>OX336395.1:256209151-259190396 GCA_946902985.2 Meconema thalassinum | reverse complement strand
CACACTCTTTTTCGCCCTGTGTTGATCTCATAAGTCTACTTTCATTTTTTGCAAATATCGAAAGTAGGCTAATAATCAGACAAATATCTAAGGGTTTATCGATGTGGTGTATATTATGAGGTGAAAGGTGAGAAAATTGGGGGTTGAGGGATTCTTAACGGAGCGTGTATCTCTGAAACGACCTACGCGAGAAGTTTGAAATTCGGCGGAAAAACAGCATAAAATACAAGTAAATAGGTGTTCGACCGTTTTTTCATAAATCCAATTTAAGGGGCCCTTGGAGAGGGGTGAAATTCTGAAGAAAAAAACAGGAAAGAAAGTGTCCTAACTGATTGACTCACTTACTCAGGGGGAAAACAGCTTTAAATAAGTAAATAGGTGTTCGACCCTTTGCTTCATAAATCCAATTTAAGGGGTTCATGGGGAGGGGTGAAATTATCAAAAATAAATGAAAGAAAATGTCCTGACTGACTCACTCACTCATCATCGCCCAGCCAAAATTATTGAAGTTAGAAACATGAAATTTTGGGGATATGTTCGTTGTATGTCGAAAACGTCCACTAAGGAAAGAGTTTTGGATATTCAGGTTCTAAAGAGGTGTTAAGGGGGTAAACGTGCATTTCATTGAATAACAATATCTCACGAGTGGTTTCATTTGGGGATGTGATACTTGGCATATATACTAATCATTAAAAATAAGCTGACACATGTCTAATGGTTTTTCGATGTAGTGTATATTATGAGGTGAAAGGGATGAAAAGTGGGGGTTGAAAGATTCCTAACGGAGCGTGTATCTCTTAAACGACATAGGCGAGGAGTTTGAAACTCGGAGGAAATCAATCTGCTTAAAAATAAATAAATAAATACATAAATAAATAAGTAACATAAATAGGTGTTCGACCGTTTTTTTCATAAATGCAATTTAAGGGGCCTATGGGGAGGGGTGAAATTCTGGAAGAAAAACGTCCACTAAGGAAGGATTTTTGGATGTTCACTCTCTCACCAACCAAAACTATTTAAGTTAGAATAATGATATTTTGTGGATATGTTTTTTGTGTGTCGAAAACGTCTACAAAGGAGGGATTTTTGGATATTCAGGTTCAAAAGGGGTGTTAACGGGGTTAAAACTTGCATTTCATTGAATAACAATATGACACGACTATAACGCGAGCGAAGCGAGGCTAAAAATGAGATGGTGTGTGTCTGTGTATTACTCAATCACGCAAGTATCACTGGTCCGATTTACATGAATTTTACATGGAAGTAGCTGATTTACCTGGTTAACATATAGGTTACTTTTGATTTCAATACTTTGCACTATTTAAAGATGGTGACCATTTTAGTGGCGTCACTACACCCTTTGGTTTCAAACTTTCATATTTCCATTTCAAATAAAAAGAGAACACTAAGAAATAGCAAACTTTTGTTGCCATATACAAGGTTTAAAATTACATTTTCTATCCGAAAGGTATCTCCAACGGTTAGTGAGTAAAACCTAAATTTGTGCTATAAAACACGGTCAACGCCGAACGGTGTAGTTGGACAAAATGTTCGATCCTTAATCTCCCTCTGCGCAGCACCTCGCCTATCCCCTGTTTTAACTCTCACCTTCACATTTTAATTTATTTATGACGCGTAGCGAAGCACGGGTACTTCAGCTAGTAGTATATAAAAATGAAAATCATTATGTCGTCAAACTGACCATCAAATCAAGTAGTAGCCTAATGCTCCTAATGTGATGCTTGGCATTGTTTATTTTTCCATTGTCTGTCAATATCAGGTTCAATGCTAGAGATGGCAATGCGCAAGTTTCCCTCCAACAGTGCATCACTACGGGAACGACACTTTGACTTTATTTATGTCATCAAAGAAAACGATTGCTCGCATAAGTATGGACTTCCAAACGACGTTGCCGTTTTTAAAGCATGATCTGTGAGCAATTTGAATCCTTTCGGTAAGTAATTTTTGTTAAATTCTAGGACAGAAACTTCAGAGAATTTTGTTTTTAACTCATTGTTACACTGAAGATCAATTAATTCCATAATGGGAACTACATGTTTTCAATTGTATAAAATATTTATCCGCGGGCCGCATAAACTGATTTTGAGGGTCACAAGGGGTCCGCGCACCGCGGGTTGTGCACCCCTGGTTTAATGAAATTGAGAAAGACCAAGTGGAATTTTAAATATATTACAGTTAATTCACTGCTCAATTCAAATGCTGAAATAATTACTGAAAAAGAAAATATTATGTCCCAAGAAAAATCTGCACTAGAATCCAAAGCCATTATCTCGGAAGAAGAAAGGAAGAAGAGAGAAATAGATCGGAAAGAATGAAGAGGTACTGCGCACGAAGGAAAGTACAACACCCCAAAGAGGGTGATACGATATAATAATTATAATAATCTCTTCATATTATTCCCCATTTTGCGGGATGGGAGACAAGGTAAGAAGGAACTTATCAAAGGGGCTGATGGTGGGATTTGAACCATTGGCCTTACAGCAAAAAGCTTGCCACAGTGGGTGAGTGGTCATCGTGTAGGACTATCAACCCCAAGCTTGCAGGTTCGCTCCTGGCCGTGGTAAGTAATTTTTGAAAGGCGACAAAGAACACGATGCGCATGTCATACAATGTTGGCATGTTAATGAACCCTTTTGAATTCAGTAGGCCGTGTTGATAATGATAACATTAATCTCGGGATTTTTCGCCAACACAAAGTTCCTCATTTCTCTCCTGGAAAGCGTTATAGTGTCAAGGAGCTTAGATATCTAACCTCATTTACTTTCATAGAACTTCAAGGAGCCATCAAATTTGACATGCAAGTTGCCCTCTGGGCGTCAATTAGCAAACCATGCACCCGGCACTCGAGGCCTCATCAGTTATCTGTAGTACGTTTTGTTTCAGAATATTTTGTAATATAACTGATAGAGTATGATCTGTACCAATCCTGTTTTTGCATTTGATTTCCTCTATGTATTGTACCCTTCTCAGTTCTTCAGGATGCAGACTCTCTTCCCGGGGGTGGTCTGTCCGCGTGGCTCTGAACATACACATAACATCCTGGGGTTTTCATGAAGGATCACGGGAAGCTTTCATAAAAATCAATATGCTAGAGGAGTACTTAAATAACAATATTTATTAATAAAAACAAACATTCAAAAAATTAAATTCCCCTTTAAAAATAAATCAGAATCCCCTTTACGTTAGCCCACAGGCTAAACACTGGTCTCACCAAATATAGGCCGACACATAAATATACAAGTAAACAACACGCAGTCTAGCTGCTCAGAGAATCAAATAAATCAGAATAGTGTTCAACAAAAATTGGCATTAAACAATGTCCAGGCATTCTAAGTGAAAGCGCACTCTCATTGGTAGTTACGGCTATACAGGTGGATTGGATAAGTTTCCGTTTCAATCATTTCCATTCTCACAATGGGCCAGTCATGTTTGTCGTAGGTAATTCCCGGTTACAGGCAAAATATGCATAAAACTACAGTAAAAGAATACAGGTAAAACAAATGACCATAATCCGGGCCCAAGCCCTACCAAGCTTAATGACAAATCATTAATGAAAACATAAGAAAATAACGTGGATCATCACCTAATAAACAACGGTGGCCTCTGCCCCGTAATGACACTAATCTCAAATTATATTTACATGAATGCACTGGAAAAACAAAATATCAGTCTACTTCACTTCCTGCAGTGAATTGAAACAATCCCAGGGCTAGTCAAGGAAATCCCGACATAACAAAATGAAACATTGCCAAGCAAATGTGGCTGATTCAGTGATACAACAAGCCATCCTGTTTTCAAAACAAACTCAGAAATCTAGCGGTCAGTGACCTCACTCCGTGACAGTCCGTACGGTAGGGACAAGTTTACCTGGCCTCGCTCCCTTGAAACACATCTGATACTCGAGCTGCGTGCAATGCTTTCTCTGTCTTGTAAAGAAGCCAACCCAATGCTTCTCCCAAGATTACAACACGTAGCGTAACTTACCATAATATCTCATCGAAGAACTGCGGAAATGAACACCTCCGCTTACCATATCACTTACCATAATATCTCATCGAAGAACTGCGGAAATGGATACCTCCACTTACCATATCACTTACTATAATATCTCATCGAAGAACTGCGGGAATGGATACCTCCGCTTACCATATCACTTACCATAATATCTCATCGAAGAACTGCGGGAATGGATACCTCCACTTACCATATCACTTACCATAATATCTCATCGAAGAACTGCGGGAATGGATACCTCCGCTTACCATAATTTTGCTCTCTCAACTCAGCCCAGAAATACCTATCTACCTTACCTGACTTACCTAGTATGGCTGAAGTCTCTTACCAACCTTACGTTACCTCTCACCCTGGCAACGGTCATCAGCCCCTCTCACTTTGAGCTCAGGCTCTAATGGCAACATTAGAACTGGCCTGTTATATCATATTAATTGTTTCCCCTCCAATCTCATCATACTAACATTTAATGGTCGTGCCAATGCACTTGAAATCCCAAGAATCCCGTTGCTGTGCATTCAACAAAAGAAAATGACTCAACACCACACATGAATAAACAATGATGACCACGTAAACCTATATGACAAAACACAAACTTAACTCTTCTTCTTCTTCTGCTTCAACGCGATCAGGCCCAGTGGACCGCGCGCTGCTACAAGTTTCGTTCTCCATCGTCTCCTATCCATTGCAGCCATCCGCCAACTGTCCACTCGTATCGCTGCCTGTTGCAGATCTTCATGGAGTCTATCTCTCCACCGCTTCCTTGGTCTCCCTGGTGGTCTCCTTCCTGTGGGGATGAAATCCAGTAGCTTCCGTGACCATTGGTGGTCTTCCATCCGGGCTACATGTCCAGCCCACTGCAGTCTTCTGGTTTTGATGGTTCCAGCTATGTTGGCATCATGGTACAGGTCTTCAAATTCATGATTGTGCCTAATCCTCCATTCACCCGTGTGTACATCCCTCACCGGCCCGAAGATCTTCCGAATAACTTTTCTCTCAAATACGAGTAGTTTATGAAAGTCCTGTTTTCGGATACTCCATGTCTCACATCCATATAGTAATACGGGTTGGATCAGAGTTTTATACAGACGAATTTTGAGCTGTCTGGAGAGACATCTGGACCGAAGAAGCTGTGTTAAGCTGTAGAGAGTTCGGTTTCCTGCTTGGATCCTGGCGTTGATTTCTGCCTCACATGGTGAGTTCTCCGTGAAAAGCGATCCTAGGTCCTTCAATTAATGGACCCTCTTGTAGGACTGGTCCCCTACCCGGAGTGACTGTAGTTGCCCCAAAACGTGGCCTTGCCCACGAGTCATATTGAAGTACTTCGTCTTGGTTTCATTCACGATTAACCCAAATTTGTTGGGAGCTGCCTTGAGTGCTCTGGTCATTTGCCTCAACTTTTCCTGAGAGCTGGAGAGTAAACTAATATCATCTGCGTAGGCAGGGTATGCTAGGTTCTTCCCTTCACTTTGGATTCCTTCAAAATTCTCTCGAAAAGTCTCACGTATGATCTTCTCCAAGGAAAAATTGAACAGTCTGGGAGATAAAACGTCTCCTTGCCTGAGACCCGTCAACATTCCAAATCCTCCGTCACTCGATTTCCCATTTAACCTTACCGCGTGTTTCGCTCAGGCAGATCGCTACAAAGTTGATGAGTTTCTCGGCCATTCCAAAGGCTCTTGCGGTGTATGCAATCATGGGCCTTCTTGAAATCTACGAATAACACGTGGAGTTCTTTGCCATATTCACCCAGTTTTTCAGTGAGCTGTCGGAGAACGATGATATTATCTACTGTGGAACGACCCAGCCGAAAGCCTCCCTGGTATCCACCAAGCACTGATTCTGTCGCTGGTTGAATTCTATCTATGAGGCAGTTGGACAAGATCTTGTAGCAGACGTTAAACAGGGCGATTCCTCGATAGTTATCACATTTCAATTTGTCACCCTTCTTATAGATTGGACAAATCAGAGCTGTTTTCTATCCTGACGGTAGTTCTTCTTTGATCCAGATTGCTTGTATCAGCCTGTGCAGTTTTTCTGCTAGTTTCTCTCCTCCTTCCTGGATCATCTTGGTCTGTAATCCATCTTCACCTGGACACCATTGCTAATAGAATGGTAGATCTTACAAGGGCAAAGCGAGACAAGTGTCACACCAAAATGGTGACACGTAACCTCACTCTCCTCAAAAAGAACGCCCAAAGAAATAATCAACTATCCAGGGCGTTTTCTGTTGAAGAAGTTGTAGCAGCTATCAAGTAGTTGAAGACCAACAAGGCAGCTGGTCCTGATAACATCTATATTGAATTCATCATACACATGGGTCCACTCAGTATAAACTGGATTACTTCTCTATTCACATATATCCTTGAAAATAATCACCTACCCAAACATTATCACATTTCAATTTGTCACCCTTCTTATAGATTGGACAAATCAGAGCAAGAAAGTTCATTTATGCTGACGATATTGCGCTTGTAACGCAGAGCAGAAATTTTGAAGATGCAGAAAACACCCTTACTGAAGACCTTAAGAGAATGTCAGAGTGAGGTTACGTGTCACCATTTTGGTGTGACACTTGTCTCGCTTTGCCCTTGTAAGATCTACCATTCTATTGAAAATGAAAATCCACAGCCTGCTTCCAGTCTCCGACCGGGTCAGGAATGGAATGAATGAAGCCCCGATCTAGCGGCGAGGATTTGAACTGTACCGGCTGCCGAGGCCTGACGCACTCCTCTGGGGCAATGATTAAATGAATGACAGATGAAATGAAATGATAGTGGAGAGTGTTGCTGGAATGGAATTGTGACAGGGAAACCCGGAGTACCCGGGGAAAAACCTGTCTGCCTCCGTTTGGTCCAGCACAGATCTCACATGGAGTGACCGGGATTTGAACCACGGACCCAGCGGTGAGAGGCCGGCGTGCTGCCGCCTAAGCCACGGAGGCTATCTACCATTCTATTAGCAATGGTAAATCTGAACACAATCCTGAAAGCTATCGTCCCATTGCCCTGCTTAGCGCCATGTTTTAACTTCTGAAACGTGTCCTTCTGAACAGGATAGCACTGTACATTGAAGATGTCATACCACCTGAACAAGCTGTCATCCGAAACGGTCGTAGTTGCACAGATCAAGTTCTTGCCCTTACAACACATATTGAAGCAGGTTTCCAAAACCATCCAAAATCCACAGCTGTCTTCATTGATCTCACGGCAGCCTATGATACTGTCTGGAGACAAGGGTTCCTTTTCAAACTGTTTCAAGTTATTCCATCTTTTGAAATTGTGAATTTGTTATCAAACATTCTCAGTGAAAGACAGTTTGAGGTGGTCTTGGGTGACTCTAAAAGTCACAAGAGGAAGCTGAATAATGGACTCCCACAAGGATCTGTCTTGGCCCCATTGCTTTTCAACCTGTATATTCATGACTTGCCAAATACTAAGGCAAGAAATTTCATTTATGCTGACGATATTGCGCTTGTAACGCAGAGCAGAAATTTTGAAGATGCAGAAAACACCCTTACTGAAGACCTTAAGAGAATGTCAGCTTTCCTTCAGTCCTGGAGATTGATTCCGAGCCTGAATAAAACAGAAGTATCTTGCTTCCACCTTGCACATCGGTTTTCTAATTACAAACCAAATATTTTGCTTGACGGACAACAACTTAGATACAATTCCTTTCCTACTTATCTTGGAGTGACTTTGGATAGAACCCTGACCTACAAAGAGCATCTCACCAAGCTCTCCCATAAAATTGCTGCAAGAAACATCGTCCTACATAAACTTAGTGGTACTTCCTGGGGAGCCTCTGCCGACTGTTTACGCCTAACGGGCATTAGCTTGTCTATTCAACAGCAGAATACTGTGCACCCGTGTGGTTGGAAAGTGCACATGTGCATAAAGTAGACTCCAGATTAAATGATACAATGCGATGCATCACTGGTACCATTAAGTCAACGCCTTGCCATTGGCTGCCTGTGCTGAGCCACATTCCTCCACCACATCTAAGAAGGAAACAAGCATTGTTGAGAGAGGCTATGAAGATCAGGGCTTCGCCTACTTTACCACTATGCCATGAATTTTGCCATCCCTCACAACAGCGACTACGGTCTAGGAGGCCAACATGTGTTATTGCAGAAATACTATATGTGGATGGGTTTAATTTAAACCAAAGTTGGAGAAACGAGTGGACAACTAAAACAGCGGGGACAAGTGCCCATTCTCTTGATCCCACAAAGGAACTGAAAGGTTCTGACCTCCCAAGGAAACTGTGGTGCCGTCTTAACAGATTCAGAACCGGCCATGGCTGCTGTAAATTCTTTCAACACAGATGAGGCTGGACCAATTCAGCAATGTGCGACTGTGATCAAGAGGAGCAGACAATGGATCATCTGCTCTGACGCTGCCCTCTGTTCTCGTTCCCTGGGAACCCTGCTGAACTCTTTCATGTCACTCCAAATGTCATAACTTGGTTGCAGAATGTGGATAATGTTGTACAATGTAAATTTTGTATATAATTCACCATACGATTAAATAAATAAATAACCTGGACTTTTATTCTTCTTGAGCCGCTTGATGTGGCTTTTGATCTCATCCAAAGTGGGGGGGGGGGGGGGCGGATAATCCAAGTCGACTGTGGTTGGAGACTGGAATTCTACAATATTTTAGGGTCTTCACAATTGAGAAGCTGGTCGAAGTACTCCTTCCATGTCTTGGCGATATCATAATCGTTGGTCAGAATTTTCTCACTAGAATCTTTGACAAATTTCTGTCTCGTCTGGTAACCTTTGCTAAAATGCATTTCTCTGGTATAGTTTCCTCCGAAGTCTGCTTCTGCCGCAACGATGATGTCCTTGATATATTTCCTCTTTGCCTTTCTCAGAGTTGCTTGGGTAGCCCTTCAAACCTCCTCAAATCGTTCCTTACTCTGCGCCAGATCTGTCTCCTGCAGCCACTTATTCCTAGCTTCCTTTCTCTGTTCCAGAGCATCTGCACATTCCTTTCCAAATCAGATCTTTTTGCCTACTGTCTCTCCCTTGATCGTTTCCTTTGCTGTAGCAGTCAGTGGGCTTTGAATCTTTTCCGAAATTTGTTCAGGGTCTTCGCTCACGTCCAGTTCACTGAGTGCTTCAAAGCGTTTGTTAAGTTGCAGGTGATATTCTGTCTTTATGGCTTCATCTTTTAGTTTTTCAACACGGTATCACTCAACCTTCTTTAGCTTAGCCCTGATCCCTCCTTTACATTGAACTTGTAAGTGGCCTCTGACCAGAAAGTGTTCACTTCCACACTCGGCACCCCGTGCCATCTTAACATCGGACACCCATCTCTTAGTTTGTAGATCAATAGCGACATGGTATATTTTAATTTTTTTCTCTCACTTCATGACATCCAGGTCCTCTTATGGAAGGTCCTACGCTGGAAGTTTGTGCTGGAAATGAACAAGCCTGATGACACAACAAAGCTAATGATCCTTACACCATTATCATTGCTTACCTCATGTAGTCTGTGCCTTCCTGCTGTACCGTGGAATACTTGTTCTTTCCCAATTTACCTTGCTCACGTAAAAACCAGTACCCAACCTATGCCCTTGTTCACAGGCTCCATATAGGATAGTCGAGTTCTCAATATCGAAGCTGCCCGAAATGTCTCTAACAAATTAAATATATACACATTTGCACATCCATTACTACCTGCTGTTCCGGTAATCCCTACTAATTATAATGAATTATAAATTTGGGTAACGTATCCAAGACCTGTCATATGAATCATCATGCCATGCTTACCCCAAATCGTGGTACTTATCTACACATGATGTCTCGGCTGATCCTCATATGCTAAAGTTCACTCCGTTGATTCTTGAAGTCCATGGTTCTTGATGCGGGGAGGGTACTTTGATACTGTTCCAGTTTCATGTAAAACGAAGGCCCACCATGAAACTTTACAAAAATTATGCACTATTTACTTAGCGGAGCACCTCCTATTACCTATAGCCAGGCATTGGCTTACTCAATTCACCCAATAGTCATTCCAACTTCCTACGCCACGGACATTAATTCTATAGCACGGGTGGCTATCTCCTGACTTACAGACTTCGAAAATCGTACTGGTTCGGTCCCGAATAATTAACATGTGACGATACGCGCACTTTGCATGTCTTGCTTTACTTTGACTGCGCCCTCGCGGGGTATCGCAACACTGGCGGCATAAATGAATGTTACCGGAATCTAGATATCCACACACGCGAATAACTATGATGTGGCGATACAAATTGACTGTTTTACTTATAAATTGGATACTCTTCGCTATCGTGCCACACACGAGCATGAGCTATCACCTCTCAAGGTGATGCAAGAGAATCGACTATTTTACACTTTTAAATTTTCACGTTTACTCGTGCCGCGGACCGGCGTAAGCTCTCGCCTCTCAGGCGGCCAGGAATCAACTGTTCAATACTTATACATTTTTTGCAAATTCGTGCCGCAGACCGGGGCAAGCTCTTGCCTCTCAGGTGTCTAGGAATCGACTGTCTTCACTGACATTCATCAGGGTTTTTAAGGACTGAAGTGGGGCATTTTTTAAACTAAAATCCAGAATAACACTCGTATGACGATATAATATGGCTCATTCCACTGTTCTCGTTCCCAATGTCTCAAAACTTTGCTTGAATCCGAAATTCGATCGTGGGACCGGCTGATAATTAACTCAGTAATAATTTCCAATGTCCAGAGAATTCGCGCTCTTTTGCGGCGTCTATACACCCCCAATTTCTGATTGGTTCGTTCGAATTCTCTCCCCCTCTAGTTCCCATGCAGAATTAACTTAAATATTGATGGTTTTTGAATTTTAAAATAACTTTTGTGAGGCTAAAATCATCTTCTTTCCAATAATATGACTTACAATTTTGTGCACTAATTATTTCTCATAATTATTCTAAATGGGCCGTGCTTCATCTACAGATTTTCGTTGAAATTTTATCCTCCCCACACTGGGTAGAATGTCCTCTATTCCCTGTTCTTCACATCTGGCGGCCAGGCGATGCTACTCTGGATTCGGCTCTATTGTTTGCGCCTGGAGCAAGTTGCGAAAAGTCACGTTCCGTCCGCTCCTGTGTGATCCTCAGTTCGCTCGAATACTGCGCCTTCTTTCCTGTTAGTAATGTGAACATTTGGATGAAATTCCTTTTAAGGTTTATGCTATATCATATGCATAAAGGTTAGAGTATATAGTCGAAAGCTTTGTCATAATCTATGAAAACAGTGTGGTACTTTTCTGTTGGTTTGTTAAGAGCTTCCTCAATATCACGTAGGAGTGCTCTCACCGCCTGCAGGTATATGCTGATTAGTGAGATCTGTTAGTTTTTTAGTGATTATCATCAAGAACAATTTATAGGTTGTGTTCTCTAGTGCCACCCCTCTGTATGAGTTCAAATCATTGCACTACCTTTCCCTTAATATATTACCTTCAGGGTTGCTTTTTTCCATTTTTCAGGAATGATGTTTAAAGTCAGACATTTGTTGAAAATTTCTGTCCATATGATAATGAATGTATCATCTCTGTCTTTGAGATGTTCATACGCCACTTGGTCTGGTCCGGCTGCTTTCATATTTTTTGCTTCTCTGATGCATAAGTCTACTTCATCTTCCGTTATTTCAATTGTTTTTGCACTATATTTTTATCCCGTATGTCTATTGCATAGATTTTAGACTGGTTTCATTTATTCAACATTCGCGAGAAATGCTCCTCCCATTTGTATATTGGAACTTCTTTCACGGTGTGGTGTGTTCTCCTCTTTAAGGGTAAGAAAGGATTCTTTTCCGCATTTTCTGCTTTCCGTTGGTCTTCCTTTTCCATGTAGTTTCCTCTTGCTGTTTTGATGAGTGCTTTGTAGAGTCTTCTTTGTCTCGTTTTGTACTTTTTGCTATGCCTAGAGCATTTAAAGTGATTCTTCTTTCTTCAAAGCAAGTCCTATCAATCCATGGCTGTGCACGTCTCTTCATTGCTGGTCGGGAGGCGCTTTTTATTAGATCAGTCATCATATCCAATGCTGTTTCCACATGCTCGTCCGCGATTTTTCCCTTCACTTCTTCTATGGTATCCATATTTTGATTTATTTTTTGCTGGTCTATGAATCTGGATAGTGTTCTTTGAGGTTCCATCTTTTTTTTTGAGTGGAAATCCCATTGCTATTTCCAACGTCGTTACTATTGGCACATGTTTTCTAATAAGTGAAATACCCGAATCCCATAGCACCATTTGTTCTATCAACGTTATATTTCTTCCTCTATACAAAAGTACATCTATGGCACTGATTCCGTTAGGTGTTATGTATGTCGGCATATCACTTTTGTTAGCTAGGGTAAATCCCTCTTCTCTTAGTGTTTCCATGATGATATCCGTTTTAGTATTTGATTTATCTATTCTACAGTTTATGTCACCCGTTATTATTGTATCGTCATGGTTGTTTGTGGCAATGACTGTGGTCATTATAGTCTCCATTACCTCATCTGCACTTGCTTGGGGTCTAATGTAAATTTCTATTACTGTGATCAATTCAGATTTTACCTCCAAAATATTTTCATCCTTATATACTACTTTGTAACTGCCAACAGATGGTTTCAGATAGCAAGATACTCCCGCTGCTGGCCTTTCTTCTGTTCGACGAGCGTATGAATGTAGTCCATAGAATCTTTTATATCTAATGGTTCAGATACGAACGTTTCTGTGAATATCATTACATCATATTTTTTGAAATTCCTCTGTGGGCACATATTTTATGGCGTTCAACATTCCAATTAAGCACTTTAATAAGTGAGTTGGACTCCGATTTCTTGATATGTTCTTTGAAAACGAAATCTTCTGATTATTTTACCTTCCGACCAGTATCCGAGGCTTTCTACTTTCTCCAGATGACTATAAGGAATTCCGATTTTCAACGCCTTATTCCTTCCTCTAATTTTAACCTCCTCACATGTGATTTCTCCTTGAATGCCATTCTTTTGTAGGTAATTTATAATATTTTCTGGCAACATGTCTACTTTCAGTCTTCCCACAAAGAGCCATGCATTCTTTTGTGCTGGACGAATGTCCACATCGGTGATCGGCTTCGTTCCTATCGTCTGCGTGTTCCGTTACGCTTTGTTTCTTCTGTTCACAACTTGTGTCCAAAATTTCTTATCGTTATATTTTTTGCATTTGTCTGTTCAGAAGTGTTCTTGTTTTCTGATATTGTCTGCAGTGTTTACGCCTGTCTGATTTCTGGTGTGTTCGTTAGATTCTTTGTTATAATCTCCTGTCTCGTGACTGTGTCCACGTTACATTTCTGATGCTCTTTTATTTTATCTTCTATAATTCTGTCCAACTTATTATATAAGAAGTCCATTATATGGTCTATATTGCCCTTAATATCCTCCAGGTTTTGATTGTGATCATTGACCTTTTTGCTTTCATCCATTTCTCTAGGTTTCACTATCTGCTTTTTGTTTTTATTTATATTCCACCAACTTCTGGCACTGACTATGACTATTACTGGTGACATCCTGCCCCACCTCAATGGGTGTCTTGTTCGCTTTCTCTCTGATAGGCGACACTATCTGCTGGTTATTATTTGAACTTTCTCCCTCTCCGTTAGATGTCGTTTGTTGTTCTATGATATGACTATCTTCTCCCTTGTTTACATCTCAATGATTGTCAACCGTAACCTCATGTTGTGATCCTTCCATATTTTCTATGCGAGTCAATTCTGATTGAGTTCCTATGTTCCTTTCGAAGCGATTCGATATTGATTGTTTCAATGTTTTATTTTTTAGATGGGGTACTATTTTATGTTGATCTTCAATTTCAATTTCATCTCTTATCATTGTTTGATATTACTAGTGATGTTCTCCATCATTTTCTGCATTTGATGTGCTATTGTTTCTATAAGTTTGTCTTTTAGCGCTCGTCCTTTCTTTATGCTTTGTTCGTTATACTTTCCCCCAGTAGGTGTCTGTAGTGGTATGTCACTGCTTAAAACTCTTTGCTTATTACTGTTTGTTTCATGTACACTGCTATTAGAAGGCGCTCCTTGCTGGTGTCTGTTAGTTTCCTCCTCTGCGTCTACAGACTGGGCTCTTTCCTGAGTTCCGTTTAGGTTTGTCATTATCGTTAGATGGCACTCCATGTTGGTAGTCATTCGTTTTCCATCCTATAGATGTCCTTCCCCTCTGTTTTGACATCTCTATGACAATCTATAACTTCATTTTATTGGATCGTTTCTGCCACTATCCCAGAGGTTAGTTTTTAGTTTCACTGCATTGAAATAGGTTTTCAGAACACTTACAGCTGTTAAGATGTTTCCCTTCACCTCCTTTTTCAAGTAAGCTCCTGTGTCTACTATATTTCTCAAACTTTGTAGAGCCTCCTCTATACGACCTTCCTCTGATTCCGCCATATTGAGTGGTTTATAAAGTCACGATCTTTAGCTAACTTATGTTTCACGTGCGTAAGTAAGTAGAAGGATAATGCTGGTAATGAAGCTTATTCAAAATATTACGACGGAGGAACATTGTACAGATGAACTTTTTCGGGTAAGTATTAACAATGGGATTTTTGTATGGTAACTTATACGCTAATCTACTATCTACTATCTTGTATATAAAAGTGAAAGTTTGTATGTATGTGCGTATGCGGATTTGTTCTCTATACAAATCCATACCGTTCCACCAATCTCAACCAAATTTTGCTTACACATATTTCAGGACCCGGAAGAAACCGTTGGCTTTTCCATAGTCTTTCTCATTCTTCTGATTTGGACCTTTTGGCTTTCAAGAAAAGGCTAATTGAATCAGAAAACAAACTGATTAAGGAATAGCAAAGCTATCGGCATGGCAACAGTAGCTCAAAGCGTGACCTCCAAGTTTCCATCTGTCTCTATAAGAGGCCATGTCACTCCAAGTATTATCTAAAACACGATAATAACATTAGGAATCTGAACGCCATATAAACTGAAACCGTATACTTTTAAACATGAGTCGTTGTAGGGGATTAAAATTAAAAATGTAATAGTTTACATTGCCTAAGCCGGCATGCAGAATAACGTCACAACGACTGGAGATGTCATCACGAATAGTATTAAGATTAGGTGAGCTCAAATGATTTTGTTTTGGTGTTGTTGTTGTTGTTGTTGATTTAGAGGCTGTGTAGCCCCATGATCTTTAGTATGTATGGAATATATCTCATAAACCACGTTATTTTGATGGCTGTAGTAGTAGTGTGTACGGCATTTGTAATGTAGATCAGGATTGGAATGGAGGCTGCTGTGGCTTTCAGTTAGGAACTATCATGGCATTTGATTGCAGTGGAAGTGGGAAACCACGGAAATCCACTTCCAAGTTTTGCCTCAAGAGGTGCAGTGTACCCACCAGCCCTCAGACCAGAATTAATATATCTTGACAGAGCTGAGATTCCAACTCGGACCTCCAAGGTGACAGCCGATAATCCACGAGGTGGCTTAAATGATTTTGTCCTGTATTTTATGCACTTAATACACACTTGGGCATGTTGTTCATCAGCCCCGTGTAGTAAGGTGTGTGTTGAATTTGTCTGACAACCGTTATTTACAGTTAAAATATAAGCAGCTTATATTGTGAGAAACCAACGAGCTACTAGAGCATACATCTCATATTGAGTTACCACCACACTCCATGACTGCAATATTATGTTCCTTCCAGCGGCGCGGCAGTTATTCCTGCGACCTAGTGGTACAGGGACTTCATGATTTTGGGGCCCCTCCTCCATTTGTTTCAGTTGAGAAATAAATGCTGGTTCATTATCCTTTATCAAGAGGGCCTATTAGTAGAACGATCCTTCACTGGCAATTTCCGTTCATTTCCCAGCCTGCATGGCTTCATTCGGATCCATTGGGGAAGGTGGAGTTCTTAGAGATATAATATAGATGGATTACATTTATACTTCCTATAGCAATGTTTGAAGCCATTATCATGCAGCTTTTGTGCCTAAACAGGACTGATTTGTATCTAAAGCATGGCACTTCCAAATTACTAATTACAGTTTTATCATATAGATATCTCATTTGTGTTATACTTGACTAAGACCTTCGCCTTAAGACTAACAGAAGCATAATACAGCAAGCGTGAGCGCATTGCCAACTTAAAATTAGAGACCACGACCATGTTTCTTTTGTATTTAAATAGTTGGCTTCGGTTTACACATGCTATTGGAACTGCCTGTATAGGCGTAGCGATGCTAATTCAGTATATCTTTCGTCAAGCAATACAAGAATCCACGAGATGATATGCAGATAATGTGTGAGCTACCATCTAGCGGCGATTTTTTAAAGGTTGGAAAACGCTATGTGAATTATAAATTTTCGTATAGACCTATCAGTGACAAAAGATTCCGCCTAATATTACTACCTCCGTGGTAGAGTCTGTCAATGTTCTATTATCCTTGCGCTCAATAATTGTAAAATCGTTAAGGTGCATCTATATTGATCGTTCAAGCATTCAGTGGAAAAGTGGATGAATTTGCGTAAGTTAGGTACATATTTCTATTTTGCAGTTAAGATGTACCTCTTACTACACGAGGGGAATGCCAATATTATTAATATTATTATTATTTTATTACTTTAGTGTCAAGGATGGCATTTGTTCATGTAAATAAGTTTTCCTCATGGAGATTCACATCATCGCAGACCCCGTAAAAAGGGGTTAGGATATTACATTTCAACATTCTGTTCGCTCTGACACAATTATATTAAAAATATCGTTACAGTGCAATCTTTAAGCTCTTTATGGATAATATGACCAACATATGATTTTATTACTGAAAAAATTAAATAAAATGCGCCCAATATATTTCAGAGCGTATTACGTAAGTTACACATTATCTAATGCATATAACCTCAGCCTCAGTCCAGCGGATGTTTATTAAATGCGACCATGGGGCAGATGACCTAGCTGTTCTGCCCCTTAAAACAACAATAACTAACTAAATGCAACCTTCTCAGATCATTAGGTCCACATGCTCGTTATAAATCCATAGAAGATGGAATTCCGGAACACCTGTGATTCTACAGCCAAAATAGTAGCAGCGACGTTCAATGCATACCAATTCTTTACTTTCATATGTCGCAATTAGTTGTAACTGGACCATCATTATACCCGGTAGAGTGTGTACACTCTGAACCTTGGCGCAATTAACCTATAACATACATGCAGCGTGGCCATATGCATGAAGTTGTTCATCATGACTGAGAGGGAGGGGGCTTAGAGTTCAACGTTGGAAGTTTCGAATCCCGCTTTTAACAGTTGCTGTAATGAGTGTGGTTGCTCCCCGGGATATTCCGCTTTCCCTCCAAGAAAATTGCTGAATGGTATATATTTTCAAGTCCCGGGGCACCTAGCACAATTCTACACCCAAAACATTCAACTTACTCACATTACTATAGTCATCATAGAAATAAAGGACAAACTCAACACGGGGCTTGGTGATCAAATTGTCCCAAGCCCCTTAAATGAGTTAATAATATCTTCGGTTGGGCGGAAATTTCCAATCACTCTAACGTGTTACAGCTTGGCCAGGGCGAATAAAGTAATAAGTGATGGAACTTCCATATGAGTCTATGGTTAAGATGAAGTAGTTCCAAATTTCAACACCACGCGCCGCGTCTGAAGCACATGACGGGACGGCAGTCAAGCAGTGATACATTACCGCGCGCAAATTGTATTTATGTTTTATTTCTATGCTTGTTTTAAACTTCTGTTAACATTGTGGCAGGCTGATTTGTGCCTGCTTGTAAGTCGGGGTATAAGAAAGGAGATGGTCAGCATTTGTTTAGACCACGGTAAAAACTGTTTGGAAGAATGGAACAGAAAATTCCACGAGCTGACCGACAATTAACTTTGAGCGACCGTGTGTGTGACTTACATTTTAGTGATGACATGATTATTTAAGTGGATTCTTTCATAATAGATGGAAAGATGGTGGAATTAGTTCTTGATAGGTGGAGGCTAGCCGAGAATGCTTTGCCGCATAATTTTCCGGGGATTCCTAGGTATTTAAGTTTAGAACCTCGTAAAAGTAAAGGCCCGAAAAAACGCTCAACTCCTCCAGAAAAGAAACAGAGAGGAGTACAGTTGCTCAGGATGTTTTAAATGAAGCGGTCAGTATCAGCATTGGGATTGAGTGCGATGGATGACGTGATTCTCAGCCATGTAATAATTTCGAGACTGAAGTAATGCGATTGCGTAACGAGGTAAAACGTCTAAGCGTATTGTCGTTCTTAACCGAAGGAAACGATGTGAGCAGGCGAAATAAATAGCAAAATTAAAATCTTTTATTCTGAAATATTATGTGAATGGTGCATCGGAGAAGCAAAAACTTATCGTTCGCACCATGATTAAAAAGAATGAAGCTAATTCGCATTGAATGTGTTACGAACCTGCATTTATACTACAAAGCATACTCCTACTTATTATGTCTAGGAAATTAATTACAAATAGTGCTGCAACACGCCATACATTTGTCCACATCTATTACAGTAAATAAATTCAAAACGCAATAATGTACCATAATGCGATTGTTCATGAATTGTTCTCTACAATCAAAGGAGGCACACTACACTGGAATAGTGTATCATAGTAAATGATGTGAAAGACTCAGTCAGCGCCTTAAACCTCCATTTACATTACTTATAATGTATACACCAAGTTCTATGACATGGCTGACTGCGTGGCTCAGCGGTAACGTTCTCGCTTGCTGTGTCCATGGTTGCAGGATCGAATCCTGGCGCAGTCAGCTGACATTTGAAGGGGCGTAAATGCAAGGGAACCGTTTCAGTAGATTTACTGGCCCGTTAAAGATCCCCTTAGAGGCACCCCGGCGTCTCCAAAAGCTGCAGTAGTTAAAAGGGACGTAAAAACAAATTACATTTTTTTAAATAATTCTATGACAGCCGTAATTTGTACGAGCAGAACTCATGATACCTGTGGTCACTTGCAAATTCTGAGCTGATGTGTACAATAACACATTACTATAAACTGTCTTTACATAGCAACGTCTGTACCTCAGAGAAAAGGCTACCAAGAACATTTGTTCTCCGAAGCAAATACAACAAATTTCTATGATCTATAGTATTGTAGGGATTGACGCATTCTATCCCCCAAATTGACTCAAATGACTATGTTTCATGAAAACGTAGAGGAATATAATTACTCCAGCAGGTAGCTCAGCAGATTAAGACACAATTTCATTACGCAGCGCAATCTGTCCTGAACATCCGCGTAAAAAGTCGCATGAGGGTTATTTCACTTTAGGGACTTGGGACATATTATTATCTAGGGTATATGTGTGCCTATTTTGGAATAGCTCCCTCGCATACCTTCCAAGATATCCAACATTGAGCTAGGATATTGAATAAGTTGTGGGGGTAATCAAATAACTCACCCTATGATTAAAATAAATTGAACGTGAGGGTGATGAATTGATGTAATTGCCGATTGGACCTATGGTTAAACTTTAATGACTATTCATGAAAGTGACAGACAAGGTGAACATGATCTATTGGAGGAAGTGGTAAATGATAAATGTAAATTTGTACAAATTGATGAAGGGAGAGACGAACATCCATTTATTATTTTATTATTTTTAAATTTCAATTTAAATAGAAGGAGATCATGGGAACTTGATTTTTCTTCTTACTTTTGAGAATTTTCGTTATCTGACACGCTCTTACACATGAACATTTTTTAAAGTGAGGTGATTGAATATTTGTGTAAAAGCTTTATGACATGATTAAAATTAATCAAAGATCTCCATCAGGTGATTTATATCTAAGGACAGGGCGCGAGGAGATTTTCCCCCAATTATATTAGATTGTGAGTTGAACATTTTAAAATAGTTTATTTGCATTGCATCTCTAGCATTAAGCTCGAAGAATCTCCGAGCATAGGTAGACATTTGTCTCTTATTTTGTTTGTATTTAATGTGATTTTAATGAAATGTTGGATGTGTTTTATCTTAGTCCAGCTGAGTTCTATATCCTTTTTTCGTCGCTTGAACTGAACGATCATCAGGATGATTTCGGAACATAACCCAGTTGAACCGAATTCCCGTTAACGCCCTGGGATTGTTTGAATCTCGTCCTCCCTTTTTTTCAGTAATTATTTCGAACGTTCAGAGCGTTTCTTTTTCGAGTTGCATCGATTTCATGCTGAGGATTGAGGTGTAGAGCAGGGTCACTCAATCCAAGGGCTGATTATCGGGTGCAGTATGGTGTTTGATTAATACCTTATTCAATTGGTCTCTGTGAAAATCCACAAGCTGCTTTCAGTCGACCAACCGGGTGAGGGAATGTAATGAATGAAGCCCTCAATCTAGCGGCGAGGATATGAGCTGTGCCGTCCACCGAAGCCAGTCGCACTCCCATGGGGCAATGATTAAATTAATGGCAGATGGAATGATAGTGGAGAGTGTTGCTGGAATGAAATTGTGACAGGGAAAACTGGAGCACCCGGAGAAGGACCTGTCTGCCTCCGCTTCGTCCAGCACGAATCCCATATGGAGTGACCGGAATTTGAACCACGGACCCAGCGGTGAGAGGCCGGCGTGCTGCTGCCTAAGCCACGAAGGCTCTCAATGGTTCTCTGTAAAGGAGAATGATCCTATGTCATTCTAAGAGCTTCTTTTATAATGTATTCATTACCTTCGGAGCAAAGTGTTCCTTCCGTCAGTAAATAGTATCTAAACGCGGCACGTACCTCGTAACAACTTGGTGTCTCGGTGATCCTAAAACGGTCTTTAATCAGAATTTTTTGCCCTATATCGGTAAGCGAAATTGTGAAAGGGCTCCTCTTTTTCTACGTTGTCAAATTGAACTGACTCTTACTGTTCCATACCAGAAATAATGTAAAATTAGTTCATGGACATGGAGCTGGCTTCAAATCTTGTAAAGAATGGCCACACTTTCATCGGAACGAAAAGGAAATAAATGAATTTCAGTCAGATAAAAACCGAGAAGGGTTGTCCAATTTTGGATTTACTAACAACTTAACCTGAGTGTCCTAACTTCTAAACGTAGAAAATTAGTAATATTTACATTCTTTCTACTATGCATGTATTCAATGGAAAACTGATAAATAGAAACTAAGTGGGTAATTATACTCCACTATGTTAAAACAAAAGTTGTTGCTGAATCATCAACCCTGTGTAGGTGCGTGCTGAAGTTATCTTATAACCTGTGTCGTTATAATGTCTGTAACACCATGTGAGGGTATACCCGGGAGGGTATACAAATCCGGGGAATAACCAAACTCAAGATAGCTGCTGTCAGCGTGGGGATCTGAACCTGCGATCTCTGGACTAGCTGCAGCTATCCGCGCGGCTGTGATGCATAATATATCGAGCACGGCTACACCGCCCAGGACACAAAAGGTGAGGTTGCGTTTGTTCATGAATTCCTTCGACGGGAACAGATTTGCTGCAATTTTCATGATGAAACACTTCTTCCAAAATGATATTCCAGGAAGCACCCATTCGACGGCTGATCCTTGTATATGTAGCCAAAAACCTCCTGGCCTCAGATTCAGAGAAGATCCCATGTACCGAAGAGAATTGCAGTGGAGGAATATTATTATAAATAGTTGAAACCCGCCAAAACATGACGGTCATTAGAAAAAATATTTACTGAAGAATTTTCTTATATAGGCCTACTGTACATTCTTTGCACGATTATTTTTTGGCTCTATTGAAACTATACGGGTGTCAAAAGATTACACTCTCAACATTGCAAAATACTGCTGGCCTGACTGAAAAATTGATGAGGCAAATTGAGACCTATACGTTCCAGTTTTTCCCATTGAGCTTTATTGATTGTGATAAAGTATGCCAAACGAATTGGAAAATATTGCCTCTTAAAAGAAAATGATACGGTAGTGTTTTATCGGATGGTGTTAAATCAAGTCAAGTGCCTAATTTTAACTGCACTTATTATTTCCAAATCCAAGCAATATGGTTGCATTTAGGAGCCCTTGGGAAACGTTCAGATTTCTCAGCAGCATAACTATGGGTCAAGCGTTCGGAGTATGTGGAGGCAAGTCATTTAGTTCCAAGGAATTCAAGAATTCTGAGGAGTCTAATACAATTGGCCACAAACCGTCGCTTATAATTTTGGAATATAACGAAGAAATGCGATGATGTGCAATTCCATATATTTTAAAACAATGTGGACAGAATGCATGTGGCACAGTAACATTGGCACCAAATGAAACGAAGGACATAGCATTGTACTGCTGGTTTTTCTCTCTGAAATTCCTTGAGTTATCATCTCCAGTGAAAAATAATTGTTGCAGCCTGTCAAATATTTTATATTTAGTCCGATCAATTTTACCATTACAACAGCAAAGGTCAAAGTAACCAAGTGTAGATTTCTGGCAAGAGAAATACAGTGCAGAACAATGTTTATATATTTTGTTCGTCAAGGACCCTACACAGTAACGGCATAGTATCTGGAATTGTTGCTGAAATGCCATATTTGTATTGGATTTTAAAAGTGGCTTCGTATTTTTCTCCGATTTCTCACTTTTTGCGGCCAAAGTTCTATTTCGTCAAATGGGTTTATTTACAGCAGTCTTTCTCCCCAAATTAACGTCATATTAAATAACACTTAAGTGGCCTGCATCAACGCAGCCGCCAAATATTAAATGGCAAATAATACTTCCATTGCCAAAATCAACAGCGTGGTTAGACTCATGGTTATGTACTCAATACAAATAATCAATAAATAATAATATTCACTTATACAATGAAGTTCAGAGACTTCCATTCTTAAGTTGGTTGCTGATGAGAATGCGATGAGAATGATCGCCAATAATAACATCCTTGCAATTCTTGCAATTTGCTTGCATACGCAACTCAGGATGACGATCTTCATTTTGAAATAAACAGACTGAAACTGCTCTAAATAATCCATTTCCATCACCTGTTGAAGGTACAATACTTTCCATTTCCATGACAGTAAATTATGCAACGGAGCATAGAATCGCTTCGCCAACTACTGGAATGAGCATAGACTCACTTCGCTAGCCACCGTAATGGAAATTTAGAATTATATGTTCAGTGCTTGTCAAAGATCATATTAACACCGGGAAGACCACTCTTAAGGCTACATTCTGAGCTACCACCCCGGATTCCAGGTTCGATCCCTGCTCTGTCAAGAAATTGAACTCCGGTCTGTGGGCTGGAACGAGGCGCACTCTTGAGGCAAAATAAGAAGAGCAAAGTTTGATTCCCATCTCAACAATCTTGGATGTGGTTTTCCGTGGTAAACCACTTCCACTCCAGGCAAATACCGGGATAGTTCCTAACTTAAAGCCTCGGTCGTCAAATCCCCATTCCGCACATTAATTACAAATGCACACATCAACACAGCCATTACATTAACACAGGTTATCAG
Source organism: Meconema thalassinum (assembly GCA_946902985.2). Taxonomy (NCBI): domain Eukaryota; kingdom Metazoa; phylum Arthropoda; class Insecta; order Orthoptera; family Tettigoniidae; genus Meconema; species Meconema thalassinum. The sequence goes on along the minus strand of OX336395.1, from coordinate 259,166,918 downwards.
AGAAAATGTTACACTCACACACCAAAGTAGACTGGGCTGAGTGACCACAATGTCTGAGTCCATCAAATGAATTATGTTCGCCAATTTTCTCTTATGGCGAAAGCGATTGTGGCCATTTTATTTAATAATTTAAAAGTGTGTGGCAACGTAAATCATGGAGAATTCCTTACCTTACAGGAATAATAAAAGTAACATATGTTTAGACAATGTAATATCATTTGCAAGAAAGAATAATTGGGAAATAAAATTACATGTCCGACGTGGGAACCAAACTCCTTCGACGATGCATAATCATTTTCGTTGTCCACAATGTTAGCCAGTGAGCCACCCAGACAACGGAATTCGAGTGCAATATTAAGTGACGTAAACAACAAACGCACTCAACTGCCAGTTAAAGATCTTCAATATTTCCCTTATTTCATGATTTTATTCCAGTATATATCGGGACACGACATAAGCGATATCTCCCTTTTTTAATACTCATAAACAAAGATCACAATACGATACGGTGGATCTTTTACCTGCCATTTCTCTCGTGAGGATACGACATTGTGCGCACGCGCAATTGCTACATATATTACATTTTTCTTTAAACGTTTAAAAATATACCGTAACATATATTTTCCTTTTAAAGACACACTGCAAATTACAGGCTTTCGTAAGAATGCTTTTCGAAACCAATTTGTTAAGCCGTTATCTCTATCTCGCAGTAACAAAAATCATATTTGTGTTAGGTAGATTTCATTAGAAAGCTAACTATTGCAATGGGTCCCATGTTTCGACTTCCGGAAAATTTCGACATATCATCGCGTTTCACATGCCCCAGACCCCAAAACCACCATCAGTTCAAAAGTTTATATATAATTTATGTATGTATGTATATATATATATATATATATATATATATATATATATATATATATGTATATCAGTTTCTTGTGGACACGATAACTGCCGTACTTTTACACCAATCACTTTGAATTTTTTACCGAATATGTATACCTATAAAATCTCGGTTGAGTTCGTTACTGGGCTAAATCGGTCGAAGGGGGTGAAAATGGGGGGCTTTTTTCGAAAAAGTGAAATATTGCAATAACTCTCTTAATATGTGACATATCGAATCCGTTCAACGCTCATACTATGTGTCGGATAAAGCCCAAAAATTTATGTTTGAAAAGTTTTTTATAGCACCATCCATTGACCAAAGGGGTGGGAAAAAGTGGGTTTTTCGGGAAACATTAATCATATCTCTCTTAATAGGCTCAATATCAAAACTGTACAAATTGGACAATATTCCCCTAATAATTACCTAAAACTTTTGTCTAAAAGAATTTTTGATATGACCCACCATTACGCCAAGGGATGAGAAAAATGATTTCGGAATTATAAGAAAATGCCAAGAGCTATCAGAGGTTGCCATGGCAACACTACTAAATTGATGAGGGATGAGCCATCATTGTTGCCATGACAACGCACTTGCACGAGATCAGATTCAGTATTTCCATCTGACTAAGTGGGAAGCGGCTTCGGTGACGTAACTGGTGGCATGCTGAATGTCTCTGCCCAAGGTCGCGGTTTCAAAGCCGGCCGAAGTCGTCGGATTTTCTAAGAGCGCTAAAATCCCTCAGTATGCTTTCCTTCGGAGGGGAAGTTCCAACGTTCGTTGCGAGTTGCTGGTTGGGGTGGCATCTAGTAGCCAAGTTCACAGCTAGGTGTCGTTGACGGTAGTACCGTGTAGCAACATTAGGAACTACTGCTTGAAATTGACCGTCTGCAGTCCTTACCTGAATTAAGACAAATACAGCCACTACAATTCACACCGTTTATCAGACAGATTCTACACTCACCCAAAGTACACGGGGTTAGATGACCGCGTTGTCGCAGCCCCTAAACTGAGGAACCAACCAGAGGTAGATTTCATTAGAAAGCTAACTATTGCAATGGGTCCCATGTTTCGACTTCCGGAAAATTTCGACATATCTTCGCGTTTCACATCCCCCAGACCCCAAAACCACCGTCAGTTCAAAAGTTTATATATAATTTATGTATGTATATGTATATCAGTTTATTGTGGACACGATAACTGCCGTTATTTTGCACCAATCACTTTGAGATTTTTACCGAATATGTATACCTATAAAATTTCGGTCGAGTTCGTTACTGGGCTAAATCAGTCGAAGGGGGTGAAAATGGGGGGCTTTTTTCGAAAAAGTAAAATATTGCTATAACTCTCTTAATATGTGACATATCGAATCCGTTCAACGTTCATACTATGTGTCGGATATAGCCCAAAAATTTATGTTTGAAAAGTTTTTTATAGCACCATCCATTGACCAAAGGGGTGGGAAAAAGTGGGTTTTTCGGGAAACATTAATCATATCTCTCCTAATAGGCACAATATCAAAACCGTACAAAATGGACTATATTCCTCTAATAATTACCTAAAACTTTTGTCTGAAAGAATTTTTGATATGACCCACCATTACGCCAAGGGATGAGAAAAATAATTTCGGAATTATAAGAAAATGCCAAGAGCTATCAGAGGTTGCCATGGCAACACTACTAAATTGATGAGGGATGAGCCATCAGACGTTGCCAAGATAACGCACTTGCACGAGATCAGATTCAGATTTTCATCTGACTAAGTGTGAAGCGGCTTCGGTGACGTAACTGGTAGCATGCTGAATGTCTATGCCCAAGGTCGCGAGTTCAAAGTCGGCCGAAGTCGTCGGATTTTCTAAGAGCGCTAAAAATCCCTCAGTATGCTTTCCTTTGGAGGGGAAGTTCCAACGTTCGTTGCGAGTTGCTGGTTGTGGTGGCATCTAGTAGCCATGTTCACAGCTAGGTGTCGTTGACGGTAGTACCTGGTACCAACATTAGGAACTACTGCTTGAAATTGACCGTCTGCAGTCCTTACCTGAATTACAGGCTAATACAGCCATCCCTAAGTACACGGGGTTACATGACCGCGTTGTCGCAGCCCCTAAACTGAGCAACCAACCAAAATCTCTGCGGGAGATATAATTTTGCGTGAAGAAGTAACAGACCGTTACATAGTCACACATCAGTGTCGAAACCTTGCATAAGGACAGTGTGACCACAAGTATAAAAATGGACCCCAAATTACAAGAAGGTTACCGTTCCCATAAGACAATAAAATGTTTAAAATAAGCATAAAATGACGAAAAACAAAGTTAATTAAGCTCCAATTATAAAATATCTTCTCGCAATAAATGAGGTCTGATCCTTCTACGAAAACCTGCATATTCTGCCTATTTTCGCCTATCCCCAAGTTTGTCCGGTGAAATCTACCTCCGCCTTCCGGCGTGCCGAGAGGAATTTTTTAAAAATATATATGGCAACGGAGAGTTCGTTACTTTACGGGAATGATTAAAGTAAAATATGTTTCGACAATGTAATACCAATCGTAAGATGGAAGAAAACGGAATATATATCCGAGGTGGGAATCGAACCTTCTTGACGATGCATAATACAAATTTCTGGACTGTAACTATAGCCCCTCGGCCATCCAGACAATCATGTGTCACTGCAATATTAAGCTACCTAACCAGTATACATACTCAACCTGCAGTTTAAGTCCTTCAATACTTGGCTTATTTAATATAATTCTATTTCAATGAACATTGTAAGAACATAATTAACATTATTGGAGACCCTTTTTATTTTTCATAAACAAAGAACTCAGTTAGACGCGGCCGGACGCGCCATTTGCCTTGTTGAGAAAAGCCATTGTGCGCATGCGCGGTAGTGTCAAATATTACATATTTCTTTAATCACTTAAAAATACTCGGTAACATTATATTTTCCTTTTAAGGAAACTCTGCAAATCTGCATGCCAAAGCTTTCGTTAGAATGCCTTACGAAACAAATCGGTTAAGTCGTTTTCACAATCTCGTGGGAACAAAAACACCTTAGTGTTTTTCGATTGCCGATGTGAGATAGTTTTTAACAACATTTTTCTGTGACCTACTTATATGGTGCACCATATTAAGTCAAATAGCCATTTTTTTTTTAGTGCTACGCTATTTTATATCTTTCTTCAGATATTTGTCTTGGCTGATGAAGGGGATAAAAGCTATTAATCCCTGAAACATGTACCAGGAGCAAATGTAATTATATTTTCTTTTTGTTTATGTATTGACTAAGGCGGATATATAATTTGTTGTTAAAATTTATTTAGCACGTCAATACGGAACCATCATGGAAACTAGTTTAAATAATAGTACCGATGTGAGGTTAAATGTTTCTGGATATAGCTCAGTTATTTAGTTAGTTATTGTTGTTTTAAGGGGCGGAACTACGAGGTCATCTGCCCCATGGATATGACATAACATTAACATCTTTAGTTGAGTTGGAAATGCCATTGTTGTGACAAATATCGATTTATACTACGACAAGGGCATGACTAAAGTTATTTCGAGGTATATTAAAACGCGGAGTGTTGGGATGATTTTATTGAATGATTGGTGTTGCTATTTTAGCTAGATTGGTTGGTTCCTTAGTTTAGGAGCTGCGACATATAGCCCCGTGCATTTTGGGTGTGTGTAGAATCTGTCTGGTAACCGGTGTTAGTTGTAACGGCTGTATTAGTGTGTGTTATCTGTGATTCAGGTAAGGACTGCAGACGATCAATTTTCAAGTAGTTCCCTCTTTTGTCACCAAATGTTACCGTCCACGACACCTTGTGGCGAGACTGACCATTAGATGTCATTGCTACCAGGAGCTGGTGATAAACGTTGGAACTGAGAGCGCTAATGAAATCCACCCTACACTTTTTAGCTTCACACAGATGTAGTTATTGGGGGTTATTTTTTTGCATGCCATAAATCTGCCATGGCCATAGAGGGGGATTTTTAAGAGACTTATAAAATCCAATGATCCCGCGATCTTGGGCATAGAAGCTCAGCATGCTGCCTACTACGCCACCGAAGCCGGGCCGTTGCACCTCGTATTTCTACGGAAACGGATAGAGTACTTTGGTTGACTTTCTTTAGTTACAGACCTCTGGAACTATGAATGAATATCATGGTTTGAAAGGAGGTCTTCCATCTATTCTTGTTGACAAATTACACTTGGTTAGAACTTGTATGGCAGGACGTGGGTTTTTGTTTGTTACGCACAATTGGTGTACCAGTGTCGAGAACAAGAAACATGCCGGGTCTCGGTCTTTGTAATAATTGTGTAATAATACTATTGTTGGAAGTCATACAAATACTATTCTGTGGTTTCCAGACAAATCCACGGACGGTACATATGACCACACCATTCCAAATTCCTTGTCCTCCTCATATCATCTGAGGTAAGCGTCGGGATTGACATTCTGCCATGACAATTCTCCATTTCCCTGACCATATAGAAATGGAAATTTGTCAGCGTGTATTGATTGAAAAGATCCAGGCTCGGTTGCACTACTGTCCGACATGACCAACACGTATTCAGTTGAATGCATTGAGTGGTCCCAAGAAAATTTTAAGTCGAGTAATGTGGCAACGTGATAATAAGTCAAAATATTCACAACAGTACGAATTAGCAGATAAATCAACATCACAATATTCATAACAGTACGAACTAGCAGATCAATCAACATCACAATATTCATAACAGTACGAACTAGCAGATCAATCAACATCACAATTTTAATTTGTGATCAACCTGCGCTTATTTCATAAAACGCTCGTACACATCTAGGCAGTAAAGCATTTGCTAATTTTAGTCTTGACTTAAAGAGACTCTCCAATAATAGAAAGATATCCTCAATATCTCATCTAAAATCTTCTTTCCATTCTTCTATCAAGGAACTATGATTATCAAGCTAGGAGATTGCGGAGAATATGCTAAAGTGTTTGTGCTGAATTATTTAATGTATATTTCGCACCCCTACAAGAAGACTGACACAAGTCAAAAACACAGTTCTGAGATAATGAGCTTCAAAGGTTTTAAATTGCTGCAATTAATTCAAATGAATTGCTATTTTTTCAATATTTTGTAGAATTGGCCCTACATTATTGGATTTTACTTCAAGCATACCAAGATAAAGCAAAATTAGAAAGAAGTTGCCTATTATGCATCTTTATTGAGTTGTGGCACACTTTCTCCATGATCTAATGCAAGTTTTACGGTCTATTACATACTGTACTGTAGATGTGGCAATCTTTCACTATGCTATTTAGCATGTTTTACAAGCAATTATTATGCAAGTTACAGAAAGTATTGGCTTACAAACTGTTTTTAGAAATATGAAGTTGCACTCTTACAAATTCTTTTTGTGGGTTCCTGATGGATATCTTAACCTACTCTATTCAGTGTTCACGCAATTACTACTTGAAAGAAAGGAACATTTTGAGATCTTTAGGTTCAAAGCATAGTCAAATTAACTTAATTTACAATACCTTCTTTCACATTTTCAACTCGTTGCACTCTATTGTTTCTCCAATACAGAACTTTTTAGTCCTTGGTAGTAAGAATGGTATTGAGAAGGAATCAAGCTAGCAATTGTTCAAAGACTAATTTGGTTCTCTTTTCTCTTCTGCAAAGTCTCGAAACGCTATGACTATGTTGCCTTTCTTAATAACATTTATTTTGGTGGCGTTGGATAAGTTATGGATTTAATTGATTACATGGTAATAGCATTGGGAATATTGGATCACCCACAATATTGTCATAATCTGCATCGACAATATTCACAGCCATTGTCCCTATAAATGATCAAATCAGACATTAACTTCCTAATTTCTAACAGTTATGACATCCATATTTTCTGACTTTGAAGCCAAACCATTATTACCACTGTGATAGAAGCTATTATCTTGAGGATCAATAGGCTTAGATAGTTAGGACGTGTGGAGATAATGCCTGAAGAGAGAAATTATACAAATTCGTGGCAGAGTCGGGAATCGAACCCGGCAGAGAGACATGAGATCCCATATCTTCAATTCAGAAATAGCGTGGAGAAGAACTCTGTTTGTTATGCTAATGTTGATCATCCTTTTTTAAATTCGGAGGGATTCACTCTTTGAAACCAGAGAAAACAGATCATGGCGTACATTTCACGAGGCAAAAGTAGCCGTAGCCTTATCTAGCATCATAACACATGATTGGTTGTGTGAAAGTCGATCTAATATCTTCCATTTCTTCATTAACAGCCATATTTTGACTTGTGGCACTATTTCTCATGTAACAACATAACACATGAACTTACTAACAATGCAACTGTTCATCTTAACACTGCCACAAGACAAAATGTGGCAGTTTAGAATCAAAGGGCTGTATTTTATGGGCAGTGTGTATACTGCCTTACAATGTCAAATAATAGTCAAATAATAAATTTAGACTTTTGGCAGTCTTGGAACCGGAAAAAGACACAGTAAACTATTCCATGTCATATATAACTCAAAATCGACAATTTTTTACTTGTGACAGTCTTCTTGCAGGGATGCGATTTAACCTAAATGAGTCCTCGCTGAAAATGTCAAAAGTGAACTGTGGATCATACCAATATTTATCATTACTTGAGTTCGACCTACTTAAAATATCACGAATACCGTCTTCTCAATAACATCCGAAGATAAAATAAATGACAGCAATGAAATCTCCGATCAATTACATCATCAAGTTTCACCCCTCATATATTTCGTTATTAACAGTTGTTTTCGTACCAAAACCTGATCCAAAAATTGATACGATGAAATTATACCCAAATTATTTATATATCCATTTCATTCAAAACTGTGTTATAAGGTAAATTTTGCAAAAAATGGTTTGCATGAAGTGACTGTTGGCTACAAATGTTATGAATTTTCCAATTAGCTCGCAGATTGAATGCTGGGTAAAATCTATCACACGAATGTAACTTACAGCAAAAAGAAATCACTTAAATTCGAGGAACTCTGCTTCGCATACTGAATGACCCTTTAAATGTTTGACTAAATAACGGCTAGCCAATTCATAACTTATCTTCTTTCGAAAGAGTGAAGCATGATTACAATGTGGCTCTTGAACATTAACGATTACCGCGCCAATCTTTTGAGCAAAAGCTGTTCTTAGTACAAATTATTTAAGTCTACACAAAAATAGTCTACACTGGTAAGTAACCTTGGGATCTTAATGGTCTCTTTCATGTTCTAGTCTGGGAAGAGTGTATGAAGCCAGAAAATAGTCCACACTTTTCCATTTTGTTGTAAGTGTACAAGATTTTTCAACGCATGTCGCTACGTTTCCTTAAGCCATCATAGATTCTTTTCAGAATTTTATTTACGTTAATCTATGAACACATTTTTCATTTTCAAGTTACTGGCTGTGTTATCAAGATTGTTTTCCATGCGCTGGCCTGTATTTGGTCTCTAAAGCGACAGGCAGAGTAATTCAGTAAGAATATGATTATATATTACATCTTATTCGATATAACTTTGAATTCATTCTAATGAAACGAAAGCGTTACTGAATAATTCAATTTTACAGTGAAGTGGACTCATATGTTGGCACTGTTACTATGGTAGAAAGCCTAACAGGGCTACTACTGTAAGAGCTCACAACGACTTCAAATTGATTCTATCAAGCTTCAATTACCAATAAAAAATACCTTAAAGCTAATCAAACTAAAGTACATTAGGGTGAGAGATGCTAACAAATAATATTAGAAGTATGTAGTGTGCCCGTTTCTTAGGAATAGAGTGGGACTATGGGTCGAAAACAGCCCTCATGAGACCCCCTTCCAATGAACCATATACTGAGATGATCAGAGGTATTCTTAGATCAGCTCTGCAAAAGAATATTACCTTAAGTAGTGTTGGGTAAAGGAGAGAGGAATATTATTAAACCAGCCCAAGGAACACATCCCGAGGAAGAAGCAAACAAAAGGAAATGAGACTGAAGTAAGAATTCTGCTTAATTTTTTAAAAAGAAAGTGCTCACCCCTATCCTATGTCGTAGAGAGATAAAAGAGGATAATCCGTTCTAAAATATTCAGTAACCTGTCAAAACATCATTGAAATCATCAACATTCATGGGCTTTATTAGCACGTCTACGTTTCGATCATCTTGTGGTCTAAATTCCACTCTCCCTAGCCATGTTGTAATTAGTTCATATGAGCCCCTCGTATAGCTGGTTGTAACCTCACCTCGTGGGCTAAGCGTCGTACTCGTACCGTCGTCATTGTGGGTGTTTTATGACGCGTAATCCTAAATTACCCCCGAGTCGTACAAAATCTGTAGAAAAATTATTTCACCTGTGTGCGATGTAATCCTCTTCTCTAAATGTTCTCAAATATCATTATAGAAATCCCTGTAGAATTCAAGTTTCGCTACACGGCTACCGATCAACATCGATGGAGGAACTCGAGATCAATAGCATGTTGAGGGATGACAACCTAGAGTTCAAAGAGGAAGAGGTGATGAAATAACTGCGTACCTGACTAGCTTATCGACGTACAGTGTTGAGTCGGCGTGTGCTGTTTTTCAAGTTCATGAAGAATGCAGCGAATAATCGACTGACAACACAAGGGAAGAGGGTCCGTATGTCGCAGTGTTCAGAATTTGTACTATGTAGAATAGCATAGAAAGTACATTCACTTTTAATTGAGAATGAAATTCTGATCCTGAAAAATTGGCATGCACAGTAAATAGTGAAGAAGATTTATCTAATTTCAGTGACAGTAACGTTCAGAGGTTGATTGAGGACTTATAATTCTATTTCTAGCGATGTAAAAGTGCTTAAACTTACCTTGGTCTTTGTTATATTAGCAGACCGTGGTTGTCTTATGGATCTCAAAGCTACGTACCCCATTAATGATCTCTCATATTGAACCTGCCACTTTCTCCTCTAATTTCGATTTTACCCAAGATTAGATTAATTAGGACCGACTGATAAACAATTAGTTGTCTGATGGAATTGAAGGACATACGTAATTTCATCTCTTCTTACTAATCGTTTATGTCATATGCCACCTTGCACAAATCACGTTATAATTAGGAAAATTAGACCAGTTGCTTGCTCTGCTAAGAGAGATCGTTATTAAAGAAAACTCAGCGCCTCAGGATTCGACTGGTGTGATCTGCGTATGACAGGAACAAATATTTGGCTCAATGAATATACGATACATTCGCAGTTGAAAATAAAGTTTCACACGTTATACAGTCGATTGTCATAAAGGTACCGTAGTTTCAGTTAATCACATTTAGCGTATGCCGGAAACACAAGAAGGCACAGATAGACAGAAAAAGCGCGGAGGTATAGAAGTGCTTCGAGCTAGGCATAACGTCATGGCAAGTAGAAATCTATATGTGCTTCCTTACCAACCATGGTGCCCTTTAGCTCCGGCACGCTACCTCGTGACTCAATGGCATTTGAAATGCGTGTGTTCGAATCCCACTTCAGTCGGTCTGAAACTGGATTTCGTGATTTCTATTTCTACTACCAGGCAAATGCCAAGACTGGGCTTTCAATAGGTCTACGGTTGGCTTCCTTTACAAAATTATTCCCTGACTCGTCCTGATAAATATTACCATTGGGTATATTAATGAATATAGTGTATATACAAGTACATATACTGTACGAGCTTCTTAAAACAACAGTTGCTAGTGAAATTTGCTTCACTTCTACTCAATAAGTTCCTTCTTGTGACTGCAATTTACTATAATTTCCTAAGCCTTATCTTTGTAACTAATTTCCTTGGATGCACATGCGCTGGGTCGTTGTCCTGGTGAAGACGCTGATTGTTATTTAGCAGATGAACACTTGATTATATTTCAAATAAATTCGAATAATTGATCTGGTTAGCTCAATTCATTTGCCAGTGTTTAGCCCCAGTGTACCATCAGGATCGTCAGTTGGTATGTAACACCTCACCAAGACACTTGGCTTGTACATAATGTGAAGGCTCAAATGATGCCTTAAGCATGCCAATGTACTATGAGATACAAGCTCCTTTTTCCACAAAATTAGCATTACATAGGCAAGCAAGCAACGGATTACTGTTTCCAGAATAATACGGAAAATGAATTTCTCCGAATAAGCGTGATAACGCTTTATCAAATAAAAAAAACTAAGAATTGATCCGGATAGGTCAATCCACTTGCAAGTGCTTCGCTCCGATGAAGAAAGCCATATCACAGCTGATATCTTCTTGAACACATGAGTTGTAAAAGTTGCAATGGAAGTATTATGGTAGTTTCGTTGCAGGGCCTGGTGAGTAAACAAATCTTAAATGCCTCAGCCCACAGAAGATGAGAAAAATAAACACATAGAGGCACGAGAGGAGGTACTTCTGGATGAGAGAAAGTCATACTAAGTTCTAATTTATCTCAGATTATTCATCAACCAAGTTTAAAATTCGACTAGCTACAAATCAGGACGCGGAAATATAACAAAGAAAATTTCGTAAAGACATATGTATATTACCGTTGATACCACATAAATAAACCTACGGGAGGTACGTTTATACTCGAAATCAGTGATTCTGCGGACCACTCAGATGAAAATTCAATCATGTACGGGCCACCCCTATCAGTTGTAATCATTTCTCAGCGATGTCCGTATTAAAAATCCATAGGGATTAAATAAAACAGTTTATAATGGACATAGTTTATTATTACCAATAACCACTGTACAGCACAATTTTATTTAAATAATTTACTAAGTCAATATTATTTTTAAAATAAATATAGAAAAATCCTCATCCAAATCATAAAAGCTTTGGCTTCGACAACAAAACCAGAGTTTTTGATAACTTTGATAGGAGTAACTTGATTGACCTATTGAAAAGGATTGGAATACAGTACAGGGAAAGAAAGGTGATCTGCTATCTATACCAAATCCAGACGGCAGTTATACGAGCCGAAAGACATCAGAGAGGAGCTGGTATTCAGAAAGGTTGCCAGTTGCCAAGTTGCAACTTATTACCCATAATTTTCAATACAAAAAATTATGAACGAGATTGGAAAAGCTGTTTAAGTAGGAGTAAATATTCAAGGAGAAATAGATGATAATAATAATAATGTTATTCGTTTTACGTCCCTTTTAACTACTCTGGCTTTTAGAGACGCCAGGGTGCCAGAACATTGCCCCGAAGGGGATCTGTAACCTGCCAGTAACGGTACTGACACGGCTCTTTCGCATTTACGCACCCTCAAATGCCAGCTGACTGCGCCAGGATACGAACCTGCAACCTTGGGCACAGCAAGCGAGAACGTTACCGCTGAGCCACACAGCCAGCCGATTCACCAGAGGATTTGAATGATTTTCTAAATGGAATGGACTACGTCATCAGGGAAAATAAATAAGTGTTCAGGAAACTAGTGGAATGAGGTCAAATGAAAGCAGAAACCCCTATTGACGTCAAATTGGCTCGAGAGAAGTTAACAGTAGAAGACTTATGTTACTTAGGAAGCTACAGAAGAATGATGAAGATCACATGGGTAGAAAGAACAACAAATGGAAAGGTATTAAGACGCGTGGTCAAGGGGAGGTGTTTCTTGCGACTGCTAATAAAAAGAGAAGGATTTATAAGACACATCAAAACAGTAAAAAGGATCGCTGAAAACAACAAATAAAATGTGTGAACATGCGATAAGAAATTAAAATACGATTAATCAAATGTCCCCTCTGAGCAAAACTAGCATTACAATTTTTATATGAAGTAGGCTGTTAGCCGATATGGATTATAGCATGTGTATTCATATGTTTCCGCATAAAATACATGATAATCGCATCTTGCCACCATTACTTACAAAAAGATCAAATTTTCGCAATATATAAAAATCAACGTTATGGGATAGTTTGTCTGTCCCCTATGCGTTCATATACCATTCGTCCGATTGCTGTTACATTTGGGTGAGTTATGTGCACTCCAGGGATGGTTTCTGGCTACAAATTATTTATGTAACACAAAGGGGCGAGGGACTAACAGGAACCCGTAAATCCCATAGTAGCCCAATTGCACAATGTGTATACGTATCACACCGCAATGCAAGGTGTGAGAATAGCTAGCCGATTCATCGCGAGGTGACATCAGGGGACTGTCAGCAGCCCGCCGTGTTATCTGGTATCGCTGTCTATTCCAATGCAGTTCACGCCACGGTTTTTGGGCAGGGGTTCATTATCATTTTTTTCCTGTCTGTCCTTGATTGGTATTGCAACGCATGCCGGGAAGAGCTAGTACTTCATAAAACAGCCTTCTCACTGTACTGTACTGTAAAAACTTTGATTTGCAAACTCTATGAATATATCTTCTCGCAGATCTGAGTTAGCATGTGTCCTTTCCTGTGCCCTCTCGGGCTAAATTTGGCTTCTTGCCACTATGGATTAGCGTATGTCTGTTCAAAGACCCCCTCTGAGTAAATTTGGCCTGACATACGCCACATGTAAATGGCTTGTTACCGCTATGGACTTCCATGTGTACCGTCAAATTTAGTTTGTGTGAAAATTTGGCTTCGCATACGCTACATGAATATGCCTTTTCTCCATTGTGGATTAGCATATGTGCTTTCGAGCTTTTATTTCATGTAAACTTGGCATCGCAAATGCTACATGAATATGCTTCTCACCGCTATTGATGAGCAGGTGGGCCTTCAACGTTACGCTCCAGGTGAATTTGGCTTCGCATACCCTACATGTGTATGGCTTCTCGCCGCTATGGATAAGGATGTGCGATTTCCAGTTATTTATGCAGGTAAATGTGGCTACACATACGTTACATGAATACGGTTTTTCGCCGCTATGGCTAATAGTGTGTTTCTTTAATGATGCTCTGGCTGTGAATTTTGCATTGCATACGCTGCATGAATATGGCTGATCGCTGGTATGGGTTCGTATGTGTTCCTTCAGACGACCCCTTGATTAAATTTCGCTTCGCATACGGTACATGCGTATGGCTTCTCGCCGGTATGGATTAGCATGTGTGCATTCAAGTTTTTTCTCCAGCTAAATTTGGCTAGGCATACGCTACACGTAAATGTCTTCTCACTGCTATGGCTTGGAAGGTTTGATTTATTATTTTGTTCCCTAGTCAATGTTCTTGTATTACTCAGTGCGAAAAAACTCTCCTAAAGCAGGTTCCGACGTATCGGGACATTTCAGTCCGAAATATTCAGTACAATCAGTATAAATTGGGGTATACTATTGTTAATATCCCGAGATCTAATGAGTGAAATTACCATTAGGGCAACTTTCATCCATATCACTACGAGTGCATTCAGCCATATTATATTGAAAGGTTATATATATTACAGTCAGGTCTAGTAAGTGTTAGTAGGAGAAGTGACCGGATAATAAGTGTAAAACTTTGTCTTGAAGGAAGCGTCAACATCATAAGTGCCTATGCTCCGCAAATAGGATGTATGGATGAAGAGAAGAATGCATTTTGGGACGACCTTAAACAGGAACTCCTCAGTACACCAGATGGGGAAACAGTGTTCCTAGGAAGTGACCTGAATGGGCATATCGATAAGCCGATGAAGGCCATTTGAAGAGAGTCCATCTGGATTGGGGTTATGGTGCAGGAAATGAAGTAGAGAAGAGGGTGGTGAATTTTTCTCTGGCATTTGACTTAGCAATATGCAACACCTTTTTCCAGAAAAGTGAGCAGCTCATGGTAACTTATAAAAGCGGTGGTAGAGAAAGTCAGATATATTTCCTGATGAGCAGACGGCATCATTAGAAAGAAAGAAATAACTGCAAATTTATATTAGGGGAACATGTAACACGACAACGTAGAGTGCTAGTGCTCGATTGGGGGTACAGTGGCTCCAATAATAGGAGAATAAAACGAATATTGCCAAGAATCAAGTGGTGGAGCCTGAAGAACCCAGAAATAAAACGTGAGTTCAAAGTGTAGGTTCTACAAGAAGTATTACCAGTGCAAGGAGTACAGAAGTGGTGGGAAACAAATGTTGGTACCTTCCGGAAAGTAGGAGAAAGGGTGCTTGGCAAAACATCGGGAAAAGTTCCCCCGGTAGACGGAGTGACATGGTGGTGGAGCCATGAGGTGCAAGACGCATTCAAAGCAAGAGGGTGTGCCAAAAAACGATGGGACTTATCTGGCTCAGAAAACGATCGAGAGAGTTACAGACAGGGAAATAAAACTGCTAAAAAGGCCGTGGCAAAAGCAAAGGCAGCTGCATGGAATAAGGTGCATGAGGACCTAGAGTCAACTAAAATGAGTGCCGAGATATAATATTTGGAGTGTTTTTAGAATAGCTAGAGCACGAGACAAGGCAACAAAAAAGATTTTTCCCACTTCAGACAAATAAAGAATGAAGAGGGAATGGTGTTGAAAAGAAGAAAACAGCATTAAGAAACGATTGGGGTAATATTTTGAAAATTTGCTCAATGAGGAAAATCCAAGATCAATTTTTGAGGAGGGTGTACCCTCCAACAACATGGTAACGGGTATAACGAGAGATGAGCTGGAATCAGCTGTGAAGAAAATGAAAAGTGGAAAAGCGCCAGGTCCCAATGAAATCCCTGTTGATGCTTGGAGGTGTCTCGGTGAGGAAAGGTTTGATCTGCTCTGGGACTTGATGCAACAGATATATCATGAAGGAAAGAGTCCGGATGAATGGAGAGATACGACAATAATCCCCCTATACAAGGAGAACGGCGACATCCAGGATTGTGGTAACTATAGAGAAATATAACTAATGGCGCATACTATGTAAATCTGGGAGAAGATAATAGAAAGACGACTCCGAGAAGAAACAGTATTAGGGGATGATCAGTTCGGATTCATGCCGGGGAGAGGAATAATGGATGCTATTTATGCACTCCGGCAACTTATGGAGAAACATAGGGAGGAGAAGAAGAAGGTATTACATAAGGTCTTTATAGACCTACAAAGGCTTATGACAGAGTGCCGCGGCAAGAAATCTGGAGGTGTATGAGAGAGAGAGAGAAGTGCCTGAGAAATATGTACGGCTCATTCAGGAGATATATAATGTTGCTAGAATGCGGGTGAGAAGCAGTGTAGGACTCACAGACTGGATACCAGCACAAGTTGGATTACATCAAGGGTCTGCGGTGAGCCCTTATATCTTCAATCTGGTCATCGATGTATTATCAGAAATTGTTATAGGGTAAGCTCCTTGGTGTCTGATGTTCGCAGACGATATAGTGGTATGTAGCACCAAAAAGGATGAGCTGGAAATGAGACTGGGGATTTGGAGAAAAGCTATGGAAGATAGCGGGATGAAAATCAATAGGAAGAAAACGGAGTACATGTGCCTAGGAGGACAAAGAGAAGAAACAATCCGATTGGTTGGGAAAGACTTGAAGAATGTACATAGTTTTAACTACTTTAGGTTGAACAGTGTCCAGTGATGGCAATTCAGACATGGCAATAGCCCGCAGAATGCAGGTAGGATGGATGAACTTGAAGCGGGCGTCAGGTGTATTGTGTGATTGAAGGATAAACCTGAGGAATAAAGGAATGGTGTATAAGTCAGTAGTGAGATCTGCAATGATTTACGGAGTTGAGACAAGCGCACCAACTAAGGCACATTGAAACGCAATGGATGAGGCTGAAATAAAAATGTTAAAAAGAATTTGTGGCGTCACCAGAGCTGATAGGATTACAAATGAGAGACTAAGAGGCAGTGTTAAAGTGTCGGAGATATCAAAGAACGGTCGAGAGAGAAGACTACAGTGGTATGGACATGTCATGGGAAGGGACGACACTTATGTAGGCAAGAGAATGACAGAAATGGTAGCGGAAGGTGACCGAGGAAGTGGAAGACCAAGAAGAAGATGGCGGGACTGTATACGAGATGACTTGAGGGAGGAACATCTAAGGGAAGAAGACATATAGGACCGAGGGAAATGGAGAAGACTTGCCAGGAACGTCGACCCCACTTGAGTGGGAAAAGACGAAGGGAAAGTAGAAGATATATATTGAGCCCGATGTCTCATTTTCGAAAATGTAACACTTGAAAATATAGGAAAATTTTCTTACTGCCAAGGGAATTAGCCACATGAACTAAAGAACGCAACTTACTCACCAGGACACGTAATATTACAGTCTGACAGCAACGGAAGTAATTATTTTACCATTATGAAAATTGAGCTGTAATACACAGTTCAAAAAAGTAGGGGAACATGTTTTTGAACGTATGCCGTGCTCCACAAGACAATACCTCACACCCAGGTATATTATTAACTAAGCCTTTATTCTTTACAGTTGACGTATACAAAATAATATCGATGGATTCTCGTTCATTTTCGGAAATGGAAATGTCCAAACAGTGGCGAAAACTAAGTGAAATCAGTACTCAAGGGTGGATTTTATTACAGTTGGAGAGCTTCAGTATGATGTACGTCCTCCATTAGCATTTATCACAGCCTGGCACCTACATGGCATGCTCCGTATAAGTCGACGGAAGTCACGTTGTGGTTCAGTCAGAGCCTGTTCGAGGTCTTGGAGCGTCTGTGGTGGAACAGGACGCCCACGAACACTTCTGTCAAGCCTATCCCACACATGCGCGATGGGATTAAGGTCGGGACCTACCGCTGGCCATTCCATCCCTTGAATGTACAGTTCTCGCAAGACAGTTCTGGTGATGCGCGCTACATGAACACTGGCATTGTCGTGCATGAGTACCAATTCAGAGCCAAGATCGTATGCAGCAGCCAACACATGCTGTAACAGTATCTTCTCGATGTACCCAGCAGCAGTAAGATTACCATGGACGACGACACGATCCGTACGGCCATCAATACTGATGCCACCCCACACCATCACAGAACCTTGTCCGAATCGGTGAAATTCCTGGACAACATTTGGCAAGTACTGCTCACCACGGGGTCTCCATACACGTTAACGTCCATAACGCTGTGTCTAGGGAAATCTGGACAACATTTTGCATGTACTGCTCACCACGGCGTCTCCATACACGTTAACGTCCATCACGCTGTGTCTAGGGAAACCTGGACAACATTTGGCATGTACTGCTCACCACAGCGTCTCCATACACGTTGACGTCCATCACGCTGTGTCTAGGCAAACCTGGACAACATTTGGCATGTACTGCTCACCACGGCGTCTCCATACATGTTGACGTCCATCACGCTGTGTCTAGGGAAACCTGGACAACATTTGGCATGTACTACTCACCACGGCGTCTCCATACACGTTAACGTCCATCACGCTGTGTCTAGGGAAACCTGGACAACATTTGGCATGTACTGCTCACCACGGCGTCTCCATACACGTTAACGTCCATCACGCTGTGTCTAGGGAAATCTGGACAACATTTGGCATGTACTGCTCACCACGGAGTCTCCATACACGTTGACGTCCATCACGCTGTGTCTAGGGAAACCTGGACAACATTTGGCATGTACTGCTCACCACGGCGTCTCCATACACGTTAACGTCCATCACGCTGTGTCTAGGGAAACCTGGACAACATTTGGCATGTACTGCTCACCACGGCGTCTCCATACACGTTAACGTCCGTCACGCTGTGTCTAGGGAAACCTGGACAACATTTGGCATGTACTGCTCACCATGGCGTCTCCATAAAGGTTGACGTCCATCACGCTCTGTCTAGGGAAACCTGTACAACATTTGGCATGTACTGCTAACCACGGCGTCTCCATACACGTTAACGTCCATCACGCTGTGTCTAGGGAAACCTGGACAACATTTGGCATGTACTGCTCACCACGGCGTCTCCATACACGTTGACGTCCATCACGCTGTGTCTAGGGAAACCAGGACAACATTTGGCATGTACTGCTCACCACGGCGTCTCCATACACGTTGACGTCCATCACGCTGTGTCTAGGGAAACCAGGACAACATTTGGCATGTACTGCTCACCACGGCGTCTCCATACACGTTAACGTCCATCACGCTGTGTCTAGGGAAACCTGGAGAACACTTGGCATGTACTGCTCACCACGGCGTCTCCATACACGTTGACGTCCATCACGCTGTGTCTAGGGAAACCTGGACAACATTTGGCATGTACTGCTCACCATGGCGTCTCCATACACGTTGACGTCCATCACGCTCTGTCTATGGAAACCTGGACAACATTTGGCATGTACTGCTCACCACGGCGTCTCCATAAACGTTAACGTCCATCACG
Organism: Meconema thalassinum; assembly: GCA_946902985.2. Taxonomy (NCBI): domain Eukaryota; kingdom Metazoa; phylum Arthropoda; class Insecta; order Orthoptera; family Tettigoniidae; genus Meconema; species Meconema thalassinum. The sequence continues at coordinate 259,147,817 of OX336395.1, read as the reverse complement.
CTGTGTCTAGGGATATCTGGACAACATTTGGCATGTACTGCTCACCACGGCGTCTCCATACACGTTGACGTCCATCACGCTGTGTCTAGGGAAACCTGGACAACATTTGTCATGTACTGCTCACCACGGCGTCTCCATACACGTTAACGTCCATCACGCTGTGTCTAGGGAAACCTGGACAACATTTGGCATGTACTGCTCACCACGGCGTCTCCATACACGTTAACGTCCGTCACGCTGTGTCTAGGGAAACCTGGACAACATTTGGCATGTACTGCTCACCACGGCGTCTCCATACACGTTGACGTCCATCACGCTGTGTCTAGGGAAACCTGGACAACATTTGGCATGTACTGGTCACCACGGCGTCTCCATACACGTTAACGTCCGTCACGCTGTGTCTAGGGAAACCTGGACAACATTTGGCATGTACTGCTCACCACGGCGTCTCCATACGCGTTAACGTCCGTCACGCTGTGTCTAGGGAAACCTGGACAACATTTGGCATGTACTGCTCACCATGGCGTCTCCATACACGTTGACGTCCATCACGCTCTGTCTAGGGAAACCTGGACAACATTTGGCATGTACTGCTCACCACGGCGTCTCCATACACGTTAACGTCCATCACGCTGTGTCTAGGGAAACCTGGACAACATTTGGCATGTACTGCTCACCACGGCGTCTCCATACACGTTGACGTCCATCACGCTGTGTCTAGGGAAACCTGGACAACATTTGGCATGTACTGCTCACCACGGCGTCTCCATACACGTTGACGTCCATCACGCTGTGTCTAGGGAAACCTGGACAACATTTGGCATGTACTGCTCACCACGGCGTCTCCATACACGCTGATGTCCATCACGCTGTGTCTAGGGAAACCTGGACAACATTTGGAATGTACTGCTCACCACGGCGTCTCCATACACGTTGACGTCCATCACGCTGTGTCTAGGGAAACCTGGACAACATTTGGCATGTACTGCTCACCACGGCGTCTCCATACACGTTAACGTCCATCACGCTGTGTCTAGGGAAACCTGGACAACTTTTGGCATGTACTGCTCACCACGGCGTCTCCATACACGTTAACGTCCGTCACGCTGTGTCTAGGGAAACCTGGACAACATTTGGCATGTACTGCTCACCACGGCGTCTCCATACACGTTGACGTCCATCACGCTGTGTCTAGGGAAACCTGGACATCATTTGGCATGTACTGCTCACCACGGCGTCTCCATACACGTTAACGTCCATCACGCTGTGTCTAGGGAAACCTGGACAACATTTGGCATGTACTGCTCACCACGGCGTCTCCATACACGTTAACGTCCGTCACGCTGTGTCTAGGGAAACCTGGACAACATTTGGCATGTACTGCTCACCATGGCGTCTCCATACACGTTGACGTCCATCACGCTCTGTCTAGAGAAACCTGGACAACATTTGGCATGTACTGCTCACCACGGCGTCTCCATACACGTTAACGTCCATCACGCTGTGTCTAGGGAAACCTGGACAACATTTGGCATGTACTGCTCACCACGGCGTCTCCATACACGTTGACGTCCATCACGCTGTGTCTAGGGAAACCTGGACAACATTTGGCATGTACTGCTCACCACGGCGTCTCCATACACGTTGACGTCCATCACGCTGTGTCTAGGGAAACCTGGACAACATTTGGCATGTACTGCTCACCACGGCGTCTCCATACACGTTAACGTCCATCACGCTGTGTCTAGGGAAACCTGGACAACATTTGGCATGTACTGCTCACCACGGCGTCTCCATACACGTTGACGTCCATCACGCTGTGTCTAGGGAAACCTGGACAACATTTGGCATGTACTGCTCACCATGGCGTCTCCATACATGTTGACGTCCATCACGCTCTGTCTATGGAAACCTGTACAACATTTGGCATGTACTGCTCACCACGGCGTCTCCATACACGTTAACGTCCATCACGCTGTGTCTAGGGAAACCTGGACAACATTTGGCATGTACTGCTCACCACGGCGTCTCCATACACGTTAACGTCCGTCACGCTGTGTCTAGGGAAACCTGGACAACATTTGGCATGTACTGCTCACCACGGCGTCTCCATACACGCTGACGTCCATCACGCTGTGTCTAGGGAAACCTGGACAACATTTGGAATGTACTGCTCACCACGGCGTCTCCATACACGTTAACGTCCATCACGCTGTGTCTAGGGAAACCTGGACAACATTTGGCATGTACTGCTCACCACGGCGTCTCCATACACGTTGACGTCCATCACGCTGTGTCTAGGGAACCCTGACAACATTTGGCATGTACTGCTCACCACGGCGTCTCCATACACGTTAAAGTCCATCACGCTGTGTCTAGGGAAACCTGGACAACATTTGACATATACTGCTCACCACGGCGTCTCCATACACGTTAACGTCCATCACGCTGTGTCTAGGGAAACCTGGACAACATTTGGCTTGTACTGCTCACCACGGCGTCTCCATACACGTTAACGTCCATCACGACGTGTCTAGGGAAACCTGGACAACATTTGGCATGTACTGCTCACCACGGCGTCTCCATACACGTTGACGTCCATCATGCTGTGTCTAGGGAAACTTGGACAACATTTGGCATGTACTGCTCACCACGGCGTCTCCATACACGTTAACGTCCATCACGCTGTGTCTAGGGAAACCTAGACTCGTCTGTGAACATCACATGACTCCACTGGCGAAGTTGCAAGTACGGGCAAACAGTAGGCGAGCTGCGTTAAACGGGGCACTCCAACAGGACGTCTGGGTCGTTAGGACACTTCTCTTAACCTGTTCCTTACTGTCTGGTCGGACACCGTGACTCCAGTGACCCTCCTGAGGTCTTGTTGCAGTTCTTTGTCAGATGCTGAACGACGCCGCAACGCACAGATGGTCAGATATCGGTCATCTTGTGGGGTTGTCATGCGTCCACGACCTTGTCCAACCCTCCTTGTGAACTGGCCTGTCTCATTGTAGCGATTCCACAAGCGTTGAATAACTGACGGAGATACATTGTTATCTACAGCAACACGACGAATAGTCCATCCTTCCTTCCTTCCTTGCGACTTGAACCTCGTTAAGATGTCTCATGACATCTACTGGTTTACGTACAACGTGCTCAAATGACCGCAGTAGTCTGTGTACGTCACAACAACACACGGGCGCACCACTATTTACTTTGTTCTGAAGGGTCACCTGACTGTTTAAAGCAAGGCTACGCCTACAGATGGAGTATAACTTCGATTAGACATACCCTAAGTAGCTAAGATCTCAAGGCATTCTGTACGACCATTGGAACCCCATCTACAAAATTAATCCGTGAATAATGTGCTAATATTTTTGGACATTTTTATCCCACTACATAAAGGAGAACTTTGACTGGTTCCATTGTAATAAAAATGGAGAGTAGGAACCCAATATAACAGACGTCAGTACATCTCATCGTTCGGAAATTAATGGGTCGAGGGTATCCGCGGCTTGTTGTAAATGGACACCAGATATTCAGAATCGTGTTAAGCATTGTAACAGAATTACGTTTTATATGTACGTAAAGTGAAATTCAAATGGTTAATTACGTTTAGAACACGGTGAACTGGTTATTTCATTGGACAATGAGGATTGGGATTTATGGTAAACGGAAATTTACGTGTACAGTAGTAGCAAAAAGGCAATCGGTCTGAATATCTGATTGAGCATAATAATGTTTGGACCATTTAATCCACAAACAGTACGTTTTTCAAGATGCTTCACCGATTTATTCTTGCATAAAACACGGGAGGACGTGTGTGACTTTTCACGGTGAAGTTGCCAGTAATGTTTGCACCCAAGCGCTAAAATGCACTCCATTACTGTAGAATCAGTGGAAGACAGAAATGCGTGGCCAATTAAAAGATCTGCCAAGTTTAGAATTAGTGAGATTTAGTTGTGGCATCGACATTAAAGGAAACCTTGCAATCGTCCATTGATAAAATTACCAGATGGGCTCAACAAAACGATATGACGATAAACTGCACCAAGAGAGTAATGCTGGCATTCCGTAAAGGCGGGAAACTATCCGCAGATGAGCATATACTACTAGATGGAGAACCCCTAGTCAACGTAAATCATTTCAAATACCTAGGAGTAGTAATGCAAGTGCAAGGGAACGTATTCACGCGACATGTCAGGGATAGAATAAGATCCGCCATAAAAGCAATGCAAGACATAATGCAACTGGGAAATCTATCTTTACAAACCGCAATGATTTTATTCAGAACGAAATTAACTCCAATAGTGACATACGGCATTCAAATAACTTGGGATCATTTGACACAAAATAGCCTTCGAGAGATAGAAAGAGTTAAGTCTACTTTTCTAAAGAAAATTCTGCACTTATCAAAATACACGCCATCTCGTCTAACGTGCATACTAGCAAGGGAGACTTTCTTCATAGAAGACCTGTGTTTGGAGAACTCCCTACCATCAACAGTGCAATACGGGTGACTGATCCAAGAAGTAAACTTCAAGCGTAATGACATATTGCCTGATTTCTATTCCACAGAAGCTCTTATGTCGACGGACTGGATGAATGCCAACTTTGAACTACGGCATACGATCACCCGTTTTTCAGTCCACGGTTTTCATTTAAAGATATGTTCAAGAAGAGGAATTCATGACCAAGGCCCCCAATGCACCTGCTCTCGGTGTGGTAGTGCTTGTGACAGATATCACGCCATTTCCTGCGCCCAGAGGAAAGTATCGCTAAAACGCTTCTGCTGCGAATAACTATATAGCAAACAGAACCAGTCAGACACTTTGTATATAGACACTTTGATGGATAGGTTATGTTATCAGTATTAGTTTTGTATCTCGGCAGGGCTATTAGCTGCAATAAATGTTTATTATTATTAGAATTCATTCTAGAAGAACAATATTTTATTTAAATTCTGTGCTCCGTTATTACACCATGAAGTCGTACCCGGTACCTATTATCAGTCACAAGGCGTACTACAAGCTGATCTGTATTCTACCTAAGGGTAGAAATATGCAGTGAACTATTCACTGAAGGAAGAGAGCTGGATGGGAACCCAGGACGGAGACTACAGTATGTACGCAGCCAATATGATGGAAGGAATGATGGGGACTTCAATTTGACCCCCAGACTGCCAGGACGTAACATGTGAGTCCATGCCACCGGCGGTTATTTATTAAAACTTCTGTACCTGTGGGCATATCAGATTTAGTATGTCGGGAGCCACCACATTTCGTTAAGTTACACCGTGACATTATTTAGACGGGATATTTGTGTATAGTTTAATTTTACGTAGCAATGCAGAGCATTTTCGTTTACATGAAAAACTGGTTCTAGGCCGATGTAGTTATGGAAACCACATGCTTGTATAAACAAAACTCATAAGACACTAAAAGAATGATGAAATCTTAATTGTATTCAAAGGACGTTTGGCAGAACAGACATAATGCTAGTAGCGAGTAGGAACAGTTCTTGGTTCGATGGACCTATATATTATAGAGGAAGACACATTAACACATATTTCCCAAGATAATTAAGTGAACGCAGAACAGTATCGAACAAGTGTTATTTGATAGCTTGATGCTACTACTGTATATAAAATAAACTTGTATCAATTAGGAAGGCCAGTGATAGACATTGTTATTTATTTATCGTATGGCTTTTAGTGTCCGAGGACATGTTCGGCACGCCAGAGTCTGTAGCTGCTTCAAGCGGACACCCATAGGGTGAGCTACAAGTTCCGTTCAATTTCAAGTAGTTTCATCTTTCGCTACAAGAGGTCACTGATAACTAGTGGTGAACGTTGGAACTTTGACAGAAAGTTCCAACGAAATCTAACCGAGAAATTTAGCTTGACACGAGTTTAGTCTGTGGAAGGATCTTTTACATGCCATAAATCTATGACATGGAACCGCCGACTTTACTTCCCCTCCGGAGGAAGACATACTGAAGGATTTTAACGCTCTTTAAAAAAATCCGACGACTTCGGCTGGGTTTGAACCCGCTATCTAGGGCACAGCAGTTCAGCATGCTACGAACTACGGCACCGATGCCGCTATTATGTTATTAAGAAGCGTTGTTTATGGTATTTATATCCTAGTAGCAGGATTATAATGCTATTCTGAGTGAAGTTAAGTTGTATTTGAGAGATGAATTAAGTATTAGATATTTTTGTCGCGTCATGACAGCTGATTGAAGTGAGCTTAGTGTGAAGTCATTATTGAATGTTAGTCACATGACCAGAAATTATGCGAGATCATGAATAATGCATTTGAGATGCAAGTTAATATTTGAAGTTGATGATGATGGTTATTAGTAGTAAGATTTGCTACGTTGTGAATATTTGATGAAGAGTAATTATTCGACGACAATTAAACAAAATTAATACAAAGGATAAATTTCGAAATTTCATTAATAACATTTAATAAAAATAAAAATTTGAGAACATGAAAAAAATATAACATAAAATTTACTTCTATGCCTCCTAACTAAATAAGAGTGAATTACTATCTTTAATTTAGTATTTATGATCGGCAACGGTGACATTCAGTATTCCCACTGTTTGATTTGTGAGACAGGACTTACTCCTGTTTTGACAGGTGGGATCACATGTCATGAAACGATACTGGACATCACGGACTTGACATGATCAGTAGAGTGAATCGGGATTACCATTAATCGCCGCAGCCATCAACCTAACGATGATTCCATCTGTTTAGATGACGGTGTCATCACAAACGGTGAGATGCCATAGTAGGAAGGGCTCAAAGCTAGCAAAAGTAAGAATGTTTTATATGTGTATGATATCTAACCTGTGTAAAGACTTGTCAGTATTCTTTTACAATGTCATGGAATATTATTTAGATTTAATTTTATTTTTGATTTAATCCATGGGGATATTTAACGTAACGTTATTTAATTAAACTTCAAAACAAGATGATTAAAGTAAAGATAAATGTACTACGCGACACCTTCATAATTTAGGTATTTTTACCATTTCTGTATGAGTAAATGTAACTTGAATTAATGTAGAAGAGTGAAGTTTTGATTTGCCACTAAGATCAGGTGAGATTAAAGTTATTCTTAAGGGGACATTTGTGTTTGAGTAAGGATGACTTAACGTGATTTACATATTGCGTACATAGTTTGATTGCTGATTGCTTTGTTGTTAGGACTTCGTAAGAGGATATTAGGGGAATTTGTTAAGGGATTATTTTTTATTCAGAGCTAGTTTAATGATGGATTTTAAAATAAATGTATGGGAAATATTATGTAAGACTGGATTATTTTTGTAGTTTTGCTTTCCCTAGTGAGGGTACTTTGAGCTAGCACCTCTCGTAAAAAAAACGTAAACGGCCAGAGATTAGTTTTTTTGTGAGGAGGTAGCCTAGGTGCACATCTGAACCTCCCCCTATATGATTCGTTTGGAAAGGAGCCTCATGGTGGCTGAACTGGCTCCCAGTCACATGGTACTTCGGACTAAACGGGCTCAATATAAATACATGTTGTAACCTTAATGATATTCTCAGAATTTTCGGTTTCAATAAAATACTAGAAGACCCGTGCTGCTCCGCAGCATTCACTTCAACAATCCTACAACACTTCTGACCATATGACATTTGCATGTCTTCATGCTAGTGACCTGAACAGACATTTACGGTACCATCGTTTTGGGTAAACGATGAAGTAGACTTATGAGATCAAATGTGTGGGTGTCTGCCTGTCCTCTGTGTGTGTGTCCCACTATTTACCCTTCGTAAGCTTAAAAGGCGCACGGACTTCACATTCCAGACGCAATTCTGAAAAGCCGAGGTGAACAGCTAGCTCCAAACACATAAGCTATAGGCTACTCTTCTCTGAAGAATTAACTCGACACGACTCGGCAGTTTGATGCTGGCTAAAGCTAGGGTGATAGGTCGCTCGCAAGCTCGTAAACTCACTCTCAAGCTAGTAATATAAATTTCCACTGAATGGAGATTGCTGGATGAAATGAAAACGTAAAAACACTTACAGTGGTCGATGTGGGAGCTGTTGCAGACTTTCTTGCAGAACTTTTCATGCTGAACAATTCTCAGAGAATATCGATATTTTTAACGGTTTAGCCAGTGTAAGCTTAAAATATACATGGACGTTAGGTTGTTCTTCAACTCAATTCACTGAAATCGTAAATGCTCGGCTTCTTTTGGTCATATAATAATTTTTTCTACCTAATCCTTCATCGAGAAATCTTTTACAGAATGGTGAAAACCGCATCAAAATCCATCAAGTTGTTTTCGAGATTACCCGTTACATCCAAGAATTGGGAACTTTGTTTTATACTAAGTAGATAGAGATATCCACACAATTTAAGGCTACAGCGGTACAATTTGGTGTTTTGTCTACTTATGAATAATGGTATAAATTTAAAATAAAAGATGGGTCCCTTATATTTGAATTTATAGATGTAACTCTTGGTTAACATATAGGGTTGTGCAAATTAATGGAATTAAATAAATAATTTTAATTAGTCATAATTACTTTTAATCAAAATCATTTTATTGACCAACTTATTTTGTTGTCCTACTTAGTAGTATTTCCTCTCCCGTGGAAATACACCTTTTCCCATAAGGAATTGCGTCTGGAAACTTTCAGATTGTTGGATTCCGAGGGATATCTGAGCTGGGTCCATTTTCAATTTTTCATTGACGTTAGAATTCAAGTCAGGTGATTTCAATGCTTAGTTCATGAATCTTTGAATAGTTCAATAGCGTTCATCAGTTAAAAGACCCCAAATCCCTCCACTCTAAATTCACACGTAAAGTAGAGTGAAGAAATAAAAACGAAACTTGCGGCATTTTGTATTTGCAAGGCTACTCTTTAGTGGAAATTTTAAAAAAACATTTTAATTTGAGTTTCTTAAATGAAAATACAATTAGGAATCTTGGTTAAACATTTGAAGTAATTTCATCGCCTTGTAAACATACTTAGTGCATGAAACCGTGAAAAGTAAAAATGCAATTTTGGAAAACTGACATCGAATCTAATAATTTGCACATCTCTGTAAAGACAGCTATCGCCTCCACACCTACAGATAGAATAGTAAGTAAAGGCAATCGATGAGAAATGAAAAGATAACTCACACAGAAGGGATTAATATGTATTAAGTTTTAAATTTGATTGAGTATATCTTTGTTATAGAACTGAGGGAATGAAATAACATGATATAGGATAGAAATCACCGATGTAGGACAATAGTATTTTTTACCATTACCACAGGACAGTTATCGTATTAGGGATGCGGACGTCCTTGTATAATTGTTATTTAATCTGTGCCCCGTTTGATGAGGTCTGTGCTCCTCCGCAACATTCGTTTCAAAATTCTAATAGTACTTCCTTCCATTCGACATTTGCTGCTCGCTTACCTTCTGGTTCTATTTGAACTTTGAAGTCATGAAAGGATTTTGCTCGCGGTAGTACGGCATACAGTAAAGTTGTCCGTGGCTAAACACCGGTTGAGGTAAATTAATGCCTACTTGATCTTGGGTTTGACCTTGAGCTTTATTGATAGTTATACAAAAAGCCAAACGTACTGGAAACTGCCTCCTTTTGAAGGAAAATGGCATAGTAGTATCTGATGGCGTAAGGTCAAGGCGAGGGAGTAGGACATTGTTTCCAACATTTACGCCAGTAATAATTTCCTGGTGTAAGCAATTGTCATGCATCTTCCAAACCAACAGTCTAGTACCGTTCACCAGACCTTGGGTAACAATATTATTTCCAACAAAATCACAATTGAGCCTTCTTTTATTCGAAGGACATGAGGTGGCAATCCACTTATGCCCATGCTGTCTAAAAATTCTATTGGGAATTGTAGAAGTTCACTCTCATCTTCAGTAATCAAGTTATTCACACTGATGTAAGTTCTCGATGATCCTGGGATTAGGTCTAAAACTTTGTCATTGATTTCTTTACTATGTTCATTTTTAGGTGCTAAAATCGCTATTTTTGAAAAGCGTGAAATATTTTTCAGCGTGGGACTAATTCTGAATTTTCTCCATCGACGTGAGGGTATTCACCGTTACCAATTTGTATCAAGAAGTTTGCAAAGTCACGTTGATCTGTATCCGCTAGCATATTTTTGTTGAGTTTAAAAATTTTGAATGATGGCCACAAAGGAGAGAACCTTACTGACAATTGGACCGATGCTGCTTTAGATGCATGAGGCACAACAGGCAATACCTGCCTAAAATCTCCACTTAAGATGATAATTTTTCCTCCGAAAGGCACGTCGTTATTCATGATGTCATTGAGCAACCGATTTACACACATCAACGCGGGCTTATTAGCCATAGGGGCTTCATCCCAGATGATAAATTTCGCTGAACGAATATAAAAAGCTTCCTTGCTGTTAACTTTTATTCCTAATACAGAACTTTCATGTAAATGTAGAGGTAACTTGAACTGTCTGTGTACAGTGCGCCCCTGAGGTAGTAACATTGCTGCAATACCAGTCCATACAACAGAAACAACATTTAACCCCAAATTTGTGCAACTATCAATCAAGCATTGGTAAATAAATGTTTTCCCGGTGCCCCCTGGACCGTCAATGAAATATGCATTAATCATCCTTTCATTGCTGTTTTGTACTAACCCCAAAATTTCTGTAATTATAGCCGTTTGGTTTCCATTTGCTTGTTTTATCATCCGACTTAATTGATCCTCAATACGTTTTGGATAATTCATTGGTAAATTTGTCTGAGGGAAATTATCAATAATAGCCGGCAATTCGAGAGAAGTAATGGGAAGACCATGGAGCTTTAATGTATTAGAAATAAGTATAAGAGTGAATTGATGAGCAATGTTAGGTTCGTGAAACTGCAGATAATCTTCCGATAATGAATTCTTGAAAATGTCCCATAACTATCTTATATTTGAAGGGGTCTGAAAGATACATATGTAAGAAAACAGTTGTCGTAACTGAGAAGGCATCTGAAATTGTGACGCTTCTGCCAAACAACGCTGCCATTCAGAATCGTCAATCAGAAAACCTCGCTCCTTAGCTGTTTCTTTAAAACTAGAATGGACAACTGCGTTGTATGTTCGTAGATCCTGGAAGCTGGTAGCACCTATGACGTGAAGCAATAACAGGCGTAAATAATACCTTTCTGTTTCTGTAGGCGAAACATTATACATTCTGCCTATAGTTTTTGAAACATTTTTTTTTGCCACTGGCAGTTGCTATTATTCCAGACGTAATGTACTGGTGTTTCAGGATATATATATATTCGGACTTCTGGCTTGCGAATCTTGATTTAACTTGAACCACGCTTGTAGTTCCGTGTTGCGCAACTGAGCTTGAAATAAAATATCAGGAGCGTTATCATTTTTAAAATAGATATTTTGCAAGTTTGGCAAGTGAACTGGTAATCGCACGATAGAATGTGACTGTTCATGCATGTGAAATGCAAATATCCTGAATGCGGCTTCTGTTGGACCAACATACCTAGCATTTAGGAAAGAAGTAATTTCGTCGTAGTTCACCGTTTCGCCTTCAGGACATATTTTAACAATGCAGCAGTTATACACCTTTATACACATACTTGTGGATTTTAATATATAAGATACTTGTGGATGTATTTAACACTCCGAACACTTGAGCATATTTCAACATTAATATGAGCTTGCAAGTAAAGTAAAAGAAATGGATTGTAGGGAGCAATGAATCGACTATCGATTTCAATGCCAATGCCTAGAATTGTTTTTATTAAACCGTCAATTATTTCTCCTCCTATACGAAGGATAACCATTGGCATTATCTTTGGTCTCTTCCTGAAACTGTTTAGGGAAATCTTTCTTACATACGCCATCCTTCATACAGACTGAAGAAGGATTCAAAGATCCGCGAGGACCATGTACCATATGACGCCTTAACAACTCGTATAGCGCTTCATCCTCGAGATTTCGTATTTCGGCTGACAACACACTGTCAATGTCAGAAATTTCTCGAAACTTACAATCTTCCGTTAATGTTAAGAGTAAATGGATGTGCGGGAGACCTCGTTTTTTGAAATTCCACTGTATATAGATATGCTTTTACCGAAAATTTCCTTAACATTAATCATTCGTAGCATTTCCTTTACTTTGCAATGGAAAACTCTCACTTCAATATCCGGCCTATTATTAGCCGTTTCCCAGAGATGAATGCTGTTAAGTATTTCTGGCCAGCCCGCATTATAGGTGAACGTAATGAATAAATCTGGCTCCAAACTTCCTCACTATCGCCATCGCATCCTGATAATTTTGCAATATTTTCTTGGCTACCTGTAAAAGAAGATGACAAAACTACAATACGACCGACTCTGAGATTTTCATTTTCTGCTCGTACATGCAAGGCGTCTGCTAAACTGGCATATGTATCAACTCGTAACTTCGTTTGTTGATGACGTATATATTTTAACCGGTCACCTTCCATACGGCAGTACGGTAGTAATCCACGAATAAATATCCATTTTGCAAACTTGAGCAGCGGCAACTAACTCAACATGACCTCCATGAACACCATTCATAGACATATACATTTTGTAATCATCGCTCGTATTGATAGCAGTTTCGTACATATCGCTGTTGACAACAATAAGGGAAGAATAATTATTCCACTTGTCTGTAACATGATTTACAATTCGCTTTCTAACCTGTGTAAATAATCTCTGATTGTTGTACTCACAATATGCCAATGACCTGAACAGACAATTACCATCACCTTTAATACTTTATAACATTGAGTGTCGCCTCTCATTCATCATAATAGGATTCATTGTATTGATTGATCACACAACCTATAAGGACGAATGATGAAACGAAAAGAAGACAGTTTGTAGCTTGTGAGACCAAATACTATATAACAGAAAGATCGGATACAAAATACAAAATGGCGGTTCCAACATTCGACTGTAGCGGCATCTTCGTGAAATTAGTTATCTTTCGTATACAGTATTTGTTGTCATTCAAAGAGATGTTGACATGACAGTGTCATTAGGAAAATGACTGCTGATTGTGCATGAGCATTTCAGTCTCAAAGTAATCCATTCTTTGAGAAGTTTTAATTAAATTATGTGCACAGGATCCCCTTCTGCTTATTTTATGGATACATGCGACATTAGCGCCCTAGTGGAACAGGTAGAAGTTAACGATTTCATGTATCGATACATAATACGTCATAATTACAATTAAATCAACACAACACCGCACCAATTTGGGCCATACATAGCATATTCGTTTATTCCACTTAGTACATGGGAGGGGAATCGAATCCCGAACTTCAAGGGTGCTACGGGTGACTTTACGCTTATCCAATGCAAGAAACGTCTTAATACTCATTAAATCAACACAACGCCATACCAATCGGGGCCATACATCGCAAAGTGGATTTTCCCACTTAGTACATGGTAGGGGAATCGAATCCCTAACTTCAAGGGTGCTACGGGTGACTTTACGCTTATCCAATGCAAGAAACGTCTTAATACTAATTAAATCAAAACAACGCCGTACCAATCGTGGCCATACATTGCAAATTCGATTATTCCATTCAGTACATGGGAGGGGAATCGAATCCCGAACTTCAAGGGTGCTACGGGTGACTTTACGCATATCCAATGCAAGAAACACCTTAATAGTAATTAAATCAACACAACGCCGCACCAATCGGGGCCATACATCGCTAATTCGAATATTCCATTTATTACACGTTAGGGGAATCGTATCCCGACCTTCAAGGGTGCTACGGGTTGACTTTTCGCATATCCAATGCAAGAAACGTCTTAATTCTATTTAAATCAACACAACGCCGTACCAATCGAGGCCGTGCATCGGAAATTCCATTATTCCATATAGTACATGGATGGGGAACCGAATCCCGAACTTCAAGGGTGCTACGGGTGACTTTTCACATATCCATTGCAAGAAACGTCTTAATAATAATTTAATCAACACAACACCGTACAGTTCCGGGTCATAAATCAAAAAAACGATTATTCCACTTAGTACATGAGAGGGGAATCGAATCCCGAACTTCAAGGGTTCTAAGGGTGACTTTTCGCATATCCAATGCAAGAAACGCTATAATACTAATTAAATCAACACAACACCGCACCAATCGGGGCCATACATCGCAAATTCGATTATTCCACTTAGTACATGGGAGGGGAATCGAATCCCGAACTTCAAGGGTGCTACGGGTGACTTTACGCTTATCCCATGCAAGAAACGTCTTAATACTAATTAAATCAACACAACGCCGTACCAATCGAGGGGATACATAGCAAATTCGATTATTCCATTCAGTACATGGGAGGGGAATCGAATCCCGAACTTCAAGGGTGCTACGGGTGACTTTACGCATATCTAATGCAAGAAACGTCTTAATACTAATTAAATCAACACAACGCCGTACCAATCGGGGCCATACATCGCTAATTCGAATATTCCATTTAGTACAAGTTAGGGGAATCGAATCCCGAACTTCAAGGGTGCTACGGGTGACTTTTCGCATATCCAATGCAAGAAATGTCTTAATACTGATTCTATCAACACAATGCCGTACCAATCGAGGCCATGCATCGGAAATTCCATTATTCCATATAGTAGGCTACATGGGTGGGGAATCGAATCCCGAACTTCAAGGGTGCTACTGGTGACTTTTCGCATATCCAATGCAAGAAACGTCTTAATAATAATAATTAAATCAACACAACACCGTGCGGTTCCGGGTCATAAATCGCAAATTCAATTATTCCACTTAGTACATTGGAGGGGAATCTAATCCCGAACTTCAAGTGTGCTACGGGTGACTTTACGCATATCCAATGCTAAGAACGTCTTAATACTAATTAAATCAACACAACGCCGCACAATTGGGGCCAGGCATTGCAAATTCGATTTTTCCACTTAGTACCTGGAGGGGAATCGAACTTCAAGGGTGCTATGGGTGACTTTTCGCATATCCAATGCAAGAAACGTCTTAATACTATTTAAATCAACACAACGCCGTACCAATCGAGGCCATACATCGGAAATTCCATTATTCCATATAGTAGGCTACATGGGTGGGGAATCGAATCCCGAACTTCAAGGGTGCTACGGGTGACTTTTCGCATATCCAATGCAAGTAAAGTCTTAATAATAATTAAATCAACACAACACCGTACGGTTCCGGGTCATAAATCGCAAAATCAATTATTCCACTTAGTACATGGGAGGGGAATCGAATCCCGAACTTCATGGGTGCTACGGGTGACTTTACGCATATCCAATGCAAGAAACGTCTTAATGCTAATTAAGTCAACACAACGCCGCAACAATTGGGGTCATACATCGCAAATTCGATTTTTCCACTTAGTACATGGGAGGGGAATCGATTCCCGCACTTCAAGGGCGCTACGGGTGACTTTTCGCACACCCATTGTAAGAAACTTCTCCATACTATTTTTATGAACACAATACCTTAACTCTCTGGGTCACACGCCGCAAATTGGAATTTATGACTTTGCACCTGGGAGGTGAATCGAACCCTCGTCCCTCAAGGGCGTTAGGTGTGACTTTTTGGACAGCCAATGTAAGGAACGTCTCCATACTACATTATGAACACAATACCGTAAATTCCCGGGTTACATGCCGCAAATTCGAATTTATGACCTGGGACTTAGTTACTTATGGAGTTTAGGTGATGCGGATATTTTCCACGAAATTGTGATTTTTTTACATGAATTATCGGTAAATTGAGGGTGCTGATCACGAATATACCATTAGTTTTTCACCCATATTATTAGTTCGGCTGTATTAGAGAACCGCGCGACAAATTCGAATTTATGACTACCTGGGTGGGAAACGAACCCTCGTCCCTCAAGGGCGTGAGGTGTGACTTTTCGCACAGCCAATGTAAGAAACGTATCCACACTATTTTATGAACACAATACCGTAACATGCTGGGTTATACGCCGCAAATTCGAATGTATGACTTAGAACCTGGGAGGAGAATCGATCCCTCGTCCCCCAAGGGCGCTAGGTGTGACTTTTCAGACAGCCACTGTAAGAAATGTTTCCATACTATTTTTATGAACACAATACCGTAACTTTCTGTTTTACACGCTGCAAATTCGAAATTATGACTTAACATATCGCAGAATCCATTTCTCAAACGTCGACCTCATTGGAATCGAACCCTCAACCGTCCAGGGCGCTACAGGTGACTTTTCGAAAATCCGATGTAAGAAACGTCTTAACCTTCTTCCATTTTGGGATTTGAACCCTCGACCCTCAATGGCGCTACAGGTGACTTTTTATTATTAAAGATAAATCGCACAAATTGTGCATATTGATGAAAACAAATTGACATTCACAAAATTTCACAATGGATGATCCCCGATTTGCACAAGAAATTACGTGGTATCTACTACATTGCACCCCGCATAATTTACATACGCAGGATTCATAAGGGTCATGAAAATACTCGGTATTACACAGTTTATGGGGATACCCATGTACCGCCATCGAATTGACAAAGTGTCGCAAGTCTTGATTTGTGTCCATCCATGTCCTAGTCATCACGGCCTCCGTGGAGTAAAACTCGAACCAGATTTCGTTCCTTATCTGTATTCTTTCCTGCATTAGTTTTTTCCAGGCGTCTGTGGATGGTAGCCCTCTCTTCGTCCGAAGGTCCTCAATGAAGAAGGTCTCCCTGGCGAGTTCATATACTAATCTTGATTTTGTATATTTCGATATCCCCAGGGCAGCCTTCAGGAAGCGCGATTTGACTGCTTCAAGCCTCCTCAAGTCTGCCAGGGATAATTTCTCCCATATGATTTCAAGTCCATATGTGGCGATGGGCGTTATTTTCGCGTCGAATAATGTCATAGCAGTTCCCAAAGAGAGCTTCGTGATTGTTTTGATGTCATATATGGCTTTGGTAGCGGCCATTGCTCGAGATTTTATGTGGACTCTGTAGGCTCTTGCTGTTGTTTGCATTGTCAATCCTAGTTATTTAAATGTATTGACTGACTTACGGGGAGTCGTTCCTAGGTATATCCTTTGTCCTGAAGCCTCTCTGCCTCCTTTCCGAAACGTCATTTTCACTGTTTTCTCTGTGTTTATTTTCATCTTGTTGTCCTTTGCCCACCTATCTAGATTGTCTAAGACTTTTTGAACTGAACTTCAGTAATGGATCTCGAACCAATGACCATATCATCTGCGTATAATAATATTGTAAGATTTGCTGTTCCTTGCCTAGTTGCCATCACCACATCATATGTCGCTATGTTGAACAGGAGGGAGATAAGAGGGTCTCCTTGAAGTACGCCATTGGTTTGCATTATAAAATTGGAGGTTGAGACACGGTCATCTATTTATATGAAGTTTGTCGTCAGAATGTTACTTATCAGGTTCGTTAGTTTATTACCCTCACCCACTATGGATTCCAGTTTAGCGAGTATTAAAGGCCTGCTTAACATGTCAAAAGATTTTGCATAATCGACAAAAACAACATGAAATTTTCCACCAGGGTGTCGTAGTGTTTCTTCAATGTAATTGAGTAAGTTGGTAATGGCATGAAAGGCACTCCGTCCTTTACGAAATCCAAACTGTCATCTGGGAGTTTATGGTCTACTTCTTACGTGATCCTCTTCGTAAGGAGCTTTGTCATTATTTTCATCATGGTCTTTTCTATAGCAATCCCTCTGTAGGAGTTCGGATCTGACTGGTCACCTTTCCCCTTAAACATCACTTTGATAGTCGAAATTCTCCATGCTGAGGGGATGTTACCCATTTGAAGACAAAGATTCATTAGTTCCGAAATTGCTGAAAGTAATACCTCTGATGAGTCTTTCACATGTTCATTGCATATACCGTCGGGTCCAAAGGCCTTACTGTTTTTTAGTGACATAATAGCTTCGTGCACTTCTTCCATTGTGAACGGGTCAGTTTCTTTTTGGTATGTTCCTGACAAAGCTACCACGGGATTGCCGAGATCTTCTTCAACGTTTAGTATGTTCCTGAAGTGTTCTTCCAATTCAATCATTTCTATTTTTCCACTACATTGTATTTTCCTAGGGTTCAATGCTAAAAATGGATCGCTGACAGCTTCTTCTATTATCCTTCTCGCCTCTTTTTCGAGATGTTCATTTCGTTTTACAGATAACAGCATTTTGTATTCCTTCTTAATGATGCTGTAATGTTTTATTGCCTCCTGGTTCTGATTGAATTTTACAGCATGAATGGCCTCAAGGACGCTTCTTCTCGACAAATAGCATTCTTTATCAAACCATATTCGCGATCTTCTTTTCCGCTGATACACAAATGCATATTTAATTGTATTTTCCAGGGATAAGGCGGCTGCGTCAATATTGTTTTTCTCCATGCAATTATCAGGTTCTTTCCATTCCTCAAAGTTCTGTTTAATAACATATTTATCGATCTGTCGAGAAGGATTAGTATCTTCAGGTTTTTCTCTCTTATCCAATCTTGAGACGTTAATATGGGTCGAGACTGGACAATGTTTCTTTATCAGCGCCTCCTCTGAAGTGAGACATACAGTGTAGTTCAGAAGCTTAATGTTGCAGCCTTTATAAAAAATTAAATATATTCTGCTACACCCTGAATGTGCAAAATAAGTTCTGTCTTCAACCTTGTTATCAAGGATAAAGCCTTCCTCTGTCATTAGTTCTAGTAGTTCTTTCGCTCTTTGATTATCAATGTCTAGTCTGCAGTTTAGGTCTCCAGCCAGTATTATGCCTCTGTCTGGAGCTACATGTCCCAAGGAAAACATGATGGTTGCTATCAACTCTTCAATAGTGGTTAGTGGCCGTGCATATATGGCAATCACTAATATTGTTTTAGATCCCTTAGTTGGGGGTAGTTAGATCTAAAACGGATGTGTTATTGTGTTAATTTATAAGGTGATGCCTAGAAGGGGGTAGCTTCCCGTAGCTGGGTAAGCTGACCAGTGTAGAGTGTTGTTTAGTGTTAGGATGCTAGGGGGTGCTCTTATAAAGACGTAAGTGTATTGTAGGGGATGAACCTTTGTGTACAGGTTAACGTCCTAGCCTCTCAGCTGGTTGGAGTTATATAACCGACGTGCGTGCGTCAGCGATGTTGCGGCTCGATGCTCTGGCAGTCGGGCCGCTGCGTGAAGTACAATGAAGCTTGCGCTAGCAACTATTTGGCTACTGTATGTCACGGCTAATCGTGACGGGAATCAGGAAGGGCGTTGGGACGTAAAGAGGCGTGTAAATAGTAAGACAGGTGTAGTGTACTGACCAAGTATTTATTGGTCAGTGATGTATGAAATAGTATGTCCCTTTTAGGGAAATGTAATAAGTGTTACAAGTTTGAGTGTACAATTTGTGGGTAAAGGTTACAAAATATAGGATCTCTGAACACTGCTGACTTACCTGATGATAACAGCTAGAGCCTCCGGCCAACACACTGTATGACTGGTAATTGAGAGAGAGGAGGGCGTCCTCCTTAAGGTCCTCTTCTTATAAGCTTTGGTGTTGTGCTGTCAGCATTCCACTGGCATAGATGCCCCAGTTAATTATGTGTAGCTGTTTGTGGTGTGATGCAAGTATTTGGCAAGCTTTCCAGGCTGGCTAGCTGCCCTTGCTGTGTGAAAGATGTTGTTCTGGACTTATAAGATTTGCCAGTTAGGGGTGGTTTAAATATATGATGGAGGATGGCTTCCAGGGGGTGCAGACCCCTGGGGGACTGTACAAGCCTCTCCCTCTATTTAGTTCGCGTCCCCGCGAACGGGAACGGAACGTGAGGTTGGGGTGTCGATGTAGTAGTTTGTTCTTGAATCTTCCTTGTATCTCCTGTTGGTGTCTTCTTCGTCGTATAGATGTAGTGATGTCGTGTTGATGTATAGGTGTGAGATCAGCTCGTGTTCAGAGGGGTGGGTTATGGGATATACATATATATATTTAACATTGTAAAATAGTGCATGAGAAAAAATTGACATATTGAAAGTTCCACAAAAAAATACATGGTTTTGATAGGTATGCGATATATTGTTGTGCAGGGAGGAAAAAACCCAGGGCTGGACGGATGATTGTGCCGTCCTCCTCTGTCTTGGGGAAAAAAATTGCTCCCTGTAATGAGAAAGATAGAAGAAGTAGAAAAAATAGGTGTTCCAGGGTATAAGTTAAGGGAAATATTCAAAATGTGTTTATTGAGTTGGGATAAAACGGAACACCTTTACAAATTGGGAATTTAGAAGAAAGAAAATGAAAGAAAACAAATCATAAACATGGTGTACATGTGACCTTAAAAAGAGTATACCGTTTAATATGTGATTTTGGGATGTGCATATATTAGGGTTTATGCATATCAGTTATCACCTCCGCAGACAATGTGGGGGTGCGAAGTATTATTTATATATTTGTAGTAGAATAATTGCCCGTGGGCGCCTTAATTTGTGTTAAGTTACAATCTTACAATTATCAATTACAATTAACTTACGACGTAACTTAAGCGCGCTAATTTTCTATGATCCTAGTTTATATGGTACCTCGCGTGCACGCTACCCCTTTGTATGTATGTGCCGTCTGACGGCTACTCCTTTACGGCCATTTCCTGGTATGGTTTAGTGGTCGTGCCGCTTGAAATATATCCCTATTCTGTGAAGCATCCCCTGTGGGCGAATGCCTTCACACTTGACAATGAGAGTCGCCGCCACAAGTCGGTTGCGCCCTCATTGCCGTAAGTTGCGTCGCATTTTTGACGCCTTACTTTCTTCTGTTTACGTTGATCTGCCAGCGAGCCTGATACCCCACAGGTATCAGCCCTGCTGTGCAGATTTTAGGAGTGTAGCTGTAAAAAAAGTGGTGAGTATGTGAGATTGTGTTAGGATTAGTGCAAGTTGACGTATAAAAAATAGTACATAATCATGGCATGCTGCAAATAATATGATGCTGCTATATGGCAGTGAAATCACTGTCACCAGTTTCATATATCTGGTGACGCCGCCTGAAAAGTAGAGAGGTTAAAAAAAACATATTAGTATGGCGTATTCTCTATGTCGCTTCCTGTGTCAGTGTTTTTACTGGCTGAAGCTCTTCTTTCTCTGAAAAAATAGCATGATTAGTGTTAACTTGATGTATGACCGGGCTTACCCTACACGGTGCCGTAATATTGTTTCTTATTCTCAAGGTGTTTACATAACCTAGTTAATCTAGTTAGTCTAACTTAATGTATTACCTTAATACCATTTATCTTACTATGTTGTCTTAATATGTTGTCGGACTTATCCCGGTAGCGGAATTTTGGTTACCGGGTGCCGAGATATTCTACCTTAATTATACTTATTTTGATGTATTATCTTAATTATGGCAAAAAAAATATTTGCTATCTATAATCCGAATAGGTGGCCTTACTTTATTGCCGAAATGTGCTGTGCCATTATTTGGACACAGCGGTTAGTAAATTTGCTTAATCCTAAGTTGCGTACCAAAGTGCAACTGTCTTACGTGCTAAATTTGGACCAGAGCGATCGCCCGGGGCAGTTTTACCTCCCCAGGTCACCACCCGTACGAATCCTAGAAACACCGGTTGTCTCTAGAATCGCCGGATTCCGCTCCCTTAATACTAGTTGTCGACGTTTATTCTAGGTCTTACTAACTAGTACTAATATAGCCGCAGGCGGCTTACGGTGCCACAAAGCAAACCGTCTCGCCCGCTGTATCTTCCTGCTCTTTACCTTTGCCTTTGCATATGTAGTCGTAGGTGGGTCTGCCCACTTTAACCCCTGTGAGTTGCTCGCGATGC
The DNA here is from genome assembly GCA_946902985.2 of Meconema thalassinum. Classification (NCBI taxonomy): domain Eukaryota; kingdom Metazoa; phylum Arthropoda; class Insecta; order Orthoptera; family Tettigoniidae; genus Meconema; species Meconema thalassinum. The sequence goes on along the minus strand of OX336395.1, from coordinate 259,125,980 downwards.
CCCTCATTTAATGCCCTTGGCTGCCCGATGCGTCGCCATTTATGTGGGCATTGGACATCGTCCAATGGCATGGTATCATCTTCGCCTTTATTGGCAATAATCGTATTCTCTTCGCCTTTGTTAGCAACAATAGTATCCTCTTCGCCTACGTTGCATTGTTGGGTTGGCCCACTGAACCCCTTTAAGTGCTCGCTATGCTACTCCTTTAATATCTCTGGCGACCCGTTGTCAGCCATTTACGTGGGCGCAAGACCGAATGAGCGCGTACATTCCATATATATTCATATTTCATTCTTCATTATTTGTTGATTTCTTAGTATTCACCTTCGCCTCGCGGGGTAAGGACTTGTCGGATCTAGGATTGGTCCTGCTGAACCCTAGGATCCTGCTTCACTCCTGACGAATAGGAGTCTGACTTCCCACCCTGGAAGTTGTACTTACTTATCTATTAAACTAATAGTCTAGTCATAATTCGGTCGTCCCTAGGGTCAACTCCTGAGTCCGGCGTGGAGCTAGCTATTTCTCCCATCATCCTCAGAAAGTCTCCCCTGCAGGTCTTGGCTTCGATGACCGTGGCACATAGTGGGTGTAACATCTCTTCGTCCTGGGGGCAGGCTAGGCACACCCAGGATTCCGAAGTTTGCCCATGCCAGGCCGTGAATGCCTCAACCTTACGTGGTTCGTCTTTTTGGTCTAGTCGTTAAGTTAACTAGGGTCATTGAGCTGTTGAGCCAGCTGGGGTAAGGGTCAACATCACCTTCCCCAGCTCTGCTCCAGTGTGGTGCCTCTGGCCTTCTGCCTGTGCCGTTATCATCAATCAGTGTGTTATGAGATTCCTTTTTATGTAAAAAATATAAGTGTAACCTGTAAATTATTTGCTTTGTATAAAATGTAAAATTTTTCAAGTGTTTTGGGGTTGTAGAGACTTCTAAGTGCATGGACTACTTTAGGCCTCCTGTTGCTACGTCAGATTCCCAGCGGTAATGCCTTGTTAACTTTTATGGAGGCGTTAGTAGGGTTTATAGCGTTAGGTTCCCTGTTATTAGGATCTGGGGGTATTATTTGTAGAGTAGGCTGAAAGCATGGTAGGAAGGGGTTGCGCATCTTTGGGCTTCATGTAAATGGTGGCCTGAAGCCGGTGATGCTACCAGGATTGCTCTTACAATGAGTGGACGGGGGCAGGTATTTCCCGGGATTGCAAAAATATAAAAATTCCATGCAGGTTTGATAGTAATAACCCTTGGTGTATGGATGGGATACTCCATGCATGTATCTGGATATGAGGCATATCCGCACTCATGTAAGGATAGGTAAAGGGTGAGGCGTAATAATAATATGTTCCTTTCATGCGGGATTATTTAATTTAAAAAAATTTGTTAATATATAACTTTGGCCTCATATCTTACTTAGAGGTGCGCATTACGTTTAATTGTCGTTCTCCGACACACCCCTAATACTCGGGTGTTAGCATTGGGGTCCAGGGCGTAGTAAGCCCTCTCCTTACACGCATGAAGTCTATCAACCCCGATGTATACTTTGTCCTGTAGTGTAGCTGTTTTTATCGTGTTCATGTGTCTGTGTTGGCTAATGTTGTAATTGGGAAGGTTATGGAAGGGGGGTAAGGTATAAAAAATAGTAGCCTATGGGTGGTATATTAGTAATCCCGCTGGGATTATCCACCTATGCTCCTGTCACTCTCCCTTGGTCCATGTCTGCTTTCTATCCGCTTCTTGGGATAGTAAAGCGTGCTGACGCTTTGACGTCACGGCCTAATCTGGTCTCCCATTTGTAGTGTTAATGTGGCCAGTGGTCGTAGTGTGACTGGCCATGTCCTAATCGCCTGTAATGATTTTTTTAGAAATAAAATCGAAGAAAGAAGTTATTAGAGGGGAGGCCTTGTTTCCTCAGAGCCCCTGTCTGTATTTGCCCCTGATTAGTGAGCGCGTATGTATGAGACTATGCTCCGCTACGCCATGCGGGCGGGAGGCCTGTTATCGGCTAAGTCCTATCGGAGTGTCAGATGGCGCATGCAACTTGTCAACATCTTTGAGATATGTCCCTATGGCCCTAAGATAAGTCTGGTTTACTATGTCTGCACATTGCTAAATGTCACAATTGTTTTTGCAGTGCTGAAAAATGTGTGGCATTATAATTGCTTTGTGATTGTGATTGCATGGGCACTTCTGATATAACAATAGTGTCTGTCGTCGGCAGTGTGGCAATACTGCGAAATCTGCAAGTCAGTATTTTCGTCATGTTGTTCTTTCATTTGTTTGTGTACGTGACTTTTCGCCAGTATGTGAGTGTTGTCACTGTTTTAGATTCCGGGCGGACCAATGTGTCAATCTTTCCTATTTTTGCTAGTACTTTTGTGTGGACCTTATTCCATAAGACTTTTTGCCTTATGAAATTTCTATACCTGTGTCTGGGAAATCTATTTTCTATGTCAGGTGTAATTGAAATTTATGCATGGTGTTTGACCGGAGGAAATGTGGTATTACCTTTTTATGTACTTGTATGGGCCAATTTCGGTGTGATTGGAAGCCTGGATAGTTGTTTTCCACGGTGTCCGATTTTTACTGGGCATTTGGACCCGTGATCTCATGTCATTCTCTGTGTTCTATGTCTGCGTTTTGTTTTTGGGATTTAGGTGTCCTCAGTGTGGTTTTTGCTTGTGTCTCTCGTACCAAAAATACCGTTGGTTAGTTAGTTTTTGGTACGAGTGTGGTGTGTGGTTATGAGTTCGGACCCGGCTTGCTGTAAGGACTTGGTATGCCGTATATACCATGGCACATGTATCGTGTATTTGCAATGCGCAAATGAATGTACGCATTGCCGTGAATAGTTTGTGTGTTTTTGAATTCTCCTCGTAGTGTAATTTGGGGAGTTATAAGGTTCTGGATATGGCGTGAATGATGGCGTTTGTCCCAGTTCACTTGGAGTGGTCTTAGCCTGTCTGTATGTATGAAGGTCACCCAGTCACGATTGTCTTATTGCTGACGGCGATAGTCTCGAGTTTCATTGACTTGTGCGTTATCTTGTTACTTGCTTGACAATGCTCTGTGTTTCCGGCACGTGTATGTGTGAACTTGAGTGCTATCTCTGTAATTGCGAGTGTGGCTTTCCGCAATGTAAAAGAACCTTTCATTAACTACGTTCGTGTCCCCAAATTTTGTGTTAATGTAGCGTGGTTCGAATATGTCCCTATTAATGGTGCTAAATGTCGTTATGCACGCGTGTCTCCGGGCCGCTAGTCGCGTGTTTGGTGACTAGGTGCCGGAGGTGATTTTGTTGTTTTCCGCTTATGAATATCTGTTAGAGTAACTGTCCCAATCTGTTTTAGATCCCTTACTTTTCTATCCTGCAACCAATCTGTTTTAGATTCCTTAGTTTCCTATCCTGCAACTGGATAGCTACCCGACCTTACATGCCTGGTATTCAGAAGGTTGCGGGTTTTGAGACCGTCTTTAACCAGAGTAAGTGTTTCTGGTGCCATTCTAGGCTGTGTCTCCGGGACAGTTCTGTTAGCGTATTACCTTGTTATGTGGCAATGTGAATTGGCTGTGTGTCTTCCAAAAATATGTAGGCTTTCCCAAAGTCTGGGATCTTCCCTCTATGGTGTGTTTTTAGCTTGCGTGTTGTTATGGAGGTGAGAAAAAGTCATGTTATAGGCAGTGTAATGTGTCACGTATGCCTATGGATTAAATACATACAGTTCAACTTGGCTAATTTTCCTGTCTTGGGCTTAATGAATGAGGCAAAAAAATGAGTTATGCCCCGCTCCGAATTAAGAGAGCACTTTGAAAAAAGTATAGAAAATATATTATATTTCGCCTGCACACTGCTTTATGCTTATTAAAGCGGGTTGCCAGGCGGCGGTAGTCTGTAAAAATTGTGTCGTAAACAATATCAAAAATGTTTAAAAATGAGAAGTAGGACCTGAGTGTACTATCCACCTCTTTGGTGACGTCAGTACGACAGTAATCTAGTTACGTCTCAGGGAAATCTACCGACACTGTCTAGTACACACTGAGAAGGCCATTGCAAGACGTATTTGATACATGTGTATCCACGTCACGAGCAAAGCCAGTGCACTATGGGAGTCGAAAACTTCACTCCAAAGCAATTATAACCTTACCTTGGCATTGAATATACAATTTTCAAAAGAAAAATATGTATTGCCCGTTGAGCCATTATATATTTAAACACAAATTGTGCTAAATGTTCCGGCATAACTCAACAAAATGACAGCGTTTCGCCCCGGTGTGCTATTGGGCTCTTCAGTTGGTTAAAGCACACCTCACCAAATTTTTGAAAAATAGTTTGCGATTCATAATTCTTGCCACGATTATGGCTCTCGCCCGTCACAAGAGAATCTATCAAACCGTGGGACCGGAACATAGAACATGTAGTCATTTCTACCTAGAAAGACCCGCCTATGCTCTGTGCTGTGGTTTATTGCTTAAGCTGTGTTCAGAATAGCTTTTTCCGGCCTTAAGCCGCGTGGTTCGCCTGATTGGCTTCCGCTTGGCTTTGGATATTAGAAACTTTACGTTATCCAAGTTATAATGTGGACCAACTATGATCAATAACCATTGATGGCCTAAGAAAAATGCTAGGGCCAATGAAAAAACCAAGAAGGATTTTGAGCTATACCTTTTGATTTAGCCGTGTTGCACTGCATATACATGAAAAAATGTGCAGTTTATGTTTGTGAGTCCCTATGTGTCTATTGTCGTATTTCTCACGTGTAAACGAGCTTACGTGTATCTATAATGTAGGTGCAAGTGATATTAGTTTATTTTTGTGTCCCTGGTGGAAGTCGTTATTCCCGTCCGAGCGTTCTGGGTCTGAAAGGTGAATACTTTCGCCCTGCTACTAGGGCATAGGCCCCTGAAATCCACTGAGGTGCTCCTTTGCCATTTTCTGGCGGTTTTTCTAGCAAAGTAAGCCTGGGCCTACTTTCCCCGTAGCGCCTGTCTGTCGGTCTGAGTGTGCCTGTGTTCGAGGGACTAATCGCGCTCTGCGCTACCCTAGTGGAGTTTACGGGGGTGTGTGTATTTTTGACCGACCTGTCTTGAGGGGTAGGTAGTAGGACCTTCCTTATACCCCGTGTACCATGTGTTAGCGCGTGGTCAGAGTGTGCTGGCGTGTATTGTGCATCCTGAGGGCCTGAAGGCAACACCCTCTTATGCATTCGCACCTGGGGTATAGATGCCGGTGCCCGCTTTCGTCCTGGCAAAATTGCCCTTTGGACTAGCGACAAAGGCCGTTTGATTGCCTGTGTATGCCCTAGCGATGTAGTGGCGTGTAGTCTGACCGCTTTCTGGCCTGTGGCCACGGTAGACTCCTGCCATTGTGTTTGCCTATTTGTGTAGGTGTATGTAGGCTTAATGTGCTGTAGGGCGGGCTCTACGTCCTCGGCCCATGACGTGGATACCTCCCGTTTTCTCCCTGTTATGTAATGTGTGTCTGAGAGTCCTGGCCTCAACTCCCTCTCGTCCGTCCATTCCGAGGGGATTGGCGTAGGTTCTGTTCCCCGGTTTGGCAAAGTTGCCTTCCGAACCGGAGCTAAGGGATGTGTAATGGTGTAACTTTGTCCCCGCAGTGTATTGGAGTCTAACCTGGCCGTCTCCTGGACTGTGGCCACGGTGACCTCCTTCCCTAGTGTGGCAGTACGTGGCGAGAGGGACATCCTCGCAAATTGCTGAGTTAGCGTATCTACGCTTATGTCCTCTCTCGGCTGGGCTGGTGGCCCTACCATGTACTCAAAAATGGCCTTGTTATCCTGGAGCTCGCGGTACTCGTCCCAAATTTGGGTGTACTGCCTGTTGAGGCTCATGGCCTGCTCAGCGACCTTTGTGCCATTAGTCCCTATGCGTTGGTGTTCCCTGATGAGTGTCTCCCATGGCTGGAACATGAACTCGTGTCGGCAGTGTAATTGCCAGTGTGCCTTAATGATTTGTGTACGGAGGGTGGGGATTTTCGCCCGAATCTTGCGATTCTTAGCGCTGCGGAGTGGCCGGACAAGTGCTCTTATGATCCGCATATACTGGGCGTGCAGGAGCTGTTGAAACCTTCTGAGGTAGTCCTGCCTAGTTTCAAAGACTCTGTGCCAGGCAATTAATTCCTGGTACTCCCCAATGCTCCTCAGCACAGCTAGGCAGTATAGAGGGGCCATGCTGAATGAAGTATATGCGTCTACTACTAATTTAAAAAAACTGTGCGTGTTTGGCAGTGTATCTTGTGTCTCTCTGATTCTTTCTGGGGCTGGGGGGTTGGTTTGCTAAGAATTTCCCCTGTGTAGACAGTGCGAAGCAAAAAAAAAACTGCTTTCTGTCTGAGAGGAGAGAAAATGTTTTTTTTTTTCAGTCTCGCTTGGCTATATGCGGTACGGGCCGTTTTGACCATGAGAACTCGTTGTATGAGCCCTATTTTACTGTGCGTGGTACCCGGCCTCCACCAATCTCTTTTAGATTCCTTAGTTGGGGGTAGTTAGATCTAAAACAGATGTGTTATTGTGTTAATTTATAAGGTGATGCCTAGAAGGGGGTAGCTTCCCGTAGCTGGGTAAGCTGACCAGTGTAGAGTGTTGTTTAGTGTTAGGATGCTAGGGGGTGCTCTTATAAAGACGTAAGTGTATTGTAGGGGATGAACCTTTGTGTACAGGTTAACGTCCTAGCCTCTCAGCTGGTTGGAGTTATATAACCGACTTGCGTGCGTCGAAGTTTATTATCAATGTGTCATGGTCTTGGTGCGTACTCTGAATTTTACCTAGGCTGGGTTTGTAGTAGCAGGAGGTGCCACGCATTGGTCTACCTCTTGGCCCTTGTGTTGCAGGTATATGCTGTGCGTAGAATCCATTAATGTCTATGGGTTTGGTCGAAAGAGTCTCTAGTAATATAAGTATATCATGAGAATGCAGTATGTTATTGTTAGTGAATGTTGAGGCGCTCTTAAGATCCTCATCATTCCAGAGTAAGATGTGAAGCTGGTTAGGCTGGAAGTGAAATTCCTCTATTGCGGGAGCGAAAAAGCTGGTATCGTCTCACGATGACACCACTCTGCCACGCTCCTGGAACGTAGAACTTTGGAAGTTCTTGTAGAGGTATAACTACTCTTAGAGCTTTAACCGTGTCGCTGGTAGGAAGTTCTTCACACTGGATTATATTTGTCACATGAAGATTGGTTAGGTGGCGCTGCACCATTTCTATTGTAGCGGTATGGTGGAGTCGCCCTATGTATAACCATGCTCTTGGTTATGCCGCTTGTAATTCTGTTATATTTGACGTACTACCATTTTTGGAGTTGATCAAGCATGGGTCTACTGTTGTTGAGATTGATGACTGCGAGTTAAAGTGACTTTTTGAACATCCGATGTAAGAAACGTCCTAATACAAATTTAATCAACACAAAACCGTACCGTTCTGGGTCACACATAGCAAATTCGATTTTACAAACTTATACCGGAATGGGATTCGATCCCTCGACTCCCTAGGGAGCTATAGATGACTTTTCGAATATCACTCTAGTGTTATTCAAAATATAATGTCTTCAGAATACGCATAATAAGGCATCAACTTAGAATTATGGCAAAAGAAATAAATACAGTCGAACATCGTTATAATGACATCTAAGAGACCGTAAAAGTTATATTATTATGAACAAGTGTTGTTGGGCGCCTTCGGTGGCGTATTTGGTAGCATGCTGAGCTTCCATGCCAGCGATCCTCACTACACGGCCCGCGGGCCTCATGCGGCCCTGGGAACGAATTTTTGCAGCCCTCAAGACTGTTAGGGATAGGAATTTAAAAAAATTTAAGAGTTAAGAAAATATTATACAACATTTTATAAATATATGTTATATTTATTAATTAAGTGTATTGAAAATCTGTCGTTTTTCTCTACGTAATTATTGACTCAGACTACCGCAGTGTAGTTGGAGGGAAGAGACTAGCTAGTAGAGCAGAGCTAATTAACGTAGTACCCCTTTTAATGCATTGAACAAGAATGAGCTTACTACAAAAGCATCCTACCAAGTAACAGAAATTTTAGCCCAAAATATGAAGCCGTTTTCTGATGCAGAAATTGTAAAAGAGTGTGTTGTCACCGTTTGTACAACTTTGTTTTCACAATTATCTAATAGTAAGTAAATATTAGATGAAGTTTCTAAGCTGCAGCTGTCTGATTCAACTTGCATGAGACGGACACAGGACTTAGCAGCAAATATTGCACTTAATCTTACCGATGACCTGCAGCAAAGCAAATATTTTAGTCTTGCGCTCGACTCATGTACAGACATAACGTCACTTTCTCAATTTCTATTGTTCGTTAAGTATGTATCCAAGGATTGTCTTGTTAATGAAGATTTTTGAGGCATGTTTCCCATGACTGGACAAACTCGAGGTATTGATTATTTGAACACAATAGTAAGTTTTTTGTAACGTGCGTAGCATTGAATTGAAAAAGTTTTTTTCTGTGTGTAATACTGATGGTTGCCCATCAATGCTAGGGCGAAATATAGGGTTCGTTCAGTTGTTGAAAACACATTTGTGAAATGACACTTGATTAAGTTTTCATTGTCTCATTCATCAAGAAAGCTTAGCTGTTAAATTTGGTGAAAATATCAGCTGTGTTATGAAAACAGTTGCAAAGATCGTGAATTTTATCAGGTCGAATGAACTGAACCACAGAACGTTTCAAGATTTTTTGAATGAACATATATCGCAATACGGGGACGTGCTTTACCACACAGAAGTGAGATGGCTGAGTAAGGGTAAAGTTTTGATACGTTTCTTCAGCATTCGTCATGAGATTACTCTGTTTTTGGCTACGAAGAAAGGAGAGTATCCTGATGTTTATAATTTTGGTTGATGACTTAATGTAGCGTTTCTCACTGATACAATGGGCATTATGAATGAAACACCGACTCGATTCACTGCCGGCTGGATCGCAACACTCCTGGTTGCTTTAAACTGCCTGCCCATTCGACGATTACAGCATTGGTCTGAGCGTACAACCTCGTTTCCAAATAAAGGCGCTAGGAAGCAGCAGCAAGGCACTGTGGCAGACAAAAGTTTTGTATTGATGTTAATGGAGCAGTTGTGTTTGGAATGTATTCTGAATGATTTTATAATGCTGTACTGCTGCGTGCCCTTTTGTAAATCAGAACAGGGCAAGTTAGAATACCGGGGAATCTAATTTCATGAGATACCATCGGACAATTCACTGCGTGGGATGTGGTTACGTGCAATTTCCAGAGATGGTGACGCAGGGGAAGCAAATAAACAAATAAATAAATAAATACATACCGGTACATGAATGAATGATTGAGTAAATACGTGAGACAATAAATATGTAAGTAAATAAATATGTAAGTAGGTAAATAAGTGAATAAATAAGCAATAAATAAGTAAACAAATAAATAAGAAAATAAATAATTAAATAAATATGTAAGTAAATAAGTACATAAATACGTGAATAAATAAACAATTAAATAAGTAAATAAATAATTAAACAAATAAATAAGAAAATAAATAATTAAATAAATAAGTAAAAAAATAAATAAGATAATAAATAATTAAATAAATAAGTAAACAAATAAATAATAAAATAAATAATTAAATAAATAAATGTGTAAGTAAATAAATATGTAAATAAATAAGTGAATAAATAAGCAAATAAGTAAGTAAATAATTAAAAAATAAGTAAGAAAATAAATAATTAAATAAATAAGTAAAAAATAAATAAGAAAATAAATAATTAAATAAATAAATGTGTAAGTAAATAAGTAAATAATTATGTAAGTAAATAAATAAGTAAAAAAATAAACAATCTGTCCAAAAAATCTGTAAAAATGTATAATACAGCCATCACAATAAGACGGGTTATCAGACAAATTCACCTCACACCCAAGTACATGGGGCTACATGACCACGATGACGCAAAGCCCCTAAATAAATCATCATCCCATCAGCGCATCCGAGATTCACCACGACGGCGGGTTGATGCATGTATCAATGCGCCTGGAGGGCATATTGAACATCTCCTGTGAAAAAGAGTTGCATGTGGTATACTGGTACGTTCTGTTCTTGTGTGTTTGCCATGATTAATGAGTAGGAAACAATGAGGTATAACAAGGAAAAAAAAGCGTTTCCGAACTCTTGTTCATCTATTATATAAAATCAAGTGTCCTGACTGACTGACTGACTGACTGACTGACTCATCATCGCCCAGCCAAAACTATTAAAGTTAGAAACCTGAAATTTTGTGGATATGTTCGTTGTCAGTCAAAAATGCCCACTAAGGAAGGATTTTTGGATATTCAGGTTCTAAATGGGTGTTAAGGGGGTACACCTGCATTTCATTGAATAACAATATCTCCGGCTTGGTTTCATTGAGGGATGTGATACGCGGCATATAAACTCATCATCAAAAATAAGATGACACGTGTCTGAGGGTTTTTCGATGTGGTGTATATTATGAGGTGAAAGGGTGAAACGTGGGGGTTGAAGGATTCTTATCGGAGCGTATATCTCTTAAACGACATAGGCGAGGAGTTTGAAACTCAGCGGAAAAAAATCAGAATAAAATATAAGTAAATAGGTGTTTGACCGTTTTTTCATCAATCCAATTTAAGGGGCCCATGGGGAGGGTTGAATTTTTGGGGGGCAAAAAACAGGGAAAAAGTGTCCTAACTGATTGACTGACTGACTCACTCATCAAACTCAGGGGCAAAACTGCTCAAAAATAAGTAAATAGCTGTTGGACAGTTTTTTTTTCATAAACCCAATTTAAGGGGTTCATGGGGAGGGGTGAAATTCTAAAAAAGAAAATTGAAAGAAAAAGTCCTGACTCACTCACCATCGCCCAACCAAAATTATTGTAGTTAGAAACATGACATTTTGGGGGATATGATCATTGTATGTCAAAACCGTCCACTAAGGGAGGATTTTCGGATGTTCAGGTTCTAAAGGGGTCTTAAGGGGTTAAACCTGCATTTCATTGAATAACAATAACTCCCGATTGGTTTCATTGGGGAATGTGATACTCGGCATATAAACTCATCATTAAAAATAAGAAGACATGTGTCTGAGGGTTTGTCGATGTGGTGTATATTATAAGGTGAAAGGGGTGAAAAGTGTGGGTTGAAGAATTCCTAACGGAGCGTGTATCACTTAAACGACATGAGCGAGGAGTTTGAATATCAGCGGAAAAAAATCCGCTTAAAAGATAAGTAAATAGGTATTCGACCGTTTTTTTTTTCATAAATCCAATTTAAGGGGCCCATGGGGAGGGGAGAAATTCGGGGGGGGGGAACAGGATAGAAAGTGTCCTAACTGATTGACTCACTCACTCTTCAAACTCAGGGAAGAAATCTGCTTAAAAATAAGTAAATAAGTGTTCGACATTTTTTTCCATAAATCAAATTTAAGGGGTTTATAGGGAGGGGTGAAATTCTGAAGAAAAAAAATTGGAGAAAAAGTCCTGACTCACTCACTCACTCACTCACTCATCATCGCCCAGCCTAAATATTTGAAGTTGGAAACATGACATTTTGGGGTCATGTTCGTTGTATGTCGAAAACGTCCACTAAGGAAAGATTTTTGGATATTCAGGTTCTGAAGGGGTGTGAAGGGGTTAAACATGCATTTCAGTGAATAAAAATATCTCATGAGTGGTTTCATTTGGGGGTGTGATACTTGGCATGTAAAGTAATCATTAAAAATAAGCTGACACATGTCTAGTGGTTTTTCGATGTGGTGTATATTATGAGTAATAAATCCAATTTAAGGGGCCCATCGCGAGGGGAGAAATTCTGGAAGAAAACGTCCACTACGGTAGGATTTTTGGATATTCATTCTCATCGACCAACCAAAACTATTAAAGTTAGAAGAATGATATTTTGGGGATATGTTTGTTGTATGTCGGAAACGTCTACTAAGGAGGGATTTTTGAATATTCAGGTTCTAAAGGGGTGTTAACGGGGTTAAATCTGCATTTCATTGAATAACAATATGACACGACTATGACGCGAGCGAAGCCGCGGGTACCTGCTAGTATATATATAATTTCCTCGTCCACGTGTGAGGAATGTGTCCTGGATTTTGTGCCGTACATTTTTGTTACACCCTGTATATATATGTGTGTTATGTTTGTGTCTTCAGTCTTTTGACTGGTTTGATGCAGATGTCCAGGACTCCCTGTCCTGAGCTAATCGTTTCATCTCTACATAGCTATCTATATATATATATATATGTATATCAGTTTCATGTGGACACGATAACTGTCGTAATTTTGCACCAATCACTTTGAATGTTTTACAAAATATATATCCCTTTAAAATCTCGGTCACGAGGCTGCAGCTGCTTCAAGCGGACACCCATAGGGTGCAATTTCAAGTAGTTGTCACTGATACCTAGTGGCGAACGTTGGAACTTTGATAGAGCTTCTAAATTGATGAGGGAAGAGCTATCAGAGGTTGGCATGTCAACGCCATTGCACGAGATCACATTCAGTTTTCCATCTGACTCAGTGAGAAGCGGCTACGGTGACGTAACTGATAGCATGCTGAACTTCTATGCAGAAGGTCGCGGGTTGAAAGCCGGCCGAAGTAGTCGGATTTTCTGAGAGTGCTAAAAATACCAGAGTATGCTTTCCTTCGGAGGGGAAGTTCCAACGTTCGGTGCAAGTGGCAGGTTGCGGTGGCATCTAGTTGTCAAGTTCACAGCTGGGTTTGGTTGACGGTAGTATTCAGTAGCAAAATTAGGAACTACTACTTGAAATTGACCGTTTGCAGTCTTTACCTGAAATACAGACTAATACAGCCATCACAATTAACACCGTTTATCAAACAGATTCTACACACACACAAAGTACAAGGGGTTACATGACCACGTTGTCGCAGCCCCTAAACTGAGGAACCAACCAACATCTCTGCGGGAGATAAAATTTGACGTGAAGAAGTAACAGACTGTTCCAAACCTTGCATAAGGACAGTTTGACCATAAGTATAACAAGTAGTTCCGTGATGAACTATACAGCCTATTTTAATAAATCCTACTTATGTTAATTGCCACGATGAACATACAAAATTTCATTTTGATTGCTGTAATAGATTCGTAGATATTGAGAACCGACTAAATAATTCGGATGGTCGTCATGTTGGATTTTTATATATGTAGATCCTAGAGTTATGTACTGTTACATGAAGATTATTGTGTACGTGTAGCATTCAAATTTCAGTCGCATGATTAGGACACAAGAAGTAAAAACGAGATTTTAAAATTTCGCACAGCTGCCATCTTGTAATTATGGAAACAATTGAAATAAATTAGATGCCAGTAGATTAACAGTTGTATAAGGGTTTCCTGTACCAAGTTTCACTGCACTCGGATGGTTAAATTGCGAGAAACGTCCATATGAATATATATAATTCGCGTCGCCACCATGTTGGAGTTGTGATCACCAGGTTATTGAAAGTCCTACAGGTGAACTTATGTTCATAGCCCATATGAACATTAAAAAATTCAGTTTGATTGCTATAATAGATTCGTAGATATTCAGAGCCGTCTAAATATTTCGGATGATCGCCATATTGGATTGTTATATGTATAGGCGATGGAGTCATATACCATTAAAGGAAATTTATTGTGTAGGTTCATTATTCAACCTTTCACTTCGATCGCACGATTACGACACAAGAAATAAAAACTTAATTTTAAAATTCGCACAGCCGCCATCTTGTGGTTATGCAAACTATTGAACTAAATTAGATACCAGTGCATTACAATGTGTATAAACATTTCCTGTACCAAGTTTCATTGCGTTTGGAACATTAAATCGCGAGAAAGGTCTATTTAAAATTTTCAAATTCGCTTGGCCGCCATGTTCGTTTTGTATTTAACCGGTTTTTAAAAGTCTTTTATATATATATATATATATATATATATATATATATATTTCGTATGACATACAGAGGATACAGTTATACTAGAGTATATACAATATATACAAGTGATAAATATCTAGTAAAATCCACAAGCGAAACTAGAAGTCACAGTTGGATGTCCAGAGCAATAATCCACTCCCCTGCATCATCAGTTGGGTTCTGCAGGTCGTTATATCCTCCCTTGAAGGACCGCGAAAGGCATTCCGACACAATATGGTGGATTGTCTGCACTGAATCGCCACAATCACCCTGAGGAATAGAAATGTTCCCCCATTTGTGGAACCAAAAGTTACATCTTCCATGAACGGTCCGCACTCTGTTCAGTGACGTCCATATCCTTCTTGGAAGATGGAAACCAGGAGGTCATTTGTCACGACACCATGGCGTTAGCAGAGAGTCAATTGAAAAAGCATATTTTTAGAGCAAAAAATACTATTCTCCAAAAGTTCCGTCAATTGAAACGATTACGTGCAGATCATGCTTTGTTTATTCAACAACATTTAGCCCCTCCGCTTAAAGCTATGTTGAAACCCTCTTTCAAGCCATCTGAAACGCTACCCACAGTTTCACAAGCCACTCAGACGCACCATGAGGACCCTGAGGAAGAGGAAGAGGAACAGGAAGATTTAACTAGTGTTAGCGAAGTTGAGGATGATGAGGAACAAGTTTTTACGCCTCAGAAATAGGCATCACCCGTTGCAGAGTTTTTAAGAAAAAAGAAATCCTTGGTCATGGTCGAAACACCTTGCCCTTCCAGATCGTCTCCATTTTCACAACTCTTGGCCACCCCTCAACATAAAGCTCAACTGAAAAACATTTAAATAAAATATTATGGATCAACACAGGAACCCTATTTCACCAATCTATTTATTGGAAACACAGATACCACATATGGCGTTCGCTATGAGGATGATAGTTTTAAAATTGGTGATTCATCGATTAAATGTAGTCATACTAAAGCTGTCATTAAAAAGATCAACTATAAATTAACACCAGGACTGTTAAAGCTACTATTCTCTCGGACTCCCTCATCCCAAGATTATACGCCAGAAGACCTTGGTAAATATCAATCCATTTTATTGGACACCCATGCCCACAAAAGACAGTATGATCCCACTCAACAAGTGAATGCCAATATATCTCAAAAATATAAAACCATCATTGCAAAAATGTTCCCCACTAGTCAAAGTGGTCGTCGTAAAGTGTCCGCTTCAGGGGTGACATTTAAACCACTAAAACCGGTTGTGGATGTTACCTACTGGCACAATCCCAATAAACTCGTCCAGCGACTACAGCTGTTGCATTCTTCACGTCAAGCCGGCCATACTGGTCACGATTGGGAAATTCAAGAAATTGAGGAAGAACTTCGAATTGTCAAAATTATTGTTTAAGCCCTCACCCATTAAAATGGGTATTGATCACGAGTTGCATCGTCCAGCTAGACGTCACTATCAGCGACTCAAGGTGATTTCACAGGGTGTGGATGAACTTTGGCAAGCAGACTTGGTTGAAATGAATCCCTATGCTAGCGTTAACGATGGTGTACGCTATATGTTGACGGTCATTGAGGTTTATTCCAAAATGGCGTTTGTTGAACCTGTGCGTCGCAAGTCTGGTCCACTAGTCACCAAGGCCCTTCAACATTTTATTCAACAATCCAAACGTCAACCTCAACTGCTACAAACCGGACGGGGAAGAGAATTTTTTAACAAGAATTTCTCCAGTTTTCTCAAATCTAAGGATATTCACCATTACACCACGTACAGCAATCTCAAATCCAGCGTGGTCGAGCGGTTCAACCGAACATTGAAAACCCATATGTGGAAAGCGTTTACCGCGCAGGGCACTTATCGCTGGTTGGACTTGTTACCTGAGCTAGTGTCACGTTACAATGACACCAAACACAGAACCATTGGGACCAAGGCACGACTTGTGACCAAATATATTCCTTACTGGATAAACTGGTTAACCCCATATAAACAGCAGACCCTAGATGTCATCGCCTTAACATTGGGGACCATGTTCGTGTGAGCAAATTCAAGTCCGTCTTCGACAAGGGCTACACACCCAATTTGGGGGACTGAACTATTTCGAATTTGTCAAGTCAACCTGAACAGTCCATTCACCTATTTACTCGAGGACCTCAACCATCAACCCGTAAAAGGCAGGTTTTATCTTCAAGAACTCCAAAAGACAGCGTTTCCTAAACATTACCTTGTGGAAAAAGTGTTGAAACAAAAAGGAAATAAACTATATGTAAAATGATTGGGATTAAGCTCAGCCTTTAATTCTTGGATTAATAAATTACATGTTGTGTGAACCTGTGTGCCTTGTATTTATTTATTCACTCATGTTGTACTTAACCTACAGCCCTATGTACAGTCCTCAGGTCCACATGTATTATGAGCAATACATATGTCTTTCCCTCTTCACCTGTGTTCTCTCTTACACCAACCCCCCCCCCCCCCCTCTCTCCTCCCCTTCACCTCCCACCACTGTCAAAACAGGTTGTGACTTGTTAGCTTTTATCGTGCACGTGCACAGGTGAACACCTGTGTGTTAGGTCATATTACACATGAACTTGCATTTTCTCACGTATGAACCGAAACAGGATGTGACTTGTTTCACAAGGAGGATGGTAATAATGACATCTCACACGTGTTCACATGTATTTCGTCACTTTCCTTTCATATCGTTGTCACATTATAGTAGTGGGGGATTAGTGAACAACGTCAGTTCAACACACTGCTTTACACACAAAATGTAGTTAGGCCCTTTGGCATAATTTAAGTAAATTCATGGGCTAGTCCGTAGGAACCAGTCCAAAGGGACTGGTCCAAAGGGATCAGTCAAAAGGGACTCATCATCAAGGACTCATCCACAAGGACCTGTCAACAAGGACCCGTCCACAGGGACTCGTCAACAAGGACCCGTCAACAATGACTCGTCAACAATGACCCGGCAACAATGACCCGTCCACAGGGACCTGTCAACAGGGACCCGTCCACAGCGACTCGTCAACAATGACAGGGGCTCTCGCCTCAAGGCCTAACATGCCCCTCTTTGATTATTGGATTGCGGAACAACGTTTAATTCCATATTGGCATTCAAACTCTCACATGTTACACTTGGAAAGCGAGATTTTCAAGAAGAAATTAAAATTTCACCCCCTGGTATGCGTAGGTTTTATTTTGGGGTGGAAATATGTTGTCCATTGGAAAAGGGGTGTCAGCCCGAGTTCAACGACACCTCATTTGTTAAAATCCGACCATGCGTTCGAGAGATATCGTGCCGCCGACATCTTGTGAGGAGGGTGAGGAGGAGGAGGGTGAGGAGGAGGAGGGTATAGAACTCTCACAAACACACTACTTGTAGGCCAGAGAGCCACGAGACGGTCCCTAGACTGCACAGGGCCACGCAGGGAGGCACGGTAAGATGTAGGCCAGAGAGCCGTGTGACGGTCCCTAGGCTGCACAGGGCCCCACAGGGAGGCACGGTAAGATGTAGGCCAGAGAGCCACGAGACGGTCCCTAGGCTGTACAGGGCCCCACAGGGAGGCACGGTAAGATGTAGGCCAGAGAGCCGCGAGACGATCCCAAGGCTGCACAGGGCCCCGCAGGGAGGCACGGTAAGATGTAGGCCAGAGCCCCGCGAGACGGTCCCTAGGCTGCACGGGGCCCCGCAGGGAGGCACGGTACGATGTAGGCCAGAGAGCCGCACGTTGGTCCCTAGGCTGCACAGGGCCCCGCAGGGAGGCACGGTAAGATGTAGGCCAGAGAGCCGCGAGACGTTTCCTAGGCTGCAAAGATCTTGCTCTTTCCGTAGGAGACCAACAAGACATAGCGTGAATGGATCTGTTCAAATAATTAAAAATATTTTAACATGTAATGATCGAGATGGAAAAAAAGAAATGAAGAAAGTGAAAATATATCGGCTTTGAATTACAAAGTGGAGGAAAATATGAGTGAAATGTGTCCAAATACAAGTATTGAACTTAAAATAATTGCCACTATTTCCGGCCAAAGTTGCGGCTGTCGAGGGACGTTTCTCAAAATTAAAATAAATTAAATCCTATCTCAGGAATACCATAAACCTGGACAGACTCTCAGCACTCGCAATCCTATCCATAAGAAAGGAATTGGCGTCTAGTTTGGACTATAGAGATTTAATAAAAGACTTCAGCCAGAAAGGAGCAGAGTGTTCATTTTTAGCATTCTTTGTTACTGTAAGTCCCCCCGGAAGTAATGGCCTCGCAAATCTTGTACCGCACAGTGCCCCGCAATGTCTAGCACCACCACTTTGTTACTGGATCAATGTGAAAATTGTTTCCGATATATTTCACAAGCGAATTTACTCCTATCCTTCCTATTAATCTTTGGTACATCATGGAACATTTTCGCTGAAATATTAAACATGTATCCGGAGGTCAAAATATTACATAAAATGTCAAATTGTGATATTGCCATAAATGTGTGGAGAATTCCTTCCCGCGATCTGAAATGTTTGTAATCAGTTTATGCCTGCATATACAAGTACTTTGCTATTATGGAATTATCTATAATGGTTGTTATTTCTGGAACGGTCGCGGTGAGCCTACCAGGCTCACTTCTTTCTTTTTCTTTTTCTTTTCTTTACAAGGTAACGGATTTTTCATGATATCGCAGAGCGCCAGTTCCTCCCCATTCCCCCTTCCCAATCACATTAAAAATGAATTGCAACACTCAGTTCCGTTCTGGTCGTTGTTGTGTCGAGTTGAATTTACTGTGTGGCTGTGAGACTCGGCGTGACCTATTTTGTAACTCAGGTTGGTTTCATTATTGTTTTGTTTTATGATTATTTCTGCCTCAGTTATCAATATTGTAACTACAATAAGATTATTCACAACTTTGTAGAAATGTGTCTTACGTTTATTGCAACTCTTATGACTTCTTATCAGTTATAGCATCTAAGGAGAGGAAATACAATTTTCCTATAAATACATTAATTCCATCTATTTTCATTGTTTTACTTTTCCTGTCTCGTAGAATGGTCTCCTTTGCAACTCCTTTGACTCCCCTTCTAAAAATATCTTATCTTCAATTGGTGGGGGCTTTGCTACTTTGGTAGACAGAAGTGTGAGTATTTACTAAAAATGTTTCATGAACGTAAAAAGATGTGAATAAGACCGTTATCGTGTTGCAAACCAAATTCAGTGTTGCCTTATTATACGAAATATGTGCTTTTCAGTCTGAAACAAAATACATGAACCTATTAATCTCATGTAATTTGTTGTCAGGGATAGGGCATAACACGCAATATATTTAGGAACAATCATGTTGACCAACTAAGAAGCATAAACGTCGTAAATGAAACAATAAAAATACACACAATTATTTTAAAAAGGGATGAAATATAAAAATAATAAAGTTACGTACATATTTGGCGCTAAATTTATATATTTTTTTTTTACAAAATGGCGAAGTGATCCTCTCTGCCTCAGCGCGACTGGAAATGTTCCTTCAGGGTGTACGACCAGGGTTAAGATTTTGCATATGAAGAACTTCAAGTCAAAGTTTAAATTTCGTGACAATCGATACAGAGAGCTAAGGTCTCTGCAATAAGGCGTAATAATGGAAAATAACATTAAAAATACGCATTCTGTTGACGAGTTTAGTTCATTCGCATGTGCAACAAAAGTCACCTCAGGCCATGACTAATAGATAGGCTGTTTTCCAAATAGCCAAAGGATGTCTTCACTGTCTATAATACTCAAGCCGTGCTGTTGGTAGGATTGGCAACACGGGATGTGGGCTCTAAAATGTATAACTATGTAAGCTCACATGCTAAGTATTGTTCATAAATCTTCTATGATCATGCACTGTTTACGTAGGACTAATTGGACAAGTTTTAAATAACCATTACGCAGCCTGCCTAGTAGAGGAACACACTTCTGTCTACCATTGTAGCAAGGCCCCGACCAAATGAAGGTAAGATATTTTAGGAGAGGAGTCAAAGGAGTTGCAAAGGAGACCATTCTCCGAGACAGGAAAAGTAAAATGGTCTTAATCTAATATAAAATGTTACCCAATAATGAATTGATTGAGAACTGTCTCATTGTACTAAATGGCAGTAAAATGCATAAGAATACATGTAGGATTTATTCTTCATCAATACACTGCAGTAGTATGTATTGTTATTGTTTTAAGTGGAGGAGCAGAAACAGTAGCAGGGTAAAATTGCAACAAATTATATTATCTTACATAAGAGATGGAAGCCTTTACATCCCACGGCTACGCAATATCTTACTTTTCTCACACTTAAGTTGTCAGAGCCAAATCCACGAAGTACCCCTTCGTATTTGCGATAATCAGATCGCGACGTATGTAATCATGAAACGGTCAACTGTTCGCGCCGCCAGTAATCATACTTCGCGTGCCAGGCCTAGGTAGAGCGATTGAAGGTACTGTCTGTTCCAAAACAGCGAGTGAACGAGACCGAGTGTGGACAGAGAGATTGAGCTCGAGTGTAAGTGTACATGAGAGTGTGAGGTGCGAGTGTTCATCATTTGGGAAACAGCCCTCCATGAGCAATTGTGTATGTAGACCACAAACCTGTTAACTATAATTGTTGCCCTGCGAAGTTACTTTTCGATTAGATTTACAGTGAGTAAATATTAAACTTGAGTAATATCTGACGCCGTGCCAGGTGCAGCTTCCATGGGGGAGGAGCTCTGAACTGAGTAAGGGCTTTTCTGTACTCTGTGGAAGACGGATCTGGGCGGGGAAGTCCTCAACCCCGACACGGCGCGTCCCAATGGCTGATAGGGGCTCTTGTTGAGAGTGGTGCTTGCACCCGCGGATCAACTGAGGACATGATATAGTGGCAGCAGCTATATCATTATTGTTGATACAAGATCGATCTGTCGACCTTGCATCAGCAAACAGCTGCATCATATCATGGCATCCTTGGATGTTGGAATGTGATGTGGTTACTGCGCATTGAGGAAGGCAACGGGAAACCACCTCAATTATTTTTCCCCAGGATAATCTTCATGGCTGAAAACCCAATTACATTGGCCCTTAGTCCCGGGCAGACCTTAAGTGGTCAGAGGGTGCGAAGAATCTCCCGGTCAGCCCTGAAGATAGGAACGTGGAATGTACGGAGTATGTTTGAAGCAGGAAAGATTCACAATACAATTCATGAGATGAAGAGGATGAATGTGTCCATAATGGGTATAAGTGAGATGAGATGGCCGGGGACAGGAGATTGTAATGTGGAGGATTGCATGATATACTACAGTGGTAATAATGATGCCAGGCATTTGCATGGAGTGGGTTTTATAGTGGACAAAAGTTTGCAGTCTGCTGTTATCAGTTGTATACCATTCTCCAGTAGAATAATGATGTTAAAGTTACGTGGTAAACCTTTCCACATTAATCTCATTCAAGTGTATGCCCCTACTAGTGACAAAAGCGATGAAGATGTTGAGGAATTCTATGCCCAAATTCAGACCGTCCTCAAAGACACCAAAGAACATGATGTAACCCTAGTTATGGGAGATTTTAATGCAAAGGTTGGGAAAGGTCCTGAAGAACACATTGTGGGCCAGTGGGGTCTCGGACAAAGAAACAACAGAGGGGATCGTTTAGTGCAGTTTTGTAGAGAGGAGAACTTTGTCATTGCTAATACTTGGTTTAAGCTTCCTGCCAGGAGACTTTATACGTGGAAAGCACCTGCTGATAGTCCAGACAACATAATAAGAAATCAAATTGATTTCATTCTAATTAAAAACAGATTTAGAAACAGCGTGATTTTTGCAAAAACCTATCCAGGAGCAGATGTTCCTTCTGACCACAATCCTCTCATTAGCAAAATTTGTGTCCGGCTTAACAAGATTCCGATAAAAACAACACAAAATAAATATGATACTGATGCCCTTCGGGAAATAAATACAAGGTCACAGGTGGCTGCTGCTCTTGCCACTGATCTTAAGACGTTGAATTCAAATGACATGCAGCCCTTGGAACTTTGGGACACTTTTAAAACCTCATTGAAGAGGGTTGGAGATCATTTTCTTAAGAACAAGAGACAACATAAAAAAAGGAAGGCATGGATGACGGACGAAATATTGAATCTAATGGATAAACGAAGAGAAGTCAAAGGAAGAGTTAATGAAGAATATTGGTTTATTCATAGATTGATAAAGAATAAGATCAGACAAGCCAAGGAAGTTTGGATGTCAGATAGGTGCAAAGAAATTGAAGAACTTAATAGTAAATATGATACTTTCCAGGTCCATAAGAAAATCAAAGAAGTTTCAGGTAGACACAGGAAAAGAAACACAGTCAACTTGGTTGATAGTCAAGGTAACACGGTATTTGAAGTTGAAGAAAAATTACAGGTTTGGGAGAAATATATACAAGAGCTTTTTAATGATGATCATCGTCCTTCCCGACCCGAAATTCCTTCAGTTGTTGGACCCATGATCACCATGGATGAAGTGAAATATGCGATTAGGATAGCGAAAAATGGTAAGGCTCCTGGTCAAGATGACATTCCAGTGGAATTATTGAAGATCTTGGATGATGATAGCATTGTGACGCTCACTAATTTATATAACAAGATATACGACACGGGCATATTACCAGAAGACTGGCTCTTGTCTACATTTATTGCTCTTCCGAAGAAACCGATGGCTAAGTCATGTAGTGACTTCAGGACAATCAGTCTTATGAGTCATGTGCTCAAGATATTTCTCAAAGTTATCCATAATCGCATATACAGGAAATGCGAGATGAATGTCAGTGACACGCAGTTTGGGTTCCGCAACGGTCTAGGAACTCGTGAGGCATTATTTGCGCTTCAAGTTCTTTTCCAGAGATGCCGTGAGGTGAATCAGGATGTATATGCATGTTTTCTGGACTATGCAAAAGCCTTTGACCGTTGTCAGCATGATAAGTTGTATAATGCACTCAAGAACTCAGGAATAGATGAGAAAGACATTCGGATCATCATTAATTTATACTGGGGTCAAAAGGCTAGTATCAGAATTGATGGACATATATCGAGATCAGTGGAAATAATGCGTGGTGTGAGACAAGGATGCATTCTTTCACCACTTCTTTATAATATCTATGCAGAACAGATTTTCTCCGAGGCACTTGATGGCATTCAACAAGGTATTAAGGTCAATGGTAATTATATTAATAATATACGGTACGCAGATGATACTGTATTGATTGCAAATAGTTTCGAAGGACTTAAAGAGATTGTTACTATGGTGTATCAAAAGAGTAAACAATATGGCCTTGACCTCAACATTAAGAAAACAAAATATATGATAATATCGCGAAAACCAGCATTGTCACAAGTCCTTTTAGTCGATGGACATCAGATTGAGCGAGTCAAGAGTTTGGTTTATTTAGGACAGAATATTAATGAGAATTGGGATCCTTCGGTTGAAATAAGATGCCGTATAGAGAAGGCTAGATCCATCTTTATGACAATGAAACAACTACTATGCTGTCGAGATCTCAGTATGACGCTTAAGAAAAGAATTGTGAAGTGTTATGTTGTCTCCACCCTTCTTTATGGTGTTGAAGCTTGGACCTTGTCCGTAGCTACAGAAAAGAAGATTCGAGCTTTTGAAATGTGGATATACCGGCGGATTCTTAAAATTTCGTGGACAGAACATGTGAGTAATGCCGAGGTTCTTCAGCGTGTGAGCAGCCAACCTGAGCTGTTAAACACAATTAAGAAGAGGAAATTGGAATACTTGGGACACATGATGAGGAATCCAAAATACCGTCTGCTCCAAGTTATACTTCAGGGTAAAATTGAAGGACGGCGTGGACCAGGAAGGAGACGAATAACTTGGATGGATAATTTAAAAACGTGGTTTGGGCTGTCTTCCACGGAACTCTTCAGGATTGCACAGGATAAGAAGGTGTTAGCCATGGTGGTAGCCAACGTCCGTATCGGATAAGGTAGAAGAAGAAGAATATCTGACGCAAAGAGAATTAGGCACCTGTTCTTAAGTTACTTACTTGGCACGTATGTTTTAAAGGACACCACTTGGGCAACGCCAGGTAAAATAGCTATTACTTACGTATTTTCAAACGGTACTAATGATTACAGCGAATATTACGACCATTGTCTTCTTGAGCACTTAGTGTGAACTGTTTCTAGTCTAATAATTTTCTCTTAACGGTCATGTATCATCGATACCAGTAATTGGCGTGTACCATATAGCGATTCCGTCAGAGAAATTAGTATCTTTGTTGTACATTTTTCCAACATATTAGTCTAGGAATAAAAAAAATAGAATTTATCCAAGTTGTAACACTTGAAAAAAATGTTCTGTAGGGACATGACAAAACTTGGGTTATGATGACGTGTTTAACAGCGGAAATAATTTCTCAGTTCAGATTACGTAAGTGACACTCAATTTACAATATTTTAATTGTTGAAGATACAGAGGTATGGCCAAGACACTACAATATATGAGACCATAATATGACGATCGAGAAAAAGCAGTAATAACCGTAAGGGAAGCTTTCGAGGAACGGTGGTTTGTTTACGTTTGTTGATCCATCATAGAAGAGTGGCTTCTACTGCCAAGAATTCGTATACATAATATCTATTTCAAGTGATATCGAACTGTTTATCATTATAATGGTGTACCGTAGATAGGGTAGTACGCTCTGAATAATAATAAATACCGGTACCGGTACCATATAATGTGAGAAGTGTTGTCATATGTCATGAAACGGGTCGAATTATATTGTTACAGGTTATTTCAATATTTAAATTTCATAAAGACCAAACTGTTAAGGAGAAGTGGATAAGAAATATACACAGGGTTCATTTCGAAGTTTAAGCGCCAATAGTCATGTGTGTTTTGACAGTTTGAACATACAGTACAGTTATGGTTAGAGAAGGTCTTCCCCAACTGAAAATGGTGAACCCATTCGCATTCCCAGGAAAATTCTCAAAATAACATCTGGTGCCATTCCGACAACTTTCCCTAATCAACCCTCCTACCGTACAATTACACTTCCCAAAGACCAAAAACATCCAGGAGCACGTTTACAACATGTGTTATTAGGATTAGATTTGCCCTCCACAAAATCGAGGAAGTTTGGATATGCTAACGACTGGGCAATTGCTACTAGAGATCAATGTTTCGAAAGTACAGAAAAGACACTGACAAATGATCTCTCTGCACTGGGAGATTATTTTCGCAAATGGAGACTTCAGCCAAGCACAACTAAGACCTAAGTTGCTGGCTTCCACCTGAACAATAAAGTGGCAACAAGGGAACTTACTGTTTACATCAATAACATCCTCCTTCGCTATAACAGACATCCCAAGTATTTGGGTATAACACTGGATGGAACATTGTCATTCAAAGAGCACCTACGAATTAAGACAAGAAACAACATCTTACGGAAATTATGTGGCAACACTTGGGGTGCCAATGCAACTACTCTCCGTTGCTCAGCTCTAGGTTTAGTTTATTCTGTTGCTGAATATTGTGCTCCTGTGTGGTTAAATAGTCCGCATGTAATATTAATAGATGTACAATTGAATAACACCATGCGCATGATAACAGGAACAATTATGTCAACTCCTACACAATGGCTTCCTATTCTCAGCCACATCCCACCACCTCATTTGCGGCGATGCAACTTTTTGATAAGAGAATATAGAAAGATCCAGACCGACAAACAACTACCGATCCATGGAGACATTGGTGATCTACATGTGAAACGATTACATTCAAGACATCCACCTATCTGCACAGCGGAGAATCTTGCAACTAACAAACTCAACCTGACTGAGAGATGGTCTTCTGATTGGAATTCGTTTGCATCTCCAGAGAGTACAGTAATGCCATGCATAACTGACCAGGTGCCAGGGTTCACTCAGCCTAGAAAGACCTGGTCAAAATTAAATACAATCCGGACCAATCACGGTGTATGCGGCGATCTTCTGTACAAGTGGAGGAAAAAATCACTGTCATGTTGCGAGTGCGGTGCTGAAAGACAGACTGTTCGGCACCTAGTTCAGGAATGCCCACAGACATCATACTGTTTTAGATCCCTTAGTTGGGGGGGGGGGGGTAGTTAGGGATAAAACACTTGTGTTACTGTGATGATTTGGAAGATGGTTCCTGGGAGTTAGTAGCTTCCCGTAACTGGGGGAGCTTACCTGTGTAGTGTGTTGTTTGGTACATAAACGCTAGGGGGTGTTTCAGCAAAGATGCAGGTGTTGATTAGGGGATGGACCTCTAAACGCAGGCTACTATGCCGGCCTGCCAGCTGGACGGTGTGTGTAATACAATAGGCGTGCTGATGTCAGCGGCTCGACGTTACGTAGTCGAGTCGCGTGCGGGAAACACAATGCAGTCTGACAAAGCAGTTACTGGCTACTATGGTCACGGTCAATCGTGACGAAGGTCAGGAAGGGTATGAGGATGTAAAGAGGCGTGTAATTGACAATACAAGTGTAGTTTACTGACCATGTGTTTATTGGTCAGTGAGTGTGAATTTGTAAGTCCCTCTTGGGGGAATGTAGGTAATTATACAAGTAGAGTGTACAAAATTATGAGTGGGTGTTCACAAAGTAGAGGATTCTGAGCACTTGCTGAGTCTCACCTGATGATGCAACTGGAACAGATGTCGGCTAGGGCCTTCAGCGACGCACACTGTATAACAGACAATGGCTCAAATTAGGACTCCACTTCTTATAGTTCTCGGCGTTGCGTGGTCAGCATTCCGCCGACGTAGCTGCCCCAGTTAGTTGTTGTGTAGATGTTTATGTATGTGACGCAAGTAGTTGGCTAACCTCCCAAGCTGGGTGGCCGCCTTTTGCTGTGTAAAGGTAATGTTCTGGTCTTATGATGTTGCCAGTTAGGGTGTTTTTAGTGACAGATGGGGGGTGACTTTCAGGGGGTACAGCCCCCCGGGCCTGTACAAGTCCTCTTCTTCCATTAGTTCGCGTCCCCGCGAACGGGAACGGAACGTAGAGTGGGGGTGTCGATGTGATGGGTCGTTTTTGATTTCCTCTTGTACTTCTTCTTCTTTTCTTCCGTGTTGATGTAGGCGTGTCGATGTCGTGGTGATGTGAGTCCAGCTTGTGCTCAGAGGGGTAGGTTTTGGGTTGTACATGTTATACATTTGAAATAGTTAATTTTTGGAAGTTGACATTTGAAGCATTAATAATAAAGGTACAAAAACAAACAAAAAAAAACGTGGTCATTACATTAAGTATACATGTTGGTATTGTCCAGGGAGGACAAAACCTATGGCTGGACGGGTGGTAGTACCATCCGGCGCTGTGTGGACGAAAAAATTGCTCCCTGTGATATATAGTTTAAAAGATGGAAGAGAATAGAAAAACAGGTGTCCCCCGGGTATAAGTTAGAGGGATATATCGTAATGGTTTATTGTTCTTGGGATGAAACGGACACCGTCACAAATTTGGGCGTTAGTAGAAAGAAAAATGAAAGAAACAAAAGTGTATACATAGTGTGGCAAGGTTAAATGGTGTGACCATAAGGTTATATGCATAGATGTAACAGAATTGTGTTCCTGATGTGTAGGTTATACTGCAATTCATTATTTTCATATTACTTCTTGCATTTACATTTTCTTTTTACAATGATGACATGGTAACAGCTATACCAATACTAATACTAATAATACTACTACTAATAATAATAATACGCTTTGCCCGTGAGCTTGGTACCTCTTTCTCATTATGTGATCACTTCATAGCGCTCTCATCTGGCCTTGGTCCTACCTTTTCGTCCATGGCCATTTTCTACCCAGCTATTTTACTATGTTTTAGTGGCTGTGCCGCTAATTCACACCTATCGTGCATTTTCCCCCGTGGGTGAGAAAATTGCACCTTGGAAGCAAAGGTGAGCGCTTACAACCCTTGCGCTGTCCCTGGCTGCCGTAGGTCGCTCATTATTTAAGCGCTTTCTAAGAGTTGCGTCAGTGGCGTTCAGTGTCCCACGATCACTTCACGATGCTGATCGCGTCGCCGTCACCTTATCGGCGCGACTTGAAAATGTAGCAAAGTGTATGTGTTAGTGTGACATCAGTGTTTTACATTTGTGTATGCTTCGGGATATGTATTTACAGTGTGTACGTACAGTGCAATGATCTTGACCTGTGAGACATAAATATTTTGTTAGTGGGTGTGCTGCTGTCCATGTTTTCTTTCTGCAATCCTGAAAGAGAACGCATGGGTATGGTTATACTGGACAATGCATTGTTGTCATTCATACATGTATATACCTTCTAGTCGCCCTTGGCGCCTTACTCTATTCTTATTCTATGCCGGCTAGATTTCTATCTTAGCCTAATGTTGTTATCTTAATCTTACTTATCATAATGTATTGTTATCTTAATGTATTGTGTTATCGGGCTTATCCTGGTACCGGTTTTTGGTAATATTAATAATATTAATATTAATAATATTATTAATCACTAATATAAATGATTAATAATAATTACGAAATTTCCGGACGCCTGCGCTGCTGGAGGGCAAACGCATCGCCGTTGTACTTGCCTGTGTTTTCATCCTTCTCCCTGTGTCATTCATTGATGTATTCATCATTGCTGGGTTTGCCCACGGAACCCCTCTTGGCAGCCCGCTGCATGCCTATTTAATATCTCTGGCCGCCCGCTGCGTTACCATTTATGTGGCCACTGGACATCGTCCGATAGAATAATATCATCCGGGAATTTTAGCGTCCGGGCATCCTCTTCGCCTATATTGGCATTGCTGGATTTGCCCACTCGAACCCCTCTTGGCAGCTCGCTGCATGCCTATTTAATATCTCTGGCCGCTCGCTGCGTCACCATTTAGGCTGTGGTGACCCGCTGTCAGCCATTTATGTGGGCACGGGCCCGAATGATCGCGTTCATTCCATATTATTCATATTTCATATTATTCATTATTTGTTTATTCATTATTCATTTGTTTGGTTGTCTTCACCTCGCCACGCGGGGCAAGGCCTTGGCGAATCTAGGATTGGTCCCGCTGAATCCTGAGATTCTGCTTCACTTCTGCGAGTAGAAGACTAACTTCCCGCCATAGAAGCTCTACTTACTTACATACTAAACTAGGAGTCTAGTCCTAATTTGGTCGTCCCTTGGTTCCTCTCCTGAGTCCGGTGCGGAGTTGGCTAATTCTCCCCCCGTTTGTCAAAAGTCTCCCCAGCAGGTCTGGCTTCGATGCCCGTAGCACATAGTGGGTGTGACGTTTCTTTGTCCCGGGGACAGGCTAGGTACTCCCGGGCTTCCAAAGTCTGTCCGTGCTAGGTCATCGGCGCTTAGACGTTACGTAGTTCCGTCTTTTATTTAGTCTGGGTCATTGAGTTAACTGGGGTAGGGCTCATCATCGCCTTCCCCAGCTCTGTTCCTGTGTGGCGCCTCTGCCCGTTTACGCTGTCATCACCCTTCAGCGTGACTCAGATTCCTTTTTTTTAATGGGTGTGATATGTAAAATAACTGTATGTGTATTATGTAGTTATGTACAAATTTTAAGTGTCCTGGGGTTGTAGAATCTTCTAGACGCACGGACTACTTCAGACCTTCTGTTGCCACGTCGGACTTCCAGCGGTAATGCCTTGGTAATTTTCCTGGAGGCGTTAGTGGGTTTTTATGGCGTTGGGTCCCTTGTTATTAGGATCCGGGGGTGTTATTTGCTGAATGGGCTTAAAGCATGGTAGGAGAGGGTTGCGCATCGTTGGACTCCATGTTAATGGTGGCCGGGAGCCGCTGATGCTACTAGGATGTTTTACAGTGAGTGGACGGGGTAGGTACTTCCCAGGTTTGCAAAAATTTTAAAAATTCCATGCAGGTATGGTAATAATAATATCCCTGGTATGTGGGTAGGATATTCCATGCATGTGGCTGGATATGAGGCGTATCCGCTCTCATTTGTGGATAAGTGTGGGCCGAGGTGTGATAATTCTATGTCCCTTGCATGCGGGATTATTTGAAAAAAGAAAGTTGTTATTTTAAGTGCGGCCTCATCTCTTTACGTAGAGATGTGCATTACGCTTAATGTCGTTTTCCGACTCACCCCTAATACTTGGGTGTAAGCATTGAGATCCAGGGCGTAGTGGACCCTCTCTTTAGACGCATGAAGTCGATCAACCCCGATGTATATTTTTGCATGTAGTTTAGCTGTTTTTGTGTGTCCATGTGTTTGTGTTGACTAGTGTTGTGAGTGATAAGGCTATGGAAGGAGAGGGGTGGTATAATGGTAGCCCGTAGGTAGTGTCCTGGCCATTCTGCTGGCATTATCCATCTCTGCTCCTGTCATCCTCACTTGGTCACTATCCGCTTTCTATCTGATCCTTGGGATGGCAAAGTGCTGTGACGCTGTGACGTCATGGCCTAATCTGGTCTCTCATTTATAGTGTTAAGGTAGTAAGTGATCGTAGTGTAACTGGTCGTGTCCTGATCGTCTATGATGGTTTTAAGATAAAAAAAAACAAGAAGAGAAGTAGTTATTGGGGGGGTTGTTCCTTGAGGGAATCTGTCTGTATTCGCCCCTGATTAGTGGTCGGGTGTGGGTAGGAGGTGCCCGTGGCTGTGGTTACTGAGGCTTGCGTGACTGTGGTTGCGTTCCGCTGCAGCGTGCTGGCGGTCGGGCTGATATCGGCTAAGTCCTATCGTGTGTCGCGTGTCTGAGTGTCAGGTGGCGCGTGTGGCTTGTCAACATCTTTGTAAACATGCCCCTGTGGCCCTAAGGTAAATCCGGCCTATAGTATCTGTACATTGCCAAATGCCAGGCCTATTATGATAGCGCTGAATCCTGTGTCACTGTATGCTATTGTTATTGTGTTTTTTTGTGGTCATGTCTGCATTTCATTATCACTTCCGTTATAACAAGAGTGTCTGCCGACAGCAGTGTTGCAATGCTCTGGAATTCGCGACTCAGTGTTTTGTCGTGTTTTGTTTTCATGTCCACGTATACGGCAAGTCTTTGATGTTACGTATGGCGGCTGCCGGAACGTGACTTTTGCCAATGTTTGTGTATTGATATTGTTGTGCATTCCAGGAGGGCCAGTGTGCTAATCTGTCCCGTTTTTGCTTACCGATGTTGTGTAGACATCTATCCTGCAAGACCTTTGTCTTGTGTAATTTTTATAACTTGTGTTTAGGAAGTCTATTTCCTATGTTTGGGGTAATCGAAATTTCTGCATGGCTTTTTGCCGGACGACATGCGGTGTTACCTGTATCTAGGTGTTGGGCGCTATGGTTCAGAGGAAAGTATTTTGTGGTCGCTAATGCCCTAAGTAGGCTGTGGTGGCGAGTATCTTGGAACGAATCTATGTTCCTGTATGCGTGTTAAAGAACCTCCCTGTTATTATAATTGTGTAGCTGACCCGCTTATGTACTTGTATGGGGCCAATTTCAGGCTAATTGGGATTCTGAACTTTTGTTTTCCACGGCGTCTGATTTCACTGGGCATTTGGACCCGCGATCCCGTGTAATACTCGGTGTTTCATGTCTGCGTTGTATGTTGGGATTTGAGCGTCCCTAGTGTGGTTTCTGATTGTGTTTTCGCGCCAAAGAATACCATTGGTTAGTTTCTTTTTGGCACGATGTATGGTGTTATCGTGCGCTCGCACCCCCCTTGGTTTAAGGTCCCGGTGTTACAATTTTTTGTACTGTATGTACCATGGCACGTGTATTGTATTTTTGCGACACTCGTATGAAAATATGCGTTAGTGTGAGTGTTTGCTGCTATTTTGGACGACCCTCGTACTCTAATTTTGGGAGTTATAGGGTTTTAAAACTGGCGTAAATGACTGTGTATGTTACAGCCAGGAATGAAACACTGTTGGGTTGTCTGCGGCTGGTAAAAGTCGCCTGCTCACGAGTGTGTTATCGCTGACTGCGATAGTGTCTAATTTCATTGACGTGGGCATTACCTGTTACTTGTCTAGCGACGTGCATGTGTCCAGCACGTGTGTGTGGGCTTGGTTGCTCGCTCTCTTATAGTGAGCATGGCTTTCAGTCATGGAAAAGAACCTTCTGCTATTTATATATATTTGTCCCCCAAATTTGTTGTATTATTTTGGACCTGGGGTGAATATATCCCTGTTAGTGGTAACCAGATGTCGTTATGTATGTGTGTCACCGGGCCGCTAGTTGCGTGTTTGGTGACTAGGTGTCGGAGGTGATTTTATTATTTTGTGCATATGAATGTCTGTCAGTGTGACTGTCCCTTATTGCCCTATCCTTCAACTGGATATTTACCCGACCTTGCATTCCTGGTATTCAGAAGGTTGCGGGTTCGAGACCGTCTTTGTCTGGGGTGATTATTCCTGGTGCCTTTTAGGCCTGTGACTCCGGGACAGTTTTGCCAAGTGTATTGACTGTTTTGTATGGTATTTCGTTTAGTGTGTGACCTCCAAAAATAAATAGTGGTGTTTTCCCCTTGAGCTGTGAGTGTTACCTAATGGCGTTTATGTTTAGTTTGAGCGCTGTTATGGGGGACAAGAAAAATTCATGGTGTAGGCATTGTAATAAATAGCGTATGCCTATGGATCAAATATATACAGTTCAACTTGGATAATTCGCAGTTCACGGGATTAGTGAAAGAGGAAAAAAATTGAGCTATCCAAAAATTCAAATTAAGTTCTTTGAAAAAAAGTAGAGAAAATATATTGTATGACATTTACATAATGCTTTATGTTTACTATAGCAGGTTGCCATACGGCGGTATTTTGTAAAGATTGTATCGTAAATAATTTCAAAAGGTTCAGAATGAAAGATAGGACCTGAGTGTACTATTCACATATTGGACGACGTTAGTAAGACAGTAATCTAGTTCCGTCTCAGGGGAATCTACTATTTTTCAAAAATAGTGTGAGATTCTTAACTGTTTCTTACGATTAAGTCTCTCAGCCATCACAAGAGATTCTAGCAAATTGTAGGAACGGAACATAGAACAACTTAGTCATTTCTACTTAGAAAGACCCGCCTGAGCTCTATGCTGTGGCTTGTTGCTTAGGCTGTATTTGGAACAGTTCTTTCCTGCCCTGAGCCGCGTGGCCCAACTGATTGGCTTCTGCTTGGCTCGGCACATTAAAAAGTTTGAATTCTCCAAAATATATCCTGAATTAACCACAATTATAAACCATTGATGGCCTAAAAAATGCTAGGGCCAAGAAAAAATTACAATTTTGACTTATCCATGTTCCACTGTATATACATGCAAAATGTGCAATTTTGTCCATGAGTCTCTGCGTGTCTACCGTTTACAGGGGTGGAACCTGCCCTTTGTGTGTCAATTGTAGTCTTTCCTTCATGTAAAAGAACCTACTTGTGTGTATGTTTGTGATGTATGTGATATTAGTGTATGTTATATTCCTGGTGAAAGTTGTTATCCACGTCCGAGCGTCTTTGCTCGGGAAGGTGAATACTTTTGCCCTGTCACTAAGGCGTAGGCCCCTGAAACCCATTGAGGTGCTTCTTTAATATTTTCTGGCGGAGTTTGTAGCAAAGTAAGTCTGGGCCTACTTTCACCGTATTGCCTGGATATTGGTCTGAGTGTGCTTCTGTCTGAGGGACTAATTGCGCTCTGCGCTACCCTAGCAGTGTTTATAGGGGTGTGTGTATTCCTGACTGCCCGGCCTCGTGGGGTAGGTAATAATACCTTTCTTATACCCCGTGTACCGTGTGTCTGCGCCTGGACAGTGTTCACAGGCGTACGTTTTGCACCCTGATGGGCTGAAGGCAACACCCTCTTATTCATTTGCACCTGGGGTACGCGTGCTGGTGCCCGCTTCCTTTCTGGCAAAATTGCCCTTTGAACTAGCGGAAAAAGCCGTGTAATTGCCTGTATTTGCCCTGGCGATGTATTGGAGTGTAGTCTAACCGATTTCTGGCCTATGGCCACGGTAGACTCCTGTCCTTGTGTTTGCCTATCTGTGTAGGCTTGTGTGGGCTTAATGTGCTGTGGGGCGGGCTCTACGTTCTCAGCCCATGGCATATTTACCTCCTGTTTTCTCCCTGTGTTATTATGTGTGCCCGAGAGTCCTGGCGTCAACTCCCTCTCGTACGTCCGTTCCGAGGGGGTTGGCGTAACTTCTGCCCTTCGGTTTGGCAAAATTGCCTTCCGAACCGGCGCTGAGGGGTGTGTGTTGATGTGACCTTGGCCCTGCTGTGTGTTGAGCGCGGATCTCTGATGCCTTGAATTCGAGTTCCCTAAGAAGTTGTACTGCAGTCTGGTCAGTTATCAAGTCACTGTTCTTAATTTTTAACTTCGGCAGGAGTGGAGTTGTACTAGCCGACAAATGGTGCGCAAAGTCTCTTAGTGTGGTTCTAAACGTGGTCATTTAATTTCCACCGTTCTTGCACTATGGGGAGGGTGGGGGTGGGTGTAGTAATACAAATCCCCGTGTGATAAAGAAAAAGTGTGGGACGTAATGTGGGAGAAAAAAAATTAGTCTCGCTTGGCTGTGTGCGGTACGGGTCGTTTCTACCACGAGGGCTCGTTGTATGAGTCCTACCCTTATTGTGCGTGGTAGCAGCACCTCCACCAATATGTTTTAGATCCCTTAGTTGGGGGGGGGGGGGGTAGTTAGGGATAAAACACTTGTGTTACTGTGATGATTTGGAAGATGGTTCTTGGGAGTTAGTAGCTTCCCGTAACTGGGAGAGCTTACCTGTGTAGTGTGTTGTTTTGTACTTAAACGCTAGGGGGTGTTTCTGCAAGGATGCAGGTGTTGATTAGGGGATGGACCTCTAAACGCAGGCTACTATGCCGGCCTGCCAGCTGGACGGTGTGGGTAATAAAAGAGGCGTGCTGATGTCAGCGGCTCGACGTTACGTAGTCGAGTCGCGTGCGGGAAACACAATGCAGTCTGACAAAGCAGTTACTGGCTACTATGGTCACGGTCAATCGTGACGAAGGTCAGGAAGGGTATGAGGATGTAAAGAGGCGTGTAATTGACAATACAAGTGTAGTTTACTGACCATGTGTTTATTGGTCAGTGAGTGTGAATTTGTAAGTCCCTCTTGGGGGAATGTAGGTAATTATACAAGTAGAGTGTACAAAATTATGAGTGGGTGTTCACAAAGTAGAGGATTCTGAGCACTTGCTGAGTCTCACCTGATGATGCAACTGGAACAGATGTCGGCTAGGGCCTTCGGCGGCGCACACTGTATAACAGATAATGGCTCCAATTAGGACTCCATTTCTTATAGTTCTCGGCGTTGCGTGGTCAGCATTCCGCCGACGTAGCAGCCCCAGTTAGTTGTTGTGTAGATGTTTATGAATGTGTCGCAAGTATTTGGCTAACCTCCCAAGCTGGGTGGCCGCCTCTTGCTGTGTAAAGGTAATGTTCTGGTCTTATGATGTTGCCAGTTAGGGTGTTTTTAGTGAAAGATGGGGGGTGACTTTCAGGGGGTACAGCCCCCCGGGCCTGTACAATACAGTGGTGACTTCAGCGACGTCTTCCTAGGGACACCACAGGCACTTCATTGCGTTTCGGAACTTGCGGTCAAATTGTAAATAATTTTCATGTATGCCATACGATAAATAAATAAATAAATAAATAAATTAGGTTATGAGGAGAATTTCACAGTGCGGTGTGGACAGAATGGGGTTTATACTTTCGATATCTTTGGTAATAAGCGTGATAATAACTAGGTGGATCTTATCGAAGTTACACTGATATATGATGGAAACTGCAATGACAGGTGGACCAAGCAGGACAATGTGGTGAGTTATCTTTCAAATTACAATAACCTATATCTATATTTCATACGATGCAAATGTTGGTAAGGCAAGCCTTATGTTTCGATTGTGACACTGCTACAGTGGAAATTAAGATTTCTTGCAACTCAAATCCACCATTCGTTAGAGCTTTTAAGTAGGGGGGGGGGGTTAAGGCCGATTCTATTACACTCTAGAACCCACTTCACCCCACTACTAAGCCTCAGCCATGTAATATTTGCGAAAGCTCTTGAACCCAAGGTCGGATGTTGACAAATGTGGTGTCGTTGGACTCGAGCTGACGTCCTCTTTCCTATGGACCACTCGTTATATTTTTTTTTTGAAAATTTCTGATTTTGAAAATAGACGATAGTTTGAAAACCAAACATGATAGAACGTTGGGCAATAGCATAAACGAACTATCTTTATGTCGTTTATTTTTTATAATAAAACTTTTTTTAAGTGTAATTTTGAATTTCTTATATTTTGGAAACTAAAGAGTTTACAAAAAAATTTGTTTGACATAAATGAATGGCCCTGAACCCTCTACCCCCAAAATAAATTTCAAGTCTCTAGGACTAAATCTGTGCAGTAGTGGGGTGTTGTAGGTTCTGAGTCGCCCCTAGTTTCATATAAACTTTGGGCGATATCTCCCGAACGCGAGGTCGGATTTTAACGAACGAGGTATTGTTGGCGTTGGGATGACGTTCTCTTGGCTAAGCATGTGTGTTGGTATTTGAAAAAAAATAAAAATGTTTGTTTTTTGGATTGGCGCTATTTTGGAAACGGTGAATTGGAAAAAAGTTTGTTTGACGTTAATGAAAGGTGGGTATGCCCTCTAGGCGAACAGCAAGTTTCAAGGGTGTAGGAGGAAAAAAAGTGATAGCCTACTTTCTCGCGAACATTGGTGATCATTGGCGAACATATAGTCGGATTTTAACAAATGAGGTGTCGTTGGACTCGAGCTGACGTCCTCTTTCCTATAGACCACTCGTTATATTTTTCAAAAATTTTTAGATTTTTTAAAAAGTAGGTGATAGTTTGAAAACCAAACATGATAGAATGTTGTGCCATAGTTCAAACCAATGGTCTCTATGACCTTTATTTTTTATAATAAAATTTTTATATTTTGCGATTTTTTGAAAACCCTTAAATTTTGAATTTTTACTATTTTGGAAACTAACACGTTGACAAATAAGTTTGTTTGACATAAATGAAAGGTCCCTACCCCCTCTACCATGAAAATAAATGTCAAGTCTCTAGGACAAAAAACTAGGCATTTTAATTTTTCTTATTTTTTAAAAATAAAAGCGTGTTTGTAGACAGAGAGCCGGTAGCGCTTGACGTATATTACAACGAGGCTATGATTGGCCATGGTGGATACTGAAAATGGCTATTTCGACGGGACGATGTATGACAAAACGAGGTGTCGCTTTTCGATATTTTTTTCATATGACAGATGAATGAAGGCGAATATTTCAAAAATCCCTCATGACAATCGTTAAAACTAGTTGGTAAACACTGACCAGTAACCGGACAAAATTCATAATGGTATGAAGGGAAGTTTTTAACAACAGAACTTGTTTTTTCTATGTCTGACTGGCAGCCAGAATGGGAAAACCGAGTATCTGCTCGAGAGCCTGGCTGTCTGGATGACAGGATGTAACATGTTATCGCGATTCAGGAATATAAGCAGACGGGACAACAGGCCAATGGAAAGTTACAGTGACGTAGAGGTCACTTGGAGGTCGAACAATATCGCAACGACGTCAAAGAAATAATGCAGTAAGCGAGTATAACTCCTCCCCCTACCATTGCCATAGCCAATTGCAGGGCAAGAGCGATGTTAACAGCTGTGGCAAGAGGGACACAAGGCGAGGGGGTGGACGAGGAGAGGAGGGCAGGGGGTATTAGAGTGTTGATCATGTTATGACACACAATCAGTCATTACTGTTTTAAACGTTGCTGTGTATACATAGGCTGTGTCTTATGTGTATAAAAGTAATTGCATTCGTGCGCTGAACTCTAATTAGTGACCCTATTGGATACATTATATATTTGAGGTAAGTGTTGGAATAACACTGTTTATTTTATTTTATGCTAATCAATGATTAAATGATTATTGGTTTACCATTTGATTGATGGATTGTTATTTTGTTGGCATACCTGGTGTTGGGAGACTGAAACCCCATTCCAATCGAACCTAGGGAAAGGCAAAAGAAGGGCTTTTTACAAAGCAAGGTAAGATTTTTTTGTTATATATAAAAACCTGTTTTATTTTTATTTTATTTATTTATTTATTTTTTGTTTATGAAAGGTGTTATTTGAAATAGATATACTCACGGTGGTTTATTTTATTTGTTTTTTTAGTGTGTGTTGGAAAAGGCTTGTCCACTACAGCCACTGCTGAAAACCCGCAACGTGTGTGTTTGGGGCTATTGCTTACCAGACAGTCTACGGCTGAAAACTCTGGTGAGATTGTTCTTTTTATAAAAATTATGTCTTTTTCCACTGCAACTGATACATTAACTTGGGAGCCTCTCGAGTCCTGTTTTAAGTCACGTGTTTGCTCTGGCCGCATAGTGAATGTTAGAGAGAGTTTGATCCCTAAGGACTTTATGGAATCATGTTTTAAAATTTTTAAATAACAATTTTGTACAGCGCAAAGGATGCATACGGCTTTAAAGGTTAATACACAACTCGTGTGCGATTTCATATACAAAAACAAGGACGGTGAGCATAAAAAAACATTTTATATTGGCAGGAAAATGCAAGAGCTTTTGATAGCCGATAATCTGAACGATTGGTATCAATCCAACGTGATAAATGCCTTGCTATCAAAATTTGATAAACTGCAACAAGGACCCTGTGGTTTAGCAGTAAACAAAATGCATTACCTACAAATCAACATTTGTCAATTCAACCCGTTGAATGCCGGGTCTAGCTATATTAAAACACCACTAGCAATAGCATCGAAAAAGGCTGTGGTGAATATAAAGAATCATGACAATGATTGCTTCCTGTGGGCTGTGGCAGCCTATTTGCAACCTGCACTACGCGCCTGTCACAGGCCAGGAATGTTTAGGGCAAAGTTTGATGAATTAAAACAAACATTAAATTTAACTAGAGTATCGTTCCCTATGGACTTAACGGAAATCCATAGCTTTGAACAAGACAACCAGGACTTTTCGTTCATGGTGTATGGCCTTGATGGTAATGAGATTGTGGGTCCTCTTTATGCCACAAAAGAACCGAAACGACACCACATTCATCTTTTATATTTATATGTAAGAGAGGTGAATCACTATTGCC
Organism: Meconema thalassinum; assembly: GCA_946902985.2. Classification (NCBI taxonomy): domain Eukaryota; kingdom Metazoa; phylum Arthropoda; class Insecta; order Orthoptera; family Tettigoniidae; genus Meconema; species Meconema thalassinum. The sequence goes on along the minus strand of OX336395.1, from coordinate 259,086,980 downwards.
TAATTAAAAGCTTGAGTAGATTGCTAAGCAGTCAAGCGTCCAAAGATCAACATAAGAAACATATTTGTGAGCGTTGCCTGCAATATTTTAAAACCCCTACGCATTTGGAACGCCATAGGGTAGATTGCGTTTCTCAGGAAGCGGTGAGACTGATATTGCCACAAGGGGACAAGGCTGTGTTAAAGTTTAAGGACATTCATAAGCGTGACACTGTTCCCTATGTGGTATATGCAGATTTTGAAGCTCTCACTACACCCATGGCGGGATGTGAACCAGATCCCACCATGAGCTCAACCACACCCATTCAAAAACATGAACCCTTTGCCATAGGATTTAATGTGGTGTGTGCCTATGACCCCACACAATCTGTTTACAAATACCGTGAGGGGCCAGAGTGTGCCAGATGGTTTTTGGATGAAGTTGTAAAGTTGGCTGACCATGTACAGGGATTACTTGACCACCCAGTACCCAAGTGTCTATCTCCAGAACAGCAGCAGCGGTATGAGCATGCCACGACATGCCATATTTGCGAAAAGCCACTGATCAGTGCTGAAGACACCGTTCGTGATCACTCACACTTTACGGGAGAGTTTCGTGGAGCTGCACATAGTAAATGCAATTTGAACTTTTCAGCTCCTCGTTTCATTAGTGTCTATTTCCACAATCTGGCAAATTATGACATTCAGATTTTGATTCGTGAATTGGGTCATGTCAATAAGGGCTCGTTTACCATTATCCCCCAAAACCATGAGCGGTTTGCAGCCCTGACATGGTGGTTGAGCAACTTTAGCATTCGATTTTTGGATTCCTTTAAGTTTATGGCATCCTCGCTAGACAATCTTGTGAATGGCTTTAATGAGGAGGAATTAAAAATACCAGAATGCATTTTAATGATCCTAAGCAATTTCAATTGTGCATTCGGAAAGGTATATTCCCGTATGATTTCTGCAACAGCTGGGACGTGTTAAAGCAAACAAAACTCCCACAACAAGAGAAATTTTACTCGAAACTAACACTTAGTACCGTTTCCGATGAAGACTATGCACATGCATGTCAAGTTTGGCGAGTGTTTGGCATTAAGACGTTAAGTGAATATGCTATGCATTACCTAAAACTGGATGTATTGCTGCTCACCGATGTGTTTGAAAAATTTCGTGAGTTGTGTCAGCACATTTATGGTCTTGACCCGGCTCACTATTATACGAGTCCTGGGCTCTCGTTGGATGCCGCTTTAAAATACACTCAAGTGGAATTGGATTTACTCACTGATGTAGACATGGTTCTATTTTTTGAAAAGGGCTTTCGCGGTGGCTTTGTGTCGCTTAACCAGCGCCATGCTGAAGCGAACAATGTCTACATGCCTGATTATTCACCAGACAAACCAGAATCGTACTTAATGTACTATGACGTGAATAATTTGTATGGTTACGCCATAAGTCAGCCTTTGCCCTATGGCAAGTTTGCTTGGCTGACAGACAAACAAGTGTTAGAATTTGATGTGATCAAGGCTAGCCAAGAAACAGGCCGTGGATATGTTTTAGAAGTAGATATTGAATATCCCTCATCCTTGTATGATCAACATGCCAATTTCCCATTTTGCCTTGAGCAAATGGTTCCCCCTGACAGTAAAGTGAAAATTTAAAAACTTATGAGCCCACTTTACAACAAAAATCGGTATTGCTACATATCCAAATGTTGATGCAATGTCTCGCCCAAGGCTCGGTGTTAAAGAAAATCCATAGGGGTATTTCCTTTGCCCAAAAACCATGGCTCAAGCCATACATGCAACTCAACACAGAGCACCGACAAATGACAACACAGCAGTTTGAAATTTTTTTTTTTTCAAATTAATGAACAACTGCATCTATGGCAAGTCCATGGAGAATGTCCGCAAATACCGTGACATTAAATTGGTGAATGTCTGGGACGGGCTGTGGGGTGCCCGGCGGTACATTGCCTAACCAAATTTTAAATCGATCAACATTATCGATGAGGATTTGGCCACCATTGAATTGAGTAAGACCAGCGTGACCATGGATAAGCCCACTTACTTGGACCAAGTCATTTTAGACTTTTCCAAATCGGTCATGTATCGATTCCACTATGAGTTTGCCAAACACCATTTTGAGGACGTTTCTCTTTTGTATATGGACTCATTTCTTTACCACATTCGCCACTGCAACCCCTATGACATCATGAGGCAGCATAGTGACTGATTCGACACCTCTTCGTATAGCGCTGACAATGTGTTTCAGCTGCCCATAAAAAACAAAGAGGAAATGGGCGTTTTAAAAGATAAATGCGGTGATTCCCTTATGACGAAATTCGTAGATTTGGCCTCGAAAATGTATGCTTATCGCACACTAGACTGTAAGGAAGCGAAAAGAGCAAAAGGTGGAGGTAGGGCAGTGGTAAAATCGCTACGTGTAGACTATTTCTTAGCGGTTTTACGCACTGGCAAAGCTATGTCCCATGCACAGTGCAGGATACAATCCAGCAACCATCATTTGTATCTTGTGAAACAGAGAAAACGCACCCTCGCCTCCATGGATAACAAACGTGTGTGGGCTGATGACTTGCTCACCAGCCTGCCCTGGGGTTATGACAGCAAGGAGGAGGAGGTGTGATTTTTCTGTTTGTTCGTTTAGGGACATGGCTTTTTTTTGTAACTTGTAGATATAGTATTTTGTATTTTGTAAATATTGGTTTTTTGTCATTGTAAATAGTAGATTTTGTAAATAGTGGCAACCCACTTGGACCTTTTGCTCTTTTAAAAGTTCTATGCAACCTTATTTTAATTTTAAATTTAACCGAGTTGGGAATTGGAAAATGGTATATAGTGTGATTCTTTTAAAGCTGTACAAAGTTGTAGTTTTTATGTAAATTTCAAATGAGTAATAGAATTTTTAGTAACTTTTTTTTTTGTAATGTAAAACGTAAATGGTAAACTAAGAAAGTTCTTTTGGAATCAGTGTGTGCAAGTCGAGAATGTGCTTTTGGGAATAAATAAAGTTGTTGTGTTTGTTCCCAAAAAGACAGGTATGGTTGTGTGAGTAGAGAGAAAGCTGGTGTGTATGTATGACCAAAGCAAACACGGTGAGGATGGGTGGGTGGGGAGGGGGAAATTTTCACTTATATACTCATTTTGTTTTGGCGGTAGTATTTTTTTTCTTTAAAATGTAGCGGTGAATAGACATTATTTTTTGTAAAAACAGTCTTACCTGCAGTAGTCGTAGACCTCGATATTTTTCAAAACACACATAAACACATTGCAGCATCATCATGGTCAAACACTCGCATCAACATCATTAACAAATCTCAACTTTCGACATACACCAAATGGAAAAATGTGAAAACAGCAAAATGGAAAGTCCATGTTTCGATAACACCAAAATTAAAAAAAAGAAACGTAAAACAGTCATTTTAAAAACTGGAAATGGCCATATGTGAAATATAAAAATTCAAAAACATAAAACGGACATTTTTAAAAAGTGTCATTAACAAAATGGAAATCCATATCATCAAAAACGAAAAACTTGAAACAGACATTTTTAAAACCTGTAAATTGCAAATTGGCAAGTTACAATGTGTGAAAATGTGAAAATGAAAAATCAGTCCATCAACATCATGATTTTTTTTAAATTAAAATGAAACATTGTGTTCTGGTAAACCTTTGTTTTTTATTTCATAACCATAGGGAATTGACAAAAGAAAAAATAGAATACAAACACATCCCAATTCCTCACTCCTCAATTCCTTAATGTTCATGTCCACGCATCATCAACTTTCCTTTCATAGCACTCATCACAATCAGGGCTGCCATTCTTTCACCCACTGAGGCATCACAGGATGTGAAAGGTTGTTTAGATTTTTTCAATAACAATTTATCAGCCACATGTCTTAAACCAGGATGACTATGGCGATAAGATAGGTCATGTTCTTTGCATGCTTGATCCAAAAGATTTATGGGTACATCACCACGCTGCAAACGTTGTTCAAGATGAGTTCCAGGGCCACAAAACGATAAAGTGGAAGATGGATTTCGAAAGGTGAGTATTGAATCACTTTGTCAATGACGCCACTGCCAGTAGGGGTCTGTCATATCCTTTTCCATTGATGGTGAAAAGGTTTGGTCTTCCTCTTCCTCTGTGGACGATGTTTGTGTTTGTTGTTGTTGCTGCTTTTTCTCGCCATGACACCCGTGGAATGATTCAACAAAGTCTTTACACGGACTTTTATGACCGTGATACTGTTTCACTAGCTGACAAGTCGCGCACTGACGCATAGAGGGTATTTTTGCCATGGCCACTTGCTTATGGTGATCGTAATCCATACAGGGTTGCAATTCACTCAACACAGGGTCTTGAGTCCATGATTTTGGTACATGTTGCCAGATTTCTTTCACCGCGTTGGCGGCCACATAATAAATGAATGACTTGGGCAGCGCCAAGAGCTCTTCTTTGGTAAAACTGTCTAGTTTCTTTTTGCACACAAAGAACTTCCCGATGGCTTTGTCCGTACATTGCCTTTCTCCATGGTATCACGTGTTGTAGATGTTTACACGTCGCTTGTAGAAATATCACTGACGTCATTCTCAGGTAAATCTTGAGTTATAATTTTGTTCAACAACTCCCAGCAAGCACGGGTGGTTAACCAATGAAGGAGATACCACGCATGCGCTAGGGCTGTATGGGTAATGTTGCCACAGGAACAAGTATCCATCAGCGTTTGCAGGGAGGGGCAGTCCAGGTCCATGAGGTCGATACATTGACAGTAAGACGCCAAAAATGGTTGCATCCATTCACGTTTTTCATTACCTTTCACAAATACCACATTGGCCGAGGACAAGTGTGCTTTCATGACTACGTCCAAATATTTATAGGAAATGGTTCCTTGATTCCAGTCTAGTTGCTTATAATTTTCAATCCACTGGGTTTGTTTACGATCTTTTTCACACAACAAATCAAAAGCATGGGGCGGTTTAAATAGCAAATGCGTAGCTTGCGATATCCTAAACGTGGTACAATCGATAATGGCCACATTTTTTAATATAAATTTGTTGTCACCAATTTTAAACCCTTGGCAATCCACAATGAGTGTGCGCAACATGTTACCGCTTGCCTGGACCAAGTTCAACTGACGACTGACTAACCATTGGCCACTAAGGTGTGGCCATGACATGGACTTAAGTGCCATGCTAGTTTGAAAAAAAAAGGAGGTTAGGGTAGGACAGGGGGACATGAAAAAAATTAGAATTTAAGAATTACATCATTTCATTATCATAACATGTCTTACAGGCTTTTGTCATTTTGGGATAAGGACGATACCTACTGATACAACAATATAGTCTCTTGTGTTTGTAACGTCCATAACACCGATGATGTCCCAATGTCTGTAAATTAGGTGTTTTTGACGGTGAGCTGCTCGCCGAAGCACCGTTGACAACATACAGTCCACACGTATCGTAACTTGTTTTTTTTCATCACTCAGAGGCACGAGTGAGGGATAGCTTGAATGGCAGTGTATATTTCCCACCTCCATTCTGCACAGGTAGGGGCAGGCAGGTGACCAGCGCTGATGTTCTTGCATGGGTTCATCGCTCTCTTGCCATTGGTCTATGATGATGGGACAAGAGGCACATTTCACTTCACCTCTTGTTTTTAAATAGTAGAATCCAGCGGCCGCCAAGGCTTGAAGGCTTATGAAAGGCACTGGCCATGTTGCAAAAGTCTTGAAAAGTTGTTCCTCAGAGTTTAAATTCATGTATGTGACTTCTCTTGATGCTTTAAAGCAAGACATGACTGAGCGGCTTGACGTGGGTTGACTTGTTATTTATACACTCGTCACTTGGTTGGACAGTGGATAATAGTTGACTTGTTTGTGATGAATAATCAAACAGTAGGCTGTCGTATTGGCTGGTACATTGTCATGCGTTTCAAAATCTAGTCGAATGTCAATATTGGATGGCTTGACAGACTTCCAGGTAAGAACAGTCAAAGACAGTCAGTGGCGCCCTTGCCTTAAACGCTTGGGGTAGCAGCATGGGGCCGTTCTCTTTTTGATAATACGACCATCGAAATTTAGAAAACAAGTCGTACAGGGGGCCAAACTTATTTTTTGAAAAATCCAAATCCAGTCCTTCACAGGGAAACACAGCTCCGTTGAGGAAAGGACGTGCATTTCTCAATTGCAGGTGATCAAATTGCGTGGCATCTTTGGTTTATTGATACTTGCGATTCGTTTGAAAACCCACGATCATGTAGAGAGGTCTCTCTGTTTAGCGAGCTGTTTATACAGACCAACTGTGAGTGTTGGTAGTGGGCAATAGCGGATACTCATGGAGTGCCCAGCTTCTAAATTCCATGGGTAGAGGCATATCTCTCTTTACCATCTTGAGTATGTCCAGTTTTTTTGCTATCGTCAAGGGTCACAATGGGCACTCTCCATAGCAAGCGTTGTAGTTGAATTTTTGAATCTATGGGGCATTGTCAGCTCCCTTGAGCGCATTATTATCACTCCTGTCTCTCACCAGATAAAGCACTTGCCTTGCGTTGACCACAATGCGCTGGTGATCTTCGGCAAAGCCTAAAATCAGTTTAAGAGGTAAATATCCAGTAAAGGTTCAATCGGTGTGTACCATCCAGTCATTGGTCGAGTCAGGGCACCAACCTGCCATGCAAAGTGTTTTACCTTCTTCCTCACTATATGAGGGGTATTGTTTCATGACACTGGAAATGCCCACATTTCGAGTGCTATCCTCCACGATATCGTTAATGACATAACATACTTCAGAAAAAAAAGGCCAATCCATGGTTGGCCAACTTGGATGTGGTAGGTGTAGAACAATCGGCTTTAATGAGCCGACCTTCGATCTGAATGACACTTTCATGTGGTAGGGTGTAAATATCTTGGTTGTTGATAACAAATTGAATTTCATCATTGTTATTGAGTCCAAGTGTTTGAGCTTGATAGGAATGGAGATCAATTCTTACCACTCCTGTTTGCTCCTCGATGCGGTTCGCTATCTCTAGGATAGAATTCATTATGGAGGTTGACGGTGTAACCCAAATGCTGTAAAACCTGCTTGTCTTGAGATGTTAATGTGTATTCAACTGGCAAACAACTAACACCATTCCTAGACGATGTTGTTGCTTTATACACATACTTCATAGTGGCTTTAGCACCAACTTGTAAGTCACTGGTGTGGTAGAATCTAGATCAATGAGTTGTTGCTCTCTATTGATCAGTCTTAATGTTATATTACTAATACAATCGACAGCCACAGAATGAAAAAGCACCACTGGAGGGTTTTCATGAATAATATAGCCATTGGGCGATGTCAATATAAAGTCATAAAGCGAATGCGATGGTTCTTGATTGGTGTACACTTGGCTAATAATATTACACGTTACCGAAACATGATGGTCCTCAATGAATTTCACTTCATGATCCGATTTATGTTTTTTGTTGGGCTCCAACACGCGTGGTTTAAATCCTAGTAATGGACCAATGGAATCGGGGCGTGTTTTAAAGTCAATTTTGAACGTGGAGGAAATACTGCAGCGATGGGTGTTGGTATTTCCTACAAGTTCAAACTTGCGCGTTCCATCGATAAATGACTTTAAACCATATTCATTGATCAACACCACATAAATGTGTTCATAAATGTCATCGATCGTGTATCCACCAGAGTTCAGGGTGAGCACACAATCATCATAGTAAAACTTGTTGTTCACATTTTCACGTACGTTGTATATTCGATTGTACGTTTCAAGAGAAACAAGTCCCAAACCATAGGGTATTTCACTCAATTCGATAGGCGGGTAAAAGTCTAGGCTGACTTCAGGTCCACGTCCATGCAGTGTAAACATTTTACTTTCTGCCGACATACTGTTGGCGTTTTTGCTTATGCTGCGTCTTATATAAAAAAAATTATACTCAAACGTCCACACTGTTGGCTGTTAAACGTTTGCACACGTTTCACATTATAATATATCTTGATCCTGTTTCCAAAACAGGTCACTAGTTCCATGGGCGGGGGTAAATACCCAAAACTGTCAAATTACCATACGATGGATCCCTCTTTGACATAAGCTACATAATGCGTTCCTGGTCCTCGGTGATCATACAAATTGTGACAACAGCGCATTCCTGTTTCCAGGGTCGTGGAGATAATTGGTTTCGCATAAACACACCTCGAAAATGAGAAAGCTTTAGTTGTTTAGCATAGCTTTCCACTTGTTGATGCGTCAGGGCAGGTCTTATGGCTGAGGTTATTTTTTTTTATATTACGAAAAGGTGAAATCCCAAATCCTTGTTGATGAAAAGCTGGCTTTAAATTGGCATTTCTAACCCCCATAGCAATCGCTTCCATCGTTTCATTATGTCGCTGACTTTCTTTGAGTTGTTGCTTGCCCTGCTGCACGGCTTTAATGGTTTTCGCCACTGCACTGGCACCGCCCTAAAGTGAACCCAGAGCAGCCAGACTGGCAAATAAAGCAGGTAACAATCCCGCTCGTTTGGGGACGGGAATCACTCGCCCTTGTTTTGAACCCTGTCGCCGACGTTTTGAAATAACATGTCTCTGTGCTGCTCGAAAGGCTTTCCTTATGGTCAATACATTATTTTTTCTTTTTTTTTGTTTCGCAAGGGCTTGTCCACGAATTTCGTAAGCCCAGGCTTTGCCAAGGACAGGGTCTTATTTTTAGTCTTATTAGTCTTTCTCACCACATATCTTTGTTTCACCATGATGATAATGACCAACAACCTTTCACAAGAAAGTTTAAATCACAACTAACGTCAGATTGTTATTTCATGGCTGTATATTCCAATTCCACATAAAGTGGGAAATCGTTTATGGTTTTCCCGCTTGCTTTTCATCCCATGTCAACATGAGATGAAAGGATCATTCGTCACCTGCATTGACCATTTCATGGTTATGGGGCAACATCCTATGACCATTTATATTTATTTGTAAATGGTTCACATCAGGTATGCCATATTTGATGTGAATGGTTCCATCATAGTGTAATCGATAGTGGCTTAAACCCGAAGCAAGCACATAGGTCAAGTGCTGATCATGGACTAGCGGTAAATGGTTTCTGTCATTCACAGGTTTTTCATTTGTCAGATAAACTAAAAATACAGATGGGATAAATTTATAAAGCCTTTTCATTTCATAGGTCACTTAACACTTGGTACAGACATCGTCTTTGTCTTGCGGGTCTTCCACGTGAATAATCCGATGGTGATTAGCGCTATAGCCATTCACCGTAAGCTGAGGCACTTTGTCATAAAACTCATACTCTTTGTTATCCACATACTTTTTCGTAGTAACGTCTGTAGACACTTGAGGATGTTTTACATGGGTTAACCGCTTTCCCTTAAAGTCATAATCTCCCTGTTTTGTGCGTGTCACAACAGACCTATCCACATAGTGTTTATTAGAAGGATCTGTTTCTTGTTTAGGATCATGTATGGGGACAGACCTAGCTTTGGCCTTCAACGCACGTGCAAAGACATCCATCGTCAACCTGTAGTACGAATCTACTCTTTCTATGACAAGGCTCGGTGTCCTGTATATAGACAGCCTGCTTGCCTGTCTAAGCCTTAGTTGATATGAAGATTATTATGCAGCAAGAGTTATTCCCCGTGGGAGACATGGTTTCCCATCTCTGTCCCATCTCTGTTATTTTTGACTCTCGATTATCGTGGCAGGATCACACAAACATGATTCTGAAAAGGGTTGCATCGTCATTATATCAAATTAGGCGAACTTGCTTCTATTTGCCCCAAAATGTACGAAAGATACTGATACAGAGTTTGATATTACCAATATTTGACTATGGATCTATAATTTACCATGATATGGGAGAGGTCCTCAATACAAAATTGCAAAGAATGCAAAATGCTTGCTTGCGGTTTGTACTCAATGTACCAAGAGAGTCTCATATAACTCCATTTTACGTCCAGATTGGATGGCTAAAGTTAAAGGAAAGAAGACAGTATGCCATGGCTCTGACTGTGATAAAAATTCTAAAATTCAAAATTCCGTCTTATATTTACTGCACACTAACTCCCATGCAATCAGTGCATAACCGTGCGAATAGACACACTGCACAAATGCTCCAGATACCTCATCACAGAACCGAAAAATGCAAAGGTTCATTCCGTATTTCAGCTAGTATTCTCTGGAATAAATATAAATTGCACCAGTATTCAGGACTTCCTATCAGAGCGATAAAACACTCCCTTCATTGTGATCTATCAGCTATACAATTATCATGTTCAAGGTGAACGGATGTAATAACAAGAACTTCTATTGTCAACTGTATGTATAGGTTAAGTTTTTCTTTTCTTTCTTCATTTATTATTGTCAACTGTATGTATAGGTTAAGTTTTTCTTTTCTTTCTTCATTTATTCTATTGTATATAACCGCCCTCTGATTGAAGAGAGCTGCATAAAGAGGCTTTGTAGCCTCAGTGGCCTGTATAAGAGAAACAATAAATTCAAATTCAAATTCAAATTCCCACATCCACGTGAACAACGCCATGGTTCACTGTTTCCATCTTCCATTCGATGCATCATTTTGGGACCTTCCGGCTGTGGAAAGACCAATCTTTTTCCAACACTCATCACAGCGCCCAATGGTCTGCGTTTTCAAAATATTTATATTTTTGCAAAATTTATTTACCAACCCCTCTACGTGTTTCGGGATCAAGTCATGTCTGGATTACTAAAAGAGTATATAAGTTATTTCACATTTTCCACGCAAGAAAATGTTATTTCACCGGATGAGGTAAAGCCTGATTCACTCATGATTTTCGATGATGTATCCACTGAACGTCAAGGCATTATTCAAAGCTATTTCAGCATGGGTCGACACAAACATATCGATTGCTTTTATCTTGAACAAACGTATTCTAAAATGTCCAAACAGTTGATTCGTGACAATGCCAATGTCATTGTTTTATTTCACCAGGACGAGAGGAATAGTCGTCACATTTATAATGAACATGTGAATCCGGATATGACCTTTCAAATGATTACTGAATTGTGTGGCAAGTGCTAGAACACTCAACGTCATGCCTGTTTAGTGATTGACAAACAAAGTGAACTCAACCAAGGACGATATCGCTTAGGGTTTGATCATTTTATTGCTATTTAAGGCCCTGTCTCATTCCCTCTCAAGTCATTTGTCAAGGCACGATGGCGTTAGCAGAGGGTCAATTGAAAAAGCAAATTATTAGAGCAAGAAATACTATTCGCCAAAAGTTTCGTCAATTGAAACGATCACGTGCAGATCAGGCTTTGTTTATTCAACATAATTTAGCACCTCCGCTAAAAGTCATGTTGAAACCCTCTTTCAAGCCATCTGAAACGCTACCCACCGTTTCACAAGCCTCTCAGACGTTGCACGAGGACCCTGACGAAGAGGAAGAGGAACAGGAACAGGAAGATTTGACTAGTGTTAGCGAAGTTGAGGATGACGAGGAACAAGTGTTTACGCCTCAAAAAAAGACCGCACCCCTTTCAGAGTTTTTGAGAAAAAAGAAATCCTTGGCCATGGTCGAAATACCTTGCCCTTCCAAATCGTCTCCGTTTTCACAAGTCTTGGCCACCCCTCAAAATAAAGCTCAACTGAAATCATTTTAATAAAATATTATGGATCAACACTAGAACCCTATCTCATTGATCTATTTATTGGAAACACAGATACCACGTATGGTGTTTGCTATGAGGATGATAGTTTTAAAATTGGGGATTCATCCATTATATTTGCTCGTACTAAATCAGTCATTAAGAACATCAACTATAAATTGACGCCAAGACTGTTAAAGCTGCTCTTCTCTCGAACACCCTCATTCCACGATTATACGTCAGAGGACCTTGGCAAATATAAATCCATTTTATTGGATACCCATGCCCACAAAAGTCAGTATGATCCAACCCAACAAGTGAATGCCAATATATCTCAAAAATATAAAACCATAATTTCAAAAATGTTTCCAACAGTCAAAGTACTCGTCGTAAAGTGTCCGCTTCGGGAGTGACATATAAACCATTAAAACCCCTTGTGGATGTTACCTTCTGGTACAATCCCAATAAGCTCATCCAGCGGCTACAGTTGTTGCATGCTTCACGTCAAGCCGGCCATACCGGTCACGATTGGGAAATTCAAGAAATTGAACAAGAACTTCGAAATGCCATAATTATTGTTTAAGCCCTCACCCATTAAAATGGGTATTGCTCACGAGTTGTATCGCCCAGCTAGGCGTCACTATCCGCGACTCAAGGTGATGGATGAACTTTGGCAGGCTGACTTGGTTGAAATTATACCATATGCTGACGTTAACGACGGGGTACGCTATATGTTGACTGTCATTGATGTCTATTCCAAAATGGCCTTTGTTGAACCTGTGCGTCGCAAGTCTGGTCCACTAGTCACCAAGGCCTTTCAACATATTATTCAACACTCCAAACGCCAACCTCAGTTGCTACAAACCGATCAGGGAAAATAATTTTTCAATAAGGATTTCTCCATTTTTCTCAAATCTAAGGATATTCACCATTATACCACGTACAGCAATCTCAAAGCCAGCATGGTCAAGTGGTTTAACCGAACATTGAAAACCCATATGTGGAAAGCGTTTACTGCTCAGGGCACTTATCGCTGGTTGGACATGTTACCTGAGCTAGTGTCACGTTACAATGACACCAATCATAGAACCATTGGGACCAAACCACGCCTCGTGACCAAAAATATTCAGTGACTGGATAAACTGTTTAAACCATAAATTCTGCCGATCCTAAACGTTAACGACTGAAAATTGGGGATTTTGTTCGTGTGAGCAAATTTAAGTCTGCCTTCGATAAGGGCTACACGCATCTGTGGGGGATTGAACTATTTCGAATACGTCAAGTCAACTTGGACACTCCAGTCACCTATTTACTCCAAGACCTCAACCATCAACCCATAAAAGGTAGATTTTATCTCCATGAACTTCAGAAAACAGCATTTCCTAAGCATTATCTTGTGGAAAAAGTGTTGAAACAAAAAGGAAATAAACTATATGTCAAATGGTTGGGATTTAACTCTACGTTTAATTCTTGGATCAATAAATTACATGTTGTGTGAACCTGTGCATTTTTTTATTTTTAAATTTATTTATTTATTTATTGAATCATGATGTACGAGAGCTCTGTGTATGGCGCTCCACGCTTCATGCATGTCCATACATGTTTCTCTTTCTCTCTCCACACCCGCGTCTCACTCCTTCACTCCATGTTGACATACAACTCGTTCAGCTATTGGCTGTCATGGGTTCCCTCAATCCTCCCCTCACCTCTTCACCGGCTCTCTGACCCCGCCCCCTCACCACTCTGCAGAGGGACACGTGATTTCCTGTTTTATCTCTTTGTGTTCTCCCTTTCCCCTATCTCTCCCCCTTTCCTCTCTGCGAGGCCCCTACCTGCTGCTACTGCTCAGCTCGCCTGGCTAGCCGTTATCACCTTTTTACAGAGTTGCCACATGGTTCCAACTTCTATCATATGACAGCAGTGTTGTCAGCTTGACTGACATTCCATTCTGTTAGCCGACTAGCCAGGCACCAAGCGGGTCTCTCGAGCAGATATTCTGTTTTTCCGTTCTGGCCGCCAGTCAGACATACATACATACAAAGCAAGTTCTGTTGTTAACAACTATAAAAAGCCTTGCTTTTTATTCGTCTCATAGCATTATGAATTTTGTCTGGTTCCTGGTCAGTGTTTACCAACATGTTTTAACGATCGTCATGAGGGATTTTTGAAATATTTGCCATCATTCATCTGTCATAGGAAAAAAATACCGAAAAGCGACCCCTCGTTTTGCCATATTTCGCCCCGTCGAAATAGCCATTTCCAGTAACCACCATGGCCAAGCATAGCCTCGTTGTAACATACGTCAAGCGCTACCGGCTCTCTGTCTACAAACACTCTTTTATTTAAAAACAAATTTAAAAAAATTAAATGCCTAATTTTTTGTCTTAGAGACTTCTAATGTATTTTCTTGGTAGAGGGGGTAGGTACCTTTCATTTATGTCCAACAAACTTATTTGTCAACTTGTTAGTTTCCAAAATAGTAAAAATTCAAAATTTCAGTGTTTTCAAAAAGTCTCAAAAATAAAAAAGGATTATTATAAAATACAAGAAGTTCCGTGACGAAGTAACGAGCCTACTTTTCATGCCAATGATTATTCTACAGTATATGAACCGATCTAGAATAATGGCGAAATTAAGTTGCTAATATCGAAATTTCTAATTAGTTCGAAATACTGTATACCTGGCATAATGTAGCCTAATAGAGCACTACAGTTGGCAGCCCTGATGACAGAATATATTCTTAGTTCCATCTCTGAAGGTACAGAATACCAAATTTGGTTGAAGTCCAATGAATTGCATGGACGTTACATGCAGTTAAACATTGGATCTAACAGCGCGCGTAAAATCATGTTGGCAACAATGTCATGCATGTATTGGTCAGAAATAATCTGAAATAATATGATCTATTGTTGTGCCAATTTTGAATGAAATCCATTAGTTAGTATAGAAGTTACATGCATTTTAAAATTGGACCTATCGGCAGGCTTAGAATCATGTTGGCAGCACTGACGTATATTAGTTACTCCAAATTCATCAAGATTGCCCGGTACTATACGTGTGCAAAATTTAGAGCTATTGACTTGCATACTTTCTGATATATTGATATTAGCGTAACAAAAATAGGGACAGCACATATTAGCAGTTGGCAGCCCTGGTTGCTATTAAGAATACGCATAGTCAATTCTGTTATGGTACACATAGCACATACGAAATTTGGTTGAAATCCAAATGATAGTATGGAAGTTACGTGTATTTAAAGTTGGACCTATCAGCAGGCTTAGAATCACGTTGGTAGCACTGATGTATATAAGTTACTCCAAATTAATACAGAATGTCAGGTACTATACGTGTGCATAGTGTGTTTGCATACTTACTGATATATTGGTATTTGGATAAAATAAATTAGGAACATTTATTAAGAGTTGGCAGCCCTGGTGGATTTTAAGAATACGCTCAGTCATAGCTGGTTATGTACACATACAACATACGAAATTTGGTTGAATTCCAATTGATAGTGTAGAAGTTATATGCATTTAAAAATTGGATCTATCAGCAGGCTTATAATCATTTTGGCAACACTGCCATGTATGGACTCCTGGAAATTAAACTACAATATAATTATCTATACGTGTGCCAATTTTGAAATAGCTCCCATTCATACCTTCCAAGATATCCAACAGGGAGCTCAAATTTCAATTGCGATTGTTTAACAGTTGGTAGCACTGACATCATTTTCAAGTATGGCCGTGAGATATTCAGGTATAGATCTTTACTCCTACCAAATTTTGTTTCGATTGCTCCAGCCGTTTAGAGGTTGATAGGGGGGGGACACACTCACACAGCCAGACAGACAGAAGGACAGACAGACAGAAGGACAGACAGACAGACAGACACACATTTGCCCGATCTCATGTCTACTTTTTCCTCAATTTTGCGAAATGTGAAAAGTAGGCTAATAAAGGTCTTAGAGACCATTGGTTTGAACTATGGCACAACATTCTATCATGTTTGGTTTTCAAACTATCACCTACGGTACTTTAACAAAAATCTAAATTTTTTTGAAAAATATAACGAGTGGTCTATAGGAAAGAGGACCTCAGCTCGAGTCCAACGACACCTCATTTGTTAAAATCCGACCATCCGTTCGCCAATGATCACCAATGTTCGCGAGAAATTTGGCTATCATGTTTTTTCCTCCTACACCCTTGAAACATGCTGTCCGCCTAGAGGGCATACCCACCTTTCATTAACGTCAAACAATTTTTTTCCAATTCACCGTTTCCAAAATAGCGCTAATCCAAAAAACAAACATTTTCAATTTTTTTTAAATACCAACACACATGCTTAGCCAAGAGAACGTCATCCCAACGCCAACAATACCTCGTTCGTTAAAATCCGACAACGCGTTCGGGAGATATCGCCCAAAGTTTATATGAAAGTAGGGGGCGACTCAGAACCTACAACACCCCACTACTGCACAGTTCTAGTCCTAGAGTCTTGAAATTTATTTCGGGGGTAGAGGGGGTCAGGGCCATTCATTTATGTCAAACAAATTTTGTGTAAACTCTTTAGTTTCCAAAATATAAGAATTTCAAAATTACACTTTTTTCAAAAAATTAAAAAACTAATAGTTTTATTATAAAAATTAACGACATAGAGATAGTTCGTTTATGCTATTGCCCAACGTTCTATCATGTTTGGTTTTCAAACTATCGTCTATTTTCAAAAACAAAAATTTTCAAAAATATAACGAGTGGTCGATAGGAAAGAGGACGTCAGCTCGAGTCCAACGACACCTCATTTGTCAACATCCGACCTTGGGTTCACAAGCTTTCGCAAATATTACATGGCTGAGGCTTAGTAGTGGGGTGAAGTGGGTTCTAGAGTGTAATAGAATCGGCCTTAAACTCTTTTAATATGGACTATTCTTAACAGGCCTATCAGTCAAGGCAAAGAAATAAGATCATTATCTGTATCTAAGAGGATGAGGAATAGGGTTTCCTTAAATATCATTCTTAATGGCAAAATGTAATCACTACCATTATGATAAGTTTGTGACAGTATGTTCCGCATTATATGGTCTCGGGATCTCATTAAGACAATGTAATTCCCTGATTAAACAATGTATTTAAAGCCTCTATGTTCTTATAATCAATAATACTTATAGGAGGACGAACATCCTGTTTTTCAAAGTTTGGGGGATGCATGATTTTCCTGGTCAGAATAGAAGCTGATTTCAACATGTTTTCAGAATGAAATTAATCTCGCGTCTCATAATTTAACCCTAACGATAGTGTATTAGTATGTCATTTGAACTACAGAATTGTTTAACATGTTCTCAATGCCAGCGAATGTCTGTTTAGAATCAGGTGTGACAAGCACTTCATCAGACCTGTTTAATCAATTATGAGTATTTCTACTACCCTTAAACAACTGCTCATTATCGAAGAGAGGAAAGAGGGGCTTAGAAAGGTCAGCTGGATTAGGGAAGGAATTTGTAAGGACCTAACACTTAACGGAGAATGAGTGCCAATAAAACTGCAAGAAGGGAGTATGAAAGAGACCTAGGAGGGACGATGCCAGTTGGCAGACCTAGAAAACAATGGACAGATCTGGCGAAGAAGGAAGTACAGGAGAGATGCAAGGATTGGGAGAGGATTGCAAACGATGAATGGTTCATGGATCGACGGAGATGGAGGGGCTCATATATCGCACCCGGGAAACTGGTGTTGGTCAACGATGATGATGAAGATGATGATGATGAACACTCAACAGCTCAAACATCATTTGTATTCGTTCGGTAGGTATCTGACGGCAAACAGACTACGTAAAAGTGGAGTCCACTCATACGTTTAAGGACGTTTCGTTCAGTAGTGTTTCAGCATATATATATTTCACTTGAGACCGGGAGAGAACCCTATAACCCTACGTATTGATTATAAATATGAAGGGGTAAAAGCCTACATACTAGTTGCCGTCAACTATGATTCATTTTCAGCAATGCCTTCGACTTTTCCCACTGTGTACCATAGTTTAGCATGTATATATTCTCAGCAGCAAGACAATCAGGTAAAATAAGGTTTATTTATACTTTAGTAATCCTATTTTGCATCCTTGTACCGCCGTTTAAAAGTATTCTATATTTTATATAAAATCGACATATTTGTCTTATCCTTATGTTATGTCTGTATTTTTGGCTACTTATTTATTCGCGTTGTCCACCTCGTGATGTAACGGCTAGCATTCTTGGCATTCACCCCAGAGTTCCGGGTTTGAGTCCCGGCTCTGCCAAGATATTTAATTCTGGTGTGGGGGCTGGAACGGGGTACACTCAGCCTCGTGAGGTAAACCTGAGACGAGGCAGGATCGATTCCCACCTCAGCCATCTTGGAAGTGGTTTCACTTTCCCCCACTTCCACTCCAGGCGAATGTTGGGATGGTTCCTAACTGAAGGCCATGGCCGCCTTCTTCTCAATCCTCACCTGAAATACAATTACACACACTAACACAGGTTTGCACACTCAACCAAGTACATTGGGCCAAATGACCACCATGTCCATCCCCTCAAACGAAACAACTCTATTAGCGTTGTTCGTTACGGACTTTGTTGGTATCACATACGAAAATTGTGCTTTATTACGGGAAACGTATCAATTACGGTGTAATTTAATCAATTATTCGAAAGTCTGCCTTTGGATTGACCACCATCCCGAGTTTGCTATGTCTGCCGGCGACAAGAACTGCTCCCCTACGATTACCGCCATCTTTGTTTTGATGTTACTGTCTGAGATATTGTAGTTGGTGTTGGTATGGCCTTGCGACTACTACTAATCTCGGGCTGGAGGTCATCCATAGGATGGACCTGTGTGTGTAGGGTCTGGTGCTCCTTTTACCCTGTTTGTAGAGGTGTTTATGTTTATTGCTGGACGTGTGTTGGGCAGTGCCGGTCCTTTGTATTCGGGCCTGCACTGCCGGAGTTTTAGTGTTAGTTTGGTGGTTGATGTGTCGTATTTTGTGAGGTGTGTACTTGGGTGTGTGTGAGATTAGTAGCTCTGTTGCTCGTCACTTGCCATGGCCTTATGCTACATTTATGTGGTGGTGGAAGCTGTTTGGTGCACCTGATATACCTTGAAGTCTCCTGCGGGATCTCCTATGGTTAGCGAGGTGGTATTGTTACGTTAATTCCTTTAGGTGTTGCCGCATTAGTAAAGACGGCCCTTTTGTTATTGTGGTTGAAGTGGTGTGGTCAGTGGTAAGTCATGTGAGGACCAGCCTCTGCTTTCGCCACTGAACCGTGTTTGTCGATGTGCGTTTTGGTATGGGGGTGAGTGGGGACAGAGGGAAGGGAGGGGGTGGGGAGTTATTCAGTATATGTGGTCATCATCCCAGGGTATGAATTTATCTGGTCTTGCTTGGTTTAGTGGTTCGCTTTTACTGTCATGTGTGGAGTGTTCATGTGTCATGTTGTGGTTTTAATGTTTGTTTGTGCGGTGAGTGCTTGCTCGTGTTTGGTGTGGTCATCGGGTGAGGTTTTGATCTTGTTGGATGTTTCTTGGCTATTGCCGGGATATATGGTGGGTGTTCAAGTATTTCTCTGATGAGAAAGTGCTTGGTTCGGCGTATTCGTGTAAGGTGTGGATCAGGGTTGTAACTGTCTGGTTGTCTGATGAGTGAGTTTTCGTGTAGGTATGCTTTGTTGTAAAAGTTTGCGTGAGGTAGTCTAGGAGGAATGGGATTTTGAGTTCTTTGTGTCTTTCTGGAATGGGTGTGTCATTTGTGGTGTGTTTGAGTGCTAGCCTTATGAGCCAGTTTTGTGTGTATTAAAGCCTTTGTATGTGGCTGGCTGGTTGGAAGCCTATAGCAGAGTAGGCATATGTGAGGACTGGATGAATGAGTGCTGTGTACGTGAGCTTTATGTTTTTGGTGTTTAGGAGCTATTTAGGATGTATGAGGGGTATAGTGATATTACTGCTGCTTTTGCTTTCTGTATTATGTCTTTCAGGTGTTTGTTGAGAATGAGGTTGTTGTCGGGTGTAATGCCTAGGTATTTGTAGTATGGACGCCCGCAGGATTTTTTCCAGAGGGGGCACTTCCCCGAAATTCGATTTATGATGATGGTGAGACCCATGCAAAATTTTACCATAGAGTTTTGAAAATTAACGAGGCCTGGAAAGTGGTCATGAATCCAGTTTAGTAGCGAGAGGCGGTGAAGAAAAATGTCGCCCAATGAGAAAATAGATGACTGGATGTACGGCGATCAGATATAAGGATTAATCTGGTTGGACGCCTGGGAAGGTAGACTACCCGCTATACGAGAAATGGTATCCATAGGAGAAGTCTTGTTGCTAGGCCGAGGTCACGTGATGGAAATAGCCAATGGAAGATTTCCCAACATTATATTTTATTTGTGCAAAAATGATATTTTGGCTTTATATATCATTTTTGGGACTCTGGAAAAATTGCATTATTTATTTGGTGAATTACCATGTTAAGAAATATGTAAATATTTGCTTCAATTCGATGGTAATTTTATATGAGCCATGATCGCGCGCGCAAAGGAGTTTGCCACGCTGAATTTAAAGGGAAGGAGGAGAAGAAGTGGCCATTGTGAGTTGACTCTGATCACGACTTGCAAGGGGGATGGACGTGTCGAGCGCGTGATCCATGAAAGACAGAGACCCATTGTGCAATGATGAAAAGTGATAAGGAATGAGTGAATAATGCTGGTAAATGCAATTAAGTACTCGAG
The DNA here is from genome assembly GCA_946902985.2 of Meconema thalassinum. Lineage (NCBI taxonomy): Eukaryota > Metazoa > Arthropoda > Insecta > Orthoptera > Tettigoniidae > Meconema > Meconema thalassinum. Next base: position 259,066,590 of record OX336395.1, on the reverse strand, counting down.
CAAGTAACGTGTATGAAATACAAAAGATTTGAGAAAGTTTGAAGTGATATAAAGATATGTTACGTGAATCTGATTGTCGTGTGAAGGACAAAGGGCATCCATTTTGTCGTGGAGATTTGTGAAACACTAATTGAGAAAGATTTAAAGTCAACACAAGTGCGTTATATTGAGGGAACAGTGCATTGAAAAATATATTGTTGAAAACTGTATGCAGAAGAAACGTTTGAATTGTAGATTACCCATTTTGAGTGAAATCTTATGAACAAGGCAAACGCTGTAGAAATGTATTGCACCCTTGTAAAGAAGCGTAACGAGACTCTTTTTCAGGGAAGTGCTTCTTATCATAACAAGGTAACATAGGTAAATATATCACAAAAGAAAGGAAGTTAAGCCAAGATTTTACTATATGAATTTAATTTTAGATCAAATTAACAATAAACAAATCAACAACACCCATAATTATATCCACAAGTTAATTAATTATCAAATCAAACAAAATCTCTCTGACGAGATTATACAAGTTTTCAGGTCATCAATGGTCCTGTTATCACTTCAAGTGATGAGTGGCGATGTGACGAGGACACAGAAAAGAGAATAAGTACTTTTTATACGCGACCCGCGACCATAGGCAACAGCTCGACAAGCTGCGGGTCCGTATAAGAGAATGTATACATGGTACTGGGAACACAACTACAACTAAACAAATATTTACAAATACCTGACACTCGCTAGCCTTACGGATTAAAACTGAGATTCCCGCTCGGAATCATTATCAAGTGTCAAGGACACGATCAATTGCCTAAACAGGACTTCACATAAACCAAAATAAGTACGAACGCGCGTGACTATACTCAACTGACATCACCCGATGACCGTTGTCACCTTACATGGACACACAACCAGGTGTCAAACCAATCAAATATTACATGAAAAATCAAACACAATCACATTGCTCAGTAGCAATTATATACAACAAACATGAATTCATTCTTAACTAAACATGAGATAACCGTCCGTACGTAGGCAACTCTCCCTTTAAATTTATCAATGTTTCAACTAAACAGACACACTCAATAACTAGGTCACGAGAAACCCAGTCCCCTCAACTCATTAACGTGTCTTATCTAGATCTGCGGCTGGTGGATGTCTCGCCGGCCAGTGTCAACAACCCAGTGCGTAAACAGAAATATCCCAATGCAGCGCTGAGGCATTCACCAAGAACGCAGATCCTTTACTGTACCGCAGTAAAATAATGTGTGTGTCATAAATATCCCAGGCTAGCCTATCGCATAGCGCCATGAATCGAAGCAATACCAAGTGTGTCACAAAATACCAATCAGTTCCATTAATTCCCACGGAATCAAAGAACCTCGTCGGAGTCGAGCAGAGTCTCACAATGAGCACCAACTGACGCCCGTACAGCAGCAGGCAAGGAAAGCAATAGCAAATTCCTCCGCGCCGAATATCACACATTTTGACACATGACACATTAGCACACACGCACTACCTGGTGTATTCTTGGAATACACGGTAAGATAGAGCATACTTTTACTGCTCTTTGCTTGTTCATTCCTTCCTTTTTCTCAAACACCAACAGTGATCTTCCAATTTTTCCTTGCTGTTTATGGTTTTCATGTTACTTGTGAGTCTGTTCCAGATATATATTTTCCATGACCCACCTACCGTCATCTAGCAGCGAATCTCTGAAGTTCCTCAATTCTTCCCTGTGCAAGAGGACTTCCTTATCAATCTGGCCACCAGATCTCGTCGCCATCGCCAGCTATCATCTCCGTGATCAAGAGAACTTCGTCTACTTTTTCACCCACCAGGCTGCGATAGTGTCGCCTACTATCAACTCTTTGAAGACCATTTCATCAAGATTTTTTTTGTCATGTTGGTTATTCTTATATGTATTCCTTTTGTCTCCTACCCCCACTCTTTTCCCTTCCCTGTTCCCTCTGTGCTTCGCTAAGCGTGTCTCACTTGTACGTCGGCAGTCGGCTTAGTCAGTTGAAGCTCAACTAGAGCTAGCCTCCTCAAATAAATAGGCATTCTTTTAATTCAACGCCATGTTGGAACTTTAATCCCAACCGTCAAAGGGAACTTCACCTTCGCCATGAAGCAAAGATAAGTATCGACCTCAGGTTTAAACCTCATTCTCATCGTCTTTTAATAACTACATGCTTTTAACGATCATTTTATAGGCAGTGTGAGATTACTATATTTGGGGGCAATATTCACCCTTCGTGGGATTTTCCATGTTGAGCTTTTGTCTGTCTAAGCCAATCTTAATAGATAGCAGCATTTCTTATGAGAAATCTTCTCACAACGTGGGATACCATTGAATTACCCACTGCCTATAAAATACTTAGCTCGTTCAACCGCTGGAATAACTTTGGCCCCATTCTTCAGTTAGGATTGCTCTGGAAACTTCCAGAATCTGCACTCTATCTACCAGTCGTACCGTCATGTATTTTCCACTCACATGTGGGAATACTATTTCAAACTAAGGAATCTTCCTTATGAATTACTGATCAATAGCTAATTTTTCTTCCTCCGTTGGGATTTTCTCTGGCGTATTTAATGATAATCTACAACCTTCTCAAGCAATAGACTCTCGCCTATCTAGTGCAACGAGTTATTTTCCATAATAGCAATAACTTTCTTTGTCATAAACTTTTGTGCTACTACAGTGAACTTTTCATCCATTTTAACAGACAATAGTGAAAACCAGTGTTTGTTCAACATTTCTTCCGCGTCGCGTTCGTCCGAATACCATAAATACGGCCATGAACACTTATCCTCAATTCCATTTGATCTTTCCCAAACCCCTTACTAACAAACCTAAATAATAATATTGTTACTTTAGGTCTTTTTCAATGAGGTGTCACTTTCAACTAGTGCCCTCCCTTTGTTTTTGCTCCATATACAACGAATTAATGTCTGCATAAATACGTGTCTGGTACACGTTTCAAACTATCTTGTTTCTCCCATCTAATTAGGGAATACAATTTTTTCAACTCATAAGTGAGTTATTTCTAGGTTTCACGAAAGGGAAACTTGCCCCATTTTTCTCGTGATTCCTACTTAAACATAGGAGGTCTAGAAACTTCCTTTCGACTTTCTCTTCAGGTTTCACAGTAAGTGACCTGCCCTATTTGTATAACTACTAAACAGTAATTCAGCTTTAATACAAGAAGTTATAGGAACTTCTATTTTATTCTTCCTGATTTGTTATTGTTATTTCCGAAGTTGTTGCATTTTTTAAGATATTTACCTAGAATTTCTTAAAAGTACACAACTTGTACTTGATTTATTGTCTAACTTTAATCACTTCAATTGTCTTTATATTTTTATTTTATCTTCGCCATTTCAAAATCTTGAGAAGATTTTAAAACATATAAAGGATTGGAACCAAAAGAATTGTTAATTGCCTGGCGCAAGCTTTAAAAGTTTTCTGAGGTCTCCGACCCCAAATTGTTAACAAAATTGAAATTATATATTTGTTAAATTCATGACACTCTTTTGCATTGTTAAATAAATTCGAAGTTTCTTTTTTGACTCATCATTTCTCTAACATAACGGTTAGGCAAGATCCTGCCTTCCTTGACTCTTCCCACTTAATGCAAATATCCCTATCCTTCTTGGAAGCATTTGGTCGCTCTTGAGGAATTCTACAATTTCGAAAACAAAAAATATCGAAACCTATGCAAATTATTGGCATTCTGCAAATTACTTGTCTAAAAACAAACTCCTTTGAACAGATACATAATAAATCTGTTACTCTTTGTCTTGCCAGATCATCACCCTTCCCCATAGTAGGCATATGTATGCTTGAGAGGGAATACGCTGAAGCCACTCTCTTGCAAACCGCCCAAGTTCCAACTGCGTTTCCCGTTAGCTTTGCCCAGGTCCCTACTCACTTTAGGTATCGGAGAGCTGATTTGCAGTGGCAGTCACCTTTTAGTATATTTAAAGTTAAACTTATAACTTTTGTAGGACTCTCCTCCTATTTCTCCATCCTTTTTCTTCAGTCCGAAACCCACTTCCTTTTCTTCCTCATCTTCCCTTGGTGGTTAGGTTATTCCCAAGTCAATAATCTACCCAAAATTTGGTCCCAGAAACCCGGGAGAGTCCATTTATGTCATTTTTTATTTTCTTTAAGGGTTATTTATCAATATTTTTCAAATCATTAATATCTGCTTTGAATCTTTCAGCTATAACTACATTGTGCAAAGTCTGTGAAGAGGGAAGAGGCCGCTCCTGTCTCCTTTGGTGTGTCCCTTTCTTTCAACTAATTTGCTGCTGCCAGCCTGACAGCATTTCCAAGGCTCCACAGTTTCGTAAGTTATACTTTGATTTACCTACTTTGTCATGGCTCTAACTGAAAAGGATGAAACTCTCATTGCCAGACGTTCTTCCTACAAAGGGCAACTCACAAGATTTAGAAATTTCATTAACAAAATAAATCCCGCCGAGTGTGATCTAGACATCTTGAAACAACGCCTTAAGTTGTACAAACGGTCCTATGATTACTACGATCAAATTCAAACCGAGATTGAATCCGCTTGCCCAGAACTTCAATCGGATCGGGACGAGGTTGAACCCTTGTATTTTGAAGGGATTGCCAAGGCCCACCAACTAATCCGCCGTATCTCAGAACTGGACACTAGGGTCATCAATTCGGCCCAGTTCGCACCCGCTTCAGTTCATAAGGATAAACCGAAACCTTTACTTCCTAAGATAACTCTACCTCACTTCTCAGGCCAGGAAGGTGAATGGTATTCCTTTTACGAACTTTACTGCTCCCTCATTCATGAAAACAATGACATTCTCTATATTCATAAGTTCTATTTCCTGCGTGCGTCCTTGGAAGGCCAGGCCTTGGCCTTGGTTGAGTCACTACCTTTAAGCGCAGATAACTACCGCATCGCCTTTAATCTCCTTAAAGAGAGATATGGTAATTTATGTTTGTGTGTTGCTCGCCACATTCGCTGCTTGTTCAACTGCCAGTCGTCAAACCTAATGGCGTCACCTCTTTAAGAGACCTGTTAGACTCCATGCAATTAAATGTTAGAGCGTTATATCAACTCAAGCAGCCAGTCCAAACTTGGGACACCGTCCTTATTCGTCTAGCTACATCCAGATTATATTTTTTGACCTTGAAGGCTTGGGAGATCGAACTCACTCGCAAGGAGGAATATTCTTTTGAACACCTTATCTCGTTTCTGAACAGCTGGTGCCAAGTCCTTACAGCACTCTCATTTCAGTGCGAAAATGTAGAAACGAGTCATCAGTGTCACATTCTTGAGAAAAACTTGTCTCTTCAAATGGTCATCAGCCCCTATCTGTCGAGAACAAGCAAACCCGTTCTGCCTCTTTCAACCATCCAAGAGAACATATCAGGCCGCTCAACAAATCTTTAAAATGCACGCTCTGTAAAAAGTTTCACACTTTGTACTCGTGCAAATCCTTTAAAGAATTGTCTGTTGAAGACAGAAGGAAGTTTGTCTTCAATAGTAAATATTGCCATAACTGCTTGTCACCTAAGCATTCTTCTTCTAATTGTACGTCATCCAACCTCTGTTTTCATTGCAAAAGACCGCATCATTCTTTATTGCACTTTCATGATCAATCGAGGTCACTAGTACCTGCTTCTTCAAACTCCATGCAGAGCAGCTCCGAACAAACTAATGCTTCTTCCTACATTTCTAACGCCGAAACTTCTCACAGTTCGCAAGTCCTTTTGTCCACTGTACAATTCGAAATCCAAGATAAATTTGGAAATTGGTTTCGAACCCGCGGTCTTCTCGATTCCGCTTCAACTCACAACTTTGTTTCGCAATCGTTAATTAAAAAACTAGGTCTTTCTTCATCACCTACCTCCATCAATGTATCCGGCATTGACAATTTGAAAACTCAAGCCTTGCAGTTTTCAAAATTGAAAATCAGAGACATTTGTTTAAGAAACACCAATCTTAACTTAAACTGTCTCATTCTTACCAGTATTGCCAAGGACACTCCTAGCAGCTCTATTAATACTTCCGGTTTAAAGATTCCTTCGCACTTAAGGTTAGCTGATCCTCAGTTTAATGCTCAAGGTCCCATTGATATACTTTTCAGTACCAATATTTTCTGGAATTGCCTTCGCAAACAAACCCGTAGGCTATCTTCAAACGTGGTCGCCAGAGACACCGATTTTGGTTGGGTTATTACTGGTGAAATCCAACATCCCAGTCTTCAAACCAAATCGCAATGTCATTTTGTTACTGCTGATATAAATCCCTTTTTTGAAAAAGAGCACGCTTATGTTTTCGATCTCGATATATTTGAAAAGCACTTGCCGAAACGATGTCTCATTGTAAACAACTACGCCACTTTTGTAAGTTGTTTAAATGGTTTTGCCTTATTCCCGCATAAAATGGCAATTCAAGTTCGCCTCGCCTTGTGTCACTTAGTTTACTTTCTCATGTCATTATTTATAGCAGGTAATTGCTTAAACTTTCTATCGAAAACTATCTTCCCCTTGTGTAAAACCACGGCTATCAGTCACCATTATTTTGCTGTAAGCTATGTTTCACTTCTTTCGCTATTTATTAGGATGGCCACGGCCGGCTCCTTCCCCCTTCCTCACAATCGGAAGCCGCTTTTGAAACCACTTGAAAATCTGAACTCTCTAGCATCTAGAATAACTATTCTTACGCATAAACTCCTTCTCAATGTCCCAGCTTCTTTTCTTTGTTCGGAAGAATTAACCTTTTTTCTGTTAAAAATTGTCGGATTCCGTGATCCTCAAAATTATGCGAAATTGATTTCTTACTTTATTTCATATGTCTCTTAATTGGTTTTTCACGTCCAAGCCACGAATGACTGCATGCCGTGTCACTTGAATATCCACTTTAAGTCTCGGTTGATTGCACTAGTTTTGTTTGTTTATTTTGAACTGCTTGTTTGTCAATCTTGTTTGTATACAAGCTCGGGTAAGGCCAAGCTGCTGTTTACTACCTCTATGCTTGATAAAGGTCAGAGCAAGTTTTCCTTATCTCAACCTTGGCTGACTGCCAACCATTGTCTTGCGAGTTGCTCCCGTAATTTCGGAAGCTGCTCACCTCCTTCCCAAAATAAACTTGTTCTGGCCAAGGACTCTTTCAGCTATTTATATTCGTTATCTCGCTGTACTATGTGGGTCAAGGTCGTTCAGCCTATGTCTCCCACTTACTCACGCTCGTATCATATAGCTGCTTCGATTCCTGTTTCATAACATCGTTGCATATTTTTTACGCGCTCATGTATTGCACCCTGCTTACATATTTTGTAATTTTAATGCTCATTGATGAATAAACTTGTTTTTTCTCGTCGTTACATTCGATGTGTTTTAGCATTTATGCTTGTTATGTCACGTTTCTCGCTGACTTAAGTATTTTTCTGATTAACCCCTTTGATGCTTATTATAACTTGAGGTCATTGTTTATGGCTCTTAGATTGTTGTTATCTATGGCGTTCTTGCCTCCTACTCGCATAGTTCCTTTCTTTATTTGGTATATTCTTATCCTTAATCGATGTACTTGTTTCTATACTCTACAGGCCCGGGGGGCTACTAAAAAACCACCCCAACTGGCAAACATCATAAGACCAGAACATCACCTTTACACGGCAAGAGGCGACCACCCAGCTCGGGAGGTTAGCCAACCACTTGCAACACATTCTTAAACATTAACACTACAACTAACTGGGGCAGCTACGTCAACGGAATGCTGACTAAGCAACGGCAGGAACTATAAGAAGGGAGGCCTTTTTGGAGCATTATCTGTCATACAGTGTGTGTCGACGAAGGCCCTAGCCGACAACTGTTCTGGCTGCATCATCAGGTGAGACTCAGCAAGTGTTCAGATATCCTTTACTTTGTAAACACCCATCCACAATCTTGTACACTCAACTTGTATCATTACTTACATTCCCCTAAAAGGGACTTACAATTTCACACTCACTGACCAATAAACACATGGTCAGTAAATTACACTTGTCTTGATAATTACACGCCTCTTTACATCCTCATACCCTTCCTGACTCGTCACGATTGGCCGTGACCATAGTAGCCAGTAATTGCTTGCTCAGGTTTCATTGTGCTTCCCGCAGGCGACTCGACTGCATAGCAGCGAGCCGCTGACATAAGCACGTCTGTTATATCACTCACTCCGTCCAGCTGGCAGACCAGCACAGCAGCCTGCAGCCAGAGGACCATCCCCTAACAAATACTTACGTCTTTATAGGAGCACCCCCTAGCATCCAAACACTAAACAACACTCTACACTGGTAAGCTCACCCAGCTACGGGAAGCTACCCTCTCCTAGGAATCACCTTCCAAATTAGTACAATAACATAAGTGTTTTAGCCCTAACTACCCCCCAACTAAGGGATCTAAAACATATTGGTGGAGACGCGGCTACCACGCACAGTAAGGGTAGGACTCACACAACGAGCCCTCGTGGTACAAACGACCCCTACCGCACGCAGCCAAGTGAAAAAGTTGATTTTTTTTCTGACAGAAAGCATTATTTTTCCTTCACACTAGCTACACAAGGGATTTTTTTTCCAACCAACCCCCTACCTCTGGAAAGAATCAGAAATTTCACACACGTTTCTTTTTATACCCACCCTTAACTCAGATTGGTACCACATGCAGAAGCAACAGAAATCTTAAGCCATAGAGCCAATAGGGGTACAACAATACTATTTACATTGCTACTCACCCTCATGGTTAGTAGGATTCTCACAAGCGCCTTAAAGCAAGCCCCAAGAGGGCCGAGGGTAAAAATTACCCCCCGGCGTGCATTGGAAGCACATACGGGGACAGACGGTCTATCAGGGCAATATACCCATCACTCATGACGTACTGGTAAAACAAGAATACATCCCGGTACCGTCGTCTACACCAGAGGATGGCCACAAATCCCAAATACACTCACTATGGGACGCCATCGAACAGACACTTAACATACACGGCGATATAGAACAACTCCAAGGGACAACACGGCGATATAGAACAACTCCAAGGGACATCCGCCCCCCATGCAGACTATGCGGGGGAGGGAAAGGAGAGAACTCACATTTATAGGCAATTTCCTACAATATTGCTGCGGCGTTGCTACAGAGGAAGATAGTTAAACGCTACGAATGACACAGCAGCAAATCGCGAGCTACACAGAGAACTTAAGCAAAATGATCCACGCGAACCATAAGGACTTGACCGAGACCACACTCAAGTTAAACAATTGGACACACACGGTACACGACTCCATTACCACAATCAGTGAACAAATAAAAACACTTGCGAATGTGACCCGAGCAGGCAAAGAAGCGCAGGACAGTATACTGGCTTCCACGGCCCAGATGGCTATGGGAAACGCCATAAGTATTTACAATGCCATCATGAGCATGCACAAACAGCAAGATTTAATGGCGTGCAGACAACACAAAATACCGTAAAATACTATACACACAAGCACCCTGCGCGAGGATTTAACAAGGCTCCAACACAAACTCGGGAAACATAATTACCAACTAGCCACTTCCATCGAACAAATAAGCTGGTATTACACGAAGCCTATATGCTCGTGTATATATCATGCTAACAGACTACACATAAAAATTAACATACCCATAATCGAGGAAAACGCGCGGTGGAACCTATTTGAATACATTCCCATACTATATAAGTGGCTAGGGGGTACGTGCACATTGACACACGAACCGACGTTGCTGGCAGTTAACGGCCACGACATTCGTGTATTAACAGGGAATGCGCTACATGACTGCATTACGCAGATAAATGCGCTCTGTTACATACCGCGGTTCCAAGAAGTGGCCACAATTCAGCCTGCTTGCGCCGTCAATCTTTATAACAACGCGCCAACCGATAAAATATTGGAATCCTGCGCATACAGATGCGACGAAGGATCGCAGACAGCCCTTATCACACAGATTGATATGGATAAGTTTGTCGTTACAAACCCAACGGCGGAGATGGATATCCAATGCCCAGAAGGAAGGACAACCCTATTACACCCACACACGGAGGCACCGCCAGGGGCTCTAGAGATACACCTCCCATGCGATTGCCAACTCATAGAGAGCGGCAACATCCTGATACCACATGCGTTTCCGTGTGACGCCAAAATGGTAAATGAATTGGCCATTACACACACACTACCGGCGGCATGGACGAAGCAAATACAATTACAACTACACGATTTTGAGCCCTTACAGACGAAGCCGTTGTTGAATGATAACATAACGGCGATACTTAATGCCAACTGGTCATCGGTCATTCCGACATTTAATGTCACGGAAACACCTTTTATACATCACGGACAGCCCCTACAAATACCAGGACTTCACAAATCCTGGTACGACCTAGATACAACAACAACTACCACTTTAGCATGGAACGCCGGGATGACCATAATAATTATTTACATGTTAGCCAAACAGATGGCAATGGCTAGAGACATCCGACAATTACACGCGCCTAGAGTGAACACATGAAACAGAACACCCTCGCACACACACACGAATAGCATTCGAATACCCTAATGAAAGTAACTCACACGGATGTCCATCTCACACACTTACACAACACAAGGGCAGGAGTCTACCGTGGCCATAGGCCAGAAATCGGTTAGACTACACTCCAATACATCGCCAGGGCAAGCACAGGCAATTACACGGCCTTTACCGCTAGTTCAAAGGGCAAGTTTGCCATGATGGAAGCGGCCACCAGCATGTGTACCCCAGGTGCAAATGCATAAGAGGGTGTTGCCTTCAGCCCATCAGGGTGCAAAACGCACGCCTGTGCACACTGACCAGCCGCAAACACACAATACACGGGGTATAAGAAAGGTCTTATTACCTACCCCACGAGGCCCGGCAGTCAGGAATACACACACCCCTATAAACTCTGCTAGGATAGCGTGGAGCGCAATCAGCCCCTCAGACACAACCACATTCAGACCAATAGCCAGGCACTACGGTGAAAGTAGCCCCAGACTTACTTTGCTACAAACTCCGCCAGAAAATAGCAAAGAAGCACCTCAATGGGGGTCAGGGGCCTATGCCCTAGTGAAAGGGCGACAGTATCCACCTTCCCGAGTAAGGACGCTCGGACGGGGGTAACAACTTTCACCAGGAATACAACATACATCAGTGTCACTTGCACCACAATTACAGATACAGGTAGGTTCTTTTACATGAAGGAAACACTACAATGGACACACAAAGGGCAGGTTGAATCCCTGTAAACGGCAGACACGCAGAGACCCCCGGACAAAAACTGCACATTTTTCATGTATATACAGTTTTTTTTTCTTCGTGTAGCCTCCTGCGAGGCCGAGTGCAGGTCTTTCTAGTCGACGCCCGTGGGCGACCTGCGCGTCGGGATGAGACATGGAATGGGTGAAGATGAATGAACCTGGGCAAGGATGTGGAAGGAAGCGGCCGTGGCCTTTCAGAAGGTACTGTCCCAGCATTTGCCTGGTGTTGAAAGTGGAAAACCACGGAAAACCAGTTCAAGGACAGCCGACGATGGGGCTCGAACCCACGCGTCTACCGAGTCAGCAGAGAGCTTGGCCCCTTGACCTAACGCAGCGCTTTAGCCCGCGTAGCCACTACTGTCGGTGTATGTATATACAGTGGAACATGGCTAAATCAAAATTGTATAATTCAAAACTCTTCTTAGTTTTTTTCTTGGCCCCTAGCATTTTTTAGGCCATCAATGGATTATAATCGGTGTTAATTCAGGACATATTTTGGACAATTCAAAGTTTTTAATGTACAAAGCCAAGCGGAAGCCAATCAGCTTGGCCACGCGGCTCAGGGTCGGCAAGAACGGTCCCGAATACAGCCTAAGCAACAAACCACAGCATGGAGCTTAGGCGGGTCTTTCTAAGTAGAAATGACTAAGTTATTCTAGGTTCCGTTCCTACAATTTGCTGGAATCTCTTGGGATGGCCGAGAGCCCTAATCGTGAGAAACAGTCAAGAATCTCACAGTATTTTTGAAAAATAGTAGATTTCCCTGACACGATACAATCTTTACAAAGTACCGCCGTCTGGCAACCTGCTATGCTAAGCATGAAGCATTATGTCAATGTCACATAATATATTTTCTCTACTCTTTCTTTCTCAATCCGAATTTTGGATAACGCAATTTTTTTTACTAATCCCGTGAAAGGCGAATTATCCAAGTTGAACTGTATATATCTGATCCTAAGGTACACGTTATATATTACACTGCCTATAACATGAATTTTTCTCGTCCCTCATAACAGCGCGCAAACTAAACATAAACACCATAGGGTGAAAATCCCAGACTTTGGGAAAACCCACATATTTCTGGAAGGCACACAGTCAACTCACATTGCCACACAACAGTTAATACACTAGGAAAACTGTCCCGGAGACACAAACCTAAAAGGCACCAGGAATAATTATCCTGGACAAAGACGGTCTCGAAACCGCAACCTCCTGAACACTAGGAATGCAAGGTCGGGTAACTATCCAGTTGCAGGATAGGGAAGTAAGGGATAATCACACTGACAGACATTTATATGCATAAAACAATAAAACCACCTCCGACACCTAGTCACCAAACACGCGACTAGCGGCCCGGTGACACACAGGCATAACGACATCTAGTACCACTAAAAGGGATATATTCGCCCCACGCTTACAATAACACAAAATTTGGGGACACAATGTGTAATTACAGGAAAGTTCTTTTCCATTACGAGAAGCCCAAAGACACGCTGTATATGTAGACAGTAGGCAGACGTGTTGGCAAACATTCACACATTGTCCTGGCACATGAGCCAGCTATCTAGCAAGCAAAGTCCTTCCTACACAGTTGTAACTTAATACCATTGCCAAGTCAGCGATAACACTCACACACAATCGTGCGACCTTCACCAGCTGCAGGCGACCTGCGAGCGTTCTAGACTGGCTGTAATACACACAGTCATATACGCTGTTTTCAAAACCCCATAACTCTCAAAATAAGAATACAAGGGTCTTCACAATAGGCACAAATCACTCACGCTAAAACATACTTTCATCCGCGTGCCTTAAATACACGATACGTGTGCCATGGTACATACGAGACAGCAACCGTAATACCAGGACCTTAAAACAAGGCGGGTGCGCACACACGATCACACAATACCCTCGTGCCAAAAACAAACTAACCAATGGTATTTTTGGCGCGAAAAACACAATCAAAAGCCACACTGGGGCCACACAAATCCCAACAGACAACGCAGACATAAAACACGGAGTATTACACGGGATTGCGGGTCCGAATGCCCAGTAAAAATCGGACGCCGTGGAAAACAAATATCCAGAATCCCAATTAGACTGAAATTGGCCCCATAATAGTACATAAGCGGTTGAGCCACACAATTTTAATAACAGGAGGGATCTTTAACGCACATACAGGGACATAGATTCGCCCCAGGGTACTCGCTACAACGGCCTACCTCGGCATTGACGACCCAGGAATTCCCAATAAAGGGGGCGTACCGAAAATCCTAGGCCTCCACGGGGACCACAATAGACTTCCTAGACATGGATTACACATGGTTACACAAGGCAGAGGTCTTGCGGAAAACAATGTACACACAACATCGGTAAGCAAAAACAGGACAGATTAGCACACTGGCCCGCCCAGAATGCACAACAATGACAACACTCGGACATTGGAAAAAGTCACGTTCTGGCAGCCGACATTCGTAACGTCAGAGACTTCCCGTACACAAGCACATGAAAACAAAACGCAAAACAAAAACACTGACTTGCGAATTCCGAAAGCATTGCAACATTGCTGTCGGCAGACACTATTGTTATAACGGAAGTGACCATGAAATGCAGACATGACCACAAAAACAAACCAATAATAATGGTATACATTGACACGGGATTCAGCGCTGTTACAATAGGCATAACATTTAGCAATGTACAGACACGATACGCCGGATTTATCATAGGGCCACAGAAGCTTGTTTACAAGTGCGATAACAGGTTACACGCGCCGGCTGACAATTAGCATCACGACACACGATAAGACATATCCGATAAACGGCACGCGCGACAGCGCGCTGCAGCGGAACGCAACTACAGTCACGCAAGCCTTAGTAACCACAGCCACGGGCACCTCCTGCCACACACGCGACCACTAATCAGGGGCGAACACAGACATATTCCTTGAAGGAACATATCCCCCCCCCCAATAACTACTTCTCTTCTTGTTTTTTTAAATCCCAAAACCATCCTAGGCGTTCAGGACATGACCAGTTACACTACGATCACTCGCTACCTTTACATTACAAATGAGAGGCCAGATAAGGCCGTGACGTCACGGCGTCACCGCACTTCATCATCACAAGGAGCGGATAGAAAGCAGATATTGACCAAGTGAGGATGACAGGAGTAGAGATGGATGGTGCCAGCAAGATGGCCAAGGCACCACCTACGGGCTACCATTATACCACCTTTCCCCTTCCATACCACATTAGCCAACACAAACACATAAACACATAAAACAGCTAAACTACATGTCAAAATATACATCGGGGTTGATAAACTTCATGCGTTTAAAGAGAGGGCTCACTACACCCTGGCTCTCAATGCTTACGCCCGAGTATTAGGGGCGAGTCAGAAAAACGACAATTAAGCGTAATGCGCATCTCTAAGCAAGAGATGAGGCCAAAGTTATAATAACAATTTTTTTAAATAAATAATCCCGCATGCAAGGGACATAGGATTATTACACCTCGGCCTATACCTATCCACAAATGAGAGCGTACACGCCTCATATCCAGGCATATGCATGGTATATCCTACCCACACACCTGGTTTATTATTATTATTACTCCTGCATGGAATTTTTAAAATTTTTGCAAACCCGGGAAGTACCTACCCCGTCCACTCACTGTAAAAGCATCCTGATAGCATCACCGGCGCCCGGCCACCATTAACATGGAGCCCAACGATGCGCAACCCTCTCCTACCACGCTTTAAACCCATCCAGCAGATAACACCCCCGACTCCTAATAACAGGGAACCCAACGCCATAAAACCCTATTAACGCCTCCAAAAAAATTAACAAGGCCTTACCGCTGGATGTCCGACGTAGCCACAGAAGGCCTGAAGTAGTCCATGCATTTAGAAGATTCTACAACCCCAGAACACTTAAAATTTTCACATTATTTACACAGTAAATTATTTACAGAGCACACTATGTTTTTATTAACACAAAAGGAATCTGATGACACGCTGAATGGTGATGACAGCGTAAGCAGAAGGGCAGAGGCGCCACACAGGAGCAGAGCTGGGGAAGACGATGATGAGCCCTACCCCGGTTGGCTCAATGCCTCAGACCAAAAAGACGAATTACGCAAGGTCGAAGCACCGATGACCTGGCACGGGCAAACTTCGGAGTCCCAGGGGTACCTAGCCTGTCCCCGGGACAAAGCGATGTTACACCCACTATGTGCTACGGGCATCGAAGCCAGACCTGCAGGGGAGACTTTCTACGGCTGGTGGGAGAATTAGCCAGCTCCATACCGGACTCAGGAGATGACCCTAGGGACGACCAAATCAGAATTAGACTCCTAGTTTAGTATGTAAGTAAGTAGAACTTCTATGGCGGAAAGTTACTCTCCTACTCGCAGGAGTGAGGCAGGATCTCAGGATTCAGCGGAATCAATCCTAGATCCGACAAGTCCTTGCCCCGCGTAGCACAGGTGAAGACAACCAAACAAATAAATAACGGATAAACAAATAATTAATAATATATATGAAATGAATGCGATCATTCGGACCCGCGCCCACATAAATGGCTGACAACGGGTCACCAGAGATATTAAATGGTGACGCAGCGGGCAGCCGGAGATACTAAATAGGCATGCAGCGAGCTGTCTAAAGGGGTTCGGGTGGGCAAACCCAACAATGCCAATATAGGCGAAGAGGAGCCCGGACGCTAAAATTCCCGGATGTTATTATTACTGCCAATATAGGCGAAGAGGAGCCCGGACGCTAAAATTCCCGGATGATACTATTTTATCGGACGATTTTTCCCAAACGGTATCCAGTGCCCACATAAATGGTGACGCAGCGGGCAGCCAGAGATATTAAATGAGGAGCACAGCGAGCCCTCACAGGGGTTCTAGTGGGCAAACCCAACAATGCCAATATAGGCGAAGAGGAGCCCGGACGCTCAAATTCCCGGATGAAGGATGATAACACAGGCAAGTACAACGGCGAGGCGTTTGCTTTTTTGGCACCGCAGTCGCCCGGGACTTTATTAATTACTAGTATTAATCACTAACATAAATGTCGACAACTAGTTATTAAGGGGAGCACCCCACAAAACACATGGGTGACAATGTGCAAGGGAGGTAAATAGGTAGGGGTAACTCCTCCTAGGCGCAAGGTAATTCCAAACTACTATACGTACGAGTCCAATGGAGGAGCCGTGTTGAGCACGAAACGTAGTGCCCAAACCACAATCTGCATGCTTAGTCACTCGGATTACCGACACCACACTGCAAATTGGGCGAAGGTCCCTGGGTACTATACGCATGCTCGCGTATTTCGATAGTCAAAGGCGCAGGTAAGCCCTAGGAGACACCCGTAATCCCAATACCCCCCTACACATTGCACGCCATCGAAATTTTAGCATGAAAGACAGTTGCATTTGACACGCAACTTAGAATTAAGCAAATTTAATAACCGCTGTTGCTCAATAATAGCACAGCACATTTCGGCATTAGACTAAGTTAAACCATTCGGCTTATAAATACCAACTTTTTTCCCCTTTACTTATCATAATTTAGACTAACCATTTCGGCACCTGGCGACTAAAAACCATTGCCAGGGTAAGCCCGATAATACATTAAGATAAGTAAGATTAAGGCAAAATATTTCGGCGCCTGGTGACAAACAAACCTGTCATCAGGGTAAGCCCGACAATACGTTAAATTAAGATAACACGCTCGGTGCCTGATGACAAACAAACCCGTCATCAGGGTAAGCCCGACAATACGTTAAGTTAACTAAGATTAAGATGACGCGCTCGGCACCTGGCGACTAAAAACCATTGCCAGGGTAAGCCCGATAATACATTAAGATAAGTAAGATTAAGGCACGATATTTCGTCGCCTGGTGACAAACAAACCCGTCATCAGGGTAAGCCCGACAATACGTTAAGTTAAGTAAAATTAAGATAACACGATAGAATAAGCTAGATAATACCTAGGCTAACCTAGAAGTAGGGTACACCTCAGTGGCACCACACTTAGTCTTATAAATTAAGCGCCACCGACGAAGTGTTACATATATTTACATGTGATGTATTGCCATGTATTGTAAATGCATTATTATTCATTAATCCACTTTTACCCACACAGGAAAGCGAGGAAGCAAACGAACATACATGTTTTCCAAATAGATGGCCAATAATCCATTTTTTATTTTCACAGATGACAAGGAGCACGAGCATGTCTATTGTAAATATGTTTTCCACACCAAATTACACACACCCTTATCTCTGTCACAAAAACACACTGTTCCTCATCGCTCTTCAGTCGCGCCAATAAGCTGACGGCGCCGCGATCAGCGACGTAAGGTGACGTGGGGCACCGAGCGACGCTGACGCAAACACACGTTCGATATGCTTCAATGAAAAGCAATATTCGGCAGCCAGGGGCGGTGCAGAGGTTGTGAGCACCTACCCTCGCCGCCAAGGTAAATTTTTCCACCCACGGGGAAAATTTACGAAAGGAAAAGTAACGGCATGACCACTAACCCACAGCCATAGGTGAGAGGCACCTACAGCCAGCGGGTAATAAATGAAGGGAGAATGAGTCGACAAGAGCGCTACAGAAGACCTAGGGAATGAGACGAGGTACCAGGCTCATGAGCAAACGGTAGAGCAATAAGGTTATTATTTTATGTCAATTTATGTTACATTATGTTACGTTATATCATCATTGTATAAGCAGAAACTGTAAAGCCAAAGCATACACAAACATAGTGGTGCTCAAACTGTATACCTAAACACATAAATTCACAAATTGTCGCACCATTCAACACGCCATAATGTACACACTGATTTTCATTTCTACCCTTCTTACTTAAAATTTGTGAAGGTGTCCCGTTTTACCCCAACACAATAAACTATATTTTACATATTCCTTTAACACATACCCTGGGACACCTGTTTTTCTATTCTCTTCCATCGTTTAAACTATATATCACAGGGAACAATTTCTTTCCCCAACACAGCGCCGGACGGCACAACCACCCGTCCAGCCATGGGTTTTTTCCTCCCTGCACAATATCAACACATATATAGTGTCAAAATCACGCATTTTTTGTTGTTGTACTTTTTAATATTTCAAATGTCAACTTTTTAAATGAACTGTTTTAAATTATCACATGTATATCCCAAAACCTACCCCTCTGAGCACAAGCTGATCTCACATCACCATGACATCAACACACCTACATCTACACCAACACTGAAGAAAAGAAGAAGAGGTACAAGAAGAAACCAAAAACAATCCATCGTCACCCCCACTCAGCGTTCCGTTCCCGTTCGCGGGGACGCGAACTAATCGAAGAAGAAGACTTGTACTGATCCGGGGGGCTGTACCCCCTGAAAGCCACCCCCCATCATCTACCAAAAAACCACCCCAACTGGCAAACATCATAAGACCAGAACATCACCTTTACACGGCAAGAGGCGACCACCCAGCTCGGGAGGTTAGCCAACCACTTGCAACACATTCATAAACATTAACACTACAACTAACTGGGGCAGCTACGTCAACGGAATGCTGACTAAGCAACGGCAGGAACTATAAGAAGGGAGGCCTTTTTGGAGCATTATCTGTCATACAGTGTGTGTCGACGAAGGCCCTAGCCGACAACTGTTCCGGCTGCATCATCAGGTGAGACTCAGCAAGTGTTCAGATATCCTTTACTTTGTAAACACCCATCCACAATCTTGTACACTCAACTTGTATCATTACTTACATTCCCCTAAAAGGGACTTACAATTTCACACTCACTGACCAATAAACACATGGTCAGTAAATTACACTTGTCTTGATAATTACACGCCTCTTTACATCCTCATACCCTTCCTGACTCTCGTCACGATTGGTCGTGACCATAGTAGCTAGTAATTGCTTGCTCAGGTTTCATTGTGCTTCCCGCAGGCGACTCGACTGCAAAGCAGCGAGCCGCTGACATAAGCACGTCTGTTATATCACTCACTCCGTCCAGCTGGCAGACCAGCACAGCAGCCTGTAGCCAGAGGACCATCCCCTAACAAATACTTACGTCTTTATAGGAGCACCCCCTAGCATCCAAACACTAAACAACACACTACACTGGTAAGCTCACCCAGCTACGGGAAGCTACCCTCTCCTAGGAATCACCTTCCAAATTAGTACAATAACATAAGTGTTTTAGCCCTAACTACCCCCCAACTAAGGGATCTAAAACAATACGCTTTGTTTAAACTTGTTAATTCTCCTTTCGCATTTTGTCGCGATCTTTACTAGAGCTATATTTCCCGCAGCTTCTAGCTACTTTATGATTGAAGGTGTTGTCAATTCTCGCCCTTTAACTCTGCTTTCCAATGACCCTGATGACCTGCTTCCACTCACACCTGGTCACTTCCTTATAGACACTTCTCTTTCTGCCCCTCCTCCCCTTCCCAATTCTTACAGGGATTCTAATTTACCTATTGTTTGGCGTAAACTTGAAGCCCTCCGCAATTCTTTCTGGAAGAGGTGGAACTTGGAATATTTAACTTCCTTGCAACGGAGACAGAAGTGGTTTCTTTCCAATTCCGACATCAAAGTGGGGGACTAGGACCTGGTTAGGGATGTTTCTCCTCCCCTGGTCTGGATTTCTGGTAGAGTGACCGAGTGTTATCCTGGAAGGGATGGGAGAGTCAGGGCAACCAGAGTCTTGACCACTAACGGTCACATCATAAGACCACTGTCTTTAATTGCTCCATTACCTTAAAAAAAATTAATTGTTTATCTCTTTCTCTGTTGGTGTTTGCCCTCCCAGCTTGGTGTCTTCTTGGAATACACGGTACGATAGAGTATACTTTTACTGCTCTTTGCTTGTTCATTCCTTCCTTTTTCTCAAACACCAACAGTGATCTTCCAATTTCTCCTTGCTGTTTATGGTTTTCATGTTACTTGTGAGTCTGTTCTAGATATATATCTTCCATGACCCACCTAACGTCATCTAGCAGTGAATCTCTGAAGTTCCTCAATTCTTCCCTGTGCAAGAGGACTTCCTTATCAATCTGGCCACCAGATCTCGTCGCCATCGCCAGCTATCATCTCCGTGATCAAGAGAACTTCGTCTACTTTTTCACCCACCAGGCTGTGATAGTGTCGCCTACTATCAACCCTTTGAAGACCATTTCCTCAAGAATTTTTTTTTGTGATGTTGGTTATTCTTATATGTATTCCTTTTGTCTCCTACCCCCACTCTTTTCCCTTCCCTGTTCCCTCTGTGCTTCGCTGAGCGTGTCTCACTTGTACGTCGGCAGTCGGCTTAGTCAGATGAACCTCAACTACAGCTAGCCTCCTCAACTAAAGAGGCATTCTTTTAATTCCACGCCATGTTGGAACTTTAATCTCAACCGTCAAAGGGAACTTCACCTTCGCCATGAAGCAAAGATAAGTATCGACTTCAGGTTTTAACCTCATTCTCATCGTCTTTTAATAATTACATGCTTTTAACGATAATTTTATAGGCAGTGTGAGATTACTATATTTGGGGCAATAATCACCCTTCGTGGGATTTTCCATGTTGAGCTTTTGTCTGTCTAAGCCAATCTTAATAGATAGCAGCATTTCTTATGAGAAATCTTCTCACAACGTGGGGTACCATTGAATTACCCACTGTCTATAAAATACTTAGCTCGTTCCACCGCTGGAATAACTTTGGCCCTTTTATTCAGTTAGGATTGCTCTGGAACCTTCCAGAATCTGCACTCTATCTACCAGTCGTACCGTCATGTATTTTCCACTCACATGTGGGAATAATATTTCAAACTAAGGAATCTTCCTTATGAATTACTAATCAATAGCTAATTTTTCTTCCTCGGTTGGGATTTTCTCTGGCGTATTTAATGATAATCTACAACCTTCTCAAGCAATAGACTCTCGCCTATCTAGTGCAACTAGTTAATTTCCATAATTGCAATAACTTTCTTTGCCATAAACTTTTGTGCTACTACAGTGAACTTTTCATCCATTTTAACAGACTATAGTGAAAACTGCGACACCGGTAGAACTGAGAGTTAACTATTTTACCTAAAATAAAAAGAAAACCCCCAAAAATACCAGAGACGAAAGTAGAAGGTGTTGAACAAAACCATTAACCCAGGCAGTTAAATAGTATGAACATAAGAGAAAAGCTAACTATGATACAAGAACACAGAGGTCACCTTTGATATATATATATATATATATATATATATATATATATATATATAATTGACAATTAATAATATTACATGCATTTACAAGACAGGAATAAAATTTAAAAGAAATTAGTTTTTGGCATAAACAGCTAATTGAATATAAGCAAGGAATCCCATCGATTGAGGAGGAAAAGGGTTGAATTAATCATATTAAATGAGCAAATGAAAGTCAAAGACCAAGGAAAAATATCCAACGATAAAATAAAAACAGATAAATTACCTTTAAACGATACTCAAGGTATGAACCGAAATAGTTTAAGTTCAAATACGGTCTCAACTTAAAGCAATCAATTAAGTAAGTTTGTTAACAGGAGCAAATTCAAGGTACGTCTGATCGCAATCAAATCCTCAAAACATCTCTCCTTTTTATCGACACGAAACAAAAACTATTGTTTTACTGCAAGGAAGAAACGATAACAATCGCTTAGGTTGTCACCAGGCAACCCATTACACAGAATAAAATAAGTGCCATAAACTTCGATACAAGTTACAGTGCCTATATGAGGCATACTAACAAGATACAAGGAGAAAAGAAAAATTTACGTAAAGATAATTAGGTTAAGAAAGTCCTTGCACTTGATCAAAATGAAGACTGAAATCTACATGGCTTGTAGCTCAGAAAATAAATTAAATAACCACATTCCCCCAAAAGAAATATAGTAAGGAAATAGATAATTGGAAACTATTTTAAATATATCGACAGATACATTACCGTTACATCGACCACGAGGCTAGACCAAAACACGAAAGTGAACAACACTCCGCCAACATAAAATAATACAAAGTTAAGAAATTGCAATACGTCCAAGATAATAAAACATGTCGATAGAAATAAATCAGCTTCCAAAATATCTCACAATATTTACTAACCTTTTCTAAAACATACTGGTTGAGAAGTCCAAAATATTATTACACCAAGTCAAAATATCTTCAGGGATATGTTGGAAGTACTTCCTAGTCAAGTGGAATTGTCGATAGAAATAAATCAGCTTCCAAAATATCTCACAATATTTACAAACCTTTTCTAAAACATACTGGTTGAGAAGTCCAAAATATTATTACACCAAGTCAAAATATCTTCAGGGATATGTCGGAAGTACTTCCTAGTCAAGTGGAATTATGAACATATTCCAGAATAGAGGCTATGTTAGCCTTCAGGGATAACCAGCCCGGTTTAATATCGGAGTTATAAATTTTGCATCTTGCTTGTAAGGATTCCAATAGAGAATAATTTTTCATATTATTGCTGTATCCAAGGTAACAGCCTTTTGTTGACTTCGGCAGCCATCGGAGGAAATCGTAGATAGAGAGTACAGCGCTCCAAGCAGCAAATCCAATAGGAGTAGTACAAATATTCCCCGTCAGAAAGCAGCATCCCGCAGCGACAAACGAGTTTCTAGTCGTGCTCAACAGGTAGCGTGGCAAGTCTGTTTTTCTCAAGCACAAGTACGACCGCTAGACCAATTCGGTTACATATTAGCAAGGATCGTTCACGTCATGGAAATTAAAACGCGTCAAAAACCAGTGTTTGTTTAACATTTCTTCCGCGTCGCGTTCGTCCGAATACCATAAATACGGCCATGAACACTCATCCTCAATTCCATTTGATCTTTCCCAAACCCCTTACTAACAAACCAAAATAATAAAATTGTTACTTTAGGTCTTTTTCAATGAGGTGTCACTCTCAACTAGTGCCCTCCCTTTGTTTTTGCTCCATATACAACGAATTAATGTCTGCATAGCTACGTGTCTGGTACACGTTTCAAACTATCTTGTTTCTCCCTTCTAATTAGGGAATACAATTTTTTCAACTCATAAGTGAGTTATTTCTAGGTTTCACGAAAGGGAAACTTGCCCCATTTTTCTCGTGATTCCTACTTAAACATAGGAGGTCTAGAAACTTCCTTTCGACTTTCTCTTCAGGTTTCAAAGTAAGTGACCTGCCCTATTTGTATAACTACTAAAAGGTAATTCAGCTTTATTACAAAAAGTTATAAGAACTTCTATTTTATTCTTCCTGTTTTGTTATTGTTATTTCCGAAGTTGTTGCTCTTTTTAAGATATTTACCTAGAATTTCTTAAAAGTACACAACTTGTACTTGATTTATTGTCTAACTTTAATCACTTCAATTGTCTTTATATTTTAATTTTATCCTCGCCATTTCAAAATCTTGAGATGATTTTAAATCATATAAAGGTTTGAAACCAAAAGAATTGTTAATTGCCTGGGACAAGCTTTAAACGTTTTCTGAGGTCTGCGACCCCAAATTGTTAACAAAATTGAAATTATATATTTGTTAAATTCATTACACACTTTTGCATTGTTAAATAAATTCAAAGTTTCTTTTTTGACTCATCATTTCTCTAACATAACGGTTAGGCAAGATCCTGTCTTCCTTGACTCTTCCCACTTAATGCAAATATCCCTATCCTTCTTGGAAGCATTTGGTCGCTCTTTAGGAATTCTACAATTTCGAAAACAAAAATATCGAAACCTATTCAAATTATTGGCATTCTTCAAATTACTTGTCTAAAAATAAACTCCCTTGAACAGATACATAATAAATCTGTTACTCTTTGTCTTGCCAGACCATCACCCTTCCCCATAGTAGGCATATGTATGCTTGAGAGGGAATACGCTAAAGCCACTCTCTTGCAAACTGCCCAAGTTCCAGCTGCGTCTCCCGTTAGCGTTGCCCAGGTCCCTACTTGATTTTGGTATCGGAGAGCTGATTTGCAGTGGCAGTCACCTTTTAGTATATTTAAAGTTAAACATAACTTTTGTAGAATTCTCCTCCTATTTCTCCATCCTTTTTCTTCAGTCCGAAACCCACTTCCTTTTCTTCCTCATCTGCCCTTGGTGGTTAGGTTATTCCCAAGTCAATAATCTACCCACTACCAGGTTTTACAATCCCTGAAATAAAATACATCATAAATTTCACCCACACGCAGCGCATCAGATCTTAGATTCCACCGAAGAAAATATAAAACAGAAAATTAATTTACTTATCAAGACTAGAGAACAGACGGTTCCCTTCAAATAGATTGCAAAGGCAAACACAAGATTTAATGAAATAAAATTACGCCTGTTTAATCCAAACGGCTACCAAAAATATCAAGGTTCCTTCCTTTCTATTCTCATATCAGATCTATACATGTCTCACTTGTCACACGACCCGTAAATCATGTTCGCAAAAGAAACAAATTATACACTCAAATGCACGCGGAGCTTGGATTAACATTACACCGAATATTTACACAATCAAAATAAACAACAGTCACGCAACATTCTACATGTATAACATGAGTGTCGGTACAAACCCTATCAACAGAAAAATCGAAACTAGCGCGAACAAAATCTAAATTAAACTATTTACATTTCCCAGTCCAAAATCTAACTACATGATTGAAATAATTCAATTCGGTACTTATTTCTTCTGCAACTCGATTCAGCTCACGTCAGATGACATGGTCCCACAGGGCCTCTCTACTCCTCCATAACCATCTGGACAGATGATTCCATGGTCACCATCCCAATGCTGGTTCACGTCGTCGACATCTTGGCCTTCTTAAAAGATGAAATGTTCAAATGCAAATATGTGCTAAATAACCTGCTAAACTTTTAACATGAGCTACTAGCTTCACTCACAGTCCGTTTACAATTTATACCGTCGACTTTCCCTAACTACATAAAATCCTATTTACACTCGCATTTACACACGCACTCTTCATAATTACAGTATGAAAAATAGTTACAAAGTTAATACAGATTAGACCCACGGTCTAACTCGAAATATATGTTCCCAACACTTCACAACTTAGCCTCCACTGAGACTCGAACAGACATTACTTCGTCGCTATTTACTTCAAGATAGTGTTAAGTCGGGCAGCACATCGTCTCCTCAAAGACTTCGAAAAATTGTGTTTCAAACTAGCATCATGGACACATTTATACAAAACTGGCGTAAATTCGGTGGAGGGGACAATACAAATATTATAAATCGAAGCAGATGAGCTACCGGCTCGGGTAAGGAATCATTCTTCATCATTTCTCATGCAGATCACATTCCTGCCCAGCGGATCTCAATTCGATCGGCCAATTAATCAGAACAGAGTTCACGTGCTTTCTTAACCCACGCACAATTTTGCGTCACAGCCTGGCGTCTCTCTGTGATTTGCTAATTTCAAGCATCGCACGTTGCATGTTACCACGTCGCCACGCCTTCTTGACGTCACAGAGTATCTCCATCTCTCATCCTTCTGAGTTTCCCTTTTCTCTCATGATCTGTCCTAACAAAGACTCCAAGCCACGCGTAATGTTCAAGCACCCTACTTCCAGGAACTGGCTATTAATATCTCGCTTGCGTCAACTGTTTCTTCGCTCCGAATGACTTGCAACATATCCAGGTCCACTAGCATTCTCAACTGCACCAAATTTGTCTTCCAATTATGATGAATAAAAATAACATAACACATTATTATACAGCATGTATAATAAGGGTTCAGTATATGATTGGGACATGTGACTTAGCTACGAGTGAGATGAGTGCGTACTAAATATGCCGAGCGGAAATGTAGTCTAAATTATGTTGCATGTGTGTTCATGGTTGACCAATATCAAGACACTAAGAACGAAGGCACGATGTGGCCATGGAAATTTAGAAGGAAGAATGACTACATAAATAGCACGAACTGAATGATAGAATATCGATAATATGAACGGAATCAAACACACAACCAGAACGTCGATGTGCCAAGATCAGAAGAGTGGAACGAGGAGACTCTCAAGAGCCAAGAAGATGTCGGGACTCGATCCAGCGGGACCCAGGGAGGCGAGCGAGGTCTTGCGGGAGCCAAGAGGTGCGGCCGGGTGAACCTTCAGTTGGGGCTGATTTACAGACGACCAGCGCTTGATGAGGGGATCTTGTTCGAGACAGCAGAGCCGGACCCGAGCGGGAGTCCGTAGTTCATTCTTCATAGCGTGATGTTACAAGCTAAGTGCTCCGTTGAATCAACATGAAGCCTACACAAAGTAAGATGAAAAGTTCATTTATATTATCAGTTCAGTATTTGCTTGACGTTTGGAGTATGCCTGTAGGACCAATTCTCATTGTGAATCTTCTGTGTATTACCATATATTTGGAAAGTCAATTGGAAATTGCATTAGAACTTCGAAGTTAATGCCTATTGGGATTGGAGATCTAGTCATTCAGTATTATCTTGAACGTCGATTTAACTTGACAATGAATTATGCCAGTCCTTATTTATGGATTGCCGGATTATTAGAAATTTTAGTTGATGATTTATTTTTCACGTTTTCGATTCATGGAAGGATTTTCACGACTACAGATAACATCGATATTGACAACAACACTCCGTAAGATTGATTATACGCCAAGGATTAAGGATTTTCAAGGATGACATTGTCATGAAGAAAGGATTGAATCCTATTTACGGATTATTTTCATTTTAAGAATTTTCTTGTTTAGGAAATTTTCTATTTCAGATTTTACTGAAGATCGAATTTATTTTCACTCGATGGATTTAAGGATTTTGGATAATCCCATTTTAGGATGTAGGATTTTCATATAATCCCAGGATTAGGATTTTGAGTTTGACTTTGTTAATATTATTTTATTTTTTATCGGATTTGAGTATTCTCGGATATTTAATATATTTATTGGATTTTATTTTCAACTTTGAAGTCGAGTTTCGATTCCATATAGTTGGATTTTCAGATGTGAGTTTCGAATCAGCTGTTGATATTCTTTAAAGAATCCTTATCATTGTCGATAGTTATTGGAGACGTAGATAGTCAGTATTACGTTTTCATGGTGTTGAGACTGATGAACAGGAATTATTCCTAGTGGAGGAATAATATATTTTGATGTTATTAAAGCAAATATTTTGGGATATAAGGATGGAAGCTTGTTATAGCTATTCTTTACATCGTGCTTTAGTACAGAAGCTATTGTATTATAATTTATTGTAAAGATACCGGTTATTTATTTGGAACCTGAGAGCGACGTATTGAGGTGTTGTAGGTGAGCCGATATTTCACTATATCTGGACTCGAAATGGAAAATTGTAACCTTTCTTGACTGTACTTCCGTGTTAGTGGCAAATAGTTGACCTCGCGGCGAACAGAGTGTAGCTCTGTACAGTGAGTGCGAGAACATAACTGCTTGGTCGCCTCGCCAGAGCGCGGTATCGCGCTACTCCTTCAGTTGTCACGTACTTAGTGCTTCTTTTGAACAATCCCTTGGTATGGCAACCTCTGTTTAAAACCAATAGTTGTAGGATTTTGTGAAACGAAATTGGAGGTGACAGGATGTAGCTCCACATAATTTTAGAAATTAAGGGGATTGGAGAGCCTTGGTGCTCTCTAACCAGTGCCCCCATAGTCCATATAACCATCTACGTGATCTTCTGTATAAATGTTTGACGGCGAGTAAATTTGGATTCGGTTATTAAATAACTTAGTTTTGTGAATGGCATCAGTAGACGGGTACTGTTCTCATTGGTTGGATGTTCTAAAAGGTTACTGCATGTGTACAGGATGGTGTTTTGACTTCGTATTATGTGAGAGATATCTCCTTTGATAATCTTGGAGATTATTGGTTGCGTCGGTCTATTTTATGGTATGTATGCTTTGTGTTGTGGAGATGAAAGGGCAAGTTTGAGTTGCCGATCAAGTAGTAAGTATGGTGATGACGGTAAAGTAAGTAACATGTTTTGAACATCTCTTTGAGTGTGGACAGGTCCCTCATTTTATTCTTACCTGCCACTTCGTGAATTTCGTCCGAAGATGTTGGCAACTCGAGTTGGTGTGCAGATTAAAGTTTACCTACGTATTTGTTTTGAAGTTATTTTAACCCACTTTAAATTGCGGTAGCATATCTCATATAGATCTGAATTAACTTATTTATTTATTCCTTGCAACGTAATAAAGATTTTATTTATCCTTGTATATCTGTCATGGAGTCATTATTAAAGTCAACGACTGTAATGATCAGCTGTTCGATAAGTAGAGAATCTCTAGCTGCGGTAGCATATCTCATATAGATCTGAATTAACTTATTTATTTATTCCTTGCGACGTTATAAAGATTTTATTTATCCTTGTATATCTGTCATGGAGACATTATTAAAGTCAACGACTGTAATGATCAGCTGTTCGATAAGTAGAGAATCTCTGGCTGCCATGATATTAGTGGGTCGGGTTTGAGTAGTGTGCGCAGTTGATGTTGGTTATTTGGATGTATTAATTAATGTAGGTCATGATGTATTGGTCGACGATTCGTAATTAATGTTGGGTTTGTCGAGGATATGAAGTATATTGCTAACTTACGTTAAATAACTTGGGTACTGAGTACTCTTATTCTGTATACATGTCTCGACAATAACCTAAGGAATTATTAGGCCTAGATGATTCTCTTTATCTTATTCGTACATGTTGGGCCTCGCCACGAAGGTATTCTTTCTCCAATGTAAGTACATGTAACGTATCCTGAGTTTCACACCTAGTATATTTTATTTATGTGCATGTTATTTTATAAATATTTAGTTTGTGTTTGTAATTGAATTGTTAAATTAGATGCATGTTATTTGGAATACTTGTCTTATTTCCGAGTTCATCATATCGGTGACATTTCAAAGTAGATACCTCTGGTATGGTAGCAATTAGGTTCAGTCCTTCCACTTTCTATTACGGGTGTAAAACGGTACGGTGTTGAGCGTTTTGATTTTTTTGCCCCTGTCAGTAGGAAGCCAGCTGATATTATTATTGAGAGGAGGTATTAGGACGAACATGAAACTTGACTTTGGTCAGTTCATGGAGGCGTTGGCTAAAGCCTTGTGACGCCTTGTCCTATGTATTGGTGTGACATTGTTTCATGATGGATAACTCCCATTAATGGACTATTATAGGCCAGGAGAAATATGGCAATGCATCGATGTTCGGCTTGAACGGCCTGATGTCTGTGGAAAGTTCCGCTTGTTGAATCAAAGAAATGTAGAAAAGATATTACTTCGTATTAAGGGAGGCTACTAGTATGGTGATGTAGTTTGAAACAGAAGCTGTATACGCAGGAAGTAATGAAACGAGATGTTGGCTGAAGAATGTAATTTGAGCGCGCCTCTATTGGTAGGCCTGAGTGGTCAGCTGTGCGGTACCGTAGTGAGTATAGTATGTGTCATAAGCGAGGTTCTTGGTATCTTATGAAAGATTTATTGTATATTAGTATATTTATTAACGGAGTTGAGACTAGTAAGGAGTGAATATTACCATAGTCTGGGCTTAGTTGCATGGACTATTGACCCTTATTTTAACAGTAAAACACATGATTTTGACAACAATGTTACTGGAAGGTTATTAAATATTATTGAGTCATTTCATAACACCATAATAATGGCATTTAAGCGGTAATCTTTTTGGTAGAACATGTTTATGGTTGTACATAATAGATATTATATTTTCATTGTTTATTTAATTAATATTCAGATTTATTGGTTCAATTGGAGATCATGACAGGTTTCAGGATCTAAGCATGTATAGAGTTCAACATTGCGGTTGTAATGACGACAGGTCATCGTTATTAGAGTCATTTTCATCGATTCATTTAATTTACATTTTTATTACCGTCGATCCTGAACACCTGGGCGTAGCAGGTTAATGCCAGATTACGTTAGTTTGTTTCGCTATGTAGGCATAGATATAATGCCTATTGACATTTTGGAGTAGGCCTAAGTTATAACCTTTGTTACTTATTTGTGTTGTTACAAGGAATCTGTAGAGACAGATGGGTGGAGTTTAGTTAATAAATGCGGGCACGTGTTTACGACTGCTTGCAATGTTTTATAAGAATTTGCCGTTATGATTTATCGTACTGGGAGTTAAATGTAAATATTATGGTCAAGATATTGAAGCAATGTCCATTTACCCACTCCATTTTCCTATGTGATCCGAGATTATAGAGTTCTCTAGCTCTCCTTTTTGATTAGGTGTTTTTGGTCCCTGGGAGGGCAGACCACAATATTAACTTATTTATAGATTCACCCTTATATGTTTCTAGTTTTCAGAGTGTGATATGCTAGCTGTGACGGTAAGTATTTTTATTCGGGGTGCTGCTGTTTACATCGATCCATTGTCATCTTGAGGATTCTGGCTCTCACATCACTGGTAAATTCGGGCACAGTACCAGTAACATTTTTCATTTCATTATCTACCTGCCTAACCTTCCGGTGGGTGCATCTGATCTGACAGGCACACGAGTTAATTCTTGTCTCATATTCGTCATTCGCGGGGGCGAAGCTACTTCCACCTTTCATTAGTAACCTCTTTCCACATGCCATTCAGGTCCATATCAGCCAGTTGTCAATGGCCCTCCTACACATTAGCTGTTTTTTCAAAAGGGATCTGCCAGGTATATTGAGCTTCATCGTGCACCATTACGTAATATTTAGAGAACGAGAGAGTGTATTCACTATTGTAGCAAAACTTTCCTACATAAAATATTACTTGTATTTGGTTTCGGGGGAGCCAGAGTACGAGTTGTGTGACGTGTGCTTGTAGGTGTCGTTTAGATACATCTGGGTCCCTGGATTTGGCCATGATTGCTGTGTCGTCTGCGAATATTGCTGTTTTGGTGTTGTGTTCTTGGTATATCATTTATGTCGGCAGGAACAGGATTGGCCCTGATATACTGCCCTGCTGATATATTTCGGGGTGTGGAGATGGTGTTCAGTATGTTAACGTAGAATGTGAGGTAGTGTTTTATGAGTTTGATGTGTGTGGGAGGAATGTTAAAGTGATCAGTTTGTGTATAAGTGTGTTGTGTATGACTCTGTGGAATGCTTGTTTATTGTTTATAATCTAGGAATATGGCTAGTGTTCCTTGATTGTGTTGAAACCCGTGTGTGATATATTGATATTGTTATACCTTGGGGTTCCCACGGGGTAAGTCCACCCACTATCGTCCCCTTTCGTCACTCTTCTCCCCAGTTTCACGCCACAACCCCTAGAGAAACCAACAGCAGCAAACATCTAGCCATCGAAAGTACACTCGGCCAGGAAGGCCAACCAAACACACATGTGGTAACTCTTAAAACATAAGTATAAACAGGTAGCTTCCTGCTATGTAGCACAGGAATCTGCTGACTAAATTACACAAACATGGACATGTCACTTAAATACAAGCCACGCCAGGAAATGATCGTCTTATACGCCAAGTTGCTGTCCTACGCCTGTTAGACCGCTCTGCAGTCCAGTAAGAGTACTCAAAAGGTTCTCCTCAGTGAATCCTCTCTTTTCCTATCCTAATACTTGTATTGATCACATTCATTCTATGCACACTTTTTCACACTTATAGTAATTAAAACCATTCTCACTCTCTTAAACCACCTTCTTGTATTTCTTGAACCCCCCGAACTCTGGCCCTCTGCCAGCAAGCTCTGCTGAGCTGCGCCACGCTTGCTTTCTTACTTTTCTGGGATTTGACCTTGTAAACACGAGTAAGCATTAGCTCAGTAAGCACGGGCCGCCTGCCGATTGCTTGCTCCATTCTCACACACTTCACTACACTCGAGTCATTGCCCTGCAGACAAGCACATCGTCATTTAGACAAAACCACCCTAACTCGAGCTATCAACCCTCCAGGTTAATACAATATTCTGTGACCCTTGATTGTTGGTGTACTGTCTTCTTCCTCCTCATCATTCGATATCTGCTACAAGCATCCTCCTCACAGGGTAATTTACTCCATCACGGAAGTAATGTTACAGCTGATAAAAATCTCGTCCACGTGGTGATTAAAACATTTCATATTGGCGCCTCGTAGAATAATCGTGGCACAGAACTTTCCATACATTGTACTGAAATTTAACCAAGCACTGGCTCTGCACTATTGCAGACTGGTATTAAATTGGCTCCTTGTCTGCCATTGGCTGTAACGAACACATGGGTGGTGATCAACTCACTGACGCCATTACTGCGATCAATATCGTTGCAAATCGTTGCATTCACGCACAAATACAATTTCGTAAAAATAGTTTCTGCGCAGTTTTCAGTCCAACATTTTAACAAATAGTTTTATTATACTCACACAGTTCCCCTAATATATTTCTGGCAACTCGTGGCTTAACCACGCTTAAGAAATCCTACCATGCGGTCCCATAAATTGCAATGTGCTTGACATAAAGCACGTCTTCACAGTTTCGACGTGCTTCTTTCGCACCCCATACGGACGGTACGTCGTTGCGGTATAGTATTAGCGATATTATTAAATGTAACTCACACTTATATGCTTTAAATCCAAATTCACAAAGAAACTCTCCCGACAGTGCGTCTGCACAATAGTCAAGCAGACTCGGTTGTGACGTCAGATTTACAAGGTCTGGGGTTCATGAAAGCACCTAATAAGTCGTGCAGCGACTTATCACCCTCGTTCGCACATATTGAGGAAATTAAGTTCCAACGTCTTTATAAATCCATGAACCCATCATGATATGGTAAAATATGCAGAAAGACGTTGTAGAAATTGCAGAATAACAAAGTTGAAAATACAAATTACATCCTCCCAGTCAGATGATTGGAATGCAATACCTGAGTCGAAACAAGGGTAGGAGCTAGCTCAAAGCTTCCACGGTGCGTTCTATCCATCGGTGGATATATTACCAACTCATGCTCCTAGAAGTTATCACCAATATAAGCCACACGGTCTCAGGCCGTTTGTAAATTATTTTCACTAGAACTTGCTATGAAACTACTGTATGTTGACGCCACGTAGCGGGGAGATGTTGCGCATTCTTTTTCCGACCAGCGAGCGGGTGTCAGTGCGAGAGCTTGCCGCGCCTTGATTGGTATCGGAGGGGAGACTTAAATTGATGATCCGGTATAACAATTACTCCTTATGTTGTAACTGCATAATTTTAATTTTTTTAAATGGCCTAATTGAAGCTAATCGTCGTCTTTATATTGGCAGGTGAGGAGTGCATTGTAGAATTTGTCAAGGAAGCTTATAATAAGCCCCATTATATTCTCAACTCCTTGACAACATACATTCTCTCCCTTCCATCCAGCAACCCTGTCGGTGTCATCTGCCTCCAGGATAGGATCTACACTAAGACTGAAGAAATGGGAGATCTCCATTTCAGAATTTCTGCAATATACATAATTCGAAAACAAAAAATATTTAATATGATGTTAAACGGTGTACCAAATAGAAATAATATTCAATTTCAAAATCACATCTGAACAGTTTATATTAATTTAATGAGTTTCAACCTTTTATTCCTGAAAGTATTTATGAACTATACAAATTGAACCATTATAGACTTAACTGCATGTGGTACATCATAATAAGCCTGCCTGTTGTTATACAGCAGGATGAGCTGCTGCCGGATTTAGGATGATGTCTGGCTGCGTGGCGTCTGCTGTGCCCAAGGTTGCAAGATCGAATCCTAGCTCAGTCAGTTGGTATTTGAAGACGCAGGAACGAGAAGGAGTGTTGTCACTGATTTACTGGGATGTGGATGATCCCCTTCGGGGTAATATTCTGGTACCCTGGCGTCTCTAATAACTGCAGTAGTTGGAAGGGACGTTAAAACAATAACATTATTATTATTTTATGAATACGAATGTTCCAAGAATGCAGCATGACTGTCCCACTGCGCTACTGTAGAACGATTTCTTTTAAACAAAACACTAGAATAGTTTTCAGTGTTGAGGGGTGGAGATATTTATTGTTAGAAGCTGTCTAATGATGGATGTAAGTTACTCCATTCCTTTTGAAAAAATACTTTCACTAAACCTGTTTGGTTACATTGTTCTAGGACAAGGGCGTTAATAGAAAAACTCCTGTGTGTATACGAGTCAGTCAGTGTCTCAATGCATCGGTCACCCTAAGTGCTGTACTTCATTTGCACTGATTTGCCATCTTTGGTGCTAGGAGCATGTCAGAATGCAGTTAATCGGAAGTTGGGAGAAGGAAGCAACGTACCATGCTAGAATGTCAATGCATTCTGCTCGATTTCAAATAGATATAAAAGCTTCCTTTTCTAGGGCGAATTGAAAGCTCGCATTGCACTTGGACAACACACCAGACTTGTGACTTAGCTGCCTTTGTCGTATCTAATAATTGAATCGGTCGGAGCTGAAGAATATTAAGTCAACAAGTAGTTCCGTGAAGAATTATAGAGCCTATTTTCATATATCATACTTATGTTAAATGTTAATATTTCAGTTTTATTGCTGTAATAGATTCGCAGATATTGAGGACCATCTAAATATATCGGATTATTACTATATATAGGCCTTAGTATTATGTTCTATTCTATTACATGAATATTATTGTGTAGGTGTATTATTCAAAATTCAATCGCATGATTGGGACACACTGTCTATGAATCAATTACAGCAATCAAACTGACAATATGTATGTTAATGAAGGCAATTAATATAAGTAGGATACTAAGTTCTTCACGAAACTTGTTTCATAAATGAAAATAGGCTAAAATGGTCATTTCATAAACAATTAGTATTCTGAAATATTGGCCCAAGGGCCTTGCAACGGCATAGGAAAGAATTCAGTCAGCCATCTGTCTAAGCCTGAAACCACTGCTACATGTAGTGCGATCCGAGAAAAAAAGCATCAAGTCAATGACTGCATCACATACCTGACCCATCTTAAGGCGCTTGTCTACTACACGCAAGTTGCGGGATTGGATCCTGGCATGCAGGAGGCCTGGGTCTGTATATTTACTGACATTTTGCAGAACCCATCCAGGGTAATCAGGAATTGAACCTGGTTAGCCTAGGTGAGGAACAAGCATCTAGAACACTAAGCTATCATACAGTAACATCACAATAAAATTATGAATTACCGGTACCTAAATATATAACAGATTCTAGGCAGGTGGCTAAAAGATTTTATGATTGCCCTTTTTCAGTGAGCATTATTGCACTTCAAGAGTTTTGTTTTTAAAACCAGAGGTAATGTTATTATTTTGGTGTTTTTGATGAACTGTTGTCTTTGGTGGCATTTCTGAAGACTTAGAATTTCTCTAACAGTATCTTTTACATTCAAGAGCAAAAGCAGGAATTCTGTCGAATGATTAGTTGAATCATTTTATCGTAAAGAGCAAAGAGGGTCAGTTTGCAGAATTGTGATATTAAAATCAAAGTGATCTATGACTAGTTAATTATATAGTCTACTGGTCAGTTTCGTGGTGAGGTGTGCCAGAACACTTGGTGAGATGGGACACTAAGGTGAAACACTGGCAGTTTAATGAGAAGTCACAGTATTTCCTGGGGGTTAAATTAAATATTATTGATCCCTTACCCAGTTCCAGGGAAGGCTACACTAGACCTTCTGTTCTATAGGCGTAGGCTATTACAGCATGCCATAAATCAAACGGGAAATAAGTTTCCAAATAAGATGCTATTTCGTAGCGATAGCAAAAAAAATACGAACTCCATACATTTTGTGCGCAAATCCTCTGTTGAATTACAGGAGTACATCCTAGTAATATTTTATATACACTATTTTTGGTTTAGGGAGTCTAGGTGTTAGCGAACATTAACTATGTAGAAACTGGCCATTGGTCACTAAGCAAAAAAAAAAACTGATACAGTAGCAGCTGTCGAGAATTGGAATGTGTTCGTCCTGGTCCTTAATATATCGAATGCATACAGGGTGATGTTTTGCTGGAGTGAGGCCACCGCCAGCCAACTGAACTCGGGTCGCATATTGCGCGGAGGTAGAAACCGTAACATCGCAGCCATACTTGTGTGTGGCTAGATAACAACTGACCATTCCCAGCTGTTCGCAGTTGTTGCAGCAAGCACACCTACTGGTCTGTATCTATCGTCGCTTTTCACTTTAGTTGGCCGGACTAATTGGCTGCGCTCAAACGAAATGCACAAAATAAAAATAAAGCCCAGATTCTCGGCTGACGAATGACAATAGCGAAAATTCCTCAACACTCGAATTTTAAATCTTTGGATGTTACATCGTTTCATTATGTAGCTACACCTAATAGCACCCCGCGTGTTTACTGAAAAAATAGATGCACGGTCCTAAGCCCGTTTGATGTTTAATTGGGGGTGTACAGATCAATTATCGATATTCCAGTGGAGCTGGAGAACAATATTCAGCAGCAGATATCCCTCACGATAGAAGGGAATTACAACGCGTAAACGCTAATTTATTTACACGGTACAACGTCTGTCTGTCAGCTGAAGGAGAACATATTCAACATCTTCTGTGAAAACGTAAGTTCTTTAATCATGATTTGCTGGTGAATTTATTCTAATGTATTATCTTACGGTTTCTACCTCCACGTAATCGGCGGAACGAGTTCGGTAGACTGGCGGAAGGCGAGCCTGCGCCTGATACACTTCACTCCACGGTTTTTGGCCGGTCAGTCCCGGTTTCACAGTGGAACAAAGACAGTCAGTGAGCCTCAGACATGTGCAATTGATACGTGAGTTTTCAGTTGCGCGGAAAGCAACTCACATATCAATTGCACTTGCCTGAGGTTCGCCACCTGTCCTCTGTAAGACTGTAAAACCGGGGCTCACCGGCCAAAATTCGTAGCGTGAACTCAGTAGCCTAGCCAGGATCGGCCAATGGGGTGGTTATAGTTACTCAAGCACGTGCACCATGGCCACGATGGCAGCTATGGTAAGTACGGATATCGTAGATTCGAATCCCGGTGCTGACAGCGATTATCCTGAGTGTGTTTTTTCCTGGGTTTTGACACACTCCCTACAGGAAATTGCCGGGATAGTACCTTGCTCAAATCCCGGAGCGTCTACTCCATCCCTGTCCCAGATACATTTACACACGCAACTGCAATCATCACAGCAATATAGGTTGCCAGACAGCTTCAACACACTCCCAACTACATGGGGCTGATGACCAAAGTGTCTCAAGCCCCTCAATTTATTTAACAACAAATCTACAAGTATTTCCATTTCTCTATGAAAAGTTTCATGTAATTTGATCCCCAATTTTTCGTGTAATATGTTCAAAAGACAAAAGCAAATCAGTTCTTAAAAAAATATATGTTAATTTTTGACTAAAATGTCTCACCTCAATGGTAAATCTAGATCATTCCTGTTCCCCTGACAGGAACAAAATAAACTCAAATATATCTGTGCTACCAACATGAAGACTGCGTATCTCTCAACAAGAGAAATTATTTACAGAGGTCTCAGCAAAAGTGGGCATGTCCTCTCACGATGTATCTTGTTGATTTATGAGTAATTCAATACCGGTACTATTTTCATGTTTATTCAGTTTTTCCAACAAGATCCTGTGCTTTATATTGCAATTAGCCCTGAAAGCCTAAACTATCATTTTCGAAGATTTTTGTCACCTACCTAGGTCCTTACAAATGCTACATGCAGCCGGAAAAAGGTTTAATTGCTTTCACTACTCAGGCGACAAATTTCACTCATTCGTAACTGGGAGATAACCGTAATTCGGGGAATTGCCGGACATATATTTACGTAATATGAATCAAATCGGCTGACGCTTATCTCATGCTCAAGATGTTAATAATGATCCCAAAATTAGTGTTAATGTACCCATAGAATTTTCTAAGTCTTTATTAAATCGCGTTATTTTTAATAAAAACTAGATTAATTTACATATAACTTCTCTCCTGCCAAGACAAGAAAAAAAAGGCTAATATTTTCCCGCTGTGTGGGATTCAAAATTATTTGGCGCTAGCCTCAGTTTGAAATAAGCTATAAGTTATTTCGCGAGGGAAAAGTTAGATTGGCAACCCTGGAAGGACGGAGTTGTATTACCACAGTCTAACATACACAGTCGCGAAGCTCGCTGCACTACGAAATTGCATCCTCTTTGTGAGTGAAGCGACACTAGCGCTCGTGGCGGCCAGCAAGCTGGCAACTGCCTTGAGCAGGTTATTCGCGGGACAGATGATTTTACTATTGCAAGGGTTTTATGAATTTTAACTCACCTGAGTGATTATGTCCATTGTAAACTTAAGTCACATTAAATCACCAACTACTACAGAAAAAAGCCACAATGTTGATATACTGTACACTTTTAATTCATAGAAACATAAAAAGAATGCTTTGTTGTTATTAGTTCAGTCCTCTATAAGTATCCCTAGGTACAGTTGTATGACGTATTTAATGAGTCTTACGTAGAATTCATAGTCCATACTAGTTATAAATTAACGTATTTGTTTTAATGATAGTCGCTGGCATCTCTACATAATACCAAGTCCATTATTCCAGGATGTAACGGGTAATCTCTAAATCCACTGAATGGATTTTGATGCGGTTTTCACCATTCAGTAAAGAATTTCTCAAGGAAGGTTTCTGTAGGACAACATTCATTTATGACCAAAGGAAGCCGAGCAGTAACGATTTCAGTGAATCGTGTTGAAGGAAAACCTGCCGCCCATGCGCCTTTCAAGTGTACGCTGGCTAAACCATTAAAAATATCCATATACTATGAATGTAAGAAAAGTTTTACAAGGAAGTCCGCGACAGCATATCCTTATTTTTAATACATCGCCAAGTGATCTTACGTTTTAATTTCTTCAAACAATCTCCATTCAGTGGAATTTTAAATTTCTAGTTTCGGAGCGAGTTAACGAGCTAGCGAGCAAGCCCATCACCCCAGCTTCGGCCAGCATTAACTGTCGATTCGTGTCGAATTAAGACTTCAAAGAAGAGTAGACTATAACTGTTTGGAGTTTCGCTGTTCACCTCGGCTTTTCTGAATTGCGTCTTAGACATACCGTCCGTGCGCCTTTTAAGCTTACGCTGAGTGTCCCCTTTAAGATACCAAGCGAAGCCACGGCGGTTTGATAGTATGGGTATAATAAAATATCAAATTCTTAACCATATCAAAAGCTAGTTATTCCTTTAACATTATAGTTAATTAGTAAAAATACCAGTCTGATTTGTGAAACGAAAAGTATAAAAAGATCTTAAGGTCTTAAATGGCTCAATTGTAGGTACTTCGTATTTTTTCTGTGGGTTTGAAACCTTTCATTCCTGAATTTGAAAAAATAATACAATGCCAATTTTACAAAATATCGGCAATAACAATTGTGAACCGTACCTTCACAGCAGCCATGTGGGAGACCAGGTATTACATAAGTTACATCTAAGATTGTGAGCATTATCCTGGCGACATAAATTGGCTTGCTTCCAAAGGATTCGAGAATAAGTTTATATTATTGTACAAAATATTTATTCATTGAATCAGCTCTCTGACTATTAAAAAGCCATTTTCTACATCTGAAAATTGAAACGTCGGCACGCGATTAAGATGACATCTTTTACGTTTACTTAGCCTACCGTATGCTTAATTTTCAAAATGCATAGATATTATATTTGATTTTCAGCCAATGGCCATAGCAGGGCATTTCACATGAACGCCCGTAGGTTCCCCAATTTCAATGTCAAGTAGTTCCAATTTTAGCTACCAGACGCCACTGTCACTGAGACCCAACGACGTACGTTTGAACTCGGTAGAGCGTGTCTAACCCAATAGCCTACACATTTTGGCTACACACTACCAATTGTAGTTGTAAGTTCCTTTACGTGCCATAAATCTATGACATGGGCCCGACGACTTCGACTGGGTTTGAATCCGCGAACTTGGGCATAGCAGTTCAGCATGCTACAGACTACGCCACCAAAGCCATGCATAGATATCCTACCGAGACATGCTTCTGATTTATAACCGACTGGCTCCGTGGCTCAGCGGTAACGTTCTCCCTGCTGTGCCCAAGGTTTCAGGATCTAATCCTGAGGCAGTCGGCTGGCATCTAAGGGTGCATAAATGCGATGGAACCGTGTCTGTAGATTTACTGGCACGTTAAAGATCCCCTTCAGGGCAAAATTCCGGCACCCCGGTGTCTCATAAATCCACAGTAATTAAAAGGGACCTAAAACCAATAACATTATTATTGATTTATAACCAGTTAAAGACCTAGTTCCGTTGTTTGATTGAAAAGCTTTATAATACTTTCTACTGCATATCCCAATTAATGGTGGCCGCTGGAACCAATCAGGCTTATTTTGGTTTTGGCCGGGGATTTAAGGCCAGATGCCCTTCCTGACGCCACGTAAATTTTCAGGTGAAAATTCCACCCCACTGTCACCGGGATTGGAACTCTGGCCGTCCGGGTGATTGACGTGCAGCTAAGCCACTGCACCATCACGCTCCCCTTGAAAAGCTTTATAATACTAGCCTAAAATCCATAGATAAATCTTACCTTCTAGGGTCCTTTGGAAACTCGGGTGTCGTCTTGCTATTTGAACAGTCGGTCAACACGAATACACCCAATTAGATTGGACGAGGAGTAACAATTGATTCCCTGTGTAATTCATAATACAATAATAATTTATACATTTAATAAAACGCTTCTCATACACCCCTCCCATTTATGTGAGAAGTGTTTTATTAAGTGTACAAACGATTCATGTATTTTTTCATTTCAGGCATTAGGAGATAAATTGTCACTGTCCACCTAATCTAATTGGGTACCGAACACTCTTGTTGACTGACTGAAAAGCGATCATATAGGTTACTTAGTTACACTGAAATATATCTTCTAATATTAGATCTGTTTACTGAACTGCACATCTCCTCTTGTAAAGCACATGTTAAATTTAAGATATAACCTTTTCACAATGCTCATATACAGTAAATCCAGCAACAATAACATACACCAACATAGCGCAGTCGGCACATTCTTGCTGGCTTCATGAGAGCATTATTGTCTAGCTGTAGAAACATATGAGCCAAGCTTCGCGATCTGTAGGTAGACTGTGGTTATAAGTTGTCATGAAGACTTGTGTAGCCACAAATGAGGACCCGGGCCAAAAGACGACAACAGTACATCCCCACAGACACAAATCACAACCTGCCGTTTTTCCAATGGTGGGGGGTTCTAACCCCCTCTAACATCCTCATGGTTACGCCACTGCGTGAACTGTAGCTGGCCGCTGGCCCCGCTCCAGCAAAATAATCACTCTGTACAATCGGCACTGTTAGATAATGAAATTATTCTCAAAACTTTAAATAACACCAAATGTTGGGAATATTTTCAGCCTTTGAATGCATATAAAACAGCAGAAAAGATGTATCAAAACTTGGCCAGAGATGCAAATATTCTTCTATAATCTTGCATTGGTTACGTAGAACTGGAGGGCAAGTTTAAAATAACCATTACACTCCCTGCCTAGAAGAGGGACACACTTCTGTCCACCAATATAGCGAAGCCCCCACCAATAGAAGGTAAGATATTTTCAGGAGGGGAGTCAAAGGAGTTGCAAAGGAGACCATTCTCCGATACAAGAAAAATAAACCGGTCTTAATATTATAATAATATTTACGCCATTAATAATATTGATTGAACCGCATTTTATTGGACTAAATAGCAGTAAAATGTTAAGACATAAATATAGGATTTATTCTTAAACTATACACTGCAATAGTAGGTATTGTTAATTGTTTTAAGGGGGCGTGGTGGCGCTGCGGTCAAGCTGTTGGCCTCTCACCACGGTGAACCGGGTTCGATTCCCGGTCAATACATGTGAGATTTTCAAAGTGAAATGCCATAAACTGTGGTTCAGATTCCAAGTAAAAGGAGGTCCCGTGGCTTATGATCTCGAGATTAACGGTCACGTTAAACTACAATCTTTCCTTAATTGTTTTAAAGGGTGGACCAGAAATAAAAGTTCGGTAGGCCTAGGTATCAGGGTAGAAATATTACAAATTATATTATCCTTCATCGGACATCCTTCGTCTTCACATTAGCATACTTTTCGTACATACATAAGTTGCCAGAGTCAAATTCGCGATAATCATATCCAGTGGCGGCTGGCGAATATTTTTCCTGGGTGTGCACTATTTTCATTAGCGTGGTTCATGGGCACCCGCAGGATTTTTTCTGGGTGAGGGGGGCATGTATTTTTTATTTTGTTACCTACATGTCACTAGGTGATATTGAGACTTACACCCCCCACCCCCCGCCCTCCCACCCCCACCCCCCGCAATTTTCGTTTTATTTCTTACTTGCTTTGGGACAATATTTGGCTGCTCTTAAACCTTTTTAGTTCAGAGTTTTTGTCCATAGGAGTTCGCTTTTCTTTGTGAATCATCGTCAAAATATTCATTCTTTTAAAACAGGCAAAAAGTAGTATCACCATGTATGGACAAAATTAAAAATCAAGCAGTTCATTAAAATAATAATGTTAATCCAGTTCGCCGATTTTTTAAATAACTGAAGATATTCTCAAATAATCCCAAATTACTAAGTTAAATAAAACTGTGGAATTATCCCTACATCTAAATAAGTTAACCATCAGTAACAATTCACTTTATGAAATAAACTGGTGTGACAATGAACAGTCGAAATATTCTCGGGATTTCAGGGGGTGGGGACACGGCCCCGCCTTGCCCCTCCCCCCCCCCCCCTCTCCTCCCCCACCTCCCGCGGGCACCCATGAGGTGATATAGTAAAGGACTGCTTGATATCAGAGAAAACTGTATTCAATTGCGCGGTAAAACGGATGTACCTCATTCATAACGAATGCCGCAGGTCAGAATCACAATTTCATCGGATTAAAATTGGAATATAAGTTAGTCTTCATGAAAACCTTCAAGAGAACAAAACAACGTAAGTTATATATGAGGGCGAGAACTGCGAGTG
Source organism: Meconema thalassinum (assembly GCA_946902985.2). NCBI lineage: Eukaryota > Metazoa > Arthropoda > Insecta > Orthoptera > Tettigoniidae > Meconema > Meconema thalassinum. The sequence goes on along the minus strand of OX336395.1, from coordinate 259,023,310 downwards.
TCACAAGTTCACGCGCAACATTGCAAGACATGGTTTCGGCAGTTGACGAAGCATCTCGGATGTCTCCGTCCGCGCCTGCGCCTCGGCTCCTTGTTGCAATCTGCGGGCAACGTCCAGCCGTGTTAACTGTTGGGATAGGGCTTACCGGGTCTAGCATATCTGCCATACCCTTCACTATTGAGATCTGGTTGGTGCTTGGGCTTCGCTACGACCAAACGGACGAGCGCTCCTAGACCGCTGGCGCGCCTAACTTTTTCAGTCAGTTGACAGTAACTTGCTATATGATTTCCTGAATTATTAAAGAACAGAATTATGAATTCCTATCTCTATATATAAAACCACATGTACACATCATAATGAGAATCAAAATTCTAATGGTATTCCCGAACACGGAGAAAGCTGAAATTTGCCATGATGTTGGAAGGTAGGTAGCAACCGAAGGGAAAATTCCGTAATGTCAAAATTTTGCACTTGGGAATATATTAAGGGGGCTCAATATAGCTAAACAAATTTCAAAATTGATATTTTAAGACCTACGATCTTGATATTCATTATATACATGCATTGTAAGGCTCTGGTTAATAATCAGTTGACAGAATGGAGCTCTTGAAATTCATATTAGAGATATTTACGATTTTAGATTTCTGGCCGATTTTTTTCTAAGTACTCGAGCGGTTTGAACCGAATAAATTTTCAAAATTTGTGAATTAAGAATACTTTCATTCGATTTATTAGGTCTTTTTAGGTCGAGAACCGTAATTTTATTTTGCATCTTTACCGACTTTTTTATTTTGGTTTCGGTGATAGAATTTTTCAAGTATGATCTCAAGCCTCCTTCTATATAAATAAAACCACATGCACACATCATAACGAGAATCAAACTTCTAATGGTATTCCCGAACACGTATAAAGCTGAAATTTGCCATGAGGGTGGAAGGTAGGTAGCAACCGAAGGGAAAATTCCGTAATGTCAAAATTTTGCACTTGGGAATATATTAAGGGGGCTCAATATAGCTAAACAAATTTCAAAATTGATATTTTAAGACCTACGATCTTGATATTCATTATATACATGCATTGTAAGGCTCTGGTTAATAATCAGTTGACTGAATGGAGCTCTTGAAATTCATATTAGAGATATTTACGATTTTAGATTTCTGGCCGATTTTTTTCTAAGTACTCGAGCGGTTTGAACCGAATAAATTTTCAAAATTTGTGAATTAAGAATACTTTCATTCGATTTATTAGGTCTTTTTAGGTCGAGAACCGTAATTTTATTTTGCATCTTTACCGACTTTTTTATTTTGGTTTCGGTGATAGAATTTTTCAAGTATGATCTCAAGCCTCCTTCTATATAAATAAAACCACATGCACACATCATAACGAGAATCAAAATTCTAATGGTATTCCCGAACACGTATAAAGCTGAAATTTGCCATGAGGGTGGAAGGTAGGTAGCAACCGAAGGGAAAATTCCGAAATGTCAAAATTTTGAATTTGGGAATATATTAAGGGGGCTCAATATAGCAAAATAAATTTCAAAATTTACATTTTAAGACCTACGATCTTGATATTCATTATATACATGCATTGTAAGGCTCTGGTTAATACTCAGTTGACAGAATGGAGCTCTTGAAATTCATATTAGAGATATTTACGATTTTAGATTGTATTTTCCGACCTGGAATAATGGAGATAATTACGATTTTATATTTTTGGCCGTAAAATTTTAGAGTTTATTGGACTGTTAGCGAAAGTGAGCCGAATGAATTTTCAGATTTGTGTATTTTAGGAATAATTATATAGGATTTATTAGGTCTATTTGGGTCGAGAAACGTAACGTTATTTTGCCATATGTTTGTTGTTTATTGGTTTATTTCCAGTATGATCTGATTATGTATTGTTATATGAAGATTCCAGGGGAAGAACCTGACAAGTCACATTTTCCAATTTTTACAGGAGAACAAATTAAAAGTTTCAAGACTCAAAATGGTCATTTATTTCAATTAATTGTGGTATTTCTTCGCTTAAGTTTTTTAAGTACAAAGTGGAGAAGCACTACAAATTACAATTTTGAGGTTTGAAAAATGGATACAACGATACATTCAATTTTATGTTAGCATGTAGACACATTTTGCAGAGGAAGCATCTGATAAGTCCCTCAGGTTGAAGAATTTAGCTACTATTACAATAATACTAATCAATGACCTTTTTTTTTACAACCAAATGCTTAAAACTGCGTATTAATGTCACTAGTTCTGACTAATGCAGAAGGCGGTGAAAATGCATTTGCACTTCCAAACGGCAAAACTTGAATTGAAATCGGAGTTGAAAATTGTGTGAAATGTTTCGTATGAAACTTTCTGGTCAGGAAACTTCTCTTGAAACATATAAACATTGTCTTGGTGTTCAACGACTCAGGGGGTAAACCTATTCTGTCATCGTCATAGCGGCTGTTGCGCCCTTTAAATGTTTGAATGTTGTCGAATCATTGCCCAGGCATTAGCCAGCCTATGAGTTAAACTTTGTGGGCGGGTAATGCACTTTCCTCGACCATCTCGCAAGGATTTATTTCTATATTTTAGTTTGTTTAGTAAGTAATCTAATTTACCCTTCTTTATTCCATGCAACGACATAAATGCTGACTTTTCTATCGAAACCTCGATTTAAGGTTAAACAAGATGTTCAGTAAAGAACATATAGCCTACTTTCTCCTGTGTATATGTATAGTTATAACCCTTTGTCTTTATCAAGGAGTACAATTGAATCATTTCTGGGTTTAAGACCTTAGGAACTATTTACCTCTACCAAACACCACAACCTAGGAAAAACTATTACCATCATTGAAGAAGGAAATAGATATCTCAAGAATTTTATGGAAGTCGAGACATAATCGACCGGACGTGGTCAACATCAAACTTTGAGTTGAGGCATGTGTTTACACGTCTAGCTATCCATGGTTTTCACCACCTTAATTGCATTAACCAATCTTTCCATGACCCTACAGTGACGCATGTATGTCGAATATGTGGACAAGCATGTGAACGCTACCACTTAGAGCTCTGTAGTAAAGGAAGCAATCAATCAAATCTATGCTATTCAAATCCCCAGAGCGCAATTTTAGTGTAGCCAACATGTTCATTCTTTATTTTCTATTGCTATTTGGCTGCAATAAAAAAGAATCCTGAACTGGCACCAACAGATAGGGCACAAGTAGTATGTAAGTTCGTTCAAAGATATATTTTCACGGTCGGCTTAGGCCCTTCATGGGGTTGACTTTTTTAATCACTTTCTTCCACGTTCATTTTCAGACAACACTGAAAGAAACTCCTAGAAATACACTCCAGATACAACTTTTCAACAGTCAAATACACCACTACAATGACCAAGGTAACAATGACGAATAAATAACAGTGTTGTTTCTGTACTTAATAGCAGTACAGGACATCTATCATAAAAATAAGAAAATTCCCAAAAGCTTCCCCGGACTTGTCAGACTATTTCCCTGTACACCATTTGCAAACATTCAAATTTCTTTGGACTGGTCAGGTTGTTCCCCTGTACGGTTACATCATAATTTACTACACTAAAGGAGCTATTAATAGAGACAAAAAACATAAAATTCGTTCTTTGGACTTATCAGGTTTTTCCCCTGGACTCTTCTTAACTTTACAACAGTGGTAGATTTTAGTGCCTTTCCGTAAACATGAGTTGGTGGCACTGGCTATTACGCTCAGCATGGCCGACTGAATGCGAGCTGTGCTCTATACCGCCCTTGACATTCCCAGTTAGAACCCATGCATAGGGTGTAATTGAAAAATGTCCTCTTGTTGCCGATAGAGTGCACTCGCATCCAAGGATAGGAGTAATTAAAGGTTAACATGTTCATTAGGTTCATTAAATGTGTTTCTCACTAAGATGCGAAGTTTGGTTTCAGTTTCAATTTTGTAAGTAGTCGGTGGTAATATACTGAATTCCTTAGTTGATTGGTGTGATTGCTGATGAAGTTGTAAAATACTGGGGTAAAATAATAAACTATGACTTGAACAATGCAGCTCAAATCCAGTATGCCATAATGGTGTATGCCATTAAGCACTTCGAATAGGAAGAAAAGCGGAGGTGTGCTTTCATTTCACGAGTTTTGGTGTGATAGAGTTAGGTGTGAAGATTGGCTTAACGTGATTTCCCTTGATAAATTTCTTCCGGACACAAACTCTTCTTCGTCTGTTGTGTGTAGTCTTCATTTAAAGATTCTCGCACTGTAGACGTGATCGTCAAATCGTGCACCACGGCTCTGAGGGCACGTGTAGCAAGTCCAGATATCGTAGGTTCAAAACCCCAGCGACGACAGAAACTATCCCGAGTGTGTTTTCTCCACACTCCATCCAGGCAAATGCCTGGATAGTACTTTACCACTGCTAGTAACTTCCTGGCCTCTGAGACCTACGAAGATATCCAATTAACTAAGGAATCAACCATCCTGTCCAAACCCATAAGGTATCTTCTGTAAAATGGGTATCAATGTTTTCTAGCGATTCTGGGAATCATTCCTTAGTTCATCCACCTGGCGCTCATGACTATTGGGACGTGCGTTTGGTGACCACGGGACCCCAGCTGAGTGTCCGGTATTTCTTCCACTTTTGCCAGGCTCCTTTCTGTCATCTTTCCTGTCGACCACCCTTGGTCACCAGTCATTCAATTACGGCACTCCCCCTCCCTCAGGGGCTTACAACTTGTGGGACGTTTGTTGGCAACCAGGGGACCCCAGCAGAGTTCGCAATTGCTTCCACTTACTTGTGCCTGGGTCCTCTCTGGCATCTTTCCTCTCGAACTCCCTTAATCAACTCTTGTTCTCTTCCTACCCTGACAGTATTTGGGTATCCGAGGTATAGGGAGACTTTCAAACCCCACCTAAATTGACCCTTGTCTCATCTTTCCTGATACCCTCATTCTTCGAAGAAGCAGACCTCTTGTTCTCTTTTCATCATATCTCCTGCCTTCTGCACAAGGCCAAACTATTGTGACATCGTGCCTTAAATTCCACTTGCTAACATCCGTCGAGTTCTACATGAAAACACCCCCTCGTACATGCCATCAAAATTTAGTTACGTGTCCTAATATCTTAACCGAAGCACTCGATCTGTCTCTTACCTCGTCATCCCAATCAATCACTCATCCATGTTCAACCACTCTTTTGCTGTAGCTGGGTCTCGACTATGGAATTCAACTCAAGCCGATATCAGATATCTATATTAATTATTAGTGTAAGAGAGGGCCGTGAGCCCTAACTTCAACACTACTGAATATATAAAATTAATAAAGGAGGCAGGGTGTGTGTAGCCCCATCACTTAAGGTGCACCCTGGGTAGTGCTACACCCTCAACGGCTCACGGCTGTTGAGTTCGTGAGGATACCTGAGCTGGATCTGTTTTCCCTTTTTCCAGTGACTCTGGGGCCGACCCTATTCTATGTCCCTTTCCGATCTGCCTTTCATGGCTCTACTTCCTTCCAAATCCGTCAATTCTCTCTTTTCGAGGGTTGACGGCATTTCTTTTACCTGTATTTTATTTCCTTAATTCCTTGCTTTTTGTCCATTTCTTCTCCTAACCCGTAAATAGTAGTTAGTTTTAGTTTTAGTGTTCATTTCATCAACATTTTCCATTTTCAAGCAAACAAATTAGAGGCCGATAACCTCGATGTTGAACCCTTTAACATCAATTAGCACCATCATCAAATTACAGTTTCAGCAATACTATAACCTACAATTAAAACTGCAAGTCCGGCTTACGTTGTAAGCACATAGGAAAAAATTTCTTGTATGCAATGTTTGGATTGCATTTCTTAGAACTCTTGACTACTCTCCACTCATTAACCTAACTGCAGCAACGGGCTTGCCAGCGGTATTGCAGATATATTTTTATCAAAGATTACGCATATTATTGCGCAAACCGAAATACCGGTTGCTTTCGAATGAATTCTGTACGAACCACTCAGCAGGAATGTTCATGAAGTTTTATAAAATCCGAGTGAACATGATAGAATTCTATTTTAATCAGGTGGATTCTCTCAGATTCAATACCACGCTATTTTATCTTGTGATATAATTTACAATTTGTTATTGCGGAAATTATAATGACAAATAGTGCCATAAGTCGTTGTTATACTATACTGCGTGAAAGCGCTGTGTGAGCAGTTGAATAACTAACGGGATTTCATGTAAACAGCCTCATTGCTTAGGCCGGTATTGGAGAGAGCAATTCGCATCCAGTCGGCTGTACGCTCAGCCTCCAGTACACTGTGTGTTGTTGAGGTCTGGCAACACTGTCGACTCTTGCTGGTTAACTCCTGCGCGTCTCTCCAGTTGATCATTCGCTCTAATTCTTGTCTGTTCATTCTCGGAAACAATCACAAAGTGTAGTGGAGCGCAATAAGTTGTTCGTGAGCTCAAATTCTTTCTGCCGAGTTTCTTCTGACTTGTGTACAATTACAGTGATAACATATAGGTCATCAGCTCCTAATGGAAATAAATACCTCAACGACTCTATAGACGTGGGAACATTCGTTTCACCTATTTGTTATCTTTCAACGAACTTGATGAAGTATTCAGTTCAATATTTCCTTCTTGTGATGGCGCAGTGGTCGAGCTGCTTGCCTACAACCAAGGCAGACCGGGTTCTACTCCTGATGGGGGTGAAGGATCTAGGTCAGCTGCCTTTTATCATATGGATAATGACAATTATGAGAATTAGTACCAGAGCTTACAATGAATTTATTTGTGACTTACTCGAGGAAGAAACTTCGGTGGCGGTGGCATGCTGAACAACTATGACCAATATTGTGGGATTTAACACGGCTGAACTTATCGGATATTTTAAGAGCGTTAAAATCCTTGAGTATGCCTTCATTCGGAGGGGAAGTAAAGCTGGCGGGCCCATGTCAAAGTTTTATGACATGTGAAACAACCTACCACTACAATTGGTAGCATGTAGCTAAATTAGTAGGTTATTTGGATAGAAACGCTCTATCAAGTTCCAGCGATCGCCGCTTGGTGTCAGTGACGGTGGCGTCTGTTGGCCAAAGTTGGAACTACTTGAAATTGAACTTGCCCAGTCTCATTCATTTTTCATTAACTCCTCTCATGTTGGCGTCAGGAAGGGCATCCTGCCGTATAACCATCCGCCATATACATTTTCATCGCATATCATCCCCAAACCCGTTGGAAAAGGGATTAATAAGGGAAAGGCATGCATACTAGAGGAAGAAACTGACCAAGAGGAGGAAAATAAAAGACGAGGGGAAGAAATGCCAACAACCCTCGAGGACGTAGGATTGAGGGACTTGGAAGGAATTAGAGCCTTGGATGGGGGATTTTAGAAGTGAAATATCACGTCAAAGGTTCGTATTCCTCGCATAAATGAGCTCCCGTGGCTTATAATATCGAGATAATCGGTCGCATAAGACTACAAGCAACCTTATTATTATTATATCAACAACTAGGAAGAAGAGATAGAAAGGGCAGATGACCTCGTCGTTCCATCCCTTAGAAAAATTACTAACTAAGAGATACACCATCACCCCTGGAAGAATGAGAGATGAGGAGCTTTGAGTTAAACGGGGCCATGCAATTCCCGAGTAACGAGAAGATGGAAGAAACGGACCCAGCTCACTTGTCCCTCGGGTCGTGTTCAGCAACACTCATCTTGGACTTTTGGTAACCTCTTACGACACTGAGGTTGTATTCGATCTCCCATCCGAAGGGAGATAATAGGTCTGACTCATCGAAAAACGTGCATATTATACCGTTGTACCGTTGGAATTAAAGAAACCAGACGTTGACCACGGGGCTAGCCGAGTCCAGCATTGTTTCCACTTATCCTACTAGTGTCAGGCTTGTACCTTAGCAGTGTAATGTATGACAGCCTAGGCATTCTTTCAGTTTCCATGCTTTGATAACCTTTGACTTTTCTTTTCCCGATACCTTAATTGTTTGAGGTGACAGTACTCTCCTTTCCCCTCTTCTTCGATAGCGTAGGCTAATTGTAGATGAGGAACATTTGACCTAGATGTTCCATTCCATTAAAACAACAGCAATCACAAGGTAGATGATAGAGAGGAAGCCGACACGAGTAAACCTTGGTCGCTACTAAGTTGACGAAAATTACTGCTTGTGATATAAACAGTGGGATCTGGGTTTCTGTTTGTATGTAAAAACCTATTGACGCAGAATGTAATATGGATACCACCTTTTTTTGTCTAGGGGAATTTTGTAGTGTAATGTATCGCGATCTCTACTACCCCCATTTCTTGTTCAATAACAATCTGTTTTCCCGGGTTTTTTAACTTTAATTATAAAGTTTATTGCAGGCATATTCTTATAGCGGACGATAGTCTTTAGAAGGGTTTTAAAATACAAAGATGTGTATATTTTCTAGTTCTGATACCGGTACGATTCTGTTGCAATGGCATCCTGATGCGTTTTCTTTCACCACGGGCGTATTGGGCAACTGTAGCATATCCTGGATTCGGTAGTTTGAATCCTGGCATGGACAGAGGCTTTGTTGAGTAACACTCTCTTTAGGGAATCTCGGGGCACCCACTCTATCCCTGTCCCTAATGCATTTAGGCTACACGAGTCCAACACACACCCACGTACATGGGGCTGTTGTACAAAATGTCCCATGCCACTGATATGAGAATAACATGTTGGTATGATCAAACTACAGACCCGATGATCATATATTTAGGCCTATAGTTTGCAATTTGATATTTTTTAACTAACGAAATATTCATTCGAGGGGTACCGTACTGGTATGTTACGTAACATTACCCTAGTTGTAATATTGATCCATATTTCTTTACCTTTACGGTATGTTATGAATTCCTCGGCTTGTAACTTTTCCATAACCAATCTGTCAACCAGATGAGAAACTAGTACGACTGGCATATTCCTGACACGGTTCATGTCTAGGTTAGCCAAGAATAACGTAGGCTAAATACCGGTACGGTAACTAATGTTGAGAGCATACAAATGACGCTGAGAACAAATCATAGGTGTGAGCTGGTTCAAGTTGCATGGACGTGCCCAAGGGCCTTGCCCCCCTCCCCTGGAATCCCGAGAATATTTCGATTGTTCATTGTGGGAGACATCGTTGCTTTACGTCCGTAGGTGTAACCTTATAGTGCCCTACACGTGTGGCGCTAAATAAGCAGCTACATTGGCTGCTGGACCAAAATAATTTCCTTGCGGATATCCCAGCAATTTGAGGATACAACTCAATTGTAATCATGACCACAAACGGTTCTTCTGAGAGCCAAATGCCAACAAAGGGACTAGGACATTCACTGACGATACTGCAGATGAATATTAAGGGCTTTAGCAAATTGGTAAGCGATATTGTTATAAGACTGCTGAATGACAATCAAGTGAATGTTCTACTCTTACAGGAAATTCATTGTGAAGATCTAAACCAACTCCTGTCTAGATTCAAGTTACCAGGATACAGCCTTATTTCAGCTGCCTTTCATAAGAGCTATGGCACAGCAACTTATGCTAAGTACAACATCGAACAGGTGGAAGCCTTAAGTACAAACTCTGACAATAATATGTTCATCATCAAAACCAGGATTGCTGGCATGGAGATTATTAACACCTATTTATTTATTTATTTATTTATTTATTTATTTATCCTATGGCTTTTAGTGCCGGGAGTGTCCGAGGACATGTTCTGCTCGACTGAGTCTGTAGCTGCCTCCAGTGGACACCCTTATTAGAGTGAGCTACAAGTTCCGTTCAATTTCAAGTAGTTCCAACTTTCGCCACCTGATATCAATGAAACCTAGAGGTGAACGTTGATACTTTTATACAGCGTTCTGATGAAATCGAACCTAACAATTTAGCTTTATACAAGTTTCGTCTGTGAAAGGATATTTTACATGCCATAAATCTATGTCATGGGACCGCCGGCTTTACTTCCCCTCCCAAGGAAGGCAAACTGAAGGATTTTTAACGCTCTTAAAAAATCTGATAACTTCGGCTGGGTTTGAACCCGCTATCTTGGGCACATCAGTTCAGTATGCTACCAACTACGCCACATCTATAAACTACCTACCCAACCCTGGGTTATCGGAAGTATCCAGAACGTACAGCACCCTACTGTCATCCTGGGAGATTTCAACAGCCACCATATGCTCTGGGGATATAAAGATTCCAATTCAGATGGTGATATTGTATTAGAATGGGTAGAGTCTGAATAAGTTTTTCTTATGTATGATACTAAAGAAAAGGGTAACTTTCATTTAGCGAGATGGAAACAGGATTATAACCCAGACCTTTGTTTTGTTTCCAAAGATGCACTAGGTAGATCGCTTCCGTGTAGAAGAAAAGTATTAGACAATTTCCCACGAAGCCAGCACAGACCAGTTCTTTTAAAAATTGGCATTGAAGTCCCAATTATAAGATCAAATCCCCTCCCTAGATGGAACATTACAAAAGGGAATTGGGATTCTTTCACCAGTGAGATGGAACACAATATCCAATGGATACCACCTGTTCTTGAAAATTATACACGTTTTACTGGACTGATGTGTGCTATAGCAAAGAAGCACATTCCCAGAGAATTTAGGAAAGAGTATATTCCAGGATGGAGTGTAAAATGTAATGAGCTATATGAAGAATATCAACTCAGCAAGCATGGACCCTACTTTGGAAGCTGGGCAGTACTCCAAACTACTGTAGCAAGACCTGAAAAATCAAGTCCGAACAGGTAGCAAGGAGAATTGTTGGCTTATCCAAAACATCAAAAGACAGAAACAAAAATGAAACAAGACACAACCTAATGAATTGAAGATTAACCTTTGTAGAGCAGAAACAAACACTCGCTTTTCAGAAGACTTCTCTGTCTTGGAGGTGTCTAATGATCGGAAGGAAAGAAAATTAGGAAAAGCAGCAGGCTTGGATTGCATTACCCAGAATTTCTGAAACACTGTGGCCTTAGAACTCTGAAATGGCTTTCTAAATTCTTTAGTGACTTCCTAAAGAAAGGAAGACTTCCACCTCTTTTTAAAAGAACTAAAATTGTAGCCATACTAAAACCTGGTAAAAGCGGATGCAATGCGGAAGATTACCACCAATTACCGTACTGAGTATCTGTTATAAACTGCTAGAGTGACTGGCTTATAACTGAATCGCAACTACTGTACTATAGTACATCCCCGTCGACCAGGCAGGTTTTAGACCCAAAAGAAACTGCTGTGATCAGGTTTTAGCACTAGTCAGTCATATTGGACAAGGCTTTGAAGAAGAAAAAACCTTTGCAGTGGATGTGGACCTATCATCATTGTTCGATACAGAATGGCGGAAAGGAATGATCCTGAAGTTCCTGAAAATTATTCCTTGCAGGACATTAGCCTCACTGCTCAACAACATGCTCAGCAACCGACTAATTGAAGTACACATAAATGGAAAAATAAGCAGGTCCTGTAGATTAAAGATGGATTACCACAGGGCTCAGTCCTTGCTCCACTTCTCTTCAACCTTTACACTGCAGATCTTCCTCCGACCACTTGAAGAAAGTTCATATATGATGATGATATAGCCCTGACAGCCCAGTCCACAGATTTTGAGACTGCTGAAACAATTCTCACACACTATCTCCTAAAATTGGACAGCTACTTTGACACTTGGCGACTGAAGCCCAACATCAGCAAAACAGAGGTCAGTGCCTTTGATCTGGGTAGTAGGAGGGCCCATTACATTCCCCAAGTACAATTGAAAGGTCAACAGCTAAAATATTGCACCCAACCAAGATATTTGTGTGTTGAGCTGGATCTCTCTTTGACATACAAAGAACATCTCTACAGAACAGCAGCTAAAATCAGAACACGTACGGTAACAACATCCTTCAAAAAGTATGTGGTACAAGTAGGGGAGTAAATGCGACTGTTCTTCGTGCAACAGCTCTCGCCTTAGTATACTCGGTTGCTGAATATTGTAGCCCCATATGGATCAATAGTGCACATGTAGGAAAAGTTGATGTCCAGTTAAATGATACAATGAGAACAATATCGGGCACTCTCAAATCCACACCACTCAAGTGGCTAATCAAATATTCACCCTCCTCCTCTGCGAAGGCTAACAGCTCTAAAAGGGGAATGGTCAAAATGCTCTGCAAATGATCTCTTACACATACATCAGGTCTGTAATCCACAGAAGCAAGGGAGATTAAAATCTTGACATCCGTCATGGCAACTAGGCAAGATGCATGTTGAATCTAAGTTCAATATGGACGAAACTTGGCGAGAAGAATGTACTATATCAAATCCTGATGAGCTAGGATTGATCATCGACCCCTGCAGGAAACCTCCTCGTTTCCATCTTTCAAGAAGGATATGGACGTCACTGAACAATTCTTTTTTTCAATTTCCGTTAAGTGCCTCCAAACTATCGTAAAATGGATTAACTAATTTAGAAACATTCATGGGAACGTCCACAACAACTCACCAAAGTTTCATTGCAATCGGATGAATGGCATGAATGCATACGGAATTTCGTTTATACGATTCGTGCGCTGTCACTCATTTGTTGAATCAACTTGTTCGCTACCTACTGTGAAATGGATTTGCTAAGTTAGAAACCTACACATAAGTGAACATAACAACTCATCAAAGTTTCATCACAATCGATGAATAGTATATGAACGCATACATGATTTTGTCGTCGCTCATTTGTTGAATCAATTCGTGCGCTACCTACTGTAAAATGGATTTAATAATCCAGAAGCCTTCCTTGGAGTGTACTCAACATCTCACCCAAGTTTCATTGCTATCGGATGAATCGTATATGAACGCATACGGGACTTTTCTTAAACGCTTCGCGCGTCGTCGCTCGTTTGTTGAATCTACTCGTGCGCTACCCATAGTAAAATGGATTTACTAATCCAGAGGCCTTCCCTGGTGTGTACAATACATCTCACCCAAGTTTCATCGCTACCGGACGAATGGTTTATTAACGCATTCGGGACTTTGTTGAAACCTTTCGCGCGTCGTTACACATTTGTGGAATCTACTCGTGCGCTACCTATAGTAAAATGGATTTAATAAGTAAGAAACCTTCCTTGGAGTGTACTCACCATCTCACCTATGTTTCATTGCAATCGGATGAATGGTATATGAATGCATACGGGACTTTTTTTGAAACGCTCTAACGTGCAGAGACAAACAGAAGAATTCGACATCACCGATGGTACAAAACATAACTTTCCGCCACGTGCTGAGTGTAAGATACAGTGGCACTTGCACAGGTTGCAACCAGGTGTCTCTAACGCGCAGAGACAAACAGTCCAAAGGCTTCGCGTTGACTAAGGCTAGCGGTTTCCTTGACGACTGTTTTTGACTGTATATTGTGGTTCTAAAATTGTGTGTAATTTGTGGTTCTAAAATTGTGTTCATTCCAACTACCGGGTCAAATTGTAAATCAAAATCATACAGGGACACACTCTAATATAGGCCTATATTGAAAATTTCATCAAAATCGGTCTAGCCATTTAGGAGGAGTTCAGTCACATACACACGTGTCGAAGAATTATAATATAAAGATATTGCCCATTGTAACACCAGTTTATTCCACAAATTGAAGTTAGGCCTACTGATAGTTAACTGATTTAGATGCACGGATAATTCCACTGTTATATTTTACTTAGTACGGTAGCTTGGGAATAGCTTATTTGAAAATATGAAATGTTGCCGGTATTCAGAAAATCGGCGAACTGGATTAATATTACTGTTTTAATGAACTGCTTAATTTGTATTCTTGTCTGTACAGTATATGGTTACACAACTACGGTACCGTCCTTTTTACCTGTTAGAAATTGACATTATGACGATGATTCACAAAGAAAAGCGAACATTTATGGACAAAACTCTGAACTAAAAAGGAACTTCGCCTATTCATGCCATAAAGATGATGTTGCCTACCCAGCGGTTTCAGAGAAGTCAAATTAAGAATAGGCCTATCACGAAGCCACTAAGAAATTAAACGATGAATGCAGAGGAGGGGTTAAGTCGCTTCCTTGGAAAAAATCCTGCTGGCGCCCATGGACTGACATTGGTTTCTGCAAGTTACAGATGTCATAGTTTACTTCCAATGAAATAATAATCAGTAACGGTAGCCTAGTAATTTTAGGGAAATGAATCTTCAAAAAAAAAAAACAATCGAACTAGGCTATTATCGTGATAACACCAATTAGAATTGATCACAAGTTTCAAGGTATCTGGTCAGGGATATTAATCAGTTAGGGAAAACGGGGAAAAGATAGAAATAGTGGGCAAAACGGAAATGTGTTATATCTTAAATTTATAGTTGCCTTGATATACAGGGTGCTTCAAAAAATGTATACACACTTTGAATTTCCATAGAAAATTTATTTACCGTTCTACAAAGTTAAATTTCGGGAAATTAGAAAGCTGAAAGTCCAATGTAAATGAAACATAAATAACAAATGTTAATACTGTTCAAATTGGCGACCTGCAGCATCAATAAAATTCTGAGTACGAGTCACCACTGATTCTGTACATCGTATCAAAACGTCCAATGAGATTTCTCTACACACGGCTTGAATCTCATTCCAAAGAAAGTCTAGGTTACGTGGTTTACGTTTGTACACCTCATCTTTTACTGTGCCCCATAAGAAGAAATCCAGTGGTGTAAGGTCTGGAGAGCGTGCTGGAAACTCGATTGGCCCCCTGCGTCCTATCCACTGGCCCGGCAAATTTTGATCCAGGTAAGCTCGTACGTCCCTGTGATAGTGCGGCGGGGCACCATCTTGTTGAAAATAAAAATTATCATTACCGTATAATGCACGAATGGCAGGAAATATGGAATCATCAAGCATTGTTAGGTAAGTTATACCAGTTACAGTGCCTTCAAATCGAAAAGGTCCAATTAGTCCCCTTGAAGACAAACTGCACCACACATTTATACCAGGCAAATTTACAGCTTTTTCAATTGTAATGTGAGGATTTTCTTCACCCCAGTAAACACAATTGTGCCTATTGACAGTTCCATTAAGTTTGAATTGGGCTTCATCCGACCAAATGATGCTACCCATAAATCCCGGTTCACGTATCACCATCTCCTGAACCCATTCACAAAATTGCAACCTTCGATATGGATCGTCGTCACTTAGCTGTTGCACCAGCCTTGGAATGTAAACACGATACTTGCCTCTCTTCAGAATGCGTAGCACGCTGCTAGCACTTACATCACTTTCACGTGCCCCTTGCCTTGAAGATTTGTTAGAAGAGCGTTGAAACAGTTCCAAGACTGCCGTTGATGACTCATCACTTGTAGCTGTTCAAGGTCGATCTGAATGACATTTATGCACATCACACACTGTTCCATGAACTTCGAATTTGTCTCGTATGCGTGTAATTGTTAATCTCGAAGGTGGTTCTGTATCATACTCCCTTCTCCACTGTCTTTGAACTTCATTTACATTCTCAAACTTCCAGTACCACTTAATAACCTGCTTACGTTCTTCAAAACTCAAACGTACGTCCGCCATGTTGATATTACAAATTCCAACTGACAATATAACATAGAGGGACGATTATGCTGCCACCAGGCGAAGAAATATAACATTAGTCTTGTAGAGCGGGAAAACTATGATAGTTTAAAGTGTGTATACATTTTTTGAAGCACCCTGTATATAATAAATATATGATATCTGAGACTGCAAAGGGAACAGAGGAGTCAAAGATAAACAGAACATCAAGTTATGTTGGCCAACCTGATGACGGTTAACTGTAGTGAAACTCGAAGGTGTGCATGGATTTGATTTCAAGGTAATGTACCCGAAAATCCGAAAGTAGCCTGTTAGAATATCCATTGCCCCAGCTGGATTGCCTATTTCTAACATCACCGGCAAATTACTACATTAGAAATCGCTCCCAACGTGGCCTTTAGGGATTAACATACAGCAGTTACAAGAATATTGTGGATCAACAACCAACTACACGGGGCACACCTACCTTTACTTACCTTCTCGGGGACTGGGAATTCAGCTTCGCCTACAATACATCCACAATACCCTAGTTCTTATATTTAAAATGAATCACACGCCAACAACAACAAATAACGAACTGAATAAAATGTATTAACAATGGTGTAAACTAACCTAGTATAAACAAAATAACAATCAACTAATTTAACAATCAAATTAAAATAAAAACACGCAATCATTCACACTTCCTTTCTACTCCACATCTACTACAATGCTGTGTTAAAAAAATATGAGCATAAAAACCTTGGCTTGTTTTAGGCCTACACAGCGTAAAAAGAAAACCGTTTAATGAAGGCTCTTACATTCGTGGCATTCCTAACACTTGATTTCATTCACAAGCATACGTTTATAGAACGCACGTGCACTGGCCTTGTTTCATCAATGAAACACCAGCACCACGCTGCACTCGGAACTGTTTTTCAATTTATACAAGGTGGCGAGTCTCCCACCTGTTCATATTATGACATCGCTCTCCAACTCTAACGGTGAATCATTCTAGCCAGCCCACATCGAGACTGCTTTTGTGTGCGTTTATAAAACACGAAAATTAACATTTAGATCTTACAAAAGTGCACATAACTTCTATGTTTCTGTAACAAGCATACTGAAAATTTTTATACACTCTTTCATTCACACCCCGCAATTGTTCATGACCAATTCGGTTCGACAATTACTCTTAACAGTGGATAATCATTCATACCAAAAACATCCACTCATAAAACACACGCTATTCCAAAACAATTAATTAATAAATCCTACTAAATTATTTAACTAATTAAATCATTTCCAAAAAATTATTTACATATAATTTACATTATTTAGTGTTGCTAACACGTTACTTTCCAGATTCTGGCTTCGCGGTTACAATACAATTCTCGACTAATTATATACACTGGTTTTCCACATAACCATTCTCTAACCTTTCGTAGTTTTGATATACTGCTTACACATCGTCTTATATAGGTTTCATTACATTGTCAGTATAATACAGTCGACTAATTAAGGTTAACTATACGTAATTACATAACTTCGGGTTTAATAAAATATAATAATTGTATCATTGACATAAGTAGACAATCGTTCTCAAGTTGTATTTCCGCTAAAATCCTCCTGTCAACAGAGCTAAATCGTTACTTCACGTGAACTGAACTACCTGTATACAACGGCTCTTATCATGATCCATGACTTTTTATCAAAGAACAACAATACTTTGACTTCCCTTTAAAATGCGGAACTCCCTTCGCACGAGCCTTCATAGCTCTACAAATCCTCATATAACAGTATATATGGCATAAACAATTATCATCCACTATGTTAAACAATAACCAAAAACGGATTAATTGTTATTAACATATCATCTGTAGGAACTTCTCTCAAATAATGGCATGACCCTCAGTATCATTCCACATGACCACTGAACTACAATTATACATGCTTAAGTTCTTCAAACGAAACTTCCAATTGTAATGAACGATATTAGACAATCGTGATTAACCTCATAAAATTTACTCCACAACAAGATAATTAACTGTTAACTCGTCTGTCGCAAATACATGTAATAAAAATAATACTCCTGTCTCACCTCACTTGTCAAGCTTAAAATTGTTTATCGTTGTAATATCAGGTCCACAAACTGACGTGATGTTACACAAATAGTGTAAAATAACACACATGTTATTTATAGTGTCAAATAGAATTCAATCTTGACCGGGATAAACTAGCTTTGAATTCCTAGCCAAAGATTTGAATAATCTTCGATCAAAAGGTATTTCCTCTAACATATTAAATGAACAAAGCTCTCAACTTTACAAATAATAAAAAGGTTTGTCAACGTCGTAATGTTTTCCCCCTCTACACAAAGAATGTTTATAGGTATTAAGACTTCGGTCTTATCAAACGACTAGTATTTCTTAGATCGTCGACAGTTGATGTACAATAATGATATAACAATATCATTCGATGTTTTTTCTGTTCTTGAAGTTTGATGTCGTTACATTAAAGTGCTCAAATTTAATTAAATAAGAATTTAATTTGAAGCTATGACACAATGTCAGAATACTTGGTTTAAATAAAATTATTAAAATTCGAGAGTTGAATCGACTAGTCTTCTATGAGGCAATATGATTCCTCAAACAAAAAATTTTAATGTCAGTTCCACAACTGATCCGTAGAATAAAATTGAAAAATAGATGAAAGGCAATCATCTCCTAAATAATCTTGAAGCATAAAAATCTTAACACACATCTGAAGTGTAAAATACATGAAAACACTGAAATACATGAAATATGAAAATATGGAAATATGAAAATATGGAGTAAGATCGTTGGCTCAGGATGTCACTAATCAAGCTATATACAATAAATGAGATACACTGCTACCTTATTTGGACGAAAACATGAAGATCTATGTAATACTTAATATGTTTCCTCAGTTCAAGATACTGAGATGGGTCTGCATTCGAACCTTGGATCTGCAACCTCAGAGATAGGAAACGACCCTCTCTGGAATTCACCAACATACGCATGGGCTCGAACGACATCCTTCTGGCAAATTCTTCTGTGTTGCTGGGCTACCCCTAGCATCTTGACAAATCTCTTCTGTAGAATCTTCATTCTCCGTCGTAAATATGCATCAGCCTCATCATTGGAATATAATTTATAGAAATATTCATATAAATGGTGAATGAAATATTTCCATTGCTAATTGATGTTACATTAGTGTTCGTAGACTGACGCAAATGTACAAGATGGACCGTACACTACGTCTGTATTTAAGAATACGTTGTCTAACGAAGCTCCATCGTTGTATCTTAACTCCTGTTATGGAATATATCTCTGGCGCATGCCTATTTCGTTCATCATATCAACAATGTTAATTGTGTTGAATTAAAATACTTGAAGAATAATAATAGTCATTCTGTTAATGTTTATGTGTTGCGCCAATATTAAAAGTTCTCCGCTATTGTTCACTTGCACTGCGCTCGCCAACTTCACGTTGCAATTTAAAATGATATTCAGCTTTATTTCCAACACATTTGAAAATCTGACTTAACAGGCTTATATTTTCGAAACGGTAAGTTTTAGAACGCTCGACTTTTCACAGAATGTAGTCTTCGACCTGTTCTTTATGTAAATTCACTTAATTAAATTCAGATCTCAATTATATAAGAGATATAATTAATTCAATGTTCCTCACAACTTCACATAAAATAGAAGTGCGGTAATCTCCTACGTTCCACCTAACTATCCTCGCGTCTCCACAAGTCGACAATCGTCGCACTCGGACTAAGCTTTGGGATCTCCGTTAACCCAGTAAAAACACTTCCTCACTCTTCAAAGACTGCTGGAATAAGAAACTCGATCCTTGGATCTCCCCCTCCAAGTCGACATTTGGGCGCCCATATAAATCTCCCACCATAATTTTAGCGCGTAGATTACTAATGCTTATTACTGCGTAGATTAACCGATCTGCGGTTTTTAAAGTATCAGAAATAATTTCTTTTAATTTTATCTTCATTAACAATTAAGAAAATCTTCTTCTACGGGCCTAAATGCATAATTTCCTCATATTATGTAGTTGAAGTTGATCCCGTCTTCAATAAGACTTCTCATTGGCTCTGGGCTGGGATCCAATAGCATAATTTATAACAATATTTATAATATTAATTTCCCAACTCGCTGTTGCTATGCTAATTTTAGCCTTCTAGAAGCATCTATTGTGCAATATATCACGTGATCGGGCTCTCCCACAGCCTCGAGCTTGTAACACTACCCTGCTGTGTCACACTTCCAGAAATAATATTTGCTGGTTAAATTTTATCATGGGGACGGAAAAGTAGTGGAGTAGTGAGAGTTCTGCTTAGTGTCATGGCCGCCGCGTGAGTCCAAGCCAATATCTCGTGAACCCATGGTCGGATGTTAACAAATGACGTGTCATTGGACTCGGGCTGACGGGGGCTTTGCTATGGACCACTCATTTCAACCCCTAAATAAAACATACCCCTACTAGGGGGTGAAATTGTAATTTTTAGTGAAAGTCTCTTTTCAAATACGACATGTATAAGGTGCGCTGCTAAAATGAACTTAAATGTTGTTGCTCATATCGCGCATGCGTTTTACGAGATGCCGCTATGGATGAACATTTTTGTTTTTGTTTTTTACGCATGCGCACTTGGGATTTTTGTAAGAGGGCGAGCTCTTTGAAAAAAATGATTGATAAGAAGAGGTTTTGGTGGTGAGGAGAGAGCCAGATAGTCGCCTACTTTCCTACGAAGTTTGTCGATATCTCTCAAACGCAAGGTCGGATTTGGACGTGTGACGTGTCAAATCGCTTGTCTCGAAGCCCTATACATGTTATTAATAGGTTAGAGTTTTGAGAATGAGGGAAACAGGCTTTTTTGGGGTAAAACCGTGATTTTAGACTTTTTCTGATATTTCACGAATGCATGGTCGGATTTGGTCCTATGACATGTCAAATGGCTTGTCTCGAAACCCTCTTTATTTTGGTAATAGGTTAAAGTTTCTGAAAATGAGGGAAACAGAATTTTTTGTTGTAAAACCGTGATTTTAGTCTTTCTGTTATATCTCACAAACCAATAACGCCAGAGACGTATACGAGGGATCGTAGGACTCGGGGTGACGCCCCTTTCCTTTCTCCTTTCGAATATAGTATTTATGTTTAAAAAATGTGAAAGGGCCTAACGACACTTATGTTGAAAACATTTCAGTTTTTAAAACTTTTCTTAAATTTGTCTAAAATGTTCATGACGAGTGGTTGTAGATAGAAAGAGACGATACCACTGGGCACGTGTTTCAACGAAGCTATTACTGGCCACGGTGGTGATATACCAATACAGTATTCGCTATTTTGATGAGACCGCGGGTCGAGGGTTCGTTTTCTGATTTTTCCTATGATGGAATTCCTAATTCCTAAACCCCCTGAAGGGGGTCTTTAACGTGTAAACGATTATGAGTGACATGGCAAATGATAATTCCTTGATCCGATGAAGTTGGCTTTAGATAGAACAAACAGAACTTGGTTATATGGTGCTTGAAATGAGTATAGAAAACAAACTTGCTGGGGCAGACTGACAGGATGTGAATGTTATTTGATCTTATTGGAATGCATTGACTTGACAGGACAATGAAAAAAAAAGCACAGAGATGCTGAGGACACTTGAAGGTCAAACGATATGGCAACCATGGTGGGAGGGGGAAGCTAGGATGATGTCGCCGATCATGTTCAATGTTCAATGGATGAATTTATATTTTGCGAAGCATTGTTTGGAGAGGGTCATGGGACGACTTGTTTTAAGGGTATTTATTTTTTCGATGTTTCCTATGGTGGACTCATTGATTGAAATCATTCAAAACTGCTAGGGCATGGCCTTGAGATTTTATAAACCGATAATGGGATTTTGACATACAAGGTCCACTCAGAACTTGACATGATGTCATTCTTTTTATGGCTTATGAATTTCCCCAAAAAAGACCCATAACAACAAGATCATGGACTTTTGCTTTTCATAATATATTGCAAACCCATAATGTTAGATGTTTACTGTGGATGACGAAATCTAGCTAGGTAAAGAAAGAATTATTGTGGGCTATATGTATGGTGACTGACACGTCTTTGACCATTGGAACTTGTTTTCAGATCTGAGTGTAGTACATAGGGAGTATAGGTTGTAGGCATGGATTGACAAACGATGCACACAAAATTCAATTTATCGATTCGAGAATTAAGAGTAGACTATCATTAATTAATTGGTTAAAGAGTGT
This sequence comes from Meconema thalassinum, assembly GCA_946902985.2. Classification (NCBI taxonomy): domain Eukaryota; kingdom Metazoa; phylum Arthropoda; class Insecta; order Orthoptera; family Tettigoniidae; genus Meconema; species Meconema thalassinum. The sequence continues at coordinate 259,001,472 of OX336395.1, read as the reverse complement.
AGCTAAAAATAAAAAAATGGTGACTACATTAAACTAAACTGAACCAAGTCGAATCAAACCCAACTGAACCAAACCAAGCCTAAAGCAAACCAAACCTAATCAAGAACAAGCCAAGGGCTTAAGTGTAAAACTTGTGGGGGAATGCAGTCATTGGCAATGTCCAAAGGAAGGGATAACGCTCTACCTTTAGAGGGTGAGGTAAAGCTAGCGCATGGTGCTAATGCATATTCCCAAGTACATGAACCACACACACACACAACTATCCTATGCTGTTTTTATGAGTTGACTGTTAAAACTTACTCAGTGGTTACTGAGCAAGATGGTCGCTACACACAACAAGCTTTAAATACTTGAGGCTAATAATCTATACACACACACGCACTCGCTTGTTCTAAACTAAACTGTCTCGCTGGCAGTGCTCACACAGTAGGCAAATGACAGAAATGCTTGGCTAACCGAAATACAATCATTTTCGGTTGTCTAATGATACCAGCTAGCCATTACATGCTATAGTGGTGAGCACATATGCCTCTTGCACTGGAGATCGTAACTCGATTTCTAGCTCTAAGGCCTAGAACGAATCAAACTAAGAAAGAATGGTATGGTGACGCAGTAGTTAAACTGTTAGCCTTTCAATAAGGTAGACTAGGGTTTGATTTTGGGTTAATATACATGTCATAAACAAACAAACAAAAAAAGCGGAGATAATGTTTAAAACTGATTACACTTGTCTCTTTTCAAATTATTACTTAGATTACAAATACAAAGGTGGACTGGGTTTGATATACAGTTAATGCTGCCTATCGCATACTAGCCTGTAAGAAAGCCAAACAAGCAAAAGGCGTAGGTAGAGCAGTGGTAAAATCACTATGTGTAGAGAACTACCTAACGGTTTTATGAACTGGCAATGCTATGTCGCATAAACAGTGCAGGATACAATCCGGCAACCATAATTTTTATCTTGTGGAACAGAGAAAATGCAATTTTACCTTGATGGATAGCAAATGAGTGCAGATGAATGACCTATGCATTAGCCTACCATAGGGTTATAACCACGAGGTGGAGGTGTGACTTTTATATTTTATTGTTTAGAGACATGGCTTTTTTTTTGTAACCAGTAGATTTAGTATTTTGTAAATATTCATTTTTGTAATTGTAAATAGTGGAAACATTTTTTTGTAATAGTAAATGTTAAATGTATAACAAAAGTTATTTGGGATAAGTGTGCATGTCAAGGATAAATAGCGTGGTTGTATTTGTTTTCAAAGACAGGTATGGTTGTGTGAATGTATGACTATAGATAGAATGATAGAGAGAGAGAGAGAGAAAGCTTGTGTGTGTGTGTGTGTGTGTGTGTGTGGGTAGCATTGATTTTTCAACCAAAGCAAACACGGCAAGGTAGGATGGTGGGGTAATTAATGTATATAGCAAATGGTAAATAGTATACTATATTTTTTTAACACTTGTGTTTTTTTAATGCAGTAGTAGATAGGTGTTATTTTGTAAAACAGTCTTACCTACAGTAGTAGTAGTAGTAGTAGTAGTAGGCCTATATGTTTTTGGAAACAAACAGATAGAGAATGCACTATTGCCATGGCCAAGCACTTCCATTAAAGTGATTTCAAGAAAATTTAAATCAGCAAATGTGTGTTTTACAAAACTAAACATTCAGCATGGACTAAATCATAAACGTGTCTTCTGTGATATGGAAAAAATAGGAAATCCATGTTTCCATATCAACACAATTTAAAAACTTAAAACTGACATTTAAAAAATGTAAATGGGAAATTGGCAAATGTGTAAACAACAAAATGGAAAATTCTTGTTTCCATATCATGAAATCCAAAAACTTTAAACTGACATTTTCAAATCGTGTACATGGAAAATTGACAAATGGCAATGTGTGAAATGTGAAAATGAAAAAATATGAACAAATGGCTATCATTATTTAAAAAAAATAAAAAACCGTCGTGTTCTATCGTTAAAGTGTGAATCAAACCACATATACTTATTTGGATCACCCGAGACTGAGTAGACCTGTTTTAGTCCTAATATACTTTTAAAATTTTATGTTAAAGCTCAATTTGAACTCAAGAGCTTTAGAGTGCCAGCTAACTATTATAACCGTTACGTCACAAAGACAACTTTACACTACTCTTAATAAACAATAATAAGAAAAAGAATAATAAATGTTGAATTTTTTTTAAGGATGAACATGGTGACACTGTTTCTGTTGCACAGTCTGCTAGCTACTAGCCAGCAGCTGGGGTCTTAGAAAACGATACAGTTGACATTTTGTAATGAGATGTGACATGTTTCAAAGTACAGTATTATGGGTTGCTGTTGAGTAAAAACTAATCCTGTACAAGGAAGCAAGGGTTCGAACCCCTTACCTAACATTACTATTGCCTGAACATGGCTTGACGACACTGTATTATTATGATACTCGGTACACAAACCATAGATAGAGTGTATTGTTTAAGATCACTTTCTTTCTGAACATAGGTGGAGACTGTTGATGGTTAACAATGGCATTAATATAGTAGGACGTGGGTATAGCAATTAAGAAAAAACAGACAATACCCATACAATATTTTTATTTATTTAATATAAGTACTTGTACAATAGTTACATTCAAAATACATTTCTTTTTTCTCTATTACTATTTAGTCCTTTTTGATTCTCTTGCATATGAAGGGTAGATAACCTTGTAGTTCAGCCCCTTAAAACAACAACAACACAACCTTTTGCATAGTCTGTGATGTTGACGACTCTTGAGATGTGGAAGATGGATTAAACATAACTTTTACAGCAGGGGTTAAATGTTGCTCAATAAACACTGCACTATTTTGAGTAGCAACATTTTTTTCTTGTACTAGCTTTTTAGCATTGTCATGATTATTTGTTGACACCAACAGTGTTTCATCTGGTACACCACATTGATGATCACTCACACTTAAAACCTTACCATTTCTACTTTTTAGATTGCCTCGACATTTTTTTGACCTCTCTTTTGAGCATTGCCAAAATATTATTCCTTTTACATTTTGACGATTATAGTTATAAGAGTAGCCTTTATAGAGTACACGTTGTTTACCTTTGTTAGTTGTAGTAAGTTCCATAGTAGCAACTAACCTGTTAGTATGATTTGCTCACTACAAAGGTTATAACTGTTCTGATAATAAAATCATTTAGCGTTGGCTTTTATATTTAATATGTACAGTTTGAAGTGATAGCAAAAGTGAGAGCAAAATGGTAGCAGAGTGGTAGAAAATATAACATGTATTGTTAAGAAATAGTTTAAGCTGTTATGTGGATCCATTACATAATAATTTTAGCACGACGAAGCTCATTTTCTATATCCAATAGTTCTTCCTCATATTCAGTATAACCAGCCTGTTTATAGACATGCAGTTGCTGAAGCCGCCGGATTAGCTTACTTGGATTGTTCCAGTAGACAAATTTAACAAATGATTTTTTAGTTGTAAACAAAGCATTACCATTATCATTATTATCTTCATCATCAACATCATCATCATCATAACCATTATCATTATCATCATCATCATTATCATCATCATCATGATCATTATAATCCTCATCACTATTACTATATAGTCCTTTTTGATCCTTTTGCAATACCACATTTTGCACAGTCTGTGTTGCCCTTGATAATGTTGGGAGTTTTTCAGACATTGACAACTGTCCTAACACGACTTTCTGAGGAGATGATACATGCTTCTTAACAAACAATGCACTATCTTGAGCTGCAATATCTTTTTCTGGGACAAGTGTTTTAGCATTTTGAAGAGTTTTTTTAAACAGCAACGATGTTTTATCTGGTACACTACATTGATGATCACTCATACTTAAGACATCACTATTTTTACTTTTCAGCTCACCTCGACACTGTTTTGAACGATGTTTTGAACAACGCCAAATAACAGTTCCATTTTTATTGGTTCGTTTTACAATATATTTATATCCTTTATAGAATGCGTATGGCATACCATTGCTATTTGTTGATACTTCCATGTCAATTGTCAAGCATGAACTAATCTCTAGCAAAGTTCACTCGATAATATAAATAATTTCTAAACCCCAGTAGTGAATAGTCAGTTGTTTTTGATCTATGCAAGCGTAAACATGTCACATACACTGGTGATGGATACTCAAGGCTTTAAGGTCAATGAAAACAAGTACAGTATATATTTAAATAGGTGGCTATCATTGATTGCACAACACGCGGGTCACCATATCTTTTTTCTTTCGGACTAGTGTTTTAACATTTGAAGAGTGTTTTAAACAGCAACGATGTCTTATCAGTCACACTACATTGATGATCACTCACACTTAAGACCTCGCTATTTTTACTTTTTAACTCACTTTGACACTGTTTTGAACGATGTTTTGAACAACGCCAAATAACAGTTCCATTTTTATTGGTTCGTTTTACAATATACGTATAACCTTTATAGTATGCATATGGCTTACCATAACTATTCGTTGATACTTTCATATCAATTTTCAAGCATGAAATAATCTCCAATAAATTTCGCTCGATAATAGAAATAATAGTTTAAAGTGGGTGCGAAGGTGGGTGCAAAAGTGGGTGCAAAAGTGAGTGTAAAAGTGGGTGTAAAAGTGGGTGCAAAAGTGGGTGCAAAAGTGAGTGCAAAAGTGGGTGCGAAAGTGGGTGCGAAAGTGGGTGCAGTTTATAGTAGGCACCATTTTTACTAGAATGTGATTTGAGTAAATGTAATTTCTAAATCCAAGTAGTGAATAGTCAGTTGGTTTTGATTTATGCAAGCGTAAACATGTCTCATACACTGATGATGGATACTCAAGGCTTCTTGGTCAACAAAAACAAGTATATAGTTAAAGAGGTAGCTATTATTGATTGCACAACACTGAATCTATTTTTGAAATTTTGACAAAGGGTCTAAGTGCACTTTTGTTAATATCTCGCGAACCAATAAGACTAGGGCATTGTATCAGGTATTGTTGGACTTTTTGCCGAAGACTGCTGGTAAACACTTATGTTCCCACGACCTTTTTAAAGATGGCGGCTGACCCACGAGGGGTGATTAAAACGTATTCCAAGCGACGCTTGTCGATAAGCAAACCAATAATCAAAGGGGGGGTGTGACAGAGCTTGAGGCGATAACCCCTTTTGATTGATCCCTGTTGATTTGCCCCTTTGGACTGGTCCCCGTTGACAAGTCCCTCTGAACGGGTCCTTTTTGAAGGGAGTCATTTATGACGGGCCCCTGCTGACGGGTCACTGTGGACGGATCCCTGTGGACAGGTCCCTGTTGACAGGTCCAAAGGGATTAGTCAAAAGGACCTGTCAACAGGGACCTGTCCACAGTGACCCGTCAGCAGGGGCCCGTCATAAATGACTCCCTTCAAAAAGGACCCGTTCAGAGGGACTTGTCAACGGGGACCAGTCCAAAGGGGCAAATCAACAGGGATCAATCAAAAGGGGTTATCGCCTCAAGCTCTGTCACACCCCCCCTTTGATTATTGGTTTGCATATCGACAAGCGTCGCTTGGAATACGTTTTAATCACCCCTCGTGGGTCAGCCGCCATCTTTAAAAAGGTCGTGGGAACATAAGTGTTTACCAGCAGTCTTCGGCAAAAAGTCCAACAATACCTGATACAATGCCCTAGTCTTATTGGTTCGCGAGATATTAACAAAAGTGCACTTAGACCCTTTGTCAAAATTTCAAAAATAGATTCAGTGTTGTGCAATCAATAATAGCTACCTCTTTAACTATATACTTGTTTTTGTTGACCAAGAAGCCTTGAGTATCCATCATCAGTGTATGAGACATGTTTACGCTTGCATAAATCAAAACCAACTGACTATTCACTACTTGGATTTAGAAATTACATTTACTCAAATCACATTCTAGTAAAAATGGTGCCTACTATAAACTGCACCCACTTTCGCACCCACTTTCGCACCCACTTTTGCACTCACTTTTGCACCCACTTTTGCACCCACTTTTACACCCACTTTTACACTCACTTTTGCACCCACTTTTGCACCCACCTTCGCACCCACTTTAAACTATTATTTCTATTATCGAGCGAAATTTATTGGAGATTATTTCATGCTTGAAAATTGATATGAAAGTATCAACGAATAGTTATGGTAAGCCATATGCATACTATAAAGGTTATACGTATATTGTAAAACGAACCAATAAAAATGGAACTGTTATTTGGCGTTGTTCAAAACATCGTTCAAAACAGTGTCAAAGTGAGTTAAAAAGTAAAAATAGCGAGGTCTTAAGTGTGAGTGATCATCAATGTAGTGTGACTGATAAGACATCGTTGCTGTTTAAAACACTCTTCAAATGTTAAAACACTAGTCCGAAAGAAAAAAGATATGGTGACCCGCGTGTTGTGCAATCAATGATAGCCACCTATTTAAATATATACTGTACTTGTTTTCATTGACCTTAAAGCCTTGAGTATCCATCACCAGTGTATGTGACATGTTTACGCTTGCATAGATCAAAAACAACTGACTATTCACTACTGGGGTTTAGAAATTATTTATATTATCGAGTGAACTTTGCTAGAGATTAGTTCATGCTTGACAATTGACATGGAAGTATCAACAAATAGCAATGGTATGCCATACGCATTCTATAAAGGATATAAATATATTGTAAAACGAACCAATAAAAATGGAACTGTTATTTGGCGTTGTTCAAAACATCGTTCAAAACAGTGTCGAGGTGAGCTGAAAAGTAAAAATAGTGATGTCTTAAGTATGAGTGATCATCAATGTAGTGTACCAGATAAAACATCGTTGCTGTTTAAAAAAACTCTTCAAAATGCTAAAACACTTGTCCCAGAAAAAGATATTGCAGCTCAAGATAGTGCATTGTTTGTTAAGAAGCATGTATCATCTCCTCAGAAAGTCGTGTTAGGACAGTTGTCAATGTCTGAAAAACTCCCAACATTATCAAGGGCAACACAGACTGTGCAAAATGTGGTATTGCAAAAGGATCAAAAAGGACTATATAGTAATAGTGATGAGGATTATAATGATCATGATGATGATGATAATGATGATGATGATAATGATAATGGTTATGATGATGATGATGTTGATGATGAAGATAATAATGATAATGGTAATGCTTTGTTTACAACTAAAAAATCATTTGTTAAATTTGTCTACTGGAACAATCCAAGTAAGCTAATCCGGCGGCTTCAGCAACTGCATGTCTATAAACAGGCTGGTTATACTGAATATGAGGAAGAACTATTGGATATAGAAAATGAGCTTCGTCGTGCTAAAATTATTATGTAATGGATCCACATAACAGCTTAAACTATTTCTTAACAATACATGTTATATTTTCTACCACTCTGCTACCATTTTGCTCTCACTTTTGCTATCACTTCAAACTGTACATATTAAATATAAAAGCCAACGCTAAATGATTTTATTATCAGAACAGTTATAACCTTTGTAGTGAGCAAATCATACTAACAGGTTAGTTGCTACTATGGAACTTACTACAACTAACAAAGGTAAACAACGTGTACTCTATAAAGGCTACTCTTATAACTATAATCGTCAAAATGTAAAAGGAATAATATTTTGGCAATGCTCAAAAGAGAGGTCAAAAAAATGTCGAGGCAATCTAAAAAGTAGAAATGGTAAGGTTTTAAGTGTGAGTGATCATCAATGTGGTGTACCAGATGAAACACTGTTGGTGTCAACAAATAATCATGACAATGCTAAAAAGCTAGTACAAGAAAAAAATGTTGCTACTCAAAATAGTGCAGTGTTTATTGAGCAACATTTAACCCCTGCTGTAAAAGTTATGTTTAATCCATCTTCCACATCTCAAGAGTCGTCAACATCACAGACTATGCAAAAGGTTGTGTTGTTGTTGTTTTAAGGGGCTGAACTACAAGGTTATCTACCCTTCATATGCAAGAGAATCAAAAAGGACTAAATAGTAATAGAGAAAAAAGAAATGTATTTTGAATGTAACTATTGTACAAGTACTTATATTAAATAAATAAAAATATTGTATGGGTATTGTCTGTTTTTTCTTAATTGCTATACCCACGTCCTACTATATTAATGCCATTGTTAACCATCAACAGTCTCCACCTATGTTCAGAAAGAAAGTGATCTTAATACACTCTATCTATGGTTTGTGTACCGAGTATCATAATAATACAGTGTCGTCAAGCCATGTTCAGGCAATAGTAATGTTAGGTAAGGGGTTCGAACCCTTGCTTCCTTGTACAGGATTAGTTTTTACTCAACAGCAACCCATAATACTGTACTTTGAAACATGTCACATCTCATTACAAAATGTCAACTGTATCGTTTTCTAAGACCCCAGCTGCTGGCTAGTAGCTAGCAGACTGTGCAACAGAAACAGTGTCACCATGTTCATCCTTAAAAAAAATTCAACATTTATTATTCTTTTTCTTATTATTGTTTATTAAGAGTAGTGTAAAGTTGTCTTTGTGACGTAACGGTTATAATAGTTAGCTGGCACTCTAAAGCTCTTGAGTTCAAATTGAGCTTTAACATAAAATTTTAAAAGTATATTAGGACTAAAACAGGTCTACTCAGTCTCGGGTGATCCAAATAAGTATATGTGGTTTGATTCACACTTTAACGATAGAACACGACGGTTTTTTATTTTTTTTAAATAATGATAGCCATTTGTTCATATTTTTTCATTTTCACATTTCACACATTGCCATTTGTCAATTTTCCATGTACACGATTTGAAAATGTCAGTTTAAAGTTTTTGGATTTCATGATATGGAAACAAGAATTTTCCATTTTGTTGTTTACACATTTGCCAATTTCCCATTTACATTTTTTAAATGTCAGTTTTAAGTTTTTAAATTGTGTTGATATGGAAACATGGATTTCCTATTTTTTCCATATCACAGAAGACACGTTTATGATTTAGTCCATGCTGAATGTTTAGTTTTGTAAAACACACATTTGCTGATTTAAATTTTCTTGAAATCACTTTAATGGAAGTGCTTGGCCATGGCAATAGTGCATTCTCTTTCTGTTTGTTTCCAAAAACATATAGGCCTACTACTACTACTACTACTACTACTGTAGGTAAGACTGTTTTACAAAATAACACCTATCTACTACTGCATTAAAAAACACAAGTGTTAAAAAAATATAGTATACTATTTACCATTTGCTATATACATTAATTACCCCACCATCCTACCTTGCCGTGTTTGCTTTGGTTGAAAAATCAATGCTACCCACACACACACACACACACACACACACACAAGCTTTCTCTCTCTCTCTCTCTATCATTCTATCTATAGTCATACATTCACACAACCATACCTGTCTTTGAAAACAAATACAACCACGCTATTTATCCTTGACATGCACACTTATCCCAAATAACTTTTAGTTATACATTTAACATTTACTATTACAAAAAAATGTTTCCACTATTTACAATTACAAAAATGAATATTTACAAAATACTAAATCTACTGGTTACAAAAAAAAAAGCCATGTCTCTAAACAATAAAATATAAAAGTCACACCTCCACCTCGTGGTTATAACCCTATGGTAGGCTAATGCATAGGTCATTCATCTGCACTCATTTGCTATCCATCAAGGTAAAATTGCATTTTCTCTGTTCCACAAGATAAAAATTATGGTTGCCGGATTGTATCCTGCACTGTTTATGCGACATAGCATTGCCAGTTCATAAAACCGTTAGGTAGTTCTCTACACATAGTGATTTTACCACTGCTCTACCTACGCCTTTTGCTTGTTTGGCTTTCTTACAGGCTAGTATGCGATAGGCAGCATTAACTGTATATCAAACCCAGTCCACCTTTGTATTTGTAATCTAAGTAATAATTTGAAAAGAGACAAGTGTAATCAGTTTTAAACATTATCTCCGCTTTTTTTGTTTGTTTGTTTATGACATGTATATTAACCCAAAATCAAACCCTAGTCTACCTTATTGAAAGGCTAACAGTTTAACTACTGCGTCACCATACCATTCTTTCTTAGTTTGATTCGTTCTAGGCCTTAGAGCTAGAAATCGAGTTACGATCTCCAGTGCAAGAGGCATATGTGCTCACCACTATAGCATGTTATGGCTAGCTGGTATCATTAGACAACCGAAAATGATTGTATTTCGGTTAGCCAAGCATTTCTGTCATTTGCCTACTGTGTGAGCACTGCCAGCGAGACAGTTTAGTTTAGAACAAGCGAGTGCGTGTGTGTGTATAGATTATTAGCCTCAAGTATTTAAAGCTTGTTGTGTGTAGCGACCATCTTGCTCAGTAACCACTGAGTAAGTTTTAACAGTCAACTCATAAAAACAGCATAGGATAGTTGTGTGTGTGTGTGGTTCATGTACTTGGGAATATGCATTAGCACCATGCGCTAGCTTTACCTCACCCTCTAAAGGTAGAGCGTTATCCCTTCCTTTGGACATTGCCAATGACTGCATTCCCCCACAAGTTTTACACTTAAGCCCTTGGCTTGTTCTTGATTAGGTTTGGTTTGCTTTAGGCTTGGTTTGGTTCAGTTGGGTTTGATTCGACTTGGTTCAGTTTAGTTTAATGTAGTCACCATTTTTTTATTTTTAGCTACACTCTTTAACCAATTAATTAATGATAGTCTACTCTTAATTCTCGAATCGATAAATTGAATTTTGTGTGCATCGTTTGTCAATCCATGCCTACAACCTATACTCCCTATGTACTACACTCAGATCTGAAAACAAGTTCCAATGGTCAAAGACGTGTCAGTCACCATACATATAGCCCACAATAATTCTTTCTTTACCTAGCTAGATTTCGTCATCCACAGTAAACATCTAACATTATGGGTTTGCAATATATTATGAAAAGCAAAAGTCCATGATCTTGTTGTTATGGGTCTTTTTTGGGGAAATTCATAAGCCATAAAAAGAATGACATCATGTCAAGTTCTGAGTGGACCTTGTATGTCAAAATCCCATTATCGGTTTATAAAATCTCAAGGCCATGCCCTAGCAGTTTTGAATGATTTCAATCAATGAGTCCACCATAGGAAACATCGAAAAAATAAATACCCTTAAAACAAGTCGTCCCATGACCCTCTCCAAACAATGCTTCGCAAAATATAAATTCATCCATTGAACATTGAACATGATCGGCGACATCATCCTAGCTTCCCCCTCCCACCATGGTTGCCATATCGTTTGACCTTCAAGTGTCCTCAGCATCTCTGTGCTTTTTTTTTCATTGTCCTGTCAAGTCAATGCATTCCAATAAGATCAAATAACATTCACATCCTGTCAGTCTGCCCCAGCAAGTTTGTTTTCTATACTCATTTCAAGCACCATATAACCAAGTTCTGTTTGTTCTATCTAAAGCCAACTTCATCGGATCAAGGAATTATCATTTGCCATGTCACTCATAATCGTTTACACGTTAAAGACCCCCTTCAGGGGGTTTAGGAATTAGGAATTCCATCATAGGAAAAATCAGAAAACGAACCCTCGACCCGCGGTCTCATCAAAATAGCGAATACTGTATTGGTATATCACCACCGTGGCCAGTAATAGCTTCGTTGAAACACGTGCCCAGTGGTATCGTCTCTTTCTATCTACAACCACTCGTCATGAACATTTTAGACAAATTTAAGAAAAGTTTTAAAAACTGAAATGTTTTCAACATAAGTGTCGTTAGGCCCTTTCACATTTTTTAAACATAAATACTATATTCGAAAGGAGAAAGGAAAGGGGCGTCACCCCGAGTCCTACGATCCCTCGTATACGTCTCTGGCGTTATTGGTTTGTGAGATATAACAGAAAGACTAAAATCACGGTTTTACAACAAAAAATTCTGTTTCCCTCATTTTCAGAAACTTTAACCTATTACCAAAATAAAGAGGGTTTCGAGACAAGCCATTTGACATGTCATAGGACCAAATCCGACCATGCATTCGTGAAATATCAGAAAAAGTCTAAAATCACGGTTTTACCCCAAAAAAGCCTGTTTCCCTCATTCTCAAAACTCTAACCTATTAATAACATGTATAGGGCTTCGAGACAAGCGATTTGACACGTCACACGTCCAAATCCGACCTTGCGTTTGAGAGATATCGACAAACTTCGTAGGAAAGTAGGCGACTATCTGGCTCTCTCCTCACCACCAAAACCTCTTCTTATCAATCATTTTTTTCAAAGAGCTCGCCCTCTTACAAAAATCCCAAGTGCGCATGCGTAAAAAACAAAAACAAAAATGTTCATCCATAGCGGCATCTCGTAAAACGCATGCGCGATATGAGCAACAACATTTAAGTTCATTTTAGCAGCGCACCTTATACATGTCGTATTTGAAAAGAGACTTTCACTAAAAATTACAATTTCACCCCCTAGTAGGGGTATGTTTTATTTAGGGGTTGAAATGAGTGGTCCATAGCAAAGCCCCCGTCAGCCCGAGTCCAATGACACGTCATTTGTTAACATCCGACCATGGGTTCACGAGATATTGGCTTGGACTCACGCGGCGGCCATGACACTAAGCAGAACTCTCACTACTCCACTACTCGGAAAATACTCTAATTGTGTCCCAAAATAATTCAATTTCCGGGGGCAGTAAGTAATATTTTGTTTATTCCTGATTCGTGTATCATGTTTTTAAACATTAGTGTTTGTTATTACATTGCGTGATCCTTAAGCTTGTGGAATGAATGTACATTTTTAAACAATTACATTGGAGTTTTTTTCAGTTATTATTTTCCTAGGGTGGGTTGAAGTTATAGGTTAGGGGGCAAAATGGAAATATGTGAATGCGGGGAATGGAAAGCTCTCCATTTTGCCCCCGGGGTTCGATAATTTTAATATTTAGAGACTTTCTGTGTTGGGCGTAAGTGATATTACAAGGAAATTATTTAAAGAAAAATTTCATGCTGTAGAGTTAAAAATTATATAATAGTTTTTCATTTTTAGATGGTTCATCACTACAAGCGCAAAACCAATCTTGCAATTTGGACAGAGTGGGACATGGAGCGAGCTTTGGAAGGGATAGAACATTCGAGCCAACAGAGGCATCACGACGATACAGCATTCCATTGGGAACATTACATAGACATATAAAGAAGAGGACTGCTAAGAAAATGTTGGGCAGGTACAAACCAGTGTTTTTTCATGAGCTGGAGCTGGAAATTGTAAGATATGCCAAAGAACTGGATAGTATTTTTTTTTTTGGTTTGACGAAGGAATCTCTTAGAGAACTGGCATATCTCTTGGCTCAACGAAACCACGTAGCCCATCCTTTCAGGTATGGGAAAGCATGGATGGAGGTTTTTATGGCAAGAAACTCTGAACTGTCGTTCAGAACATCTGAACCAATAAGTATAGCTAGATGTGCAGGTTTTAATAAAGAAATGGTTTCCAAATTATTTGACAACTTATGGGAAATCTATTTAAAAAAGGCTTTTCAAAAAGGCCACTCAATGTGTACAACATGGATGAAGCAGGTGTGAAATATTCAACATCCAGACAGCCTTAAGTTATTTCTGTTACTGGGAAAAGACAAGTAGGTGTTACCAGTTCAGCAGAGAGGGGCCAACTGACCACAGTTATTGCTTGCTGCAATTCTTCCACCGTGCTTTGTATTTGGCCACAGGAAAAGGGTAGGCGAACGAATGCTGGATGCTGGTCCTCATGAAAGTGTTGCTTGTTGTTCAGACTTTGGCTGCATTAATTGAGATATTTTTCTTAAGTGGTTGAAATTTTTTGTAGATTCAGTCAGATCTTCTTATGACCACCCTGTGCTATTGATACTTGATAGTCATGCAGCTCACGTTAACTTGTCTGCAGTTGACTATGCTCGAGAGAATGGAGTTGTCATGCTTTCTGTACCTCCGCACACAACGCATAGGCTGCAGCCATTGGACGTCATTTTTTTATGTGTAACATCTTTCCGCTCGGTTGCTGGATAGTTTTGTGGGAGTGATTTTGAAAATTGGGGACGGAAGGGGATCGGATCGATCAAGCTGACAGTGGTGGATGAAACGGAAGTATGCACTGCCCGCTCGATCGATCAAACGGAAGTCTGCTAGCTGCCAGTGGAGGACAACCGGAGTGTGCACTGCCCGCTCGATCGATCAAACGGAAGTGTACTAGCTGGCAGTGGTGGACAACGGAAGCATGCACTGCCCGCTCGATCGATCGAATGGAAGTGTGCCCTAGCTGGCAGTGGTGGATCGAACGGAAGTATAAAACGCACTGCCAACGCGATCGATCGATCCAGCTGTTGTGTTTTTGCAAATACACGGAAAGAAAGAATTAGCTTTTGCTGTTCATTACTTTATATCAGTCCACTTATTTAAATTTCTTTCCCGCACACACCAACATCGAACTGTTACCTCCTGTTTGCCTCGTGCATTTGTTCATTTTTTCTGTCATTTTTTTACAGAAACGCCTAATCTGTTGCCTTCCGAACTTCCTTTTCTTCAAGCCATGAAGACTTCCACATTAATCCGCAGGGCGTCGTGTTCTTCACCAAACCTACTCCATGAAGACACCGCTCCAAGAAGAATTTTATTTTTGTAAAGATTTTTCATGTTTATGTGTAACCTTTTTGTTCCTCCCCTCACTCGCCCGCTTCCCCCTCTTCTTCCCTCCTCCTACTGCTCTCTCCTCCGCGCGCGCAGCCAGCCCGCTCGGTCACTTCACTTCTAAACCTCGTCTCGACTTGTCTCCGCGTCGTGAGCAACCGCTCTCACTCTCAGTGCACTCAACTTCTTGTTGGACATGCCGTCTAGGCTAGTGCTTTCTCTGCGTCTAGCAGCCTTCACTTGTACGTCGGAAGTCGACTAAGTCAGTTAGAGCTCCACCAAAGCTCGCCTCCTCAACTTGAGAGGCAAACTTTCAAATTCTACGCCATGTTAGAATTTGAGTATCAACCGTCAAAGGAAACATCGCCTTCGCCATGAAGCAAAGCTAAGTACTACTTCTACGTTCTTCGACTTATTTTAATGGATTTTAAATAACTACATGCTTTTTAATAATCATTTTATAGGCAGTGTGTGATTACTATATTTGGGGAAATAATCATCCTTCGCGGGATTTTCTATGTTGGTCTTTTGTCTATCTAAGCCAATCTTAACAGGAAGCAGCATTTCTTATGCTTATTAAATGAGAGATTTTCTCACAACGTGGGATACCATTAAATTACCCACTGTCTATAAAATACTTAGCTCGTTCCACCGCTGGACTAACTTTTGCCCTATTCTTCAGTCATGATCGCTCTGGAACCTTCCAGAACCTGCACTCTATCTACCAGTTATACTGTCATGTATTTTCCACTCACATGTGGGAATACTTTTTCAAACTAGGGAATCTTCCTTATGCACTACTAATCAATATCTAATTTTTCTTCCTCCGTTGGGATTTTCTCTGGCACATTCAACTATAATCTACAACTTTCTCAAGCAATAGACTCTCGAAAATCTAGTGTAACTAGTTAGTTTCCACCATTGCAATAACTTTCTTTGCCATAAACTTTTTGTGCTACTACAGTGAACTTTTCAACTATGTCAACAGACTATAGTGAAAACAGTGCTTGTTCAAACTTTCATCCGCGTCGCGCTCGTCCGTGTACAATAAATACGGCCATGAACACTTTTCCTCAATCCCATTTGATATTTCCCAAACCCTTTACTAACAAACCAAAATAATAAAATTGCTACTTTAGGTCTTTTTTCAAGGAGGTGTCACTCTCAATTCGTGCCCTCCCTCTCTTTCTTTATATACAAAGAATTAATGTCTGTAAAACTTCGTGTCCAGTACACGCTTCAAATTGTATTGTTTCTCCCTTCTAATTAGGGAATACAATTCTTTCAACTCATAAGTGAGTTATCTCTAGGTTTCACGAAAGGGAAACTTGCCCCATTTGTCTCGTGATCCCTACTTAAACACAGGAATTCTAGATACTTCCTTTCGATTGTTCTCTTCAGGTTTCACAATAAGTGACCTGCCCTATTTGCATAATCCAACCAAGTATTTCTGTATTAATACAAGAAGTCATAGAAACTTCTATTTTATTCTTCCTGCTTTTCGTTGTTGTTACTTCCGAAGTTGTTACTCTTTATAAGATATTTACCTAGAAATTCTTAAAATTACACACCTTGTACTTGATTTATTGACTAACTTTAATTACGTTAGTTATCTTTAAATTTTTCATTTATTTATCTTCTTCTTTTTTCAAAATCTTACGAAGATTTTAAAACATACAAAAGGTTTGAAACCAAAAGAATTGTTAATTGCCTGGCGCAAGCTTTAAATGTTTTCGGAGGTCTGCGACCCCATTTGTTACAAAATCAAAATTATATATTTGTTACCAAACTACTACCCAACATTGTTAAATAAATTTAAGATTTGTTCTTTGATTTATCATTTCTGTAACAGAACGGTTAGGCAAGATCCTGTCTTCCTTGACTCTTCCCACTTAATGCAAATAAATCTATTGATAGGGTGTTCACCACTTGTTGCATTTGAGCAAGAACTCTTAGTCATAACTTATGTCAAACTCTCTTCCTATTTCTCCATCCTTTTTCTCCGGTCCGTACCCACTTCCTTTTTTTTCATCATCTTCCCTTGGGGGTTAGGTTATTCCCAAGCTAATAATCTACCCAAAATTTGGTGCCGAAACCCGGGAGAGTCCATTTCTCAGAGTCCATTTATGACATTTTTTATTGCTCAAAGTCCATTTGACAATATTTTGCAAATCATTAATATCTTCTGAATTTTTCAGCTATAACTTCGCAGTGCAAAGCTGGTGAAGGTGATAGAGGTCGTTCCTGTCTTCTTCAGCCTGTCTTACTTGCAACCTGTCTTCTTCTGCCAACCTGACAGCGTTTTCAAAATCTCGCTACAGTTTCGTAAGTTGTACTTCAATTTACCTATTTTCAACATGTCAACTGAAAAGGATGAAACTCTCATTGCCAGACGTTCTTCCTACAAAGGACAGCTTACCAGATTTAGAAATTTCATTAATAAAATAAATCCCGCCGATTGTGATCTAGACGTCTTGACACAACGCCTTAAGTTGTACGAACGGTCCTACGATTACTATGATCATAATCAAACCGAAATTGAATCCGCTTGCCCAGAACTTCAATCGGATCGGGACGAGGTTGAACCCTTGTATTTTGAAGGGATCGCCAAGGCCCACCAACTGATCCGCAGTATCGCAGAACCGGACACTAGGGTCATCAATCCGGCCCAGTTCGCACCCGCTTCAGTTCATAAGGACAAACCGAAACCGTTACATCAAAAGATAACTCTACCTCACTTCTCAGACCAGGAAGGTGAATGGTATTCCTTTTACGAACTTTACTGCTCCCTTATTCATGAAAACACAGACATTCTCAACATTCACAAGTTCTATTTCTTGCGTTCGTCCTTGGAAGGCCAGGCCTTGGCCTTGGTCGAGTCACTGCCTTTAAGCGCAGATAACTACCACATCGCCTTTAATCTCCTTAAAGAGAGATATGGCAATGAACGTTTGTGTGTTGCTCGCCACATTCGCTGCTTGTTCAATTTGCCAGTCGTAAAACATAATGACGTCACCTCTTGAAGAGACCTGTTAGACTCCATTAAATTGCACGTGAGAGCGTTATATCAACTCAAGCAGCCAGTCCAAACTTGGGACACCGTCCTTATTTATCTACCTACATCCAGATTCGATTTTTCGACATTAAAGGCTTGGGAAATCGAACTCACTCGCATGGATGAACATTCCTTCGAACACTTAATCTCGTTTCTGAACAGCCAGTGCCAAGTCCTTACAGCACTCTCATTTCAATGCGAAAATGTCGAAACGAGTCATCAGTGTCACATTCAGGATAAAAAAAACTTGTCTCTTCAAATGGTCATCAGTACCTATCTGTCGAGAACAAGCAAACCCGTTCTACCCCTTTCAATCATCCAAGAGAACATATTAGGCCGCTCAACAAATCTTTAAAATGCACGCTCTGTAAAAAGTTTCACACTTTGTACTCGTGCAAATCCTTTAAAGAATTGTCTGTTGAAGACAGAAGGAAGTTTGTCTTCAATAGTAAACATTGCTTCAACTGTTTGTCACCTAAGCATTCTTCTTCCAATTGTACGTCTTCCAACCTCTGTTTTCATTGCAAAAGACCACATCATTCTTTATTGCACTTTCATGATCAATCGAGGTCACTAGTACCTGCTTCTTCAAGCTCCATGCAGAGCAGCTCCGAACAAACTAATGCTTCTTCCTGCATTTCTAACGCCGAAACTTCTCACAGTGCGCAAGTCCTTTTGTCCACTGTACAATTTGAAATCCAAGATAAATTTGGAAATTGGTTTCGAACCCGCGGTCTTCTCGACTCCGCTTCAACTCACAACTTTGTATCGCAATCGTTAATTGAAAAACTAGGTCTTTCTTCATCACCTACTTCCATCAATGTATCCGGCATTGGCAATTTGAAAACTCAAGCCTTGCAGTCTTCAAAATTGAAAATCAGAGACATTTGTCAAAGAAACTTAAACTGTCTTATTCTTACCAGTATTGGCAAGGACACTCCTAGCAGCACTATTAATACTTCCGGTTTAAAGATTCCTTCGCATTTAAGGTTAGCTAATCCTCAGTTTAATGCTCAAGGCCCCATTGATATACTTTTCAGTGCCAATATTTTCTGGAATTGCCTTCGTAAACAAACCCGTAGGCTATCTTCAAACGTGGTCGCCAGAGACACCGATTTTGGTTGTGTTGTCCCTGGTCAAATACAACATCCCAGACTTCAAACCAAATCGCAATGTCATTTTGTTACTGCCGATTCAAATCCCTTTTCTGAAAAAGAGAACATTTATGTTTCTGATCTCAATACATTTGAAAAACACTTGCCGAAACGATGTCTCATTGTAAACAACTACGTCACCTTTCTAAGTTGTTTAAATGGTTTTTCCCTATTTCCGCACAAAATGGCAATTCAAGTTCGCCTCGCCTTGGGCCACTTCGTTTACCTTCTCATGTCATTTTTTGTAGAAGGTAATTGTTTAAACTTTCTGTCGAAAACTATCTTCCCCTTGTGTAAAACCATGGCTATCAGTCACCATCATTTCGCTGTAAGCTATGTTTCACTTCTTTCGCTATTTATTATGATGGCCACGGCCGCCTCCTTCCCCCTTCTTCACACTCGGAAGCCGCTTTTGAAACCGCTTGAAAATCTGAGTTCTCTAGCATCTAGAATAACTATCCTTACGCATAACCTCCTTCTCAATGTCCCAGCTTCTCTTCTTTGTTCAGAAGAATTAAGCTTTTTTCTGTTGAAAATTGTCGGATACCGTGATCCTCAAAATTATGCGAAATTGATTACTTACTTTGTTTCATATGTCTTTAAATTGGTTTTTCACGTCCAAGCTACGGATGACCGCATGCCGTGTTACTTGAAGTTCCACTTTAAGTCACAGCTGATTGCACTTGCTTTGTTTGTTTATTTTGAACTGCTTGTTTGTCAATCTTGTTTGTTTACAAGCTTGGGTAAGGCCAAGCTGCCGTTTATTTCCTCTATGCTTGACAAAGGTCAGAGCAAGTTTTCCTTATCTCAACTTTGGCTGACTGCCAACCATCGTCTTGCGAGTTGCTCCCGTAATTTCAGAAGCTGCTCACCTCCTTCCCAAAATAAAATTGTTCTGGTCAAGGACTCTTTCAGATATTTATATTCGTTATCTCGCTGTACTATGTGGGTCACGGTCGTTCTTACCTATCTCTCCCACTTGCTCACATTCGTATCCTATAGCTGTTTCGATTTTTGTTTCATAACATCGTTTCATATGTTTTATGCGCTCATGTATTGCACCCTGCTTACATATTTTGCACTTTTATTGTTCATTGTTGAACAAACTTGTTTTTCTCGTCCTTACACTCGATGTGTTTTTGCATCTATGCTTGTTACGTCACGTTTCTTTTTGACTTAAGCATTTTTCTGATTAATCCTTTTGATGCTTATTATAACTTAAAGTCATTGTTTATGGCTACTAGATTGTTGTTACCTATGGCGTTCTTGCTTACTATTCGCATACTTCCTTTGTTTATTTGGTATATTCTTATCCTTAATCGATGTACTTGTTTCTATACGCTTTGTTTAAATTTGTAAACCCTCCTTTCGCATCATGTCGCGATCTTTACTAGAGCTTTATTTCTCGCAGTTTCTAGCTTTTTTGTGATTGACAGCGTTGTTAATTCGCGCCCGTCGCTCCCGACTTCTAATAACCCTGATAACTTGCTTCCACTTGCACCTGGTCAGTTCCTCATAAATGCCACTCCCTTTTTCCTTTCTCCCTTTAGCATAGATCTTTGGCGTAATGACCAATTGTTACCCAGGAGGGAAGGGAAGAGTCAGAGAAAGAATCATCTTTACTACCCAAATGTTTATTATAAGACCTCTTTCATATTGTGTTCTTGTTCTTTGCTGGTGTTTGCTGTTGTCCCCCAACATGGTATATTTTTGCAAATACACGGAAAGAAAGAATTAGCTTTTGCTGTTCATTACTTTATATCAGTCCATTTATTTAAATTTCTTTCCCGCACACACCAACATCGAATTGTTACCTCCTGTTTGCCACGTGCATTTGTTCATTATTTCTGTCAGTTTTTTACAGAAACGCATATTCTGCTGAACCAGCCTGACAGCGTCCCATCGCTGCCTTCCGAACTTCCATTTCTTCAAGCAATGAAGACTTCCACATTAATCCGCAGGGCGTCGTGTTCTTCACCAACCAACTACTCCATGAAGACACCGCTCCAAGAAGAATTTTATTTTTGTAAAGATTTTTCGTGTTTATGTGTAACCTCTTTGTTCCTCCCCTCACTCGCCCGCTTCCCCCTCTTCTTCCCTCCTCCTACTGCTCTCTCCTCCGCGCGCGCAGCCAGCCCACTCGGTCACTTCACTTCTAAACCTCGTCTCGACTTGTCTCCGCGTCGTGAGCAACCGCTCTCACTTTCAGTGCACTCAACATCTTGTTGGACATGCCGTCTAGGCTAGTGCTTTCTCTGCGTCTAGCAGCCTTCACTTGTACGTCGGAAGTCGACTAAGTCAGTTAGAGCTCCACCAAAGCTCGCCTCCTCAACTTGAGAGGCAAACTTTCAAATTCCACGCCATGTTAGAATTTTAGTGTCAACCATCAAAGGAAACATCGCCTTCGCCATGAAGCAAAGCTAAGTACTACTTCTACGTTCTTCAACTTATTTTAATGGATTTTAAATAGCCACATGCTTTTAATAATCATGTTATAGGCAGTGTGAGATTACTATATTTGGGGAAATAATCATCCTTCGCGGGATTTTCTATGTTGGTCTTTTGTCTATCTAAGCCAATCTTAACAGGAAGCAGCATTTCTTATGCTTATTAAATGAGAGATTTTCTCACAACGTGGGATACCATTAAATTACCCACTGTCTATAAAATACTTAGCTCGTTCCACCGCTGGACTACCTTTTGTCCTATTCTTCAGTCATGATTGCTCTGGAACCTTCCAGAATCTGCATTCTATCTACCAGTTATACTGTCATGTATTTTCCACTCACATGTGGGAATACTTTTTCAAACTAAGGAATCTTCCTTATGCACTACTAATCAATATCTAATTTTTCTTCCTCCGTTGGGATTTTCTCTGGCGCATTCAACTATAATCTACAACTTTCTCAAGCAATAGACTCTCGCAAATCTAGTGTAACTAGTTAGTTTCCACCATTGCAATAACTTTCTTTGCCATAAAATTTTTGTGCTACTACCATGAACTTTTCAACTATGTCAAGAGACTATAGTGAAAACAGTGCTTGTTTAACCTTTCATCCGCGTCGCGCTCGTCCGTGTACAATAAATACGGCCATGAACACTTTTCCTCAATCCCATTTGATCTTTCCCAAACCCTTTACTAACAAACCAAAATAATAAAATTGTTACTTTAGGTCTTTTTTCAAGGAGGTGTCACTCTCAATTAGTGCCCTCCCTCTCTTTCTTTGTATACAAAGAATTTATGTCGGTTTTTTTAGCGTATGGCTTTTTTTTAGTGCCGGGGGTGTCCGAGGACATGTTCGGCTGGCCAGTTTTGTAGCTGCTTCGAGACGGACACCCAATGGGTGAGCTACAAGTACCGTTGGGGAGGAAATTTGGAAGGGAAGGGCGAGGAGTTGGAAGGTAGCGGCTGTGGCCTATAGTGAGGGACCAACCCCGGCATTTGCCTGGAAGGAAGATGGGAAACCACAGAAGACCATCTTCAAGGTTGCCGGCGGAGGGATTCGAACCTCCTCGCCTCCCGGATGTGAGCGACTGCTATTAGTCATGCCGTAACCACCACGGCTAACTCACCCGGTATTTATGTCGGTAAAACTTCGTGTCCAGTACTCGCCTCAAATTGTTTTGTTTCTCCCTTCTAATTAGGGAATACAATTCTTTCAACTCATAAATGAGTTATCTCTAGGTTTCACGAAAAGGAAACTTGCCCCATTTGTCTCGTGATCCCTACTTAAATATAGGAATTCTAGAAACTTCCTTTCGATTGTTCTCTTCAGGTTTCACAATATGTGACCTGCCCTATTTGCCTAATCCAACCAAGTATTTCTGTATTAATATAAGAAGTCATAGAAACTTCTATTTTATTCTTCCTACTTTTCGTTGTTGTTACTTCCGAAGTTGTTACTCTTTCTAAGATATTTACCTAGAAATTCTTAAAAGTACACACCTTGTACTTGATTTATTGTCAAACTTTAATTACGTTAGTTATCTTTAAATTTTTCATTTATTTATGTCCTTTTTTTTTTAAATCTTACGAAGATTTTATAACATATAAAAGGTTTGAAACCAAAAGAATTGTTAATTGCCTGGTGCAAGCTTTAAATGTTTTCGGAGGTCTGCGACCCCATTTGTTACAAAAACAAAATTATATATTTGTTACCAAACTACTACCCAACATTGTTAAATAAATTTAAGATTTGTTCTTTAATTTATCATTTCTCTAACATAACGGTTAGGCAAGATCCTGTCTTCCTTGACTCTTCCCACTTAATGCAAATAAATCTATTGATAGGGTGTTCACCACTTGTTGCATTTGAGCAAGAACTCTTAGTCATAACTTATGTCAATCTCTCTTCCTATTTCTCCATCCTTTTTCTCCGGTCCGAAACCCACTTCCTTTTTTTCATCATCTTCCCTTGGGGGTTAGGTTATTCCCAAGCTAATAATCTACCCACCAGCTGGCACTGGTAAGAGAAACAATCAGCGCGCGGTGTCAAAATTTACACCATGACGCACTCTCAGCCATGTAGAATGTATATGACATACTGAACGGAAAACGCTCATGCGAACTCTGGTGTCAAGTGATTTAAACAAATGACATGGTACATGTTCGAATTCTTCGTATCAATATTTAAATGACAAAATGCCTTAATAACAAACATTGTAAGTAGTCGGCATGGCATTGGCATAAGGCATTTTAAACTCAATGTTACTCAAGAACATTATCGAAACAAGCAAAATATAAATGAAACTTAATTCCGTAATGCAGTATTATTGGAACGTGGAAATAAGTCACCATCTTGTGCACAATATTTGCGTAGTCAAAATAGCCGTGGGGTTTATTGCGTATGACTGTGAATCTAGAGATCTTGGGTTCGAATCCTGGGCGGGGTAGATATTTTTGCTACCAGATTATCATTTTAAACGATATTTATCATATCAATATGACTCATTTTAACAGAATCCATATGAAATTACGTGTTGGTCTCTGAATCAAGAGGACCTGTTTAAAAGGAATTTAAGGTTATGAGCGGTGTCGCGTCTATTAATCTAGTTGATCCATATCGTATTCTTTATTTAGGCTAGTGCTGGTGGAAGCTACAAATCATCTAATAAAATGAGTTCCGTATTATAAACTACAATATCTGTGAAACACTCCCTTTTACAATAGATTAATATTTCTGCCAATAATACTATAAAATACCGGTGTATCAACAATTTCACGTGAGGTTTCTTCTATGTCAGATGTTACACATCATATGCGACAACTGTAAGGCTCGTAATTTTTTTTTTCAAAATCTTTCAAAGATGGATTTGAAGTTTCTCTGGATACCTATCAGAAGCAGCATCCAGAACGCTGAATCACAGCGTATGATATTCCTGGATTAGTAAAAAGTGCTTTCTTAAAGAGCGCAACTCTTTCCAGTGCATCATCAGGCTATCATAAATCTGGCCCTTCAATAGGCACATCTTTTCAGAAGAAGATTTTGCTCCCTCGTATGTGCATTCATCATTGCCACGTGATGAACCGGAGAATATCTTAAGTTCATCTAATGACAATTCTGTAGCTTCCTCATGTGCAGGGGCGCACCCAGGAGGGGGCTTTGGGGGCTTAAGCCCCCCCTAAAAACCTGGGAACACTTTAAAAACATTGCATCACATAAACATAAAGAAACCTTCCAAACCGTCCGTCTGCAGGTGTCCGTCCGTCGTATCTATGATGCGGGCAATCCAGGTAACAGGCTCGCAGACTCCTAGGTTGGTGTCCCGGTGAACCGTAATGTCGTAGTCGTTCAGGTTGGACAGGCGCACGTACGGCCGAGACGTCGTGTTGATGAGGGTCTTGGCAACTAACAATCCTTTTGTCTGGACGTCCTCATATTTTGGCTCGATGACAGCCGCCACTCCCTCATCAGTTCCGTCGACAATTACGGCGGCGCTGATCTCCGTCCTGGTGGGAACGATGACGTCCTCTCTCAGCCTTACTCGTCGTGGGGTGACGGCCTCGTGTGCTGGTTGCAAAGCAAGTTCCTCACCTCCGAAGAGCAGAGTGTTGGTACTCAGATCCAAGATGATGTTGTTCTGGTCCATGAAGTCCAGTCCAATGATCACTTCATTTGATACGTCAGCCACAAGCACTGGATGCTTTATCGCACGTCGACCAATGACGAACTCCAGTGATGCTTCGCCATGTACCGGTGCGGTCTCTCCGGTCGCGGTTATTAGTTGGAGGTTCCTTTGTGTGGGTTGCACTCTCCACTTCGGGATCACGGTGGGACTGACGATGGTCCTCGATGCTCCCGTGTCGATTAGCATGGGCCAGCTCTCTCCGTTGACGACTCCGTCGACCATCAGACTGATATTATCCCTCCTTAACTGAGTCACACGAACTTGGACTGCCGGGGCTTGACGACTGTCACAAGCAAAGCTTTGCCCCCCAAGGCTGGTTGATACTTGCTTTCCAGGGCCGCGTGGTTTCCCTACGACTGACTGTCCCGACGGAAACCCTTGGTGCCGCTGATCACCGCAGTCCTTGCTCAGGTGGCCTCTCTTACGGCAGGTCCAGCAGGTCGGTAGTCCTCTTCCGGGCCGCCTCTCCGGATGTCCTTCGGCTACTTTTTTGTTGGTGGTACTGCGACCCTTGAAGAACCGGCCTAGCGCCTCCATCAGCTCATCGACCTGGAGCTTGGTCTTGTCGGCTTTGGATGGTTCGTCGATGTCCACCTGACGCACCCGCGCGCGCATTCTAGATGCCTGTTTTGCCGTCTCGAACTCAAGTGCGTGGCTCAGCGCATCTGCCACAGTCTTATTGCGCGCGAGTTGCAGCGCCTGTTGAGTGTCCGAGTCCCGTAGTCCGTCGGTGAAGGTCTGCGTCGCAATCTGTTCCAGAAAGTCGGCCGGCGCTGTTGGATAGGCGAGCCTTACGTGGCGTGCGATGTCCATCCCGAACTCCTGCAGGGTTTCCGCGTTCTTCTGTACCCGGGTCCGGAGCTGCATCTGGTAGGCCTGCTGAAGATGGCTATCTCCATATCGGGACTCCATATGGGCGATCAGTGAAGCGTAGTCCTGGGATCCAGTCGGGATGGCCTGAAGGACGTTAAGGGCGTCACCTCTCAGCGCTACAATGAGAGCTGTAGCCTTTTCTGTGTTGTTCCAGTTATTTATGGAACAGGCCGCCTCGAACTGACGTAAGTAGGAGCTCCACGGGACCTTTCCGTCGAAGGTAGGGGGCGTCACTCTGCTATATCCCGTTCCTGATATTCCCGGTGTAACGGTGGGCGGGCGTTGGCGCAGCTCGGCAACTTCCTCTTGTAGAGCGTTGAATTTCTCTTCCACCCCCGTCAGTGGGCGTTGGTGCAGCTAGGCAACTTCCTTTTGTAAGGCGTTGAATTTCTCCTCCACCCCCATCAGCGGGCGTTGGCGCAGCTCGGCAACTTCCACTTATAAGGCGTCGAACTTCATTTCCACTGCCGTGACTTCCTCACGCAGACCCAGTTCTAATTTCTTCAGGTCCTGTGTCAACTTATTCTGACCGTCTTCCATCTTCTTCTGGCCGTCCTCTATCCTCTTCAGATCCTCCGCTAGCTTATTTTGACCGTCTTCCATCTTCTTCTGGCCGTTTTCTAGTTTGGCAGTTAGGTCCTCGGCTAACTTCTTCTGGCCGTCCTCCATCTTCTTCTGGCCGTCTTCCAGCTTCTTCAGGTCATCCTTCAGGTCCTTGGCAAATTTCTTCTGGCCGTCCACCATCTTCTTCTGGCCGTCCTCCGTCTTCTTCTGGCCGTCCTCCATCTTCTTCTGGCCGTCTTCCATCTTGGCTTCCATGCCACTTAACTTTTCTAGCAATGCTGCAAATTGCGCTTCCATTTTAGATGTTTGTCTTGTAAAGGGCATGCACTCACAGGAAAATTATAATAAAAAATTGACCTGCTCGGGTTTTGAAACCAGGACCGTCAGGTGTTGTGCTTGTGTTTGAGTTCGTAATCCCGCTTCTGACACCACTTGTTACGTGCCCCCCCCCCCCCCTCCAGTGGCACTTTTGTTAACTGGACTACGGTGGGTTGAAGCACAACACAGATTGTTCCTTTAAATGAAATAATTAAATTTATTGCGGCCAGAAAGATACACCACTCAACAGCAAATACAAGCAATTAGAGCCTTACTCCAGTTTCCTCAAGTCTCTTCCTTATGGAGAGCTCTTGCCCCCTTTCACTTGTCAACAAACCACAGAAGTTAATTCGTCCTAATGAGTCAGGTGGCCTTGACAGAAACTACCTGCACCTCTTCCTCATGTACACAAACTACAGTTACTTACGATAACTTGCTACACGCTGCTTCGCTGTTCACAAGCTGGGAAACAATGCCACTGGATTTCGTAACTCGTACGGCACTTCGCCACAATACGTCTGTCGCTCAGTGAAATCACACTCGCTCAAAACACAGGCAGTCCCCTGTATGCTTCTCACTCCCTCGCTGTCAAGAGAATCGGCTTCACTAGGGGTTTCGCAAGTCACCACACTTCTGTCGCTCAGGATAAACTCTCGCACTAGCTCGAAAAACAAACCACAACTGCTTGACAGGTCGCTCTTATATAGCAGGCCGGTGACTCAATAAATGCTTCTAGACCCATCCAGGGTTCACGGCTTCTCGAGGTTTCCTTCACTGGCTGAGTCACGAATATTCTGGACCATCCCTTTGTCCTAGTAGTCCTGTTGCATAAGGCGCACGCAATACACTGAGGCAGAGCAGCCCATCCCTGGGGCAGTTGTGACTCATGCGGTGAGCGATGAAACAAACTCACAGCCGTAACAATATTTACATACAAGAATAATAATGGACACATTCTCTTTCCATAGCTGAAATCATGTTATTGAGGAAAGCCCCCTCCAAACCAAAAGTCTGGGTGCGCCCCTGCTCATGTGTATTGATAAATAGGCCTACCACTACCTGGCCACCGATGACCACTAATGATAACCAGTCAGAATCATGTTCTTTTGTTGGTGCTAATATTGCTGCATGTGATGGTCCTCTTGATTCACATTGTATATCCACTGGAAACTCTTCTTCCAATACCAGTAGCCTAGACCTACCAGCAGTTCACATAAAGAGCATGTAGGCCTAGGCGTGTCTGCACTGAGTTCATGCATCCAAACCTCTTCCAGCTCTCAATGTTATGTTTCGCCTAATGATGTGTGGCGACTTCCCAAGGCTAGGAAAATCAGTGAGAAACGATGTCAGCGTTGTCAAAAATCGGAGTTACTGACAAGTTCACCCTTTAAAAATCAACTTCATCTAAAGCAAAAAAGCATGAAAAGAACCCTCAACTTCGAACATATAAGCTCTAACAAAACTGGTAGACCTAAGTCTACAGAACCAAGAAACACATTGAACACGAAGCAAGTGATGTTAACACAGCCACCTACTGATAACCCTGTCCCTGAGAAAGATGTGCTGTGTGTCATATGCAGTGAAGACTACTGTAACAGTAAATTGAAAGAAACGTGGATACTGTGTAATTTTTGCCACCCGTGGGCCCATCAGCAGTGCACTGACTATAATATAAAGCAACATTGTGATCACTGCCGATAGTGCATTGCCACATGGAACTATGCTTTGCTTGTATTTTACGTGTATCATAGTAAATTATTTAGAAACTTTGCTGAGCATTTATCCATCGAATATACCAAAGCATGGTCCATTTTTCCTTCACACCGGTAATATCAATGAGTTGAAGCAATTCCATGTTGCCCCCATTATCGTTCCATATTGCCCCCTATGAGCAGGAAAAATGGAAAATATCAGACCTGATTATGTATAGCCTACATTTTCAGCAACGTTTCTTCTTTAAATAATGAATGCATGTATTGTATAAAGATATTACCGGTACATTTATAAAATTTAGTTTCTAGAAACATAATGACATTATTACCCGTATCTAATTTTATTTACGGTATATGAAATGTTCACCTTTTCATCTTGCCCCCCCCCCCCCTTACCCCTAGCTACAGTAGCCAAACCGTGAGGGGTAACACATTTACAGCTCTCGGTATTTGGTTGTAGCTAATTGAAATTCTTACAGGGTCAGTGGTTTTGGCGGCAGCACGCCGGCCTCTCACCGCTGGGACCGTGGTTCTAATCCCGGTCATTTCATATGAGATCTGTGCTGGACAAAACGGAGGCAGACAGGTTTTTCTCCGGGTATTCCGGTTTTCCCTGTCAAAATTTCAATCCAGCAACACTCTCCACCATCATTTAATTTCATCTGTCATTCATTTAATCATTGCCCTAGAGGAGTGCGTCAGGCCTCGGCAGCCGGCACAGTCCGTATCCTCGTCGCTAGCTGGGGGCTTCATTCATTCCATTCCTGACCCGGTCGGAGACTGGAAGCAGGCTGTGGATTTTCACAGGGTCAGTGGTTTCATCGCACGAGTTCACTGGCAAGTTTGCGCTAACCCAGTCAATACTAGGCCTACATCTTGAAATATAAATGGCTCGTTATTTGGACTCTTGTATTGCTGCAAATTCATGTTATCAAGGAATGTTAGCCACAATAACTTGTGTGTACCGATACCGGTATCTATGTTGTCTAAAAAGGTACCGGTATAGGCTACGTAGGCCTACCTATGCATTTGTAGGGGAGACAAGATTTGGAGAGGCTGTAATTTAGGAAGCATCATTTTACTGGATCGGGCTGGTGGGATCTTACCAAACTCTCAGCTAAAGTAACAAGTCCATGTTGGAAGACCGTACATGAAATATTCTGTAGGGACATGAGAAAAGGTAGGCTACGGTACCGGTACCGGTATTTATAACATGTTTTACCGCAGTAATAAATGCTCAGTACCCAAAGCGGATCAGTTTATCAATTTATGACGGCTAATTGTCGAGAATACAGCCTTATAGCGACAATATACATGTTACCCCATGTTACAAAAGCCTTAAGAGACTATAAAGTTTCTTGTTTGATCAGTGCGACTTGTAACACACAGAGTGTTATATTGGCGTCTGAAAAAGTAATATCAATTTCCAATCCCAGTGCAGTAATTCAGTTCACTTTCACATACGGTAGCCTATTTAAACGTGTTGATAAGTTCGTAATGTCGTTTATCGTTTGAAAATATTCTATTTTCTCCGCCTGCTCCCAAATCAGGTTAGTGTGTACATAAGCAAGGGAACCGAATGTGGGAATGGGATGCTTTGTCTCACTGCTCAAGCAGGCTCCATTAATTTATATTTATGTCTAGTCAACCGCAGGGATAAAAAAATAAAAAATAAAAATGCGTGACCATGAGCATATAGCCTAATTGCAAACATGTGACGTAGAGCAAATGTTCGCAAATGTGCGTCATGATCGTATAAGTGTTACTGTTGTTGACGAACATATGCTCTCCTTATCACCGTGCATCTGGAGGAATCTATTCGGACAACGAGTTGACTACTAACAAACATTCACCTATTAATTAAGAGACTGATTTGGCTTCCTGGGGGTAATTATGGTGTTTGACTATTACCGTAAGTTTTCTTTCTGTGTTCTAGTTCCCTGAACAAAATGGAAGAAAATCCGTTCATCAAGACTGAGGCAGATTGTTTGCCTTATTCAGATGAATTCCACAACATTGTAAGTTGCATTTTAATTCGTAGGCCTATATGGTGTAACATTGCAATCTAAGTGATGTGCGTGACAAGCGATACTCTACACTAAACAGGCTGTCCAGGATCTGCTATGTTTCACTTTTTTTTGTTTTGTTTCACGTAACTCATAATCTGTCTGAATATCTTACATTGCATCATACTTGTATAATAATACTTCCCAGGACACGTATGAACAGTTGCCCTCTAACAAACTGCAGGACGACGCTGGTGATGTGTTGGAAGATGAATGGACAGCTATTAAACAACATGAAATACAGGTGATTATCGGTTTTGCATTGCCTCCCTTATTATAATACGAATTATAGATTATGTGTTATCTGTAGGTTTCAATCCCTCAGCCTTGTTTTCTATATGAAGACCTAACAGTAGCTGATGTTATTGCATATATACTGCAGTTTCACTCTGCTGGCACCCTGGGTGCTATTGTAAGTGAAGGCTACACCACATGCCGTATTAAAACTCACTTATGTACGGCGCTTCATATACGATTGCCGTGCTGTTTGTGTATCATATGGCTTATAGGCTAGTGGGGAAGTAGAAAGGCCGCCAGGGCAAACAAGCTTCTTATCGTCAAGAGAACAATGTCTGGGTTCTAACTTGGTCATCAGCAATTATATATTAAATGAATAGTCATCACCACATCTTTCTTCATATTTTAAATGAATAATCATTATTGCCACTCCTTTCTTCATCTTTTTGAAACAGAACCGCCATCGGAACTTGAAAGAGAATACCTTACATTCCAGGCAAATACACCGCACATGGTCTTTTCCTTTATGTAGAGGATAAATTTTTAAACGACTATGTAATTTACCCAATTTTTTTTTTATCATGTTAATCGTATTCTAGAAAATTAAGCGGATTTTATATTTGAAGTATTTTTTTGTATGTGTACTATTATTCAAAAATTATCCATAATTTTTACAAAAAAGAATAATTTCAGTGCAATAAATTATGAGAATTATTAAAAAATACAAGTGTTGCGTTTTTTTTTTGCCGGTGAGTGTATGTTCAGTGTCATGCGCTCTAGAATAATTTGTACCAATCCTTGTTATAAACTCTTTAAAATACCGTACAATCTAAATATTAACTTGCCAAAAACTACCGTATTAGGGAGTTCATTAAAAATAGCCTGATATGGAAGAATGAAGGCCACCACACCACTGAAGTGCCGGCAAAAAAATTATATATATGTTCAGCAGCAATCATAGAAAATAGAGCCTAATATTGCTCTTTGCTAGTGCCGGGCCCTTTTTCCCATCTTTTCTTTTGACCTCCATTGGTCAACTAACCTCCAATTTCGACCCGAATATTACTAGGATTCATCCATTTTCTTACCGTAATAGACTGCTTTTCTTACTACTGTTTCCTTATTACCTACATAACCTTTTTATAACCTACTTATCCGATGTAATACATCGTTGCTGTTATTTAGTTTAATAATACACTTGGGTGATTTTTACGCAGGGCGATATGTGACATGCTTAAATGCGGACTTGAGCAAGTTTTTGATGTGTAACATCTTTCCCTCGGTTGCTGGATAGTTTTGTGGGAGTGATTTTGAAAATTGGGGACGAAAGTGGATCGGAACGATCGAGCTGGCAGTGGTGGATCCAACGGAAGTATGCACTGCCCGCTCGATCGATCAAACGGAAGTGTACTAGCTGGTAGTGGTGGACAACGGAAGTATGCACTGCCCGCTCGATCGATCAAACGGAAGTGTACTAGCTGGCAGTGGTGGACAACGGAAGTATGCATTGCCCGCTTGATCAATCGGACGGAAGTGTACTAGCTGGCAGTGGTGGAAAACGGAGGGTGCACTGCCCGCTCGATCGATCGATCCAGCTACCAGATTATCATTTTAAACGATATTTATCATATCAATATGACTCATTTTAAGAGAATTCATATGAAATTACGTGTTGGTCTGTGAATCAAGAGGTCCTGTTTGTAAGGAATTTAAGGTTATGAGTGGTGTCGCGTCTATTAATTTAGTTGATCCATGTCGTATTCTTTATTTAGGCTAGTGCTGGTGGAAGCTACAAATCATCTAATAAAATGAGTTCCGTATTATAAACTACAATATCTGTAAAACACTCCCTTTTACAATAACAATTCAAAATGTGTGTATTGGAAACAAGGCAGTGTGTGCTCTGTAGCGCGAGAATATTATGGTAATACAGTAGGCAGTGCATTAAGCAGGCACTGGTTTGACGAGCACAGTGGCAAATATTTCACCAACTTTTATTTGTCATTGAGCAGTTTATGAAGCTTCACGTTCAAGGTTGATCATCACATGGGGTAGGACAAAGACGACAAATGACACTCAAGTAAGCGGCATTATTGTCAAGCTGTGGTTTAGTAGGCTAGTCAAATATTAAATGTATAACAGAATGTTGTTATATGAGTGGAATAAAAGCTGAGGCTAGGTCATTTCATGATTGTAGGAAGGCATGTTTTGATTGTTTACGACGAATTGTATGAGAGTCTTGAGAATAATGAATGATATAGTTACTGAGGAGTGTGCTCACAGTATTTGAGAGTACAGTCGATGTTGTGTGTCACTTTGTTATTATGAATTATTAAGGAAGGAAGGAAGGAAGCTTGTTGTTTTGCGTGATCGTTAATCTCACAAACATGATCCACGGTACCTCCCTTTTACGTGAAATGCGAACCACAGGACATGGCATTTCAATTCGAAAATCTCACATGTATTGACCGGGAATCAAACCCGGTCTACCTTGGTGAGAGACTAACAGCTTGACCGCTGCGCCACAAGTGTGACAGTAGCATATCTCCAATTCAATCTATACATTCATCATAGTACCAGTCCGAAAATGGAGCGTAAATGAACATTTTAAGAATGTCCAAGCTGTGTAGTATACCAGTAGGATAACATGTCAGATGTTACACATCATACGCGACTACTGTAAGGCTCGTATCTTTTTTTTGTTCTCTTATGGTGTTGTACCAAGAACACTGCTGTAGGCACTTTCCCCAGTATGTTTTGTTGTGGTGTTGATAGACTGCTGTGGGAAAGGTTGAAGTAGTGCAATAGGTTGGGGAGGACGTGAGATGCGGTAAGCTCTTTAACATGGGCTGCTCCATGTCTAGCGTACGTTCCTAATGAGTACATTTACGTACTCTCCAGGGATGGTTCGTGTGAATTTGGGAATGAAATACGATCACAGATTTACTTGAGGTCTGACCAACATAATTTCGACCAAATCGGAAGATTCGCGTGGATGATAATCCTTAGAAGTACTTGTAGGTTCTATATTCCGTATTCTTCATGAATTGATGGAGTTCCCTTGCAAGGTTTCTACACCTTCATGGGCTTTTGGCTCGTGGATTTCAGGTGCCCACCTGCTTCCTTCTAAGTTTGGTATTCTTCAGGCATTGAGACATACTCTGCAATTCTCCTTATTTTGTAGACAATTATAAGCCAGTTTTCAGTGTTTTCTTCTCGTCAATTTTTGGGCACGGCATTGGCTCTTGACCCAATAACAAATACGGGTCGACAAATATATGTGTTGGGAGTTTGCAGCTTCTGGGAGACTTCTTTTTAAAGTTATTGTAAAAATATATGTATAAGGAGCGGATGTCAATGATGATGCAAGATAAGAAAATTGGGCTGAAAGACTGGGACACAAATAAGGGATTCGATAATTTAGAAATTAAGATGAGATGTATCAAGATATGCGGGAATAAAAGATGTGAAATAACCAATTTTACGTAAATCCAGGAAGAATATTGAACACTACCTCTCAAAATGTGTGCACTGAAATGTGCTAAATGAGATGTTATTAATCCATGCCTACCTTTTCCTGTTTTCTTCATCCCCAGTCTTCGTGATGTGCGTTAAGTTCTCCCCCAATTGTATGTGATCCAAAGGTTTTGCAGTATGAGAAGGAGAGGATCATTGGCGCCGATTATCATGCACGCTTACAGGGAAGGTTATGTTGGTAACATTGAGGTGAGCGAGGCAAATTGAGAGAGTGTAGGTACTTGGAACTGGGAAGGGAAAATGGAAAACAGTATATTGGAGGCCGAAGCGGATTAAATTCAGGATACCACCACAATGAACGCCTTCGATATGTTCAATGTTTGCCATGATTCCAGAATAAGAATGAAGTTCATTGATCAGTTGGAAAAGTGGGCCTACCAATTTTCATTGAGCATACTCCTTCAATTCCATTGAAAAATGACATAAGTTCTTTCGGATTCTGTGTAGGGGGTTATTTCTGGGATTGCCAAAGGACAATGGTTTAACAATAAATATATATTTATACTTTTTATTTAAAATATATTGATACTGGGCATTGTGGCCACGTAGATTTTTGATTTGGGATGTAACGTGGCGTACCCGTGGTTAGTTGCAGAATATGAAGTTTAAACATGGAAGTCTGGGTTGTGAACTCTGAAAACAAAACGTGCAATCTGTACACAGTTTCTGATCCAGATCTTGTCTATTGCAAATCAAGGTAATGAAAGGCAGATGAAAGGTAACTTATTTCTTGATTACGTCTGAGCAAATTTACAATTTGTGTGTAAGATATAATTTTACCTATGTAATGTATTTGTGAAACAAGTAATTTCTGTACAGGATGATACTGATCTCACTGATGATATTAAAATTGAAGAATTTTCTATACCTGAGATTGTTCCTTGCCTCAAATTAGAAGCACCATCTTCGGTGAGTGGTGGAGATTTGGTAGAGGTAAGTACCTTATTGTGTCGCTACTTGATTCATCTCATAAAATACTTCATTGTCATTTTCTTCTCAACAGAAGAATGGTGTATTCAGACGTTACCTTTGACAGATGGAAGCTGTCGGCCACTAGGTTGTGTATTGTACATAAAGTACAAGCCGTGTTGATGGATGGTGTGGCATTATGATGTCTGACAAATGTTGGACTCAAACCGATTACCTCCCTCTATATATGATGTTGCCTAATACACTTAGCTAATGGAGGATAGGTCTTAATTCTCATAGGTGAAGGGTATATTATGTGAAGCCAGCATATCCATAGCACAATCACTTTGTATTAGTTTCCTGGTGTGAAGTTGGTATTTGTATGTATTTTAATGGTCTAGGTACCCCAAATGAAGCAGGGTCAACCAACTTACCTTCTTCTAAACAGGGGACTCGTACGAGATCTCTACGTAATATTCCCCCATTATCGCAGTCGACCGAAATTTTGAATGGTTACAGACAGACACACATTTTCGTTTGAGACTGTTTTGCTTCCAGTCTAGTCTGCAAGCCTGTGTTTGCGATGAAGGTGCTTCCATTGTCCTCCATTAGTAGTTGGCATCGCAGTCTCTTTTGCTTCTACACCTCTCACTTTGGAATCGTTCAACACTGAATCTAACCAGGTCTGCCTCTACTTCTCTTACCCTCTACAGCCTCAGTCATTAACCCCTTAGGTAATCTCTCCACCCCCATTCTCTTAACATGACCCCACCATCTGAGTCTGCTCATACGAACAGCTTCAACTAGCGTGATCATTTCTAACTTGGCCTTTATCTAATCATTACGAGCACCTTCGTGCCATTGCTCCCGCCTGTTTGTCCCAGCAGGCATTCGTGCTACCCTATAATCAGTTACATCTAGCTTATGTATCACATATCCTGAATCTACCCAGTTCTCACTTCCATAAAGCACTGTCGCTCTACATACTATGTGATGTAGGGAGAGTTTAATCGCTATAACTTCTTTCTTGCATAATACTGCAGATCACTACTGAGATCTCACTGTATTGTATTTTATACAGCTCGATTCTATTTACTTCCCCAACTACCATCCTCAGAGGATACACAGCTCAAGCACTTTAACTCTTTATAGGGCAAAAGACTGGGGGTATAAAATATTTGCATTTTTTTGCACATTTTTAATTGGGGGTGATAGATGAGTCGGAATATGCAACAATTTTTTGGGTGTGGATTCTATTTTATGAAATATGGGGTGGGAAATTATTATCCCACTGCCCACACCCGACAGTTTGTTTTCTTAAATGAGCAATGGGGTAATAATCTCCCACCTCCAAATTATGATGATACTCTGTTTATCACTCAATAATGAGGTTTATTTAACAGCATATAATGTATAAAACACCCATCACGCTCTATAATTTAAGAATAATCTGTAACTCCCACGCAAAACAAGGTCAGTGACCTATACCATCTTTGCCGAAAACTACACAAAAAATAAAAAAGTTATTTTGGAATTTTAAAAGTTAGTATATTCAAATATATTTCAATAATTTCAAAATAGTATTTATTAAAAACCCAGAAAATTAATTTTAAAAATCTTCTATTCTATAATAATTCTATAATAATCTCCATTCTAGCTAAAATATATTTACTCAAGTGACCAAAACCATTATTAACATTGTATTTCAGCTATATACCAGCGTTTACAAATCTCTTATCTTCCATAAAAATACGTTCTTCTGTAAAACAATGCATTTCTTTTACTCGACACAACTGAACTGGCGAGCACGTGCACTGTGGAGACCACTGGGATATATGCTTCCCACCTTTGGTTTCTGATGACAGTATACATCAAATTAATGGGTTTTCAATATTTCTCTGCATCTAGCTTGTGGATGCATGTGGAACTGCTTGAAATGAAATGTGTGGGAAGTTTCTCTCCCTAACACCGTTCTATAAATACATGGTGGGAAGATAGAATCCCAAGGACCTATAAAGGGTTAAATGTTCCACCTGCTTCAATTTACTTCCTCCTGCCAAGATCCCATCCTACCATCAAATCTCACTGCAGCCTGATTATCAACATAAACATTTTTGATTAAGCTTACTTAGAATGCATTGTATTTTGTTTCTAGTTGAACGTATTCAGGCATAGCTCAGACATTGATAATATAACACATCTAGTATAAAATGTGCCCGAAATCCAAGTAGCGAATCAGCTACGCCAACAAGGGAGCTGTATGCGTAACAGTTGTGAAGTCCGACATCCACCGTATCGGGGAGGATCGCTGGACAGGAAGACATATCGAGCCTGGAGGCGAGTCCGCTATGTGACACGGACACAAGGGAAATTATGTTATGACGTGAAGAACACGAAGCCAATCACCAAACACTTCAGTTTTTTAACTGAGGGTACCTAAAGAAAACAAAATCTGAGGGAATGAATATTATAGATTAACTCATAAAATCTTACTTGAGATCTAGGTTAGAACTCCCTCATTTTCAGATGTAGGCTCCTGAGTGGCAACCTTCATGCGGTGTTCACTGACTTTCTCTACTGTCTCACTAATAACGTCTGTGAACCCATGAAATCTAGTAGGAGAACTAGGCAAATTCATTATAGCACATAGCATGTCACCCCCTGCCTTCCTCTTATCAATTGATCTCAGGCCATACATAAATCGATGGTTCACCTCATGTCCACCGTTCACATATTTTGAGGTGGAAAACTTGGTTTCTTTTCCACAACTTTCATATGAATGAACCATGATGCAAGCGAGGTCCTTACGAAATGCTGCCTTTTCAGAGACTGTCACACAATCAATATTTTTACAAAATATGCACTGCACAAGCGACTTCACAGCAGCACACAAGAGCTGAACATCTATAACCTGGTATCCTACTGAAATGTTTTCACCATTTGTACCAGTTAAGCCGCTACCTGAGTCATACTCCTTATATACACTGAAGAAAATGGAAATTGCAACACCATGAAGGCATTGGTCGTTTGTGTTGATTTTCTAGAAATGGAACGATGCCATGTACTGCTCGAGTCTAAGCTGCGTGAACCTGAGAGGAATGTGCATCGCTGACTATGAGAAACGGTGTTGACGAGTGATGAGGTTTCTCGGTCCGTGCATAGTACAGAACCAAATACATTGGTCGGTGACTCACTGACTCATTCGTAACACCACACTGGTTTCAGAGAAGACCCTATGTTAGCAGTATTGGAATAGACGAGCATGTAACACTGCGGGCTGTTGACAGGCCCTTCTCTTCTCGCCTGACCCTTCCCTGCTCTTTCTCCTCACCCCGCAAGTTAATAGAGCTTGGACTCGCACAGAAGGTATGTAAACGATCAAGATTTCAGACCCATTGGATTGTTGCTACAGGTCTCCCCACGTGATTGGTCGCGGAGGAATCAACTCCAGTATACGGACTCAGGTGTAGCGTAGTTGACTTGCAGTCTGTGCAGTGAAGTGTTCCCCGTCAAACATGCCTCGACGACAGAGAAGAGCACGCTATCAACAACTGTCGCCGTTTGAGAGAGCTCGGATAATTGGTCTCTGTGAGGCTGGATTATCGCTAAGGACTGTCGCTGCACGCGTTGACCGACGGGCATCTACGGTACAACTCGTATGGCAGCAATGGTCAAATGAAGGTACCCACACTCGTAGACCTGGCACAGACCCAGCGCGACAGACGACTCTGAGAGAGGATCGCCACATCATTCGGATGGCCCAGATGGAACCCCATGCAACAGCAGAGCAAATTCGAGCAGCTGTGGCACCCCTCGTTACACAACAAACAGTTGGTAATCGTCTGCGTGCAGCTGGCTTACGATCCCGTGTCCCTGCAGAAGGTGTTCCATTGACCCCACAACAGCGATGTGTAAGGCTAGCCTGGTGTCGAGAACGAGCGACGTGGGTCGACGAATGGCGTAGGGTCGGCTTTAGTGATGAATCGCGCTTCTGTCTTGCCGGCAGTGATCGGCGGAATCGTGTGCGCCGACTTACCGGTGAGAGAGGCCGCTCAGACCTTATTGTCGAGAGGCACACAGGGCCAACACCAAGCATTATGGTCTGGGGAGCTATTGGCTTTAGTGTGAAATTACAATTAGTGCTTGTTGAGGACACTATGGCTTCTCGACAGTACGTTGATGGGGTACACAATCCAGTGGTTGTCCCTATGATGGCGAACATTGCTAATGGGATGTTTCAGCAGGACAATGCCCGGGTTCACTCTGCTCGCATATCCAGAGAAGCTCTCCACGACATCACAACCTTAGAATGGCCCGGCAGATCCCCGGACCTCAGTCCTATTGAGCCTGTGTGGGACAAGATGGGTCGACAACTGGCCAACCGTCCTCAGCCACCCACAACTCTGGAACAACTGACCCGTGCAGTGCAGCAAGCATGGGCCACAATTCCTCAGGAAGCGATCCAGGGCCTTATGGACTCCACGCCTCGACGAATTCATCAATGTATTGCAGCTAGTGGTGGGCACATCCTGTATTGATTGTTGTCCAAACTTGCGGTCAGAGGGACCTGAAAGTGTAATCATCGAATCACAACCAAACACTCGTCCTGCATGTTCAATTGGAGCAATGTAGCACCACTCCTTCTGGGTGTTGCAATTTCCATTTTCATCAGTGTACCTATACATTTTCAGATACTGCCAGCTTTTTATGACACAACTTATTGGAGAACTAATTGAACCTTCCTCTCTGTTGTTTGAGGTTTTGGGAGTGGTGGGCAAATACTCACTGCTCGTAATAGGAACAGCGTCAGCCTTCTCTGTCTGCAAGCGTGTCTTCTTATTTCTAAATTGATTCACACGTAACTTACTGCCGAACTTCTTTATCCTGGGCATGTTGAAAACAAACACTTGGAATAGGCCTAACCGTAACAATATCTCACAACATGCACCTAACTAATCAAACATAAGGGGCCGATAACCTCGATGTTAGGCACCTTAAAACAACAATTATCTTCATCATCAATCAAACATAAACAATCACAGCGGCATCACACGTTGTTGACAGTAGCACCAACCGCTTAGCAACGAGGGTATGTTCATTAATACTCCTGAATTTCCTCGAAAGTTAGAAGATGACAGACGCCATGAAAAATACAAATTATGGGTACTTGGAATCCGATTTTGCCGATATAAGAACTGTTGTCATGTCGTACACGTATCAAAGAACATCAAAATACTTGAAAACGAATTTCGCTATGTTGGCGAAAATTGAGGTACGTAGGCCTACTCCCCTTAATCAAAGATTGTGCAGTGTTATGTGAAACATTTCGTGTAGAATATTGTTTTTCTGGCATATATGTGGTCGGTCTAGTGATGTAAAATCCCTTTACATATTTACTGCTAGAAATGTCAATATAAATATTACTGCCTCACTAATAATGTCTGTGAACCCATGAAATCTAGCTCTGTTCTCCACATTTGCTATCACACTAATATTTACTTGACCTATAAAGGAGTGAAGGCTTTGATAAGTTTCATTATTAGGGATGACTTGTATAATCCAGTAAGATATGGTGGAGAATATGAAAGTAATCTTAGTCAGTTGTTCAACTGCTGTATCCTTACTTTGAGTGCTGATGTGCTGTAAAGTTACATTGTTTGTTAATTATTGTGCTGAAGCTGAAGATGATAGCAAAGATGTTATTGATTCTTTCTTGTCACTAGGATATACAAGAAGAAATCCCGGTTGAAGTGCTTGACGGATGTAGAAATCATCTAAATGAGTAAGTTAACAACATTAAACGGAAAAGCTTTCTTTCAGTTTTATGTATGCACACTAAAAATGTTGGATATGAACTGGTTTGTTGGCAAAATCAGATATCCTTTTTCATATCTGTCTTTGCACACATTTATTTTTATTTTTGTCTGTCTTTAGTTGATATTGATATTCACTTTTGATAATTAGCAGCCCTAAAGCTATCCATTCTCATTCCGAGTTCTCACAGTTGGAGGTACCAGTATGTAAGGAAAGTGTGTTACACTGTATATTGTATCCAGTATGAATGTTAATCAGAAGATGACCGCTGTACCTGAAACCACATCATATTTGTAGCATGGATCTGAACATAACTGAGGTGTAAGTTTTTAAAGGAATATCCACTACTTAGGACGTCCCTATTGTGTTCCTGTCACCAGGTATTTGTTCTAAGTTCCACATTTTTTAACGTAAAAAAGTTCCTCCAAACTGGATGGTGCCACATGTAGCAACTATATCAAAGGTCAATATTACGACTAATTTTTTAGTCAGGTAGAATTTGGTTTGTGAGGTTGAAATTATATCTTACATGCGATAATGCTGCAAGGGTGATTTATGGTTTTCGTGATTAGTGTTTTTGTTTTTTAATATAACATTATTGGAGTGTTTTCTGTGAGACCCATGATATGTTAGCGTTTAGTATGCAACATAAATACACCATCCTACATCTTAGTCCGACTGAGGTTCGACCTGTCTCTTCTGTGTTGATTAACAGGTGTTTTGTTCTTAAAGGAGATTACTCATTAGGCAGACGGTTGATGTTGAAGTTCTGTTGAAAGACTCAGTTGGCATATTAGAGTGAACCAGCCGGACAAATCAGCCTTTGTATGGACCAATACTATTGTATTGTATATAATTAGCACTGAATTTGTAATGGAGCGTACAATTTGTAAGTGCACCTTGAAGGTTTTTAGTCCATTATCTTTACTTTAATTATATTTGGACTAGAACCAATGGCCATAGCGGAGAATTGTAGGCTCCCATCAAGTTCAATTTTAATAGTTCCCTCTTTGCCTACCAGGGATGCCACAGTCACTGACACCTAGTGGTGACTTTTGGAATTTGATAGAGCGTTTCTAACCAAATAATTACAAATTTAACTTCGCACTACCAATTGTAGTGGCAAGTTCATTTACATGCCATGAATGTATGACGTGGGCCCGCTGGCTTTATTTCGCCTCCGAAGGAAGGCATACTGGAGGATTTTAACGCTATTAAAAATCCAATGACTTCGGCCAGGTTTAAACCCGCGATCTTGGGCATAGCAATTCAGCATGCAACCGACTACGCCACTGAGTCCGCTATATATTTTATGTTCGACCCTGACTATTATGTATCTGAAAACTGTATCGTAATGAGACTCATTATAACATCATTTTTCATTTTGATACAGTTTCTCCCACCAATCAGAGCTCAAGAAACAGTCGTTTGACCAATTAGATAATTAGATGC
Organism: Meconema thalassinum; assembly: GCA_946902985.2. NCBI lineage: Eukaryota > Metazoa > Arthropoda > Insecta > Orthoptera > Tettigoniidae > Meconema > Meconema thalassinum. The sequence goes on along the minus strand of OX336395.1, from coordinate 258,959,036 downwards.
GCTGAGTACCACGGCCTTCTAATGTAAATCACACTGCCTTGCCTAGTGTAATAGTAGAGTAATCGAGGTGGCCATGGTCAAACACAAGGCATTCCCTGCGTCTCATGCGCTCTGTTTAGTACATAAAACTGGCGAAATCTCGACAGATATTTATGAATATTTATCTTCGAACATAAAATAGTTATAATAATTACGGTATAGTCGAACATAAACAGTCGTATGCAACTCGCCTATAATGGTAATTAAGACACTCGTATGCAAATTATAAAACTCGCATACGCTCGTTTTATAAAAAATACTCGTGTCTTAATTATAGCCATTATAGGCTCGTTGCATAATGTACTATACCTTAACTAGCCCAACTTTACATCGCATCTAACAAGGTGACATCGTGTAATTAGTGACACGTAACTACGGCTATAGATATCATCACGAAACTTAGTATTAAGATTAAATGAGCATAAATGATTCTGTTATTGTTGATTGATTTAGAGGCTTGGCGACATCATGGCCATGTAGCCCCATGAACTTAAGTGTGTATGAATGTTTTATAACCTGTGTTACTGAGATGGCTGTAGTAGTGTGTGTATTTGTTATTCAAGTGAGGATTAAAACGGAGGTTGCCATTGCCTTCAGCTGGAAACTATCCCGGTATTTGTTTCGAGTAGAAGTGGGAAACCACCGAAAACATCTTCCAAGTTTTACCACGGGAGGCGCAGTGTACCCCGTTCCAGCTCTCAGACCAGAATTAAAATTTCTTGGCTGATCCGGATTTAAACACGGGCCTACAAGGTGACAGCCGAGAATATTAGCCGCTAATCCATGAGGTCGTCTAAATGTGACATTTTGGGTCTAATTTCATACTGTGGATGCCGCTGCTGTTACGGGAGATTTTGAATCTTTACCTTATGACGGATGGTATCACGCGCAATATATTGTATTGTAGTGGTATACTCTCCGTTAAGGTGTGTTCTACTACTAATATGGTGACGTTTATGTTTTATTAATGCTAAAGTTTTTATGCTGCATTGTTTTAATTGTTGACAGTGTTAACTTGTACCGGCTATATTTTGTATAACAAATCAGGAATACAGTAACTGTGATAAGACTTGACTAAGACTAACAGAACTAGAATAATTTGTAGCAACCAAAATGAAGCAGTAACCTAAAATGATTAACCACGCCATGAACACGTCCTCTTTTCTACTTAAGACGTTGGGTTCAGTTTGGAGGTACTACGGCAGCTCCCTGTACACTCATTACGTCAAAAAGATGACTTTAAGAGTAAATGATTTGTAAAAAACATTTATTACCTCCTTCACTGCCCACAACAGATACAGTACCGTAGCAAACCTACAGGTAACTAACGTCACCAATAATTCTCATAGTAATCATTGGAACCCATGACCTGGCTCCTTTGTACTTAAACATTGGTACTTTCAAATTACTAAGTAAATAATATCGTATGTTTTTCGTACATCAAAAAACTACATCTATACTAATATATAACAAGTAGTTCCATGAAGAACTATACAGCCTATTTTCATATATCCTACTTATGTTAACTGCCACTATCAACATAAAAAATTTCAGTTTGATTGCTCTAATAGATTCGTAGATATTGAGAACCGACTAAATATTTCGGATGGTCGCCATGTTGGATTTTATATATGTAGGTCCTAAAGTTATGTACTGTTACATGAAGATTATTGTGTACGTGTAGCATGCAAACTTCAATCGCATGATTAGAACACAAGAAGTAAAAACGAGATTTTAAAATTTCGCACAGCTGTCATCTTGTGGTTATGGAAACAATTGAAATAAATTAGATGCCAGTGGATTAACATTCGTATAAGGATTTACGGTACTCAGTTTCACTGCACTCGGATGGTTAAATTGCGAGAAACGTTCATGTGAATATAATACTTCGCGTCGCCGCCATGTTGGATTTGTTATCACCAGGTTATTTAAAGTCCTATAGGCGAACTTAAGTTCATAGCACCTATGAACATAAAAAAATTCAGTTTGATTGCTATAATAGATTCGTAGATATTCAGAGCCGTCTAAATATTTCGGATGGTCGCCATGTTGGATTGTTAAATGTATAGGCCATAGAGTCATGTACCATTAAAGGAAAATTGTTGCGTAGGTTTGTTATTCAAACTTTCACTTCGATCGCATGATTGCGATACAAGAAATAAAAACTTAATTTTCGAAATTCCCACAGCCGCCATCTTGAGGTTATGTAAACAATTGAACTAAATTAGATACCAGTGCATTACAATGTGTATAGACATTTCCTGTACCAGATTTCATTGCGTTTGGAACATTAAATCGCCAGAAAGGTCTATTTAAATTTTTCAAATTCGCTTGGTCGCCATGTTCGTTTTGTAGTTAACCGGTTTTTGAAACTCTTATAGATGAACTTCCAGTAGTGCCCTTTATTTCCGTACAAAACTTCAGGGTGATACCGCTAATAGTTTCAGAGATATAGAATGCCAGTGAAATATTTTGCACATCCGCCATCTTGTGGTTATGTAAACAATTGAACGAAGTTAGATGTCGGTGCATTACAATGTGTATAAACATATACTGTACCAAGTTTTATTTCGTTTGGTTGGTAAAATCGCGAGAAACGTCTATTTAAAAGTCGTTAATTCGCGTGACCGCCATGTTGGTTTTGTAGTTACCAGTTTTCCAAAGTTACATAGGTGAACTTCTTGTAGTTCCCTTTATCACCGTAATAAATTCTAGGGTGATATCGGGAATAGTTTCGGAGATATTGAATGCTGGTGAAATATTTCGCACAGCCGCCATGTTGGATTGGTGAGACGTAACATAATTTGAAGGGCACGGTCGGGGTCCCCCGGACTAGTGCTATCAACTTACCAAGTTTCATTGAAATCGCTCTAGCCGTTTAGATTTTATTAGGGGGGGACACACACACACACGCGCACACACACACGGACAAAAGGTGATCTAATAAGCCTATTTTTTTCAAAATTGAAAATAGGCTAAAAATGAGATGGTATGATTCTGTGTGTCTGTGTATTACTCGATCACCAAAGAACTTCAGGTCCGATTTATATGAAATGTTACATGGAAGTAGCTGATTTACCTGGTTAATATATAGGCTTTTTGATTTCAATACTTTGCACTATTTAAAGATGGCGCAGAGGTGCCAACTATTACGGATTGTCCGTAATTATTACGGATTTCAGCTCACGATTACGGCATTACGGTCGAAAGGGAAATTATTACGGAAAAGTGACATCAAGGAAAAAAATACATTTCTATGAAGAAAAAAAAAAGGAAAGTTACAGGGTGTCTACCGGTAACGGAAAGTAACGAAAATGTAGCTTATTTTACAAACAGGTAACGCAAGTAAAAGCAGCTAATTTTTATGTCTGCATAGTTGGAGGTAACGAAAATTCGCCGAGGTCGGTTTAAATCGTCTAAACTCGCGCCGCTCGGCTCACAGATTGCGATGGAGCCGATTACGTATGCTAGCCTACCGTATATTTCCCCTGCCCGACCTCAAGGAAATGCATACTGAGGATACCTTGAGTGGTATACATCGGTTCAACGTATAATTTCGGTATCGAGAAGAGTTTTTAGTTTTGTGTGAAATATTTTTCTGTATTATTAGGAAACGTGACTTTCCGCGAGCCGTTTATTCGCGAAAACTTCCGAAACTCAACAGAAACCTCTTATTTCTGTTATTGACCTCTACATTTGGAGACTATCTCAAATTGAAGTCCAGAAATAACGCGAAATAATTTAATGGCTCAACTTGCGAAATGATAGTTTCGAAAAAAGAATCCCGAAAATGCTTCGAAATACATTTATTTTAAAAATCTATCCATCTGGAAAATTTGCGACATAAAGTATGGTTAATTCGAAATTCCTTTATGTCGACTTTTACTTCGAACTTTGGTGCCATCGGATAATTTAACCGGTTATCTCGAAACCTGTATAATTGGTGATTCGAATTCGAAAGAAAATCTGCCTTCTTGTCATATTATTCATGCAATTCTCTCAGATTAATTCGTAATATTGGATACCCACTTTGAACGTTCATCCTCCGAACTCACATGCTCAAGACGGCCGGCTGACCGCACGACTTGCCTGCGGGAATCTCGTCAAACGGACCGAGATCGACGTTAGTTGCGTAAAATCATAAAACCCGTGCCCTATCGCGAACTTGTGACCACGAGGACTGCGGAATCCTGTCAAAGGTGATTGGGCACCCATCACGAAACATCCCGAAACCTACTCGCTATTTTTACCATGACCGTATACTTAAAAGCGCACGGGGAGCGAGAAGGGCATCAACCCACTTAGAAATGACAGTCTATGTAGCAACGCGATACTCATTTCTCCTCGTGATCCACCGTGAACTACCAACCACAGCATAGGGACAGCGGGAATCACGACGCCAACCATACAACAAACATGTCGATAACTGCTCGTGAATTTTAACCATGCCCAACCTCGAGCTTGCCTCCGCCATTCTGCCAGGACAGATAGACAAGGCAGGCAATCGTTGAATGGCCGGATGCGGCGCCGATTGCATATTATCGCGTTCTCACTGACCAACCGCGAGGACATCGTGATTCTCGTATAACGACCGAAAGCGGCAGCGATTGCAATACTTCGCGATATTTCTCCGCATTCGATGACGAGAACAACTGGATTCCTTTCAAACTTACAGCAAGTGGCGCCGATTGCGTAATTATGCTATAATTTCCCGTTCCCACATCAAGGACAGTGGAAATCTCGTCGATCGGCTAAAAGTGACACCAATTATGTAAATAGCAATTTTTCTCAGTGTTCTATCGTGAAAACAACGGGAATCTCGTCAAACGGTTGAGGCCAGCGCCGATCGTGTAACATCTCGATATTTTTCATAAAATGAAGGTTTCCTATTCATATCTTGATTATTTTGTTCAAAGATTCCCAAGTTTGGTCAAGGAAAGTGAACATGACAAACTTGAAGAGAAATTTGCTGTTTATCAGTGTGATACATTCCCTGAATATATTTTACAAGGACCTAGAATTGATGTAAACTGGGACAAAATTGCTAATCTTAAAAACGAAAGTGGATAGTTCGCGTATAAAACTTTAAGTAATGTGGTATTTGCAATATTACTTGTACAACAGTAACACTCCCACAGAAAGAATTTTCAGTGTTGTTAGGAAAAATCAGACAGAATTCAGACCTACATTAAGCATATCTACACTGGAATCGGTTATGATTCAGAAGGCGAAAATGTTATCACAGGGGGGGGAGTATGTTGCAAGAAAACTTTCACGGAAAACCAGTTACTAGGTGCAAAACAAGCTACAAGGAATTTATTATCACATAACTAGCAGGTAATGTGCAAATTTTATTGTGTAATATGATATTTCGGGTAGGGCAAAGGTGGTGTCATCGAGAAGAGAGGAGCATGCTTTGGATTTGACGAGAAAAATTTTCAGTTGGGTGGGGGGATTACTGATAACCCACTTCAAAGGTTGGCACCTCTGGCCATGGCGACCATTTTAGTGACGTCACTACACCATTTGGTTTCAAACATTCATATTTCAATTTCAAATAAAAAGAGAACGCTAAGAAATAGCAAACTTTTGATGGCTTATATTAGGGTTAAAATTTAAATTTCTATCAGAATGGTCCTTATCACTTTTCATGTATCTCCAACTGTTAGCGAGTAAAACCTAATGTTGTGCTATAAAATACGGTCAATGCCAAGCGGTGCAGCTGCACAAAATGTTCCATCCTCAACTCTCCCTCCGCGCAGCACCTCGCCTATCCCCTGTTTTAACTGTCACCTTCACAATTCAATTTATTTATGAGCAGTAGCGAAGCACGGGTACTTAAGCTAGTAAATTATACAAATATGCTTGTGATCGAGAGTATCCTTGTTTGACAGTAATAAAAACAGCATACTCAAGACGAAATCTGAAGATATTGTGAAACTTATGACATGACGGACTGAAAAGCAGATCCCTTTGGTTTGGTATCCTTAGCATTTGTGTCTGTTATAATAGGTATGCTCCATTTCCTGGATGAGATTATCATGGGATTCTGTGGCTAAGTTTCTCCAGAAATATTTAGGTGCACCAGGTCATCTATAATGTTCTTATACTTCTTCTGCGCGAATGGGTCTCCTAGGACCACGCGGAATCAACACTTCTTAGCCTTGATATTTGCCCAATAACTCTTCATGCGCAACGATTGAGCGAGTCTTCGTTGCTGCGACCAGACGTGTCTGGTAAGTCTTCTCTCTTCTGCCTCAAAACCCCGTGTATGAGTAATTTTCCTAATTTCCTCTCGATCATTGAGATTGGGAAAACCTAATTCAGCCAAATCGTTTTCCGCCTGTTTGTACCAATCGGACCTTGTTGCTTTTTTCTGCAAAAACGTATAGATTTTATTTGTTGACCTAGTTGGGTCCATTCTGTCCAAATATCCCATGAATTGGATCCTTCTCATACGGATTGTGTCTGTGATTTTAGTAATTTTTAAATTGATGTCAGCATTGGGTTTTGGAAGGTGAATTCCATCTTTGATTCTTGGTCCCAAAATTTTTCGCATGATTTTGCGTTCCTTAATCTCTCCAATTGATTTCTCAGTGTTTTATGTTGTAGATTAAGTGTCTCGGCTGCATAAATGGCTGCAGGAAAGACTACGGTTTTATAATGTTGAACTTTACAATTCCAATAGGGGCATTTTTTGTTAGAAACTTGTTTCGTCCAATTGAAAGCAGTTTCCATTTTCTGTAGTCTAGCCTCTATAGTTTTTCTTTCGTTGCCAGTTTCATTGATCCATTCACCTAAATACTTGAAGTCCTTCACTCGGGAGACCTGACAATTACCGATGTGGAGTGTATTCGAAGAAGTTTTAATATCCATCATAAATTTTTTGTTAAAAGAAATCCGTAAGCCAATTTTTGCGCTTGTTCTTGGAGTAATTCAAGTTGTTTCTGGGCATCAGAAATGCTTGGAGCAATTAACACTATGTCATCCGCAAATGCCAAACAGTCTAGTGTTATCCCTTTGAGTTTTGGTCCTAGTCTATGGGGTGGTGCACCAGCTCGTCTCCATTCTTGAACGACTTTTTCGAGCGCACAATTAAACATCCATCTCCTTGACGCACTCATGTATCAATTTAAAAATCTGCGCTCAGTCCTCCCATAAATTTAACCTTTGAACTTGTGTTCAAGAGGGTATCTTTGAGGATTGTTGTTGTCTTGCGATCTAATCCAAATTCTGAGAGTACAGCAACAAGGGAGTCACGGTCAATGCTGTCATAAGCCTTTGCAAAGTCAACAAAAGTAATGACATAATTTTTATTTTGACATTGAGTTTTTCAAATTGTTAATTTGCTCTGTACACGATCGGCCTTTCCGGAACCCACCTTGGATTCACCAATCTGCGGATCCATTTGTAGATAGGCACGGTTCAAAAGGGCTTTGGACAACATTTTGTAAGTTACCGAGCGTAATGAGATCCCTCGAAAATTGTTTGGATTCGTTTTGCTACCTTTCTTGGATGATCCTATAGGCTTTCATATAGCCGTGGTAGGATTTTTCGAGATCTCGGAAACTAAGCGTCGCCCAATTTTCAAACCTATACCAATCGAATCGGAGTCGATTTTTTTTTTCAAAAAAAAGTATTTCTGTATGTACACTATGTATGTATGTACGTACGTATGTGCGTGACGTTTTTCCGTTTAGCAAAGTACAGATCGCAATTTTCATGATATCGAGCTGAAATTTGGTACGGTGAAAGAGATGGGGCCTGTGACGAACCCTATTGTTGGGCGTTAAAATCGGTGCAGGGCCGGACCTTTTTTTGGGACACTGAATTTCATGCTTTATTTTAGAATCGATATATCTCGGAAACGGTTGGTCGTATCGTAAAAAGTTAAATCTACAGGTGTAAGATCTCAGTGATAAGCAACTTTTTTTTACCTGTAACGATTTGTTGATATCTATCACCGTTTTCTGTTTCTGGGGCCCTGAATTTATTTCTGTTTTTTCGAATTGTTATATCTGGGAAACGGTTGGTCTTATCGCACAAAGTTAAAGCTACAAGTGTAAGATCTCAGTGATTAGCAACTTTTTTAACCTTTATGAATTTTTGATATCTCTCACCATTTTCTTTTTTTGGGGCCCTGAATTTTTCCCCTTCTTTTGGAATCGAAATTTCTCGGAAACGGTTGGTCGCATCGAAAGAAGTTACATTTACAAAAGTAAGATCTCAGTGTTTAGCAACTTTTTTGACTCTTATGATTTTTTGAGATCTGTCTCCGTTTTCATTTTCTGGGGCCCTGAATTTTTTCCTTTTTTTCGAATCGTTATATCTGGGAAACGGTTGGTAGTATCGAACAAAGTTAAAGCTAGAAGTGTAAGATCTCAGTGATTAGAATCTTTTTTTACCCTTTATGATTTTTTGATATCTCTCAACTTTATGAATTTTTGATATCTCTCACCATTTTTTGTTTTTGGGGCCCTGAATTGTATCCCTTTTTTTGGAAGCGAATCGACATTTCTCGGAAACAGTTGGTCGTATCGAAAGACGTTAAATTTATAGAATTAAGATCTAAGTGATTAGCAACTTTTTTAACTCTTATGATTTTTTGATATCTCTCACCGTTTTTAATATCTGGGGCCCTGAAATTCATTCTTTTTTTTGAATCGTTATATCTGGGAAACTGTTGGTTATATCGAACAAAGATAAATAAACAGGTGTAAAACCTCAGTGATTAGCAACTTTCTTAACCCTGATGATTTTTTGATATTTCTCACCATTTTCTTTTTTGGGGGCCCTGAATTTTATCCATTTTTCTGGAATCGATATATCTGGGAAACGGTTGGTTGTATCGAACCAAGTTAAATGTTCATGTGTATGATCACAGTGATTAGCAACTTTTTACCTCTCATGATTTTTTGATATATCTCACCTTTTTCATTTTCTGGGGCCCAGAATTTCATACTTTTTTTCGAATTGTTATATCTCGGAAATCGTCGGTCCTATCAAAAAAATTTACAGGCGTAAGATCTCAGAAATTAGCATTTTTTCTGCCTCTTATCATATTTTGATATCTGACACCGTTTTGATATTATTAAATGTTTTTGTTTTTTGAAAAACAAATTTGGGCCCAAATGTATTTAATGATTTGTACAAATTCAACTGATGATCTAATTGAATTCTACGGAAAATTCTCTATAATAATCCGTTTTCACCTTTTCAAAAAGTTTAAAAATGCTTGAAATGCAAGGGGGGTCCCAAAATGCAGACTTTTCACAATCACCCTGTAGTTCGAAAAACAAGAGGGCAGCGATGATTTCCATTACACCATCGGTTTGTTTCACAAAATAGTGGCACGGAATTGCGAAATCCGTTTTGCTCTATCTTGATTCGTCTCAAAGATACACGTCAAATACATCGAAAAGGCGCCACCCTGTACAGCCGTATTCAATGAAAAAGCATACACGTATTACAATGAGCCTCAAATTTTGACATACAATTTATTATTAAAGGTTACCATACGTATAGGTTAAACAAACCTTTCTTCTTCTTCTTTTTCGACATCTCGGCATCTCGAAACGGAAAAAGCTTGATACAGTGCCGGATTAAGCCAGCGCGGGGCCTTTAGCATATGGCAGCCAGGGGTTCTTTACTTTAGGGTAAAACAATATACAGGGTAGGTCAGCCTATTCGAGTCGGACGGGTGCAAGAAAACTATTACATATATTTCATAACTATGTGATGGTTTAAGCATTGCCTATGAATTCTCTAATGTATTTACAGCTGTAAGATATTTTCCATTTCCGAAGACGTCCGGCTTTCATAACCACGTGATGGTGTCAGCATTGCCTGGAATAACATTTTATAATTTCTATAATTTGCCGCCAACGAAGTTGTTGTTTGAGATTATTACCCCTCTTGCTTGCCGCTATGTAGCCGCACAGTCTCATCCAAAGCAGGTCGAGCGGCGTGGACTCCTACTTGTTATATATACTTTTGTGGACATCGATATATAATTACTAGATTTTACGGAAATGGGTTGGTAGTGTACCCGTTTTTTCGATGAGATGAAACTACCCGGCTAAAGCACCGCAATTCGCTAATGGAGGAACAATCAGTTATTTGCATGTGAAAATTTGTCTGAAATAAAAGAAAAATAGCACGTATGGCAAGAGATAAAATGTCACGGGTTTTTATCGCGTTTGGTGGGTTGGTGGCATGCGACAATCATTTTTAGAAGGCAAGATTAGGGCTAAATTGATTCTGAGGTAAAACATCTAAAAATACAAATCCATCATCCGAATTAAAATCTACCTTTAATTTGCTTAAGGATATCGCAGAGTAAACCCCAGCTTTCTCCTACGTTGTTTTACGATCTTAAGTTGGGATCGAAACGTAGAAGTAGAGTCTCTTCAGTATTCCAAAAAATACCTTGCAGTTTTCCTGTGCTAATATAAAATTTATAGGAGATTATTAAACAAACAAATACTTAGAAAATTGAGCACCCTAATAATTTGTTGGCACATACAACATTTGTTTAATACACTTGGTGATTTTATGGTCACATGATACATTAATGTGACATTGATACATCACCATCTCCATCTACAAAAATAGTACCCTACAAATTTCTCACACGACTGCATAATAATTACTCACCTTACTTCAATACCACCATGATATGCATAAGAATGTCACTTCCAAGTTTCTTTTTGACCAGTGGATAGAGTTCTAGAGAGCGGCTTGCCATTTTGGATTCTGTACAACAGATGCTTAGGCCTACATAGAAACTGGTTGACCATGCTGGTTCCTGACATTGATTAAAATAACCTCCAGAATGTAAAATGTAACCTGAGGTATTTTATATTTATTTATATTCGACCCTGACTATTTATTATATGTCAGAAAACTGTACTATAATGAGGCTCATTATAACACTATTTTTCATTATGAAACAGTTTCTCCCACCAATCAGTTCTCATCTGTTAAATGCTGAAGATAATTGGACGAAGAGGGATGAGTTTGGCGTCCCGAGGGAGCTGGAGGCCGCTCTGCCTATGCTGGACCAAGTCATATCGATAGAGGAAATTAAGGAAGTAATAGAAAAAAGTAAAGGAGGGAAGTCAGGTGCTATTTCGGGGATAACAAATGCATTTTGGCAAGAGTTGAGTAACAATAGGTTCATGATGGACAGCTTGGTAAAAAATTTTAACAAAATTTTTGAAGGAGGTAGATTTCCGAGGGCGTGGCAGGAGGGAATAATTTGTCCAATATATAAGAAGCGTGGGGACAAACTAGACCCAGGCAACTATAGAGGCATAACCTTGCTTGATAATTTGAGCAAAATGTACACCGGGGTCTTATCCAAGCGTTTAATAGCATGGGCAGAGGGCTGTTCGGTGTTCTCGAGACTCCAGACAGGATTCAGAAAAGGGATGAGGACCAGTGGCAATATAATGGTGGTTAAAACGGTGATGGACAAGTACATAAGAAGGAAAAGAGGTAAGCTGTATATCACAGCTATTGATTTGGAGAAGGCGTTTGATTCAGTGAGCAGGGGAGCTGTCATGGCTAAACTGGGAAAAATTGGGGTGTCACATAAAATGATACGAGCAATTGAGAATGTGTATTCCGAAGTGAAATGTGCAATTAAAACTAAAGATGATGTAATTGTAGGAGAGATAACGTCTAATATAGGATTAAAACAGGGATGCAAATTATCCCCGGTGCTTTTTTTGTTGCTATTTATCAACGATATTTTCGATTGAAAGGGCTTTGAGCAACGGTCCAACCCTTGCTTGGACAATTATGATATTCCGGGCCTAGCTTTTGCTGATGACATCCTTCAGCTTGCTCTAACACCCTATAATATGCTATATAGTATTGACGAGATTGTGAGATACTGTGAGGACAGGAACTTAAAAATTAATCCGAGTAAGACCAAAGTTATGGTCTGCAAAAAGGGAGTTAAACTGGCTAAGAATGAAAAGTGGGTCATGTATGGGTCGCAGTTAGAGACAGTGAAAAAACTTGAGTATCTAGGGACGATAATGGGGAGTAATGGTAAATGGACCGAACAAATTAAAAGGGCAAAATCGAAAGGGCTAGCGGCATTGGCGAATGTTAAAGTGTTAGAGCGTAGGTTACCGAATCTTGACTACAAAGTGTATAAGAATGTGTTCAACGCACTCATCGTTTCAAGAGCACTCTATGGAGTAGAAGTATGGGGTTTAGAGGAAGGAACGAAAACCCTGGACAGTATTGTAAGTAGGTTTGCCAAGATAATTTTGGGGCTACCTAGTTGCACGGCGAATTGTGGAGCGAGAATGTTGTGTGAGGATGTAAGCATTAGACAACATATCATAAAAAGGTCATAAAGTCTTGGATTCGTTTAAAAGCAGGTGGAGGGGGGGAAATGCTTAAGGTAGCCTACCTGCACCAAATGAAGCACCAGCAAGAGGGCTACTGGGTGGACGGGGTAAGAAGTGTACTGGAAAGATTAGGAATGGGTTATCTATGGGATAGGGACTTACAAAGAGAGGAAGGTAGAGTGTGTAAGAAAGTGTGTAGAAGGGTTAATGACGTAGAGTTGCAGGTGCTAAGAGAAGAGTGCACCAGTAGGAGAACCTTAACGGAGTTCTGCGAAATCAGGAACTTTGTGAGCATAAAGCCTCAATGCCTAATGAAAAGAGAAATGAGAGGGATAATTTGGTGGTTAATGGAGGTGTATAAGAACAAAGCGTTGAGAGAAGTAGGAAAAGAGGACATTTGCCTGTTTTGTGGGAAGGTTATGGGTGCAGCGCACCTGATCAGGGAATGCAAGGAAATTAAAATGAAAAGAGCAAAGTTTGTAGACAAAGCAGATCTAAACAGAATTGAAAATGAAAATGAGTATCACACTTTAATTAAATTACTAAAAAGGGAATGGGGGAAAGCAGGTCAATTAGAAAAATATTTTAATACCATCAGGGCAATGTGGAATAAGAAAGCGTCGGATGAGATTCAGAACAAAGATGCATGTAAATTAAGCATTCAAGTACAGGAGATGGCTTCCTAAGCTATAAATCTTGTTAAAGCCTAGGAGAGCCTATCTGTATTAACTAGGTAGCCTATATGATTACTACAGTACAGCCACATATTGCTGTCTGTAGATTTTTCCTGTGAGTTTGATATTTTTTTGTCCTTACTACAAAACTTATCAGACTCTTTCAGTCAGTAAGGGCTCGATAGGGAAATAAAAGTAATTCTTTCTGTGATGTGTCTCCCATGGAGAGCTGTCAAAAAATGAAGAACACTGAGTCCACATTTATGATTAAGAAAGAACTTTGTGCAGTCTCCATCAGAAAAGTTGCCCAGTGATATTGTGAAGGAAGATAACTACTGCAAAGCATTATTAAGTTTTGAAATAACGAGGAAGCTATGAAATGCCGAATGAACATTTGGTTTAATTATCTAACGCTATAATGTAAATTTATGTTATCTATGTGTTTATTGTCTGTATGTCACGATATGACTCTCTGAGTTAAAGTGGCAATTAACAAGTAGATTTGGTTAAATAAATAAACAATCAGTTCTCAAGAAACAGTTGTTTGACCAATTAGATAATTAGATGCGCTGAGTTCCACGGCCTTCAAATTTAAATTTCACTGCCTGGCCTAGTGTCATAGTAGGGTAATCGAGGAGGCCATGGTCAAATACAAGGCATTCTCATCGTCTCATGTGCTCTGTTCAGTACAAAAAACTGGTGAAATCTCGACAGATATTTATGAATATTTATGTTCGAACATAAAAGAGTTATAATAATTATCGTCGAACATAAACAGTCGTATGCAACTCGCCTATAAAGGTAATTAAGACACTCGTATGGAAATTATGAAACTCGCATACGCTCGTTTTATAAACATACTCGTGTCTTAATTATTGCCATTATAGGCTCGTTGCATAATGTACTATTATTTAATTACAGTATTTATTTATTTCTCCAAAATTCGAAAGTGGGCTAAAAGTTAACATAGATTTTTAACGAAGTTGAGAATTGTTTACACTTACTTGAGCCAGGATTCTCTCTTGGTTAACCTATGTTTATTTGCAAAACGGACGGTATTGGAATTCTAAGAAAACATTTGGTCCTTACCAATTATCTGTAGATATAATTACATGTTTGTTTGCAAAGAGTTACTGTTATGCCAGGGGGAGTAGCTTAATGGTAGAGTGTTTGCTTTGCAAGTGAAAGGCATTTGGAAGGTCATCCGGCCATAAAAAAACTATCCGATACCCGAACGGTTTATTTCAAAATTTTAGACATATTTACCCGAAAATATAGAATTGTTAACACTCACCTGTACCGGGATTTTCTCTCTATTATATCTCTCTCTTGTGTATATCTCTTAGGCTACTCTTGTTTTATTGTTTCGCTCAAGTAAACGGAGCTGATTACTGTGATATTTCAAATTAACAACCAACTACACGGGGCCATATAATTACGATATCAGAAGTTTCCTATTGACACACACGTACACTCGCAAGCACACGGGCATGATTAGAATCCGTAATATGAATTAGAGACACACAACTATAGTGAACTAATGACTGCGATATCGCTACATTTTTGCTATACGAGTTTAATGAGCGGATTATCGACATATTTTAATCTCACAACACACTCAAGTACATGGTGCTAATGACCGAAGTGGCCCTAATCCTCAACTCACGCACTAAAGTATACAGGTGTGACGATCAAGGTGTTGTTTTACACACACACACTTGAGTACACGGGGCTAATAGCCATGGTATGAAAATAACCTTACTAGATGGCTATAACGAATTTGATACTGCAAACCTCATAATATGATTTATGTACACCTAAGTACACGAGGATAATGATTTATATATAATTATATTTTAGCTACACGGGTCTTATAATCAAAATAATGCTATTTCACAACAAGAAATAAGCACTCGCAAGTACACGGTGCTGATGACTAAGCTATCCCAACTGTTTAAATACACACGAGACTGATGACTTAAATCTTCCTTTACAACTCACAACAAACGAGACCGAACTCTCTCGCAGCCAATGCCCCGCCAGTTGCGAGACGACGGAAAGCACTTGTCATCTGAAATATTCCGCCCATGATGTCCTACAAGCTAACCAAGATTGACCATTTCCTTGCATAGTGGCTAGCATTCTCGGCTTTCGTCCTGGAGTTCCGGGTTCGATTCCCGGCTCTCGGGCTAGAACAGACCACTCTATAGAAAGAAAGAGCGTGATAGCTCAGTGGTCAAGCTGTTTGCCTCTCACCGTGAAGGCAGAGGTTTGATTCTCAACTATGCCATGAAACGGGGTACACTCAGCTTCGAGAGGTAAAACTGAAAAGAAGTCTGGAAGTAGTTACTGGGATGGTTCATAGCTTAGGGCCACGGTCGCCTCTTTAACCTATTTCTAATCTGACCCAAGCTAGTGGTTACCTTTACGATTGACCAGTTATCACCTCCAGGTGCATGTATTTAAGTTAACATATTGAGACAATATAACTGAAGTCCATGAACGCTTTTCCCAATCCTATGTCTAATTCTCCTAACCGAAACTAAGAAGGGATGTTCCGTCTCGATTGATTTGGCAGGCATGAATGTCGCCTTCTTGGGAAGGCGGTGGACTGTGTGCCGGGTCGGTGGCTGGCTGAATGGCTGGATTAAGTTTGTATTTTGTCTTTGTTTTGTGATTCGTTGTCATGGTCAAATAAAGATAGCCTCCAAATACATGCGCCGTACCTAAATAGTCCATTTGTGGTTATTAACTACCTTTAGAAGGTTGTAACCAAAATCACGAGAAAACATTTGGTCCTTACCCATTAGATGTAGATATAATGCCATGTTTGTTTGCAAAGAGTTACCGTTATGCCAGGGGGGAGTAGCTTAGTGGTGGAGTGTTCGCTTTGCAAGTGAAAGGCCTCGAGTTTAACCCCAGACTCTTCTGACTATCTTTTCCCTACTTGTATTATGTTACAGCTTTCTTTTACAAATTAACTTACATATTTAGACAACATGTAACTTTAAGGCCACGGCCGCTTCCTTCCCAATTCTCATGTGAATTACAGAACCAACAGTGGTGGCTACGATCGCTAATGCGAAGCGCTAGGCTCACCATCGGCCATTGTGGAAGTACATTTCTGTGGTTTCCCATTTTCACCGTTAGGCAAATACAGGGACGGTACCTTCTGACTGGCCACAGCAGCCTCCTCTTACATTATTGTTTAGTTTCATTTATCTTTATTTATTCACTGTTTATCTTATTCCCACGCGCAGGTTGCCCACGGGCGTTGACTAGAAAGACCCGCACTCAGCCTCTCAGGAGGCCACACAACAAAAATCTCCTCTAGTGAGGATGGCGTTAGGAATGACAATCAGCCTTAAAAACCACACAATACATAGACTTTTATTGCATATTAACCCTGACCTAGTTAACAACGGGAATGACAAGATTTTGTTTTAAATTTCGTGCCTTTATCTTGACGGGACGCACTAAGCCTCGTGAGGCTAATCCTAGAAGAGATAGATTCGATTCCCACCTCATCTAGACAAAAAGTGGATTTGCTTGGTTTCCCACTTCAGGCAAATGTCGGTATGATGCCTAACCTCAGGCCACGGTTGCCTCCTTCCCAAACCTCACCTAAATTAAAAATTCACATGTTACTATAGATACAACAGTAACACAGGTTAGCATTTACAGAACTGAATGTAACACATTTAATCCCACTTACTTGAGTATGCTCTTTTCTGTTATTTTTCATATTGATCATTTTTGATAAGAGCACAACTAGCGAAAGAAATAGTTAACAAAGTTCACGAGGCGCATCTCAAGTTGCTGCCATAAGTGAAGATCAAGTGCAAGAATATGGAGAAAGTAGCTAAATTCGACAATAATTGAGAGTAAGCTCTTCGAGATTAAATAATTAACATAGTTGGAAAAATACAATCAGGGGGCGGCCGTGGCTAAAAATTTAAAGCTATGGCACTGATGCAACCTTTAAAGCAATGAAATTGCAGAGAGTGCTATGCACCTAATAGAGTAGTTGCTGTTAAATTGTTGGACTCAGACCAAGTTTAAACTCAAATATTATTTACATAAACTTGTAATTATTGCGTAGACTAGATTAAATGAGCAAGAATATCACATATTAGAGTGCCACAACAACACAATTAGAAATGACTAGAGTTACGATAGAAAATCTGGGTTGCTCCTAGCTACTTGGGCACAGTAGTACTTGCTGAGAAATTTGATCTTCCATTACAAAATGGGTGAAAGGCTTTTGCAAGAGAGCCTTATCAGCCAAAGAATAATGAAATTGAGCCTACGCGGCGCAAGAATGATACAGTTTCTAGACGGCACGAGCTTGCAAGCTTTGTAAAATTACAATAGATTTGAAGCGCTTTAGCTTAAAAAAAGTTCCAGTAGATGTCAATACCACTGGATATACGCCGAATGACCTATGAGTGATAAATTCAAATAGGGGAGGAAATCACTCGGATGTAACCTAAGAATTACAAAAGAATACAAAGCAGATTACTTAAATTATGTGGTTCATTGTTAGTGGGGTTCTAAGGGGGAAATAAGGGTTCATTCACTGTCTGTTCATGCATGTATTTATGTGTGCGCAACACTGTTACTTGCAAACCAGACTATTTGCAAGCACGATGCACTTAAGCGTTTGTGGGTAGAGCTTCTCCATAAATATGTCACTGATTAACGTGGTGAATTACTTCCGGGTTGAAAATATGCATAGTTTTAGTTACAGTTTTCAACATTGAAGAAATTGCTTGAGGTGAAAATCTAGGGCATGGGCAGAGTTAACCCATTAAATGGAGTTAAGTGAATTTCTCAAAATGTGAATCACAGACATTGAATCTGACGATTACATTGGAAGAACTCTCGCGAAGGATTTTCCTAGATTGGAGTACATAGTTAGTCCCGTGATTTGCCCAATTATTGGCATTTAACAGAGTAAAATTGAAAATTCCCACAATGTCCGTTTGGAATTTGACAAGGTAGAGATGAAAAAACTAAATCCCTCTTTGCGCCCGACCAATAGTTATAATTTCAGATTTTGCATGAGCTCCCACTATGGCGATTTTTTTTGTCAAACATCACGAACTGATACTCTGTCATCACAAAAAGAGATGTAGCCGACTATAGTGCCGCCATCGTTACTTCTGACTTGACAGCTCATCGGCTGGCGATACAGTGTTGCCAGTTCACTAACGCGAATCAGCTGTCGTAAAGTTAACAAAACTCGCGTAATGTGAACAGACATGTTTACACACATCATAGTCGCGAATAAGTACATAGTAGCAGGAACTACAGATAATAGAATATTTCTGATAATGAAGCAGAAAAAAATTGTAACAAATAAATTATTCACCATTACCGTTCGCGTCTGGAGTCGAAGATATTCAGAGTTCGAGAAAATGTATTATAAAACCTATAGAGGGAACACACCATTCATTACGGAGTCATGTCGTCACGTAAAGGAATGTTGTGGCTCGTCAGCCACTCAATGAGCACATTCTTTCTTGCTGCCATTGTTGGAGCTTTGTCATGAATGGCACTATGATACGGGGCATTGTCCATAGCAATTGTGCTCTTCTCAGACACGTTGTACAGCAATATTTCTTCAAACCATTTCCTCTCTTGGCGCTTGTCTTCCTCGTGCTGGACCCCGGCATGGCAGTATCACACACACACCCACAGCAGAAATAACACAAACACTCACTGACCTAAAGCTAACCTACAACTACACGTAATTATACTACACTATGTCAAACGACAAACAAATACTTAGCTATTAAATAACAACAGACTAGAATAATATAAAAAAGAAAAATAAATGAGAAATACGAGAATACACAAAGACCGCCAATGAAACTTAGCTGGCAACATCGTCAGCGAAACTTGATTTATCTCGATATATCAATTTGAATGGCTGCCTGTGATCGGCTGGTTAGAGTGTAGCTATGGCGTGGCACTGAAACTTCAAGTCGGAATTAAGGATGGCTCTAGTATAGTTAAAAATGTAATAGTTCAGAATACTTGCAAGTATTACAATAGCTCCATAGCTAAGTTAAAATGATGAGAGATCTATCTTTCCATTGCGGCAGGCGTTGTAGTCCGTGTCACTTACATGACCGTCACTAAATGTCGGGCGTAACTACTGACCCTTGGAGTGTGGTCTGGTAGGTATGCTGATGGCAGTAAGACGACTGACAAGCTCGTATAGGTCCCGAGTGGCGAGCAAGCATGGAGGGGTACGGAGGGGAAAGAAGGTGACGTAACACATACCAACAGGTACACAATACAAATAATTAAATTCACTAATTTCTTTCTTGATGCCAAGTCCAAGGAACGAAAAGCGTGTGGGCTGCAATCTGTTTGGAATGAGTTGAATTAACTCACCGACGGGCACGCCTCATTGTGTTACGCTAGCGGGGGCGCGTTGCACTCAGTGCAGCAGTTTGTTCTTTTAAATGTATCGTACGAAAAATATGGTACACTTAATATCTCTCCAACAGATTTACAAGCAGTTAACGAATGTTACAATATATTTAGAATACTTTTTGTTCGTGAATAGCTCACGAGTACTGCATTTGATCGTTGAGATTGTATTACATACAGTTGACACAAGTTACAACACATTTAGAATGGTTTCTGCATGTGAAAACCCACATGTTCCACACTTGATGGTTGTGGTCGTATTGTTTGCACGACCCCATGGAACACACTTTCCTCTCATCTTTCCCACATCCCCCAATATGGTTGACTAGTTGTTCGCTTCTATACACATTCAGGAAGCCAGATACGTCGGCTGGAAGCGACGATATGTTAGCTCGTACTCTCAGGTGATTCTCGAGCAGACTCATAGCTAACGTATGACGACGTTTTCTCCTCGATGTAGCTGTTTCTGGTTTATTGGCTAACAGCAACTCCTGGGCATTTATTCCTGCAATATCCAGAAATCGAAAAAAGAAAGCAAATGGCCAACGCTTAGTTATTCTTGCAACTGTATAGGAGCCGCACATTTGGTCCACAGTGTCCATTCCACCTTTCGTGTCGCTGTAATCTAGAATCAGGTTTATCGGCATCATATCAATATCATGCATTGTGAAAGTAGAATGACTGCCTTGTTCTTCTTTGGCACAAAAGAAACTAGTGTCATATCTTTCAGAAATCCGAACACTGATATCACTCTGATCGTTTCTTAGCAGGCAAGTATTTTTGAGGAATATCTTTCTTATTTTTACTTCGAGTTCCAATTGTAGTCAGCTTTTTCTGCAGCAAGTATTGTGCTAGTAGAACACTGGTATAATAGTTGTCAGTTGTGATAATCATGTTCGTGTTCTCTAGTGGAATGACGAGTCTCTTCACAATTTCACAAGGGGTATTGGATCTAATGTACTGTCCTCTTTACTGACCGCAATAAACCTCAACATTGCAAGTGTAAAATGTTTTGGAACAGCAAAGAGCATACATCTTGAGTCCGTACTTAGCAGGTTTGTTCGACATGTACTGAACAAACCCACACCGGCCTCTAAATGACTGTAGCATCTCATCTACGACGGCAAACTCACTAACGGTATAATTCTGTTTACAGTTTTAAATGAAAGCTTCCATTGTTTCACGAATAGCTGCTAGTCTATCCATTGGTTCGCTGTTGTTTCTGGTGGCTTTGTCGTCAAATCTCAATGAACGTAAGAGAAACAAGAACCTTTTGTAGCTAAATGCTGTGCGCAATAATTGAATTCCACGTCCATCTTGGGCCAACAGCTCCAGAAAATTTGTATGATGACCTTTTTTGTACCTATTAGGTAAAGTACACCAAACAAACCTCACACTTCAGTTCGTATTTTATCCTGACAGTCTCTTTCTATTGAGCATCCCACGTCCATTCTCTTAGTATCGATGTAATTATTTGTACAAAGCACAATGTTATCAATCATGTCAAAATCTATGATTGAACTTCTGTAAAGCTAAGATTTCATACATCGCGTCCTTTGAACATAATTTCACATCTGGTAACACTTTTATAATGTTCTTACTGCTGGTTTTCAAACTATTTAAATGGGCGTCTTTTTCCACTTGCACTGGCCTTCATTGGCGAGAAAATAATTATGCGAACTGACTGGGTTATCTGTTACTTCGCTATCACCATCACTTGAAGACACATACTGCTCAGATTCACTATCATGTTAACTGACCCGATAATCTCATCTTCACACGAATCGTCGTCATCATCTTCTATACACTGTGCCAATTGGTCATCTGTATCTGCATCTTCAAAGAGAAGAGACTCAATTAGACCCTGCGATATGCTACGTCTTGGATCGGACTTGTTTGAAACAACGCATCTCTTGTAACTGCACGCAATAACAATGAATCATCAATAAATAAGGACCACAACAATCACCTATAATAAACACATTCACTAGATTAACAGTTAATGATAATAACTAGAGTTTTGAAAGGAGAAAATACATAAATACATAAAATACATTAATACAGCACAAAAAACTTACATGACCGGGTGCGCGTGAACAGAGTGCAACGTTAGAAGCACCTATTCAGACGACTGCTCTGCTGGCACTGGTTGAAACGATAGAAGATGATGGAACTGTGGCCATAGTGAGCACAATCTCTCAAGCTGTACATAATATGATGCACGCGTCTTCCCGCCGAAAGTCAACAAAGGAACTACCAAACTAGTGTTGATGTTGCACTTCATTACAGCGTGCGCCCGCCGGAGGGTTAATAAGCGTTCTTCGGTAGCTGTTGAGAACGAGTTCCCACGCCAGCTGCACAGGACGAGAGAGTTCAGAAAGGCGCCGCAAGGTGGCGAACCAAGAAGAAGCTTGAGGTTTCTGTTAAACAGAGGAAAAGACGTCCCGTTCTCGGTAACATACTAAAACAAGGAATGAACAATGCCACAATACGAGAGCAAAATCACACAGAAATCTATGCTGGTGGTTTTCACGAAATAAGAGGAGAAGAATGACGGAAAAGTTAAAGAAAATCCAGCATGGGTGCGAAATGCGTCCAAGCATATATTCCATGAGTATACCACACCGTTCAAAGTTTCTAAACAGAAGTGAAGTCAAGTTAGATGTAGGCAACTTTGCTTAAAAAAATCTTAGGAATAAGGAGAGCTGTATTAAAAGTTATAATTATCTTAGTAGAGAGTATAAGGAATGTAATTATTCTTAAAAAGCTGGTGATGATGCTGATTGAAGTAAATTGTTTGACAGTTTGAAAATTATTGGCATAAAGACCAGGGATGGTAGATTGTCTGCAACCTTAGTTATTAGATTCGATGGACATGAATGTGAGACTGGTATTTGGAAACATGTAAAGTAAGGCTGAATGTTATCACTGGTTATCTTTAATCTATACATTTAGAAAGTAACGAATGATAAGAGAATGAAAGTTAACGTAGCATTAGAGGACCAAGGTCAAGTATTTTCGACTCAGTGATTTACTGGCGACATTGCCATTATAGCCTATTCACCAGAGGATTTGAATGAGTTACTAAACGTTGTGTACTAGATGCTGAGGAAGGTATTCATTATAAAATCATTTTATGTAGAACATAATAAATGGAATTCAGCAGGAAGATATAAAAACTATTGGTAAAGTTTGGCAGTTGAAACGCTAAAGGAAGTTGGTTACTCCAAATTGGGCACAATATGCACAGAGCAAATGAGATAAAATGTTTGAGTTGACATCTGTTATCAATTAACATGGTAATATTGGTCCGGTTAACTCAAAAATAAAATAACAGCGTTTCGCCCCGGTGTGCCGTTGGGCTCGTCAGTTGGTACAGACACACCTCACCAACACGCGTGGCTAGCACATACCAATATTATCATGTTAATTGATAATTCATGTGCTCAAACGGAAATAACATCATATTCCCATTCGGGAATATTCATAACCTATTTGACATCTGTTGACATGAAATATAGGTCTATGTAATAACAAGTCATTCCTGAAGCCTTTGTCTGGAGCGTGGCGCTAAACGGATAGTAAACTTGGACTGTTTGTGCTCTAGCAAAGAGGAAAATAGAAATATTTGAGTATGGTGCAGGAGAGTAGTGAATAATGAAATGGTAGGTAAAGTACCTGATAAAGAGTATTAGGACGAGTAAGGGAGGAAAGTTGAAGACAATATACAGCTTTGTATGGCGCATATCGAGGTAACAAGAATAACAAACTTACACTTGTTATGGAAGGATAGGTCGAGGACAAGAACTCCAAGCGATAACCATGTGGAATATTGTAAACGGGTTGCTTCGGATGCAGGGTGCGGTAGTTATGGAATGATTAGCTCAGGAATGGGCTACAAGAAGGGCGGCGTAAAACCTTTATGAAGGCTGATGATTCAATTAAATAAAACAATGTATTTCTGTCACACAGCATATACACCGCCTATGTGAAAACTCACCACAACGTTGAATGGGCATGTACGAAATTACATAAACAAGCTGATCGGTTTGTACATGAAATGAAATCTCTTACACAATTCCACCACTTTCAGAATGTAGTGCCAGGTTTGACAAACATTTGAGAAACTTGGCCAGATATTTTAAACTTTGAACGTTACACATCGGTAATTAGTTTTAAATAACAGTGTACGTGAATTTGTTGAAGTCCAAGTACAGGTCGAGATATTAGGAAATTAATTCGAAGGAGTGGGTTTAAGTATATTTAATGTTCCCAGGTACTGTACGAGGTTAGACGGAGTCATGTAGTGGTGAGCCAAGAGTTGGATAAATGTGCGCTATGTTTTGTGGTTGATCTTTATGGGTTTCCACTCTCTGTACATTATAACAAGCGACGGTTATTTAAAGTATGTAATTTTTTCTTGGAACATAAAAGTAACCACTCATCTCCACACAATTCTTTAACCATAAATAGTGGTAACCATTCATTTGCGATGTATTAAACAGTAAAGCACACGACATGCATATCCAAAATATCCACCATAATCCATAAATCCAAAATTACTATTCGGTAGGGAATATAGCATGTACGAGCACGTAATTTTGTTAGTCAGCTGGTGTTCAGTTGCCCGGATCCCATTAAATAATCATTATAGCCTCGCACAGCCATTCTGTTAAAGCGACATAATGTGGCAGAAAATAACTTCTACACTCGCCGAGGAAGTGTGAATCAGGACATAATATCCGTTATCATTCAACAATTTCTGTTATTGAACTGATTAAAGATTAGGCTGACTTTTGGGATATAAGATGAGTCTGTGGAAATAATTACCCTTTGCCCATTATCAGCAATTCTTTTGAAATTGATATGGATTACACATACAAAGTGGTTCACCAGCCCCTCGTTTTTTGTGGGTGGGGGTAGGCAACCGAACTAACGCGTATATCACAGTCATCCTAAAAACATTACTACCTGCTGCTTTACGGCCTTAGTACAACTTTACCGTAGAATTCATGCTCGCGAATGTAGTAGAAATCATTAGTGGTAGTGTCATTTCAATAACCTCAACTATAATGCATGTTTTAAACAATCACAGCTCCGAGTAAGAACACCTTACATTTGGACAGGTGTCTATAGGGGCTACGAATAGATTCAATACGTGCCAGTAATTCACAATAAATATCAGTACCTAAGGTGGCTAATTCATGCATTTCTGGTGTTGCGTCAGGTAAGCTGCCTGGTGGCTGGAACATGTTTTTTCGTTTAATGCCGATTACAGTGGATGTACTATGGCCACATACGTACCTGTTCCAACCTGTGATATTTTATTTGGTCCTGAAAAGGACCATTTTTATCCGATTGTACGTAGCCAGGTTGGACGACGACATAATGATCTGTAGAACGAAAGCAAGGTACTCTGTATATTCAGGGTATCAAGCGTTCGAAATGTCACCACCCCTGTTTAAAGGGATAATCAGACTCTCTCAGGCCACCGCACGTATCCCGTCAAAGACATCTGTTACCTCATTCCTTATTCTTACGTTCGACAAACTAAAACAGTATTAATTGATCTACTAATGAGGAAACCCGTATCGAATTGAGTTCATGACATTGTTAACATGACTTTTCTTTCTAAAGAGAGAATTTGAAATTCTCAGGAACGAAATTTACTAACTGAATAAGAGCGTGCCGAATGAGTTTTTAGGTAGGACTATTTTACACAAAATAAAGTGTGTTGGCATATTTGTGGATTTGTTTTTCAAATCTTTATCATCTACTCGAGACCAACCTATAAGTCACCCTGGAAGTGGTTTTCCATGGCATTCCATTTCTACTCCAGATAAAATGTTGGGATGCTTCGAAATTTAAGATCACTGCCACCTCCTTAACACTCCTGCCTTCAGTTACAAATACACAAACTACTACGGACACCTTAATAACATAGGTTAATAGACAAATTTAAACACACACTAGAACACAATAATGTGATGATCATGATTTCCAAGCCCCTAAAATTTTATACGAAACCTGAAATATTGACGCCGCTGAGAACAGCTAAATGAAGTCTTATGTGCATTGGCTCATGGCTGATCAACTATTAGTCTTACTGACGTGGAATTTGAATGAAAGAAAACTTTGAATCTTCTTTTCCACCTAGTAACTGGTTGTTCTTCGTGGCAATTATTTTCCTAAAATTGGCTACGATGGTGAAAATACACGTGCGAAACATTTCACTGGGTAAATTCCAGCCAATGGTAGCTACTTAAAACTGTGATTTTTAGCTTGAAAGCAATACCAATTTGTGGATGAGGGTAAATTAATCATACCAGTGTAAACACCTCACTGATTAGTCCACAGATGCCAATGAAATGCCAGTTTGAGTGTTAAGAGTGCACGTTGCATTCAGAACAGCCCATAACCGCGAGATCATTACAATATTCCTAATTCTCATAGTTCCATAATGTAATGTTTCCTCTACCCACAATACAGTGGAAACGCACGTGGCTAGGTGATGTGATCGAGGTGGCCGAGGATTAAGCGAACACCTGCACATTTCAGAGCCATCACAGGTCCTTAGTATTTGGCGCGGAAGTGATTATGGTCGCGTTTCCCTTGCTAGGCCCATGGTTTAGTTTTCATTGTTCTCACACTGGCAGGGCACAGAGAAATATTGACCATCAGGAGAATTGTAATGTTAGTCGGGTGTCATAAAACTAAATAGTAATTGGTTGTTGAACCACTCTGCTCGTGTGGGATTTTAGGGAGATATTTATTTATTTATTTATTTAAAAAATCAATACTACACAACAGCTGAACTGCAACACATATGAATACAACACAACATCTACTCCGCAAATGTTTCCCTATTGTTTCTTCTTTTTTATTGTCCTCACTGCCTTCTTGAAACACTCCCATATTCGGCCATCCTACTGGTCATCTGTCCTGGATGACACATAACCATGGCTTCATGAATTCCGCACAGCTTGAGGTTTGTTTGGGACCCTCATGTTCACCTTCCTGACACACGTCATAAGCGTCCTGGGGTTTCGCTTTAGTTACACGATAAGGTCCAAGAAATGTCTTTCTTGCTTTGAGTGAGGGTCCTGTCTGGGTACGCTTTATGGTCACCAGATCTCCAGCATGTACTGTCTAGCCTATCGGTGATGTCTATTGAGAGACTTCTTATTTTCTTGCTAGACTTAGAGAATCTGCTGTTTTCATCTTTCCTCAGATTTTCTCTTTTCCCTTCAAATTCTTCTAGTAGTAGTTCTTCATGAATGAACTCAGCGTTCCTTAAGTCGGTCTTGTGTCTCATTCTGACTCCTGTCAATAGTTCAAATGGCGTCCTTCTAATACTTCGATTGTATGTGGAGTTGAAGGCCTGTTTCACAGCCTCAACATGCTTGTACCATCTTGTCGGATCAGATATTGCAAGCTTTGCTAGAACTGAAGTAATCCCTGAGTTAATTATCTCTACTTGACCATTCGATCGTGGTAATCCAGTTGTAATGAGCACATGTTTAATGTTTTCAATTTTGCAATAATCTTCAAACTCATGAGATGTGAAGGCTGAATCTCGGTCAGATATTATATCTACAGGGTTTTAAAAGATTTACTTATGTGCTTCAAATCTGGCAGTGACTTCTTTCCCAGTGGTAAAGTTTGTTGGGTACAGCCAGTCAAACTTTGTAACTCTGTCAACAACTGAAAATATGTGACGATATCCTTTATAACTTGAGTTCAATGGTCCAATATGATCTACGTGATATGTGTGTAATGGCACACTTTCCTTGCACAAAGGATGCAGAAATCTTTCCTGTTTTCAGTCTTTCTGTTATTTAAGAGACAATTTACACAATTTCATATGACCCTTACGATTTTCTTCTATTCTCCTCACAGAGAAATGACCTCTCTCGTGGACACTTTTAATAATTTCATGTTGCATCGCTTTAGGTACAACTTATACTTCATGACCTTTTCTGAATTTGAAAAATATGTCATCTCGAATCATAAGAACCTTGTAAGATCGCTCCTGGCATATCTCCTTGATGGCTTTAAGACCTACATCTTCTTGGAGTGCTCTCCTCACTCGGACAACCTAAGAATCAGGAACTGCTTATATGACAGTATGGCGACTCAGAGCATCGAAATGTCGCATCCTCGTTCCACTTCTTTCTTCGGTGTTATATCTGTACTCCTCAAACATCAAAGCCAATCTCGCAACCCTAGGTGTTAAATCTTTCTCATGCATCGTCTTTTGGAAAGAAACACAATCTATGACTATCTTGAAATCTATTCCCAGAAGATACACTCGAAACTTCTTCAATGCAACAATGATGGCTAATTCACCGAGCTCATAACTGTGATTGTTTTCCTATTGTGGTGTTGTCCTTTTGCTCATGTAATGTACATGATGTAGTTGATCATCCTCAGGTGATCTCTGCATCAGCACGGCTCCACATCCAAGCTTACTTGCATCAGCATGAAGTTCGGTCTCATATGTAGAATTGTAGATGCTTAAAACAGGATTCTTTGATAAAGCTTCCTTCAATTTATCAAAGGAAATTCTCTGTTTTGTAGAAAATTGAAATGCTTCATCCTTCTTCAGCAAGTTTCTTAAAGGGTCTCGCAGTAACAGAGTTTTCTTGTATGAACTTCCTGAATTATCCATTTAAACCAAGCAAAGATTGCACTTTATTCACATTTCGTGGTTCCGGAAATTTCATTACAGCATTAGTTTTTTTTTTTTTTTTTTTTGGTGACGGATAGAGTCGTGCATCCTCTATCACGTGTCCCAAGAACTCAATCTTCCTCTTCAGAAGATGGCATTTTTGTCTGTTCAGTTCAACGCCATAATCTTTAGCTACCTATAGCAGCGTACTCAAGCGGTGAAATGCCTCTGTTACATCTTTAGCTAAAGTTATTAAGTCATCCATTAACATAAGTGCTATACCTTGAATCACCAATGATCGTAAAAGACTGTTAATGAAACGTTGGGACACTGATGGTGAGTTGCACAAACCAAATGGTGCTTTTCGGAACTGGAATTGACCGGCTTGATTTACAAAATCGGTATGTTTTCTACTTTGAGACCCCACTGGCACATGGCAAAATCCATTTTTTAAATCAAGTGTACTGAATACTCTTGCTCCTTGCAACCTGTCTAAGGTATCTTCAATGAGCGGCAGGGGTTACCGATCCTTTAGGTTGATCTTGTTTATTTTACGATAGTCAATACCCAAACGAGGAGAGCCACCTTTCTTACTCACAACCTCTTCAGGACTAGCGTATTCTGAAGAACTCGATTCAATGATGCCTATTACCCATTTCTACACTTGGTCGTCAACAGCATCTTTTTCTGCAGGTGCGAGTCGTCGTGGTCTACTGAAAACTGGATGCTCATTCTTAAGCGTAATAATCAACTCCACTTCCGAACTTTTCGTTTTGCCAGGTTCATAGGAGGAAATCATTTCTTCTACTTGTTTCTTGTAGTTATAACTTGTAGACTCCTACATCTTATGGCTGCTCTTCATCAATTGATCTGCATGAGAAATATATCTGATTTTGGCTTGGAAATTCTATGCCATTTTGATTTATCACTACTTATCCTTGTTGTAGAACATCAATTCCAATTATTGCCAGCATCTTCACTTTATCAAGAGTCGCAAGATAAATGTCAACCTCAAATGCTTCATCGTCAATAAATACATCGGTGTGGAAGTAGCCTTTAGGTACGACATAATTCTTTCCCAAACTTGTAAGGATAAGGTCAGTATTTCTTAGTGGAGGACCTCCTAAATCTGCATAGATGTCTTCATGGATTAAAGTAAAACTGCTTCCTTATCTACTGAGGCATTTATTGTGGTACTAGCAATCCTTTATTTAATGGTGAGACGGGGAGGTGCAGGTTTCGTTAATGTGTTTACTGCGTTGCCCCTACCTGCCTTACCATCTATTTTCTTGCACTCCACCGTCTTATGACCAAATTTATTAAATTTTTAACATTTCAGACCGTCTTTGTGACGGCAACTCGATGATTTATGGCCAGCTTCACCGCAGTTGAAACATCTCTGTGCTTTGTGTTTTTCTTCAACAGCTCCAGCAGTCTTGTCTATCGAAGTAGGTATCTGTGTTCCATATTTCTTCAAACCCCTTGTGTTCCGTCTTTCAATTATGAACTCATAGTCTCGCGGCTTTTCCGTAAAAGTCTTGAAATTCTTTGGCCCATACGAAATCAATTTACTTTCAGAGTCGTCTTCTATACCATACATCGATAATGTACTGTATCGAAGAGTAATCATCAACTTCACCTCGATGTGCAATCTCTTTCATTACAAGCAGGTAGCCTTGAAATGTTTCTTCTTTCTTCTTCTTCCACCCAGTCAGTAGTCTATGTACTTCGGTACTGCTCATCTTGACATCAAACTCTTCTATTAATGCGGCCTTTAATTTCTTCCATATTGATAAACCAGTTTCACTTTGAATGAATAGTTTTGCTAGACCCGACAACGTTTTCTTAGCAAATACCATCTTGTGATGTCGTCCCATCCCTTCAGAACAGCTGTTTCATCAAATTTCATAATCCATTTTCTGACTGTATAATCTCCTTTACCAGCAAAGGTGCAAATAGAATCTTCCATATCTAGAAATGTTAGCGCAAATTTGCGGCCTGAATTGTCCCATTTTGTTAATCAGGAATGGTCTTCTGCTGATGTTTCTGTCTTGTATATTACTTTCTTCATAATGCTAGTGTACTGACTTGAATTCCCTCTAGCTTTCAAGCGTCAACTGCATTGGACAGCATATTCATCATCTCTGTCGTCACTTTCTTCATCCTCGAGGTTTGATAGCAATTCTATGTTAATGGCATGCCTTAAAAAAGCTTCACTAGCTCCTCTTTATCTCCCTCAAACCCCAGACGTAAGCACATTGCATACTGTATTCAAATCACGTTCAGCAAAATTGTCAAGGACATACTTAACCTTATCGTCATATTCAGTGGAACCTTCCGAAAAATGAAATCCTGTGAACCATCGTTACCTTTTACGGTTCTGTCGATTGCCTTCGTTCCTATATATAAACGTATGCAGGTTTGTAACTGCAAACACAGATGCAGTGGAATTTTTTTATTCTTTGCATATCTCCAAACATTTTGATTCATGATTGCAATTGGCGTATTTACTCAAATCTTGCCTCCTTAACTTACAGGTAATTGTCAACATTCATCGGAGTTAAACATCGTCGTAATTTACTTTTACAATGTACGTCTTCATTCTTCTATAACGTCGTTTATTAGATAACGATGGCAACGAATTTCAGTCTACTTACATTGGTCTGCGTCAGCTTTTGTTATTGCTACTTACCGTCACTACAACAAGTAAGACATCTTGATTACAACTTACGAATCATGCAAATTAATATTGATGGACTTAGTCGATCTAAATGTCAATATCTCTCCGAATATCCTTCAAACTATGTGGATGTAGCTGTTATACAGGAAACACACAAAGATAATGTGGAAAATTTAAGGTGAGAACCACCTCCCTATCTTGCCCATGTTAAATGTTCAATATTTTGGTACAGATTACTCAAAACGTATTTAGGTTATTACAATGAAATACTGCACCCAAGGATGTTAAAAAGGGCAAATCACCGGGGTGTGATGGCATTCATCCTGAATTCCTTGTCAATTGTGGAAACAAGGCTCGTAAATGGCTTGCTGCTTTCGTTTCTAATATAATCATCACTGGCAAACTACCAAAGGCTTCCAAGAAAACGAAACTCATAGCTGTATTGAAACCTAGTAAGCCAAAGGATAAACCAGATAGCTATCGACCGATAGCTCTCCTAAGCTGTTGCTTTAAACTTCTGGAAAGACTCATCCTTAACCGAATTGGTTCGAATATTCATGAAGTACACCTTGAACAAGCAGGCATTAGACCAAGTAGAAGCTGCACAGATCAAGTACTAAGTTTCACAACTCATATAGAAGCAGGGGTTCAGCAACAATTTGAAACATCTGTTGCTTTTACTGACCTTACAGCAGCCTATGACATGGAATGGAAGGATGGATTACTCTACAAACTGATGCGTATCATACCATGTCAAACATAGAACAAGCTTACAAGCAATATGCTGTCTGAAAGATATTTCCAAGTGGTTGTTGGGACCAAAATAAATAAGCAAAAGAAACTGAACAATGGACTCCCACAAGGTTCCGTTTTAGCTCCAGTGCTCTTTAACTTGTACACATCAGACCTCTCTATAACGCAATCGAGAAAATTCATTTATGCGGATGACCTGGCATTGACAACTCAACAAAGAACTCTTACGATGAGCGAACAGATTCTTTAAACAGATCTAAGCATTATGAATGAATACTTCAGAAATGGAGACTATCACCGAATCCTAGTAAGACTGAAGTTCGTTGTTTCCACTGCAACAACAGGTTGGCAAATACAAAGCTGAATGTCATCCTTAATGAGAAAGTCCTCCATCATCAAAATGTTTCAAGATATTTAGGCGTTACTCTCTATAGGACTTTGTCCTTCAAGAAGCAGGTGCAGAACACTGCAGCAATACTATGATATCGCAACGACATCTTGCAGAAGTTATGTGGAACCACATGCCGAGATATTGCAACAACATTACGATCTTCTGCTTTAAGACTTGTCTATTCAGCTGATGAATACTGTGCACCGGTGTGGCTTAACAGTCCACGTGTGAAGCAGATTGATGTCCAATTGAATTCAGAGATGAGGATAATATCAGGTTGCATCAGGACCACTCCTCTGTACTGGCTCTCACCTCTAAGTCACATTGCACCACCTGACTTGCATAGACAAGACTCTCTCCTGAGGAATATCAAAAGATACTCTCCACTTCACAGCTTCCTATTCATTCTGGCGTACCAACAGTAAAGATAAGTCGCTTGAAATCCCGCCGATCACCAATCCTATCAGCGGAATCTCTACAATTAAATAATTTTCAGATTGACAACAAATGATCTGAGGTATGGAATAATTTATTCCATGAGAAATATAGAAGCTTCATTGATACTATCAAGAAACCAGCTGGCCTGGAACTACCACGCCATACATGGAAATCGCTCAACAGGATTCGATCGAGACATGGGGTCTGCAGAGACAGCTTATTCAAGTGGAATAAGGCTTCCTCACCTCAATGCCACTGTGGGTTTGAAATACAGACCATCCATCATATTGTGAAGGACTGCAGCCTTCGAGCTCATAATGGGAACCTGAAAGACTTGCATGATGCAACACATTCTGCTCTTGATTGGATTTCAAATTTAAATATTACTTCGTAAATCTGAAAATTTTATCTGTTTATGTCTCCTCAACAAAATTGATATTAATATTTATTGTTCTTTTAAATGCTAATGTACACTATGTTTAATGTGCTCCTTAGCTTGTAATTATTTAGATGTACCATGCCAAACGCTAAATTAATATACCGGCGTATCACTATTTTGGCATGTTCTTAGTCATCCATTAGTTCTCTATCCCGGACGAGCCCCCAAATTGTGGGATTTTAGGGAGATTTTTTTTGTAAAATCAAATACTACACAACAGCTGAACTGCATTACTCATGAATAAAACACAACCTCTACTCCGCAAACGTTTCTCTTGTTTCCTGTTTTTATTGTCCTCATTGTCTTCTTGAAACACATGGATATATCCATAAAAGCTATGACTCCAAATACTCCAATATGACTCCGCACAATATATGAGTAATTTTAAAATATATTTGTGTTAGTAATTGTAATGAATGATGCTCTAATTACACTGGGCAACAAAAAATAAATTTTTGAATGTTCCTTGCATATCATGAGTCAATTCTTACTAATTTTGGGTTGATAAAATCGAATATGACAATGAAAAATTTTTCTTAGCTCTAGTTTCTGTGACACCCAATAGGTGGAAGTATTTCCGTTTGATGGATTAAGAAAAAACGATACATTTTAATTGCATATGCCACCGACATTGAAAGTGCATTTAATTTATTTTTAAATGGCAGTTACATTCTAAGAGTTATAATTGATGGAGGAATATCTTGCAGTTGGTTTTATGTGAAGAGAATCGCGTGGTGGCTTCATCAGATTATCGTCTGTTAGCTAGTCTCATGTAAGTGATTTCCGGAGCACCCCTACCCAAAGTCCAGCAGTAATCCGCAATCATTGCTTCATTACAACGGCCCTGATATCTTTGTTCCATAACAAAAATATCCTGATGGAATCGTTCTGACAGCTCCACAACTAGGAGGGAAAAATTCTAGGTGGGAGTGGAGAATATGGATTTTAAGGGACGTGGTGCATCCATGTTGATGGCAATTTTTCAGGAGCACTGTCACCAACTGAGTGTAGTTATTATCTCGTTTGTTGCCTAAAAATCCATGAATAATTCCCTTGAAGGATTCCCAAGCTTCCTTTTCTTTGCCCTCCAAAACTTGGTCAAATGCAGGATCCGTAACTTGTTCTCGAATTTGTGGCCCGAAAAAATACCTTCCTTAAATTTGGCATCACTTAATTTAGGAAATTTCTCTCTTACGTACTTAAAGGCTTATGGTTGGTTCAAACCTGTGACAAAATTTTTCATTATACCCAGCTTGATATGCAAGGGCGGAAGAAGAACATCTTTTGTGTCCACGAGAGGCTCTGTTACGACATTTTTCTCGCTAGGGTTAAGATTTCTTGCAGGCCAGTCTGCTGGAATATAATGTGATTTCCTATCCCTGCTGTCCCACATACATAAAAAGCAGCAATATTTTGTGTACCCCAGTTGCATTCCTGAGAGTATAGCAATGACTTTTAAATCACCACAGATTTTCAACTTGTGTTCATGATATTTGATTGAGTCCAAGACGGGTGTCATATTTGCATACGTCTCCTTCATGTGAACTGCATGACCAACAGGAATAGAAGGAAGACGGTTGCCTTAATGGAGTAATACAGCTTTCGAACTAAGCTTTGAGGAGTCTAAGAATAGCCTCCATTCAGTTGGATCATGGTTCAAATTCAAACATTTCTTCAAGCCATTAATGTTGCAGCAAACAACAAGTTTGTTTTTCTTCTCAAAAAAGGGAAGCAGATCCCTGTGTCGTTTTCTGTACTGTGAGACTCTAACATCACGTTCCAGAGGCTACCATTGCTGTAGTCTAGATCTAGAATTTCTTCTTTCTCCTCTGACAAGTCAAGGTCTCTAATGAGATCACTTAATTCCGCTTGACTCAGTTTGTGCGGCTTATCATCTTATTCTTCAAAATCAGGGACACGGGATGTGAAAGGCTTGTTGGATTCTTCTTCTTCTCCTTCTTGTCCCACACTGTCTTCATTGTCTACTTCAAATACACGATTTTTGGGTGGAGTAGGAACTGGTAAACTATCTGAATGTGGAATGGGCCGAATGGCAGATGGAATATTCGGTTACTGAACTGTTCTCCTTTCTTCATAGACAATCCTGTCTTTATAGGTGGAATCAAGCAGAAATAGCACTCATCTGTATGGTTTCTAGGCTTCCGCCAAACCATAGGCATTGCAAAAGCCAGCGATCGTTTCTTATTTTTCAGCCATTCTCGCAGTGTAACTGAACAGGCGTTGCAACATATATGTGGAGCCCATGACTTCTCCTGGTCACCTACTTTCATACCGAAATAATAGTGACAGGGAGTCTTCACCAGAGCAGTCAGCTTGCGTTTCTGTGACGAAAATGTTATTTCACCACAAATGTAACAAAAATTATTCACTTTATTTAGACATTTTCGCGGCATGTTGAGAAAATTTACTCTTTAAAAGCACTGCTAAACCTGAATTTCTGTATTAATTACAGCAGAAGCAATATGAAATGCACAGTCACAGCAACAATATCTATGTTTATAACTAACAAACAGCTGAAGATTGTTTGTTTGTTGTTATTTAACAGGTGTGCCAACTCCCAAAACAAAATTTCCCACGAATTTCCCCCAAACTGAAAATGTTGACTCTTAAAAATTAAATGTCATTTTATCTTCAAGCAAGAGCTAATCTGTCATTTTAAGGGTGATATTTCAACTAAGCGAGTGGAAATACAAAAGAATTAACTATTTCTGAGCCCGAAACATTTTCATTGTTGGCAGTGTAATCATTTCATTAGTTAGATCTGTGGAAATTGATAGTTTTATTCGCTATTTTCAGATAATTCAATAGAATTAATAGCGCAGTGCAATAACATTTATACCAATGATTTCAGGGTAATATGTCCAAATACTTCAAATCCTGTTGTGGGAAACATTTACGCATTGTGTAATACTGGATCGACTCCAACTGTATCTGGAAAAGGGAATAAAATCACACAACACATGAAGCCTTGCTCACGTTGCATATGTGAAGCCAAGTTTGCTCTTGGAGGACACTTGAAGAGTCACATTCTTATCCATACTGGCGATAAGCCTTATTCATGTAGCATATGTGAAGCGAAGTTTGCACGGCGAGGACACTTGAAGAGGCACGTGCGTACGCATACTGGTGATAAGCCTTATTCATGTAGCATATGTGAATCCAAGTTTGCTCTGGGAGTAACCTTGAATCGTCACATGCTTACGCATACTGGTGAAAAGCCTTATTCATGCAGTATATGTGAAGCGAAGTTTGCTCGGCGAGGAACCTTGAAGAGTCACATGCGTACGCATACTGGTAATAAGCCGCATTCATGCAGTATATGTGATGCCAAATTTGCTCGGGGAGGATACATAAAGCGTCACATGCGTACGCATACTGGTGATAAGCCTTATTCATGTAGCGTATGTGAAGCCAAGTTTGCTCAGGGAGGACACTTGAAGAGTCACATTCTTATCCATACTGGTGATAAGCCTTATTCATGTAGCATATGTGAAGCGAAGTTTGCACGGCGAGGACACTTGAAGAGTCACGTGCGTACGCATACTGGTGATAAGCCTCATTCATGTAGCATATGTGAAGCCAAGTTTGCTCAGGGAGGAGCCTTAAATCGTCACATGCTTACGCATACTACTGAAAAGCCTTATTCATGCAGCATATGTGAAGCCAAATTTGCTCAGGTAGGATACTTGAACGGTCACATGCTTACGCATACTGGTGAGAAGCCTTATTCATGTAGCATTTGTGAAGCGAAGTTTGCTCAGCGAGGAACCTTGATGAATCACGTGCGTACGCATACTGGTAATAAGCCGCATTCATGCAGTATATGTGATGCCAAATTTGCTCGGGGAGGAGACTTGAAGCGTCACATGCTTACGCATACTGGTGATAAGCCTTATTCATGTAGCATATGTGAAGCCAAGTTTGCTCAGGGAGGAACCTTGAAGAGTCACATTCTTATCCATACTGGTGATAAGCCTTATTCATGTAGCATATGTGAAGCCAAGTTTGCTCAGGGAGGAGCCTTGAATCGTCACATGCTTACGCATACTGGGGAAAAGCCTTTTTCATGCAGTATATGTGAAGCCAAATTTGCCCAGGTAGGACAGTTGAACGGTCACATGCTTACACATACTGGTGAGAAACCTTAATCATGTAGCATATGTGAAGCGAAGTTTGCTCGGCGAGGACACTTGAAGCGTCACGTGTGTACGCATACTGATAATAAGCCGTATTCATGCAGTATATGTGACGCCAAATTTGCTCAGGGAGGACACTTGAACGGTCACATGCTTACGCATACTGGTGAGATGCCTTATTCATGTAGCATATGTGAAGCGAAGTTTGCTCGGGGAGCACACTTGAAGTCACGTGCGTACGCATACTGGTGATATGCCTTATTCATGTAGCATATGTGAAGCCAAGTTTGCTCAGGGAGGACACTTTAAGTATCATATTCTTATGGATACTGGTGATAAACCTTATTCATGCTACATGTGAAGCCAACTTTACTCGGGAAGGTTATTTGAAGACTCAAATGTTAAGACATACTGATGAGGAGCCTCATTCATGTAGCAGATGTGAAGCCAACTTTGCTGAGGTAGGAAACTCCAAGAGTCATATGCTTACGCATACTGGCGATAAGCCTTATTCATGCATCATATATGAAGGTATGTTATTCGGAAAGGGCATTTGAAGACTCATATGTGAAGGCAAACTGGTGATAAGCCTTAATCATGCAGCATATGTGAAGCCAAGTTTGCGTGGAAAGTACAGTTGAAGCCGCACATATTAATGCATACTGGACAGTAGCCTTAATCATGCAACATATTTAAAGCCAAGTTTGCTAGGAAAGCCGCACATGTTAAACGAATACCGGCGAGAAGTCTTAGACATGCACTGTATGTGTAGCTACGTTCTCACGGAGAGAATTATTGAAGCTGTATATGTTATTGCATACTGTTGAGAAGCCTTTTTTCATGTAGCAAATGTGAAGCCAAATTTGCTCTGAAAGAAGTATTAACGCCGAACATGTTACTGCGTACTGATGAGAAGTGCTAAACATGTAGTATATGTGAAGCCAAGTTTGCTCAGGGAGGACAATTTAATTCTCACATGTTAACGCATACTGGTGATAAGCCTTCTTCATGTGGCTAAGTGAAGTCAAGTTTTCTCGGAAAGAGCAATTGATGCAGCACATATTATTGCATACTGGTGAGAAGCCTTATTCATGTAGCATATGTGAAGCGAGGTATACCTTGGGTGGATATTTGTGATCTCATATGTTACTGCATACGTGTGAAAAGCTTATTCATGCAGCATATGTAAATCCAAGTTTACTCGGGAAAAAATATGGAAGTGTAACATTCTAACGCATACTGGTGAAATTCTTTACTCATACGGCATATGTGAAACAGTGTTTGTCCGGAAACAGCATTTAAAATCGCACCTGTTAACGCATACCGGCCAGGAGCCTTAGGCATGCAGTATTATGTTTAGCTAAGTTCTCAAGGACGAATCGTTTACAGTCTCAAATATTCACGCATTCATTTAGCATATCTATAGACATCTTTACTCAAACAGGGCATTTGAAATCTCACCTTTTTATGAATACCAGCGAGAAGCCAAACTGATGTAGCACATGCAAGGTCAAATTTGCTTGTAGGGGGCTTACGAAGACTCGCATGTTATCGCATAACGGCAAGAACGCATATTTATAAAGCCATGCCAATAAATATTTCCCAGGAAAGGAATTTGATAAAACAGATGCGAAGGAGAGTTTGCTCCGGTTCGGCAAATCGCCCATAACTCATTTCTTCACGTTTTAACATTTAAACGGGTCAAGTTAATGCATACTATACTAATATAACAAACGGATAGCAAATAATTATAATATGCTTACATATAACATATTTCATTGGCACCAGTTTAATACAATTATTGTCTAACGTGTGTTGACCACTGGCGTTTGAAATGTGTAAATCGCACACTGTTTAGGCAAACTGTTTGTTTGAGTCGTTTCGTAATTTTAGAACTTAAAAGGTTCATTCTGGTTCCGTTTTGGTAAACTAATTAGTATATACACTTTAAAGGCTCCGCCTGACCGATACTCTTATTAAATATGATCACTGTGTGGTTATTAGTTGGACATGTTTCGAGCCTAATTATTAGTTTTGGCCCTTTTTCTGCCGATATGAAAGACTCTTTAGATCTCTCAATTTGTATGGTTCTTTTTTTAGCTAAGTTAGCCTGGCTCGCTTCATTGATTTTAGAACTGTTTATACTAATTAGTTTATTAACAAGGAACCAGAATGACCCTTTTAAGTTCTAAAGTCAATGAAGCGTGTGAGGGTAACTTAGCTAAATAGCACGATACAAATTTAAATATCTAAAGATTCTTTCATGTCGGCTGATGAAGGGGCCAAAATTTATAACGTGGCTTCGAAGCATGTCCCACTAATGACCACACAGTGATCATATTTAATAAAAGGATTGATCAGGCGGAACCTTTAACTTGTTTTTACTAATGGTCTTTTCTTTTGCGAAGTTATGCTAATTACTCTTTAATGAGACAATTGTCTCTGGAATTGAGGAAAGCAATGGCAAACTACCTCACTCCTCATCTTGCCTAGTACGCCTCAATATAGCGTTGCCTTGGGTTTTTGTGGGTATCTACCCACATAACCTAACGGTGGTACTTTTTGAGGATCCAACCAGCCTTCAGGCTGACTACCTAACAGACAGTCCCTGGAATATTCAAGAAAAGCCAACCCTCTACTTTTTATTTCATAAGTTGAACACTTAAAAAAAAAAAAAAAAAATTCGAAATAGTGAAAATAATCACGGACGATTCATTGCCAATGAAGATCAAATGGAGATTCGTGGACCGGAAGTGTGCTGTGCATAAGCTTCGGTGACATTTTAACTCGTGGAGGCCCTATGTGGGAAATCAATATTTATCAGAGAGTTGGTGAATTAAGGAAATATTACCTTTTTACGGCCCGAAGCCATGTTCATGTAGCATATGTGAATGCAAGTAGGTCACAGAGGTGTATTTAAGAGTCACATTTGAATGTTTAAATCATTTCTTAAATACAGTCCTTTTCGCTGCTGAATTGTTACAGTGTTAGCGCACCCTCTGTGCTGGATTCTTTTAGGCAACCACTTTCACACAGAAATTCACCAATTTGAACATAAAATACAAGTGGTAACTGAAAATAATTTAAAGTAATTTACTCACCAGTGTGTTCATAAAGTATTGGCCACGGTTGATGTTTGGGATCCAGGGTTCGATTCCACATGAGTTGGTGAAATTTTGTCCAGTAGAAAAAAATTAAAATTGTAATTTACACCGTAGACTATGCTCACTAAATGCACGCACTATATACATCCCATACACACACACTTCCCAACAGAAACATTAAATTGAACACACAATATCACTAAATAAACATCCGAATCCAATATTACCTCAAAGCAGAAATATCTAAAATAATTCTAACACATACATTATCCTATACCTAAGCTTTTGCGAAAAAAGTAATAAAAGCCTTGCTTCAACTAAATAGGCTATTCAATTTATCTATACTAATAATTGAACACTAAATATGTGCAAAGATAAAGTTTACGCTTCTAAACATTCTAATAATTCCTGCGTGAGTGGTAGTCTTCAAAGCAAGGTACGACACAGAGTGCAACACCACAGGGTTGACACATGTATCGGGACTCCTTCCTCTTCCTTTCCCTCCTGACAGTATTGCTACATACATGACAGTGACGAGTTGGGTTAGATTTCTTATCAGTTGGCGGAACTAAGCAGGGAAAATGTCTTTCAGTTAGTCGAAGAACTGGATCCGTAGATGTCGCAGATGGTCTTCCAGGAGTTGATTTTCTGGGGTTGTGGTATCTCTCCAAAATCTGTCTTATAATTTGAAGCTGAAATTCTGCCAATGAAGGACGTTTACCTGATGATAGACAGTACAGGGCATATGAATTTAGAAGTGCTAAGTCCAAAATATGAAAGAATAATTTCTTGTACCACTTGATACTTTTACGCACGCTATGGAGTGAACTCAGGAGCATGTCTGCCTTATCGACAG
Organism: Meconema thalassinum; assembly: GCA_946902985.2. NCBI lineage: Eukaryota > Metazoa > Arthropoda > Insecta > Orthoptera > Tettigoniidae > Meconema > Meconema thalassinum. Next base: position 258,918,022 of record OX336395.1, on the reverse strand, counting down.
ACCCCATGTTCATGTTATATTCAATGACGGCCTGAGGCTTCAAGATAGATGCTCCAGACTTGCGATCCTTTTTCCCAGTCACTTCAAATATATTTTTGTGCATGGTTGTAAGCACGAACACATCCCTCCTATCACGCCACTTGAGTGCCATCATTTTTGTGCTAGATTTCATTTCCAATTCCCCTCTTCCCAATTTAGTTCCCAGTGCAGGCATTCCTTTCCTGTTCTTTCGCACTGTTCCACATGCATTGGTAGCTCGGTCATGAAGCAAAGAATACAGCTGTGGGCCAGTGTACCAGTTATCTACAAATAAGCTATGGCCTTTATCTAAATAATCATGTAGAAGTGTTGTAACAACTGTACCAGAAATACCGAGTTTATAGGGGTCTGTAATTTCTGTTGATGAGCCAGTATAAGTGATAAAATCTAAAATATAACCAGTTTTACAGTCACAGAGAACAAACAGTTTGATGCCGAAACGATGGCGCTTGGTTTTTATATACTGCTTGAAAGCAAGACGTCCTTTGAACAAAACTAGGCTTTCATCAACACACAAGTTAGCAAATGGGGTGAGATAGGTTTTGAATGTTTTCCTGAAGTGGTCAATAATGAATCGAATTTTGTTCAGACTGTCAGTTTTGTTTGGGTTTTCATTGTCGGTGAAGTGGAGTATACTGAGTAAAATTAGATATATATCACGAAACATAACTTGCTGAAAAATTGGGGCATGCAGAAGGGGATCACTGGACCAATGTTCCTGAATAGACAGATGTTTATTTCGAACCATCAGCAGCGTCACTGCTATTAGCAACAAAATCTCCTTATAATTGGTATCAACCCATTTCCTGAGCATGGAATGTTGACTGGGTGGCTTAGCGTCAACAGTCTGTTTATGAAACTTGTTTGTTTCGTCCGCTACCTTTGTCAACACCTCTTCATTGACAAATAACTCGAAATAATCTATTTCGTGGGATTCAGGGGTCAAATTAGTATTTGACATACCTGGGTTTGGCACTTGGAATGCATGCACGTTTGGCGCGAACTCGTCCTCGGACCACGTGGGTAGGCCTAGGTCAGGTTCATTTCTTCCCCTCTCTATCGGAATATCTTCAACACTATCACTATCACTGTCACTTCCAAACAGTTCCCTAATATCCCCATCGTCACTTCCGACACCATCTAAATCCACATCAGACTCAATCTCCTCTAAAAGCGTAAGAATTTGCTCCGGACGCATAATGCGCGCGCTAGATGCAGCCATTACTCATACACGATGTTTATAACTGTGTGACGAAAGAAAAACATTTTTCCCGCAACGTTACAAGTGTGTATTTAAGGAACTAAGTGGTTGAAAATGTAGCTAACAGATGGCGTAAGAATACACGACATTTACAAAGCAGATCGAGTATACTCGATCGCAGCACTGATGGCACAAAGTCCTGATCGAGTATACTCGATCGTAGCACTGACGGACCGCTTGAGGCAGATCGATTATACTCGACCGCAGCAGTGAAGCGGTTAAGAGTCACATTTGAATGTTTAAATCATTTCTTAAATACAGTAAGAGCACTCAGACTCTAGAGGTTTAGTTTAGCAAAAACCTTAAATTAAGCTACGGTATTTTAACAGTTGTTCCGAAAGTTGACAAACTAGGAGACTCGTTAAAGATCAGACTGGGTGTTTTTAAGAGCACTATGTTCTTGCTCTCCGGTCGTTTGGGCTACCTATAGACCACGGTGCTTGTGCTTTAGCTGTTATATGCCACTTCTGATGTTTTTTGGTGGATTGTTTGGCGACTGCTGTTTTGCTGAAACCTTGAGCTTTTCTATTGGACCAGTAATCTCTCATTTTCTTGCTGAACTGTATCTTACGTAACTCGGACCATTTCCTGGACGCGTTGTGGTGAACCACTGCAATGGATGTGAGCGAAGGCCAGGATACAACTCTCAGACGGTATCGATTCCTGTCATTTATTGTGTCTTGCTGAATATTACGTTCAGTATGATCATTCTCAATTTGTATGATTCAAAAGGTCCCAGTTATTTACCCTTCTTGGCTACCTTAAAGATCTTGTAAGACAGTCTGTGGGGGTCCATTCTGTACAGGTGGCCGTAGAAAGCCAGACGTGTCCTGATGGCATCGGTTAGGTTTGCCTGGTGTTTGTGGAGGTCGCAATTTGGTTTGTACTATCATCTATCATCAGAAAAGATTCTTGGTCCCACTATTTACCGCAAGAATTTCCTTTTCTGTATCCCGAGGGCCCTTAGAGGGGTCTCCTTAGTTAGAAGCAGGCACTCAGTTGCGTAGAGGATTGATTGACTACTGCATTATAATGTCCTAGTTTGACATTCATCGACTGATGTTTGGAGGCGTACAGTTTTCTGCAACAATAGTATGCCCTGTGTAGTTTTATCCTCCTTAGTTCGTGAGCTATTATCTCACTGAGATCATCTCAGATCCACTTTCTAAGGTATTTTACTGCTTTCACACTCTTGAAATGGTTAGTATCACTGACTCTGATGATTTTAGGGGCTTCTTGAATATTGGTAAAGAACTTTGCCTTTCCGATGTTGATCAACAGACCGGTTTTCGCCGCTATTGAGTAAAGTGTTTGGTGTTGTGTCATGGCTTCTTGCATGTCGTTTGCCAGCAAGGTCTGGTCATCAGCGAAGGCTAGGCGGGGGAACCCTAGGTTATCTGCTTTGGTATCCATCCTTAATCCGGTGTCGACTGGTAGATTTCTGGTCCATTCCCTGACATTTTTCTCCAGATCGCAGTTAAATGATAGTTAAGATATACCATCTCTCTGACTCGCCCCTGTTTTGATTGAGAAACTCCAAGAGCTGTCCTCGAATCTTTACTCAGGAAGTAGTATTGCAAAGGGTGACTTGTACTGTGCCCAAATCCAGTTGTCCAGATTTGAGACCACAGGCACATATGCAAAGTCCCGTGCGGAGGATTTGAATAGCGGGCGCCCAATGTTCTAAGAAGGAAATCCAAGCTTTGTGCAGCCTATAGAACGGCTAGTGACGTAGCAGGTTGTCACAAGCGAGGCTATATTTTGACAAAATATTTCCCGATTGATTGGAAACATGGGACTAATACTATATTACTGGCACGAATAAGGGAAGAAGAATGTGCTATATTTCAAGAAAATCGTACCAGCGGAAGCCGAGATATGAGAAGTTTAAGGATTGGGGACATATCTCGCAGTGACGTCAGGAGTCCGCCTGGAGACTATAAAACAGGCGCCGACCAAGGCTCATTATGTTACTTATCTGATGCGCTCAGTCCCTAGTACATCGCATGTTACTTCTACAAAGCGATCAGTCGCTGGTACATCGCTGTTACTTCGACATATCTACGAGCACATTGTTATATATTCGACGTTATATTTAGAAAAAGCACATGGTTGCTAGGACTTATTGCGAATCGACGAAACAGTACATGGTTACTGAAACTTCAAGTGTTGGAAATCATTTCAGTGAACTTAGGATATTTTTCATCAGTTATTACTCAGGTGATAGACATTTTGTGGCAGAAACATTGGTAAATATAACACTGCTAACGGACTTAGTCTATAAATTTTCCATAGTCCACAAATATTTCTTATTGGATTATTTTCATGTCCAATTGCCAGAAGCAAGCTTTTGTCTTGGTAACTAACTGACCAACCAAGATTATATATCAGTACGTTTACAAATACCTTGTCAGTGTATTAAACTGTTCTGAATGCATCACTGTTGGGTCTTGTTACATCTGGTATTTTTCTTCATGGATCAATTGGATCTTACCCCTGTCAAGAATTTAACTAGAGCTGTTAAAGCAGCCAATATGAACAGTTTTCATCAAGATTATCAGGCAACGACTATAATCACTGCTATGTCTTGGAAGACAAATTGCGGGTTTACAATGGAGGCGATACCAGAATTTAAGTGCGTGTCCAAATGGGGATTAAAGACTGTAATGGTCTGGTTTTAACCAGATTATCTTCGATATCAAGATCTACAAGGATTTAAGCTACAATTTTCACCATTTTTATGCTTAGTTAGCTAGAATTCTCATTTTTCTACAGTCTTATCAACACAACATTTTTCTTCGTTAATTTGCTGTTGCAAATGTTTATGCGAGGCATGGGAAGCCTTGTTCTGACTATTTTCTACATTCAGACATGATGATTCAATGATTTGAATCAAAGGACGAGCATCATGATCATTAGATTTGATTTTTTTTCTAATCGCGGTCATCAGCCGTCGTAACTGTAAATTTAAAGATAAATTTAAGCTGAGAAAATGGATATTTTTCCATGTTTAAGAAGTTGAGTATGATCTTCCTCGAATAGTTTATTGAAGTTAAATCCAGTTATGGAATTATTATTAATAATAATAATAATAATAATAATAATAATGATTTAATAATAATTATTATTATTTTCAATTTTTCTGACATGATAATAATAATTATGATTTATATTTTCTAATAATCATATCATGTAGTGTGAATTTATAAATTGGATATTTAAAACAGTTTACTATATCGGATACTTGTTTTTCCGAAGGTTAGTGGTTAAACGCATGCCCACATTTTGCTAACAGAGTAATTCATTGGAGCATTGTACGCTTGCATTATGCAGTCGAATCATGTAGAAGACACGGAAAGTGATGACATAGAAAACAAATAGAATGTATAAAACAGGGTTATACTAGAGTTTATATAAATATAAATCATTTGGGTGACGTCATTTGATAGAACGTTTGACCATGAGTAGACACGATGTGAAATTATTAATGTTTAAGATGATGGTGAAATTTCAGTAAACTCATTGAAGGAGCTTGCTAGCTTCTAAATCTTCCAGTTTGGATAACAAGCAAAGTCTTGATTATTATGTATAATTTGGGAAGAATTTATTGTGTGTAGAAATAGTTAAATGTGCCATTATGATTGTGCAATTAAGTCGCAGGAATGATGATGTTGTTAAATAAAGCATCAACCATTGTGAGGGTTGGATAACTTTGATAAATATGTTGGGAATTGTAAATATTGTTACAAGCCACACTTTCGTCGAATTTATAACCAAGGGTTATCTTATGAAACCATCATAGTTAATTCACAGTTGATTCTCGTGTTCTATAAATATTTCCTAGTACTTGTTGACCCGATTTTGTTATTAACATTAACCTTTCATTACGAGGAGACTTTACCGTTTGTCTAATGCTATTATAATCTTGTGATTTTTTACACATTTAAATCGAATGGGCCTATGCTATAAGTAAATTAATACTGTTATTTCATGAACAGCTATTACCATTTAAAGGATATTTTTGATCCTATTAAAAATATAAATATGATGTAAAATAATGAAATGATTAACATTTGTTATTCTCTCAAAGAATTGCAACTTTTGATAATAGTATTAGTTACTATTTTTGTAACAATTTTCTGAATAATATTTTCAAGTGATATTTGAATGATTGGATGGTTAAATTAATATTTAAAGAATTGATGTTTTGTTAATAATAATTTTTGACCATGAATTGATAGTCGAGTCATGCACTCAGAATAATTATTTTGGATCGAGAACAGGTGATTCAATACATTTTCTGTTCAATATCGAAGTTCTTTAAATCCATGCTCAGATGTCCATATAAATTGATGTTGTGTTATACCCATTGTTATGACTTAATAATTGAACGTATTTTTGAAATATTGATTCCTGGAAAGTGTTAGTTATTTTTTGCAATAATTTGAAACAAACCAAAAACAAAGTGATTCTTCTACATCGAGTGAAACCATTTAATTTCAACAAATGAATGCTTATGATTTAGGAATCAGGCTGGACAATTTAATTTGCCCTGAAGAACCTACGACTGTAAATAATGTAATTTGAACAAAGTCAATAGGACTGACATTCCGGTTTCATTTGAAATTTAAGTGTTCATGTGTTGGTAACCCTGTATATTTTGTGTACATAAATGTACGATTCGTCATACATTCTTAATGCTATTCTGGTATTTCTTTCAAGTCAATGTTAACATTTTAATCAAATAAGATTATTTTACGAATTGTGCTGTTTTCAGAGTCTCCTTCTATCCTTATTGTTATATCGAGCCGAAAATCAGTAAAACAATATTTTTTTGTGTCTTATTGTTGTCACTTTAACCCATATGGCGCCCTGGGATGTTTAGATTCTCATGCTGACTGATTTTTTGTGAAATGCATATGTGGTCGTCGGACTTCGGTCCAAACGGGCACAGTACCAACCTCATGACTTTGTCGTTAAGTACCAGTTCTCCTAGGATTCCGAAGAGAGTGGTTCTATCCACAGAGTCATATGCCTTCTGGACGTCAACGAAGGTGACTATCCACTTTCTGGCTCGTTTCTTGCTGCTTAGGGGGATGGTCTTAAGCTTTTGTGTTTGTTCAGTTCACGACCTTGATGATTTGGAACCAACTTCGTATATCCCTATCTTTGTCTAATTGTCTCGTTACATGCCGTTGTAAGATCTTGGAAAATATCTTATAAATAACTGCTAAGAGTGATATACTTCTGTAATTTGAAGGATCTGTTTTGTTGCCTTTCTTGTGAATTGGGTGAATCACGGCTGACGTCCAGTCATCTGGACGCCTCTCACACGTCCATATGTCCAGGATCACAGTGTAGATACGCCGGCTAGTTTTAGCATTTCTGCTTCTATCCCATCTTCCCCAGACGCTTTGTTGTTCTTGATGATTTTTATGATCTCTTCATATGTTGGAGGAAGGAAGTAATCTGTGTGAGGCTTAGTGGGTTCCATAACGGGGAGTCGTTCGGCAGGTTCTTCGGCATTTAGCAGTGTCTGGAAGTAGTCAGCTAGGGTTTTAATAGATTCAATATCGTTGAGGCACATTGATCCGTCTGTTCTCTGGATATGTAAAGTTGGGAGTGCAAACGAGGTCGTTTGCTGTTTGAGGCCCTAATATAGGTCTCTGGAGTTGTTCCTCTGAAAATTCTCTTCTGCTTGCTTGATCAGTTCATTGTTGTGCTTCTTCTTTGCCCCTCTAATTATGCTGGACTGGTCTTCCCTTGCGTAATAAAGTCGTGCAAATTGGCTTCATTCTTATTCTGGGTCAATTTGACCCATGCCAGTCGTCTGGCCTCAATAGACTCATCGCATTTGTTAGACCACAATGGGTACTTATTTGCCTTATGCCTTCTAGGGATTGTCTCCTGTGCTGTTTCTATTATGGCGTCTCTAGGAGGGGCCCACCTTGTAGTGGTATTATTCGTATTGGTATAATAGTTCAGTATTTCTTGGTAGCTTGTGTTGTCATTTTTAAGTTCTGTGGTATTGCATCGCTTGTGCTTTCGCTCTAGATAAATAGCAGAGACACGAGGAACATAAATGAAAGCAAAAAACAACAAAAAACACTAAACAGGGCCACTAAGGGACGGGGGAAGGAATACCTCTTTCGATGCGTGCTGGGCCCAAGATTCCGAATCGAAGGAAAGATGACTTCCACAAAAGGTAAACAAAACAAATTGATTAAGACAAAATCAAAAGAAAAATTAAATTTAAATAATTGATTAAAGGTCCCAAAGGTCGTGTGATTCGTAACTTTGCCACAGTGCGAACCCAAGACTGACTTTGAACGAAAGGTACACTAGGAACTCAAATATGAGAAATAATAAGACTAAAGCAAATAATGTACTTACTGATTAAAAATGTATTAATAACAAAATGAACACATGGGTACAGATTACAAATAAGGAGTAGAAGTTAAACACGAGTAACTTAAATAAAAGGAATCTAGAGATAAATTTAAATCATAATAGCAACTAATTGAAAACAAGATTCAATAATAAAATTCTAAAAGATGAAGCAAAATTGAAGAAATCAAAGAATTTCACGGAACTGTATAAAAGGAACGTGTACTTACTGAGATGCGCTGATCTTGACTCTCGCATAAAAGCAGAACTACAGCGTTTATGATCTTGTGAAATCATGGGGGGGGGGGGGGGGGGGGGCGGTAATAGGGTGGGGAGTGGAAGTGTCCGTATTTAGGAAACGGGGGTTGGGGGATGACACTGAATTTCGAAATATAGCGAAGTCAGAGGAAGCAACACAAAATTAACACGTCAAAATAAAGGATATGAAAATTACATTAATTTACTTGATATTACCGGGACACGAAATGAAAGAAAAAGTTAATCAGGTAAGAAATATGCTTTGTAGGGAAACAATAGGCTTAAGTAGAGGTAGTAATGTCTAAAACACAATGACATACGAAGAAACAAAGGAAATAAGGCGTGGTGAATGGACGGTGACTAACACAAAGACCATTGCTCACATACATTTCCTAAAACAGGGGGAAGGATCAACTTTGAGACGAATGAGACTGAGCTCCGTTACTACAATGATAGCTTATCCCAATAAACAAACTCTGATACGAAAATCAAATGAGAGATGCCTTGAAAGAGTGCACATCAATTTGTGACGTAAAGCAGAGCGTAATTAAGCCTCGAAGAAAAATAGCATATATTACAGACCTGAGAGATTTAGGTATAATAAACAAGTAGTTCCGTGAAGAAATATACAGCCTATTTTTATATATCCTACTCATGTTATTTGCCTCTATCAACATACAAAATTTAAGTTTGAAGGTTGTGATAGATTCGTAGATATTGTGAACCGTCTAAATATTTCAGATGGTCGCCAGGTTGGATTTTATGTACTGTTACATGAAGATTATTGTGTACATGTGGTATTTAAACTTCAATCGCATGATTAGAACACAAGAAGTAAAAACGAGATTTAAAAATTTCACACAGCTGCAATCTTGTGGTTATGGAAACAATTGAAATAAAATAGATGCCAGTGAATTAACATTTGTATAGGCATATAACGTGCAAAGTTCCACTGCCCTCGGATGATTAAATCGTGAGAAACGTCCATTTAAATATCTATACATCGCGTCGCCGCCATGCTTGATTTGTGCTCACCAGGTTACTGAAAGTCCTATAGGTGAACTTATGTTCATAGCTTCCATGAACATAAAAAAATCAGCTTGATTGCTGTAAAAGATTCGTAGATATTGAGAACCGTCTAAATATTTCCGATGCTCGCCATTTTGGATTGTTATATGTATAGGCCATAGAGTTATGTACCATTAAAGGAAAATTATTGCGTAGGTTCATTACTCAAACTTTCACTTCAATCGCATGATTACGACTCAAGAAATAAAAACTTAATTTTATAATTTCGCACAGCCGCCATCTTAAGGTTATGTAAAGAATTGGACTCAATTAAATGCCAGTGAATTACAATATGTATAATTATTTACTGTACCACATTTCACTGCGCTCAGAGAGTTAAATCACAAGAAATGTCTATTAAAATGTTTCAAATTCGCTTGCCCGCCATGTTCATTTTTTACTTTGCAGGTTTATGAAAATTACATAGATAAAATTTTACCAGTTCCCCTTATTAGCGTACAAAATTTCAGGGTAATATCTGTAATAGTTTCGGAGAAATGGAATGCCAGTGAAATTTTTCGCACAGCCGCCATTTTGAGGTTATGTTAACAATTGAACTAAATTAGACGCCAGTGCATTACTATATGTATAATCATTTGCTGTGCCAAGTTTCATTACGTTTGGATGGTTAAATCACGAGAAAAGTCTATTTAAATGTCTCAACTTCGCTTGGCCGCCATGTTCGTTTTATAGTTACCAGGTTTTTGAAAGTCTCATAGGCGAAATTCTAGTAGTGCCCTTTATCACCGTACACAACTTCAGGGTGATATCGGTAATAGTTTCGGAGATACTGAATGCTGGTGAGAAATTTCGCACAGCCGCCATGTTGGATTGGTGAGACACAATAAAATTTTAAGGGCACGATCGAGGTCACCCAGAATGGTGCTTTGAACTTACCGAGTTTCATTTAAATCGCTCCAGCCGTTTAGAATTTATCAGGGGACACACACACACGCACACACAGACACGCGGACAAAAGGTGATCTCATGAGCCTATTTTTTTTTTTTTATGAAAACAGGCTAAAAATAATAAGATCGTCTACATGTCAAGCAGGGAAGACAAATAAACACAGAGTCTTCACTAAATTAACGTAAACGAAGGCGAAAGGACTTGAGTTCACAGGAACGACATCACACCATCATCAGAAAGAAAAATAAGTAAATCAAAGGAGGCACCTAAAAAAGGCAGAAGGCGAAACAGATATTTAAAATGACTTCTCATTAGATACATTTGGTGATTGAATCGTACTTACTTAGTTGCTCAGGAGCGAGGGCGACAGCCCGCTGGATACAAGCATCCGTCTCACAATACGGTAAGAATTGGAAGAACGAAGCCTTCCTTGAAAGAGCGTAGAAACGCGCCCATAAACATGAGTCGTAATGCGACCAACATCCCCTCTCTGTATACATGGAGAGTGGAGGTCCAATGGCAAAAGCAAGGTTTGACAAAAGTTATGCTTTTGGCCATGAGTAAAATTTACGTACATAGAAGGGTGACATGTTTCACCATAAGTTGAAATGTTACAGGGAAAATACTATGTTTGAGCGCAATAAGAGTGACTGAGAAACGAATGTCACAATAATATGACATAAAGGAATGATAATAATAATAACAATAATAATAATAATAATAATATGAAAAAATAATGAACCAGATAAAAATGGTTCAGTATCAAATCTTGGGATCTTCTTGCTCTTCACTGGCATACCATTGGTCTGTTTTGGCGGCTTCAGGTTCGTCGTAACCAGGGATAGAGTCGATGTTGGCTCCCCTTATCACCTTGACATTCATGATGTCACAGTTGTGTTGTCTGTCTATTGCAATGTGGTCAATCTGGAACTCACCGAAGATGCTGTTTGGTTTGCGCCACGTCATGTCCTTGCTGGATAGATGTTTGAATGCCGTGGACATCAAGAGTTGTCCATACTTTGTGCACAAGCTGATTAAGCGTTCCCCATTATTGTTGGTTCTTTTATGAGCAGGTTATCGTCCTATAATTTTCCGGTATTTATGTTCTTTCCCAATTTGGGCGTTGAAATCTCCTAGCAGTATATACGTGTGGTGATTAGGCATCTTATTTAGGGTTTCATCAAGGCTATCCCATTACTGGTCTCTGTTCTCTGGGTTTTTCCTGGTAGAGTCGTTCGTAGGAGCATGGAAGTCAACCAGGGGGTATCCCCCATTATTGCATTTGATGGCTAGTACTGAGGTCCTGTCGTTAGGTGAAAATAAGCCAGGAACACTTTTAATCCAACTGTGGTGAACTGCGAAACCAGTCCCCAGGAAGGGTACATTGTCCAAAACTCTCTTACCTGGTTTGCCGTTATATATCCTCTATCCTCCATAGTATCTTCATCTGGGAACTTAGTCTCTTGTAGGGCTGCTATACGGATGTCCTTGTCATTCAGGACTTCAAGTGTGTGTTTAAGTTTCCCGGTCTTTACCAACGAGTTTATATTGATCCTTAAATATGTAAAGTTCCTTTTATGTTCCAACTTAGTCATTCGAAGGTATAGTTGTAGGCTCCCCAGAATCCGGTGGCCTACATGCCCCGCCATGAGCGGGGATGGATTGGTTACCACCTGGGGTACAATCTTTATTAGTTTTGTACTTCATGTTTAACAGTTTATCACACAAGTGTGTAGTATTGGTCACCCGAAGGTAACAGGTTGTTGACTATTAAGATTATAAGCAAAGCCCCCCTGTACGAATCGGCTCACCGACCCTGCTTCCCACTGGGATTAGTTACCCAACCTTCCACTGGGTTTGCTCAGCCTAACAGGGGTACCTCTTGTAGGTTATGCGCTGGAGTTGGATTGAAAGAGGCTATCATATTTAAGAATAAAATTTTGAATATTATTTCCGGCTTGGGGGAGGTTCACCTTTCGCATGACAATTTCTTCTGAGTTAAAAAAATGTGTATCTCATAAATTATGTGTTACAAATATATAACCCTTTGCAGGATTATCAAACACAGTTCACTCATTATTATGCACAAAACACATTTTATAATAGGAATGTAGTCATGCATTATTATACCATCAACCTTTTAATTCTTTTTGTACAGTTGGATATCGTTTACATGAAAAGTACCCCACAATTTAAAATATTTACATGAATGTCCTTTTGGGCTGTTGGTCACATTGACGTCTACTACATACACGAAAATAATTGATACAAATATTCAGGATTACTTTTTCATTTTATGAATCTAAATGTTTTTTTTTGGTTTTTTTTTTACATTTTAGGGTAAAAATATTCTCTTAAATGGGAAGTATGCTTCATAAACAAAATGTTTTGGCGTATGATGTTCATGTTAGTACAACACACAATCATGAAAAATATCATTGAGGTATCTTGCATAGTCTTTGAGTTATCATGTAAACGCTGTGTGAAAATAAAGTTTTCGGGAAACAAGCTTCAAACTTTCCAAAGGGTAGAATTTAAAGAGACAACTTAAGCGCAAGCATCTAACATTTAGGGGCATATCTCTGCAAGTTTTCAAGATATTTGAATTTTGTTTTCACCAAATCATGAATACAAGATTAGTCTTTCAAATAACGTATTAATAAAATTTAACATTTTTTGAACCTGAATGGTGTGCCTCCCCCCTTTAATTGTATTTTGAAAGAAATGTTAAAAACGCTTGTTTTTTAACGGGAACTTAATAAAATTAAATTTTGATTGATTTTTTGATTCATTATCTTAATTTTTGGTTAGCAGATTTTTGAACTCCTAAAATTCCAAGAAGATATTTTGATTTGACCCTGTATGGATCGACACTAGCGGTCTTTTTCATAGATTTAGGCCACAAAGGATGTAGTCTTACTGTTGGTGTGCATGACTTGCCAGTCAAAACGGAAGTAAATATTTCGATTTTTATTTGACCCTCTATGGATCAACACTAGCACTCGAAGTGATAGATTTACTGAACTACATATGACAAAAGATTTGGTCTTACTCTTGATCTCCATTACTTGTCAGTTCAGTGTGTGTTATCACGCCGCCAACACGTAAGAGGCGTTTGGTTAAAACACAAAATATTCAAAAGTGGAATAATAAAATTAGAAAGCAGTAAGAATCAGCGACGAACTTGGAACGGGTCGGCAACGAGATGAAGACGTTGTAATCAATAAACGGTCAACAACTACAAATCAAATTACTTCAAAGAAACGCAAACATCGCCAACAGAAGACGAAGACAGACGATACTCTTATCGATTCGCTCAAACAATGCATAATCATCAGGTGTTAGACCACTTTCTTTGTAGTATGTAGTTCACTAAATCTATCACTACGAGCACTAGTGTTCACCCATACATGGTCAAAACAAAGTCGAAATATCTACTTCCGTTTTGACTGAGAAGTCATGTACACCAAGAGTTAGACCACATCCATTGTCGTGTGTAGTTCACTAAATTGATCCAAAATTAAGCATTTTTACCCTTCTTTTAATGTCCTAAAACTTAATTGCCAAGTCATGTTTCCAACAGTAAGTTCCCAGCCTGAAGGTCTAGAGCTGAGGTAGGAACCCATATTCATGTGCAACATAGAACATTATTGACACATGGAATGTTGATCACACTTTAGTATATCATATTTTCAAGAGTCGCCTCCGTTGTGTAGTGGTCAGCGAGTTTAGCTGTCAACCCGGAGGTCCCAGATTCAATTCCCGGCTCTGCCTCGAAATTTGAAAAGTTTTATGAGGACTGAAGCGGGGTCTTCTCAGCCTCTGATGGTCCAAATGAGTAGAGGGGGTTCGATTCCCCCCTAAGCCATCCTCTAAGTGGTTTTCCGTGGTTTCATACTTCGTCTACGGGCAAATGACGAGATGGTACTGAGACCGTATTTTGTATTTAGTTGGATATAGGTTAAGTTGGCAATAACACTGATGGCAGTACTGCGAAATTTCTTTCAAACGCAGGTGCGAGGTAGTACTGTGGCAAGGTTAGGAGATGTCAGCAACACGCCGTACATACCGACAACCACATGTTTGACATTTTAATACCTGTATTGAATACAAGATGGACACAGCACCACTGTAGTTATTTTGAATACCGTGGTAGAGCAATATACACAATGCAGTATGAAACAAAGAATGGGAAATGCATCCTGTGGATAAAAGAATATAACTGAGAACGTTTATACGAGTATAAATGCATACAGTATTATGACATGTGATTATCGAACTCGGCAATGATACATATATCGATAGTTACTGTCGATCAGAGAACAAGGAGCATTGTGGATCACCTGGAGACAGTATGATTTGCAGGATCAAACGAACAGTTGATTAGTGAATACAATTTCAGTCAGGAGGGTCTCATAGCTCTCTGATCTGAGCACATGTACGTGCGTTGCCGTGAAATCGTGTTTGTTCGGTAACGTGGAGTTGATCCGACATATACGTGTCACAGTATAACGTGATAGGATTTTCGTCTGATCTTATTATAGTTTCAGACAGTGTTAACCTTCAATTTGAGCACAGTGAACTTGCATTCACGTATGATAACTTCTTCTTAAGTCAATGGTACAACAACGTGTTCTACATTGCAGTACACTATAAACAGCTTTAGCCATGATTGTCATAAATAATATGAGAAGAGAGAGATATTGCTACGATATGAAGATGCAGAATATGGTCTAAACGCTGACAAGAAATGTAACACATAGCAGCGTTGAATACTCAGGATGATTACTTGATTCCAATATGAGCAACTACAGTATAAGGCTTCATAAGAGAAGATTGAAGAGACTGTGAAAGTCTGAATGACAATTTGTACTGCTACATAATGAAACCAGCTTGGCTTACTACATCAATGTTGTCGTGCTCATTGGCAAGTGAAGGAACTATGAACTTTGTCAAACGAACACCTGTTAGCTTCGTCTCGTTCGCGAACGGTAATCGGGTCTTCTTGTTATCCAGTCGTTTCGTGATCGGTGCAGCTGAGCAGATTGGGTTCGATCCCAGGCAGGAGTATGTGTTATAGCATTCTCACTTCATTCAACTAGAACTTCAACAAGGTAGCTGGAAGTTTTCTTTTAGTAGTGAGTATGAACTTGTCATGCTTTTGAATGTTCCTTTTCACCAATTTTGATTAGAGTAGTTAAGAATTACAGACGAGGGCTAGGGTGATTCTTTAATCATTTCTGTCCGAGTATGTAATTCACTTTATAGTTCAATTTAGTAGTTATTGTAGTGTTACTTTGAACATTACGTTGCTTTCATTAAGATATAACTTGGGAATAAGATAGAAGAATATAGTTTGCTGGGAAGACAACATGAGAAAACTTATGGGGATAAGACGACGTTAAAATTATATAAGAATAATTCTAGCTCAAGCAGATGTCCCATAATTCGTCGTATACGTGAATTCGACTTGGAACAAATTCTTTGGACTTTTTGAATTTGACTTTGAATATTTTTGAAAGCTCATGCAAGTTTATTGGATAGACATTCAGGTCTATATTTTTGTCAGATTGAGCATCGACATGGAACATAGTGATTTCTAGCGTGATTCTTTGCGATTGTGCGAATTTATTTCTGGTAATCCAGATTTTTGAAATTCTTTTAATTTCGAGACCCTTTGTGAGCTCGTTCAGTTTTTAAATTTTTGTGGATTCTTATGGAACACTGCAACTTGGTTTAGCGTTCAAATCTAATTGTTAATTTGTACCTTCTCAAGATAGGCTCTTTTCCATCCTGTAGTTTTGACGTGTTTTCCTTTGAGGAGGATCTCCAGTGGAATTATTTTCAATTATGCGAAAACTGAATCGTTCTTTTCACTGTGGTCGGTTGAGATATACGAAAGAAATACTTTATTAAAGAAAATGTAATTAGTAATGATATGTAATGTAAGGAGAGAAATGTTTAAAATATATGTAAGTCGTAATCGAGGTGACAGACTTCGAATTCTCACACAGTTATTTAGTCTTGTGAATACAATATTTTATCACTGTTCTGATAAAGATTATTCTCGACACTTTAACTCTTGGCTAATTTGAAGCAACATATTTATCCATGATTGTATAGAAACTTGTGTAATATTTGTAATGTTGGAATTTATTAAGAGCTGTTAAGCGATGATATGGTAATAATTGAATTTTGTCTGCGTATTTGAGTTGCAATTTAGGAGATATTTGACAGGTGGGGATAGTCAATATCAATTTTTCCAGCACTGAATTAGCTTTAGAGCTATTGCTGAGTGCACTACGGTGTATTATTTTGAACGTGAAATTGAGTCACGATTTTAGCTAGTGGAAAGCTAATGTACAATTTTGAATCCAACATTTAAGAAACCAAGTATTGTAACAACATCGTTAATATTAGTTGAGATTTAGTAACAATTGTTTTTAGAATAGAGTTTAATTGGAATGATTGTAATATTAATACTTGTATAAACTTGAGCTATTTATAACTAAAATATTGAGTGATAGAAAATCTAATATCTGTGAGAAAGTGAATTGAAACATAATCATTATAAATAACAATACGACGTCCGATTAGCTTAATTGTTTGTCATTTAGGACATTGTCATTTCATGTATACATGAAATTAACAGAGATTAATAATTCTAGGCGCAACTAAATCTCAGAAATAAAATGTAATTATGTAAAATATGTATATATTAATTGCTACGATTGAATAGAATATTTTTATAAATATGTCAAAAAGGGTTTACGATCATAACAGAATATTTTGTGTGTAATGTTTTTTGTTTTTTTTTGGAACTTCGTTAATAATGATGAGACGATAGGCAGTTTGTGTGGCCTAATTAAGGCGGTTGTTATTTAAACATTTTTCATGCTTCGGCAGAGGCATAAGATTATAAACTTTTGTTCAGTAGAGTTTCCACTTCACGACACTACGGTTTCAGTTAATAAACTTTTGTTAAATATTTAAAATTCATACGAATGACTTAGTGATTTCTATTCGAATTAGAATGTGCTTCGAGAACCAGTGGGTTATTAGCTAGGATGCTTTTTAACGCGCACGAGATTAGATTAATTTAATTATCTTTAAGAGTCTTGGTAGCTCACTTTGGGCTTTTTTTTATATATAGACCACTGGCATCTTCTTATCACATTCTTTTTAATTTTTGTGGTATTCCTATCCATGGTCTATCCTTGGTGGTGGTGTCTTGGGGGTTATTTTCAGCTGGGGCTTCCAGCTTCTATGATCCTGCATTTTCTTCGGATTTCACCGGGTAAGACCACGTGGATACGCGTGCACATTAATATGGCGACCCACCTATTGGGGCGATCGAATTGTTTTAATTCGAGTGTCGTAGTGGATGGGCACATTAATTTGGAGTCCCAATCATTGTGACATTCGGGTTGGCATCCTCGAGCACTCTAATGGATAATCATCTTCGTAAAAGAACCCATTTTTCATGCGGTTAACGAGTTGACTTGTTCGAATTTCTAGTCGTCAGCATTTGTCTTTGGCACTGCTACGATTATAGAATTCGTTGGGAATTCGCGTTTCTTATAAACGTGAACTTTAGTTTACTCAATCTACCTGGTATACAGATAGAAGTATCGTCATTTAATTAAATTCATTAGATATTTTTGCTTAGCTTTGAATGTAATTGTAAATGATTACGGTTTGATCATAAGAGACATGCCTTGGAAACTTTTATAGATCAACGTGGTCATATGGGGCAGCATATGGGGATCGTTTTTGACTCCATGATTGTCGGCCATTTTATGCTTGTTACCGACGATGATAATTGGAAGATCATCAGTCATATTAAATTCATTTCTATTTAACAATAAATTCAATAAGCTAGACTTGCGATTATAACTTTAATTAGTTCTAATATGAATCACTATGCGCATATACCTTCTATTTCCTTATAGATTTAAATTAGTTAATAAGTATAGCTGCTAAACAAACTATATTGTTCATATTGGTGAGAAGGGTCATTCTGAGTATGTCAATTCTGCTATACATGTGTTGCATTTCTGTATTTCTCCATTTAGTATTGTAAAATGTCAGGTGCGGCGACTATGGACGATGTCGTGGCATTGTTACATGCCATGCAGGAAAAGCTAAGCAAGCAGGAGCAGGACTTAGCTGATATTAAGTCAAATGCTCAAACGAAATTAAATAATTTAAACGAAACAGTGACTAAGATCTCAGATTCAGCTCAAGCTGACATGTCCCATCTTCATTTATCCCTTAAGCGTATACAGGATAGTAACCGCAAAATTTCTGACCGATCCAAAGAAATTAAGGAAAAAATAAATGATGTAGAAACTAGTGTAGATGGTGTTCAAGGAGATGTAAGGCTTGTACAATTAGATATAAGCAATGTTAATGTAGAGGTTTGCCATGTACGCTCTAGTGTAGCCACTGCGGAGGCTAAACTTGATTTAGCACAAAACGATATCACAGATACTAAAAGTAAAATCATTAGCACTGAGCAAAGGATAATTAGTACTGAGGCTAAGCTTGATGCTACTCAGGAAAGGATAATCAGTACTGAGGTTAAATTATATATAGCACAAAGTGATATAACCGACACCAAAAGTACATTAATTAGTACTGAGGCTAAGCTTGATGCCACTCAGGAAACGATAATTAGCACTGAGGCTAAAATTTTAAACACAGAAACACTTGTAACCAGCATGC
Organism: Meconema thalassinum; assembly: GCA_946902985.2. Classification (NCBI taxonomy): domain Eukaryota; kingdom Metazoa; phylum Arthropoda; class Insecta; order Orthoptera; family Tettigoniidae; genus Meconema; species Meconema thalassinum. The sequence goes on along the minus strand of OX336395.1, from coordinate 258,899,372 downwards.
AGTCAAACATTTCTGGCATTAAGGAGGACGTCAGAAATGTTAGACTAGAACTGGAAAACAATCAGAAGGAGAATATATGCTTATATGCCCTTCAGTTACAATTTTATAACGAGGCTATCACCACACAAAGGACCTTATCAAAATTAGAGGGTGATATGGTCTCCTTAAGGGAAAAAGTTGATGATCATAAAAAGGTTTTGAGAAAGGATCTTGAAATCGATCTCAAGGCCATTGTTAGTGAACAGGTCACAATAATAAGAGGTGACATCACAAAGATTAATGAAGATGTTATTAATAATGTCAAATCTGAATTAGAAGTAAAAGTTGCTAAGGCCGAAATTAGGTTAAACAAGGATATTTCTCAGGCAAGAGAAGACGCTGAGAAAAGGAGCGATTCAGTTCAGTTATCGAATACCGATAGCATAAATAACCTCATGGAAAATCTTGAATCTCAGGTTAAGAACGTTACTCTCAAGTTAGATCAGGTCAGGTTAGATGTAAATTCGGAGAGAGAAAAAAAGACATCAGAGTTGAATGAAATCAGGCAGGAGTTATCCAAATTCAACTTAAGGGAACATGTAGACGTTAATGCTTTAAGAAGCGAGTTTAAGGCACAATTCGAGTCACTAAAAAGTACTATGAATTCCGATAGGGCAGGTATAGTTCAGAATCCTAGCGATGGGTTAGATACTACGTCCCCAGCAAGGAACTTCATAGCTCGTTCGAATGGGACAGGAGCTGTAGAACAGCCTAGACAAAGGATAGAGGTTCCCAATACGAGTACTCACGAATATGCTCCTAGAGACTTTAGAACATCGACACCCAACGATAGGTCTAATGTCACAATTGTGAGAAGTTATGATGAGAAAATTAAAAATTTTCTAATTCAGAAAGCTTAACTCCGATCGAGTTCATACGAAATTTACAAGACTATTTTGTGGAACATCATGGAGCCAGAGACAGGGAGCTACGGATAGTAGAGAGGCATTTAGCAGATGGTCCTTTAAATTGGTTTCTCGCATTTCGTTACGCGTTTGACAACTTCAAGCAGTTTTCAGAATCATTCGTAAAGCGATTTTGGTCAATCGAAACTCAACATGCTGTGAGAGCTGAGATTTACTCGAGAAAGTATAGTAGTACTGGTCCTACTAGCTACTCGGAATTCTTTACATCTCAGTTGGCCAGACTCCGTTTTTTTGACCCACCTTTGACCCAGAAAGAGATTCTAGAGACTATTTCGGGTCAGTTACCGGTAGAGGTCAGACGTAACATTGTTTCGTCTGGAGTAGCCGATTTAGCCGCGATGGACGATCTACTTCGTAGGCTGGATCATACATCCATTTCACCCACAATTATAAAAAGCGGAAGGAAGGAGAGTAAAACCGTGAACGCCTTGGATATGGACAGGCAACAAACCGAAAGGACAGGTCAAAACGAGTCAAAATGGACAGGTCACAACAGGAACAATAGGTATTATGACCAACAGAGACATAGGAATAATCAAGAGCCATATAGGAAGTATCAGTCTAATTACTATCGAGGTCAACAAAGGTCATATCAGTATAATAGAGACCAAGATAGATACAGACCTTATCAAGATAGGGACAGGAATGAACGATTCAACAAAATATATTCTGACAGAGGACAGAATCAACAGAGAAATAATAGATACCGAAACCAGAATAATGACGGTAGATCCTATGTCAATGAAGATAGACAGGGCTATTTCCAAAGGCAACAAAATAACCAACAGGGTTACTCATGGTACAAGAACTACCGTGATAAGAATTATCAGACCCAAGAAGAAAAACAACAGTCTAGAAAAGATAGAGAAAAAGGGAAGAGCGAAACAACAAACGAAGAGACACGGAAAGTGATCAAGAACCAGGGACAAGCCAACAAGCTGAGAGGCAAGAGAGGCGTCCCGATGAAAAAAAACGCCAATTTTAGATTCCAAGAGGAAGTAATGATTATTCATCTCCGTTCAACATTGTAATTCATTACGTTTAGGAAATACCATAGAAAGGTAGAGCAATGACAAAATACTGCTCATATTAAGAATATCTAGAAAGATGAAATAAAAGTATTGTCACACTTTTATTTGTTGCGTTGGGAGAGAGATGAGACCATATTTTGTATTTAGTTGGATATAGGTTAAGTTGGCAATAACACTGATGGCAGTACTGCGAAATTTCTTTCAAACGCAGGTGCGCGGTAGTACTGTGGCAAGGTTAGGAGATGTCAGCAACACGCCGTACATACCGACAACCACATGTTTGACATTTTAATAACTGTATTGAATACAAGATGGACACAGCACCACTGTCGTTATTTTGAACACCGTGGTAGAGCAATATACACAATGCAGTATGAAACAAAGAATGGGAAATGCATCCTGTGGATAAAGGAATATAACTGAGAACTTTTATATGAGTATAAATGCATACAGTATTATATCATGTGATTATCAAAATCGGCAATGCTACATATATCGATAGTTACTGTCGATCAGAGAACAAGGTGCATTGTGGACCACCTGGAGACAGTATGAGTTGCGGGAGCAAACGGACAGTTGATTAGTGAATACAATTTCAGCGACGAGGGTCACAGAGCTCTCTGGTCTGAGCACATGTACGTGCGTTGCCGTGAAATCGTGTTTGTTCGGTAACGTGGAGTTGATCCGACATATACATGTTACAGTATAACGTGATAGGATTTTCGTCTGATCTTATTATAGTTTCAGATAGGGTTAACCTTCAATTTGAGCACAGTGAACTTGCATTCACGTATGATAACTTCTTCTTAAGCCAATGGTACAACAACGTGTTCTACATTGCATTACAGAATAAACAGCTTTAGCCATGATTGTCATAAATGATATGAGAAGAGAGAGATATTGCTACGTTATGAAGATGCAGAATATGGACTAAACACAGACAAGAAATGTAACACATAGCAGCGTTGAATACTCAGGATGATTACTTGATTCCAATATGAACAACTACAGTATAAGGCTTCATAAGAGAAGATTGAAGAGATTATGAAAGTCGGAATGACAAATTGCACTGCTACATAATGAAACCAGCTTGGCTTACTACATCAATGTTGTCGTGCTCTCTAGCAAGTGAAAGAACTATGAACTTTGCCAAACGAACACCTGTTAGCTTCGTCTCGTTCGCGAACGGTAATCAGGCCTTCTTGATATCCAGTCGTTTCGTGATCGGTGCAGCTGAGCAGATAGGGTTCGATCCCAGGCAGGAGTATGTGTTATAGCATTCTCACTTCATTCAACTAGAACTTCAACAAGGTAGCTGGAAGTTTTCTTTTAGTAGACAGTATGAATTTGCCATGCTTTTGAATGTTCCTTTTCACCAATTTTGATTAGAGTAGTTAAGAATTACAGACGAGGGCTAGGGTAATTCTTTAATCATTTCTGTCCGAGTATGTAATTCTCTTTGTAGTTCAATTTAGTAGTTATTGTAGTGTTACTTTGAACATTACCTTGCTTTCATTAAGATGTAATTTGGGAATAAAATAGAAGAATATAGTTTGTTGGGAAGACAACATGAGAAAACTTATAGGGAGAAGACGACGTTAAAATTATATAAGAATAATTATAACTAAAGCAGATGTCCCATAATCCGTCGTATACGTGAATTCGACTTTGATCAAATTCTCTGGACTTTTTGAATTTGACTTTGAATATTTTTGAAAGCTCATGCAAGTTATTGGATAGACATTCAGGTCTATATTTTTGACAGATTGAGCATAGACATGGAACATAGTGATTTCTAGTATGATTCTTTGCGATTGTGCGAATTCATTTCTGGTAATCCAGATTTTTTAAATTCTTTTGATTTCGACTCCCTTTGTGAGATCGTTCAGTTTTTAAATTTTTGTGTATTGTTGTGGGAAACTCCAACTTGGTTTAGCGTCCAAATCTAATGGTTAATTTGTACCTTCTCAAGATAGGCTCTTTTCCATGCTGTAGTTTTGACGTGTTTTCCTTCGAGGAGACTCTCCAGTGGAATTATTTTCAATTATGCGAAAACTGAATCGTTCGTTTCACAGTGGTCGGTTGAGATACACGAAAGAAATACTTTGTTTGAGAAAATGTAATTAGTAATGATATGTAATGTAAGGAGAGAAATGTTTAAAATATATGTAAGTCATAATCGAGGTGACAGATTTCGAATACTCACACAGTTATTTAGACTTGTGAATACACTATTTTATCACTGTTCTAATAAAGATTATTCGTGACACTTTAGCTTTTGGCTAATTTGAAGCAAGATATTTATCCATGATTGTATAAAAACTTGTGTAATATTCGTAATGTTTGGAATTTATGAAGAGCTGTTAAGCGATGATATGGTAATAATGGAATTTTGTCTGCGTATTTGAATTGCAAATTAGGAGATATTTGACATATGTGGATAGTCAATATCAATTTTTTCAGCACTGAATTAGCTTTAGAGCTATTGCTGAGTGCACTACTGTGTATTATTTTGAACGTGAAATTGAGTCACGATTTTAACTAGTGGAAAGCTAATGTACAATTTTGAATCCAACATTTAAGAAACCAAGTATTGTAACAACATCGTTAATATTTGTTAAGATTTAGTAATAATTGTTTTTAGAATAGAGTTTAATTGGAGAGACTGTAATATTAATACTTGTATAAACTCGGGCTATTTATAACTAAAATATTGAGTGATAGAAAATCTAATATCTGTGAGAAAGTGAATTGAATATAATCATTATAATTAACAATACGACGTCCGATTAGCTTAATTGTTTGCCATTTAGGACGGCACAGACTTGAAAATTGAAACCATATAACTGTATATGAATACATGAAATTAACGAGATGAATAATTCTAGGCGCAACTAACTCTCAGAAATAAAATGTAATTATGTAAAATATGTATATATTAATTGCTACGATTGAATGGAATATTTTTATAAATATGTCAAAAAGGGTTTACGATCAAATTCAGAATATTTTGTATGTAACATTTTTTTTGAACTTCGTTAATAACGATGAGACGATAAACAGTTTGTGTGGCCTAATTAAGGTGGTTGTTACTTAAACTTTTTCATGCTTCGACAGAGGCATAAGATTATAAACTTTTGTTCAGTGGAGTTTCTACTTCACGACACTGCGGTTTCAGTTATTAAACTTTTGTTATATTTTTAAAATTCATACGAATGACTTAGTGATTTCTATTAGAATTAGAATGTGCTTCGAGAACCAGTGGGTTATTAGCTAGGATGCGTTTTAACGCGCCCGAGATTAGATTAATTTAATTATCTTTAAGAGTCTTGGTAGCTCACTTTGGGCTATTTTTCATTTTTTTATAGACCACTGGCATCTTCTTATCACATTCTTTTTAATTTTTGTGGTATTCCTATCGGTAGTCTATCCTTGGTGGTGGTGTCTTGGGGGTTATTTTTAGCCGGGGCTTCCAGATTCTACGATCCTGCATTTTCTTCGGATTTCACCGGGTAAGACCACGTGGATACGGGTGCAGTACTGTACCAGTATTTTCTGTTTGGTATAGATAACATGGATTTATAAGAAGCGATTATTACACTCTAATGTGGAGTTTTCAACTTCCAGTTGCAAATTACAGCCAGTATGACGCGAGCGTAGGGGAAATCGCTTATGCAACCCTGCTTTGCAGAATCAGTACGGCTCCAGTCCGTCTACAGTGACCCTGGTCGCATATGTTTTCGAAGAACGAACTTGTTCACAAGATGGATGCGGTACAACCACGATATAAAATCTACGGATATTGACTTTTACAGAGATCACAGATAGGATCTACGACTTGGGATCATAATGAATTACATTTAGGAGTATTCTGAAGACATTCACGGAGATATGTAATCCATTTCAACGGTTCATATGTGTTTATCGCACTAGCATGCAGCTTCGATATTTATCCATAGGAACGCGATGCATCATGGGAAGAATCCGTAGAGATGACCGGAGCACTGTGTGGAATAGCTCACTCACGTCTTTAAACTGTTGGTATAACAAGTCTGAATCTGACTATTGATATAGTGCGTTTTTACGAGTACGGTACGGGAGTGGTGTTTAACTGCTTTCAAGGCAGGCACAGCCGAGAAGACGCGGGTCGTTCGCATAATCCGGTGTCTAAGTGATACGTGCATAATTGTGTCGCGAATGAACTTAGTGCTGTTGCTGAACTTTCATTAAGTATGAAACTATAACATGTGGACATATAATATCATTAGGATTTTTACAAAACACGCTGCCATGTCATACGTAACTGAGTTGAGAGGAACTATCAACCAGTCATTTCTACGTGCAGTAATGACTTGTTAAACATTAAGAAGGAGTGCAACACAGAGCAGAATTGAGAATCTAATTGTGACCAAAGCTTGAATCGTGGATAACATAAGCAGACGTTTGAACAAGAAGAGACTGAAGGATTATTTAGCTATGATACTGAGATAATTACTTCTACTACTTAATGAATCTACAAGGAGAGTGCATGAATAGACTATTTCTTCGCTTTAGGCCCACCCAGGTATGTACGTGAGACAGTCCTTGAGTCGTGAACAGCTGTTCGGACATAGGAGGAGATGGGTTCGAACGCTAAGTTCCAGACCAGGGCTCAACCTCTCGACACCCAGGATGACGGTTCGATTCCAGGAACAACATGTGTTGTGACACGCATTTATCTTCTTCAAGACATCGTAAGGTAGCTGTGAGATTCTTTTTCAGTAGACAGTATGAATCATGTCATATCTTTGGATTGCCTTTTTCACCATATTTCTTTAGTATTTTGACCAGGGACTTGAAGATTAAACTTGACGCTTCTGTCATTTTTGTCCGATAGTCCATGTTAGGTTTTGATTCGATTACGAATGCACCTACAGAGTTAATTCTTGTGTAGATAGTTACTTGTGGTACTTTAGTTTTTGAAATGTACATATTACATTTTTGGAATAAGATACGAGCATTATAATTAGTTGAGAAGAAAACAACAGTCAAGAATATGCGTTATTAGGAGGAAGACTACGATATCTTTGTATAAGAATATGTATTAGGAAGAAGAATATTTAGAACGAAATTATGAACATTTTACAACATTTATTCTGTTGGTTCGTGGATTACAGAACAGAATTATTTCGGCATTTTATACAGTATTGCATTTCAAATGACTGTATTATTCCACGTGAATCTAGATGCTTGAATTGAAATCTAGTAACATTTTTGAAGTGGATCATTGCAACATTTTTGATGTATGCAATTATAGCCAATCTTCGAATAATAGTTAACTGAGTAGAGATTTTTGTAATTGGGTTAGAATAAGTTCAGTATTCGTTTTTGATGGTTCAATTTGGTTTTGTCCTTTCTGATTTCGCGCAATTCTAATGGTCTTTATGTTAACCTATTAATATTAGGCAGTTTTCCAGTGTGTAGAGTTGCATAGTTTTCGTGAGAGGTGGACCTATTTTGAATTTATTTTGCGAATGTGAATTAAATCTCGATAGTAATTGAAATATAATCTCTTGTAAATTTTTGTCATTGTTGAAATTCATAGTTGAAATGAATTATTATGGATAATTGAATCTCGATATCAAGTAGAGTATATTCACTCATGAATAAATATGGCATTGTTGAAATTCATGAATGATATGAATTAAGCTGAATAATAATGAAGCTATTATGATAGTCTTTTCCATGAGTGGATTAACACTATGATAAATATGTTGATAGTGAAACATGATAGTTCTTGATAATTTATTGAAATTAATATAACTTTAATTTAGATGTGGAAAAATTACATACAGCTATTGAACACTCTTTTTCGTATTGAATGAAACAATACAGGTATTAATAAAGTTGCTTAAGCATAATTCGACATCAGGGGATATCTGGAAATAGTATGAAGTTAGTATGAGGAATCTCAAATGTGGAGAGATTGCCATTTTTGTGATGGCATTTGTGGATTATGCGAGCTGATATGCAGTCGATGAATTATAATTATCAGAATTATTCGTGAATAGAGCACGATCATTGAAGCCACAATCCTTGTATTTCAGAATTACCCACCATTTAAAAGTTATTGAAGGGAAATTTATTTATCTTGAAATAGAATGTTAAAATTAACGAGTAGCCAGTGTGAAACGATATTTGGAAACAATATGATAATATTATAATTCAAATGGAGCTACAATTTAAAATTTTCTTAAAGTGGCAATACGTTAGATGAACTTTATTGATTGTCAAATAAGACGTTTATGATTACAAAATAATGTTATATGAATGATGTCAACGGACAACAAGAATCATAGCGAGATTCGGTGAAATGATACTACTGTATATTATTGTATATATTCCTATTTAATATTTTCTTAGGGCATATGTGTATTTATCATGTGACATTATGAAATAATATGTCGATAATTTCTCTGAACAGCAAAATTGCACATAGATGCAATAACTTGTCATATTCGTCAATCGTGAGATGAAAAATGTATTATTTTGTCGTACAGTTGTTAGACGTTTGATCTACAACCAACTTCGTTTCAGTTAATGAACTGTGTCATACATGTTAAATATTCAATGATTTAGTGATTTATATTAAGAACAGGATGTGTTAGGAGATCCAGGGAGGCAATATTTCCAACGTCAGCCACATGCCTGAGATTAATTTTAGAGTTTTTCGAGTTTCGAGCTAGTGTATCTTTGTTCTTTTACCTCTGGGATTTTCTTAACGCATTCTGTTTACTTGATATGTCCTTATCCCAGGTCGATCCATGTTAGTAGAAATTTGGGGGATATTTCAGCCGGGTACTTCCATATTCTACGATCCAGCTGTTCCATCGAATTTCACCAGGTAAGACCATGTGATACGGGTAAAGTACTGTGCCCGATTAAACATGGACAGTACTTGTCGAATCCGATTGAAAAGCTGCATCATAGAACATGAATGTCCCCAGCTAGAAATACCCTCGAGATCCTACCAACAAGTACTACATGTGACTAAAACTCTCCTATGGAGATTGCGTTACGAAAAAAAAGAAGAAAATAAACTAGCTCAGACGATTAAAATCGAGAATCATAAATAATAAAATCTCAAGGAAATAAGACTTATCTGGGAATAACAACCAACACTGGTCTTCATAACACAATCTTACACAAATTATTATGAATCACAAGATCAACCTTCCAGAAAACAACACTTGATTTATTGAATCGTTGACTGATACAAGGAATATTTAATTCCCCTGCCAATATAATCAAAATGATTTATTATATATTACACGGCATGAGCTACGTCGCGATAAGGTTTCACGCTGCAATGTAAAAATGCACAAAATGAATTTGAAAATATCACAAATGCACGTGGATATTAGTTTTCCGTTAAGAATAAACAACACTCATTTTAAAATGTATACTTAAATTTCCATGATATGGCAATCATGATGCTTGTAATTATATAAATATTCAAACAAAAATCGTGAATCGGTTATTTCAGATATCGCGTATACGTGGACATATTACAATACTATTATCACACAATTTTCATAATCACATTTCATGAATCGTTCTAAGCATCAAAATAATTCTAAGCCTTTCACAATAATCGGTTTCAATATCACTAATGTTAACATGCTGAGATCATCACTAATAGTCATTATCATACATTCTGTTTCATAAGAGCAGTAAATCTAAGTCATCATCTGGCCTATTTCATCGAGCTATTAAGCTAAGTTCAAACGTATCTTACGATATCGTGTCAAATAGTAAGTAATCATAATAAAAAGTACTAACATGAGCTCTGCTTATTAATTCTTCCAAATACTAACATGTTTAACATGATTCAAAATTAATCTTCGCATATCTAAATTTTCACCACCATGTTGTTGTTGTTTGAGTCTTCAGTCTTTTGACTGGTTTGATGCAGCCCCCCATGCCTCCCTGTCCTGAGCTAATCGTTTCTTCTCTACATAGCTACCACACCCTACATCCGAGGCGATCTGTTTAACATATTCTAACCTTGGTCTACCCCTACAGTTCTTGTCCTCAACCCTTCCTTCCATAACTAAGCTTGCTATTCCTGGGTGTCTTAGTACGTGTCCTACCAACCTATCTCTTCTCTTCATTAGCAGTCGCCAGAAACATCTCTCCTCTCCCACTCGCCTTAATACCTCTTCGTTTGTAACCCTATCTACCCATCTGATCTTCATCATTCTCCTGTAACACCACATTTCAAATGCCTCAATTCTCCTCTCTTCTGCTGCACCAATAGTCCAAGTTTCACTTCCATAGAGCGCCACGCTCCAGACAAAGGCTTTCAAAAATGACTTCCTAATACCTAAATCTATATTCGATGTCAACAGATTCCTTTTTTGTAGAAAGGCTTTCCTTGCCTGAGCCAACCTACTTTGTATATCCTCTTTGCTTCGTCCATCACTGGTTATTCTGCTTCCTAAGTAACAGAAGTCTCCTACTTCCTTCAGCTTTTCACCTGCCAATTAGATCTCCATAGAGGTTTCTGATTTATTTCGGCTGCATTCCAGTATTTTTGTTTTACATTTATTAATTTTCATCATGAAGTCCTTCCGTAAGACGGAATCCATACCATTCAAAAACTCATTCAAATCCTCAGGCTTGTTGGCCAAGATGACGATGTCATCAGCAAATCTCAGAGTTGAAATTATTTCTCCTTGAATCTTCACTCCCACTTTAAATTTTTCTCCAATTTCCTTCATTGCTTGTTCAATGTAAAGATTGAAAAGTATGGGTGATAATTTGCAGCCTTGCCTTACACCTTTCATAATATCAGCTTCTCTCTCATATCCGTCAGCTCGAATGACTGCTGTCTGGTTTCTGTATAGATTGTATATCACCCTCCTATCCCTGTACTTTATTCCAATAGATTTCAAAATGTCAAACAATTTAGTCCAATCAACGTTATCAAAAGCCTTTTCTAAGTCTACAAATGCCATGAACGTTCTCTTATCTTTCCTTATTCTACCTTCCAAAATCAGCCAAAGACTTAGTACAGCTTCCCTTGTTCCTACATTTCTCCTGAAACCAAACTGGTCTTCACCCAACTCCGTTTCGATCTGGCTCTCAATCTTCTTGTATGATCATGTATTTCTTGCAGCATAATAATAATAATTTCTCATCATATTCTCCACAAATGTTTCATGTCCTAAATCACGACTAAATTCCTTGAAATACAATCACATAATCAACATTCTTTTTAATATCTTATAAATACAATATGTATATGCTTCATTAATTTCAATACCACTTTTATATCAGATACAGCTTCATTATACCTTCAAATATGCTTTAAATAGACATGCTGCAAATTTTTTATGTTACTCAACAATTTTATACTTCAGTTAGATTTAATTTTGTGTAATGCATGTTTTATTATGATTTCGTTGTTTTAATGGCTATAATGTATAATAACACTTTTCATTATTATTTAATAACTAGCAGAAGTGCCCATTCTTCGAACGGTCTTCGATATTAATAACCAGACGTTTTCAATTGAGCTACTGTTGCAATCGTTAGGGGCTTGGAACCTGTTTATCGACAAAGAAAAATGATTAGTTAAAATGTGCTCTCAAAATAAATTTACCTAACGTGTTCTTCCTGACGTGAAAATAAAATTGAAGACCACGTAGACGAATCGCAATACACGTCACATACAAACTGACCCTAACCGTTGTGTCAAATGCCCAACCACACGAAGACCTCTTTTATAAATTATATAGGCTTGTGGCGCATGAAAAATCAGTTTTTTTAACCTCCAATGGCCCTAATTCCTAAAAGCAGCAAAAGATAGTCTACTATTTCAAATCAGGAATTTTTGAAAATAATTTTGGTGTTTGGAGATATAATAGACCTTCTGTACGACATATCGCACGTATAAGTCGTGTGAAAAATATTTAGGTTACTCCTTGAACCCCTTAAGCGCATTGACGAATTTTACAGTTTTAGTTGGTTCCCTGATAACCATATAGCCATTTGCAAACATTCACGGACATGTAATAAATGAGGGGCATTCAATTAAATGCAGTTCTACACCCTTAACACCCTTTTAGAACCCGAATATCCAAAAATCCTTCCTTAGTGGACTTTTTCGACATAGAGCGAACATAACCCCAAAATGTCATGTTTCTAACTTCAGTCATTTTGGCTGAGCGATGATGAGTGAGTGAGTCAGTGATGATATTTTCTTTCAATTTTCTTTACCAGGATTTCACCCCTCCCCATGGGCCTCTTAAAATGGATTTATGAGAAAACGCTCGAACACTTAATAACTTATTTTTAAGCTGTATTGTTTCCCTGAGTTTGATGAGTGAGTGAGTCACTCAGTCAGTTAGGACACTTTCTCTCCTTTTTCTCCAGAATTTCACCCTACCCCATTGGCCCCTTAAATTGAATTTATGAAAAAAAACGGTCGAACATCTATTTACTTATTTTTAAGCTGATTTATTTCCACTGAGTTTCAAGCTTCTCGCCTATGTCGTTTAAGAGATACACGCTCCGTTAGGTTTCCTTCAACCCCCACTTTTCACCCCTTTCACCTTATAATATAAATCACATCGAAAAACCCTTAGACATATGTCCGCTTATTGTTAATGATCAGTTTATGAGCCGAGTATCACATCCACTAATGAAACCACTCGTGAGATAATGTTATTCAATGAAATGCCGGTTTAACCCCCTTAAGACCCCTTTAGAACCTGAATATTCGAAAATCCATTCCTTAGAGGACGCTTTTGGCATACAACGAGCATATCCCAAAAATGTCATGTTTCTAACTTCAATAATTTTGGCTGGGCGATGATGAGTGAGTCAGGACGTTTTCTTTCAATTTTTTACCCAGAATTTTACCCCTCCCCATGATCCCTTAAATTGGATTTATGAAAAAAAAAACTGTTGAACACCTATTTACTTATTTTTAAGCAGTTTTTTCCCCCTGAGTTCGATGAGTGAGTGAGTCAATCAATCAGTTAGGACACTTTCCTTCCTGTATTTGCCCCAGAATTTCACCCCTCCGCATAGGCCCCTTAAATTGGATTTATGGAGAAACGGTCGAACGACTATTTACTTATTTTTTAAGGTGATTTTTTCCGATGAGTTTCAAACTCCTCGCCTATGTCGTTTAGGAGATACACGCTCCGTTAGGAATGCTTTAACCCCCACTTTGCATCCCTTTAACCATATAATATACACCATATGGAAAAACCCTCAGACACGTGTCTCCTTATTTTTAGCCTATTATCAATTTTGAAAAAAAAAGGCTTATGAGATCACCTTTTGTCCATGCTTGTGTGCGTGTGTGTGTGTGTGTGTGTGTGTGTGAGGTGTGTGTGTGTGTCCCCTAATAACTTTTAAACGGCTGGAGCGATTTCAATGAAACTCTGTAAGTTCATAGTACTATTCCGGGTGACCTCGACCGTGCCCTTCAAATTTTGTTTCGTCTCACCAATCCAACATGGCGGCTGTGCGAAATATTTCACCAGCAATCAATATCTCCGAAACTATTACGGATATCACCCCTGAATTTATTACGGTGATAAAGGGAACTACTAGAAGTTCACCTATGTGACATTTGAAAAACTGGTCACTACAAAACCAACATGGCGGCCACGCGAATTTGCGAATTTTAAATAGACGTTTCTCGCGATTTAACCAACCAAACGCAATAAAACGTGGTAAAGTATATGTTTATACATATTGTAATGCACCGACATCTAACTTGGTTCAATTGTTAATATAACCACAAGATGGCGGATGAGCGAAATATTTCACCGGCAGTCTATATCTCTGAAACTATTAGCTGTATCACCCTGAAATTTAATACGGAGATAAAGGGTACTACTGGACGATCGCCTATAAGACTTTCAAAAAGCGGTTAACTACAAAACGAACATGGTGGCCAAGCGAATTTGAAAATTCTAAATAGATCTTTCTCGCAATTTATTGTTCCAAACGCAATGATATCTGGTACAGGAAATGTTTATACACATTGCAATGCACTGGTATCTAATTTAGTTCAATTGTGTACATAACCTCAAGATGGCGGCTGTGCGAATTTTAAAATTAAGTTTTTATTTCTTGTGTCGTAATCAAGCGGTCGAAGTGAAAGTTTGAATAATGAACCTACGTAATAATTTTCCTTCAATGGTACTGTCCCCGTTTACCTGGATAGTAGGCTGTCAGATATCCGCCCCCTCAATCGGATTGCCAATTATCAATTGCACCGGCACAGTTACATCAATGAAAATGGCACTGACAGATACTATCGAGATAAGAGCACAGAAGTTCACAGGAAATCATTGTGGAACACACCAAAATAGACGGGGGTTCATACTTACCGTTACTTACCTCTTAATTATCTCGGGGTTTGAGTTGACAACAGGATCACTAAAGTCTGTTCACACAATAACCTCCACCATGACATTTAAAAATGAACCAAGACGAAGACGAGAACTTTGAACTGTACAAAAGCTTTATTTCTAATAAAGGGTATGATTTTACTAACACAACAAAAACAACGTGGCTATCAGTAGCCCAAGTCAATCTGACTACGTCCTCCAGTAGGACTTGCAAAAATTATCATACAACATGATATAAAACATTTTAGCTCCCAAGAGCTTCAAATAACGTAATATTCATAACACTATTGGATTGGAGAAGGACGTCAGGGTGTGACATATATAGAGCATTTGGTTTCCTTTTAATAAACATGTGAATGGTATTTATAGTCGCAAGGCCAAAGTGTGTACGACCTCACTCTCTGAGAACCATATGTTGGCACAGCTGCGGGCTACCCTCAGCCTGTTGCATACTGGTCAAATGCACTCCCTTCTCACATGCTACGTTACGTAAGAATACAGCCTGTTCTCTCAAGCTTTTAAATGTCTACAAGACAACTCACATTATATTTACGCAAATCTTTCAAGTACTTTGCTCACATCCTATTGGATCATTATGTTAATTTCTTAAACTTGTTAACTTCAATCCAAATGTTTAATTAGCTCTTAAATGTTTATAACAAAATCACATAAATTATTTATAACAATTAGAAATTGTTTATAATATTTGTCAAAGACAATAAAAATATTATAAGCACGCCTTTAACATCACTCTCGTTCCACATTATTTTCAAAAATATTTACAGCAATTATTTACAATATTAACATTTAAATTGTTTAAATTATTAATTTAATAAATACATTAACCACATGTTCATCCGGTTGATAATTTTCATAATCGTGTTTAATATAATCGACCAATGAAGGTTAGTTATACATATTAATGTCACAATCTGGTTTAATAAAGGTTTTAATAATGATTTGTGACGGCAACCTTCATTCAAAATCTTATCTCAAATTCTTTCAAAACTCGTGTTAATTACACACATCAAAAAAAGTTTTGCATCACCTCGGTTCCAAGAGTTCCGGAACCTTTAAATACAAAGGGAATAGAGATCAACACAAACAACATTTCAGCTCGTTTTATTGCTCATGAGACCCACACATTGCATGTTGTACCATCATACAGCTAGACTTTCAGCATTTGTGGTCCAGATTGCAGTACACACCACTACCTCTAATACCCAGTAGCACGTCCTCTTGCATTGATGCATGCCTGTATTCGCCGTGGCATACTATCCACAAGTTCATCAAGACACTGTTGGTCCACATTGTCCCACTCCTCAACGACAATTCGGCGTAAATCTCTCAGAGTGGTTGGTGGGTCGAGACGTCCATAAACAGCCCTTTTCAACATATCCCAGGCATGTTCGATAGGGTTCATGTCTGGCGAACATGCTGGCCACTGTAGTCGAGCGATGTCGTTATCTTGAAGGAACGCATTCACAAGATGTGCACGATGAGGTCGAGAATTGTCGTCCATGAAGACAAATGCCTCTCCAATATTCTGCCGATATGGGTGCACTATGGGTCGGAGGATGTCATTCAGGTATCGTAAAGCCGTTTCGGAGCCTTCCATGACCACCAGTGGCGTACGTCGGCCCCACATAATGCCACCCCAAAACATCAGGGAACCACCACCTTGCTGCACTCGCTGGACAGTGTGTCTAAGACGTTCAGCCTGACCAGGGTGCCTCCAAACACGTCTCCGACGATTGTCTGGTTGAAGGCATATGCGACACTCATCGGTGAAGAGAACGTGATGCCAATTCTGTGGGGTCCATTCAGCATGTTGTTGGGCCCATCTGTACCGCGCTGCATGGTGTCGGGGTTGCAAAGCTGGACCTCGCCATGGACGTCGGGAGTGAAGTTGCGCATCATGCAGCCTATTGCGCACAGTTTGAGTTGAAACACGACGTCCTGTGGCTGAACGAAACGCATTATTCAACATGGTGGCATTGCTGTCAGGGTTCCTCCGAGCGGCAATCCGTAAGTAGCGGTCATCCACTACAGTAGTAGCCCTTGGGCGGCCTGAGCGAGGCCTGTCATCGACAGTTCCTGTATCTCTGTACCTCCTCCATGTCCGAACAACATCGCTTTGGTTCACTCTGAGACGCCTGGAAACTTCCCTTGTTGAGAGCCCTTCTTGACACAAAGTAACAATGCGGACGCGATCGAACTGCGGTATTGACCTTCTAGGCATGGTAGAACTACAGACAACATGAGCAGCGTACCTTCGTCCTGGTGGAATGACTGGAACTGATCGGCTGTCGTACCCCCTCCGTCTAATAGGCCCTGCTCATGCATGGTTGTTTACATCTTTGAGCAGTTTTAGTGACATCTATGAACAGTCAAAGGGACTGTATCTTGGATACAATATACACGGTCAACGTCTATATGCCGGAGATCTGGGAACCGAGGTGATGCAAAACTTTTTTTGATGTGTGTATAACAGTAAATCACTTGATTAATTTTCAACGAACTATGACAATCTTACTCCAGCGGAAAATCCTTCGCTAACAAGTTAATGCACAATCTGCATTAAAAATATGCCCAAAATCATCATATATTAATCTATATGGCATTAAAAACTTCCACATAACTTACAAAACTTCCACAAATAATTCTTTAACATTAACTTCTGTGGGAACTTCCTTCATATTCAAGGGCATTATACCTCAGCGACTTTCAACACGCGCTGCACTAGCGATTATACATTCATAGTTCCACTTAAACATTTTTATAATCATTAATTGTTTCAAAACTGTTTTTCTATTTAACCTTCGTGGATTTCATTCATGAACCGAAATGAAGTCAAAACTTGCCAATCACAAACAAATTTAATAGTGAATACGCTTATATACGCCTGTCTGGTCTATCAAAATTTAAGATTAACATCTTAAAAGAAATTGTAGTATGAAAATACTATCTTCAAATAAAGTGCGACTAAAATGCAAAGTAGTCGAATAGAATCCAATTAGACTGGGGAATGCAAACATCGTTATATAATTCTCTAATTGAGAAAAACTCCTAACAAAAGTTCTTGACTTTAATGCATTCAATAATTCATTATTAAAGTTAATCTTTCACAAAAGTGTCTATGATGCAATATTCATTCATAACTGACGATAAATGTCTGTGTTGCAATCAATTCAAATAACGACTAGTATTTCCAAGATCGTCGACAACGTAAGAGATTTTAACGCTCTAAAATCATTTAAATGTTCTTCCTTCTTGATGATGACAGAAAATTGGTCAAAGTAATTAAACTGGGGTAGAATTACTTTAATAAAAATGACACGCTGTCTGAATTTAAATCTGCCATAAAAATCATTAACTTACAGTCAAATCGTGACTACAAAAAATATTAATTACTGAAAATTCTAAATATCAGTCTCAACTGATTCAAAATCATTAACTATGCCCATGACATAACAATGTCTTAATAAATCGTCGAAAAATGCAAAACTCATCAAGGTGTACTGAGAATAAGAATCTCAACAAGAAAATAGGGCAAAATACATGAGGATAAAAATATGGGAAAAATAGTTGCTCAAACATCATTAGTAAACTCAAATACAATAAACGTTCACGACTACCTTATCTGCCGATTGATGTTCCAGAGGAAAATTCCCCAAAGAAGACTGCTGATGGATCCATTTCACCACGTTAAAGCTGAGCTCCATCCTCGAAATAGGAAATAGCACCCTCGGAGAATCGAACTGCTTCCTTCTCCGTGAATCGCTCTGCTCCTCGAAGACGAATAGACATCCTTCCGGCAATAATCTTCTTTGTGATT
The DNA here is from genome assembly GCA_946902985.2 of Meconema thalassinum. Classification (NCBI taxonomy): domain Eukaryota; kingdom Metazoa; phylum Arthropoda; class Insecta; order Orthoptera; family Tettigoniidae; genus Meconema; species Meconema thalassinum. The sequence continues at coordinate 258,881,122 of OX336395.1, read as the reverse complement.
CGGGACACCCCTGACCTCTCTTGAAAAATTCCCTGAAGTTCCAGTAGACAATCGCCATGAAGTTTTGTAGAAATTTCCGAAGAAATTATTCATATTCAGAGTATGAAATTGTTTCTATGGCTGTTCGATGGTATTCAGCCTTTAATTACGAAACATGGGTGTAGATGGTATTCACCGCATGTTCGCTTGTGTGGAATAGCAATTAGCGAAGTTCCATGTCGCTATCTTACTCCATTGAAGTATGTCCCAATTGCAATAAGCCCTTTTAGCCTTCCATCTGCTCTTCGGTTGTAGTGTCAGAAGAACAAACTGCCGTATTCAATTGCTCCATTATACTGTATCGTTCTGTAACCAAGCAATCTGAAGTCTTTCTATTCCACTCGCAGCGTTAGCCTTGCGTTGATTCTGGCTATACAAAAAGTGCTTCTCTAGTGGCGAGATAATCACTTTTGTCAGTCGTATAAAACTGCTAATATCTTTTAAACTAATCGGTCGAAATTGTTCATATTTTCTCTATAACTGCATGTAGCACTGCACAATACAATTAGCTTATCGGTGACCGCTAACTATTCGAAGCTAAACTTGTAGAAGCTTTCTAAGGTCCGTTTTAACTTCTCCTAGTTTGACTTGGATCTCGTTAATATAGTGGCCTCGCCACGCGTTATAAAGACGATTCTTTTCACTGCTGTTCACTTCGACGTCTCACTATAATGAATGTATAAGAAAAGAACTTTCACAAATATACTTCGATGATCTGAGAATGAGATCTCAGAATGATCAGAGAACGAAAGAGGCTCCTCTCTTCTGCGCAAGCCCTTTTATTAACTTCTCGAGGGGCGTTTCCATCCCTTCCAAAGCGTGGTACTGCGTCATCGCTAAAAGTTCCAACTTCGTTAATACATGACGGATTTTCAAAATTCAAAAACTGAAAATAAATTTCAGCAAAATTCCAAATCAATGCTTTTACTGCAAATGGATTTCCACAATTCTGCATTCCAAAAGTAATAAAAATACCCTAGTTTCAGCAATCTCCGTCTTCCTTTAAACTATCGTTCATTGGTTCATGCCTCTCCTCCAATAGCATAGTTTCTTCCTCAGCAGAATTCCTCGTTTCCTGCGACTGCGTCGTACATCTTGGAACATTCTCGACTAAAAGCTGACGTCACTGAGAATCTCAGCTCAAGTAACCTGCTGGCATAACATTTACGTCATCCGTGCTTACGTCATGACTACCCACGTTATAACTATGACAGCCATAACTTTCCTAATAATTTCAAATATAGCCACCGTGGTCTCTACATAATTCAATTACGGGGGCATTCTCCTCTCACCACGTTTTAAAAACAGTTGCAAATTGTTTTTAAACTCAATGTTACAAGTATCTCAACTCTCTTGAACACGAAATTGAATTATTACTGGCTTACTCTAGTATGATATTTCCTCTATGTTCCTTAATCATAAATTTCTTCTACTCTGGGTTGTGTGTGGTTAATGTATTCTTTCCTCTCTACTTTCTCTTCTGACCAGTATTTCTATTTTCTAAGTTCTGCTGGCTCGTAGAAGGACCAGGATCGATTACAACATCCTGCCTTTTCTTTTGATTGTCAGCTTCTTTATCTCTTAATTCTTTTAAGTATTGCTGGCTTTCCTTCTCTCTTTGCTGATACTGATCAGGTGTCATAACCTGACCTTGAGTATTCTGGTTTCTATTTTGGTTTTGGTTATTCCTATTATAGTTACGGTTATACCCATTATTGTTGTAATATCTGCCTCTTCCATTGTAGTTTCCTCGGTTGTAGTTCCAACCTCTTCTCTGTTGATACGGTCGGTAACCTTGTGATCTGTAATTTCTAAACTGATTATTCCTGTGAGGACCTACATTGTCAGTTTTCTCCTGCTCTGGCTTGTCAGTTTGTTGGACTTGGTCCATATATACCGTATTGATTTCTTTAAACTCCTGCCTTTGACTATTCTGGACTACGTTAGGCATTGGACTTGTGTAGTCTAACCTTCTTAGTAATTCATCCATGCTGGATAAATCCCTGATGTTGGACGAAATTATAAGTCTCCTCACCTCAACTGGCAGCATACGAGAAATCGCATCTATTAGTTGCTCCGTGGACAATGGGGGTTGCAAAAATCTCAAGCGGGACAACTGACTCGTAAAGAAATCAGCGTACCTCGTTGGAAGAGTACCTGAGTATTTTCTTGAATACACCTCCGCTCTTAACGAATTCTGCGCTTCTATGGACCAAAATCGTTTGATTAATGCCTCTGCAAACTCGTCAAAGTTACTGAATGTGTATCTAAATGCGCGAAACCATTCAAGGGGTCCTCCAATCAGATATCTCTCTACTATCTTCATCTCTCTCTCTCTCTGGGAATGTGAGCTTCGATGAAATAATCTTTGAGATTCCTTACATACTCTATAGGTGTCAAACTATCAGTGTTACTGAATTTTTGTGGTTTGTCTTCGAAATTCCTAATGACCGTCACGTTCCTCGGATATGAATCCGGATAGTTTTTCCCACTATCTCGATAGTTCCACTCAGGTTCCATATTCCTCTCGTCATCCTCCTCTCTGAATCTGGATACACGTTCTTCAGGAGTCACGTCTCTTTCTTCTGGCTCTAGGTTATGTCTTCTAGTATAATTCCTATTCAATTCGCAAGCTAAGCCTTCTGTATCCTTGTCAGTGATTTCTGTTAAGACTTTCTTGACTATCTCTTCTTTGTAGTTCTCCATTAAACTAGCCTCTCCTAACTTCAAATTTTTCAGTTTACTCGTCGTTTCATTTACATCCGAGACAACTTTATGAATTTGATCCTCTAATGTAGATTTTAAAGTTTGCATATCCTGATCTAGTTGTGTTCTATCGTCAACTTGTTTTTCGGATAGCGAATTTATCCTGACACTTAAATCTTTCCTAATCTGTACTACTTCATTGTTAATTTCTATCTGCGTACTGGCAAGTTTTCTTTCAATCCTTTCCTGAATTTGGGTTACATGTTCCCCACTTGACTTATTCCACTCGTCTTTCCATGCCGCTACGTTTGCTGTTAACATTTCGGCTATGTCTACTTCGATATCCTCTTTTAATACTCTATTGTGGTCTAATACCTGGGTTCTCATGACCTCTACATCATACTTCAACTCTGCTAAAGACGTTGTTGTTCTAACTGATTCATCGACTAACCTAGTCGCTAATGCAGTTATATTACGCGTACAAAGAGTTTTTGAGTTTTCGATTTCTTCCCTGACTTTATTTACATCAGTTTGGACTTTAGTGATATCTACGAAAACTGTGTTGACCTCTACCTGAATCTTAGTTATGTCACTTTGCACCTCAGTTATATCCGCACGAACGTTATTAATGTCTACCTGAACATTGGATACATCAGTTCTAGCTTTTTGAATTTCTTTCTGGACTTCCTCGACCTTGTCTTGGACAGTCGCTACATCGTTTTTGACAACAACTACTTCGGCTCTAGCACAAGAAATATCCCCTCGGACATTAGCTACATCTAGATTTAACATTGTAAGGTCTTTCTGTACCTTAGACACATCATTTTTAACATCATCAACACTTTTATGCACAATAGACACATCTTTATGGACATTAGACACGTCTGTACGCATGTCCGTTACAGTATTTTCAATTCCTAGGGTATTAATCTGTAAACGCGACATATTCTCCTCTAAATTAGCAGCACTAGTATGAAGAACCTTCATATTCTCCTCCATTCGACTAGTATTCCTAGCTTCCATCTCCTTCATACTACTATTCAAATTAGCAGACATATTACTAGCATTCTCCTCCATCCTTGCATTCAAATTAGCAGATAAATTACTAACATTCTCCTCCATTCGACTATTATTCTCCTTCATGCTTTCATTCAGCATCTGCTTCATACTATTGTTCATGCTAGCTTTCAAGTTAGCAGACATCTCCTCTAGCATCAACCTCAAACTTTCATCTGCCATTACAATATTATTCAAAAATGGATTGCTGTAGGGACATACATCAAAAGAGCAAAATAACAATTTTGATCAATTTTCTGTCTTAAATCTAACTTATAACTACCTTATAATTAACCTTCGACGATACTTCATGTTGAAACAAACTCAAGCACATGTTCAAGTTTCTTTGGCTCATTTTAAAATATCCTAACACAAATAATTTACATTTACAATCCAAATAATTTAAATTTATCTTTAACATGACTAAAATGTCATAAGCCGGTCAAATAAAATAAGATTCCAGATTATAGGCGATTTTTCTAAGTTTCCAGCCTATTTAACCTTTCTCAAGTTGTATAAGATCTGATCTTTTCTGAGTGTAATTTTCCTAATACAATACAACATTTAATTCCTATATAATCACACTCTCAAATACTACAATTGGCCTAGACATCTAACAAAGAATCAACCTCTTTATTTGAGTCTAATCAAACCTCACGTTTTAGGTTTGCCACTCTTTCTAGCGTTCAACCTGGTGATCCAGTTTTGTTGAATCGAGCCCCAACGTTTTAGGTGCGCCAATCTTTCTATTGTTCAACCTGGTGATCCAGTGTTGTTGAACATGCCCCACACGTTGACTGCGCCAATCTTTCTGTTGACTCAGCCCCACGTTCTTGGGTCGCCAATCTTTCTGTCCCCGTTTACCTGGATAGTAGGCTGTCAGATATCCGCCCCCTCAATCGGATTGCCAATTATCAATTGCACCGGCACAGTTACATCAATGAAAATGGCACTGACAGATACTATCGAGATAAGAGCACAGAAGTTCACAGGAAATCATTGTGGAACACACCAAAATAGACGGGGGTTCATACTTACCGTTACTTACCTCTTAATTATCTCGGGGTTTGAGTTGACAACAGGATCACTAAAGTCTGTTCACACAATAACCTCCACCATGACATTTAAAAATGAACCAAGACGAAGACGAGAACTTTGAACTGTACAAAAGCTTTATTTCTAATAAAGGGTATGATTTTACTAACACAACAAAAACAACGTGGCTATCAGTAGCCCAAGTCAATCTGACTACGTCCTCCAGTAGGACTTGCAAAAATTATCATACAACATGATATAAAACATTTTAGCTCCCAAGAGCTTCAAATAACGTAATATTCATAACACTATTGGATTGGAGAAGGACGTCAGCGTGTGACATATATAGAGCATTTGGTTTCCTTTTAATAAACATGAGAATGGTATTTATAGTCGCAAGGCCAAAGTGAGTACGACCTCACTCTCTGAGAACCATATGTTGGCACAGCTGCGGGCTACCCTCAGCCTGTTGCATACTGGTAAAATGCACTCCCTTCTCACATGCTACGTTACGTAAGAATACAGCCTGTTCTCTCAAGCTTTTAAATGTCTACAAGACAACTCACATTATATTTACGCAAATCTTTCAAGTACTTTGCTCACATCCTATTGGATCATTATGTTAATTTCTTAAACTTGTTAACTTCAATCCAAATGTTTAATTAGCTCTTAAATGTTTATAACAAAATCACATAAATTATTCATAACAATTAGAAATTGTTTATAATATTTGTCAAAGACAATAAAAATATTATAAGCCCGCCTTTAACATCACTCTCGTTCCACATTATTTTCAAAAATATTTACAGCAATTATTTACAATATTAACATTTAAATTGTTTAAATTATTAATTTAATAAATACATTAACCACATGTTCATCCGGTTGATAATTTTCATAATCGTGTTTAATATAATCGACCAATGAAGGTTAGTTATACATATTAATGTCACAATCTGGTTTAATAAAGGTTTTAATAATGATTTGTGACGGCAACCTTCATTCAAAATCTTATCTCAAATTCTTTCAAAACTCGTGTTAATTATAACAGTAATTCACTTGATTAATTTTCAACGAACTATGACAATCTTACTCCAGCGGAAAATCCTTCGCTAACAAGTTAATGCACAATCTGCATTAAAAATATGCCCAAAATCATCATATATTAATCTATATGGCATTAAAAACTTCCACATAACTTACAAAACTTCCACAAATAATTCTTTAACATTAACTTCTGTGGGAACTTCCTTCATATTCAAGGGCATTATACCTCAGCGACTTTCAACACGCGCTGCACTAGCGATTATACATTCATAGTTCCACTTAAAATTTTTTATAATCATTAATTGTTTCAAAACTGTTTTTCTATTTAACCTTCGTGGATTTCATTCATGAACCGAAATGAAGTCAAAACTTGCCAATCACAAACAAATTTAATAGTGAATACGCTTATATACGCCTGTCTGGTCTATCAAAATTTAAGATTAACATCTTAAAAGAAATTGTAGTATGAAAATACTATCTTCAAATAAAGTGCGACTAAAATGCAAAGTAGTCGAATAGAATCCAATTAGACTGGGGAATGCAAACATCGTTATATAATTCTCTAATTGAGAAAAACTCCTAACAAAAGTTCTTGACTTTAATGCATTCAATAATTCATTATTAAAGTTAATCTTTCACAAAAGTGTCTATGATGCAATGTTCATTCATAACTGACGATAAATGTCTGTGTTGCAATCAATTCAAATAACGACTAGTATTTCCAAGATCGTCGACAACGTAAGAGATTTTAACGCTCTAAAATCATTTAAATGTTCTTCCTTCTTGATGATGACAGAAAATTGGTCAAAGTAATTAAACTGGGGTAGAATTACTTTAATAAAAATGACACGCTGTCTGAATTTAAATCTGCCATAAAAATCATTAACTTACAGTCAAATCGTGACTACAAAAAATATTAATTACTGAAAATTCTAAATATCAGTCTCAACTGATTCAAAATCATTAACTATGCCCATGACATAACAATGTCTTAATAAATCGTCGAAAAATGCAAAACTCATCAAGGTGTACTGAGAATAAGAATCTCAACAAGAAAATAGGGCAAAATACATGAGGATAAAAATATGGGAAAAATAGTTGCTCAAACATCATTAGTAAACTCAAATACAATAAACGTTCACGACTACCTTATCTGCCGATTGATGTTCCAGAGGAAAATTCCCCAAAGAAGACTGCTGATGGATCCATTTCACCACGTTAAAGCTGAGCTCCATCCTCGAAATAGGAAATAGCACCCTCGGAGAATCGAACTGCTTCCTTCTCCGTGAATCGCTCTGCTCCTCGAAGACGAATAGACATCCTTCCGGCAATAATCTTCTTTGTGAGTCGGGACACCCCTGACCTCTCTTGAAAAATTCCCTGAAGTTCCAGTAGACAATCGCCATGAAGTTTTGTAGAAATTTCCGAAGAAATTATTCATATTCAGAGTATGAAATTGTTTCTATGGCTGTTCGATGGTATTCAGCCTTTAATTACGAAACATGGGTGTAGATGGTATTCACCGCATGTTCGCTTGTGTGGAATAGCAATTAGCGAAGTTCCATGTCGCTATCTTACTCCATTGAAGTATGTCCCAATTGGAATAAGCCCTTTTAGCCTTCCATCTGCTCTTCGGTTGTAGTGTCAGAAGAACAAACTGCCGTATTCAATTGCTCCATTATACTGTATCGTTCTGTAACCAAGCAATCTGAAGTCTTTCTATTCCACTCGCAGCGTTAGCCTTGCGTTGATTCTGGCTATACAAAAAGTGCTTCTCTAGTGGCGAGATAATCACTTTTGTCAGTCGTATAAAACTGCTAATATCTTTTAAACTAATCGGTCGAAATTGTTCAGATTTTCTCTATAACTGCATGTAGCACTGCACAATACAATTAGCTTATCGGTGACCGCTAACTATTCGAAGCTAAACTTGTAGAAGCTTTCTAAGGTCCGTTTTAACTTCACCTAGTTTGACTTGGATCTCGTTAATATAGTGGCCTTGCCACGCGTTATAAAGACGATTCTTTTCACTGCTGTTCACTTCGACGTCTCACTATAATGAATGTATAAGAAAAGAACTTTCACAAATATACTTCGATTATCTGAGAATGAGATCTCAGAATGATCAGAGAACGAAAGAGGCTCCTCTCTTCTGCGCAAGCCCTTTTATTAACTTCTCGAGGGGCGTTTCCATCCCTTCCAAAGCGTGGTACTGCGTCATCGCTAAAAGTTCCAACTTCGTTAATACATGACGGATTTTCAAAATTCAAAAACTGAAAATAAATTTCAGCAAAATTCCAAATCAATGCTTTTACTGCAAATGGATTTCCACAATTCTGCATTCCAAAAGTAATAAAAATACCCTAGTTTCAGCAATCTCCGTCTTCCTTTAAACTATCGTTCATTGGTTCATGCCTCTCCTCCAATAGCATAGTTTCTTCCTCAGCAGAATTCCTCGTTTCCTGCGACTGCGTCGTACATCTTGGAACATTCTCGACTAAAAGCTGACGTCACTGAGAATCTCAGCTCAAGTAACCTGCTGGCATAACATTTACGTCATCCGTGCTTACGTCATGACTACCCACGTTATAACTATGACAGCCATAACTTTCCTAATAATTTCAAATATAGCCACCGTGGTCTCTACATAATTCAATTACGGGGGCAGTACATAACTCTATGGCCTATACATTTAACAATCCAACATGGTGACCATCCGAAATATTCAGACGACTCTGAATATCTACGAATCTATTATAGCAATCAAACTGAATTTTTTTATTTTCATAAGGGCTATGAACTTAAGTTCATCTATAGGACTTTAAATAACCTGGTGATCACAAATCCAACATGGCGGTGACGTGAAATATAAATATTCACATGGACGTTTCTCGCAATTTAACCATCCGAGTGCAATGAAACATGGTAGAGTAAATCCTGATAAGAATGTTAATCCACTGGCATCTAATTTATTTCAATTGTTTCCATAAACACAAGCTGGCAGCTGAGCGAAATTTTAAAATCTCCTTGTAACTCCTTGTGTCCTAATCATGCGATTGAAGTTTGAATGCTACACGTACACAATAATCTTCATGTAACAGTACATAACTCTAGGACCTACATATATAAATCCAACATGGCGACCATCCGAAATATTTAGTCGGTTCTCAATATCAACGAATCTAATACAGCAATCAAACTGAAATTTTGTATGTTGATAGTGGCAATTAACCTAAGTTAGATATATGAAAATAGGCTGTATAGTTCTTCACGGAACTACTTGTTGATGATGAGTTTATAGGCCGAGTATCACATCCCTCAATGAAACCAATCGGTATGTATTGTTATTCAATGGAATGCAGGTCTACTCCCTTAAGACCCCTTAAGAATCTGAATATCCAAAAATCCCTTCTTAGTGGGAATTTTCGACTTACAACGAACATATCCCCAAAATTCCATGATTCTAACTTTAATAGTTTTGGCTGGGCGATGATGAGTCAGTGAGTCTGTCAGTCAGGACACTTTGTTTTATATAAGAGACTAGCTGTACCTGGCATGCGTTGCAATACCAATCAAAGAAAGTGTTGGCGTTGTAACTTTGTTTGTTGAAGTGCTTTTGGATTCCCAATGTTTATTTATTTTGCGTTAACCACCTCTAAACTTTTGTAAAATTGATTTACTATCTCAAAAAAATCATGGGAGCGTGCTCAACAACTCACCAAAGTTTCATCGCAATAAAATGAATGGTAGATGAACGCATACGGGACTTTGCTGAAACGTTTCGAGCGTCGTCACCCATTTGTTGAGTATACTGTTACGCTACCTATTGTAAAATGGATTTACTAAGTCAAAAACCTTCCCTGGCGTGTACACAACAACTCATGAACGTTTCATCGCAGTCGGATGAATGGCATATGAACCCATACGGGATTTTGTTTAAACGATACACGCCCCTTCACTCATTTGTTGAATCTTCTTGTGCGCCACCCATTGAAAAATGGATTTACTAATTCATACACCTTCGCAGGACTGTACTCAACTCACCAACGTTTTATCACAATCGGATGAATGGTATATGAACGTATAAGGGACTTGGTTGAAACGATTCACGCACTGTCGCTCATTATTTGCATCAACTCGTGCGCTACCAATTGGAAAATGGATTTACTAAATCAGAAATATTTGCGGGAGTGGAAACAACATTTCTCTAAATTTCATTGCAATCGCATGAATTGTATATGAACGCATACGATTTTTTTAAAACGAAACGTGCGCCGTTACCCATTTGTTGAATCAACTCGTGCGCTACCTATTGTAAAAAGGTTTTATATAGTCAGAAACCTATTCTGGAGGGTGCACAACAATTCACCTAAGATTCATAGCAATCGGATGAATGGTTTTTGAACGCTACGGGACTTTGTTTATGCGATTCGCGTGCCGTCGATCATTTGTTGTATCTACTTGTGCGATACCTATTGTAAAGTGGATGTACTAAGCCAGAAACTTCCCCTGGAGTGTACACAACATCTCACCCAAGTTTCTTTGCTATCGGACAGATGGTATATGAACGCATACGGGACTTTTTTGAAACGCTTCGCGCGTCTTCGCTCATTTGTTGAATCTACTTGTGCGGTACTTATTGTAAAATGGACTTACTAAGCCTGAAACTTTCCCTGGAGTGTACACAACAACTCACCCAAGTTTAGTCGCTATCGGACGAATGGTATATGAACGCATACGGGACTATATTGAAACACTTCGCGCATCGTCGCCCATTTGTTTAATCTTCTTGTGCGATACCTATTGTAAAGTGGATTTACTAATCCAGAAACCTTCCCTGAAATGTTCACAACATCTCACCCAAGTTCCATCGCTATCAGACGAATAGTATATGAACGCATATGGGACTTTGTTGTTACGTTTCGCGCGTCGTCGCTCATTTGTTGAATCTACTCGTGCCCTACCTATCGTTAAGTGGATTTGCTAAGCCAGAAACCTTGCCTGAAGTGTACACAACCTCTCACCCAAGTTTCATCGCTATCGGACGAATGGTATATGAAGGCATACGGAACTACAGTATGTTGAAACACTTCGCGCGTCGTGGCTCATTTGTTTAATCTACTTGTGCGATACATATTGTTAAGTGGATTTACTAACCCAGAAAGCTTCCCTGAAGTGTACACAACATCTCTCCCAAGTTTCATCGCTATCAGATGAATAGTATATGGACGCACACGGGACTTTGTTGAAACGCTTGGCGGGTCGTCGCTCATTTGTTGAACCTACTCGTGCGCTACCTATTATAACACGAATTTACTAAGCCAGAAACCTTGCCTGTAGTGTACACAACCTCTCACCCAAGTTTCATCGCTATCGGACGGATGGTAAGTGAACGTATATAGGCCTTCGTTGAAACGCTTCACCCGTCGTCGCGCATTTGTTTGATCTACTCGTGCGCTACCTATTGTTAAGTGAATTTACTAAGCCAGAAACCTTGCCTGAAGTGTACAAACATCTCACCCAAGTTTCATCGCAATGGGATGAATGGAATAAGAACACATGTGGGACTTTCTTGAAACAATCGCACGCCATTTTGTTAAAGCTCCTCGCGCTCCATCTATTGTAAATTGGATTTACTACGCCTATAACTTTTCAGGGACTGTGCACAACAACTCACCAAAATTTGATCGCAATCGGATGAATTGTATATGAACGTATCGCCATTACGCATTTGTTTAAACTACTCGCGCGCTATCTACTTTGAAATGGATTAACTATGTCTATAAACCTCCCGGAAGTGTTTACAACAACCCACCAAAATTTGATCGCAATCGGATGAATTGTTTATGAACGCATAAAAGACGAACACACAGACATTCCTTTATTTATATATATATATAAGATAAGATAAGATATAAGATAAGACTAGCAATAGTGCCCGGCTCCGCCCGGAGGAAATATATGTTTTATGGATGATAATGTATACTACTACAGAACTGGCACATTATACATAAACTAACATAAAAAACAATAATGTAAAAATAAAACATTTTGTGGTAGCAGTGGGAGCGACACGTAGTACGGTATAATGGACAAACATTCACCTCATTTTCCCGTAATGATAATGATAATAATGAATAGGGAAACGGCTATTTACTAACTACAGTACTGACACAATACATGTAATTTACAAACGAATTGAGAAATATGATTAGGAAGAGGACTAAGTGGAATAAAAGACACTGGCTAGGGCCTATATCTCATTGGCTGAGAGAGAAGTAGTGAGCAATTGTGTCGTCTGTTGTCGTAGAGCGATGTAGGTAAATAATCAGAGCACTTTGAATAACTTTGGCTGTCCCGAGTTCCTGAGGTAACAACAGTGGTTAAGGATCGGAATAAATGAAAGTAAATTTGAAAGCACCAACGCTTATTGCTGTTGATCTACACCTCAATGTACTGCACCAACACCATCGCACTTATACAGAGGCATACTATTTTCATGATGATAACTGTTTTCAGGGGCCTAAGAATTTTTTTGTACTAATTCCTCCCCGTGACTGCAATTTATAAGCAGCGCAAAATGCAACTATTTTCGCAATTCTGCTCCAGAACACGGGTAGGGGCGGCGTGATGCAGCCCGCTTTGTCAGTCAGCAATATACTTATTAAGATATTCTTACAGTTACACTACTACGTACATGAATGGTTCTAGGGCCTTAAAACGTGTTTCTCAAGTTCCTTTTGTCTGTTATTCTAAATATGGAGAATGGAAAGGGTTGTCAAAATTAATATCAAATGGACATTGTTACCAGCAGGGGTTTCAAACGGTATGTAAAATTCTTTATAATTAGGTGAAATGGTTTAGATTTGTGCCAAAGGGCTTAAATGCAGGGAAGGGAGTGATCTGTCCGAAATTTCAAATAGACATTGTTACTCGTCGGGTTCCAGAGGGTAAATGCATAAAGTAGGTTCAGATCGGTGAAAAGGTGTAGAATTGTGCCAAAGGGCCTAAATGCAGGAAATGGAGTGGCCTGTCCAAAATTGCATGTGGACAGTGTTACTCGCAGAGTTCCAAAAGGGCAAGTATAAAATTTTGGTTCAGATCGGTGAAACGGTATAGATTTGTGCCAAAGGGCTTTAATGCAGGGAATGGAGAGGTCTGTCCGAAATTTCATTTAGACAGTGTTCTTCGATGGGTTCCAATTTGTAAGTATACAAATTTTGGTTCAGATCGGTAAAACAGTGTAGATTTGTGCCAAAGGGCCTAAATGCAGGGATTGGAGTGGCCGGTCGGAAAATTCATGTAGACAGTGTTACTCGCAGAGTTCCAAAGGAGGAGTATACAAATTTTGGTTAAGATCGGTGAAACGCTGTAGATTTGTGCCAAAGGGCCTAAATGCAGGGAATGGAGTGGTCTGTCCGAAATTGTATGTAGTGTGCCCATATGGATGAGGGCCACCGATTGTTTTTCTTGGGATGAATCAACTGTTTGAAGAGCGCGCGGGGCCAAGGCGTTTTGTTTCATCAAGATGACATCAGATGGGGAGAGCATCGACTTGAGGAACCTCATATGGTATATTTACGAGCTTTAATGTGTAGAGGTCGAACCAACAAAACATTGTGGGAACATGCAGTACTGATTTCTGGGAAAATACCGAAGAGATCAAGAGATTCCGTCGACTGGGTCAGGAGATATTGGAAAGCGAAGAATCCATGGCGCAAGGATTATGTTTTTCATTCGCGTGGCTGGTGGGAGTTAGGCCACATGCAACAGGTGTGAGGTGATGCGAGGAGACTCTGACTTGAGACGTCAGGCGCACGAGGGCAAGTCACGCTTGGTAATTGAGTTTGAGGGTACCAGTCTAAAAGAGTTGGAAAGCAATCAACGAATATGATGTGGGCCTTAAAATCCATATATCATAAATAGGCAGCGTAGGCAAGCCATTGCTTTTGTGTGTGCAGAGCTTTGGGGAATAATATTCCTTACCTGCAGTCAGGATATCATAGCCGACATATGAGCCATTGCTTTTGTGTGTGCAGAGCTTTGGGGAATAATATTCCTTACTCATCTAGGGAATGTAGCCTAGAAACTAGAAATGGTATTAGCGTACTACGTAAACCTCTCTTAAGATTGTCAGTGTATCGCTCCAAACATCACGACCATAAGCAATTACTCGAGGATCGAACCAACAGTCGTGGTTGCAAAATGATTTCGAACCCGGTGTAAATATTCTAGAACGGGAAAATGAACCAGTCGAGTTAGGAAGATTTTCTGTGGCACAAAGCTGCATGTGTTAGATTGGGACTCGAATATTTATAACATTATGTTGCTGGACATGCATCATATTTGTTTGAGAATGATAGACTGAACCGTCATTATGATGTGCTAAGAGAAGTGGAGGTGAGATGTTAGGGGATTTTTGGGAACATCGTCGTGAGTGATGGAGTTAGGCGAAACGTGAAGCGGAACGTCTGTGCACGGGAAGTCATGTGAATCAGATGGTATAAAAGGACTCTACGTCAAAAGGATTCTGCCTACAAGAACTTCACGATGTAAGCCAACTTTATTATTAGTTACTAGTGTTTCTGCATTCTCAATTTAGACTATACTGTCTGCTAGTAGGATTCTGCGTTTGGATATTTATTTTCAAGAAGTTACAGTACATTTGCGGATTTATCAGCCAATTTATAATAATGGATCTCTTTGATGGAAACCTAGTGTGAGGGGATCTCAGCTAGAAATGCCACGATATAGCAGTAGGCTACGACACGGAGGTTATTTTGAACCATTCTACGTCTAAACGTTATGCTAGGGAACTTTGATAATGCTGTTGGAGTTTGTTTACATTTATTTGTTTGTAATTAAATTAATTGTTAATTATATTTTCGAGTTTTACTCATTTTAGTATTTTGATGAATCAGTAATGTGGACAGCCACATTGCGCTTAAATATTATTCCTCAGGAATAATAATTTACTGCAACGGAATTTTCTGTGAATTTATAACATTTTACATTTGAATTTAAAATAAATGTTGTAAAATATTTTCTTTGTAAATGAAGTTGAGATATTATATCGGAAGGCTGTATGACTGGTTGTCAAGCCATACTAATAATAAGTGAAAATCCACAGCCTGCTTTCAGTCTCCGACCGGGTCAGGAATGGAATGAATGAAGCCCCCATCTAGCGGCGAGGATATGAAGTGTGCCGGCTGCCGAAGCCTGTCGCACTCCTCTGGGGCAATGATTAAAAGAATGTCAGATGAAATGAAATGATAGTGGAGAGTGTTGCTGGAATGAAATAGTGACAGGGAAAACCGGAGTACCCGGAGAAAAACCTGTCTGCCTCCGTTTTGTCCAGCACAGATCTCATATGGAACGACCGGGATTTGAACCACGGACCCAGCGGGGAGAGGCCGGCGTGCTGCCGCCTAAGCCACGGAGGCTTCGATAATAAAAATAAGTAAATGATTATATTGTTTGGAACGTTTTCCAATAATAATAATAATAATTCCTGGTAATAATAGTGGTTAATAATTGGATGAATAATGGATTTTATGTTTATGTTGAATAGAGGGACATGCCAAAAACGTGATTTTTGATACTGGGAGCGGAAGGTCATTCATATACGAATTTTGTATAAAATGAGGAACTATGCATTGGAAATAATGCGACAGTTAAACAGGGGTGTGTTGGAGAAGACATTAAAAGTTTATTACACCTATGCGAGAGGCCGAGATATTTAAGGTGATTGTGAGGGAGAGCATGATCCCATGTGCTGGTTATTTAGAAGCCATTGAACCCAGCCTGCGTAGCTGAGGGGTCATTATAAAAATAAGAATATCATAGTCAAATGTTAAGTGAAAATAAAATATGAATTAATGAAGGAGGTTTTTGAAGTTGAGTTTTGAGGGTCAAATAATTGCTCCATGCTCAAATATGATTAAAATGAGGACAATATAGTCGCTCATATGGGTAGCTAATGGCCTATCGTCAGTGAAATTCTACATTCCTAAACTGTTGTATAATAGCCCACATGTTGTAGTCGTTTAAATATGCATAAGTTGAGGTCTCGTCGTAGTTTTTGCTGAAAGCCTTACCGTGTTCTATTCTACATATTTACAGTATGAGAGGCATTTTTGTCCAGAGGATGGTAAATAAATCAATTATTTAAGCTGATAGCTGATTGGTTGGTGGATCCATTATTGTTCATAAAATACCAGTTTGGATTATTCTAAATAATAGTAAATTAAATAAATCAAAGGAAATAAATAATGGAATTAAATTAAAGGGAATTAAACTAAATAAATTAAATCAGAGGATTTAAGTAAAATATGTAATGCGGAATAAAATGTATTTATGATAAAAATGTGGAGGAATGTTTGGAGCACATTCAAACTTTTGAATTTGGAAATGATGGTCATGGTGTTAGTGGTTTTGATTTCACATCGTTTTGGGAATGTAAGTGTCCAGATATGAGTTAGGATATGTGAATTCCACCGCAAAGGTTGAAGCAATTCTGGAAATTTGATTCAAGTGATACTTTTGTAAATATTAAAATCACGGTGTCAGGATGGACTGATATTTTCCTGCACATCAATGATAAATGTACAGTTTACACAATTAATTTAAAAAAGATGCTGAGATGGACTAAAGATTTTCTCAGACATCAAATTAAACGTTGAAAATAGTGAATTTATTTTGGTTAAAGGCTGTGAATAATTTATTTTATGCTTTATGTAAATTATAGGTAGATGAGGGGCCCAGGGGAGCGCAGGATGTCTTTATTTTTCAGGGCTGGAATATTAGATTTTCCCCTGGGGGAGCATTGTATTCTAATAGGACCAGCAGACCGTTAAATTAAACTGAGGAATTTTTAAGAAGTCGGTGTTATTCACAAATTATTTGCACTTCCTTCCATCCTTTATGGAGTGTGAATTTCCATATCCGTCCCGCTAGTTTTGTTTAATTTGCTTTATTTTACTGAGATGGACCCCGGGATGTTGAGTCTTATGCTCGGCGGATGTTGAAATTCATATTTGTGTGGACGTGGGACTTCGGTCAAATGGTCACAGTAGATAGTGTTACTCGCCGGGTTCCAAAGCGAAGTATACAAATTTTGGTTCAGATCGGTGAAACTGTTTAGATTTGTATAAGTAACAGACAGACAAGCCAACATTGAGTTATATATATATATATATATATATATATATATATTTACACGCTAGTGCAACAATCACAATAAAGCAGGTTATCACATGAATTCTACACACACACCCATGTACACGGGGCAATATGACCACGATGTCTAAGCCCCGAAAATGAAATATTAACTGTGGATACGATAGCTTAGAGAATGCTACAGTCCAATACAATCCTTGATTCACAATTGGTCAGTTTTCCCATGTGTCATTTAGCAAATTCTACCGGACTATCATGATACAGAGTAAATCGTTGTTGCCTAGTGACAACATGTTCATCAATGTTGCGGCGTTGACTATCATGATATAATGCTAGTCGTTGTCGCCTAGCGACAATATGTCCGTCAAGTTATTAGATCGGTGAAACGGTGTAGATTTGTGCAAAAGGGCCTAAATGCAGGGAATGGAGTGGTCTGTTCGAAATTTAAAGAAGACAGTGTTACCCGCTGGGTTCCAAAGGGTAAGTATACAAATTTAGGTTCAGATCGGTGAAACGGTGTAGATTTGTATAAATAACAGACAAACAAACAGGCAAACCAACATTGAGTTTTATATATATATAGAGATAATATAAGATAAATAAGCAGATTCCGTGAATTTACAGAATGATGATTCAAAATTAATATTTATATCTCTCAAGAAGAAAGATTTTACCGTCGATTCTCTGTTGGCTCATATATCAATTCCTGCCGGGTTCACGATAAACAGCAGTCTTCTCTCTTTCTAAAGATAGAACCTTAAGGGTATGGCGGGAGCTCGGAACCACTGAGCTTACGTTGCTGAGTTTATTATCAGGTAATATTCGAGTAACACCCAGCGCTATGTTGCAGAATACATACAGGGTCATTATCGATGTGCGCCCCAATATACACAGCTGTGACTGGCACAGATCGCGGGCGTGCGTACACGGTTCAGTCGGGCTCTTTTACATGTCTACCATACATGTTCAATAATGTGTACCTACAGTGCTCATAGCCGATGCTGAAAATGTCCTTCCACTCTTGTAACACACACCTGACATCTTCTGATGAATGATACACCCGATTCTTGTGCTAAACGATGTGAGGGGTATGTTCCAATATTTCGCCAATATCGTCTAATTTTTGTTCTATAAGAACACAATGCTGTCTCTCAACTCTAATATTATTTACGGAGCCTGTTTCCTTGAATCGTTTAGCAAGCCTCCTAATTAGACACAGGTCTTCCTGGAAACTTGATTCGAAATTTTCGTCTAGTTTCAGAACAAGATTTGCTACTCTTCATATACGAATTATGGATAAACACACGTTCGCGCAATGTGAATTGGTGTCTAGGCATGACCAACAATTACATTAATCACAATACTCACTAAACGTGCAACACTTCCGTCTAAGCTTTGCAGATACACGTCCATATGAATGACAATACACGTGTGAACTAACGATATGAGTCAGCAGAGCGCGCCACCACCGGCTGGATCGTGCACGCGCGCCCGCGATCTGCACCAGACAAAGCCGGCTTATCTTGCCGTGTGTATCGGGGCGCACAAAGAAAATGACCCTGTATTATTACCCCTTGAGTTTACATTTTTAGATTTTAGATTTAAAATTTTAGATTTTTCGAAAAGAGTAAACTACAAGGTCACATACCTAACCTAACCTCAGTTTACCTAACCAAACATGTCCTCAGCTAACTCAACCTAACCTATAAAGTTAAGCCAGAGGCTAATGTTCATACACAATGTATATAAGGGCACACGCAACTATCTCTATGCTAGGCTTATAGAGAGTAAGGTAGAGATAACACTTGCACGATGCCTACTGTGCAAGATATTCGCTACGCACAACCAGCTTAGGATTACAAAGTCAGTTAAGTTTTAAAAAGTAAAAGCTTTCATTCATTTTTTTCTTTCATTTTCATATTTCACACATTGAAATTAGCCAATTTCCCATTTACAGTTTTTAAAATTTCAGTTTGAAGTTTTGAATTTTTTCAATATTGAAACCTGGCTTTTCCAATTTTGTTGCTTACATGTTTTTGATTTACTCGATGCCAAAAGTTCATATTTGCAAAACACAATTTTTCATTACATATAACAAGTCTGTATACCTTGTCTCAAAGCATATAGGTAATAAATGGGTTATACTATACTTTTGACTTCAGTACCTAATTTTAGCTAACTAGGGTAATTTCTCAAGATTACTAGAGGTTAACAGATGGATTGGGAGTGGGAGGTGGGTAGTAATTAGAATGCACAAACAGTGTCCATACAATATGTTTTATTTCATTTTAAATACATTTACAATATTTACACATAATACATTTACTTTCTTCAATTTTTTAGTTATTAAATTGTATACTTTTTTTTTCATTTTTTTCATTCTTAAGTATGAATACCATTTTTTTCTTTTTTGTTGCTTGATTGGTGTTGTTTTTTATTTTTGTGGTGCTATTGTTTTACAGTAATATATTTCTTGTTTTAGGATTTTCATATGCATTACTTAACACTTTAAACATGGTTAATGGTTGAATAATGACCATGGGCATGTGTAGCTATACCATCCAAATCAATTACTCTTTTATCATCACCAGGACAAAAAGCAATTTAGTTTAGTTTTATAGATGATATGTCATGTTTTTAGAAGCGATAATGTTCATTGGTATTCTTAATACCCCGTTTTTGATAACACAATCCTTATAATCTTGTAAACTTATACAATTATTGACAATGCCTCTGCTAATACAAGACACAAGTCGTATATCTATTATTTACGAATATTTTCCATTGTTTTTCCAAAAATTGCATTGTTAAATAATTTGTACAGATTTTTCACAAAATCATTTTAGCTTGTTTTCGAAATTAGACAAGGTCATTGTTTAAACTTTAACACACAATGAATTTTTAATAATTTTTGCCCTTTTAAAGTGCCATGTAATGAACAACGTACCGCCTTCGATTTCCAAGATGAGGAATTAGTTTTTTGAGAGGCGAATCCTTAGGTTGTGTACACTCTGGTAGGAAAGGTAAATCGTTGTGTAGATCATGAAGGTCACATGGGTAATCAACATCAACGTCAAGAAATATATCCAACAGAGTCGTCTTCCTTTAGTGTTTCTAGATCCACAGTATCTGGAGAAACCCGCTGAAATCCACCGTAAGGAAGGGAGTGGCACATAGCCCAACCATATTGGTTGTTGGCATCATAATAGGTAATTTTTTTTTTGCGAGGGACTGTGGAAAATCTTCAAAAGACACATGTGAAGGGTCCGCACTCCACAGTAGTGTGGGATTCGTACCCACTAAAAACCACCTCCCTTTTCCCACGATGTGTTCATCACCCCGGAACCGCTCTCGCATTACTTCAGGGTGATGTCGTGCTTACTTAGTCATTCAGACTTCTTCTTTCTTCATTTTTTTCTTAAGGATGTTCGAACGCATCCATTTCCCTCTTCTTCTGGCGCAGGACACATTCTATGTAAATAGCTATCTGATTCCATGTTTGATCATTTCGGAGCATCATCTGTAGGATGTTGTCCGGCGTGATTGCCTCTATAGAAGCTTGCAGATCTCTTCTATGTGTTGACCAGCGTTCACACACAAAGAATGTGTGGAGCGCATCATCCTCTTCATTACAATAATGACACAAAGGACTATTAGCCACGCCTATGTGATGCAGGAATCTCCGAAAATATCCATGGCCTGTTAGGAACTGTGTCAAATAATAATTGACCTCTCCGTGGTTTCGATCAACCCAGTCAGCCAGACGCGGAATAAGTTTCTTTGCCCATCGACCTCGTGTCTCATCATCCCACTTCTGTTGCCATCGTTCCATACAATGGTTGTGTGCAGACGTCTTTGCCTGGTGTATGTCCAGTTCTTCTTTGGTGCGCCAAACTTCCTGACGCTCTAAGGCAAGTAAATCAATTGGTGCTACTCCCGCTACCACTAGAACAGCAGGCTCTGAAACAGTGCGATATGCACATGAGATCCTCAGTGCTCCTCTTCGTTGTACTGCTGCTATCCTTTTACGATATTTCTCGAACCGTATGGACTCAGCCCAGATCTCAGCTCCATAGAGTAATATGGACTGGACTGTTGTCATCAGGAGACGTCGTTTGCTAGGCTTCGGACCTTTAATATTACCCATTAATCGGCTCAAAGCGGTCAAGATATTTGCTGCTTTATCCGTCACTCTTTGAATATGGGCCCAGAATGTGAGCTTCGTATCTAGCGTCACACCCAAGTACTTCGTACTCCTTGATGAATTAATCATCGTCCCTCCCACTTGCATTGGTACAAGAGTGTTGATTCTCCTTCTCGTCTGCACAACAATCTCCATTTTATGGTCTGCTAATGACAGCTTATGTTCCATCATCCAATCTGTGACACGTCGCATTACCTGATTGAGTTTCAGTTGCGCCAGCTCTATATCACGAGCCACAATCAGAGCAGCAACATCATCAGCATATCCTACCAATATTGCATCTTCGGGCATCTTCAGCCGAAGCAGGCCATCGTATGCAATATTCCAGAGATCTGACCCAAGAATAGATCCTTGAGCTGCCCCAGCGGTTAATCTTTTAGTCCTATGTCCTTCCTCGGTATCGTACTGCAAAATACGGTCCTTTAGATAATCTCTCATTATCCGCATGAGGTATCTCGGTAGTCTAAATTTATCTTGAAGTGCCAACAAAATGTCACTCCACTGGGCAGAGTTAAAGGCATTCTTCACATCTAGAGTCACAAGTAGCGTAACTTTACGTGAGTAAAGGTTACCCATCTGAGCTCTGTTTGCAGTCTCTACAACTACCCGCACAGCATCAATAGTCGAGTGCCCTTTCCGAAAGCCGTATTGTTGGGCAGATAGATCTCCAGCTGATTGAACTGCCATCAATATTCTAGGCTGCAATAGTTTTTTTAATCCTTTTCCAGCCGTATCTAGCATACATAATGGCCTGTATGATGAAGGCAAATTTCCTCCCAATTTTCCTTTACTAATATGAACTAGTCTGGCCTTCTTCCAGCAGGCACTAAAAACGCCTGCCTTCAGACATGCGTTATACATGTTCAAAAGGAGTCGCGCGCAAGCTCTAGCTGCCTCCTTAAGTGCTTCTGCTGGAATCCCATCTGGTCCAGGAGCCTTCTTGTTCCTGATAGAATTAATCGCTTTCAATAATTCTTCCTCGGTGAACAATGGTATTTCTTCAATATCAATGCAATCATCAGCTTCATCAATCCTCTCCGGATGTTCCGGAAACAGCGTACTGACTATTTCGTCCATAGTGTGTGCATCCATTATCGGATTAGAAAAAGTTCCAAGTTTCTTCAATACAATCTTATATCCTAATCCCCAAGGATCGTTGTCAACTTCTTTGACCATTTCCCACCATTTGTCAGCTTTACTTCTTTTAATTGCATCCCGAAGCGCCTTTCTTGCTGATTTGTGGTCTTCGGAGAATATGGCTGCCTCTTCTCTTCCTCTCGCTCTATGAGCCCTTCGTATCATCCTCAGGCAGTGTCGCCTCATATCAGCAATTTCCTCCGTCCAGCAGTATGCTGGCTGTTTGTGTTTTCGCGTTTTCTTCCTGCACATGGATTTATTGCAGGCTTGATGAATAAGCAACATAGTATTCTCTACCCATTTATCCGCCGCCTCTCTCCCCTCAAATGAAAAGCAACTCGTTTCAACTTTCACCATTCCTCTCTGTATTACCTCACATAACTTTTCTTTATCCATATTTGTGGGATTCCAGTATGATGGTTTGCGTATGACAGCGCTTTGTTGTCGATTTTGCTGAAGTACACAGAAAGTAACATACTGATGATCGCTTCCTGTGTAGTCCTCAATCACCCGCCATTCAGATAGTCTTGACAAAAAATCGTCTGACGCTAAAGTCACATCTGGTATGGTTCCATTGCAGCCAGGTCGTCGAAAGGTAGGCGTATTTCCAACATTTACGGTCGACAATCCTAACCTTGCAGCCATTTCCAGTATACGACGTCCTCTGGAATCTACATCCGGCATACCCCATTCCAAGGCCTTGGCATTGAAATCTCCAGCTACAATAAGGTTATTTCCCATACCACGCAATGTGTCCTCAAGGCTATCCAACTTGTTCTGGAAATCAGCAATGGGCTCGTTCGGAGTGATGTAACAGCTCACGTACGTAAGCGTGCCATTCTTAACCCAGACGAAACCATCCTTAGAACCTTGATCTGTCACTGGATATTTTCCCAGATCCGGAATGAAAATTGCGGCTGTTCCAAGGTTGTCCGCAAACCACCCATGATGGTCCCTGTTCTGATATTGCTCACTTAGGAGAAAAATATCCCCTTCCATTTCAAATGCCAATTGCGTCAAGAGATCATTGGCAGTCAAACTTCTGTGAACATTTCCTTGAAGAACTCTCACCATTTTTTGCCGATTTTAACCTTCTCGAGAGCATCCCTAAACACTATACAGTCGCCTGAACCAGGAACATGGTTCCGTTTGGTGTCATGAACCTCCTTCTCCGTGCATAGCACACATCGTGCTTCACCTTTACAGTCTGATGCTTTATGTCTGGCATCTCCACACTTGTAACAGAGTTTGCTCCTATCAGGGCCATTACAATTCCTTGCAAGATGCCCATATGACAAACAACGGAAACAGCGAGTTATCATTGCTCTCTCCCTTACTCTACCTTATATCCATCCCACTTTCATTCTCCCCTCTTCCAGAAGTTTACCGGCATCTTGCTCTGCTAAATGTATAATAGCCATTTTCTGACTTCTGCTATTGGGTTCCGTGACAAAGATTTTGACTTCTCCGCTAAGTGTTTTAATGTCCCGTCTGACCCCCTCCTCCACATCTGCAATAGTCGTGATGCAGTCTAAGTCCCGCACCTCCAGAGTTATTCGGGGGGTCAAAGTTCTGACATCTTCATCCTGACCAAGAGCCTCTCTCAACGATTTGTTGAGGTTTTCTCGACCCTCACACGTCGTAAATTTGTTCAATTCAAGAAGAACATCTCCAGACCTGGTCTTCCTAATTGACTTAATGTCCACGCCACTGTCCTCTGGTTTGACCTTGCTACGGATATCTTTAAGTACATCCGCAAAGGATCTGTCTTTTGCTGGCTGAATAAGAACAGCTTCAAGGCGCCTTCTTGGTTTAGGCCTCTTCCCTTCTTCCATTCTTGCAGGGTTTATGACCACAGTTTGAACCTCTTCTACTCGCTGCTGAGTATTTTCAATTTCATTACTCTGTTGTTTCCTCTTCTTCTTGGGTTGAACTCTTGTCCATTCCTCCTTTTCAGTGATCTCTGGAATTGTTCCCGAAGATATCGGAGACAATTCCTCCGCTCTTGAAGAAAGGTCCTTTTTTTTGAAGCAACAGCAACTCTCTGGCTTTCTTCCAGGATCTCCGACTAGTACTCCCTGCATCTAAAGCCTCCTGCAATTTTTTCAACCCAACTTGAATCTCCAGCTTCATATTCCATTGGGGGATAGCCAAAATGTTCTCCAAAAGCGCCTTAGCAATGTCAAGATACTCCTGTTCTTTGTTTTCATTGTCCGATATCTGCTGTCTTAAGACGGCGAACTTATCGGCATCCAATGCTCCTTGACTCAGTATTTCCTCCATGGCAATGCTACGCGTTAAAAATGTCCACCGAAACAGAAAGATCTAAACGCCCTTGCCGCCTCCTGGCGACAGAACCTTAACTACTACTAATACCAGACGGCTTTGGAAGTTACGGCAAGACCTTGTACTAACAATACCCTAACCTCTACTTGGACCAAAGATGATATTTCGAGCTCGTTTGTTTGAGATGATACTACCACTTCTTAACCTCAAATTGGTTATGACATTACAACATACAAGCGATAAAATAACCAAAAATGTATATTGCACCAACAACAGAGTTATTTATATTAACTGAAATGTACACTGACCTGTTCCCAATTATTACACAAACCTTCTTCTCATGCAAATGCTCATTTTATACACACCAAATCATCAACACCACTATCGTAATCATGGCACCTAACAATAATCATAATAGGTAATAAACTGCATTGGTCTCTCAGAATCATAGGTTCCCATGCATTTAATCTTAGCTTAAGCATACCGATGAAAACCTGGCATATGCCTCCACGTATTCCAGACTTGATTGAAAGAATCTGATCGTAATACTGTAGCAATTCCAGTTGAATTCCATATAAAGGGGCGTGCCTCAAATATTAAACCAGGCGAAGTAAAGAAGTGTGCAGCATCCACTCGGTATGCTTCTAGTGTTTGGTTTCGAAAAGTTTCAAAACTATCTGCAAGAAGGAGTACATCAGGAGTTAGGTAAAGGTCAGTATATTCCCCAAGAGTTTTAATTCTGAACTGATTCCACACATTCTTGGCATGTTCATAGTCTTCTTTACTAACATCTTCTTGATTTAATTTGTTAAGGAATGCCTCGTTTGCAGGTACACACGTTTCACTTAATTTTTCCCATGAATCAATGTAATCATAAGGAAATACCCATTTACGAGTCATGAGCGTTGCATTTTCTTTCCCAAAGTACTTGTCTGTCTCAGGGTATGATATTAAGTTGGTAACTAAGTTTTCCAAACTACTTGTCATTAACCGGAACGTATCCACAAATCGAAACTTACGATTTCCAACATATTTGGTGAAGGTAATGCACTTTTCTTTGGAGTTAGCTATAACATCCACTCTCTCAGTAGTACATCCCAACTGCTTTAAAATAAAATTTGTTTCGTATCAACTTATATTATGTGGAAATACAGAAACGGGGTTACGTGTTTTACACCTCAAATCACAGTTATTGTGAGCACTTCCACGGTATTCGCCTGTAACTTTCCAGTCCTCTTTAGTAAATGTTTGATGACACAAATAACAGGTTTCAGAAGATTGGAACTATGCTTCTTGATCCTGAGTTAAGGCCTTTGGAACATTTAAGTTGTAAAGGCGATCAATATCATTAGCTATTGAGATCAAACAGTCCATAAACTTTTCTGCAGCGTCAGGACCACGATAAATAACAGGTTGGCTCGGAAGGTTTGTCTTTACGTGTTCCACAGCTGGTCAGGGTTTTACATATACACCAAAGCTCATAGGAGCATGACTCTGGTATTGCGCTTTATAACTTGCCTTAGGATAGAGTAGGCATGTTTGATATGGTAAGAGTATGCTTTCGAAATCTGCGTATATAACGTATGATATTCTAAGCATTTTTCCACATTTATAAATTTAACAATTGGGTTTTTAATAGGCATTTCAACCCTAGAAAAGTCATGCAGGACACAAAAAGCTCTATGTTCTTTCAATTTGTCCATTCCTTGTTGACCATATCGATTATCAAAGTGAGTAAAACACCGTTTACACGTATATATCTTATGTCCATGGCGGGTAATCTGATGTCCTACTAGTTTATCAAAATCTTTGATGAAGTCGTAGTGGTTATGGCCAGATGAAGAACTTAGCAGAAGAATGTCACGATGGTCTTGTAGCTCTTGATCCACAACCTTTAGAGGAAACAGCTTTTTGTCTTCTTCCAGTCCAAATACATTGATGGATATGTTGTTGGCTTTCTCAAATTTGGGAATGTCGACTAGCGATATAAATAACGATATTACTGAAAAATCATACTAGTTTTCCAGATCCTTTTATTTACTAATGCGTTCGTTTTAACCAGTTTTGATAAAATGGCATATATACAACACCTCTCGTCCTTGAAGTTTTGAGGATTAATGCAGGCTTTTCTTGCTTTTACAGCTGCTTGTAATGGAATATATGTGCATCCACGCAACGGATTATACTTGTTTATTTTCAATCGCAGTCCTTCACCGCTAGCAAAGCCCAATTACTACCTTTTAGGTCAGATTCTTCCATTTCAGTAGTGAAATTTTAAATTGCGTTTCCAAGAAACGACTTAAGTATGTTTCCAAAAATATGGCCTGATTAGGTGTTTTGAAAGCACGATCTGTTATTTCATTGGTAGATGTATGAATAAATCTACAATCAGCCACACGATTAACTTTTATCGACTTGTGCATTGCTTGTTCTTAATGTATAGCATGGATTATTTGCTGTTTAGACGCTTTAAGGTATGAATTTAAATCCTTACACGTATCACAACGTATAAAATAGAATTTAAGACGACCTTAAAAAGACATTTCATATTCCGTAAGTCCTTTATAATCCGGAACCATTGAGAGCAGGTAACGTTTTGTAGGCTCAGTTTTTTTTGTCTTTTAGCTAATGACACAACATTACAACATTCGTCATGGCGACGTCCGTTGTAGGTATTACTGAATTTGCTGCCACAGGTTTTGCACTCATGATATTCGCCACATGATATTTCGTGACGCCTTCTATCGTAGTCTCGAAGAAACGTTTTTCCACACTCTTTACACATATAGCTTGGAATAGTTTCTTCCATCATGAATGTTGTTTTCTGCTAACAGTTGCTTTCTGCGTATGACACGGCTGTAGACTGGTCGACGAGACCGTCTTTCATGATGTTAACACTGTAATAGGCAGTAGTGAACTGATTATATTCTTGCTAAGGGTCTTCTAATATACGCTAGTCAAGGCTAACAGCTACTTACTGCGTAGTACAAGGCTGTACACTGGTTGTTTCGACGGTCTTTCACGATGTCATCACCGTAAAAGTTAGTAGTCAACTGACAATTTTCTTATACCCTAGTCAAGGTTAACAGGTACTTACTGCATATGATAAGGCTGTACACTGGTGGGTTAGACATAATTTCTTGCTTAGGATCCCCTATATACCCTAAACAAGGCTATACATGTTGGTTCTGAGCACTTAGTGGTTAATTGTGTATTGAATTTATATACACAGCTTATACAAGCACGTTTTGCACGAGGTCAAACTTTGCGAGATAGTCACATGCAACACGCAAAGTATTTTCAGCTACCTAGCGGTGAATATGAGCACTCACTGAACTACTAGCATGCTACCTAGCCGTGAATATGAGCACTCACTGAACCACTATCATGCTTTCCAACAATGGGCGCAATTGTTCTTAGCACTAACAATACACACACCGGGTTTGCTTTATCGTTTAATACAAATATATCTTGTTTAAATATTGTAACAAAACGTTAAATGGCGCAATTGTATGGGAATGTTGTATTACCTAAAATATAATACTATGCATGTGTTTAACATTCTAGGATTGCATTAACGAACAGGTTGTAACTTGTAAAATTGTGTAATAATTACAAGCCCAAACAGATCCAAGCAGACCTCAACCGAACTAAGCCGAACTAAATCAAACCAAACCCAAACCAACCAAATTGCACCCACTTATCTGCCACTTTGCTATCACTCTGCTACCACTTATTACTATTTTTACCACTTTTGCTCTCAAATTTGCTCCCACTTTTGCTCCCATATTTGCTCTCACTTTTTGCTTCCACATTTGATCCCACTTTTTGCTCCCACGTTTTTGCTCCCTCTATCTGCTCCCGCATGTGTTCCCACATTTGGTCCCACTTTTTGCTAATACTTTTTGCTCCCACTTTTGCTTCTTCTTTTTGCTCCCACTTTTTGCTCCCACCTTTTGCTCCCTCATTTGCTCTCACATACGCTCCCACTTTTTGCTCCCACATTTGCTCTCACATTTGCTCCCACTTGTTGGTTTATTTGGTCTTGGAAAGTATCTCAGCTCATGTTTATGGCAACATAATGCTTACTGCCATTTTTGTAAGCAACAACAACACACTAAAATTCAAAAATTCAAAAGTACTCTTAGGTTGATCGTTGACTCTCACTCTTACCTGTATCCCAACGCCTAGTCAAAAATAATATTGAAATTTTCAAATTTTCAAAAAACGTTAAATTGGGAAAATAGGATGTATGTTTAAACTAAATGTTAACTCCTACACCTACCTCTATTCCACTCTCAGTCCAAAAATAGTGTATTTTTCAATTTTTTTCCTAAAAATATTTGGAAAGTAGGCTATATGATTGAACTAAAAATCATAAAAAGACATATATTAACTCCAACACCTACCTCTATCCCACTCTCAGACCAAAAATAGTGTATTTTTCAAAATTTTCCAAAAAATATTTTTAAAATAGGCGAGATTTCCAAAACCAAAAATCGTAAAAAGTCATTTATAGACTTAAAGGAATGTCCTCTATGTCCTTTATCGTCAGAAAATAACTGTATATGTTTTACATATTTTCCAAAATCGTTTAATTTTGAAAGTGTGCTCAATTTCAGAAAATAAGAATTTTACAAAAAGGGCCCTGGGAAGCAACCTAGGGGGGTCTGGAAGACCTTCAGACCTGGACATAAGGGAGTGTGATGCGATGATGCAGTCCAACAGCATCAATAATACAAGGATTCATCAGAAGAGAATCCTCATAGCCTCTCCACTCCTTCTCCAAACACTGACCTGCCCGTGGTGTCCCCTGCTAAGCCGAGCAACCCAGTGGAAGGTTGGGTAACCAACCCCAGCGGGAAACTGGGTCGGTGAACAGACTAGTGTTTGGGGGACTGAGGGTGTCTCTCTCAGATATTTATGTTTCCCGGACAAGTTATGGGTTGGCGGCAGGAAAGGCATCCGGCCGTAAAACTTTGTCCAAATCAAAATATGGCAAGTTCTTTAAGTTTGGCCTCGGAGACAGTTAGGGCGTTTCCCACAGGAGATCGCCTGCCCCTTGTGAAAAGAGTGCAAAGGCTACCGAGTAATGGGCGGACTAGGTTAAAGAATTTAGCTCACCTTAGAGTAGGTACACTTAATGTTGGATCAATGACTGGACGAGGACGGGAGATTGCTGATTTGATGAGAAGAAGGAATATCGAAATTCTATGTG
Source organism: Meconema thalassinum (assembly GCA_946902985.2). Lineage (NCBI taxonomy): Eukaryota > Metazoa > Arthropoda > Insecta > Orthoptera > Tettigoniidae > Meconema > Meconema thalassinum. The sequence goes on along the minus strand of OX336395.1, from coordinate 258,851,216 downwards.
TACAAGAAACTAGGTGGAAGGGAAATAAATCAAAAGAGCTTGGTGATGGCTACAAATTACTGTACAGTGGAACGAACAATCTGGGAAGGAATGGAGTTGGCATCATTCTCTCGAAAGATATGAAGGCTTGCCTGACGGAAGTCCACAGGGGAAATGACCGGATAATGAGTATCAAACTGTGCCTCGAGGGTATATTCAACATAATTTGTGCTTATGCACTTCAAGTTGGTTGCGATGAGGACGAAAAGGATAAATTCTGGAGTGACCTGGATGAGGAAATCAGTCGCTTACCAGCCGAAGAAAGAGTTATTTTAGGTGGTGACTTGAATGGGCATGTGGGCACAACAGTAGGAGGAGAACTAGCAAGGAGAGTACATGGAGGCTGGGGATTAGGAGTCCGTAATGCGGAGGGTGAAAAAGTGATAAATTTTGCATTGGGAGCAGACTTAGCTATATGTAACACCTTCTTTAAGAAATGTGGACAGCAGCTGGTAACTTATAAAAGTGGAGGGAATGAAAGTCAAATCGATTACCTCATGTGTAGAAGACCACATCTGAAGGAAGTGCAGAACTGTAAAGTCATAGCAAGTGAGCGCGTAGCTCCGCAAACACAGAGTATTAGTTGTCGATTATCAGTATATCTGCCTCAAGCCATATGTGGAGAAGAAAACGGTGTCGAAAATAAAATGGTGGCGGCTAGAGGACCCTATTCTGTGTAGTGAGTTCACAACTGAATTTTTACGGCAATATCAACACATAGAAGGAGTTGATAATTGGTGGAAAGTGAACAGTGAAATAATACGCCGAGCAGGAGAAACCATTCTTGGTAAAACCTCCGGTAAAGTTGCTCATAGGGACAAATAAACTTGGTGGTGGAATACTGAAGCAAAAGAAGCAATTAAGGCCAAGAGGTTTGCCAAAAAAGCCTGGGATCAATCTGCGACAGATGAAGACAGAGAACTGTACAGACAGGCAAATAAAGATGCTAAGCGGGTGGTAGGGCAGGCAAGGGCAGATGCTTGGGGTGATGTATATGAGGACTTGTAGAATACCAGTGGAGTGAAGAAGCTTTTCAGGATAGCGAGGGCTAGAGATATGGCATCGAAAGATTTTACTCATATTAAGCAGATGAAGAGTGGTGAGGGAGTAGTTCTTCATGATGAAAACAAAATCAAGAAAAGGTGGGAGGAATATTTCAACCACTTACTAAATTAGGAAAATGATAGGCTGTCTTCTGGTGATGGTGTGCCCTACCAGAGTTTAACCACTGGAATAGGTAGAGAAGAAGTGATGATTGCTGTCAAGAAAATGAAAAAAGGAAAAGCCACTGGTCCTGATGAAATTCCAGTGGAAGTATGGCAGTGTCTTCGGCAGACAGGAATAGATATGTTGTGGGATCTCATGCAGCAAATTTATTCGGAAGTGGTTATGCCCATGGAGTGGAGGGAGACTACACTTGTCCCTATATATAAGGAAAAGGGCGACATCCAGGACTGTATTAACTACAGGGGGATAAAGCTGGTGTCCCATACCTTGAAAATCTGGGAGAAAATTATCGAGAAAAGGCTTCGAGAGGACACAACGATTGGAGAACAACAGTTTGGGTTCATGCCAGGTGGGAGTACAACTGATGCCATTTTTGCACTCCGGCAACTCATTGAAAGGCATAGAGAGAAGAATAAGGAACTACATATGGCTTTATAGACTTAGAGAAAGCCTATGATAGAGTTCCACGCCAGGAAGTCTGGAGATGTCTGAGGACCAAAGCAGTTCCGGAAAAATATGTGCGGCTTATCCAGGACATGTACAAGGAGGCTAAAACAAGAGTCCGGAGTAGCGTCAGGTTGACTAACTGTTTCCTGTTCAAGTTGGTTTGCATCAGGGGTCAGCCCTGAGTCCATACATATTCAATCGTTTCATGGATGTCCTATCTGATGGATTAAGTAGTGCAGCACCATGGTGCATGCTGTTTGCCGATGCCATTGTTTTGTGCGACACCAGTAGGAGAGAACTGGAAAGGCGACTGGAGAGCTGGCGAGAAGCCTTGGAGACCAGAGGCATGAAAATCAGTCGAAAGAAAACAGAGTATTTGTGCCTTGGTGGTGAGGGCAATGAATTAGTGTAGATGGATGGAGTAAGCTTAAGGCCAGTCAGTAGCTTCAAGAATCTTGGGTCAACCATGTCTGAAGATGGCAACATAAATACTGAGATTAACCACAGGGTTCAGTCAGCCTGGATGAACTGGAAAAGGTTCTCTGGCATTCTGTGTGACAAAAGGCTCAGTATAAGGGTGAATGGAAAGGTCTACAGGACAGCTGTGAGGCCAGCCATGATGTATGGTGCGGAGACATGGGCAATAACTAAGTCACAATGTCATAAGCTGGATGTGACTGAGATGAAGATGCTGCGCTGGATCAGTGTCATCACTAGGATAGATCACATCGCAAATGAGAAAATCAGGGGCACAGTAAATGTAACAGAAGTCTCCAAGAAAATCCAAGAGAGAAGACTGCTGTGGTATGGGCATGTTTTGCGTCGGGATAATAACTATGTAGGAAGGAGAGCGATGTCTCTGGTTGTGGATGGCACGAGGAATAGAGGCAGACCTCGAAGAAGATGGACTGACAATATCCATGAAGTCCTAATGGAGAAGCAGTTAAGGGACGACGATGTGTGGGACAGAATAAAATGGAAAAGACTTGCCAGAAACATCGACTCCACTTGAAGTGGGATAAGATGATGAAGAAGGAGAAGAAGAAGAATTTTACAAAAAACACCTTTGTTCGACATAAATGAATGGTCTATACCCCCTCTAACTGTGAACCAAGTCCCAGGTCTCGAGGACAAAAACCAAAAAAGTTCAATATTGAAAGTAGGCTATATTTCGAAAACAAAACATCCTAAAAAGTGTTATATAGGCTTAAACGAAAGGTCTCTATGTCCTTTAACGTTAGAACAAAACGTTTTACTTTTTACATTTTTTTTGAAAAAAGTCCAATTTTGAAATTGGTTATATTTTGGAAACTAAGAAGTTTGAAAGAATAATAGATTTTCCGCCTTCAATACTGTTTATTTCTATTACTTACAGGGACTAGTTTCGGGGGCTAATATTCCCCCTTCCTCAGCCTGTCCAACAAAACTTCACAAAGGAAAAACTTTCCATGTATAAGCTCATACCAAACAGTATTGAAGGCGGAAAATCTATTATTCTTTCAAAGTTATAGTTACGTCAATACGGACCTGAATAATCGACATTATGAACTTAGAAGTTTACAAAAAAAGTTTGTTTGACATAAATGAAAGGGCCTTACTCCCTCTACCCCCAAAAAATTCCGAGTCTCTAGGACTGAAACTAACAGTAGTGTGGTTTCTGCCTCATAGCCTACTTTCTCGCGAACTTTGCTGATATCTCGCGAACCCATGGTCGGATTTGAACATGCAAAATGTCAAATTACTCAAGCTGACGCCCTCTTGATAATGGGTTCGCAAATATATCCACAAAGTCAGCGCAGCCGAGCAGCTGTGAAGCAGCTGTTGCCAGGGTCGGCACTCAGTCGTGAGCAGGTCGTAAGATGAGAGCTATGTTACTCAGCAGTCGCGAGTGCAGATAGAGCAATCTGGAGTTATGTCGTGGACGGCAATGTGTAGCCTGACAGTTGTATTCACATATGGTATAATAAACTGTATGTATTAACATTGAATGGATAATTCCACTGCCCTCTCAACGTAAAACCTACAATATCAACATACAATGCAAGTGGCTCAGGCGTCTTGAACACTGCTCGCCGCCAGCTGTACCAAATAACCAATCCCGCTCAATTCAGGTTGGATGTATTGTCGCCAACGACTGAAGTGGCACAACAACACTCCTTACGAGCTTACCACCAGGTTCAGCAGTGGCTCAACGTTAAAAAGAACCCACTCCAGTTTGGCAGGAAGAGAGAAGAAAGAAGACTCCGTCCAAGCACATCAACCTTGCCTCCATCACCACCAGATTTACACTACATAATTTCCTGTGCTTGTCAAGATAAGTGCAACAAGAACTGCCAGTTCCAGAATAGTTGGACTGAAATGTTCAACATTGTGTAGTTACTGCGCCAGCCACGGTTGTGGGAACAAAGATGCAGAAGAAGAAATAGATGACGAAGAGGAGGTCCTTGGGATCAATTAGCTGATATTGAGGAGTGTTAATGTTGAAACACTATTGCTGATTAAGTAGCTTCTGTAGAGATTATAGTGCGTACATATGTATGTATTTTCTGTGTTAACATTACATGTTAGGTAGATAACAAATTCTCACTTACACAGTGTTTCTGAGGTTCTATCAACCCCCTTCCCTCTTTCATCTCATCCCTCCTCCCCATGCCGTATTTTGGAATGCCTAATTTGTGTTGACCACAGCCATCAAGTGCTCTATGATATCCATCTCACAATACACACACACAAAACAAGAAAAATATAAAACAGTGTGGAGTTCGCCAATGCTTCCCCAGCCAACCATGCACATGTAAACATGCAATCACTTCTGACACGAACAGACAGATGCAACTTATGATGATATATTGAAATGTAATGTAAATAAGTAGCCTTCATCAATGGCTGCACATTGCACCAGAAACTATATTAGGTATCCGTTTCCAGCTCCTTGTATGAGACACGCTATTAAGCTAGAAAATTGCAAAAGTGGAAGATGAAGAAAATCAAATAAGGGAGAGACAAGCGGAAAGAGAATACCCTTTCAAACTGAACAAAAAAAACTGACGATCTTCTAAACGTTCCTAGCTGCCTTCCCTCTGGTCCCCTGGCATCAACCCTCTCTGGACATTGCTAGTGTAATTAGCATGGAAATTTGGTAATAAAATAAATTAGAACACCCAGAAGATTAATTAATTGAAGCCAACACGATTGGGTGCCATTTTATTTATATCTGGTATACATGGTTATTTTCCTGCCTAATTCACACGACTGGGCAACCATATAAATAAAACCAAAGGGAGGATGGACTTCATTGAGCTATAGTCATGTGGACGGCAAACGAATCCTACATTGCTTAACTTGAGTTTGGGGACAAACTCCACCCTGCTAGGAAATAAACTATAGCCCTGGGCGAAACAAAACCCACTAACTACTGTGTGTGCCTCTTGTATTTCCAATCTAAAAGGGTTAAGAGCTTATGCCTTATGTGACCTTTTCACACCTAATTCCCAGCCTCCGAGAGTCTGTTGTCAGGGTCATGTTCGGTTCTTGAAATGTTAATATACTTATATGCCTAGGGGAAAATAGAGGAGTTGCTATTCTATGAGTAAGCACACACAGCCCTTTACTAAAAATTAACATATCATCATCATCATCATTTATTACATTAAACGGGCCTTGAAGGCCTACAGCAGAAAGACAAAAGGAAAAAAATAATATAAATATTACAAAACAAACAAAAATAAAAAAAATACTAACACAAAAAATTCAATAGAAGGAAAGTCAGTCAATCACAAGAGGAGGTATTTGCTGCAGATGGCACTGCATATTTTACTGTCTCTAGCATCATCGGTTCCACTTCCTTCGTGTTCTTGGGCTTTTTCCCGTGGATGTGCCCAAACCAGTGTAGTCGCCTCTGTCCCAATATTCGTCCTATGTGTGGCTTTCCGAACCTCTGGAAAAGGTCTAATATCTTTTTCTCTCCCATTTAACATCCATGTTGTTGTAGACGGGTCCAGAAATCTTTCGAAATACCTTTCTTTCAAACGCACATATTGAATCTTCTGTCGATACTGATGTCACCCAAGTTTCACAACCATAGAAAACTGCTGGCCTCACCAGTGTCGCGTGCAGATGGACTTTTACTCAGATAAAAACCTCCTAATTACACTCAGAGCTAATATAAACACAAGAACATTAAACACAATTAACTACTAAAAATCACGATAGTAAAAATAATGATAATAAACAGAAAAACCGTACAAACAATGAAATTAATGATATTAATAAAAACACGTTAATAACAAAATATGAAGGAAGTCTATATAAACCTTCCAGGAGATTAAATAAAGTTAACATAACAGGGCAAAAAGCTGTTCTAAAACTAAAAGTCCGTAAGAGAGTCTGTAAGGTCCACAGCTGTGCCCAGATCCACAGATCTCGCAAGATAAGGCAACAACATCTAACGTCTCCTGGATGCTTACAGAAAACAAGATTTAAAAATCTATTTCTCAAGGAATAACCATAAACCATTTTCCACTTCACATGACCTCGGGAATAATAAATTACAATTATTTAATTAACTCTTTTACATGATTGATAATAATAATAATAATAATAATAATAATAATAATAATAATACTAAAAGCATTCCCACTTGACTTGTACATAGGCCCTGGACAATGGTTACCTCTCAAGGAAACATACTACTCTGATAAGGACAAACAGATAACAATAAAATACACAAAAACGACCCATTACGAAGAAAAATTAAAACAAAAACTCTTGCATATAAATTTAGTGATAAGATCCATAAACAACATCTTAAACATCTTTTCCTATCCGGTTGTCATCCGATCTGTTCGCATTATCAGACATGATTAGGGGTTGGTTACATAGGTAAACACACCCCCAGGTGATATATCATAACTTACGCCTTTTCAGCTCGATATGCCCGTTAAGTGGGCGCAATGTATTGGGTGTGACACTTCACAAGGAATCTCGTGGCATTAAAAAAAACACTTGAATCGCTTGGCAACGGTGGATGGGGTCCAGATCCGAAAGGCTTGCGACCACTCACCCCAACCCCACTGGCGCGCTCGACATGAATCCAAAAATGACAAAACACAACCAAAAGCTCACAAAACTGATGGACAATTAACCATCATTGGGACATGGCCGCTCATTACCTCGCCAGAGCCGAGATAGGGGGAGTTGTTGGCGGCCGAGGCTAGAGAGTCATTATCCTCCCCGCTGCACATTGCAACCTTACAGACGCGCGATTGTCAACTACCCGGCATTGAACCATAAAGGACAGTGACTAGCCGAAACAAAACATTTAAAAGTAAAGATAATGCCTTCCTAACCACAGATATCACGCAAAAGGTCATCTTAGTAAGGTAAGCTCGGTCTCTTTCTTCTTCTCGTTCAAACTGTCTGCATCTTTGTGTATGCTCGAAATCAAATACCACTGCAGAAAAAAACACAATAACCGATCAAACATAGGCCGAGACTCGAACCCAGTCCTTCGCCGGAAAACTCTGAAACACATAGTTGGCAATTATGACTTCTCGTCATGCCAACAATACTGAAACAAACCACATCTTACCTTGGGCGATACACAATTATTCTTCACGACACCCCAACTTCGGCACAGATTACTCCGCTGACGGAAGAAATTTGACAGGGGAATAAAAACATGCACTCAAACTCGCATCTTGCCTCAGCCAATGCTCAAAAATCAGTGGCTAAATTACCATGAATGAAATTATCTTTACTGGATGCGATTATCAGCCGACAATTTACTTGTAAAATATAATAATATTACAGGCTATCCTCAACCTGATCCACAACTCCCTAATATTACTAACCTAACCAGCCACTGTACACACACAAGAGCTAACTTCTCGATATTACTTTACTCTCGGCCATCCTCAGAAACCTGCCTGACAAAGCCAAAACCATGCAAGTAGGTAATATAAGCCGAAGCTGGCGCAGGGGCTAATGGGCAAGATGGCCGCCGCGCGCAATAAGCCCTATGTTATTCTTATGGAGGGGTCAGTCAGAGCTAGCGCAGTGGCTAATGGGCAAAATGGCCGCCATACTCTGAGACCGTGAATAATGTCACAGGGGGAGGGGGGGGGGGAGTTCGACCGTGTAGTCGTTAAAAGATATATTTATTATTATTATTATTATTATTAATATAATCAATAATTTTATTAAGTAATTATTGATTGATAGCTTGCCACGGTGGGTGAGTGGTTATCGTGTCGGACTACCAACCCCAAGCTTGCAGGTTCGCTCTTGGTCGTGGTAAGTGATCTTTGAAAGGCGGCAAAAATTAAGACACGCATGTCATACGATGTTGGTATGTAAAAGAACCCAGGAGAGGTCTGCTATGTAGTTGCTAAATGGAATATTTATAATTATTATTATTATTTATTATTATTATTACTATTATTATTAGGTAATTATTGATGGATCATGTACAATCAAGACCAGCCTTTTATTGCCCCACTTAATGGTGTAGTGGTTAGCATTCTTGGCTGTTACTGTGGAGGCTCGGGTTCGAGTCCTGGCTCTGTCAAGATTTTAAATTCTAGGCTGAGGGTTGGAATGGGGTACACTCAACCTTGTGAGGCAAAACTGACAGGAGCTGGCTTTTGATTCATACCGCTGCCATTCTGCCTAACCCAACTTCACCTAACCTAACCTAACCTAACCTTACCTAACCTAACCAGATCCCACCTTACCTTACCTAACCTAACCTAACTTAACTTCAAAGTCAGAAGGTACAATACATTTATTGTTTTTAAACCCTCATAAATTAGATATAGAGAATGTCCACCACGATTTAGATCCTCGAGCACATTTTTCTAACATATATCATTAAAACGTGTAGAAAGGAATGTCTGATAATTTTCACTAACACATAATACAAGTTCACCATACATTGTGTCCACTTTTTGAATGTTAATGATACGGAAAAGAGTATGCATTGGTAATTCAATGAGCTTTTTTTCTCTCTAATCAACAGTTCTGCCCCCATAGCATTGTGAATATTTATTGTAGTAGCCTATAAAGAAACAAAGAAAAATCATATCTATTACAGTTTAGCTATAAGTGACCAGAACCACTATAACATTTTATTCTAATAAGGAGATTTCCATAATGATAAGAAAAAAGCTTACCATAATGATGGATTGTGTGTAAGTAAACGTCTTTCGCTGCATGATGCCACTACTAAACTGATAGTCATACAACAGACAAGTGAGTTCATGTTTCGCTGACGTAATCGTATGTTCCCACGCACTTCCTGTGTGTTGCACGCGCCGTAGTGGCTAAATTTGAAACTAGATGAGATGGTTTGCTGACGTAATCGTATGTTCACCTGCACGCACACGCAGGCCCCTGTGAATAGGTCCCTGTGGACGAGTCCCTATGGACGGGACCCTGTGGACGGTCATTGTTGACGGGTCCTTGTTGACGGGTCCTTGTTGACGAGCCCCCTGTGGACGGGTCCTTGTTGACGGGTCCTTTTTGACTAATCCCTTTAGACCGGTTCCTTTTGACTGGTTCATGACCCCTAATGCTATAATGAAATTAAACGTTGTTCCACATGATACGCAAGCAAAGAGCCGATCGCTACTATGAATTAACATGTTTGTTTTTGTTTTGTTTTACGCATGTGCACTTGGGTTTCTTGTAAGAGGGCGGGCTTTTTGAATACAGATTTATAGATGAGTTATTTTTTAAAAAATTACCAAAAGATCAAAAACTAATAGGTAATTAGCTTTTTAACATCTCATGAACCAATAAGGCTATGGGACTCGTATTAGAGGTCGTTGGACTTGAGGTGACATTTTGTTTTTGAATGTATTATTTTTTTGTTTTGTTAAAAGGGCCTAACTACACTTTTGTTAATATCTCGCTAACTAATAATCAGAGAGGGTCAAGTGAGGTGTCATGGGACTCAGGATGGTCAACCCTTTTCCATGACCAACGAATTTACCCAAAAGATTCAAAACAGCAAAGTCATTGACCTAAGATTTTATAAACTAATAATTGAATATTAACATGTGAGGTGTCATAGGACATAGAATGGTCAACCCTTTCCCATGGCCAATGCATTTACCAAAAATACCCAATACATCAAGGTCATTGACCTGAGATTTTATAAACTAATAATCGGGTACGAACATGTGAGATGTTTACCATGTGTGATGAAACATAGCTAGGTAGAGAAAGAATTAGTGTAGGCTACATGTATGGTGACTGACAAGTCTTTTGCCATTGAAACTTGTTTTCAGATCAAACTGCAGTATAGAGAGAGTATAGGTTGCAGGTATGGGTTAATAAATGAGAAACGGTGTACGCAAACTCAGATTTATCAAGAATTAAGAGTAGACTATCTTTATTTGATTGGTTAAAGAGGATAGCTAAAACACAAAAATGCTCAGTGGTTACCGAGACAAAATGATCTCTACACACAACAAGTTTAAATACTTGAGGCTAATAATCAATACACACACACTCGCTTGTTCTAAACTAAACTGTGTTGCTGTCAGTGCTCAGACAGTAGGCTAATGACGAAATGCATTGCTAACAGAAATATAATCATTTCCGGTTGTCTAATGTTACCAGCTATCCATTTATTTATTTTTGTGTTGCAGTGGTAAGCACTTTTAGCTCTTGTATTGGTAGTCTTAACTCGATTTCCAGGTCTGAGGCCTAGAACGAGTCGAACTAAGAAACAAGGGCATCGTGGTGCAGTGGTTAAGCTGTTAGCCTTTCACCAGAGGGTTCGATTTGAGGTTAATATGCATGTCATAAACATATTAAACAAAACAAAACAGAGATAACGTTTAAAACTGATTACATTTGTGACTTTTCAAATTATTACTTGGATTACAAATACAACGGTGAACTGGGTTTGATATACAGTTAATGCTGTCTATCACACACTCGACTGTAAGAAAGCCTAAAGAGCAAAAGGCTTAGGTAGAGCAGTGGTAAAATTGCTATATGTAGAGAACTACCTGGCATAGCTATATCGCATAAACAGTGCAGGATACAATCCAGCAATCAAATTTGTATCTTGTGGAACAGAGAAATGCACTTACGTGAGAAAATGCAAGTTCATGTGTAATATGACCTAACACACAAGTGTTCACCTGTGCACGTGCACAATAAGAGCTAACAAGTCATAGTCTGTTTAGTTCGTACGTAACGTTAGGTTAGGGCTAATGCACACATCCTAGTACACGAGGCACATGCCATTTGATAGCAGGTCAAGGGATCTAACTTGGTGGACGGATGTGTTCTAACGAGTCATTTGTAGTTGAAAGAGAATAATACTTGTTCTTAAGATGTTAAAACTGAGGAGATGGTATGTACAGTAAGACGTCTTGTTATTTCCTGTGTAATATTACAGACATGGCAGAGAGCACACAGTTCTGTTGCTATGACTACGCTGCAGTAATTTGAAACCCTACGTGTTCATTAAGACAATGAGTTATGATTATAGAAAGTTAGCAGTCATTGGATATTACACAGGTGTTCTTCCGGTGTCATGTTGCTGACATGGCAGAGAGCGCACAGTTCTATTGCTACGACTAACGCTGCAGTAATTTGAAACCCAAGGTGTTGCTCAAGACAATGGGTGATGATTATGCAAAGTCAGCAGTAATTGGATACCACACATCAACATTGACTAAATCATAAACGTGTTGTCATAACCAGCAGAAACCTTATTTAAAGATTTTAGATTTTACATTTTAAATTTAAGATTTTTTGATTTTTAGATTTTACTTTTTTACATTTTCCTAAAAGAGTAAACAACAAGGTCACATACCTAACCTCATTAAACCTAACTTTACCAAACCTAACTTAAGCTAATCCAAAGGCTAATGCACATACCCAAAGCATATAAGGTACATGCAACTATCCTTATGCTAGTCTTACAGGTTACTGTACAACCTGATCCCTACCCAAACGGATTTTTTTTTCATTTTGTTGTTTACACATATATCAATTTTCCAATTTCCCATTTTCAGTTTTTTAATGCCAGTTGTTAGTTTTTTCAATTTCATAATATGGAAAACATGGATTTTTGCATTTTGTTGTATACACATTTATTAATTTCACAATTTCCCATTTTTAGTTCTTAAAATGTCAGTTTAAAGTTTTTCAATTTCATGATATAGAAACATGGATTTTCCAGTTTGTTGTTTTCACATTTGTCAATTTACCAAATTCACATTTACAGTTTTTTTAAATTTCAGTTTAGTGTTTTTTGTTCGATTTGTTAATATGGAAACATGGATTTTTTTACAATTTGTGTTTTTTACATGTCATGCAATTATCCTTATGCTAGTCTTATAGGTTACTGTACAATATGATCACTACCCCACTGGATTTTTTTTCACATATGCCAATTTTCCAATTCCCCATTTTCAGTTTTTTTAATATTAATTTTAAGTTTTTCAATTTCATATCATGGAAACATGGATTTTGCATTTTGTTGTTTACACATTTATCAATTTCACAATTTCTCATTTACAGTTCTTAAAATGTCAGTTTAAAGTTTTTCAATTTCATGATATAGAAACATGGATTTTCCAATTTGTTGTTTTCATATTTATCAATTTACCAAATTCCCATTTACAGTTTTTAAAATTTCAGTTTAATGTTGTTGTTTTTTTCTATTTGTTAATATGGAAACATGGATTTTTCCAATTTGTGTTTTACATGTTCATTTTGCATTAGGAGTGGAGAGAGGTGGGTAGTAATTAAAAATGTGCAAGCAGTGTCCATTGTTAACAGGTCATTGTTGACGAGTCCTTTTCATACAACAGAAAAGTGAGTTCATGTTTCGCATGCATTACCTAAAATGTAATACCATGCAAGTGTTTAACATTTTTCAACTAACCTGTTAGTATGATTTGCACACTACAAAGGTTATATCTGTTCTGGTAATAGAATTATTTAGCGTTGGCTTTTATATTTAATATGTACAGTTTAAAGTGATAGAAAAGTGGTAGAAATGTGGTAGCAAAGTGGTAGACAAGTGGTAGACAACTGGTAACAAAGTGGTAGAAAAGTGGTAGCAAAGTGGTAGCAAAGTGGTAGAAAAGTGGTAGAAAAGTGGCAGAAAAGTGGTAGCAAACTGGTAGAAAAGTGGTAGCAAACTAGAAAAGTGGTAACAAAGTGGTAGAAAAGTGGTAGCAAAGTGGTAGAAAAGTGGTAGAAAAGTGGCATAAAAGTGGTAGCAAAGTGGTAGAAAAGTGGTAGCAAACTAGAAAAGTGGTAGCAATGTGGTAGCAAAGTGGTAGAAAATATTACATGTATTGTTAAGAAATAGTTTAAGCGGTTACATGGATTCATTACACAATAATTTTAGCATTACAAAGCTCATCTTCTATATCCAATAGTTCTTCCTCATATTTAGTATGACCAGTTTACACATTTATCAATTTCACAATTTCCCATTTACAGTTCTTAAAATGTCAGTTTAAAGGTTTTCAATTTCATGATATAGAAACATGGATTTTCCAATTTTTTTTTTCATTTATTAATTTACCAAATTCCCATTAACAGTTTTTAAAATTTCAGTTTAATGGTTGTTTTTCTATTAGTCAATATGGAAACATGGATTTTTCCAATTTGTGTTTTACATGTTCATTTTGCATTAGGAGTGGAGAGAGGTGGGTATTAATTAAAAATGTGCAAGCAGTGTCCATTGTTGACAGGTCATAGTTGACGAGTCCTTTTCATACAACAGACAAGTGAGTTCATGTTTCACATGCATTACCTAAAATGTAATACCATGCAAGTGATTAACATTTTACAAATTAGCTTATGTGTTAGTTTATGTGTGGGGTCTTATGTTGGGCATTTTGTGTTGGCTTATTTAACAAGTTATTTTGTCAATGCATTGAGTGGATTTTTTTCTTGGTCTTGGAATGTATATCAGTCCATTTTATCACAACATAATGCTTACTGCCATGTTTGTAAGCAACAACAACACACACAACTTTCAAAAAAAATCTAAAGTACTCTAAGGTACTCTCAACTCGTACTTTTACCTCTATCCCATGTCAAGTCAAGATTTTTTTTTTAAAGGTGAATGGGGCAAGTAGACTAAATGTTTAAACTAAAAAATCATATTAAGTCATATGTTAACTCTAACACCTACGTTTATCCCAATCTTAGTCGAAAAATATTATATTTTTTAAATTTTTTTAAAAAATATTTGGAAAGTAGGCTATATTTTTGAAAACTAATAATTCTATAAATTCATATATAGACTCAACCAATGGCTTTTATATCCTTAATCGTTAGAACAAAATATGGAATTTTTGACATTTTTTAAAATGGACTATATTTTGGAAACTAGGAATTTTACAAAAAAGTGTGTTTGACATAAATGACAGGTATTTACCCCCTCTACCCACAAACCAAGTCCCAGATCTCTGGGACAAAATCCAAAAATGTTTAATTGTGAAAGTAGGCGATATTTTCAAAACGTATCATTCTAAAAAGTCATATATAGACTCAAACAAATGTTCTTTAAGTTATTTAACGTTAAAACAAAACTTAACATTTTTTTTCATTTTTCCGAAAAAAGTCCAATTTTCAAAATTGTCTATATTTTGGAAACTAAGAGTTTTACAAAAATGTTTGTTTAACGTAAATGAAAGGTCTTTACCCCCTCTACCCCAAAAAATAAATTTCAGGAAGATGGCGGCCGTAGCTTAACTTAACCTAGCCTAACCTAACAAGATGGCGGCCGTAGCTTAACTTAACCTAGCCTAACCTAACAAGATGGCGGCCGTAGCGTAACTTAACCTAACCTAACCTACGAAGTGTGATCAAAAAGTTCCAAAAAAGTGGCTGCGACTTAACCAAACCTAGCCTAACCTAACCTAACCTACAAAGTGTGTTCAAAAAGTTTCAAAATGGCTGCCGTAGCTTTACTTAACCTAACCTAACTTAACCTAAACCTACGAGGTGTGATCAAAAAATTTTGAAAATAGTGGTCATAGATTAACTGAACCTAGCCTAACCTAACCTAACCTAAACCTACGACGTGTGATCATAAAGTCCCAAGATGGTGGTCGTAGCTTAACTCAACCTAACCTAACCCTACGAGGTGTGATCAAAAAGTTCCTAAATGGCTGCCGTAGCTTAACTGATTGATCCCTGTTGATTGACCCCTTTTGATTGATCTCTGTTGATGTATCCCTTTGGACTGGTCCCTGTTGACTAGCCCCCATTGGACAGGTCCTTTTTGAAGGGATTCATTTTTTTTACGGGCCCCGGATAATTTGGATAAAATGCAAGGGCCAGTCCATAGGGATCAGTTTTGTAAACATAGCCCCGTTAACATGAACAAGAAAACACCCGTGATGGACAGATGAATGTGACCAGTTAATACAACTTAGGAAGCAAACCTGGCATAATTGGTCATGCAATAAAACTCCAACCACATTTCAAGAACTTCAAAACGTTCGGAAGATAGTTACAAAATCAATAAGGAGAATTCGTAAGCAAAGTGAAGATTTTAAATTACAATCAATAGAATAGTACTTTAAGCAACATAAGTCACGAATCTATTATAGAACTTTCAAGCAAAAGTTGACAAAGTATTCTTCACCAACCCTCCATTTTGTTAATGAAAATGGAATATTGGCTTATACTATAGATGGCAACTGTACAATCCTTGCAGTATACTTTTCTAAATTACTTAACAGTGACTTACCACAAGAAAAGTTTAAGTTCATCAATTCTTATAAAATTATTCAAGTTTCAACCCCACCGACTGTACAAGAGATTAAAGAATTCATCCGATCACAAAAATAACAAGGCCTCAGGGTAGGATCGGATAACTGCAGAATTGTGGAAAAATGCAGGAGAATATTGTATCATAAAATTGCACAAAATTATGTTGGACATTTGGCAAACGGAAAAAATCCATCCCATACACAAAAAGGACGTAAAACTGACACAAACAATTATCGAGGTGTATGCCTTCTTCTGGTCACATACAAAATTATTTCAAAAGGACAAGTGGACAGTTAAATTATACGGAGGTGTTTAGAGAAATTGGTGTCATTCACGAGTTATTTGCATTACCTTCCATTCCTTCATGGAGTGTGAATTTCGGTATCCGGCTAGTTTTGTTTTATTTCTGATGTGTAACATATTTGCACTCGGTTGCTGGATATTTTTGTGGGAGTGATTTTGAAAAGTGGGACGGAAGTGTATCGGACGAGGTGGCATCAGCTGGCTACTGTAAGGCTCGTAATTTTTTCTATTTAGCCCAGATGGACCCCGAGTTATTGTTTTGAGTCTTTTGCTCGGCGGATATTGAAATTCATGCTCATGTGATTGTGGGACTTCGGTCAAATGGTCACAGTATAGTACCTGACATTCTATATTAATTCGGAGTAACATTATATACGTAGGTGCTACCAATATGATTCTAAGCCTGCTGAGAGGTCCAAATTTAAATACATCTAACCTCTATACTATGATTTGGATTTCAACCAAATTTCGTATGTGCTATGTGTACCATAACAGATATCACTATTCTTGAGAGCAACCAGGGCTGCCAACTGTTAATGAATGCTGTCTCTATTTTTGTTACCCTAATATCAATATATCAGAAAGTATGCAAGCCAATAGCTCTAAACTTTGCACACGTATAGTACCTGGTATTCTAGATTAATTTGGAGTAACTAATATACGTCAGTGCTGCTAACATGATTCTAAGCCTGCTGATAAGTCGAATTTTAAAATGCATGTAACTTCCATACTAACTAATTGATTTCATTCAAAATTGGCTAAACAATAGATCGTATTATTTCAGACTATTTCTGACCAATACATGCATGACATTGTTGCCAACATGATTTTACGCGCGCCGTTAGATCCAATGTTTAACTGCATTTAAAGACCATGCTATCCATTGAACTTCAACCAAATTTTGTCTTCTGTACCTTAGGAGATGTAACTAAGAGTATATTCAGTCACCAAGGCTGCGAAACTGTAGTGTTCTATTAGGCTACATTAGGCTACATTTTGCCAGGTATACAGTATTTCGAACTAATATGAAATTTCTATATTACCAACTTAATTTCGTCATTATTCTTGATAGTGTACCCAATCATCATCATATGGAACATGTGTTCGTATCCCAGCTAACTCACGGTCTTTCGAGGTATGGGGCGTTGAACCCACTATACGAGCACATATTCAGGATTTGAGTCTGTCAGGTGACTACTCTACTTGAAAGAAACAACATATTCCTAAGTACAACATTCAATGGTAGTAATTCATGGCAAAACAACATAAAACACAAAAAAAATACTTTACATTTATTTCCCACAACAAAAATCAAAATTATCTGTGAGTCTCTTCTTCTCAAGATTGGTGCTCCACCGCACTCAAGTCTATCTTAAACATCCTATTGTTGATACTCTTCGACATTTGCGAGTGTCCATATTGTTCTTCACGTGGCACAACTTAACACAAATTGGAATATCACAACACAATAAACACAAATTATATTTAAATGACATTAAATCTGAAATTATGAAACATTTATCCGTTTTACAAGGGACATTTACTTTAAATAACATTAATTCATTAGCTTATACCTTGTTTAATAAGTGTCGTCTTGTGCGAATCGTATTCTTTTCCCATAAGTTTCAAACGCTGAAGTGGTACACTTTCCCCTCCAAAATACACATAGATATAGATATTTTATAGCTTCACCATGCAACGATTTTCTGGGTCTGGTTAAAACATTATCGTTACAAACGTGTCATCTCATTCAAATTACGTTATCCGTATGAATAAATTAGTGTGAACTGTGTAAATACTCTTTACAAAAATGCTTCTATTTCTTTGGTGCAGTTAATCTCTCCTCAGAGAATAACTGGGCCAAATGTTATCCGATTAATTCATTCCAACATTGCATGTGTATGGAAATAGTGCATCTAATTCAATTGACACCGTCATATCAAGCACATCTTAATTACTTTTCGAAATATCGAGATTCTTCAGTGTCCCACTACAATCTTAAAATAAAAGGATCAGGTCTATTGACTTCCTTTCGTGCGAACAGTAGATTAGTCATGGGCCGTCCTCGGCAAGATGGCTGCCGGGTTAGTGGATTATACCTGCTACCCGCCTGACTCCCCGCATGTCAAGTGTTCATTCAATGGTGCAGCCGTGCTAGAGGTACCCTGAATGGGTCGTGTCCTTACGAATTGAGTCAATCTAATTATTTAATACCTACATTTAGAGTATTTAATGGGCTCATCTCGGCTCCTAATTACTATTCAAGGCAAGGGATGGATCACGAAATAGTTTTGCCGTTCTGTGCTCATCAGTGGCTTTTGCGCGCGTCTCAGGTGAGTTTCACTGTTATCTCACTGGACGGCATGCATATAACAAGAGGAAATCGACGTTTCCTACACGAAGAACCATTTATCTTACCTCTCAGGGCAGATCAATTAACATCTCGGCCTACCTAGGGTCTCTAGCAGTTATCCCTGGTGGCGAAGGCTCTGCTAACAGTGGATATAGACAGACTCTGTCCCAACTCTGTTGCGAATACACATGTATGCTCTAAGGCAATACTATATCGTAGCTTCGAAGATTTTGCCTACTAGATTCGACAACGCGCAAACTATTTTCGGATGATCCCCGCAACTTATTGACGTATATCTCTTTATTCTACGTTACATGCTCGCTGATCGCGGCTCAAACAATATTTCTTACAAATGACTCAATTCTCAAAGCACTCACGTCCTCTATACATTTCATAAGCCAAAGTTCTACGTAGCTCCAAAACAAGTATAAATTTACTGGCATACATTAACTATCTTAATGGCTCTCAAATACAACCCTGTAGAATATACCATAATAAGACATTTATTTAACATTTCAATGACACTGAAAAGCTCTCTTTATCTCGATATTTAACTTTCTTTCTTACTTTTCACAATAACACAGTATTCCTACGCTAGATATGACACACTTTGCACGTACTATAGGCCTGACATGCCGATTTATTTATTTATTATTGTTACCGACCCCAGATTATTATTATTATTATTATTTAACGTTACCGCTACTTTCATCAATGTCTTACGCCTAAATGATCTTAAGCATCTCATCCTCAAAGCCATATTTTTCTACCAAAATACGAGGGATGTGATCTCGTACAGAAATGTCTGTCAATTCTTAATCGTTGAGGGAATGCTTCGTTGTATGGTGAGCTATTAAATCATATCAACATATTAAATTTGTCACTTTCATTTTAGCTGGGTTGGTCCAGCATGCCAGCCACTCGCCTGCCATAATGCTTGTTTTAAGCTATCATGATATTTTTCACACGACACATTGCATAAACTTTACACATGGTAATTATATTTTTCACTACTGGCATTTTCACTTTGACACAATACACATTATATTACCATATAAACATAAATCCTCTTAATGATCACTGTAATATAACTTTATACATAATTTTCGCACAATTTTCACACACGGATCCTTGATCGGATTCCCACTATCGCCTGACCTCAGAGATGCAATGCAGCTAACTCCTGACAACCACTGGTCTCCTTGAAAGTCTATCTTGCGTGTGTGTGTTCGTCTCCCGTCACCTACAGTTTATGTCTCCTCTACTGCAAATTTGTTCAATCCTAGGTCACAACTACTTGTGATGCCTTCCAGGTTCCCGTAACTGTAGTGTTCATTACAATAGTATGTTTCATTTTACCCATGATAACACTTCATGGGTATGTTCATTGTCTGTAAACATCATCCTAAATTATCTCTACCTGTACTGATTTTATACTCGCGTATGCTGTTGCTTATACGTTTGCGGTAGACTAATTATTATATGATGCCGAATTACTGTTATTAAGCTGCATGATGCGCCTTTCATTGTTCACCGCTAGTACATTTGAGGGTCAATACTTTATAAATTCAGCGCACTTTCTTGCGTGATCCGACAGCGTGTTACCACACGAGTTGAGTCAAGACGAACTGACCTCCGCTTCAGCTTCTCCCCATATAAAGCTTCCTGATGAAAAATAGTTCACTGGATTTCCAGGAGCGACTCTCTTCTTAAAATAATGCATTCTCAGACAAAGTGAAGTATGATCCTTATTTGTCTATTCATGGAGGTTCCCAATTCACTCGCACGCAGGCAATTGCTTCGGCCAATTAATTATAATTAATTGCTTTCTTCCACGGCGTCATGATGCTACCCCGGTTTTTCCCCTCTTGCTCCTCTACAAATCCTGACTCTGCCGCGGATTAGGTCTGTGAATAAGTTCCTTTATAGATGCAGGCTTTAATTTAGGCGTGAGAACACTCCTAAATTATCTTTCCTAGAATGCATGCATCTGGGTGTAAGTTTCATCTCAATTCATTGCTCCATTTGGCCGTAATTAATTAATTTCTGTGGGCGACCACCCCCACTCCACTGTTTCGCCTTGTTGAAGGGGAATTTTCTTAGTCGTTAATCACGGCCTTCAGCCTCCAGCCACGCCGAAAGTAGTGCCTAGGCGCCATGTCTACTCCACCCACATTCAACTTTGCTTTGTCAAAATGTCAAGCTGGCTCGCTTTCTTGAGCTCTAGCATCTTAAACGTACATAGACTTGTATTTTCTGCAATAATCCACCTTTAAAGCTATAATATTCCCGTTCTGGCCGTGAAATCCTGCTATTATAATTATATGCAGTTATAACTCATTGTTCTTCGGGTTCACTGTGGCTGTTCCCCCTCAGAGATCAATGATTCAATTCTGCGCAGAATCATGGGCCTGGTCTTCCTTGTGATAAAGACCCCGGTTCGATGCCAGTCAGCCGTGTCTAATTGGGCACACTTTTCCCCTGCTAAGTTCGAAAAATTCATTTTACAAGTGAATTCTTTCGAACCTCCAGACGGCATCGACTCTGTAGACTGTGTTTACGTTAGGCGGTCAGTGCTCCCGAGCAGTGGGTCGTCTCGTTCCCCCACTCCTCTATGTCTGCCGTCTCGTATTTCGTTGTTTTCTTTCCTTAGCCGTTCATTCATCGCTTGGAGTTCTCTCGCTGCATCCCGTAACTGGTTGTAGAACTCTTCCAACTGACAGCTGCATTCTTCCCTCGTTCCCCTTGGGTCTACGAGCTGGCTGTCTTGTTTCCTTTCACCCTGGTGTAGGCTTTTCTGAGGACTCTCTGCGTGCATATATAATGACTCCCCGTACATTTGGGTGTGCATGGCTTGCTCCCCTGTGGTTTCATACTCCTCCGGTGGACTATACAATTTGAGTTTGGCAGAGTTCCTTCTGCCTGTTCCTTCATCTTTAATTCTGTAGGCATTATTTTGCAAGTCCCTTATAATCAGATAGGGCCCGTGATAATTATGTTGAAACTTTTTCTATTTCCTGTTCTCTGGGTCTGATCTAGCTGTTTTTTTTCAATAAGACGTACTCTCCCACGAGTAGTGGCCTGTGAACCTTGCATTGACTTTCGTGTATCTCCTTCTCCCCGAGTCATAATTGGCTGGTTTTTCTTATGGCTCCATTTTTTGTGGAGTTCTTCTGTCTGTCTTCGTGCTGTTGCATCTCCAGACTCTTGGCTCCGTCATCATCCTTATAGATGTCGGGTGACCTATTTTTAATTGCTTCATCTCAATGCACTTGCGATTTTCTGTTATCATCTCCACGCTCCTCCATATATCTTAATGATGCGTGATAACGTTCTTCTGCTTCTTCGTCGAACCCGCGACTCTGTTCTTGGGATCTCCAGTCTCGATTATTCCCATCTCGGCCGTAATTTCTCCTGTAATCAGGCTGTTGATTTCTTGTATCGCGCTGATTCCAGGTTTTCCTTCCTCGGTGTCCGTGGTTCGATCTCCCTCTGTACGCTGGCCTCCAATTCTGGTTTTCCCTTTCTTCTCGTTGCCAGTCTGACTTCTCAGTTTCTGTGCTAGTAGATTTACTTTTGGTCTGCACCCTAGTCGGTTCGGTTGGTTCCCTAGTCATGTGGACTTGTTCCGTGTTCCGACTCTGCCTCGTATGCTGCGTTGTGGTGAGATCGAGCTGTCTGAGTACGTCCTCCATTTCAATCGCTGTCTTGGCGTTTGCCGAGATTAATAGTCTTTGCACTTCGTATGGTAATTGCTTGGCTATCGCTATACAAAGGTCTAGTTCTCTAGGGGCCTCGTCAAGCTCATTAAAACGGCATAATTGTGCTATGAAGAATTCAGCATATTTCGTTGGGTTATTTGTACTATAGCGTCTGGAGTACAAGTCCAATCTTAGATTCTGCTGGATGTTTGCATCCCAGTACCTTCTTAAAAATGCCTGGCGGAATTCTTCTACGGTGTCAAACGTGTAACGAAAACTTCTGAACCATAAGGCGCATTCACCTTCAGTCAGTTTTTCGATAGCTCTTAATCTTCGCTCTGGCGGTACCTTTGCGTCATTTAAGAATTCGGAAACCTCTTTGAGCCAGTATTTGGGTGTCATATTTGAGTTACTCCCAGAATACTTCCTCGGTTTCTCGTCATTAGCCCTTACAACAGTGCCTATCTGATTTTGTGCAGCATTTTCATGCGGTGTGGACATAGCAATAGGTATACCGGGTGTGGTATACGGGCTGTCACTTGGCATGCCTGTATTTTTCGGAGTGGGCTGTACCTCTATATCTGCCCCTCTATTTCTCCTATTTTCATCTATGCTTCCTTCATTAGATCTAGGATTTCGCAATATGGACTCCTCATGTGCGATCATTCTGGTTTCCATTTGGCTGTGCCTGTTTTCCGCTCTTTCTAAACGAGCTAATACTTCTCGTTCTATTTTTTTCTGGCGATCACGATTCTCCTCTGCCATAGAAAAGATTTTCTCCTTGTCATCTTTAAGGCTCTCTTTTATGTGAGAAATTTCCCCCGCTAAACCTTGTCTTCCCTCGGGAAGCGTTTTATCACTGGCTTCATTTTTCAAGCCCTCTCGAAGTTCCAATCCTCTCGTAAACTTGTAACGTCTTTCTGGATCTGACCGTGCATATTGGAGATTTCGGTCCTTATTTTGATAATTTCTCCCTGGTCCTCATCTTGCCTTTTATGAATGACTGCTAGATCGTTTTGAGTTTGTTCTAACTCTTTTTGAACTTTTCCAACCTGCGTCTTCATATTTACGATTATTCCCTTATTTTCTTTAGCGGAAGTTTTTATTTCACTGATCTCCTTACATTGGTCAAGGATATTCTGATCCTGCTTCCTTAACGCTTCATCTACAGCTTTTTCGTAACCCGCCATAGGTTTACTCCATTTCTCGTCGCTGTCTTCAAGCCTTTGATCAACGGTCTGAGTGAACGTATTAAACTGCTCTTGCTGCCGCTTAGTGTTCGCTTCGTTCTAATTCTGAATATCTTTAAGCTCTACGGACATATCGTTTAATCTATCATTGACCTCACGTTGCGATTCTCTGCACGCTTGCAGATTATTCTCGAGCTTGACTTCTATTGACTCAAAGCGTTTGTCGTTATTTGCTTGCATCTCGGAAACCACGCTAACAATCTTTATAGTTACCTCTTGTTTAATAGAATCTTTAACATCATCAATTTTTTTATTGACCTCTAATAAATTTGAATCTAACTGAGTGTTTACCGTAGCCAACATCTGGCTCATTTCATTTTGATTAGCATCCAATCTACCCGTTATTTCATCTTGAAATGCCTTAGCATCTTCCCTACTCTTGGCATGAGTAGTATCGAAATGTTCCTTCAACTCTGCGATACATTTTAGTATCCCCTCAGTAGTGGCCATCCCATATTTCTTATCTTTGAGATATAGGCAGGCCTTCGCTGTGCATGCTGGTGCGTTATATTGGGAAAAGAATTCCGATGTCGCGAGAACAACAACATTCATTTTAGCACAGTGCTGTGACCACCTATGGAATGGGTTTAGACCCTCGTACCCGTTTGTACATTCACTCGTCTGACAACAATGTCTAATGTCTGAGTATCACCAAAAAAGACTCACAATCGCTCAAACACAGTTTTAGGAAAAATATACTATTATGGTTTTCCCCCATGGAAACCATACCATTATTATGGGGTTTTCTGAATCCCATAAGCCTCATGTTATTCTGGGCGCCATGATAAATAAAAGAGGATGATGGCTGCCCCATTGCAAGACATCGGCCAAGTTCTGATTTATCAGTAAAACCGTCCAGGGAGTGGTTTTTATTGCCGAATGCACCACACTGGGCCATGCCATGATAAATAAAAGAGATCATTGCTTTTATATTTACATTTAAGCATGTCTTATGGAGGATTAACAACATTTATTTCAAACGTGAAAGCTTATTAACACTGGGACACGGCCTTTTTCTAACATACCCTAGCTTTGCTGCTATTCTTGTCTCTACCATTTAATACCTTGGCCGACTTTTAGTAGTACCTGTGACTTAATCCTAGTACAATAACATGTCCTCCATGTACCCAATCGTCATCATATGGAACATGTGTGCGTATCCCAGGTAACTCGCGGTCTTTCGAGGTATGGGGCGTTCAACCCACTATACGAGCACATATTCAGGATTTGAGTCTGTCAGTTGACTACTCTACTTGAAAGAAACAACATATTCCTAAGTATAACATTTAATGGTAGTAATTCATGGCAAAACAATATAAAACACAAAAAAATACTTTACATTTATTTCCCACAACAAAAATCAAAATTATCTGTGAGTCTCTTCTCCTCAAGATTGGTGCTCCACCGCACTCAAGTCTATCCTAAACATCCTATTGTTGATACTCTTCGACATTTGCGAGTGTCCATATTGTTCTTCACGTGGCACAATTTAACACAAATTGGAATATCACAACACAATAAACACAAATTATATTTAAATGACATTAAATCTGAAATTATGAAACATTTATCCGTTTTACACGGGACATTTACTTTAAATAACATTAATTCATTAGCTTATGCCTTGTTTAATAAGTGTCATCTCGTGCGAATCGTATTCTTTTCCCATAAGTTTCAAACGCTGAAGTGGTACACTTTCCCCTCAAAAATACACATAGATATAGATATTTTATAGCTTCACCATACAACGACTTTCTGGGTCTGGTCAAAACATTATCGTTACAAACGTGTCATCTCATTCAAATTACGTTATCCGTATGAATAAATTAGTGTGAACTGGGTAAATACTCTTTACAAAAATGCTTCTATTTCTTTGGTGCAGTTAATCTCTCCTCAGAGAATAACTGGGCCAAATGTTATCCGATTACTGCATACCAACATTGCATGTGTATGGAAATAGTGCATCTAAGTCAATTGACACCATCATATCAAGCACATCTTAATTACTTTTCGAAATATCGAGATTCTTCAGTGTCCCACTACAATCTTAAAATAAAAGGATCAGGTCTATTGACTTCCTTTCGTGCGAACAATAGATTAGTCATGGGCCGTCCTCGGCAAGATGGCTGCCGGGTTAGTGGATTATACCTGCTACCCGCCTGACTCCCCGCATGGTCAAGTGTTCATTTAATGGTGCAGCTGTGCTAGAGGTACCCTGAATGGGTCGTGTCCTTACGAATTGAGTCAATCTAATTATTTAATACCTACATTTAGAGTATTTAATGGACTCATCTCGGCTCCTAATTGCTATTCAAGGCAAGGGATGGATCACGAAATAGTTTTGCCGTTCTGTGGTCATCAGTGGCTTTTGCGCGCGTCTCAGGTGATTTTCACTGTTATCTCACTGGGCGGCATGCATATAGCAAGAGGAAATCGACGTTTCCTACACGAAGAACCATTTATCTTACCTCTCAGGGCAGATCAATTAACATCTCGGCCTACCTAGGGTCTCTAGCAGTTATCCCTGGTGGCGAAGGCTCTGCTAACAGTGGATATAGACAGACTCTGTCCCAACTCTGTTGCGAATACACATGTATGCTCTAAGGCAATACTATATCGTAGCTTCGAAGATTTTGCCTACTAGATTCGACAACGCGCAAACTATTTTCGGATGATCCCCGCAACTTATTGACGTATATCTCTTTATTCTACGTTACATGCTCGCTGATCGCGGCTCAAACAATATTTCTTACAAATGACTCAATTCTCAAAGCACTCACGTCCTCTATACATTTCATAAGCCAAAGTTCTACGTAGCTCCAAAACAAGTATAAATTTACTGGCATACATTAACTATCTTAATGGCTCTCAAATACAACCCTGTAGAATATACCATAATAAGACATTTATTTAACATTTCAATGACACTGAAAAGCTCTCTTTATCTCGATATTTAACTTTCTTTCTTACTTTTCACAATAACACAGTATTCCTACGCTAGATATGACACACTTTGCACGTACTATAGGCCTGACATGCCGATTTATTTATTTATTATTGTTACCGACCCCAGATTATTATTATTATTATTATTTAACGTTACCGCTACTTTCATCAATGTCTTACGCCTAAATGATCTTAAGCATGTCATCCTCAAAGCCATATTTTTCTACCAAAATACGAGGGATGTGATCTCGTACAGAAATGTCTGTCAATTCTTAATCGTTGAGGGAATGCTTCGTTGTATGGTGAGCTATTAAATCATATCAACATATTAAATATGTACTCACTTTCATTTTAGCTGGGTTGGTCCAGCATGTTAGCCACTCGCCTGCCATAATGCTTGTTTTAAGCCATCATGATATTTTTCACACGACACATTGCATAAACTTTACACATGGTAATTATATTTTTCACTACTGGCATTTTCACTTTGACACAATACACATTATATTACCATATAAACATAAACCCTCCTATAGATCACTGTAATGTAACTTTATACATAATTCTCGCACAATTTTCACACACGGATCCTTCATCGGATTCCCACTATCGCCTGACCTCAGAGATGCGATGCAGCTAACTCCTGACAACCGCTGGTCTCCTTGAAAGTCTATCTTGCGTGTGTGTGTTCGTCTCCCGTCACCTACAGTTTATGGCTCCTCTACTGCAAAGTTGTTCAATCCTAGGTCACAACTACTTGTGATGCCTTCCAGGTTCCCGTAACCGTAGTGTTCATTACAATAGTATGTTTCATTTTACCCATGATAACACTTTATGGGTATGTTCATTGTCTGTAAACATCATCCTAAATTATCTCTACGCTGTACTGATCCTATACTCGCGTATACTGTTGCTTATACGTCTGCTGTAGATTAATTATTATATGATGCAGAATTACTGTTATTAAGCTGCATGATGCGCCTTTCATTGTTCACCGCTAGTAAATTTGAGCGTCAATACTTTATAAATTCCGCGCACTTTCTTGCGTGATCCGACAGCGTGTTACCACACGAGTTGAGTCAAGACGAACTGACCTCCGCTCCAGATTCTCCCCATATAAAGCTTCCTGATGAAAAATAGTTCACTGGATTTCCAGGAGCGACTCTCTTCTAAAAATAATGCATTTTCAGACAAAGTGAAGTATGATCCTTATTTGTCTATTCATGGAGGTTCCAAATTCACTCGCGTGCAGGCAATTGCTTCGGCCAGTTAATTATAATTAATTGCTTTCTTCCACGGCGTCATGATGCTACCCCGGTTTTCCCCCCTGGCTCCTCTAAAAAACTGACTCTGCCCCGGATTAGGTCTGTGCATAAGTTCCTTTATAGATGCAGGCTTTAATTTAGGCGTGAGAACACTCCTAAATTATCTTTCCTAGAATACATGCATTTGGGTGTAAGTTTCATCTCAATTCATAGCTCCATTTGGCCGTAATTAATTAATTTCTGTGGGCGACCACCCTCACTCCACTGTTTCGCCTTGTTGAAGGGGGATTTTCTTAGTCGTTAATCACGGCCTTCAGCCTCCAGCCACGCCGAAAGTAGTGCCTAGGCGCCACGTCTACTCCGCCCACATTCAACTTCGCTTTGTCAAAATGTCAAGCTGGCTCGCTTTCTTGAGCTCTAGCATCTTAAACGTACATAGGCTTGTATTTTCTGCAATAATCCACCTTTAAAGCTATAATATTCCCGTTCTGGCCGTGAAATCCTGCTATTATAATTATATGCAGTTATAACTCATTGTTCTTCGGGTTCACTGTGGCTGTTCCCCCTCAGAGATCAATGATTCAATTCTGCGCAGAATCATGGGCCTGGTCTTCCTTGTGATAAAGACCCCGGTTCGATGCCAGTCAGCCGTGTCTAATTGGGCACAATAGATAGTACAGATTCATCAATGGCATGAATCTTAAAATTTAAGAAAAGTAGGGGAACTCGAGTAATTTACGTTGCCCACCGCCATTGAAATCCGAAAAATTTTCTATAGAAATGGCCAATATCTCTAGTATACAGGAGTTGAATTTTTTGTCGCTAGAGGGTGTTACTGACTTTTTCAGTAGTGCCAACATTATCGCTTGGCGCTGGTCTTGGCGCCAGTGCAAAACATGGAATCCTTGCGGTCTGTCGTGTCGCGCTTTCAAGCGAGATTGAAAAACGAGCTTTCATTACCAAATATTAGTGCTGATCGAGTTGTGGGGCGAGAAGGTATCGGCAATAGTATATTTTTTATAACCCTTCTAACAAGGGAATTTTTCTAGATTTCTTGCGGGAATTTGGCTCAATCAAAACTGCCATGCGGTGTGAGTGCGTTGCAGAAATGCACACCAGGAACCGTGCTGATTTACGTGACGGAATTACATGGACTTGCAACAGTAATAAATCAGAATGCCGTAAAACCAAATCCATTCGACACGGATCGTGGTTCAGTAAAATTAAGTTGACACTAGACGGAATATTGCTGTTGACAGTGCAAATCGCCAACAGTACATCAACCGGTACGATCACCGAGAATTATAGGTTTGCCAGCCATACCATCGCCGATTGGAAACAGTTCATTTTTGAGGTGATCTGCGACCATGTGGAAAGGAACAGTGAACAGGTGGGAGGGCCTGGGAAAACCATCGAAATCGACGAAAGCAAATTTGGGAAGCGCAAGTACAACAAGGGGTACCCTGTGGAGGGCCAATGGGTGTTTGGTGGAATTGACCGGGAATCCGGTCGGTGCTTCCTTGTTGCCGTGGAAGATAGAGCAGCACCAACACTGACTGCTATAATCAAGGAGTGGATTTTGCCCGGAACGACCATCATTTCGGACTGTTGGAAGGCCTACTCGAAATTGGATGAAGAAGGATTCAAACACCTGTCTGTCAACCATTCATACAATTTTGTGGACCCCAACACCCAAGCCCACACCAACACCATTGAATCCACCTGGCGACATGTAAAAGCCACACTCCCTACATACCACAGAAGCAAGTCTCCGTTTTTTATTTGGCTGATTACATGTTTCGCCAGCAGTGCAAACGTGATGATCAGCATGTCCCTAACAAACTGTTGGAAATAGTGCGCTCAATAACGAGGAGAATACCCAACCCAACCTAACCTAACCTATCCTACCCTCACCTCAGCTCAACTCACCTCACCTCACCTCACCTCACCTCACCTCACCTAACCTAACCTAACCTAACCTATCCTATCCTATCCTATCCTATCCTATCCTATCCTATCCTAACCTTACCTAACCTAACCTAACCTAACCTAACCTAACGTTACGTTACCTACGATGTTTCGTCCACCCCAGACCCTCTTGCTTGTATTGCTTGTATTTTCGTCCAGACAATCATAGTGCAATTTTCGTCAATCCGAATTTCGTCCAGTGCAATCAGTAATTTTCGTCCAGACAGTCATAGTGGAATTTTTGTAAATCTAGATTTCGTCCAGTGCAATCAGTAATTTCGTCCAGACAGTCATTGTGCAATTTTCGTCAATCTTAATTTTCGTCATCAGTAATTTCGTCCAAACAGTCATAGTGCAATTTTCGTCATCAGTAATTTTGTCCAGACAGTCATAGTGCAGTTTTCGTCAATCTGAATTTCCGTCAATGTGAATTTCGTCCAGACAGTCATAGTGCAATTTTCGTCAATCTTAATATCCGTCAATGTGAATTTCGTCCAGACAGTCATAGTGAAATTTTCATTAATCTGAATTTCCGTCAATGTGAATTTCGTCCAGACAGTCATCGTGCAATTTTCGTCAATGTGAATTTCCGTCAATGTGAATTTCGTCCAGACAGTCATAGTGCAATTTTAGTCAATCTGAATTTCCGTCAATGTGAATTTCGTCCAGACAGTCATAGTGCAATTTTCGTCTATTCGCCAAACCTCGCAACAGGGGATTTTGGTGAAGTGAAGTTGGCAGCATTGCGCCAGCATTGATAATCCAACATGGCGCACAGTATTTCGGTAAGTTCATGACTTGAAAGTTTATGTTGACAATTTCCTTATTTTGGACGTGTTTACGCGGTGTTTGTTAATGGGAAATAGCTTTAATAACGTGGCAGAGTAATTGCAAACCATTTTCAGAGTGCTTCTTTGTAAAATAACGCACTTTCGAACCGGGCAACGTATACTACAGGAGAGCCAGTGGGCTCTTTTGTTCGTCACGGAACTTCTTGTTTTTCTTTTTATGGAACCAAGCTCCCGTTTAAATATTGTCCTTTATTGTTCATTGCTGTAACAATTTACACAATTGCATGGTTTGGTAGGGGGATAGCCACCTGTATATGGATTTTTAAATTATGTATGTAGCTGGGGTAGTGGAATGGACCTCCCTGCGCCACTGGTGTGTATCACGTAGTAGGCTATTTCATATTTCGACTATTCTATCTCGTCGTCAATTGTTATGTCTTATTTAGTGGTCGAATGCACACTCAGGATATAAATGAAAAAGGCACATGCACTTTTAACTTTACAGATTATTCAGTACAATGGTAACATTTCCATGTCAATAGCACCATGGCTATCTTGTGTAGTACGGGTAATCGAAATGCCTGGGAGTGTATATGGTTTTAAAGTTGCCGTAATTTATACCTGAGCGTGCCTTTAAATTTGTCACATTACTTCCCAACAGTAGCATCACTAAATGACGATTACTTTGTATAAATAAAAAATAAACGACCAACCACCTTCCTAGAGCTTAGACGGCGAAGTTTGGTGACAAGGTGTAGTTCAAGGCAGAGCTCAAAGACAAATTTGGAGAAGTAGCAGAAGAAAGGAAAGAATGTATACCCCTAACGCAACACTTATTAACCATATTCTTTCCCTTAACCGTTAGTAGTAGGCAAGTGGGCATTTTGCAGATTCTGATGCAATGTTCTTTCAATAGTTAGGAAATTCTTTAGTAGGTACTGAAAGTGGGTTACGGTTTGTTTCCACTCCTTTGTGGCGCAGGCTAGTGTTGCTTCAAAAAAAGGAAAACGTTTGTTTTGCATGTGGCTTGTAGGGTAGTGTTAGTCATTTTTGCGATTAGGCTGC
Source organism: Meconema thalassinum (assembly GCA_946902985.2). NCBI lineage: Eukaryota > Metazoa > Arthropoda > Insecta > Orthoptera > Tettigoniidae > Meconema > Meconema thalassinum. Next base: position 258,820,094 of record OX336395.1, on the reverse strand, counting down.
TATAAAATCATAGTACGTCGTCATCTACAAATGATGTGCCTAAGAATATAAGTAAAACAAGCCCTTAAGGAAAAGAAGTGTATAAACAAGTTTGTGTCCAGTCAGATTATAAGTAATAATTCACAATATTCAATTGTCCAGGATACATAGGTGTGATGTGAGTTATATGAATTTGCCCACCGCGTCATATTTTAATAAAAAAGACAGTTGTGGATGAGAAATTATCTTCTTAGTTCGATTCCGTATTATGAGGGATAAAGAGAGTTTGGTTTTGAAATGGGCATACTGCAACACAAGCTGGAAGTTGATTGTAAATACCGAGTTTCTGTAAGCAGCAGATGCCACAATTTATCTCACGAAGTGTAGTTCACAAATCATACGCAAGTGGTCAGAGCCCCGGCCTACAAACCTGCAGGCCACGGATTGCAATACCGCTGGGGTCAGATTTTTAATTCTCTAGGTCTAGATAATCTGGCCATATTACTAGATTATACAAACCAATTATAGTTTGCACTACCCAACATAAGGGTGCGTGAGACATGCAGTACTGGTACATTGTTTGACAACATCCTTAGCAATAATTATCATATATTAAACCTACTCCCTTTAATCAACTTTGTGTCTTAAAACACATCACATTTCATTGTTAAGATATAAGCAAACCTGTTGTACGACTTTATCTTCAGATCCACATTTTCAGTGGCGGCTTTAACCCTTTTATTTCTTTTCTTTTATTTAAATTTTAATTTCGGCTCTAATTTTTATTTTGACTTATAATAGTCTATTCAATATTATTATTTTTAAATAAATATTAAAATTATATATTTATTTATTATTTTTAATTTTATAATCTTGATTTCATTTTAATTTGCAGTGTATTTTATTTTAATTTGTATATTTATGTTTTATTTTATTGTTTAATTTAAATATTTCTGATTATATTTACTGTTTGGAATTTCGCTTATCAGAAATATTATATCTACAAGAAATGTTGTTGTAATTAGGCTGAAAGTTTCAACTATTAGCACCTTTGATAATAGCCTACAAGCTCTTTCTATAGCAGGTGGTTAATACCACTATCCTATAGAGGGTTAAGAGCAGTGACATGGTGCATGTCACTCCCCAGTGGCATGAAAAACAATTAATGACCGTTATCATTCCTAAAATATGTATAATAATGTTGAACTAAAGTAAAAGAGTGGAGTAAACCTCATTGAAGGCTCACAAGGGCAACGGTTAGTGCTCCCGTGGCAGTCTCACACCTGTGGATGAAGCTGCAGCATCGGTTTCTGTGTGGAGTGCACACGTATCCTTGTATTCGTATGGGAAGGGAATGATACAGCTCGCATTGTCAGCTAACAAGACACTCATTCAAATATTCTTATAGTTACACTCTCCCATATCAGCATTTTTGGAACACCACTACAACACTCAAAGCCCTCCGTTCATTGCTTCAAACGTGAAGTTTTCTTATATTGCAATTTTAATTGCTGACCAATGCCAAACCTACGATAATACTAAAATTTCAGGGGGTGTGATTGTGCTTGCCTCTCACCAAGGTATAATAATGATAATAATAATAATATTGTATGGCCTCGGGAGACGGGTGCAAGCTATGTTAATTGACGCCCAGAGGACAGCTTGAATGTCGAATTTTATCTCTCCTTGGGGCGCTATGAAAGTCAATGAGGTTAGATACCTAAGCTACTTGACACTATAACGCTGTCTAGTAGACAAAGGAGGAACTTTTTGTGTTGGCGGAAAATCCCGAGAACGATTTTGCCATTATGAACACGGCCTATTGAATTCAAAAGGCTTCATTAACATGCCAACAATGTATGACATGCGTGTCGTGATTTTTGTCTCCTTTCAAAAATCACTTATCAAGGCCTGGAGCGAACCTGCTAGCTTGGGGTTGGTAGTCCGACACAATAACCACTCGTCCACCGTGGCAAGCCTCACGAAGGTGGATTGGGTTCGATTCCCGGTCAATGCATGTGAGATTTTGGAACTGAGATATCTCTTCCTCTCGTTCGGATTCAACGTTAAATGCAGGTCCCGTGTCTCATGATCGTGAGATTACCGGTCACGCAAAACTACCAACTTCCTTCCGTACTATAATTTCAACTCCTACTAATTCAGATAATCCACTAGAGGCCTCTCTATTTTTTATTTCACTTCAGTTACGATGTTGCTGCTAACAAGTAGTTCTGTGACCAACTATAGAGCCTGCTTTTCTTATAATTTAAGATTCATGCCAATGATTAAGCAATATATCAGGAATGAACTGGTACATTGGGTCCACCAGCACATGTAAATATCATGTTGACAACAATGCCATGTATGTGTTGCTCAGAATTATAAAATATTATGATCTGTTACTGTCCCAATTTTGGATGAAATCCATAGAAATTACAAGTATTTAAAAATTGGACCTATCAGCAGGCTTAGAATCATATTGGCAGCACTGACATGTATCAGTTATTCCAAATGAATCTAGAATGTCAGGTACTATACGCGTGCAAAGTTTAGAGCTGTTGGCTGGCGTACTTTGTAATATATTGATACTGGGGTAAAAATATTAAAAAGTGCATTTATTTACAGTTGGCAGCCCTGCTGGCTCTCAAGAATACGCATAGTCATATCTTTTACGGTACACAAGACACATACCAAATTTGGTTGAAATTCAATTGATAGTATAGAAGTTACATGCATTTAAATATTGGACCTTTCAGCAGGCTTAAAATTATGTTGGCAACACTGTCATGTACGGGCTCCTGAAAATTAATCTGGAATGTTATTATCGCTGTGTGTGCCAATTTTGGAACAGTTCACATGCATAAGTTCTGAGATATCCAACATAGAGCTCAAATTTCAATTCTGATTTTTCAGCCGTTAGTAGCACTCATGTCATTTTGAAATATGGCCGTGAGATATTCACTGATATCAAATTTGGTTTCAATAGCTGCAGCCGTTTAGGAGTTGACACAGGGGAGGGGGACGGGACAGAAGGACAGACACACATTTGCCCGGATTGATCTCATAAGTCTACTTTTTCCCCTTTTTACAATATGTGAAATGTAGGCTAAATAATAACAAGCAAATTTTATTTAACTTACAGTCATGCCACATTGGGCGTGGTCACCGTGTGATGGGTGACCATTGTCAAATATCATTCAAGCACTGAATTCAGTTTACTATTAATAATAACGGTCCCGGCAGACATCGCTGTTTGATACCAAGAGTGTGCCTCTTTTCCTCTACAAAATATATGAGTCGAAAATAAATTAAATTGTTATCGTTAATATGAACCACCAACTGATCGCCGATCTGATAATACAAACTCTTAACGGTAGCGGTGCAGAAGACGTGAACATAGGAAAAGAAAATTAACTTTTGAAAGTTGCAATAAATACCTTTGCTAATGATTAACAAGTAGTTCCGTGAAAAACTATACAGCCTATTTTCACATATCCTACTCATGGTAATTGCCTCTATCAACATAAAAAATTCAGTTTGATTGTTTGTAGATAATGAGAACCGTCTAAATATTTCAGATGGTCACCAGGCTGGATATTTATTTATGTAATATTACATGAAGATTATTGTGTTCATGTGGTATTCAAACTTCAATCGCATGATTAGGACACGAAGTAAAAACGAGATTTTTAAATTTCGCACTGCTGTCATCTTGTGGTTATGAAAACAATTGAAATAAATTAGATGCCAGTGGATTAAAATTTGTATAAGCATTTAACGTGCAAAGTTTCACTGCATTCGGATGGTTAAATCGCGAGAAACGTCCGTTTAAATATTTATACTTCGCGTCGCCGCCATGTTAGAATTGTGCTCGCCAGGTTACTGAAAGTCCTATAGGTGAACTTATGTTCATAGCCTCTATGAACATAAAAAAATCAGTTTGATTGCTGTAAAAGATTCGTAGATATTGAGAACCGTCAATATATATCGGATGCTCGCTATTTTGGATTGTTATATGTATAGGCCATAGAGTTATGTACCATTAAAGGAAAATTATTGCGTAGCTTCATTATTCAAAGTTTCACTTCGATCGCATGATTACGACACAAGATATAAAAGCTTAATTTTAAAATTTCGCACAGCCGCCATCTTGAGGTAATGTAAACAATTTAACTAAATTAGATGCCAGTGCAATACAATATGTATAATCATTTAATGTACCACATTTCTCTGCGCTCAGAGAGTTAAATCACTTGATCAGTCTATTAAAATGTTTCAACTTCGCTTGGCCGCCATGTTCGTTTTTGTACTTTACAGGTTTTTGAATGTTACATAGATAAACTTGTAGCAGTGCCCTTTATCACCGTACAAAATTTCAGGATGATATCTGTAATAGTTTCGGAGATATAGAATGCCAGTGAAATATTTCGCACAGCCGCCATTTGAGGTTATGTAAACAATTGAACTAAATTAAACGCCAGTGCATTATAATGTGTATAAACACTTGCTGTACCAAGTTCCATTACGGTAGGATGGTTAAATCGCGAGAAAAGTCAATTTAAAAGTCTCAAATTCGCTTGGCCACCATGTTGGTTTTTTAGTTACTAAGGTTTTGAACGTCTCATAGGTAAATTTCTAGTAGTGCCCTTTATCACGGTACAAAATTTGAGGGTGATATCGGTAATGGTTTCGGAGATACCGAATGCTGGTGAAATATTTCGCACAGCCGCCATGTTGGATTGGTGCGACAGAATAAATTTGAAGGGCATGGTCATGGTCGGCCACAATGGTGCTTTGATCTTACCGAGTTTCTTTGAAATCGCTCTAGCCTTTAGAAGTTATTAGGGGGGGGGCACACGCACACACGGACAAAAGGTGATCTCATAAGCCTATTTCTTTTATAAAATGAAAATAGGCTAAAAATTGATTTGGGAATGATGTAGTTCACTTCTCGGCTTATAACCCACCCGCCGTCTCAAATTACTTGTATAACACGACTTATGTAGTAAAAATTCCATCTGTGTCGGGCATTATCGGCGTTATAACAGTATTGCCAATCCCACGCATACGGTATATTTGTATAGACGGTTCTTCATCCAGATCGATGTTGTTTGTTGTCAACTGTGCCCTGCTAGCTTCCCGCGGCCATAGACCGCACCTCAACCCGACCATTCTAACCTTCGTTCGTCCAATCCAATGGTTTTTGGCAATGGTTACAGCCTAACGCGCCCAGCTTAATGGTTTTTTTTTTCATTCATTTATTTGCAATGGGGGGTGTGTCCCCCGGTGGCAAATTGTATATACATAACAAATAAATAATTATACATAACAATTCAATAACAATTATACAACAATTAAACTGGAGTATTTACACAAATAGTCAGTCTTTTCTTAAACACACCTATATGTTTGGGAAAAGGCTCTAAGACTGCGGCAGGTAGAGAGTTCCAGTTATCAATGGCACGGTTTACAAAAGAATATTTACCATAATTTGTTCGCTGTGGTCGGCCCTTAACTTTGAAAGGATGATCGCTCCTACCCATGTAAGTGGGCTTTCCCAATCGTTTGCTAAGCTCACCCCATGCTGGTTGATTTGTATACGTGTTGTACATAGCGCAGAGTCTAGATTTCATCCTCCTAGCCTCCAGTGATTCCCACCCAAGTTTCTTTAACATACGGCTCACACTGCTCCTGGGATTAAAGTCACTGAGCACAAATCTAGTGGCCTTTCTTTGTACCATTTCCAACTCATTGATGAGCCCTACTTGATATGGATCCCAAACCGCCGAGGCATATTCCAGAATAGGTCTTACAAGTGACAGCCTAATTCTTTAGCAGAGGTACTACTTCCTTTTAATACCCTCATTACAAAGTGCAGGGATGTGTAAGCTTTTGAAACTACACATCCTACATGACAGTGGTTCCAGCCTAACGAGTCTAGATCAATGTTTTTTGACATTGGTTACAGCCTAACGTGTCCAGATTCTAGCTTCCCGCCGGAGACGAATGGGTTTTGCCTGGTGGTGGTGTATTTATATCTTACATGTTGGGCACACTGCCGTGACATCAATGTCTCGTCAAGTCTCACCCAGCTGGAGTGAGCAACATGGCCGCCGTAGTTCAAATCCTACAAGAATGAACTGCAATTTCAATAGATATTGTTCCTTGAAACCCCTGAAAAGCTATGAGATCGTATATTAAATTTTACCATTTAAGTGAAACTGTTAAAGAGACTGCCGCCTGCACTATTGATCTCTAAACTAGTTACGTTCAGTAGACTTTGATGTCCACTGCCGTGATCTCGGTGCAGCGTCTTAAGTTGTATTATCAGTACAGGCCAGGAGGTCTGGAACGGCGTTGTACCTAGCGTCTTAATGACAATAGTGGAACTACAGTGAGTACCAGCAACGGTCAGGACACCGAGAATTGCGGTTGAGGGAAGCGTTGTGCTGACCACATGACCTCTCTTCCTCTGCAGGCTTTGAGCTGGGTAGCAGCCATCTTGGACGCGGTGGGCCTTTACGGCTTGCCAAGCAATGTAGACAAGTAGACTTCAAATAAAACACAAAACACGTATTGTTATAATTGTAATTGTCACTACCAGTAAAATTTTCACCGGACGTAACTAGGTATTATTGGGCAATTATTGTTAATGTTGATATATTTTAGATTTTTTTCTCAACTGCGTGATAACAACAGCAATTTCATAGGTGTAGTGATCCGAAAGGGATTAAAGATGATTTCATTGATGGAACAAGTATGGGAAAGTCCCACGACCTCGTAAAACAGCAGTTGTAAAGACATTTCAATTCAAGAATGCCTATATTCATGTGTCATATTTATTTCAGTTATGTTAGATTGTCATGCAGAGCCTTAGGAATTGGCTGGGTACTGTATCTTCCATCAACATGGCTTGTACTATTTGTGCATCACACAGCTTAAAGCTTCCTTTTCTCAGCATTGCGGTCGTTGAAATCAAATTCTTAGATTATATAGATAGCCATCAATGGGCAACAATAACAGTATGAAGGCAGGTGCTGGCCAGCGTCATAGGTGTGTCATTACCACGTGAGAATAGCTCAGCGTCCAGAGCACTGACCTAGACTGCCGGATGTCGCAGGTTTGAACCCCACCTTTTGATTCTGTAATATTCCTCAATATGGCATGCAATATATGTGTTCAGCTGAAAATATTCATTTGTTATTGATAAACATGTATTTAACAAGAAGTTCCGTGAAGAACTAAAGAGCCTAATTTTCTCGAAATGTAAAATTCATGCCTATGATTAATCTATATGGACCTAATTAAAATAATGACGAAATTGAGTTGGTAATATCGAAATTCCTAATTAGTTCGAAATATAACTGGCATTGTGTAGCATAATAGAGCACTTCAGTTGGCAGCCTTGGTGACTGAATATATTCTTAGTTCCATCTCTTAGGTACAGAATACAAAATTTGGTTGAAGTCCAATCGATAGCATGGACGTTGCATATAGTTAGACATTTGACCTATCAGCGCGGCGTAAAATCAAGTTGGCAAAAATGTCATGAATGTGTTGGTCAGAAATAATCTGAACTGTTATTATCTATTGTTGTGCCAATTTTGGATGAAATCCATTTATTTGTATAGAAGTGACATGTATTTTAAAATTGGACCAATCAGCAGGCTTAGAATCATGTTGGAAGCACTGCCGTACAGTATATTAGTCACTCCAAATTAATCTAGAATGTAAGGTACTATACGTGTGCAAAGTTTAGAGCTATTGGCTTGAATACTTTCTGGAATATTGATATTAGAGTATAAAAAATAGAGACAGCATTTATTAGCAGTTGGCAGCCCTGGTCGCTCTTAAGATTACGCATATTCATTTATGTTATAGTACACATAGCACATACGAAATTTGGTTGAAATCCAATTGATAGTATAGAAGTTACATGTATTTACAATTGATCCTATGAGCATTCATGTTGGTAGTACTGAGATCCATTATTTACTCCAAATTAATCTAGAATGTCAGGTACTATACCTGTGCATAGTTTAAAGCTGTCGGCTTGCATACTTTCTGATATATTAGTATATGGATAAAAACAATAGAGTGCATTTATTAACAGTTGGCAGCCCTGGTGGCTCTTAAGATTACGCTCAGTCATATCTGTCTATGTACACATAGTACATACGAAATTTGTTTGAAATTCAATTGATAGTATAGAAGTTACATGTATTTACAATGGGTCCTATCAGCAGACTTATAATCATGTTGGTAGTACTGAGGTCCATTAGTTACTCCAAATTAATCTGGAATGTCAGGTACTATATGTGTGCGTAGTTTAAAGCTGTCAGCTTGCATACTTTCTGATATATTGGTATTTGGATAAAAGCAATAGAGTGCATTTATTAACAGTTGGCAGCCCTGGTGGCTCTTAAGATTACGCTAAGTCATATCTGACTATGTACACATAGTACATACGAAAGTTGGTTTGAATCCTATTGATAGTTAAGACGTTATATGCATTTGAAAACTGGACCTATCATCAGGCTTAGAATCATTTTGGCAACGCTGTTATGTATGGCCTCCTGGAAATTAAAATAAAATATTATTATCTATATATGTGTCAATTTTGGTATAGCTCCCTTGCATACCTTCTAAGATATACAACATGGAGCTGAAAATTCAATTGCGATATTTCAGCAGTTGGTGGCACTGACATCATTTTCAAATACGGCATTGAGATATTCCGGTATAGATCTTTACTCATACCAAATTTTGTTTCGATAGCTGCAGCCGTTTAGGAGTTGATAGGGAGGGGGGGGAGAAGGACAGACAGACAGGTAGACATTTGCCCAGATCGATCTCATAAGTCTACCTTTTCCTCATTTTTGCAAAATTTGAAAAGTAGGGTAAAAATCTTCTAATACAGTAGCAGCTAATTTTGTGGTATTTTGTAATTAAACTTTATTACTGAAAGGACATCTGAGTTTTGGTATTAATTTAGAGTATAACTAGGTGACTTATTGCGATATGAATATATAGTATGTGATTTATTGGCATTCCGAAAAGTAATGTATAAGTAAACGTGCTCTTTATGTTCAGTATAAGATTAAAAGAACTGGAATTGGATTATGACTGCAGTGATGAAAATAGATACCGTACTGATTATTTCACTGAACGTACATAGTGGGAAAATAAATTGAAATTCTGGAAAAATCGTTGAAGACTATTATAAAATACCACAGACTATGATGTAATTAGGACAAAATATCAAGGAATTAGGGTAAAATTGCTTTGATGTTGGCTGAAGTGTTATCACTTATGAAGATGATCATTATCAGCATCTTGAACTGGCTTTTGATACGTGACTCCGTCGTTCGGTCTTCATCGCTTGGAGTGTTCATTGAGTTTATTTTGGCTGCAAAGTTTGAAGTAAAAGTAGAGAGTCTATTTTAAATTAGAGCTTTCTGTTTGAGCTTCTATGTGTGTAAATTTAAAATAGTTGTGGTGCAGTGTATTGAGATAGGATCTTCAGGGTATTATGTGAGGGTTGCCTTGTTTCGTTCATGTTTGTGTAGTTGGGTCTCGTGTTTGTCAGGTCGATATTGAGAATCACAATCTCTATCCGGTTAAATTCACTTTCTATAACAAAAATTACCTCTACAACACTGATAATGTACCATCAGGGTTATATTCTGATGACCAATTATTTTTACTTACTATATTTTCTAGATTCCTTAGCATCATGGAGGAGCAACCAGTTATCAAATGTGATCCAGAAGATATATCTATGATGGTAAGTTATATTTTAGTTCCATGTATTATGTAACATTCCAGTCTTATTTAGGATAATGACAGATTTCTCAGTAGTCGATACAACTTAGACTGCCAGATAGTAACCAAGATCTGCCTAGTTATGTTGCTAATAATAATTTGAGGCTTGTATTGTAGGTAGATTCAATTGCGAATGAAGACATAGTGCCCATTGGCAAAGATGCACCAAAACTACATTAAAAACATTAAAAACAAAGATTATGAAAAACAGTATTTTTTGCTGCAGAAATGAATCATAAGAGCAATAAAACCGGCCATGGTGGCTGAGAACGCTAACGCGCTACATCCTGCCTCGCAGGCATCGGGAGAGCGTGGGTTTGAATCCCACATAGGCCGTCCTGAAACTGGTTTTCGAGGTTTCCCACTTTCACCACTAGGCAAATGCCGAGACGGTTCATTTCGGTAGGTTCAAGGCCGATTTCATTCCACAATCCCTTCCCTGACCCGTCTTGAAATTAAAATGCATGGCCATTGGCTACATTGATAACATTTATAAAATCAACATTCTAATAATTCTGAATTACCCTTCTTACCCCACCCCACCAACATGCTTGATGTAACTGTACTAATCTAATCACAATTTCCTGTTTAGTTGGCATTGTTTGTCTGACATCTTAAACCTCTGGACGTATAAAGGCACTTGACTCACTTTTTGGCATAATTCCTCTTGTCCCTCATGGATCACAGGGCATCAACAAAGAATCCCCATCTGGTCCTATTGACAGCCAAGCTCTATGCCTTGCTCCAGGTCTTTCCTTCTTCCATTGTTTCCTTGTGCACTGATCTTCGCCATGTTTGATTGGTTCTCCCTCTCGTCCTTGTCCCCTGCGGGTTCCATTCCAATGCCTCTCTTGCAATGGCTTCATTACAATGGCTCAGTGTATGCCCGATCCATTAGCAACTACGCCAGGGTTGAAAATATCGTCTAACAAACCTTTCCATTCTATTTTCCCTCTCCCCACAAAGGAATATTTGAATGATGAGATTGGCCACTATATAACCTCACCATTCCCAATTTGTAACTTGGATGTAACCATGTAATCTCATTCCTCAATCTTCTTCTAGAATGTCGGCATCAGCCAAACATTCTAAATCAAGTCCTGTATCATTTCACGCACACTACTTATTCACCTGTGGTCCCCACGTACTTGCCTTGCGACTTTTCTTTGCACCCCTAACAACCTGTTGATCAAGTTTCATTGATGTCGATCCCGTGTACCTGCAGCATATTCCAGCTGAGGTCTTACTTGAGACAGTTAAGCCCCTTTCCGAATTTCCTTACCTGCGACTTGTCTACCTTGTTAAACTCATGTCCTTTACCCAATGAGATCCCCCATGCCATAGTAATCCCCAAATCTCAATCAAGTTGATAACCACTTCCTTCTAATCATAAAGAATTTAATTCCTTTTATTGACAAAACTGCTTGATTTTTTTTACAATTTTCAATCAATTTCTTAATCAAATCGATCTGTAATACTTCACAATAATTTACATTTTTTAAATATAAACAACAATGTTATTAATGATTTTTGAGACAATAAGTTAACTCCTGTATTGCTTACAGTACATCTGTACATTTTACATTGAGTGTTATATTTGATTATTACTCTCCAGGAGTCATTTGAGCACCCACCCCCTGAGAGCTTGGTGGAAGTGAAGATTGAAGTACTTGATGATGTATCTGAAGATACAATTTTGAAGGATGAAAGTTCCACCGTTAGAGAAGAAGTACAGGTAATTCAAGTCACTATATCCTGTCTCGGCATAATTTCCAATGAAATACATTATTAAATGTTACTCAGTATTTAAATAAACATGATTTTCTGTTTTGGTACTGAATATTAGAAAATAGATTTTTTTTAGTATATCTTATTCTTAATCCATATTTAGCTAGCAAGACAGCAATGGTCATATCGTGGATAATGCAGATGCTACGAGTAGTTATATATTTATGTTGTGTTGTTGAAATTTGATAATGAAAGTAATTGTTTATTGTATTTTATAAAATATGCATGGAGTAATTTTTTCCAAAATCTTAAATTTTAGGGTATGTTGTTATTTTATTGAAGTTCATTTTATGGATTCACGGCATGTTTTTAAGTGTGTGTAAGCAAACCCAGGGCACTGGAGAAAGAGGACTCCAAAATGCTGTTGGTTATGACAATGTAAGTTTTGCCTCAATTCTCTAGAGTAGACGAAGGAACATCTGATTTCAGTGATTGTTTTAGAATATAATGATGAAAGGTAGTTATTGTAAATCACTAAGATTTATAGATTATAAGTGGTTATGTAGCTTGAAGTTCTTAAATCTTGGTGAATTTATAACAGAGTAGGTGCATGAAAGCTTGGGAATAAACATCATAAGTATTAGACATAGAATTTTGTTTCTTTGTCATGTCTAGTATTCCAAGCCTTTGAACATAATTGATACTGTATCAGTCGTTCAATCAGGTTATTGATGTGTAACATCTTTCCAGTCGGTATCTGGATATTTTTGTGGCACTCGGTAGCTGTACATTTTTGTGGGAGTGATTTTGGAAAAGGGACCGAATTGCATAAGACGAACAATGAGGGCGCGTGGTGGCGGAGATCGGTACAACGACGTACTGTAGGCCATGTGGCTATGGGGAATGTATATCGCATACTGTTTAGTTCAAGGTTTGGAGACCCCATTTAAGATATTCCTACAATGAATGAGCTTCAAGTTGTCGTTCTTTGATGTGGAAATATTCATTATATCATATTTGCTGAAAACAATTACGATTTATTAAATATTCATACTTATGCTGTATTGTTATTTAATGTAAGCACTCGATGAACTGTCGGCCATGTGGCTATGTGGAATCTATATCGCATCAACAAACACTCCAAATAACGTAGGTATTTAGTATATTAACACTGACTACTAACAATAATTGAAACTTCGTTGGTCTAAACGTATCACTGTGAGAAACACATTTAATATACCTTCTGCACACCTACTTTTTAATCGCGCCTATACTTGGCAGTGCCCTCTATCGGCAAAAAGAGGCCAATTTCAATAACGTCGCTGGCATGGGTTCACTAACTCGCCGGTATAGAGCGCAGCTCGCATCAAGTACGCAGTGGATTGCTTCTGGCAAGGCCGACCGGATGCGAGCTGCGCTCAGTGAAATATAGTTCAGAACGAGAGATCAGCTGCCTACTTGTCTGCAACCGATACGGCTCAGCTTTTTAATGCCACTTCTGCACTATAATATTACAATATATACTTTAAATTTTCCATTGCAAATTGCACAATATGTTTTCAATCGATTAAGATGCAACGTCTTAGTAAATAACAATTACGATTTATTACGGTCAGGATTTGGCACTGGAGTATTTCAAGTAGTTATTTCAATGACCAACAGAGTTCACTGTTAACAAGGGATTTGCGCTCCCGGGACACACATAGTAGGATAACATGTCATATGTTACACATCATATGTGACTACTGTAAGGCTTGCATTCCCCCCCACATATTCCAGTAATTGGAATTATTTTGTGTTGACCGACTGAAAGTTAATAAAACACTGAAAAATGGCTTCAAAGCAATCTTTTGACATGCCATAATGATATAAATAATATTGAAGTTAGGATATGAACACATACACCACACTGAAAAATTGAGTTTTGGAATTGCAATTCTGAGGGGAAAATATTCTATTTTCAAAAATATGCACTAAATTTTGAAATAATCCAAGATATGCAAAGCAAGGTGAATGTTTCGAATGCATACCTTTCTAAAGATCTGTTTTTCTTGGCTTCCTATGGTGCATTTTAACAATCTCTACAAATTGTTCCTTCTGTATAGGGAGTTTATCTCAAGCAAGAATTTGTGGAAGACGTGGATACCACCATTGACGAGCCCATAACCCCAGAGAATTTACCAGTTGAAGCAAACGATCGATATTTGAGAGATGTTAGTACCTATTTTTTATAAATCTTTATTTTAATTCTATTTTCTTTTGCAATGTTATATGAGCTGTTGTTCTTTTACAGTGCTCAGAAAATAATGAATTTAATACAAGAATTAGAATGACAACAGGGCCCTGGTTTAATTCTTGGCTCTTCAAGGGGATCAGAGTTTGATTTTAGGGTGAGAATAGAGTGCATTCAGGAAAATAAGTAATGAGAGGTGTATTGTACTTGAAATTCACAGCAGTGGTTTCTAATCTCGTTATCTGTAATGGTAATGAATAGATGATTCGACATGATTGTTACAGAGAATGCGTCAACATTAACCATTTTGAAAATGGTAAATAGATATTATCCTTATTGATTGATAAAGTCCGCCTTATCAATACTTGGCGAAGTATTGATAAGGCGGACTTTATCAATTTATCATATGATTGTTACCAGAGGCAGCCCTAGCAATATTTTCAGGTGGTGCGAGATTTCATCGTGGCGCCCCCTCCCCTGTAGAGACTTAATATACCAAACATTTTTTTACATTATTAATAACGATTATAAATAATAATAATATCGTATGGCCTCGGATACCGGGTGCATGCTTTGTAATTTGATACCCAGAGGGTAGCTTGCATGTCGAATTTCGTTGTTCCTTGAATCACTATGGAAGTAAAAGAGCTCCTTGAACATTATAGCGCTTTCTAGTAGAGAAATGGGGAACTTTGTGTTGGCGGAAACTCCCGAGATTAATTTTGCCATTATGAACACGGCCTACTGAATTCAAATGGGTTCCTTGACATGCCAACATCGTATGAATGCGTGGCGTATTTTTGCCGCCTTTCAAAAATCACTCACCACGGCCAGGAGCGAACCTGCAATCTTGGGGTTAGTAGACCCACACGCTATCCACTCACCCACCGTGGCAAGCTAATAACTATTATGTGAATATTAAAAAAATATTCCTAGAACGCACATAAATATTATTTAATATTAAACAATATTGTTCGCTTATAGTCGAGCTAGGCATAGTTATTATCTACACAAAAAAGATATGTCTAATATTTCACATTACATAACAACACTTAGTATAGTAGTAGCGTTCTAACTGTAAGTAAGTTTCAATTTCACTCGTAGGTTGCCGCACAGACACAAATCACAATCCACATGCGATCGAATGGCAAGGAAACGGGTAGCGGACGAAACCCTAGATGTATAGATATTGGTTTCAACTCTTTTATATTTATACAACTTTAAGTGTGTTTTTCACGCTATATGTGTATACTTTTGAAATGCACGCACCCCAGCTCTCTTATATATATATAATAAATTTTGACGGGTAGGGTTAACAAGTAGGTATATAAGGTGACTGGGTTTCATTTATGGCGCTGTCAAACTGTCGTTGCATTTTCTGCTCCCCACCATATGACAGCGCCTGGTGTGGGCACACCGTTCGCACCGTCCTAGGGCCGCCCCTGATTGTCACACCCTACTCTCATTAATTACACACAAAAATAAACGAAAATAGGTTTCCATTGTGGGGTTCGACTAAATACTTACTTCTTGTTTATGTAGTATGAACAGTAGAGTGAACATTGCTGTCCTGTCAACCTATCAAAACGATTGGAGGCTATTGTAACGATTTAAGCACTGATTTCAATTTTTTTAATTCATATTTTTTTCCTTTTTATACATTTTATCTTTTTTAATAAGATGAGACCATTAAAAGTTATAGAACTAGGGAAATCATTGTTAAGGTGCTCTTGTTATGTTCTTGTTGTATAATACTCATCTATGACAGTAAGCTATCAAGAGTATTAGCGGGAATGTTCATGTATTGAAATGCCTCCTTATGCCTTTTCTGTGAAGATGTAAGATTATTGTAAAAAATTAATCGTTCCTTTCTTTCTAAGGATGAGAACAAAGAGACCCAAGACAAGAATGACGATTCAACTGGAACTCATTTCAATGAGTAAGTGATTAACCTTTCCTACTAACAAGAGTATGCTGGTTAACAACATGGGTTAGATGTCTCTCTTATTGTATTTGTCAATGAAATATTGAAGTTGTTACTAGAGCTCAGCACCTCTAACTGAAACCCCGGAAAAGAATGCGAACTACAAGCACAGGGTCGCACTTCAAGTTGCTGAGCTCTAGCTGTGTTATCATTTATATTTAGTAGCTCACACATATCCCATTATAATTAACATTTATAGGTGAAGATATGCTCTTGCTTGTCCCCAGGATTAACATTGTTGGCCCAAAGTAGTCACACTTCTGACTTGTAGAAAACACTGTCAATTGCTTGCAACAGTGGTGTCTGTGATCTGAGTAACACATCCAGTGATTTTCACGAAAATCCAGTATACTTAATCTACACCATCTGATAAATATCCCTGTGTATAATGTTCAAGTGTATTTCTTTTAAATTATGGAATGTGCGCATGTTGACTCCCATTATATACACTTTATGAACTTATTGTGGATTAATTCGATTTTAGTAAAATCTTTTATATTATATCTGGGAAAGAATAGTGGAGGGCATTGGATCGAAATTCTAGAGGATCTCAAAACAGTTGGACTCGAAATTACAGATGCAGAGAAGAAGAATAAAATTGCCACCCTTCTTAAGAATCACAAATTTTCAGTAGAAATGATGCAGAGACGGCCTGTAGAGATATCAGACGAATACGAACACTGCGTTCAGAACGAATGAAGAAGTACAGGGCAGAAAAGAAGAATCAATCAATACAACCTTCAAAGAAAAAGTGTACATGGAAGACTCAAGTGGTCCAATGTGGCCAATAAAGTTAATAAATATAGGAGTACATTAGGTTTACAATTCCTATGTATAAATCATCAATTTGTAATTGTCTATGGTACACGATATGAAAACGAATTTCTTTAACTCAGTTAAACGATACCATAAGAGGAATCTCTTCTTTTAAGATGTAGCCGTACCATTGGAGTTTCCCTTCTTCCATTTTCGTACGACCCAGTTAATTCTCTGATGTGTTCTTTATTGATACGTGTAAGTAGTCAAGGCATACATTGATTTATATATTCCTGTTAATAATTTTTAAGTTTATTGTTGTTTGATCATAGATTGTGCCATATATTCAGGAATCTTATTCTTCTCACCGGGGTGAAATCCATATTTTGGAACAATGAACGTCACTTCCGGCAGTCTTTTGCGTAGTCCTGCTTCTTGGGTGAGCGTTGAGGTATCCTACTATCTATAGTTGGTGCTTCCTTGTTGCCTCTAACCTTTAACACCAAGGTAGAACATGGTTATTCTATGATGTACTCGTCCCTATGGAGTTCCCTACTCGCATTTTTTTTGCGAACCAGCTAATTCCCTGTTGGATGTATTGTTGTTTTGTTTCAGTAGAGAAATCTCCTTTGTTCTTTGCAACTTTCGTATTACAGTGTCAAGCAGCGAGTTCTCAGTATATCTTGACGTGGTTCAACTCTCGGTACCACAAAATACTGTTCAGTAAATCTAAAACTTCAGGCGAATGAGCATTTACTTATTGCAGAGATCACCTGTGGCTTCTTAGAAACTATAATAATTGCTTTGATCCTTGCTGACACATTCCGTTCGTCACAATTAACATAGGTTTCTACGAGGGCTGTTTTTTTAAGTAAGGGCTGTTATTTTTTTAATCAACCGAACATTTTATTTTGAAACCACGTTTATTTTTAGGTTTTACATACCTTTCTCTATTTTTCTATATAGTTGGCTTGTTTATTTAGGCCCTTGTCATACCTTAAAACTAAGTTCCGAAATCCCTCTGCATAAAAGTTTTCCGCCTGCTCTGACAACCAAGAATTCACACTTGAGAAAAATCCATTGATAGAGGGGTTATCATGAATCTTCGGTCCTCGTGAATTTTCGTGTCAGTTGGAGTCACCAAGTCATCTGTGATCACAGACCTGAGCGATCATCGTCATGAACATTTTCACGGCCACTTTTGAACACGCGGACCCATTTTCGTACTTTACCTTCAGTCATTGCATTATCACCACACACCTCACACAACCGACGATGAATGTCTGTTTCCTGCACTCAAAAAACGTATCACAGATCGTACCTCACACGCGGCGGGCGAATCAATAATATAATAATATAACATTGTAAAGATGCACAGTTCAGCGTACAGGTTAGCTATACAGCTGCAACTGACGCCTGCTTGTTCGCAAAGGATGCCGGGAGGTAGCGCGCATGCTTGTTGCGGCGTGCGCACTAACCACGGGCTTTAAAAAAGAAACGGCCCTTACTAAAAAAAAGCCCTCGTATTCTATTCTAGCCTATCACTAGAAACAAATTACGTTACTCTAGTATGGGTTAATTCCTGATTCATCAAATTTCGTTGTGAGTGAAATACTTGTAATAAAGCGTGTTCCAATGGGGCGGTATGGACCAACATAATATGACTAGTCAAATCTCTCTTCTGCATAAACTCCTTTCCACACGACCTACTGTGCCCAAATCCAGTTGCCTATATTTGAGAGCACAGGCCACAATGCTAAGTCCAGAATTGAAAGTTTGAATAGAGCGCGCCGAACCTTCTAAGCAGGAAATAGAAGCTTTGTGCAGCCAAGAAATGGTTAAGTGACGTAGGCGAGAGCGTCATAGTCGAGGCTAAATTGACATACAATATTTCCCGATGGAGTAGAATCTTGAAAATAACATCAGATTACTGGCACGGACAAGGGAGGAAGAATGTGCTTTATTTCAAGGAAATTGATTGAGCGGAAGCTGAGATATGAGATGTTTTAGTTTCAGCATATTTCACGCATTGACCTCGAGGAGTCCACTTGCGGGGTATATAAAGCCTGCGTGCCAGAGCTAAGTACAGTCACTTCTTCGCAAGAACTTAGTACAGTCACTTCTTCGCAAGAACTTAGTACAATCACTTCTTCGCAAGAGCTCTGTCTCTAAACACTCTAAGTCGCTCCGAACACTGTTATACTGTAGAAATAATCTTCGTGCACATGGTTGCAACATCTACGTTATTACTAGCACACAGTTGCTGGGACTTAGTGATTTCGACGACAGTACATGGTTACTGGTTTTATAAAAGTGTTTAACATTATAGTGATCTTCGAACTTTTCAAAAGTTATCACCGAGGTGATAGGCTTTGTGGCATTGGTAATTATTTACTGCTACAACGGACATATGAATAGACTTAGTCTATATTTTGCTTTCCACTGTCCACTAAAATTTAACTTGGATTATTTCATCCAAACAACCAGAATAAGTCTTGGACTTAATAACTTTCGACCAACCAAAATAAGTCAGTACTGTTCACCTACCAGTCTTGCACAGTTCAGTTTACTAGCCGACATAGGGAAACCAGCATGCATAGCATGATTGTCTGGAGAGTGAGAAACTCTGCCCAGGGAACAGATCTTCAGAACTCGAACATGTGTTGCATAAGATTGTAAGAGTAGTGACAGTATTGAAGGCATTACTGTTGGGTCGAGTTAAAACTAGTAATTTTTCATCATGGATCTTTTCGATCTAACCCCAGTCAAGATTACTTCAGCTGTTGAAGCAGCACATTTTACGAACTATTTTCATCAAGATATTCAGGCTACAAGTATGAATACCGCTATATCTGACTAAGACCATTGTGGGTATAAAATGGAGGCCGATACAAGATTATAAATACGTGTCCTAATGGGGACAAGAATACTGAAATAATCTGGTTCAGACCAGATTACCAGCATCAAGATCTATAGGAATGTAAGCTACAATTTGCATTATTTTTATGCGTAGTTAGCTGGAATTTCTCAATTTTTCTACAGTCTTACCAACACATATTTTCTTTTCATCGATGTTTTTGCTGTTGCAAATATTTTTTTTGCAATAGAAGCTTTGATCTGAGCAGTTTTTACACTCAGAAGTCAATGATTCGAAATTTATGGACGAGCAGAACGAGCATTTATTTAATTTTCATATTTTTCTAATCACGGTCATCAGCCGTCACAACTGAAAAATTAATAATAAATTTAAGTTCAGGTATGGATATTTATCCATTATTAAGAAGTCGAGGATGATATTCCCCGAACAGTTTAACAACTTTAAATCCATTTGTTGAGGAAATATTAATAATAATGTTCATTTAATAATAATTATTATTTACAATTTTCTGAGATAATAATAATACTTGTGATTTCTAATAATCATTATCAAGTAGTGTGATTTATACATTTGACATTTAAAACAATTTTCTAAGATCGGATACTTGTTGATTCTGAAGGTTAGTGGTTAACGCAAGCCCACAAACAAATAACATAAATTAATTCAGTGGAAGTATTTTACGCTTGCATTATGCATTTCAATCTTTGAGAAGACATGGAAAGCCAAAAGCATGTATAAAACAGGGTTTTTGCTAGAGTTTGTATAAATATAAAATCATTATTGAGCAGCGTCTTTTGATAAAACGTTTGGCTAAAAATAGACATGGTGTGGAGTTATTCATGTTTTAAACTGAAGGTAAAATTATTATTGTAAACTCATTGGGGGAGTTTACTAACTTATAAATCTTCCAGTTGTCGTAACAAGCAAAGGCTTGATTATTCTGTATAATTTGGGAAGAAATAATTGTTGTGTGTGCAAAGAGTTGCCATTCTGATTGTGCAAATAAGTCGCAGGAATGAGGTTGTTGAAATGAAGCATCAACCTTATTGTAGGTTGGATGTCTTTGAAATTAGTGGAGGAGTTGAATTTAGCCACACTTTTGTCGAGATATAACCAAAGGTTATTTTGTTGAGCCATCATTGTCAATTCACATTTTACCCACGTGTTCTAGAAATATTCCTAGAAATTGCTAGCCCAAAAATTGTTATTGTTAAACTTGTACCTATATAACAAAGGAGAAACTGTTCCGCCTAGTCAATACATTTATTTACAACAAGTTATAAACTTGCTATTATATGGTACATGTTTCGGGGCCTCTAGTACTGGTCCCTTCTTCAGCCATAAATTAAGTTGCAAAATCCAGCATAATTAAAGATATCATAATAAAAAATACATAAAATGATGAGTGAATGGATGAAATGAGGCGAAAAAGAACATATTACTCATGAGAAGTAATGTGAGTGCACATCAGTAAAAATTAACACCATTGGTATTGCTAGGTTCTTGAGAATACGCTTATATAGCACTGTTCTAATGTTTGTGCATGTGGAAATTATTAAACAAAATTTTTCAGCCAGCAGCAAACTATCAAATGTTGAAATCAACGAATTCATATCATTGTTGGAATTCACCCTTAATAGCAATTATTTCACCTTCAATAATAAAATATACAGGCAGAAGGAAGGCCTTCCCATGGGCTCCCCTTTATCTGGCATTATAGCCAATATTTATATGGATCATATGGAATACACTAAAATACATGAAAAAATTGCAGGTTTGACATACTGGGGTCGATATGTTGATGACATTTTCATCATCATTGATAACACAATACAGAAAATTGACTAACTTGTAGAGAAACTTAACAGCATTGACAGCAATATACAGTTCGTCCCAGAATCTGCAGTCAATAACTCGATTAATTTTTTGGATACCACAATTTCCATAAAGAACAATAGACTTTCCTATAAAATTTTCAGAAAGCCTACACAAACTCATACTACCATAAGCAATAGTTCTAATCATCCTGGCAACCACAAAAAGGCAGCCTTCTTCAGTATGATTCACAGAGCTTTCAACCTTCCCCTTTCAAAAAATGACCTCACCAGTGAAATAAAGACCATACGCCAAATAGCTAAAGTTAATGGTTTCAACTATCAATTCATCTCCAACATTATAAACAAAATAAGAAATAGACCTCCCACCCATTTAACACCAGATCATAAAGAAAAACCTGTATACGCGGTTTTCACTTATTTTAATGCACGTACATACAGCATCTCTAACATATTCAAAAAACACGGTTTAAAAATGGCCTATAAAACATCCAACACCAATGCCAATTTCTTCTTTAATTCGAACAAAGTAAATTCTATAGACAAATTCCATAGATCAGGCATTTATAGACTTAATTGTTCCGAGTGCGATGCGAATTATTTGGGACAAACGGGTAGAGCATTCACAATCAGATACTACGAACATTTTAATGCCACAAAATACAGAAGATTCTCAGCAATGGCGACACACATGGAGGAGTCACATCATAAATTCACCAACATCGAGAAAGACCTAGAAATCCTCCATTTTACAGGAAAGAGGACCTCTATGAATGTACTAGAAGCGATAGAAATTAACACCGCACAGAAACTATCTCCTCTTCATAATCTTAATGAAATAAATTTTGAAACGAATATCCTGTACAACACCCTAACGGAATATATAAAGAATAAAATTGTTGACAACAACAAACCACCGTGAATTCCCCAACACAAACTCCCCCAATATTCCCCCCTCTTCCATTTCCTCTCACCCTTATAACCCCATCTACCTTTCTATATTCCATTTATAACAATTCCAGGTCACAAAGATATAATATTATATTACCTCACCTTATTTTAATTTAAATCTCATATTGTATTTTATGTTTTTTTATTGTCATTATTTTTTTTTAAATTTAATAATGTATTAATTATGAGAGTGCAATGGTTACAAATTTAGATACTTCATGACCTAGGCAATGCATATAATCTAGAAGCCTTGGATCCAAGGTATCTAAGCAACTGGATGAAGCAATAATGGGGCCATGAAGTAAATTGAGATTCTGTGAATTAGATCAACAAAGGAAATTGTTTTAGTTGGTCTAAGTAAAATATGTTTTTTCCATACTTGGACGTCTCCTCATCATGATGATGTATTTCATTACATGACATTCGATGTTTTCCCTCTAATGCAAGACTATAAGCTCAGAAGCCCCAGCTTGAACAGCAAGTTTCAGTCAACAGCATAGTAAACAACAGGCTATAAATCCCAAGTGAAGTGATTTCCACATGCACAAACATTAGAACAGTGCTATATAAGTGTATTCACAAGAACCTAGCAATACCAATGGTGTTAATTTTTACTGATGTGCACTCACATTACTTCTCATGAGTAATATGTTCTTTTTCGCCTCATTTCATCCATTCACTCATCATTTTATGTATTATGTATTTTCAACTATCTTGCGAAACACTTATTAATTCGTTCCGGGACCACATGTGCACAACATAGTGAATGATTTGTGGGATGTTAAAGAACGTGTATAGGTATCTGCATCCAAACTAGATGTTAAAACTCCACCGGTAAGGTTTTGTATTGCATTTTAAAAAGACCTATTTGAAACGGTTCAATATACGTAGATTTTACTGAAGAATGAAGACTTCGCAGTTTCTGTCATTGTTCAAGTGCTTAGACAGGGTAATCTTTGTGCTTAGTGGCAATGGGAAGCTCCCAGATATTAATTGATGGCTATTATGATTTCCGTAATACTAATGGATATTTGAGGCCTTGATATCGCCAGACTCAGAAATGAAGATTGTTGTAGCGAATTTTATGCCATCGTAATAATTTACTTAATCTTTAATCAGCTGCACATCTATATAGAAGGCCCAATCAGAAAGAATAACCCCGAATGCTCCTCAGGACTTGCTCACCTGATGAGTTAAAACTGAGCAATTCCCTGCAAAGCAGGAGGCCATAGCCCTTATGGGATTTGTAAGGCTATTTATTTATTTATTTATTTATCTTTAATTATGCTGGATTTTGCAACTTAATTTATGGCTGAAGAAGGGACCAGTACTAGAGGCCCCGAAACATGAACCAAATAGTAGCAAGTTTATAACTTGTTGTAAATAAATGTATTGACTAGGCGAAACAGTTTCTCCTTTGTTATATAGTGAATCTGTCAATACGGAAAATGAACTTCTTTCAGAGCACAATTTAAACTTGTACCTTTCATTATGAAAAGACTTTACCGTCGTCTGGATGCTAATTATGATTATGTGATTTTTGACGCATTTTAATCGAATGGGCCGATGCTGTAAATTATTTAAAACTGTTACTTCTTAACAACCTCTACAAACTGAGAAGATTTTGTGATCCCGTAAAAATATAAACATTTTGCAAATAAATTTAATGGTTAACATATTTGACATTTTGTCAAATAATTGTAATTTTGATAATAACAAATCATATTGTTTTATGATAAATTTTCTAAATAATATTTCCAAGTGATAAGTTAATTGATTGAATGGTTGAATCCATATTGATTTGAATTTATATTTTGTGGATAATAATATTTTGACTATTATATTGATAATTGAGTCAAAAGCTCTGAATAGATTTTGGATCGAGAACGGATGATTCAATAAATATTTTCTGTTTATCGAAGTTCTTCGAATCCAAATGCTCGAGTGTCCATGTTAATGATATTGTGTTGTATTCCTTATGAATAACTTTGTATTTGAACAAATCTTGAGATAACTGAATCCTGAAGTGTTAGTTAATTTGCTACTATAATTTTGAAAAACTGAAACAGTGATATATTTTTCATCGAGTGATAAATTTTTTTTCATTCAATATGTGAATACTCAAATAAGATAGGAATCAGGAAGGACAATTAAATTTGCACTTTAACCCATCTGGCGTCCCGGGATATTTTGATTCTCGTGCTGACTGATTTTTGGTGAAATGCAGATGTTGTCGTCCGGACTTCGGTCTAAACGGGCACAATACAGCAATACACCTCTTTCCTATTATGAAGTACCATATGTCTGTTAAGATTACGTCCGGATGTAATTTTGTTTAATGTCGTCAAATATACTGAATATAGGTTAGAAGTTTAGAGTATTGGTGAGGATATCGAATCCTAATGCTGTGGAACGAAGGAACTGTAAACAGGATGCTAACGACATCAATGAATAACACGATAGAAATAACATGAACCTTTCAGAGTGGCATATTTTATGCATTGTGTGATTTTGTGCAGGCCGCAGAGTAACCCAAAAACGGCATGATATTGATGGGGTAGGGATGCTTCCTCGATTTGATGGCAAGCACCATGCACAGTGGTACAAACACATTTTGCAGAATGTTGTGTTGTAGATTCTATAATGAGCTAATGTAACAATGAGATCCAGCACTTGCAGTACCTGTCGCTGGTTCACACGTATAATCCTTCAGAAATGGTAGGACACCCATTATGAATGTGATTGACCTTATATGATCGGAATTCGCCAGACCTATTGTCTGATATTTAGGAATGTATTTCTGACAAGAAAGGGATATTTCGTAGGCTGATAAATTCGTTCATTGAAAGATGTAGCCTTGCTTTTTCCTTGTAAAACAGCCATCAATACAACCAAGGTCATAGATGAAGTTAAGTTGGGACACGAGAGGTAAATCCATTTTGAACTGAAATATGTCAATGACATTCAAACCTTCTAATTTCAACATTACGCACACTCATTAGCTGGTGAATAAAGAAGTTGAGGCAAAATAAAAAAGGAAAAAGTGAAATGATCTTATGTAAATAAAGGATATAAATCTGACTTAGAAATCTTAAACCTAGGAATTTTTCTTCATAACCTTATAATTAACAAAATGGGCATTAAATAAGTGTATAGAGTATCATAAGTGTTTTGTTTTTTATACACTACCCCCCTCCCTCGTAAAATATCAGTAAAGGTTGACGTATTCCCTTTATCCCCTTAATTTCAGACCTAGAGATGGTTGGATATCATGCCAATTCAAACTGTTCAACAGACTTTACACTTAGGCCACGGTAATAAAGAGCGACATAAACCCTTACTTGTATAAGGCAGATATAAAGGAGGTGTTTGATACAAATAATGCAATACAACCTCGACTTAAACCAATAGTGGTTATTTTCAACCTTCAGAAATGTTGCTAACTACTATGAATTTCACCTCAGAAATGTCGTGACTTTATAGTTTGACAATTCTTAAAGCTACAGAACATAGTTTGGTTTAGTCGTTTATAGGATGATGCAGATGCAAGTCTTAAGTATTGGAGTGAAACCGTGTTCATCTTGGTTAGTGAAATGGGCTCTCGCTAATATGTCTGAAACTGAAGATATGGACTCATGACTGTCCATACCTGAACAGTAGGTTTTGCATGATTCCCTGTTTTCTTTTGATAATCTCGAGGGTGTTCCCAATCTCGAGGAGATGAACTGCTAATTCTTGTAGAAAAGGATTACTGATATTTGGTAGATCGGGTCTGTGCTGTCAATAAACTAGCCCAAATCACATGTTCCTCAAATACCACATTGAAATTGGCAACAACCTTGTTAACCAGGCAGTTAGTTTTCCAAATTGTTCACCTTCAGGTACTAGTGGCGATTTAAAGTTCCATTATTAGGTGATACATTTTAAGAGATTGATATACAATGGCAAATAAGAGGGGACGTATGGCCTGCTATGCTTCATGCTACATAACATATCGTCAGGGCTATAAGTCCTGAAAAAGTTAAGGATTTGCTAATGCTACTCAAGTGGGTATGTCAATTCTTTCTTAATTTGAATCGTTGCATCGCTCACACTAGACATAAAAGAAATGCGTATGCATATTAACAAAATCGTATGTTATGCTTATTTTTGGCAATTGCAATATATCTGCATTTGGATAGATATATGTATTATTATCCTCGGGTGTTTACTTAACCTTAGCAAAAAGACTTGCTACGGCATTTGAGTATAAGTCAATATCTTCGAATTTGTTATATAATATCCACACTTATTTAATTTGCTATAAACAACATAGTTCTCATGTAAAGTTTCACCTCATTGGTGGAAATAGTCTTGTATTTAAGTTAATACTGAACCCTTGCAAAGAAGCTTATGAGACTCAGTTTCGGGGGGGGGGGGGAGGTGTAACAGTCCATTTCGTAAGTTGTTGTTAAAGCGCGTCATTAACATGCAGGGTAACACATAACAAAATAGCATGCAGGAAGAAGTGAATCCAGGGTTATAACAAAATGAATTTAATAACAGATCAACTATTTACAAGTAAAAAATAAACAAAACAAAACTCCCAAATGACTCCCAACTGAATAAATTACTTGCCATAACTAGGCTTAATCTCAGGAGAGATTATAACTTGGACCAAATGTCCCAAATGACTTCAATGACATTGTTGTATGTGTGCGGCTGTTCTACGTGCTTGACGATGAGTACAAATAAATGCGAGATTCGTCATCATCCGGTAAACCTTCAGAGGACGAATCTGCATTGTTTAGAGCTAGACAGACGCGGGGAACCAACTATACACTACTTAAATTAAACCGACACTTCCTACACTAAATAAACAACAAATAATTTCCGCTTGAAATTGGAGTCAAGAACTGCCGTAGCAAAAACATTAATGCCTAAAATGAGGACTTTTCAAAATCAACACAAGTAACTTAACACGTGACCAACAAAAGAAATACACATATGACCGCCTGTCATTTTTACAAGTAAATACAACTACACCTCACGGGTGCCACAACAGACAAACTAACATGACCTGAGTCATAGAAAATCACTAGGCTCAAAGCCAACATTTACATCATTAAAACAAAATTCCATTCATACGATATGCGATAATTCGCAACAGACATGGCGAACTCCCCAATTAATTACGGTCCAAATGACCATCACAAAAGAACAGGTTTGTTAATGATAGCTTATAGGGGTCAGTCGGTCAACAGGACTGCCTAACAAAGAGTCACCGAACCTAGACGGGCGCTAAGTGGAAATCTGCACATCTGTCAACCCACGTGTCAATAACCTCGACCTCCCGTGGCACGGGATCGAGTCTCGAAGAAACGTGCTCCCAAAGCACAATATACGTGTGTGTGTCAGAAAAAAATAACTCAGCATTTCCCCTAGGAAATCCAAGAAAATCAATACTAGACAAGGTACAGTAGCCTCCAAGGAGTGCCCTGCCTTTCCATCAAAAGAATACCACAACAACAACAATATGAGGGCGGTAGCACCACTTACCCCTCATCACGAAGAATCAATACACACACACCTAACACATGAACACACACAGAATCTCACGTATGGGTTTGACAGAAACCTGAAATAAATGACATAGATATTTTTCCACCAGCTTGCGCTTCTGTTCTAGTCCGTGACTAACAAACCTGAAAAGGACTCCAAAAAATGCTAAAAAAAATTAGAACTAAGGTGTTCTACAGTTACATCTTAATTTGTTGCGCTCGGCAACCCTAGTATGAGTAATAACCTGATCATAAAAACATCTACAATATTTACCTCCCTTTCCTATAACAAAATGAACTTTAATAAAGCACCACTTATCGAATGTAACGAGTTTCGCATTCGCATGGATAAAATCAAATACACGCGCCGTGTACACTAAATATGACTCCAAAGAAAAATATACAACAAACAAATTTGGCCACGCGCCAACGTACATTTAAAGATGATAGTGTCAGCACAAAAAATCTAAACACAAGAAAAAGAATGAATGAACTATTTACAATGTTCCCGCGCCTTATCTAACTACATATTGAGTAAATCAATTTTTGTACATCACCGCTTCAGCTTGCAGAACGTTAACCTCCGTCCCGGTGCATTTCCCTACGGGAAATTTAGCTCTCCATCGTCGACGTCGTTGTTGAAGCGATGCACATCAATCCATCACATGACCAAACGTCGGACATCTTGGCGAAGTTTCTTGGACAGAAATGTGCAATGTTAATAATATTGCCTAGCTATAATCGCTGTGAGCTACTACTTTCACTCACGAATATGTCCTAATGCGATTACTGATCGTAGACTTGCCCTATTTTAGCATTTGCTTAACACACGCACAAATATCACTCAAAAATATTATATACAAATTTACATAAAATTACACACTTCAAACTCATCGCCACTGGCTTGAAAACAAGTCTTAAACATGTCTATCTTGCAGTCCTTATCTCGCCTAGAGATCTTCAATGCTATACGTGAACCTTGCTCACCTGAGCACAAAGTAAAATGTTAGTAAAGTACGCTCATTAGCGCTTGAAAATCGTGACGCAGAGTGACGTGAACCTTGCTCACCAGAGCTCAATAAAGTTGTCCTCGAAACAGCTTCTCACCGATCAATTTATTGGAAACTGACAGAATGAGGTAGAGTGGGGAGAATTTGAAAAAATAATCTGGAGTTTTCATCCCACAAACTTGGGACTAGTATCAATCTTCATCATTTTATCCAAACGTCTCAGTGCAATATTGCGGATTTAATTCGGATCGGCGGTTCTTTAGATACACGTTTTAGCGCGTTTTTCCAGGGTACGCAACTTGCCGCGTGGCTTTGGCGTGGTCTCATCTGATTGGGTGATTCAATCCTGGGTCGGTTGAAACATTACTAATGACACTCCCTCAATGACTCTAATTTAGGTGCGCGCTGTTACAAAATTTGTCCTTAAACTCGGCTTAACCGGTCGTCTTCAGGAATAACTACCAAGCTTGCTTCTGTTGTAATCATTGCAACACACTACCTTGGCTCCCCCTTTGTCAATTTCAACATGTACTGCCTGGGCATCAGTAATAATAATAATAAAATCATGAATACTTATTCATCGATAGATTAATAATGGTTCAATACTATATTAGAAAATAACACCGATATTACTAATTCCCTTGACAATTTTGAAAATGTTCTAAAATACATGTCACACTAAAACTTTGTCGACACTAGCTAAAGAGTCTAGGAATGACCTGTACTTCGAAACTGTTCAATTGCCTTTCTCTGAAGGAAGAGTACTACCAGATTAATTTAGCCTTCCTGTTAAGTCCATTTAATTCACTTTTTAAATCTGACAAAGGTTTTAATGATCATTATAATTAATTCATGAAGTGTGTTTAAAGTTGCATCTTTTGATATCAGAGATGGTGGGTATAACTTCCTGTACGTTTCACCACGATGCCTTGTCGTTGACATAGTTATTGTTTGAGTCTTCAGTCTATTGACTGGTTCGATGCAGCCCTCCACGTCTCCCTGTCCTGAGCAAATCGTTTCATTTCTACATAGCTTCCACACCCTACATCCGAGGTAATCTTTTTAACATATTCTAACCTTGGTCTTCCCCTACAGTTCTTGTCCTCGACCATTTCTTCCGTAACTTAACTTGCTATTCCTGCGTATCTTAGTATGTGTCCTACTAACCTATCTCCTCTCCCACATCTCCTCTCCCACTCGTCTTAATATTTCGTTTATTTCTAGGGATATATTCACGAATATATCGGATCCTGCAGTCCAAGAAATGTACGGAATGAGTTTAAAACACCAATTGTTAGTTGAAGTTGACCACAAACCACACGTTTGTGAAACTTGCCACCGGACATTTTCACGGAAAAGTAGTTTGAAGAAGCACACAGTAATTCATAGCGGCCAGAAAGAACACATCTGCGAAACATGTGGAAGGGACTTTGCCTCAAAAAAAAAAGTTATTTGGATCAACATATTCTCAGTCATACTGGGGTAAGAGCCTTCGCTTGCGAGATATGTCAGCGAGGATTTTCAGCAAGATATGACTTGAAGCGACATATGCTAGTTCACAGTGGTGTCAAAACACAAGTTTGTACAATATGAAACAGGGCTTTCGCTCGGAGGAGCCATTTGAACAGTCATGTCATACTCCATACTGGCTAAAAGGCACATCCCTGCAAGGTATGTGGAAAGGACTTTGCTTCTAAAAGTCACTTGGTTCAACATTCTCTTATTCATAGCGGCTGACAGTGTTTCGTTTGTGAAACTTGTAATAGGTCTTTTTCAGCAAGAAATTACTGGAGAAGACATACATTAAGTCATAGTGGCATTAAACCATACGTTTGTAAGACATGGTGACAAGGCATTTACTCGGAAGAGGAATATGAAAAAACACATGTTGCGCCATTCTGGCAAGACAGAAGACAGTTGCAAACCTTGAGAAATGGCCTTTCCTTTTAAAATATATTTGAATATTCATCTCCTAAATATTAATTTGCTTGTGAAACGTGAAAATACTTGTGATTTGTAAACCCTTGCTCAATATGTTAAAAAGAATAACACACTGGTATGCAATTAAATAAGGCATGCAACTCCATAATGAAGAGATAACGGAGTCACTTGTGAAATTTTGGATAGATCTTTGCCAATAAATTGAATACCGATAATATCATGATTATTCGTAAAGCCCTAGGGGCTTTTCTTCGTTTAATATATTTGAAGTAATTTACTGGAAAAAATAATTACAAGGAACACCCGCTTTTTCATAGTGAGGCCAGACTACATCTTTATTGAAGGATATAAAAGAGATTTCACTGTGAATAGGAAATTGAATAATATCTTCATTTTGTCCTTGTATAAAAATAACACATGCTCATCACGGATTTGGAGAGACTTTGGAGGTTGTTTACAGAATTCCATGGTATGCGATAGCGGTAAGAATGGGTTGGTTTCCACTACTTCTGAGAAGACTGTTTCGTTAATGGACCTTTAAAACGATCACTTATTTCCCACAGAAGGAGAAAAACGCAAGCTTATAAAAAACCTATTGTCGCAAATTGGAATAACTGCCGCAAATTAAATTATAGTGATACTAAGGTACTCTTGTTCAGAATAAACAGTGATCAAGTTTTAAAAAATGCAGGTGGTCAGTCTAGTAAGGACAGTATTCAAGAGAAGTATATTTTTTCGAAGGAGAAGAAAAAGAATACATGTTTTGAGTCATAACACTAACACTAGTAAATATTTGCACAGTGGTAGGTTGTGGTACTGAACTCGAATTCTAAACGATTCAGGATGAAGAGGATGCTATTTCGGATGTTTTGGTGAAATTTGGAGAAGATTGCAGTATTTTTGAAGGAATTATGATATTTTAAAATGTTTATTATAAAGGGAAGCTTCAGATTGTACACTGATCGGCAAAAAAGTGGAACAGTTAAACAAGTAATATAAATAGTATAAAATTAGCCATGAAAAAGATTTAATCACATGTTAAAAGCTTTTCATGCATTAGAACAAACATCTGAAACATCCATGAATAGAAATTGATACATAATGTCGATTATTCAGGTCCGTATTGACGTAACTATAACTTTGAAAGAATGATGGATTTTCCGCCTTCAATACTGTTTATTACTATTACTTACTGGGACTAGTTTCGGGGGTAAATACTCCCCCTTCCTCAGCCTGTCCAACAAAAACTACACAATGGAAAAACTTTCCATGTACATTGTGTAGTTTTTGTTGGACAGGCTGAGGAAGGGGGAGTATTTACCCCCGAAACTAGTCCCAGTAAGTAATAGTAATAAACAGTATTGAAGGCGGAAAATCCATCATTCTTTCAAAGTTATAGAAATTGATAACATGACATTTCTTAGGGTGGTTTATTATCACCAATTACCTCCAATCTTCGATGAGCCTATCTTAATGGTTTTATGGCGGGAAGCACACTGTAAGCGTTTACGGTTTATGAGTGTTGCTGCTCGCTTATTGTTGTTCTAGGGATAACAACTGGCATTTGTTGAACACGTGTGAACCATTGTCATACATTTTAACAAGTTATCCATGTGCACTTCACACTAAAACGTGCCTCTTAGCCGTGAAGGCGCTGCGCATGCAGTTGCAATGGTGGAGGATGGCTGCAGCTTCTGTTATGTTGCTGAGGTCATTGGATCATCTCTCTGTAGCATTCACCGTGCAGTGCAACGTTACAGAGAACTCCATACATACGACAGGAGACGAGGGTCAGGCCGTAGAAGATGCACAAGTGCCAGGATGACAGATTTCTCACCCTGCAAGTTCTGCGTAATCGCCATACCACAGCAGTCCAGGCACGAAATCAACTGGAAAATGTCAGAAATGTGAGAGTGAGTGAGCGAACAGTAAGAAGGAGGTTTGAAGAAGCTCATCTTTCGTCCAGGAGACCTGCACGTGGACCCGCACTCGAAGGACATCACAGAGAGGCGCGTCTTCCCTTCGCAAGGCAGCATCTGGGATGGACCCACGAGCAGTGGGCCTCTGTTCTCTTCACTGACGAGAGTCGCTTAAATCTTAGATCTCCTGATGGAAGAGAAAGAGTGCGGAGAAGGCGCGGAGAGAGATACAACCCTGTTGCTTTCTCCACCAGGACTCCATTTGGAGGTGGCTCGATTATGGTGTGGGGTGGCATCAACGTTATGGCCCGCACTGAGTTGGTGTGCATCGATCACGGGACGCTCAATTCCCAAAGGTACATCGAAGAGATTCTGATGAACCATGTGATGCCCTTTGGGCCTTTCATAGGTCAGAATTTCATGCTGATGCAGGATAATGCCCGCCCTCATACTGCTCGCTGTGTTGTACAATATCTGCAGGAAGTGGGGATTCAAACCCTGGACTGGCCAGCTCGTAGCCCTGACTTGAACCCCATCGAACATGTATGGGATATGCTTGGAAGGAACGTCAGACAGCGTGACCACACCACCTTGGCAAAACTGAGAACATCGCTGCTGGAGGAATGGGATCGCATCCCGGCAGATGCCAGTCGACGAGTTGTGAACAGTATGCCTGAGCGTTTACAAGCTGTCATAGACGCTAAGGGTGGAAACACTCGTTTTTAGTGACCAGTGATCTCGTGCAGTGCAGTGCAAACATTAATACTGTTTTGTTTGGCAATACAGTTGATAAAAACCAGCCGAAAAGAACATTACTAAAAAATAGAAAATTGTAAGATTTGCAAAATGTAACGAAATGTGTAAGTTAAAGCGTGTTGTAAAACATGTTTCGGCATTTTCTGTAGCCAACCATCTAACATTTACATGAATAAGGCAAATATTGGAAGACCGATACATATTAGTGGAATAAATTAAGAAATTACATAAAAAATTAAAGTGTTCCACTTTTT
This sequence comes from Meconema thalassinum, assembly GCA_946902985.2. NCBI lineage: Eukaryota > Metazoa > Arthropoda > Insecta > Orthoptera > Tettigoniidae > Meconema > Meconema thalassinum. The sequence goes on along the minus strand of OX336395.1, from coordinate 258,786,505 downwards.
TTGCCGGTCAGTGTATTTGACGACAGTAAAATGGCGACCGAAGCCATCGTTAGGCAATCCTGTGTCATATTTTCTCTTGATGGCTCATAGCAACGCGGAGAGTTGGAGAAGAAATGCGCTGATTGGCTAAGCAAATTATTGGAAACAGAGGAAGGAGAAATTGAGAGCGCCTAATGAGAAGCTTGATCGGTAATTAATATTGCCATTTGTTAAAGAAGAGAGTATCTGCACATTTAAACCTATTGAGAAAGGATTCTAAATTAATAAGAATTATGTTTGTCACTCAGGAAAGGAAGTTTGAGATCCCTGTATAAAGATATAAGTAAAGATTGGTTTGCCGCTCATTTCTGATGAGGTGCCGTCGAATGGCTGTCGAAGAGCAGGATGACGCGAGTCAAATCGAGGTCTTTGTGTTGCGAGAGTGATAGAGGATGGACCTGCGACACTCTGGTCCTGTAACAAGCGTGTGCAAGCTTAGGGGTCTTACACGAGCAGTGCCGCCGATCAAAGTATAGCATAGGAAGTCCGCTGATCGTGCGGAAATACAAAGTCGTTCAAATAACAGTTCTCGAGTAAAATTAAGCCTTGAGAGTTTGACTAAACTAAAGAGGAACATTATATATACATTTTATAAAAGTTTCAGGAAGAAATTCGAAGGATTAAAGATAGTTTTCTTCGTTGGAGACATTCAAAAGTTTGAAAAGCACGTTTCTTATTGTGCGAGGCAGCATTGCGAACGCGGTGTAGTGGGAACGGTAGCGAGTGCAGGGGAAGGCCCATTGCGTGTTCGCTTGAGTACATTTGAAGGACAGTGGCGCAGAACTATAGGAAGGTTCCGTTCAGTGATCACCTTTTTGTCGAGATGATAGACATGCAAGCGTTAAGGGAAATAGCTGACTAAGTATTTAACGCATTTGTGATGTTGATTTAAGCCGGATATGCGCAGGGAACGTGATATTACATTGACAGTCTAGAATATCAGGCAACCGATACTAAAAGTAATTGTCAAGATGAGGTGTAACTATCACCGAACTACGATCCAACTATACGAAACGGAAATATATTGTCGTGTCATGGCGAAACACTATCAAACCCGAACCGAAGTAGTCCATCACACTTCAAGACTTGGAAGTCCGTGTGGCGTTGCTGATGGAGACGATGTCCGTGTTCGTGAACAGGCAGGGCGATTAGCGATCGCAGGCCAGGGTTCGAGACGTGGCGAGGCAGTTTTCCGGAGGAAGAAGAGGAAGTGTATCGAGCGTGGAATTACTGGTGCCTACAGTAATTTCCACCATGTTAATTCTTCAAGATGTCATCGCAAGGTAGAGAGAGAAATCTTCGTTCGTAGTTGTTGGTTTTAAGTAGTTAGATGCAGATAAAATATCAATGAGCAAAGCATCATTTCAACATTAATTCATTTTTATTGTGAGTGACTTATTTTAAATTTAGGAATTATTTTTCCATGATGAATATTTAAATTTCAAATTTCTTTTAGTGAGATTTTGGATACCAACGTTTGGATCTTCGACCTTTTTATACTTCGATATTTAAGCTCAGTTCTTAAATTATTTCCTTTTTCGAATTTATTTCGAATCGTAAATTTCTTTGGGAATTTTATTGAATTTTATTTAATATTATAGTATTTAATATTAATTTATCTAAGCAACCCAGACCAGGAAAATATCTTTTTTGGAAAGGAATTGTTCTTTTGGACATTTCCAAGATTTTATTGCAGATCTTAGGAGCAGTTGTCCTATTTTGGAAAATAGTTATTCTTGTAGTAGCTAACGTCGAGTTCGAAGCTTCTCGAACAATTATTTAATCGAACATTTTGACTTGGTTGAAGAACGAAACATTATTTAGACATTCCAACTTTGGCTATTAATAATTAATAATAATTTATCGATGGATAAATTATTTTATTTCAAGAAATCTCATCGACTATGACATATTAACACATTTGAGGATTCTACAAAACTTTTGCAACATTATTTGAGATTGTTGTTGACAATTGATTGCATAAAAGCAATATTTTGGAAAGATCAGAAAGGAGTAACGAATGTTTATATTTATTAAATATTAACAACAATTATTAAGATCTATAGTAACTTGTATTAGTAAACCATTACCTCATCGCTGTTAATTAGAGTCGACTATTGTGAATTATTGTAACATCGGGAAGAGTTATACACTGTAATTATTATATATGAATATATTAACAAAAGCAAGGCATTAAATGCAATTTAAATAAGTTGTTACGCAATAATTCTGTATTAAGAGGTTGAAGTGAAGAATTATCGCAGCTATATTTGTTTAATAGCAAGTTTATGGAAATGTTATACGGAATTTACCTGTATAATCGAGAGAAGTCGTTGTTCAAGTATTCAGTGGAGATATTGAGATGAAGAGAAGGTCATTATACGCATTGTGAGCGTTTATTTGAAAAATATAAGTAACTACATTACAGTAAAGAATTAAGAAAGACCTTTGGTGTGTATAACTATAATGAAACGACTTTCAGTTGAATTGATTAGTTCTATTGGCGGAAAATACTTGGGAAACGGATTGAAAATAACAATGTTATTAATTATTATTATTAAACCACTATCAATAATAAGACTACATTTATATGAGCTTAACTTAATCGTTCGGCTATACATATATGCCCAATTATGAAATGAAACCACGATAATATGATGACAATAATATGATATGATTTTGTAAAAGTGACGCTTCATTTAAGAATAAGGATTGTCAGGAATTGAGTTGAGAAGAAAGGTTGGGTGATTGATAAATAATGTATAAAATTTTATAAATAATATTTAAACATACTATTACTAATAGATAGGAGAATTTAATAATATAACGAATTTATCTAAATAACTTACTTGATAAACAGCTGATATTAAGTAAATAATAATATTATTTATTGTTTGTATTGATATGATTAATAACTATTTCTAATAATTAATAAATATTTAAATAATAATTATTTTGCAAACTTAATTAATATTCAGAAAATATTAATAAATTTTTATTTAAACATTTAATAATAATTTCAATTATTATTAATTAAATAATTTAGAGAATTTTAGTTGACAATTAAACTTTTGTTTAATTTATTAATAACATTTTAAGTGTTTAAACCATTAACAGGAGTGATGTTCAAAGAACGTGACGACGTTCATTGACTACATCAAGGATGTTTATTGTTGAACAAAAGTGATCTTATGATAAGATCAGTATTAAATAATTTTCATTATGTTTATGAATGGATGATTTTGTAACAGTATGCAGGAATGTCATTGGAATACATTGGTTGTATTAACAATGATATTTGTTCAGAGTTTAGTATGAGAACAAATGTGAATTTAAGTGCAGTTGTGCTAACAGCTGATTGATTATTTATTTAATTTTTTTAATGAGATGTGAATTACTTCTAACGTCAATTGGACAGTGATTTTATTTTAATATCTGATTATTGGATATTTTTGAATAATCATTTTACGGATCATATGTAAACATTTAGGGATTATTTGTTAAATAAATTTTTATTATTATTATCATTCTTTTAATATATTAATTCGTTCGTTTTTGTAACCACGTCTTTGATGATTTATTTAAATTATGGAGAAGGCTTATGTTTTGGTGCATTTGAGGTTTTATTGAACCACTAGTTACGCCCACTTAACCGAGAATGGTTAGTTTCTCGTACTCTTCGTTTATTCAGTTTATCCACCCAGTTCTGCATTACCAAAACATGATCTTAGGAAGTGTGCATCCCCCATTTAGCTCTTGTTGGTAGGATTTTCAGGTTTATTAGCCGGGGACCTCGAGATTCTGCAATCCAGCTGATCTTTGGATTCGACAAGCAGCTCAAATGGTTTAAACGGGTACGGTACGGCACTCTGAATGGCAATGTACACTCACGTGTTCAATTTCAGCACTATAAACAATCACAATAAAACAATAAATAGAATGATGATTGGTTAACATTGATTTCTATTATATTATTTTACTACATAAGTGTGAATGTTAAGGAAACAGTGAAAATGAATAAGTTGTACGCTAGTTGTATAGAAAATGGACGATATAAAATCAGTTTGATTAATAACACTGGGTCTTTATGTTTGCTTGGCAAGGACATTCTCGCACATGTGCTCTGCCAGTGACGGCTCAGTTGCCGGCGACCGCGTGCGCATTTGTACGGCAGAATATGGTGCTTAAAATCAGTATCATGCATTTTTACTCACCATGCCTACAGTAGATGCTGAATATGTTCCCCATCCGCTGCCAAACATAATCGGCATCTCCTTATCAAGTTTGTGGTTACTGCGCTTAATTTAGTAAGAAAATTTTTTATTGTTTACTGAACCTGTACGTTTGAATCTCTTAGCCAGTTGTTTTATTGTCCGATTTATTGGAATGGGTCTCCCTGGAAATTTCACTCGAAACTTTTGTCTTGTTCTAGCGCACGATTTCCTGCACTTTATGTACGGATTGTGCAGATATACACGTTCAAGTAACGAATATTTCACATCAGGCATTACAGCACTATACACAATCACAATAAAACAAATGGCTAAGAGATTCAAACGTACAGGTTCAGTAAAGACGAAAAATAGGCGTAACGGTCGTTATTTCCTTACTGCAGCTAAATCCACCGGATTAACCGGAATCTTCATAAGGAGATGCCGATTATGTTTGGCAGCGGATGGGGAACATTTTCAGCATCTACTGTAAACATGGTGAGTAACAATGTATGGTACTGATTTTAAGCACAGCATTCTGCCGTACATACGCGCGCGCGGTCGCCGGCAACTGAGCCTTCACTGGTGGAGCGCGTGAGCGATTGTGTCCTTGCCAAACAAATATACATGCCTTGTACTTTGAAATATCACATCCAGAAAGTTTTACTAACATAATAGTTGATAATATGCGTGAAGTATTAAGTTAAATGAACAATTATAGGGGTTCTAAATGGTAGCTTTGGAATTTTATTATTAACTCTCTTGTTACTTTCATCTTTACATTAATAATGTTATATTATTTTGTAACGAAGCACACCTTATAATAATATTGGCGTGCATGGACTCTATTTTCACTGTCAGGTATGTGGGATATCCTTCCTTGGATGGGTCATGCTGAAATGAGGGCTTGTAAATAGACGTCTTGAGCATTTATTGATCCCATGCTGTTAAAATGTTGAAAGACGTGTTCAATACCTACTTTAGACACTCTTGACATACATCCTCTGCGACAGCTTCACAATCAAAGTAAGACCGATGATTTAATATTGTACACAGTCGTCTAGAACCGATGCCATGTCTCACATAGTATGGATCTTCTTGATGCACGTACAACATTCAGGCAATTGTTTCCAGTCGCTCAGGACGGAGCAGCAGCTTGACCACTGCGCCACCACGGCCTAGTAATGAGTCAATATCAGTGTATAATTGTATTGTCATCGAGGTCATCTGCCCAATAACAGTGTAGTCTCGATAGCTGAGTGTGTATTTTGATTCCCACTATAACGTACTTTGGTACCTCCCTTTTAAGATAGCGCTGTCGTCAGACCGCAGAGTTCTGCCACCACTGTGTCGGTAGTCGACGATTTGTATTTTACACATATCATAATTTTGTATCCTTTCGTTCCATTCCAAGAATATCCTCTGTTAGTAGGTTATTTAAACTGACACAGTGTCGTCAATGGTGGTTATAAGTAAGGAGGGAACCAGTGGTGATGTTGGGTCTTAAAAATAAAACAGAAACACAGACAGGTAAAGGAAAGGAATAGATTATTGTGTACAAGTCCAAACGAAAGCTATCAGTTGGAAACCATGCAGTACAAATTTCACAATGACAAAGAACATGAAACAGATATGCAAGGAGATTGTTGGTTTAGAAATTATTGGTGTAATGAAATCAATTTGTCCAATAGATCCTAAAGGATAATGCTATTCCCGAGGATATGCACCTCTCTATTCATAATTACATGTGAAGGTGGCCTCCTCCCTGGTAAAATTCCAATCCGGAGGTAACCTTGTCCCCCGTTCGGATCTCCGGGTGGGGACTACTCAAGAGGGGGTTAACATCACTGAAGTGACAAAGAGGGAATCTGACATTCTACGGATCGGAGCGTAGAATGTTAGAAGTCTGCTAGGCAGTGGAAGGATAGAAAACATAGAAAGGGAAATGGATAGGTTGAGGTTAGATTTGGTTGGAATTAGTGAAATGCGCTGGCAGGGAGAAAAGAGGACTATGTGGGGGTAGGTCCAGGGAGGGAAGTGAGGCGGTATGCGCCGGTATGCAATACCGGCACTGCTTTCAAAGGCCCAATGGCATACCGTCACTACTTTCAATTTCAAATAGCATACTGCCACTGAAAACGAGTGGATCTTAAACTTGTTTGCGCCGTAGGAATTAATATAATTACTTTTCATGATCATTCATCCACTGGTACCAAGCTACCTTCACCGATAAACATTCCCCTGTAGACATCGCCAATATAGAACCTTGCGTTCCTTTTTAAAGCCAACCCGTAAAACGCTTTAGCATCGCTGCAGGAAACTAGAGTGGAAAAAGCCGTCCATGCAGCAAAACTCATAAAGCGAGATCTCTTCACCACCGCTGCAGCAGAGCGCTTAAAAAGAAAACATGGCTTTGACGGGTAACTTGTGATGACCATAGTCTCCACCTTAAGAATATACCGCTACATCTGATGTTTTTAAACATATTTCTCAGTAAGATAATATCATAACTTTTACATTGTTTAAATAGATCTTTACTTTTAAAATATCCTTAAAATATCTACTGTCAATCGACAAGACATAATATTATTGACTTTTGGGCTCCTGCTTGGCGAAAATCTATAAAGCAAGGTTGGTTACTCGTGGAGGAACTTAATTAAAAAGACGATAGTCTCCCGCCTCGTTGGCGGGTTAAAAACTAGTGTTGTGGTGTATGGTCAGTACGATTGTGTATCAAGTAGCATCATTACAACTAAAGTATTCTTATCAGCATCGGCTGCAGAGCTGATATCATGGATAAATTTGCCGTAAGAGTACAAAAGAGAAATTTCAGCGAAACTGGTGATTGTGTTGAAGATAATCGGTCTGGGAAAAATTTGACGAAATCGGCTTTGTCTCTCACCTCTCACAGACAACAAAGCACAAGTGAAATAGAAACCAACAATGTAGGCCTAGATAATGTAGATTTTGAATGTTTGCCAACATTTCTGAGTCCTGCTCAGTGGAAAATTAAATTCAAAGAACACGAATGGTTATCCTACAAAACCGAAACAAAAGGATTCGGTTGCAAAGTATGCGTCAGAGCACGTGGCGCATTGGGGCTTTTAAATCAGAACAAACTCGCTTATAAAATGCGTGCTGTTCTTATTCTGTAAAGGCTTTTGGTGATAGTGATGTGAAAATGCGTCAGGCAATAAGAAAAAAATCTTTGATCACAAGAATTCCCATGCCCATGGTCAGTGTGTTAAAATTCTTGAGGAGGCCAAGAGGCCAAGAAACAAGTTCTTCAAAACACAACTGCAAAGCAAGAGGGGTTTACCACGAGAATACATGCAGAGTTTTTTGGAGAGTGTACAATCTTGCAAAGCTAGGAAGGCCATTTTCTGATCTACCATCCTGGATTGATGCACAAGGAGCAAATGGTTTAGATATGGGACAGATTTTGCATTCCAAACATTCCTGTGCTGACATTACCAATCTGATTGGTGAAGAAATGAGGAAAACTGTTGTTAAACAAATTGTTGAAAACGACCTAAAGATTGGTATGATGGTGGACGAGTCAACTTCAGTGGGTCAAAAATGTGTTCTTTGTATTTGTCTTCGGGTGAATTTTAATAATTCTGAAGAAACCAGCAGCATATTTTTCGATCTAGTTGAACTTCCAAACACCTCAGCTCAATGTATATATATGATTCCTTAAAGTCTAATCATCTTCAGCATTTTTCACAAGAGTTTCTAGCCAGCAATTTTATATCATTTGCTTGTGATGGTGCATCTAATATGCTAGGGAGTGTATCAGGATTGGCAGTAAGACTCCAGCAAGAATTCCATCAGCTTTTTATATGGCACTGTGCTAACCACCGTCTCGAGTTAACAGTTGGTGATGTTGTTTCCAAGCTGACAGCTATCAACCACATGAGGAACTTTTTTGATAAATTGTATTCCCTATACCATGCATCACCAAAGAACAAAAACCAATTGCAACATTGTGCATCAAATCTGAGTGCTAAAATTCAGGTTATAGGAAGAATTTTAGGAGTTAGATGGGTTTCGTCAAGTGCTAGATCAGTTAGGGCCATTTGGAAAGATTCTGCAGCCCTCTCCCTCCATTTTAAAAGCGCCATGGAGGATGAAACAAGAGACTCTAAAGAAAGGGCCTAGTACAAAGGACTGCTGGATCGTCTAACTGATATAAACCTTATCCTGAATATGGGTTTGATGATAGATGCTCTGAATGAATTAGAGGATCTGTCGCTTCAATTGCAGAAGAGGGAGATGTCTGTTATTCAGGATCATATGCTAGTACTCCAAAAACTTCAAATTTTCCACTCTTTACAAACCCGACCTGGGGAGTATACAGAATTAGCAAGAACTGCAGCCGAGTGTAAGGAACTAAATGGTATGAACTTACATGGACCTGGAAGAGTGCACAGAATTGATGAACGAGCCTTCTACAGTCTACTTGTGGAAGAAATGGAAAAACGAATGCTAAAAGCCAGTCTTCGAGATCTTCCGCTTCTACTGCACAATCTCTTGCAGCAAAGTATCAAGAACTTCTAAGTAATTTAGAAGTGTTTGATGAAACAAAGTGGCTAGAAGATGTGGCCAATGATATTTGTTTTTGAGACAGTAAAATAAAATATCTGTGTGAGAAATTTTGTATAGGTTCCATCAGGGAAAGTGTAACTGGTTTCAGGCTGTATGCATCAGACAAAACAGTATCTGATGATCTGAAACCACTTCTTAGGGCTGTGAAAACCATAATCATATCCACAGCAGAATGTGAACGATCTTTTAGTGCCATGAACGTAATATATTCACCTGAAAGGAATCAGCTTCACTTGATAATAATAATAATGTTATTGGTTTTACGTCCCTTTTAACTACCCTGGCTTTTAGAGTCGCTGGGGTGCCGGAATTTTGCCCCGAAGGGGATCTTTAACGTGCCAGTAACTCTACTGACACGGAGCTTCATTTGAAAACTGCTGGAAACTTACTCTTTTTGAAGTTGGTTGGGACCCCAATTCACAAGTTCAAGCCTGAGAAATATGTTAAGGCATGGCTAGGTAAGGGACGTCGCAGTGCTGATGACAACAACTCCATGAAGCGAAACATGTCAGATGTCTCTCCTCCAGGGTTAAAAGTAGTCTGGAAGTTTCTACAGGAATAAAATGGTAGGCTACAATAAAATGATCCTTTCTGCAAAGCACAAATTTCGATACACTATTTTTCGTTAAGTCAATGATAAGTGCATTTAATAATTTTTTCCTATTTAAGTTAGGCCTATCAGCCTTAATTTTATGTATTTTTTACAATATAGACTTTACTGTTTATATTGCTGTACTGTATTTTCAGATGCTATCTTTGTGTGATTTTCAGACCAACCTATTGTGACTTATGACACATTTACTGTTAATGTTTCCTATTATACGGATGCTAATTATATGTCAGTAACAAACAAACAAAAATTAATTTAGTTACCCACTTCACTCATTTAATTTTATTTATCTATATAGCCTAAATAATAATTCACACATACAGTATATTCTTTAAGTGAAAAATAACATTTATTACTTGAGCATGATGCAATTCTGAGTGAATAGAACAATTTCCTGCATATCACGTTACGTTGTAAGGGAGGGGTATGCTTTATTCAAGTTGAGGTATGACAGGGAAATTTCTTCGGATAGCATACCGCCTCTGTTTTTTTCCCACTTCCTTCACTGGGTAGATCACATATTAAGTAGCAAACTTGGACAGTGGGTGGAATATTATGAGTATTATAATGAACGGATTATTGTAGCAATAATAAATACAAAACCAACGTGCACCACAGTGGTACAAGTCTATATGCCCACCAGTCAAGCTGATGATGAAGAAGATGTTGAAAAGGTCTACGAAGAAATAGATGAAATTTTGACGTATGTCAAGGTTGGTGAAAATGTAATGGGAGATTGGAGTGCTGTGGTAGAAAAAGGAAGGGGAGGGAAGATAGTAGGAGATTTCGGATTAGGTGAAAGGAATGATCGAAGAAGCAGGCCGATGGAATTCTGCACCAAGCATGAGTTGTTCATAGCTAACACCTTATTTAATAAGCACAATATAAGAATATACACATGGATGAGACCAGAAGATACTAGGCGTTGCCAAATCGACTTAATTATGGTCAAGCAGAGATTTCGAAACCAGATTTTGGATTGCAAAAACATATCCCGGTGCTGACATAAACTCTGACCACAATCTGGTTGTTATACAATGCAGATTCAAGTTGAAGAAACTGAAGAAAAGTCAAATGCAAAAAAGGGCAATAGTCAGACTGAAAGAGAAGGATGTAAACGAAAGATTCAAGAAGAGTATAAAGGAAGGAATAATGAAAAAACCTAAACAAACTTTAACTGCAGAAGAATGGGCACTTTTGAAGAATGACATAACAAAATCCGCAGAGGGAAACATAGGTAGGAAAAAAAGAATAGGTAGAAAACCAAGGATCAGTCAGGATATACTAGAATTAATGAATGAAAGGCAGAGACACAAGAATGTAAGAGTTGAAAAGGGGAAAGCAGAATACAAACGTCTGAGAAATGAGGTTAACAAGAAATGCAAGAAAGCGAAAAAAGAATGGTTGGAAGAAAAATGTGTAAGTATAGAAAATTGTCTGAAATTAGTAAACGTAGATACATTTTAACGAAGGATTAAGAATACTTTTGGGGAAAATAAGACTAAATGTTGTAATATTAAAGACACTGATAGAAAGCCTCTAACAGATAGGGAAGAAAAGGTTGAGAGATGGAAAGCATACATAGAGTGCTTGTATAAGGGGAAGGGTATTGAGAATCATGTAATGGAAAGCGAAGAGGAAATTGATGAGGATGCGAAGGGAGATTTAATATTGAGATCAGAATTTGACAGAGCATTGGAGGACTTAAGCACGAAAAAAGCACCAGGCATAGATGCTATACCAATTGAGTTGCTACGCTGCATAGGAGATGGTGGTATGGCCACGTTATTTCACTTGGTGTGTAGGAATTATGAGACAGGTGAGGTACGCTCAGATTTCAAGAAGAATGTTATCATCCCTATACCAAAGAAAGTAGGAGTTGACAGAGATGTGAAGATTAAAGTACAATCAGCTTGATTACTCATGCTTCAAAGAACCTGACTAGAATAATTTACAAGAGGATGGAAAGCCATATAGAAACGGGGTTGGGTGAGGACCAGTTTGGTCCAGGAGAAATGTAGGAACAAGGAAAGCTGTACTAAGTCTTACGCTGATTTTGGAAGGTAGAATAAGGAAAGATAAGAGAACGTTCATGGCATTTGTATACTTAGAAATGGCTTTTCATAACGTTGATTGGGCTATATTCGTTGACATTTTGAAAACGGTTGGAATAAAGTACAGGGATAAGAGGGTGATCTACAAACTATACAGAAAACAGACAGCAGTCATTTGTGCTGAAGGACATGGTATTCAGAAAGGTGTAAGGCAAGGCTGCAACGTATCACTCATACTTTTCAATCTTTACATTGAACAAGCAATGAAGGAAATTGGAGAAAAAATTAAAGTGGGAGTGAAGATTCAAGGAGAGATAATTTCAACTCTGAGATTTGCTGATGACATCGTCATCTTCACCGACACGCCAGAGGATTTGAATGAGTTTTTGAATGGTATGGAGTCCGTCTTGAGGAACGAATTCATGATGAAAATCAATAAATGGAAAACAAAAATATTGGAATGCAGCCGAAATAAATCAGAAACTTCTATGTATATCAAATTGGCAGGTGAAAATCTAAAGGAAGTAGGAGACTTCTGTTACGTAGGAAGCAAAATAACCAGTGATGGACGAAGCAAAGATGATATAAAAATAGGTTGGCTCAGTCAAGGAAAGTATTTCTACAGAAAAGGAATCTGTTGACATCGAATATAGATTTAGGTATTAGGAAGTCATTTTTGAAAGCCCTTGTCTGGAGTGTGGCACTAAATGGAAGTGAAACTTGGACTATTGGAGCTGCAGGAAAGAGGAGTATTGAAGCGTTTGAAATGTGGTGTTACAGGAGAATAATGAAGATCAGATGGGTAGATAGGGAAACAAATGACGATGTATTAAGATGAGTGGGAGAGGAGAGATATTTCTGGCGACTGCTAATGAAGAGAAGAGATCGGTTGGTAGGACGCATACTAAGACACCCAGGAATAGCAAGCATAGTTATGGGTGGGAAGGTCGAGGACAAGAACTGTAGGGGTGGACCAAAGTTAGAATATGATAAACAGATTGCTTCGGATGTAGGGTGTGGTAGCTATGTAGAGATCAAACTATTTGCTCAGGACAGGGAGGCATGGAGGGCTTCATCAAACCAGTCAAAAGACTGAAGACGCAAACAACAACATCCGAAAGGAAATCCTGTTTCTAATGCATTTATTTACATTCAGCCAAAGATCAAGAAAAACGAGATTACTACAGTTTTGAAGCATGGTTGTGAGCTGGATTAGGAAAACTGAATCCGTTTAGAGTTAAAATCATTATCGATGCCAGTTGTAAAATAAATCTCTGACCACGTTGCCTAATCACAGATCACCGAAATGTATGAATGTTTACTATCAACACAAAATCGTGGTATTTCACTCATGCTACAACTAACCATATGAATCATTTATATTCTGTTCCAACATATGACTTGAAGGACAGCAAGGACTCAGAGTGTTAAATAGAATACCCGCCCAACCTTCGTAGAAGAGAACGTTACTCGGACCCAGCTGGGTGTTCAATAGAGCTGGGGTGTAAGAGACAGAATCTAGGTTAGCCTAAAATCTCTCAGGGTTTCGTTTCGTCTTGATGAGAGGCAAAATCAAGGAGAAAACCCGGTGGAATAACTGGGTCAATCGGACGGAAAAGTTTACAGCATTTTCAAGCTAATACCCCTTTAGGATAGAATGTCGACGAGTCAGTATGGAACGAAACATTGTTTATATCCTAGCTAAGCTTGTAATAGCCCAGGAGATCCCCGTTTACCTCGCTAGTCAGCAAACGCTAGCGCAGCCACAGCCAGCGGCACTTGTATCTCAAACACGTGAGAGTTGAGGAATTTTAAAATGCCGTCATCCGAGACAAATTTTTACAGCCTTCTATAAATTTGGATACATCATACATGCATACATACATTTTCATTCGACACTTTTTTGACTTCCAGTGTTCAGTCTAGCCTGCAAGCCTCTGTTTGCGAACAAGTCGCCTCCATGTTCCCCTATTAGCAGATAGCACTGCGGCCTCCTCTGATGCTAATACTCTCGCTTTGAATTCGTTCAACACTGAATCTAACCATTGCCTCCTAGGTTTACCTCTGCTACTCTTACGCTCCAAAGACGAACTCATTAACCTCTTAGGTAATCTCCCCTCCCCCATTCTCTTAACAAGTCGCCATCATCTGAGTCAGCTCATAGCTTTATCTAGCCCTTATCTCTTCAATATGAGATCGTCCTGGAATGGCTCCCATCTATTTGTACTAGCGATGATTCCTGCTACTCTTATGATATCAGTTACCTCTAGCTTACGTATGAGGTATCCAGCTCACACTTCCATAGAGCATGGTCTGTCTAAATAACGATTCTGTACGAATATGAGTACTATTCCACTGTGCTACTCTTATAATATCAGTTACCTCTAGCTAACGTATGAGGTATCCTGAATCCGCCCAGCTCATACTTCCATAGAGTATGGTCCGTCTAAATACCGATTCTGTACGAGTATGAGTACTATTCCACTGTGCTACTCTTATAATATCAGTTACCTCTAGCTTATGCATGAGGTATCCTGAATCCACCCAGCTCACACTTCCATAGAGCATGGTCTGTCTAAATACCGATTCTGTACGAGTATTAGTACTATTCCACTGTGCTACTCTTATAATATCAGTTACCTCTAGCTTATGCATGAGGTATCCTGAATCCACCCAGCTCACACTTCCATAGAGCATGGTCTGTCTAAATACCGATTCTGTACGAGTATGAGTTCTAATCCACTGTAGTTTCCATGAATTATCCAAAATACTTCTCATTACACTTTGTCTTCCGTTTATAAGATTTTGTAACACTCTAAAATGGTTTCCTGTTGCTTGACCTAAAGTTTCTAATGTATCTCCACATTCCTCCCCTACATTTTTATTTTGGCTCTGCTATTACCTGTTTGGTTCCGTGCCTTTCCAATACATAAAGCTCTCTGTCTTCTAAATTCCTTGTTTGAAACCATGTTTGTTCGCTATCTTTAATCTTCACAAGCCAACTTCAGTACGTCATTCAACCAGGATGCGAGGTTTTTTGGTCTTTAGACTTTGTTGTCCAAAGATATGCCATTGCTACTTCCTTTAATGTATCCCTCTATCTGGCCACTCTGTTTATAGGTCAATTGTTTACCATCTACTTCTTGCAATTTTTCATCGATCATCTCTGCATATCTCTCACTTAGTTGCATATCCTGGAAGTATAATCCGTCTCCTAACAGTCGTTAGTTTAGATCTAGCAATGCTTCATTCCCTGCAGATCGATGTGTGATCTGTTTCATAACAAAACGCCGATTCCCTAAAATTTCTTATCTATTTCCTAAACTGAATGTCAATAATGATAATGTAGCCATTATAACACCTTTGGCTTTCACGGCCGGCGTTCATAAGTACAAGTTGTTCGGGCTTGTACTTAATTAATGTAGGCATTATTTGACCTGGTTTCTCTAGCCTAAGGAGATGCTTTGGGAAGGGGTTCGAAACGGATCCCAAGTGACCACAGAAGTCCAGTGACTATTTCTCATTAGTGTTCGCTTTATTACCCTCACCACAATTACCCAATACCTTCTCATTCCACTCACTCCTATTTCTTATCCTAGTTCTTTGTAAATTCTCACTACTACATCACTCAGTGCCTCAAAATCTGTCTAGTTCGTTCTGATTCATCCCTTCCAATCCTGACCCCAATTCCCTAACATTTCCAAATCTATCCACATTAATCACATAAAAAAAATGGATACCAGTAATAGAGAACAATTTGAGTGATAAAATTGAAAAATAACACCCATGTTAATAATTACGTAACATGGTATTCTGTCCCTTCTGTCCGGAATTTGCTGCTTGTAGAACGGTGGATTTATGGATTCCCAGTCTCTTGCACAAGTTAACAATGACAGTTGGAATGCTGCCTCAAGGGGCTGGTTACGTCAATTACCACTGGATGTCTTAGACCTACTCCAGTGAAGAAGATCTACCCTCTCGCTGGCAATGCACCTCCAGCTATTCGACGCGAGGTGGCAGCAGAGAAAGAGAGACAAATGCTTGAGACAGATCCCAGACATTCTATGTTCAGCCACAACGTGATCACTCCTCGCCTAAGATCCAGGAAGAGTTTTATTGGGAGAACAGTACCCCTCCATACCAAACCGGACGTCTGGCGTGTGTCACTCTGGAAACAAATAGTACCAGAGGGGTTTACCCCTAAAGAAGAACTGAGCAGTGGTAGTCATTTGCCTAATACCACCTGGAGGTCCTTAAGCCGGATGAGAACAGAAGTGCCTAAGTGTCCTAGCAACCTTGTGAAGTGGGGGTTATGCAGAAGATCCATGATGTGACTGTGGAGAAAACCAGACTCCACAAAACCTGCTCACGTGCCAAGATCCTAATAACACCTGCAGCCAGGAAGACCTTATGTTGGCCACAGACCGAGGGATAAGAGCTGCAGAGTTCTGGAAAGGAAGAATTTAGTGTGTCTCCCGGACACGGAAATATAATATATTGGAAATGTTAGCACTTTCTTCTCTACTCTCTCGAAGTTATCCAGCTAATTATTTTAAGTCAATAAATTTTCGCTCGTCAGTTTGGCCCTGTAACGGAAAGAGGTGTAGTTCAGAACTGCTTCCAATTCTAACTACCATTAATGTTTCATGCACGAAGACCTCAGGCTCCTCCGGTGGGATTTCTGTCGCTAGTCGGTCCTAACCTACATCTTCTCACGCTGTTGTCATATCATTCGGCAGTGGGCGGTTGGCCGCCGTTGGAATAGTGGTTCAAGGTGGTAGAGGTCATCATTTAATTTCATATTTATTTATTAGTGTAGCCTATTTACACAATATTTACAGTACACTGACGTGAGTCTCTGAATTGAGCAAAGCCCAACTTCACATTTGAGATGCATCAGAACCTCATATGTCAGAGCGTCACGTCGTGGTCTCATCGTGTATGGATTGTTACGGTTCATTTTGGTTGGACAGAGCGTGGTTTCTGGGGATTCCACGTCTGTTTTCATCATATTCCGGAGCTGCTACAGTCTAAATTGTGGAATCATCCTGGAATGCCTTCAGCATCTCACTAAAACACCATACAGACCACAACTAACAAGTTGCATTACCAACTATATCATTGTACATATTGTAAATATTTGCACCGGTATTTTCAATCATAGGAAGCCTCCGTGGCTCAGGCGGCAGCACGCCGGCCTCTCACCGCTGGGTCCGTGGTTCAAATCCCGGTCACTCCATGTGAGATCTGTGCTGGACAAAACGGAGGCAGACAGGTTTTTCTCCGGGTACTCCGGTTTTCCCTGTCAAAATTTCATTCCAGCAACACTCTCCACTATCATTTCATTTCATGTGTCATTCATGTAATCATTGCCCCAGAGGGGTGCGTCAGGCCTCGGCAGCCGGCACAGTCCATATCCTCGCCGCTAGATTGCTATTGAAAAGGCGGAACTTGGTCTTCCTGGAAATGTTTCTATTTCTCCAGATGGGGTAGAGCTGGACAAAGGCACCATTTGCCTTCCTGATACGGCTTCGAACATCTTCCTCTGCTCCCCCATCATTTGTGACTATACTTCCAAGGTAGAGGAAGGACTCAACTCACTCAATTTCCTATCCGTTGACTGTCAAGCTAGTCGTGATGTCAGAATTTATCCTCATCTCTTTGGTCTTGTTGGTGTTGATCATCAGTCCTGCACGTTCTGCTTCTCTCTGCAACCTCCCCAGCTTATCTTCTATGTCTCGGTACCGTTGTGTCATAAGACAAATGTCATCTGCGAAATCCAGATCTTCAAGCCTGTCATTTATACCCCATTGAATACCCCTCTTCTGTCCTCCCATTACCTTCTTCATCACACTATCCAGGACCAACAGGAACAGAGTGGGGGAAAGGACACACCCCTGTCTCACTCCGGAACTGACCTTTATCTTTTCTGTTAATTTGCCTTCGTGAAGAACCTGGCACTCATACCCTTCGTGCATCTCTTCCATGATTCTGATGATCTTTGTTGGAATTTTATATTGCTCGAGGGTCTTCCACATGATTCTTTGATTTACGGAGTCGAAGGCTTTCTCGAAGTCAACAAATGTGAGGTAAAGGGTATTCCGCCACTCCACACTCTGCTCCAGGATGATTCGGAGGGTGTTGATGAGATCCACACAGCTGCGATGTTGTCGAAATCCAGCCTGTTCCTTCCGAAGCCTTTTTTCTACGCAGTCTTTTATACGATTCAGGATTACTCTCGCCAGCACTTTGCTTGGAATGGACAGCAAGGTGATAACCCTCCAGTTGTTACAGTTTGTGGTGTCCCCTTTCTTCGGCAACTTGACTATCAACCCCTTCTTCCAGTCGGTTGGTATTTTCTCCTCCTTCCAGATTTTCTCCAACAGCGGGTGCAGCAGATCGATCGTAATATCCAGGTCTGCTTTCAGTACTTCCGCTGGGATATTATCCAGACCTGGTGCCTTCCCGCTCTTCATCTGCTTCAACGCTGTCCGTATTTCGTCCCGAGTTGGGGAGTCGAGGCTGATGCTTGGGTCACTTCCTGCTTCCTCTTCATCTTCTCCTCGCTGCTTACTTTCTGGTCCTCTATCTCTATTAAGAACCTAATGATGATATGGAATTATACACTTACTAATAGTTACACATATCGAAACAAAACCTCAATCAAGGGATATGTCTCCATCATTGACTTGTAGAAAGTAGTGACAAGTATTTGCGTGTTTAACATGGGAACAGTGGCAGTTCATCTAAATTGGCTGAAAATTAAAGAGATACAGTTTTTAATAATTATACTGACACTCTTCTGATTCCGTTTTCCAAAGCTTCAATATTTCGTGAGATGTTAATTTGCCCCTCAAATTTTGTAATGTTTAGCCATCTTAATAATGACAAGCTGCATCACTGTGCTCGGTGATTGAGGGGTCCAATTTGAGGACAGGCTCACATCCACACGTGTCAACTGTGAAAGGGCTCTCCCTTTTACTGTCTCTCCTTGTTTTAGACGTAACCTGTCTCGCACCGCTTTCGAAACAAAACAAAGATTTTCATGGACTTCCAAGAAAGCGTCGATGTTTTTTTCGCACAAATTTACAGTATGAATTCTTTAAGTTGTACTGCATGTCTCCACAGTGATTACTCTGTACGCAGTTGTGTATTTAAAATGAATTAACTCTCATGTCATTTTAGGGTATCCATAGCCCCTATTGAACAACTACAGTCTTACTGTCACAACACAAGAAAACGTTAGGCCTACTTTATAACGAATATTTTAAACGAATGTTATAACTGCAGATGTCAATTTGACACCAAACATGATCATATAGGAATAAAATAATAATAATAATAATAAGAGAAAATCGCGCAAAACACTAGAAAATGAAGAGAGCACAGGGTGTCTACAACAAAAAATGCCGGTCCAAATTCCCCAAACTTCGTCATTACAACGCGGTTATTAAACCTGAGGTACTTTACGCCAGGGAGACATTGACAAAAGGTGACTTGGAAAAGATCCTCACAGAGGAAAGAAACATAATAAGGAAATTTATTGGACCAAAACACACAGACTAAGGCTTCACTCCAGAGACACCACAGAGAAATTGTTCAACATCGCAGAAGACATCAGAAAGAGGTGGCTAAAAGTTTACGGCCACATCAGCAGACTCCCACAAACCAGACTCACGAACGAAATTATTAAATTCATATAGCGGCTCAAGACTACTACACCCTGGATGATGCAAGTCAAAATTGATCTGGAAAAAGCACAGGTCAACCCAGAAAAAATCATGGACAAATGCATCTTTCGACACAAGTAGGAAGTGATGTCAGAGAAAACCCAAAGACCAAAGTGGACCGGAGAAAGGAAGAGGGCCTTTAGTGCACGAATGAAAGGGTACTGGTAAAACAGGAACAACAAGTAGTCATGATTGCTTCGCGTGGTCTGACAAAGGGTATGTAACGTGTAATAATAATAATAACCCCTGGCACTACAGCCCGTGAAGGACCTAGGCCTACCAAGTGACCGCTACCCAGCTATTTGGCTTGCAGATATTGGGGTGACGGGTGGTCAGCGCATCGGGTCCCCTCGGCCGTTAATCTTGGTTTTCGTGACCGGGGCGCTGCCTCACTGTCAGACAGCTACTCAATTGTCCTCACGGGGGTGAGTGCACCCCGTTCCAGCCCTCACGTCAGTTTCCAAAATGCCTGACGGAGCCGGGAATCAAACCCCGGGGCCTCCGGGTGAGAGGCAAGCGCGCTACACCAACACCACGGGGCCGGCTTCTATAACGTGTAAAATAAAATAAAATAAATGATAATAATAATTACAATATCACAGAAGAAGGTACACCACAGAGAGATATTCTTATGCAAAAAGTGCTAAAAATGGAAGGATTCCAAGGGTGGAAGGGAAAGAAAACAGGCTCAAAATGGTTCTAGGAAAGGAATAGGAAACAGAGTGAGATGATGAAGGACTTTTGGAGGAAGAAGAAGGAACAGCAACGGTCAAAGCATTGAAATAGGCTCGTGGTCCCTGGACGACCGGAACGAAAATAATAATAATAATAATGCGACGATACCAGCTTAACAAAGAACTCCAAAATCAACAGAGTTTCCAACCAGAGACAACGGAGTGTTCCGCGGCGTAGCATTGAATCACGCCCGTGAGGGCAGCTGCAGCAAGTCCGGAGTTCGCAGGTTCGAATCTCGGCGCTGGCAGCTGCTATCCGTAGTATGGTTTCCCCCCGGATATTTCCACACTCCTTCTAGTCAAATGTACCTTACTTTTAGTCCCGGGGCGCCGGGTGAGTTATCCGTGGTTGTTACGGTGTGGCTGCAGGAAGTCGCTCACATCCGGAGGCCAGGAGGTTCGAATCTCCCCGCCGTCAACCTTGAAGATGGTTTCCCATCTTCCTTCCAGGCAAATGCCGGGGTTGGTCCCTAACTATAGGCCACAGCTGCTAGCTTCCAATTCCTCGTCCTTACAATCACACTTTCCTCCCCACACAACACTCCACACACGACGGTACTTGTCGCTCACCCCATGGGTGTCCGCATAGAAGCAGCTACTAACTCTAGCGAGCCGAACATGTCCTTGGGTACTCCCGGCACTAAAAGCCATACGCTAAAATAAAATGTTCTGGGGCACCTACCTCATCACTGTCTCTATTACAGTTACACACACTACTACAGGCTACTGCTGGGATAGTACCTTACTTCCACTCCCAGGGCTCCTACCTCTTTACTGTCTCTATAACAGTTACACACACTACTACAGTCATCACAAGATACAGGTTATGAAACAAGTTCCACACACGCTAAAATAAGCGGGCCTCATGAGCAAATTGTCCGAATCCTTAAGTATGAATTATTAAGAAAAAGAACCAGCGGGCCCACGAAGTAGCTTGTCATTTCAACTATTTATTTTGAGCTTGTTGGTCCTCAATTCCTACATTCGTATACGTTGTTGTTCCATTCTCTATTTCGTGCTAGTCTTTCCAGCTTTCAGCGTCACTTTTGTTGTGGTTCACAATTTAACGAGCATGGCTACGCCGTCGCCTTTGGTTGGAAACTGTGTTGATATAATGATTAGAATGAAGTAACGCATTTTCCTGCGCAGCAAGGAGGAAGTAGTATGGTAACCTTGTTCTCCGACCACACGGCGAGACTAGGAATGTCAACACCATACATAGCTCCCGAGCGGAAAAGAGATGCAGCAATTAATAATGTTGTATCCTCGACTCGGAGTCTCAAGCTCCAGGACACTGCCCTCAGTGGCGGTAGATGTGAGATCCCTCGCTTAGTCTCTGGGAAAAGCCACCAACCGTGGAGGGTAAACGATCAAGAAGAAGATAATTATGTACCCTATAACTATTTTACAATCATATACATAATTCATGTATTGGAAGAACGCGATACTTGATAGCAGAAGCGGTTGCATCTCAAAATCCAACCTTGCGTACTTTTCAGTAAAAAAGAAAAAAGAGAGAGTTACCAGATCGAGCAATTGGGACAACAATAAACTACTCATTTATATTCACACCATATTATTTGAAGATTAACAGTCGGCCACCACGGGTGTAACCGAATTAGGTTCGGCGGTGGATTGCAATTTATTAATTTCCTAGTACATGAAATATATTAACTTAGATGAGTTAATTATACACGTTATAAAACACTTGTCATATAAATGGGGGGAGAAATTGGGTAACTAGTTTCGTTCGTGAAGCGAACATTATCAGAGCCTGCTCACATAGGCATATTCTTATTCTGTTACACTTCTAATGTTTTACTTTTATTGTTACGGTATTACAATTCCAGAGTTTAAGAGTGAAACCTTCTAGAATCGTTAACTTCTGTCGTTGCGAGCTATTGAAGTGATTCCTGTCTTCATTGTCTTGTTATTAGCAGTTACTTCAATTTCTTTATTTTCATGCTGAGCTTTTGTGGTTAAACACACACTTAAATGTATCGGGCATTACTAGCATCGTCGTCTATAATTCTCAAGCCGTGCTGTTAGTAGAATTGGCAACACTGGACCTAGGCTCTGAGGTGTGTATACGAGCTAATCTCACATGCTAACTTGTGTTAATAGATATCGTTTATTTTGATAAGACAGCATTTATACCTAGAATAATAACATAATTCAGTTGATGCTTAATACTAACAAAACGTTAAATTTACGTGCATTACGAAATTTGTGCTAAGGCACCAATTAGTTAAATGGTTGAAATTAATATATATTTCATACGTAACACTATTTATATACAACGAATTCTCTGTGGTCTTTCAAGTTTAATACGCCAAGTTCCATCTTAAATACAACAAATACAGAAGTCGTTTGCTTTGACGTAAATAGCAGTACGTAATCTGTCCAGCCTCTTATTCTGTCTCTGGTTTTTATGAGGTTGTTTTTATAATCCCTCTGAAGTGATGTGACATATCTACATCAAATTCTCCACCTCTTTGTTACTGCCATGGAGAAACCAATATGTTGTTAAATTCAAGGATAGTTTCCAGGCATTTCTTTGCCCCATGATTTTGCCTCTAGAACTGATTGGCATTAATAACAAAAGCATTGACCTCACCACCTTAGACCAGTAGAAACACTGCTGGAAGATGGTAGGGTGGGGACAGATATAGAGGGAATTCTAAGTAGTTAAATTAATCATGCACGTATATTTTACTTATGTTAGTATTTTAGGGTTAAAATCAGTTCGTATTTACTATTTCAACACCCGTGAAGTTCCTCGTGCTAAATCAGAGCTCCTTAAAAGTTGTAGAAATTAGTATTTAATTCATTAAAATATTTCAGATGCCTAGGAAGTGTTGTGTGCCTTGCTGTGAGCCAAATTATGGTAGCAATATTAAAATAACTGGTTATATCACTACGTTTCGATCATTTACAGCATGGAAGACTTTTAGTGCCTAGTAATTTAGTTTTGGTATACAGTATACCTTGATGTAGCCTCCATACTCCAGTACATTATGAACTTGACTCAGTAGGCAAGTGCTTAAATTAAGTGACCAGTGAAGGATTATTGTAAGACTGTCAACATTATCATGGTGTCCACAGAATTTTCAATGTTAATTTTCCTGACTTTTCCTGACTATTCCTGACCATTTTTAACAAAATTCCTGACTTGCGAAGTCATCATAACATCGGAAAAATGGTTTATTGAGCAAATATATATATATATATCTTATTTGCAGCCTCTACCATCTCCATAGCTCGCCTCTTTACTCATTTAAAATACAAAATAAAGTAAATTATAATGCAATAGTACATAAATTAAAGTACCGTACTTAATAACCTAAACTATAGCCACATTCCTACGCCAACGCCAAAAAATAGGTAAAAGAGGTTTTTACTATGATGTACTGTAAAAATGGAAACTTACCATAATGTCCAGCGAGTGATTGCTTTTTATCTTCAGATATTAGTTGAATTAGTAACATCAAAATATGGCTGTAAAACACAAAATACTGTATGTATAAACGGGGCGTGGTGGCGCAGCGGTCAAGGTGTATGCCTCTTACCAACGGGTTCGATTCATGTGAGATTTTCGAAGTGAAATGCCATGTCCTGTGGTTCGGATTCCACGTAAAAAGGAGGTCCCGTGGCTCATGATCTCGCGATTAACGGTCACGTTAAACTACAAGCTTGCTTTGGTTAATATAACATTCCTGACTTTCTAATACGTTTCGCCAATTTTTCCTGACTCACGCCATTTTTTCACACTTTTTCCTGACTTTTCCTGACCAAAAACAAAATTTCTGACTTTTCCTGACTATTCCTGACTTTTCCTGCCTGTGGACACCATGATTATACTTGGAGGCCTATTGTGACTATGTTGAGTGCATCTCTGGGCAAAAAGTTAACAATTTATATAAATTGTATGGAAGAGGTAAACAAATATGTTTTTAATTCAAGGATAGTTTCCAGGCAATTCTTGGCCCCATGATTATGCCTCTAGAACTGACTGGCATTAATAACAAAAGCATTGACCTCGCCACCATAGACCAGTAGAAGCACTGCTGGAAGATGCTAGGGTGGGGACAGAGAGGGAATTCTAAGCAGTTACATTATTCATACACGTAAATTTTACGTATGTTAGTATTTTAGGGTTAAAATCAGTTCGTATTTACTATTTCAACACCCGTGAAGTTCCTCGTGCTAAATCAGAGCTCCTTAAAAGTTGTAGAAATTAGTATTTAATTCATTAAAATATTTCAGATGCCTAGGAAGTGTTGTGTGCCTTGCTGTGAGCCAAATTATGGTAGCACTATTAAAATAACTGGTTATATCACTTCGTTTCGATCATTTACAGCATGGAGGACTTTTAGTGCCTAGTAATTTAGTTTTGGTACACAGTATACCTTCATGTAGCCTCCCTCCATACTCCAGTACATTATGAACTTGACTCAGTTGGCAAGTGCTTAAATTAAGTGACCAGTGAAGGATTATTGTAAGACTGTCAACGTTATACTTGGAGGCCTATTGTGACTATGATGAGTGCATCTCTGGGCAAAAAGTTAACAATTGATATTAATTGTATGGAAGAGGTACTTTTCTCTTTTAACAACTTTAACGAATCAGATTATTGAAAATACTATTTATGATTCACATACCTCTCTGGAAGTCATTACAAGTTTATTTCAATTTGAATTTTCACTGCTGCACCTGACATATTTGTTTTATTACGTAAATAAATGATTTTACTTCTTGCTCGATCGACGACGGCGGCCATGATACAGGGACGTCCTACACTACGTCATACCCGTTGCCAATATGTCCGATACAAAATGCACCACACGACACGAGAATAAAGAAATAAAAGGCAAAACCATTGGCCTGGATAAAGATTATTGATGTGTGACTACCCCCAATGTACGTGACAAAAACCAGGGGTGTTTATATTAGCTAAAGCGGCCCCGCGCTACCTAACATTTATTGGTCTGCCGGATGCGATATAATACAGAATGCGTGGGGTTGGCAACACGGTACGTGATGCCCAAAATGGCTGAATTAGCAGGAATTTTGCGTATATAAGTCGTGTTTTATACTTGGGATGGCTGGGTGGGTCACAGAGAGCGGAAAAGTAAACATCTATTACCACATCATCTACAGATATTTTCCCGACTATTAATTCAAGTAATTTGGTTACTTTCAGTACTTTTATACCAAAGATACCGGTACCTCTCCCGATTTTCACCGAATTTATTATCTAAGGCAGTCTCTAATTTCGTTAGAATAGTTTTAAATATTGTTTCTGTGCGCATCAGTGACGGCAGTGAGCATAGCAGAAAGATATTGGGGCATTGAGGTATTGTACACTACAGCATTGTATTATTACCTTATCGGGAATCGACAGTATCATTACATAACATGATAATAATTAACATTTATTTGTAAAGCGGACGTTATATTCTGTAATGGCAGTAATTCTATATGTATACCATGCAGGTTGAGAAAAACTCATATTCACGTTTATAAAAACGCAAATTCCCAACGAATTTGGAACTGATTAAATTTCTGTTGCCGAACCACTCAATCATTCGAAATTTCCATTAGAAGGCCACTTGGTTGTGTCGTCAAATAAAATCTTGGCGCACCTCCAAGATCATCCGAATTCACAAATCGAGGCCCTTAATCGTTGCGGCGCCATATAATATCGCCCAACCACTAGGGTACTCGAGAATGCCAATTCTATAGCCCCTTATGTTGGGGCCGCCATATAATGTGTACCCGTATCCACACGGTCTTACCTGTTGAAATCCGATGGAACAACTGGATCGTAGAATCTGGAAGTACCCGGCTGAAATAAACCCCCAAAAGTTCTACCAACATGGATCAACCTGGGATAAGGACACATCATTATAAAAGAATGTGTTAAGAACGTCCCAGTGGTCAAAGTACAAATAAAAACTCGCTCAAAGTGAACTCAAAAAACTCTAAAATTAATCTCGGGCATATGGCTGAACGTTGGAAATTTGCCCCACTGGTTCTCCTAACACATCCTGTTCCTATTATAAATCACGAAATCATTTGATATTTTAAAATGAATTATTCCGTTTATTGACTGTAAACGTGGAATATTGCAGATCAAAATCTACGAAGAATAATGTAGATCAGAATCTACTATCAGCATAACAAAACATAAATGGTTCGTCTTTAATACTGACGAATATCATGGAATTGCATCGACATGCAATGTTTCTTGTCCATGAAAACGTTCATACACAATATAACAATATCGTCAATTAGATATACAAAAATACCCTAGAAAATATTAATCATGAATTATATACAAAATTTTACAGTCTTATTCGTTCACCGAATCTTGCTTTGATTCTCTTTTTATCCATTGACATTAGTATTTTGACATTATTATTAACCATATTCTGTCTTATTCTACAATCAGTAAAGTTCGTCGTACGTAGTGTTTCTTAAGTACATTTCAATCGTATTTTCAATACATTACAACATTATCGTGTGGTTTCCAATTATTGTTTCACACTAGACATTCGTTAATTTAAACAATTTAATTCATGACAAATAACTTTCTCTTTAATTAACATTTAAATGGTGGCTTATATTTAATTTCAGCATTGTGGCTTGAATAATCATGTTCTATTCACGAATAAAACTCATCATCTTATACAATTCAGCGACTGCATATTAGCTCGCGTAATTCCCAAAACTTCATTACATAGGTGGCAATCTCTCCACACTCGAGATTCCTAATACAAACTTCATTACTATTTCTGAATATCCACTGATATCGAAATGTATCCGAATTATGACATTAATACCTGTATTGCTTAATTCAATACGATAATAGCGTTTAATAGCTGTACAAAATTTTTCCACACCTGAATAAAGTTATTAAATTTTCAATTAACCATCAAGAAATATCATGTTTCATAATTAACATGACTATCAAAGTGTCAATCCACTCTTGGAAAAACTATCACTATAGTTCTATAATTCTCCAATTTAATTCATTACATCTGTAAATTCCAACAATGTCATATCTATTCATGACAGAATATACATTACTTCATATTGAGATCTACTTCTCAATTATTATTCATTTTATTATGAATGACCACAATTACAAAAATATTTTACAAGAGATTACAATTTAATAGAAGTCGAGATTTAATTCAGATCCGATAAAACAATTCAAAATAGATCTGCCTCTTAATAAAATCGTACATTCCTACACAATGGAAAGTGCCTAATGTAAATAGGTTGCGATATAAACCGTTAGAATCATACGACATCAGAAAATGACTGATCCAAAATGTTCTATAAAATCAAAAAACTGAATTTACTCTAATCCTAACAAAATATTTCTACTCAAGAACTTGACTCGAAAACTGGCTAAAATATTACCTAATCCATAAATGATGCAAAGGTTCAATTTAAAAATGTTATTAGATTGTAATGCATGTATCTAGATTCACGTAGAATAATACAGTCATAAAAATGTAATGCTGTATAACACGTCGAAGTAATTCTGTTTCGAAGTTCACGAAATAAAAGAAGTAATGTTGTAAAATGTTCATAATAATCGTAGTAGGTCATCATCTTACTAATTCCCATTCTTATACAATGATATCGTAGTCTTCTTCCTAAAATGCTTCTTCTTGATAAGTATTTCTTCTCAACTAATTATATTGCTCGTGATTTATTACCAAAATTTAATAGCAAAGTTGCAAAACTAAAATTACAAAGTGATTATCTACAAAAAAATTGACTACTTAAGTGCGTCCGTTGTCGGATCAAAACTTAAAATAGACTATCGAACAGAAATGACAGAAACGCCAAGTCTAATCTTCAACTCCATTTTCAACATACTAGAAAGAAAATACTGTGAAAAGGGCAATCTACAGATATATGATTCATACCGTTTACTAATAAGGCATTCTCCCAGCTACTTTATGTTGTCTTGATGTGAGTAGATGCATGTAAGAACATACATCACTATAGAGACCGAACCGTCATCCTTGGCGTTGAGAAGTTGAAGTATTGGTCCGTAATTCAGGTGTTCGAACCGCGTCCTCTCCTCGTTCGAAACAGCTGTCCGTAACTCAAAAACCTTCTCACGTTAACTGCCTCGAATAGGTCTGTAGCGATGAGGCAATCGACACCTCCAATGTTGTTTTGAAGATCCATAATAGTAGTAGCAATATATCTCAGTATCATTCCATAAATTCCTTCAGTCTTCTCTTATATAGACGTATGCTTTTGTAATCCCTTATCACCATCGGTCACTATTATAATGTCTATCTTGCTTTATGTGTTGCATTCCTTATGAATGCTTTAGCAATTCATCACTACACTCTAATTATACTGGTTGATTATTCCCCTTAACGCAGTACTGTATAGTTCCTTGATAACTGGATAATAATACAAGTTTATTCGAAGTAGCGTACAAGCTAACGAAAAGTTTATCCGAACTACAATGCTCATTCGCGACACTTTTCTAGACCGAACTGCGCTAACACTGGGATATGCGAACGTCCCGTGTACTTCGCGGTCGTGCCTGCCTGAATGCAGTAAAGCACTGTTCCCGTGCGGACTTTACAAAACGCATAATCTCAATCGTATTTGCGGCTGTTGTCGTGACAGAATCAAGATGTGAGTGTCTGTCTTAATACCGAGCTTGACTCAGCTGTCCTGCATTCTCCCATAATACACTGCTTTCCGGTCGATATAAATCGAAGTTGCACACCGTTAATGCGATAAACACATGTTAACGTTATAAATGCATTTGTAACTTCGTAAATGTCTTTAAAATACTCCTCATTATATATCATTATAATCCCATGTCGTAGATCCCCTCTGTGATCTCTGTAAATGTTAATATTTGCATAATTCATGTCGCGGTGGTAGAGTAGCCATCTTGTGAATGACCTCGTTCTCCGAAACCATATGTGCGGGGTGTATCAGTGAGCAGACTAGCATGTCATCGCTTAAGCGAAGCTGGGTTGCCTATACAATCAGCTAAGCTCGCATGCTGTAATTCTCAACTGGAAGTTGGAATGTCCACATAAAAGTGAAATATACGCTTCTTATACATACATGTGATCTGTTGCTACATAAAATACTGGTACAGTACTGTACAAGTATTTTCTGTATTTATAGATAACATGGATTTATAAGAAGTGATTATTACACTCTAATGTGGAGATTTCAACTTCCAGTTGCAAATTACAGCCAGCATGACGCGAGCTTGGGGGAAATTGCTTATGCAACCCTGCTTTGCAGAAGCAATACGGCTCTTGTCCGTCTACAGTGACCCTGGTCGCACATGTTTTCGAAGGACGAACTTGTTCACAAGATGGATGGATGCGGTACAACCACGATATAAAACCTACTGTTACAGAGAGGATCTACGACATGAGATCATAATTTAGGAGTATTCTTAAGACATTCACGGGGTTATATAATCCATTATAACGGTTAATATGTGTTTATCGCACTAACGGCATGCAAATCCCAGGGAGGACTTACTACAAGTCAAGTGATTTAATTATAACACATGATGTATGATACAATTGTAAGGCAATATTTCTAGGCTTTTGTGGTGTATTTTTGAAAAACCACAATAATGAATTTCAGTTACGTGCTACAGCTCTAATTATTTTTCAAGCACAATTTTAATTATTATGATAATAATCTGTTTAATAAAGCAGTAAATTAATGTTGGATAATCACCGATTATGGGTGCACGTATTTTGTATACCAGGCATATCAATGGATAGTGCTGATTATTCTGGTTGTTTATGATATTATGCTTATTCAAGCTTTTTCGTGTTGAGGATTGAGTCAGTTAGTGCCAATCATATTAAGACTTAGTGAAGTCTCACACCAGATGTTTGGTGGAATTAAACCCAAGTGTGGATTTGTAATTGATGTCCCAGGTGACATAATCAGCTGTTTAGTAATGTCAGAATAGAACTATGTGGTGAATATAATTTTTACTGAGCACAGTATTGGTACAATTAAGTGGATAATCAATTTAATAATGCAGCTGAAGTTTAGATAGTAATGCCAGAACAATTATATAGAAATCATGATATACAGTATATATTTATAAAATGTTGAATATAACTTAACATTCCACTAACCTTAATCGCTCGTCGGAATTAACCAGGATTGGATTAAACCACATTGCTAATTGAAATTAACATTAACAGATGCGAATGTTGTGGACGAACCAGTGAGAGAAAGAATTAAGATTGTTTTCACAATTAAGTGTATAAATTGCAAAATATGTAAATATTATATTAATAATTCATAATATTTAAAAGGGTATAATGATATATAATTCTGAAAAATATAATTGATATAACTGCGATTTATCATGAGTATGATAAACATTCTTATACGAAGTGGATCCAATATTTCTCGCTTTTCATGGCATCATTTCTAGTTATTTTATGTTAGGAAATTGGAACCTACATCCAATTGTGGACCCCTCATTTTTGTTGGTGAACCACGTGCCACATTCTTCGATTTTAATCTATGGTTTTTGTGGATTAAATAGGTCGTTTTAACGACAGTGTAATTTTGTTGTTTTTATCTTGTTTATTCGCTGAATAAATTTTTGTTTTTCTGATTTGAAATTTATCGCGTGATGCTTTATAGAGGTTTGACAGGTCGCATTAAGAAGACCATCGCTGGGTATTTCTAGGGTATACCACCCCCATGTGATATTCCTTTTTGGAGGAATCTTGTGTTCTTTGAGCTAGTTAATATTCCTTCAGCCATGGTCATTCTTTATGCAACTTGTTAGAATTTCTGGTTACCCTATTATCCCTTTACTTGTTGGTAGGACTTGGGGGTTTTTCTAGCCGGGGATTATCAGGTTCTACAATCCAGCTGTCGTTGAGGGATTTCAACGGGTAATGGTAGGCATTACGGGAACAGTTCAAACCAAATTGCGAACTCTACAAACACCAGGCAAACCTCGCCGATGCTATCAGGACACGTCTGGCTTTCTACGGCCACCTGTATAGAATGGACCATCACAGACTGTCTTATAGGATCTTTAAGGGAGCCAAGAAGGGTAAAGCCACTGGGTCCTTGTGAATCATACAAATTGAGAAGGATCAGGCTGAACGTAATATTCAGCAAGCCACACTAAATTACAGGAATCGCTACCGCCTGACAGTTGAAATTAGTTCACAACAAAGCGTCCAGGAAATGGTCCGAGGTACCTACGATACAGTTCAGCAAGAAAATGAAAGATTACTGGTCGAATAGAAAAGCTCAAGGTTTCAGCAAAAAAAGCAGTCGCCAAACAATCCACCAAAAACATCAGAAGTGGCATATAACAGCTAAAGCACAAGCACCGTGGTCTATAGTAGCCCAAACGACCGAAGAAGAGGAGATAGTGCTCTTTAAACACCCAGTCTGATATTTTACGAGTCTTCTAGTTTTTTAACTTTCGAAACAAATGCTAAAATACCGTAGCTTAATTTAAGGTTCTTGCTAAACTAGACCTCTAGAGTCTGAGTGCCCTAACTGTATTTAAAACTTGATTTAAAGATTCGAATGTGAATCTTGAATAGTCCACTGTGACCTATTTGCATTCGCATATGCTACATGAACATGGCTTCTGGCCGTAATAAGTTTATATTTTTTTAAATTCAACCCACTCTCTGATAAATATTGATTTCCCACAAAGGGCCTCCACGAATTAAAATGACACCGAAGCTTATGCACAGCACACTTCCGGTCTGCGAATCTCAATTTGATGTTCTTTGGCAATGATTCGTTCGTGATTATTTTCATTATTATTTTGAATTGTGGTTTTGTTTTCAGGCGTTCAACTTATGAAATATGAAGTGGAGGTTTGGTCTTTCTTGAATATTCCAGAGACAAGTGTCTCCTAAAAGAGTAATTAGTATAACTTCGCAACAGGAACGACCATTACCTGTCATGGCGACCGAGATGCATCGTGCGTAAAAGTGCTCCGTAGAATACCTGCCGAAACCGCAACATAACTCACAAATAGAGTCTGCTAGGGTGTGTACTATTAACTATATACAACTTGGTGAATATTTAGTCAACAGTCGTGACCCTAAATGCCGTCAATCAAAGAATTTCAGCGTTTGAAGAAAAGCTCAAAGTATTTCAAACTCGCCTAGAGGGAGCCACCACAGCTGGAACGAGCACTTCTACCAACCTCGACTCCGTGAAAGTGGAAACCCTAGCTTCGGAGTTCGAGACTTTTCGCCTTGAAGTCATAACGGAGCTAAGTGACTTAAAAAGGGATTTGAATGAGCAGATTGTGAATCAAGAACTTCGAATAGATGAGGCAGAACAGTACAGCCGCCGGAACTGCCTACTGCTACATGGGGTAAGTGAAACTCCTAACGAAGACGTGTACGCTAGAGTAACGGAGGTACTTAAGGACAAGCTTAACATAGAACTGACTATGATGAGCATCGATCGGTGTCATCGATTGGGGAAACCAAAGAGATCGTCTGCGGATGTGGTGGTTACCGGTAGAAGACCTATTATTGTCAAGTTCGCCCGCTACCATGAGAGGGAACGTGTCTGGCGCGCCAAGAGACTTCTCAAAGGAACTCCTATCCTCATAACTGAGTCCCTCACAGCATCACGCAAGGACATGCTCAACAAGGCCAGGGATCACTTTGGAGCAAGGAACACCTTCACTCTGGATGGGCGAATAGTGATAGTGGATTCTGACGGTAAAAAACATTACGTTAACACTCCAGCAGAACTTGCCTGCTTAATAAAAGGGCAGGTATCGGAAGTTAAGTGAACAGGTTAATGTGTGTAATTGTGAGTGTGTGTTTAATATGTTATTTTAATTTTAGTGTGAGTGATTGCATAAGTGATAGGTGGTTTAATTTTAAATTCAGTGAGAGTGGTTGTTTAATTGCTTCTAGTGGCCTGTGCATACATGAGGAAACAATGGTAAGTTGCATGCTCTCTTTTGTTTTATGGCCAGTGTAGTAGGTACCGTTACATTCAGTCCCGACAGAGATAATGACCTTCACCTTGACAATGAGCCTCCCAGCCCTCCCCAACCCCTGTCTTCGTCTCTCCCCACCCGCAATCATCTGGAAAGGGAATTTTCCGCATTTCCCCGTTTATTGCTGTGTGCACATGCCAATGCCCAGTCCATAGTAGCGCATCACGCTGAGCTCCAAGCTATTTTTGAAGGAAGCATGGTAAACGTTGTAGCAATTAGTGAAAGCTGGATGAAAGTCTCTGTCCCTTTAAACATGATAAGTCTAGTAGGGTACAATTCGCTCTTTCACAACCGACTGAAGCGTCGAGGAGGAGGAGTAGCTTTATTCTATAAAAACAATTTGGCGGCAAAGATTATAAAAACATCGAACCTATCTACTGACCCCTTGACCGAATATATGTTTGTTGAGCTCACTGTCGACGTGACTAAAGTGCTTATTGGTGTAGTATATAAACCACCTAAAGAAGGGAACTTCATGGACTTTGAAGAAACTCTACTAAGACTGTTACCTACCTACGAACATGTACTTATATTTGGTGACTTTAACACAAACATATTAATAGACTCCACTGACGCAAATCGTTTACGGAATATGTTTACCTCTTGTAACATGACAATATTACCTCTCGGTCCTACTCACCACGTACACACCCCCCAAGGATCTTCACGCACTCTAATTGATTTAATTATCACAAATAACCCACAGAAAATACTAAAACACGGACAGATTTCAGTACCTGGCATATCTTTACACGACCTGATTTATTTAGCTTATTCTCTAAAAACTCCAAAATCTGCACCTAAATACATAACATATAGAGACATGAAAAGATTGAACCTTCAGGAACTAACACAAGACGCAATTCTCTGTCCATGGAACGATATACTACACTTGACTGACGTTGATGAAAAGGTGAGCAGATTTAACAAAATACTGCTGGAACTATATGACAAACATGCACCTAAACGAACAGCAAAAGTCACTCGTAAAGCTGCCCCCTGGCTATCAAGTGACATTAAATCCGCAATGGCCGAACGTGACGCATTTCACAGACGTTATAAGCAGACCTTATCAAGTGACGATTTTGAAAAATATCGTGTGCTTAGAAATCGAGTTAAACAAATGATTCGAAATAAAAAGTATGCTTACTTCCAACAGCTAGCCGGTAACTTGAACGCTAGGAGCACCTGGCAGCAACTCAGGTCGGTAGGTATTGGGAGGCGCACTAAAAACACCCATACGCAGGATATTAATCCCAATGAATTAAATGCTCACTTTGCTCGAGAAATAATTAGAACTGATCCCCAAATAATACAAACAACAATAAATACACTGCAATGTGTCCCACTACCTCACCGATCGTTATTCAAGTTTCGTAAAATAGATGATACTGTCGTAAGAAAAAAAATAATATCTATCAAATCACAAGCAGTCGGAATAGATGACATCCCAATTTCCTTTATCGTTAACCTGATAGAAGTATTACTGCCAATTATTACGCACATTTGTAACACATGTCTTTTAGAAGGTTTCTTCCCAACAATATGGAAAGATGCTTTAGTTATTCCAGTTCCGAAAAATTCTCTTGCTAATTCTCCATCCGACTATCGACCTGTAAGCATACTTTCCTCAGTTTCCAAAATACTAGAAAAACTTATGCATGAACAACTTCTTCAGTACTTGACGCAATACTCACTACTTGATCCGTTACAATCTGGATTTAAGAAGGACACAGCACATCTACTGCACTCATTAAGATCACTGATGACGTAAGACGAGCAATGGATGAGCGTAAAGTGACTATACTCATTCTTCTAGACTTCAGAAGTGCATTCGACACCATTAACACGGACATTCTTATGGCTAAACTGCAATCCTTCCATCTTAGCCCCGTTGCTCTCAAATTATTCGTCTCCTATCTTCATAACCGAAGACAACGTGTACTCCTTAATGAAAACAGAACTGAGTGGAAGTTCAAAATAAATGGAGTACCTCAGGGTTCAATTCTCGGCCCCCTTATATTCATTCTATATCTGAACGACATCTCTTCGAAACTGGAAAACTGCAATTACCATCTATATGCTGATGACCTTCAGATATATTGCCACACAAAAGTAAACGACATAGATGCGGCAATTGAAAATATGAATCTAAATCTAAAGAGGATCAGCCGCTATGCAACTGAAAATTCTCTTGCCATCAACCCAATTAAAACCCAAGCTATCGTAATAGGGCAGACTAAATTGCTTTTCCATTTACACAGTAGACCGCTTTCTTTAATTCAACTAAATGGTGTTGCTATCCCGTTCTCTAAATCGGTAAAAAGTCTTGGAGTCACACTAAATGAAACTTTGAATTGGGATGGGCACGTTACTAATACATGCAGGAAAGTTTACTCGTCACTTCATCCACTTAAGATTCACCAGTCCGTTCTACCCCGTAACTTGAAAATAAAACTCGTCCAAACCTTGATACTCCCAATATTTAACTACTGTGATGATGTATTAGTAGATGCTACCGGTGAACAAAACAAGAAACTTCAGAGAGCTTTAAATTCCTGCATTAGGTTTATTTTCTCCTTGAAATTTTCCTCACACGTGTCTCCTTTTTATGATCTACTTTCCTGGCTAAAAGTAGAACAACAAAGGAACCTGCACATTTGTACCCTCATCTATCGACTTCTCAATGAAAGTACTCCTCACTAACTCTCTTGTAATTTTCGTTTTCTTTCTTCCTTTCATGATCGTCACACGCGATCTGGATCTATAATTGCAATTCCTCTACATCATTCTTCTGCCTTCAGTAACTCTTTCCTCGTGTCGGGAACTAGAATTTGGAATAATTGTCCTCGTGACGTCAGAAATTGTACATCCCTTACAACTTTCAAACGTGCATGTAAAGATTTCCTCTTGAATTCGTAGGCCAACTAGAACAATTTGTGTATGAATGTGTGAGTGAATGACCATAGTATAATTTTGTTAAAAATGTATGTCATTTAAATTGTATAGCTTAGTTAATATCACGCAGTCGCCAATTTAATTTAATTTAATTTTTATTTTATTTTATTTTATTCTAGTATTTAAGGTTTTCCTAGTATTTAAGTTTGGTAGGTTAAGAATAACATATGTGAGTATTCATGTAAGTTGCACTGTGTGTGGTTAAGTGTAAGAGAGGGCCTAGAGCCCTAACTTCGCCACAATAAAGGCACCAATAAATAAATAAATAAATAAATAAGTATAAACTGGTTAAATGATCCGCCTGATCAATACTTTTATTAAATATGATCTCTGTGTGGTCATTAGAGGGACATGTTTCGAGGCCTAATTATTAGTTTTGGCCCCTTCATCAGCCGATATGAAAGAATGTTTAGTTCTTTAAATTTGTATCGTGCTTTTTAGCTAAGTTAGCCTGGCTAGCTTCATTGAATTTGGAAATTAAAAAGTTCATTCTGGTTCCGTATTCATTCATTCATTCATTTATTTGCAATGGGGGGTGTGTCCCCCGGTGGCAAATTGGATATACATAACAAATACATAATTATACATAACAATACATAATTATACATAACAATTCAATAACAATTATACAACAATTAAACTGGAGTATTTACACAAATAGTCAGTCTTTTCTTAAACACACCTATATGTTTGGGAAAAGGCTCTAAGACTGCGGCAGGTAGAGAGTTCCAGTTATCAATGGCACGGTTTACAAAAGAATATTTACCATAATTTGTTCGCTGTGGTCGGCCCTTAACTTTGAAAGGATGATCGCTCCTACCCATGTAAGTGGGCTTTCCCAATCGTTTGCTAAGCTCACCCCATGCTGGTTGATTTGTATACGTGTTGTACATAGCGCACAGTCTAGATTTCATCCTCCTAGCCTCCAGTGATTCCCACCCAAGTTTCTTTAACATGCGGCTCACACTGCTCCTGGGATTAAAGTCACTGAGCACAAATCTAGCGGCCTTTCTTTGTACCATTTCCAACTCATTGATGAGCCCTACTTGATATGGATCCCAAACCGCCGAGGCATATTCCAGAATAGGTCTTACAAGTGACAAATAGCCTAATTCTTTAGCAGAGGTACTACTTCCTTTTAATACCCTCATTACAAAGTGCAGGGATTTGTAAGCTTTTGAAACTACACATCCTACATGACTACTCCATTTCATATCATTCCTTACGTGAACGCCCAAATATTTGCAAGAATCTTCTTCTACAAGTATTTCCGAGCCAATGTTATATTGAAAATCCTGCCTTCGCACTTTCCCTATTTTTAAGAGACTACATTTTCTTGTGTTTATTTTCATTTTATTTACAATCGCCCACTTATAGACCAGGTTCAGGTCCTCTTGCAGCACTGCATTGTCTTGTGAGTCATGTATCTTTCGATATATTACACAATCATCCGCAAACAATCGACAGTCACTGCGAATTCCATTTGGTAAGTCATTTATAAACGCCAAAAACAACAAAGTTCCGATTACGCTGCCCTGAGGGATACCCGATGTTACGGTAATTTCATCCGAGAATATGCCTTCGACTTTCACTTTCTGGGAACGACCCGTCAAAAATTCTTGGATCCATAAAATTACTCTTCTATCAATCTTCGTCGAAGCTAATTTATGGAGTAGCATGTCATGCGGCACGACATCAAATGCCTTCGCAAAATCTATAACCACGGCGTCGACTGAAACTCCATGGTCTAACGATTCGCTAATGTCTTGAAAAAGTGATAGCATCTGACTCTCGCATGAGTAACCTTTCCGAAATCCATGCTGCCTATCATTAAACCATGATAATGTTTCCCACTGTTCCCTCAAGTAGTCGCAAATGAGATGCTCCATCTGCTTACAAACGATGGACGTAAGGCTAACCGGCCTGTAGTTGCCCAATTCAAGTCTGCTCCCTCCCTTAAATATTGGGACTACCGTAGCTCTTTTCCAGTCATCTGGGATTTGCGCATTGTTTATGGACACATTAAATATCACCTCCAAGTATCGTGCCACGGCCCTACCTCCTAATTTAAGTACTTCACTAACAATATTATCAGGACCCTTTGATACATTGAAACGCAGTTTTTGTATTAGCTTTACAATTGCTGACTGGTTTATTTGGAACAGAGGGGCCCCTGATTCGTCGTTAAGGTCCAACACACAGCTATTGGATTTATTGAACACACTACCGTAAAAGACATTTAATTCATTAGCAATGGCCTGTTTCTCAGTAATTAATTTACCGTCACCGGACATTATCATCGACAAATTATTTGAATTTCCCTTTCTTCTCCTAACATAACTGTAAAAAAATTTCCACCCACCCTCTCCCGAACCAAGTAAACCTTGCATATAACTGTCATGAGCAGCCCTCTTTTTTAAGACGAGCTCTCTTGATAAGGACTTAAATTTCAACATATACTTGTCACTATCATGTCTTTTATTGTATAATTTCCTAATTTTCCTTTTTAGTCTCCTAATTTCTCGTGTGTAATACTCAGGGTCTGGGTTTTGTTTCAGCAATTTAAATGGGACAAATTTATCAACAGCGCTATTTAAAATTTTCAAAAAGTTAGTCCACAGGATATTAATGTGATTTCCTTCCGATGCCCATCCTACAAATAGCTCATTCAAATACCCCTGAAACTTGCCCTGATCCGCCCTGCGATACTGGTATATGATCTTTTTTGCTACATCAGAGTCTAATTTTGTAACGTCACCATATCTAATATTTAATTCAACCCCAGAATGGTCACTAATTCCTGGTACTTTCAGACAGTTAATATACAGCTCTACAGGCCTTACGAGATAAACATCTAAGGTATTATTGTCTCTAGTTGGGAAGTCAACTACTTGGGAAAATCCCCCCTCCCTTAAGAATTTATTTGCAGCGCTCTGAGCTTGACCACAGCTAGTTGACTCACCAGACCAGTATTGATAAACTAATTAGTATAAACTGTTCTAATATCAATGAAGCGAGCCAGGCTAACGTAGCTAAAAGCGCACCATACAAGTTTAAAGATTCTTTTATATCGGCTGATGAAGGGGCAAAAACCAATAATTAGGCCTCGAAACATGTCCCACTAATAACCACACAGTGATCATATTTATTATAAGTATTGATCAGGCTGATCCTTTAACGTGTTAATACTAATTAGGTTACCAAAACGGAACCAGCATGAACCTTTTGAGTTCTAAAATTAAGAAACGACCATAACAAACTGTTTACCTAAAAAGTGTGCGATTTGCACATTTCAAACGGCAGCTGTATAACGTACGTTAGACTACAATTGTATTAAACTGGTGCCAATTAAATATGTTACATGTGAGCATATTACAATTATTTGCTATCTGTTTGTTATATTGGTATACAGGGGCGGATCTTGGGGAGGGCGAGGAGGGCGACTGCCCAGG
This sequence comes from Meconema thalassinum, assembly GCA_946902985.2. Taxonomy (NCBI): domain Eukaryota; kingdom Metazoa; phylum Arthropoda; class Insecta; order Orthoptera; family Tettigoniidae; genus Meconema; species Meconema thalassinum. Next base: position 258,747,058 of record OX336395.1, on the reverse strand, counting down.
ACCCCGCGCTATGGATTTTTTAAATTTAAATAATTAATTATAGGCCTACCTTACAAATCAATTTATAATTCATATTCCTTTTTTCAGTAAAGCTATGACCCCCGTGACCGTTTTGCATGTTCAGATTTCAGTGAAATGATAGAAAAAATTCGCAAAGTAATATTTTAATATTTCATAGTTTACATAATCTTCTTCAAGGGGACTTGAAGGTTTCTTTCATATTATTAAAAAATGTACTGTAGTGCATTCAAAATATTGTAACTATTCTTTATTTTATTAATATTACCAAACTATTTTCCAATTGATTTGATATTTCTTTTAATTTTCTATTGTTGTGGCTTCCACCTTATCATATCGCCCAGGGCCCAGCAAGGCCTGGATCCGCCACTGTTGGTATAGTATGCATTAACTTGACCAGTTTGAATGTTAAAACGTGCCAAATGAGTTATGGGACATTCGCCGTACCGGAGCAAACTCTCCTTTACATCTGTTTTATCAAATTCCCTTTCTGAGAAATATTTCTTGGCATGGCATTATAAGTAGGCCTCCTTATCGGCATGCGATAACATGAGAGCCTTCGTAAGCCCCCTACAAGCAAATTTGGCCTCGCATGTGCTACACGAGTTTGGCTACTCGGCGGTATGCGTAAGCAGGAGAGATTTCAAATGCCCTGTGTGAGTTAAGATGCCTTCACTTATACTAAATGAATCAGGTTATTCGCCGGTATGCGTGAACATGTGAGACTTTCAGCGATTTTTCCTTGATAATTTGGCTACATATATATATATATATATATACTAGCAGGTACCCGCGGCTTCGCCCGCGATCAAGACAATGGGGACGATGCATTATTGCTGGTTGGTCTATTCTATTACAGCAATCGCGGTTATAGGTGTGTCCATTCTAATTCTGAATTTTCTGATACATACAGTATATTGATATGATCAGCAAAGTGGGAATTTTATCGAGTTGTGAACGTCTGCAGGGTTCGTTGTTACATTATGTTAACACATTTTAAAATTACGTTTATGGTTTTGCCATCTTCTGCTGAGACATAACGATTTTGTTGTCCGGATGCTCGCGAGCACGCCACATACAGTTGGCCATGGGAAAAAATTGTTTTGTCTAAATGTACACGTGCTACTGTTAAGTGTGTGTGTGTCATTGCGCTTTGTTAAAGACATTGCGAATATTGTTTGAAGAGGGAACTGCACTCTTGCACACTGGAATGGCAAATCTATCTGAATATGGGGAATTAAATGTATTCTTACTTAAGCTATTCTGGATGTAATTTGGCCATACTAATTGATGATTTGAACGTAAACATATCCCTATTAATAGACCTATAGTTAAATATCGCTCACCTTGGCCGCTGATGTACATAATGCAGTCTCTTCCAGTGTTACATCCCAGGGATTGAAATTCTCCAGCGACCCTTTTGCCCCACATGCCTCTCTAAGTAATTAAAATTCCTGATTGTTGTTGTTTGAGTCTTCAGTTTTTTAACTGGTTTGATGCAGCCTTCCATGTATCCCTCTCCTGAGCTAATCGTTTCATTTCTACATAGCTACCACACCCTACATCCGAGGCAATCTGTTTAACCCTGGTTTACCCCTACAGTTCTAGTCTGCGACCCTCCCATCCATAACTACTGTCGACCAAACTATTATGTGTACTCGAGTTTGAAGTTTGTTTGTGAAGTAACCGATAGACCTATATAAAATCCAATAACATCATCATTTTTGTCGTTCTATTTTACGTTAGATCATGTAGGTTTGGAATTTTTAATTTATATTTTAATATTTTTTATCACAGTTGGAACACAATAAGTGCCTGTTTTAAGCGTTTTTCAACCATGCGTCACATTTAAGAATTATTATCCCACAAACCCGTCATCAGATCGAATCCAAATTTTAACACAACATACACTGGAATGTAGTTCAACAGGTTTATTAATTTTAATTTTTTTTGTGTCCAAGAAACAAAGTTGTTATTATTTTTGTAAGGTAACTTTTCCTCGGCTGGGGATGGTTTGAAAATGTAGTTCTTGGTCGCGTTGTAATCCTTATACATCAAAACGGTATGCTGTATGATTGTGAAATACGTAAATTAATTCACTTATTGTATATCGGTTTGTATTTGTACGGAGAATTAAGACATGGTTCACCAGTTAGCCGCTCCGGTGAAAGCAGTACATCATTGCCAAGATGGGCTACCTCACGCGTCATGGCACGTCTCGCTCGGAAGTGATGGGCTCCATATCAGCAACGCTGTATAGCATTTCCCGGAGCGGCTAGATGGTGAACCATGTCTTAATTCTCCGTACAAATACAAACCGATATAAAATAAGTGAATTAATTTACCTATTTCACAGTCATACAGCATAACTTTTTGATGTATAAGGATTACAACGCAACCAAGAACTACATTTTCCAACGACCCCGAGCCGAGAAAGAGTTACCTTACAAAAATAATAACAACATTCGTTCTTGAACACACAAAATTTCGAAATTAATAAACCAGTTATACAACATGCCAATGTATATTGTGTTAAAATTCGGATTCGATCTGATTACGGGTTTGTGAGATAATAATTCTTAAATGTGACGCATGGTTGAAACACGCTTAAAAAGGGGCACTTTTTGTGTTTCAACTGCGATAAAAAATATTAAAATATAAATTAAAAATTCCAAACCTACATGAACTAACGTAAAATCGAACGTCCAAAATGATGATGTCATTGGATTTTGTGAAGGTCTATTGGCTACTTCACAAACAACCTTCAAACTCGAGTGCACATAATATTTTGGTCGACAGTAAGTTTGCTATTCCTGGGTGTCATAATGTGTCCTACCCTCCTATCTCATCTCTTCATTAGCAGTCGCCAGAAACATCTCTCCTCTCCCACTCGTCTTAATACCTCTTCATTTGTTACCCTAACTACCCATCTGATCATCATTCTCCCTTATCACCACAATTCAAAAGCTTCAATTCTCCTCTTTTCTGCTGCACCATTAGTCCATTAGTACAACTCAGCAACTTTTCTAGGTTTAAGCCGTGCCTTGTGCGGGGATTCAATGGCCGTGAAAGACAAAACAACAACTTTATTGAAATAAGTTTGCCCAATTCCTCAGTAAGAGTAATTAAGAAACAATAATAATTAACGTGACAGCCGGTAGAATACATCACATTCGACTGTGAATCAACGTTGCAGATCATGGTTAAAAACGAAAAAGAGCAGTTCAAAATTGGCAAACAAAATTATTCAGTTAAGAAAAAACAAATTTATCTTAACATTGTAAATTCGAATAAGATTCTGAAAGCTCGCTTACAACAACCAGCCGAAAGAGTATAAAATTAGACTCAAAATCACGATCGTATCCGAGCCCCAAAAGCAACCTCTATATATAAAATATATCTCATTTTACGCGTATCAATGCGAGGAGAAACGTTCGTGGTTAGAGGTGGGAACCGAACCCAGCGTTTTAAGGCCCTAAAACGAACGGTTTTCGAGATATTGCCAGAAAACTATCCCCGGTCTGCGAAATTTCAGCGGTTGCCATAGTAACGTTTCTCAGAGGGAACACAGTTATTTGGGAATATCTCCGAAACCGTTCATTTTAGGAACTTAAAAAGTGTGTTTCGGGGTCCCTACAGGACCTCCGAGTATTGTTTCTCGTATGTGGCGGCTTAAAATGAGCTAAATCCGAACATTTTACCGACTGTCCTTGCTCAGTGCCAAAGTGCCGAAAAAAGTCACTTACAAATTGAATTTAAAAAAACGTTTCTTATCGGGCCTCTACATACTAGGATCAACCAACATGCAAAATTTCAGCTTTCTAGGTCTAGTGGTTTGAGCCCTGCGTTGATGAGTCAATTTTGGATTGTCAATGCCAAAGGGGCGAAAAAAGTCACTTACAAATTGAATTTTCAAAACCCGTTTTTTAGTGAGCCTCTACATACTCGGATCAACCAACATGCAAAATTTCAGCTTCCTAGGTCTAGTGGTTTGAGCCCTGCGATGATGAGTCAGTTTTGGATTATATATAAGAGATATATTAGTGCTTGTCTATGGCTTCTGGCCGGTATACGTTGACATGTCCGATTTTTTAATGTTGTTTCTGGCTAAACACTGCTTCACATATGGCGCATGAATACGGCATTCCGCCAGTATGCGTTAACAGGTGAAACTTCAATTGTTCTTTCCGAGCTAGCTTGGTTTCACAAATGCTGCATGAATAAGGCTATTCACCAGTAAGTAGTGACATGCGAGATTTCAATTGTTCATTCCGGGCAAACTTGGCTTCACATATGTTACATGAGAAAGGCTTCTCACCAGTATGGAATACATATGCAATTTCAATTGCTCCTTCCGTGAAAACTTCGCTACTCATAGCCCTATAGTACATATCTAAGGCTTCTCGGTGGTATGCTTTAAAATGAGGGGCTTCAATTGTCCTTTCTGAGCAAACTTGGCTTCACATATGCTGCATGAATAAGGCTTATCACCAGTATGCAACAACGTGTGCGACTTCAACCGCCCCTTCCGAGGAAACATGGCTTCACACATGCTGCATGAATAAGGCTTATCACCAGTATGCGCTAAGAGGAGAGACTTCAATCGATCTCCTGAGCAAACTTGGTTTCACATATGCTACGTCAGCAAGGCCTCTCTCCGCCTTCGATAAGCAGGTTGGTCTTCGTGTAATGTTTTCTTTCATTCTTTTCTCCAGATACAGTTGGAGTCGAATGTCCTCCATTATTACATATTGTGTAAATATTCCTGACAACAGGAATCGAAGTATTTTGACACATAACCCTGAAATCATTGGTATAAATGTATTACACTTCGTTACTAATTCAATTGAAATCTGAAAATAAATGCGAACAAAACTTTCAAGATCCAGAGATCTAACTAATGTAATGATGATTCGATTTTATTTAATTAGAATCACACACAGACAGATATTTTAAAATTACTCATATATTATGGAGGGTCATGTCGGAGTATTTGGAGTCATAGCTTTCATGGATTTATCCATGTGTTCCAACAAGGCTGTGAGGTTATTAAAAAGAAGAAGAAACCAGAGAGAAACGTTTGCGAAGTAGATGTTGTGTTGTAATCATGAGTGTTGCAGTTCAGCTGTTATGTAGTATTTGATTTCTAAATAAATAAATATCTCCCTAAAATCCCACAGTTTGGAGGCTCGTCCGGGATAGAGAACTAATGGATGACCAAGAACGTGCCGAAATAGTGATACGAGGGTAACATGCAATAAAAAATGCTGACGCAGACCAATGTAAGTAGACTGAAATTCGTTGCGTTTGGTGCACTGTATGTTATCTAAATAAACGACGTTAAAGAAGAATGAAGACATACATTGTAAAAGTCAATGACTACGATGTTTAACTACGATGAATGTTGACAATAACGTGTAAGTTAACGGCGCAAGGTTTGAGTAAATACGACAATTGCAATCAAGAATCAAATTGTTAGGAGATATTCAAGGAATATACAGGTACATTTCCACAGCATCTGTGTCTGCAGTTTAAACTCTGCATAAGTTTATATATAGCAACGAAGGCGATCGACAAATCCGTAAAAGGTTGCGAGGGTTTACAGGATTTCATTTTTAGGAAGGGTCCACTGAATATGACGATAAGGTTAAGAATGTCCTTGACAATTTTGCTGAACGTGATTTGAATACAGTACGCAATGTGCTTACGTTTGGGGTTTGAGGGAGGTAAAGATGAGCTAATGAAGCGTATTTTAAGGCATGTCATTAAATTAGAATTGATATCAAAACATGAGTACGGCGGGAATGATAAAGACGATGACGATGATGAGGAAGAAAAAAGTGACGACAGAGATGATGGATATGCTGTCCAATGCAGTTACGCTTGAAAGCTAAAGGGAATTCAAAACAGATCACTAGAATTAAGAAGAATGTAATATACAAGACAGACACATCAGCAGAAGAGAGTGAAGAAGATGACCTACTTACGGACCATTCCTCACCAAGAAAACGAAAAATTCAGGCCGCAAATTTGCGCTAACATTTCGAGATGTGGAAGATTCTATTCGCACCTTTAATGGTAAAGGAGATTGTCCAGTCAGAAAATGGATTATAGAATTTGAAGAAACAGCTGTTCTGATGGGATTGGACGACATGTAGAAGTTGGTATTTGCTAAGAAAACATTGTATGGTATAGCAAAACTATTCATTCAAAAAGTAACAGGTTTATCAACATGGAAGAATTTAAAGAACGTGTTAACAGAAGAGTTTGATGTCAAGATGTGCAATGCAGAAGTACATAGACTACTGACTAGGCGGAAGAAGAAGAAGAAGAAAGAAAAAACATTCCAAGGGTACCTGCTTGTAATGAAAGAGATTGCACATCGAGGTGAAGTTGATGATGACTCCCTGATACAGTACATTATCGATGTATGGTATAGAAGATGACTCTGGAAGTAAATTGATTTCTTATGGGGAAAAGAATTCCAAGAATTTAAGGAAAAGCTGCGAGACTATGAGTGCATAGTTGAAAGACGAAACTCAAGGGTTTTGAATAAGATGGAACACAGAAACCTACTCCGATAGACAAGACTGCTGGAGCTGTTGAAGAAAAATATAAAGCGCAGAGATGTTTTAACTACGATGAAGCTGGCCATAAATCGTCAAGTTGCCGTCACAAAGACAGCATGAAATGTTATAAATGTAATAAATTTGATCATAAGTCGGTGGAAAGTAAGACAATACATGGTAAGGCAGGTAGGGGCAACGCAGTAAACAGATTAACGAAAACTGCACCTACCCGTCTCACCACTAAATAAAGGATTGCTAGTACCACGACTAATGCCTTAGTAGATGAGGAAGCAGCGTTACTTTAATCCATGAAGACATCTATGCAGAGTTAGGAGCTCCTCCACTAAGAAATACTGACCTTATCCTTACAAGTTCTATAAAGAATTATGTCGCACATAAAGGTTACTTCCACACCGACGTCTTTATTGATGATGAAGCATTTGAGGTTGCCATTTATCTTGTGACTTTTGATACAATGAAGATGCTGGCAATAATTGGAAGTGATGTTCTACAACAAGTAGTGATAAATCAAAATGTATTCGAATTTATGTGCCAAAATCAGGTAGATTTCTCATGCAGATCAATGTTGATGAAGAGCAGCCATTGGATATAGCTGAGTCCACAAGTGAAGACCAGAAGCAACAAGTAGAAGAATTGATTTCCTCCTACGAACCAGCCAAAACGAAAAGTTCGGAAGGGGAGTGGATCATTACGCTTAAGGATGAGGATCCAGTTTTCAGTAGAACACGACGACTTGCACCTTCAGAAAAAGATGCTGTTGACGACCAAGTGAACAAATGGCTAATAGAAGGCATCATTGAACCAAGTTCTTCAGAATACGCTAGTGCTGTAGTGGTTGTGCGTAAGAAAGATTGCTCTCTTCGTTTGTGTATTGACTATCGTAAAATAAACAAGATCATCCTAAAAGATCGTTACCCGCTGCGCTCATCGAAAATATCTTAAGATAGGTTGCGAAGAGTAAGAGTATTCAGTACACTTTACTTAAAAAATGGATTATTCCATGTGCCAGTGGGGTCTCAAGCTAGAAAATATACCAATTTTGTCACTCACGCCGGTCAATTCTAGTTCCAAAAACACCATTTGGATTGAGAAACTCACCAGTAGTGTTCCAACGTTTCATTAGTTGTGTCTTCCGATCGTTGGTGATTCAAGGCATAGAACTTACGTTAATGGATGACTTGATAAGTCCAGCTAAAGATGAAGCAGAGGCATTTCACCGCTTGAATACGGTGCTAGATGTAGCTTACGATTATGACTTTGAACTGAACAAAGCAAAATGCCATCTACTGAAGAGGAAGGTTGAGTTCTTGGGACACGTGGTAGAGGAAGGACGACTCTATCCGTCACCAAAGAAAACTAATGCTGTAATGAAATTTCCGGAACCTAGAAATGTGAAACAGTGCAATCTTTCCTTGGTTTAACTGGTTACTTCAGGAAGTTCATTCCAGAACACACTGTTACTGCGAGACCTTGAAGCAACTTGCTGAAGAAGGATGAAGCAAATCAATTTTCTACAGAACAGAGAATTTCCTTTGAGAAATTGAAGGAAGCTTTATCAAAGAATCCTGTTTTAAACATCTACAATTCTTCACATGAGACTGAACTTCATGCTGATGCAAAGAAGCTTGGATATGGACCCGTGCTAATGCAGAGATCACCCGAGGATGATCAACTACATCCTGTTCATTACATGAGCAAAAAGACAACACCGCAGAGGAAAACTATCACATTTATGAGCTAAACGTATCAGCCATACTTGTTGCATTGAAGATGTTTCGAGTGTCTCTTCTGGGAATAGATTTCAAGATAATTACACATTAAGCTGCTTTCCAAAAGACGATGCATTAGAAAGATCTAACACCCACAGTGCGAGATTGGCTTTGATGCTGGAGGAGTACAGATATACCATCGAAGACAGAAGTGGAACGAGGATGCGACATGTCGATGCTCTGGGTCGCCATCCTGTCTTATATGCAGTTCCTGATTCTTCGGTTGTCCGAGTGAGGAAAGCACAACCAGAAGATTAAGGTCTTAACGCCATCAAGGAGATATGCTAGGAGCAACCTTACAAGGACCGTATGATTCGAGATGAGATACTTTTCAAATTCTGTAAAGGTCGTGAAGTTTCAGATGTACCTAAATCCATGCAACATGAAATTATTAAAAGTGTTCACGGGAGAGGTCATTTCTCTGTCAAGAGATCAGAAGAAAATCGTAAGTGTCGTATGAAATTGTGTAAATGGTCTCTTAAATAACAGAAAGACTGAAAACAGGAACGATTCCAGCATCCTTTGTGCAAGGAAAGTGCGCCATTACATACATATCACGTATATCATATTGGACAATTGGAATTGAGTCATAAAGGATATCGTCACATATTTTCAGTTGTTAATAATGTTAAAAAGTTTGTCTGGCAGAACCCAACAAAGTCTACCACTGCGAAAGAAGTCACTGCGAGATTTGAAGCACATAAGGAAATCTATGGAAGCTCTGAAGAAATAATATTTGACCGAGGATCAGCCTTCACATCTCATGAGTTTGAAGATTACTGCAAAACTGAAAACATTAAATATGTGCTCATTACAACTGGATTATCACGATCGAATGGTCTAGTAGAGATAGGGTTACAAACGAAGATGTATTAAGACGAGTGGGAGAGATGTTTCTAGCGATTCCAAATGAAGAGAAGAGATAGGTTGGTAGGACACATACTAAGACACCCAGGAATAGCAAGCTTAGTTATGGAAGGAAGGGTCGATGAAAAAGAACTGTAGGGGTAGACCAAGGTTAGATTATGTTAAACAGACTGCCTCGGATGTAGGGTGTGGTAGCTGTGTAGAGATGAAACGATTAGCTCAGGACAGGGAGGCATGAAGAACTGCATCAAACCAGTCAAAAGACTGAAGACTCAAACAACAAAAACACTGATATATATATATATATATATATATATATATATATAGTGTGCATGAATGCTGCTCAAAATCTATCTTCAAACAGAGCTGCAAACTGTTTACGTGAACAGATTCTACGATATTGAGTCCAGAGTTCAAATGTTCTTAGAATGTTACTAGGCAGTTGGAAGTCCCGTGGGCTCTGTAAGTAAGCGAACTGATGGCTGCTAAGGCATATGTTGTAAGTGGAAAAAAATATGCATAGGTCCGTATACTAGTATGGCAATTGCATGGAGTTTAACATCGAAAATTATAAACGTGCATATGATTAAGTCTAACATATCTTGAACTTACAGTGTGCTTAGTCTTAAGTTTCTTTCACACACTTATTCAGAGACATTGAATGTGGGGATCTAAAGACTTGAGCATATTAATACACAGTTGATAGCCATGGTAACTCTTATTATAAGCACTGTCTTATGAACTACAGCATACATCGCACATACAAAACCTGTATGAAATCTATTTGTAGATATGGACGTCACATGCGGTTATACATTGAACCTATCACAATGCATAGAATTATGTTGACAACACGGCCATGTATGGGTTGTTAAAATTAATCTGAAATACCATGAGATACAAATGTGCCAATTCTGGAAGATTTTTTTTTTCTTAGTATGGATTACATGCAGTTAAACATTGCACCTATCAGGATGCGTAGAATCATGTTGGCAACGCTGTGATATATGGACTCAAGAAAACTAATCTGAAATATATGTCTATATGTGTGCCTATTCTGGAACAGATCCCACGTAAATCTTCTGAGATATTCAACTTAGAGTCAATTTTCAACTGTAATTGTTTAGCATTTGGTAGCACTGCCATTGTATTCAAATATGGCCTGAAACTCTGGAAGAAATCTTAATTCATACCACATTTGGTTTTGACAGCTGCAGCCCCTTAGGATTTGATATGGTAGGGAACTCAAAGACAGAGAACGTTGCGCAGACACACATTTGATCTCATCAGTCTACGTTTTCATCATTTTTCCAAAATGGGAAAAGTACAATAAAACTTAAAAGCGACGGTACCGTAACTGTATGTTTGGGTCACTAGCATGATGACATGCGAAGAGCAATTGTCATAAAAAGTGAAGTGCTTTAGGATTGTTGAAGTTAATGCTGCGGAGCAGCACGGGTCTTCTAGTTATGTTCTTAAAACAATGGTTTGATCATGAATTCTTTCCTCAACAGCCAGTACACACCGTTTAGTAACTCATTCAATTCCTCTGGTGAACAGACCAAGTTACAATGTCGTCAGGAAATCACTGAGGCAAAATTACTTACCTTGATCCTTTAATTCGACTTAAAATATCATTCTAGTTTACTCCGTAGCTTGCTAAATGTATAGATTGAAAAGTACGAGTAATAAAACGCAGCCTCAATACAGATGGCGGATATACTGTACTAGACGAACGAGTTGTACATGCCCAACAAAAACTAAACAATATAGTGTAAATAGGTGGATATCTAAGAAAAGAAATGAAGGAAGAAATAACTAATGCGGTGAGTATCTTAGATTATTTCATTGCAGTGAAAAAGGTTATGAACAGTGAAAATGTTAAGATGCAAAATACAATGTTACCAAGGAATGAGGTTAACATAAGTAAAGATATCGTTAACACAGAGGGGGAAGACAGAAGTGTACCGGGACTAGTGGCACAGCCTGGCGACAGCAAACTGGATCTCATGAATCCTAACCACGACTTACTGGATGCCTTGCAAGCAATCCCAGCAGCTCACTCATGGCCTACAACACATTACAAGAGATTATCACAGATAACGGCATGCAGAAGATGAATCAAATGATGGATGTACTCACAAACAGCATAAAATGCCTAATAACGAAAAAATAAATCTCCACAGCAACCAACACCAAATTCACAATGTGCGCCATCTGCTGACCCACTCCTAGAAGCTTCAGGGGGCAACGGCGAACAGTGCCAATCTAAATCTGCCAGCCAAATGCTCAATCAAAATTTTCATGAAACATCCTCTATCAAAAAATCTGGTATACCACAAGACAGTTCTCATCCCGCTCTGGCATCCAACAAGGAAGTATGTGAGTTTCTTGACAAAGATCAATATACCACTGCAACGCAAACTTCTTCTAAGCCATACTTACAATATTTTGGGAGGCGCTTGCCAAACATCAGGAAACATAGAGATGATAATGCTAAATTAGAGCATATAATACACTTTCTTGACAACAACATGGACTTCAAGATTGATCAAAAGATTACCCACATCCTAACACAACAGTCTCACATTGATAAGCCTTTCGCCAAAACGAGGTATGACATCGCTCGAAATGCAGAAAGCCTCAACACATCTGAGCAAACTACCAATTTTGCGACTTCGCACAGGCAGTGTCAAACAAAGAGCGACACTCACAGGCAAGACAAGATATCACCGGTAGCAAGAAGCTCAAGATATCTTGGAGATCTCACAAGAGAGAAATACCCAAAGACACAAGTGGACTCAGTGCAGGAAAACACAATTCCAGTTAGGCAAGTCAGACATGGAGAAGGAAGAAACCAAATGACAGTTAAGATAGTAGCGTCAACAGAAACTAGGGATCTCTCATATCAAGAAGATAATGGAATAGTTCCCAGAACACAGTCACATGATGGCAATAATACTCGACCGATGTTGTTAAGCGAAAACGAGGAACGAGAAACTCGACAGTTCAAACACCAACAATTATAGGGACCAAGCCCAATCTCATAAGAAATTAAAATGAAGTACACCGTACCAAACTTCAAGCATTTTCACAAAGAGCATGGCTCTACATTGGCCGAGCACAACCACAGAGAAGATTTAGGGGCACTTAAAGGAAATACAGGTAACGGGTATACAGGAATGTGAACAACTCAAATCTAAAGGTTCCCTCAGAGCATTCAAACTCGGAATACCCCTTGAGAACCTTCGTAAGGTAATCGCTCCGCAACTTTGGCCAAACGAGGCCATCGTTAGACGATATCGACTTTTTTGACCCCAGCGAGAAGGAGCAAGGTTTGAGGATTAACATCCTCCTGTGGAACATGGAAGGCCTAAAAGGTACTCTCGCCATATCCCGGGAAATCTCCTAAAAATCAAGACATCCTTATATTAACTGAAACTCTTACTACAAAGACAATAGACATATCAGGATTCTACTCAAAACATATCTTTGCCACCCAAGGACCAAAAGGAAGACCCAAAGGGGATATTATCTTGCTACTTTAAACCCACTTTCGGTTAGTGGTCACTAGTACGTACAGATACAGACACTATGATTCTAAAATCTGAAGAGCTAACAATAATTGCCCTTTATATCGAGCCTTCGACACCAATAAAGGATGTCCTAACAACAATGTTAACTGCAATAAAGGCAGTAAAAACCTGTAGCAATATAATCATCGACGGGGACTTCAACAGCAGACTGGATGTGGACAATCATAGGAGTAAAGAACTACTACTCTTAAGGAAAGAAGAAGTTTATGCCTTAGTCAATTTGCCGGAGGACAAGACATATTTCGCTTACAACGGAAGTAGCACAATTTATTTAATATTCTTCAAGAGAGCCGAGATTACGCTCAAGGACTACAGAGTATGCTCCTCAAGAGCAGAAACACCAATTAAGAAACATTGCCTTGTCATAGCCAGCTTCACAATAGCTAGCCATGCACAGGAACCAGATAATCTTTTCGAATAGCACCTCTTGAAAGTTAAAACGAGAACATGCTCATGCAAAATATGGGCAAGCTTATCCACTTTAATAACACGATAAAGGCAAACGACAATGAATCAGCCGCATCTGTTATATAAGATATCATTAGATCGCTAACTACCACACGCACAGCAAGAAAATCTCAAGAATGGTGCAATGAAACCTGCTACATATAGAAACAACGAGTCTTACAAGCCCTCCATATAGCAAAAGCCAGCAAAAACAGCCAAAACTTAGCTACTTATAATCAGTCATCTAAGGAAGAAATACAAGGAACTCCTTCAAAATACAAGAAAGGATTTCATAGAACTAGAAACGGCCAGGATGGTGGAAGATGACAAGAATAACCCGTACAAGCCTTGAAACCTAGGAAAACACAAATCACGGGTAAAATTGACATGACCACCAGGGAAGAACACTTCTCTGCTGTCTTTAACCAGAAGGGAGCCACGGTAGCATACCAAAAGAAAATTCCCACTACAAAAGAAACGAATATCAGAGCATTCTCGAAAAGGGAAGTTCAAGATGCTGTAATGAGCTTGAGAAACGGGAAAGCACCCGGTCCCAACGACATTTTTAATGAACATATCAAGACAGCTGCTAACAAGTTACTTTCAGCATATACGTATCTCATAAATCTATGCCTGCAAACAGGGGGCATACCAGAGTCATAGAAAACCTCCACTATAAAAATACTATACAAAGGGAAAAGAGACACGTGCCTTCCAAACTCTTACCGAGGGATAGCCCTGGAGAATAGCCTGTTGAAGATTCTATCAAAGCTTGTGACAAATAGAACAATAGAAGAAATAAATATTAAAATTCCAGACGAGCATTTTGGTTTTAGAAGTGGAAGAAACACGATACAGGCAATCAAAAATATCTCCGTGACATAGATGAAGTCCTTTGAACACATAGAGGTAAATTCCATGCTGTGTTCGTCGATTTTAAGAAGACCTTTGATAACTTTAGTAGGACCATCATCTCCACGAAACTAGACTCGTTAGTCCAGGGGGGAAAAAAATATCTTCTTTTTCTGATTCACATGTTGAGGGGTATCAATGATCAAATTTCTGATAATATAATGATATCAAGTGAAATTATACACACCCACGGAGTATTACAGGGTGATCCATCCAGTGCTCTGCTTTATAACGCAGCCACGTACGACATCGTCTGAGCAATCACATAAGTTTCGAAGGAAACAAGGATATACATCTATGCTGAAGACCTAGTTCTGGGATCTCATGACATTTATGCAGTCCAGACGGCAACACGTGCACTAGAGATATGGCCAGATGACGACTTCCAAGTCAGCACAGACAAGACGGATTACATCATCTTCAGGAAAGGTGCGCGGATAGCTCAAAAACACGCAGTGTTTTACAAACAAAAACACCTACGGAATGTAAATAGCTTTAAATACCTAGGCTTGACCTTGCAAAAGACAATAACGCTTTCAGAAATCATACAAGACAACGAGCGGTAGCAGTTTCTAAAGCTATATTTGACATCAAAGCCATTACCAAATTATAGCTGAAGTCCGCCATACTACTGTTTGACGCCGAAATCATACCAATACTCAATTATAGGATTGAGGTGGTTTGGCACAAACTAAGCGTTGGAGATTTCCTAACACTTGAGAAGTTAAAAAGGCGGTGATTGGCGTTTCTAACTACTTCCGCTCAAGGCTCATATACGAACTTGCTAGAGAGCCCTTCTTATTAGAGGATTCTTGCTGCCATCTACGGACACCTGGAAGAGGTCAATAGAAGACCGCACCTTAAAAAGAGATGATATTTGGATGCCACGACAAATAGAGCCGGAACAGAAGCTAACAAAGACTTAAGACATTTTGTCAATTCACTATCGGTGCATAGCCACCACCACTTCACGTGCAAGTCGAAATGCTTCCACAAACCCAACCCGATGTGAATTGTGAACGCTAACATGTGATTAACTGCACAAGCCGTGGAAAATCCACCATTGATCAATACACAGGTATCTTTTGCAATTCGCACAATTTGTAAGTATTTGCAATTAATATATAAAATGCAGCCTTTCCTTATAAGTTACTAACTAGCATTCTCTCTTTCATATCCATCGAACCTAATAACTACTAACTGGTTGCAGACACTCTCCCATCCCCAGTTTTACTCCAATCAACGTTATCACCTGCTTTTTAAAGACTAAATATGGCACGAAAGTTTCCTTCTTGTTCTTTATTCTACCTTCTAAGATCAGTCTAATACCTCATACAGCAACCCTTGTTCCCAAGATGTTTAAGCAAAGTGGTTTTCACATAAGTCGGCTGCCATCCACTTGTTTATAATCCTATTTAGAAACTTTCAGGCGTGAGTCATCAGACTCGTATGTCAGTTGCTGTTTCGCAGAGTATACGGATGATGACATAGGCTACTGTTTATACTACGTTTTTATAACCCTTAACATACCTGTCCAAAAATCCTACGTAATAAGAAGCGAAATAAACTGAACAGATCTTCAGTCATACCAACTCAGTTGGTAGGCTCATCAGCGGGATCTTGGAGTAGCGAACTGTGCACTACCTCCCTTCTTATGTAGCATACCTGCGCTTCTTTACTGCAAGAGCTAAGAGTTCAAGAAGCCATTCACCACCCTATAAAGGCTTCCAAAACGATCGTATATTGGCTCTCACAGCCACGGAATTAAAACCCAGAATTTTTTCTACCTTGGTGTTCCTAGGCGAATCTCCACACAAGACACGGCTTTCGCCCCACTTGCTTGTAGTGCTATCAGTAATTTTCAGTCATCTAACCAAGTGGCGTCCAGACACCCATTCTAAATCTGGTGTATTTTCCAATCAGACTTGTTGGCAACAGTGATAGGACGTGGTATGACGTAATTGTGTGTGCATCAAACATGGCTGTCGTAGTTGAAAACATTTATTTACGTAATGAAACAAATATTTCCGGTGCAGCATAGTAATTGCAGTTCCTATTCACTCCCAGAAAGGTTTGTGAATCAAGAATTATTGATTTTTAGTACCATTTGGCAGATATATAACACAAGTGTTTTTAATTGTTCTATCAATACGGATCTACACAATTTGCTATTATGGCAAGTATTTTTGCTTATTATGAAACATTGAAGTGTGCCTCGTTAGATATTAAGTAAAGTTGTTCTAAAGTT
This sequence comes from Meconema thalassinum, assembly GCA_946902985.2. Lineage (NCBI taxonomy): Eukaryota > Metazoa > Arthropoda > Insecta > Orthoptera > Tettigoniidae > Meconema > Meconema thalassinum. The sequence goes on along the minus strand of OX336395.1, from coordinate 258,730,611 downwards.
ATTTAACCATTATCAGTGTGATCAAACACATTCAAGGATGCACTTACAAATTGCACACTTCAGAATATTTGTTTTTCTTCTGACTCGAAATTAAATCCTGGTTCATACTACAAAATAAGCAGTTTTATCAGTGCACAATTCATGCAATTTACTATTAGCATATACTAATAATAGCTCAGGCTTATTTTTCCGGTTGGTTCAGTCTGACAAGCTAATTGTGTCTTTCAACAAACCACTTTTCATCTGTCTATCCAATGAGTGATCTACTTCAAGATCAAGACTTCTGTGTAACATCACAGAAACCAAAATTTAAAAAAAAAAACGACCGATCCGTAATTCGACCAAGGAGAAGGTGAATTTAAAGACAAGTACGGTAACCAAATTGTTTTCACATAAAATACTCTATTAATGTTACCAAGAAAGCTGAAGCTACGAAATTACAAATCACCCCTGCTGTATTAAGATACCAGTATAGTTAATATCCTGAAGAAAAAAAACCACACACACACAACTCAATCCTATCTGATTCAAAGTTTACAGTAGTTGTAATTCACCTTTGATAAAGTTGCTACATGTAGCACTATCAGGTGAGGAGGAAGCGGTTACATTCACAGTTTTAGGTTAGTCAAAGAGAGCAAATGCCCTGGATACAGGAACACAATAGTGGAGGTTATAAGTACCGGTACTGGATCTTTCTTTAATAATAATAATAATAATAATAATAATAGACTAATAATATCGTATGGCCTCGATGCCGGGTGCAAGCTTTGTTATTTGACACACAGAGGGTAGCTTGCATGACGAATTTCGTTGTTCCTTGAAGCACTAGGAACGTCAAGTAGGTTAGATATCTAAACTCCTTGAACACTATAGCGCTTTCTAGTAGAGAAATGAGGAACATTGTGTTGGCGGAAACTCCCGAGATTAATTTTGCCATTATAAACACGGCCTACTGAATTCAAATGGGTTCTTTGACATGCCAACATCGTATAATATGCGTGTCGTAATTTTAGCCACCTTTCAAAAATCACTTACCATGGCCAGGAGCGAACCTGCAAGCTAGAGGTTAGCAAACCGACTCGTTAACCACTCACCCTCCGTGGCAAGCTATCTTCCTTTAAAAACTCTATCACAAATATTTCCTGGCCTTAGCCATATGCGAGTCGGTTTTCCACACATCAGAAACAGTAAGCATCACTTATAGGTTATAAGTGTCGAGGTCATATCCTTAATATTCATACCGGATATCATCAACAGAGTAGCACAACTTTATTGTATACTTCCAACAGTGGGAATTCGGAATGAGAATTGATAATTTGTGGGCTGCTAAGTGAAAAATTAAACCACTGCAGACAGGGAATAACTGAAACCAATATGTTCAGTGACAGATATAATAAGAGGATATCTAATATTGACAACAAACCTCTTTCACGTCCAACATTTCTAGTTTACATGTATCAATGAGAAGTAATGCTTTTTCTTATTATGTTGTTTACTTACTCATCTTGAATATTTCCACTTGGACCACTCTCTTCATCCTGGGATTCTTCTTTTATATCCTAGTGAAATGAATGACCCATAAATTTCTCTGCTATTAACTTACGCTTCTACACAATAAATAACAGTTCCACTGAACGTAAGGATATAACAGCTTTACAACTGACTGAGATAAAAAACAGGATTATACTAGTCTTCCCTTGTTCTGATACATCAAAGCCATCAGTCCTTTATAACTTGCTGTAATTCAAGTAAATCCAAGTGTGAAAGGGAATGCGTCAACAGTGCTATAAAGGAAGTAATAGGCTTAAGGATTGAAGAAAAATCATTAATTTTGAAATTTCTAGCAGTAACTATGTAAGGGAATTTTACTCTATTAGTCCTAGCGTTTGCTCCACTTCAGACACAGCACCTAATACATATCCTTATCCCTATCATGTGACTTGGCCCTTAATATTTGTACCCGCAGAGCTTTTGACAATGAACTTATAAATCACTCATATATGCAAGGCAAGCAATATTCTACACGAACTTTTCCACTAAACACAGCACAATTTTTGATTAAGGCTAATAAATTAAAACTAAAAATTAGCGGAAGCGAATGATCTGCCTCTCCAGAGAGTATATTCTAGACTATATAACCAATATAATGCTAATAACAGCGGACAGTAGGCTTACTATATTCGCATTATACATTGACAGCAGTTATCAAACTGATTGGGGTAGCACGAATTAGGACTTTTTCTTCTAAAACTCAGCACCTTCCCTTTCATCCGGGTCCCCTACAGCGGTAAATTGTAATATTACAAGCCTATATGAATTAAAGTGTGTTATTCTCTTAAGGCTGGCATAGGCCTAAATAGTGTTCGAACCTGGTGGTTGGATTTATGAGGAAGCATTCTTGTTCTTGTAAACAATCATATCCAGCCACCAGAATATTGAAAGCTTATCTGCAGTGCCATTGTTTTTTCTCTCCAGTTGAATATCTTAGTGTATAGGAGCGATGACATATATAATTGTATTTTACTTTTCTATTTGAATTATAATACCTAGTTGTAAGTTGTTGTATTTATAGAATTACATTTTCACATTGATATAATAGAGTAAGGTATAAATAGTTGCCCAATGACATTTTATCTCTGGTGGTGCATAACTTTATACTCATATTTTTTCTCAAATGCAAGAGTTAGAGTCTGCAAGCGCCTTTCAGCATTTGCGCGATTGTTATTCAGAGGTGAATGATCTTTCATCCTGTAACAAGGGACGTGCATTTATTGCGGCTTCTACACTGGTAAGGATGGTGTTCCAAGTTTCATGGTTCACTTAACTGCGTCCTAGGGTCTTCCTTAAGCAGCGTTTTACCGTGCCAAGATCTATTATTATAATCTTATATCTTATCTTATATCTTTATATATATATATAATAGCAGAAGTACCCGTTCTTCAAACGGTGTTATGTATTAACACCAGACATTATCAATTGAGCTACTGTTGCAATGGTTAGCGGTTTGTCATTCCTTCATAAGTTTATCAGAACGATGTTAGTTTTCTTGGAATATCACACACACTGTTAATTTAAGGGCCTTAAAATGTGGTTATCGGAGACTCCTTATAGACTCGCTAATTTTGTGTCTCACAATGAGAAGCGCAAAATATGCTTTGATCGTCCTTCTAGGATAATTTTTATATTTCGCCTATTTGAGCATGTATTTTGAGAAGATTTTCCCTATATCCACCCTTCTACTGTATGAAAAGTACGGTGAGGAGTTTTATAAATGATTGGTGTATTGACTCATGTTTACCATACCTAATTTTACTATGCACCATGCATCCGAACACGATATATAGGCGTACATAAAGACACACAGAAAGACAGACAGACAATTCTATTGTCTACAACATATCACCCAGATATCCAAATATGGGTATATCTACCATACGTATCAAACAAAATCATCCCTACGATGAACCCGTATGTCGACAAAAAAAAAAAAGATTAGTTAAAATGTGCTCTCAAACTAAATACACCTAAGGTGTACTTCCTGACGTGAAATAGATTTGACAGCCTTGTAGACGAAACGCAATAAACCTCACATAAAAATGAATCTCTACGTTGTGTTAGGTCCCCATACACAGAAAGACCTCTTTCATAAATTATAAAGGCTTGTGGTGCATGAAAATTCAGGTTATTTAGCCTCAAATGGCCCAAATTCCTAAAAGCCGCAAAAAATGCTCATGCAATTCAGGAATTTTTGAAAATAATGTTGCTGTTTGTAGATATAATAGACTTTCTGTACTATATGTCGCACGTGAAATTGCATGAAAAAATTCTAGGTTACCCCTTGACCCCCTTAATTGCATTGACGAATTATACGGTCTACTGTACGTCGGTTCCGTGATAACCTTATAGCCATTTGCAAACTTTCACAGAAATGTAATAAATGGAGTAGCCTAATAATATCGTATGGCCTCGGGTGCTGGATGCAAGCTTCGTAATTTGACATCCATAGGGTAGCTTGCATGTCGAAATTTCGTTGTTCCTTGAATCCTATGAAAGTCAAGGAGGGTAGATATCTAAGCTCCTTGAACACTATAGCGCTTTCTAGTAGAGAAATGAGGAACTTTGTGTTGGTGGAAACTCCTGAGGTTAATTTTGCCAATATGAACACGGCCTACTGAATTCAAATGGGTTCTTTGACATGCCAACATCGTATGACATGCGAGTCGTATTTCTGCCGCCTTTCAAAAATCACGTACAGGCCGGACGTTTGTTTTAGACGATTGCCCTTGACCTTGAAGCCTGCGGGTGAGCATGTACAAAGTCACTCTCTCACCCTATCACTTCACATTTGTACCACCGATCTGATGTAATATAATTCCAGACTTGAGCAGACAGTACAGTCAACGTCGAAGTATTGTGTGACACGGAAGTACACGTTACGTAGTTACGAACATAACGCCATTATATTTGCCAGTGACTATACTTCAGCAATAGTGTGAAACAGCTTTATCAATGATCGAAGCGCTTGGGGCAGCTGATAACAACACAGGTACTGTAGTAACTCGCCTCCTGGCTTCCATTAAGATTTTTCACTCGTCTAAAACAAATGTCCGGCCTGTACCACGGCCAGGAGTGAACCTGCAATCTTGGGGTTAGTAGACCGACACGCTATCCACTCACCCACCGTGGCAAGGTATAAATGGAGTGACATTGCTTCTTACAGAAATAGATGGAAGTTGGATGCCACCCCTTGAGATAATGTTGTCATGGTTACCGATTTCCATTCCTTCATTAGTTTCTTAAATTAAATTAAATTATTTTTCTGGGAATATTTCAGATACTGTTGGTTTTAGAGCCTTATAATGTAGTTTTCGAGGCCCCCAAGTTTTGTTTCTGGCACCGAGGGGCTTTGTCTCCTCGTTGTACGCCATAATATAATACAAATAATAATATTTTTTATTTTTTTGGTCGTGAGGCCTCCTGAGAGGCCGAGTGCAGGTCTTTCTATTCAACGCCCGTGGGCGACCTGCGCGTCGGGATGAGAGATGGAATGGATGAAGATGAATGCAACTGGGCAAGGATGTGGAAGGAAGCGGCCGTGGCCTGTCAGAAGGTACTGTCCCAGCATTTGCCTGGTGTTGAAAATGGGGAAACCACGGAAAACCATTTCAAGGACAGCCGACGGTGGGGCTCGAACCCACGCGTCTACCGAGTCAGCAGAGAGCTTAGCCCCATGGCCTAACGCAGCGCTTTAGCCAGCGTAGCCACTACTGTCGGTAATAATAATAATATAATATAGGGATAGGAATATAATAGACCTGCCGTACCACACCCGCAGGTGTAAATCGCGTGAAAAAAGTCTAGTGTACCCCTTGACCCCCTTTAGCGCATTATATGTATTGATGAATTTTACAGCTTAATTTGGTTCCGTGATAATCCTCTAGCCGTTTTCAAACTTTCACACCAATGTAATTAATGGAATTGCATTGCGTCTTACAGCAATAGAGAATCTGTTGCCATGGTTACCGGCTTGTATTCGTTCATTAGTTTATTAAATGAAATTAGTTTTCTGGGAATATCTCATAAATGGTTGGTTTTAGGGCCTTAAAATGTGGATTTCGAGTTTTGTCTCTCACATTGAGGGGCTGAAAATGATCTTTGTCTCGTCCTTCTACTCCTATTTCAGCATGTATTTTAAGGGGTAGGCCCTCTTTTATGAGAGGTACGGAGAAGGGTTACATCAATGATTAGTGTCATGCCTCTGATGGATATCTGTACCAAATTTTACGTTGATACACCCAGCCGTTCTCGAGTTATAAGGGAACAAAGTTGTCCACAGACAAACAAACAAACAGACAGACAGACCAAAAAATTATTTTCGCGCGCATCCATAATAAAACAGTCAGAAACGCGTAAATAACTCAATTTTCCGTAGAAATTGCGAAAAAAACATACAAACTTTAATTTTTACTAGTTGAAACCCGTCAAAAATGACGGTCAATAGAAAAATATTTACTGAAGAATTTTCTTATGTAGGCCTACTGTATATTCTTTGTACGATTATTTTTTGGCTCTATTGAAACTATAAGGGCGTCAAAAGATTGCACTCTCAACATTGCAAAATACTGCTGGCCATGACTGAAAAATTGATGAGGCAAATTGAGACCTATACGTTCCAGAGTTTTCCCTTGAGCTTCATTGATTGTGACAGAGTATGCCAAATAAATTGGAAAATATTGCCTCTTAAAACAAAATGATAGTGTTTTATCGGATGCTGTTAAATCAAGTAGAAGGATTAGACCTCTCTGCCTAATTTTAACTGCACTTATTATTTCCAAATCCAAGCAATATAGTTGCATTTAGGAGCCCTTGGGAAACGTTCAGATTTCTAAGCAGCATAACGGTTCAAGCGTTTGGAATATGTGGAGGCAAGTCATTTAGTTCCAAGGAATTCAAGAACTCTGAGGAGTCTAATAAAACTGGCCGCAAACCGTCACATATAATTTTGGAATATAACGAAGAAATGCGATGATGTGCACCTCCATACATCTTAAAACAATGTGGACCGTATGGGTGTGGCACAGTAACATTGGCACCAAATGAAACGAAGGACATAGCATTGTACTGCCGATTAGTCTCTCTGAAATTCCTTGAGATATCATCTCCAGTGAAAAATAATTGTTGCAGCATGTCAAATATTTTATATTTAGTCAGATTAATTTTACCACTACAACAGCAAAGGTCAAAGTAACCAAGTGTAGATTTCTCTCAAGAGAAATACAGTGCAGAACAATGTTTACATTTGTTCGTCAAGGACCCTACACTGTAACGGTATAGTATCTGGAATTGTATCTGAAAAGCCGTATTCATATTGGAGTTTAAAAGTGGCTTCGTATCTTTTTTTTATTTATAGCAGCATTTCTCCCCAAATTAACGTCATATTAAATAATACTATAGTGGCCTGCATCAACGCAGCAGCCAAATATTAAATAGCAAACAATAACTTACTTCCATTGCCAAAATCAACTGCGTGGTTATACTCATTGTTATGTACTCTAAAAAAATAATCAATAAACAATAATATTCACTTATACAACTAAGTTCAGAGACTTCCATTCTCAAGTTGGTTGCTGATGAGAATGCGATGAGACTGATCGCCAATAATAAAATCCTTGCAATTTTTGCAATTTGCTTGCAAACGCAACTCAGGATGACGAACTTCATTTTGAAATAAACAGAATGAAACTGCTCTAAATAATCAATTTCCATCACCTGTTGAAGGTACAATACTTTGCATTTCCATGACAGTAAATTATGCAAGGGAGCATAGAATCACTTCGCCACTACTGGAATGAAGGAAGGAAGCTTGTAGTTTAACGTGACCGTTAATCTTGAGATCATAAGCCACGGGACCTCCTTTTTACGTGGAATCCGAACCACGGGACATGGCATTTCACTTCGAAAATCTCACATGCATTGACCGGGAATCGAACCCGGACCACCTTGGTGAGAGGCATACAGCTGAGCCGCTGAGCCACCACGCCCCCCTCTACTGGAATGAGCATGGACTCACTTCGCCAGCCACCGTAATGGAGGGAGTTTTAGAATTATATGTTCAGTGTTTTTCAAAGATCGTATTAACACAGGGAAGCCCAGTCTTAAGGCTACATTCTGAGCTATCGCCCCAGATTCCAGGTTCGATCCCTGCTCTGCCAAGAAATTTAATTCTGGTCTGAGGGCAGGAACGGGGCGCAGTCTTGAGGCAAACCTAAGAAGAGCAAAATTTGATTCCCATCTCAACAATCTTGGATGTGGTTTTCCGTGGTTTCCCACTTCCACTCCAGGCAAATACCGGGATAGTTCCTAACTTAAAGCCTCAGTCGTCAACTCTCCATTCCCCATACTAATTACAATTGCACACATCAATACAGCCATCACATTAACACAGGTTATCAGAGAAAGGTTTACACTCACACAACAAAGTAGACGGCGCTGAGTGACCACGATGTCTGAGTCCATCAAATGGATTATGTTCGACAATTTTCTCTCAAGGCGAAGCGATTGTGCCGATTTTTATTTAATAATTTAAAAGTATCTGGCAACGTAAATAATGGAGAATTCCTTACCTTACGGGAATAATAAACGTAACATATGTTTAGACAATGTAATACCAATTGCAAGACAGAATAATTGGGAAATAAAATTACATGTCTGAGGTGGGAATCAAACTCCTCCGACGATGCATAATCAATTTCGTTGTCCACAATGTTAGCCGCTGAGCCACCCAGACAACGAAATTAGAGTGCAATATTAAGTGACGTAAACAACAAACGCACTCAACTGCCAGTTATAGTTCATCAATATGTCCCTTATTTCATGATTCTATTCCAGTATATATCGGGATACAACATAAGCGATATTTCCCTTTTCAATTCTCATAAACAAAGATCACACTACGATACGGTGGATCGTTTATCCGCCATTTCTCTCATGAAGAAACGCCATTGTGGCAACGCGCAATAGCCACATATTATACATTTTTCTTTAAACATATAAAAATATACCGTAACATATACAGTATTTTCCTTTTAAAGACACACTGCAAATCTGCATGCCAAGAGCTTTCGTTAGAATGCCATACGAAGCCAATCGGTTAAGTCGTTTTCAAAATCTCGTGTGTACAAAAAATACCTTAGTGTTTTAAATATATATGGCAACAGAGAATTCGTTACTTTACGGGAATGATAAAAGTGAAATACATTTCTACAATGTAATACCAATCGTAGGACGGAAGAAAACAAAAGAAACATATCCGAGATGGGAATCGAACCTTCTCGACCATGCAAAGGATGGCAACAGAGAATTCGTTACTTTACGGGAATGAAAAAAGTGTAATATGTCTCTACAATATAATACCAATCGTAGGAAGGTAGAAAATGAAAATAAAAGAACGTATCCGAGGTGGGAATCGAACCCTCTCGACCATGCAAAGGATGGCAACAGAGAATTCGTTAGTTTACGGGAATGAAAAAAGTGAAATATGTCTCTACAATGTAATACCAACCGTAGGTAGGAAGAAAATGAAAATAAAAGAACGTATCCGAGGTGGGAATCGAACCCTCTCGACCATGCAAAGGATGGCAACAATGAATTCGTTACGTGACGGGAATGATAAAAGTGAAATATGTTTTTAAAATGTAATACCAATCGTAGGAAGGCAGAAAACGAAAATAAAAAAACATATCCGAGGTGGGAATCGAACCCTCTCGATCATGCATAATACATATTTCTAGGCAGTAACCTTATCCCCTTGACCATCCAGACAACTATGGGCCGCTTCAATATTAAGCTATCTAACCAGTATACACGCTCAACCTGCAGTTTAAGTACTTCAATTCGTGGTTTATTTAATATAATTCTAATTCAATGCATATTGTAAAAACATAATTAACATTATTGGAGACCCTTTTTTAATTCTCATAAACAAAGATCTCAGTTAGACGCGACCGGAATCGCCATTTTCCTTGTTGAGAAAGGCCATTGTGCGCATGCGCGGGAGTGTCAAATATTACATATTTCTTTAATCATTTAAAAATATACCGTAACATATATATTCCTTTTAAAGAAACTCTGAAAATCTGCATGCCAAGAGCTTTCGTTAGAATGTCTTACGAAGCCAATCGGTTAAGTCGTTTTCACAATCTCGTGTGTACAAAAAACAGCTTAGTGTTTTAAATATATAGATGGCAACAGAGAATTCGTTACTTTACGGGAATGATAAAAGTGAAATACATTTCTACAATGTAATACCAATCGTAGGAAGGAAGAAAACAAAAAAAACATATCCGAGATGGGAATCGAACCCTCTCGACCATGCAAAGGATGGCAACAGAGAATTCGTTACTTTACGGGAATGAAAAAAGTGTAATATGTCTCTACAATATAATACCAATCGTAGGAAGGAAGAAAATGAAAATAAAAGAACGTATCCGAGGTGGGAATCGAACCCTCTCGACCATGCAAAGGATGGCAACAGAGAATTCGTTAGTTTACGGGAATGAAAAAAGTGAAATATGTCTCTACAATGTAATACCAACCGTAGGTAGGAAGAAAATGAAAATAAAAGAACGTATCCGAGGTGGGAATCGAACCCTCTCGACCATGCAAAGGATGGCAACAATGAATTCGTTACTTGACGGGAATGATAAAAGTGAAATATGTTTTTAAAATGTAATACCAATCGTAGGAAGGCAGAAAACGAAAATAAAAAAACATATCCGAGGTGGGAATCGAACCCTCTCGATCATGCATAATACATATTTCTAGGCAGTAACCTTATCCCCTTGACCATCCAGACAACTATGGGCCGCTTCAATATTAAGCTATCTAACCAGTATACACGCTCAACCTGCAGTTTAAGTACTTCAATTCGTGGTTTATTTAATATAATTCTAATTCAATGCATATTGTAAAAACATAATTAACATTATTGGAGACCCTTTTTTAATTCTCATAAACAAAGATCTCAGTTAGACGCGACCGGAATCGCCATTTTCCTTGTTGAGAAAGGCCATTGTGCGCATGCGCGGGAGTGTCAAATATTACATATTTCTTTAATCATTTAAAAATATACCGTAACATATATTTTCCTTTTAAAGAAACTCTGCAAATCTGCATGCCAAGAGCTTTCGTTAGAATGTCTTACGAAGCCAATCGGTTAAGTCGTTTTCACAATCTCGTGTGTACAAAAAACAGCTTAGTGTTTTAAATATATAGATGGCAACAGAGAATTCGTTACTTTACGGGAATGATAAAAGTGAAATACATTTCTACAATGTAATACCAATCGTAGGAAGGAAGAAAACAAAAAAAAACATATCCGAGATGGGAATCGAACCTTCTCGACCATGCAAAGGATGGCAACAGAGAATTCGTTACTTTACGGGAATGAAAAAAGTGTAATATGTCTCTACAATATAATACCAATCGTAGGAAGGAAGAAAATGAAAATAAAAGAACGTATCCGAGGTGGGAATCGAACCCTCTCGACCATGCAAAGGATGGCAACAGAGAATTCGTTAGTTTACGGGAATGAAAAAAGTGAAATATGTCTCTACAATGTAATACCAACCGTAGGTAGGAAGAAAATGAAAATAAAAGAACGTATCCGAGGTGGGAATCGAACCCTCTCGACCATGCAAAGGATGGCAACAATGAATTCGTTACTTGACGGGAATGATAAGAGTGAAATATGTTTTTAAAATGTAATACCAATCGTAGGAAGGCAGAAAACGAAAATAAAAAAACATATCCGAGGTGGGAATCGAACCCTCTCGATCATGCATAATACATATTTCTAGGCAGTAACCTTATCCCCTTGACCATCCAGACAACTATGGGCCGCTTCAATATTAAGCTATCTAACCAGTATACACGCTCAACCTGCAGTTTAAGTACTTCAATTCGTGGTTTATTTAATATAATTCTAATTCAATGCATATTGTAAAAACATAATTAACATTATTGGAGACCCTTTTTTAATTCTCATAAACAAAGATCTCAGTTAGACGCGACAGGAATCGCCATTTTCCTTGTTGAGAAAGGCCATTGTGCGCATGCGCGGGAGTGTCAAATATTACATATTTCTTTAATCATTTAAAAATATACCGTAACATATATTTTCCTTTTAAAGAAACTCTGCAAATCTGCATGCCAAGAGCTTTCGTTAGAATGTCTTACGAAGCCAATCGGTTAAGTCGTTTTCACAATCTCGTGTGTACAAAAAACAGCTTAGTGTTTTAAATATATAGATGGCAACAGAGAATTCGTTACTTTACGGGAATGATAAAAGTGAAATACATTTCTACAATGTAATACCAATCGTAGGAAGGAAGAAAACAAAAAAAAAACATATCCGAGATGGGAATCGAAACTTCTCGACCATGCAAAGGATGGCAACAGAGAATTCGTTACTTTACGGGAATGAAAAAAGTGTAATATGTCTCTACAATATAATACCAATCGTAGGAAGGAAGAAAATGAAAATAAAAGAACGTATCCGAGGTGGGAATCGAACCCTCTCGACCATGCAAAGGATGGCAACAGAGAATTCGTTAGTTTACGGGAATGAAAAAAGTGAAATATGTCTCTACAATGTAATACCAACCGTAGGTAGGAAGAAAATGAAAATAAAAGAACGTATCCGAGGTGGGAATCGAACCCTCTCGACCATGCAAAGGATGGCAACAATGAATTCGTTACTTTACGGGAATGATAAGAGTGAAATATGTTTTTAAAATGTAATACCAATCGTAGGAAGGCAGAAAACGAAAATAAAAAAACATATCCGAGGTGGGAATCGAACCCTCTCGATCATGCATAATACATATTTCTAGGCAGTAACCTTATCCCCTTGACCATCCAGACAACTATGGGCCGCTTCAATATTAAGCTATCTAACCAGTATACACGCTCAACCTGCAGTTTAAGTACTTCAATTCGTGGTTTATTTAATATAATTCTAATTCAATGCATATTGTAAAAACATAATTAACATTATTGGAGACCCTTTTTTAATTCTCATAAACAAAGATCTCAGTTAGACGCGACCGGAATCGCCATTTTCCTTGTTGAGAAAGGCCATTGTGCGCATGCGCGGGAGTGTCAAATATTACATATTTCTTTAATCATTTAAAAATATACCGTAACATATATTTTCCTTTTAAAGAAACTCTGCAAATCTGCATGCCAAGAGCTTTCGTTAGAATGTCTTACGAAGCCAATCGGTTAAGTCGTTTTCACAATCTCGTGTGTACAAAAAACAGCTTAGTGTTTTAAATATATAGATGTATGTAGAGATATACTGCACCGCTCGGTGTTGACCGTGTTTTATTGCACAAATTTAGATTTTACTCGGTAACCGTTGGAGATACACGAAAAGTGATAAGGACCTTTTGGATAGAAAATTAAATGTTAAATCTTGTGTATGCATCAAAAGTTTGCTATTTCTAAGCGTTCTCTTTTTATTCGAAATGGAAATATGAAATTTCGAAACCTAAGGGTGTAGTGACGTCACATATGTGGGTTTTACTCGCTAACCGTTGGAGATACACGAAAAGTGATAAGGACCTTTCGGATAGGAAATTAAATTTTGAAGCTCATGTGTGCCATCAAAAGTTTGCTATTTGTTAGCGTTCTCTTTTTATTTGATATGGAAATATGAAATTTTGAAACCAAAGGGTGTACTGACGTCACTAAAATGGTCGCCATTTTGTAATAGTGCAAAATATCGAAATTAAAAGTATCCTATAGGTAAACATGGTAAATCAGCTACATCCATGCAAAATTTCATTTAAATCGGACCAGTAGTTCTTGCGTTATTGAGTAACACACAGACAGACAGACAGAAAGTCTGACACACACCATCTCATTTTTATATATTAGTATGATGATGTGTATTTGGTTGGTTGGTTCCTTAGTTTAGGGGCTGCGACAACGCAGTCATGTAGCCCCGTGTACTTTGGGTGTGTGCTGTATTTGTCTGATAACCGGTGTTAATAGGGATGGCTGTATTAGTGTGTGTTATCTGTGATTCAGGTGAAAGGACTGCAGACGATTAATTTTTTCAAGTAGTTCCTACTTTTGCTACCAAATGCTACCGTTCACGACACCTAGCTGCGGACGTGGCTACTAAATGCCAATGCAGTCAGCATCTGGTGGCGAACGTTGGAACCAATATAAGTTAGGGTTATCAAACTAACCTACAAATTTTAGCTTCCACAAGTGTAGTTAGTGGAAGGTTATTTTTCATGTCATAAATCTATGACATGGGACCACCGGCTTTACTTCCCCTCCGAAGGAAGGCATACTGAGGAATTTTTAACGCCGTTAAAAAATCCGACGACTCCGGCCGGGTTTAAACCCGTGATCTTGGGCATGGAAGCTCAGCATGCTACCAGCTACGCCATCGAAGCCGCTATATGTTTATTTACGAGCACTTAAATCCTTCATAATTCTAGGTGCATTTTATAGATGACCGACAGTGGAGTTCGAAGCCACTCGTCTCCCAAATTTGGGGATAGCCTGGTCCCATAACCATCCATGTTAAAACGCGTGGTTATTCAAGTCGGTAAAATAATTATAACAATATATATATATATACTAGCAGAAGTACCCATTCTTCGAACGGTCGTCGGTATTAATAACCAGACGTAATCAATTGACATACTGTTGCAATGGTTAGGGGCTTGGAACCTGTTTGTCGACAAAGATAAATGATTAGTTGAAATATGCTCTGAAACTAATTTACCTAACGTGTACTTCCTGACGTGAAAATAAAATTGAAAACCTCGTAGACGAAATGCAATTCACGTCACATAAAAACTGACCCTGGTCAAGTGCGCATCCAGAGGAAGACCCCTTTAATAAATTATAAAGGCTTGTGGTGCATTAAAATTCAGGTTCTTTAGCCTCCAATGGCCCAAATTCATAAAAGCAAAAAAAAAAAAATGTCAATTCAGGATTTTTTGAATGTTGCTGTTTGAAGATATAATAGACCTTCTGTACGACACATCGCACGTTTAAGTCTTGTGAAAAAATCAAGGGGACCTCTTGACCCCCTTAAGCGCATTGATGAATTTTACAGTTTTTGTTTTTTCCATGATAACCTTATAGCCATTTGCAAACTTTCACATAAATTTTATAATTGGAATGGCATTACTTCTTGCAGAAATAGATGGGAAGTTGGATGTACCTTTTTGAGACACTGTTGTCATGGTTACTGGCTTGCATTCCTAAATTAGTTTATTAAATGAAATTAGTTTTCTGGGAATATCTCAGAAACTCTTGGTTTTAGAGCATTAAAATGTAGTTTTCGGGGACCCTTTACGACTGTTTAGGGGCCCCGAGGTTTTTTTTCTGACACCAAGGGGCTGAAAATGAGCTTTGTCTCGTCGTAGTAGGCCATAGTATCATCATCATCATCCTCTTGCACAGTTTCTAGCCGTTGGCCGGGTCTGTTTGGAACACAGGCCACTCCAACGTCTTCTGTCTTCCTACCATCTCTCAGCTTCCACCCCTGTCCAGTCTTCTCCTCTCTTCGTCACGCTTTCTTCCATCCCTTTCAGCCACCTGTCTCTCGGTCTTCCTCTCGGTCTTCATCTCGGTCTCTTTCCTTCCCACTTCGTCTCGTGTATCCTCCTGGGTATCCTCTTATCCTCCATTCGTTTTACATGTCCATGCCATCCAAGTCTAGATTTCTCTATACCATTCCGCAATGGTTCCTCCTTTATTAATTCTCTGGTCCTCTCATTTCTCATTCTGTCCATCTTTGTAGCTCCAATACTGCTTCTCAAGAACCTCATCTCACTGGCCTGTATTTTGCTCTTCTCCCTTCCTTTCATAGCCCAGGTCTCCGAGGCATACGTCAGGATAGGGGCATAGTACGTCCGATATATGATCTTTTTTCTGTTCTGAGGGACATCCTTGCTCCATAACATGATTCTCACACTCCTCCGGAATGCTTCTGCCTGTCTCCCCCGCTCATTTTTTCTCTATAGTTTCTTCCATTATCTTGTATCAGGCTTCCCAGATACTTGAAACTCTCCACTTTCTTCAGCTGTTCCCCACCAATTGTTATTCCCGTTGTGGTTATTTCCTTCTTCCTTGTTGAGATCACCATCTCACTCTTATTTATGCTAAATTTCATCCCATATCCTTGTAATATTCCTTCCTACACGTCCAACTGTTCCAGTACCTCCTCCTCCTCCTTGTTTCCCCAAATCATCAAATCATCCGCTAACACCATTGCTTTCATCTTTCCTTCCCCAATTACTTGTGCCACTCGGGTCATTATGTCATCCATCACCACAATGAAAAGTAACGGTGCCAGTGCACTTCCTTGTTTCAGGCCGTTTCTCTGTTCCACCAAGTCCGATCTCTCTCCTCCCACTTTCACACAGCTCAAAATTCCCTTGTACATCTCCTTTATCCTCCTTATAGTCCATTTTTCTACTCCTCTATCCTCCAGGGACTTCCATACTTTGTTTCTGCATACACTGTCATATGCTTTCTCAATGTCCAGGAAGGCCATCAGTAGATCTGTTCCATACTCACAGTGCTGTTCTTGTAACTGCCTTAGAGCAAATATCAAATCCACTGTGGACCTTCCTGCTCTGAAGCCATGTTGTTCTTCCCTCATCCCTCTTTCTATCCTTGTCCTAATTCTCCTTTCCAAAACTTTCTCAAACATCTTTGCACAATGACTCATCAGTTTTATTCCCCGATAGTTTCTGCATTCTGTTCTACTACCTTTCTTGAAGATCGGGACAATTATTCCCTTTTTCCAGTCCTCTGGGGTCTTCCTTTCCGTAGTGTAATAATAATAATAATAATAATATAACAATATAGGGATAGGGATATAATTGACCTTCCGTAGCACACCAGCACGTGTAAATCGCGTGAAAAAATTCTAGAGTACCCCTTGACCCCCTTAAGCGCATTATATGTATTGATGAATTTTACAGCTTAGTTTGGTTCCGTTATAACCTTCTGGCCGTTTGCTAACTATCTCAGTAATGTATTAAATGGAATTGTATTGCGTCTTATATTACAGCAATAGATGGACCTGTGAATTTTTGTTGCCATGGTTACCGGCTAGCTTCCTTTCATTATTGTATTAAATGAAATTAATTTTCTGGGAATATCTCAAAAACTGTTGGTTTTAGGGCCTTAAAATGTGGTTTTCGGGGGCCCCCGAGTTTCGTTTCTCACACTGAGGGGCTGAAAATGAGCTTTGTCTCGCCCTTCTACGCCTATTTCAGCAAGTATTTTAAGGGGGTAGGCCCCCTTTTATGAGAGGTACAGAGAAGAGTTACATCAATGATTGGTGTCGTGCCTCTGAAGGATATCTGTATCAAATTTTACGTAGATCCACTCAGCCGTTCTCGAGTTATAAGGACACAAAAAATTGTCCACAGACAGACAAACAGACAGACAGACAGACAAAAATTTTATTTTCGCGCGCATCCGTCATAAAACAGTCTAAAACGCGTAAATAACGCAAATTTCCGTAGAAATTCAGAAAAAACAGACAAACTTTTATTCTTATATATTAGTCGTTTACCCTCCAGGTTGGTGGAACCCACGGACTCAGCGAGGGAACTCACCACTACCGCCTCTACGGGCAGTGTCCTAGAGCTGGGAACATCGAATCGGAAGGGATACAACTGGTGAGGTGGGATTGGCACCTCGCCCAGGCGGCCTCACCTGCAAAGCGAACAGGGGCCTCATGAGGGAAGGTAAGGGATGGTGAGGATGGATAGGCAAGGAAATGGGAAGGAGGCGGCCGTGGCCTTGACGATGGTACCATCCCGGCATTTGCCCGAAGACGAAGTGGGAAACCACGGAAAACCACTTCGAGGATGGCTGAAGGGGAATCGAACCCCCTCTACTCATTTGGGCCACCCGAGGCTGAGTAGACCCCGTTCCAGTCCTCGTACCACTTTTCAAATTTCGTGGCAGAGCCGGGAATCGAACCCAGGACCTCCGGGGTGGCAGCTAACCATGCTGACTACTACGCTACGGAGGCGACTTATAACAATAATAATAATAACAATAATTATCTATAAATATATTAGGACATTCGAAAAGTAATGGCACCACTGCTATAACATCACAAAGAATATTATTTGGTATATTTTGACATTAAAACTTCATATATAGTCTCCTGCCATGTTAACAATACGTTGCCAAATACTTGGAAGACGACGCCCTCCATCTGCAGCACCATTTATGGAGATCTCTCTCACTGATCGATCTAGAACTCTGTGAATGTCAACTCTTGATTGAAATCGAACACCTCGTAGAGGTTCATTGATATTTGAGAATAAACCATAATCACAAGAGCTCATGTCAGGTGAATTTTGTGACTGTTTGAGTACTTCCCAGTTACACCTTGTAAACAAATTACTCACTATTGCGGCTCCATGGCAACAATCATTATCATGTAACACAATGAGGTTCCCAATGGCCTGAAGTCGTTTACGACGCCATGCTGGGCGCAAATGATGTTCCAAGTAACGCAAGTAGTAGTCTGCATTTACTTTTATACCATGAGGTACAGAGTGTACCAAGATTATGCCTTCATAATCATAACACCCAATAATCACCAGTTTCAAAGGATCCTGCAATGCTCGACTTCATTTTTTTTTTGGGGGGGGGGGGGAGGGGGGGGGGTGATTCTGTTTTTTGCCATTCGCTTGATTGTCGTTTCAGCTCAAGTGTATATGAACGTACCCATTGTAATAACGCGACGAAGAAAGGCCTCACCTTAATATCCATATCGCTCCAAATGCATTCTTGTTGTCTGCATTCGCTGCCACTTTCCAAATTTTGGTTAGTATTAAAGAAAGTTTTCCAGTCGGATCACAAATATTTGTGTTGACCGACTAAAAAGCTTTCTTAGAACTAGGCAACACTGAAAAAATGGCTTCAATCATTTCAAATTTCGATTAGAGTGAGTGAAACTTCGTGGGCACAAACTTTTCGCTTCTTCAGCTTAATGGGCAGACGATGCTGCAATATGAAGTTCCTTGGAAATCTCCACACATGTCCAGTAATGCCCTTACAGCCTCATCATGGAGATCGTCAGTTGCAGCAGCGGGTCTACCAGAACGTACTTTGTGTTGACATTCCTCTCTTCCTTGACAGAAGGCTTCCACCCATCTTGCAATAGTTCGATAAGGTAGGACTTGTCTCCCGCAAGCTTCTTGCAATGCTCTAAAACATTGAGTTGCACTTTTTTCTTCTTGCAACTAGGATTTTTATGATGCACCTTTGTTCATATCTACTGAACATCTTTTTAGGGCGGTATTACTTCAGCTATTTCAAGGCTATCAATATTACAGATTTATACAAAAAGACTGCTCAACAATACACTACAAGATTACAACAGTCACCGCTAGGATCGCTGATTGACCATAGTATTAGTTAAATAGGTAGTTAGTTATAGAGGCTTTAAGCGGTGGAACAGCGAGGTCATCTGCCTTTACTTATCGGATACCCTAGTATTACAGCAATTCTATTTAGAACAGACGAAATGCGGTTGACTAACAGAATTTTCACCATACTGGGCTGCAAAGAAGGCTTCTATGAATTTGTAATGGTCTCTAATGGCCGTAAAATATAAATTTTTAGCCTACTTTTCTCATTTTGCAAAAATTAGGAAAAAGTAGACTTATGAGATCGATCCGGGAAAATATCGGTCTGTCTGTCTGTCTGTCTGTCTGTCTGTGTAGGTAGGAGTAAAGTCTATACCTGAATATATCATGGCCATATTTGAAATTGACGTCAGTGCTACCAACTGCTGAAAAATCGCAATTGAAATTCCAGCTCTATGTTGGATATCTCAGAAGTTATGCAAGCGAACTATTCCAAAATTGGCACACATAGATAATAACATTCCAAATTAATTTTCAGAAGTGCATACATGCCAGTGTTGCCAACATGATTCTAAGCTTGCCGATAGGTTCAATTTCTAAATGCATGTAACTGCAATACTATCGATTGGATTTCAACTAAATTGTACTACAACAGATATGACTGTGCATATTCTATAGAGCCACAACTGTTAATAAATGCTCTCTCGATGTTTTAACCCTAATATCAATATATCAGAACGTATGCAAGCCAACAGCTCTAAACTTTGTACACGTATAGTAGGCCTACCTGTCATTCTACTTTCTTTTGGTGTAACTTATATACATCAGTGCTGCCAACACGATTTTAAGCCTGCTGATAGGTCCAGTGTTTAAATGCATATAACTTCTATACTAACAAATGGACTTCAACCAAATTCCGTATGTGCTTTGTGTACCATAACAGTTATGACTATGGGTATTCGTAAGAATCAGCAAGGCTGCCAAATGTTAATAAATGAGCTCTGTATTTGTTTTATCCTAAAATCAATATATCAGAAATTACGCAACCCATCAGCTCAAAATTTTGCACACGTATAGTACCTGACATTCTAGATTAATTTGGAGTAACTAATATACCTCAGTGCTGCCAGCATGATTCTAAGTTTTCTGTTAATTTCAATTTTTAATTATATGTAACTTCTATACTAACAAATGGATTTTATCCAAAATTGGATTTATAATGGATCGTATATATTTCTGATTAATTCAGGTCATCACATACATTACATTGTTTCCAACATAATTTTACGCACACTGATAAATCCAATATCAAACAGCATGTAACGTCCATACTATCCATTAGACTCCAACCAAATTTTGTATGTGCATTCTATACCTTAAGCGATTGAACTAAGAATATATGCAGTGTTACCAGGGATGCCAACTGTAGTAAGTTACTCTATTAGGCTACACTATTTCAGGCGTATTTCGAACTACAGTACTTAGAAAAATATAGTATTACCAACTTGATTTCGTCATTATTCTAGATAGGTCTATATAGATTGGCATGAATCTTAAATTTTAAGAAAGGTAGGCTCTTTAGTTCGTCGCGGAACTACTTGTTTTAAAATACAGTAATTCAAAACCTCAGGCGTGGAAGTATAAAACTGAAATTTGAATTAAATACTGCAATCTGTATCAACAGCTCGATACCCTATTCTTGACGTGGGAAGAAAGTGAATGTCATCGTTTTGCGACATTTCGAGTTGGACTTTTCGTTCTTTCGTCAAGGGTATGTTGATAAGAATTATTTCTGAGTCTGGACTCAAATCTCTTTACCCCGAAATCAGCTTACATGTTATGCAGATTTTATCTTTTGAATATTTTGCTTTTGTTGTGGGTTTATGAATTTGTCTAAATAATCATAAAAGCTCTTTTGGGGTGGAAGATCAGGGGGATCAAAGTTTCAAATGTTGCGGCTTCGGTGGTGTAGTTGGTAGCATGCTGAGCTTCTATGCCCAAGATCGCGGGTTCAAACCCGGCCGAAGACGTCGGATTTTTTAAGAGCGTTAAAAATCCCTCAATATGCCTTCCTTCGGAGTGGAAGTAAAGCCGGCGGGCCAAAATCATAGATTTATGGCATGTAAAAGAATATACTCAATATTGTGTAAAGCTAAATTTGTAGGTTAGATTTGATTAATGCTCTATTAAGCTCCAACGTTCGCCGCCAGGTGCCGGTTGCGATGGTATCTAGTAGCCAAGTTCACAGCTAGGTGTCGTTGACGGTAGTATTTGGTAGCAAAAGTAGGAACTACTTGACATTGATCATCCGCAGTCCTTACCAGGATTACAGATAACACGAACTAATACAGCCATCGCAATTAACACCGGTTATCAGACAGATTCTACACACACCCAAAGTACCCGGGGCTACATGACTGTGTTGTCGCAGCCCCTAAACTGAGGAACCAACCAACCAACTAATGTTTCAAACCATATCCTCCCTAACAGAGAATCCTGTCAACCGTTCTGAATCACGACTGGATTAGAGATTCTCCAGGTAGAGTATATTGGGTTAACTCGCCCGCTGTTACATATTGATTGTAGGAACACGTTTTCTTGATGCGATGCTGTTACATAGTATGTGCTGCCTCCAGCGGCCGACAAGTGATTTATCACTACACCACGACTATTGATCCAACTACAGCTGTATGCATGGAGGCATGTAGTTGAAACCTCGCCACGTGGGTAGGTGCATCAATGCTGCCAGATTCGATGTAAAGCTCCTCATGTTGTGAACTGTTAACGTAATAAATCACTACAAACATGTGGCATACATTATATTCCCTAGTTTGGTGCTCCAGCGCAGCATCTGGTCAAATACATTTTGTTAAAATCCCATGTAACCACCTTTGTTGTCTCTGGGTACGTATTGAGTCCTCGGTCTCAAAAGACCTGGGTTCGATTCCAGGCTCTGTTCAAAAATGTCATTCTGACCTGAGGGTTGGGACAGGGTATACTCAGCCTCGTGAGGCGA
This sequence comes from Meconema thalassinum, assembly GCA_946902985.2. Classification (NCBI taxonomy): domain Eukaryota; kingdom Metazoa; phylum Arthropoda; class Insecta; order Orthoptera; family Tettigoniidae; genus Meconema; species Meconema thalassinum. The sequence continues at coordinate 258,708,660 of OX336395.1, read as the reverse complement.
AACTAAGAAAAGGTGGGTTCCATCCCCGTCTCATCCAACTTAGAAGTGGTCGTCCGTACTTCCCCAATTCTAGTCCAGGCAAATGCCTGGATGAATCCTACTCAAGGTCACGGCTACCTCCTTCCAAATCCTAGCCTTAATAACAATGTACACACTAAGACAGGCACCACAATAGCACAGTGTAATATGCAGATATTACATATGTGTATATGTGGGCGCTGTCTCAGTCCTTTTATTTTTGTGAGCTCCACACCTTGAGCAAGATGTTATTCTTTTTTTCTATTTCAAGTCTTCTGTTTGACCTAGGTAACTATGGCAACAGTTGTTGACCTGATAAAAAGAGGCTATATAAAGAGGAATTGCTTGTTCTGATGTATTTATACCTGACTCAAAACAACTGTGAACATGGGCTCGCCCAGTAGCGCGCGTCCAGCGGAGCGCTGTTGCCACAGTGAGACTGGTGGAGATGACACAGCTCTACGCTCGCAGTATACACACAACCTTCCCCCTGAACACAAGGCGCTCCGAATGTATGTGCATGTAGGCTACGAGCTGCGGGACCTAATCCTACGAATATCTATGCTTATAACGGAGTGCGCACATATTTACGTATAGTTGTGAAATGAGGCAGATATAAAATGTCACACGAACATTATTCGTGCACGTATCCACCTCCTGGTGTAGCGACCAGCACTCTTGGATGTCGCCCAGGAGGTTCGGGTTCGATTCCCGGCTCTGCAAAGCTATTTAAGTCTAGTCTGAGGGCGGAAACGTGGTTCGCTCAGCCTCGTAAGGCACAACTGGGAAAAAGTGGATTAGATTCCTTCCTCAGCCATCCTGAAAGTGGTTTCTCATTTCTACTGCAGGCAAATGCCGAGATGGTTCCTAACTTAAGTCCACGGCTGCTTCCTTCCCAATCCTCACCAGAATAGAAATACACACACTCTAATACAGACACCACAGTAACCCAGATTTTCAGACGAGTACTCGGGGCTAAAGTACCAATATGTCCAAGCCCTTCAAATGAAACGACAATTACAACGTTATTATATCACACTAGCAGAAGTACCCGTTCTTCGAACGGTGTTATATATTAACACCAGATATTATCAATTGAGCTACTGTTGCAATGGTTAGCGGTTTGTCATTCCTTCATAAGTTTATCAGAACGAAGTCAGTTTTCTGGGAATATCACACACACTGTTAATTTAAGGGCCTTTAAATGTGGTTTTCGGAGACCCCTTATAGACTCGCGAATTTTGTGTCTCACAATGAGAAGCGCAACATATGCTTTGATCGTCCTTCTAGGATAATTTTTATATTTCGCCTATTTTAGCATGTATTTTGAGACGTTTTTCCCTATATCCACCCTTCTACTGTATGAAAAGTACGGTGAGGAGTTTTATAAATGATTGGTGTATTGACTCATGTTTTCCATACCTAATTTTACGATGCACCATGCATCCGAACACGATATATAGGCGTACTTAATGATACACAGAAAGACAGACAGACAATTCTATTGTCTACAACATATCACCCAGATATCCAAATATGGGTATATCTACCATACGTATCAAACAAAATCATCCCTACGATGAACCCGTATGTCGACAAAAAAAAAGATTAGTTAAAATGTGCTCTCAAACTGAATTCACCTAACGTGTACTTCCTGACGTGAAATAGATTTGAAAGCCTTGTAGACGAAACGCAATACACCTCACATAAAAAATGACCCTCTACATTGTGTTAGGTCCCCATACACAGGAAGACCTCTTTCATAAATTATAAAGGTTTGTGGTGCATGAAAATTCAGGTTACTTAGCCTCAAATGGCCCAAATTCCAAAAAAAGCCGCAAAAAATGCTGATTCAATTCAGGAATTTTTGAAAATAATGTTGCTGTTTGTAGATATAATAGACTTTCTGTACTATATGTCGCACGTGAAATTGCATGAAAAAATTCTAGGTTACCCCTTGACCCCCTTAATTGCATTGACGAATTATACAGTCTACTGTACGTTGGTTCCGTGATAACCTTATAGCCATTTGCAAACTTTCACAGAAATGTAATAAATGGAGTAGCCTAATAATAATATCGTATGGCCTCGGTGGCCGGGTGCAAGCTTCGTAATTTGACATCCATAGGGTAGCTTGCATGTCGAAATTTCGTTGTTCCTTGAATCACTATGAAAGTCAAGGAGGGTAGATATCTAAGCTCCTTGAACACTATAGTGCTTTCTAGTAGAGAAATGAGGAACTTTGTGTTGGCGGAAACTCCTGAGGTCAATTCTGCCAATATGAACACGGCCTACTGAATTCAAATGGGTTCTTTGACATGCCAACATCGTATGACATGTGAGTCGTATTTTTGCCGCCTTTCAAAAATCACGTACAGGCCGGACGTTTGTTTTAGACGATTGCCCTTGACCTTGAAGTCTGCGGGTGAGCCTGTACACAGTCACTCTCTCACCCTATCACTTCACATTTGTACCACCGATCTGATGTAATATAATTCCAGACTTGAGCAGACAGTACAGTCCACGTCGAAGTATTGTGTGACACGGAAGTACACGTTACGTAGTTACGAACATAACGCCATTATATTTGCCAGTGACTATACTTCAGCAATAGTGTGAAACAGCATTATCAATCATCGGAGAGCTTGGGGCAGCTGATAACAACACAGGTGCTGTAGTAACGCGCCTCCAGGCTTCCATTAAGATTTTTCACTCGTCTAAAACAAACGTCCGGCCAGGAGTGAACCTGCAATCTTGGGGTAAGTAGACCGACACGCTACCCACTCACCCACCGTGGCAAGGTATAAACGGAGTGACATTGTTTCTTACAGAAATAGATGGAAGTTGGATGCCACCCCTTGAGATAATGTTGTCATGGTTACCGATTTCCATTCCTTCATTAGTTTCTTAAATTAAATTAAATTATTTTTCTGGGAATATTTCAGATACTGTTGGTTTTAGAGCCTTATAATGTAGTTTTCGAGGCCCCCAAGTTTTGTTTCTGGCACCGAGGGGCTTTGTCTCCTCGTTGTACGCCATAATATAATACAAATAATAATATTTTTTATTTTTTTGGTCGTGAGGCCTCCTGAGAGGCCGAGTGCAGGTCTTTCTATACGACGCCCGTGGGCGACCTGCGCGTCGGGATGAGAGATGGAATGGATGAAGATGAATGCAACTGGGCAAGGATGTGGAAGGAAGCGGCCGTGGCCTGTCAGAAGGTACTGTCCCAGCATTTGCCTGGTGTTGAAAATGGGGAAACCACGGAAAACCATTTCAAGGACAGCCGACGGTGGGGCTCGAACCCACGCGTCTACCGAGTCAGCAGAGAGCTTAGCCCCATGGCCTAACGCAGCGCTTTAGCCAGCGTAGCCACTACTGTCGGTAATAATAATAATATAATATAGGGATAGGAATATAATAGACCTGCCGTACCACACCCGCAGGTGTAAATCGCGTGAAAAAAGTCTAGTGTACCCCTTGACCCCCTTTAGCGCATTATATGTATTGATGAATTTTACAGCTTAATTTGGTTCCGTGATAACCCTCTAGCCGTTTGCAAACTTTCACACCAATGTAATTAATGGAATTGCATTCCGTCTTACAGCAATAGAGAATCTGTTGCCATGGTTACCGTCTTGTATTCGTTCATTAGTTTATTAAATGAAATTAGTTTTTTGGGAATATCTCATAAATGGTTGGTTTTAGGGCCTTAAAATGTGGATTTCGAGTTTTGTCTTTCACATTGAGGGGCTGAATATGATCTTTGTCTCGTCCATCTACTCCTATTTCAGCATGTATTTTAAGGGGGTAGGCCCTCTTTTATGAGAGGTACGGAGAAGGGTTACATCAATGATTAGTGTCGTGCCTCTGATGGATATCTGTACCAAATTTTACGTTGATACACCCAGCCGTTCTCGAGTTATAAGGGAACAGACAAACAAACAAACAAACAAACAGACAGACCAAAAAATTATTTTCGCGCGCATCCATAATAAAACAGTCTGAAACGCGTAAATAAGTCAAATTTCCGTAGAAATTGCGAAAAAAACATACAAACTTTAATTTTTATGTATGTAGAGATATACTGCACCGCTCGGTGTTGACCGAGTTTTATTGCACAAATTTAGATTTTACTCGCTAACCGTTGGAGATACACGAAAAGTGATAAGGACCTTTCGGATAGAAAATTAAATGTTAAATCTCGTGTATGCATCAAAAGTTTGCTATTTCTTAGCGTTCTATTTTTATTTGAAATGGAAATATGAAATTTTGAAACCAAAGGGTGTAGTGACGTCACATATGTGGGTTTTACTCGCTAACCGTTGGAGATACACGAAAAGTGATAAGGACCTTTCGGATAGGAAATGAAATTTTGAAGCTAGTACATGCCATCAAAAGTTTGCTATTTGTTAGCGTTCTCTTTTTATTTGATATGGAAATATGAAATTTTGAAACCAAAGGGTGTAGTGACGCTACTAAATTGGTCGCCATTTTTTGATAGTGCAAAATATCGAAATTAAAAGTATCCTATATGTAAACATGGTAAATCAGCTACATCCATGCAAAATTTCATTTAAATCGGACTGGTGGTTCTTGCGTTATTGAGTAACAACACAGACAGACAGACAGAAAGACAGACACACACCATCTCATTTTTATATATTAGTATGATAAAGGAATGTCTGTCTGTTCGTCTTTTATGCGTTCATAAACCATTCATCCGATTGCGATCAAATTTAGGTGAGTTGTTGTACACACTTTCGGGATGTTCATAGGCATAGTTAATCAATTTGACAATAGATAGCGCGCGAATAGTTTAAACAAATGCATAATGGCGATGCGTTCATACACAATTCATCCGATTGCGATAAAATATTGGTGAGTTGTTGTGCACAGTCCCGGAAAAGTTATAGGCGTAGTAAATCCAATTTACAATAGAAGGCGCGCGAGTTGCTTCAACAAAATTGCGTGCGTTTGTTTCATATCCACTTAACAATAGGTAGCGCACGAGTAGATTCAACAAATGAGCGACGACGGGCGAAGCGTTTCAACAAAGTCCTGTATGCGTTCACATACCATTCGTCCGATAGCGATGAAACTTGGGTGAGAGGTTGTGAACACTACAGGCAAGGATTCTGGCTTAGTAAATCCATGTTATAATAGGTAACGAACGAGTAGATTCAACAAATGTGTGACGGCGCTTAAATCGTTTAAACAAAATCCCGTATGCGTTCATATGCCATTCATCCTATTGCGATGAAACTTTCATGAGTTGTTGCACACACGCCAGGGAAGGTTTTCGACTTAGTAAATCCATTTTACAATAGGTAGCGTACGAATATATTCAACAAATGGGTGAAGGCGCTCGAATCGTGTCAAGAAAGTCGCGTATGCGTTCTTATACCATTCATTTCGTTGCGATGAAACTTTGGTGAGTTGTTGAGCACGCTCCCATGATAATTTTTTTAGATAGTAAACCAATTTTACAATAGTTAAGAGGTGGTTAACGGAAAAAGAAAAAAATATTGGGAATCCAAATGCACTTCCACAAACAAAGTTACAACGCCAACAATTTATTTTATTGGCATTGCAACGCAAGCTGGGTACAGCTAGTATATATATATATATATATATATATATATATATATATAAAAGGATGTTCGTTTGTTCGTCTTTTACGCGTTCATAAGCCATTCATCCGATTGCGACCAAATTTTGGTGAGCTGTTGTGAACACTTCCGAAATCATTATAGGCATAGTCAATCCAATTTACAATGGACAGCGCGCGAGTATTTTAAACAAATGAGGGTTGGCGATGCGTTCATATAGCCTACAATTCATCCGACTGCGACCAAATTTTGGTGGGTTGTTGGCACAATTCCGGGATGGTTATAGGCATAGTTAATCCAATTTACAATAGATAGCGCGCTAGTAGTTTATACAAACGAGTGTTGGCGATGCATTCATATACAATTCATACGATTGCGATCAAATTTTGGTGAGTTGTTGTGCATATGCCAGGAAAAGTTAAAGGCATAGCAGATCCAATTTACAATAGATGGCGCGCGAGTAACTTCAACAAAATGGCGTGCGTTTGTTACAATAAAGTTCCACATGCGTTCATATACCATACACCCCAAAGCTATGAAACTTGGACGAGATGTTGTGTACACTGCAGGGAAGGTTTCTGGCTTTGTAAATCCACTTAACAATAGGTAGCGCACGAGTAGATTCAACAAATGGGCGACGACACGCAAAGCATTGCAACAAAGTCCCGTATGCGTTAATATACCATTCGTCCGATAACAGTGAAACTTGGGTAAGAGGATGTGTAAACTTCACGCAAGGTTTCTGGCTTAGTAAAACCATGTTACAATAGGTAGCGCACGAATGGATTCTACAAATGAGCGACGACGCACGAAGCGATTCAACAAAGTACCGTATACATTCGTATACTATTCGTCCGAAAGCGATGAAACTTGGATGAGATGCTGTGTACACTTCAGGGAAGATTTCTAGCTTAGTAAATCCATTTTACAATAGGTATTGCACAAGTAGGTTAAACAAATGAGCGACGAGCGCGATGTGTTTCGACAAAGAACCGAATGCGATCATATACACTCTTCCAATAGCGATAAAACTCGGGAGAGTTGTTGTGTACACTCCAGGGAAGGTTTCAGGTTTAGTAAATCCATTTTAAAATAGGCAGCGCACGAGTAGATTCAACAAATGAGCGAAGACGTGCGAAGCTTTTCAACAAAGTCCCGTATGCGTTCATATACCATTTGTCCGATAGCGATGAAACTTGGGTGTGATGTTGTGTACACTTCAGGGAAGGTTTCTGGCTAAGTAAATCCACTTTACAATAGGTAGCGCACGAGCAGATTCAACAAATGAGCGACGACACGTGAATCGTTTCATCAAAGTCCCGTATGCGTTCATATGCCATTCATCCGATTGCGATGAAACTTAAGTGAATTGCTGTGTACACCCGAGGAAAGGTATCTGACTTAGTAAATCCATTTTACAATAGGTAGCGCACGAGTAGATTCAACAAATGGGTAACAGCGCGCGGATCGTTTAAACGAAATTCCGTATGCGTTCATATACCATTCATGCGATTGCAATGAAATTTGGCGAAATGTTGTTTCCAATCCCGCGAAGGTTTCTGATTTAGTAAATTCATTTTACAATTGGTAGTGTACGAGTAGATTTAACTAATAAGTGACAGAGCGTGAATCGTTTCAACAAAGTTCCGTATGCGTTCATATACCATTCATTCGAGTGTGATAAAACTTTGGAGAGCTGAGTCCAGCCTGCGAATATTTATGAATTAGTAAATCCGTTTTTCAATGGGTGGCGCACAAGAAGATTCAACAAATGAGTGACGGCGCGAATCGTTTAAACAAAATCTCGTATGCGTTCATATGCCATTCATCCGAATGCGATGAAACTTTGATGAGTCGTTGTGTACACGCCAGGAAAGGGTTTCGACTTAGTAAATCAATTTTACAATAGGTAGCGTACGAGTATATTCAACAAATGGGTGACGGCACTCGAATCGTTTCAACAGTCCCGTATGAGTTCATATACCATTCATTTCATTGAGATGAAACTTTGGTGAGTTGTTGAGCACGCTCCTTTGAATGTTTCTGAGATAGTAAATCAATTTTATAATAGTTTAGAGGTGGTAACGGAAAAAGAAGAAAATATTGGGAATCCTAAAGCACTTCAACTAACAAAGTCACAACGCCAACACTTTCTTTGATTGGCATTGCAACGCATGCCGGGTAGAGCTAGTATATATATAAAAAAGGATGTTCGTTTGTTCGTCTTTTATGCGTTCATAAACCATTCATCCGATTGAGATAAAATTTTGGTGATTTGTTGTGCACACTTCAGAAATTATTATAGGCATAGTTAATCCAATCTACAATACACAGCGCGCGGGTAGTTGAACAAATGCGTGTTGGCGATGCGTTCATATACAATTCATCCGATTGCGATCAAATTTTGGTGAGTTTATGTGCACAGACCCGGAAAAGTTATAGAAGTAGTAAATCAATTTACAATAAATGGCGCGCGAGTAGCTTCAACAAAATCGCGTGCGTTTGTTTCCACAAAGTCCCACATGCGTTCATATACCATTCATCCCATTGCGAGTAAACTTGGGTGAGATGTTCTGTACACTTCAGGTAAGGTTTCTGGCTTAGTAAATCCGCTTAACAATAGGTAGCGCGCGAGAAGATTCAACAAATGAGCGACGACACGCAAAACGTTCCAACAAAGTGCCGTATGCGTTCATATACCATTCGTCCGATAGCGATGAAACGTTGGTAAGAGGATGTGTACACTCCTGGCAAGATTTCGGGCTTAGTAAATCCATGTTACAATAGGTAGCGCACAGTAGATTCAACAAATGAGCGACGACGCGCGAAGTGTTTCAACAAAGTCCCGTGTGCGTTCATATACTATTCGTCCGATAGCGATGAAACTTCGATGAGATGTTGTGTACACTGCAGGGAAGATTTGTGGCTTAGTAAATCTATTTTACAATAGGTATCGCACAAGTAGATTAAACAAATGAGCGACGACGCGCGAAGTGTTTCGACAAAGACCCGAATGCGTTCATATACCATCGTCCGATAGCGATGAAACTTGGGTGAGTTGTTGTTTACACTCCAGAGAAGATATCAGGCTTACTAAATCCATTTTACAATAGGCAGCTCACGAGTAGATTAAACAAATGAGCGAAGTCGCGCCATGCGCGTCAACAAAGTCCCCTATGCGTTCGTATACCATTTGTCCGATAGCGATGAAACTTTGGGGAGATGTTGTGTTTACTTCCGGGAAGGTTTCTGGCTTAGTAAATCCACTTTACAATAGGTAGCGCACGAGTAGATTCAACAAATATTTGACGGCCCGTGAATCGTTTCAACGAAGTCCATTATGCGTTCATATGCCATTCATCCGATTGCGACGAAACTTTAGTCAATTGATGTATACACCCGAGGAAAGGTTTCTGAGTTAGTAAATACATTTTACAATAGGTAGCACACGAGTAGATTCAACAAATGGGTTACGGCGCGCAAATCGTTGAAACGAAATTCCGTATGCGTTCATATAAGTAGGGGAGTGAGGGGGGTTCTAAATAGTGACACGAACCGCTCGGCTACGCTGACCGCTTATGTATATTTCGTGAAACCATGGGCATGCGACATATCGTTGGACTCGGGCTGACGTTCTCTTTCCTATGGTCGACTCGTTATATTTTTCAAAATTTTTTTGAAAATTTTTGTTTTTGAAAGTAGGCGATAGTTTGAAAACCAAACATGATAGAACGTTGTGCAATAGCTTAAACGAATGATCTTTATGTTCTTTATTTTTTATAATAAAACTTTTAAATTTTTTATGTTTTTTTGAAAACACTCGAAATTTGAAAATCTTATATTTTGGAAACTAGAAAGTTAACAAAAAAGTTTGTTTGATGTAAATCAATGATCCCTACCCCCTCTACCCCTAAAATAAATTTCAAGTCTCTAGGATGAAAACCTGTGTAGTAGTGGGATGAGGGGGAGCTGCTTCCAAAAGCAAGTGGTGAGCCCCTGCGACCTTGGAATGGAAGGAGCCATGCTAGGAGGACGTGCTTGGATTCGTTTTTTTCATCTCGTCGTGCTCTTTACGGGAATGTAGGTGTCGAAAAGGTGAAAATCTGGAAACACGGTCTTTTTGGGGTAAAAGCGTGATTTTAGACTTTTTGCTATATCTCGCGAACCAATCATGATAGAGGCGTGTACGACAGGTCAAAGGACTCGGGGTGACGTCTTCTTTCCCTTGAACCACTCGTTATAATTTTTTTAAAATTTTGGAAACTCGATTTTGGGGTAAACACGTGTTTTTTGTGATTTTTGCCGATATTTCACGAACCAATAACGCTAGAGACGTGTACGAGGTGTCCTAGGACTCGGGCTAACGCCCCCTTTCAAATGTGGTAGATATTTTTTTTCCAAAAAATAATTCACAAAGGGCCTAACGCCATACATGTTGAAAAAACGTTTTCTTTTTCTTTACCTGTTTATAAAGTCCATGAAGCGTGGTGGTTGAGAGAGACGATACTGCTGGGTGTGTGTTTCATTGAAACTGTCGCTGACCACGGTGGCCGTGTTCAATAGATCAATCGCTATTTCGACGGGCCGGTTTATGACAGAGCGAGCGTGCGTTTTCACACATTTTACCTTTGACATGTAAACGGTGATGAGAACTTGGTTCTATGTTGGTCGAAGCGAGTACAGAAAACACACTTGCAAACGAGCAGGAGGTGAAGGTCATTTGAGCTTATTGGATGGCGTTGATCTGACTTGACAACAAGTGCAATGGAAAAATGACCATGACGCTTGAAAGTGAAATAATCTGACCATTGTGGTGGCAGGGAAGAGCGAAATGCATGTGAACTTGTGTGAAACCACAGGCACGCTAAACCAGTGACATTCTGTCTTGCTTCGTACGTGACAAAATGCAAGTCCATGTGAAATTTGATCTACCGCAGGTGTTCACCTTGGACGTTATCTGTCCACGTGCATGATAACTGTTAACAAGTGACATCCTGTTTTGCTTCGTACGTGACAAAATGCAAGTTCATGTGAAATTTGATTCGCCACAGGTGTTCACTTTGGGCGTTAGCTGTCCACGTGACCGATAACAGAATGGTCAAAGCGTGGGAAAAAATGATTATACATGCAACGTAGCATATATAAAGACATGTCGTTATCATTTCCACTCTCACTTGGGTGGACTACCTTTGAACACATTGCGTTGCGTGAAACACTTGGTCTTGTTTAACAGTTTTGGTGTTGGTGGAAAATACTTAACCTTGTTGTGGGGTAGGTATATACATATATATATTTATTCATTTATACATTTATTGATTAATATATATATTTACAAGCAATTATTTATTGATCAGGTAATTAATGATTTTATTTATTTGTTTGCAGATAACCGGCATACCTTACATGTCTGAGGGAGAAGAAACCATTGCACTTTTGAGCCCACTAGAAGGGAAGAGCAATAAGTCACTGCAAGTAAAGGTGAGATGATTTTTTTAAACTAACTTGTTTCATTTTTTTTTGTTTTATGTTTTATTTTATGAAATGTATGTATTAACTTGAATTTAGGTATTTATAGCGGTTTATTTTATTTATTTTTAGAAACTTGGAAAGAATAGTCTTACCGACGTAGCAGTCGCTGACAAAAAAAAACGAAACGCACTAAAGCCAAACCACTGCCAAAGAGTGAACTGTTTAAAATTCAGGTAAGTCCAACTTAAAAATGCTATTCCATTTTACCACTACTGAAAACACGTAGACAAAAAAAAATTCATTACCTGTACATGACTGGGACAATGATTGCTTTCTTGATTAATGGCTATGTTGTTGTTGTTGACTGGGAAAAGTACAAGGCCATGTTGGATTTTCTAAAAATAAAAATAATAAATTTAATTTATGGGTGGTTCCCTATGGACTCAACGAATATCCACAGGTTTCAACATGATAATGTTAACAAAATGACATGACATTCATTTTTGTTTATATATTGGTTAAAGGGAGGGTGGGGGAATGTAAATGACTGTAGCTTTATAAAAAAGAAAATAAGTACATGGGTTACTGTTAGTGCCAACATACAGTTTATTTTTAATGGTGTTTTGATATATTAATGCCAATTAACGTTAACGTTTTATTTTCAAGTATTGATTGATTGATTGATTGAGTGATGGGTTATTTTGTTTGCTTTTAGGTGTCGTCATGTGCCATTAACGTAATGAACAGACAGTGAACAAGCATGCATTATGCTTTAAAGTACTCTGTGCTCTTGTGCAATGTTAATAACTTACAATAAGAAAAAGTTTTATTATAACACATGGCGTTAGTACCAAATACAACAAGTGAGCAAGTTGGTTTACCACGTGGGTTAAATTTAAAATCAGAACATGATCGATGGTTAACATTTGAATCCTGGCCTGTAGGCTTTTTGTCGACGCATGAACTTGCAAAAGCCGGTTTTTTTTTACTCGAACCGAGAAGATGTGGTGCGCTGTGTGTTTTGTCGTATTGAACTTTCACACTGGGAAGAAGGGGATGATCCCTTTAGAGACCATTTGCGATGGTCTCCTCACTGTCCTTACATGCTTGGAAAGCAAGTGGGTAACCTACCCGTGCATTCATTTTACCGAACCACAAGGCCTTTGGCCGCTACTGACGTTGCTGAATCACAAATAAATAATAATAATGATGTATTACCAGTCAACGGTAGTGTCGATATATGTGGTCCATATGCCATAGACAGTGTTGAATTGGCGTGTGCTTTTGAAAAATTGGGAGTTTGCAAGACTAAAGCACTAGCAGACCCAGAGTACAGCTCTGTTGAAAAACGTTTCGAATCTTATAAAAATGTTTGGCCATTAATATTAAAACACCTTACCAAACAGCTAAGTGAAGCTGGATTTTTTTTTACTGGTGAAGGGGATAAAACAATATGTTTTTATTGCGGATTTGCTTTAAAGGATTGGCAAATGACTGATGACCCTTTAGTGCAACATGCTCGTTGGTTACCAAACTGTAAATACATGGTGTTGCTTAAAGGTCAGGAATTTGTGAACACTATTCGTAAAGAAAAAGTGATTGCAGCACAAGACATAAAAGTGCCTTTAGAGTTAGAGCACGCGGAGCAAATACATAAGGCTGAAAGAAAAGACTTGTCTCACGAACAGATACAAAAGTGTGACCAACAATTATGTAAAATTTGTTATCAAGATGAACTAGGTGTTGTATTTTTACCCTGTGGACACATGATAGCCTGTGTCAAATGTGCATTAAAACTTAACACTTGTGCTATATGCAGAAAAGTAGTATCTGCTACAGTTAGGGCATTTCTTGCATAACTAGTATAATTTATTCGCCATGCATAGTGCAAAATCCCTAATTGCACAATATTATTAAAACTGTTTTAGAGTGTAATAGATATGCTTTTGTTTTGTTTATAGACTACTACAATGAATGTTTTGAATGCTGTGGGAAAATCATGTGGCTTTGAGACAAAGAAGCTCAGCGAATTGCCAACGCATATTCCATTCCGCATTATCAAGATTCGGAAATTGAAAACAGCATATGGTGATCGTGTACTTTGTGTATGTGAAAACTTTGAGACATTTCTGCCTATACGGTTTAATGATATGTCGGAAAGTGTTTTTGATGAAGTCAATAATGCTGTGCAACCTGTACACTTAATTTATGAAGGTTTTAAAAACAATAGGTGCATGATTCGTTTTAATTAAATAAAAAAGTCAAATAATAATGGAAGATATAAGTCATGACAATGGACTGAAAGAAAAATATGTGTATAGAATAATAATGTCTTAGTGTTTAGTATTGTCTTAAAAATATTATCATGAAACCAAAAAATGTATATAAAGTTTGTAAATAAATGAAAATAATGGTACAATGTTGTTTTATTTTCTATAGAAGTCAGAATATTTAACATTGCAGAGTATACATGATTATGACAATAAAAAGCACACTTAATACAAGTCTTTGCCTTTACGATAGTGTGTTATAGTTTTAAAAACAAAGCTTGTTGTAGATCTTTTTTCTTCCACGGTAAACAATAGGCATGAAAACGTTATTGTCCTGTTTTGGATCATTATCACTATCATAATCATAAGCTGCATGATCTATATCACTATTATTATAATCACTATAATTATCCTCAACATTATCCTCAACATTACTAAAACCAGTTAAATATTCCTGGTCCTCTTCCTGTTCCTCTTCCTCTTCCTCTACAGTGTCCTCGTGTAGAGTCTGCGTGGGTTTTGCTAATGTTAAGGGTTTTTTGAACATTGAATTATTTTCAATAGTAGTATTGTTTTGTAGCACTTTCTTTTTAACATTTTCATGATTTTCTGTTGACAGCAACAGTGTTTCATGCAGTACACTACATTGATGATCACTGACACTTAAAACCACACTATTTTTGCTTTTTAGCTCACTGCGACATTGTTTTGAACGTTGTTTTGTACAACGCCAAATAACAGTTCCATTTTTATTGGTTCGTTTCACAATATATGAATATCCTTTATAGAATGCATGAGGCTTACCATACCTAGTCACAGATACTTCCATATCAACTGTCAAGCTTAGACTAAGCTCTAGTAAAGACAACTTGGTAATAAGAACATTAGATTAATGTGCGAGCATATATGGGTGCAAATGTGGGAGCAAAAAAAGTGGGAGCAAGAATTGGGAGCAAAAAAGTGGGAGCAAAAAGTGGGAGCAAAAATTGGGAGCAAAAATTGGGAGCAAAAAGTGGGAGCAAAAGTGGGAGCAAAAGTGAGTTTAAAAGTGAGTGCAAACGTGGGTTCAAAAGTGAGTGCAAAAGTGAATGTAAAAGTGGGTGCAAAAGTGGATGCAAGAGTGTGTGCAAAAGTGGGTGCAAAAGTGGGTGCAAAAGTGGGTGCAAGAGTGGGTGCAAAAGTGGGTGAAACAGTGGGTGCGAAAGTGGGTGCAAAAGTGAGTGCAAAAGTGGGTGCAAAAGTGAATGCAAAAGTGGGTGCAAAAGTGGGAGCAAAAAGTGGGAGCAAAAAGTGGGAGCAAAAGTGGGAGCAAAAGTGAGTGTAAAAGTGAGTGCAAACGTGGGTTCAAAAGTGAGTGCAAAAGTGAATGTAAAAGTGGGTGCAAAAGTGGGTGCAAGAGTGGGTGCAAAAGTGGGTGCAAAAGTGGGTGAAAAAGTGGGTGCAAAAGTGGGTGCAAGAGTGGGTGCAAAAGTGGGTGAAAAAGTGGGTGCGAAAGTGGGTGCAAAAGTGGGTGCAAAAGTGGGTGCAAAAGTGAATGCAAAAGTGGGTGCAAAAGTGGGAGCAAAAACTGGGAGCAAAAAGTGGGAGCAAAAAGTGGGATCTGAAGAAAGTAGGAGCAATTATGAGAGTAAATGTGAAAGGAAAAGTGGGAGCAAATATGGGAGCAAATGTGAAAGCAAAAGTGGGAGCAAAAAGAGGGAGCAAAAGTGAGAGAAAAAAGTGAGAGCAAAAAGTGGGAGCAAATATGAGAGCAAAAAAAGTAGGAGCAAGTATGGGAGCAAATGTGAAAGCAAAAGGGGGAGAAAAAAGTGAGAGAAAAAAGTGGGACCAAAAAGTGTAAGCAAAAGTGGGAGCAAATATGAGAGCAAAAAAATGTGGGAGCAAAAAGTGGGAGCAAAACGTGTAAGCAGAAGTGGGAGCAAACAAGTGTGAGCAAATATGGGAGCAGAAAGTGGGAGCAAATGTGAAAGCAAAAGTGGGAGCAAAAAGAGCGAGCAAAAGTGAGTGCACAAAGGGGGAGCAAAATGTGTGAGTAAAAAGTGGGGTCAAATGTGGTGTTTTACTAAAACAATCCCCCCTAACCTAACCTAACCTAACTTTACTCAACCTAATTTCACCTAACCTAACTTCACCTAACCTAACCTTCCAACTCTCAGATCAAAAATTAAATTCTGGCTATAGTCGCGTTGGAATCCAAAACCTCTGGGATAACACCCAAGTATACTAGCCACTACACCGTGAAATGGGCAAATTATCATGCAACACAACACAAAAATAAAAAGTTTTCTGTAGTGTAACTCATTGGCTGACAATCATAGTTGAGAATTCAAACCCAAGACCTCAGGACTTTAGTTTTGATTATTATCAGAAATATTATTCCATTTACATTTTGCTGTTGCTTATAGTTATAAGAGTTGGCATTAATATGGGAGCAAAAGTGAAAGCAAAAAGTGGGTGCAAGCATGGCTGGTTGTAGACTTCATATCAACTAATACACATAAATTAAATTTTAGTAAAGTGACTTGGCTAATAATAATAATAATATTAACAGTTTTAAAAAAATTCAAGGGGATTGATATTTTTCAGGGTGTAATTTCCAAAGTACTGTCAAGAATAATAATTACATGAACAGATTCCAAGAACTCTAGAGTGCTTTTA
Organism: Meconema thalassinum; assembly: GCA_946902985.2. NCBI lineage: Eukaryota > Metazoa > Arthropoda > Insecta > Orthoptera > Tettigoniidae > Meconema > Meconema thalassinum. Next base: position 258,692,633 of record OX336395.1, on the reverse strand, counting down.
AGGTTAATGATTGGCTAGGAGTGAGATAGAGCTAGCTAACCTAAGTTAACCTCAGCTCAGTAAACCTAACCTTGTCACATGGCATGTTCTACAAGTATAGACTTGCTTTGAGACTGGCTATGACGTCACAGATGAATGGCGGTGGGAGGCTGGCAAAAAGGACAATGTTTTTGGGTAATAAAAAGTCGTGTCCAGCCTCCCACAGCCATTTATCTGTGACGTCATAGCCAGTCTCAAAGCAAGTCTATACTTGTAGAACATGCCATGTGACAAGGTTAGGTTTACTGAGCTGAGGTTAACTTAGGTTAGCTAGCTCTATCTCACTCCTAGCCAATCATTAACCTTAAAAGCACTCTAGAGTTCTTGGAATCTGTTCATGTAATTATTATTCTTGACAGTACTTTGGAAATTACACCCTGAAAAATATCAATCCCCTTGAATTTTTTTTTAACTGTTAATATTATTATTATTATTAGCCAAGTCACTTTACTAAAATTTAATTTATGTGTATTAGTTGGTATGAAAGTCTCTACAACCAGCCATGCTTGCACCCACTTTTTGCTTTCACTTTTGCTCCCATATTAATGCCAACTCTTATAACTATAAGCAACAGCAAAATGTAAATGGAATAATATTTCTGATAATGTTCAAAACTAAAGTCCTGAGGTCTTGGGTTTGAATTCTCAACTATGATTGTCAGCCAATGAGTTACACTACAGAAAACTTTTTATTTTTGTGTTGTGTTGCATGATAATTTGCCCATTTCGCAGTGTAGTGGCTAGTATACTTGGGTGTTATCCCAGAGGTTTTGGATTCCAACGCGACTATTGCCAGAATTTAATTTTTGATCTGAGAGTTGGAAGGTTAGGTTAGGTGAAGTTAGGTTAGGTGAAATTAGGTTGAGTAAAGTTAGGTTAGGTTAGGTTAGGGGGGATTGTTTTAGTAAAATACCACATTTGACCCCACTTTTTACTCACACATTTTGCTCCCCCTTTGTGCACTCACTTTTGCTCGCTCTTTTTGCTCCCACTTTTGCTTTCACATTTGCTCCCACTTTCTGCTCCCATATTTGCTCACACTTGTTTGCTCCCACTTCTGCTTACACGTTTTGCTCCCACTTTTTGCTCCCACATTTTTTTGCTCTCATATTTGCTCCCACTTTTGCTTACACTTTTTGGTCCCACTTTTTTCTCTCACTTTTTTCTCCCCCTTTTGCTTTCACATTTGCTCCCATACTTGCTCCTACTTTTTTTTGCTCTCATATTTGCTCCCACTTTTTGCTCTCACTTTTTTCTCTCACTTTTTGCTCCCACTTTTTACTCCCACTTTTGCTTTCACATTTGCTCCCATACTTGCTCCCACTTTTCCTTTCACATTTACTCTCATAATTGCTCCTACTTTCTTCAGATCCCACTTTTTGTTCCCACTTTTTGCTCCCAGTTTTTGCTCCCACTTTTGCATTCACTTTTGCACCCACTTTTGCACCCACTTTTGCACCCACTTTCGCACCCACTTTTTCACCCACTTTTGCACCCACTCTTGCACCCACTTTTGCACCCACTTTTTCACCCACTTTTGCACCCACTTTTGCAGCCACTTTTGCACCCACTCTTGCACCCACTTTTGCACCCACTTTTACATTCACTTTTGCACTCACTTTTGAACCCACGTTTGCACTCACTTTTACACTCACTTTTGCTCCCACTTTTGCTCCCACTTTTTGCTCCCAATTTTTGCTCCCACTTTTTGCTCCCACTTTTTGCTCCCACTTTTGCACCCACTTTTGCACCCACTTTTGCACTCACTTTTGCTCCCACTTTCGCACCCACTTTTTCACCCACTTTTGCACCCACTCTTGCACCCTCTTTTGCACCCACTCTTGCACCCACTCTTGCACCCACTTTTACATTCACTTTTGCACTCACTTTTGAACCCACGTTTGCACTCACTTTTGCTCCCACTTTTGCTCCCACTTTTTGCTCCCAATTTTTGCTCCCACTTTTTGCTCCCACTTTTTGCTCCCAATTTTTGCTCCCACTTTTTGCTCCCACTTTTTTGCTCCCAATTCTTGCTCCCACTTTTTTTTGCTCCCACATTTGCACCCATATATGCTCGCACATTAATCTAATGTTCTTATTACCAAGTTGTCTTTACTAGAGCTTAGTCTAAGCTTGACAGTTGATATGGAAGTATCTGTGACTAGGTATGGTAAGCCTCATGCATTCTATAAAGGATATTCATATATTGTGAAACGAACCAATAAAAATGGAACTGTTATTTGGCGTTGTACAAAACAACGTTCAAAACAATGTCGCAGTGAGCTAAAAAGCAAAAATAGTGTTGTTTTAAGTGTCAGTGATCATCAATGTAGTGTACTGCAAGAAACACTGTTGCTGTCAACAGAAAATCATGAAAATGTTAAAAAGCAAGTGCTACAAAACAGTACTACTATTGAAAATAATTCAATGTTCAAAAAACCCTTAACATTATCAAAACCCACGCAGACTCTACTCGAGGACACTGTAGAGGAAGAGGAAGAGGAACAGGAAGAGGACCAGGAATATTTAACTGGTTTTAGTAATGTTGAGGATAATGTTGAGGATAATTATAGTGATTATAATAAGAGTGATATAGATCATGCAGCTTATGATTATGATAGTGATAATGATCCAAAACAGGACAATAACGTTTTCATGCCTATTGTTTACCGTGGAAGAAAAAAGATCTACAACAAGCGCACCACATCTTCTCGGTTCAAGTAAAAAAAAAACGGCCTTTGCAAGTTCATGCGTCGACAAAAAGCCTACAGGCCAGGATTCAAATGTTAACACACTATCGTAAAGGCAAAGACTTGTATTAAGTGTGCTTTTTATTGTCATAATCATGTATTCTCTGCAATGTTAAATATTCTGACTTCTATAGAAAATAAAACAACATTGTACCATTATTTTCATTTATTTACAAACTTTATATACATTTTTTGGTTTCATGATAATATTTTTAAGACAATACTAAACACTAAGACATTATTATTCTATACAGATATTTTTTCTTTCAATCCATTGTCATGACTTATATCTTCCATTATTATTTGACTTTTTTTATTTAATTAAAACGAATCATGCACCTATTGTTTTTAAAACCTTCATAAATAATTAAGTGTACAGGTTGCACAGCATTATTGACTTCATCAAAAACACTTTCCGACATATCATTAAACCGTATAGGCAGAAATGTCTCAAAGTTTTCACATACACAAAGTACACGATCACCATATGCTGTTTTCAATTTCCGAATCTTGATAATGCGGAATGGAATATGCGTTGGCAATTCGCTGAGCTTCTTTGTTTCTAAGCCACATGATTGTCCCACAGCATTCAAAACATTCATTGTAGTAGTCTATAAACAAAACAAAAGCATATCTATTACACTCTAAAACAGTTTTAAGAATATTGTGCAATTAGGGATTTTGCACTATGCATGGCGAATAAATTATACTAGTTATGCAGGAAATGCCCGAACTGTAGCAGATACTACTTTTCTGCATATAGCACAAGTGTTAAGTTTTAATGCACATTTGACACAGGCTATCATGTGTCCACAGGGTAAAAATACAACACCTAGTTCATCTTGATAACAAATTTTACATAATTGTTGGTAACACTTTTGTATCTGTTCGTGAGACAAGTCTTTTCTTTCAGCCTTATGTATTTGCTCCGCGTGCTCTAACTCTAAAGGCACTTTTATGTCTTGTGCTGCAATCACTTTTTCTTTACGAATAGTGTTCACAATTTCCTGACCTTTAAGCAACACCATGTATTTACAGTTTGGTTACCAACGAGCATGTTGCACTAAAGGGTCATCAGTCATTTGCCAATCCTTTAAAGCAAATCCGCAATAAAAACATATTGTTTTATCCCCTTCACCAGTATAAAAAAATCCAGCTTCACTTAGCTGTTTGGTAAGGTGTTTTAATATTAATGGCCAAACATTTTTATAAGATTCGAAACGTTTTTCAACAGAGCTGTACTCTGGGTGTGCTAGTGCTTTAGTCTTGCAAACTCCCAATTTTTCAAAAGCACACGCCAATTCAACACTGTCTATGGCATATGGACCACATATATCGACACTACCGTTGACTGGTAATACATCATTATTATTATTTATTTGTGATTCAGCAACGTAAGTAGCGGCCAAAGGCCTTGTGGTTCGGTAAAATGAATGCACGGGTAAGTTACCCACTTGCTTTCCAAGCATGTAAGGACAGTGAGGAGACCATCGCAAATGGTCTCTAAAGGGATCATCCCCTTCTTCCCAGTGTGAAAGTTCAATACGACAAAACACACAGCGCACCACATCTTCTCGGTTCAAGTAAAAAAAACGGCCTTTGCAAGTTCATGCGTCGACAAAAAGCCTACAGGCCAGGATTCAAATGTTAACCATCGATCATGTTCTGATTTTAAATTTAACCCACGTGGTAAACCAACTTGCTCACTTGTTGTATTTGGTACTAACGCCATGTGTTATAATAAAACTTTTTCTTATTGTAAGTTATTAACATTGCACAAGAGCCCAGAGTACTTTAAAGCATAATGCATGCTTGTTCACTGTCTGTTCATTACGTTAATGGCACATGACGACACCTAAAAGCAAACAAAATAACCCATCACTCAATCAATCAATCAATCAATACTTGAAAATAAAACGTTAACGTTAATTGGCATTAATATATCAAAACACCATTAAAAATAAACTGTATGTTGGCACTAACAGTAACCCATGTACTTATTTTCTTTTTTATAAAGCTACAGTCATTTACATTCCCCCCACCCTCCCTTTAACCAATATATAAACAAAAATGAATGTCATGTCATTTTGTTCACATTATCATGTTCAAACCTGTGGATATTCGTTGAGTCCATAGGGAACCACCCGTAAATTAAATTTATTATTTTTATTTTTAGAAAATCCAACATGGCCTTGTACTTTTCCCAGTCAACAACAACAACATAGCCATTAATCAAGAAAGCAATCATTGTCCCAGTCATGTACAGGTAATGAATTTTTTTTTGTCTACGAGTTTTCAGTAGTGGTAAAATGGAATAGCATTTTTAAGTTGGACTTACCTGAGTTTTAAACAGTTCACTCTTTGGCAGTGGTTTCGCTTTAGTGCGTTTCGGTTTTTTTTCAGCGACTGCTACGTCGGTAAGACTATTCTTTCCAAGTTTCTAAAAATAAATAAAATAAACCGCTATAAATACCTAAATTCAAGTTAATACATACATTTCATAAAATAAAACATAAAACAAAAAAATGAAACAAGTTAGTTTAAAAAAATCATCTCACCTTTACTTGCAGTGACTTATTGCTCTTCCCTTCTAGTGGGCTCAAAAGTGCAATGGTTTCTTCTCCCTCAGACATGTAAGGTATGCCGGTTATCTGCAAACAAATAAATAAAATCATTAATTACCTAATCAATAAATAATTGCTTGTAAATATATATATTAATCAATAAATGTATAAATGAATAAATATATAAATAAATACCTACCCCGCAACAAGGTTAAGTATTTTCCACCAACACCGAAACTGATAAACAAGACCAGGGGTTTCACGCAACACAGTGTGTTCAAAGGTAGTCACCTAAGTGACCGTGGAAATGATAACGACATGTCTTTATATCTGCTACGTTGCATGTATAATCTTTTTTTTCCCACGCTTTGAACATTCTCTTATCGCGCACGTGGACAGCTAACGTCCAACGTGAACCCCTGTGGCAGATCAAATTTCACGTCAACTTGCATTTTGTCACGTACGAAGCAAAACAGGATGTGACTTGTTAACAGTTATCATGCACGTGGACAGATAACGTCCAAGGTTAACACCTGTGGTAGATCAAATTTCACATGAACTTGCATTTTTGTCACGTACGAAGCAAGACAGGATGTCACTGGTTTAGCGTGCATGTGGTTTCACACATGTGTTCACATGCCTTTCACACTCCCCTGCCACCACGATGGTCAAATTATTTCACCTTCAAGCGTCATCTGTTGTCAAATCAGATCAACGCCTTCCAATAAGCTCAAATGACATTCACCTCCTGCTCGTTGGCAAGTTTGTTTTCTCTACTCGCTTCGATCAACATAGAACCAAGTTCTCATCACCGTTTACACGTTAAAGGTAAAATATCAGAAAACGCACGCTCGCTCTTTCATACACCGACCCGCCGAAATAGCGATTAATTTATTGAACACAGCCACCATGGTCAGCGACGGGTTCGTTGACAACACACCCAGCCGTATCGTCTCTCTCAACCGCCACGCTTCATGGACATTATAAACAGGTAAAGAAAAAGAAACAGTTTTTTTCAACATGTATGGCGTTAGGCCCTTTGTGAATTATTTTTTGGAAAAAAAAATATCTACCACATTTGAAAGGGGGCGTTAGCCCGAGTCCTAGGACACCTCGTACACGTCTCTAGCGTTATTGGTTCGTGAAATATCGACAAAAATCACAAAAAAACAGGTGTTTACCCCAAAATCGAGTTTCCAAAATTTAAACAAAATTATAAAGAGTGGTTCATAGCAAAGAGGACGTCAGCCCGAGTCCTTGGACCCGTCGTACACGCCTCTATCATGATTGGTTCGCGAGATATAGCAAAAAGTCTAAAATCACGCTTTTACCCCCAAAAAGACCGTGTTTCCAGATTTTCACCTTTTCGACACCTACATTCCCGTAAAGAGCACGACGAGACGAAAAAAACGAATCCAAGCACGCCCTCCTAGCATGGCTCCTTCCATTCCAAGGTCGCAGGGGCTCACCACTTGCTTTTGGAAGCAGCTCCCCCTCATCCCACTACTACACAGGTTTTCATCCTAGGGACTTGAAATTTATTTTAGGGGTAGAGGGGGTAGGGATCATTGATTTACATCAAACAAACTTTTTTGTTAACTTTCTAGTTTCCAAAATATAGGATTTTCAAATTTCGAGTGTTTTCAAAAAAACATAAAAATTTAAAAGTTTTATTATAAAAAATAAAGAACATAAAGATCATTCGTTTAAGCTATTGCACAACGTTCTATCATGTTTGGTTTTCAAACTATCGCCTACTTTCAAAAACAAAAATTTTCAAAAATTTTTTGAAAAATATAACGAGTCGACCATAGGAAAGAGAACGTCAGCCCGAGTCCAACGATATGTCGCATGCCCATGGTTTCACGAAATATACATAAGCGGTCAGCGTAGCCGAGCGGTTCGTGTCACTATTTAGAACCCCCCTCACTCCCCTACTCATATACCATTCATGCGATTTCAATGAAATTTGGTGAAATATTGTTTCCACGCCCGCGAAGGTTTCTGATTTAGTCAATCCATTTTTCAATTGGTTGCGCACGAGTACATTCAACTAATGAGCGACATCGCGTGAATCGTTTCAACAAAGTCCCGTATGCGTTCATATACCATTCATCCGATTTTGATAAAACTTTGGTGAGTTGAGTACAGTCCTGCGAAGGTGAATGAATTAGTAAATATCTTTTTCAATGGGTGGCGTAGAAGTAGATTCAACAAATGAGTGACGGTGCGCGAATAGTTTAAACAAAATCCCGTATGCGTTCATACGCCATTCATCCGATTGCGATGAAACATTCATGAGTTGTTGTGTACACGCCAGGGAAGGTTTTCGACTTAGTTAATACATTTTACAATAGGTAGCGTACGAGTATATTCAACAAATGGGTGACGGCGCTCGAATCGTTTCAACAAAGTCCAGTATGCGTTCATATGCCATTCGTTTCATAGCGATGAAACTTTGTTGAGTTGTTGAGCACGCTCCCATGATTTCTTTGAGATAGTACATCAATTTTACAATAATTTAGAGGTGGTTAACGGAAAAATAAAAAAAATTTGGGAATCCAGAAGCACTTCAACAAACAAAGTTACAACGCCAACACTTTCTTTGATTGGCATTGCAACGCATGCCGGGCACAGCTAGTAGGTTATAAATAGTTTTTGTATTTGTAATATATCCCGGTAAGTTCTTTTATTTTATAGATGTAATTTCTGACGTGTACTATATCAAAAATGTATTGTATACATGTAATTGATCAAATGGATGAATAAAAAATTTTAATAATCTAATCCATACATGATATGTCACCGACTTATTCACGAACATTAAAACCTTTCTTCTGAAAACATGATTCAATGGCGGAAGAAGTTCCTCATTTCAAAACTGGAAACAAATCCAGGATATGAACCAGTGTATCTTTCTCCCTACGTTATCGCCGGTAGATGTCTCCATCAAAAGAAAGTGCAGTTCCGACAGCTTTTATTAATGCAGTCATATATGTGAACATAAAAATAAAATGCTTCAACATTTAATTTTTCTATCATTAATAGTTTTAACCCACGTTCAGTAATTTAGATATCCAAGCTCAAAACTTGCACATTGAATCCATGATTTATAATTCCTGTCTGGGGAAATACTAAGAGCAGAGATAATTTTAAATATTACAGAACATAAAGCTCCAGGCCATGTAGTCAGGATATTTCTGCCTTTTGAAAACAAGTGGGTTTGAACCAAACCTTCGGCCGTGTGTGAAAAGGTTTATCATGTTCTCTCATTTTGAATTCCAGGCAAAAGCAGGAACGGTACCACTTAATACGCTGTGGATACTTCCTTTCTACTCCTCATCCTATTTCAATCTGAGCAAACAGTGCTCAATGGTAACAAATGGGCTTGAATCTTAAACCATACAAAAGTTCGGTGCTTTTCAGCCGGTCAACACGATTGTACCCCAATGAGATGGGTTGTACCCTAATCCTCAAAAAAATTACATGAGATTAATAAATGCATTTGGATGACCAGTTTCGATCGTCAAGCGATCATCATCAGATTCTTAACACATAGGCTATAAAATCTATGTGTGAAACCGACTGAAAAGCACCAAACTTTTGTTATCTAAGGCAACACAGAAAAATGGCTTCTAACACCATAATCTTAAAACATAAATGAACATAATGAGAAACAACACACATAATGGATCACTGAGGGCTAAGAACAAAAACATACAAGAACAGACATCAGCAAAAACTAAACATCTCAATGCTTGCAGTGAGTTTCGCTTCAACACATGTATTATATTCTCTTAAACTCCTCTCTAGTGCTGGCGGAAAGGCATCTGGCTATAAAATCCGTTGCTCCATAGAGTCTCTTTTCACCTCATCCCCAACCCTGTAGAGATGGGAATAATAAGGGCAGAAATACATAACAACGCACACCCGTACGAATAAGAAATGAGAAAAACAGTAGCGGTAATAAAGATTTTCCAGTTTCATACAAACAAAAGTGGAGCTGATACACATCAACAGCAAACCTCGAAATCCATCATGATGCTCCCATTTATTCTCTTCCTTATGTTTGGTACACAAATCCCAGCTTGAAGTAGACATACACTCCTGCTGAGCCTAATAACTAAAGTTCAATGACCTCTGCTTGGCCTTGGTTACCTCAAACACAACGTTTGTCCGGAACGTTTATACATGGGCATCTAGGCGACTAGCTACGAGGAGAATGGAATTGTGTCTTACAGTTATTGCATGTCCACCGTCAATATGGATTTAGTTACTAAGGAGAGTTGGGGTAAGTGCATACCCTAAAAATGGAAGTGCAACTTTGAATTTTAAATGCATCTAAACTAATTGCAATACCAAAACAAGACTTCTTCTGCTTATTGACTGGTTAATTGTGTGTGACCACAGCATCTTGAATGTATGCTTCGAGAATGTATATTCCATTAGGAAATTAAGTATCACTATGATGTCCAGGGTACGCACTTGCCCTGTAATATGGGGCAAGTGCATTTCTAGCCCATATTCTTCCATTAGATGTATAACACATAATCGTAGGGCAATTTCGTGTTCTCTGCTTATTAAGCTATTAGATGCATATTTCAGAATTAATGAAGTTATGTTTTCTATTAAATTCTTCAACTTAGTGTGTTGGGGTGTGTAAGACGCAAAATTACAGCCATTGGAAAAACATCACAAGAATATGAAAATTAAAGACAAAACTGGCATTTACTTACATTTATTAGTAGGTAAGTTGCTTAGGTTTCAAAGCAATTTACTAACTTATCAATAACGAACGAACTTACCCCGCATACTTGTTCTGACGGGGCAAGAGCAACCCCTCATGTTTTCGTAAGTAGTTACATGGTATTTCGACGATTAAATATGTTAATGAAAATATATACTTTTAGCTTTTAAAGTTACCATAAATGAAGTTATTACAATGAAAGATGGTCCAGATACAACGTGGATTCGGATAGCACGGTGAACTCGGATGGTTAGTTGACAGCATTACTTTTGGAACTGGCCTATACATCTGCGTGTTAATCGACTTCACCCACGACATCCAGTGTTAAACGAACGCAAGACAACTTTCACCAACTCCCCAAGAGATGGCACAACGAGTTTCAAACGGACAAATATATTATGGACCCGTGATGCACTTGCCCCAACTCATCTTAACAACTTGTTTCTCCGTGTGGATATACGATTAACTGTAATTGTTGTGTGCAAACATTCTCTCTGGTAGCTCATAAGATAATTCCACATTTACTTATTTACTACGTTTATTATCTTTAACTAACTGGAACATAAGAGGACAATATACAATAATATAAGACAAGGAGCTCATGAAGTCAAAGATATGGCATTACACGGAATGCGCAAGATACCCAACCGTGGTACGGGCGCTGCCGTACGTGGGCACTGGGTGAACTACCGTTAATATAGGGAGCAGCTGCGTACATGCCGCCCACCTAATTTGTCAAACAAATTACAAAATTGGTAGCAATTCATAGACACACTTCTTCAACGCAAGTCTCTAAAAACTAACAACAGAAACTGTACACATACAAATATAAGAAACAAAAAGGAACACAGTACAGAGGTAGTCCTTTAAATGAGCTCGTCAGGGAAAAGACTGATCCTTGTCACTGGCCTTTTATATGACCCTTTGCTTGTCCGCACAGTTACTACACGCACCAAACCCTCAATCCCAGGATGAAGCTCTTCAATTATTCCGGTTGGCCATGTGAGGGGGGGAGTATTGTCTTCTTTCAGAAGTACCAGCCTTCCTGCTTTGAGGTTGGGTTGATTCTGAAGCCACTTGGAACGCAGCTGGAGCTGGCCCAAGTAATCAGTTGACCAGCGTTTCCAGATGAGTCGTCGGCACCGCTGGACCAATTGCCATCTTGACAGCCGTGCTGATGGCGCTAAGTGACAATCAGGCTCAGTGAAAGAGACTAATTGTGACGATTGGTCTCGAATTTAAACATGCTTCAATTTGTGTCAGCAGTGTGGTTATTTCTTCAAAGGGTAGCACAGTGTTACCGGCAACCTTCATCAGGTGGGTCTTCACTGATTTTATACCTGCTTCCCACAGTCCGCCAAAGTGAGGGGAGTGAGGAGGTATGTGATGCCAACGAATTCCTTCTTCAGCTGTGAAGTTCAATACGTTCGTTTGATGATCTTCTGTCCGGATGAAGCGTGACAATTCATCTAATTTCCTTCTTGCTCCGGTAAAGCACGTGCCATTGTCACTGTACATGTGACTGCAACGGCCACGTCTTGAAATGAATCTTCATAAGGCGGCAATAAACGCCTCCGTGTATAGATCACTGACGGCCTCAATGTGTACTGCCTTGGTCGCCATGCACACAAACAATGCTATGTAGCATTTCTTCTGAATTTTACTTCGTGGATTTCCATATTTCACATGCAGCGGACCTCCATAGTCCACACCACAATGAGAGAAAGGCTTGCTAGGGGTCACTCTAGGCTTAGGCAATTGTCCCATGAGTTGACTGGTGTCATAGGTGTTCCCTAGGAAGCATGTTACACAACTGCGGATCACCTGCCTGATAGCAGATCGGCCATTGGTTATCCACCACCGTTGCCGCAACGAAGCTAAGATAAGTTGGCTTCCTGCGTGCAGAAGTCGTATGTGTTCATTCCAAATAAGCAATTTCGTGACATGATGCTTAGGTGGCAGTATCAAAGGATGTTTTTGTTCAAATGATGCTTCAGCATTCTCTAGCCTGCCGCCCACCCTCAATAGATTGTCATTATCAAGGAAAGGGTGCAGAGTGAGAAGTTTGTTCTGAAGTGACACTGCGTTCTTTTTATGTAAATTATGAATCTCCTGACTGTACGAACAATGCTGAACGATGCGAATGATTGCTGTCAGACTATCGCGAAGTTCAGCAGTAGTCAAAGGTCCATGCCGTCTTGCTGCTGCATCCTGCTTTAGATTGTGAAAAAAACTGAGAATGTAAGCAACTTCTCTGTGTAGTTTAGTCCAGCTGGAAAAACGGATGCAAATGTTATCTGCATTGAGATTACTCGCCACGAAACACATTCTTACTCCTCGTTGTTCAGGAATTTCGGTTGGTCGAACAGTGGTAAGTTCAGGCCAGGTTGAAGGATCCGTAATCAGCCAAACGGGCCCCGCCCACCATGCTCGATTGCTTCGAAGTCGATGTAGCTCAGTACCCCTGGAGATAATATCTGCTGGATTGTCCTGTGATGAGACATGGTTCCAATCTTGCTGAGACGTCAGTTTGTGAATTTCCGACACCCTGTTGGCCACACATGTTTTCCAAGCTGAAGAATTGCCTGCAATCCAGGCTAGAACAACAGTGGAGTCTGTCCAATAGTATCGTCGACATGAATGTAACTTAAGGGCCTCAATCACCCTTTCCATTAGTCTGCTCAGAAGTAGTGCGCCATTCAACTCCAGTCTTGGAAGCGACACTTTCTCCAAAGGGGCTACTCTAGATTTTGAACAAAGTAAATGAACGGAGATTGTTCCATTGGAGTTGATGCAACGTAGATAAACGCATGCACCGTAGCCTCTTTCAGACGCATCCGCAAAACCGTGAAGTTCAACATTGGCATTCATGCCGTCTGCTGTTACCCTCCGTGGTACATGAATTTCATTTAGTTTAGGGAGCTGCTGATGTATCTGTTTCCATTGTGTCTCAAGTTCTGAGGGCAATTTGCCATCCCAATCCAGGTGTTGTTGCCAAAGAACTTGTATAAACAACTTGCATTGAACAATTACAGGCCCTACGGGGCCCAATGGATCATAAATGGACGCTACATTGGCCAACACTGATCTCTTTGTCCAAGTCGCATTATTGCAGTTGAGGGCCCCCACTGACAATTGAAATGAGTCACGACTCGAATGCCACAACAAACCAAGAGTTTTTTCGGCGCCATCTTCAAAGGGAAGACTGCATGACACCTGGCTCTCGCGAAGTGTTGATGGGATGGCTTCCAAAATATCAGGATTGTTGGATCGCCATTTACGGATGGGAAATCCTCCGGTTTTCAGGAGCGATGTGAGGTCTTTGTATAATTGGATGGCTTCTTCAATGGTATATGACCCTGTCAAAAGATCATCAACGTAGAAGTCTCTTTTGGTAACTTTGGCTGCTGTAGGGTATATGTCTCGACCATCGAGTGCCACCTGCAGTAAGCAACGGGTAGCTAGATAAGGAGCCGCTGAAGTACGATAGGTTACTGTAGTCAATCGGTACATATCCAGTTATTGATTCTGAAAACTGCGCCATAAGATTCTCTGGAAGTCTCGATCTGCTTCATGAATCTGGATATGTCGGTACATCTTCTCGATATCTGCTGTTAGCGCGTACTTGTGTGTACGGAAGCGAAGAATGATCGAGAACAGATCCTGCTGAACAACCAACATCACGTCATTCAGGGAGATCGACGAAGTAGTTTTAGCCGACGCATTGTAGACAACTCTGACCTTGGTAGTGCTGCTCATAGCCTTGATTACCGCGTGATGAGGAATGTAATAAGCAGGTTTCTGCTGGTCACTAGGATCGACAAGTTCCATGTGTCCTAGTTGTAAATATTCGTTCATGAATTTGATATACTCGTTCTTCAGGTCAGGTTGTCGATGCAATTTCCTCTCTATAAAGCCAAAGCTCCTCCTGGCACTGTCAAAGGAGTCACCAAGTTCTCCTACTCCTTGCCGAAGTTGTAGTCTCACTATGAACCTGCCCGACTCATCGCACGTGAAGGATTTCTGAAAATGTTCCTCGCATTGACTTTCATCCTTGGAATTGCTACGAGTCGTAAGCTATTCCTGTTCCCAAAAGCGTTCCACCTGTGTGTGCAAGGTTTCAGCCGTGGACAACAATGATGTTGTTCCATTCTTACGTTGTTGAACTGAGTGAGAGGGGATGCATCCAGATAGCACTCAACCAAGTTGTGTATTTTGAAGAGTAGGGTAACCATCCCTAGATTGTTGTTCAGGTGTTAAGAGTTCAAAGAATAAAGTAGCACCTAACAGTAGATCTATTTCTTTGGGCTGGTAGAAATTCGGGTCAGCTAATGGAATGTTGACGGGCAGTTGCCAGTCCTCGTAATCTATTCTAGACGAAGGCAGTGGACCAGTAATCTGACGCAGGACAGAACATACTATATGCCGACTATAAGTACTAACTCTCGACTCTATCTGAAGTTGACAGAAGTAAGAGGATTGAGTCGCTTGCGTGTTGCTGATACCATTTATAGGTATCGAATGACGATTCAGTTTGATACCCAAACGGTCTACTAAGTCTCGAGACACGAAGTTCATCTGTGATGCACTGTCTAATAGTGCTCGACATTGATGCATTCGACCTTTGCTATCCCTAATGTTAACATTGGCAGTTGATACAATACTTCATTGTGAGGACATGCGCTTCTGACAGAACAATATGCTTGCTGCTGGGATGCATTTAGTACCGGGGTAGCAGTACTGTTCATATTCTGGTGTATATGTAACAATGTGTGGTGACGTTTATTACATGTTCTGCAGTTGCCTGAGTTGCAATTAATGGCTACATGGTCACTTCTCAAGCAATTGAAACAAAGATTATGTTCCCTCACAACACCTACCCGGCTATGTACATCCATGTACTTAAATTTGGGGCATTTATGCAGACTTGAGATGTCTTACATAGCACACAATAAGGTGACGTGGTGACGAAAGTTCGGTGTGGTCCCCTTGAACTTGTACCATGCTTGACCTCATCTTGGGTTACAGCAGCTAACTCGTTGGACGTGACTATTTCTAAAGTTTGGCCATTGTTTTCCAAGAATTGAATTAAGTCCTTCAAGTTGGCGTGCGTTTCATTTGACGTACCGTTCTCCCATTGCTTCCTGAGATTGAGACTGATTCTCTCCAGAACTAAGTGCGGCAGCATGAGGTCATGTAAGGGTGTTTCGATTTTTAAAGCATCTTTGGCATTTAAGTTTCTGCTAAGTTGATTTATTAGCAAACGCAGCTCTTTAGGAGAATCGTGCTTTGCATTAGGGAGTGACAACAATTCCTTGATGTGGAGATCTGATATAAGTCTGGGATTGTGATACCGACTACGTATGAATTCCCAGGCGACCTTGAATTTATCATGTGAAATTGGTAAATTCTCAATGAGGTGGTGTGGTTCCCCAGACAAGCTTGATAGAAGATAATAGTATCTTTGAATGTCTGTGATCGTTTCATTATTGATGATCAGCGCTACAAAGGTGTCATAGAAATGCATGAAATCTTGTAGAGCGCCATTGAACTTGGGTAGTGAAATAGTTGGAAGTTTTAGTGCACAACTATTGCTCATGTTATCACTATTTACAGGCGGAGGAGGGTGTGTATGTTCGGGGCACAATAGAGTTTCCATTTTTTACTTAATGTCCAAGCATAAATCAACAAAGGCTGCTCTATCTAGATCATGTGATTCGTTTTCAGCATCATCGATTTCCAATTGTATCTGAATGTCATTATACTCATCCATTAAACTCGCCAATGATTGCTTCCTAACCTTTATATCGTTAAGATTACCACCTGCAAATTCATTCACGAATGTACTCAAGCGAGTCACGCGAGATTTGATGACTGCTCTTTTCTTTGTCAATACACTTTTTTGATTGGTATCCATGATGACCCGGTAAGTAAAGGTCAAAGGAAATGTTGAACCAGAATGTACTTACTGATGTAGTTCTGTGCTCTCTAACTCAACCAAGTTAGCTATTTTCATTGATGGTTACGCAGTTCACCTATATCCGGCAATCGGATGGACCAAGAAATGTCGTGTGCAAACATTCTCTCTGGTAGCTCATAAGATAATTCCACATTTACTTATTTACTACGTTTATTATCTTAAACTAACTGGACCATAAGGGGACAATATACAATAATATAAGACAAGGAGCTCATGAAGTCAAAGATATGGCATTACACGGAATGCGCAAGATACCCGACCGTGCTACGGGCGTTGCCGTACGTGGGCACTGGGTGAACTACCGTTAACATAGGGTGTAGCACCGTACAGTAATGTTTATTCCAAATCTGCAAGTTTTTTACAATTCATACCTAAAAATCAAGATGGAGGGTGGCTAATGCCAGGACCATTCCGCCAATTGCCTGGATTTAATGCTAAAGTGACAAGACAAGGAAGACCGCTTAAAACCATTGTAGATATAGACAAGACATTCTGCCCTCTAATTCCCTCATGATGGGATCTAGTACCCGTCAACTGTTTATAACACAGTGAGTAGGTCAACCCCGGATCATTTGCTATACCTAGTAAAATAATTCACCATGCAAGAAAAAAAAGTTCACAACAGTCAACTAATACGTAGTTGTGATAAGGATACGCTGTTTTCACATTATGTACCCTTCACTTATGAGAAATAAGATCTATCCTCCATTAGACCAACGCCGTGCATAGAGGAGTTCAGCGTTGGTCAGACATGACTTTTCTTTTACAATACACGACCTAATAGCTGGCAGCTTCCATTTGTCATCAGAATGGATTAAACGCACAATTCTGGAATCCCTAAAAATATTTATTTAACGAAGATGATGATCAGGTTAAGTGCTCTATAACAAGTAGTAACCCTCTAATGCACTTACTTCTGTTAAATCTCCACCACTCAATGTCGATGGTGTTTCTATGGTGATCATCGGTATTAGAATTTCTTCAAACCTTATGTCCCCACTGAAATCAGTATCATCCTGCAGAGAAAAATAAATTGTTTCACAAGCACATTAATTTTCATTGTTGAAATTATATATTACGGTACACACAAATTGTAAACTTGCACTGCGGTAATCAACGAACAAACTGACCTTTTATCAGATTTCCCTTACCTTGAATTCCGTACAAACACAATGCGACATACGAAACCTAGATCACAAACTCTGTACAGAATAGATGTTCTGTTTTTAGAGTTCACATCTCACACTGGGGTGTTTTCTATAGTTACTTGATTAGCTGATATTCATTTGCATGAATTTAATTCCCCCATTATGAATACATATCGAAGACTGAACGAATATAAAAGGAAAGGGATAATCTAGTGGTCAATGGAGAGGTTTAAAACCAGCACATTGAAAGAGATAAGAAAAGATTACCATTGAATAAATGCAGTGCATCTGCTTCGAGAATGCACCGAAATTAATATTCTAAGAGCAAGGTGTGGAGGTGAGGACAATATAATGTTAAATGAGCAAGAACGTTAAATAACATTAATAAATAGGGAATGGAGAAAATTAACGAAACCATTCCTAGTTATTAGTGGAATAAGGGATAGGAGAGCAAAAGAAGAGAAACGATACCAAGATGGCAGGACAGAGGAATATGATGAGCTTCAAGGTCATAAAGTGAGACAGAAGTCGGGACCACTTTAATAGTTATTAGTTCAACGACACATTTTGTGGGCACTGAAGGGAGGAATTATCCGGCAATAAAAAACTTTCGGCGACGTAACTAGGCCCTAAATTAGCCGAAAACACTAAACACAACTGGTGTCCCCTTTTCTGC
The DNA here is from genome assembly GCA_946902985.2 of Meconema thalassinum. NCBI lineage: Eukaryota > Metazoa > Arthropoda > Insecta > Orthoptera > Tettigoniidae > Meconema > Meconema thalassinum. The sequence continues at coordinate 258,674,730 of OX336395.1, read as the reverse complement.
TGTATAATTCCTTTTGATTAGAGATGGCTGCCTGCGAGCACACTCAGCTATATATCTAACACTCCATCTGGAACAGAATAACTCCAATTCACAACCGTTCGCAGGCAGATTTTTCCACTGGGTCAAGATATGGCAGTCTAGGTACCAGGTTGATTCCCAACTTAATGCTATTAAAAGGCGCTTGTTCATGTGCAGTTGGCGACGGTTCTGGTGACGGTGGTCAGAAAGGGGATGCTCTTCCCAGGCTCAGGCAATCGAATAAAGTCAACATTTATTATTATTGATTTTAGCCTGCTGAGAAGCGCTTATGAATAGTTCTTTTGGATGCTCGCTTCCATTCCCATCATCTCTTTAGCCCTGCCAATAGCTTTTCCTTCCTTTCCTGGGAAAGGGGTTTGCAAGATTGAACAACAGTTGGTCTCCCCGACCACGAATTAACCATGTGACAAAATTTAGGGCGGTCATAGACATCAGTATCAGAAATATCAGCAAAAGCTAATTTTTTTCTAACTTTATTGAGCCACAAGCTTCCAGTCTTGTATCTTTTGACGAGTGAGAAGATCCTCTTTGAAACGAAAGTTTGAATCTTTTCAGTCAGTCAAAACGAATGTATCCAAATGAGATCACATTTGGGTACAATCGTGTCGACCTACTCCAAAGCATCAAACTTTCGTTTACTGAGGCAACACTGAAAATGGCTTCAAACACCATAACAAAGATCGTCTTTGTAAGCCTGCCGTTGTCCATTCTCAGAAGTTGACCGTCAAAAATTCAGCCACCTACGTTGCATGCTAGTCTTATCCGTTTCTAACTTTGGTACAGGTCAGAGTTCACCTTCAGTCGATAGGTACCACCCGGGAGCACTCTTGCCCCATGAATTTTCCGGTGGATACAACTCTCGATCTCCTCCATGTCGTCCATGGTGCCTTTTCTGTTTATCAGTAAGGTCTCCGCAGCATCGAAGAACTGGGCTCTGATGACAGTTTTGTAGTGGCATATATTGGTGTTCCTCGCAATGCACCGCTTGTTGTAACGGTTTTGCGACAATTGGTAAGCTGCGTTGAGTTTTGCACATTTGGCTAGGATGGAGGTTCCGTATCTACCATTATGGTGGATCCATTCAACAAGATACCGGAATCGATTGACTTTTCCTATCTTCCAAAAGATGGTCGTCAAAGGATCTTTCCCGGGGTGCTTACCTTCGAAGAACTTGGTATTCCCATATGATATTTGCAGTCTTGCTTTCGCTGCTGCCTCATGTAGGGATTGAACAGCAACTGCAGCATCCTTAGTGTTGTTTATCTTTCACACAGTATTAAAGACATGGCCAATATTCGAAATCTCTTCTTCAGTATTATCTAAGCGGCCGGAATAATCCTGCTATACACTAAATCTTTCAAATCATGACCGCCGGCTTGTTAACCTGATTCGCATAATTACTAGCCAGATTCTAGCTCAAGGTCGAAGACACCAGAGAAAAGTAAAGGAGTGCATAATATTTACATCAGCAAAATATCTAACCCAACTAATGTGCAGTGGCTCTAGAATAATAGGTTATATTTTAACACTGTGAAAGATTTAGGGAGAGAACATACGTACCCTAATTAGGCTGAATTTCGGCACATTAACGTGTTGACCGACTGATAAGCAATTCTATTACTAGATTACGTTGGCAACAACGAATAATGGCTTCTATTTTTATACAAGTTTAAGACTGTACCCGATACCTAGTTTAGGCTATCGGCTACGCCAGCTGACATTAAGCTGTAGTTGAGGTTTTGAGAAGCAATAAGAAAAGATAGCGCATCGATCGCGTCAAGAAGAAAGTCAAGATGACGTAGCAGGTCTAGAATCAAGGAGGCATTGAAATCTGTAAGAAGATAGAATTATGAATGGAGAAGTGAAGCTTTATTGAAACATATATGGAATTATAATAATTAAAACAACTTAGAAGAGGATATATAACATGCATTATATGTGGAAATAATTTTATGGAAGTAAGTTATTTTATAACAGAACAGCCGAGAGGATTCGGGTTCGAGACTATGTTCGTGACGTGGGAGCACTGTGGTGGGGAGAACAAGCCACGTGCCGCGCGGAGCTCATAAGCCGGAACACAGCGCTAGCAAGTCAGTTGAGCCCAGGAAGAGGGGCAGTTCAGAGCAGCTCTATAGCACAGCGAGACGGGCATTGAAGGTCACGCAGCATACGTAAACCGTCACGGCAGAAGTCTAGGTGACATTTCTCGTATCGCCGAGCAGCTAAGGCCGAGGGGGTCGTTGATCCAGGCGAGCTGGCCGAGGAGACAATTGTAGGCAGCCGGGGTATTTCAAAACCACACTGATCGTATTTGAAGACCTTATTTCAAGCTTCATTTCGACGCTGTTCAAACACAGACTTTTACGAATAACCTTATAACCATGCTGTTATATAACACATTCAAAGCGACTTTTACTATTCCAAGTAAACTGAATGTTTAGCATAGGCTCTGATGAACATTATATCGTGCATTTATAAGAATTTTATCTTATACACTTTTCATGATGTACCTATTACGAACAGATACAGGGTGTATCGTAATCTTGAACTCTATCAAGTAAAATTTTATTTTACTCAAGTGGGACTTTGCAGTAAGTTGAGATTGGACTTACAATTCTCAAACTGAACATTTAAAGGAACAGTGGCGTATATTAGAAGAAGAGTAAGGGGGTCCGCTGTTTTCATGAACTTTTCGAGAAGGAGTTGGACGATATCCGCTATGGGTAATTCGAGGTTCAACATGACCGAGTAAACGTGAATAGAGACAAGATGGCACCACAGAGCGATGGATTCGATTCCTGACGAGAGGAGTCCAACAGCTGATTCGCTTGGGATTTCGAAGGAAATCGTCATTTCATGGATGAAATGATATTCACGCCGATCTTACGAGAAATTCTTAGGTAGGGAAAATCGACGATCTTGGAAATTATATTACAACTGATAATGAAAGGTATTGTAAGAGTTCTAACTACCTGATACGATTATTTTCATGAATACTGGGCACACATGTATATTTTTCTAATAGGAGTGATTTGATTATTAAGACATGGTTTGAATTTATATACTTCGAATTTGCTAGAATATGGAGTGACCATATGATATGGCAGGCATCATTATGCGAAATTCTCACCATTGATTGACTTTATTAAGAAGATGTTTGGTCTTTTAGACATTTTTCCAGCTAGGATATTTTTCATGAATAGTTTTTTTTGAGTAACGAGTATTTCGAACTCGTGATCTGCAATTGATTATCAGAAATTACTTCGTCAGTTCATTGCATACTAGCGAGTGTGTATTATTCATCAGTAGGGATTTTTTCCATTGGATTGTTTGGAGATATTAAGAAGTTATTCACTTTAGTGAATGAACATCGCTTTTATATGACAACTAGAAACTTGTTGATTCCTTTCTGGTACATTCATTCATACAGCCTACGAGATGGGGTCCTTCGTATTTATACGATTGTATGGTGGTTACTCACCTTACCCATCGTTTAGGGAACTATCATCCAAGTCGACGGGGCGAGGTCCTTCGTATTTATACGATTGTACGGTGGTTACACATCTTACTCGCCATTGAGGGACTCATTTTTATCATCCGAATGTACACGAGATGTAAGTGAATTAAACAAGGAACTACTAGTCACATATCAGTCGAAATTTTGTTAAATAAAGTAACGATAAATGTCAACAGGATTGCATTTAGTAATTCTTGTTTGCCAATCCAATATTTTGTTGCTATACTCTTTTGAGAGTAATTTCAGTTTAACAGCTATTACAGCTGATGCTTTGATGATTTTTATAATTGTGTTTGTTACCTTTGAGAAGGATTTAAAGTAATTGAATCTTGTAAGATTAATCATTGATGGTCATAATTATTTTAAGGCAGATCAGTAGTGCAGATTTTGATATGAGAGATTATAACACATTGGTGTTTTTCTGCGATGTGAATTATTGAAGCTTGTGAAAGAGAATTCATGCTATTTGAAAGCAGATATTAAATTACTGAAGTAATATTTTTCCAATTGTTTAAGAAGTTGTCTAGATGTGATCAGAGTAATTACAGTCATTGGAGATTATGTGTGTTAATAATTTGAAGCCATTTATATATTTTTTGTAGATCATGCAACATGGTTAAGTGGAGTTTGTGATAGGCATTTTATGGAAGTTGCCAAGTGATAGTAGCAATGTTGCTAATGTATTTTGAAGCAGACATGAGGTCGTCGTACCCAGTCTAGCGTATTTGTTGAGATTCATGCTGTATGTGCTGAATATTTATGGAGTTTTTGGAGTAATTCTTATATTCAAATGTGATATTTGAAATATTGAAGAAATATAATGTCGATGTGGATAGTTAGATCCAACGTGATGTCGTGGAGACAATAATATTTTTTTTGGCATGATAATTAAATACGAGATATAACTTGGAAGTAATAAAACTGTAAGACAACGTTCTATAAACCATATTAAACAATTTGTTAGGAAATTAAACAAATAAATGAAGTTGATAATACAAGATTTTCTGAAAATAATAATTAACGAAATAATAATCTGAGATTTAAGCATATTAACGATCTGACCTAATGAAATAAAAATCAGAATGACTAGATGAAATAATAAAAAACTAAATAACCAGATGATTGAAATTTAAATAAGTTGATAAATTAAATTTTGAAATAAATCGATGAATTAAATAAATGGATGAATTAAAGATTGAATAATTAAACTGATTGAAATAAATTAATCGACGATTGTAATGATGATGAATAACTGAATTAGAAGGTGATAATTAATTAACGAAGCTGATGATTAATGAATTTATATGCAATTAAATAAATTTAATTGAGAGATAATGTGAAGGAATTGCAACTTGAAATGTGAATTTAAATGATGTAATGGTGATGAATTAACGATTCTGACAGGAATATTTAGAATTTTGAAGTGAGAATTAACGTGAGAAATATTTAATTTTGATAATAACGATGATGATAACCGATGATAATTTGAATTTTCAGTAATTCACAGATAAGTGATTGAATGACGATGTAAATAGTGTAAATTAATTATTCAATGTTTAGGAACATTTGATTAACATGTTCTACGTTCAAATTATACCATGCAAACCATAATTTATGTGATATTTAATATGAGTGATTATTATATGTGTATGTTTAGGCAGATTAATTACTTAATTAAATCCACATTGATGTTAAATTAAAGAGAATTAGGTCTCAGGTTTCACAAATGTCAGTGACGAAAGACATAGTGCTACAGTGATCCTGAGAAACCAAGAGAACTTTATACATTTTTCTTGTTATGTGGATTAAGATAATTTTGCATTAGAAAGGAGATGGTTCGATTTTTGGACAATGACAATTTAACTTGGCATTCGACCATACTCTTAGGTAGGAATTATATTTAAAATGTCTGTCTGACTATCAAAGTAAAATAAATTTGTTTTTATCTTAGTTGTGATCTGATGATGGTGTGATGTTCCTTTTTCTTTCCTTGTCTTGAGTAAGGCTTATCCGGAAAGGAAGTGGTTTGCTAGGAATTCAGTTGATGGCGCCCATTTATATTTGAATTATTTCTATTAACTTAAGCCCGTAACGACCCTAGAGATACTTTGTCTCGTGAAACCCACTGCTTTTTCGAGAACTCAGCTGAATTTCCGACACATTCCTTATTTGACTAGAGGTTCATTTAACTCCGCTCTGTCCTGGAACTCCAGGGATGTGATGTTATAGCAGATGGGTCATCGCATCCCCAGGACGAACGGGTACAAGACCAAATAAGAAAAGGTCAAATAATGCCCTTATCCTTGAAAATAAGGAAATTTGAAGGGAGGAGATAAGTCATGAAAGGCATATCGAAAAGCGAATGTGAAAAGGGCCAATCATAAAGTCACTGGCCACAAGGCCATGAAGTTGTAGAACATCATCATCTATGCGAACCATAAAGTCACTAGCCACAAGGCCATGAAGGTGTAGAACATCATCATCTATGCGAACCATAAAGTCACTAGCCACAAGGCCATGAAGGTGTAGAACATCATCATCTATGCGAACCATCAGCTTTTGCTGAAATATTGGATACATGTCGCCTAGATCACAAGGAAATCTGTGATCATGTTTTATATCGAAATTACATGAACCATCCTTAGGAAGAATGAAAATGTGCTCATTAGAAACACATGCCACACATGGAGCAGCCCACGTGAAAGGGCTTACCGCCTTCTTAACTATTGTACTACTTCAACCATTCCCTCAGCAGTCAATGTACATACCTAACGGGCAGCAAAACACACCAGGGAAAGTGCAAGTAGCAATGTACTTGGTATGAGAGGATATGAGAGCTCTCTCACGTGCCCATTCAAGCAAGCCTTAAATTGGTTTCCACAGAGATCACCCCAGTGTAATTGGAAACTAAGTAATATCTCATGTGTATTATTTCAGAGCTATTTAATATTTGTGCAACGTTTCAATGGGATAGGGAAATTATCATTTGTGATGTTCTCTTGTGGGTGTTACCCAGTGTGCTCCATTGAATGTGAGCTACATACCATTCTTTTAGTCACCATCTAACAAAGGTAGAGAATATCAAGACGTGAAGGAAGAGAAATTAAAGTAAGTTACGAGGTAGTAAAGGAAACTGGAAAAATGGATAAATAGCTAATACTATCGGGATTGAATTTGAGGAGCACTTGACCAAGGCAGGTCAAAATAAAAGATGGAAAAGAGGAGCCCGGCACAAGTAAGCAGAAGCAACGTCAGACTCTACTCAGGTTCTACTATTATAGTTGTGGCAAGGTAGTATTTAGATTCGACGTATTCACTTGAGCCACCTAAAACAAGGATTTTCAAGAGCATGGCACTCCACAAACTTATCCTTTACATGAAATTTAAAATGATCTACCACAGACGAAGACCATTTGTGGTGTAATTGCTGAGCAAAGCTACCTGGACTCTTTTGTATTCTGTTTCAGGTTCAGTCGTCGGTCTGGTTATCAAGGAGAACAAACAGAAACATGTGAGGATGAAGATGATTATTCATTTGAATTTGATTGCTTTCAGACAATTTAGGATCCAAACATTGCTTTTAGACGGTACTGAGGTTGCTTTGACGTGGCAGTCTTTCCTTTTATCCACTAACCTATAAACAATAGGATACACAAATCGCAGCGCATTCACATCCGGCAGTCATAACTCAAATGCTTTATAAGATTTAGTTTTTACATGGCACGTGACCTAGACTAAACCTCCACAAGGACTCAGGGTGTCAGAAGACTGAAGCTGCAGCATCAATACATCAACATCAGCTATTCTTAAGTGTTCTTGCAGGAAACATGGCTGAGTAATCCAAAGTTCAAAATAATATTCAATCTAAAGATAATTCGTATTATTATAAGTAGCAGGTACCCGTGGCTTCGCTCGCGTCATAGTTGAGTTATGTCCCATTAAATATTTTGTTATTTTCTATTTTCTTTTGAATGCCACCGAACCAAGAGTTAGATGTTCATTTACTTTCGTCAGAAATGTAAGATGTGGACGTAATTTATGTGTTTCCCAGTCCGCGGGTAACATTCCATGTTACGAACATTGGCCATATAACCTGTACCGAAGGCTTCTGCAGATTTAACACCATGGCTATTCTGAACAGCAGTTCCTTGAATTCATATTTGCCAACATTTTGTAGTAACTTTCCATGTCTAATATCTCTGCACCTCAACATATACAAAAGTGCTTTCAAAATCACGTCTTGTGTAAATGTTGGAAAAGGTAGTGAATGTGGTTTTTGGCGGAATGGATACTCGCTCGTAGAAATTATTATCAGTAAAATAGACTGGTTCACAATTCTGTAAGTGCATATCGAGGTTATGTGACGGCGGGATGCCTTTAGTGTTATGGAAATGGCAATAGCCGCCACATAGCTTGACTGATATGTATGAACTTAACTATACGGGATTTTTGAGCCCAGTGTTTATGAAATTGAACGTAGCTTGATCGCTACCTTTATTTAGTAGTCGCTACTGCAGTGTTACAAAATTAAAGGTGGTATTGACAGGCGTTATCTCACACTAATGTTCGTTATTGTAGTTATAAAACATAGAAAGTTATTTTTAACTTATGATGTAGATATATCTTGAAAGAGGGATCTCATTTGGTCAGTAAAACACGCCACAGTAGTTGCAATTCTGCGTCATACTTCCGCAAGTATGTTCTTCAATAGTAATCGCAAGCTGTGAATTATATGTTTCCTGTACCTGGTCATTTAAACTGACGGATTTTTCAAAGTCTCGTCTAATGAGGTTAACCGTTTCCCGTTTGTCAGGTGATTTCCTTTTCCTAACATGTTCATTCCTCTTCCTCATACCAAGTAAACTCATCTCTCTGTCTAGAGGAGCTTCATGTTCCCTCCGTAATGAAGCACTGTTTTTTACATCTTCCAGTCTCTTCGCTCGTTTTTCTCCTAAATCTTCGTCCATTAAATGAACAGGAGGCCTACCACCGCGTTTGACTTTCACGTGTCTTCTGCGTTTCGCTTGGTGATTATTAGTTGAGGGGATATCAACTTTGGAAGGAAGGGATCGAGATTGTGTAATTCTAATGCTAGGCTTCATTTCCTCATGAACATCGAAATGCCCACTATTGTAATCACCTGTAAAGCGTAGTCGTTTAACAGGATTTCCAGAATTACCGAAGGAATACTAACACTGTCTACCACTATATACTTCAAATGTGAAAGGAAATATATCACCCTTCTTCTGTGAAATCCATGCAATGATTTTGTGTTTCTTGACGCCTTCAGCCCAGAATATCTTCGGCCATGTAGTCTTTGTATTTCTCCCACAACTGTGCTGGTTGTGAAGGGGAACACGTAGATAAAATATTTGCCAACAGCGTACGTATTTAAAATGGATTAGAAGGGGTCGATGAATCTACGAAAAAGTAGTGCACTCTACTTTCTATTCACGGCGTTGCCTAGGTCAACCATCTGTAAGATGGACAATATCGCTTAGCAATTTTTACCGGACTATCGTGATGCAGAGTAAGTCATTGTCACCTAGCGACAATATTTTATAAGATCATCAAGTCAGGTTCAGTATTGGAGGGGCTTTGTCTATCATGATGCAGTGTTAGTCGTTGTCGCCTAGCGACATTCAGTCCGTGAAGTTTTTAGATTCAACTTTATTCGTTTAAACACTCTTTTTAAAGTATTTTAAGGTATGTATTTAATTGTGAGGCATTTAAGGAGTAAGTGAGTGTGTTTCACGCACACATTGGGTTATGCGGAATCTGTAGGTACCCCTTATGTGTAGGTTGGTGTTAATTGGACCTTATTTTCGGTACAAAACTGGAATGGGACCTTAGCAGAATAATATAGGGAGGGATTGCGATCAAGCACAACATATAATTACCTGTGTTTGATGTTCCTCTTTAACATCAATCCTTTCAATTTGAAATATATCATCAGGCTCTTCCTGCAGATTATCAGAGGGCAACTGCTCACTGGACTCCTGGAAGTATTATACAAATATGATCCAATGTAAAATACATAGACACAACGTAAGGGTTAAGTTAGGTGTAGCACGAAAACTAAAAGTTAACAGATCACGGTCAGGCACCTTAAATATTACCAAATTGATCCGTGGGTACACACTGAGACCACACGTTTCTTTTCACGGGCCGTGACTGATAACTGTAATCAACCTGTTGATTGTTTGGCCAGAGCACGTGTAGAGGGCAGGAGCAGGCACATTCAACTGAAGTGCTCACACGTGTTTCTAACCTTCACCAACTAACAGCTCCAACTGTTTGCTAGTGCGCAACACTCTGTTGTTACATTTAGCCTACACAATATTGTGAATGGTTTTGGTATTCACTGGTTCAAAATCATTTACAGAAAATTTATATTTGATGTGAAGTGCAGCTTTGTGTAATTGTTACATCTCTAACATTTGTATTGCTATTATTAAAGTACTTTAATAATAGCAAAATTAATTGTGAGAAGAATCAATGTGGAGATGGAGGTGTAAACTTAATTGTTTTAACATAATTAGGAACGCCTGAATTTTCTGTGAATGGGGGCCCAGGCTGAACAGATTTATTTTTACTCCATGTTTGTGTGCACTGTTGCTATGAAGCAAGGAAAACCTTGCATACACAGAACAATATGATTCGAGAGCAACAGGTATCAGCCCAGTATCTTGAATCACCAAGACAATGTGCTTTGTGCAGTACAAATAAGACACTAGTCCCTACAAGGTGGCATTTCTGATGTCCACTTTGCCTTAGGAATGAAATACCTTGTTTCCAAGACTTCCACACCCAGCGTATTCAAACAGTGATCCTTTATAAGTGAACTCCTGATTCTATTTCAGAATCGTGTATAGTTGCCCACTGGGGCTGTGGTTATAAAGTGTAACCACTACAGACCCCGTGGTTATACACCCACTTATAACAAAAAATAGAGGGTAGTTTTACGTGCACGTTAATCTCGCGATCATGAACCTCGCGACCTTCTATTACTTGGAATCCAAACCACAGGACACGTCATTTCACTTTCAAAATCTCTCCTACATTGACCGATAATTGAACCCAATCCGCCGTGGTGAGAATCCAACAGCCTGACCGTTGCGCCACCACAACCCTCTAACAAAAACGAATAATTCACATCCCCATAGATGTTAATTTGGTCTAATCTAAACAAAAAGTAATAAGCTGTATACAAAATTAAGAGTTACATTTTTCTGCCCCTTTGGGGTATATTTAGTTGAGTTTCACCTGCCCCACAAAGAGTTATGTCACAAAATTTTGCGTGCATCCACATAACAAACATTTCAATATTACACATACATTTTTCACGAAAGCCGAACACTTGCACTCGGATAATATATGAATTTCATACCTTGTTTCATATTGGGGGGGGGGGGGGGGAATTACCAATTGAAATTACTATCCATGGTTACTGTTCCGGATATATGAGCTAGTTAGTTAGTTATGGAGGTTTTAAGGGGCGGAACTACGAGGAAATCTTCCCCTATAAAATATGAGCTATGTTACGTTAACATGTGTTTATATTTCTTGCCCACACAATCACGGCAGCCATGTTTGTCAAGCGCATAAGGTCTCTTCAACTGTTTGCCAAGGCACACACATTGACGTCACATTACTTTTACCAACATGTGGGATAAAAAAATACACAACGCCGGTCATGTTAAAGACATGGGTAAAATTGTAATTAAGCGATAATACTTCTTTTGGATAAACAATTGGTCCAAACAAAGATTATTGAAGAGTGAGTACTCGCACTGAGCGTGACAATAAACAGGACTGCGTTCATAGCTAACGCGACCTGCAGGGCCCGGTACCTAGTAGATATTGGTCTATGTAAATCCCATGTTTTCTTGTTGAAAGATGCCGTCTACACTGCCGCATTCGTGGAGTCACCAATAATCTATTTGGCTCATAATTCAGCCGGATGATGGCAAACAGAGATGGAGTTAAACTAGATAAATCGTTATCTAGGATGGGGACAGTGGGTGGGTGGACAGAAGAAAGAAGAAAACATATATGTCTACATCACTTTTAGATTCAAGGTTCTCGTGCTTTCTCCGGTATTATTTTTGTTAGTTGCGCTCTGAAAATGGTTTCTACTAACAGTGCCACGTTATTGAAGCCAACTGCCATTCACAATCAGCACGAAAACACTTTCAAAATAAGGAAATAGTCAACATTAACTTTTAAGTAATAAACTTTCCCAAAAAACACGTCACCATGTTGGATTGCAACTTCACTACACCGCAATCCCCTGTTGCGGGGTTTGGCGACTATCTGGGCGAAATTATTGGTGAAAATTACTGATTGTACTACTATAGAGCATCCAGAGTTTAGAAAAGACTGTGGGTCTTATGGGCTTTTACCTTTAACGGAAAACCCCCTACACTGGGTTTGTTACCTCACCTTTTTTCATGAAGGAACTCCGAACATACATATTTTTCGTCATAATAGCTTCCTACAATTATCTGCCAATTGATTACCATTGTTATTGCATACAAGTATCGTTTATATTACGTCTTAGTTATTTAAAAAATTACGAGGTTTGCACGCTGGAAAGAAGAGCCACGTCCCGCGCTGCATGCTCGCCCGGAGTGGAGCACGTGCTCAGTTCCGCCAGCAACATAAGTTTTGAAGCACTATCTGTCATTGGTGTTACTGTTGTGTGTCTTATTTTCTGTTCGATCGAATCGAAATGGCTGGTGTTTTGGTGAAACGAAAACGAGGTGAGACGCTGAGAAGTAAGGAGAGGACAATAGTTGTAAACGTTTTCAATTATTTAAAGAGCAGAAATCCCGGCCAAAGTGTGAGTTGGGTCGCCGAAGAAACTGCTGTTGCTACAGGTACATCCAGATCATTAGTGTTCAAACTGCGCAGTGAATCGGCTTGTGGCCCCCTGGTGACACCTAATAAGAAGCAGAGGAGAAGAGTGAAAAGAAAAGACAATAGACTTACGAAATTTAGTGATTTTGTTAAAAGTGCTATAAGACGAAAGGTGCATGGTTTCTTTTTAAGAAATCAGCCACCGACATTATCATCTGTGTTAACGGCCGTGAATACGGACCCCGAACTTCCGAATTTTAAAAGAAGCACGTTTCATGCCCTTCTAAAAGATCTTGGTTTCGTTTACGAAAAGCGTGGTAACAAAGCTCTTATGTTGGAAAGAGACGATCTAGTTGCTTGGCGCCATAAGTATTTATATCAAATAAAGACATTTCGAGCAAAGAAGAGGAATATCGTATACACAGACGAAACCTGGGTAAACACGGGACATTGCATTGAAAGACACTGGCAAGACAGTACAATTAAGTCATCAAGGCAGGCTTTTCTGGCTGGACTTTCCCCTGGCTTAAAGGCACCAACAGCGCGAGGGCCCCGCTTCGCTATTGTCCATACAGGTAACGAAGGCGGATTTGTGAACGACGCAAAGTTAGTATTCCTGTGTAAAAAGAATACCGCCGATGCGCACGACGAAATGGATGGAGAATGTTACGAACATTATTTTAAACACCAGTTACTCCCCAATCTCCCGCCTCGGTCAGTAATTGTGCTTGACAATGCATCGTACCACAGTAGGAAGAAAGAGCGCATTCCGACAATGTCATGGAAACGGCAAAGCATGCGAGAATGGCTTACTTCCAAAGGTGTCCATTATGAAGACTACATGCTTAAGAAACATCTTATGGAACTTGTGACTTCCATCAAATGGAAATATGACGCTTATAAAATAGACGAAATGGCGAAAGAACTGGGACATGAAGTGCTTCGCCTACCTCCGTATCACTGTGAACTGAACCCCATTGAACTTGTGTGGGCTCAAATTAAACGTTATGTAGGAATGAATAACACAACATACAAAACGAAAGACGTAGAAAAATTGATTCACGATTCTTTCGGAATTGTTTCAAATCAAAACTGGAGTAATTACGTAGACCATGTGAAAGAAATAGAAGTCAATATGTGGAAGGCAGATGAGCTGCAGGAAGACATTGAGCCCTTCATAATTCAGTTGGAAGATAGTGACACCTCTGATAATAATGACCGTGATAGCGACGTGGATATGGAAGGGATCGAGCCACTGGCGGCCGAGTGAAGGATTACATGGTACGTAGAACGACTGGAAAGCCCAAATTAAATATCATTTATTGTTTTAATATTTTTATTTTATTATTATTATTATTATTATTAGTTATATAAGTATTGTCTTGTCCCTCGTAAGAATACTAATGGGGAGGATAGAATCTGTTATATATTCCTATCGCGCGCAGGCTATTAACAACGAATGAACTCGTCATGTAGGATATGAAACAGCTCATTCATCAGATGATTTGTGCGAGGCATTATATTTCTTTATTCATGGAAAGTCCCGACGAGCACACTTTAAGGTTTGTATACTTGGCCATGACCTTAATTAAGGTACAGTCCCAGCATTTCTCTGGAATGAACATGGGAAACCACAGACATCCATCTTCAGAACTGCTGACAGTGGGGTTCAAACCCAGTATCTCCCGAATGCAAGCTCACAGCTGTGCGCCCCTAACCGCACGACTAACTCGCTACAATATTACAAATATTAATCAAAACAACAAGAATAAAATTGAAAGAAACTAAATTAAGCCTAACTAATAACAAAAGATGATCAACAGTACCGTATTGCTGACGTAAAAATAGTTATCATCGTCAGCGTACATACGAGAAGGAAGGAAGAAAGAGTTGTGCTCTCGACATCTATCAATCAGTAATGCAAAATGAATGTCGTTATTAGTTCTGTTCGCTTATCCAATACGTTAACACCTGCAAAACTGCTCCTTCCATGAAGTGTTCTATTTCAGGGGTCGTGTTGTGTCGCTAACTTATGAAAGCGCAGTACTCGAAGCGCGTATGACGTCAGCGCTACCTCTGTCTAGAGTTAGCAACACTGTCGCCATAAGGCGCCACAGTCCTTTCTCAACGCTGGATGCTCTATAGACAAAATCATTGGCCTGGATTAAAATTATTGAAACGTGACTACCCCCAATGTGCGTGACAAAAACCAGGGGTGTTTATATTAGCTAAAGCGGCCCGCTGGGCCGCGCTACCTAACTATTATTAGTCTAGACAAAAACCATTGATCTGGAACCATTAACATTGGCACTACTAAAAACATGCAATAACATCCTCTAGCGATAAAATATTCAACTCCTGTATCTTAGTAACATTAGCCATTTCTATAGTAAATTTTGCAGATTTTCATGGCAGTGGACACCAGACAATGCACGAGTTCCAGATTAAATTTTCATCGTTACAAGATTTTTTCGTACGTTCTCTGCCCGTGCAGTATTACTCCTCGCACCATATACAATTAAAATGCAACTTACTGCCCCCGTAAATTGAATTATATTGAGACCACGATGGCTGTATTGGCAAATATGAGTAAAGTTATGGATGTCATAGTTGTGACGTGGATATTCATGACGTAGGCACGGATGACGCAGATTTCATGCAAGTAGGCTGATTGAGCTGAGATTCTTGGTGACGTCATGATTTTGTTCGAGAAAGATCGGAGATTTACGACGCAGTCGCAGGAAACAAGGTATTGTGCTAAGGAAGAAGTTACGCTATTGGAGGAGAGACTCGAACCAATGAACGATAGTTTGGAAGGAAGACGGAGATTGCTGAAACTACGATATTTGATTACTTTTGGCATGCAGATTTGTGGAAATCTATTTTCAGTTATGGCATTGATTTGGAATTTTGAAGAAATTAATTTTGAGTTTTTGAAATTTGAAAATCCGTCAAGTATAGCCAAAGTTAAAACTTCTAGCAATGACGCAGCAACAGGCTATGGAAGGGATGGATACGCCCCTTAAGAAGTTGATAAAAGGTCGTGCACAGAAGAGAGGAGCTCTCAGAACTCAGAACTCAGAACTCAGAACTCATACTCAGAACTCATACTCAGAACTCATACGGATCATACCGCTGATACCGCATATATATTTCAGATGTTATAGAGTCATTTTCGAGTGAACAAGTGAAGCAAGTTGTCTTTAGCGTGTGGTTAAAGCCCGGCGCATCGAACGAACACGGAGCAGTTCCATTTTACGCTGCTCGAAACTAGGTGAAGTTGAAACGCTCACATTAACGTTTCCACCAGATAAGATATCAAGAGTTAACTTCAGCCTTTATTATAATTCAATTGGGCAGTACAACATTGAGGTGTGTAGAAGATTTGAACAATTTCACAGTTATACTTCGAAAGATATTGGCACTTTAAGGCTGCCAACAAAAGTGATTTTCTCGCCACATGAGAAACACTTTTAAAATTCCACATTATACACTACGGCTGACACGTGGATTGCAACAGTGATATTGGAGAATACGTTTGGTAATACAACGATACAGTCTACTATGGAACATTATAATCATGCAGTGCTTTCAATGATTATAACAGAAGTTGAGATGGAAGGCTAAGGCTTTAATGCAATTGGGACATATATCGTTGGAGTGAAATAACAGCATGGAACTTCGTTAATCGTCTTTCTACAAAAGCGAGCATGTAATGAACATCCAACTACACTCATGCATCGTGAATCCATCGCTGAATTATACTAGATGACAGTGGAAATATTTTCATACTCCACGATTATGAATATTTCTGCGGAAATAACTACAATAAACTTCATGGCGATTTACGACCGGAACTTCAGGGAACTTTCAAGAGAGGCTAGGGTGGACCCGGCTCACAAAGAAGAGTTTTGCCAGAAGGATGTTTTCGTATCCACGCAGCAGTGCAATTTCGTAGAAGGAAGCAGTTCGATTCTCCGAGGACGCTGATTCCAGGTTCGAGGTCGGAGCACATCTTCACGCTGGTGAAATGGAACCAACAGCAGTTTTCTTTGAAAACTTTCCTCTAGAACTTCAATCAACAGATAAGGTAGTCGTGAACGTTTCTTGTATTATTTGAGTCTTGTAGCGATATCTGAGCAACCATTCTTCCCATATTTTCTGTCCCATATTTTTTTTGTGCCCCATTTTCTTGATTAACATTTCTGTACTCAGTACACTTCGATGATTTATGCCTTTTTCTTCGATTTGTTGAGACATTGTTATGTCATTGGCATAGTTAAATTAATTTTGGATCAGTTGAGACTGATGATGTAGATTCTTTCAGTATTTTGCATATTTGTGTAGTCACGATTTGACGGTAAAGTTAACGATTTGCTATGGCAGATGTGAATTCAGACAGCGTGTCATTTTATTAAAGTAATTCTATTCAGTAAATTACTTTGACCAATTTTCTGTCATCCTCAAGAAAGAAGAATGATTAAATGATTTTAGAGCGTTAAAATCTATTACGATATCGACGATCTTTGAAATACTAGTCGTCTTATGAACATGATTGCAACATAGACATTTATCATTGCATTATAGACAATTTTATGAAATATGAACTTTGATTACGATTTATTGGATACACTATAGTAATGAACTTTTGATAGGAGTTTTTCTCAATTATAGATTGGAACAATACTGTTTGCATTCCACAGTCTAATTGTATTCTATTCGACTATTCATACAGTTTAGATGAACTTTGATTGAAGATAGTATTTTTATACTGCGTTACTTTGAAGATATTAATCTCAATTTTTGTAGACCAGGGAGGAGTGTCTAATCGTATTTGCTATTAAATTTATTTGTGATTGGCAAATTTTTACTTCATATCGATTCATGAATGAAACCCACGAAGGTTAAATAATAACAGTCATTAATACAATTGATGAATATAAGAGTTTTTAAAGAGGAACAATGGATGTATAATCGTTAGTTCAGTGGACATGTAAAAGTCGCTGATGAATAATGCCCCTGAATTATGAAGGAGGTTCCCACAGTAATTAATGAAGTTGATGAATTTATAAGTGGAGGATTTTTGTATGTAGTTTGGAAGATATTTATGCCATATATATGAAGATATATGATGAATTCTGGGCCTATTGTTGTGCAATTTTGTGCGTTTTGAGCGAAGTATTTTGCCGCTGAATGTATTGTCCTGGTTCTTTGAAAGTTATTCATATGAAGACACTGTTAAAATTAACAAGAGTGTTAAATAATTGGAGATAAAGATTTTGAATGGAGGTTACCGTCACAAATATTAATAATTATTATTAAACCTTATTAAACCTGAATTTGACAGTTAAATATAACTAACCTTCATTGGTCGATTATATCACCACGATTTGAGTAATTATCAACCGGATAAATGTGTGGTTTAATGTATTTCTTGTATATAATAATATAAACAATATAATATTGTAAAATAATTTTGTAAATATCTTTGTTAAATAATTTGAAATGAAAAGGATTAATAGAGGCGTGTATAAGTTTTCCAATTGTCGTTTGACATTGTTATAAACAATTTATTATTGTTATAAATAATTAAGGAACTTTTGTTATTAACATTAAGAGTTTTGTTTTTATACTCTAAACAACGCTAATTAAACAAGTGGTTTGAACAATTAAACATGATTTGGGATTGTTGGAGTAATCCACTGGTGTTTGAATGGAGCATTTAAAACATTTGCGTGATAATATTTCAGTTGAGATGTGAACATTTACGTGTTTTGAAAAGGAGAGCCAAGCTCTGAGGTAACTCGCTTATGCTAGGGTTGAACGAACGGGGTGAGTCCGCTTTGACGATGCAGGTGCATTGCAGCTGGCCCGGACAACTGTATGACAGAGGCCAAGGACGTATCCATAATAGCCTTGTGGCTATAAATAAAATGTGAAGTATATAAACACGCAAAACAATTGATATATGTGTCTCGTCCCAAATCCCGTTTCCATTCAATGTGCATTATTATTATTACGTTATTTTGAGCTTAAGAAAGCTGAAACATTGTATGTAGAGTATACAAGTCCTACAGGAGGACATGGATATGTGGACGATGGCTTCTGATTGCCACGTGGATTTTGTTGTTTATTTTTGTTAAAATCATTCTTTATGTGAAATAAATTATTGTGCAGTTTAAAGTTTCTCGTCTTCGTTCTGGTTCATTTTAAATATCATGGTGGAGGTTATTGTGAGGGCATACTTTAAGTGATCCAGTTGACAACCCAGTCCCCGAGATAAATTTAAGAGGTAAGTAAAGGTAAGTATGAACCCCCGTATATTTTGGTGTGTTCCACAATAATTTCTTGTTAACTATTGTGCTCTAATCTCGATAGTATCTGTCAGTGCCATTTTCATTGATGTAGCTGTGCCGGTGCGATTGATTATTGGCAATCCGATTGAGGGGGCGGATATCTGACAGCCTACTATCCTGAGATTGGGTACAGTAGGATTGGCGCCGCAATTCGGTGGAACTCGATTGACAACACTGGATTACCAGGTTGAACGCCAGTAGAATTGGCACAATCGAAGTTCGGAGTGCTTGAATAACATTGGATTACCAAGTTATTGCAGTAGAATTGACACCGCAATTTTTGTGGAGTGTTCGAATAACATTGGATTACCAAGTTATCGATGTCAAAGGGATTGTGAAGACTCAAATAAAGAGGTTGATTCTTTGTTAGATGTCTTAGCCAATTGTAGAATTTGAGAGTGTGATTATATAGGAATAAAATGTTGTATTGTATTAGGAAAATTACACTCAGAAAAGATCAGATCTTATACAACTTGAGAGAGGTTAAATAGGCTGGAAACTTAGAAAAATCGCCTATGATCTGGAGTCTTATTTTATTTGACCGGCTTATGACATGTTTAGTCTTATTAAAGATAAAATTAAACTATTTGGATTGTAAATGTAAATTATTTGTGTTAGGATATTTTAAAATGAACCAAAGAAACTTGAACATGTGCTTGAGTTTATTTCAACATGAAGTGTCTACGAAAGATAATTATAAGGTAATTATAAGTTAGATTTAAGACAGAAAATTGCTCAAACTTATATATGGTGAAAAATGTTGCTCAGATGTTGTTATTTTGCTCTGTTTGATGTATGTCCCTAAAGCAGTTTATTATTGAAATATTATTGAAATGGCAGACGAGAGTCTGAGAAAAATGTTGGAGGAGATGAAAGCTAGCATGAATAGCAGTATGAAGCAGATGATGGAGGAGAATTCTAGTAGTTTGTCAGCTAATTTGTCTATTAGGCTGGATGAAAGCATGAGGGAGATGGAAGCTAGGAATACTAGTCGAATGGAGGAGAATGCTAGTAATATGTCTGCTAATTTGAAAGCTAGCATGAATGAAAGTGTAAAGCAGATGCTGGATGAAAATCTGAAAGTTCTTCAGACCAGTTCTGCAAACTTAGAAAATAATATGTCGCGTTTACAGATCAATACCCAGGGAATCGAGAATGCTGTAACTGACATGCGCACAGACGTGTCCAATGTGCATAAAGATGTTTCTGAGGTTAAAATTGATGTTTCTAAGGTACAGAAAGATCTTACCATGTTGAATCTTGATGTTGCTAATGTCCGGGGTGATATTTCATGTGCTAGAGCTGAAGTAATTGTTGTTAGGAATGATGTTGCTACTGTACAAGACAAAGTAGAAGAAGTTCAAAAAGAGGTTAGAAATGCTCGAACTGATGTGTCAAATGTTCAAGTAGACATCAATAATATTCATTCAGATGTTAACGATATGCAAAGCGATATCAATAAAATACAAGTAGAAGTCAATACTGTTTTTGTAGACATTGCTAAAGTTCAAACTGATGTTAACAAAGTTAGGGAGGAAATTGAAACTTCAAAAACGCTTTGTACTCGTAACATTAGTGCATTAACAACTCGATTAGTTGACGAGTCTGTTAGGACAACAGCTTCTTTAGCTGGCTTAAAATACGATGTAGAGGTCATGAGAACCCAAGTATTAGATCACAATCGTTTACTTAAGGAGGACATCGAAGTAGATATCGCGGAAATGTTAACTGCAAATGTAACGGTTTGGAAAGATGAATGGAACAGGTCAAGTGGGTACATGATCACAGAAGAGATCGAAGAACAGGACGTGAAAAACAGTCTGGAGATAGACCTTAGGGAAGAAATTTTAAATACCATTATTAATGAAGTAGAGAATATAACAGAAATGCCCAGTAGAAAAACTGAAGGATTTGAAGAAATTCAGGGGGAATTTGAGGATTTGATAAAGGAATTCCAAGATATTTTTGATGAAAAGCCTGGATTGATTAAAGACTATAAGTATAAGATAAGGCTGACCGATGAAACCCCTTACCAAAAGAGAATATACCCCATACCTGAGAAATAATATCAAGAAGTACGAGGGTTGATCAGAAAAATGGAGGTAGACGGGATTATTAAAAAACAGGCGTCGTCTTACATAAACCCCATCACTGTAGTGAAGAAAAGTAATGGTCAGATACGTCTTTGTCTCGATGCTCGGACCATCAACTTGAAGATTCTTCCAGAAAATGACCGACCACCTAAGATCAGAGATCTGCTTAGAAAGTTCAAAGGGAGAGCATGTTTCAGTGTTCTTGACTTGACATCTTCGTTTTACCAAGTTCAACTGGAGGAAGAAAGTATGCAGTACACTGGATTCCTATTTGACCAGACGTCATGGGTCTTTGTGAGAATGCCTTTCGGAATGGTCAACAGTGGACCAGCACTCATTCGAGCACTTGATAGCAAGCTCACTGACGAAGTAAAGGAGAATGTAATCTGCTACATTGACGATTTAATTGTGTCTTCACCCAACGCCGCAGAACATTTAGTGCACTTGAGAAAGTTGTTTGAAAATTTAAGGGAGTCCAATATCAAGGTCAATTTTGGAAAATGTCAATTCTTGAAGAAGGAGATCAATTACTTGGGGCATACCATTGATAAGGATGGATATCATCCAAACATGCAGAAAGTAGATGCGATCACAAGATTCCCAAAGCCAACTAAGGTGAAACAAGTCAGAGAATTTGTAGGCGCTTGCCAATTCATTAGCAGCCACTGTCCGAGATACTCTGAAATTATGGCTCCTCTGTATGATTTACTCAAGAAAAATAATAGATGGAAATGGAGTACCGCAGCAGACGAGGCTTTTGAGAAAGCAAAGGAGATGCTCAGAAACAACGTCAAACTGGAGTACCCAGACTTTGAGAAGGTGTTCTATATAGAGTCTGATGCATCAAGAATAGGCATTAGTGCAGTCTTATACCAAAAAGACGAGGCAGGCAACAAGCACAACATTGCGTTCACTAGTCGAAAATTAAAGAATCACGAGGAAAATTACTTTACGACAGAACTAGAAGCGTTAGCTTTTGTAACAGCTTTGCAAGCTTGGAAAAAAATGTTGCTGGGACACAAGGTTATCATTATTACAGATCACAAAGCACTTCAGTTTATGCTGCAAACTGACATGTCTAGTGATAGATTGACACGTTGGGCTTTGTTCACCCAACAGTTTAACGCCACTATCGTCCATCAGCCTGGGAAAGATAACTTACTGGCTGATTCTTTATCACGTAACCCTATCAAAAATGTGCAGATACACCATGTACAATTGGAGCAGCAAGATCAAGAGACCGTTAGGAGGTTAGCCCGATTCGGTGTGTCACAGAAGAGACACGCTCCAATCAGGAAAATGTACAGGTTCCTTAAGGGTTACATGGACAATACTGATGTTGACTATGCAGCTACACAGAGAGATTCACGACACTTTGTCTTGAGTGGAGACATCGTATGTAAGTATGCTGACTCTGCGCATACAAAGCTTCGAATAGTCGTGCCACCTAAACTTGTTGTCAATTTAGTGTGGGTAGCTCATCACGGAACTGGACATGCGGGTTTAGATAAAACTCTTGATACTCTTAAAGAGAGGTTTATTTGGACTAACATGCGTTCCAGCAATGCTAATGTCATTCGTTCATGTGATAAATGTCAAAGAGCAAAGTATGCTTCCGCTCTATTAAAAGGAAAATCTAAGGCTATGATTCCCTCTAAACCAAATGAACTCACGGCGACAGACATATTTGGTCCTTGTCCGAAGGGATATCAGGGTAATCAGTATCTGTTGGTTACCGTGGATGTCTTCTCAAAATGTGTTACAATGAGTCCCATGCAAAAAGCTAACACGAGGAACGTTGTAAGCAGACTGGAACATGCTGTATTTCCAAAAGCTGGTAAACCAGAATATCTACTTTCGGATCATGGAGCTCAGTTTACGTCCTTAGAATTTGCTGCAGATATGGAAAGGCTTGGTATTAAGCACATATTTTCAAGCGTGCGATATCCGGAATCGAATTCTTCGGAAAGATATATGGCTGAATTTTCGAAATTCTGTCGAATTTTCTGTCCGAATGATCATTCTGGTTGGGTGAGATTTGTACCCCTTATTGAGGAATGTTTAAATTCTACAGTGCATGAGATCACAGGAGAGGTGCCAATGAGACTTCATCTAGGAAGAAACCCAGAAAGGCCGTGGGATAATCTTTTTAACCACGTTCCTAGAGATCCCGACTTAGGAAGGCAGCAGAGAATAGACAGAGCGAAAGAACAACTCCAGAAAGCAGCACAAAAACGACTGAAAAGAGTAGCTGGAAAACGTTTTGGTGCTCCCTTAGAAATTGGAAATCTGGTATTATTACGCAGACCTGTCAAGGCTGACGTGGGTAAGAAAATCTATCCCAAGTTTGGAATAGTATTCATGGGTCCGTTCAGAATTACGAATGCTTATGGAAACAACTGTTATGAACTATACGATGATGAGAATAATGTCGTTTATGGCAAGTTCAATGCTGGGAACTTGAAGTAATATTATCCAAGAGTAAGCCAATAATAATTCAATTTCGTGTTCAAGTGAATTCTGAGATATTTATAACACAGAGTTTAAAAACAATTTGCAACTGTTTTTAAAACGTGGTGAAGGGAGAATGCCCCCGTAAATTGAATTATATTGAGACCACGATGGCTGTATTGGCAAATATGAGTAAAGTTATGGATGTCATAGTTGTGACGTGGATATTCATGACGTAGGCACGGATGACGCAGATTTCATGCAAGTAGGCTGATTGAGCTGAGATTCTTGGTGACGTCATGATTTTGTTCGAGAAAGATCGGAGATTTACGACGCAGTCGCAGGAAACAAGGTATTGTGCTAAGGAAGAAGTTACGCTATTGGAGGAGAGACTCGAACCAATGAACGATAGTTTGGAAGGAAGACGGAGATTGCTGAAACTACGATATTTGATTACTTTTGGCATGCAGATTTGTGGAAATCTATTTTCAGTTATGGCATTGATTTGGAATTTTGAAGAAATTAATTTTGAGTTTTTGAAATTTGAAAATCCGTCAAGTATAGCGAAAGTTAAAACTTCTAGCAATGACGCAGCAACAGGCTATGGAAGGGATGGATACGCCCCTTAAGAAGTTGATAAAAGGTCGTGCACAGAAGAGAGGAGCTCTCAGAACTCAGAACTCAGAACTCATACTCAGAACTCATACGGAACATACCGCTGATACCGCATATATATTTCAGATGTTATAGAGTCATTTTCGAGTGAACAAGTGAAGCAAGTTGTCTTTAGCGTGTGGTTAAAGCCCGGCGCATCGAACGAACACGGAGCAGTTCCATTTTACGCTGCTCGAAACTAGGTGAAGTTGAAACGCTCACATTAACGTTTCCACCAGATAAGATATCAAGAGTTAACTTCAGCCTTTATTATAATTCAATTGGGCAGTACAACATTGAGGTGTGTAGAAGATTTGAACAATTTCACAGTTATACTTCGAAAGATATTGGCACTTTAAGGCTGCCAACAAAAGTGATTTTCTCGCCACATGAGAAACACTTTTAAAATTCCACATTATACACTACGGCTGACACGTGGATTGCAACAGTGATATTGGAGAATACGTTTGGTAATACAACGATACAGTCTACTATGGAACATTATAATCATGCAGTGCTTTCAATGATTATAACAGAAGTTGAGATGGAAGGCTAAGGCTTTAATGCAATTGGGACATATATCGTTGGAGTGAAATAACAGCATGGAACTTCGTTAATCGTCTTTCTACAAAAGCGAGCATGTAATGAACATCCAACTACACTCATGCATCGTGAATCCATCGCTGAATTATACTAGATGACAGTGGAAATATTTTCATACTCCACGATTATGAATATTTCTGCGGAAATAACTACAATAAACTTCATGGCGATTTACGACCGGAACTTCAGGGAACTTTCAAGAGAGGCGAGGGTGGACCCGGCTCACAAAGAAGAGTTTTGCCAGAAGGATGTTTTCGTATCCACGCAGCAGTGCAATTTCGTAGAAGGAAGCAGTTCGATTCTCCGAGGACGCTGATTCCAGGTTCGAGGTCGGAGCACATCTTCACGCTGGTGAAATGGAACCAACAGCAGTTTTCTTTGAAAACTTTCCTCTAGAACTTCAATCAACAGATAAGGTAGTCGTGAACGTTTCTTGTATTATTTGAGTCTTGTAGCGATATCTGAGCAACCATTCTTCCCATATTTTCTGTCCCATATTTTTTTTGTGCCCCATTTTCTTGATTAACATTTCTGTACTCAGTACACTTCGATGATTTATGCCTTTTTCTTCGATTTGTTGAGACATTGTTATGTCATTGGCATAGTTAAATTAATTTTGGATCAGTTGAGACTGATGATGTAGATTCTTTCAGTATTTTGCATATTTGTGTAGTCACGATTTGACGGTAAAGTTAACGATTTGCTATGGCAGATGTGAATTCAGACAGCGTGTCATTTTATTAAAGTAATTCTATTCAGTAAATTACTTTGACCAATTTTCTGTCATCCTCAAAAAGAAGAATGATTAAATGATTTTAGAGCGTTAAAATCTATTACGATATCGACGATCTTTGAAATACTAGTCGTCTTATGAACATGATTGCAACATAGACATTTATCATTGCATTATAGACAATTTTATGAAATATGAACTTTGATTACGATTTATTGGATACACTATAGTAATGAACTTTTGATAGGAGTTTTTCTCAATTATAGATTGGAACAATACTGTTTGCATTCCACAGTCTAATTGTATTCTATTCGACTATTCATACAGTTTAGATGAACTTTGATTGAAGATAGTATTTTTATACTGCGTTACTTTGAAGATATTAATCTCAATTTTTGTAGACCAGGGAGGAGTGTCTAATCGTATTTGCTATTAAATTTATTTGTGATTGGCAAATTTTTACTTCATATCGATTCATGAATGAAACCCACGAAGGTTAAATAATAACAGTCATTAATACAATTGATGAATATAAGAGTTTTTAAAGAGGAACAATGGATGTATAATCGTTAGTTCAGTGGACATGTAAAAGTCGCTGATGAATAATGCCCCTGAATTATGAAGGAGGTTCCCACAGTAATTAATGAAGTTGATGAATTTATAAGTGGAGGATTTTTGTATGTAGTTTGGAAGATATTTATGCCATATATATGAAGATATATGATGAATTCTGGGCCTATTGTTGTGCAATTTTGTGCGTTTTGAGCGAAGTATTTTGCCGCTGAATGTATTGTCCTGGTTCTTTGAAAGTTATTCATATGAAGACACTGTTAAAATTAACAAGAGTGTTAAATAATTGGAGATAAAGATTTTGAATGGAGGTTACCGTCACAAATATTAATAATTATTATTAAACCTTATTAAACCTGAATTTGACAGTTAAATATAACTAACCTTCATTGGTCGATTATATCACCACGATTTGAGTAATTATCAACCGGATAAATGTGTGGTTTAATGTATTTCTTGTATATAATAATATAAACAATATAATATTGTAAAATAATTTTGTAAATATCTTTGTTAAATAATTTGAAATGAAAAGGATTAATAGAGGCGTGTATAAGTTTTCCAATTGTCGTTTGACATTGTTATAAACAATTTATTATTGTTATAAATAATTAAGGAACTTTTGTTATTAACATTAAGAGTTTTGTTTTTATACTCTAAACAACGCTAATTAAACAAGTGGTTTGAACAATTAAACATGATTTGGGATTGTTGGAGTAATCCACTGGTGTTTGAATGGAGCATTTAAAACATTTGCGTGATAATATTTCAGTTGAGATGTGAACATTTACGTGTTTTGAAAAGGAGAGCCAAGCTCTGAGGTAACTCGCTTATGCTAGGGTTGAACGAACGGGGTGAGTCCGCTTTGACGATGCAGGTGCATTGCAGCTGGCCCGGACAACTGTATGACAGAGGCCAAGGACGTATCCATAATAGCCTTGTGGCTATAAATAAAATGTGAAGTATATAAACACGCAAAACAATTGATATATGTGTCTCGTCCCAAATCCCGTTTCCATTCAATGTGCATTATTATTATTACGTTATTTTGAGCTTGAGAAAGCTGAAACATTGTATGTAGAGTATACAAGTCCTACAGGAGGACATGGTTATGTGGACGATGGCTTCTGATTGCCACGTGGATTTTGTTGTTTATTTTTGTTAAAATCATTCTTTATGTGAAATAAATTATTGTGCAGTTTAAAGTTTCTCGTCTTCGTTCTGGTTCATTTTAAATATCATGGTGGAGGTTATTGTGAGGGCATACTTTAAGTGATCCAGTTGACAACCCAGTCCCCGAGATAAATTTAAGAGGTAAGTAAAGGTAAGTATGAACCCCCGTATATTTTGGTGTGTTCCACAATAATTTCTTGTTAACTATTGTGCTCTAATCTCGATAGTATCTGTCAGTGCCATTTTCATTGATGTAGCTGTGCCGGTGCGATTGATTATTGGCAATCCGATTGAGGGGGCGGATATCTGACAGCCTACTATCCTGAGATTGGGTACAGTAGGATTGGCGCCGCAATTCGGTGGGGCTCGATTGACAACACTGGATTACCAGGTTGAACGCCAGTAGAATTGGCACAATCGAAGTTCGGAGTGCTTGAATAACATTGGATTACCAAGTTATTGCAGTAGAATTGACACCGCAATTTTTGTGGAGTGTTCGAATAACATTGGATTACCAAGTTATCGATGTCAAAGGGATTGTGAAGACTCAAATAAAGAGGTTGATTCTTTGTTAGATGTCTTAGCCAATTGTAGAATTTGAGAGTGTGATTATATAGGAATAAAATGTTGTATTGTATTAGGAAAATTACACTCAGAAAAGATCAGATCTTATACAACTTGAGAGAGGTTAAATAGGCTGGAAACTTAGAAAAATCGCCTATGATCTGGAGTCTTATTTTATTTGACCGGCTTATGACATTTTTAGTCATATTAAAGATAAAATTAAACTATCTGGATTGTAAATGTAAATTATTTGTGTTAGGATATTTTAAAATGAACCAAAGAAACTTGAACATGTGCTTGAGTTTATTTCAACATGAAGTGTCTACGAAAGATAATTATAAGGTAATTATAAGTTAGATTTAAGACAGAAAATTGCTCAAACTTATATATGGTGAAAAATGTTGCTCAGATGTTGTTATTTTGCTCTGTTTGATGTATGTCCCTAAAGCAGTTTATTATTGAAATATTATTGAAATGGCAGACGAGAGTCTGAGAAAAATGTTGGAGGAGATGAAAGCTAGCATGAATAGCAGTATGAAGCAGATGATGGAGGAGAATTCTAGTAGTTTGTCAGCTAATTTGTCTATTAGGCTGGATGAAAGCATGAGGGAGATGGAAGCTAGGAATACTAGTCGAATGGAGGAGAATGCTAGTAATATGTCTGCTAATTTGAAAGCTAGCATGAATGAAAGTGTAAAGCAGATGCTGGATGAAAATCTGAAAGTTCTTCAGACCAGTTCTGCAAACTTAGAAAATAATATGTCGCGTTTACAGATCAATACCCAGGGAATCGAGAATGCTGTAACTGACATGCGCACAGACGTGTCCAATGTGCATAAAGATGTTTCTGAGGTTAAAATTGATGTTTCTAAGGTACAGAAAGATCTTACCATGTTGAATCTTGATGTTGCTAATGTCCGGGGTGATATTTCATGTGCTAGAGCTGAAGTAATTGTTGTTAGGAATGATGTTGCTACTGTACAAGACAAAGTAGAAGAAGTTCAAAAAGAGGTTAGAAATGCTCGAACTGATGTGTCAAATGTTCAAGTAGACATCAATAATATTCATTCAGATGTTAACGATATGCAAAGCGATATCAATAAAATACAAGTAGAAGTCAATACTGTTTTTGTAGACATTGCTAAAGTTCAAACTGATGTTAACAAAGTTAGGGAGGAAATTGAAACTTCAAAAACGCTTTGTACTCGTAACATTAGTGCATTAACAACTCGATTAGTTGACGAGTCTGTTAGGACAACAGCTTCTTTAGCTGGCTTAAAATACGATGTAGAGGTCATGAGAACCCAAGTATTAGATCACAATCGTTTACTTAAGGAGGACATCGAAGTAGATATCGCGGAAATGTTAACTGCAAATGTAACGGTTTGGAAAGATGAATGGAACAGGTCAAGTGGGTACATGATCACAGAAGAGATCGAAGAACAGGACGTGAAAAACAGTCTGGAGATAGACCTTAGGGAAGAAATTTTAAATACCATTATTAATGAAGTAGAGAATATAACAGAAATGCCCAGTAGAAAAACTGAAGGATTTGAAGAAATTCAGGGGGAATTTGAGGATTTGATAAAGGAATTCCAAGATATTTTTGATGAAAAGCCTGGATTGATTAAAGACTATAAGTATAAGATAAGGCTGACCGATGAAACCCCTTACCAAAAGAGAATATACCCCATACCTGAGAAATAATATCAAGAAGTACGAGGGTTGATCAGAAAAATGGAGGTAGACGGGATTATTAAAAAACAGGCGTCGTCTTACATAAACCCCATCACTGTAGTGAAGAAAAGTAATGGTCAGATACGTCTTTGTCTCGATGCTCGGACCATCAACTTGAAGATTCTTCCAGAAAATGACCGACCACCTAAGATCAGAGATCTGCTTAGAAAGTTCAAAGGGAGAGCATGTTTCAGTGTTCTTGACTTGACATCTTCGTTTTACCAAGTTCAACTGGAGGAAGAAAGTATGCAGTACACTGGATTCCTATTTGACCAGACGTCATGGGTCTTTGTGAGAATGCCTTTTGGAATGGTCAACAGTGGACCAGCACTCATTCGAGCACTTGATAGCAAGCTCACTGACGAAGTAAAGGAGAATGTAATCTGCTACATTGACGATTTAATTGTGTCTTCACCCAACGCCGCAGAACATTTAGTGCACTTGAGAAAGTTGTTTGAAAATTTAAGGGAGTCCAATATCAAGGTCAATTTTGGAAAATGTCAATTCTTGAAGAAGGAGATCAATTACTTGGGGCATACCATTGATAAGGATGGATATCATCCAATCATGCAGAAAGTAGATGCGATCACAAGATTCCCAAAGCCAACTAAGGTGAAACAAGTCAGAGAATTTGTAGGCGCTTGCCAATTCATTAGCAGCCACTGTCCGAGATACTCTGAAATTATGGCTCCTCTGTATGATTTACTCAAGAAAAATAATAGATGGAAATGGAGTACCGCAGCAGACGAGGCTTTTGAGAAAGCAAAGGAGATGCTCAGAAACAACGTCAAACTGGAGTACCCAGACTTTGAGAAGGTGTTCTATATAGAGTCTGATGCATCAAGAATAGGCATTAGTGCAGTCTTATACCAAAAAGACGAGGCAGGCAACAAGCACTACATTGCGTTCACTAGTCGAAAATTAAAGAAACACGAGGAAAATTACTTTACGACAGAACTAGAAGCGTTAGCTTTTGTAACAGCTTTGCAAGCTTGGAAAAAAATGTTGCTGGGACACAAGGTTATCATTATTACAGATCACAAAGCACTTCAGTTTATGCTGCAAACTGACATGTCTAGTGATAGATTGACACGTTGGGCTTTGTTCACCCAACAGTTTAACGCCACTATCGTCCATCAGCCTGGGAAAGATAACTTACTGGCTGATGCTTAATCACGTAACCCTATCAAAAATGTGCAGATACACCATGTACAATTGGAGCAGCAAGATCAAGAGACCGTTAGGAGGTTAGCCCGAATCGGTGTGTCACAGAAGAGACACGCTCCAATCAGGAAAATGTACAGGTTCCTTAAGGGTTACATGGACAATACTGATGTTGACTATGCAGCTACACAGAGAGATTCACGACACTTTGTCTTGAGTGGAGACATCGTATGTAAGTATGCTGACTCTGCGCATACAAAGCTTCGAATAGTCGTGCCACCTAAACTTGTTGTCAATTTAGTGTGGGTAGCTCATCACGCAACTGGACATGCGGGTTTAGATAAAACTCTTGATACTCTTAAAGAGAGGTTTATTTGGACTAACATGCGTTTCAGCAATGCTAATGTCATTCGTTCATGTGATAAATGTCAAAGAGCAAAGTATGCTTCCGCTCTATTAAAAGGAAAACCTAAGGCTATGATTCCCTCTAAACCAAATGATTTCACGGCGACAGACATATTTGGTCCTTGTCCGAAGGGATATCAGGGTAATCAGTATCTGTTGGTTACCGTGGATGTCTTCTCAAAATTTGTTACAATGAGTCCCATGCAAAAAGCTAACACGAGGAACGTTGTAAGCAGACTGGAACATGCTGTATTTCCAAAAGCTGGTAAACCAGAATATCTACTTTCGGATCATGGAGCTCAGTTTACGTCCTTAGAATTTGCTGCAGATATGGAAAGGCTTGGTATTAAGCACATATTTTCAAGCGTGCGATATCCGGAATCGAATTCTTCGGAAAGATATATGGCTGAATTTTCGAAATTCTGTCGAATTTTCTGTCCGAATGATCATTCTGGTTGGGTGAGATTTGTACCCCTTATTGAGGAATGTTTAAATTCTACAGTGCATGAGATCACAGGAGAGGTGCCAATGAGACTTCATCTAGGAAGAAACCCAGAAAGGCCGTGGGATAATCTTTTTAACCACGTTCCTAGAGATCCCGACTTAGGAAGGCAGCAGAGAATAGACAGAGCGAAAGAACAACTCCAGAAAGCAGCACAAAAACGACTGAAAAGAGTAGCTGGAAAACGTTTTGGTGCTCCCTTAGAAATTGGAAATCTGGTATTATTACGCAGACCTGTCAAGGCTGACGTGGGTAAGAAAATCTATCCCAAGTTTGGAATAGTATTCATGGGTCCGTTCAGAATTACGAATGCTTATGGAAACAACTGTTATGAACTATACGATGATGAGAATAATGTCGTTTATGGCAAGTTCAATGCTGGGAACTTGAAGAAATATTATCCAAGAGTAAGCCAATAATAATTCAATTTCGTGTTCAAGTGAATTCTGAGATATTTATAACACAGAGTTTAAAAACAATTTGCAACTGTTTTTAAAACGTGGTGAAGGGAGAATGCCCCCGTAAATTGAATTATATTGAGACCACGATGGCTGTATTGGCAAATATGAGTAAAGTTATGGATGTCATAGTTGTGACGTGGATATTCATGACGTAGGCACGGATGACGCAGATTTCATGCAAGTAGGCTGATTGAGCTGAGATTCTTGGTGACGTCATGATTTTGTTCGAGAAAGATCGGAGATTTACGACGCAGTCGCAGGAAACAAGGTATTGTGCTAAGGAAGAAGTTACGCTATTGGAGGAGAGACTCGAACCAATGAACGATAGTTTGGAAGGAAGACGGAGATTGCTGAAACTACGATATTTGATTACTTTTGGCATGCAGATTTGTGGAAATCTATTTTCAGTTATGGCATTGATTTGGAATTTTGAAGAAATTAATTTTGAGTTTTTGAAATTTGAAAATCCGTCAAGTATAGCCAAAGTTAAAACTTCTAGCAATGACGCAGCAACAGGCTATGGAAGGGATGGATACGCCCCTTAAGAAGTTGATAAAAGGTCGTGCACAGAAGAGAGGAGCTCTCAGAACTCAGAACTCATACTCAGAACTCATACTCAGAACTCATACTCAGAACTCATACGGATCATACCGCTGATTCCACATATATATTTCAGATGTTATAGAGTCATTTTCGAGTGAACAAGTGAAGCAAGTTGTCTTTAGCGTGTGGTTAAAGCCCGGCGCATCGAACGAACACGGAGCAGTTCCATTTTACGCTGCTCGAAACTAGGTGAAGTTGAAACGCTCACATTAACGTTTCCACCAGATAAGATATCAAGAGTTAACTTCAGCCTTTATTATAATTCAATTGGGCAGTACAACATTGAGGTGTGTAGAAGATTTGAACAATTTCACAGTTATACTTCGAAAGATATTGGCACTTTAAGGCTGCCAACAAAAGTGATTTTCTCGCCACATGAGAAACACTTTTAAAATTCCACATTATACACTACGGCTGACACGTGGATTGCAACAGTGATATTGGAGAATACGTTTGGTAATACAACGATACAGTCTACTATGGAACATTATAATCATGCAGTGCTTTCAATGATTATAACAGAAGTTGAGATGGAAGGCTAAGGCTTTAATGCAATTGGGACATATATCGTTGGAGTGAAATAACAGCATGGAACTTCGTTAATCGTCTTTCTACAAAAGCGAGCATGTAATGAACATCCAACTACACTCATGCATCGTGAATCCATCGCTGAATTATACCAGATGACAGTGGAAATATTTTCATACTCCACGATTATGAATATTTCTGCGGAAGTAACTACAATAAACTTCATGGCGATTTACGACCGGAACTTCAGGGAACTTTCAAGAGAGGCTAGGGTGGACCCGGCTCACAAAGAAGAGTTTTGCCAGAAGGATGTTTTCGTATCCACGCAGCAGTGCAATTTCGTAGAAGGAAGCAGTTCGATTCTCCGAGGACGCTGATTCCAGGTTCGAGGTCGGAGCACATCTTCACGCTGGTGAAATGGAACCAACAGCAGTTTTCTTTGAAAACTTTCCTCTAGAACTTCAATCAACAGATAAGGTAGTCGTGAACGTTTCTTGTATTATTTGAGTCTTGTAGCGATATCTGAGCAACCATTCTTCCCATATTTTCTGTCCCATATTTTTTTTGTGCCCCATTTTCTTGATTAACATTTCTGTACTCAGTACACTTCGATGATTTATGCCTTTTTCTTCGATTTGTTGAGACATTGTTATGTCATTGGCATAGTTAAATTAATTTTGGATCAGTTGAGACTGATGATGTAGATTCTTTCAGTAATTTGCATATTTGTGTAGTCACGATTTGACGGTAAAGTTAACGATTTGCTATGGCAGATGTGAATTCAGACAGCGTGTCATTTTATTGAAGTAATTCTATTCAGTAAATTACTTTGACCAATTTTCTGTCATCCTCAAGAAAGAAGAATGATTAAATGATTTTAGAGCGTTAAAATCTATTACGATATCGACGATCTTTGAAATACTAGTCGTCTTATGAACATGATTGCAACATAGACATTTATCATTGCATTATAGACAATTTTATGAAATATGAACTTTGATTACGATTTATTGGATACACTATAGTAATGAACTTTTGATAGGAGTTTTTCTCAATTATAGATTGGAACAATACTGTTTGCATTCCACAGTCTAATTGTATTCTATTCGACTATTCATACAGTTTAGATGAACTTTGATTGAAGATAGTATTTTTATACTGCGTTACTTTGAAGATATTAATCTCAATTTTGGTAGACCAGGGAGGAGTGTCTAATCGTATTTGCTATTAAATTTATTTGTGATTGGCAAATTTTTACTTCATATCGATTCATGAATAAAACCCACGAAGGTTAAATAATAACAGTCATTAATACAATTGATGAATATAAGAATTTTTAAAGAGGAACAATGGATGTATAATCGTTAGTTCAGTGGACATGTAAAAGTCGCTGATGAATAATGCCCCTGAATTATGAAGGAGGTTCCCACAGTAATTAATGAAGTTGATGAATTTATAAGTGGAGGATTTTTGTATGTAGTTTGGAAGATATTTATGCCATATATATGAAGATATATGATGAATTCTGGGCCTATTGTTGTGCAATTTTGTGCGTTTTGAGCGAAGTATTTTGCCGCTGAATGTATTGACCTGGTTCTTTGAAAGTTATTCATATGAAGACACTGTTAAAATTAACAAGAGTGTTAAATAATTGGAGATAAAGATTTTGAATGGAGGTTACCGTCACAAATATTAATAATTATTATTAAACCTTATTAAACCTGAATTTGACAGTTAAATATAACTAACCTTCATTGGTCGATTATATCACCACGATTTGAGTAATTATCAACCGGATAAATGCGTGGTTTAATGTATTTCTTGTATATAATAATATAAACAATATAATATTGTAAAATAATTTTGTAAATATCTTTGTTAAATAATTTGAAATGAAAAGGATTAATAGAGGCGTGTATAAGTTTTCCAATTGTCGTTTGACATTGTTATAAACAATTTATTATTGTTATAAATAATTAAGGAACTTTTGTTATTAACATTAAGAGTTTTGTTTTTATACTCTAAACAACGCTAATTAAACAAGTGGTTTGAACAATTAAACATGATTTGGGATTGTTGGAGTAATCCACTGGTGTTTGAATGGAGCATTTAAAACATTTGCGTGATAATATTTCAGTTGAGATGTGAACATTTACGTGTTTTGAAAAGGAGAGCCAAGCTCTGAGGTAACTCGCTTATGCTAGGGTTGAACGAACGGGGTGAGTCCGCTTTGACGATGCAGGTGCATTGCAGCTGGCCCGGACAACTGTATGACAGAGGCCAAGGACGTTTCCATAATAGCCTTGTGGCTATAAATAAAATGTGAAGTATATAAACACGCAAAACAATTGATATATGTGTCTCGTCCCAAATCCCGTTTCCATTCAAAGTGCATTATTATTATTACGTTATTTTGAGCTTGAGAAAGCTGAAACATTGTATGTAGAGTATACAAGTCCTACAGGAGGACATGGTTATGTGGACGATGGCTTCTGATTGCCACGTGGATTTTGTTGTTTATTTTTGTTAAAATCATTCTTTATGTGAAATAAATTATTGTGCAGTTTAAAGTTTCTCGTCTTCGTTCTGGTTCATTTTAAATATCATGGTGGAGGTTATTGTGAGGGCATACTTTAAGTGATCCAGTTGACAACCCAGTCCCCGAGATAAATTTAAGAGGTAAGTAAAGGTAAGTATGAACCCCCGTATATTTTGGTGTGTTCCACAATAATTTCTTGTTAACTATTGTGCTCTAATCTCGATAGTATCTGTCAGTGCCATTTTCATTGATGTAGCTGTGCCGGTGCGATTGATTATTGGCAATCCGATTGAGGGGGCGGATATCTGACAGCCTACTATCCTGAGATTGGGTACAGTAGGATTGGCGCCGCAATTCGGTGGGGCTCGATTGACAACACTGGATTACCAGGTTGAACGCCAGTAGAATTGGCACAATCGAAGTTCGGAGTGCTTGAATAACATTGGATTACCAAGTTATTGCAGTAGAATTGACACCGCAATTTTTGTGGAGTGTTCGAATAACATTGGATTACCAAGTTATCGATGTCAAAGGGATTGTGAAGACTCAAATAAAGAGGTTGATTCTTTGTTAGATGTCTTAGCCAATTGTAGAATTTGAGAGTGTGATTATATAGGAATAAAATGTTGTATTGTATTAGGAAAATTACACTCAGAAAAGATCAGATCTTATACAACTTGAGAGAGGTTAAATAGGCTGGAAACTTAGAAAAATCGCCTATGATCTGGAGTCTTATTTTATTTGACCGGCTTATGACATGTTTAGTCATATTAAAGATAAAATTAAACTATTTGGATTGTAAATGTAAATTATTTGTGTTAGGATATTTTAAAATGAACCAAAGAAACTTGAACATGTGCTTGAGTTTATTTCAACATGAAGTGTCTACGAAAGATAATTATAAGGTAATTATAAGTTAGATTTAAGACAGAAAATTGCTCAAACTTATATATGGTGAAAAATGTTGCTCAGATGTTGTTATTTTGCTCTGTTTGATGTATGTCCCTAAAGCAGTTTATTATTGAAATATTATTGAAATGGCAGACGAGAGTCTGAGAAAAATGTTGGAGGAGATGAAAGCTAGCATGAATAGCAGTATGAATCAGATGATGGAAGAGAATTCTAGTAGTTTGTCAGCTAATTTGTCTATTAGGCTGGATGAAAGCATGAGGGAGATGGAAGCTAGGAATACTAGTCGAATGGAGGAGAATGCTAGTAATATGTCTGCTAATTTGAAAGCTAGCATGAATGAAAGTGTAAAGCAGATGCTGGATGAAAATCTGAAAGTTCTTCAGACCAGTTCTGCAAACTTAGAAAATAATATGTCGCGTTTACAGATCAATACCCAGGGAATCGAGAATGCTGTAACTGACATGCGCACAGACGTGTCCAATGTGCATAAAGATGTTTCTGAGGTTAAAATTGATGTTTCTAAGGTACAGAAAGATCTTACCATGTTGAATCTTGATGTTGCTAATGTCCGGGGTGATATTTCATGTGCTAGAGCTGAAGTAATTGTTGTTAGGAATGATGTTGCTACTGTACAAGACAAAGTAGAAGAAGTTCAAAAAGAGGTTAGAAATGCTCGAACTGATGTGTCAAATGTTCAAGTAGACATCAATAATATTCATTCAGATGTTAACGATATGCAAAGCGATATCAATAAAATACAAGTAGAAGTCAATACTGTTTTTGTAGACATTGCTAAAGTTCAAACTGATGTTAACAAAGTTAGGGAGGAAATTGAAACTTCAAAAACGCTTTGTACTCGTAACATTAGTGCATTAACAACTCGATTAGTTGACGAGTCTGTTAGGACAACAGCTTCTTTAGCTGGCTTAAAATACGATGTAGAGGTCATGAGAACCCAAGTATTAGATCACAATCGTTTACTTAAGGAGGACATCGAAGTAGATATCGCGGAAATGTTAACTGCAAATGTAACGGTTTGGAAAGATGAATGGAACAGGTCAAGTGGGTACATGATCACAGAAGAGATCGAAGAACAGGACGTGAAAAACAGTCTGGAGATAGACCTTAGGGAAGAAATTTTAAATACCATTATTAATGAAGTAGAGAATATAACAGAAATGCCCAGTAGAAAAACTGAAGGATTTGAAGAAATTCAGGGGGAATTTGAGGATTTGATAAAGGAATTCCAAGATATTTTTGATGAAAAGCCTGGATTGATTAAAGACTATAAGTATAAGATAAGGCTGACCGATGAAACCCCTTACCAAAAGAGAATATACCCCATACCTGAGAAATAATATCAAGAAGTACGAGGGTTGATCAGAAAAATGGAGGTAGACGGGATTATTAAAAAACAGGCGTCGTCTTACATAAACCCCATCACTGTAGTGAAGAAAAGTAATGGTCAGATACGTCTTTGTCTCGATGCTCGGACCATCAACTTGAAGATTCTTCCAGAAAATGACCGACCACCTAAGATCAGAGATCTGCTTAGAAAGTTCAAAGGGAGAGCATGTTTCAGTGTTCTTGACTTGACATCTTCGTTTTACCAAGTTCAACTGGAGGAAGAAAGTATGCAGTACACTGGATTCCTATTTGACCAGACGTCATGGGTCTTTGTGAGAATGCCTTTTGGAATGGTCAACAGTGGACCAGCACTCATTCGAGCACTTGATAGCAAGCTCACTGACGAAGTAAAGGAGAATGTAATCTGCTACATTGACGATTTAATTGTGTCTTCACCCAACGCCGCAGAACATTTAGTGCACTTGAGAAAGTTGTTTGAAAATTTAAGGGAGTCCAATATCAAGGTCAATTTTGGAAAATGTCAATTCTTGAAGAAGGAGATCAATTACTTGGGGCATACCATTGATAAGGATGGATATCATCCAAACATGCAGAAAGTAGATGCGATCACAAGATTCCCAAAGCCAACTAAGGTGAAACAAGTCAGAGAATTTGTAGGCGCTTGCCAATTCATTAGCAGCCACTGTCCGAGATACTCTGAAATTATGGCTCCTCTGTATGATTTACTCAAGAAAAATAATAGATGGAAATGGAGTACCGCAGCAGACGAGGCTTTTGAGAAAGCAAAGGAGATGCTCAGAAACAACGTCAAACTGGAGTACCCAGACTTTGAGAAGGTGTTCTATATAGAGTCTGATGCATCAAGAATAGGCATTAGTGCAGTCTTATACCAAAAAGACGAGGCAGGCAACAAGCACTACATTGCGTTCACTAGTCGAAAATTAAAGAAACACGAGGAAAATTACTTTACGACAGAACTAGAAGCGTTAGCTTTTGTAACAGCTTTGCAAGCTTGGAAAAAAATGTTGCTGGGACACAAGGTTATCATTATTACAGATCACAAAGCACTTCAGTTTATGCTGCAAACTGACATGTCTAGTGATAGATTGACACGTTGGGCTTTGTTCACCCAACAGTTTAACGCCACTATCGTCCATCAGCCTGGGAAAGATAACTTACTGGCTGATGCTTAATCACGTAACCCTATCAAAAATGTGCAGATACACCATGTACAATTGGAGCAGCAAGATCAAGAGACCGTTAGGAGGTTAGCCCGAATCGGTGTGTCACAGAAGAGACACGCTCCAATCAGGAAAATGTACAGGTTCCTTAAGGGTTACATGGACAATACTGATGTTGACTATGCAGCTACACAGAGAGATTCACGACACTTTGTCTTGAGTGGAGACATCGTATGTAAGTATGCTGACTCTGCGCATACAAAGCTTCGAATAGTCGTGCCACCTAAACTTGTTGTCAATTTAGTGTGGGTAGCTCATCACGCAACTGGACATGCGGGTTTAGATAAAACTCTTGATACTCTTAAAGAGAGGTTTATTTGGACTAACATGCGTTTCAGCAATGCTAATGTCATTCGTTCATGTGATAAATGTCAAAGAGCAAAGTATGCTTCCGCTCTATTAAAAGGAAAACCTAAGGCTATGATTCCCTCTAAACCAAATGATTTCACGGCGACAGACATATTTGGTCCTTGTCCGAAGGGATATCAGGGTAATCAGTATCTGTTGGTTACCGTGGATGTCTTCTCAAAATTTGTTACAATGAGTCCCATGCAAAAAGCTAACACGAGGAACGTTGTAAGCAGACTGGAACATGCTGTATTTCCAAAAGCTGGTAAACCAGAATATCTACTTTCGGATCATGGAGCTCAGTTTACGTCCTTAGAATTTGCTGCAGATATGGAAAGGCTTGGTATTAAGCACATATTTTCAAGCGTGCGATATCCGGAATCGAATTCTTCGGAAAGATATATGGCTGAATTTTCGAAATTCTGTCGAATTTTCTGTCCGAATGATCATTCTGGTTGGGTGAGATTTGTACCCCTTATTGAGGAATGTTTAAATTCTACAGTGCATGAGATCACAGGAGAGGTGCCAATGAGACTTCATCTAGGAAGAAACCCAGAAAGGCCGTGGGATAATCTTTTTAACCACGTTCCTAGAGATCCCGACTTAGGAAGGCAGCAGAGAATAGACAGAGCGAAAGAACAACTCCAGAAAGCAGCACAAAAACGACTGAAAAGAGTAGCTGGAAAACGTTTTGGTGCTCCCTTAGAAATTGGAAATCTGGTATTATTACGCAGACCTGTCAAGGCTGACGTGGGTAAGAAAATCTATCCCAAGTTTGGAATAGTATTCATGGGTCCGTTCAGAATTACGAATGCTTATGGAAACAACTGTTATGAACTATACGATGATGAGAATAATGTCGTTTATGGCAAGTTCAATGCTGGGAACTTGAAGAAATATTATCCAAGAGTAAGCCAATAATAATTCAATTTCGTGTTCAAGTGAATTCTGAGATATTTATAACACAGAGTTTAAAAACAATTTGCAACTGTTTTTAAAACGTGGTGAAGGGAGAATGCCCCCGTAAATTGAATTATATTGAGACCACGATGGCTGTATTGGCAAATATGAGTAAAGTTATGGATGTCATAGTTGTGACGTGGATATTCATGACGTAGGCACGGATGACGCAGATTTCATGCAAGTAGGCTGATTGAGCTGAGATTCTTGGTGACGTCATGATTTTGTTCGAGAAAGATCGGAGATTTACGACGCAGTCGCAGGAAACAAGGTATTGTGCTAAGGAAGAAGTTACGCTATTGGAGGAGAGACTCGAACCAATGAACGATAGTTTGGAAGGAAGACGGAGATTGCTGAAACTACGATATTTGATTACTTTTGGCATGCAGATTTGTGGAAATCTATTTTCAGTTATGGCATTGATTTGGAATTTTGAAGAAATTAATTTTGAGTTTTTGAAATTTGAAAATCCGTCAAGTATAGCCAAAGTTAAAACTTCTAGCAATGACGCAGCAACAGGCTATGGAAGGGATGGATACGCCCCTTAAGAAGTTGATAAAAGGTCGTGCACAGAAGAGAGGAGCTCTTAGAACTCAGAACTCAGAACTCATACTCAGAACTCATACTCAGAACTCATACTCAGAACTCATACTCAGAACTCATACGGATCATACCGCTGATACCGCATATATATTTCAGATGTTATAGAGTCATTTTCGAGTGAACAAGTGAAGCAAGTTGTCTTTAGCGTGTGGTTAAAGCCCGGCGCATCGAACGAACACGGAGCAGTTCCATTTTACGCTGCTCGAAACTAGGTGAAGTTGAAACGCTCACATTAACGTTTCCACCAGATAAGATATCAAGAGTTAACTTCAGCCTTTATTATAATTCAATTGGGCAGTACAAAATTGAGGTGTGTAGAAGATTTGAACAATTTCACAGTTATACTTCGAAAGATATTGGCACTTTAAGGCTGCCAACAAAAGTGATTTTCTCGCCACATGAGAAGCACTTTTAAAATTCCACATTATACACTACGGCTGACACGTGGATTGCAACAGTGATATTGGAGAATACGTTTGGTAATACAACGATACAGTCTACTATGGAACATTATAATCTTGCAGTGCTTTCAATGATTATAACAGAAGTTGAGATGGAAGGCTAAGGCTTTAATGCAATTGGGACATATATCGTTGGAGTGAAATAACAGCATGGAACTTCGTTAATCGTCTTTCTACAAAAGCGAGCATGTAATGAACATCCAACTACACTCATGCATCGTGAATCCATCGCTGAATTATACCAGATGACAGTGGAAATATTTTCATACTCCACGATTATGAATATTTCTGCGGAAATAACTACAATAAACTTCATGGCGATTTACGACCGGAACTTCAGGGAACTTTCAAGAGAGGCTAGGGTGGACCCGGCTCACAAAGAAGAGTTTTGCCAGAAGGATGTTTTCGTATCCACGCAGCAGTGCAATTTCGTAGAAGGAAGCAGTTCGATTCTCCGAGGACGCTGATTCCAGGTTCGAGGTCGGAGCACATCTTCACGCTGGTGAAATGGAACCAACAGCAGTTTTCTTTGAAAACTTTCCTCTAGAACTTCAATCAACAGATAAGGTAGTCGTGAACGTTTCTTGTATTATTTGAGTCTTGTAGCGATATCTGGGCAACCATTCTTCCCATATTTTCTGTCCCATATTTTTTTTGTGCCCCATTTTCTTGATTAACATTTCTGTACTCAGCACACTTCGATGATTTATGCCTTTTTCTTCGATTTGTTGAGACATTGTTATGTCATTGGCATAGTTAAATTAATTTTGGATCAGTTGAGACTGATGATGTAGATTCTTTCAGTAATTTGCATATTTGTGTAGTCACGATTTGACGGTAAAGTTAACGATTTGCTATGGCAGATGTGAATTCAGACAGCGTGTCATTTTATTAAAGTAATTCTATTCAGTAAATTACTTTGACCAATTTTCTGTCATCCTCAAGAAAGAAGAATGATTAAATGATTTTAGAGCGTTAAAATCTATTACGATATCGACGATCTTTGAAATACTAGTCGTCTTATGAACATGATTGCAACATAGACATTTATCATTGCATTATAGACAATTTTATGAAATATGAACTTTGATTACGATTTATTGGATACACTATAGTAATGAACTTTTGATAGGAGTTTTTCTCAATTATAGATTGGAACAATACTGTTTGCATTCCACAGTCTAATTGTATTCTATTCGACTATTCATACAGTTTAGATGAACTTTGATTGAAGATAGTATTTTTATACTGCGTTACTTTGAAGATATTAATCTCAATTTTGGTAGACCAGGGAGGAGTGTCTAATCGTATTTGCTATTAAATTTATTTGTGATTGGCAAATTTTTACTTCATATCGATTCATGAATGAAACCCACGAAGGTTAAATAATAACAGTCATTAATACAATTGATGAATATAAGAATTTTTAAAGAGGAACAATGGATGTATAATCGTTAGTTCAGTGGACATGTAAAAGTCGCTGATGAATAATGCCCCTGAATTATGAAGGAGGTTCCCACAGTAATTAATGAAGTTGATGAATTTATAAGTGGAGGATTTTTGTATGTAGTTTGGAAGATATTTATGCCATATATATGAAGATATATGATGAATTCTGGGCCTATTGTTGTGCAATTTTGTGCGTTTTGAGCGAAGTATTTTGCCGCTGAATGTATTGTCCTGGTTCTTTGAAAGTTATTCATATGAAGACACTGTTAAAATTAACAAGAGTGTTAAATAATTTGAGATAAAGATTTTGAATGGAGGTTACCGCCACAAATATTAATAATTATTATTAAACCTGAATTTGACAGTTAAATATAACTAACCTTAATTGGTCGATTATATCACCACGATTTGAGTAATTATCAACCGGATAAATGTGTGGTTTAATGTATTTCTTGTATAAATAATATAAACAATATAATATTGTAAAATAATTTTGTAAATATCTTTGTTAAATAATTTGAAATGAAAAGGATTAATAGAGGCGTGTATAAGTTTTCCAATTGTCGTTTGACATTGTTATAAACAATTTATTATTGTTATAAATAATTAAGGAACTTTTGTTATTAACATTAAGAGTTTTGTTTTTATACTCTAAACAACGCTATTTAAACAAGTGGTTTGAACAATTAAACATGATTTGGGATTGTTGGAGTAATCCACTGGTGTTTGAATGGAGC
Source organism: Meconema thalassinum (assembly GCA_946902985.2). Classification (NCBI taxonomy): domain Eukaryota; kingdom Metazoa; phylum Arthropoda; class Insecta; order Orthoptera; family Tettigoniidae; genus Meconema; species Meconema thalassinum. The sequence continues at coordinate 258,631,097 of OX336395.1, read as the reverse complement.
ATTTAAAACATTTGCGTGATAATATTTCAGTTGAGATGTGAACATTTACGTGTTTTGAAAAGGAGAGCCAAGCTCTGAGGTAACTCGCTTATGCTAGGGTTGAACGAACGGGGTGAGTCCGCTTTGACGATGCAGGTGCATTGCAGCTGGCCCGGACAACTGTATGACAGAGGCCAAGGACGTATCCATAATAGCCTTGTGGCTATAAATAAAATGTGAAGTATATAAACACGCAAAACAATTGATATATGTGTCTCGTCCCAAATCCCGTTTCCATTCAAAGTGCATTATTATTATTACGTTATTTTGAGCTTGAGAAAGCTGAAACATTGTATGTAGAGTATACAAGTCCTACATGAGGACATGGTTATGTGGACGATGGCTTCTGATTGCCACGTGGATTTTGTTGTTTATTTTTGTTAAAATCATTCTTTATGTGAAATAAATTATTGTGCAGTTTAAAGTTTCTCGTCTTCGTTCTGGTTCATTTTAAATATCATGGTGGAGGTTATTGTGAGGGCATACTTTAAGTGATCCAGTTGACAACCCAGTCCCCGAGATAAATTTAAGAGGTAAGTAAAGGTAAGTATGAACCCCCGTATATTTTGGTGTGTTCCACAATAATTTCTTGTTAACTATTGTGCTCTAATCTCGATAGTATCTGTCAGTGCCATTTTCATTGATGTAGCTGTGCCGGTGCGATTGATTATTGGCAATCCGATTGAAGGGGCGGATATCTGACGGCCTACTATCCTGAGATCATCTGTGTGAGCCGACCATTCTGGTTCACTCTTGATGGATGATTGTCCCTCCATTATGTTCAGCAAACTAGAACGAAGAAAGTAGGCTACACTTAACAGTAAACCTTATACTACGCGAAAGAGAACTTAGGTTAATCCAAGTGCATTTTAAATCGGCACCAACTGCATACAGGCATTTAGATGCTTCATAATGGAAGTTCCTCCAAGCGTTACAAGACGCCCAGTTGAACATAAAACCGTAGGCGCAATACCAAGGAGATTTCTTAAATTAACGAAAGGCTACCTTGTATATTGTAGTCATACGGCTCTTCGAAGTTACCTCTGTGTCCTGTATATACCAATATTGTAAATTAAGTTCCATAGGATACTGAGCAGATACTTCCGCTGATAACCACGTTATCATATTTCCAAGTTTTGACTAGCACCTATTACTTTAATATATATTTTTTAAATCCTGAGACTAACATCCCGCCGAAACTGTATATCAAACAAAGGATTTAAAACCTGTCTAAACTCCCGCATTTAATAATTTCCCTTATATTGTATTGCATTATTGATCCTTTTGTATTGTGGAGAGTGGAGAATTAAAACCTCAGATGCATACACGACACAAACTTGCAACCTCCAACTTAGGCTTCCGTTACTCTACCTCTGAAGCGGCTTCGGTGGCGTAGTTGGTAGCATGCTGAGCTTCTATGCCCAAGATAGCGGGTTCAAACCCGGCCGAAGCCGTCGGATTTTTTAAGAGCGTTAAAAATCCCTCAGTATGCCTTCCTTCGGAGGGGAAGTAAAGCCGGCGGTCCCATGTCATAGATTTATGGCATGTTAAAGATCCTTCCACTAATTGCACCTGTGTGAAGCTAAATTGGATAGGTTAAGAATGTAAACAACGCTCTTAGGTTTCTACGTTCGTTGCCAAGCGCTGACTGCGGTGGCGTCTAGTAGCTAAGTTCTGAATTAGACCTAGTAGTCGTTGACGGTGGCGCTTGGCGGCAAAAGTAGGAACTATTTGAAAAATTATAAGTTGCAGTACTTAAAATTAAAAAACAGATACACACACTAATACAGTCATCACAATTAACACCGGTTATCAGACAGATTCTACACACACCCAAAGTACACGGGGCTACATGACCGCGTTGTCGCAGCCCCTAAACTTAAGAACCAACCAACCAACCAACTCTACCTCTGAGCTTATGCCGAGACCTTCGCCAAGGGTACAGCTGTGTCATTGGTCTCTGCATTAGCATGTCTAACGTATTGGCATGACGAATAGAAATAAATAGTGTTATCACTCACCGAGTTCAACCGCGCCCCGCTCTGCTAGCGCTAGCGGCGCTGATCCCCAACGCTACACAGACAGCTGTTCAATAGTGGGATACGCGCCGGGCTACGTAAACCTCTTTACGTAGGCTGCTGTTACGCTGATTACAACAAATTGTGTGTTTAGACTTATGAATAATACTGTCAAAAAGTTAGCATTAATATTCTCTGTCCCCATGTAGAACTATCGTTTAAAGCCCTCCGTTAGTCGCGCATTGGTCTGACAGCTCCGTGGTTCGTTATATTAGTTTTAATATCAAGCCAACAGTTCAAGTTATGATCTTATCGTCTCGTGACTTCTTTCACCAAACCATAGTAAGCATTTTTCTGGAGTTGTGAAATAGCGTGCCTAAAAATAACTTTATCACGTGTAACACTTTGTCAGCGTGAGATTGATAGTACCAGCGCTCCCAATGATGTTACATTCTGTTAGTGAGTGGCAGGTGTGCTGTTATACCGATTATTTGGCTTAGTATGTTGCCTTAGTTAATATCAGTAAGGAGACTGCGCCTTACGAAAAACTAAGGATGCAGATGAAGCGTGTCACCTTCTGCTGGAAGATAACGAATAGCTAGTTCATGATTCAGTAATTTCAAAGGAATTTGTGACTCTGATACTGAAGACAAAGTTGAAACAAGATCCGAAGATCAGGAGGACGGTAACGGAAGCGAAGAATTGGATGACCGTTTATTTTATTGGCAGGTTGGCCATTATTATATGTCCGACTCATTCTTGGCCACTTGGCTATCACCACGGAAGTCCGGATTCGATTCCCAGCTCTGCCAATAAATTTAATACTGGTCTGAGGGTTGGAACGGTGTTCACTCAGCCTCGTGAGGCAAAAATGTTAAGAGGCGCGTTCGATTCCTACCTCAGCTATCCTGGAAGTGGATTTCCGTGGTTTCCCACTTCTCCTCCAGGCAAATGCCAGGATGGTACCTAACTGAAGGACACGGCCGCTTCCTACCCAAATCCGACCTCAATTCCAAATACACACACTACTACAGACATCATAATGACACAGGTTATCAGACGAATTCTAAACAAACCCAAACACATGGGGATACGTGACCACGATGTCGTTAAGTCCCTAAAGAATCAACAACTATTATTATTTTAGGCCTATTATTATTAAGACGGATTTTTTTTCGTTTTAGGTAAGGATGGCACGAAATAGAACAAGTAACCATGGAAGGCTGCCTTCATTCCGTATCCTACTGGGCGGCTTTCGTGATTTTACATCAGTGGATAGATCTTTCGGTAAATTTTGAAAAATTTGAGGTACTGATCCTGGTTTTAATTTCCACTTCACGCGAGGAAGTTTCACGTTCTCATAGTTCACTACGAAAGAGTCCGCCTTTATAATAATTAAATCTTCCGAAAAACGTTCGTCACAGATTCTATTTTTGATCGACAATTGCTTATCCTTCCACGGAAAAACTCTCGTCCATTTCGAAAACAGATTTGTTTCTTTTGGCGGTGTGAAAAATGTCTACCGTCAGATTTTCTTCGTAACCCGATTTACTTCCAGGAACAAAACTTTACGACATTTTCCCGAAACAACAGAAAACTTAGTTGTTTGCACACACAAAGCACTGCACAGACATTCGTAAATTATTACAAAGAAACAAATTCCCTCGAATAATATGACTTCTCGCGCACAGGATATTACAGTACTAACCTCGTGGGTTACTGTCATACGTGCTTATGGTTCGTCGCGACTTCCGCGCCACACACTGGCTGAACCATGAACTACAATGCTTAAGTAGCGGAGTGATGACACTGTTTATTTCTATTCGTCATGGTATTGGTTTAGAGGTGGGTCAACTGTAGTCAGAGTTGAATGTCACAGATTAACGTCCCACATGTCTTGTTCATTTTTACTTACCGGTATCTTCCATCTACAACACACAACCTAATATTTTAAATTTCCAAAGTTGTCAATGGGATCGGCTTTCAAAAAATACCAGATATGATAGTATTTGGGCCTTTATCATAGAAAATCGTAGAAGGAAACAAAACATAATAGCAGAAATTCCTAATGCACAAAATAAGACTTCAACAACCCCCAGTGCAACAGTATAAACAGCAATAAATAGCTGCATACACTAAGGAACACAAAACGTGCTACACCTTAAAAAAGTAGCCTACTGGTATGGCACAGGATGGTAGAGTATATTGAATGGAATGTGATTAGTCGCTTGTGCACAGATTTACAAGAGTCAACATAGTTTGACATCCTTGAAGCATGAGTCACCATCAGTGATCTCAAGAGTAGCCTACGTATTGATATTCCTGGACTAAAGGTCCATGTTTTGTTTGCAAAAAAAAAACATTCTGGTCTGATTGGAACATGCAAAACAGTGAATAGTTAGGCTTAGTTCACACCACATCAATCCACTCAAATGATAGCTCCTAAATTAAGGCCATGACTACCTCCTTTCCAATCCTAATCTCACCTACAAATGCATGTAGGATACCACTACAGACAACCTATACATACAGTTACCGGAAGCTCTACACTTCTCCATCCCACTCCCCCAGTATACTACCACAGTGTAAAATATTTGCCACACTGAGCGTGTCTGTTTCCGATTGTGAGAATCTACTGTCACACGCGTCAGTGTGCTGAGATAGGGAAGTAGTCTGCTAACTCCCCGCAGCACTCTTCACGCAGCTCCTACCGCTGAGCTCTCAAGCGAATGTCAAGTGAGCAGCTGAACGCCGGTATTGTATCAAGTTGATATTGCTAACAGCCACAATAGTCAAGCAGCAACAACAACATGGGTTTACAGCAGACGCCAATGTCCAACCAAGCTAAAACAGCTCACAGTGATGATTTGTTCAGAAACTGTTATGTCAGTGCCCTAATATTAGGTATTTATGTTGCTCTAGACTAACCTTGATATGAACATTGCCAGAATATGCCAGCTGGCCTAGTGTTTCTCATCCGGGTAGCAAATTGGTTATGGAGTTCCAAGCCAAGGAATCTATAACGTAAATGTCAAGAAATATGGATCCATAGTAAGTTACAACTATTGTATTACATAACAAATCAACATGAATATGTAACGGCCGAAAATAAATATTTCGGTATAAAGAGAACATCCAAGAAGGCATTGCAAAGAATAGGCTGCCTCAATATGTAAGCATTGCATCTGTTACCGGTACCTCACTGTAGTTTGATCATACCAACATGTTATTCTCATTTCAATAGCTTGGGACATCATGTTCATAAGCCCAGTGATTGATTGATTGATTGGCAGTTGTTTCATTGCACCACAGGGGGCGTCCCTGCGGTGGCGGGCCCCCTTAGACGGTTTCGCCGTCTCTTCGGGCCAGGGGAGTAACCAGTAAGTTGATTAGGAGAGATAGGATTATTGGGGAGGGGTGAGTTCGAATTGTAATAATGAATGGAGTAGTAATTGACCATTTTATAGGGGTAGTATGGGGTGGAGGATGTAGTGCGGTGATTGCATTGGAGTATCGCTTTGAGAAGGTGATGTTATACGAAAGGGGTGAATTGAAGTTGGAGTGTATGGGGGAGGGGGGAAGTTGGGAGAGGAGAAGATTTTTAGCCTATTTTCAATTTTGAAAAAATAGGCTTATGAGATCACCTTTTGTCCGTGTGTGTGTGCGTGTGTGTGTGTGTGTGTGTGTGTGTGATTCGTGTGTGTGTCCCCCCCTAATAAAATCTAAACGGCTGGAGCGATTTCAATGAAACTCGGTATGTTCATAGCACTATTCCCGGCGACCTCGACCGTGCCCTTCAAATTTTGTCACGTCTCACCAATGCAAAATGGCGGCTGTGCGAAATATTTCACTAGCATTCAATATCTCCGAAACTATTACCGATATCGCCCTGAAATTTTGTACGGTGATAAAGGGTACTACTAGAAGTTCACCTATGAGACTTTTAAAAACCTGGTGACTACAAAACCAACATGGCGATCAAGCGAAGTTGAGACTTTTAAATAGACTTTTCTCGCGATTTAACTATCCACACGTAATGAAACTTGGTACAGCAAATGTTTATACACATTGCAATGCACTGGAGTCTAATTTAGTTCAATTGTTTACATAACTTCAAAATGGCGGCTGTGCGAAATATTTCACTGACATTCTATATCTCCGAAACTATTACAGATATCACCCTGCAATTTAGTACGGTGACAAAGGGTACTGATACAAGTTTACCTATGTATATTTCATAAACCTGTAAAGTAGAGAACGAACATGGCGACCAAGCGAATTTGAGACTTTTAAATAGACTTTTCTCACGATTTAACCATCCAAACGTAATGAAACTAGGTACAGCAAGTGTTTATACACATAGTAATGCACTGGAGTCTAATTTAGTTCAATTGTTTACATAACCTCAAAATGGCGGCTGTGCGAAATATTCCACTGACATTCTATATCTCTGAAACTATTACAGATATTACCCAGCGATTTTGTACGGTGATAAAGGGTACTGGTACACGTTAATTTATGTATATTTCATAAACTCGTAAAGTAAAAAACGAACATGGCGACCAAGCGAATTTGAAATATTTTAATAGACTTTTCTCGTGATTTAACTCTCTGAGCGCAGTGAAATTTGGTACAGTAAATGATTTTGCAGATTGTAATGCACTGTCATCTAATTTAAATCAATTGTTTACATAACCTCAAGATGGCGGCTGTGCGAAATTTTAAAATTAAGTTTTTATTTCTTGTGTCGTAATCATGCGATCGAAGTGAAAGTTTGAATAATGAACCTAGGCAATAATTGTCCTTGAATGGTACATAATTCTATGGCCTATACATATAACAATCCTAAATGGCGAGCTTCCGAAATATTTAGACGGTTCTCAATATCTATGAATCTTTTACAGCAACCAAACTGAATTTTTAATGTTCATAGAGACTATGAACATATGTTCACCTATAGGACTTTCATTAACCTGGTGAGCACAAATCCAACATGGCGGCGACGCGAAGTATAAATATTTAAATGGACGATTCTCGCGAATTAACTATCCGAGTGCTGTGAAACGTTGCACGTTAAATGCTTATACAAATGTCGATCCTCTGGCATCTAATTTATTTCAATTGTTTGCATAATCACAAGATGGCTGCTGTGCGTAATTTTAAAATCTCGTTTTTACTTCTTGTGTTCTAATCATGCGATTGAAGTTTGAATACCACACGTACACAATAATCTTAATGTAATAGCACAAAAATAAAAATCCAACCTGGCGACAATCTGAAATATTTAGACGGTTCTCAATATCTACGAATCTGTTACAGCAATTAAACTGAAATTTTGTTTGTTGTTAGAAGAAATTAACACGAGCAGGATATATGAAAATAGGCTGTATAGTTCTTTACGGAACTACTTGTTTTCTTTTAAATGAATGCAATGGAAGAAGAGAAACTAAGGGATGGAGGGGAGTTGTATTACGGCGATGGTGAGGGGTGAGGTCTGGGTTAATTGCAGGCAGGTTTATATGGGCTTGGAATGTGCAGGAGTGCTCCCTTTCGGAAGCACGGAAACAACAGCTGCAATCGCCTAAAGCAGACGTTTATAGATTTAAATTTAATTAATGACTTATATTGATTTACAACTTATATTGCTCTGAATTTTTTTATTTTTATTTTTGTTGTGATTGATCGATGATATTTGTATGTACGTAAGCAAGTTGGTTGAGTGATTATTATGTAAGGATTATTGGGGGATGGTTGTGGTGATATATTTAATGTAATGGGAGAAATGGATGATGTCGTATTGTGAGATGGGAGTAATTGGTGATGTTTGTGGAGATGAGAAGAGGCGGTGCTGTACAAGGGAGAGAAAGGAGAATAGAATAGTATATTTTTTATTTATTTATTTATGTCTTTTGCAGTGGCGAAGTTAGGACTCGTGGCCCTCTCTTACACTTAACCAGTGATTAGATATATTAGATAAGATGATCGTATGAATTCGATAATGCTTGAAAGATGGATGGGGTGATGGTATGTGATGAGATGATGTGTGCGAGGTGGAGTATGAGAGTGAGTAGTATTTTTTTTTCTTTTAAATGAATGGAATGGAAGAATTGGATGATGGTATTTGATGAGATGGGAGTAATGGATTATGTTTGTAGAGATGAGAAGGAGAGCGGTGCTGTAGAAGAGAGAGAAAGAAAAGAAAAGCACGAATAGTATATGAGGAGAGATAATCGTAATGACAAATTGAAGTGAGTAGTATGAGGATGAAGTGAATGAGGAGTGCAAAAATGTTGATGTCGATTGGTGTGAAAATTGCGTGAGGGATATTGATGATGTCGAATAGAACGTGGGTAGTGCTTGGAAGATGGGGTGTATAAGTGAAAGATGGAATGGGTGGATGACTGTTGTTGTTAGTTACTATTATTATAATATTTTCCCCCCTTAATTATATTTCGAAGTGTGGAGATGAATTGAGTAGGGAACAGATGGAGTGAGTGAGGAGTTTGTTATTGGTGATGTTACGTTGTGTGAGAATTGCTTGAGAGATGGATTGAGTAGTGAGCGGATGAAGTGAATGAGGAGTTTGTTTTATGTAGTTGTTAGTAGATGGATTTAATGTGAGAATGGTGAAGGCGGATGTCACTGTGAGCCGATGTTGGTGTTGTGGGTGTAGAAGATGAGAGCTTAGAAGGAGGAGTCAGATATGACCTCTTTAGTTAGGTGCGCTTCAGTCAGGTGCCAGGAGAAGGCCCTTGAGGTTGCATATGCCCAGCTTGATGCGCAGTGGAGTGCGGAGAGGCCGTGTCAACAGGGGGTCTTACAATAGTATTGTGTTGGGTGCGCGCCCTGAGGACGTATCGGCGATGCAAGATCTCGTCGTACGTTGTAGGTGGCGGCAGGGGATGCGGTCTATCAGGTCCGTGGTTGGATAAATGAAGGGGGAGGGGGGGGGGGGCGCATGACAACTCGGACCGGGCGGCGCCGAAGTTGAAGATATGGGGTAGCCCCTTGTGGTATATTCTCCTGAATATACAGTTCGCGTTAGTCATCAATAGTTGTCACTACTTTTGGACTTCCTTCGTGTTCACGTTTTTTCTTACCTCCCTTCTTTGTTAACACCAACAGAGACTTCCTTTATATTTCTGTTTTCTCTCTTGTGCATTTTCCTTATTCTGCCTTTAGTCTGATTCCAGGAAATTATTTATGTCATCCCTGCTGCTCAAGTGCGCCGAACATCTCCATGCCACGCTATCTAGCGATGCACCTTCACGCCCGTACGACTACCAGCGCTCAAAATGTTGAACTAACTTATTGAGCCATGCTAGAGCGGAAAGTTCTCCGTTACTACCACAAATGTCTCTACCAACAACTTCTCGTCACCAAGTTCAATATTCAAGAAGAAGAAATGTTCATGTCTAAAATTGATTTATTTTTGTCATGTTGCTTTTATGAGATTACTCGAGGTGCACAGTGATATTGAGAACTTGAGTTATATTTGTCAAGAACAGTAAAACGTATACGACCATGACGCTCAACATGCGAACATTTACTCTAATTCACATGTTTGCAAGTAGGCTATATAGGCTAGTCATGGTTGCGCAAGTTTTTAGTAATTATCCTTGCGGTTGACATAAAGAGAAATTAATGGTGCCTGCTTGTAGACCGGTGAGACAAAGCAGCCTATATTAGTTTTATCTATGCTTATGTACACACTAACCTGATCTGGGGGCCGGCGGGGAAAATATAATATTGTCAAACGATAAAGTACATTGCAATCCTATCAACACGTTTAATTTGGCTACGTGAAACTGAACTTTAATTCTGTTTTGGTATTAGAAATTATCATTACCGTACCGGTACTTGCTTTCGGACGCCCCAAAATACTACTTTCCCTTCGAGTTACCAGCCGCACAGATCCAAGTAGAAACATTATCGTCACCAATATCAAATTAGACATCAGTAGTTAATATCGGGGGTAACATGTATTTTATCGTCATAAGGCTGTATGTATCCCACACAATTAGCTGTTGTAAATTGATAAACTGATTTGTACAGGATGCTGAGCACTTATTTACCTACTTCTGTAAAACATATTATAAATAGGCCTAACTAAGGTTTGTCATGTCCCAACGGAACATTTCAAGTCTTCAAACACTCACCTGTTACTTATGATTATTTAAAAAATGAATTTAGACTACCGGTACCTGAGAGTTTGGTAAGATCCCACCACCCCGATCCAGTAAAATTATGGTTCCTCAATTAAGGCCGCGGCTACCTCCTTCCCATTACTTGTCTCGCCTACAAATGGATATAAATTAGTCTAGGACAAAGCATCTCCCTGAAAAAGGGACACAGAGAGTGAAATCAAACGCCGCATAAGACTGGCGTGGAATACATTTTGATCGCTCAAGTTCCTACTCACAGACCAAAGAAAAAAGTAAGTACAAAAGCAGAAATCCTGGACAAATGTGTTATGCCAACACTACTTTATGGTTGTCAAACATGGTCCTTGACAGAAATACTGAAAAAGCAGCTACAGGTAGCCTATGTCAGAGAAGAATGGAGCTTAAGATCATAAACGTTTCTCTAAGAGACAGAATCAGGAACGAGGAACTAAGAAGGACAAAGATACGCGACGTCGTAGAAAGGGAAGAAAGCCTAAAATGGAAATGGTGACCAGAAATGATCACATCGCACCACAATATGGGACCCGAGAGAAGGACGAAGAAACGTGGGCGGTTAAAAAAGCAGCTGGGCAGACTACTTCAGAGCTAAAGCGAGAAACCAATAGTCGAGATTAGCAAGAGACAGAGAAGCATGGAGACATCTGGAGCCAAACAGAAATCAACAAGCACCAACCTGGACAGAAAGTCAATGACACTGAGTGCAACAAGACTAAAGCTCCCAAGGATGCTCACCTTTGGAGCCTAACCACGAGCAAGTCCCTGTGCAAACAGGAGGCCTTAGCCTTTACGGGATGCCTGCAGGCTATTATTATTATTACTGATTAATATTCCTGCCTAGATATCCAGAAACTTGTGTTCAATTCCAAGTGGTGTTTCCACGATAGTAGTTTGTTTTAGGAACATTCATTTCCTTAATTAGACTACCAGGCCACTGATAATTATTTTATTGGAACTAAACTATGGTATCTGAAACTTGCAGGACACTAATGTCCGTCCATGGGGCCCGAAGGATTCTTTATTTCATTACTGTACCTTCCTGTCACTAGGTGATGATGAGACGTGACCCATCCTCTAAAATTTTCGTTTCATTTCTTATTTGCGTCGTGATATTCATTATTTAACTGCTGTGAAATCGTTGGGTAATTTATTTTTATGGCATGAATGGAAGGAATAGTTTTTTTTAGTTCATAGGTCTTGTCCATAAATGTTCGCTTTTCTTTGTGAATCGTCATGATGTTCATTTCTTAAAAACAGCTAAAAAGTAGTTGTGTCACCATGTACCAACAAGAATAAAATTCAAGCAGTTCATTCAAATGGCAATGTTAATCAGTGGCTTGTGACATTTTGTAAAACAGCCCCATGTACTTGGATGTGTCTTGGACTCGTGTAGCCTAAGTGTATTAGGGACAGGGATAGAGTGGGTGCCCCGGGATTCCCTCAAGGGAGTGTCACTCAGGAAAGTTTCTGTCCAAGCCAGGATCCAAACCGTCGAATCTAAGATTTGCTGCAGCTGCCCAACACGCCTGTGGTGCAAGATAACGCCTCAGGATGCCATTCTAACAGAATCGGATCAGATCTTGAAAAGAAACTATTTTTTAAATTCAAGACCTTCTAAAAACTATCGTCCATTCTAAGTATACGTCTGCAATATACTTTATAATCGAAGTTAAAAACCCCAGGAAAACAGATTGTTACTGAACCTGAAAGTGGGGGTAGTATAGGCCTAGATTTTGATATATTACACTACAAAATTCCCCTAGACACAGAATGGCGGCATGCATGTTACATTCTGTGTTAATAAGGCTTTTATACAAACACAAACCCACATGCCATTGTTTATATTACAAGCAGTAATTGTCGTCCAGACAGTCGACTAACTTTGTAGCGATAAGGGTTTACTTGTGTCGTCTTCCTCTCTTTCATCTACCTTATGTTGGGGAGATTGCTGTTGCCTTAAAGCAATGGAACATTGAAGTCAGATTTCTCTCTGATCTCCAACTACACCATCGAAGAAGAGAGGAAAACGAAAGAGTATCGTCACCTCAAACAATTAAGGTATTTGGAAAAGAAAAGTCAAAGGCGCTCAAAGGATGGAAACTAAAAATACAGTCTAGGCTCTCATACATAACATCGCTGGGATTGGAAGAGATCGAAATGACTGAGATAATTCGGCAGGTACGGTTATGAAAGATAGAAGCCTGGCACAAGTAGGTGGACTCTCCTAGCCCCGTGATCAATATCTGTTTTCTTTAATTCCAACGGTATTTGGATAACTGAGGCCTAGGTTGTCTTACTTCCACACTTAATAAATTGACTATATCATTTCTAATATCCTCGTTTGTCGATTAGTCAAACCGATTCTCTCCGTTCGGATGGGAGATCGAATACAACCTCAGGGTCGTAAGAGGTGACGTTAAGTCCGAGGCGAGTGCAGGGAATGGGCATGTACTTTCTTTTCAGGACGGGTCAGGGAACGTATATTGGAAGAAAATCGGACGTGGACCTATTGAAAGGAACCGTGCCCGGTGGTGAAAATGGGAATCCACGAAAACCACTTTCAGGACGACCGAGGTGGGATTCAATCTCACACTCTCCCGTTGTCAGCGAGGCAGTTGCCACCACGTCAGCGCTCTCTGCCACCGTGGTCGATTGAGCGAAGCCGAACACGATCCCGAGAGACACGTGAGCTGGGTCCATTTCTCCCATCTTCTCTATACCCTGGGATGGACCTTCCCTCTTTCAGTTTCCTTTCTGCCTTTCATCGCCCTGTTTAACTAGAACATTCTCATCTCTCATTCCTCCTGGATTGATGATATAAATTGTGGTTATTGTTCTAAGGGGAAGAACAGCGAGGTCATCTGCCCTTTCTCATTTTTAATGTAATTAGAATGATGCTTGGAGTATTACGGGACCATATTCTGGAAATTATAAGCCACGGGAGCTTATTTTTGCCAGTAATACGAGTATTGACGGACATTTCAATTCGAAATTCCCCCACCAAAGTCTGTAATTTCTTCCAAGGCCTTCAATCCTAAGTCTCTGAGGGTTATGAGATCGCCATTTACCGTGTGTGTGCGTATGTGCCCCACCCCCTATTAATAATTAAACGGCTGAAGCGACTTCAATGAAATTCGGTAAGTTCATAGCATAATTCCAGAAGAACCCGACCGTGCCCTTCAAATGTTGTTACATTTCACCAATCCAACATGGCGGTTGTGCGAAATATTTCACCACCATTCAATATCTCAGAAACTATTACCGATATCACCCTGGGATTGTGTACGGTGATAAATGGATCTACTAGAAGTTAACCTATGAGACTTTTGAAAACCGGGTACCTACAATACTAACATGGTGGCAAAGCAATTTTCAACTCCTAAATAGACGTATCTCGCGACTTAACCAACCAAAAGCAATGAAACTTGGTACAGTATATGTTTATACAAATTGTAATGCACTTTCATCTAACTTCAATATTTTACATAATCTCAAGATGGCGGCTGTGCGAAATATTTCACCGGCATTCCATATCTCTGTAACTATTACCGCTATCACCCTGAAATTTTGTACGGAGATAAAGGGCATTACTTGACGTTCATCTATGAGACCTTCAAAAACCGATTAACTACAAAACGAACATGGCGGCCAAGCGAAGTTGAAAGTTTTAAATTGAATTTTCTCGTGATTTAATGATCCAATCGCAATGCAACTTGGTATTGCAAATGTTTATACACATTGTAATCCACTGGTAATTAATTTAGTTCAATTTTTTACATAACCTTAAGATGGCGGCTGTGCGAACTTTAAAATGAAGTTTATATTTCTTGTGTCGTAATTAAGCGATCGAAGTGAAAGTTTGAATAATGAACCTACGCAATAATTTTCCTTTAATGGTACATGACTCTATGTCCTATACATATAACAATCCAACATGGCGACCATCCGAAATATTTAGACGGTTCTCAATATCCACGAATCAATTACAGAAATCATACTGAATTGTTTTTATGTTCTTAGGGGCTATGAACATATGTTCACCTATAGGACTTTAAATAACCTGTTGATCACAAATCCAACATGGCGGCGACGCGAAGTATAAATATTCACATGGACGTTTCTCGCAATTTAACCATCTGAGTGCGTTGAAACTTGGTGCAGTAAATCCTTATATAAATGTTTATGCACTAGCATCTAATTTATTTCAATTGTTTCCATAACAATAAGATGGCAGCTGTGCGAAATTTAAAATCACGTTTTTACTTCTTGTGTCCTAATAATGCGATTGAAGTTTGAAAACTACACGTACAAAATAATATTCATGTAACAGTGGGGCCGATAGCCTAGATGTTAGGCCCCTTAAAACAACAATTATCATCATCATCATCATGTAACAGTAGTCTACATCTACATATATAAAAATCCAACATGGCGACCATCCAAAATATTTAGTCGATTCTCAATATCTACGAATCTATTGCAACAATCAAACTGAAATTTTGTATGTTGATAGTGGCAATTAACATAAGTAGGATATATGAAAATAGGCTTTAGTCCTTCACGGAACTATTTGTCCTTTATCTTACTAATTTTCGTAATTTTTTTCTCCAGTAAATTACATATAAATTAATCATATGCTGTAGAACTGCTTTTCGTCATTTTCGTTATCATCCATGTAATTAAGTGCAGATGACCTATGTCCTTCGTCCCGTGAAGAACAATCACCACCAATTAGGAGTGGTGGGCAAGCAGCCATCACAGGAAGGAAATATGGGGGTAAACACTTCATCAATTTCCAAATGAGATAATAAATAGGTCAAACGAATGTGGCCACGTCTGTAGAGTCGTACAGGTATTAATTACCATTAGGAGCAGATGATCAAGATGTGGTCACTGTAACTGTGCAGTCATTAGAAACACGGCAGAAAGAATTTGAGCTCAAGAACAACTTCCAGCGCACCACTATATTTGTCGATTGTTTGAGAGAATGAACAAGATCGAACGATCAACTGAAGAGACGCGCGGGAGTATAACAAGTGTCGACAGTGTTGCCAGACCTCAATAGCACACTCTGTACTGGAGACTAAGCGCAACAGCCAGTGCCACGAACTCATGTTTACGGAGAGGCACTAAAACCTATCAGTGTTGTAACATTGCCAAATTCATGTTTTATCCGACAATAAAATGCTGCATATGATTTAAGGGCACTCTGACAAAAGAGCCTCCGGAAACTGCCACCCTTTTGAGAGCCATTTTCTGTGAAATAATTTGATTTCCACGGAACTTCAGACCCTTATTGCATATTTTACCTATGGCCTGTTCTTCGTGTAATGTTGTCTCATGGTTAGTTTTGTACCCACTATATAAACGATTGTTCTAACATGTTTCTTAATTTAGAGTTCACGGATGTAAGTTTCGGTAAACATTGCTAGGAAGGTATTCCATTAAATAGATGGTACAGTGGCTTTCACGGCCTGTGAATTAAAACTCAGCAATTTTTGCAGTTTTATGCCGATTCTTGTGAGGGCCTTCGCCTAGGACACCAAGCTGGCTCATCAGCGGTTCCTTAGAGTTCGTGCCCAGACACCCAAAGTAGTAAGAAGCGCACCTGCCCTTTACTGCGAGAGCTGAAAGCTCAAGCACCCTTAACCTCATTATGAACGCTTCCAAAAATATGGTATATTGGCTTTCATGGCTAGTGAATTAAAATTCAGCAATTTTTCTAGGTTTATGCCGTGTCTTTTGTGGGTTTTCACCTAGGACACCAAGCTGCCTCATCAGACGGCTCTTGGTGTCAGGTACAGGAGTAGCGAACTACGCTCTATCTCCATTTTAATGAAGCGTGCCTGCACCTCATTACTGCGAAGCTAAAACTCAAGCAGCCTTAACCTCCCTATTAAGGCTTCTATAAAAGATGGCATATTGGCTATTGGTAGCGCACGAGTAGATTCAACAAATGAGCGACGACGCGCAAAGCGTTAAAACAAAATCCCGTATGCGTTCATATACCATTCATCTGATTGCGACGAAACTTTCATGAGTTGTTGTGTACACGCCAGGGAAGGTTTTCGACTTAGTAAATCCATTTTACAATAGGTAGCGTACGAGTATATTTAACAAATAGGTGACGGCGCTCGAATCGTTTCAACAAAGTCCCGTATGCGTTCATGTAGCATTCATTTCATTGCGATGAAACTTTGGTGAGTTGTTGAGCACGCTCCCATGATTTTTCTTGGAGATAGTATATCAATTTTACAATAGATTAGAGGTGGTTAACGGAAAAAGAAAACTTATTGGGAATCCAAAAGCACTTCAACAAACAAAGTTACAACGCCAACATTTTCTTTGATTGGCATTGCAACGCATGCCGAGAACAGCTAATAATGAATAAATTATAACACATATTTACATATTTACGTGATTTAGCACAAACATCGGGTGCAGTCGGTGCAGAAGTGATCAAGGTAAGTAGTGACAATTGATAATGTCCCCCCGATACATGCAATAAGGTATGGAAATGATGCATTGTCGTAATGAAAGCGAATAGGAGAAATGTGATGAGTCATGCACAATTAATAAGAAGGCTTCTAACATTCCACGCTCTGATCCATAGAATGTCAGATTTCCACTTTGTCACTTCTGAGATAATATCCCCCTCTCGACTAGTACCCACCCGGGGATCCAAACAGGGTACTAGCTAACCTCCGGATTGGAATCATACATGACATGAGGCCTTCAACGCATGTGTTTATGCATAGAGAGATGCATATCCTCGGGAATAGCATTACGGCTGTAGTTTCTCGTTGCTTTCAGCCATGCAGAAGAACGCAGTGTAGTCATTAGCTGGCTAATGTTATCAATATCTTAAACATCTATAGGAGAAGTAAATAATGGATATATTCTGAAAGGCTGCTACTCCCCAAGAGAATAATATACTGAAACAATTCTACTAACAAAAACCTAACCTTCTACGAACAACAAGACATTAAATTTTACTAACGAAAAGAATACTCAAGTAATACCAACAAATTACTAAACTTCTGTGTTTGAGTCTTCAGTCTTTTGACTGGTTTGATTCAGGTTTCCATGCCTCCCTGTCCTGCGCTAATCGTTTCATCCCGACATGGCTACCACACCATCCTTCAGAGGCAATCTGTTTAACTTATTCTAATCTTGGTCTACCCCTACAGTACTTGTACTCGACCCGTCCATACATAACTAGGCTTGTTATTACTGGATGTCTTAGTAAGTGTCCTACAAACCTATCTTTTCTCTTCATTAGCAGTCGCCAGAAACATCTCTCCACTCCCACTCGTCAACATACCTCTTCGTTTGTAACCCTATCTACCCATCTGATCTTCATCATTCTCCTGTAACACCACATTTCAAACGCTTCAATTCTCTTCTTTTCTGCTGCACCAATAG
This sequence comes from Meconema thalassinum, assembly GCA_946902985.2. Taxonomy (NCBI): domain Eukaryota; kingdom Metazoa; phylum Arthropoda; class Insecta; order Orthoptera; family Tettigoniidae; genus Meconema; species Meconema thalassinum. The sequence continues at coordinate 258,613,432 of OX336395.1, read as the reverse complement.
TCAAGTTTTACTTCCATAGAGTGCCACCCTCCAGACAAAGGCTGTCAAAAATGACTTCCTAATACCTAAATCTATATTCGATGTCAACAGATTCCTTTTTTGTAGAAATGCTTTCTTTGCCCGAGCCAACCTACTTTTTATATCCTCTTTGCCTCGTCCATCACTGGTTATGTTGCTTTCTAAGTACGGAAACAGAAGTCTCCTACTTCCTCAAGCTCCTCACCTGCCAATTTGATGTCCGTAGAGGTTTCTGATTTATATCGGCTACATTCCAATATTTTTGTTCTACATGTATTAATTTTCATCATCCTCAAGACGAAGTCCATACCGTTCAAAAACTCATTCAAATCCTCTGGCGTTTCGGCTAAGATGACGATGTAATCAGCAAATCTCAGAGTTGAAATTATTTCTCCTTGAATCTTCAATTCCACTTTAAATTTTCTCGAATTTCTTTCTTTTCTTGTTAAATGTAAAGAATGAAAAGTATGGGTGATAAGTTGCATCCTTGCCCTACATCTTTCTGAATACCAGCTTCTGTGTCATGTCCTTCAGCTCGAATGACTGCTGTCTGTGTGGATTGTAGATCACACCTCCTATCGCTGTAATTTACTCCAATCGTAATGTCAAATAATTTAGCTCTATCGACGATATCGAAAGCCTTTTCTAAGTCTACATATGCCATGAATGAGCGCTTATCGTTCCTTATTCTACATTCCAAAATCAGCCTAAGACTTAGTTCAGCTTTCCTGATTTCCCTGGTTTCTCCTGAAATCAAACTGGTCTTAACCCACCTCTGTTTCTATCTGGCTTTCCATCCTCTCGGAAATTATTCTAGATAGGATCTTTGAATCATGAGTAATCACGCTGATTGTACCGTAATCTTCACATCAGTCAGCTCCTTCTTTCTTCGGTATACGGTAGAGATGATAACATTCCAACTATAACTAACTATACACTGGAACTGACACAAGTCACACTCACATTGACTCTCACACCTCAAAGTCTAATGGAACAATGAACCAGGTCGATGATTTAGGTAAATTATGGCTTCACTTATAATGCAGTACCCTACATGAATAAGGAAAGTGTTACCTGTACTACCGTATACAACTAGAGAAAATTAGAGAGGGCTACGGTATAAGCAAACAAGCATTCTCTAAGATGCTTTGAAGATATAGCCTACCGGAATTTGAATTATAACTGTAAAAAGTAAAAATATTTGGAAGAATGAGGGGTACCGGTATCATAAGAGTAAATTATCATACTTACAGAGTCAGTAAGTAGTAGGCCTACCTCTTAATTTAGTAGCCTAGGTAGGCCTGCTGTTGAAAACACAGGCTCCCTCGATGTTATGTTTGACGTAGGGTACCGGTGATGTAAGGAATTTGGCGCTTGGTCTGATGATGTTGACAGGAACGTCACATAGTCTACTGACGTCATTTAGTGAAACAGTTTCCTGCTATGTCGCTTAGGTTTTTAGTTAACTGACAACTCGGGCAGTCCTGTTCCACGTGAGGATTTTTTTTCACAAGTTGTGTAGGTTGTTCTCGCCTTGATGCAGCAAGACTGTCTAATTTCCTACAATGGCGCTTGGTCTATTGATGCATATATACATCCAACTAATATCCAGGGGTCTCCATATATATCTACGAACGGTACTTTCTAACAGGCCACTTCATTCCAACTTCTTGTCCTGCTTTCATCTGCAGAGGCAGGCGTCTGGAAGAGCATTCAAAATAAGTTACTATGCTCATCAGTCAGTGTGGTTTGATTGAAAATACCCTGGCTATTTCTGACCACTTTCTGACATGACGAACGTATATTAAATTGCAGCCAAAAACCTTACTTTGAGAATCCCAAAAAGAATTTACTGTAGGTCATGCTATAAAGACCTTCTTATAGTAGACGTACGGTAGTTGACAGGTATATAGAGAGTTTTCGTCACAAGATTGAGTATAGGCCTACGGTATCTGATATATATTCGGCGAGATGTAATTGTTTGAATGAAAAACAAATTTGTAGTAACTAGTCCACGTTAGAAATGACATGTTCTGTGGGGACAAGACAAAACCTGGCTTTTGATAACGCGTTTTACAACGGGAAAAATAAGTATGTGCCCAGCAGAGATTAAGTGACACTCGATGTATAATATTAATTGTGGAAGATGCAGAGGTATGGAATGTTTACCTAGGAACATTCTTATGATGACAATGTAGGTACAAGTTCATGTCCTATAAGAGATGATAATGTATCTAGCTTGAACTGGGTATTATGTATTGTAAGGAGGAAGATGTATTTTGTGGCGTCTGAATGCCTCTAAGCAACTAGAACCGTTTTGACTTACAATATCAGTTCGTTACTTAAGATCACTTTCACATAGCTTAATTAAACGTGTTGATAGATTTCTAATATAGGTACTTCAAGTTCTGACAACATAATATTTAATCTGTTTGCGTAAAGTCAAGTTTGTGTGTACATTGGAATAGAGAAACCGAATGTAGGATTAATATCTCCCTGCTCTACAAGCAGGCACCAATATTTCTTCATTTTGTCTATTGAATCGCAATGATAAGTAGTTACAACTTATTAGACCATGATGGTCAACATGTAAACATTGTTATTTTATGTTTTATTAATGCAGCCAATAGTCATGTACCGTACGGTACTTTCCTTTTCAGGACGGGTAAGGGAAGGAATATTGGAAGGAAATCGACCGTGGTCCCATCGAAAGGAACCGTCGCGGCATTTGCCTGGTGGTGAAAATGGGAAACCACGGAAACCATTTTCAGGACGGCTGAGGTAGGATTCGAGCCCACGCTCTCCCGATGCCAGCGAGGCACGAGGTAGCGCGTTGGCGCTCTATATGATATAGAGTAAATGCTGAACATCAAGGTTGTACATGGGGGGCAAATGACCTCGTAGTTCTGCCCCTTAAAACAACAATAACTAACTGACTACTATGGTTGTAGATGTTTTACTGTTGTGTATTTCGAGGGTTCTGAAATTACCTCATTTGATTTATCAAATGACTGATTTGGCGTACGGTACTGTTGTAGCCTAAGTAGGGTGTTTAATTGATTCTTAAGTGCCCTTTCTCTCTTTTATAGTTTCCAGATCATAATGGGGGAGCAACCATCGATTAAGATTGAGCCAGAATGGTTGACTCATACCCATGATTTCTCCAACCTGGTAAGTTGCGTTCTAATTCGTATATGGTGTAACATTGCAATCTTACTGATGTGTATGCCAAGCAAGTGTTAGTGACTTAATACAGTAAGTGGTAGGCTAAGTAACTGTTAACATCTACTTTTTATGATAAGTTACAGTAGTAGTCGTTTTTAACTTTGGGACATATTCTGCAGGAGTCAAATGAGCAGTTGCCCTCTGATAACCCGCAGGACGAGGATGTTGGCATTTTTGATATTGAAAGGATTACAGTTAAGGAGGAACATGAACTACAGGTATTCAATGGTTCTGCATTACTTCTCTTATGATAATACGAATGATTTTAAGATTGAATATAATTTGGAAGATTGGATTACTTAAGACTTCTTTTCTATAAGAACTCCCTCACAATAGCTGATGTATTGACACTGCAATTCCACTCTAATGGCACGATGGATCATACTATAGGTGAAGTCTACAGAGCATACGATGTTAAAAATCTATCATATAGGCCTAAGGCTTTGTAGATTTGATTTTCCTTAAGTGAATGTGCTGCTGGATGTGTATCATATTTTTATATGCTAGTGGGTAAATGGGAAGACTGCCCCAGCAAAGCAAACTCGTTACCGGCATGTTTAGATCATAACTTGGCCGTCAGCAAACATATTTCTAATTAATGACCCTCATTACATCTTTCTTCTTCTTTTTTCTTGAAACATGACTGCCAACGGAACAAACAGAATATCCTACTTACCAAGCAATTACACGACAAATGGTCTCAGCCAGAGGTAGTTCATTAGTGAACCTTTGATATCAACGATAAGTTTGTGGCTTGCCGTTTTCCGTAGAATAATTTGAATACAATTATTTGGTAGCTTAAGTAATTTCATAGAACCTAAGTATTAACTCTCCAGAATTACAGTAGTTGGAATTTGCTAAAGACACACATGACCTGAGTATAGGCCCGACAGTACGTATAGGAAATCATCATTTTCTCTCATTAATTGACTACGTTCCTTACAACCCTATAATGTAGTCAAATTTTCCATGAAATAATGGTGTAATTGATTAACACATCTGCCTGGAATGCAAAATATTCTGATGTAGTCTATCATTTATTAAAGGAAACTATAAGGGCAGTGTGTATCCCATCTGCAATTGTGCATACCGTGTAACATCAAGAGAACATTGAAATGCTATTTCTCTATCCCACTGAAACATTGTACAAATATTGATTAGATCCGAAGTTATACATCCGTGATGTAATTTACTTCCGAAATGTACTTATGCCTCATGGAGGGCCAATATGTGTCATGCTTAAATGTGCACGTGAGAGAGATGGAATGGTTGCCTTGTTTTCATATCCTCTCGTAACAAGTACACTCTGAGGTACATTCCCTGGTATGTTTTGTAGCCTTTAGGTAAGTAGATAGACTGCTGTGGGAATGGTTGAAGTAGTGCAGTAGATGAGAACGCAATAATCCCTTTCACATGGGCTGCTCCATGCTTGGCTTAACTTCTTCCTTCGAAGTTCCTTCTTCTTTGAGGATTTAGGGTATTCTTTGAACTTTTCTTATTTTATATTTACTGTATCTTCTAAAAAGCAAGATGTTCATTAAAGAACATATAGCCTACTTTCTCCTAAATGCATGGGTATAGTCATAACATTTTGTCCTTTTCAAGGTGTATGATTGAATGTTGGTTGTAGTAGCTTGTTGACATATAACATGCTATATTATACGTTGATTGATTGAATCGTCACCTGATTTATAAATAAACACACTAATACAGCCATCACAATAACACAGGCTATCAGACAAAATTCAACACTCGCCCAAGTAAGCAGGGTTAAATGACCATGTTGTCCAAGCCTCTCAATTGAAACAACAACAACAACAACAGCTTCCTATCAAAATCCTTCCTCGTATGAAAGTATACACACTAGTACAGGCATCACAGTGACACAGTTTATCAGACAACTTCTACACACACACAAGTACACGGGGCTACATTGCCACGATGCCGCAAAGCCCCTAAAGAATCAACAACAACAACAGCGTACTCTAGAGCGGGATGGAGGACAGCTTCCTAAACAAATTCTAACTCTTTTATAACTACACACACTATTATAGACATCACAGTGACACAGGCTATCAGACAACTTCTACACACACCCAAGTACATGGGGCTACATGACCATAAGGCAGCAAAGCCCATAATGAATCCACAACAACAACAGTCCGTACCGCGGATCAAGGAAAATGAATTTTAATCGCCATAGTCGAGTGTTGAAATATGTGGTGTTATAAGTATATATAATATTTAGGATTGCAAATACACACTATATATGCTTAAAATTATAATGCGTGAGTGGTTATAAATCAATAAATACAAAATAAATCAGGTAAGTTAAAGGAATTTGAACCCGCTTGGATTCGTTCCACGAACCTCGAGGTTGAGAGTTAGAGACGCTAGCCCGCTGCTATACATGGCCAATGCTATCAATGCGTTAACAACTTGCTTAGTATAACTGTACACCATATTTCCATATTTTGTCTTGGGAAGAACCATGTCAATAGCGTTTTTTGCCATTTTATAAACCATTTTATATTATTTTTTTTATTATTTTGCTCATTACATTCCTAAAAGATATTAATCTACTGAAATATGGACTAAGCAAGCAATAGCGTCCATTTTGAACCAATGGGTGGGCCACGGCCCAGAACGATACGGCACGATCATTCTGAACTACAGGGTCTTTATATTTACTTGGCAAGGACATTCTCACTCACGCGCTCCACCAGTGACCGCGTGCGCATATGTACGGCAAGATACGTTGCTTAGAATCAGTATCATGCATTCTTACTCACCATATTTACAGTAGATGCTGAAAATGTTCCCCATCTGCTGTGAAACGTAATCGGCATCTCCTTATAGTGGGGAGGTTAAGACGAAAATGGGCTACCGTTCATTTTTTGATAGAAGCATCAGACTAGGCACACTTATAGTTTGGACCCTAAACTTTCGATCTGTGATGGTAGCCACTTCCGGAGGTCGTGCCGAGTGCCTGTTTTGCAAGGTTGCCTACCCACCCAGAGTGAACTACGAAATCTACGCTTAAGTCGATTATAAATGCCGTTTCTCATTTTCAAAAACTAGCCAATGTATTTCTTATGGGCCCTCGCCTCTGTTGGGGATCAAGAATCAGACGACGTGGCTGATGAAGCGAGATGCAGAAGTGCGCGTGACGTCACACGCTCCTAGTCTCTATGCAGTTTGACGCTGGTAAGCGATGCGACGCTACCGCCGTGTATTGTTGCGGCCAATAACAGAAGCTTGGTGTTGGTGCTGTGTTTGGGGAACTGATTTCTTGGAGGCGCACCATGACGCATGATGGAGCCCATCTTGGCAACGCTGTACAGCTTTCACCGGAGCGGCTAACTGGTGAACCATGTCTTAATTTCCCGTACTAATGCAAACCGCTATAAAATGAGTGAATTAATTTACGTATTTCACAATCATACAGCAAACCTTTATGATGTATAAGGATTACGGTACAACGCGACCAAGAACTACATTTTCAAACCACCCCGAGTCGAGAAAAAGTTACCTTACAAAAATGATAACAACTTTGTTACTTGGACACACAAAATTTTTAAATTAATAAACCAGTTATACAACATTCCAATGTATATTGTGTTAAAATTTAGATTCAATCTGATGACGGGTTTGTGAGATAATAATTCTTAAATGTGACACATTGTTGAAACACGCTTAAAAACGGGCACTTTTGTATTCCAACTGCGATAAAAAATATTAAAATATAAATTAAAAATTCCAAACCTACATGACCTAACGTAAAATAGAATCACAAAAATGATGATGTTATAGGATTTTATGTAGGTCTATTGGTTACTGCACAAACAACCTTCAAACTCGAGTACACATAATATTTTGGTTGACAGTATACAGTTTTTTCGCACATGAAAACCAACCAACACCACCGTCTCTCTCCGCAGACGGCTAACTAAGACCGGACAAAAAATCAGATCTTTTGAAATGTTTGATGGCTGCAAGTCTAGATGGCTTCCACACCAGTGACGTACCCGCCGTACAAGAAACAATTATCGATGGACCTGCCCTAGTCCATATGCTACATCCCGGACAGTCAAGAACGTTTCACGAATATGCCGACAGCGTTTTTATGCCAATCCTCAGGAAAGAACTTAATACTGTTCATCGCGTTGAAGTCGTTTGGGACAAGTGTATACAGGATAGTCTGAAAAACCACACAAGGGCAGAATTGGGCGAAGGATTACGCTCGAGAGTCACAGCTGGAACACGCATCCCGAAAGGATGGTCCAACTAACTGCGCAACTCCGAAAACAAATGCGAGTTGTTCCAATTCCTAAATACGCAAATACAAAAGATCACACAGGAGGGCAAAGAAATGTACAGTACACAGGATTCATCTGTGTTAGCATAGCCTCATCGAGAAGATATGGATATGTTGTCTCCATGCAATCTCGAAGGGTCAAGATTCACATCGCGGATTGTGTTAGTCAGGGATACCGGAAAATACTTGTGCGAACTGTGGACACCGATGTCCTTGTATTGGCCGTGAGTATTGTGCCTAAATTGACGGATATTGTAGAGCTCTGGGTCCATATTGGCACGGGAACGAACCACCAGATTGTAGCTGCACATAAAATTGCCCAAGATTTAGATAGGGACCAATGTCGCGGTGACAAAACATATGTTATCATGGAAAGGCAATGGTGACTAAAGAGGCTTTTCTTGTAGCAGGTCGTAACAAGGCTTTAAGTTTACCCCTATTTCACGCATTTTCTTGATGTGATACCGGTTCCTCGTTTTCCAACAAAGGTAAGAAAAGTGCCTTTGAAGCTTGGACGGCTTATCCTGACGCCACCGAAGGATTTTTGGGAGCTCAGGAGCTCGATTTGGACAAATCTTTACCTTATATGGAAAAGTTGGTAGTCACTATGTATGACAGGTAAGAAAAATTGATTCCTAATCGTTACCGATTCGTTTTTGTTGAACTTCGTCGTTAACACTTGGGTTTTATAGCATTGTAGGTCGAGTTCATTTTTCAACGTAAATGCCTGCCGAAAGGAACTTTTTACCAAGAAAAACCGATATCTGGAGAGTATTCATCCAACGCAGAATGCACTGGAGTAACACATCCAGCGTGCCATGTACCACGGGGTTTATGTGTGGGGACAATCTCTGAGCCCTATCCAGGAACTACCCTCATCGTCAGATTGGGGCTGGGAAGGAAGTCCATCAGAATGGAAACCGCGGTGGACGACTATCCCCATTGCAAGTAAGGCTTGCTTAGAACTAATCCGTTGCGGGTGCAAAAGTTGTGCAACTAGGCCTCAGCAATGTGTATGCAGGAGGCGAGACTTGAAGTGCACGGAACTGTGCTCGTGACGCAAAGTGCTAAGTAATATTTTCTGCTTATTTTCTACACCCGTCTTTATTTTCTGGTGATGGCTGTCCACTTTATAGCTAAGAGATTATTTTAATACATTTTTTCCTTTTTTTAGGAAGTTTGTTGAGCCTCCAAGATGAGTTTTGGTGAGCCTGATGCATAGGGCCACACGCATTACAAAACATGGACTTCTGCCTTCTTATTCTTTGTTTTCTCATGCCATGTTTTCGTCCTTTTTTGATTTTTCGTAAGTTATCAAAATGATTTTTCATTTTTACTAAATAAATTAAAGATTGAAGAATGTGGTGGCTTGTTTTTGCAGCTTTAGGAAAGATGTGCCTAGTAGGTAGGCAACCACACCTCAAATTTAAATCCTTCCACTCCTAATCGTGGTAACAACGTTTTCCAGGTGATTCTGAGTGCAAAAAGTATTCATCGCGTAGCAAAACAGGCATTTGTAATAGACTTAAGCGTTGATTTCGTAGTTCACTCCGGGTGGGTAGGCAACCATGCAAAACAGGCACTCTGCGCGACTTCCGGAAGTGGCTACCATCTCAGATCAAAAGTTTAGGGTCCAAACTATAAGTGTGCCAAGTCTCATGCTTCTATCAAAAAATGAACGGTGGTTTTACCTAACCTTCCCACTATTATGAAGTTGCCGATTACTCCGGTTATTTAGTTTCAGTTAGGAAATAACGACCTTTACGTCTATTTTTATTGCTTACAGAATCTGTGCTTCTGAATCTCTTTGTCAGTTGTTTTATTGTCCGATTTATAGAAATGGTTCTCCTTGGAAATTTCACTCGAAACTTCTGTCTTGTTCTAGCGCACGATTTCCTGCACTTTATGTACGTATTGTGCAGATACACACCTTCACGTAAAGGATATTTCACATAAGGCATTACAGCACTATACACAATCATAATAAAACACTATACAATACGATATGCAGTACACGGTAGCTTTATAAAACACCCAATTAGCTTGGAACTCACACGTCTACAGCAGCAAGAGCAAGGGACTGCCGGCCAAGGTCGAGAGGAATCTCCTTGCCATGCAAAAATAACCCTGTTTAAGTCACAACTGCGGAATAATATTCTATTTTTAAAATGTTAATATCTTACAGTCGCCTTCGTTGTGTAGTGGTCAGTGTGCTTTGCTGCCATCCCGGAGGTCTGATGTTCGATTCCTGGCGTATACTCAGCCTCGTGTTCTCCAAATCAGTAGAGGGGGTTTGATTCACACAGCCATCCTCTATGTGGTATTCTGTGGTTTCCCACTTCGTCTCCGGGCAAATGCCGGGATGGTACTGTACCCTTTTACCTACCAATACCTGTTGAATCCCTGGATAGCAGCTGGATCGTAGAACCTGAAAATGCCCCGGCTCTAAAGACCCCCCAAGTTCTACCAACAGACACAGGGATAATAGGGCCACTCGAATACCTAACAGGATGTATTAAGACTGACCAAAGCTCAGAAAAAGAAAAAAACTAGCTCAAAACACAAGAATTCTTCAAGAGGAAGAAAGAATCTCAAAGGTGTGGTAAACACTAAAATACCTAGCGATGGCCCCCTTAATACACCCTTCCATCACCTCTATAAAGCATCACGCAATAATTAAAACCAAGTAATAAAGTAGTTTATTGTAAGAATAAACAAGACAGAAAAACAATCAATTTTGTCGATACCACGACCAATCAAAAAAATAAAATCTCATTGATTATACTGGATTGTCTTTCAAAAAAAAAATTACCCATTATCTCAATTAACTTTTAATTGATTAAAATATAAGGCATATTAATAATAATAATGATCAATCCCATAGGGTAAGCATTTACAAAAGAAAATATTTTAAAACTTGAATACATTAAATTAATTTCGGTTCCTTAACTGAAATAACATCTTATACAAAAATATCCTGATTATAATTAATAATCCTACACAGCATCTTCAGTAACATTATATGTTCTTGTTATTAAATGAAGAAATTCATATGGCCTATTTACAGAATATAATTTACACAAAATTCCAGAATAATTTCAATTATTCTCTTCCCACTGACTTAATGTCACGACATTCATTTCTGCTTAATATTGTTTCATTTCTAGTTTTAGGGTAATTCTGCCGAACAGTTAAGCTAAGCAAAATTAATCATGAATTCAGCCTTAAATAGTTATCGGTTTCCTTATTAAACATACATCTTATGGCAAAATCATTATATTAATTTTACTGGAAATATTGAACCGAATATCCACTCAAGATTCTCAATAATACTGCTCAGAAAAATATTAATCTTCACACAGGCATTTTCACGATAACAGCGATAAAGTCGACTATGACCAAATATTAACCATACTAGGTTAAAAACAACACCTCTCTGGGTTAAAACCCCAATCAATCTAATCCTGATTGGCACACCTGGCTCAATCCTCAACAAGAAAAATATGCTTTACAAAGCATAGCATCAATATACTTAAACACAAAGACATTACTCATAGTACATGCCTCTCTAAAGTCGAACATGCACCTATAATAGTAGCCTTACTGTTATAAATCCACAATTATGCAAATCAGCTGTTCATGATAAAAATCCTGAACTCATGTGCGAAAGAATAATATGATCCTGTAACAGATTAGCAACAAAGCCCAGTGGATTTCAGAAATATTCCACCTATCTTTGAAAACTTGCCTTACATTGATGTATTACATGATCCATAATTCTTAAACGTATGACTTATAGTAAGTCGTCCCTGGGATTATCCTCGCAAATTTGGATGTCGTTCAAATACCCTCTTAATAGAGAAAAACTATTGCACTAAAGGCAATGATATCAATTTAATCCAGTGTTAACTTCATAAAAAAATGAAAAGTATAACGCTGCCCAACCACACAAACTGAGGTTGTCAAAGCGATTTATAAAGATAAATTCAATCTCAAAATAAGATCTTCCCTGAATTTCCCGAACGCGAAAACGTCGATGGATTAGTCCTACAGCATAGATCTAGGTTAGCAACAAAGGCTAAGCGACTAATGACCCATTAGGCAATCCATTTCGAAAATCACGCTCAGAAAATACAAGTTAAATCTGTTATTAAATTGCAGAAAAAAATAGTCAAAGGACTCGAAGTAACATTTAAAATAACAGGATCCGAAAACTTCTTAATATCGTAGTCAGAATACGAAAAGGAAAATTCCCCTCAAAGAATACGATGATCCAAGCGAAAGTGCTTAAGGAACAATGCACTAGAATATGAAAAACTCAATCAGAGTTCTCAAAAGAAAATTGTGTTACTAAAATGTTCTTACACAAGAAAAACTCTAGATCTTCTTCCTACATTTGTTTCTCGACAAATAAGAATGAGCATATTAGTTTAAATACTGTAAAATACTACTGAAATTGTTAATTTATTCATCAAAATTACACAAAGGATGCACTCATTTTTATGAGTCAAAATCCTGGCATCATAGAAGGTCAGTTTCGAAATAAACATCGAACCTGCACTTTCTACTCAACCATTTAATCTACAAAATCAAGTATGGCAAAGTGGTAGTTCAAAATGTCCACGCTACACTACTGTAACAAGTTGAAGTGATCAGTACCTTTGGCGAATCTAGATAAGGAAAAAAGGATATCGTTGGCCATACTAAGCTCCAGACCAACAGAAAACAAGCTGGACTCCAACTGGGTTTCCATAGAACGAACCAAAGTCCTCCTAGGCTCGAACAACACCCGGTCGGTCGAAATAGTTCCAACATATCCTGGCGATATCTTCCCATACATATTCGAATACCGACGGACGGACCGCACACAGTTTATCAACTCGTCACGAAGCGAGGGTGAACTCGAACAGTCACTAAAAGGTTCCAATATATGAACGCGAGTGTGAACAAGTTCACAAGGGTCGACGCGGCCCCTTGCATCACGAGAGTCGCTTACACACTTCATGCTAAATGAAAGTTGCTGCCAACAAGTCCCCGCTACACCCTGCTAATGCAGTATTCTTATATTAATTTAGCCTACCATCGTAATGGATATAAGCTTCATATTGTTCCTTCCCTCTGACACCTTGCTTGAGAATGTACTCTTTTCAAAAAATATATAATCACTGTGAAGAGTGAATCAAATCTAGGCTGCATTTCCACGACGGTTTATATGCAGAGTTTCGTGACACATTACAGCTGAGCTCGCGGTCGGGATTATGAAAGTATCCATCCGCATGGCCCGTTAGTTGCTGTAGATACACGGTCGCAAAGATAAACTATTATATGTTTAAGACCATGTCTGAGCCGTATTAAACACGTTTCTACTTCACGTCGAATGCTGAACAAACTAGCGTATACACTTCAGCACGGTCACACGTTTTTAAAACTCCCGTTAGCTGGCGACTTTACTTTCACTGTTTCCAGGCTCAAACCTGTACGCTGTCGGTTTTTTGACTCATTGCGCTCTCCACGAGGTCGTCTTGGTCTCACATCCGTTCCCCCACTCCTTCACACGTCACGGCTCGATACGAAATATATCGCAGTCGAAACGTAATCAGCAGTGAGTTAACAGATCATCTTCTGTTCTTCATACTTTCTTAATAATAGCTTTCTGCCATGAAAATATACATACAGACTTATGTAGCTGCTTACATATAGCGCTAAATATGCTTTAATTTGTATTAATCACTCTCAGGTGAATCGATCGATATAGTGTTAGACACAGTCAACATGGTTATTATCGATGACCTTCGGGTTTCTCGTCGGAAACACGAGCTCTGCCGATCTCTTTCTTGATAGCATGGCTTTTGCTCGCTGTAGACCAGCTGTAAGACTTCAGAGGCTTGTTAGGAAGTTACAGGGTGTTCCCAAAATATTGTAACCATGTCTGTACTTAGGACCTTTATGAATAATGGTGCATTTTCCCTTTGATACCTTAAATAAAAGTCTCCTCAACTTTTATTTACACCATTCCAGGTAATCTCGGCATATGTAGCATTATTCATTCAACACTCAGACTATCTTCTGCACATATCTTTTCAGGTTTTTTGCATTGAAACTACCTATCATTTCTCTTCCATTTAGGCTTACTACCTCATAACAATTATTTCATTTTATTATAGTGACTTTTCTGTCATGGTAATCTCTTTCTTGATAGTCGTGAACAGGTAGAATGCGTGACATCTCAGTGCTTAATTTCTTCTTAAAAATGTTTTTCTTTGTCCCGGTCAGGCGTTCTTTCTGAACTCCGACCTTCTCTACTAGTACTGGGTCGTGACTTATCCGGATTTTCATCCTTTCTTTCCTTCGATTTTCTTCGTCCAACCTCCGTGGACTTATCTCGCCCTCTCTTGAGCATCTCCTGTTGCACTTTCTTATCGGATGCTTCCGTCCGATAATTGTTGTATCTTGAGTACCCTTGATTTTGTCTCTTATCTCTGTTGTCACGGGTATCCCTATCATTCCTATTATATCTGTTATCTCGATTATTTTGATCATATCTGTAATTCCTGTTATAGGGCGTTTCTCGATAATCATTCCGGTTTCGATCATTATCTCTTCGATAGAAATTTCTCTCCTCGTAGCGACGTTGCCATGGCCTCTCCTGGGCGTCCCTACGTTGGTTTTCCCATCTCCTCTCTTGCTGATGGGTATTTCTAATAGGACCCATTCTATCATCTCTTCTTTGCCCAAAACGATCCGTCTGCTGTGTACGGTTCATCATTACCGCATTTACAACTTTCGATTCCTGCCTGGCATTTTTGACTATGGTAGGTTGCGTCATCATACTCATATGATCTAATCGACGTAACAAGTCATCTAACGACGTTAAAGACGATACTCCGGAAGAAATAATTGATCTCCTTACTTCCGCAGGCAATTGACGTGAGATAGCTTCAAGGAGTTCTTCCTGGGTTAACGGCGGCTGAAGAAAACGGAGTTTTGCTAACTGACACGCAAAGTATTCAGCATAGCTGGTTGGTCCTGTACTGGAGTACTTGCGTGAATAGACTTCTGATCTCACATTTTGTTGGACCTCGATCGACCAAAATCTTTGTATGAAGGCTTCCGAAAACTGTTCAAAATTGTCAAATGTGTAACGAAAAGCCCTGAACCATTGTAACGGAGCATCGGTAAGAAACCTTTCCACCATACGTAGCTCACGCTCACGTGGCACATGTGACTCCGAAAAGTAATCTCTTAATGTCCTGACAAATTCAATTGGTGTCATTCCATCCAAGTTGCTAAACTTCCTAGGTTTGTCATCAAAGTTTCGTATTATGGTTACATTCGGTGTCCTTTCCAATGATTTCGAAGTATAATCACCCATGCCTACGTTGGGGTTCGGAGAACTAAAAGTTTCCCTGCTTGTTCGAATGGGACTCGAATGTTCCATTTGACTGAGCCGAACGTTGGGTTCGTTGTTGGAAGATTCCTGCATCATCCTTTCCCTACCATCAGGTACTATCACTTCAGGTTGTTCAACTACAACTCTAAAATCGGACTGTAAAAGTGATCGCAATTGATCTTTTAGCGTATCTAAATTGATATGCCCCTCTAGATTAATTTGCTCGAGACCCTTTCTGATTTCATTAATCTCGGAAGTTTTCTTCTCCCTGACCTCATTTAACTCTATCTTACTTTGGTCGACTTTAGTTTCAACACTGTTAATACGTTTCTCTAAATCGGATATGTTATTAACCTGTGTATTTTGAATTCCATCCATTCTTTTGCTTAGATCTTCCCTAACATTTATTATGTCTTTGCTATTAGTTGCAAGACCAGTGGCAAGTTTAAATTCTAACTTAGATTTCTCAACTTTAAAACATTCCTCATTAATTTTCATGATATCTTGACGAAATGTTACAATATTATCACTTATGATCCCTTTCAAATCGATGTCAAAATCATCCCTGAGAAGTTTCGTATGATCAGTGACTTGAGCTCGGAGTGTCCCCATTTCACATTTCAACTGCTCCAGGCTATTCTGGGTCCGATTAGTGTCATGGGAAAACTGTAGCTGAAGTGTTTCTAAATTTTTTTTACTGAGCTTCACACTTTTTTCAAAGTCTAGTCTAATCTCAACTTGAAACTCTTTATTAGATTTTTCTAGCTCCATTAACTTAACCTCCGTCTGATTTTGACTAGATTCGATTTTTCGGACCTCTAGCTCCATTTTATTTTGACTGGATTCTATTAATCCCACATCTGTTCTTAAATCATTGATTTGGGATTGCATAATCCTTACATTAGAGTTTACATCCTTTACAGTTTCCTCAATTCCCCTTTGACTAGTCTGAACATTGTTAAGATCCATTTGCATTGACGTTTGACTAGTTTGGATATTGTTAAGATCTGCTTGCATTGAAGTTTGACTAGTTTGGATATTGTTAAGATCTGTTTGGATTGATGTTTGACTAGTTTGCATTGATGTTTGACTAGTTTGCATTGATGTTTGACTAGTTTGGATTCTTTCTTGGGCAACCTGTACCAAGCCAACATTAGCCCGTAGTGTACTGATATCTAGTTGTGTTTTTCTATTATCGTCCTGGATATCTTCAATATTAGATTCTACACTGGTAACCTTCGTTTCTACCCTTTTAGAACTGTCATTGATAGCCTTCAATGAGGATTGCATAGTATCAATTTCCCCCCTGATACCTTCAGCAACTGCACCCTGCACAGTTTCGGACATATGGTCTAATGCAGATTTAGTTTGGACCTTAATATTTTCTATGTCCTGATTCAAATTGTCCATTTTATGTTGAAGAATTTCAAACATCTTCTTAACGTCACCAACAGTCACCATATTACCTTCAGACATGCTTCACTACACTTCACAAGAAATAAGAATACCACACCAACAAAGCACAGCGAGAACATCCACAAACAACCACCATTTACCATACATGCTCATTCTTATTGTCTGGCGTTACCTTAAAATAAGCTTATGTCTAAACACAAAGTGCCCCATTTGATTTGGGATCGACCATATACAAGTGCGTGTTGGTTTATATCGGTGAAGGTCTATGATTCTACCATTACTTAAATTTTAAATTTACTACAAATACTTCTATTTTTAATGATGTCAGCAATGATCATCAGCCGGAAACAAGTAGAACAAATTATTAACAAAGCGTGTGGCACCACTCCAATACATAAAATAAAATAAAAATTAATAATGGTTGCAATACCACTTGTAAGTCAAGTAGCTCGAGTATCCTCAGGATTGCTTTGTTCCATAGGAATTCCAATAGTTCGTGCCAAAATATTGGTTCACCATTATTTTATCGCCTTGATTCATGGTCACACAGGAAACACGGTGTTCCAATTCGCGATCTGTGTTACATGATCATAAAACTAATTTCCACTATGCACTTTCAGTTTCAATTTTGGCAGAATTATGGCATTCAACTCCCTGGTATTCGCTCTGGTATTCCAGTTTTTCGAAGCCCCTGAGCTGGGCGCCACCTAATGTACCCTTTTACCTACCAATACCTGTTGAATCCCTGGATAGCAGCTGGATCGTAGAACCTGAAAATGCCCCGGCTCTAAAGACCCCCCAAGTTCTACCAACAGACACAGGGATAATAGGGCCACTCGAATACCTAACAGGATGTATTAAGACTGACCAAATCTCAGAAAAAGAAAAAAACTAGCTCAAAACACAAGAATTCTTCAAGAGGAAGAAAGAATCTCAAAGGTGTGGTAAACACTAAAATACCTAGCGATGGCCCCCTTAATACACCCTTCCATCACCTCTATAAAGCATCACGCAATAATTAAAACCAAGTAATAAAGTAGTTTATTGTAAGAATAAACAAGACAGAAAAACAATCAATTTTGTCGATACCACGACCAATCAAAAAAATAAAATCTCATTGATTATACTGGATTGTCTTTCAAAAAAAAAATTACCCATTATCTCAATTAACTTTTAATTGATTAAAATATAAGGCATATTAATAATAATAATGATCAATCCCATAGGGTAAGCATTTACAAAAGAAAATATTTTAAAACTTGAATACATTAAATTAATTTCGGTTCCATAACTGAAATAACATCTTATACAAAAATATCCTGATTATAATTAATAATCCTACACGGCATCTTCAGTAACATTATATGTTCTTGTTATTAAATGAAGAAATTCATATGGCCTATTTACAGAATATAATTTACACAAAATTCCAGAATAATTTCAATTATTCTCTTCCCACTGACTTAATGTCACGACATTCATTTCTGCTTAATATTGTTTCATTTCTAGTTTTAGGGTAATTCTGCCGAACAGTTAAGCTAAGCAAAATTAATCATGAATTCAGCCTTAAATAGTTATCGGTTTCCTTATTAAACATACATCTTATGGCAAAATCATTATATTAATTTTACTGGAAATATTGAACCGAATATCCACTCAAGATTCTCAATAATACTGCTCAGAAAAATATTAATCTTCACACAGGCATTTTCACGATAACAGCGATAAAGTCGACTATGACCAAATATTAACCATACTAGGTTAAAAACAACACCTCTCTGGGTTAAAACCCCAATCAATCTAATCCTGATTGGCACACCTGGCTCAATCCTCAACAAGAAAAATATGCTTTACAAAGCATAGCATCAATATACTTAAACACAAAGACATTACTCATAGTACATGCCTCTCTAAAGTCGAACATGCACCTATAATAGGAGCCTTACTGTTATAAATCCACAATTATGCAAATCAGCTGTTCATGATAAAAATCCTGAACTCATGTGCGAAAGAATAATATGATCCTGTAACAGATTAGCAACAAAGCCCAGTGGATTTCAGAAATATTCCACCTATCTTTGAAAACTTGCCTTACATTGATGTATTACATGATCCATAATTCTTAAACGTATGACTTATAGTAAGTCGTCCCTGGGATTATCCTCGCAAATTTGGATGTCGTTCAAATACCCTCTTAATAGAGAAAAACTATTGCACTAAAGGCAATGATATCAATTTAATCCAGTGTTAACTTCATAAAAAAATGAAAAGTATAACGCTGCCCAACCACACAAACTGAGGTTGTCAAAGCGATTTATAAAGATAAATTCAATCTCAAAATAAGATCTTCCCTGAATTTCCCGAACGCGAAAACGTCGATGGATTAGTCCTACAGCATAGATCTAGGTTAGCAACAAAGGCTAAGCGACTAATGACCCATTAGGCAATCCATTTCGAAAATCACGCTCAGAAAATACAAGTTAAATCTGTTATTAAATTGCAGAAAAAAAATAGTCAAAGGACTCGAAGTAACATTTAAAATAACAGGATCCGAAAACTTCTTAATATCGTAATCAGAATACGAAAAGGAAAATTCCCCTCAAAGAATACGATGATCCAAGCGAAAGTGCTTAAAGAACAATGCACTAGAATATGAAAAACTCAATCAGAGTTCTCAAAAGAAAATTGTGTTACTAAAATGTTCTTACACAAGAAAAACTGTAGATCTTCTTCCTACATTTGTTTCTCGACAAATAAGAATGAGCATATTAGTTTAAATACTGTAAAATACTACTGAAATTGTTAATTTATTCATCAAAATTACACAAAGGATGCACTCATTTTTATGAGTCAAAATCCTGGCATCATAGAAGGTCAGTTTCGAAATAAACATCGAACCTGCACTTTCTACTCAACCATTTAATCTACAAAATCAAATATGGCAAAGTGGTAGTTCAAAATGTCCACGCTACACTACTGTAACAATTTGAAGTGATCAGTACCGTTGGCGAATCTAGATGAGGAAAAAAGGATATCGTTGGCCATACTAAGCTCCAGACCAACAGAAAACAAGCTGGACTCCAACTGGGTTTCCATAGAACGAACCAAAGTCCTCCTAGGCTCGAACAACACCCGGTCGGTCGAAATAGTTCCAACATATCCTGGCGATATCTTCCCATACATATTCGAATACCGACGGACGGACCGCACACAGTTTATCAACTCGTCACGAAGCGAGGGTGAACTCGAACAGTCACTAAAAGGTTCCAATATATGAACGCGAGTGTGAACAAGTTCACAAGGGTCGACGCGGCCCCTTGCATCACGAGAGTCGCTTACACACTTCATGCTAAATGAAAGTTGCTGCCAACATGTCCCCGCTACACCCTGCTAATGCAGTATTCTTATATTAATTTAGCCTACCATCGTAATGGATATAAGCTTCATATTGTTCCTTCCCTCTGACACCTTGCTTGAGAATGTACTCTTTTCAAAAAGTATAATCACTGTGAAGAGTGAATCAAATCTAGGCTGCATTTCCACGACGGTTTATATGCAGAGTTTCGTGACACATTACAGCTGAGCTCGCGATCGGGATTATGAAAGTATCCATCCGCATGGCCCGTTAGTTGCTGTAGATACACGGTCGCAAAGATAAACTATTACATGTTTAAGACCATGTCTGAGCCCTATTAAACACGTTTCTACTTCACGTCGAATGCTGAACAAACTAGCGTATACACTTCAGCACGGTCACACGTTTTTAAAACTCCCGTTAGCTGGCGACTTTACTTTCACTGTTTCCAGGCTCAAACCTGTACGCTGTCGGTTTCTTGACTCATTGCGCTCTCCACGAGGTCGTCTTGGTCTCACATCCGTTCCCCCACTCCTTCACACGTCACGACTCGATACGAAATATATCGCAGTCGAAACGTAATCAGCAGTGAGTTAACAGATCATCTTCTGTTCTTCATACTTTCTTAATAATAGCTTTCTGCCATGAAAATATACATACAGACGTATGTAGCTGCTTACATATAGCGCTAAATATGCTTTAATTTGTATTAATCACTCTCAGGTGAATCGATCGATATAGTGTTAGACACAGTCAACATGGTTATTATCGATGACCTTCGGGTTTCTCGTCGGAAACACGAGCTCTGCCGATCTCTTTCTTGATAGCATGGCGTTTGCTCGCTGTAGACCAGCTGTAATTATAGACTTCAGAGGCTAGTTAGGAAGTTACAGGGTGTTCCCAAAATACTGTAACCATGTCTGTACTTAGGACCTTTATGAACACTGGTGCAGTACCTACCGTAAGGCCACAACCGCCTCCTTCCCTCTTCCTTCCCTATCCCTCCCAATCTTCCTCTCCCTTCCCATCCCTCATGAGGTGAGGCCACCTGGGCGAGGTGCTGGTCTCATCTCCCCAGTTGTATCGCGCGTTAAGGTGTTTCAGGGTCCAGAACACTGCCCTGGCGGCGTAAATCGTGGGATCTCTCGCTGAGTACGCGAGAAAAGCCAATCTGGAAGGTAAATACGCTACAAATCACCTCCTTGAGGACAGTTTAAACCACCCTCTGTACGATAAGAGGATGTTGTGAGGCAGGGCCTTGTTGAATCGTAAGTTACGCTTAGGCTATAATAATTGTATGATTCATACATCCGCCATCTTGAAACTATTTGGCTGATGACCTTGTATTTTGGCCAATCGACGCTTCCCACATTAAGATATATTGTGACACCATTTGGTAGAGATCGGATGGATGATTTGGTTAGTCGTAATTAGATTTAAGCTTAGAATATTTGGCAGGACACCATTTCATTTTGTTAAGATGGCGGCGATATACAACGTGACACTGAGTTGTACTTTGCTAGTGCTACGTCTGTACCAAAGTTCTATTTGGTACCGTCGTGTTTGATTTGATAGGGGAGATTGGTTTGCACACATATACGGCCCCCACCATCAAACTATTTGGATGATGACCTTATAGTTTAGGCAGAAGACGTTTCCCTCATGAAGGTATATTTTTGCAAATTTTGGTAGCGATCAGATGATTAGGTTAGTCGTAATTTGATTTAAGCTTTGAACATTTGAGTTGCCGCCATTCCCTTTCCGTCAAGATAGTGGCGATATTAAACAATTCAATTCGTTTCGTAATGTTTGAATCGATAGGGGGAGGCAGGTATGCACACACACATACACACACACACAGACAGACTGACAACTATTGGCCCGTGTAGATCTCATAAGTCTATTTTCGTTTCCTGCAAAAACGAAAGTAGGCTAATTAGGAGCTATTTTATCCTCATTTCATTTTATGAATAATAGGCTTATGAGATCACATTTGTCCGTGTGAGATATGTGTGGTCATGTTAATTTATCCGTATTAAAATCTAAACGACTGAAGTGATTTCAATCAAACTCGATAACAAAATACTACTGCGTTTTTAATCGCGACCGAGCCCTGCAAAGTCAATAAAATTGACCAATCCAATATGGTGGTCGCGCGAAACATTTCAATGCCTTTTATATCTCTGAATCTGTTAGTGATGTGACCCCGAAATGTGGAATGGTGATAGAGAATACTATGATAAGTTCACATATTTCACGTATAACAAACTGTTTCATACAAAACCATCAGGGTGGCCAATCAATGTTTATTATGTATAAAGGGAGTTTATTCGTGATCATCCGAACGTAGCAAAACTTGGAACGGTACACGTTTTTACAAAATATAATCTACTGGCATCTAATTTATTTCAATTGCTTTCGCATATTTAATATGGCTGCTGTGTGAAAGTTTATAAGTTAAATTTCTTTTGTCTTTTAATCTTGTGATCGAATTGAAAGTTTGTATAATGAACCGACGCAATAACCTTCATCTACTGGTGCACAACTTTCTAGTTAACGTATAGTACATCCAATAAGGTGAACATCCCAAATAATTTACCGGTTCTTAATATCACTCAATATCTCAATTCTAAAATGGCGGCGACCTGAAATTTAACTATTAAAATTGATTTTTTGCGCAATTCTCATTGACAATCAAATTACCCCTCCAATTTCTTTTTTTATTCTGCCACAGGGTTTATTCTTGTAAGGGAAATTATAGGTCTCTGTATAGTACCCGTGTTGCTCCAACATACCACCAGGCCGAAGGCCAAAATCGATATTGGTGAGATCCAATAGCACACAAACACTTACCATCGCAGACATGTACTTGAGCTAGTCCCAGCTCAGGTATGTTACTCTATGAGCATCGAGTAAGGGTTGGGTGGAGTTATGAAACTAGCTAAAAATACTCGCTATTTAATAAAGAAAAGTTGCAATCTACTGCAAGTAACCACCCATTTAAAATAACGTGTCCTCGAAAGATTCAATTGTCTAAGAAAAATGCTGAGCAATGTAACAAAATCAACATTCCTGAAAGAAATTATATTCTACACTATCGTCTTACCGTCTCCTTAAGGAATCCTTCCATACACAAAATCTCGGAACTTAAAAGCTGAGAAATGGCACAAAATAATTTCCTAGGCAAATACAAATGTTATTTAGTCATACGATTTAATCCCATTGCTCCTATTTTCTTCAGCAGACAGATTGGCGTTCTAAAACGTTCAATAGAATCCGATTTATAAAGCAAAAGAAAAAGTTATCGTAGTTTGATGTTCATCAGTCGGTCTACACGATTGTTCCCGATTGTGGTTCATCCCCTATTCCTGAAAAATATTTACATGAGATTAATAACTATCATGTACTAGGTACACCGGAATTCAAATTAATGAAGCAATCAGTATTATCAACAATCTAAAGACAAACATCTCGGCAAAAGAAACCGAAGGGATCGTGAAATTACTGAGGGTCGTACTCAGCCGAATTGTGGTTCAATTTGACAATAAAATATACACACAAACAGAGGGCCTAGCCATGGGGTCACCGCTATGTGGGCTTATTGCTGACATCTTCATTATCTCACTCGAAAATGTGTTCCTAGAAAAGTTCTCGACATGGGGAATAGTGCAGTGGAAAAGATACGTGGATGACGTAATTTGCATCTACGAGACTGAATTAAGAAACGAAGAAACAATACTCCAAGTCATTAATAGCCTACACCACTCTAATATATTCACTAAGGAATCCGAAACCGATCGAAAAATAAATTATCTCGACATAACGATCGAACTTAAAGATAATGAACTTATATTCCATATTCCGAAAACCGATACAAACATCGCATACAATTGGCAACCATTCCCATCATTCCAGTACGCATAAATTAGCGGGCTTCAATTTAACAGTGCATATGGCTTTAAACATACCCATGTCAAAGGCAACTACAACACCAAGATCCGGATAATCAAGCAAATAACAAAAAATCACAATTTTTCCGCTCAGCAAAATAGATCAAATTATAGCCAGACGTAAGAATAAAACGATTCAAAAGCCGAACAATAATGAGAAAAAACTCGCGCGTTTCAATTACGTGAACTCGAATGCATA
The DNA here is from genome assembly GCA_946902985.2 of Meconema thalassinum. Lineage (NCBI taxonomy): Eukaryota > Metazoa > Arthropoda > Insecta > Orthoptera > Tettigoniidae > Meconema > Meconema thalassinum. The sequence continues at coordinate 258,589,561 of OX336395.1, read as the reverse complement.
TACAATCACCAAGCTGTTCAAAAACAGAAGCCATTAAAATAGCATTTACAACAAATAACACAAACGGAAATCATCTGCACAACTGTAAGCTAAATAAACAAGACATGTATTCAAAATCAGGGGTATATTCCATTACGTGCCAAGACACAGGGTGTCAAGCAAATTACATCGGGCAGAGTGGGAGAAGAATGGATACACGATACAATTAACACAGAAATGGGATAAAATACGGGACGCACTCGGCCGTATGCGAACACTTGTGTGACCCGGGACACAGTTTCATTAATATTGAAACATACTTAAAAATAATTGATCACGAACTGAAAGGCACAGTTCTTGACATTAAGGGAGCAATCGAGATACACTTAATTTCAACGAACCCACATTCATGGAGAGTTCACCCCTCTTCACTCTACTAGAAAAGACCCTCCGTCGGAAACAAGACACAATATAATAGGCTATCACTCGTTTTCGAGTAAGATTGTCTTCCAAATATGAGTTCTTAGATGACTGTATAGCCCAATCCTGGAAACACAAACTCTCCCATAGTAGCGACACAGCCACTGGCTCTGGTGGGTTGATCCTCCTGTAAACCTCACGCTTTTTCCTCGCATTGTACTTCTCAGTTTCACGGCTTCGCCGATGTTGTTCGAAACATAGTGGACCTTGGTGGACGATGCGACGTCATACCTGACGATTTGATGCCGTAGTCTCACATTTATCCGTGTCGATTTGATATTTGGTTAAATTGTATTTTAGGACGTCTTTGGAGCGTTTCCGTTGCCCGCCTTGCTTTCTCTCCAATCTGCAACTGGCAGTACATGATTTGTTTTGGAAGACGTCGTTCAGGCATGCGAACAATATGTCCTGCCTTCGAAGCTGATGCTTTGATAGCATAGCCTCAATGCTGGTAGTACTCGCTTCCTGCAGGATACTGATATTGCTGCGTCGGTCCTGACACTTAACTCCGAGAATTCTCCTGATGCAACGTGGATGGTATTTTTCCAAACCCCTTAATTGCCTCCTGTAGGTAGTCCATGTTTCGCAACCATAGAGCAGAGAAGGCATTACAACAGCTTGGTACACATGCAATCTGGTTGGAGTACTGATGTCATGGTTGTCAAACAACCTTTTTCGTAGACGCCCAAACGCTGCACTAACACATTTAAGGCGATATTGGATTTCAGCATCAATGTTAGCATTTGCTGAGAGATGACTGCCCAGGTAAGGGCAATGTTCAATGTATTTTCTGTTGTTCCCATTGATAATAATGGGAAAACCAGCAGCATTACAGTTGGACGTAGCAAGTTGATGGATAATTTGCGTTTTACTGGTGTTTATTTCCAGACCTATACACTTATACGCGTCATTAAAAGCATTCAGAGCAGCCTCAAGATCATATAGCGAATTTGCCAATATAGCATTCTCGTCAGCATATTAGAGTTCGAGAACGGAACCCTTCGATACCTTTGTCTTTGCTCGCAGTCGGCTAAGATTGAATAATCCTCCTTCAGTCCTGTATTCAATATCTACACCATGCGGAACCTTTTCTTTGATCAGGTGACGCATAGTGCCAACAAAAATTGAGTATAATGTTGGGGCGATCGCACATCCTTGCTTGACACCTGTTGTGATCTTAAAGGGTTCTCCAGGCCCATTGCTGTTAAGAACAGAGCCCTTCATATTCTCATGCAGTATTCTAATGATCTGGATGAATTTTGGAGGACATCCAATTCGAGCTAGAATTTTCCAAAGAGCTTCTCTATAGACCGAATCAAAAGCCTTGACGATATCAATGAAGACCATATATAGAGGGCGATCTTGTTCTCTGCATTTTTCTTGTATCTGTCTAGCACAGGATCATATCAGTTGTTCCTCGATTGGGTCTAAATCCACATTGATTTTCAGGCAGTGATTCTTCAGCCTAAGGTTTAAGAAGATTGGTCAGGATTCTGGCAAGAATTTTTCCAGCTACAGAAAGCAGGGATATTCCACAATATTTGCCACATTGAGCTCTGTAGACCCAATATAACGTAGTAGCAAAGCTAGATAAGGGATTATTAAGGGAAACATGTCATTGGATCAGGATGCACGATGTATCTTTTTATTCAATATACCGAGGCCGGCATTTACGGTCGTATTAAAGATTCCGGCACATTCTCACGTGACCGTTTTCGCTTAAATAGGATTCTTTAGCTTATGCGTGGCGAGGATGTTAACTGAGCTTTAATAGTTGAAGATTGTCCAGTATTCAGATACATACACCATATTAGGGAGACTAGACTTGGAAAAACACAGTCACATTTGCTGGAAGAACACATACAGGAATGCGGGAGGGGGGAAAGTCCCAGAGAGATAAGTGACCCTCACATACAGGAAACTCTCCTCAGTTGGAAGCAGACAGGGACAAAGTTAACTGCTTTCACCAAGCCCGCGCAAAACCCATCCAGATAAGTAGCCTGCACAATACAATCTGAACTGACCATTTAACAACACTAAACTCTTAACGAGCAAATTTTGGAAGTCAACCACCAATTCCATCTTAACAAAACATCACGTAGACTATAACTAACAAATATTGGCGAGTTGCATTAGCTGAAAAATGGCTTTTAACACCATATTATTCTGAGTCATGTTGGTACCATTTCCAACATTCAATGTAGGCCTATGTATAAACCAAGCTAGCTAAATCCTGATGTAGTATCCAGTGACGTATCGACGGGGTGAAGGGGGGTGGGGGGGGAGGGGTTCAGGGTTGATCCCCCCCCCCCCCCCCACCACCAGGGATATTCCTTTACTTGAATCTATATATTCTCCCATCTCTCACCTGTTTTACGGCATCGCTCGTTAGGCGTCTTAACTCCCGCATACACCTTAGGTGTGGTCACGTTCCTCACTTAATAAATGCTCTGCACTCTACTCGCAGTGTTGGAGCTACCCATGGATCAGTTTTGCTGTTGAAGTGTGCGATCGATAAGTCTTTTCACGTCGCTTCGGGTTGCTTTAATTGTGTGTGCCCGTTTCCTTATAGATAATTCAGTAAAAGAGGAGTTTCTGCAATTTATTCCAATTAATGATACAGATACAATAACCAAGATAGGCAGATTTTGAGAGCCAATAGCAATTGCAGTAGGAACACGGAGAGCAAAACATTATTTTTCTCTCACATAATATCAATATTTTAAGCAACCACGTCACTATGGTCATGATTATACCACTGCATCGTTTCAGTCTCAATATTTAGTTACTGATGTCCATATTTTTTTAGAATTTCTTTTCATTTTTTTATTGTGTCAAAAAAATGAAACCTAAAATATTTTAAATGCAGAGAGAGCGGTTATTTAATTGTTGTTTTAATGAATATTACCGGTAATCAAAGTATCATGATAATTATGATGATGACTGTCGTTTTAAGGGGCGGAACAGCAAGGTCATCTGTCCCTGTAATACCGGTAATGCACACAATTACCCTATTATATTAATGAACCCCTCCCCCAGAAGGAAATCCTGCGTACGCCACTGGTAGTATCCTATATTTACCACGCACCAGAATATTTACGCTATGCTGAAAAAGAAACATTATACAAATGTGTACAATAAATGCATTCTCACCGGTGTCATAATCATACGCTGACAGCCAATCACCGTCGGTTAAGTCCCGAAATTTGGATCCAAATATCGTTGAATGTTACTTCAGTTTATCAGAGTATTCGTGGCGTTTAACATTTCATGTAAATTTCATTAGCATTCATTTCTGACCATCTCGTTTGAATATATCCTTAATGAACAAAACACATGGCTATACAAAATACTGTTTTGCTCATCTGGATTATATGTCAATGCTTGTCTACACGTTTTTGTTTTCACTCATATCTTATATAGCAATTTACACACAGATTGCTGGCTCCGTTGCCTTTCTCTATTGATGTTTGAAAACAAAAGTATGAAACAAAACTAAAACCGGCTTATACCTGCAACTTCAATTTAAATTCACAGTAGCCCACAGTGGCGGTTCTAGAAGCTTAAATCTGGGGAGGCCCAGACATTTTCCCGGATCGATCTCATTAGTCTACGTTTTCCTCATTTTTGCAAAATGAGAAAAGTAGGCTAAAAACTATCATTGGTAAAAAAATAGCATATTTCACTGTCACATAAATTTATTCTTCTGTTTCCACTCTGGGCAAACTGGTTCACTATATCAGAAGGGTCGTGAAGTAATTTTCTACTTAGTTCTCTTTCAATTGAAAGAATTGCGAGATTGGAAAGCCTCTTTGTTGCCATTGTTGCTCTTAAATAGGATTTTATTCGTTTCACGACAGAGAAACTGCGCTCAGCAGAAGCTGATGACACAGGAAGAGTCAGCATCAACTTGAAAAATAATAGTAGCTGTGGAAAAGCAACTTCCATTTTCAGAAGTTCAGAAAGAAAGAATGAGGAAGTGTTTGGATATGTGCCTCTAAATACATTCTTAGCTTAACTAATTTCAGTCTTTAGCACCTTACGGTCTGTGAAGATTAGATTATACTTTTCACAGAACGTGAGAATATATATATATTCAAAATTTAAAACGTTTTCACTTCTTGGGTTACAGGCATCCATTGCATTGCGCACAAAATCATTTTCAGTAAATCTACACAGTAACTCTTCTACCATGCTGCCTAATATTTCAAAAAGATTTATTTTACATGTCTCTGATAATGTGACATTTTCCTCTTCTTTCTCCGCAGTGACTGGCATTAATAAAACGCAGTCTGAAAAGTTCTTTGGAATACTTGAGACTCTAGATTGCTTATAAACTTCCACGCCTAACGACTGAACAGAGTCACATGTAACCGCCCATAGTTCCTTAAAATAATCATCATTTCGTTTTTCTTGCAACGATTTTACAAATCCATAGATCAATCTATGTGCCTCTCCGAAGTCCACATGTTTTTGTTGTAAGAACATAGAGGCTCTATTGGCAAGCTCGAGAATGTCAGAAAAGATTTGTAACACAAACATCACCTTTACTTTACAAAGCTGTTTCAAGAAACCTTTTGCTTCTGCTGCCTCTTTCTTGTTAGCTGACTTTGAAAAATACTCGAGAGCTGCTTTAACTGAAGCAAAACGTTTCTGAAAATACATTACTCCTCTATATTTACATACCCATCACGTGTCACTTTGAAGAGGTATCTCTAAAACACGTTCTCCTGGATGAAGATCACTCGTATCTCTACAAACTTTTGGTGTCTTACAGTAGATACAGACTGAAAAGCATAAATTGCTTCCAGTAAACCAAAAGTGTCCCCTACCACGTCTACAAACTGGCTTTGAAACGTCCACCAAAACTAAATTTAAGCGATGTGCATAACAATGCACGTAAACACACTGGTTATTGACCTTTTGTCGCAATAAACGTTGCACACCGTTTATCTTCCCTGACATAACCGCGGCTCCATCATATGCTTGTCCAATGCACTTACATGGATCGAAACCCACTGAAACAAGGTACTCTAAAGCTAAATTAGCTATACTTTCAGCATTCAGTTGAGACAAATGTATGAAACCAATGAAACGCTCCTCTATAGAATTTTGCCCTACATATCTGACACATACGGACATCTGTTCCACTTTACTAACAACTCTAACTTCTTCCAGGATTAAGGAAACATAACCATTGTTATATTTTTTCGTCTCTCCTCCAATATGTTCAACTGTTATATTAGCTGAGATATCAAGAAATTCATTTTGAGAATCTTTAGATGAGTAAGTTACATTCTTTGGTAGACTGTTTACTTGTGCATTCACTTTCTAGTTTAATTACATTTAAAATTTCATCAAAATTCCCTTTATTATTAACACTATCATCATCCGAAACTGTTTGGCGATGACCTCTAAGCCCAATGTCTTGCCGAGCACAAAGTAATGCGACTTGGGCCATTGTTGCCTCAGCTGAGCGGTTACGCAATATAACCAGAGGTTTCTCGCTTAGCTTCGAAATCACTGTGACGCTATGTTCACTTACCAGAAAACTGTTTCACTTTACTATTGAAGATTTATAACATTCACTATCAGCATGCTTTGCACGTTTTTCTCATATTCTTTTCCAATTGCAAAATCCAGATTTACTGAAAACATGTTCAGCATGCTTGAATCAGATTGAATGAAATGACGACACAGAAAACAGCATCTTTGTTCTCAGAGTATTCAATAAATGTATGTACCTATCAAACCATTTACTGTTAAAACTTCTGTTCTTATTGTATAGTAACGTTTGTTTATAAACTGATTTACGTGGTTGGCATGGTCCATCATAGATCGATGCACTGATATAAAATGGTACTGGTTCGTCTATATTGGAAACAGTTGCACTCACATTTTTGTCACAGAGTTGGGGAGATATCGATGCACTTGTATCGCATGGAGGTTTGTCTACATTGGACACTTCTGAACTTGCATGTCATAAAGTTGGGAAAAGAGTTTAATACTCTTGGTGTATTGTATGCACTACGCATTTTAAAAATATTATATTTATATACGATTTCAATTGTGTGTTTAAATTACATATAATAAAATAAATAAATCTTGAAATTGAAAGAAAAATTAACTTAATTAAATGCATTAACTTAGTTTGTTTTATATCAGATAAATTGTACCTGTAAATTATCAATTTATTTAGTAACCAAGGAATTTTAAAATAATTATTTCACTAAAACTGGGGGGGGGCCCGGGCCCCCCGGCCCAGGGCTAGAACCGCCTCTGGCAGCCCACTGCTTTCTGTATTCTCCTGATATTAGTCAGCTCCTGTTCTTGTGCTAAGTTACACTTGCAATAAGAAATGTCATAATATTATGCCTTCCGTAGCGAATTGTACAGCCACTATTATACAAAGTTTGGCCTGTTAACATTTCTAAAGGACTAAAGAAATGCATCTGAATTTTATCACGATTATAATAAAGTGAAGTAGTTAAAATCATCAGTATCTTCGTTCCCTTAAGTTAGTCTTTTGACATTAGATTAACTTATCCCTCCAGGATCGAATTGGTTTGCCATCGTGAACTGAGTCTTTCACTATTGCACTTGATAATATTTTTATACAGCACAGCCTTCTGGCCACATCCTCGTGAACTATTAAATGATTCTGTTACTGAAATGTGGCTCCCAAGGCCTTCTATACTGTAGCTACACAGCACGCATTGTATTACAGTATATAATATTATCTCTGCTCTTAGCTCTGACATAATACTTTGCAATTTGCGGTACGTTCTCACACAGCACGACGACTGACCTTGCGGTGCACAGTTCGCATGTACTTAATTAGTTTGCAAATAGTTGTGTGAAATGTTCGATGCGTTACTAGTGTTTTCCGCTTCGACGCATTTTACATTGATTTGAAGGATTTTATTTAATTTTTTCAAATTTCAATACCATATGGTTGGATGCACTAATAATCACACTCACCTTGCCATCATTCGACAAGTAACGTTCTCTAATTAGTAACTGTTTCCGGCTTCCTCCTCATGTCCTTCCGGATTATTTTAAATGTTTATTAATCCTTCGTGTATTAATGTTCAGTATAATGCAGTAAACTTCCAACTCAATTTATTGTATTGTCTACCTCTTCTGTTATTCAATTATTCATTTCCTTCTCTTAATTCTAGTGCCGATCACAGCTCATTCGCTCCTTCCACAGTTTTCTCGAGCACCTTCTTCTATAGAATATCTTCCTCAGTAGACTCCTCTCGCAATTTCGGACTATACTTTGATGTCCTCACGTATATACTCCATATATGGTTATCAGCTAAAGAACTTACTCAAGTGTGGTATGTTCAATCTGAAAATTGAATAAATATTCTGTACAGAATTTGTGATCAAGTGCTTGTATGTTGCATTTTGTTTGGAAGGAGTTAATAGGAATGGAACGCTGTGTGAAATGTAATTCAATCTGTACAATGGGACGTGTTTGTGAAACATGTAATTTCTCTGCAGGATGATTCTAATCTCACTGGGGATATCAAGACAGAAGAAGTTTCCATACCGGTACCAGAGTTTGTTCCATGCATCAAAATAGAAACACCGTCTTTAGTGAGTGGTGGAGATTTGAAAGTGGTAAGTATTTTTTGGGTTACTATTTGTTGCATCTTATAAAGGACATGACCTGATCGCCGTCGTCTTCTCACCAATGATATTTAGGGATTAACAGATTTTGTAATCATACCGTGCTGATTGCAAATTGAAGCTTTCAGCTACTGTGTTGTGTATGGTATGGAAAGTACAAGGCGATAAATGGAAGGTAAGGCGTTATATTGTCTGAATAGTGGTGGAGTCGGACCCATGACTCCCTCTTGGTATGCCGTTGCTCTGTCCCCTAAGCTACTGCAAGAAAGATCCTAATCTCGTAGGTGACAGTGCATAATATTGTGAAGCCAGCATATCATAGCACAGCCTCATGTTATTAATTGGCTGTTGTGAACTTTGTATATTTGTGTGGATTGCAGAATTTTAACGGTATAGGTATCCAAATGATCTGGGGTTGTCAAAAAACATTCATTGTGAACAGAGAAAAAGTGAGAGAGCCTGTCATGAGAGAATTGCTGTTGAGATAATTTTGACTGCCTCCAAAATTGTCTCAAGTTGTCTTCCTTGGCTTATCATTGTAACTCCAGGCCATTGCAGGAATGCAGTGGCCACCATCCTTCCCAATCTTGAATATTCCATGATTATGCATCGAAATGTAATGTACTTCAGTTGGTCAACATGATTTCATCCAATTCTAAGGGTGGCTTGCTTATTTTAAAATAAATTTACGAGATTATTAAATACACTTGGATGACCGGTTTCAATCGTCATGCGGTCATCAATAGATCCTTTGCAGTTGGCTATTAACTCTATGCCGACAAGTATGGGTTATGATATTTACAATATATAGGCCTACACTCATTTAGTTGCAGTAGTAATTGCACATTTCGTACATTTTAAAGTGTTTTTACCAAATATTTAAATATGAAAAAAAATTCTATTTCGATCATCGGAATAATTATAATTTGTAGAGCGTCATAAGGGCTTATTCGCATGGTAACCCGCGGTCATGTGACTGGATTCACCAGTGTTGTTAGTTATCCTCTACTTTTATTGTTTCCATCGTGTTTTGTGGGAGCAAATGACTTCATAATACTTGGCTGAAGTTTCATAGTTCCTTTTAAGTTCTACAGTTCCATTAGGACCAATAGATTTTTAAATTCGCGTTTGAATGGGCGTGTCTACGCTGTTACATGACGCACTTCGCTGATATCTGTAGCTTGAGGCAGTGCCGACAGGTGGCGTTCAAGGCCTTTCATGTTCGCCCTCGATATGTAGCCTATTGGCTTATGTTTAATTCATATGTAAACTCTGGTAAATTTTTGTTACAGTATTTCTTATTTCTTATAGCTCATTAAGATATGTGCGTATATATATTTATACCCTCATTATTCCCGTCTGTACCGGGTTGGGAAGGATGTGGAGAAAGTTCCTGGGGGCAACGTTCCTTCTACAACCGGATGCCTTTTGAGAGGAGTTTATGAGAACAACTTACATGTGTAGATGTGGCGCTTCCCGACAAGCGTTAATATGTTTTTATGTCTATTTTTTGATGATTTTGTTCTTTGTAGTCAGTGATCCATCATGTTTGATATTTCTCATGGGTTTCAAACCCTCTTGTTTTCAGGTTGCGGAAATACTCTGACCACATTCATTTATGAAAGCTTCAGAAATAGGCAATAGTTCGGGCACAGCTATTGAAATGTGCAGTGTTTTGTGATAATTCTCTTGCAGAAGTTTGCTTCTGTGGAATGTATGAGTAATTTATACGTTTATTCTTAAAAGCTGTGCTGATACAACTATTATGTAGATAGTCACTTGTTAGTGGCATTAGGCAGTGTGACTGTAATAGGACAAAAGTTTGGACTAGTAAGAGAAAATCCTCTTAGAAACTTACTGCTAAAAATGCTAAAATAAATATCGTTTCTTCAGTCCTACGGCGTATTACTTCCTTTAAAGCATTGATCACCACATTTTCTATCACACTTAGATTTATTTGACCTGTGAGGTGTGATGACTTCGATAAGTTTCAGATGTACATAAGACATAATGCAGTGTACAATATTATGAAGATTAAGGAAGTAATCTCACTCAGTTTTACAGCTGATATATGCTTAGTTAAATTTGAGCTTTCGTGCAAATTTATATTATATGTTATTTATTGTGTAAAAGCATAAGATGATGGCAAAGAAGTTAATGATTCATACTTATCACTAGGATATAAAAGAAGAAACCAATAATGAAGAGAGTGTTGCAAGTGGAAATCATCCAAATGAGTAAGTGGACAACATAATAAGATATAAGTATTGTTTCATATGTAAGTGTGCAAACTTAAAATGTTGGATATGAATAAGTTTTGTTGGCAAAATTAGTTATTCCCTTATTATATTTGTTATCGAATGTTTTTGGATTTGTCTGTCTTAAGGGGGTATTGATACTTAATTATTATTTAGCAGCCCAAAATGTAACAATTGTAATTAAAATTTTTGGAAGTATTTATGTATATTTACGTATATATATATATATTTATATGGTATCCAGTATGAATAATGATAAGGAGATGACTTTGACCTATTTGTGATGAAAACTGTTTCTGATGTTTGGAAAACCCTCTTACTTGTAGCAGAGATCAGAAACTGTCTGTTATTTGAGTATGTAAAGGAAGATCCACTACAGTCTCCAGTGTATTTGTTCTCAGTCCCAGAGCTGTCTCTTGTATTTGAGAATGTTAACAACTTACCCCTCACCCGATGTTGCTTCATGTAGTAAGCACCTATCTTCGATTCTGGTAGAATTTAAATAATTTTCGAGGTTTAATTATATCTTGCTTAGTGATTTGTTGTTGTTTAAGTATTCAGTCTTTTGACTTGCTTGATTCAGAGCTCCAAGCCTCCCTGTCCTGAGCTAATCGTTTCATCTCTACATAGCTACCACACCCTACATCTGAGGCAATCTGTTTAACATAGTGAAACCTTGGTCTATCCCTACAGTTCTTGTCCTCGACCCTTCCTTCCATAACAGCTTGCTATTCCAGGGTGTCTTGGTATGTGTCCTACCAACCTATCTCTTCTCTTCATTAGCAGTCGCAGAAACATCTCTTCTCTCCCATTCGTCTCAATACCTCTTCGTTTGTTACCCTATCTACTCATCTGATCTTCATCATTCTCCTGTAACACCAAATTTCCTAGTTCCACTTCCTTAGAGTGCCATGCTTCAGAAATAGGCATTCAAAAATGACTTCCTAATACCTAAATCTATATTCGATGTCAACAAATTCTATTTTTGGAGAAATGCTTTCATTGCCTGAGCCAACCTTCTTTAAAAATCCTCTTTGCTTCGTCCATCAGTGGTTATTTTGCTTCCGAAGTAACAGAAGTCATCTACTCCCTTCAGCTTTTCTCCTGTCAATTTAATGTCCATAGAAGTTTGTGATTTATTTCGGCTGCATTCTAATATTCTTGCTTTAAATTTATTAATTTTCATCATGAATTCTTTCCTCAAGACGGAGTCCATACCATTCAGAAACTCATCCCAATACTCAGGAGTACCGGCCAGGATGACGATGTCATCAGAAAATCTCAGAGTTGAATTTATTTTTCCTTGATTCTTCAATCCCACTTAAAAATTTTCTCCAATTTCCTTCATTGAGTGTTCAATATAAATATTTAAAAGTATTGGTGATAAGTTGCATCCTTGCCTTACATCTTTCTGAATACCAGCTTCTCTCTCATGCCCTTCATCTCGAATTACTGCTGTGTGGTTTCGGGATAGATTGTAGATCATCCTCATATCCCTGTAATTTATTCCAATCGTTTTCAAAATGTCAAACAATTTAGCCCAATCAACGTTATCAAAAGCCTTTTCTATGTCTGTAAATGCCATCAACTTTCTCTCGTCTTTCCTTATTCTACCATCCAATATCAGCCTAAGACTTAGTACAGCTTCCCATATTCCTACATTTCTCCTGAAACCTAACTGGTCTTCACCCAACTCCGATTCTATCTGTCTTTGCATCCTCTTGTAAATTATTCTACATAGGATCTTTGAAGCATGAGTTATCAAGCTGATTGTACGGTAATCTTCTCATCCGTCAGCAGCCACTTTCTCCGGTATTGGGATGATAACATTCTTCTAGAAATCAGAGGGTACCTCACCTGTCTCATAAATCCTACACACCGAGTGAAATAACCTGAGGAGACCATCATCTCCTATGGAGCGTAGCAACTCTATCGGTATATCGTCTATGCCTGGAGTTTTGTTCCTGCTTAAGTCTTCCAATGCTCTGTCTAATTCTGATCTCAATATTTAATCTCGTTTCGCATCCGCATCAATTTCCTCTTCACTTTCAATTACATGATTCTCAATCTCCTTTCCCGTATACAACACTCAATGTAAGCTTTCCATCTCTCAACCTTTTCTTCCCTATTTGTTTGAGGCTTTCCATCTGTGTCCTTAATGTTACAGCACTTACAATTCTTTTCCCCAAAAGTGTTCTTAATCCTTCAATAAGCACTGTCTACTTTTCCTAATTTCAGATCAATTTTTTATATCTGCACATTTCTCCTTCAACCATTCTTATTTCGCTTCCTTGCACTTCTTGTTGACCTCATTTCTCAGACGTCTGTAATCTGCTTTCCCCTTTTCATCTCTTACATTCTTGTGTTTTCGCATTTCATCCATCAATTCTGGTATATCCTGTGTGATCCACGGTTTTCAACGTATTCTTTCTTTCTTACCAATGTTTTCTTCTGCGGATTTTGTTATTTTATTCTTCATAAGTGCCCATTCGTCGGCAATTGAAGTTTGTTTAGGAATTCTCTTTAGTCCTTCCTTTATACTCTTCTTGATTCTTTTGTTTACATCATTCTATTTCAGTCTGTCTATTGCCCATCTTTTTGGGTTTTACTTTTCTTCAGTTTCTTCAACTTTAATCTGCATTTCATCCCAGATTGTGGTCAGATTTTATGTCAGCACCGTGATATGTCTTACAATCCATAATCTGGTTTTGAAACCTCTGCTTGACCATAATGAAGTCCGTTTGTTAATGCCCTGTATCTCCTGGTCTCAGCCATGTGTATATTCTTCTATTGTGGTTATTTAATTTGGTGTTAGCTATGACCAACTCAGGCTCGGTGCAGAATTCCATCAGCCTGCTTCCTTGAACTTTCCTTTTGCCTAATCCGAAATCTCCGACTATCTTCCTTTCTCTTACTTTTCCTACCACAGCATTCCAATCTCCCATTACTATAACATTTTCATCACCTATGACATACCTCAGAATTTCATCTATTTCTTCGTAGACCTTTTCAACATCTTCATCATCAGCTTGACTGGTAGGCATATCGCCTTGTACCACTGTGGTGCACGTGTTTTTTTTATTGATTTTTGCTACAATAATCCGTTTACTATATTGCTCATAATATTCCTCCCTTTGTCCATGTTTCCTTCTCAATATGAGACCAACCTCTGGTTGGCCATTGTTTGATTTAGTACTAATGACCCTATAGTCTCCTGACCAAAAATCCTATTCTTCCTGCAAGCGCATTTCACTAATCCCAACCCAATCCAACCTCAACCTATCCATTTCCCTTTCTAAGTTTTCTAACCTTCCACTGCCTAGCAGACTTCTAATATTCCACGCTCCGATCTGTTGAATGTAAGATTTCCTATCACTTCTGTGATGTTACCCCCCTCCCGAGTAGTCCCCACTCGGAGATCCGAACGGGGGACTATTTTACCTCCGGATTGGAATTTTACAAGTGAAGAGGCCATCGTCACATGTAATTATGCATACAAAGGTGCATATCCAAGGTTTTGTATTATGGCTGTAGTTTCGCGTTGCTTTCGGCCGTGCAGAATAACGCAGTGTAGCCATTATTTGGCTAATGTTATCAATATTTTAACCATCTATAAGAAGAGTAAATAATTGATTTATTCTGAGAGGCTGCTACTCCCTTTCAGAATAAAGTAATAGAACAATTCTACTAACAACAAGTAGTTCCGTGAAGAACTAAAGCCTATTTTCATATATCCTACTTATGTTAATTGCCACTATCAACATACAAAATTTCAGTTTGATTGCTGTAATAGATTCGTAGATATTTCGAATCGACAAAATATTTCGGATGGTCACCAAGTTGGATTTTTATATATGTACTGTAGGTCTTAGAGTTATGTACTGTTACATGAAGATTATTGTGTGTGTATAGTATTCAAACTTCAATCGTATGTTTAGGACACAAGAAGTAAAATCGGATTTTAAAATTTCGCACTACAGCCATCTAGTGGTTATGGAAACAATTGGAAAAAAAAGAAGCCAGTGGATTAACATTTGTATAAGGATTTAATGTACCAAGTTTCACTGCTCTCAGATGGTTAAATTGTGAGAAACGTCCATGTGAATATTTATAATTCGCGTCGCCGCCATGTTGGATTTATGATCACCAGGTTATTGAAAGTCCTATAGGTGAACTTATGTTCAAAGCCCCTATGAACATAAAATATAAGTTTGATTGCTGTAATAGATTCGTAGATATTGAGAACCGTCTAAATATTTTGGAAGGTCGCCATGTTGGATTGTTAAATGTATAGGCCATAGAGTCATGTACTATTAAAGGAAAATTATTGCGTAGGTTCATTACTCAGATTTTCACTTCGATCGCATGATTATGACACAAGAAATAAAAACTTAATTTTAAAATTCGCACAGCCGCCATCTTAAGGTTATGTTAACAATTGAACTAAATTAGATACCAGTGCATTACAATGTGTATGAACATTTGCTGTACCATGTTTCATTGCGTTTGGATCATTAAATCGCGAGAAAAGTCTATTTAAACGTTTCAAATTAGTTTGACCGCCATGTTCGTTTTGTAATTAACCGGTTTTTGAAACTCTCATAGATGAACTTCTAGTAGTGCCCTTTATCTGCGTTCAAAATTTCAGGGTGATACCGGTAATAGTTTAGGAGATATAGAATGCCAGTGAAATATTTCGCACAACCGCTAACTTGAGATTATATAAACAATGGAACGAAGTTAGATGTCGGTGCATTACAATGTGTATAAACATATACTGTACCAAGTTTCTTTGCGTTTGGTTGGTAAAATCGCGAGAAACGTCTATTTAAATGTCGCAACTTCGCTTGGCCGCCGTGTTCGTTTTGTAGTTTCCAGGCTTTCAAAGGTCACATTCTTTTATCACCGTACCAAATTCCAGGGTGATATCGGTAATAGTTTTGGAGATATTGAATGCTGGTGAAATATTTCGCACAGCCACAATGTTGGATTGGTACGACGTAACAGATGTAGGTAGTAGGAATTCATATTTAAAGCCGTGGTTTGGAGTGTGGTTACTATATGGAATTGAAACTTGGATTGCTTGTGGTAAAGAAAAGAAAAAATAGTAGCATTTGGACGAGGTGTTATAGCAAAAAAAACGTTCAGATTCGACGGGTGTGCGATTTCCAAAGAAATGTTATGCAGCTGAATGAGGGCGGGTTTAGATGTTTAAGTGAGTGGTTATGAATGGGAGATATATTGGTAGGGCACATACTATGGCACAGTTTTTATGGGAGGAAGAGTTAACGACATGATCTGTAGAATATGAGAAATAAATTGATTGTGATATAGATTGTGCTAAGTAAAAACGAATGAATTTTTTACATCGAGCATGGGGGACATGGAGTGTTATGAAAGACTGAATTCCTGAACAATAACAACAACAACTTATCCCTGTCAATTGGCATTTTAGCTCCCTGTACGAAATCTCACACCATTATGCCCAAGAACATTTGCGCATCGATAATCTAATGGCAAAGGTCAAGCAGATTTGCAATGGGTGGGGGCACAAACACCTTGACCTTCATGGCACCCGGTATGTAAAAATCTAACAACTTGGGATCGATAGATTGTGGTTGTTAAGATACAATCCTAATACACTAATGCCCTCAGACCTATGACTCCTAAATTTCCGACATGACACACTACATTGTATAATATACATATTGTAAAATATTCAGCCTGCATGATCAACATATTAATGATGAGTGGAAACGACATCTTTAACCGGTACCTCTTGAGAACAATTTCCTGGTAGAGTTATAATGAAAGTTGCTCCAGAGATAATTTCACTAACTAGGTCTCTAGATTTTCGTAGGTTATTACACATCCTTTATAATGTACTCAAAATCCAACTTTTCGTACTGAATATTTCAGGTTGATATATCCAGATACATCAAATCGTGATCTTGGAAAGTTTTACGAAAAGAGTAATAATGGAAGACAATATACTAATACTGCATCTGGAAGAAAATTGACCTTCCTACAAAATAATTATAAATCGAACATTGCGAGCCATAGCGGGGAAGATGCCCTCTTGTGTAGGGTATGTGAAGCCACATTTTCCGTAAAAGGAAACTTGATGCGACACATGTTAACCCATAGCTGTAAGAAGCCATACTCATGCGGCGTATGCGAAGCCAAATTCACACGGAAAGACAACTTGCTAGTCCATTTTCTAACCCATAGTAGTGAGATGCCATACACATGTGGCGTATGCGAAGCCAAATTTGCACGGAAAGAGAACATCAAGCCCATTTGCTTATCCATAGTAGTGAGAAGCCATATCCATGTAGGATATGCGAAGCCAAATTTACACGAATGGACACTTGACGAGACACATGTTAAGCCATAGGAGCGAGAAACCGTATCCATGTAGCGTATGTGGAGCCAAACTATCACAGAAAGAACTAATGATGACTCACATGTTAACCCATAGCAGTGAGAAGCCATATCCATGTAGGATATGCGAAGCCAAATTTACACGAATGGTCACTTGACGACACACATGTTAAGCCATAGCAGTGAGAAGCCGGATCTCTGTAGCGTATGCGAAGCCAAATTTACACAGAAAAACACTTGAAGACGCACATGATAACTCACAGTAGTGAGAAGCCGTATCCATGTGGCGTATGCGAAGCCAAATTCACACAGAAAGGACACTTGAATATTCACATGGTAACCCATAGTAGTGTGTCGCCATTTCCATGTAGCGTTTGCGAAGCCAAATTTTCACGGAAAGCACACATGAAGAGAAACATGTTAACCCATAGTAGTGGGAAGCCATATGCATGTAACGTATGCGAAGCCAAATTTACACAAAAAGGACACTTGAAGATGCACATGTTAACCCATTGCGGTGACAAACCTTATTCCTGTAGCGTATGCGAAGCTACATTTTCCTTAAAAAGGAGTGTGCAAAGACACGCGCGTATCCACAGTGGCGAGGAGCCATATTCGTGTAGCGATTGTGAAGCCAGATTCATCCGAAAAGAGAGTTTTAAGTTACACATGCTTGTACACAGTGGCGATAAGCCACATTGATGTAGCGTATGCGAAGCGAAATTTACACGGAAAGGTGAATTTCAAGTCACACATGTTAACCCATACCAGTGAGAAGCCATATCAAAGTTGCGTATGCGAAGCCAAATTTACACAGAAAGGACCCTTGAAGAGACACATGTTAACCCATAACGGTGAGAAGCCATATCCATTTAGCGTATACTTAGTCCGACACTGGCTCATGTACTCAATATTTCGTCGTGAGTCTTTGTGCTCACATGTGTAGAACACACTCTGATGCATCCTCGTATTTGTTATATTAAGTTGACTTCGCCGAGGACAGCTCTTTCATTTCCTGGAGATATTTTATACTCAATTCTTCTGCAGCGTATCTCAGGAAATTAAAACTAGTAATTCTGCATTATTTACCAATTTACTATGCCTTGTAATTGGTAAATTCTATTAAGAGGTAAAGGTAATTACACCGCAGACACGCGGAGATTATGGAAGTAAACGATCAAAGACTTGCAATTTCATTGAAACCCGGGGTGGAGTTCCTGTATTTGATACACTGTACTGAGAGTCCACTCATGTTGGACGTGATTTCCTTTTGTCCGTCAAAGTGACGCTGAACACGCTTTGGTGCTAAGTAGCACTTGTGAACATTATCGACATCCATGAGGCTGCTACAGTGATTTTTATCAGTGAATTGTACACCATACAGCCGCATCAGGCCAGTTAAATTATATTTTCCACGAAAAGTGAAGTATTTGTCAAAACTTTATTTTTCCACGAAACACTTCGTGGAAGACTTGTGTAAATTTCGACCACGCTGTGCAAAGCAAGTTTGTCGTGTACAATAGAAAATTTGAGCAACGTTGAAATATATCACATCAGTGTATTGTGCTCATAATTTGATCACCGCCAAGACTATACATTTATTTTGGTTATTTATGATGGCCGTGATCATCCACGATTTTTTGTGTGTACTTGTAACTGTAATAGATGCACTGACAGAGATGTCACCCGTATATCTGAGATTCGGTGGCAGGATTAAGGCCAATTTTGAAATAACTGCACCAGTGTATTAGCAGTGTTGATCTTGTACAGTTTAATCGAACATTCAGTGAACTTATTTTCATCAAGATGATGCGTTTTTTGGAACATGTGTTCGACACTATTCGACTTACATCCACGATGTTCTGCATGGATTAGACGAGCAATCATGGGGGAAACGCATCTGGAATAACTGCCATGTAGGAGGATAAATCAGGTGGATAGCAATGGACAACCCGTACCATGAGAACCAGGAACGAGAGAACAGGCCAGTGTTCCCAAACATGCTTTTGGAGCCTGTGGAATACTCCAAGGAATTGGAAGTTATTTACCCCTCTCTTAATGGAAACAGGGAAGTGAGCTACACGATGCTATTTCTGTGATTCCTGTAATTTCTCTATATACAAGGTTTCTCCAGTAGACTTATGCTATGAACATATTTTAGCGACCACATAGGTAGAACTATCTTTGGAATATGTATTTTTCATTCGAGTAACTGGGACAATCTATTGTTAGAAACCCTATACCGTGATCTACACGGGAGGTGCACATGTACTTTTATGTCTTTCAGTATAACTATTTACCAGACATGTCAGAGCTCAACATTGTGTCAGTTAAAGGTCACCGTAAATAAGAAGATGTGAACTTCTGAAATACTTAGGGAACACCCTATATAATAGGCCCCTCACTTTTATTTGAAGGAACTTATTAGCGTATCAGTTGACAGTCGCGAGCTACTGTCCTATTTTAGTGCTGGTTATTTAACATTTGTGAGTACATTTTTACCACACTTAGTTCCAGGGAGGAACGAACTCATGTATTGCAGGACTGATCTAGACATGAAGCCAAGACTAGAATCGTATCGTTTCAACTAACACCGTAGAGGTTAGGTGATTATTTTCGCTTGAGAATGTGCCAAGTAAAGTGCACAGAACCATCGAGTTCAAGAGTAGGATGGAGGAGTGACATCTCTTCCAAATATCAAAGCTGTTAGATCTTCTAGTGTACAGTCTGCGTTCTTGTAGGGTTTGGAACTTAACAAATGTTATATCTGTGGACAGGGTAAATCGTATTGAAAGACACTCATAAGGAATAAGTGCAATTGGTTAGTTTATCTACGGAACACTACAGTACTGTATTCATTGTATTCCGTTAGATAGAAAACGCACAGTTTTAACACAAGTAATGTGATTTGAGCTGTTATACTATGCATGAGATATTCAGCAGTGCAGAGCGCGCGGCCAACTGAGAGGTTTTCTTACCCAGCATTCCCCAGTGAGACCTACTTTTATTGATTGTTTTCTTTTGACAATGACGTTCATTTGTCATTTGCGGAATGTGGAGACCTTGAGACTAGAAGCATTATGTCACATGCTATGAGTACAGCCATTGACGGCTGAACACATGTTTTGTATCGCTACATGCGAGGACGGCTTCCGTGATCGGAGCGTCTTTATTTTTCGCTGGTGAATTAAAATCATCCAGCACGATTTAATCAAAGGTTTATCAACTAATGTAAATTGAACCAGCTCATGTGTAATGGCTAGTAACCCATGTATTTGCAGTGTCTCAAAACACTGTTATGAAAAGGGTAGATGGAATTGTATATCCCCATTGTTATTATTGGTATTCTGGCGAACCATGAGCGATATAGCAAGGTCGACCGATGAGTGTGTAAGACGCGCAAGTGTCTGTAATTCGCGCGACGTGTTATTGTTACATGAGCCATTAGCTCAATGTATAAAGGTGACTAATTGTTAGTCTTATCTGTGAGGAGATTTCTTTAGCCTACGACTGGTGTTTAATAGATCCAACTAAACATTCATATAAACCTGAATCTAAATCATTCTATTCACTCTATTAAATTGACGTGATAATTAATGCATAATTTCAGCCGGATAAACTTGGAATCTTTGCTTTGTAATATTTGCTCCCACACCTATATCTTCATCATTTCCCTATGGAGATAAAACCTAAATGAGCTGACACATTTTTGCTATTCGACGACAAGAATCGCTGGAACCATTAGTTAGTAATTTGTGGTCGGCGTGATTCTATGCAATATAAGACGTAGTAATGATTACGCCATTGCCAACCTAAATGACATGCTTGAGATGACGACTGAGGGCCAAATAACTTTCTCAGGCTTGTGTGTGTGTTTGTCTTATTCTGAGTGCATTACCCAAATTGTGACCCTCCTAGATAATAACAGTGTATTTTTCTGTAACATTTTTTGTTGTTGTTTAATAGTCTGTGATCTGATATCATTATCTCTGGCTTAATGTTGGGAATGGGGCGTCTCGTCAAAACATTTTCTTTCATGTCAGGATTTAGATTGAATTTTAATGTAATTGCAAATGTGAACCTGGTACCATCCTCACTCAGGGATTGGTTTGCTCATCTGTTAAATGTAAATTTTACCGAGTAATTTGCTTGTAACTTGCCTTCGCGTAGATTCTGTTTGTGCCACGAACCTAGTACAGTATTGTTGCTGCTTGTTTTTCTGTGTAACTAGGAACTTCGCGAGGGTTAGTAATTTCAGTTAGAGATTTAGTCGACTCATTTCATGTAACTAGTTAGCGGATTAGCCGATTTTGAGACCCTCCGAAGTAGGATAGGGGCCATATTGTTGAATAAAACATTCACGAAATTTTACTTAAGACTGGATCTTTTTACTTATTTGCTTGTGTTTTGTGTGTATATCTTTGGGTTGTCTATTACATTTACGTACAAATGGACCAGATCTCAGGGAACAAGACTCTCGCGCTACACATTCCCTGTGAGAAATGCTTCCGATCCTCTCAGATTTTGGGTTCGAAGGAAGGAATCGCTCCACGTACTATTTGTTTTGGCGGATGGTACCCTAATAACCTCCACTAACGGGCTCAATACGTAGCCAAAGTTACACAGTAAGGACATTCGATATCTCATAGCGGTAAAATGCCATGTCTATGTAGCGTATGCGAAGCCAATTTACACGGAAAGGACACTTGAAGACACACGTTAACCCATAGCAGTGAGAAGTCTTGTAGCGTATGGGGAGCCAAATTTACACGGAAAGGACAATTGAAGACACACATGTTCACCCATAGCGGTGAGAAGCCAAATTTATACAGAAAGGTCAATTGAATCGATTATTTCAACAAGCAGTTAAGTGCCAAAAAATGAACAAAATGAGTTAATGGCAGAATATGTTACTAGGAGGGTTTACGCACATTTTAGTGCTGAAACCAGACAAGAAACGACCTTCTATAATGGTCAGGCATTACGTTCAATTTCGTATTTAGTTCTGAAACCAGTTAAATGACAAGCCATACTGGTTTTTGCAGTAAAGTGTTGGTGCATTTTGCGATCCGCCGCCGGTTGGCACTGCTGCTCTGAATCAACAATCTCTACCTAAAATAGATCTTGCTCCTGACTTACCCATCCAGATGGCCTACCCTTCGGGAAAAGTAAGTTTATAAATATGATTTATTAGGTTGTTGTTTGAGTCTTCAGTCTTTTGACTGGTTTGATGCAGCTCTCCATGCCTCCCTGTCCTGAGCTAATCGTTTCATCTCTACATAGCTCCGACACCCTACATCCGAGGCAATCTGTTTAACATATTCTAACCTTGGTCTACCCCTACAGTTTTGTCCTCGACCCTTCCTTCCATAACTAAGCTTGCTATTCCTGGGTGTCTTAGTATGTGTCCTACCAACCTATCTCTTCTCTTCATTAGCAGTCGCCAGAAGCATCTCTCCTCTCCCACTCGTCTTAATACCCCTTTGTTTGTAACCCTATCTACCCATCTGATCTTCATCATTCTCCTGTAACACCACTTTTCAAATGCTTCAATTCTCCTCTTTTCTGCTGCACCAATAGTCCAAGTTTCACTTCCATAGAGCGCCACGCTCCAGACAATGGCTTTCAAAAATGACTTCCTAATACGTAAATCTATATTCGATGTCAGCAGATTCCTTTTTTGTAGAAATGCTTTCTTTGCCTGAGCCAACCTACTTTTAATATCCTCTTTGCTTCGTCCATCACTGGTTATTCTGCTTCCTAAGTAACAGAAGTCTCCTACTTCCTTCAGCTTTTCACCTGCCAATTTGATCTCCATAGCGGTTTCTGATTTATTTCGGCTGCATTCCAGTATTTTTGTTTTACATTTATTTATTTTCATCATGAATTCTTTCCGTAAGACGGAGTCCATATCATTCAAAAACTCATTCAAATCCTCAGGCGTGTCGGCCAAGATGACTATGTCATCAGCAAATCTCAGGGTTGAAATTATTTCTCCTTGAATCTTCACTCCCACTTTAAATTGTTCTCTAATTTCCTTCATTGCTTGTTCAATGTAAAGATTGAAAAGTATGGGTGATAAGTTGCAGCCTTGCCTTACACCTTTCTGAATACCAGCTTCTCTCTCATGTCCTTCAACTCGAATGACTGCTGTCTGGTTTCTGTACAGATTGTATATCACCCTCCTATCCCTGTACTTTATTCCAATCGATTTCAAAATGTCAAACAATTTAGTCCAATCTACGTTATCAAAAGCCTTTTCTAAGTCTACAAAAGCCATGAACGTTCTCTTATCTTTCCTTATTCTACCTTCCAAAATCAGCCTAAGACTTAGTACAGCTTCCCTTGATCCTACATTTCTCCTGAAACCAAACTGGTCTTCACCCAACTCCGTTTCTATCTGGCTTTCAATCCTCTTGTAAATTATTCTAGACAGGATCTTTGAAGCATGAGTAATCAAGCTGATTGTACGGTAATCTTCACATCTGTCAGCTCCCACTTTCTTTGGTATAGGGATGATTACATTCTTCTTGAAATCAGGGGGTACCTCACCTGTCTCATAAATCCTACACACCAAGTGAAATAACCTGATCAGACCTTCATCTCCTATGCAGCGTAGCAACTCAATCGGTATATCATCTATGCCTGGTGCTTTGTTCCTGCTTAAGTCTTCCAAAGCTCTATCAAATTCTGATCTCAATATTATATCTCCTTTCGCATCCTCATCAATTTCCTCCTCCCTTTCCATTACATGATTCTCAATCTCCTTTCCCTTATACAAACTCTCTATGTAAGCTTTCCATCTCTCAACCTTTTCTTCCCTATCTGTTAGAGGCTTTCCATTTGTGTCCTTAATATTACAGCACTTAGTCTTCTTTTCCCCAAAAGTATTCTTAATCCTTCGATAAGCTGTGTCTACTTTTCCTAATTTCAGACAATTCTCTATACCTGCACATTTCTCTTTCAACCATTCTTCTTTCGCTTCCTTGCACTTCTTGTTAACCTCATTTCTCAGACGTCTGTATTCTGCTTTCCCCTTTTCATCTCTTACATTCTTGTGTTTCCGCCTTTCATCCATCAATTCTAGTATATCCTGAGTGATCCACGGTTTTCTACCTATTCTTTCTTTCCTACCAATGTTTTCTTCTGCGGATTTTGTTATTTCATTCTTCAAAAGTGCCCATTCGTCTGTAATTGAAGTTTGTTTAGTGTTTTTCATTAGTCCTTCCTTTATACTCTTCTTGAATCTTTCGTTTACATCCTTCTCTTTCAGTCAGTCTATTGCCCACCTTTTTGGCTTTTGACTTTTCTTCAGTTTCTTCAACTTTAATCTGCATTTCATTACAACCAGATTGTGATCAGAGTTTATGTCAGCACCAGGATATGTTTTACAATCCAAAATCTGGTTTCGAAACCTCTGCTTGACCATAATGAAGTTGATTTGGTAACGCCCTGTATCTCCTGGTCTCATCCATGTGTATATTCTTCAATTGTGGTTATTGAATAAGGTGTTAGCTATGACCAACTCATGCTCGGTGCAGAATTCTACCAGCCTGCTTCCTCGATCATTCCTTTCACCTAATCCGAAATCTCCTGCTTTCTTCCCTTCTCTCCCTTTTCCTACCACGGCATTCCATCTCACATTACTATAACATTTTCCTCACCCTTGATATACCTCAGAATTTCGTCTATTTCTTCGTAGACCTTTTCAACATCCTCATCATCAGCTTGCCTGGTAGGCATATAGACTTGTACCACTGTGATGCAGGTCGGTTTAGTATTGATTTTTGCTACAATAATCCGTTCACTATATTGCTCATAATATTCCACCCGCTGTCCAATTTTCCTACTCAATATGAGGCCAACCCCTGCTTGGCCATTGTTTGATTTATTGCTAATGACCCTATAGTCTCCTGACCAAAAGTCCTGTTCTTCCTGCCAGCGCATTTCACTAATCCCAACCAAATCCAACCTCAACCTATCCATTTCCCTTTCTAAGTTTTCTAACCTTCCACATCCTAGCAGACTTCTAACATTCCACGCTCCGATCCGTAGAATGTCAGATTTCCTCTTTGTCACTTCTGTGATGTTATTAGGTATGCTTACCAAATAATTATTTATCGTTACATGTAACAATACTCTTCGATTCAAAAGCGTATTAATAATTTAATATGCTCTGGAGTTTGTTTATGAGGATTATCTACCTCCTGTCATGATGAGCAGGCAATGCTAATTTCATCCTTTTAATAATTATATTTGTATCAGCAATGAAGTCTAAACCTAATTAAAATATATTCATTTTCCACAAATATATGTTTTATGACAAAATCTTTTCAAAATTCGAGACTTAACTAATAAAAATTTGTTTGCAACACTCGTTTATTGCAGAAAGCAGTTTAGTAGAATTTTCTTCGGATTGTTTTACAATAAAGTTAATAAGCTCAAAATATTTTGCCTGCAATTAGAAGTATTAAAAGTTATAATACTTTCAAGCTAAAATATTAAAATCACTACCAGATTTTTAGTCTGATGCTAGGAATTTTTTTTTTCATTTTCCCACAATTGACAGACATGACGCTTGACTAGTTTCTGAATTAATCGATACAATTGAAGACACACTTGTTAACCCATAGCAGTGAGGAGTCATATCCATGTAGTGTATACGAAGCGAAATTTACACTGGAAGGAGCTTTAAATGACCATTTGTTTACCCGTAGCAGTGACAAACCACATTCATGTTCCGCAGGCATACTGAAATACTCCCTCTAAGAGACTTTGAAGTGACAAACGCGTAACCACAGTTGCGAAAAGCCATATTTGTGTAGCGTATCCGAAGCCACATTTGATCGAAGAGAACGTTTTATGTTGCACCTGCTTTTACACAACTTCGAGAAGCCGTATTCAGGTAGTGTATGGAAAGCCCAATTTACCGTGAGAGGACACTTGAAGACACACGTGTTAACTCATGGCGGTAAGAAGCCTTACACATGTAGCGACTGCAGAGCCAAATGTATCGTGGGAGGAAACTTGAAGAAACGCATGCGTATTCACTGCGGCGAGAAGCTTTATTCCTGTAGAATATGCGAATTCTTACTGTGAGAGGGAACTTTATGCTCATGCGTACCCACTTCAGCAAGATGCCTTATTTGTGTAGCGTATGCGAAGCTAAATTTTCCCGAATTGGAAACGTGAGACACAAGCGTATCCGCAGCGGTGAGAAGCCATATTGATGAAGTGTATGCGAAGCCAAATTTGCCCAAATAGGACACTTGAAGAGAAACTAGTTCAGGTGAGGAAAATGCAATTAATGTACCTCTTACAAAGCAAACTTCACTCTGTTACCATAGCGGTTAGAAAACTTGATTATGTAGCATTTGCAATGCTAAATTTGCTTAGATTGGATATTTTTTGTTGTGTTGTCTTAATTACTTTGACTGGTTTGATGTAGCCCTCCACACCTTTATGTCCTCAGTTAATCGTTTTATCTCTTCATTATACATCCCAGCCAACTTTTTCATCATATTTTAACCTTGTGTATCACTAACGTTCTTATCGTGGACACATCCTTCCATAAATAAGTTTGCTATTCCTAGGTGTCTAAGTATATTTCCTATCAATTCATCTCTTCTCTTCATCAGCTCTTGCTAATACATCTCCCCTTGTCCACACGTCTTAGTAACCTTTCTATCAATACATCTCATCTTTATCAGTCTCATCTAGCACCGCATTTCAAATGATTCTATTCTACTGCTGCCTTGTCCCAAAAGGATGTTTTTGAAAATGACATTCTAATACCTTCATCTCTATTTAATGTCTACATAATTCTGTTCCGTGGAAATCCCGTCTTTTCCTCAGCCAAGTTGATTTTAATATCCTCTTTGCTTCGTCCAACTTTCGTTATTTCTTCCTTAGCTTCAGTAGGGGGATGATGGTGCTTTAAACCCATAGCCTACTTTCTTGTTGACTTTGTAGATATCTCGCAAACCCACGGCCTGATTTTTACAAATGAGGTGTCGTAGGACTCGACGTGACGCCCTCCTTCCTCTGGACAACTTATTTCCACCCCAAAATTAAACCTTCCCCTACTACGGGTGAAATAATAATTTATTAGGGAAACAATGCTTTCCATGTACAACATGTATGCGGTTCAGTGCTATGATGAAATGAAACGTTGTTCCACACAAAAGTACGGTTGGATACCAATATGATTTAACATTTTTGTTTTTTATTTTTACGCATGCGCACTAGGGTATTTTGTAAGAGGTCGGGCTTTTTGAATAATGATTTATATATTTTTAGCCTAAATTCGATATTTGCAAAAAAAATGAAAGAGACTTTTGAGATGAACACATGGCGAAAAATTGTGTGTCTGCGGGTGTGTGTGTGTGTGTGTGTGTGTGTGAGTGTGTGTGTGTACTCAATATCTGTCCCCTCCTATCAATTCGAACACGGTGGAACCGAATTGAACGAAATTTGGTGCATAGGTAGCACTAGCAAAGAGCACCTCAGTGTCATGTTTTATATCACCGCCATCTTGACGAAAACGTAATGGTGGCCACCCAAATGTTCAAAGCTTAAATCAAATTACGACTTACCTAATCATGCGATGTCCACCAAATTTTGCAGCAACAGATATTTATATGGCGAGCGTCTTTTGACCAAACTACAAAGTCATCACCCCAATAGTTCGCAGATGATGACCATTTATGTGTGCAAATCAAATCCCCATATCAATTCAAATACGGCCAAACCGAATTAAACGAAATTTGGTACAGAGGTGGCACTAGCAATGGGCAATGTTTTATATCTCCGCCGTCTTGACGAAAACGTAATGGCGGCCACCGAAATGTTAAAAGCTTAAATCAAATTACAACCAACCTAATCATCTGGTCTCTACCACTTTTTGCATCATTATACCGTTATGTATGAAGACTTTTTCGACCAAAATACAAGGTCATCAGCCCAATTATGTGCGGATGGCGGCCATGAATGTGTGCAAATTGATTCCCCCTATCTATTCAAACACGGTGAAACCGAAATGAACGAAATTTCGTACAGCGGTAGCACTAGCAAAGGGCACTTTAGTTTCATGTTTTATATCACCACCGTCTTGACGGGAACGTAATGGCTGCCACCCAAATGTTAAAAGCTTAAATCAAATTACGACCAACCAAATCATATGATCACTACAAAATTTTGCAATAAGATCGCTTTATGCGGTAAGCATCTTTTGACCAAACGACAAGGCTATCAGCCCAATACTTTGCAGATAGCGGACATGTATGTGTGCAAATCGAATCCTGCGATCAATTCAAACACGGCGAAACCGAATTGAAGGAAATTTGGTGCAGAGGTAGCACATGCAAAAGGCAACTCAGTGTCATGATTTATATCGTCGCCATCTTGACGGTTATGTAATGGCGGCCACCCAAAAATAAAAAGTTTACATCAAATTACGACCAACATAATCATTTGATCTCTACCACATTTTTCAGCAACATACCTTTGTTTACGAAGAATTTTCCGACCCAACTAAAAGGTCATCAGCCCAATAATTTGCGGATAGCGGCCTTGTATGTGTGCACATCGATTCCCCCTATCTATTCAAACACGGTGAAACCGAAATGAACGAAATTTGGTACAGAGGTAGCACTAGCAAAGGGCACCTCACTGTCATGTCTTACATAGCCGCCATCTTGACGAAAACGTAATGGTGGCCACCCAAATTTTGAAAGCTTGAATCAGATTACGACCTACCTAATCATCTGATCTTTACCAAATTTTGCAACAACATACCTTTTTGTGGGAAGCATTTTTTGACTGAACTACAAGGTCATCAGCCCAATAGTGTGCAGATTGCGACCATGTATGTGTGCAATTCGATTCACCGTATCAACTCAAATACGATGAAACCGAATTGAATAAAATTTTGTACAGAGGTAGCACTAGCAAAGGGCACCTCATATTCATGTTTAATATCCGTATAACACGTTGTATTTCAACAAGCTTCTACAACCAACATTCAATTATACCCCTTGAAAAGGATAATGAGTTATAACAATTCCCATGCATTTAGGAGAAAGTAGGCTATATGTTCTTTATTGAACATCTTGTTTTTTATTTAACGTCTGAATATGTAAGGTTAAGTGTACATAAACGCATGAATCCTGCAGTTCTAGCCATAAGATATTACATTACCTCAAGATATGTGTATTTCTTTTCTAAAAGATTCAACGCAAGCACTCCTATATAGTGTTTGGTGATCCAAACCTTTTATATTCTGCCTTTTGTATGTCTATATGATCCTTTTTGATAGTTCTTTTCAGTAAATATATTTTAATGACTGGTGAGAGAATTCTCATCCTAAAGCCATTATTTTCTTACACGTAGTGCAGCCTGCTGTAAAATAACAAGGCTCTGGCGTCCAAATAACTCCCGGGAGAAGGAATGATAGAGGAGTAACACCTCTGTGAAAAACCTTGGGCGAGCCGACCCGGTTGGTAGTCCCATTTAAGCGTCCCTTGCCAGGGTTACGGTGAAGACCACAACGGCAGCTGCATGGAGAAGTTGGAATTTTGCACAGTATAACTGGCGGAAATGGCAGTCCAGTGCTCGGGATTAATGGAGTGAAAGTTATCTGTTCCAAGGTTGGGACAGGTATCCGATGGGAGGAGACCGAACGGAGGCCGGGATAAGCTTCCAAATCCGTCTTCATGCTGAAGCAGGACACTGTCTTTTCCTTGGATAAGAAATTGTCCTGAGAGGCGGAGGCACCAATAGCAATTGGTCAACGGCATGGGAATGTGGAAGGCAACGGGAAACCACCAAATTATCTTCTCCAGGATAATCTTTAGCATGACTGGTCAATCTAAAGCCAAGGCCCCTATTCCCCGGCATCCCTTAAGTGGGCATGGGGTGTTAAGAATCTCCGGGCCAGTCATCAAAGGATAGCCACTTAGAATGTCCGTAGTTTATTTCAAAGTTGAAGGACCCCACAATGCCATCAGAGAAATGGAAAGACTAAAAGTTGACGTCCTTGGAATTAGTGAGATGCGCTGGCCTAATTCTGGAAAATGTAACGTCAATGGTTACCAGGTATATTATGTAGGTAATGGCAATCCCCACCATTAAAATGGTGTAGGGTTCATTTTCACCCAAATATTACTGCGACAGTGAAGACCTGTGTCCGATAGGGTAATTTTGTACAAAACCGTTATTTTTGAATATTATCCAGGTGTATGCTCCAACTTGAGATACATCAAAGTCATCGAAGCATTTTACACCCAAGTAAAAACGACCTTGTCTTTCACCATAACGCATGAGATTACCATTGTGATAGGCGATTTCAATGCCAAGGGAGGTCATGGTCGAGACGCTGATATAGTGGTAATTTCGGATTAGGGATTGGCAATGATCGAAGTGATGGACTGGTCCAGCTAAGCCAAGAGGAGGAGTTCATCATAGGAAACACTCATTTTCAGCTTCATCCACGTCGTCTTTACACATGGACCTCAAACGTCGACAATAATGTCAGGAATCTAATCGACTATATCCTCGTCAATAAGCGATTCAGAAATTCCCTAAAAAGTGTGAAGACATATCCTGGTGCTGATATTAACTCCGATCATAATGTTTTGTTAGCCACAACGAATTTGAACTTGAAAAATTATCCGCCAGTGAGGCACAGCAATCATTTTGCGATCCATAAGCTCCAAGAAATGATGTCCAAACAGCATTGAGTACAAAACTAGATTATATCCAGTCGAACAAGGATACATATAATATTGAAGAATTTAGGAACCAATTCAAATCCGCAGTGAATGAAGTGTGTCGAGAAAAACTACAGGCCACGGAGAGTAGGAAAAGCAAACCTTGGATGACATATAAAATTGTACAATTGAGCGATTGCAGAAGACCTTTCAAGAATAATGACCCGATAAAGTGCAGAGAATTGCAGAAATTGATACGGAAGGAAATCCGTACTGCCAAAGAACAACACCTTCAAAGGAATGTAGTGAAATAGAAGAACCGTGTGCAAAGCAAGACTCGTTCAACATGTATAAAGAGTTAAGCAAGCAGCTGGGATTTATAAGAGCAGAGGGATTAGGATTTTCATAAAGAGATATGGCATCATTCTCCCTAGTACTGAAGAGAAGTTGACAGAATGGAAGGACTACATTGAAACTCTATTCGAATACAACAGAGGTGATGATCATGGTATTCGAACGGGCGATGGCATAGCTATTACAAGAACTGAAATTGAACATGCTATAACAATATCAAGGAGTGGAAAGGCTCAAGGTCCAGATGAATTGCACATTGAAATACTAAAGCGTCTCTTTCCTTGCTGGCTGGTTTGTATAATAATATCTATCGAAGTGGATACATACCACATGATTGGCTCAAATCAACTATTATGCCGATTCCCAAAAAGACCAATGCAAAATGCTGCAATGATTATAGAATGATCAGTTTAATGAGTCGTGCCCTGAAGTTATTCCTTAAAATCCTGCACTTAAGGTTATACCATAAATGTGAAGAGAACATCGGTGGCACACAGTTTCGATTCAGGAGTGGTTTCGGAACACGGGAGGCATTGCTCAGTCTTCAGGCGTTGATTCAAGAATGTGATGTTCGTGTCGATGTTTACATGTGTTTTATGAACAAGCCTTTGACAATGTTCAACACGATAAACTGATGAACATTTTATGTGACCTGGGACTAGATGGACGTGACATCCGATTAATTGGAAATCTGTACTGGAATCAACGTGCTGCTGTACGTGTTGATGGTCAGCTGTCTGAAGAAGTATCGATTATGAAGGGAGTTTGCCAAGGTTGCATTCTTTCTCCACTCCTCTTAAACATCTATTCTGAAAAGATTTTCCAAGATGCTCTTGATGGAAAGTCTCATGGAGTAGTGGTAAATGGATCTATCATTTATAACATCCGATATGCTGATGACACTGTCATCCTTGCAACAAGTATGGATGATCTACAAACACTACTGGATTGTATTTCTGAAGAGAGTAATGCCATGGGAACACATTTAGATGAAAAAAATGTCAATGGTTGTTAGTAGAACCAAAGATGAAATTCAGGGCATTCTTACACTTGGTAATGAAAGAATTGATAGAGTTTCATCATATAAATGTTTAGGATGTCAAATCAATGATAACTGGGACATAAGTCAAGAAATTCGCTGTAGAATTGAGCAGGCCAGAAGTTATTTCATCAAAATGAGAAGAGTTTTGACCAGCCGTGATTTAAATCTGTCATTACGCACCCGACTACTTCGTTGCTACGTTTTTTGTGTCCTGCTCTACGCAGTTGAATCATGGACCCTTACCGAGGTTTTAAGTAAGAAACTGATAGCATTTGAAATTTGGATGTATCGCAGGATTTTAAGGATATCATGGACAGCTAAAGTCATAAATGTGGAAGTACTGCGGCGTATGAACAAAGACTTGAAAATTCCCAGTATCATGAAAAGGAGAAAACTAGAATGCTTTGGTCATTTCATGCGCAATAACAAATACCACCTCTTGCAATTAATTATCCAAGGGAAGATTGATGGCATTAGGGGTCCAACACGCAGACGAATACCCTGGCTGAAAACTTAAGCCAGTGGTTTGCACTTAATACAGTGTCACTCTTTAGAACAGCTATGGACAAGCAGTAGATCATGCTACTGATCGCCAATGTTTTTGGAGGACGAGGCACTTGAAGTAGAAGATGAAGAAGAAGGAGGAGAAAAGAAGGAGAAGAAGAATAAGAAGAAGAAGAAGAAAATATCCACAACTAATAGGTCATGCGCTTTTTAATATCTTGTGAAGCAATTAGGCTAGGGACTTGTATGAGGGGTCGTAGCACTTTGGATGACACCCCCTTTTTGGATGTATTTTTGAAATTATGACGAAGAGCGTAACTACGCTTTTGTTGATATTTCCTGAACCCATGATGGGATTTTGACCTGCAAGGTATTGTTGGACTCAGGCTAACGCCCTCTTTTTGAATGCATTTTTGAAATTTTCACAAAGGGCTTGACTGATTTTTTGTTGATATCTCACGAACCAATAAGGCTAGGGACTTGTATGAGGTGTTATAGGACTTGGGCTGACGCCCCCTTTTTAAATGTATTTTTGAAAGTCTGACAAAGGGCTTAACTACACTTTTGTTGATTTTTAAAATCCATGATGGGGTAACTATTTATGCCG
This sequence comes from Meconema thalassinum, assembly GCA_946902985.2. Taxonomy (NCBI): domain Eukaryota; kingdom Metazoa; phylum Arthropoda; class Insecta; order Orthoptera; family Tettigoniidae; genus Meconema; species Meconema thalassinum. Next base: position 258,556,606 of record OX336395.1, on the reverse strand, counting down.
GTAGCCGATAGCTAGCAGTAGACCTGGTTTATGTGTGTGTGTGTAAAGCGGTTTGTTGGACTGACTTTGGTCACTAGTCTCTCACTACTACAATCTGATAACTATATGAAAGGAAAGTGGCGAGATGAATGTGAACACTTGTTAGATGGCATTATTGCTGACCTTTGTGAAACAACATGCAAGCTAGCAAGTCTCATCCTGTTTGGTTCGTACGTGACAAAATGCAAGTTAATGTGAAACATTCCCCGACGCAGGTGTTTACCATGGACGTTAGACCTACACGTGTGTATGATAACAGGATGCTAAAAGGGTGAGGAAAAAATGATTATACATGCAACGTGACATATAAAGGCATGTCGTTAACATTTCCACTTGCACTTATGCGACCACCTTTGAACACGCTACAGCGTTGTGTGAAACACTTGGTCTTGTTTAGCAGTTTTGGTGTTGGTGGAAAATACTTGAAAGAGTTGTGAGTTGTTTGTAGATAACCAAATGAACATGCTACAGCGTTGTGTGAAACACTTGGTCTTGTTTAGCAGTTTTGGTGTTGGTGGAAAATACTTGAAATTGTTGTGACCTGTTTGTAGATAAACAATATACTTATCATGTCTGAGAGAGTGACCATTACACCCTTGAGCCCACGAGAAGGAAACATCAAGACATTACAAGTCAAGGTGAGGTTGGTTTTTAATAACATGTTTGATTTTTGTTTGATTTTTGTTTCATGAAGTGCATGTATTAACCTCAATTTGGTTTTTAATAACATGTTTGATTTTTGTTTCATGAAGTGCATGTATTAACCTCAATTTAGGTATTTATGGTGGTTTGTTTTTCATTTTTTTAGAAATTTGGAAAGAAAAGCTTTACCGCTATCCAGGGTGAAAACCTGAGACGTTCTAGAGTGGAACCATTGCCAGATGGTGAATTATTCAAAACTCAGGTAAGACTAACGTAAAATGCTATCCCCTTTTATCACTATTGAAACCCCTAGACAAAATGTATTACCTCTACATGACTGGGACAATGACTGCTTTTTGGTTAATGGCTGTGTATTGGCAATCGGCACAAGACCATAATTAATGTCAACCGGGAAAGTAAAGACAGTATTTTCCGTTTTTTTTAACAAAAATTTAAATTCAACTGATGTGTCGTTCCCTATGGACTTAACTAGTATCCACAGGTTTGAACAATATAAACTGGACTATTCTTGTTGGTTTATGGCCCGTAACAATGATGAAATGATGAATCCTCTTTATGCTACAAAAGAACCAAAACGACATGACATTCATTTCGGTTTATATATTGGTAAAAAGGGGATGTGAATGACTGATGCTTTATTAAAAATTAAATTAGATGGGTTACTGTTAGTGGCGACACATAGTATATTTTTTGAATGGTGTTTTGATCCTTTAATGCTAATTAACGTTAACGTTTTAGTTAAAAGTATTGATTGATTGATTGATTGGTTACATTGTTTGTGTGGTAATGCGCTACTAACGTAGTGAACAGACAGTGAACAAGCATACATTATGCTTTAAACTAGTCTGTGCTCTTCTGCAACGTTAATAGCTTACAATACAAACATTTTAGCATAACACATGGCTTTAATACCAAATACAAGAAGTGTGAAAGTCGGTTTACCACTTGGGTTTAATTTAAAGTCAGAAAACGATCGTTGGTTGACATTTGAAACATGGCCTGTACGTTTTTTGTCAGCACATAAACATGCTGCAGCGGGTCTCTCTTATTTGAACCGAGAAGATGTTGTGCGATGTGTGTTTTGTAGTGATGAACTTTCGCACTGGGATGATCGGGATGATCCCTTTCAAGATCATTTGCGATGGTCCCCTTGTCGTCCATATAGGCTTAGAAAGAAAGTGGGTAACATACCAGTGTATCCATTTTACCGAACCACTAGTCCATTCACTACTTCCTACTTTGCTCAATCACAAATAAATAATAGAGATGTATTACCAGCCAACAGAAGTGTTGATATATGTGATCCATATGGAATAGACAGTGTTGAATTTTCATGTGCTTTTGAAAAATTGGGAGTCCGCAAGACTAAAGCTCTAGCACATCCAGAGTTCAGGTCTGTTGAAAAACGTTTAGAATCTTATAAAAATGTTTGGCCATTAATATTAAAACATCTTGCAAAGGAGCTAAGTGACTCTGGATTTTTTATATTGGTGAAGGGGACAAAATAATATGTTTTCATTGTGGATTTGGTTTAAAGGATTGGCAGAGGACTGATGACCCTTCCGTGGAACACGCTCGTTGGTTACCCAACTGTAGGTACATTGTTTTGCTTAAAGGTTAAGAATTTGTGACACCATTCGTAAAAAAATCAACGTGAATTTAGCACAAGACATAAAGTGCCTTCAGAGTTAGTACACGTGGTACAATTACATGAGGCTGGAAAAAAGACTTTTCTCACCAACAGGTACGAAAGTGTGACCGACAATTATGTCAAATTTGTTATCAAGAAGAACTAGGTGTTGTATTCTTGCCTTATGGACACTTCATAGCCTGCATTAGCACTTAACACTTGTGTTATATGTAGGAAAGCAGTGTCTGCTACAGTTAGGGCATTTCTTTCGTAAATAGTATAATTTATTGACAATGAATGGTGCAATGAAAAATACGGGATTAATACAAGCAGTTGTACAGTGTAATAGACATGCTTTGCTTTTGTTTATAGACTTTTACAATGAATGTTCTGAATGCTATGGGACAAGCATGTGGCTTAGAGACAATAAAAAAGCTCAGCGAATTGCCAACGCATAATCCATTCCGCATTATGAAGATTCGGAAATTGAAAACAACATATGGTGATCGTGTACTTTGTGCATGAGAAAATTTTGAGATTTTTTTTCTACACGGTTTAATGATATGTCAGAGAATGTGTTTGAAGATGTGAATAATGGTATTCATCCTGTACACCTAATTTATGAAGGTTTTAAATGGTACGTTTTAATTAAATAAGTAAAAAAAAAACACAAATGTCAAATTTTAATGAAAATATAAGCCATGACAATGGACTGAAAAAAGGAAAATATGTGTGTATAAAACAATAATATTTGTCTTTCAAAATATTAACATGAATAAACAAAAAAGAAATGTATATAAAGTTTGTTAATAAATGGAATTGATGTCACAATGCTGTTTTATTTTACCGTATACAATTTTAGAATATTTAACTTTGCAGAGGTTGCATGATTATAATGTTGTCTTAGGTGTTATGTAAGTAGTTACATTATGATTAATTTCAAAATATAACATTATAATAACATAATGAATAAGATTTAGGTTAGATGAAGTTAGGTTGGATGGAGTTAGGTTAGATGAAGTTAGGTTAGATAGAGTTAGGTTAGTTACATTAGGTTAGGCGAGCTAAGTGTTATAGCTATACTAGCATTCTTAGAGAATATTTAACATTTTAATGTTTTTCTTGTTTTATATTGTAAATTATTAACTGTCAGGGTGACCGAGTTATTAAGGCGTTTGACTTAAGTTAAATTTCCAGTAAAAGCAAGCAAGGGTTTGAACCCCTGACCTGACATAACTAATGCCTAAACATGGCTTGGTGACACTGTATTATTATGATACTCGTTAAACAAACCACAGATAGAGTGTATTCTGAACATAGCTAGAGACTGTTGATGGTTAACAATGGCATTAACAATGTGGATAACAATTAAGAAAAACAGGCAATACACATACATTATTTTTATTTATTTAATGCAAGTACTTGTACAATAGTTACATAAAGAATACAACTCTCTTTTCTCTATTACTATTTAGTCCTTTTTTATCCTCTTGCAATATATCCTCTTGCATATCAAGGACAGATGCCCTTGTAGTTCAACCCCTTAAAACAACACCAGCACCACTTTTTGCATAGTCTGTGATAATGATTTCTCTTGAGACGTGGAAGATGGATTAAACGTAACTTTTACAACAGGGGTTAAACGTTGGTCAATAAACAATGCACTATTTTGTGTAGAAACATTTTTTTCTTGTGCTCGCTTTTTAGCATTGTCTTGATTTCTTGTCGGCACTAACAGTGTTTCATCTGGAGCACGACATTGATGACCACTCACACCTAAAACCTCACCATTTCTACTTTTTAGATTGGCTCTACATCTTGCTGACCTCTCTTTTGAGCATCGCCTAAATATTACTCTGTTTACATTCAGACGATTATAGTTATAAGATTAGCCTTTATAGAGTACACGTTGTTTACCTTGGTTAGTTGTAGAAAGTTCCATAGTAGCAAATAACCTGTTAGTATGATTTGTTCACTACAAAGGTTATCACTGTTCTGGTAATAGAATCATTTAGCGTTAGCTTTTATATTTAATATATACAGTTTAATGTGACAGCAAAAATGATAGCAAAGTGGTAGCAAAGTGGTAGAAAATTAGTAGCAAAGTGGTGTAAAAGAGGTAGCAAAGTGGTAGAAAAATGGTAGAAATGTGGTAGAAATTTGGTAGCCGAGTGTGAGGAAATGGTAGCAAAGTGGTAGCAAGAAGGTAGAAAAGTGGTAGCAAAGTGGTAAAAAGTGGTAGAAAAATGGTAGAAAAGTGGTAGTAAGGTGGTAGAAAATAGTTTATATATTTTTAAGACATAGTTTAAGCAGTTACCTAGACCCATTACACAATAATTTTAACACGATGAATCCCTTGTTCAATTTATTTGATTTCCCAATCGTGACCGGTATGCCCAGCTTGTTGTAAAGCTTGCAAGTGCTGGAGCCGTTGAATTAGCTTACGGGGATTGTTCCAGTATACAAATTTAATAAATGATTTTAAGGTGTAAACAAACCATCATTATTAACATCATCATCATTATCATCATTATGATCATTATCATCATCATTATTATCATCATCATCATCATCACTATTACTATATAGTTCTTTTTTATCCTCTTTCAATACCAGCTCTTCCATAGTCTGTGTTGACATTGATAGTGTTGAGGGTTTCTTAGACGTTGACAACTGTCCTAACATGACTTTTTGAGGACATGATAAGTGATTTTGAACAAACACTGCATTATTTTGAGCCACAATATATTTTTCTTGAACTTGCTTTTTTACGTTGCTTTGAGTATTTTGTCCATTTAAATGAGTATTATTTTGAGATTTAAAATTATGATCGTTTGAAATAAGTATGTTGGAGCCTTTTGTCAGAAGACATGGTGAGGCAGATGATGATTTGTTGTGAGTTGGCTGTGCTTGTGAAGTCGAAGATGGTAACATAGAAGTTAAAGATACAGTGCTTCAGATATTTCTGGCGATGAATTGAATAATGCTGGTGCACATTACTCTGCGAAAGATGGACGCACTGCCTGGTACATCCATTGCCCAAAATATATTGAAAAATCCAGCACATAAACCTTGTTTGACGCCCTCCTGGTGTAAAAGATGAGGCAAGAATTGTGACCTCCCCTAGTGAGGCGTGGAACTCGTTTTTTCCACAGGAACCTATTCAAGAAATTGTGGACTGCACTAACATACAAATGTCAAAACTACGGACGAGAAGGGTACGCTCGAAACTGTGACTGTGATGAAATAACTGCGTTATTTGGCCTATTCTATCTATCTGGCGTATTGAAGGTTTCTCATGTGAATGCGGAAGACTATTAGGCAATCTCAGCTTTATTTTTTCTAAATGTTCCCACTACTGTCAATCCTTTCTTCAGCGAGTCTAAAGCCAGGGTAATCGAAGAAAAATAATTATCCACATAATTATTATTCCAGTATTCTCAATAGGAAATGCTAGTAGTTTGACATCCTCTGCAGGCATGTTCGCAACAGAAGAAGGACCAACGGGTTGCTTTCCATTATAAACTTCCCTTTGGTATTGTGCCCGAATTTACCTACCATTACCTGTTGTATCCCACGAAGGAAGACAGCCGGATCGTAGAACCTGAAAATCCCCGGCTAGAAAATCCCCCAAGTCCTACTAACATGTGAATGGGATAAAAGGGCACAATTATATCTAACAAGGTGGCGTTCAGAATGACCATGGCCAAAATAGCAAAACAGCTCAGAGAACAAGAGATTTCCAAAGTGGAGCACCTCGGGAGCGTGGAATACTCCGAAACACCCAGCGATGGCCTTCTTAATACAACCTTCCATCACATCTATAAAGCATCACGCATGAAACATTTTAAAAGAAGAATAAATTTATTCAGTAAAGAAAGACATGGACAAATTAATCCCTGCATCCTTCTTGGAAAGTAATCAAAATTACCCCTCAAATAGGGTATTGGTCTTGAATACCAGTATCAAAATAACTGGTAATGCCAAAGAAAAACTAGCATTAATCTGGTGTCCAACTTGACACAAATATACAAAATGTATATACAACATTATTATAATTAATCAAAACACTAAATTCATGAATTAATATTGGTCGTCGGCTATCTACAAAATTATCGACCTAATTTTCATAACCATTGTCGAAGTATCACATCATCAATATTATTTATTAACAATAAATTAAATTATATAGGCTACATATGATACATCACGTAGAATTATACCTCATTTGCATTCTTTCATTAACTTTTAACTTGACTTGTTGCAACCTCTCCATTTGCACTTATCTTAATCATGATAAAATCTGACAAACATTTAAGCTAATCAGAAGTATAAATCCTCTTATTCGTTGCGAAACAGTATCAATAATAATTGATAAATAAATTTGCTGGCATTTGTTTAACAACTTTGTCGGGAATATTCTAACTATATATCACGATTGTAATCCAGTGTTTTGCTCAGTTTAATCGTCAGAGTGCTGAATATTCAGATGCCACACTCAAACATCTGGTTTATAATTCCATACTTGGATTTGCCTCAATAAATCTTTAACGTAGATTGTCACATAACCTTAAATACTTGCTTTCACTAGCACAATTCAATATTTTTAATACCACTTAACATTGTATTCATAAACATCAATTACAGTAATATCCATGATATGCTCGACGACTGACACACCCTTCTACTGGTGTTCCTATACCATATAGATCCAGAAATGATCTGCATTACACCTCGGTGACCACATAACCAAAGAACGATCTGCATTACACCTTCGTGACCACAAAATCAAAGAATGATCTGCTATCATTATTCAATACCGCACAAAACTGGTGCACACTCTTCGTAAATAAAATCTAAAACAAATTGAACAGTGTTCAAAACGTAGATAAAATAGTAGAAAAATTACCCTATTAAAGCTTCAAGCTTTGCCTTACAATATCTTAATATTTATTTTTCTAGACTTTTCCGAAGTCTGAAATAATAATTGCTTGTAAATGAGCGTAACGTAGAAAAACGTGGTCTAGATCAAAGTGGAAACTGATCAAAATCAACTATAGAAGGTTCAGAAGAACTCAAGAATATTTAGGAGTACTTCCTACACCATGAATCCAGCAAACAGAAGTATGTTAAAGAACTATTGATCCTTTAGGCAGTACTGGTAACATCTCTTGCACTTAAGAATAAAATGAAGTCTTCCTGAAAAAATAATAATTAACCAACATTATCCACCAAATCTAATATCTGAGAAATTCTACGTCCAAATGACATCTCGAAATCACACAACTATTTTCCTCATACAGAATATTAATTTCATCAACGTTGGATCATACTGAAGTGTATAAAAACACTCTCGTCCTCAATCAAAATGTTCAAGTGCTCAAGTTGCACCAAAATCGCTGTGCAATAGGCACGTAATAGTTCCTAGCTCTATCAAAAATACGTATATCTTCCTCTATGATGAGTCTTCCCGACAATGAAAATATGCATGTATCAAAAGGAAATACTACTAGAATACTCAAATATAATTGCCGAAACTACAGCAATGGAAGCGTTTGATTAAGTCGAACCTAAATCCGGTTGACCAGGAAGTCAGATACGACAAAGTATCGAACCTAGATCTCTGTCCAACCATGCTACATTTCACGAACAAAAATAATGGCAACTATGGTTACTTTTGAACAACCACTAAGCCACTACTTAATATACTGTAGTTCTTCTACCTTCTGCCGAGCTTCGTAGCGATGTTAAAAAGGTTATTAATAGGCCATGTTATTCCTCTCCATTCCCCACCATCCGACAGCAGTCTGGGTCTTGAACTCGGGAACTCCGTCCACACCAAGCCTCCCGACTCCAGCCTCACGATCGCCCGTGCCAAGAAATGGCGTCCGGATACGATTGCACGCACTCGTGTTTCCCGTAAGAAAAGTAACAGTACATAGCAGCTAAGAGATATTCGTTTGTAACCATATGTTATGCTCATCCCTATCGGAGATGCGTAAAACATTTTCTCATACAGTTTCTCTGTCCGAGACGTGAATAACGTGTTCTTGTAACACATGTTCAAACCGGTCACTTTAAAGAATCTCCACTATGCCGTGAAAGTAGTGCTTATGGCATATCTTAGCCCTCCATGGCTATCATGACTTAGTAATGTTCACATATTCCCCCTGATGTCCGAATAGACAACACGGTGTTCGGGAAAATGTACAGTTCTAACCCACGTATAGGGTATAAGTAACAATCTATTCAGAGATTCGATACCAGGTGTACAATGAGTAGAATCTCACTCTTGGCAAACTTTTCGTAATGTTGTCACTCGATAGCGTGTTCACTGCAGCAAGAAAGTATCAATGCGCGCTGCATGATAATGGCGATTGTCCTTGCCTAATAGCTTGAACTCCGAACACGACACTTACAATATTCATGATTCATACTAGTGCACGCAACATCGCACAGTATGTTATTTTCTCAATGTCCGTAAACTTCACGTTTATATAATTCGACACGACTCTACTACAACTCCCGTGTTTGTAAAGTTCCTAGTTGGAATTACATTATGATCTGGGGTCGAGTAGTGGTGGGTCGCTCCGCTCGAAAACTTCCTACCCCCGCTCTCTAAGGTTGGTCGCTAGGACTGTAATATATGTATCTATATATCTTTTCCAACTTCTCATAATAACATAAACACTTGCATTTACATTCCAGCATTTTAGCAAGGTGTTTGATAATTATATTACTGCGTAAATCGCTCTGATTCGCAAATAAACATTATAATCATTTCTCACCTGATTTTACGTCATGAATCCTGCAGTCCAATAGTGTCATAGCATGTCCATTCCTTCTTTCGGTTTTCGTATACGTTCGCGGGACATCGGCTACCCTCGGTTCCATCTTGGCCTACATCTGAGATGCGATGGTGACTCACCTTATGATCCCACACAAAGTACCGCTAGAAAGTCGTCAGTTAGTGGCGCGCAGTCCATAAATGAATGGTACAGTATGTATGCTTAATCTCCATCAGAGATTATATTTAGATGCCATATTAGGACTGTTCTGAGCCTCCGTGGCTTAGGCGGCAGTGCGCCGGCCTCTCACCACTGGGTCCGTGGTTCAAATCCCGGTCCCTCCATGTGAGATCTGTGCTGGACAAAACGGAGGCAGACAGGTTTTTCTCCGGGTACTCCGGTTTTCCCTGTCACAATTTCATTCCAGCAACACTCTCCACTATCATTTCATTTCATCTGTCATTAATTTTATTATTGCCCCAGAGGAGTGCGACAGGCTTCGGCAGCCGGCACACTTCATATCCTCACCGCTAAATGGGGGCTTAATTCATTCCATTCCTGACCCGGTTGGAGACTGGAAGCAGGCTGTGGATTTTGATTTTCATTAGGACTGTTCTGATTTAAACATTTAATTATTCTTAGGACTGGCAAAACTAAAGTATCTTTTTATGTAAATACTAGCAGAAGTACCCGTTCTTCGAACGGTGTTCGGTGTTAACACCAGACATTATCTATTGAGCTACTGTTGCAATGGTTAGGGGTTTGTCATTCCTTCATAAGTTTATCAGAACGAAGTTAGTTATCTGGGAATATCACACACACTGTTAATTTAAGGGCCTTAAAATGTGGTTTTCGGAGACCCTTTATAGACTCCCGAATTTTGTGTCTCATATTGAGAAGCGCAACATATGCTTTGGTCATCCTTCTAGGATAATTTTGTATTTCGCCTATTTCAGCATGTATTTTGAGAAGTTTTCCCTATATCCACCCTTCTACTGTGTGAAAAGTACGGTGAAGAGTTTTATAAATGATTGGTGTATTGACTCATGGTTACCATACCTAACTTTACGATGCACCAAGCATCCGAACACGAGTTATAGACGTAAATAAAGTTACACAGAAAGACAGACAGACAATTCTATTGTCTACAACGTATCACCCAGATATCCAAATATGGGTATATCTACCATACGTATCAAACAAAATCATCCTTACGATGAACCCGTATGTCGACCAAAAAAAGATTAGTTAAAATGTGCTCTCAAACTAAATTCACCTAACGTGTACTTCCTGACGTCAAATAGAATTGAAAGCCTCGTAGACGAAACGCAATACATGTCACATAAGAACTTACCCTCTACATTGGGTTAGGTCCCCAGACACAGGAAGACCCCTTTCATAAATTATAAAGGCTTATGGTGCATGAAAATTCAGGTTCTTTAGCCTCAAATGGCCCTAATACCTAAAAGCCGCAAAAAATGCTGATTCAATTCAGGAATTTTGGGAAATAATGTTGCTGTTTGGATATATAATAGACCTTCTGTACTATATGTCGCACGTGAAAATTGCATGAAAAAATTCTAGGTTACCACTTGACCCCCTTAATTGCATTGATGAATGATACAGTCTACGTTGGTTCCATGATAACCTTATAGCCATTTGCAAACTTTCACAGACATGTTAACAAATGGAGTGACATTGCTTCTTACAGAAATTGATGTAAAGTTGGATAATGTTGTCATGGTTACCGATTTGCATTCCTTCGTTAGTATGTTAAATTCAATTAGTTTTCCGGGAATATTTCAGAAACTGTTGGATTTAGAGCCTTATAATTTAGTTTTCGAGGACCCTTTAGGGCCCCCGAGTTTTGTTTCTGGCACCGAGGGGCTTTGTCTCGTCGTTGTACTCCATAATATAATACTACTACTACTACTACTACTACTACTACTAATAATAATAATAATATAATATAGGGATAGGAATATAATAGACCTGCAATACCACACCCGCAGCTGTAAATCGCGTGAAAAAAATCTAGAGTACCCCTTGACCCCCTTAAGCGTATTATACGTATTGATGAATTTTACAGCTTATTTGGTTCTGTGATAACCTTCTAGCCGTTTGCAAACTTTCACACTAATGTAATTAATGGAATTGCATTGCGTCTTACAGCAATAGATGGACCTCTGAGAATCTGTTGCGTTGGTTACCGGCTTGCATTCGTTCATTAGTTTATGAAATGAAATTAGGTTTCTGGGAATATCTCAAAACATGGTTGGTTTTAGGGCCCTAAAATGTGTTTTTTCCACGAGTTTTGTCTCTCACATGAGGTGCCAAAAATGAGCTTTTTCTCGTCCTTCTACGCCTATTTCAGCATGTATTTTAAGGGGGTATGCCCCCTTTTATGAGAGGTACGGAGAAGAGTTACATCAATGATTAGTGTCGTGCCTCTGATGGATATCTGTACCAAATTTTACGTTGATACACCCAGTCGTTCTCGAGTTATAAGGGAACAAATTTGTCCACAGACAAACAAACAGACAGACAGACAAAAAATGTATTTTCGCGCGCATCCATCATAAAACAGTCTGAAACGCGTAAACAACTCAAATTTCCGTAGAAATTCAGAGAAAAACACACACATTTTCATTTTTCTATATAGAGAGATCTACTGCACCGCTCGGTGTTGACCGTGTTTTATTGCACAGATTCTGGTTTTACTCGCTAACCGTTGGAGATATACGAAAAGTGATAAGGACCTTTCGGATAGAAAATTAAATGTTAAAGCTCATGTATACCATCAAAAGTTTGCTATTGTTTAGCGTTCTCTTTTTATTTGAAAAGGAAATGTGAAACTTTGAAACCAAAGGGTGTAGTGACGTCACAAATGTCGGTTTTACTCGCTAACTGTTGGAGATACACTAAAAGTGATAAGGACCTTTCGGATAGGAAATTAAATTTCAAAGCTCGCATGTGCCATAAAAAGTTTGCTATTTCCTACCGTTCTCTTTTTATTTGATATGGAAGTATGAAATTTTGAAACCAAAAGGTCTAGTGACGTCTCTAAAATGGTCGCCATTTTTTATAGTGCAATATTTCGAAATCAAAAGTATTCTATATGTAAACCTGGTAAATCAGCTACATCCGTGCAAAATTTTATTTAAATCGGACCAGTGGTTCTTGCGTTATTGAGTAACAGACAGACAGACAGACAGACACACACCATCTCATTTTTATATATTAGTATGATCTATTAGATACTTCACGAAAGCAAGTAAACGCATTACCGTCCCTATCAAAACAATGATTTGTGTATAAAACTAAAAAAAAACAAGGTGAGCGAAAATCTTGCCCGTGACCAAATTACACTGCGGCCACTGCCGGATAAATATAGCTTCCCTTGCTCCTACTTTTATATAAAAGCCAAACTGGTCGTGACCCAACTGTGTTTCTATCAGTATTTCCATCTTCTTGTAAATAATTCTAGGCAGTATCTTTGATAAATAAGTCATCAACCTGTTTGTACGATAATCTTCCTATATGTCAGCTCATGTATTCCCCGTTAAAGGGATGGTAAGATTCTTTACAAAACTAGAGGATACTTCAACTTTCTTATAAATCCTACGTACCAGGCGAAATAAACTGATTAGACCTTATTTCCCATACAATGTAGCAACTCAGTCGTAACATCATCTACTCCTTGTATTTTCTTGCTGCTACCAGTGCTCTATAACATTCTGATCTCAATAATAAATCTTCATCTCATCCTCATCAATTCCTGCTCCCTTTCATCCCGTGATTCTCAATCTCTTTATGTCTATACAAACGCTCTATATAGGCTTCCTGTCTCTTGATCTTTTCTTCTCTAACTGTTAGAGGTTTTCTATTTGAGTCCATAATATTACAGCACATAGGCTTCCTTTCCCCACAAGTACTCTTAATTCTTCAAGAAGCTGTGTCTACTCTTCCAACTTTCAGACAATATTCTATAATGGCACATTTCTCTCTCAAATATATTTCTTTCGCTTCCTTGGGTTTCATGATTACCTAATTTTCAAGCCTCCCCCTTGTCTTCTCCTGCATTCTTGTCTCTTCGCCTTTCGACCATTAATTCTAGTGTATCCTGAGGGATCCACAGTTCTATACCAATGTATTCTTCTGCTGATTTTATTTCAATCTTCAAAATTGCCAATTTCTTTGTATTTGAGGTTTGTATAGGATTCTTCTTTAGTCCTTCTCTTAAATCTTTTGTTCATATTCCGTTTCAATTTTTCTAGCGCCCACTTTTTTGGCTTTTGGCTTTCTCCAGTTTCGTTAGCTTTAATCTGAATTCCATAACAATAATTCAAAATCTTTGCTGAAAACTCTGGGTTTCCATTTAAAAACCCTTCCCAATTTGATTGATATTTGTCTTTCCACTGTCACTGATTCTTATTAGGTTATGACAATAATCCGCGAAAAAGATAACCTAGTTAACATAGAAGTGATTATCCATCCATAAACAATGCGCAAATCCTCGATGACTGGAAAAGAGCTAAGGTAGGTCCAATATTTACGGGAGGGAGCAGACTTGAATTACGCAACTACGTCCTTCATGTATAACCAGTTGGAACATCTAATTTGTGGGAACAGTGGTGAAGTTTATCATGGTTTAATGATAGGCAATATGTATTTCAACAAGGATACTCATGCGAAAGCCAGATGCTATCGCATTTTCAAGATATCGTTAGATAATTGAATTTAATTCGACGTCGTGGTTATTGATATTGCGAACGTGTATGATCTACCGCATGACATGCTACTCTATGAAAAAAGCTGCTGAGGGAGACGCACTCATGTGCTACAGGTAAAGAGCAACGAGCAAAGTGAACATTCCTCCCCTCTTGCTCCCGCTGTAGCGCATGGACTCACCTGCATACGAAAACATTTCCGTACGCATGCGCCATCAGGTAACAGTTGCGGTATACTCGCGGCTGTCCTCTATTATCGCTACGGTTAATGCTCCCCTCCCTTTCCCATAACTTGGAACCTGAAATATAAGTTCCTTTTAACTACTGAGTCTTTTAGAGGTGCAAAAGTCTTACTATTAAATGAGTTGACACGGTTTCCTCACACTTGAACACCCTCAATTGCAAACTGACTGCGCCAGAATTTGATTCTGCAGCCTTGGACACAGCAGGCCTGAACGTTACCACTACGCCATGCAGCCATTCCTACCACGTGACCACTTCCAGATTCTGTGTGTCTGTGTGCGCGCGCAGCGCAGTGGCGAGCACATTGGCTGTCAGATATGGAGACAGCGGTCGCCAATTCGATCAATCAGTCTCTATCTGAGAGCCTTGCAGAGCTGTGCAATTCTTTTCGGTAGCTATTGCTGTGTTAACTGATAATGTCGGGTGTTATTGTGCGTGTTGGTTTCTACTACATCTGGCGAAAATGACAATGACTATATCGAGTTCGTACAGCAATTGGGATAGATAGCGAGATTCAAACAACTGTGCGCGATTTGTCCTTTTGTCCTCAGCAGTGAAGCCTTGAAATCTGCAAAACTTCATCATTTAAATACATTCCTACAATGAGTAAACGGCCAACTAATATGTTCGCTGGAAAATTAGGAAACATGAAGAAAAGAACATTCGTGAAACCTTGTACGGCATATGAATCGTCTGGAAAATCCCTTGCAGTTTCATTTGAGGTCTCACAGTTTATCACCAATAAAGGAACCTAATAAGATTGATGAAACCCTATTGAAGCCATGTTTGATAAACGAAGTCGATCATGTTTTTGAGGTTTGATGCTTCTAAGATCACTGAAATTCTCCTAGCGAGCGATACTGTGAGGCACGTATGTGGTTCATACACAGTGTCCAGAAAGTTCCTCGCTAAACATTGACAGTATTTTTGGATATCTCAACATTGCTGGAATATATGTATTTGTCATTCATAACTGTGGAACTTTGGTGCTCTATCGTAGGTAATTTTTGAAACACCTTTCTTTAGAGCTGACCAAGGAACATATTGAGCAACGAGCTTCACTAACGTTCTTAACATCAGATCTTCAAGTCCGAATAAAGCGTTTGAACACAGTTTTAAATGGAGTAGCTGACGAAGAAAAGAGCCAGCCGAGAGAAAATTGCCGAGCTGCTGGACGGTGTGAGAAGAATGATCACAAAACGCAAATGGCGTGTGTAAAGTACGACAAACTGATTTGTAAACAACATGTGTATCCCATTGTCAGTGTTGTTACCAATCACTGATCTAAGACATGCAAAATTATGAATGTAAGAGATGAATTTCATTATTCTATTCTTATGTGTAATTTGTGTAATATATAGTATCTGAACAATTGTTCGCCTCTATCATTGTCGCATCAATTATAGCTTTTTATTAGATCTATTGGAAATAATGAACTATTGAAATATAACTGAAGATCATGTTTGATGTTGACTTTTTATGTAGAATAAATAAATTTAGTGCTCATAATAAAAATGGAGCTGCAATAAACCTATATTTCTGTAGTATCAAACATAGAATGGAGGATGGATTGGGCAACAATTTTAATTTTCTACCTACAATATATTATTAGATTCTGATATAAATAAAACATGGCATTTTGCTTCTTGAAAAGAAGGAGATTGATTACATATAATGATTAACTGTTTGGGTAAAATTTACTCAGCGCGTGCCAATACCTTAAAAACAGAGCGTGCGTCCTCACAGGTTAAATATATACCGTGCGTGTGAAGAAGATATATCTAGGAGAATTTTTAGTGTAGTCGGTGACATACGGACGTTTGTTCGTTTGATGTGCCTTGAATTGCCGCTTGGTGCAAGGTTTGAATAATAGTGCATGGGTACAAGTCCCATGTAAACCCTTTTTAACATAAACCATTTTAAATGTATGCATCGTTAAACCTTCAGTGTCGTCCATGACGTCAGGGATGCCTCCATTTTGTTTAGGAATTGTGACTTATACTACTCTTCTGGTCATTACTACCACGCAAGGCTAACAGATGTCATTTGTACGAGCAGAGTAGTCCCCTTGTAAAAGTACTATTATTATATATAGATGTCTGCTTAACCAGAAAAACATCCTTACCTCTCGAAAGGCTTAATAATCTCCACTTGTCTGAATCTTTCATTGTACATCATGAGAGTATCATGTTCGTCTCATCAGAGAACTTTCAGTCTTGCAGAAATGTGAACTCTTAAATTTCAGTTGTTTCTTTGAGTAGATAACTCGTTTCCTACTATGCTCTTAATACAATGCTCCAGCAACAGAAGTAAGATACAGCAGCATACTTAATTTTTCAGGGAAACGTAAGGATTGCGATTTTATAGAATTAGTTCGAGAGGAGGAGGCCAACAGGTAGCAGAGGCATCATGAGAAAATGGCCAACAGGGAGCAGAGGAAACGTGAGCGGCTGGAGGCCAAGGAGAAGACGCACAGGGAGAAAGCTGAACATCGATCGGTCCTACGGCAGAAGATTGACGAGTTGTTGAAGAAATATTAGCTATTATTAATTATATGTATTATACTATTAGGGATTGTATTATGAAATATATTATTCATAAAATTTATTCTTATGTTTAAGTATATATGTGTATATACTAGTGGACCTGGCAGACGCTTTCCTGCCCGAATATATAGAGCGGATTCACCAAACATATTTGAATTTTCGATTAACTACATACTAAGTTACATTTGACATTGCTTTTTCAAGAAAAAACTCAAATCATTTCTATGGCAGCCTTCGCCAAATGATAATTCGACATACATCACGGTACTAAAACATAAATATGATTTATTCTCAGAAAGTCAACTGTTCCTGCACTCGGAAGAAACCACTGCCAAGGGGATGGGACTGGTAGAATTAGTGGGGAAAGAAGATCCTGACAAAAATAATCAAAACATTTCTAGAACCTGATCGCAACGCCACATACCGGGTCCAAAAGGGAATCAACCATACAGGGACCCACTCAAACTAAGCCACATGTTGTTTATTTTCGATGAGCTGTTATTGAAGTGTCAAAACAACGCCAAGCTACGATGCGCATATTTTGTGCATGTTTTGAAGCCTACGTCAAATACCAACAACTCTACAATCATCGCCCACCTATGACACAAAAACATAACTAAGAATTATTCTCAGAAAGTCAATTATTAATGACGTTTTCAGAGGAAACCTCTGCCAAGAGAAAGGGCTTGGGGGAATCAGTGGGGAAAGAATACCCTGTTGAGCTGAGACTAAGTTTTCACTAATGCTATCGGTTTCCATGGCGACAGTGTTTGTTTTGTTGACTGTATCTTGTGGTTATAAAATGGTGTTCATCCTACATTTTCGTCGCTACGCCACCTACCTGGTCCAATTGTGAATTTAAACCATACAGGGATCCACTCAAACATGCATAAAAATTTTAATCAAAATCGGTCCAGCCGTTTAGGAGAAGTTTATTAACATACACACGTACACAAGAATATATACAGGTCATCAATAAATAATGCCTAGATTTAAAAAGGTCATAACATCGAAACCTTTCATGTTAAATAAGTGATTCGTTCACTGTGTGGTAACTGGTTGGCACAAGTTTTGTTGAATGCATTAGCGTGACCTTGGTATGCGTGGACTAGTTGCCTAACGAAATCCACGAGTACGTGATTCTCCCAAAGTCAATGTGTGGTGCGGGTACTTTATGACCAAGTTATTGGACGTTCCTTTTTCTCTGGAAAAATAATTACAGGCATCGACATGATTGACAGTTTGTCTTCCCTCAAGTAGTAGACTGGACAGCGTGGGGCTCCGCCTGACTACGTTGGCGCGGTGCGCGATACACTTGATGCACGCTTTCCAAACGGTTGGATTGGCAGAGAGGCCTCCCAGAAGTCCAGAACTTACCCATTTGGATTTTTTTTCTGGGAGTTCATAAAAATCGTTTTGTACGCAGAAAAGATTCATGATTTGGTACATCGTCGCGAGTGAATCGCTGCCTCCATCTGTACTGTTACTCCAGATATGATTCAATGCACGTGACACGAAGTGGACAACATATTAGAAGTGTGCAGAGCAACAAAGGGAACTCACATTGAAAGGTATGAAAAAAAAACCTTTTCCACGCATTTTAAGGCTAAAACCATTACATTACCTTCAATATTTTTTTTAAAGTGATTATTTAAAATCTAGGCATTATTTTTCAATGACCCTTTACAAAGATATATAATTATATATATCTTGCGGCAGACATTGGAAAACGAAGATGACTTCTACCAACTAGTTCTAGGCTTTACACACCAGATCATGAGGTACGCAGGAAAACTGAAGAATATACCGTGGATTCAGCAAGTCAAACAAAACATCGAGAAGAACAGCAGAAGTCTTTGACAGGAACCAATTTTGATGTAGGGTAAATGGATGGATAGTAACGCCCGAGAATGATATACCAAAGAGACCAGGAACCAAGTGGATTGAGGAATGGAAGAAGGCCCACGGACAGAGAATGAGAGCCGTATGGAAGATCAGAAAGGCTAATCATGCAAGTACTGCGTGATCCATCTGGTTCCATTCGCACATAATAATAATAATATATCAGTATATAAAAAAGGACCTGTGTATCTGTTTGTATGACCGAGATTAATAAACTCGGACACCGTTTAATCAATTTCATTGAAATTTTTTAGGGTTGTAGTTCTCACCCCCAGGAAGGTTCTTGGCAAGCATATTATTAAATAGCCCTCTCCATTCATGATCATGACATTTTACTCTGTTGTCTATTGAAAATTCATCTCTCTATGAACAGTATCCAATGGATGGACTTTTATCTATGTGGGCGTCAAGAATGTGTTAAAAGTATCTCAAATCTAATGTCTTCGTGGCGTTCAGTTGAGAATGGAGACCGTCAGTCCTTGGACCGCTCCTGCTTCTGATCTATATAAACGACATTACTTCATCAATCACTAAATGCAAACACCACCTACTGTATATGCTGATGATGTACAACTCTACCTGCATTCAGCACCAGGAAAACTATCGGAAGCGCACTCTCCATCCTGATCCTGAGCTTTATCTTGGCAATGTAGCTTTGCCTGTTGTTGCTACCTACCGGTTCCTTGGGCTCCTTTTCGATAATAAGTTAACGTGGGAGTCAAACGTTCAGTGTTTGAAAACTGCCCGTGCTAAGAAGCTCAATATTTTGCGTTTTTTTGGCGGCACATCGTGGGGGGCGGACCGCACGGTGCTCCTACGTTTCTACAAGGCACTGATTTTATCTCTATTAGATTATGGCAGTGTAGCATATGGTTCGGCCCGTAAGTCAGTGCTTGTTAAACTGGACAGTGTCCACCACGACGGTGTGAGGCTGTCGACGGGAGCCTTTCGGACGAGCCCAGTCGTCAGCTTGCTCGCCGAGGCTGGCGTACCTCCTTTACACCTGAGGCGCCAACAAGTACTGCTGACCTATGCTGAAACTATTCGACAGATGCCACTTCATGCAAACTCTCCATGTTCGTTTTCCAATCTGAATCGCCGGCAGTATGATGCGCGCGCCCGAGCAACTCGGCCGGCGGGGATTCGCTTGGATGACTTATACCGGCAGTTTCGATTTCCTGCTGTCTCCTGTATCGTCCGAGTACCTAGCAAGGCCCCTCCGTGGATGGTCTCTCGCCCCGATATCATCCAGGATCTGCACACCGGCCCCAAGTTGGACACGGCCTCCTCCGTCCATCGGAGTCTGTTCCAGTCCGTGGTGAGCCGGTATCCAGGATCAGGGCTTCTATTCACGGACGGTTCGAGGGTAAACGAGAAAGTAGGCTGTGCTTTTGTGGATGAGGATCATAAATTTCTTTTTTCACTTCCCGAGGCATGTGGCGTGTACACAGCGGAGCTCTATGCCATCTTAGAGGTTCTGCGGTACACGTTATCAGACGATCACCAGCACTTTCTTGTGTGTACTGACTCTCTGAGTGCGCTGCAAGCGATTGATGTGTGTTTCCCGAAGCATCCGTTGGTCCAGCGTGTGCACGACCTGCTTGTCAGTGCGTGTAACGCGGGAACCGGGGTGACCTTTGTGTGGCTTCCCAGCCACATGGGTATTGCGGGAAACGAGCTTGCTGATCAGGTGGCGAGAGAGGCAGTCGCACTGCCCTCGCTACCCTATAAGGTGCCTGCTAGTGATGTGCGCTCTCAGTTGCGGCATTCGATCATGTCGCATTGGGAGGAAGCGTGGCATGCCACTGAGAGGCATCAAGGAGACAACGAAGGTGTGGAAATCTTCCTTCCGATCTCTCCGGAAGGAAGCTGTGGTACTCTGTCGACTCCGGATAGGCCATGGGATTGCCACGCACTCCCACTTGCTAAAGAGAGAAGACCCTCCTTTGTGTACTTGCGGTGTCCATCTAACTGTGGCACACATTCTCTTGGAGTGTGTGGATCTGGCCGATCTGCGAAGGACTCTTAAACTGCCTAATACCCTCTCCCTTATTCTCCGTGATGACGGGCCGTCAGTAGGCCTCGTCATCCGGTTCATGAGGGAGAGTGGTTACTTTCTTAGGTTTTAATGTTAGTTAAGGCTTTTAATTCAGGTTAAGTCTGTTTTTTGTTTTTTATTGTGTTCATCTATTTTAATGTTCACTCTGTCTTATTTGTATTATTGTGTTTTACCATCCACCTTTTATTCTTTTTTATTCAAATAAGGCATTATTGTTGGGGCTCACTGTCTATTTTATATAAACCATTTCCGTTTCATCCATAGCAGTGAGCAGTTTTTATCTTCATCATTTCATTTCACGCCATTTCATTTCATCAGGGGCCGATAACCTCGATGTTAGGCCCCTTAAAACAACTACTATCATCATCATAACAGGATTCACTTATATGGACTACGACTCAATGAGGCTAAAACCCAAGCAATCATAATCTCCCACCCGAAAATCCTCCTAAAATTAAAAAATGAACACACTTTACCAAAATTATGCTTGTGCGATTCCCCAATCGAATTCCGGGAATCAGTTAAAAATCTATGCATTATAATAGATGAATATCTTTCCTGGATGCAGCACGTCTGCAATGTTTCCAGAAAAGTATTTTCCGCATTGAATTCACTTAGAAGACTCAGGAATATTTTCTCTCGTGTATTAAAAGAACGACTTGTTTCCTCTCTGGTATTGCCTCAATTTGATTACTGTGATTTGGTATACAAAGATCTGACTGTTACTCTTAAAAACAAACTCCAGTCTGCACAAACTGCCAGTGTACGCTACATATACAATTTACGGTATTACAGTATGATCATGTCACCCCCGCTTATGAGCAACTTAACAGGTTACGTCTAAATCAACGCCGCGACCTCCGTTCCTTATACCTTCTTCAACAAATACTCTCAACTTCCACTCCAGCTTACCTGCATTCTCAGTTTCACCGCTTCTCATACGAGCATAGTTTTGGAACACTGTAAAAAAACGACACTCTCATGCTGATACCCATGCTCGGCACAGTAGGCTATACCAACTCCATCGTTGTTGCTACTGCACGACTTGTGGAACAATCTGCCTCACTCTGTCAGAGGAGCAACCCCGTCCAGCTTCAAGCGGCGGGGCCAGCAGTACATAAACACTAAGTAAATGGAAGTTAAACTCTACAAACACTGAATAAATGAATTCGTATGTCGTATTACAGATATTCTCACAATTTCGTATTTACTCTCTATTTAGACATCTAAATAACCTTCAAAATACACTGCAAGATTAATCTTGCTCATGACTAAGGGCTCGGATGTTTATGACCTAAATATGCAAGCAAAAATAACGTCAAAAATGATGAAATATAACTCAAAAATGTCAAAATATAACGTAAAAATGACTGATTTTAAATATGGTCGTTTTTCTAGCCTACTTTCGATTTTTGTAAAAAATGTACGAAGAATCTTTTGACTGAACTACAAGGTCATCAGCCCAATAATTTTCGGATGGCGGCCATGTATATAAGAAAAATGTATGTTATGTTAAGAAAGTGTGCGACTATGGCTCATAAAATAGTGTTGGGTATCGTTTAACCCTTCCCCTCCAACATTATGCATGAGGCTATGACACAATAGTGGCTTAATGTACTATTTGGTAAGGACTAGTTTTCAATTTTAGGCCACTACTGCACTCATATATTATCATTGTGGTTGAAATTGTAATCATTTATAATCCCTAAGATACAAACTCTCTCAATATTGTGACACACGGATTATATACTGTGCACCAACGTAGGACAGGACTTAGATCAAACTTTCTTGGCTGAGAATGGAATCCAGATGAAAACTGATCCACTGAGAAAGACAGCATAGGTTGAATGTTTCACGCCTGTGATTAACAGTGGGATAGGATACTTTCGTGAAAACAAATACCAATGTCTCTGGGACACATTTTATTCTCTCCATTTATATTGATTAGTATTTATAAAATATATAATGCAGGAACATCATACAGGAAGATTCTTTTGCTGGGGAGGGGACGGCGACCAGCTGCCAGGCGCGCTCCTTCCGCCAGCCATCCGAGCTCATGCCGCGGATAGCGCAGAAGGAAACTGTAACAAAGTACTTTAATTAATGGTAAATTCACCAGCAAATAATGATTAAAGAACTTACCTTTTTATAGAAGATGCTGAAAATGTTCACCTACAGCTGAGAGGCGATGTACTGTGTAAATAAATGAGGGTTTACACGTTGTAATCCACTTCTGTTGTGAGGGCTACCTGCTGCTGTATATTGTTCTCCAGCTCCACTAGAGTGCGGGTAATTGATCTGTAAACTTTATATTTTAAATGACCCCACAATTATACATCAAACGGGCTTAGGTCCGTGCTTCAATTAATTACAGTTAACACGCAGGGGGGGGGGGGGAGCAGGAGTAGCTAATATAACGATGTAACTTCCAAAGTTACTGTCTGTCGGCTGAAGGAGAATATTTTCAGCATCTTCTGGGAAAAGGTAAGTTCTAACCTTTAACTAGTGACGTGAGGCCATCCAGATTCCCAAGAATTTAAAAAAAACGTGTGCATCAATTAAATCTTGCAAGAAGCTGTTGTTTATGTTACCTTCTTACCTGTGCGCTGACACTTCACACCCTCGTTGATGAAAGCTTAATGACTTTAATGACCCTGGTTATCTCGCCTGCGCGGTATCCGAGGCCCGAGCTCGGTTGGCTGGCGGAAGACACACGCAGCTGGCCCCGCTCCAACAAAATAATCTCCCTGTATAATAAGTATGAAGTATGAGAACAGGATATTAACACCTTTGAAACACTGCGAAGTTTGACTTTGTGGATCCCGGTGCTGATAAAGTTTCTTTTTTTATTTTATTACAAGATAATATCCTGCAAGTCAGTGATCATGTTAAAACTATCTTGCGCTATGTTTTATTAAAATTAGAACATAATTCAACAGCCTTTGCCATTCCAATGTACACCCTCTTGAAGCTGACGTTTGTCTGAATGGAATGACAAATTGATAAGGCAACTCTTCAGTCAGTCAACACCAAGCTCTTCTGGATAAGTTGAAGAAATGAGGACCTCATGTTCTATAGAGTTCTAAACTTGGGTATCCATAGTGTTGAATCTGATTGTAAATGTTTTGACACCATGCCTACCACACTGGTGCAATGCACATCTCTACAAACAATGCAACCTTTGAGTCTGAACATTATCAATGTTTAGGTATGTATGTTGGATGAGGTGTATATTGACCAAACATACCTTCAAATTAATTCTTTTATGATTCAGGTTGACGTCAAAAGTACTGGAACGAACCGCATGAAAACTTGTATTTCAATAGAATGTGGGCTCCTCCTCAAATAAAATTAGGCTACAGATCATTTAACTATAAGAGTTGAGAGGGTTTGACAGGAATTCAAACTTTTTCGTGGTTGATTTTTTATCCTGCACCATGATCAGCTCTCAGATGTCTCTCTTCATGATCTATGCCCATTGATGCCTACCTTTTGTTTCTTCCTGCCTGCTGGTGACTAAGAAGCCTTACTTTATCGATTTTCTGAGGTGTTCTCTCCCAACTTGTTTTACACTCTCTTACATTCCTATTATTGAAGCATTTACAGCTTTCTCTAATGTAGACCAAGATCGTGGGTTCAAACCGAGCCAAATACGTCAGATTTTTAAAGAGTATTAAAGATCCCACAGAATGCCTTCCTTCGGAGGGGAAGTAAAGCCGGCGGCCCCATGTCATAGATTTATGGCATGTTAAGGAACTTTCCACTAACTTCAATTATGTGAAGCTAAATTTGTAGGTATGAATTGATTAATGCTTTATTAAGTTCCAACGTTCTTCACCAGTTGCCGGTTGCGGCGGCATCTAGTATCCAAGTTCACGGCTAGGTGTCGTTGACGGTAGCATTTGGTACCAAAAAAGGAACTACTTGAAATTGTCTGCAGTCCTTACCTGAATTAGAGATCACACACACAATTAACAACGGTTATCAGAAAGATTCTACACACACCCAAAGTACACGGGGCTACAGGACCGCGTTGTCGCAGCCCCTAAACTGAGGAACCAACCAATCTACTGCAGACTTGTTTCGAGGCGTCGTTCCCTTAACATGGTATTTAGCGACTAATTTATTTTTAGCCTATTTTCAATTTTGAAGAAAAAAAAGGCTTATGAGATCACCTTTTGTCCATGTGTGTGTGCGTGTGTGTGTGTGTGAGGTGTGTGTGTGTGTGTGTGAGGTGTGTGTGTGTGTCTCCTAATAACTTTTAAACGGCAGGAGCGTTTTCAATGAAACTCAGTAAGTTCATAGCACTACTCCCGGCGACCCCGACCGTGCCGTTCAAATTTTGTTACGTCTCACCAATCCAACATGGCGGCTATGCGAAATATTTCACCAGCATTCAATATCTCCGAACCAATTACCAATATCACCCTGGAATTTTTTGCGGTGATAAAGGAAACTACTAGAAGTTCACCTATGTGACTCTTGAAAAAATGGTAACTACAAAACCAACATGGTGGCCAAGCGAAGTTGCTACATTTAAATATACGTTTCTTGCGATTTAACAAACCAAACGCAATAAAACTTGGTACAGTATATGTTTACACACATTGTAATGCACCGACATCTAACTTCGTTCAATTGTTTACATAACCACAAGATGGCGGCTGTGCGACATATTTCACCGGCATTCTATATCTCTGAAACTATTAGGGGTATTACCCTGGAATTTTGTACGGAGATAAAGGGCACTACTAGAAGTTTATCTATAAGATTTTCAAAAACCGGTTATCTACAAAACGAACATGGCGGCCAAGCGAATTTGACAATTTAAATAGACCTTTCTCGCGATTTAATGATCCAAACGCAATGAAACTTGGTACAGGAAATGTTTATACACATTGTAATGCACTGGTATCAAATTTATTTCAATTGTTTACATAACCTCATGATGGCGGCTGTGCGAATTTTAAAATTAACCCTTTATAGGGTAGAATAGTACAGTCGTAAATATATTTTATTTGTATTTATTTACATTTAGTTATTTTAGCCTGATTATAATTATTATTAATGTTAAGTTTTGTTTTCTTTAACATTATAATGCTCATAATTACCTTTATAATTATTAGAAATTTCTTTTTATAAGCATATTTATTTTCAAAATTTACAGGCATATTAAGCATTATTTAACAATTAAAAATAGTAAACAATTAAAATTAAAAGGTAAGGAAAACTAGGATAAAAACAATTAAGATTATAATGCATTATTCTTATTACCATATTTTTAGTTTTTACTTTTTTATTTTAATTGTTTTTATTAAAACATTTATCTAGCGCTCTAGGTCAAGGAGATAAACTAATAATATTTGGTTTACAGAAACATTAACACTTCCACAAGAATTAGTTGAAATATGAGTGAAAGATTCACCCATCTGCATCTTTTACAATATAAA
Source organism: Meconema thalassinum (assembly GCA_946902985.2). Lineage (NCBI taxonomy): Eukaryota > Metazoa > Arthropoda > Insecta > Orthoptera > Tettigoniidae > Meconema > Meconema thalassinum. The sequence continues at coordinate 258,530,556 of OX336395.1, read as the reverse complement.
TTGTCATTTTGGTAGGTGGTTATTATACTAACCACTAACCTATAAAGGGTTAAGTTTTTATTTCTTGTGTCGTAATCATGCGATCGAAGTGAAAGTTTGAATAATGAACCTATGCAATAATTTTCCTTTAATGGAACATGACTCTAAGGCCTATACATTTAATAATCCAACATGGCGACCATCCGAAATATTCAGACGGCTCTGAAGATCTACGAATCTATTATAGCAATCTAACTGAATATTTTTATGTTCATAGGGGCTATGAACATAAGCTCACTTATAGGACTTTCAATAACCTGGTGATCACAAATCCAACATGGCGGTGACGCGAGGTATGAATATTCACATGGACGTTTCTCGCAATTTAACCATCCGAGTGCAGTGAAACTTGGTACAGTAAATCCTTATACGAATGTTAATCCACTGGCATCTAATTAATTTCAATTGTTTCCATAACAAGAAGATGGCAGCTGTGCGAAATTTTAAAATCTTGTTGTTAATTCTTGTGTCCTAATCATATGATTGAAGTTTGAATGCTACACGTACTCAATTATCTTCATGTAACAGTACATAACTAAGGACCTACATATATAAAGTCCAACATGGCGACCATCCGAAATATTTAGTCGGTTCTCAATATCTACGAATCTATTACAGCAATCAAACTGAAATTTTGTATGTTGATAGTAGCAATTAACGTAAGTAGGATATATGAAAATAGTACTTCACGGAACTACTTGTTATTCTGTGTGTTACTATGCAGGTAATTTTGGGAAGCTCTGGTTTAGTAAGGTCGACTTTGTAGTATCAATATAGAAACAATTACGTCAGCTGAAGAATGATCCAATTATGCATTGTAATTTATTCTGAAGTTTACATGTAGTTAATAATAATTATTATTATTCTCGTATCAGAAACGTACATTGTAAATATATAACACAGTTATTATATTATCTTTGCCCAAAACTTGGCCACTTCCAGTGCTCTCTGTGTTCCCCAACGAAGATCTTCTTCCGTGCAGGATGCTGGGCACAGTCGACACTCAGTCATATGCTGAACAGTGTGGTCTTCTCCACAATCACATTGACTATCATCATGGTCAATGTAACCCCATCTTGACATATTAACCTTTGATCTGCCTACTCTAGAGCGCAGTCTATTCAGTGACTTCCAAGTCGTCCATTCCTCGTCGTAGCCAGGAGGTAGGAGTTTCAGACACATTTTCCCAACCAGGGGGAAGGTTGGTCGTAGCCCTCCACATTTGCAACCTAGCTTTTTCAGCAGTGGTTCTAAGTTCCTTTGATATTCTAAGGAAACTCTTCCTCGACTTCAGTCGTTGCGGTTGCGGTTCGTGTCCATATAGAGGATGAGTTCTTTCATGCTCCACTGTCCTTCGTTCCTTGTTCGCAGCTATTTCTCTTCAAACAGCGGGTGGTGCTATTCCTGCGAGGAGATAAAGCCATTCGACTGGAGTTGATTTCAAGCAACCTGTTATAATCCTGCAGGTATCGTTGAGAGCTACATCCACCTGTTTGGCATGTGTTGAATTATACCAAACAGGAGAAGCATACTCTGCTGCAGAATAGCATAGTGCCATTGCTGAAGTTCGGATCGTTTCAGGTTGACTACCCCCACTGTGATCCAGCCAGTTTGCGTAGGAGATTGTTCCTGGAAGAAACTTTCGACTTGGAGTTCATGCAGTGCTTCTTGAAAGTAAGAGATCTGTCAAGTGTCATTCCTAGATATTTTGGAGCCTCACAGTGTTCCAGTTCGACCCCTGACCATACGATCTTTAACTTGCGAGCAGCTTCCCTATTTCTCAAATGAAAAGCACACACTTGTGTCTTTGAGGGGTTTGGCTTAAGCTGGTTTGTGTTGTAGAATCTGGAAAGATCTTTAAGGGCATTCGTGAGGGTGTTCTCCACTGATTCAAAATCTGCGCTCTGAGTGGCTAGAGCAAGGTCATCAGCATACAGGAAACTTCTGCTGTTCGGGGCTATAATAATATAATAATATCGTATGGCCTCGGGTGCCTGGTGCAAGCTTTGTAATTTGACACCCAGAGGGTAGCTTGCATGTCGAATTTCGTTGTTCCTTGAATCACTATGAAAGTCAAGGAGGTTAGATAATAGATATCTAAGCTCCTTGAACATTATAGCGCTTTCTAGTAGAGAAATGAGGAACTTTGTGTTGACGGAAACTCCCGAGATTAATTTTGCCATTATGAACTCGGCCTACTGAATTCAAATGGATTCTTTGACATGCCAACATCGTATGACATGCGTATCGTATTTTTTCCGCGTTTCAAAAATCACTTACCACGGCCAGGGACGAATCTGCAATCTTGGGGTTAGTAGACCGACACGCTATCCACTCACCCTCCGTGACAAGCTTACATGTAGTTTAATTGTAGCCAAATGTTACTGGAGTTCATAACTTTACAAAGACTATTACTGATATTTATAATAAGAATCTTATTAGTTATATGTCCCTTATAACTACTGCGGCCTTCAGAGACGCCGGGGGGCCGGAATTTTGCCCCGAATGGGATCTTTAACGTGCCAGTATGTCTGCTGACTCGGTTCCCTAAAATTTTCGCAGAAAAAGGAAGCCTGTAGTTAAACGAGTGAGTTAACCTCGTGATCATGAGCCTTGGGACCTCCATTGTGACGTGGAATCCGAACACCACGACATTATATTTCACTACGAAAATCTCACATGCATTGAGGAGCAAGCAGCTTGACCACTGCATCACCACGCCCAAATCATGTTGCGGAAAACAACTCGCTCATTTAATTACTGTACAAGTCAGCTGTTTTAATGTAACAAAACAATGTAGGTAATATTTTAAACATAAGAGAGACTAATAAGAAGCCAACAAATCCCACAACATTAGAAAATCTAGTAATGATGCAACCAGTATCGAGTATTAAAATGTTTGAACGACTCAAAAAAGCCAATTTTTTTGTTAAGTATGTATATAAATATCTTTAAAAAACTAGTAACTACCTCATCATGAAATATGTATTTAGATATATTTAACATTTCCATGTCGATGTCCCCTTATAGAGAAATCTTTAACGGGAAGCCACAGTGCATTGGAGAAGGGTGCGGCGGTAAAGCGAAAAGATCAAACGTTATTCATAATGTTGAATTTTGGGCTTATGCCGTGTTTTATTATATTGCAATTCGACGCGTTTCGAAAGAAACCATGTCTTTCATCGTCAGGAATAATCTGGAATACGACAATGTTGCTAAGAGAAAGCAACGAAGAACATATAGAAGGTGCCCAAAGATGGACGCCATTATAGCCCCATGTTAGGGACAACGGAAAGCAGCAGAGAATTACTTTCTCAGGGTTTTGATAATAGGTAGCCAGGATTCACTGAGATTGTAGCCGGTGTCGCGGTTGAAATTATCTGGGTGTTTACGTATTTCAACCGCCTCCCTGATGATTCTGGGACGATATTGCTTTATACGGGCAAGAACATCCACCCCTTGGAACATGACATCATGGCCAGGTGTTAAAGCATGATCGGCAACAGCTGATTTATCAGGTTGAATGAGCCTGATACATCTATTATGTTCCTTAATGCGAGTGCATATTGTTCTCGAAGTCTGCCCGATGTAAACCTTGCCACAAGTACAGGGAACTCTGTAGATACCCGGTTGTTGCAATTTAGGCAAACTGTCCTTAGTTGGTCGCAGGAGTTGCCTAATCTTAACAGAAGTTCCAAATACAGTCCGTATGTTGTATCGACGTAGGATTTTAGCAATACGATCCGTTGTGTTATGTATGTACGGAAGGTAAGCAGTTCCTCTTACATCTCTTTTCTCAACTGACGTCCTATTATTATTTGTTGGTTTCAGAACCGTAGAAATCAAAGCCTTGCTATAACCGTTGCTCTCAAAGGTGGTTCGCAGGGTGTTAATTTCTTCTTGTAAAGAAGACACATCACAAATCCTCCTAGCCCTGGTAGTTAGAGTTGTAAGGATACCATGTTTCTGGGCAGGGTGATGGTGAGAACTTGCGTGGAGATATCTATTGGTGTGTGTTGGCTTACGAAAAACGCTGTGTCCTAAAGATCCATCCTCTTTCTTGGTGACGAGAACATCTAAAAAAGGTATTTTGCCGTCAGATTCCTTTTCCATGGTGAAACAAATAGAAGGGTGCTGGAGATTAAGGTGATCCAGGAAATGGCTAAGATTTTCCTCACCTTCCGTCCAAACAACGAACGTGTCATCCGCATAACGCCACCAGATCTTCGGTTTGAAAGGAGCCGACGACAAAGCTTTCTCTTCGAAGTTCTCCATGAAGAAATTAGCCACAACAGGAGAGAGAGGACTACCCATGGCCACACCATCAGTCTGCTCATAAAAATTCCCATTCCATAGAAAGTAGGAGGAGGTCATGCAGTGATAAAAAAGTCTTGTGATGTCTTCAGGAAAAAAGCCATTAATGAGAGACATAACACCATCAATAGGTACTCTCGTAAACAGAGACACCACGTCGAGACTCACTAGAATATCACCCGGCTGAAGTGTTATAGCTTTTAACTTTTCCACGAAGTGTGTGGAATCCTTAATGTACGAAGGCGTGTTACCCAGAAGCGGCTGAAGTAGTCTTCCTAAGTATTTGGAAAGGGCATATGTAGAAGAACCAATCGTACTAACAATAGGTCTAAGAGGAACATCTTCCTTATGTATTTTAGGAAGACCATAGAGTCTCGGAGGAATAGCATCCCCTGGAAGGAGAGTCTTCGCTGCATCCGCTGGAATAGATGATTGCTTGATCAATTTGACGGTGACATTTGAGTAGCGAGTAGTAGGATCACGACTATTAATCCTATATACAGGATCTGATAACAAAGACGAGATCTTGGAATCATAATCAACCTTTTCCAATACCACTGTCGCGTTACCCTTGTCAGCGGGGAGAACGATAATATCAGAATTGTCCCTTAGATCTTTAAATGCCCGGCTTTCGCCTTGTTTTAAGTTGGTGTTAGGTGGCTTAGCTGTCTTGAGAACTCGGGAACATTCTTGTCTGGCTTCCTCGGCCTCTTCAGGTGTGAGGTGATGTACTGAGGATTCTACGGATGTAATAAGTTCTTCAATAGGAATTCTTCTAGGCGCTACAGCAAAATTGAGACCTTTAGCGAGAACTGCCTGTTGGGTATCACTTAGGGGCTTGCTGGACAAATTTACGACAACCTTGTTAGCATCAAGTCTAATGGCTTGAGATTTCTGCAACTGACATAACCTATCATATTTGGAAATATGTCTGTCCCTCACCTGATCTAGAACGCTGTTAGCTTGCACTGAAGAAATACGATCAAAGATATTCCATAATTCCTCACTTACGAAGTTTGAGAGGCGTAGATGTAGCTGTAGTAACTCCCTCGAAATAAAATCCAACTGCTTACGAGTATGCTGTAACCTCTCTATCAATAACGCCTTGCTTGCACGACGATAGATTCTCGTTGCCTTAGGTGTTCTGAAGGAATGCTTCAACATAACAAAATTCGGTAGAATATCATGATCCCGGCATCTTAGGAGAAAAGCGAGTGAAGAGATTAGACACACCTTCTTGCGTCGTAACCTACTGAATCTAGACATCAGTCGGAAAATATCCTCCCCATAGAGGTTTCTAATATTGTCATTTAGACTTTCACGGCCCGTGTTATTATTCATAATGTTGAATTTTGGGCTTATGCCGTGTTTTATTATATTGCAATTCGACGCGTTTAGAAAGAAACCATGTCTTTCATCGTCAGGAATAATCTGGAATACGACAATGTTGCTAAGAGAAAGCAACGAAGAACATATAGAAGGTGCCCAAAGATGGACGCCATTATAGCCCCATGTTAGGGACAACGGAAAGCAGCAGAGAATTACTTTCTCAGGGTTCTGATAATAGGTAGCCAGGATTCACTGAGATTGTAGCCGGTGTCGCGGTTGAAATTATCTGGGTGTTTACGTATTTCAACCGCCTCCCTGATGATTCTGGGACGATGTCTAGATTCAGTAGGTTACGACGCAAGAAGGTGTGTCTAATCTCTTCACTCGCTTTTCTCCTAAGATGCCGGGATCATGATATTCTACCGAATTTTGTTATGTTGAAGCATTCCTTCAGAACACCTAAGGCAACGAGAATCTATCGTCGTGCAAGCAAGGCGTTATTGATAGAGAGGTTACAGCATACTCGTAAGCAGTTGGATTTTATTTCGAGGGAGTTACTACAGCTACATCTACGCCTCTCAAACTTCGTAAGTGAGGAATTATGGAATATCTTTGATCGTATTTCTTCAGTGCAAGCTAACAGCGTTCTAGATCAGGTGAGGGACAGACATATTTCCAAATATGATAGGTTATGTCAGTTGCAGAAATCTCAAGCCATTAGACTTGATGCTAACAAGGTTGTCGTAAATTTGTCCAGCAAGCCCCTAAGTGATACCCAACAGGCAGTTCTCGCTAAAGGTCTCAATTTTGCTGTAGCGCCTAGAAGAATTCCTATTGAAGAACTTATTACATCCGTAGAATCCTCAGTACATCACCTCACACCTGAAGAGGCCGAGGAAGCCAGACAAGAATGTTCCCGAGTTCTCAAGACAGCTAAGCCACCTAACACCAACTTAAAACAAGGCGAAAGCCGGGCACTTAAAGATCTAAGGGACAATTCTGATATTATCGTTCTCCCCGCTGACAAGGGTAACGCGACAGTGGTATTGGATAAGGTTGATTATGATTCCAAGATCTCGTCTTTGTTATCAGATCCTGTATATAGGATTAATAGTCGTGATCCTACTACTCGCTACTCAAATGTCACCGTCAAATTGATCAAGCAATCATCTATTCCAGCGGATGCAGCGAAGACTCTCCTTCCAGGGGATGCTATTCCTCCGAGACTCTATGGTCTTCCTAAAATACATAAGGAAGATGTTCCTCTTAGACCTATTGTTAGAACGATTGGTTCTCCTACATATGCCCTTTCCAAATACTTAGGAAGACTACTTCAGCCGCTTCTGGGTAACACGCCTTCGTACATTAAGGATTCCACACACTTCGTGGAAAAGTTAAAAGCTATAACACTTCAGCCGGGTGATATTCTAGTGAGTCTCGACGTGGTGTCTCTGTTTACGAGAGTACCTATTGATGGTGTTATGTCTCTCATTAATGGCTTTTTTCCTGAAGACATCACAAGACTTTTTTATCACTGCATGACCTCCTCCTACTTTCTATGGAATGGGAATTTTTATGAGCAGACTGATGGTGTGGCCATGGGTAGTCCTCTCTCTCCTGTTGTGGCTAATTTCTTCATGGAGAACTTTGAAGAGAAAGCTTTGTCGTCGGCTCCTTTCAAACCGAAGATCTGGTGGCGTTATGTGGATGACACGTTCGTTGTTTGGACGGAAGGTGAGGAAAATCTTAGCCATTTCCTGGATCACCTTAATCTCCAGTACCCTTCTATTTGTTTCACCATGGAAAAGGAATCTGACGGCAAAATACCTTTTTTAGATGTTCTCGTCACCAAGAAAGAGGATGGATCTTTAGGACACAGCGTTTTTCGTAAGCCAACACACACCAATAGATATCTCCACGCAAGTTCTCACCATCACCCTGCCCAGAAACATGGTATCCTTACAACTCTAACTACCAGGGCTAGGAGGATTTGTGAAGTGTCTTCTTTACAAGAAGAAATTAACACCCTGCGAACCACCTTTGAGAGCAACGGTTATATCAAGGCTTTGATTTCTACGGTTCTGAAACCAACAAATAATAATAGGACGTCAGTTGAGAAAAGAGATGTAAGAGGAACTGCTTACCTTCCGTACATACATAACACAACGGATCGTATTGCTAAAATCCTACGTCGATACAACATACGGACTGTATTTGGAACTTCTGTTAAGATTAGGCAACTCCTGCGACCAACTAAGGACAGTTTGCCTAAATTGCAACAACCGGGTATCTACAGAGTTCCCTGTACTTGTGGCAAGGTTTACATCGGGCAGACTTCGAGAACAATATGCACTCGCATTAAGGAACATAATAGATGTATCAGGCTCATTCAACCTGATAAATCAGCTGTTGCCGATCATGCTTTAACACCTGGCCATGATGTCATGTTCCAAGGGGTGGATGTTCTTGCCCGTATAAAGCAATATCGTCCCAGAATCATCAGGGAGGCGGTTGAAATACGTAAACACCCAGATAATTTCAACCGCGACACCGGCTACAATCTCAGTGAATCCTGGCTACCTATTATCAGAACCCTGAGAAAGTAATTCTCTGCTGCTTTCCGTTGTCCCTAACATGGGGCTATAATGGCGTCCATCTTTGGGCACCTTCTATATGTTCTTCGTTGCTTTCTCTTAGCAACATTGTCGTATTCCAGATTATTCCTGACGATGAAAGACATGGTTTCTTTCGAAACGCGTCGAATTGCAATATAATAAAACACGGCATAAGCCCAAAATTCAACATTATGAATAATAACACGGGCCGTGAAAGTCTAAATGACAATATTAGAAACCTCTATGGGGAGGATATTTTCCGACTGATGTCTAGATTCAGTAGGTTACGACGCAAGAAGGTGTGTCTAATCTCTTCACTCGCTTTTCTCCTAAGATGCCGGGATCATGATATTCTACCGAATTTTGTTATGTTGAAGCATTCCTTCAGAACACCTAAGGCAACGAGAATCTATCGTCGTGCAAGCAAGGCGTTATTGATAGAGAGGTTACAGCATACTCGTAAGCAGTTGGATTTTATTTCGAGGGAGTTACTACAGCTACATCTACGCCTCTCAAACTTCGTAAGTGAGGAATTATGGAATATCTTTGATCGTATTTCTTCAGTGCAAGCTAACAGCGTTCTAGATCAGGTGAGGGACAGACATATTTCCAAATATGATAGGTTATGTCAGTTGCAGAAATCTCAAGCCATTAGACTTGATGCTAACAAGGTTGTCGCAAATTTGTCCAGCAAGCCCCTAAGTGATACCCAACAGGCAGTTCTCGCTAAAGGTCTCAATTTTGCTGTAGCGCCTAGAAGAATTCCTATTGAAGAACTTATTACATCCGTAGAATCCTCAGTACATCACCTCACACCTGAAGAGGCCGAGGAAGCCAGACAAGAATGTTCCCGAGTTCTCAAGACAGCTAAGCCACCTAACACCAACTTAAAACAAGGCGAAAGCCGGGCACTTAAAGATCTAAGGGACAATTCTGATATTATCGTTCTCCCCGCTGACAAGGGTAACGCGACAGTGGTATTGGATAAGGTTGATTATGATTCCAAGATCTCGTCTTTGTTATCAGATCCTGTATATAGGATTAATAGTCGTGATCCTACTACTCGCTACTCAAATGTCACCGTCAAATTGATCAAGCAATCATCTATTCCAGCGGATGCAGCGAAGACTCTCCTTCCAGGGGATGCTATTCCTCCGAGACTCTATGGTCTTCCTAAAATACATAAGGAAGATGTTGCTCTTAGACCTATTGTTAGTACGATTGGTTCTCCTACATATGCCCTTTCCAAATACTTAGGAAGACTACTTCAGCCGCTTCTGGGTAACACGCCTTCGTACATTAAGGATTCCACACACTTCGTGGAAAAGTTAAAAGCTATAACACTTCAGCCGGGTGATATTCTAGTGAGTCTCGACGTGGTGTCTCTGTTTACGAGAGTACCTATTGATGGTGTTATGTCTCTCATTAATGGCTTTTTTCCTGAAGACATCACAAGACTTTTTTATCACTGCATGACCTCCTCCTACTTTCTATGGAATGGGAATTTTTATGAGCAGACTGATGGTGTGGCCATGGGTAGTCCTCTCTCTCCTGTTGTGGCTAATTTCTTCATGGAGAACTTCGAAGAGAAAGCTTTGTCGTCGGCTCCTTTCAAACCGAAGATCTGGTGGCGTTATGTGGATGACACGTTCGTTGTTTGGACGGAAGGTGAGGAAAATCTTAGCCATTTCCTGGATCACCTTAATCTCCAGCACCCTTCTATTTGTTTCACCATGGAAAAGGAATCTGACGGCAAAATACCTTTTTTAGATGTTCTCGTCACCAAGAAAGAGGATGGATCTTTAGGACACAGCGTTTTTCGTAAGCCAACACACACCAATAGATATCTCCACGCAAGTTCTCACCATCACCCTGCCCAGAAACATGGTATCCTTACAACTCTAACTACCAGGGCTAGGAGGATTTGTGAAGTGTCTTCTTTACAAGAAGAAATTAACACCCTGCGAACCACCTTTGAGAGCAACGGTTATAGCAAGGCTTTGATTTCTACGGTTCTGAAACCAACAAATAATAATAGGACGTCAGTTGAGAAAAGAGATGTAAGAGGAACTGCTTACCTTCCGTACATACATAACACAACGGATCGTATTGCTAAAATCCTACGTCGATACAACATACGGACTGTATTTGGAACTTCTGTTAAGATTAGGCAACTCCTGCGACCAACTAAGGACAGTTTGCCTAAATTGCAACAACCGGGTATCTACAGAGTTCCCTGTACTTGTGGCAAGGTTTACATCGGGCAGACTTCGAGAACAATATGCACTCGCATTAAGGAACATAATAGATGTATCAGGCTCATTCAACCTGATAAATCAGCTGTTGCCGATCATGCTTTAACACCTGGCCATGATGTCATGTTCCAAGGGGTGGATGTTCTTGCCCGTATAAAGCAATATCGTCCCAGAATCATCAGGGAGGCGGTTGAAATACGTAAACACCCAGATAATTTCAACCGCGACACCGGCTACAATCTCAGTGAATCCTGGCTACCTATTATCAGAACCCTGAGAAAGTAATTCTCTGCTGCTTTCCGTTGTCCCTAACATGGGGCTATAATGGCGTCCATCTTTGGGCACCTTCTATATGTTCTTCGTTGCTTTCTCTCAGCAACATTGTCGTATTCCAGATTATTCCTGACGATGAAAGACATGGTTTCTTTCGAAACGCGTCGAATTGCAATATAATAAAACACGGCATAAGCCCAAAATTCAACATTATGAATAATAACACGGGCCGTGAAAGTCTAAATGACAAGATCAAACGTTACTAAAAGGAAGAGACAGTGTTCGGAGTCCCAGAATAAGCGGATTTAGCTAACATAATGCGGGGAGGTGTCAAGTGGGCTGACGGTGAAGTGAGTCAAGAATCAGCTTAAGATATAAAGAAATGAAGCAGGAAGATTGTGAGGGCCGCCTGTTGATGACGATGGTTACGCACCAAGGGATGTTGATTGCGCAGAAAGCTTTGGGTAGAGGTAGTGAGGAATCGAATGAGAGGAGAGTATTGGGTGTTTGACATTTCAGCAGGGGGCCTCAAGTTCAGTATGATTCAAGATCGGCACCGGCTTTTTCCGTGAACTTACATGACTGTGGTATGCTGACCGGAGCACTTGGGTAGCTGTGCAAGGTTAGTACACTGACGAAAATGATGGTCGGGCCAGGAATTATAGGGGCAAATGAGGGGATGGTGGCATTGATATGTCGAGTGGGTGTTATATTCAAAAACAAGCTGCAGCTCAAGGCCATGGGGGGAGGCGGCGGATGTGGGGTTTTGGAAGCTCCATGCGATGATGAAAGCGGGGAAAATATACATCCAAGTGAAAGAGTCGATCCACCTCCACCTGTGTGACCAACAGGTTCGGGACCATCCAGGCGGGTCCAGTCAAGTTCAAAATGAGGAAGACATTATTATACTGAGCCGGCCCAATTGTGTTGGGGTAGCACGCCTGTCTCTCACCCTGAGGCCTCGGGTTCGATTCCCGGCTCTGTCAGGGATTTTAGACACTGACGGGAGGGCTTGAACGGGGTGCACTCAGCCTCGTGAGGACAATTGAGTAGCTGTCTGACAGTGAGGCAGCGCCCCGATCATGAAAACCTAGATTAACGGCCAAGGGGACCCGATGCGCTGACCACTCGTAACCCCAATATCTGCAGGCCAAATGGCTGGGCAGCGGTCGCTTGGTAGGCCTAGGTCCTTCATGGGCTGTAGTGCCAGGGGTTACTTTTATTATTATACTGAACCCAATCCCGGAGAAGTTTGTGAATAACAACCTCCTCAAGGAGGCCAGAATCCATTTCCAGCACATTTCAAGAGGAGAGGAATTGCCAGGCCGAAGGAGGAGAAGAGGCGGGAGTTTGGCGGGACGCGATGGGGTGTTTCGTAACTGAGGGTCTAGAGTTCCGTTGTCTGTCTTGAAGATGACTCCTTTCAAAACGAAGACGAAGAGAAAACGCAGATGCATGGGAATAACGGATTCCAAGGCACCAGAAATCTTCTGGTGGCTGAGATACTGAATGCCAGAGATAAGGAAACCCTGCTTTAGAGGGGAGTGTGCAGCATTAGTGGCATGCGGGTTTGGGGAATGCGGAGGTAGGCGAAGCTTGTCCACAGTCCAGGAAGGAACGGGAGAGGTAACTGGGATTTATCCTTCTCCATACCATCCTGGACCCGGAGGCTAGAAGACAGGCGCTCCTTGGGGTCGACGTGTTTAATGACGGAACACTGGCCTGAAGAACTAAGGTAGCCGGGGAAAGCATCAAGGCGAAGTTTGCCATAAGATACAGTGGGATATGTTGTGGTACAAAACAAAGGGAAGGGTTGAATGGACCAGTTCAAAAGGGGCCGCACTATTCAGGATACAAGCAAAGTGAAGAAGTGTTCGCAAGGGAACATAATGACTTTAGGATCCAGATCGCACGTGGGAAATACACACCCAGACAATAGGGTGATAAAATACAACACGGTGAGGTGAGGATAAATACCAAGGAAAAGTGGGAGAGTTCAAAAAGTATCGCTCAATGGACAAAAAAAAAAAAAAAAAAAAAAAAAAAACATGACACAAAAGTTCGGTAGCGAAAACAACGAAGCACAGTATCCCAAAGAACGCGAGTACAACACATGAGAACCAAAGCCTTGGCAAAACGCTGAGAAACAATTAACCGAGTACCGGTAGGCGATGGTAAAAGAAAAAAGTAGCCTACATCACTCACACAATGAATGAAGGAAACAAAGTCTTTAGATTTGGAAGTTGTAAGGCGAAGACAGATAGGAGCACCTTGGCCCCAAGCAGAGTTCAAACTCAAAACTTCTAGATGGTAAGCATGGCTCCAAGGCGAGGGCTGGCAGACTCGTACTTCTCATGATGGCATAAAAGATAACGTAGAACTTAGAAGGCGCTGAAGTATCGTGATTGGGCAGAATTTTTCCATCAGTAATGACATCAAAGATGAGGAGAGAACGATTAATGACACTTTAAATTCAATTCCTATTACAACCGCAAGGATTACATATTCCACCAGCACAGCCGGGTGAGTGTACACCATACTAAATTTTAAGTATGGGCGATTTGAAATTTGTACCTTGGCAGCCCCGCAGTATCCTTTCAACCCTTCCACCTATTTTCCTGCTCATATCCCATCCCTTTACTTTTTTAATATTATATAGCCTATGCTGTATTAATGCTAATTTCTCTATAAATGTCATTTGTTTTTTTGTTCTTTCTTTTCTCTTTTATCATAATGAATTTTGGACATTGCTTTTTCGGTGGAAGTTACGCGAGTTAGATTGGTTTCCTTCATGCGATTCTCTTTCATAAGTATCAGCTGAGGACCAACTTAGATTCCATGGTTTTGGAACACTAGTTGCAAGTACATCCATCTTCTTTTACTCCAGTAGCATAGCATGAGGAAAATAATTAGGTAGACACAAATAAAAAGAAAAACTGCAGTAACACACTTTAAAGAAAACGTTTAAAGTTTTATCTTAAATCTTACATACTACCTATTCTCTTGGCCTCATGTAAAAGAACTAAGTTTAATGGATGAGCGTAACAATGTACAAATAATGCCATGGGACAATGCTGTCTGATAATTGCTTGAAGACCATTGTTGCTACCCGACATTACAGTAGCTCCAGCATAAGTCTAGTTAGATAGGTATTGAGGTTTTAAGGGGAGGACTATTTTCTTGTCTATTTTATATTTTTCCAGATCGAAAATTCTGTGTGTATTGCCGAACCCTGTGCACTTATATCTAATGATACATCGAAGAAACCTACAAATATTTCTCAACTCTCGAGTTACAGACATATCGCAAAATTATTACACTTAATTAAGAGATTTGAAGGACACGTCAGTAGTCTCATCTGCCTGAATGGCCACAAATTCACATGACGTAAGCTCTTCTGCAATCCTTTCCCTGACTGCATTAGTGACTGATTGCAATAAATTATTTTGGATGTCTGGAGACGTACCTTCAGAAACAGAGCTGCCTGATTCTTCTATTGCCAGCAAATCGAGGGCTTCTAAATGATTGCCCTTATTAAGAGATTCGTGGTCATCTCTGAGGCCTCTAAAGGCAAGTTCTTGCCACCCGAGATGTCACACCATCTATTAGGCGACCCACTGTTCGCATATTTCGAGTTACATTTTCACTATATTTCACAGCTGCTAATTGCGTTGTTTCCACTAAACAATGCTCAATTCTGTTAGTACCGCTGTCGGTACTTTGTGTGCTGAGAACCACATAACCATATATATTTCGAATGGCAACTACTTTTAAATTTTCTTGTAACTTTGCCATATTTTTGGGACAAATCCAACTGTGGACGATTTTTTTTTTTTTAGATTTTAGTTTCAACTTTTGTTCAAATGTTAATGATGATAGTGATACTATGAAGAAATCTTACAGAATCAAAAGTTACACTGTTCACGTCAACTAATAGCTCATCACTTTCCATTGTTAAAATAACTAGAAACTAAGGCACGGTAAATACATATTCATGAAACGTTCACCACATCGCCAAAGAAAAGACATGTCAAGTCAAGTTCTAGGGCAGTATCATCCCCTAGCGCGCGAAGCGCGACCAAGCGCCCATGGGATGGTGTCAGGGACTAGTGCTCCTTTTATCCTTTTGTGAATAATAAATGAATTGATTGAAAATAAACTCTATCGCCTCGTTAGATATGAAGGAGATAGAGCTGGTGATTTTAAGTAGGTTGAAAGTTATATGTTGGTTGATTTAGATAAATATATTTTTCAGTATTTAGAACTTGAGATGACGCCTAATTTGCCTGTGGAGCTGCAAATGCTGACTTTGGGTCTGCTGCTAGGACTGATGACCATCAGATTCGCAGCGGCAATAGATGATATTTGTTCGTTCGCTCGTCAGGCTTGGTGCAGCAGCTTCAGTTGGTAGTAATAATAATAATAAAAGTGGTAGTTAAAAATGGTTTGAAATTGTAGATAATTAGTTATATGGAGTGAGAAAGTCCTCAAGTAGGCTGGTTTTGGAAGTATGACAATTTATAGACCTTGAGTAGGTTGTGGGTTTTTAAATTAATAATAATTATAGCCTCAGAGGAGTATATTATGGTTTAAGTATTTGTATGAAATGTTTTAATGGAAAGTGCAGTGAATGGCTGTATTTGAACGTGTTGCCTCGGCTGGTAACTTTGCTGGGCTGTGATTGGTAGAAGACATGTCTACTATGTTCACGGCAGGCAGTGTGGAGAGGCATGGAGGGGATGGCAGCGCGCGCACGATCTTGCACGCTTTAATAAGAAGGCAAGGGAGACATCCTCAAAGTGTGTATCTGCCTCGTTGTTCGTACGCAGGATGCAAGCGCTGAATCTTTTAAATCATGAAAATTACTATTATGGCTTAAGAACTTGGAAGAAAAACAACATTACAATAAATAATAATATAACCTGTAATTTGTTACAAAAATTTGGATAAACAGTGTCTACCTTGTCTATCCTGACGCCATGCTACTGTTCTACTCCTCAATATACGTTATATCAGACAGGTAGACGAGAGGTTTGGCTGCCACCAGTGTAAGCAATTGTGGTTTCGCTTCCAGCCTTTTGACAGGGATATATGATACGCAATCCCTTAATCCAGTAGTAAAAGAATACAAATGACTTCAAATAAACAGCTGTTTCCATCACCTTACAAACGTATACACCATGTTGTAAACAGATCAAGAAAGGAGCACAGCATACAAGAATGTAATAAAGCCATCGCTAATACAAACTACAAAAATACAAAATATTTACCCGTTGTTCAATGGAATATGACACTGAAGGTAATCGGTATGGATTAACACTCCGTTAGGCTCGCGGGTTTGCGGAACAACGTCTGATGGCCCCATGCTACCACTTCTCAATGATTGTTCATTATTTCAAATTTATATTCACTGCCTATACGGTAGTTCTTATTTTCAACAATTAATACCAGTGTTTCATCACTAACAAAAAGATTATAACATTCAAATTCGGTATTAGTTGACCTTACAACACCAGGTTGTTTTGTCAGAATAGTATGGGGCCATATCTGAGTAACAATTCATGGTTCCTTGTTCCAATTCGCGCCATCCGTGCCTAAAACGAAAACAAATGGTGTCCGTTCTTGTTGTTGATTCTTTACAGGCTTTGCAACATCATGGTCATGTAACCCTGTATACCTGGGTGTGTGTAGAATTTGTATGGCAACTTGTATACACCGGATATGCAGGATACACCATGCCAGTAAGTTCAAGACTTGGTGAACAAGAAATATCTCACATTACGAGACGAATATAGACAGGTAGAAATGCGGAGAAAAGCCAAGGATGGGAAGGAGATAGTGAAGCAGCCTGCACAAGGAAATGATGTATGTAGTAGTGTGTATTTGTAATTGAGATAGGATTTGGGTAGCAAGCGGCCGTGGCCTTCAGTTAGGTACCATCCTTGCATTTTCCTAGAGTAGAAGTGGAGAAACCACAGAAAACCACTTCTAGGATGGCTGAGGTAGGACTCGAACCAGCCTCTTTTCAATTTTGCTTCACGAGGCTAAGTGTGCCCCGTTCCAGCCCTCAGGCCAGAATTACATTGCTTGGCACAGACGGGTATTGAACCCGGGCCTCCACGGTGACAGCCAAGAATGCTAGCCACAATGCAAAGTGGCAGACATAATAATAATAATGGCCTACTTACCAATAAAATATGAACGGCCATCCAATTCTTCGCTTCCAATACCGCCTCCTGGTCAATGTCATGGTCAATATCCGAGTCCTCAGATCTTGTTCCATCTTTGTCTTCAGTATCTGAGTCACCATTTTCTTTGAATTTATCATTAACTTCCAGCCGAAGGGGACATACTTCATCTACATACTTAGGTTTTTAGCCTATTTTCAATTTTGAAAAAATAGGCTTATGAGATCACCTTTTGTCCGTGTGTGTGTGCGTGTGTGTGTGTCATTGTGTGCGTGTGTGTGTGATTCGTGTGTGTGTGTCCCCCTAATAAAATCTAAACGGCTGGAGCGATTTCAATGAAACTCGGTAAGTTCATAGCACTATTCCGGGCGACCTCGACCGTGCCCTTCAAATTTAGTTACGACTCACCAATCCAACATGGCAGCTGTGCGAAATATTTCACCATCATTCAATATCTCCGAAACGATTACCGATATTACCCTGACATCATGTATGGTGATAAAGGGAACTACTATAAGTTCACTTATGTGATCTTTGAAAACCTGGTAACTACAAAACCAACATGGCGGCCAAGCGAAGTTGCGACTTTTAAATAGACGTTTCTCGCGATTTATCAAACCAAACGCAATGAAACTTGGTACAGTATATGTTTATATACATTGTAATGCACCGACAACTAACTTCGTTCATTTGTTTACATAACCACAAGATGGCGGATGTGCGAAATATTTCACCGGCATTCTGTATCTCTGAAACTATTAGCGGTATCTCCCTGAAGTTTTGTACGGAGATAAAGGGCACTACTGGAAGTCCATTTATACGACTTAAAAAAACCGGTTATATACAAAACAAACATGGCGGCCAAGCGAATTAGAAAATTTGAAATAGACCTTTCTCGCGATTTAATGCTCCAAACGCACTGAAATCTGGTACAGGAAATATTTATACACATTGTAATGCACTGGTATCTAATTTAGTTCAATTGTTTACATAACCTCAAGATGGCGGCTGTGCGAATTTTAAAATTAAGTTTTTATTTCTTGTGATGTTGTCATGCGATCGAAGTGAAAGTTTGAATAATGAACCTACCCAATAATTTTCCTATAATGATACATGACTCTATGGCCTATACATTTAACAATCCAACATGGCGACCATCCGAAATATTTAGACGGCTCTCAATATCTACGAATCTATTGTAGCAATCAAACTGAATTTTTTATTGTTCATAGGGGCATATATAACCGGTTTTTTAAAGTCGTATAAATGGACTTCCAGTAGTACCCTTTATGGTCAAGCAGAGGTTTCGAAACCAGATTTTGGATTGTAAAGCATATCCTGGTGCTGACATAAACTCTGACCACAATCTGGTCGTAATGAAATGCAGATTAAAGTTGAAGAAACTGAAGAAAAGTAGTCAAAAGCCAAAAAGGTGGGCAATAGACAGACTGAAAGAGAAGGATGTAAACGAAAGATTCAAGAAGAGTATAAAGGAAGGACTAATGAAAAACCCTAAACAAACTTCAATTGCAGACGAATGGGCACTTTTGAAAAATGAAATAACAAAATCCGCAGAAGAAAACATTGGTAGGAAAGAAAGAATAGGTAGAAAACCGTGGATCACTCAGGATATACTAGAATTGATGGATGAAAGGTGGAAACACAAGAATGTAAGAGATGAGAAGGGGAAAGCAGAATACAGACGTCTGAGAAATGAGGTTAACAAGAAGTGCAAGGAAGCGAAAGAAGAATGGTTGAAAGAGAAAAGTGCAGGTATAGAAAATTGTCTGAAATTAGGTAAAGTAGACACAGCTTATCGAAGGATTAAGAATACTTTTGGGGAAAAGAAGACTAAGTGCTGTAATATTAAGGACACAAATGGAAAGCCTCTAACAGATAGGGAAGAAAAGGTTGAGAGATGGAAAGCTTACATAGAGAGTTTGTATAAGGGAAAGAAGATTGAGAATCATGTAATGGAAAGGGAGGAGGAAATTGATGAGGATGCGAAGGGAGATTTAATATTGAGATCAGAATTTGATAGAGCTTTGGAAGACTTAAGCCGGAACAAAGCACCAGGCATAGATGATATACCGATGGAGTTGCTACGCTGCATAGGAGATGAAGGTCTGATCAGGTTATTTCACTTGGTGTGTAGGATTTATGAGACAGGTGAGGTACCCCCTGATTTCAAGAAGAATGTAATCATCCCTATACCAAAGAAAGTGGGAGCTGACAGATGTGAAGATTACCGTACAATCAGCTTGATTACTCATGCTTCAAAGATCCTGTCTAGGATAATTTACAAGAGGATTGAAAGCCAGATAGAAACGGAGTTGGGTGAAGACCAGTTTGGTTTCAGGAGAAATGTAGGAACAAGGGAAGCTGTACTAAGTCTTAGGCTGATTTTGGAAGGTAGAATAAGGAAAGATAAGAGAACGTTCATGGCTTTTGTAGACTTAGAAAAGGCTTTTGATAACGTTGATTGGACTAAATTGTTTGACATTTTGAAATCGATTGGAATAAAGTACAGGGATAGGAGGATGATATACAATCTATACAGAAACCAGACAGCAGTCATTCGAGTTGAAGGACATGAGAGTGAAGCTGGTATTCAGAAAGGTGTAAGGCAAGGCTGCAACTTATCACCCATACTTTTCAATCTTTACATTGAACAAGCAATGAAGGAAATTAGAGAAAAATTTAAAGTGGGAGTGAAGATTCAAGGAGAAATAATTTCAACTCTGTGATTTGCTGATGACATAGTCATCTTGGCCGACAAGCCTGAGGATTTGAATGAGTTTTTGAATGGTATGGACTCAGTCTTACAGAAAGAATTCATGATGAAAATTAATAAATGTAAAACAAAAATACTGGAATGCAGCCGAAATAAATCAGAAACCTCTATGGAGATCAAATTGACAGGTGAAAAGCTGAAGGAAGTAGAAGACTTCTGTTACTTAGGAAGTAGAATAACTAGTGATGGACGAAGCAAAGAGGATATAAATAGTAAGTTGGCTCAAGCAAAGAAAGCTTTTCTACAAAAAAGGAATCTGCTGACATCGAATATAGATTTACGTATTAGGAAGTCATTTTTGAAAGCCTTTGTCTGGAGCGTGGCGCTCTATGGAAGTGAAACTTGGACTATTGGTGCAGCAGAAAAGAGGAGAATAGAAGCATTTGAAATGTGGTGTTACAGGAGAATGATGAAGATCAGATGGGTAGATAGGGTTACAAACATAGAGGTATTAAGACGAGTGGGAGAGGAGAGATGTTTCTGGCGACTGCTAATGAAGAGAAGAGATAGGTTGGTAGGACACATACTAAGACACCCAGGAATAGCAAGCTTAGTTATGGAAGGAAGGGTCGAGGACAAGAACTGTAGGGGTAGACCAAGGTTAGAATATGTTAAACAGATTGCCTCAGATGTAGGGTGTGGTAGTTATGTAGAGATGAAAAGATTAGCTCAGGACAGGGAGGCATGGAAAGCTGCATCAAACCAGTCAAAAGACTGAAGACTCAAACAACATAGGGTTTATGAACTCAAGTTCACTTATAGGACTTTAATTAACCTGGTGATCACAAATCCAACATGGCGGCGACGCGAAGTATAAATATTCACATGGACGTTTATCGCAATTTAACCATCCGAGAGCAGTGAAACTTGGTACAGTAAATCCTTATACGAATGGTAATCCACTAGCATCTAATTTATTTCAATTGTTTCCATAACCTGAAGATGGCAGCTGTGCGAAATTTTCAAATCTCCTTGTAACTTCTAGTGTCCTAATTATGCGATTGAAGTTTGAATACTACACGTACACAATAATCTGCATGTAGCAGTACATAACTCGAGGACCTACATATATAAAATCCAACAAGGCGACCATCCGAATTATTTATTCGGCTCTCAATATCTACGAATCTATTACAGCAATCAAACGGAAATTGTGTATGTTGATAGTTGCAATAAGTGGGCTATATGAAAATAGGCTGTACAGTTCTTTACGGAACTACTTGTTGTAAGTCGTATATCTCTTTAGTTATATTTACTAAGGCAACGTACCAAACCAACAAGTATTTTCATATATCCTGCTCATGTTAATTGTCTCTATCAACATACAAAATTTCAGTTTAATTGCCGTAACAGATTCGTAGATATTGAGAACCGTCTAAATATTTCATATGGTCGCCAGGATGGATTTTTATTTTTGTACTACGACATTAAGATTATTGTGTACGTGTGGTATTCAAACTTCTATCGCATGATTAGAACACAAGAAGTAAAAACGAGATTTTAAAAGTACGCACGCCAGCCATCTTGCGATTATGCAAACAATTGAAATAAATTACATGCAAGTGGATCAACATTTGTATAAGCATTTAACGTGCAACGTTTCACGGCACTCGGATAATTAATTCGCGAGAAACGTCCATTTAAATATTTATACTTCGGGTCGCCGCCATGTTGGATTTGTGCTCACCAGGTTACTGAAAGTCCTATAGGAGAACATATGTTCATAGTCTCTATGAACATAAAAAATTCAGTTTGGTTGTTGTAAAATATTCATAGATATTGAGAACCGTCTAAATATTTCGGAAGCTCGCCATTTAGGATTGTTATATGTATAGGCCATAGAGTTACGTACCATTCAAGGACAATTATTGCCTAGCTTCATTATTCAAACTTTCACTTCGATCGCATGATTACGACACAAGAATAAAAACTTAATTTTAAAATTTCGCACAGCCGCCATCTTGAGGTTATGTAAACCATTGAATTAAATTAGATGGCAGTGCATTACAATCTGCAAAATAATTTACTGTACCACATTTCACTGCGCTCAGAGAGTTAAATCACGAGAAAACTCTATTAAAATATTTCAAATTCCCTTGGTCACCATGTTCGTTTTGTACTTTACAGGTTTATGAAATATACATAGGTAAACTTATATCAGTACCCTTTATCACCGTACAAAATTGCATGATGATATCTGTAATAGTTTCGGAGATATAGAATGTCAGTGAAATAGTTCGCACAGCCGCCATTTTGAGGTTATGTAAATAATTGAAATAATTTAGACTCCAGTGCATTACAATGTGTATAAACATTTGCTGTACCAAGTTTCATTACGTTTGGATAGTTAAATCGCGAGAAATGTCTATTTAAAGTCTCAATTTCACTTGACCGCCATGTTGGTTTTGTAGTCACCAAGTTTTTGAAAGTCTCATAGGTGAACTTCTAGTAGTGCCCTTTATCACCCTACACAATTTCAGGGCGATATCGGTAATAGTTTCGGAGATATTGAATGCTAGTGAAATATTTCGCACAGCCGCCATGTTGGATTGGTGAGACGTAACAAAATTTGAAGGGCACGGTCGAGGTCGCCGGGAATAGTGCTATGAACTTACCGAGTTTCATTGAAATCGCTCCAGCCGTTTAGATTTTATTAGGGGGACACACACACACACCTCACACACACACACACACACACACACACACACACATGCGCACACACACACGGACAAAAGGTGATCTCATAAGCCTATTTTTTTCAAAATTGAAAATAGGCTAATAATCACTCTAACAGCACACCTGCAACTCACTGATAGCTCACTGACAGAATGTTACGTCATTGGGTGCGCTGGGGCTACCAGTGCCATATGGTACAGCAGCTGATAAATGTTACTCGTGTGGATTTATTTTTAGTCTCATCATTTCACAACTCCAGAATAATACTTACTAAGGTGTAGTGTAAGGTGTCCCAAGACAATAAGATCATAACTTGAACTCTTGGCTTGATATTAAAACTCAAACGAACCATTGGGCTGTGAGACCCATGCGCGACTAACTAAGTTTTAAAGAATTCTGAAGGAATATAAAGAGGACAAAAATAGGTTCTTATGTTTCACTTATTATTCTTTCCGAATTTTTACAGATATAAGAACCACAAAATATTTTCATAAAAATTGTGAATTTAGGGTGAAAAATATTTGGTGGAAAAATTCACTTTCCTATTTTTTTATGTTTTAGGTTCTCATCGTATTGAAATATCAAAGGAAGTTTGTTTGGAGCAAAAATTCAAATCTGTCTCGAAATAAAATTTAGTGAAGTTTTTTCAACTATGCCAAACATACTTTTTTTTTTCATTAATCTATTTTTGGTATCCTTGACAGCCATTTCTTTAAACTTTTACTTTTATGAAAATGCGGTAAGTTACATTATCTCAGAAAATACTGCATCGAACTACTTGGAAATTTAACAGTATCTCTATGCGCAAATGTGCAAAAATATGACGCAGATTAATGGCTGCAGTATTATTTATGCATTGCGTCAAGAACAACGCTCTTTTTAAACAACCATTTATACTAGGTTGGATTGTAAGCCATGAAATTATCGTCAGGTGTATTTAGTTCAAACCATTACCTTCAATAGCTAGGTCATAAATGTACCTTTTGCCTAATATGATGTGTTTTAGAATTGATTAATTGTAATGTTGGTAACAGTGAATCGTATTTCCTTTTCGGTATCTTGACTATTTTATCTTATAAAGTTTAATGTTGATAACAATTGATTCAGTAGTTCGTGTGGTAGGATCATTTTAAGAAACTGAAATGTTCAGTTAACGCCATCAACTCATTGTCCCAATAGGGAATTGGCATCGCACAGTAGAGCCACTCACATCTAAACCTGTAAGAAAGAATATTGTTGAAGTAAGCATGCCACTTCTAATAATTTTGTTGTTGCTGATTAATTTAGTGGATTTGTGAAATCGTGTAATTAGGGATGCCTGATAACTTGTGTTATTGTGACTGATAGGATTTGGAAGAGGGTGGCTGTGACTTTCATTTGGGAAACAACCGAGCATTTGCCTTGGGAGGTTGTGGGAAATTACGCCAAATGTTTCCTAGAATGGCGAGATGGGAATCGAACCCATCTCTACTTGGCTTTGCGCCACAAAAACTACTATACTCTCAGACCAAAATTAAAAGTGTTGGCAGTGCTAAGAATAGAGTAAAATCTGAATTGATGGAACTCTTGTGTGTGACATCCAGTTATTATGTAGGCTATACATAACTAGTTCTCAATGAGTAGTCTATGGTAATGATTGCCCTGTGGGATTCTGTTTTCCACACAGAAATAGTTCATTTGTTTTGTAATTGTATTATGGAACACGTTGCTGTGATTATCACCCACATATTTATGTTGCATGATTTCCCAACGTGGATCCTGTTCAACACTATTTGCTGTGCATTTGGCTTATGGACAGGAAGTGGGTAAAATGCAGAGTTTGAGGAAGAAGGCATTTGAAAATAACAAAATCGGCAGAGTTCAACAAGTAGCTATCACGGTTTATAAGCGAGACATTGTAATAGTTGATTATCTCATCGCGCATCGTGCTGGTCGGCTGGAACTGTCGACTTATCTGTTCTTGGAGTCAATGCGTTATTCGTAATGAAACTGGCAAGGGACATTTTGTTAATAAAGAAACAATGTTGTAAGAGACTTTCCCAAATAGGGCAAGAGATTTAGCACTCTGTGGTAACTATATCTGAATGTTGCGAGTAGTCCCCCTCCCCAAATATCAGAAAGGAAGTATTCTGTCTTGAAGTTACTTGATCAATGTTCCATCGAAACGTGCGGAGCAACAACTTAACCAACAATCATAACTTGCCTAGTTGTTCTTGTCCGGAGACACTCAAAGATTCAGCAATTTGACTCAAATTAGCAGAATGAAGTTTAAACTAGCCCTGCTTGAAAATGATCAGTAGGATAAAGAACATAAGTTTGCAGGTATCTACAAAATAGAAAACCCACCTGGGGATTTGGAGAGATATCGGAGTGTTTAGGTAAACTATACTACGTTATTCTTTGTCACGATGCGTCAAAACATTCATTGAGAATACAATAGAAAAACCCCTTGTAGGAAACGAGACCTTGCATCCAGGCTAGATAAAGGGGCAACGAGGAAAACATTTTACTGGATTAGGATGTAATATGTATCATATCTTCAATACACCAAGGCTGGAATTAACGAGTTCAAGTTATTTTCAATAGCTCGAGTGCGCCTAAAAGTTGTTTTTTTAGCTTACGCGTGGCGAGTATAAAGATTGGTTCTTAATTGTTGAAGATATACAGGATGCACCAGGTCAGTAACTACAAGATATATGTCACATTGCGAGACGAATATAGAAAGGATGAAATTCGGAGAAAAGCCAAGCATGGAAAGGAGATAGTGAAGCAGCCTGCACAAGGTAATTCCTTCCAGTTTAGTTAAGACAATGTTAGTGGTTGCAGCTGCACGAGAACAACCAGCTAAGTTCTTAATCTGTTCCAATACAAACAAAAGAAGTTTTGCATAACACTTGTTTTCCATTATGCAGAGCAGGGTGAGGTTTATACAAAAGAGACGGCATTCTGACAAATTCTGCACAATTTATTCATGTGTTCAGAGAAGATTAAAACCTGCTTAACAGGTGTTGTAATCTTGCCATCCTGTGACGTTTCAATACGGAACAAGGCCACCACGGGCCTCCAGCAGGGCATACCACAGAACGTATTGTACAAGTCCTCTTGAAGCAGGCGAAACCACTCATCGACGGCGGCCAACAAGATCTCTTGGTGGGTTACGGGAGGGCGTGGGCCCTGAGCAACGCTTCAGCAAATAAATGAATGAATGAATGAATGAATGAATATCTCAGACATGTTCGAAACAGTTCATAGCTGGTCATTCCATTCGTGCGGACTCCTGGAAGAAGTTTTGTACAACCACCGCTCAATGCGACAAGTACATGCAAAACTTTCATTATTGTGTGAATTACGACATTGTAGGGAATTCCACGACAAATGGTGCGATAATAGTGATATGAAATATTGGGAATTTAATACGCACCCAACGTGATTTTATTGTCAAATGATGATGTGTTGTTCAATTTAGGGCTTGGGACATCTTAGTCATCAGCTCCAATGGTGGCAGGGGCGTATATGAGGGGGTGGGGGGGGGAGAGCTGTGGGGATCCAGCCCCCCCCCCAAAGAAAACAATAAAAATTAAGGAAGTGTTGTTTGGTGAAAGCATAAAATAACAATTGTAAATTTGTTTGTACCTTAATCTTAACTTACTGGCTAAGTTATAACCATTATTAAGATTGAAATTTGACTACCTCGTAGTATAGTGGCTAGCATTCTTATCTGCTAACCCGGAGGTCCGAATTTGATACTCGGCTCCGCCAAGAGATTGCAATTCTGGTCTGAGGACTGGAACGTGGTATTCTTAGATTTGTGAGGCAAAACTGACAATTCCACAGTACGGTACTTTTGAGAAATAAATTATCATTTTGTGAAAATAAATAAAATGTTTACCTTTCTGCTTAATAAATTGACAAATATTTAGCTATTTACCATTCATACTCCAAAGGCCATAACAGAAAGTTCATTAAGTATAGAATGTTATTTTGTGTTGTATTTTACAACTTTTGTGTATTGTCACTAACTCTAGACTATATAAACTTAGAATTCTACAAATAACTTGTATCTTAAATAATTACAAAAAGTTATAAGCTCTAAGATATTGGTTGATATTTCTGGGAATTTTGCGGTGACAATCTCCTGAGAATATTCACGATTTTCTAGGATAGTCAGCCCTCCCCAGGAAAAATAATTGTATATACGCTCCTGAATGGCGGTTATGTAAAAATATCGCATATCAATGGCATTAGGTGCGTTATAATTATCACAAGATTGAAGCTAACGTTGAAGGAGTAGCTCTTCCATTAAAACGACACCTAATACAAGGAGAATGTGATGGTATTTGAGGCTTATAAACTGAAACCTAATGTATCTAGGATTTATATAATTGCGCCGAATGATAAAAAAAAGAGCATGTGATAATCTGGTGGAAATAATATCAAATTATCATCTTACTAACACTATTTACTTTCAATTATATGATAATTGATGACTACGAGTTGCAATTATGATGAGAATGACGTAATCCAATAAAGACGAATAAAGCATTGTTGAAGAGTATAGATGCTGTTGAAACATGATGTGTTGTTACTTTTTTATGAGAGCATTATTTTGAGAAAGGGACTTGCATGGACAATTAATTTAGGTAAGGAGGGTTAGCTGGTTTTACATGTAAATATGGGAATGGCGATAGGTGGAATTTAGTAAGGTTAGTTTCATTATTTTTCTTTATTGGGTCCGGTTGATAATAGCATTTAGGATCGGGCCTTAACGACCAACTGATAGGCAATAACACAATGAATTTTTGTAGACAAGCTCCGCCTGTCACAAGTCAGAACAAAGGGCGAGTGATAGAGGAGTAACACCTCTTTAAAAAAAACTTGGGCCAGCTGACCCGGCTGGTAGTACCTAGTAAGGGTCCCTTGCCAGGGTTACGGTGAAGACCTCAACGGCAGCTACAGTGGGGAGGATATTCTCCGGTACAGTATAGATGGCGGAAGAGGCATCCCAGTGCTGAGGATAATTTGAGTAAAAGGTATATGCACCAGTAGGGGCATATATCGGATAGATAACGTCTGTTCTCCATGTTAGAGGCGATTATCGACCGCGTCTGTACCTCAGTTTAGGGGCGGCTGAACATAAATCAGAGAAGGCAACGGGAAACCACTCTGATTATATTTTCCCCAGGATGTCATTATGGATAGAGTTCATCAAGCAGAGGCCCCTAGTCCCAGGCAGCCCTTGAGTGGGCAGGGGGTGCTCTGAATCTCCCGGTTTAAGGAAATGTCATCCTACATGAGATTAGCAACATGGAAAGTGAGGAGTTTGTTCATGGGTGGAGAACTTGATAATACAACTAAAGAAATAACAAGATAAAAGATTGATATTCTTGGAAAAACTGAATTACGATTGCCAGGCAGAGGTATATGTAACAGGGATGATGGGAATTTGTATTACTCTGGCAGTCCTGAAACTGATAAACAGCACCGAAATGGTGTAGCAATATTTGTGAGGTCAGACATTGTGAAATATGTGATCAATTTTGTTCCAGTATCAGACCGAATTATGCTCTTACCACAGCATGGTCACCCTTTTCAGGTCAACATAATACATAATAATCATAATAATGTTATCGGGTTTACATCCCTTCTGACTACTCTGGCTTTTAGAGACGCCGGTGAGCTGGAAGGGGAACAAAATACAGGTCTACGCTCCAACAGCAGATAAACAAGTAGGTCCGTAGCCTATTTTCATATATCCTACTTATGTTAATTGCCACTATCAACATACGAAATTTCAGTTTGATTGCTGTAATAGATTCGTAGATATTGAGAATCGACTAAATATTTCGGATGGTCGCCATGTTGGATTTTATATATGTAGGTCCTAGAGTTATGTACTGTTACATGAAGATTATTTCGTACGTGTAGCATTCAAACTTCAATCGCATGATTAGGACACAAGAAGTAACAAGGAGATTTTAAAATTTCGCTCAGCTGCCATCTTGTGGTTATGGAAACAATTGAAATAAATTAGATGCCAGTGGATTAACATTCGTATAAGGATTTACTGTACCAAGTTTCACTGCACTCGGATGGTTAAATTGCGAGAAACGTCCATGTGAATATTTATATTTCGCCTCGACGCCATGTTGGATTTGTGATCACCAGGTTATTTAAAGTCCTATAGGTGAACTTAAGTTCATAGCCCCTATGAACATAAAAAAATCAGTTTGATTGCTATAATAGATTCGTAGATATTCAGAGACGTCTAAATATTTCGGATGGTCACCATGTTGGATTGTTAAATGTAGGGGCCATAGAGGCATGCACCATTAAAGGAAACTTATTGCGTAGGTTCAGCATTCAAATTTTCACTTTGATCGCATGACTACGACACAAGAAATAAAAACTTAATTTGAAAATTCACACAGCCGCCATCTTGAGGTTATGTTAACTATTGAACTAAATTAGATATCAGTGCATTACAATGTGTATAAACATTTCCTGAACCAGATTTCATTGCGTTTGGAACATTAAATCGCGAGAAAAGTCTATTTAAAATGTTCAAATTCGCTTGGCCGCCATATTCGTTTTGTAGTTAAACGGTCGTTGAAAGTCTTATTGATGAACTTCCAGTAGAGCCCTTTATCTCCGTACAAAATTTCCGGGTGATACCGCTAAAAGTTTCAGATATATAGAATGCCGGTGAAATATTTCGCACACCCGCCATCTTGTAGTTATGTAAACAATTGAACCAAGTTAGATGCCGATGCATTACAATGCGCATAAACATATACTGTACCAAGTTTTATTGCGTTTGGTTGGTCAAATCGCGAGAAACGTCTATTTAAAAGTCGCATATTCGCGTGGCCGCCATGTTGGTTTTGTAGTTACTAGTTTTTCAAAAGTCACATAGGTGAACTTCTAGTAGTTCCCTTTATCACCGTAAAAAATTCCAGGGTGATATCGGGAATAGTTTTGGAGATATTGAAAGCTGGTGAAATATTTCGCACAGCCGCCATGTTGGATTGGTGAGAACAAAATTTCAAGGTCGGGGTCGTCCGGAATAGTGCTATGAACTTACCGAGTTTCATTGAAATCGCTCCAGCCGTTTATATGTTATTAGGGGGACACACACACACACGGACAAAAGGTGATCTCATAAGCCTATTTTTTAAAAATTGAAAATAGGCTAAAAATATGATAATGAGATGGCAATCTTCTACCAAGACTTGCAAAACATCCTGAAAGTCACAAAAAGTGATAATGTAACAATCATATTGGGAGATTTCAATGCAAAGATCGGAAGACGACAACGTGCTGACATATAGGGGAATCCAATGATTATTTTGTCAATGAAATGGTTATTATTACAAACACATGGTACCTACTTCCAAACCACAGGTTATACACTTGGATCTCACCAGCTGATAATGTGAATAACACTCGGCAAAGAAATCAGATTGATTATATCCTCATCAATAAGAGAATCAGAAACTTTACTAAAAAGGTTAGAACCACTGATCTCTATACATGGATGACTGGTAGCTAAGGCAGCAGTAAGCCGAATAGACGATGACAGGTATAGCAAGATGGCAGCGAGCGCGTGGTGCAATATTGCGAATCAGGCTCAGTGATTGGTTACTGGTAGTTCGATGTTATATATGTATTTATACTGGCAGTAAATATTTTGTGTTTCTTGTAGTTGTAAAATGGGCTGAATTTGGTTATTTAAAGCGTAAAATCTTAGTTTTAAGTACCGGTTTGGTGAGCCATCATCCCAGGCAAGCCGGTAATACCTTTACTTCTCAGGCAGATAGGTCGCTTAGTCGTAATTTTGAAGTTATTGTGAAGTTAAGTATACATATGCGGTGGTGCTGAAGCAGACGTGATCGAGCTAGGCTATTGCGTGTTTAAATTTGATCCCATTTCAGGGTTTTTCAGTTCTGGGTGCGAATAGTTCGCTTAACAGTTGTAAAACGGTGGGGAGAGTATATTTTGAGTAGGTTTTTAGTTGCGTTAAGTTTTATGTGGAGCTGAGGAGTGAAATTGGTTTGGCTTAAAGTGCATTTTTGGCGTTGATCTACTTCCCGTTATTATTAAGTTTATTGTGCTGCTAGCGTGATTAAAAGCTGTAGTATTTGATGTAGAGTGCTGGGATTACTTGGAGGAAGTGTTGGTTATTTCATAGAAACGGGAATTCATTACCAATTACCGATTACGATATGTCGAATCTAGGCCTATATAGTGAGATACGTTTAGGCCTATAAGTACATCATTTGAAGAATGCATAATTTTGTGGCATATATACATGTATACCGTATATACAATTTACAAGAATGTTTCCAGAAATTGTTTTTCACTCGTTACTCTGTTACTGATCGCTAATTGCGTGTACTCAGCACCTAAGTTGATACTTGTCAGCCGTTATTATACATTCATTTTTATTGATATTCCGGAGATTTACTGACCTCGTAATGACGTGTCAGTGATCCCAATGCTCTTATGATATGAGTGAACATATCTCTATATTTTTATGTGCTCCAAAGCACCATTAATTACGATTTAAAATTGATTAGATTATCATTGCTTGCCCATAAGGAGGGCTCGACGATGGGTAGACCAACATGGCGGACCGCGCGCTCAACCTGGCGTACTTTCTAGTGCAGCGGAGAGCTGCCATTAGCGATCCATGTATAGAGATCAGTGGTTAGAACATATCCAGGGGCAGATTGTAGGCTCTGATCATAACAATTTAGTCGCTAATTAAAAATTTTGCATAAAACCAAACATTCAAGCAGAATAGATCAGAGGAAAATGAAATGCAAAATAAAAAATCAACTTCCAAATGATCTTAATATAGAATTAGAACAACTACTATTGAGCAGTCAAGAGGTAGAAAATCAATGGAATAAATTAATAACCACTATACAGACAAGTAAAACACATTTGCAGCCAGACACTAGGACAAAGAAGAAGAAATGGATGACAGAGCACAGTTTGGATTTGATGGAAGAATGAAGGAAAGTTAAATCCAATAGGGACCAATACAGACATATTCATTCTCAAATTAGAAGATAAATTAGAAAAATTAACAGGATTGGATGATTGAAAATTGTAAAATAAGAGAGAAACTTGAAGGAAAACATGATACTCTTAATATGCACAAAGCCATCAAGGAAGTAACTGGGAACTTCAGACGAAATATGCCCCTCATTTTTGAAGAAAACTTAGGTAAACCTATTATAAATCATCTTGATGAAGTCAAAGCATGGGAAAAAAATATCATAAATATCATCTCACAACCCTTCCGAGTCACTTGCTGAAAGCCTTCTTGAGAATTATACATGATCGAATAAGAAAGAAATGTGACGAGCAGATATGGGATACCCACTTCGGATTTCGAAATGGTTTGGGAACTCGTGATGCTCTTTTTGGACCAACAACTTAACTTAAAGAATGCTAGGACCAACAGAAAGATGTATACGCTTGTTTCATAGATTATGAAAAAGCATTTGATAGAGTTAAACATGCTGAGCTCATAAAAATAATTCAACGAATTGGAATCGAAGGTAAAGATATAAGAATCATAGAAAAACTATACTGACATCAAAAAGCTGTGATTAGGATTGATGATGATACATCACATTCTTTGGCCATCAGACGAGGAGTACGACAAGGCTGTATTTTATCCCCATTAATGTTCAACATCTATTCGGGAGCTGATTTTCGGGCATCAGAAGATACAGAAGTGCGAATCAAGGTCAATGGGGAATTAATACGCACCCTTACATATGCTGATGACACAGTACTTTTTGCCAGTAGTATTGAAAGTCTACAACTGTACATTGATAAGCTTACTGACGATCAACACGAAGAAAACCAAACTTATGGTTTTCAGTCGAAGAAGAGATAAAGTAATTCTGACTCTGAAAAGACAACAAATCCAACAAGTTGATAAATTTAAGTACCTTGGTTGTTGGTTGCCACAGGATATGAATCCAGACCTTGAAATTAAGACCCGTGTAGAAATGGCAAGATCAACTTTTAAGAAAATTAGACTTTTATTGTGCAATGATGCCTTAAATTTAAAACTAAGACAGCATATTATAAAATGATTGTTTGGTCCATTTTGCTTTATGGAGTGGAAGCCTGAACTATGAAATCATCCATCACTAAGAGGCTCGAAGCTCTGGAAATGTGCTTTCATAGAAGCATGCTGAAAGTCTCTTGGATAATGTCTCTACTGACGAAGTACTGCAGAGGGCACATTCTCAACGAGTGTTACTGACCACCATCAAATGGAGGAAAATTGCATACCTGGGTCAGGTATTACATGGTGAAAAATATACAATGTTAAATCTCATTTTAAAAGGCAAAATTTATGGGCAACGAAGAGCGAGAAGGAAAAGGACGCCTTATCTTCTAAACCTTCAAGATTGGACTGGAACAAGATCTATTGAGCAGCTCCACCACTCTGCTGAAGATAGACAAACACTATCCACATTGATCGGCAACGTCCGGGAGACTGGGCAGGGCACATAGAAGAAGAAGATGATTTTATGCGTCATCTAGGTACGGTAGTTGTGCTTTATTTTTGTATGGATAGGACTTTCATAAGGGAGACTGGTAGATTTACTGGCACGTTATAGATCCCCCTCCGAGCAAAATTTCGGCACCCCGGCGTCTCTAAAAGCCGCAGTAGTTAACAGGGACAAACTCAATAACATTATCCTTTAGGGAAATCATACGATGTTATCATAGAATGTTTATTTTTAGGCAGTAATTATTAGCTGGAGACCAGCGAGATTAACACCATTTTCTCAATGTGAAAGTAGAGCAAGTCTTCTGGACCTTAACTGGTTTCTTCTTTTCCTTTTGTTTCCTTGAAGCATGCAACTTCTGGTAGATCTATACGTTTCAACCCAAATACAACACGTCCTGGAATTATAAATCTCTGGCTAACAGACGAAAAATTGTAATTTTTGTGTTTGTCTTTCAAGTATTCAGTAACCTTTCGCGTAGTCCGTATTAAATATCACAGTTTAATTTACGTGCCCCTCTTCCCTCAACTCGACCTGAGTTTATTACATTTTACTGCCCAAGAACTAGAACTGAACAGATTAAACATTCCCCAATAATAAGTGCTATTCAATGAACATTCAATAGCAAACAACCTAGACTTATTCAGTTACACATATAGCTCCTTTGTTTCTGCCTGCTGTGCGATCACATAAACTCGTACATTCCACCTACCAATTTCCTGATCAGAGTTATTATATTTTCGTATTTAGTTCTAGAATTAATTTACATTACAATCTCAACATTATGCCTGTCAATTATATTATAATTTGATATAATTGTGTTTCTTTTTATAACGCATAAGTTGGAAGCACAATACACCGAAATAAATAAATTACAGTCTCAGCCCACAGGACTAAAAATGCAGGTTAGTGTGTGTTCTCGGGACATGTTGACCTTTGCAATCACTAAGTCATCCCCAGGCAAATGCGAGTCTTATCCACCCTACGGGCATGGATCAGTCCACATTTTTTACAGAAGAGACCTTTCAAGCGACTATGAAACAACATGCATACCACGTGTATCAATATCCAGTATATTAGGCCACTAGAACAAACATGTTTCTTTAAATTATTTCACTAAGCAAAGTACTTGGTGCAGTTTCCTTATGCGTGTGAAATTAATTATGTACCTTCAAAACGCATTTCTATTCTAATTTCCTTCCACATATTTTAACAGTGGACACGTATTAAGCACATGGTACTTTAAAGTGCTTTTTTGTGCAAAGGCCCTCTTGCACTTATCACACACATATTTCTTCTTACAATTATGAACTAATATATGTCTATCCAAATGACATTTCTGTCCGTACGACCTACCACATACTTCACAAGCGTGCGGTCTGTCGCCAGTATGAACTAACATATGTCTCGTCAATTTACAGATTTGCCCAAAGCCTTTATTGCACGTTTTACAAGTATCTGCCCTTTTGTCAGCTTCCACATATTTGATCACTGGGCACGTTTTAAGCACATGGTACTTTAAAGTGCTTTTTTCCGTAAAGGCCCTCTTGCACTTATCACACACATATTCATTCGTACCACCATGAACTACTTTCATATGTTTAGTCATATTACCCTTCTGTCCGAAGGACCTACCACATACTTCACAATCGTGCGATTTGTCGCCATTATGAACTAACATATGTCTCTTCAATTCACAGATTTGCCTAAAGCCTTTATTGCACGTTTTACAAGTATGTGGCCTTTCGTCAGAATGGTATAACATATGTTTCTTCAAATCAGGTCTACACTTAAATGCACTTCCACATGTTTCACAAGTGTATGCTTTGAGACCAGTATGAACTAGCATATTATGTTCCTTCAATTTACCATCGTGTTAAAGACCTCTTCACATGATTCACACGCGTATACTTTCTGTACACTATGAAACAACATTTGGGGTGTCAAATTGCTCCGGTACATTTTTAGGATAGAATGATCCGATATGAAGAAATATGTTTTTCTGAAAATAATCAAATACTTAAATTAACGGCAAGACGACACAGTGATGTGTACAGGAGTAATTTTGGCCACTAACTCTGATATAAAATGATGCAAATTCGAGCAGAATTTGTAATTAGTTTTAATGCTTTTACTTCAGCAGGTCTGAGGCAATATCTTTTTAAGAAAACAAAAAAGGAATTTACAAGAGACCTGAAAGGAACTGCGAAGATTCCACCTGCAAAACTGGTTGAATCAACTGTTTCGATGAAACAAGTTTTTCAAGTAATTTCTAAACGTAAGTTGGCATTTTGATTGTTTTTGTGTAGTACAACTGCGTTCCACTTACAAATGTTATTTTGAAGACACGCATACAACGAAGTCAACGCATTAAATAATAACTGTGGGCAATGTCCCTCTTAACTATTACCTGAAGTGCAAACACAATCTTACAAATAGTATAACACAATTCTCATTCGCCAAATCAATACTTAACTTTACTAAAAATACTATAGGTACATAGTAGGGTAGTGGTAGGAGTTCTAAGCCACTCATTTTATTGTGGTGTTTGAAGCCATATTTTCAGTGTTGCCTTAGTAAACAAGAGTTTAGTGCTTTTCAGTCGGTCAACACGAATGTACCCAAAAGAGATGGGTTATGCCCTAATCCTGAAATAAATTACATGAGATTAATAAAACACTAGGATGACCAGTTTCGATCGTCAAGCGATCATCATCAGATCCAATACACTTAGGCTATAAAATCTATGTTTGAAATACAGGTGAAAATATTTACAATATGTACAATTATTTAGTTGCAGTATTGGTACTGCAACTGTCAGTGTATGCTAAATGCAGTATATATGTTAGGTGAAATGCTAAATGGTGATGGCTATCCGGAGATTGTACTTTAGAGAGATTATATGGTTGTAAACTATGGTTAAACTATAAAATTTTAGGCTAACTACTTATCTGATTGTCTTCCGTACTACAGCTATTCGCAGTTTCCGTGCTCACTTGAACTCGCTGTGCGGTCGACTGCGGTGGTTATCTTAACGACTGGTTTTTCCCTGCCTTCCCCCCCTGTCCCTACGTGCTGTGGGGAGTGATCGCGATGTGTTTATGTGAGGTGTTGCCAACCTAGATAAGAAAAACACAACACAACCGCTAGGCACCTCCTAAATAGTAATCTAAATAAACGTGACCCGTATTCAAGGTCAGGGGTATATTCTATAACGTGCCAAGACACCGATTGTCAAGCTAATTACATCGGGCAGAGTGGAAGGCGAGTAGACACACGTTATAATGAACATAGAAATGCAATAAGATACGGAACACATTCAGCCGTGTGCGAACATATGTGTGACGCAGGGCATAGCTTTACCAACATAGAGTCGGACCTTAAAATAATCCATCACGAATCGAAAGGCAGAGCTCTTGACATAAAGGAAGCAATCGAGATACACCTAGCCAAACGAAACAATCCCAACAATCTAAATGAACACACGTTCATGGAGAGCTCACCCCTCTTCACGCTACTAAAAAACACACCCTGTCGGAAACAAAACACAATTTAGCGACACAGCCAAGATAGATAAAAAAGGGGGGAAATTAGGGGGTTTTTAATAGGTAAATGTTATCTGGATCAGGTGTACGATGTACTTTTCTTCTGCAATAAACCAAGGCCCATATTAGAGGCAGTATTAAAGGTGCCGGGACGTCCTCATAAGACCGTCAACGCTTAGTTCGAATGGGTTATGCTCCACGCGTGGCGAGGACTAATCCACGGTCTTTAATAGTTGTAGATCCACCTCATTCAATAACATACATCTTATCTAGGTTGGCAACACCTCACATAAACACATCGCGATCACTCCCCACAGCACGTAGGGACAGGGGGGGAAGGCAGGGAAAAACCAGTCGTTAAGATAACCACCGCAGTCGACCGCACAGCGAGTTCAAGTGAGCACGGAAACTGCGAATAGCTGTAGTACGGAAGACAATCAGATAAGTAGTTAGCCTAAAATTTTATAGTTTAACCATAGTTTACAACCATATAATCTCTCTAAAGTACAATCTCCGGATAGCCATCACCATTTAGCATTTCACCTAACATATATACTGCATTTAGCATACACTGACAGTTGCAGTACCAATACTGCAACTAAATAATTGTACATATTGTAAATATTTTCACCTGTATTTCAAACATAGATTTTATAGCCTAAGTGTATTGGATCTGATGATGATCGCTTGACGATCGAAACTGGTCATCCTAGTGTTTTATTAATCTCATGTAATTTATTTCAGGATTAGGGCATAACCCATCTCTTTTGGGTACATTCGTGTTGACCGACTGAAAAGCACTAAACTCTTGTTTACTAAGGCAACACTGAAAATATGGCTTCAAACACCACAATGTTCACGGCTAGTCAGGCAAATCGTGAAGCCAAGAAATTCAAATCACTCAGGCTTAAACTCATGAATTTAGACAAGTCAATTTGGTTCAACAAAAAATGTATAGAACTAAACCTCACCCCTAAATACGTACCAATTAAAACCGTACCGAACACACCAGCCTCGATCATTTCAACTAAACAAGCCAAAGCGCTTTGGATAAAAAACGAATTAAGATTTGCATACATAAGAAAGCAAAAAATTAACCAACAATTATACGACATTCAATTGCAACTAAGTAATTTCTGGCACGCAGCCCAATGGGACAGCTTCACCGAACACCTACATGACACCATCAAAATCAGAGCAACGAGGAAGCATGAAACACTAGAAAATAAATTAAGAAAACTAGGAGAAACACAGAACCATCAATCTAACGAACAACACACGAATAACAATGAATTCAATTTCCACAGCAGAGTAAACAACAGAACGAACGTAACCTTTTCTCAAGGTGAAATGAATATGTTAGACAAAGGTTTGAAATACAACTGCACAGACGCACACACCAACCACAATATAAAACAGTTAATCACAGATATTGAGATAGCCAGTCACAAGCTCCCAGCAGAAGACAGGGAATTAACCAAAAATCTCGCCACCAACGAAGCCAAAAAAATCCTCAAACGAGAGGGCGATAGCAATAACATTCAAAACAACAAACAAATCAAAGAAATAAAGTCGTTGAAACAAAAAATAAAAGAACATGACTTAATCATCACAAAAGCAGATAAGGGAAACACTACAGTAATTTTGAACAAAACAGAATACATTGAAAAAACAGTCGAATTCCTAAACAACAACGAAATCAAGGAATTAACAAAAGACCCCACCAACAAATTCCAAAAACAAATAAAAATTGCGCTAAAAGAAACAGAATACATACTGACCAAAGCTGAAAAATCAAAACTAATAAACATGAACCCGAAAATACCGTCATTGAGGGGACAACCAAAAATACACAAAAAGGAATGCCCAATGAGACCAATAGTCAATTGTAGGAATGCCCCTAATTACAAAATCAGCAAAGAGTTACTAAAAATCTTAAAATGCCGTCTTTCCAACGACAAAAACAACTCTGTAAAGAACACAACAGAACTAGTAACAGCATTGAACACCCTACAAATGAAACCTAGCTTCAGGCTAGTATCCTTCGACGTAACTAACATGTACACCAATATTCCGATTATTGAAGCAATCAACACTATCGAAAACAACTTAAAATCCAACAATTCGGTAAAAGAAATTGAAGAGATTGTGAGATTACTGAGGGTCGTTCTCACCCAAAACGTGTTTCAATTCGACAATAAAATATACACACAGAGAGAAGGCCTAGCAATGGGATCGCCACTAAGTGGGTTAATCGCTGACATCTTCATCAATGCACTAGAAAATGCGTTCTTAGAAAAGACTTCAACAAAGGGAATAGTAATATGGAAAAGATACGTAGATGATGTAATCTGCATCTACGATACTGAACTAACAAGCGAAGAAACAATTCTCCAATCCATTAATAGCCTTCACCATTCTATCAAATTCACTAAGGAATCCGAAATAGACCGGAAAATAAATTATCTCGATATAACTATTGAACGTAAAGACAACGACCTTTCATATTCCATATTCCGGAAAGCAACACAAACCTCGCATGCAATCGACAATCAGTCTAATCACCCCAGTACGCACAAACTAGCGGGTTTCAATTCAATGGTGCATAGGGCTTTAAACATACCCATGTCAAAAGACAACTATAATAAGGAAATAAGAACGATTATGCAAATAGCAAAGGAAAACAACTTCTCGCCAAGCAAAATAAATCAAATTATAGCCAAACATAAAAATAAAGATAAAACGATTCCCAAACCGGACAGTAATGAGAAAAAATTTGCGCGTTTCAACTATGTGAATGCGAACACATATAAAATCACTAACCTATTCAAAAAGCAAGGCATAAAGATAGCTTTCACGACGAAAAACACAACCGCTAGGCACCTCCTAAATAGTAATCTAAATAAACGTGACCCGTATTCAAGGTCAGGGGTATATTCTATAACGTGCCAAGACACCGATTGTCAAGCTAATTACATCGGGCAGAGTGGAAGGCGAGTAGACACACGTTATAATGAACATAGAAATGCAATAAGATACGGAACACATTCAGCCGTGTGCGAACATATGTGTGACGCAGGGCATAGCTTTACCAACATAGAGTCGGACCTTAAAATAATCCATCACGAATCGAAAGGCAGAGCTCTTGACATAAAGGAAGCAATCGAGATACACCTAGCCAAACGAAACAATCCCAACAATCTAAATGAACACACGTTCATGGAGAGCTCACCCCTCTTCACGCTACTAAAAAACACACCCTGTCGGAAACAAAACACAATTTAGCGACACAGCCAAGCTAGATAAAAAAGGGGGGAAATTAGGGGGTTTTTAATAGGTAAATGTTATCTGGATCAGGTGTACGATGTACTTTTCTTCTGCAATAAACCAAGGCCCATATTAGAGGCAGTATTAAAGGTGCCGGGACGTCCTCATAAGACCGTCAACGCTTAGTTCGAATGGGTTATGCTCCACGCGTGGCGAGGACTAATCCACGGTCTTTAATAGTTGTAGATCCACCTCATTCAATAACATACATCTTATCTAGGTTGGCAACACCTCACATAAACACATCGCGATCACTCCCCACAGCACGTAGGGACAGGGGGGGAAGGCAGGGAAAAACCAGTCGTTAAGATAACCACCGCAGTCGACCGCACAGCGAGTTCAAGTGAGCACGGAAACTGCGAATAGCTGTAGTACGGAAGACAATCAGATAAGTAGTTAGCCTAAAATTTTATAGTTTAACCATAGTTTACAACCATATAATCTCTCTAAAGTACAATCTCCGGATAGCCATCACCATTTAGCATTTCACCTAACATATATACTGCATTTAGCATACACTGACAGTTGCAGTACCAATACTGCAACTAAATAATTGTACATATTGTAAATATTTTCACCTGTATTTCAAACATAGATTTTATAGCCTAAGTGTATTGGATCTGATGATGATCGCTTGACGATCGAAACTGGTCATCCTAGTGTTTTATTAATCTCATGTAATTTATTTCAGGATTAGGGCATAACCCATCTCTTTTGGGTACATTCGTGTTGACCGACTGAAAAGCACTAAACTCTTGTTTACTAAGGCAACACTGAAAATATGGCTTCAAACACCACAATGTTCACGGCTAGTCAGGCAAATCGTGAAGCCAAGAAATTCAAATCACTCAGGCTTAAACTCATGAATTTAGACAAGTCAATTTGGTTCAACAAAAAATGTATAGAACTAAACCTCACCCCTAAATACGTACCAATTAAAACCGTACCGAACACACCAGCCTCGATCATTTCAACTAAACAAGCCAAAGCGCTTTGGATAAAAAACGAATTAAGATTTGCATACATAAGAAAGCAAAAAATTAACCAACAATTATACGACATTCAATTGCAACTAAGTAATTTCTGGCACGCAGCCCAATGGGACAGCTTCACCGAACACCTACATGACACCATCAAAATCAGAGCAACGAGGAAGCATGAAACACTAGAAAATAAATTAAGAAAACTAGGAGAAACACAGAACCATCAATCTAACGAACAACACACGAATAACAATGAATTCAATTTCCACAGCAGAGTAAACAACAGAACGAACGTAACCTTTTCTCAAGGTGAAATGAATATGTTAGACAAAGGTTTGAAATACAACTGCACAGACGCACACACCAACCACAATATAAAACAGTTAATCACAGATATTGAGATAGCCAGTCACAAGCTCCCAGCAGAAGACAGGGAATTAACCAAAAATCTCGCCACCAACGAAGCCAAAAAAATCCTCAAACGAGAGGGCGATAGCAATAACATTCAAAACAACAAACAAATCAAAGAAATAAAGTCGTTGAAACAAAAAATAAAAGAACATGACTTAATCATCACAAAAGCAGATAAGGGAAACACTACAGTA
Organism: Meconema thalassinum; assembly: GCA_946902985.2. NCBI lineage: Eukaryota > Metazoa > Arthropoda > Insecta > Orthoptera > Tettigoniidae > Meconema > Meconema thalassinum. The sequence goes on along the minus strand of OX336395.1, from coordinate 258,489,072 downwards.
ATTTTGAACAAAACAGAATACATTGAAAAAACAGTCGAATTCCTAAACAACAACGAAATCAAGGAATTAACAAAAGACCCCACCAACAAATTCCAAAAACAAATAAAAATTGCGCTAAAAGAAACAGAATACATACTGACCAAAGCTGAAAAATCAAAACTAATAAACATGAACCCGAAAATACCGTCATTGAGGGGACAACCAAAAATACACAAAAAGGAATGCCCAATGAGACCAATAGTCAATTGTAGGAATGCCCCTAATTACAAAATCAGCAAAGAGTTACTAAAAATCTTAAAATGCCGTCTTTCCAACGACAAAAACAACTCTGTAAAGAACACAACAGAACTAGTAACAGCATTGAACACCCTACAAATGAAACCTAGCTTCAGGCTAGTATCCTTCGACGTAACTAACATGTACACCAATATTCCGATTATTGAAGCAATCAACACTATCGAAAACAACTTAAAATCCAACAATTCGGTAAAAGAAATTGAAGAGATTGTGAGATTACTGAGGGTCGTTCTCACCCAAAACGTGTTTCAATTCGACAATAAAATATACACACAGAGAGAAGGCCTAGCAATGGGATCGCCACTAAGTGGGTTAATCGCTGACATCTTCATCAATGCACTAGAAAATGCGTTCTTAGAAAAGACTTCAACAAAGGGAATAGTAATATGGAAAAGATACGTAGATGATGTAATCTGCATCTACGATACTGAACTAACAAGCGAAGAAACAATTCTCCAATCCATTAATAGCCTTCACCATTCTATCAAATTCACTAAGGAATCCGAAATAGACCGGAAAATAAATTATCTCGATATAACTATTGAACGTAAAGACAACGACCTTTCATATTCCATATTCCGGAAAGCAACACAAACCTCGCATGCAATCGACAATCAGTCTAATCACCCCAGTACGCACAAACTAGCGGGTTTCAATTCAATGGTGCATAGGGCTTTAAACATACCCATGTCAAAAGACAACTATAATAAGGAAATAAGAACGATTATGCAAATAGCAAAGGAAAACAACTTCTCGCCAAGCAAAATAAATCAAATTATAGCCAAACATAAAAATAAAGATAAAACGATTCCCAAACCGGACAGTAATGAGAAAAAATTTGCGCGTTTCAACTATGTGAATGCGAACACATATAAAATCACTAACCTATTCAAAAAGCAAGGCATAAAGATAGCTTTCACGACGAAAAACACAACCGCTAGGCACCTCCTAAATAGTAATCTAAATAAACGTGACCCGTATTCAAGGTCAGGGGTATATTCTATAACGTGCCAAGACACCGATTGTCAAGCTAATTACATCGGGCAGAGTGGAAGGCGAGTAGACACACGTTATAATGAACATAGAAATGCAATAAGATACGGAACACATTCAGCCGTGTGCGAACATATGTGTGACGCAGGGCATAGCTTTACCAACATAGAGTCGGACCTTAAAATAATCCATCACGAATCGAAAGGCAGAGCTCTTGACATAAAGGAAGCAATCGAGATACACCTAGCCAAACGAAACAATCCCAACAATCTAAATGAACACACGTTCATGGAGAGCTCACCCCTCTTCACGCTACTAAAAAACACACCCTGTCGGAAACAAAACACAATTTAGCGACACAGCCAAGCTAGATAAAAAAGGGGGGAAATTAGGGGGTTTTTAATAGGTAAATGTTATCTGGATCAGGTGTACGATGTACTTTTCTTCTGCAATAAACCAAGGCCCATATTAGAGGCAGTATTAAAGGTGCCGGGACGTCCTCATAAGACCGTCAACGCTTAGTTCGAATGGGTTATGCTCCACGCGTGGCGAGGACTAATCCACGGTCTTTAATAGTTGTAGATCCACCTCATTCAATAACATACATCTTATCTAGGTTGGCAACACCTCACATAAACACATCGCGATCACTCCCCACAGCACGTAGGGACAGGGGGGGAAGGCAGGGAAAAACCAGTCGTTAAGATAACCACCGCAGTCGACCGCACAGCGAGTTCAAGTGAGCACGGAAACTGCGAATAGCTGTAGTACGGAAGACAATCAGATAAGTAGTTAGCCTAAAATTTTATAGTTTAACCATAGTTTACAACCATATAATCTCTCTAAAGTACAATCTCCGGATAGCCATCACCATTTAGCATTTCACCTAACATATATACTGCATTTAGCATACACTGACAGTTGCAGTACCAATACTGCAACTAAATAATTGTACATATTGTAAATATTTTCACCTGTATTTCAAACATAGATTTTATAGCCTAAGTGTATTGGATCTGATGATGATCGCTTGACGATCGAAACTGGTCATCCTAGTGTTTTATTAATCTCATGTAATTTATTTCAGGATTAGGGCATAACCCATCTCTTTTGGGTACATTCGTGTTGACCGACTGAAAAGCACTAAACTCTTGTTTACTAAGGCAACACTGAAAATATGGCTTCAAACACCACAATGTTCACGGCTAGTCAGGCAAATCGTGAAGCCAAGAAATTCAAATCACTCAGGCTTAAACTCATGAATTTAGACAAGTCAATTTGGTTCAACAAAAAATGTATAGAACTAAACCTCACCCCTAAATACGTACCAATTAAAACCGTACCGAACACACCAGCCTCGATCATTTCAACTAAACAAGCCAAAGCGCTTTGGATAAAAAACGAATTAAGATTTGCATACATAAGAAAGCAAAAAATTAACCAACAATTATACGACATTCAATTGCAACTAAGTAATTTCTGGCACGCAGCCCAATGGGACAGCTTCACCGAACACCTACATGACACCATCAAAATCAGAGCAACGAGGAAGCATGAAACACTAGAAAATAAATTAAGAAAACTAGGAGAAACACAGAACCATCAATCTAACGAACAACACACGAATAACAATGAATTCAATTTCCACAGCAGAGTAAACAACAGAACGAACGTAACCTTTTCTCAAGGTGAAATGAATATGTTAGACAAAGGTTTGAAATACAACTGCACAGACGCACACACCAACCACAATATAAAACAGTTAATCACAGATATTGAGATAGCCAGTCACAAGCTCCCAGCAGAAGACAGGGAATTAACCAAAAATCTCGCCACCAACGAAGCCAAAAAAATCCTCAAACGAGAGGGCGATAGCAATAACATTCAAAACAACAAACAAATCAAAGAAATAAAGTCGTTGAAACAAAAAATAAAAGAACATGACTTAATCATCACAAAAGCAGATAAGGGAAACACTACAGTAATTTTGAACAAAACAGAATACATTGAAAAAACAGTCGAATTCCTAAACAACAACGAAATCAAGGAATTAACAAAAGACCCCACCAACAAATTCCAAAAACAAATAAAAATTGCGCTAAAAGAAACAGAATACATACTGACCAAAGCTGAAAAATCAAAACTAATAAACATGAACCCGAAAATACCGTCATTGAGGGGACAACCAAAAATACACAAAAAGGAATGCCCAATGAGACCAATAGTCAATTGTAGGAATGCCCCTAATTACAAAATCAGCAAAGAGTTACTAAAAATCTTAAAATGCCGTCTTTCCAACGACAAAAACAACTCTGTAAAGAACACAACAGAACTAGTAACAGCATTGAACACCCTACAAATGAAACCTAGCTTCAGGCTAGTATCCTTCGACGTAACTAACATGTACACCAATATTCCGATTATTGAAGCAATCAACACTATCGAAAACAACTTAAAATCCAACAATTCGGTAAAAGAAATTGAAGAGATTGTGAGATTACTGAGGGTCGTTCTCACCCAAAACGTGTTTCAATTCGACAATAAAATATACACACAGAGAGAAGGCCTAGCAATGGGATCGCCACTAAGTGGGTTAATCGCTGACATCTTCATCAATGCACTAGAAAATGCGTTCTTAGAAAAGACTTCAACAAAGGGAATAGTAATATGGAAAAGATACGTAGATGATGTAATCTGCATCTACGATACTGAACTAACAAGCGAAGAAACAATTCTCCAATCCATTAATAGCCTTCACCATTCTATCAAATTCACTAAGGAATCCGAAATAGACCGGAAAATAAATTATCTCGATATAACTATTGAACGTAAAGACAACGACCTTTCATATTCCATATTCCGGAAAGCAACACAAACCTCGCATGCAATCGACAATCAGTCTAATCACCCCAGTACGCACAAACTAGCGGGTTTCAATTCAATGGTGCATAGGGCTTTAAACATACCCATGTCAAAAGACAACTATAATAAGGAAATAAGAACGATTATGCAAATAGCAAAGGAAAACAACTTCTCGCCAAGCAAAATAAATCAAATTATAGCCAAACATAAAAATAAAGATAAAACGATTCCCAAACCGGACAGTAATGAGAAAAAATTTGCGCGTTTCAACTATGTGAATGCGAACACATATAAAATCACTAACCTATTCAAAAAGCAAGGCATAAAGATAGCTTTCACGACGAAAAACACAACCGCTAGGCACCTCCTAAATAGTAATCTAAATAAACGTGACCCGTATTCAAGGTCAGGGGTATATTCTATAACGTGCCAAGACACCGATTGTCAAGCTAATTACATCGGGCAGAGTGGAAGGCGAGTAGACACACGTTATAATGAACATAGAAATGCAATAAGATACGGAACACATTCAGCCGTGTGCGAACATATGTGTGACGCAGGGCATAGCTTTACCAACATAGAGTCGGACCTTAAAATAATCCATCACGAATCGAAAGGCAGAGCTCTTGACATAAAGGAAGCAATCGAGATACACCTAGCCAAACGAAACAATCCCAACAATCTAAATGAACACACGTTCATGGAGAGCTCACCCCTCTTCACGCTACTAAAAAACACACCCTGTCGGAAACAAAACACAATTTAGCGACACAGCCAAGCTAGATAAAAAAGGGGGGAAATTAGGGGGTTTTTAATAGGTAAATGTTATCTGGATCAGGTGTACGATGTACTTTTCTTCTGCAATAAACCAAGGCCCATATTAGAGGCAGTATTAAAGGTGCCGGGACGTCCTCATAAGACCGTCAACGCTTAGTTCGAATGGGTTATGCTCCACGCGTGGCGAGGACTAATCCACGGTCTTTAATAGTTGTAGATCCACCTCATTCAATAACATACATCTTATCTAGGTTGGCAACACCTCACATAAACACATCGCGATCACTCCCCACAGCACGTAGGGACAGGGGGGGAAGGCAGGGAAAAACCAGTCGTTAAGATAACCACCGCAGTCGACCGCACAGCGAGTTCAAGTGAGCACGGAAACTGCGAATAGCTGTAGTACGGAAGACAATCAGATAAGTAGTTAGCCTAAAATTTTATAGTTTAACCATAGTTTACAACCATATAATCTCTCTAAAGTACAATCTCCGGATAGCCATCACCATTTAGCATTTCACCTAACATATATACTGCATTTAGCATACACTGACAGTTGCAGTACCAATACTGCAACTAAATAATTGTACATATTGTAAATATTTTCACCTGTATTTCAAACATAGATTTTATAGCCTAAGTGTATTGGATCTGATGATGATCGCTTGACGATCGAAACTGGTCATCCTAGTGTTTTATTAATCTCATGTAATTTATTTCAGGATTAGGGCATAACCCATCTCTTTTGGGTACATTCGTGTTGACCGACTGAAAAGCACTAAACTCTTGTTTACTAAGGCAACACTGAAAATATGGCTTCAAACACCACAATGTTCACGGCTAGTCAGGCAAATCGTGAAGCCAAGAAATTCAAATCACTCAGGCTTAAACTCATGAATTTAGACAAGTCAATTTGGTTCAACAAAAAATGTATAGAACTAAACCTCACCCCTAAATACGTACCAATTAAAACCGTACCGAACACACCAGCCTCGATCATTTCAACTAAACAAGCCAAAGCGCTTTGGATAAAAAACGAATTAAGATTTGCATACATAAGAAAGCAAAAAATTAACCAACAATTATACGACATTCAATTGCAACTAAGTAATTTCTGGCACGCAGCCCAATGGGACAGCTTCACCGAACACCTACATGACACCATCAAAATCAGAGCAACGAGGAAGCATGAAACACTAGAAAATAAATTAAGAAAACTAGGAGAAACACAGAACCATCAATCTAACGAACAACACACGAATAACAATGAATTCAATTTCCACAGCAGAGTAAACAACAGAACGAACGTAACCTTTTCTCAAGGTGAAATGAATATGTTAGACAAAGGTTTGAAATACAACTGCACAGACGCACACACCAACCACAATATAAAACAGTTAATCACAGATATTGAGATAGCCAGTCACAAGCTCCCAGCAGAAGACAGGGAATTAACCAAAAATCTCGCCACCAACGAAGCCAAAAAAATCCTCAAACGAGAGGGCGATAGCAATAACATTCAAAACAACAAACAAATCAAAGAAATAAAGTCGTTGAAACAAAAAATAAAAGAACATGACCTAATCATCACAAAAGCAGATAAGGGAAACACTACAGTAATTTTGAACAAAACAGAATACATTGAAAAAACAGTCGAATTCCTAAACAACAACGAAATCAAGGAATTAACAAAAGACCCCACCAACAAATTCCAAAAACAAATAAAAATTGCGCTAAAAGAAACAGAATACATACTGACCAAAGCTGAAAAATCAAAACTAATAAACATGAACCCGAAAATACCGTCATTGAGGGGACAACCAAAAATACACAAAAAGGAATGCCCAATGAGACCAATAGTCAATTGTAGGAATGCCCCTAATTACAAAATCAGCAAAGAGTTACTAAAAATCTTAAAATGCCGTCTTTCCAACGACAAAAACAACTCTGTAAAGAACACAACAGAACTAGTAACAGCATTGAACACCCTACAAATGAAACCTAGCTTCAGGCTAGTATCCTTCGACGTAACTAACATGTACACCAATATTCCGATTATTGAAGCAATCAACACTATCGAAAACAACTTAAAATCCAACAATTCGGTAAAAGAAATTGAAGAGATTGTGAGATTACTGAGGGTCGTTCTCACCCAAAACGTGTTTCAATTCGACAATAAAATATACACACAGAGAGAAGGCCTAGCAATGGGATCGCCACTAAGTGGGTTAATCGCTGACATCTTCATCAATGCACTAGAAAATGCGTTCTTAGAAAAGACTTCAACAAAGGGAATAGTAATATGGAAAAGATACGTAGATGATGTAATCTGCATCTACGATACTGAACTAACAAGCGAAGAAACAATTCTCCAATCCATTAATAGCCTTCACCATTCTATCAAATTCACTAAGGAATCCGAAATAGACCGGAAAATAAATTATCTCGATATAACTATTGAACGTAAAGACAACGACCTTTCATATTCCATATTCCGGAAAGCAACACAAACCTCGCATGCAATCGACAATCAGTCTAATCACCCCAGTACGCACAAACTAGCGGGTTTCAATTCAATGGTGCATAGGGCTTTAAACATACCCATGTCAAAAGACAACTATAATAAGGAAATAAGAACGATTATGCAAATAGCAAAGGAAAACAACTTCTCGCCAAGCAAAATAAATCAAATTATAGCCAAACATAAAAATAAAGATAAAACGATTCCCAAACCGGACAGTAATGAGAAAAAATTTGCGCGTTTCAACTATGTGAATGCGAACACATATAAAATCACTAACCTATTCAAAAAGCAAGGCATAAAGATAGCTTTCACGACGAAAAACACAACCGCTAGGCACCTCCTAAATAGTAATCTAAATAAACGTGACCCGTATTCAAGGTCAGGGGTATATTCTATAACGTGCCAAGACACCGATTGTCAAGCTAATTACATCGGGCAGAGTGGAAGGCGAGTAGACACACGTTATAATGAACATAGAAATGCAATAAGATACGGAACACATTCAGCCGTGTGCGAACATATGTGTGACGCAGGGCATAGCTTTACCAACATAGAGTCGGACCTTAAAATAATCCATCACGAATCGAAAGGCAGAGCTCTTGACATAAAGGAAGCAATCGAGATACACCTAGCCAAACGAAACAATCCCAACAATCTAAATGAACACACGTTCATGGAGAGCTCACCCCTCTTCACGCTACTAAAAAACACACCCTGTCGGAAACAAAACACAATTTAGCGACACAGCCAAGCTAGATAAAAAAGGGGGGAAATTAGGGGGTTTTTAATAGGTAAATGTTATCTGGATCAGTACGATGTACTTTTCTTCTGCAATAAACCAAGGCCCATATTAGAGGCAGTATTAAAGGTGCCGGGACGTCCTCATAAGACCGTCAACGCTTAGTTCGAATGGGTTATGCTCCACGCGTGGCGAGGACTAATCCACGGTCTTTAATAGTTGTAGATCCACCTCATTCAATAACATACATCTTATCTAGGTTGGCAACACCTCACATAAACACATCGCGATCACTCCCCACAGCACGTAGGGACAGGGGGGGAAGGCAGGGAAAAACCAGTCGTTAAGATAACCACCGCAGTCGACCGCACAGCGAGTTCAAGTGAGCACGGAAACTGCGAATAGCTGTAGTACGGAAGACAATCAGATAAGTAGTTAGCCAAAAATTTTATAGTTTAACCATAGTTTACAACCATATAATCTCTCTAAAGTACAATCTCCGGATAGCCATCACCATTTAGCATTTCACCTAACATATATACTGCATTTAGCATACACTGACAGTTGCAGTACCAATACTGCAACTAAATAATTGTACATATTGTAAATATTTTCACCTGTATTTCAAACATAGATTTTATAGCCTAAGTGTATTGGATCTGATGATGATCGCTTGACGATCGAAACTGGTCATCCTAGTGTTTTATTAATCTCATGTAATTTATTTCAGGATTAGGGCATAACCCATCTCTTTTGGGTACATTCGTGTTGACCGACTGAAAAGCACTAAACTCTTGCCACTCATTTTATTTGTACCCGACTGTACATGTTAAAATAATGAATATCTCTCGAACGCATGGTCCGATTTTGACAAATGAGGTGTCGTTGGACTCGAGCTGACGTCCTCTTTCCTATGGATTAATCGTTATATATTTTTTTTTGAATTTTTTGTTTTCGAAAATAGGCGATAGTTTGAAAACCAAACAGGATAGAGCGTTGTGCCATGGCTCAAACGAATGGTCTTTATGACCTTTATTTTCTATAATAAAACTCTTTTACTTTTTATGTTTTTTGAAAACACTCGAATTTTGAAAATCCTATATTTTGGAAACTAGGAACTCTACAAAAAAAATTGTTTGACATAAAATCATGACCCCCAAAATAATTTTCAAGTCTCTAGAATGAAAACCTGTAGTAGTGGGATGGGGACAGAGCTGTCTCACTTAGGAAGTTGTGAGCCCCTGCGACCTTGGAATGGAAGGAGCCATGCTAGGAGGGCGTGCTTGGATTCTTTTTTTTCGTCTCGTTGTGCTCTTTACGGGAATGTAGGTGTCGAAAAGGTGAAATGCTTGAAACATGGGTTTTTCGGGGCAAAAACGTGATTTTAGACTTTTTGCTATATCTCGCGAACCAATTATGCTAGAGGCGTGTACGAGGGGTCCAAGGACTCGGTCTGACGTCCTCTTTGCTGTGGATACTGTATAATATTTTTCTTTTTTTTGAAAATGTTTGTTTTTGAACGTAGGCGATGGTTTGGAAACGAAACCTGATAGAACGTTGTGCCATATTTGAAACGAATGGCTTTTATTTTCTTTATATTTCTATAATAAAAAAATATTTTTTTACATTTTTTGAAAACACTGAAATGTTGAAAATTCTATATTTTGGAAACTAGGAATTATACAAAAAAGTTTGACATTATTGATAGGTTCCTACCCCCTCTACCAAGAAAATAGATTTCAAGTCTCTAGGGCAAAAAAACTAGGCATGTTATTTTTTTTTATAAAGAGTGTAGACAGAGAGCCGGTAGCGCTTGGCGCGTGTTTCAACGAGGTTATGACTGACCATGGTGAATACAGGAAATGGCTATTTCGAGGGGGCGATGTATGGCCAAACGAGGGGTCGCTTTTCGATATTTTCTTATGACGAACAAATGAAGGTGAATATTTCGAAAAACCATTATGGTGATCTTTAAAATAGGTTAGTAAACACTGACCAGTAACCAAATAAAATTCATAATGCTATGAGACGAATGAGACTAGCAGCCAGAATGAAAAAAAAAACAGAATATCTGCTCGAGAGGCCTGCCAGAAGCTTGGCTGGCTGGGTGACAGGATGTGACATGTTATCGCGTTTCAGGAATGTGGCCAGAGCAGACAACAGGCCAATGGAAAAGTACAGTGACGTAGAGGTGAGTTGAAGGTCGAACAATATCACAACGACGTCAGAGAAATAATGCAGTAAGCGAGTATGACTCCTCCCCCTACCATTGCCATAGCCAATTGCAAGGCAAGAGCAATGTAACAGCTATGGTAAGAGGGACACAGGGCGAGGGGCTGGGCGAGGAGAGGAGGGCAGGGGGTATTAGAGTGTTGATCATGTTATGACACACAGTCAGTCATTACGGTTCTAAGCTTTGCAGTGTAAACATAGGCTGCGTCGTCTGCGTATAAAAGTGACTGCATTCGTGTGCTCAACCGCAGTTGGTGACTATATTGGATACATTATATATTTGAGGTAAGTGCGAGATTAACACTGTTTAGTTTATTTTAATGCTAATGAATGTTTAAATGATTATTGGTTTACCATTTGATTTATGGACTGTTTTTATTTTGTTTGTTTTAGATAACCTATATACCTGTTGTTGTGGACAAGAGAGAGACAGAGAGAGGCAAACCATTTCACAGAAACCTGCAAGACAAGGCAGAAAAAACAAGTTTTTTACAAAACCCACGTAAGATTTTTTTAAATTATACATATAACCTGTTTGATTTGATTTTATTTATTTTTGTTTATGATAAATGCTATTTGGAATGGATATACTCATGGTGGTTTATTTTATTTCTTTTTAGTGTGTGTTGGAAAACGCTTGACCACTGCTGAAAATACCGAGAACGTGTGTGTTTGGAGCTATTGCTTACCAGGCAGTCTACGGCTGAAAACTGTGGTGAGATTGTTTCTTTTATAAAAACCATGTATTTTTCCACTGCTACTGATACATTAACTTGGGAGCCTCTCGAGTCTTGTTTCAAGTCACGCGTTTGCTCTGGCCACGTGGTCAATGTTAGGGAGAGTTTAATCCCAAGAGAATTTGTGGAATCATGTTTCGAAATTTTTAAAGAACAAATTTGTACAGCGCAAAGGTTGCATACGGCTTAAAGGTCAATACACAACTCGTGTGCGATTTCATCTATAATAACAAGGACGGTGAGCATAAAAAAAACATTTTATATTGGCAGTAAAATGCAAGAGCTTTTGATAGCCGATAATCTGAACGAGTGGTATCAATCCAACGTGATAAATGCCTTGCTATCAAAATTTGATAAACTGCAACAAGGACCCAGTGGTTTAGCGTTAGACAAAATTCATCATTTGCAAATCAACATTTGTCAATTCAACCCGTTGAATGCTGGGTCTAGCTTTATTGAAACACCACCAGCAATAGCTTCGAAAAAGGCTGTGGTGAATATTGAGAACCATGACAAAGATTGCTTTCTGTGGTCTGTGGCTGCGTTTTTGCAGCCAGTACAACAGCATTGTTACAGACCAGGAAAGTACAAGGCCAAGTTTGATGAATTGAAACAAACTTTAAATTTAACTCGAGTGTCGTTCCCTGTGGACTTAACCGAAATCCATAGGTTTGAACAAGACAACCAGGACTTTTCGTTCATGGTGTATGGCCTTGATGGTGATGAGATTGTGGGTCCTCTTTATGCCACAAAAGAACCGAAACGACACCACATTCATCTTTTATATCTGTCTTACGGAGAAGTGAATCACTATTGCCTCATTAAAAGCCTGAGTAGATTGCTAAGCAGTCAAATGTCCAAAGCACATGGTAAAAAGCATATTTGTGACCGTTGTCTCCAATATTTTAAAATCCCTACGCTTTTGGAACGTCATAGGGTAGATTGCGTTTCTCAGGAAGCGGTGAGACTGATATTGCCACAAGGGGACAAGACTGTGTTAAAGTTTAAGGACATTCACAAGCGTGACACTGTCCCCGATGTGGTATATGCAGATTTCGAAGCTCTCACTACACCCATGGCGGGATGTGAACCAGATCCCACCATAAGCTCAACCACACCCATTCAAAAACATGAACCTTTTGCCATAGGATTTAATGTGGTGTGTGCCTATGACCCCACGCAATCCGTTTACAAATACCGTCAGGAACCAGATTGTGCCAAATGGTTCTTGGATGAACTTGTCAAGTTGGCTCATGATGTACAGGAATTACTGGACCACCCAGTACCCATGAGCCTATCTCCAGAACAGCAGCAGCAGTATGAGCATGCCACGACATGCCATATTTGCGAAAAGCCACTGATCAGTGCTGAAGACACCGTTCGTGATCACTCGCACTTTACAGGGGAGTTTCATGGAGCTGCGCATAGTAAATGCAACTTGAACTTTCCAGCTCCTCGTTTCATCAGTGTCTTTTTCCACAATCTGGCGAATTATGACATTCAGTTTTTGATTCGTGAATTGGGACATGTCAACAAGGGCTCGTTTACCATTATTCCCCAAAACCATGAGCGTTTTACAGCCCTGACATGGAGGTTGAGCAACTTTAGCATTCGATTTTTGGATTCCTTTAAGTTTATGGCATCCTCGCTAGACAGCCTTGTGAATGGCTTGAATGAAGAGGAATTAAAAAATAATAGAATGCATTTTAATGATCCTGAGCAATTTCAATTGTGCATTCGGAAAGGTATATTCCCGTATGATTTCTGCAACAGCTGGGACGTGTTAAAGCAAAGAAAACTCCCACCACAAGAGAAATTTTACTCGAAACTAACACGCAGTACCGTTTCCGATGAAGACTATGCACATGCATGTCAAGTTTGGCGAGTGTTTGGCATTAAGACGATAAGTGAATATGCTTTGCAATATCTAAAACTGGATGTATTGCTGCTCACTGATGTGTTTGAAAAATTCCGTAACTTGTGTCAACAGATTTACGGTCTTGACCCGGCTCACTATTATACGAGTCCTGGGCTCTCGTTCGATGCCGCTTTGAAATACACTCAAGTGGAATTGGATTTACTCACTGACGTAGACATGGTTCTATTTTTTGAAAAGGGCATTCGTGTCACTTAACCAGCGCCATGCCGAAGCGAACAATGTCTACATGCCTGATTATTCACCAGACAAACCAGAATCGTACTTAATGTACTATGACGTGAATAATTTGTACGGTTACGCCATGAGTCAGCCTTTGCCCTATGGGAAGTTTGCTTGGCTGACAGAGAAACATGTGTCAGAATTTGATGTGAACATGGCTAGCCAAGAAACAGGCCGTGGATATGTGCTAGAAGTGGATATTGAATATCCCTCATCCTTGTATGATGAACATGAAAATTGAAAAACTCATGGGCACACTTTACAACAAAAATCGGTATGTGCTACATATCCAAATGTTGGTGCAATGCCTCGCCCAAGGCTTGGTGTTTGAAGAAAAACCACAGGGGTATTTCTTTTGCTCAAAAAGCATGGCTTGAGCCATACATGCGACTCAACACAGAGCACCGACAAATGGCAACACAGCAGTTTGAAATTATTTTTTTAAAATTAATGAACAACTGCATCTATGGCAAGTCCATGGAGAATGTCCGCAAATACCGTGACATTAAATTGGTGAATGTCTGGGAGGGGCAGTGGGGTGCCCGGCGGTACATTGCCAAGCCAAATTTCAAATCGATCAAAATTATCGATGAGGATTTGGCTACTATTGAAATGAGTAAGACCAGCGTGACCATGGATAAGCCCATTTACTTGGGTCAAGTCATTTTAGACTTTTCTAAATCGGTCATGTATCGATTCCACTATGAGTTTGCGAAACGCCATTTTGAGGAAGTCTCTCTTTTGTATATGGATACGGACTCATTCATTTACCACATTCGCCACTGCAACCCCTATGACGTCATGAGGCAACATAGTGACTGGTTCGACACCTCTTGCTATAGTGCTGACAACGTGTTTCAGCTGCCCATAAAAAACAAGAAGGAAATGGGTGTTTTAAAAGATGAATGCGGTGATTCCATTATGACGGAATTCGTAGGTTTGGCCTCAAAAATGTATGCTTATCGCACACTCGACTATAAGGAAGCCAAAAGAGCAAAAGGTGTAGGTAGAGCAGTGGTAAAATCGCTACGTGTAGACGATTACTTAGCGGTTTTACGCACTGGCAAAGCTATGTCTCATACACAGTGCAGGATACAATCAGCAACCATCATTTGTATCTTGTGGAACAGAGAAAACGCACCCTCGCCTCCATGGATAACAAACGTGTGTGGGCTGATGACCTGCTCACCAGCCTGCCCTGGGGTTATGATCGCAAGGAGGAGGAGCTGTGATTTCATTGTTTAATCGTTTATGGGACATAGCTTTATGTAATTTGTAGATTTAGTATTTTGTAAATATTGGTTTCTGTCATTGTAAATAGTAGATTTTGTAAATAGTGGCAATCCACTTGGACCTTTTGCTCTTTAAAAAAAGTTCTATGCAATCTTATTTTTTTAAAATTTTTTGATTGGTGAATAGTTTGATTCTTTTAAGCTGTACAAAGTTGTGTTTTTTTGTAAATATGAAATAAGTAAGATTTTTAGTAGCTTTTTTTTCTTTTTTTTTTTGAAAAGGTAAAATGGTAAACTAAAAAATTCTTTTGGGATGAGTGTGCATGCCGAGAATGTGCTTTTGGGAATAAATAAAGTGGTTGTGTTTGTTCCCAAAGACAGGTGTGAATGTATGAGTAGAGAGAGAAAGCTCGTGTGTATGGTTGACCAGAGCAAACACGGTGAGGTAGGGCGGGTGGTTGGGGAGGGGTAAATGGTCACTTATATACTCATTTTGTTTTCAATAATTTTGTTTTTTCATTGAAATGTGGCTCAAAAGACATTATTTTTGTAAAAACAGTCTTACCTGCAGTAGTCGTAGACATCGACGTTTCTCCAAACACCCATAGACACATTGCAGCATTGCCATGGTCAAGCACTTGCATCAACATCATTGTCAAATCACAACTTTCGACATACACCAAATGGAAAAATGTGAAAATAGCAAAAGGGAAAATCCATGTTTTCATATCACTAAAAACAGCAAAACTTAAAACGGACATTTTTAAAAACTGAAAATGGACATGTGAGAAATATGAAAATTCAAAAAACTTCAAACGGACATTGTTTAAAACGTGACATCCGCAAAATGGAAAAATCCATATCATCAAAAACACAAAACTTGTAACAAACTTTTTTTAAATCTGTAAATTGCAAAATGACAAATGGCGATGTGTGAATTCATCATGTGTGAAATGTATAAAATGAAAAATCAGCCATCAACATCACGATTTCTTAAAATAATAAAAATAACAAAACATCGTGCTCTAGTAAACTTTTGTTTTTATTTCATAGTCATAGTGAATTGACAAAAGAAATATAGAGTACAAACAAATCCCAATTCCTCACTCCTCAATGTTTATGTCCATGCATCATCAACTTTCCTTTCATAGCACCCATGACAATCAGGGCTGCTGTCCTTTCACCCACTGAGGCATCACTGGATGTGAAACGTTGTTTAGCTTTCTTCAATAACAATTTATCTGCCACATGTCTTAAACCAGGATGACTATTGCGATAAGAAAGGTCATGTTCCTTGCTTGCTTGATCCAAAAGATTAATGGGTACATCACCACGCTGCAAACGTTTTTTGAGACAAGTTCCAGGGCCGCAAAAACGATAACATGGAATATGGATTTCGAAAGGTAAGAATTGAATCACTTTGTCAATGACGCAATTGCCAGTACAGGTCTGGCATATCCTTTTCCATCGATGGTAAAAAGGTTTGGTCCTCCTCCTCTTCTGTGGACGATGTTTGTGTTTGTTGTTGTTGTTGCTTTTTCTCGCCATGACACCCGTGGAATGATTCAACAAAGTCTTTACATGGACTTTTATGACCGTGATTATGAGAATATTTTTAACCAAATAGACACTTTGGGAGAGTTTAATATTAGCATATTCAGAATGTATAACTAGGATTGAAATAATATATTGTTAATGCCATCTACTGGTTCATAAAATAGCTCGTGGACTAGTAGTTGGCAGGGTATGCCATCTTCCCAACCCTTCCAGAAAACCTTGTGGATCTATAGTTGGCATGGCAACCTAAATGTGCATACTTCATTGTTATGGTTTATTCTACTCAATACACTTGTTGATTTTGACTTGTAAATGGTAAATTAAGTTGTAATAGAATAAAAAACATGGAATGCTGCTTTAATGATTCCGTGAAAAAAGATAATGGCCGTTCTTGATCTATTTGACTCAAGCCATAATGAACAGTTTGGGATATTAAATTTAGCTTCATAGATCCCTAAAATTAATTTCAATTTTAATTGTATAGCGCAGTTAAGCTATAAATTATGAAACCTTGGTATGTTTTATTTGCTAGTAAGTTAAACTCTGAACAAAACATCGTTCTTTATTTTCAGGACACTGAATCTATCTTATCATGCCTGC
The DNA here is from genome assembly GCA_946902985.2 of Meconema thalassinum. Taxonomy (NCBI): domain Eukaryota; kingdom Metazoa; phylum Arthropoda; class Insecta; order Orthoptera; family Tettigoniidae; genus Meconema; species Meconema thalassinum. Next base: position 258,472,364 of record OX336395.1, on the reverse strand, counting down.
AAAGGGGAAAGGATCTCTGTTTAAATACTCAACTGAGGCTATGCAGAATGTCATCGAAGCTGTTAGAAATGGCACATCATATGCCACAGCAGCCACTAAAGTGGATTTAAAAAGTGTGGTTTGCCACCATGGGATCGAAACCCAGTTGATTTTTCAAGGATCCTTTCCACAGAAAGGGAGGAAGAGGTCCCAGTTTTTCGGCAGCACGACAGTATGTGGCATGAATACCAAGTAGCCGTAAAAGTAATGGAAAAAGAAATTGGTGAAAGTAAAATTGGCTATTTTAAACAGAAAAAAGAACTGTGCCAACTGGATAAAGAAATTGAAGAAAACGACAGAAGCTTATTTTTACTGTGGAGGAATTTGCAGGAAATTGTTGAAATCCGCTCACCTCCCTCGATGAACAGCCCATTAATAATTGATGAGCAAGTACCAGTTCTTACTGCCTTATCACCTGCTGACATGAATCAAGTCACTGTTCTAGCAGTTGCAAATGAAGACACACCACATATGCATAAATATAATTTGTCTTTCTCATGAGGTTCTCTTTCAACACAATCACCAAATCAAAGATCACCCAATGTTCAACCCATTCCTTCAACATCAACAAGCCAAACTGAAAATCCACCAATTGCTCCAAGAACACCACCTTCATTTGAGGACAAAAGGAGTGATGCAAATACAGCTGGTTCAGGAAGTTCCACAACCAATATCCCTTCCCCTTTCAAACGAGCGTTATTTTACCCGAAAGAACTGTCTTCAACAACGTCAAAAAAAAAAAAAAAAAAAAAGAAAGAAGGAAAAGGGTCCAAGTGGTGTGGTATCTAGAGATTGGCAATTGTTCTAGGAAAGAAAGAAGCAAAGGATGAAGCTGACAGATTGAAAGAAGAAAAAGCAAAGTTGAGAGAAGAATAAAGAAAAAATGTGCTGAAAAGCAAATAAGAGGATTAAGTTATCTAAAATGCCAGACAGTAGCAGTGAATCAGAGGAAGATGTTTCGACAAGTGACACAGTCAATTTACGCAAGGGGCTCATGTGATATGTGATTACGAGGGGGAATATTTTCCTGGCATTATTTTGAAATAAGAATCAAATCGGGCATACGGTATGTTAAATTAATGGCTGTGGCATGCATGGAAGTGGCCAAAAACTGACGATGTATGTTGGTATGAAAACGAAGACATAAAGGAAAAAATTTCAAGCCCCAAATTGTACACAAATAGAGGTCACTATCGAGTGCCCGAAATTAATAAATACAGGAATTTTTAAAGATATTCACATAACCTTGCATGCAGTATTGGTTTGTTTGCTTTATTTAATGATTTAATGTTCTGTATAACAATAATGCAAAGTTTATAGGTGAATAATACTTATGGACAAACTGTCAACTACTGGTGGTGTCATGTGTCAACTACCGGTGCACGGGATGAAGACAGATGCCATCTACTGGTGACTTGTCATACATGATTTTACTGTTACATTTTATAATTTGGAAAGAACATATGTATATCATCCATTAGATTTGTATTTTAAAAACAATTATAGTAAATACATTTATACTTGGTTTAATAGTTTACGAAGTTTATGATTAAATATGAATATTTGTGTCTGAAATTTCCCTTAGAGTGCCATCTACTGGTCCCATTACCTTACATCATTTTATTATCATAACACGTCTTACAGGCTTTTCTCATTTTGGGATAAGGACGATAGCAACTGATACAACAATATAGTCTCTTGTGTTTGTAACGCCCATAACACCGATGATGTCCCAATGTCTCTAAACTAGGCGTTTTTGATGGTGAGCTGCTCACCGAAGCACCATGGACACCATACGGTCCACACGTATCGTAACTTGTTTTCTTTTCATCACCCAGAGACACAAGTGAGGGATAGCTTGAATGACAGGATATATTTCCCACTTCCATTCTGCACAGGTAGGGGCAGGTGGGTGACCAGCGCTGATGTTCCTGCATGGGTTCATCGCCCTCCTGCCATTGGTCTATGATGAAGGGACAAAAGGCACATTTCACTTCATCTCTTGTTTTTAAATAGTAGAATCCAGCGGCCGCCAAGGCTTGAGGGTTTATGAAAGGCACCGGCCACGTGGCAAAAGTCATGGAACGTTGTTCCTCAGAGTTTAAATTCATGGATGTAACGTCTCTTGAGGCTTTAAAGCAAGACATGACTGAGCGGCTTGACATGGGTTGACCTGTTATTTATACACTCGTCACTTGGTTGGACAGTGGATAATAGTTGACTTGTTTGTGATGAATAATCAAACAGTAGGCCGTGGTATCGGCTGGTACATTGTCATGCGTTTCAAAATCTAGTCGAATGTCGATATTGGATGGCTTGACAGACTCTTCCAGGTAGGAACAGTCAAAGACAATCAGTGGTGCTCTTGCCTTAAACGCTTGGGGTAGTAACAAGGGGCCGTTCTCTTTTTGATAATATGACCATCGAAATTTAGAAAACAAGTCGTACAGGGGGCCAAACTTATTTTTTGAAAAATCCAAATCCAGTCCTTCATAGGGAAACACGGCTCCGTAGAGGAAAAGACGTGCATTTCGCAATTGCAGGTGATCAAATTGCGTGGCATCTTTGGTTTGTTGATACTTGCGATTCGTTTGAAAACTCACGATCAGGTAGAGAGGTCTCTCTGTATAGCGAGCTGTTTTTACAGACCAACTGTGTGTGTTGGTGGTGGGCAATAGCGGATACTCATGGAGTGCCCAGCTTCTAAATTCCATGGGTAGCGGCGTATCTCTCTTTACCATTTTGAGTATGTCCAGTTTTTTTGCTATCGTTAAGGGTCACATGAGGCACTTTCCATAGCAAGCGTTGTAGTTGAATTTTTGAATCTATGGGGGCATTGTCGGCTCCCTTGAGTGCATTATTATCACTCCTGTCTCTCACTAGGTAAAGCACTTGCCATGCGTTGACCACAATGCGTTGGTGATCTTCGGCAAAGCCTAAAATCAGTTTAAGAGGTAAATATCCAGTAAAGGTCCCATCGGTGTGTACCATCCAGTCATTGGTCGAGTCAGGGCACCAACCTGCCATGCAAAGTGTTTTACCTTCTTCCTCACTATAAGAGGGGTATAGTTTCATGACACTGGAAATGTCCACATTTCGAGTGCTATCCACCACGATATCGTTAATGACATACCTCACTTCAGAAAATAGAAAGGCCAAACCATGGTTGGCCAACTTGGATGTGGTGGGTGTAGAGCCATCGGCTTTAGTGAGCCGACCTTCAATCTGAATGACACTTTCATGCGGTAGAGTGTAAATATCTTGGTTGTTGATAACAAATTGAATTTCATCATTGTTATTGAGACAAGGTGTTTGAGCTTGATAGGAATGAAGATCAATTCTTACCACTCCTGGTTGCTCCTCGATGTGATTCGCTATCTCTAGGATAGAATTCATTATGAGGGTTGACGTGGTAACCCAAATGCTGTAAAATCTGCTTGTCTTGAGATGTTAACCTGTATTCACGTGGCAAACAACTAACACCATTCCTAGACGGTGTTGTTGCTTTATACACAAACTTCATTGTGGCTTTAGCACCAACTTGTAAGTCACTGGTGTGGTAGAATCTAGATCAATGAGTTGTTGATCTCTATTGATCAGTCTTAATGTTATATTACTAATACTATCGACAGCCACAGCATGAAAAAGCACCTCTGGAGGGTTTTCACGAATAATATACCCATTGGGCGATGTCACAATAAAGTCATAAAGCGAATGTGATGGTTCTTGATTGGTGTACACTTGGCTAATAATATTACACGTCACCGACACATGATGGTCCTCAATGAATTTCACTTCATGGTCCGAATCATGTTTTTTGTTGGGCTCCAACACACGTGGTTTAAATCCTAGTAATGGGCCAATGGAATCGGGGTGTTTTTTAAAGTCAATGTTGAATGTGGAGAAAATACTGCAGCGATGAGTGTTGATATTTCCTACAAGTTCAAACGTGTGCGTTCCATCGAGAAATGACTTTAAACCATATTGATTGATCAACACCACATAAATGTGTTCATAAATGTCATCGATCGTGTATCCACCAGAGTTCAAGGTGAGCACAGAATCATCATAGTAAAACTTGTTGTTCACATTTTCACGTATGTTGTACATTCGATTGTACGTTTCAAGAGAAACAAGTCCTAAACCATAGGGTTTTTCACTCAATTCGATAGGCGGGTAAAAGTCTAGGCTGACTTCAGGTCCACGTCCATGCAGTGTAAACGTTTTACTTTCTGCCGACATACTGGTGGCGTTTTTGCTTATGCTGCGTCTTATATAAAAAAATTAAACACAAACGTCCACACTGTTGGCTGTTAAACGTTTGTTCTCGTTTCACATTATAATATATCTTGATCCTGTTTCCAAAATAGGTCACTAGTTCCATGGGCGGAGGCAAATTCCCAAAACTGTCAAAGTACCATACCATGGATCCCTCTTTGACATAAGCTACATAATGCGTTCCTGGTCCTCGGTGATCATCCAAATTGACAACAGCACATTCCTGTTTCCGGGGTCGTGGGGGTAATTGGTTTCGCATAAACACACCTCGAAAATGAGAAAGCTTTAGTTGTTTAGCATAGCTTTCCACTTGTTGATGCGTCAGGGCATGTCTCGCTATGATTGAGGTTATTTTTTTTTTAATATTTCGAAATGATGAAATCCCAAATCCTTGTTGATAAAAGGCTGGCTTTAAATTGGCATTTCTAGCCCCCATGGCAATCGCTTCCATCGTTTCATTGTGTCGCTGACTTTCTTTGAGTTGTTGCTTTACTGCTGCGCGGCTATAATGGTTTTCGCCACTGCACTGGCACTGCCCAAAAGTGAACCCAGAGCAGCCAGACCGGCAAATAATGCAGGTAAAAATCCGGCTCGTTTGGGGAGGGGAATCACTCGCCCTTGGTTTGAAACCTGTCGCTGACGTTTTGGAATAACCTGTCTCTGTGCTGCTCGAAGGGCTTTCCTTATGGTCAATACATTATTTTTTCTTTTTTTCTTTCGCAAGGGCTTGTCCACGAATGTCGTAAGCCCAGGCTTTGCCAAGGACAATGTCCTTTTTTTAGTCTTTCTCACCGCATACCTTTGTTTCACCATAATGACAATGACCCACAACCTTTCACAAGACAGTTTAAATCACAACTATCGTTAGATGGTTATTTCATGGCTGTATATTCCAATTCCACGTAAAGTGGGAAATCGTTTATGGTTTTTCCCGCTTGCTTTTCATCCCATGTCAACATGAGATGAAAGGATAATTCGTCACCTGTATTGACCATTTCATGGTTATGGACCAACATCCTATGACCATTTATCTGTATTTGTAAATGGTTCTCATCAGGTATGGCATATTTGATGTGAATGGTTCCATTATAGTGTAATCGATAGTGGCTTAAACCCGAAGCAAGCACATAGGTCAAGTGCTGATCATGGACTAGCGGTAAATGGTTTCTGTCATTCACAGGTTTTTCATTTGTCAGATACACTAAAAATACAGATGGGATAAATTTATAAAGCCTTTTCATTTCATAGGTCATGTAACGCTTGGTACAAACATCGTCTTCGTCTTGCGGGTCTTCCACGTGAATAATCCGATGGTGATTAGGGCTATAGCCATTCGCCGTAAGCTGGGGCACTTTGTCATAAAACTCATACACTTTGTTATCCACATACTATTTCGTAGTAACGTCTGTAGACACTTGAGGATGTTTTACATGGGTTAACCGCTTTTCCTTAAAGTCATAATCTCCCTGTTTTGTGCGTGGCACTACTGACCTATCCACATAGTGTTTATTAGCAGGATCTGTTTCTTGTTTAGGATCATGTATGGGGACAGGCCTAGCTTTGGCCATCAACGCACGTCCAAAGACATCCATCGTCAACCTGTAGTACCAGTCTACTGTTTCTATGACAAGGCTCGGTGTCCTGTATATAGACAGCCTGCTAGCCTGTCCAAGCCTTAGTTGAAATGAAGATTATTAAGCAGCAAGAGTCATTCCCCGTGGGGGACATGGTTTCCCATCACTGTCCCACATCACGTGAACAACGCCATGGTTCACTGTTTCCATCTTCCATTCGCTGCATCATTGTGGGGTCTTCCGGCTGTGGAAAGACTAATCTTTTGCTAACGCTCATCACAGCGCCCAATGGTCTGCCTTTTCAAAATATTTATATTTTTGCAAAATCTCTCTACCAACCCCTCTACGTGTTTCTGGATCAAGTCATGTCTGGATTACAAAAAGAGAATATGGGTTATTTTACATTTTCCATGCAAGAAAATGTAATTTCACCGGATGAGGTAAAGCCTGATTCACTCATGATTTTCGATGATGTATCCACTGAACGTCAAGGCATCATTCAAAGCTATTTCAGCATGGGTCGACACAAACATATCGATTGCTTATATCTTGGACAAACGTATTCAAAAATGTCCAAACAGTTGATTCGTGACAATGCCAATGTCATTGTTTTATTTCGCCAGGACGAGAGGAACAGTCGTCACATTTATAATGAACATGTGAATCCTGATATGACCTTTCAAATGTTTACTGAATTGTGTGCCAAGTGCTGGAACACTCAACGTCATGCCTGTTTAGTGATTGACAAACAAAGTGAACTCAACCAAGGACGGTATCGCTTAGGGTTTGATCATTTTATTGCGATTTAAGGCCCTGTCTCATTCCCCATCAAGTCATTTGTCAAGACACCATGGCGTTAGCAAAGAGTCAATTGAAAAAGCATATTATTAGAGCAAAAAATACTATTCGCCAAAAGTTTCGTCAATTGAAACAATCACGTGCCAATCATGCTTTGTTTATTCAACAACATTTAGCACCTCCACTAAAAGCCATGTTGAAACCCTCTTTCAAGCCATCTGAAACGCTACCCACCGTTTCACAAGCCACGCAGACGCTGCACGAGGACCCTGAGGAAGAGGAAGAGGAACAGGAAGATTTGACTAGTGTTAGCGAAGTTGAGGATGAGGAGGAACAAGTGTTTACGCCTCAAAAAAAGGCCGCACCCCTTGCAGAGTTTTTGAGAAAAAAGAAATCCTTGGCCATGGTCGATACACCTTGCCCTTCCAGAGCGTCTCCGTTTTCACAACTCTTGGCCACCCCTCAACATAAAGCTCAACTGAAAACCATTTTAATAAAATATTATGGATCAACATTGGAACCCTATTTCACCGATCTATTTATTGGAAACACAGATACCACGTATGGTGTTCGCTATGAGAATGATAGTTTTAAAATTGGCGATTCATCCATTAAATTTGCTCGTACTAAAGCTGTCATTAAAAATATCAACTATAAATTAACGCCAGGACTGTTAAAGCTGCTCTTTTCTCGGACCCCCTCTTCCCATGATTATACGTCAGAGGATCTTGACAAATATAAATCCATTTTATTGGATATCCATGCCCACAAAAGACAGTATGATCCCACGCAACAAGTAAATGCCAATATATCTCAAAAATATAAAACCATCATTGCAAAAATGTTTCCCACCAGTCAAAGTACTCGTCGTAAAGCGTCCGCTTCGGGAGTGACATTTAAACCATTAAAACCCCTTGTGGATGTTACCTACTGGCACAATCCCAATAAGCTCGTCCAGCGGCTAGAGTTGTTGCATGCCTCACGTCAAGCTGGCCATACCGGTCACGATTGGGAAATTCAAGAAATAGAACAAGAATTTCGAAATGCCAAAATTATTGTTTAAGCCCTCACCCATTAAAATGGGTATTGCTCACGAGTTGCATCGCCCAGCTAGGCGTCACTATCCGCGACTCAAGGTGATTTCACGAGGTGTGGATGAACTTTGGCAGGCTGACTTGGTTGAAATGATACCCTATGCTAGCGTTAACAACGGTGTACGCTATATGTTGACCGTCATTGATGTCTATTCCAAAATGGCCTTTGTTGAACCTGTGCGTCGCAAGTCTGGTCCACTAGTTACCAAGGCCTTTCAACATATTATTCAACACTCCAAACGTCAACCTCAGCTGCTACAAACTGACCAGGGGAAAGAATTTTTCAACAAGGATTTCTCTAGTTTTCTCAAATCTAAGGATATTCACCATTACACCACGTACAGCAACCTCAAAGCCAGTATGGTCGAACGGTTCAACCGAACATTGAAAACCCATATGTGGAAAGCGTTTACCGCTCAGGGCACGTATCGCTGGTTGGACATGTTACCTGAGCTAGTATCACGTTACAATGACACCAAACATAGAACGATTGGGACCAAGCCACGCCTCGTGACTAAAAATATTCAGCGATTGGATAAACTGTTTAACCCCATAAAAACAGCCGATCCTAAACGTCACCGACTGAACATTGGGGATTTTGTTCGTGTGAGCAAATTTAAGTCTGCCTTCAATAAGAGCTACACGCCACAGTGGGGGACTGAACTATTTCGAATTCGTCGAGTCAACTTGGACACTCCAGTCACCTATTTACTCGAGGACCTCAACCACCAACCCATAAAAGGTAGATTTTATCTCCATGAACTTCAGAAAACAGCATTTCCTCAGCATTATCTTGTGGAAAAAGTGTTGAAACAAAAAGGAAATAAACTCTATGTCAAATGGTTAGGGTTTAACTCTACGTTTAATTCTTGGATTAATAAATTACATGTTGTGTGAACCTGTGCAATTTTTTATTTATGTATTTATTTTATTGAATCGTGTGTACGAGAGCTCTGTGTACGGCGCTCCACGCTTCATGCATGTCCATATATGTTTCTCTTTCTCTCTTCACACCCGCCTCTCACTCTTTTACTCTATGTTCACATACAACTCGTTCAGCTATTGGCTGTCATGGGTTCTCCACTCCGCCCCTCACCTCTCCCCTGGCTCTCTGGCCCCGCACCCCTCACCACTCTGCAGTGGTCACGTGATTTCCTGTTGTGTAGAGGATTCCCTCCTTTCCCCTCACCCACTCCGTGGGGCCCTGCCCACAGCTGTCTGCTAATCTGGCTGCCTGTTATCACTTTTTACAGAGTTGTCAGATGGTTGCAACCTGTTATCATCTTACAGCAATGTTGTCTGCTCTGGCCACATTCCTGAAACGCGATAACATGTCACATCCTGTCACCCAGCCAGCCAAGCTTCTGGCAGGCCTCTCGAGCAGATATTCTGTTTTTTTTCATTCCGGCTGCTAGTCTCATTCGTCTCATAGCATTATGAATTTTATTTGGTTACTGGTCAGTGTTTACTAACCTATTTTAAAGATCACCATAATGGTTTTTCGAAATATTCACCTTCATAGGTTCGTCATAAGAAAATATCGAAAAGCGACCCCTCGTTTGGCCATACATCGCCCCCTCGAAATAGCCATTTCCTGTATTCACCATGGTCAGTCATAACCTCGCTGAAACACGCGCCAAGCGCTACCGGCTTTCTGTCTACACTCTTTATAAAAACAAAACAAAAATAACATGCCTAGTTTTTTTGCCCTAGAGACTTGAAATCTATTTTCTTGGTAGAGGGGGTAGGGACCTATCAATAATGTCAAACAAACTTTTTTTGTATAATTCCTAGTTTCCAAAATATAGAATTTTCAACATTTCAGTGTTTTCAAAAAATGTAAAAAAATATTTTTTTTATTATAAAAATATAAAAAAATAAAGGCCATTCTTTTCAACTATGGCACAACGTTCTATCAGGTTTCGTTTTCAAACCATCGCCTACGTTCAAAAACAAACATTTTCAAAAAAAAGAAAAATATTATACAGTATCCATAGCAAAGAGGACGTCAGACCGAGTCCTTGGACCCCTCGTACACGCCTCTAGCATAATTGGTTCGCGAGATATAGCAAAAAGTCTAAAATCACGTTTTTGCCCCGAAAAACCCATGTTTCCAGCATTTCACCTTTTCGACACCTACATTCCCGTAAAGAGCACAACGAGACGAAAAAAAAGAATCCAAGCAAGCCCTCCTAGCATGGCTCCTTCCATTCCAAGGTCACAGGGGCTCACAACTTCCTAAGTGAGACAGCTCTCTCCCCATCCCACTACTACAGGTTTTCATTCTAGAGACTTGAAATTTATTTTGGGGGTAGAGGGGGTAGGACCATTGATTTATGTCAAATACTTTTTTTTTGTAGAGTTCCTAGTTTCCAAAATATAGGATTTTCAAAATTCGAGTGTTTTCAAAAAAACATAAAAAGTAAAAGAGTTTTATTATAGAAAATAAAGGTCATAAAGACCATTCGTTTGAGCCATGGCACAACGTTCTATCCTGTTTGGTTTTCAAACTATCGCCTATTTTCGAAAACAAAAAATCAAAAAAAAAATCAAAAATATAACGATTAATCCATAGGAAAGAGGACGTCAGCTCGAGTCCAACGACACCTCATTTGTCAAAATCGGACCATGCGTTCGAGAGATATTCATTATTTTAACATGTACAGTCGGGTACAAATAAAATGGGTGGCTTAGAACTCCTACCACTACCCTACTGTACATGTTTCGGAAAGTTGATATGTTTCCTTCTTCAGCCCATATGTTGGTGTGAATCATCCTATGACATCGATGCCCTAACCAAAATAAAAATACAGTTCGTACTTTTTCTCTTGTTCTTCTTTTGTTGAGACTGTGTGATGAGACATATTAATGTCAACCATGGAATAAGCACTTATTATTTGAAGTGATGAATGAGTTGCGTGGAAACGTTAAATATTTATTCCTTGAAAGGATGATTGGGTGTGGCGTCAAGAAGTCAGGATATAAGTAGGAATTAATCTATTACGGCGGGGGTTGAGGAGGCAGTTTTTTTTTTGTTATTTAAATGATCTGCTAATGTATCAAATAATACGTTAGTCTCAAAGTTAATCTCGTTCAGATTATTGCATTCATTAGATCTCTGATAAGTGTTGATATGAATATTTTCCAAAACATTCATATAGCTACCTTTCGATGCGTAATGCAAAATTTTGACATCATTATTAATATCCGTGAACTTATGTCCCGTTTCTTCCATATGTACCGCCATGGCTGAGAACTTCCTGTGATTTATGGCCGAAACATGCTCAGGATAACGAGTGCGTATGCTCCTACCTGTTTGTCCCGCGTAGTTTGATTTGCAAAAATTACATCTGAGCTCATAATTTCCCGATTTTAAATGTTTGTCAATACTGTTAACTTTATTTGTAATGAAAAATTTGTTGAAGTTTGATTTATTTGTTTTAAAGGCGATGTTCAAATTGTGTTTCTTGAGGATATTGGTTACTGTGTACACACTTCGATCCACGTAGGTGAAGGTAGCAAAAGTCTTCTTAGATGAGTCCTCTCTAAGTAATTTAGTTAAAGGTCTATTTTTTAACTTGTAAATTAATCTGCTTACATAATTGTGGTTATAACAATTGAGTTTAGCTATTTGATATATAATATCAATTTCTTGCTTCCATTCATGATCAGAAGAAGGGATACGTAACGCTCTATTAATAAGGCTTATGAATGTTGCATACTTATGGCCGCCTGGATGGTTAGAATCATGCCGTAAAACTGTACTCGTTTGCGTTGGTTTTCTGTATACTTTATAATGCATACGATTGTCTTTTCTAATCACAGTTACATCCAGGAAATTACTTTTGTTATCTACTTCTGATTCTAAAGTGAATTTAATATTTCTGTCTATTGTGTTCAAATTATCTAATATTTGTTCTATCGCTTGAACTTGGTTATTGGTAATGATGAAAATATCATCTACATATCTTCCACATAAAATTATGCCATTAATTTGGTTAACAATCTTCTCATGTTCAATGTGGTCAAGGTAAATGTTGGCTAAAACACCTGACAATGGAGAACCCATTGCAAGGCCTTCAGATTGTTTAAACATTTTCTTGTTGAACAAAAAAATGTTGTTGTCTGTGACAATGGTTAAAATTGAAATGAATTCCTCGATTTCCACGAGGAACGAGCAATTCATTAAGTTATTTCTGGAACGAGTGCCATTTATAACACAATCTTATGAAAGATGAGAATATTAACATCAGAAAAGATGTTGAACATAGGAAATCACCTTACTGCGGATAGTGTATATCAAAATTCTATGAAATAGAAGAATACTAAAGAGCTGTAATAAATCTTACTTTGGACATAGACAAAATAAATCATAGATTAGGCTTATATTCGGAATTTAACGTAACTATACGTGCACATGACAGAATATCTCCATCCAAATGCGGAATCACGTACAATTGACAGAAAGAGAGAAACATAACATGTTTTTTTCGCCTGGTCTGAGTGAAGGCAAGAGTAGACATTACGGACGAATTGAGACACCCACTTGAGCACCCTCAGCAATTTATTAAGTTATTCGGGACCTATAGCACTGACAAAATTTCGTATAACAGACAGCGTAGCGGTCCACGCGCCTCTCTTATTTGACGCTGCAAATGGATCACGCCAATTTCATCGCCTGATGATGTTTCATACAAAGAACTTGAATTCTATGCTCGTACTTGAAGATCTACAATTTGGGTAACCAAGTGACCTGGAGAACAATGTGTTACCAATCCAAAGGGGTGCTATGTGATCAAATTTGATTTATGTTCGTTCATTAACACCATGGTTACGGTCTACATACATATGAATGTGCCATTTCTGGAAGCATTTGCGGACCATCCGTTTGATATTACGAACTCACCTCTGATTATTAAAATATTATTTATTTATTTAGCGTATGGCTTTACAGATACAATATGCACATAAAAGATAATTAGTTTATGAAGACAAACTATACGTTCATGTCTAAATTGTTTATATAGTTAATTGTCTCTGATGATCCATGAGCGAAATCAGTCACGTTGCCACTGTACTTTCGTTTAGGACATTCGGTGATGATATGCTGGATGGTCTGCTTGGGGGCACCACAATCACAGTTAGGTGAAGACATTATTTTCCATTTGTAGTGGAAGTCTGCACAGTTGCCGTGACCCGTACGAATCCTGTTGAGAGTTGACCATGTTTTCCGAGGAAGCTCAAATCCAGGTGGCAACGATGATCCAATGCGTGGTAAGGTTGATCCAGGCCTATTATCTTGTCTTCCCTGCCATTCTTTAGTGATGTTGTAGTTGGTATTCTCCAAGTCTATTGCAGTCCTTGTTGGTGGATTTCGGGATCGTAGGCGATTCAGGCAAATGTCAGCAATGTCACAGTGTATTGGTAGCTGTGGGTTATCCATTATTTTCTTGAACTCCTTGAGGAGAGCGTTTTTACGTCGAAGATCTGGTGGAGGGATGTGGCTGAGGATAGGTAGACAATGTGTGGGTGTAGACCTTATTGTGCCAGTGATTAGGCGCATGGTGGTGTTGAGCTGGGTATCTATGAGGTTAGTGTGAGGACTATTCAACCACACCGGGGCACAATACTCTGCAGCTGAAAACACAAGTCCCAAAGCTGTACATCGAAGTGAAGTTGCCGATGAACCCCAAGTTGTGCCACATAATTTTTGGACTATATTGTTACGGGTTCTCAATTTGGATTGAGTATTGCGGAGGTGTTGTTTGAAGGAGAGTGTTCTATCCATTGTGACCCCCAGGTATTTAGGGAATCTATTATGTCTCAATAATTGATTTCCAATATACACCTGCAATTCTTTATTAGCCATCTTGTTGTTCAAATGAAAGCAGCACACTTCTGTCTTGTTAGTATTAAGTGTAAGTCTCCACATCTTAAAGTATTGAGTCAGTTCTTCAAGATCGTCTGTTAGGTTCATCTCTGTTTTCTCAAAAGTTGTATCTCTAGTAGCAAGTGCCCAATCATCTGCATAACCAAATTTTCTTGAAGTTGTGGCAGGCATATCTGCAATATATAGGCTAAATAAGATTGGAGCAAGAACAGAGCCCTGAGGAAGTCCATTATTTAGTGATCGTTTGGTGCTCACATTATTCCCCATATGTACTTGGAAAAGTCTCTGAATTAGCATATTATTCAGGAGTCGGGCAGTCGTCTTACATGGTATCACTTTCAGGAACTTGAAGAGTCGGCCATCCTTCCAGACTGTGTCGTATGCTGCTGTCAGATCGATAAAAGCCACCGATGTCTTAAGTTTTTTCTGGTAGCCTGCTTCTATGAAAGTTGTAAGGGACAGTACTTGATCTGTAGTGCTTCTGTGCGGTCTGAACCCTGCCTGCTCCACTGGGATTTTCTTGATTATCTCTGGGCCAATTCTATTGAGAAGGAGCCTTTCTAGTAATTTATATGTCACACTAAGCAGGGCAATGGGGCGATAGCTCTCTGGTGTATCACTTGCTTTGCCTTTCTTCAAGATGGCTATGATCTTCGTTTGTTTGAATAACTTTGGCAATTGCCCACTCTGTAATATGTTCGTGAAGAAGTTAGACAACCATACTTTAGCTCTGTCTCCACAATGAGTAATAAATTCCGGGTGGATGCCATCCAAACCTGGTGCTTTGCCTGGCTTAATGTCTTTAATTGCAGTAGTTATCTCATCCTTAGTAAAAGGTCTGGAGTATTCCAAGATATCTGTGGCATTCTCTTTTAAAATTTTAATTCCTTCTTTATGCGTTTTGTGAAGATTTTATCCCTGCTACTTTTAGAAGTCGTGACTATGTGAGAAGCGATCTTGTTTGGGTGAATATCTGGTCTCCTTTGTGTAATAGGTTTACCATCTCCCAGTTTCCTGAGAAGCAGCCAGGCTTCACGACTAGATTTTGTAAAGTCAAGAGATTCCACTTTCATAATCCACTTTTGTTTTCTTGCAGCATCCAGGCTATGTAAAAGTTGATCTGCAATTTCGTGATCACCACTGTCAATGTATTGTTGGTAAATATTATCAGACACAATCAAACAGAAGGTAATGGTTCAGTCCTCCACAGTTGGCAACCCGTATCCTAAGTTGCTCAGTTTAAGGCGGATTAATGAGAGCTCACGTCAGTAAATAAGATAAACAACGACCACGACCTGCAACTGTTTCATCCTACATACGAGAGAAATCATGTGTTCTGTAGCTTCAAGAATTGTCAAATATTATGTCACGACATTTCTAGCATGAAAAACACTGGCATTAGTGGCATGCGGTGTCCTACACATTTTGAAATATCTCAAATTAGTAATGTATTTTTAAATCTAGTCATAGACTAAAATAATTACGTTCGAGTTTTGCGGCCTTACACGAACGACACCAGAACGTATACCATAATCCTTCAAGATGCTCAGTATATTTTCCGATGACACTTTATCGTAAGACTTCTTTAATTATTATTATTATTATTTTCATTGATATGTTCTAGGGCTGGATGTCTATGTGGGATCAGCAAGAACGAAGGAAACCGCAAGCCATGGATAGCATGGCTGCAAATGTGTTCGCAATCGAAGCCTATGCATTTTAGTTCAGTGGAGAGATCTACAGTATTTGCTACAGGAATATCTTACTCACTGTAATTGAAAGTTAGTACACTTATCAATCACGATGTAAGACGAACACGCAGTGTTATTCCATTTTTTTCTTCTTCTTCTAGCGTCCTTGAGAGTCATTTTACACTTTAAAAATCGGTGTTACAAAACGAAAAAAAACTAATTTGCTAAATTCGAACATCTTCAAAATAGATATTTTACATGCGCGAGTGTGGCCAAAGCGATTACTAAGGCAACAAGGCCTTAAAGATGGCCCATTACTATGAATTACATCAAATGTTGTATAATCATAAAAATATTAATAATATGTTTGCAACACGCCTGAGGATTTGAATGAGTTTTTGAATGGTATGGACTCTGTCTTGCGGAAATAATTCATGATGAAAATTAATAAATGTAAAACAAAAATATTGGAATGCAGCCGAAATAAATCGGAAACCTCTATGGCCCTCAAATTGGCAGGCGAAAAACTAAAGGAAGTAGGAGACTTCTATTACTTAAGAGGCAAATAACCAGTGATGGACGAAACAAAGAGGATATAAAAAGTAGGTTGGCTCAGGCAAGGAAAGCATTTCTATAGAAAAGGAATGTGTTGACATCGAATAGAGATTTAGGTATTAGTCATTTTTGAAAGACTTTGTCTGGAACGTGGCTCTCTATGGAAGTGAGACTTGGACTGACGATGCAGCAGAAAAGAGGAGAGTTAAAGGTTTGAAATGTGGTGTTCAGGAGAATGATGAAGATCAGATGGGTAGATAGGGTTACAAACGAAAAGATATTAAGACGAGTGGGAGAGGAGAGATGTTTTTGGCGACTGCTAATGACGAGAAGAGATAGGTTGGTATGACACATACTTAAACAACCAGGAATAGCAAGCTTAGTTATGGAAGGAAGGGTCAAGAACAAGAACTGTAGGGGTAGACCAAGGTTAGAATATGTTAAACAGATTGCCTTGGATGTAGGGTGTGGTAGCTATGTAGAGATGAAACGATTAGCTCAGGACAGGGAGGCATTCATCAAACCAGTAAGAAGATTGAGGACTCAAACAACAACAACAACAACAACAACTAATTCTATGCTAGAACAGAAGTCCAGTTAGCATTTCCCAATGGTGTTTGCTTCTACATCCTCGCTTTCAATATTCTCTCACAATCCCCAGTCGTTTTTCCTATCCAAGGATTGAAATCCCCCATCCGCACCTCATTGCTTCTGTATCTTCACCTCTATTTACACTTTACCTCCTCATACCACTCAGTCCTATCGTCTATCCTAGCTTTGAAATTCTCCCACACTATCATTATTGTTAACTCTCACTACTACATCACTCAATGCCTCAAAAAATGTGTCTCATTTGCCCCGATCGGCCCCTTAAGATCGAGCGTACCTCGAAACAAGTCAGACCAGAGTTCCTGAGATTTTCAAATCACATTTGCGTACCTTACAGAAACAATGTTACATTCTCTGGATTTCATGCCATAAAGCCCTACTCCTCACTTTGCCCTAACTCGTTTCCCTACCTGACAGGTACGCACTGTAATCTCGTACTTCCTTCTCTATATCTCCCTTTATCACAACTTCAGTAATATCCACAATATCCCATCCTACATTACATGCTGGTTCTAATAGTTGAACTTTATTCCCTACGAAAAGAAAAAGAAAATGAAAAGAAATATATTATAAATAATTAATTACCTACTTAATCAGAAATAACGTTTCAGAACTAAGCTGAAAAACTCTGCAATTGATAAATCTCATTCCATGAAGGGTAAAAATAGCACACCTGCTCAAATTTGCAACAATATACCTTTAGGAATAGTTTCGCTTGCACAAAACACACCGAAAGAAGAGCATCATGTGGTAAGTAATGACACATATTTCCTGAGGAACACATAAATATATATCGCGGAAGTAGCAGCTTTGCTATCAGGAACGAAGATGTGCTCCAATGATCAGATTTGCTGAGGAAACTCATTCTTTCGGAAAGGCACCTCATACTTGAATATCCCTACTAGCGGTGGCCTAACACCCAGGAAACTTAGACCCCCATTTACTGATCTTAACCATTTATAGGCAGAAGATTATTGAAGATATTTTATTTATATTTCAATTTCATTTTAACTATTTTAGCCTAATTGTCTTTGTTGTTAGTTTTAATTTTTGTTTTCTTTAACAATTGACTGCTTTAATTTATATTGATAATTTTAATTTTATATTATTTTTATAGTCTCATAATTAAGATTTTAATTGTTATGGGCGTATTTATTTATTATTTTTACAAGCACGTTTGTTTTTAATTCTAATTCTTATTATCATATTCACTCTTTAATTTTAATTACTGTATTATTATTTAATCTTTGACAATAAATATTGCCCTTTTAGTAGGTGGTAAATATACAGACCACTGACCTATAAAGGTTCAAGAGCAAACTGCTACGTAAAACAGAGAAACCAATATGAAATTGTAAGAGTTACAATAATCAGCGAAACCATTGTGTTCACTCCCTTTAAGGCTGATTAGTATTCTTTTGCTTGGTCATCATCTCCCATTTTAACAACTGCCACTCTCATAGATTCTGGAGTGCCAGAGCTTGAAGGGGTGTTGAATGTGACCCCTTGCATTTAAGCGTCCTCAAATGCCAGGTGACTATGCTGGATTATATCTGGCAGCCTTAAGCACAGAGAGCGAGAGCATTACCTCTTTGCCCGGCTAGTAAAATATTGTTACAGAAAAAAGGAGCGAAATAAAAAATACATGCTAAGAAAACAGCACTAAGGCCATAGCAAGCAAACAAGACTGAAGAATTTACCACAAGTGGGAATCATTCATGAGAGAAACAATGAGGTAGTTGCATAGACCAAAACAAATCACTACCCATGCTATATGAACACTAGTATTTCTACCCTGCATTGCTCAGGTCACTGAATAGACCAGTTAATGCACACTTAACCCTTCATTAAAATCATATTCCAAATCAACCTCCTTTTAGGGATCACTAAAAGTAACCAGTGTAGCATCCCCCGTGTATCTACCCTCAGATATTACACTGAAATATGGTAGCATTGATTTCATAATCGCTGATGACATTGGAGTGAAATATCATTAGCTTTTTGTTATTCAATTACATTTTGGGGTCCAAGATACAGTGAGTTCCCTTATCCATCAATACCTGAAGTTAAAATTACAGTTCAATACTTCACTGTCAAAGCTGTATTTCGTCTAATGAAAACAGGGAAAGCACCTGCGCCAGATGAGCTGCCTGCAAAAGAACTTCACTTAAGAGCGGTCACCTGGCTTAAATATTTCTTCTAAACCACAATTGACTGCGGCAATATACTCACTAATTGGTCGTACAGTACCACGATTTCCATTTGCAAGGTTAAGGGTGACCCAGCTGAATATAAAAACCACCGGCGTATCCTGGTTCTATCAGAAACAATCAATAGTTTAAAGCGTGAGTTTGACCACAGATTGGACAATATAATCCAGCCCTCAATCAATCGATATCGACTTGTAAAAGAGTGAGGGACGTTAGAGTCCATCATTGCTGTATGCTAACCCACCAAAATGCATCATAAACATAGGATGTTCCTGCATGTGGCTTTAATCGAGATTAAGAAAGGTTTTGATCTTCAGGACTGATTTACAGCTTCTCTGTGACAATTGCTATTCACCAAGGATTGACCTTGTCTCCACTGCATTTCGTTGTCGTGATGGACAACATAAAGCGTGATTAATAGAAGAGTACCCATTGAATCTTGTTCCATAGTGATGATATGATACGGGCAACGAACACCCCAGACGACCTTGAAAATACAATTATGGTTTGATTGTTTATACAAGTCAGGCCTTACTCAAAATGTCCTTGAGAAGGAGTACTTCTTCAAATTCTCCCAGTTCTATTGACATCAATGGAGTTTCTCTTAATACAGCACATAAGGAACATTTCACTACCTAAGCTCCCGAATGCAGATGGATGATTAAGCATCAAAGCAATTATGATCTGATTCTAGGAACTCACAGGTGTTCTTTGAGAAAAAAAATGTCCATACGTCTAAATTCTTAGATTTACCGAACAGTGGAAGCTACTGAATTTTACCGAGTGTCGAGCTATGTATAGAAGTGTAGAGCACTCCCAGTATCACACTGAGGTGTAAATGTTGCAAAGTACATGGAGGATATCTCCTCACAAGCACATCAACAATACAATCATCAGAGAATTAACTGTTCCTCAAAAAAAAAAAAAAACAAGGAAGAAAAGAGACTTCCTTGGTAGGGACACACCTAAGAAAAACACATGATTCCGTTATCAAATTATTCTCTCTTCTTGGTGTTCAAGACTACAGGCAACAAGGAAGTCCTAATAGACGATTAGACACCATTAACGCACACCTCAGAAGCATAATAATATAAATGTTATTGGTCTTACGTCGCTTTTAAATATTGTGGCTTTATAGACGCCCGGGTGTCGGAATTTTCCCCCAAAGGAGATATTTAACATGCCACTAAATCTAATGAAACGAGTCCCTCGCATTTGCGCACCCTGGAAAATATCAACTGGCTGAATTTTGAGTTAAAGACATTTCTTTCTGAGGAAATGAAACTAAATATCATGTAACATAAAAGATACTTAATTGATAATTACACATAGGAATAGTAAATTCGAAGTAATCCCTATTACGTTCAAAATTGTATTTCTTAGGAATCAACATGCGAGACATCCAGAGTTAAAAAAAACACACTTAGAAAGTAAGTACATGATATTTATCTCGAGGTGCAGATTCAGTACACTGGACTGTATTGAAACACACTGGATATGATACTCATATTACAGATACCACTGCTACAAGTGTAGTCTCCACCAGCAATTGAGAGAGTTTGCGCAAGTCAGGAGTGTGACCACTTTATGGCGTTATATTTAATCCTGGGGACCAGCAAGAATAATAGGATGATAATGAATAATTTGTGGGCATCTAAATAGAAATGATGACACACCTAGTAACAACTTCGAAAATTGTATAGATACATTAAGAGAGATAGCTAATAGAATAACCAAGAATTGTTCCTATCCAACATTTCCTGTTAGTAACATATAGAAGATAAAAGACAAGGTAAACAACTTACTCTTTTGAATGAGTTCCACTTGATTGACCATTCTCATCGAGGGTCACCTTTTTCACAACCTAAAAAATAGAATGATTAATTTCTTGAGAAAAATCTCAATGATAATAATTTGAATAACTCTTTACTACAATCACAATAATAAACAAAACCATTTCGGAGCAATTCATTTCATGAAATAACCCGGTAATTTTTGGGCATAGATGAGTGCTAAACCTGGAAAAAATGACAAGAGCATCCAAAGCATGATTTCCCTAGTTCTCAAACTTTTAATGCCTCTTTAGCCATCATCCCCTTAATATCTATCTTATATGTACAGTATATAACAAGTAGTTCTGTGAAGAACTGTACAGCCTATTTTCATATATCCTACTTCTGTTAATTGCCTCTATCGACATACAAAATTTCAGTTTGATTGCTGTAATAGATTCGTAGATATTGAGAACCGACTAAATATTTCGGATGGTCGCCATGTTGGATTTTATATATGTAGGTCCTAGAGTTATGTAATGTTACATGAAGATTATTGTGTAAGTGTAGTATTTGAACTTCAATCGCATGATTAGGACACAAGACGTAACAACGAGATTTTACAATTTCGCACAGCTGCCATCTTGTGGTTATGAAACAATTGAAAAAATTAGATGCTAGTGGTTTAACATTCGTATAAGGATTTACTGTACCAAGTTTCACTGCACTCGGATGGTTAAATTGCGAGAAACGTCCATGTGAATATTTATACTTCACGTCGCCGCCATGTTGGATGTGAGATCACCAGGTTATTGAAAGTCCTACAGGTGAACTTAAGTTCATAGCCCCTATGAATATAAAAAAAATCAGTTTGATTGCTATAATAGATTCGTAGATATTCAGAGCCGTCTAAATATTTCGGATGGTCGCCATGTTGGATTGTTAAATGTATAGGACATAGAAACGTGTAACATTAAAGGAAAATTATTGCGTAGGTTAATTATTCAAACTTTCACATCGATCGCATGATTACGACACAAGAAATAAAAACTTAATTTTAAAATTCGCAATGCCGCCATCTTGAGGTTATGTAAACAATTGAACTAAATTAGATACCAGTGTATTACAATGTGTATAAACATTTCCTGTACCAGATTTCATTGCGGTTGGAACATTAAATCGCGAGAAAGGTCTATTTAAAATTTTCAAATTCGCTTGGCCGCCATGTTCGTTTTGTAGTTAACCGGTTTTTGAAAGTCTTATAGATGAACTTCCAGTAGTGCCCTTTATCTCCGTACAAAATTTCAGGGTGCTACGCTAATAGTTTCAGAGATATAGTATGCCGATGAAATATTTCGCACATCCGCCATTTTGTGGTTATGTAAACAATTATATTAAGTTAGATGTCGGTGCATTACAATGTGTATAAACATATACTGTACCAAGTTTTATTGCGTTTGGTTGGTTAAATCGCGACAAACGTCTATTTAAAAGTCGCAAATTCGCGTGGCCGGCATGTTGGTTTTGTAGTCACATGTAGTCAAATGTCACATAGGTGAACTTCTAGTAGTTCCCTTTATCACCGTTAAAAATTCCAGGGTGATATCGGGAATAGTTCCGGAGATACTGAATGCTGGTGAAATATTTCGCACAGCCGCCATGTTGGATTGGTGAGATGTAACAAAATTTGAAGGGCACGGTCGGGGTCGACCGGAATAGTGCTATGTACATACCGAGATTCATTGAAATCGCTCCTGCCGTTTAGAAGTTATTAGGAGGACACACACACACTCCTCACACACACACGAAAACACACTCGGACAAAAGGTGACCTCATAAGCCTATGTTTAGCCTACTTTTCACATTTTGCAAAAATGAGGAAAAAGTAGACTTATGAGATCGGGCAAATGTGTGTCTGTCTGTCTGTCTGTCTGTCCGTCTGTCTGTCTGTCTGTCTGTCTGTCTGTCCTTCTGTCTGTCTGGCTGGCTGTGTGTGTGTGTCCCCCTATCAACTCCTAAACGGCTGCAGCAATCGAAACAAAATTTGGTAGGAGTAAAGATCTATACCTGAATATATCACGGCCATATTTGAAAATGATGTCAGTGCTACCAACTGCTAAAAAGTCGCAATTGAAATTTGAGCTCCATGTTGGATATCTTGGAAAGTATGAATGGGAGCTATTTCAAAATTGGCACACGTACAGATCATAATATTTCAGTTTTATTTCCAGGAGGCCAAACATGGCAGTGTTGCCAAAATGATTATAAGCCTCCTGATAGGTCCAATTTTTAAATGCATATAACTTCTACACTATCAAGCGGAATTCAACCAAATTTCGTATGTTTTATGTGTACATAACCAGATATGACTGAGCGTATTCTTAAGACCTACCAGGGCTGCCAACTGTTAATAAATGCTCCTAATTTATTTTATCCAAATACCAATATATCAGAAAGTATGCAAGCCGACAGCTTTAAACTATGCACACGTATAGTACCTGACATTCTATATTAATTTGGAGTAACTTATATACGTCAGTGCTACCAACATGATTCTAAGCCTGCTGACAGGTCCAACTTTAAATACATGTAACTTCCATACTATCATTTGGATTTCAACCAAATTTCGTATGTGCTATGTGTACCATAACAGATATGACTATGCGTATTCTAAGGAGCAACCAGGGTTGCCAACTGTTAATATGTGCTGTCCCTATTTTTGTTACCCTAATATCAATATATCAGAAAGTATGCAAGCCAATAGCTCTAAACTTTGCACACGTATAGTACCTGGCATTCTAGACGAATTTGGAGTAACTAATATACGTCAGTGCTGCCAACATGATTCTAAGCCTGCTGATAGGTCCAATTTTAAAATGCATGTAACTTCTATACTAACTAATGGATTTCATTCAAAATTGGCACAACAATAGATCATATTATTTCAGATTATTTCTGACCAATACATGCATGACATTGTTGCCAACATGATTTTACGCGCGCTGTTAGATCCAATGTTTAACTGCATGTAACGTCCATGCTATCCAGTGGACTTCAACCAAATTTTGTATTTAGTACCGTAAGAGACGGAACTAAGAATATATTCAGTCATCAGGGCTGCCAACTATAGTGCTCTATTAGGATACATTATGCCAGGTATACAGTATTTCGAACTAATTGGAAATTTCGATATTAGCAACTTAATTTCGTCATTATTCTAGATAGGTTCATATTCTGTAGAATAATCATTGGCATGAAAAGTAGGCTGTATAGTTCTTCACGGAACTTCTTGTTTTTTTTTCAAAATTGAAAATAGGCTAAAATGAATGTATGTCTGTTCGTCTTTTATGCGTTCATAAACCATTCATCTGATTGCGAACAAATTATAGGCATAGTTAATCCATTTCACAATAGATAGCGCGCGAGTAGTTTAAACAAATGCATAATAGCGATGCGTTCATATACAATTCATCCGATTGCGATCCAAATTTTGGGGAGTTGTTGTGCACAGTCCCGGAAAAGTTATAGGCGTAGTATATACAATTTACAATAGATGGCGCGCGAGTAGCTCCAACAAAATGGCGTGCGTTTCTTTCAAGAAAGTCCCACATGTGTTCATATAACATTCATCCCATTGCGATGAAACTTGGGTGAGAAGTTCTGTACACTTCAGGTAAGGTATCTGGCTTAGTAAATCCACTTAACAATAAGTAGCGCACGAGTAGATTCAACAAATGAGCGACGACGGGCGAAGCGTTCCAACCAAGTTCTGTATGCGATCACATATCATTCGTCCGATAGCGATGAAAGTTGGGTGAGAGGTTGTGTACACTATAGGCAAGGTTTCTGGCTAAGTAAATCACTGTTATAATAGGTAGCGCACGAGTAGATTCAACAAATGAGCGACGACGCGCCGAAGCATTTCCACAAAGTTCTGTATGCGTTCAAATACTATTCGTGTGATGGGGTTGAAACTTGGGTGAGGTGTTGTGTACACTTTAGGGAAGGTTTCTGGCTTAGTTAATCCACTTAACAATAGGTAGCGCACAGGTAGATTCAACAAATGATCGACGACGGGCGAAGTGATTCAACCAAGTCCTGTATGCGTTCACATATCATTCGTCCGATAGCGATGATACTTGGGTGAGATATAGTGTACACTTCATGGAAGGTTTCTGGCTTAGTAAATCCACTTTACAATAGGTATCGCACAAGTATATTAAACGAATGAGCGACGACGCGCGAAGTGTTTCAACATAGTCCCATATGCGTTCATATACCAATCGTCCGATAGCGACTAAACTTGGGTGAGCTGTTGTGTACACTCCAGGGAATGTTTCAGGGTTAGTAGATCCATTTTACAATAGGTAGCGCACAAGTACATTCAACATATGAGGGAAGACGCGTGAAGCGTTTCAACAAAGTCCCGTATGCGTTCATATACCATTCATCCGATTGCTATGAAACTTTGTTGAATTGTTGTGCACACTCCAGGAAAGGTTTCTGACTAAGTAAATCCTTTTTACAATTGGTAGCGCACGAGTAGATTCAACAAATAAGTAACGGCGTGTGTATCGTATAAAAAAAACTCCGTATGCGTTATATACCATTCATGCTATTGCAACGCAATTTGGTGAAATGTTGTTTCCACTCCCGCGAAGATTTCTGATTTAGTAAATCCATTTTACAATTGGTAGCGCACGAGTAGATTCAACTAATGAGCGACAGCGCGTGAATCGTTTCAACCAAGTCCCGAATGCGTTCATATACCATTCATCCGATTGTGATTAAACTTTAGTGAGTTGAGTACAGTCTTCCGATGGTGTACGCAATAGTAAATCCGTTTTTCAATGGGTGGCGCACAAGTAGATTCAACAAATGACTGACAGCGTGCGAATCGTTTAAACAAACCCCGTATGCGTTCATATGTCATGCATCCGATTGCGATGAAACTTTGATGAGTTGTTGTGTACACGTCAGGGAATGTTTTCGAATTAGTAAATCCATTCTACAGTATGTAGCGTAAGAGTATATTCAACAAATGTGTGACGGCGCTCGAATCGTTTCAACAAAGTCCCGTATGTGTTCATATACCATTCATTTCATTGCGATGAAACTTTGTTGAGTTGTTGAGCACGCTCCCATGATTTTTTTGAGATAGTAAATCAATTTTACAATAGTTTAAAGAGGTTAACGGAAATTGAAAAAATATTGGGAATCCAAAAGCACTTCAACAAACCAAGTTACAACGCCAACACTTTCTTTGGTTGGCATTGCAACGCATGCCGGGTACAGCTAGTAAAAAATAAAGATCACTAAAGTGTTACCAATTGGTGTAGAAATCCAATGTTAGTTGAATAGTTCATTCTCGTATTAGTTTCAGGCAAACGGATGCCCTTCTTCAGGGAAATTTTATATTAAATTTTAAAAACATGATAACGAGTATTAATACCATATAATAAAGTTTATTATATCCCATAAATATTAAATAGTATTGTATATTGGAAAAATTAAGTTAATAACTAAGTTTGCAACAGAAATAATGATTAACATATAGCATGGGAAGAACATTCAAACCCGTTCCTTTCATATCCCTTTTCTTGAAGATTGATTAAAATATGTGTATTGGAGTTATAACAAGTTTCTTTCAAAATATGCTCCTTCTCTTCCAGATTCTTAATGGGCGGTATATTCTGGGCTGTGAGGGAACCCTCAATTGACCACAGTATCTTAGGAGGTTCCTTATAATGTAAGTCGATCATTTATTGGTAGGACTGTCACTTCCCAAGAACCAGTCAACCTATCAACTTAGAATTTTATAAACTGTATATCATTTTTACGACTTTCGTTCATAAAATTACAAAATCAGAACCAATGTATTATTTCATTTCTTACTGCTCAGGTGACGATGAACATCAGATGGCATTAAATCAGAAAATCAATAAATGGGGATACATAAGGTGATCTCTATTAAATCCCATGGGCCTATACAATACCCAACAATATAGATATTCATTTTCTGTCTATTTCAATTTAATTCCTCGTTGAGAAGACTAAAAGAGATTGCTGTAGATGTAGTGAGGAATGTCCAGTGTAACTTAAGTTAAACAATCATTCCTTATCTCCACGTTGGACGACCTTTTATATTAAAGAATGGTTGAGTTACAACTGAAATTATATTCCGAGAGTATTTTTAAAATAGTGAAGGAGCCAAATATTTTTGGAAACCCAGCACCTAACCTGACAAAATTTTGTCCCATAAACATTTAACCAATTCTCATGATATTTACATAATAAGATAATTATATGCACATGGAGCTAAACGGATTTAAAAATTTCGTCTTCTTGATGACATAAAATATGAGATACTGTCTGCAAGTTTCTAACAGTGGTATTTCACTGTAATAAGATCTAGAGATAAGTTCATAACTATACAATTCACACATTTTTAGGGGCTGAAAGTTCTAACATCTGCTTGGTTCTACTTTATTCAGCGTCATGTGATTTCGAATAATACAACACTTTATTCAGACTTCTAATTAATGAATGAGGCATTCTACTTAAATGGAGCAGATGAACTCTACATTCTACCCATTAAAACAATCATCACCATCGTCATCATAATACTATGTGAATGTTGCAACGTGATGGCATAATTGTCGCATTAAACTTTTTCAGAGACACAATCGGGAATGTACCCTATTGTGTTTGGCCAGGACTGCGAAAACCAGTTGATGTTTCCTTCTTTGCTCACCCACTGCATCTCATGTTACATATCTTGCTGTTCAATTAACCTTTGAAGAACAGAGATGAGCTATGATAACGAGTCAAATCTTGGTGAGCACATAATAAAATGATGTTAGCTACATACGTGTCTATCACTTACGTAATGAAAAGCTACCCGTGCATCGCCACCTGGCCTGCTGACTCACTTTTATCAGATCAAGGCCTGCTGTTAATTTTACCCACTCATTTCATTTTGGCAGAGAAATGGAGGAGAGGGAATTTTTACACCCGAATGTATGTTCATGTGCAAAAAAAAATATCTCACTCACAGCTTGAAACCTTTTTCGAGGAGAGTGACTGTCTTAGCTGTATTGCCCTGGTTATGTACATTGCTTTTCAGCCTCTTAGAATTGATGCCCATGACCAGTTATTGACAATTTCAAATAATAGCTCATACTCTTAAGGAACAGTGATCAGAATATTCTCGACCAATATGCTGGAAATTCTTGTCTTGTCATCCCTCTTAATTCTAAATCTTCTCTATAAATGAAATTCTTGCAGTCATACTGGTGCGAGAATTAAACCCATGATAGCCTTGTGTTGAATGATTTATATGTGTGGATATACTACATCAATACATGCATTAGGTCACCACTAACAAAAAACAAGTGTGGATTAGAATCTTGCTCCTATCTCCCACTGCTGAGGAGGAGAGAAGCTAAGTTTCAGCTTGTAAAAGAATCACCTACCCGATTTTGTCCATACATATCTTCCGTCCACTGGATGGCTGAGTCACCTATCTCCTTACTTCTCTTATACAATTTTTGGAGCATGAAAATCAGATTTAAGATGCCTATACATCAAGTTGACAAGAGATGAACAGTTTAAAGAGGGTACAAGCCAGGAAGTTACACCCTTCAAGGAGGCTTAGCTCATGCCAGCATAATTTGAAGCAAAAAATTACATTTCAACAAATACTCTGGTAATTGGGATATGGAAAACGAAAGAGCAGCTACAGCCATATGTTAAGAACCATACGTGTAGTTGCATACAGATATAGTGAATAAAGCAACAGGGGGTGAAATTTGAACCCTCGCTTCCTTAATTCTTCTCTTCCATGCACACTATTCTCGCAATGAAATAAAGATTCTTACCCCTGGAAGAGCCAAAACTCAACCCAGGGCACTATGGAAAATGGCTTCGAATGCAACAACTGGACCATTCTAATTCTTGTGTTAAATAATTTATTTCTTTAGCATCATGTATTACTGCAAAGGAACAAATTACTGAAATACAGGTTGATAACAAAAGGTACCTACATCTCTCAAATTTTCGTGCTTTGATGTAGATGGTGATTCGCTTTTGATGTTTAGAACAATGGAAGTAGTTAAAGCCTCGTCAATGGTAATATCCACATTCTCCTCAATTTATTGCTTAAGATATGCTTCCTACATAAAAGGAACCATAGATACAGCTTGTTAAAATTCACCACAGAGGCCACAGGAAAAGTTAACAGTAAAAATGTACATATTTGAAACATTTACCTTGTTTTACATACTTAAGATTATTTCAAAACTTACTGCATAATTTAAAAAATCAGAAATAAAACAGAGAATTGCAATTCTGAGCACAAATTTCACAGCATGAAGATGTGCTCATAGTATAATTTAGTGATCTGTTCAAATTATTAGACTAAAGAACTTATTTTCATTGTATCTTCTTTCATCCAGCTGAGCACTAACAACTGCAGCATAAACTGGGGAATTGTCTTTTCCTTCCCCAATATTAAAAAACAATCAGTTTTTACTGTACGCAGCGCCAAATTATGGAAGGGAACGACTGATTTAAATGTATTCCATTATAATTAATTTATTGCAGCAATTAATCATACAAAATTATTAATAACTAGCTGTACCCGGCATGCGTTGCAGTGCCAATCAGAGAAAGTGTTGGCGTTGTAACTATGTTTGTTGAAGTCCTTTTGGATTCCCAATATTTATTTATTTTCCGTTAACCACCTCTAAACTATTGTAAAATTGAAATAAATGGTATATGAACGCATACGGGATTTTGTTTAAACGATTCATGCGCCTTCACTCATTTGTTGAATCTTCTTGTTCGCCACCCATTGAAAATCGGATTTACTAATTCATACACCTTCGCAGGACTGTACTCAACTCACCAACGTTTTATCACAATCGGATGAATGGTATATGAACGCATACGGGACTTGGTTGGAACGATTCACGCGCTGTCGCTCATTAGTTGAATCTACTCGTGCGCTACCAATTGTAAAATGGATTTACTGAATCAGAAATCTTTGCGGGAGTGGAAACAACATTTCTCTTAATTTCATTGCAATCGCATGAATGGTATATGAACACATACGAATTTTTTTAAAACGATACGCGCACCGTTACACATTTGTTGAATCTACTCGTGCGCTACCTATTTTAAAAAGGATTTACTAAGTCAGAAACCTTTCCTGGAGTGTGCACAACAATCCAACCAAAGATTCTTAGCAATCGGATGAATGGTATTTGAACGCTACGTGACTTTGTTTAAGCGATTCGCGTGCCGTCGATCATTTGTTGAATCTACTTGTGCGATACCTATTGTAAAGTGGATGTACTAAGCCACAAACCTTCCCTGAAGTGTACACAACATCTCACCCAAGTTGTATCGCTATCGGACGAACGCATACGGGACTTTGTTGAAACGCTTCGCGCGTCTACGCTCATTTCTTGAATCTACATGTGCGCTACCTATTGTAAGATGGACTTACTTAGCCTGAAACTTTCCCTGGAGTGTACACAACAACTCACCCAAGTTTAGTCGCTATCGGACGAATGGTATATGAACGCATACGGGACTATATTGAAACACTTCGTGCGTCGTCGCTCATTCGTTTAATCTACGTGTGCGATACCTATTGTAAAGTGCATTTACTAACCCAGAAACATTCCCTGAAGTGTACATAACATGTCACCCAAGCTTCATCGCTATCAGACGAATAGTATATGAATGCATACGGGACTTTGTTGAAACGCTTCGCGCGTCGTCGCTCATTTGTTGAATCTACTCATGTCCTACCTATCGTTAAGTGGATTTGCTAAGCCAGAAACCTTGCCTGAAGTGTATACAACCTCTCACCCAAGTTTCATCGCTATCGGACGAATGGTATGTAAACGCATGCAGGACTTGGTTGAAACGCTTCGCCCGTCGTCGCTCATTTGTTGAATCTACTCGTGCGCTACCTATTGTTAAGTGGATTTACGAAGCCAGAAACCTTACCTGAAGTGTATAGAACTTCTCACCCAAGTTCAACGCAATGGGATGAATGGTATATGAACACATGTGGGAATTTCTTGAAACAAACGCACGCCATTTTATTGAAGCTACTTGCGCGCTATCTATTGTAAATTCGATTTACTACGCGTATAACTTTTCCGGGACTGTGTCCAACAACTCACCAAAATTTGATCGCATTCGGACGAATTGTGTATGAACGCATCGCCATTACGCATTTCTTTAAACTACTCGCGCGCTATCTATTGGGAAATGGATTAACTATGCCTATGATCATCCTGGAAGTGTTTACAACAACTCACCAGAATTTGATCGCAATCGGATGAATGGTTTATGAATGTATAAAAGACGAACACACAATCATTCCTTTATATATATATAAGTTAAGATATAAGATAAGAAAAGTTAGACACACTAAAACCCCATTATGGCCTACAGATCTGTTCAATTTATTAGACCCAACACACAAATTCCTGCCATGTTTAAATTAATTTCAAGATGGTTCCTCATGAAAGGGATTTTTTGTGTGAGATATGATCAAAAAATCCCTTTCATGAACAACCAATTTTTTTTCTTTTTTCTTCTTTTCTGTCTTTGGCTTTTCCCAATGAATTGGGGTCGCCGGAGCCTACCAGGCTCATTTTGGTTTTGGCCGGGGATTTAAGGCCGGATGCACTTCCTGACGCCACGTGATGATTCTTCAAGTGAAAATTACACCCCACTGTCTGGGTGAAAGACGAGCAGCTATGCCATTACGCCATCATGCTCCCTTCATGAACAACTATCTTGAAATTAATTTAAAATGACGGGAATTTGTGTGTTGGGTCTAATAATTTGAACAGATCTGTATATATTTGAGACTTATGTTTTAAGGCTTGCAATACTAAACATGGCAATAGCTAGAAAGATCAAAAGGTACACTACTTATGGTGTTCAAGTTCAAATCCAAATCCAATACAGCCATGTACCTACTCTGTTATAGCAGCTATTCACTCTCACTTTATGAAACAAATGGAAGTTGATTTAGGGACTTCAAAGCAAAATTACCAGGTGTAATTTATACATATAAGCGATAATTTAGCATAGCCCTTAACAATATTTTCTATAACATTCACTGAGAATGGACATTTCTTCATCTATTCTAGATAATTGGGAGAGAAGTTAACTGGTCATGACTCAGAGAAAATTAGTAATCTTTTCCTCCGTATCCTCGTTTTTTTTACACTCCCTTAGAAATATACCAAGAACACATAGAATCTACATCACTAAAATAACTTTATAACATACCTTAAGACTGTAGGTTTTGCAAAAGATATTGTAAGTGTGTGATAAGTAGGCTACGATAAAATTACTGTCATTATCAATTTTCAACATAACAGATTTGCATATTGTATTGCTTGCATTATCCATGTTTGAACCTGGGTTGCCAGGCCATCCAAATCATCATCATCATATTCATTTCCCCTTTTCTAGTTGACACTGGGTGGGGGCAAATATGGTTCCTCTCCACTTTGTTCTGTCGTTCCACCATTCCTCATCCGACACGGTGTTCCAATCCAAGCAGTGCTGGATTACCCATTAGGCCCGACTAAGCCCAGGCCTAGGGCCTCCAATTAACTGGGGCCCCCAAAAATTGATTCCTATTGATTTGTTAAGATGTTAAGATATGTTAATATTCTTCCAGATTAAACAATGCCACGAACTTATCCGAGTGGATCACAAAAAAGGAAGATTGCAGAGGATAAAAAATTAAAAATGCTGCAGATATAGCAAAAATACCAAAACTGACATCATTTTCCAAAGGATCTGCATCACCAGCTCAGTCATCTGGTGAACAAAGCGAAACTAGAGAGAATGCTTGTGCAAACGTAAAAATTAGTAATCAATTATTAATTTCTCGATGTTTTACTAAATTTAATGGATTAAATTTTGAGATAAACGTATATCAATTTTTTTTATGCGATGAAAATTGTGCACATTGTAGAACATTTAATTGACCAAAAAAATAGAAAAATAATTGATTACACTTTACAGAAGCAAACAAGATATTCATAGAGAACATATAGCCTACTTTATCCTAAAGGCATGGGTATTGTTATAACTCTTTGTCCTCTTCAAGGAGTATAATTGAATGTTGGTTGTAGTAGCTTGCGGAAATACAACGTGCTATAGGGATATTACACATGAATATGAGGTGCCCTTTGCTAGTGCTACCTCTGTACAAAAAATCATTCAATTCGGTTTCACCGTGTTTGAATTGATATGGGGAATCTATTTGCACGCATACATGGCCGCTAACTCCAAACCTATTGGGCTAATGACCTTGTTGTTCAGTCAAAAGATACTTCCCACAAAAAGGCATGTTGTTGCAAAATTTGGTAGAGATCAAATGATTAGGTTGATCGTAATTTGATTTAAGCTTTTAACATTTGGGTGGCAACCATTCCGTTTCCGTCAAGATGGCGGCAATAGAAAACATGACACTGAGGTGCCCTTTGTTAGTGCTACCCCTGTACCAAATTTCGTTCAATTAGGTTTTACTGTGTTTTGAATTGATAGGGGGAATCAATTTGCACACACACTTGGCCACCATCTGCAAACTATTGGACTGATGACCTTGTAGCTTGGTCAAAGAACGCTTCTCACATAAAGGTATGTTGTTGCAAAAATTTGGTAGAGATCAGATGATTAGGTTGGTCGTAATTTGATTTAAGCTCTTTACATTTGGTTGGCCACCATTACGTTTCGGTCAAGATGGCGGCGATATAAAACATGACACTGAGGTGCCCTTTGCTAGTGCTACCTCTGTACCTCATTTCGTTCAATTCGGTTTCACCGTTTTTGGAAAGATAGGGGGAATCGATTAGGACACATACATGGCGGCCATCCGCAAATTATTGGGCTGATGACTTTGTAGTTTGGTCAAAAGATTCTTTATATATAAAGGAAAAATATGGCAAAATTTGGTAGAGATCAGATGATTAGGTTGGTCGAACTTTGATTCAAGCATTAAACATTTGGGTGGCCGCCATTACGTTTTCGTCAAGATGGTGGCGATATAATACATGCCACTGGAGTGCCCTTTACTCGTGCTACCTCTGTACCAAATTTTGTTCAATTTGGTTTCACCGTGTTAGAATTGATAGTGGGAATCGATTTGCACACATACATTGCCGCCATCTGCACACTATGGGGATGATGACCTTGTAGTTTAGTCAAAACACGCTTGCAATATGATTATATGTAGCTGCAAAATTTGATAGAGATCGGATGATTAGGTAAGTCGTAATTTGATTTAAGCCTTGGACATTTGGGTGGCCGCCATTACCTTTCCGGCAAGATGGCGGCGATATAAAACATGACACTGAAGTGTTCTTTCCTAGTGCTACCTCTGTACCAAATTTCGTTGAATTCGGTGACCCGTGTTTGAATAGATAGGGGGAATCGATTTCCACACAAACATGGCCGCCATCCGTATTGGGCTGATAACCTTGTAGTTTGGTCAAAAGATTTTTCATTAATAAAGGTATAATGTTGCAAATTTTGGTAGAGATCAGATGATTAGATTGGTCGTAATTTGATTTAAGCTTTTAACATTTGGGTGGCCGCCTTTACGTTTTAGTCAAGATGGCGGCGATCACTCAGTGTCACACTGAGGTGTCCATTGCTAGTGCTACCTCTTTACCAATTTTCTTTCAATTCGGTTTCACCGTTTTAGAATTTATAGGGGGGGGGGGGCAGACATTCAGAGTACACACACTCACACACAGACACATACACAGAAAGACGCACAATTTTTGGCCCGGTGTAGATCTCATACGTCTACTTTCATTTTTTGCAAAAATTCGAAAGTAGGCTATAAATAGTATGATTTGTTAAACTGTTCATCAAATCATCTGAAAT
Source organism: Meconema thalassinum (assembly GCA_946902985.2). Classification (NCBI taxonomy): domain Eukaryota; kingdom Metazoa; phylum Arthropoda; class Insecta; order Orthoptera; family Tettigoniidae; genus Meconema; species Meconema thalassinum. Next base: position 258,437,916 of record OX336395.1, on the reverse strand, counting down.
GTTTTCAAATAACGATGATCGTTTCAATTGAAATGTATGTATATATGATTTAATAAAAAGTGTATTATTCATCTTGAGAAAAAAAAAACTTGTATATACTATATTGAATGTACAGGTGCTAAAAAATATAAATTATTTGAAAAAAAATAAAGTGGCCAGAGCTCGTCTTGGTAGTCTTACTTCATTCATCCGTTTGACTTATCCAAACCATCTCAATCTGTTTTGCTCCAGTTTGTCATTTATTTTCTGTACTCCCAGTTCTTTCCGTATATCATCATTTCTCACTCTGTCTCTCCTCGTTTTCTGGACCATGCTTCTCAGGAATCTCACCTCAGCTGCATGCACTCTGCTCTCATTCCTCTTAGTCATTGTCCAAGTTTCTGCTGCATATGTCATTAAAGGAACATAATATGCTTTGTACATAACTTCTTTAGCCTTAATTGGTATATCCTTGTTCCATACTAGTCCTCGGACCTGTTGGTAGAAATCTAGTTTTCCATCTTCAGTCAGTTCACTTCCCATGTATTTGAAGTGTTTCACCATTTCCAATTCCTTATCTCCTACTTTGATTACTCTCTTTCCTTCTTTCTTATCTCTACTTATCACCACTGTTTTACTCTTCTCCATATTTATCTTCAATCCCCATTGCTCAATCTTTTCATTCATTATGTCTAACTGTTCTCCATCTCATCCTCGCCCCAGATCACAACATCGTCTGTAAACAACATTACCTTCATCTTTGCCCTACTATATTCTTTCATTGCTGCCTGCCTTCATGATGTCATCCATCACCATTAAGAACAATAATGGTGACACACTGTCTTGCTTTAGACCAGCGTCAATTTTAAACCAATCCGATGTCCCGACTTGTCTTCACACTACTGTAGAAATCCATGCACATTCCTTTTATCATGTCTCTCATTTCCTTGCCTACCCCCCTATTTGTTAAGCTTTCCCAAACTTTTGTTCTAGGGATGCTATCAAAGGCCTTTTCTAGATCAATAAAACTCACTACCATATCCTTCCCATATTCCCAACTCTTTTCAATGTTCTGTCTCAGAATGAAAATGGGTTCCACTGTTGACCTGCCCCCTCTAAATCCAAACTGCTCCTACTCTATTTGGCGTTCTACCTTTACTACAATTCTTTTTTCTAGGATTCTTTCCATTACTTTGGCAACATGTGAGATGATGGTGATTTCTCGGTAGTTACCACTGGTCCCACTGGTCCTGCCGCCTTGATCATTTCTATTGCCGCTTCGTCGATTCCCTCAGCTTTCCCCATCTTCATCTTCCTAACTGCCCATTCCACTTCTGCCTTAGTAATGTCTGGTTCTTCTTCTATTTCTTCCTCCACCATTTTGCCTGTTTGCGTAATTTCTCCGCATGCCTGGCGTCTCTCCTTCAACAGCTCACTGAAATATTATTTCCATCTGTCCGTTATCTCTTCTGGTTTTGTCAATATTTCACCTTCTTTGTTTTTCACGAACCCAGTGTTTACCTTTTCATTTCTTCTGCTTTTTATAATTCCAAACAGCAATTTCTGTACACAATTTAAATCCCCACTTATTTCCTGAGTGGATTCTTCCCAGCTTTTCTTCTTTACCTCTGCAATTACTTTCTTGCAATCTCTGTTTGCTTCTATATATTTTGCTCCCCTTTCTTCAGTCTATTATGTTTTCCATTCCTTCCAAGTTTTTTTCTTCTCTCTTACCTTTTCATTCACTCTATCAATCCACCACTTTGTCGCCTATTCCCGTACCTTTCCTGATGTCCTACCACATACTTTCGCTGCACTGTTTACAAATGCACTCTTAAACTTGTCCCATTCTTGTTTCACATGGGTAATACCCATCCTTGGTATCTGTTCATGCAATTCTTTCTTAAACTCTTCTGCAACCTCCTTTTCCTTTAGTCGCCAGACCATAATCTTTCTTTCCCTTTTTCTGGTAATCTCATGACCTTTAATACTTTTAATTTTGCTACCACTGCCCTATGGTCTCCTCCAAAGGCTTCCTCTGGCATGGCTGTGACATCCATTAGCTCTTTCCGATGTCCTTTTTTGACTAATTTATCAGAGTTTCCGTTCTCTATCTCCCAATCCATACCTCGTTATCTTCTGACTATTTTTCTTTCTGAACCACGTATTCCCTATAATTAATTGGTTCCGCTGACAGAAGTCCATTAAGAAATTCCCTTCTGGATTCTTACTGCCATAACCGTATGGTCCCAAAATCTCCTCTCTTCCTTGTCTGTCTCTTCCCACTTGTGCATTCAAATCTCCCTTTACTATTATTTCCATATCTTCTATATATTTTTCCACATCTTCTAGGAATTCTTCTAAGTTATCTTCCTTATTCTCCGTTTGTGGAGCATATACTTGAAACAGATCTTTTGTCCCTGTCTGGAACTGTATCCATCCTATGATCATCCTGTCACTTATCTTCTTCACCTCCTCTACATACTCTAGGACATCCTGTCTTATAATCATTCCTACTCCGTTTTTCTTGCTTTTTGTCCTCCACTGTTGAACAGCCTGTATCCGTCCTTTAATTTTCTTTCCCCTTTTCCTTTCCATTTCGTTTCACTGAGACCGAGAATGGCTATATCCTTCTCCATCATGAAGTCCACTAGCTTCTCAGTCTTGTCCGTCGGGGTTAATACGTTGACTGTCCCTATTCGGATATTTTGCGATGCTGGTCGCACCCAAAGATGGATTTATTATAAGATTTAGTAACAATATACTATATTTTCTAACATTGAGTACCAAAACAAAAAACTACATGGATTGAAATAACTGTCTATAATTATCGAATATAGATTTTGGTATTACGAAGTTATTTCTAAAAGCCTCTGTCTGCAGCAAGGCGCTCTATGGAAGTGAAACTTGGATTATTAGTGCAGCAGAAATGAGGAGAATTGAAGTGTATGAAATGTGGTGTTCCAGGAGATTGATGAAGATCAGATGGGTAGATTGGGTTACAAACGAAGAGGTATTAAGATGAGTGGGAGAGGAAATATATTTCTGGCAATTGCTAATGAGGAGAAGAGATAGGTTGGTAGGACACATACTAAGACACTCAGGAATAGCAAGCATAGTTATGGAAGGAAGAGTCGAGGACATGAACTGTAAGACTAGACCAAGGTTATAATATGTTAAACAGATTGCCTCGGATGTAGGGTGTGGTAGCTATGTAGAAATGAAACGTTTAGCTCAGGACAGGGAGCCATGGAGAGCTGCAACAAACCTGTCAAAAGACTGAAGACTCACAAAACAACATTTATGAGTGAAATCCTAGAAAATTATGCCATGAATAGGATATTGTGTCAAGATTCACCTGCTCGTCTAGTTCTTCTTTAATAGTGAAACATTCATCCTTGTCCATTGCGTCTTTAAACACATCATCAGGTTGTTCAGCCTTAACCTCCACCAAACTATCAGCCTGGGGCTGCTCAAATAACTCCTGGAAAGTTATAAGCAAATACTGCGTATCACTAAATGTAGAATATAGATGAAAATGATACAGGAGTAAACTTATCATCCAAAATAAGATTATTTGCTGAGGACATTATCTATAAAGAAATAAGGAGATTAGTAATTGTGAAGTACCATATTAAAAAGAGAGAGTTCAGTTTGATTGATATTGTAGGTATTTAGGGATTACTATTTCACAGAGAAATAAGGGAAAGAGTTAACAAGGCAGACAAATCCCTGAAGATGATTTTGTGGGAGTGTAAATGGGAGAGGGCTTATCCGTCTCAAGCAAGACCTCAGCTGGAGTTTCAGGTGTATGGGATCAATATCAATGCTATTTTATAAACAAGTTGGAAAGGGTGCCAATGAAGGTCACCTGGTAAGTACAGGGGGACAAATAGTGTGCATGAAATTACTCAGGATTTGGTTTGGAAAAGATCGGGGATGGGAGATTCTAAAGGAAGCTTGGAGGTACGTTCTTAGGTTATAAGGGTGAGAATCCATGGGAAGATGTGTGTGACAAATTTGGAATGGTGTGTTATAAATAGGAGCTGATTTGATCACTCTTTTTAAGCAAATCTAAGTCAAAAGAATAATAACTGGGCAAGTATTCCTTTGTTGTGAGAGGGGAAATAGAATGAAACCGTTTGCCAGAGGACATTTTCAGGCCTGTGCCTCAAAGTGTTCAGAGGCTCAAGAAGGATTAGCATTCAGTTATTTCAAAAATGTTATTTTTTATTCGTTTCCGTAGCAAAATTACATTATTTAAAATTATTTTTGAGTACGGTACACGTTTTAAATTGTGCTATTATTGTAGTTTTGCCACCAGGGACTATGTCCTCATTTGCAGATTGCTCTAGCTATCTCCTCAGCTATCTACAAAATTAGCTCCAAATTATTAATATTATTATTATTAACAACATAAAAAGCAAGACAATCTTGGTTACTATTACAGTTGGTCATATAAAGTTTTATCAAGTTTTGAAAGATCTGTCAAGCTCATAAGTAAGATTACAATGTTACACAATATATGGAGCTAAAATTTTACTCACCATTGTAGATAAATTAACAGGTCCGCAGTTTATGAATGAAAGTTCCTCCATATTTCCGAGGAATCTAGAAAATATAGTAAGTTTAAATCATTGGTTATCTGAGCATAACCCAGGAGATACACTGTAATTAGTACCGGTACTGTAGATGTTGTATTTGTTACTGAGGGTGATATTAACTGGACATAAGGGACAGATGACCTCGTAGTTTTCCCCCACCCTTAAACAACAATAACTAACTAACCAACTAACTGTACTTAGATTGTGATTCTCAGAAATATTTCCTGTCAAACACAAGTACAACATCACTAGAATTAAGGAAACAGGGTAATCAAGCAAATTATCATTTTATACTTTTCAGTTGGTCAATGCGCTTTTGTTCAATTAAAATACGCAGGGTAGCTATATATAGGACACACTTTTCTAAAAAAATACATTTAATAATATTATTCACTAATAAATGGGGAATTAACAAATCCCGCATTATACGCACAAATTATACCACCGAAATATAAATGTACAGTTTTGAAGCCATTCTTTCAGTGTTGCCAACACAAACTGTCAGTTGTAACTCTTCAGTCGGTCAACAAGAATTTGCCCAATGACTGGTTGGGGTACAATGTACCATAAAACACTGTCCCCGATTCTTGGACGTAATGAAAACCACTGGATGGATTTTGAAGCGGTTTTCACCATTCTACAAAGATTACCATAGAATGGGGCAATACCGGGATAGTGGGGCAATAGCAATCATTTGGCCTGTAGTTTGAAAGTTGAGCTCTCGAGCCAAACTGCGACAATAATAGCACCGTCGCTTATTGTAGTAACAAAGGTAACATTATTGCTTACTAGGCTGAGCGCCAAGAATTCTCTCAGTCGTTACCTGCAATCGGCTATGAATGTTGTGAGGAACACATTATTAAGTGTAAAACAAGTTAACAGTGAAAACTTCAGTTGAGGAGCTTCACAGGCTGCACAAATACAGTAAGTTAATATCATTAACTATTCCTCAGTTAGTTGGGTATCATATGAACATATCCGTTAGTCCCTAAGCAATGCCACTTTGAAGTTATAGGGTTTTATGTGAAAAGTTGTCTTGTTATAGGGTAATACCGATCATGGTGAGAACATACGTCAAGAAATTTGGGCCTGATAGAAGGTGCAAATACAACTCAATTTTCCTAGAAAATGCAGTAAAGGCTGTGCGACAGGGGAAAATGAGCATCAGAAGAGTTTGCTGTGCCGTACACAACCCTTAATGACAAGTTAAGGAATAAGTATAAACACAGCTTTAAACAGGGAAGAGGAGAAAACGCTTGTTGGAGGCTTACTGATGTGTGCCAAGAAGGGTTTTCCACTGAGAAACACAGATGTACGTAACATCGTGCAGGGTTGCCTTAACCACGCAAAGAAAGTGAAAAGGAGATTCAATGACAATCGGCCAGGACTAGAGTGGATTCATGGATTTCTGAGAAGAAACTCGGAACTGACTATGAGAATTGGAGAGAACACGAAAAGAGTTAGAGCAGCAGTTTCGAGGGATATCGTAACGGAATATTATGATAATCTTAGGGAAACGTTGGATGGAGTTCCGACTCTAGACAAAACAAATTTTTGTGACTACCCGGGACAGGTGAAGATGCTGGTCGAATGAGGCATGAAGCAGTTTTCATTTTTCTTATTCGTCTTTTTAATGTGCATCATTTTATTTTGTAATTACGGTAGATTCTCTATTTAAAAAAAAAGTAAAATTTGATCGTTATAACCCCTGTTATAGTGTAACACCGATAACCAAGCGAAATAAACCTTTGATCGGAATTACCCCCATTCCATGGGGTAATTCCTATCAGCGACTTCTTTGCACTACTAGCGATATACTCCATTACTTCGATTTTCTATTGTTATAAAATGTACGAGAAAGAGCCACACATTTTAAATATAACATTGCGTAAATATGGTTTTATTGGTATGGGAAATATCAATAAAAACACCGAAAAATAATCGGTATTACCCCTGGTGTATTCCTTGGAATGCACCGTAAGACAGAGTAAGCTTTTGCTGCTCTTAGCTTTATTTCATTACTTCCTTTTACGCAAACACCAACAGTGATCTCATGGTTTTTCTTTGTTTATCCACTTTGCTTACATTACCTGTGAGTCTGTTCTAGATATATATCTTCCATGACCCACCTAGCGTCATCTAGCAGCGAATCTCTGAAGTTCCTCAATTTTTCCATGTACAAGAGGACTTCCCTACCAATCTAACTGAGATAATAGTTTGAGACTATTGTGATTCTTCCTTGTGAAAAACTTTTAAAAAGGGGTCTACTTGACTAAGTTTGATTTTCAGTGAGCCAACGCTCTCTGTTGGGGATTTGAGATGTCTTGGTTCTCGATAAGTGACTTCAACGCGTTCTAGCGGTGACTTTCATTCTACTGAGTACTAGCCTTGTCCGCTAGATGGCGACGCAGTTTGATATTCTAAAGGATTGGTTCGAAAAACATCTCTTGTTGGGTTCCCTTGACAACCCTTATTTACTTTGTTGGAAAAAAGGATTATTCATCGAAAAGTGACCGAGGAAAGATGTAGGTAACATCTTGGGAAGATATTGAAGCTCTAGGCCTAGCCTTGAGCTGGGCCCTAGACTAATTATGTTCCGATTACAGCTATGGAACAACCAGGAAACTGTTCCGGTGGATAATTTTTTGGATCCTTTAAATATATATATCTTCATATATATAATTCTTCGACACGTGTGCATGTGACTGAACTCCTCCTAAACGACTGAACCGATTTTGATGGAATTTGGTATGTATATTAGGGTGGGTCCATGTATGGTTTAGATTCACAATCTGACCCAGTAGGTGGAATTAACACAATTTTAGAACCACAATTTACACACAATTTTAGAACCACAATATACAGTCAAAAACAGTCGTCATGGAAACCACTAGCCTTGGCCTTCGTGAAAGCTGATGTCTTTGGACGGTTTGTCTCTGCACGTTAGAGCCACCTGGTTGCAACCTGTGCAACTACCGCCATAACATACACTCCGCCCGTGGCGAAAAGTTGTGTTTTATACAAAAGGTGGCAGTGATGTCGAATTCTACTGTTTGTCTCTGCACGTTAGAGCGTTTCAAAGGCCCGTATGCGTTCATATACCATTCATCCGATTGCCATGAAACTTGGGTGATATGTTGAGTGAGCTCCAGGGAAGGTGTTTGGCTTAGTAAATCCATTTTACAATAGATAGCGCACGAATAGATTCAACAAATGAGCGACGACGCGCGCAGCGTTTCAAAAATGTCCCGTATGCGTTCAAATACCATTCGTCCGATAGCGATGAAACTTGGGTGAGATGTTGTGTACACTCCAGGGAAGGCTTCTGGCTTAGTAAATCAATTTCACATTAGGTAGCGCACGACTAGATTCAACAAATGAGTGACGACGCGGGAAGCGTTTCAACAAAATCCCGTTTAGTTTATATTCAATTCATAGATTGAGATGAAACTTTGATGAGTTGTTGTGTACACTTAAGTGAAGGCTTCTAACTTGGTAATCCATTTCACAGGAGGTTGCGCACGAGTAGATTCAACAAATGAGTGGCGACGTGCGAAGCGTTTCAACAAAGTCCCGTATGCGTTCAAATACCATTCGTCCGATAGCGAAGAAACTTGGGTGAGATGTTGCGTACACTTACGTGAGGGTTTCTAACTTAGTAAGTCCATTTAACAATGGGTAGCTCACGAGTAGATTCAACAAATGAGCAACGACGCGCGAACTTTTAATCAAAGTCCCGTATGCGTTCATATACCATTCATCCGATTGCAATGAAACTTGGGTGCGATGTTGTGTACACTTACGTGAGGGTTTCTAACTTAGTAAATACATTTCACAGGAGGTTTCGCACGAGTAGATTCAACAAATGAGCGACGACGTTCGAAGCGTTTCAAAAAGGTCCCGTATGCGTTCAAATACCATTCGTCCGATTACGATGAAACTTGGGTGAGATGTTGTGTACACCCTACGGAAGTTTTCTGGCTTAATAAATCCATTTTACAATAGGTAGCGCACAAGTAGATTAAACAAATGTGTGACGGCACGCGAATCATTTCAACAAAGTACCGTATGCGGCCATAAACCATTTATCAGATTGCGATTAAACTTTGGTGAATTGTTGTGTACACTCCAGGAAATATTTCTGTCTTAGTAAATCCAGTTTTTAATAAGTAGCGCACGAGTAGATTCAACAAATGAGCGACGGCGCACGAATCGTTTCCACAATGTCCCGTATGCGGTCATATATCATTCATTCGATTGCGATCAAACCTTGGTGAATCATTGAGTACACGCCAGAGAAGGTTTCAGGCTTAGTAAATCTACTTTACAATAGGTTGCGCATGAGTAGATTCAACAAATGAGTGATGGCACGCGAATCGTTTAAAGAAAATCACTTATGTGTTCAAATGTCATTCATCCGATTCCGATGAAACTTTGATGAGTTGTTGTGTACACGCCAGGGAAGGTGTTCAACTTGGTAAATCCATTTTACAATATTGGTAGCGCACGAATAGATGTAACACATGAGTGACGGCGCACGAAGCGTTCCAACAAAATCCTGTATCGGTTCATATACTATTCATCGATTGCGATGAAACTTTGATGAGTTGTTGTGTACACTTACGTGAAGCTTTCTAACTAAGTAAATCAATTTCACAGTTGGTAGAACACGAGTAGATTCAACAAATGAGTGACAGCGCACGAATCATTTAAACCAAATCCCGTATGCGTTAAATGCCATTTATCAGTTTGCGATGAAACTTTGGAGAGTTGTTACGCACGCTCCAACGAATGTTTCTAAATTAGTTTATTCAATTCACGATAGTTTAGAGGCAGTTAACAGAAATTGAAAAAAATATTGTGTATCCAAAAGCACTTCAAGAAACAAAGTTAAAACACTTTCTTTGATTGGCAGGACAACGTCTGCCGGGTCAGCTAGTATATATATATATATATATATTACATGTGACAAACAGTGTCGACAGATTTAAGGTAGGTTTATTATGTAAGATAAATTGAATTGGTTAAGTCACTGAATAGTAATTTGATGAACGTGGTCGTTTGTGCAGTGTGTGTGATGTCGAGAGTGTTGCAAGGTAAAGTGAAAATGTGGAATGGACTGTGTGTTCAAAGGTTTGGTTTGGTGTAGCAGTGTTGGACATACTCTCTCAAATCATTAACGATTTGTGTTGTTTGTACAACCGAGATGTGTTCCTTCATTGCGGTGTGCATATTGGGTGATTTGTGGTTGATTGGTATGTTTTCGGCTAGCATGTTATATCTTCTTAAGTTGGTAGCACTGTTCGTGACTACTCAGGCTAGCGGCTGAAAAACATATGGTTTGGCATGGCATGGGTAATTGAATGTTTGTTTTCGTGAATGGTTCGTCATCCTTCTGGTTCATGTGAGTAACCAGTTCAATCTCTCATAGTTTAGTATGGCCTATGTTTATTTCTTGTGAGGGTTGTTTTATTTTATTAAGCCAGTCCTGACATTTCTGTCTGCGTTCTTGGCGAACATTTTTGGTCATTGGCAAGACAGTTTCTAAAACCTTCTTCTCAGTTGCTTAAATTATTTCCTCCTGTTTTGTCAAAATAGTATACTCCTTGAGTCTTTTTAAAACATCTACGAAGATGTATATTTATATTTTTTTCCTTGGGTTTGGTTGCGTTGACAACTGGGGCATATTGTTTCATTTTGAGGCCGATTATTGGCATGGAGTTGCTGGGTGAACAGATGAAAAGTGGGGACTCCTTGTTGAGAATTGGGATCGGATGGTCACGATTTAATTACGCTGCGAATTGATGGAAGAATATTTAATTTTTCTTGGGTGATTTTCTTCTTCTTTTCGTTTGGGCCTACTGAGGACCACGGGGCTCGTTTTGACTTCTTTTAAGGAATTTATGTTTCTTCTTAGCCCAGGCAGCTTTCATCTTCTGGCTGTGTGTCTGCTTTCTTTCCTGTGTCCACTTCGGTCTGGTAGTCCCTGTATTCTTCCTGCTGGTGAGAGACACTGGAAAGACACCATGTTGAATCATCTGTCGGAATTGTGATCGATCCTGTATGTTTTTTGATGAAATTCCAAGTTGCTGTAGTTCTGACTTCACTGTGGTGATCCATTTGTTTTTGGACGCTTTCCCTCTTCCTGTCGTGGTGAAGATCTGGCTGGTAAGTCTATCTGGACCCATGCGTGTCAGATGTCCGTAGAATGCTAATCGTCTCTTCCTCATGGATGTGACGATATCTTCTTGATGATCATAGAGCTCATTGTTGTGCCTGATCCTGTAAGTACCACCCTCTTCCCTTATTGGTCCTAAAATCCTTCTAAGTATTTTCCGTTCCTTGAGTTCTAAATTCCTCAGTGGGCCTTTCCGGTTCATCAGGAGACACTCAGAGGCATATAGAACGGAAGGTCTTACTACTGAGTTGTAATGTAGAAGTTTAAGGTTCTTAGAGAGGCATTAGGATGTGTAGATGCTCTTACAGGAGTGGTAGACCCTTTCCAGTTTCGTGAATCTAGTGCCTATTGCTAAGGTCTCACTCTCGTTTGCTGGAATCCACTCCCCTAGGTACTTCACTGCAGGAACTTTTTGAATTGCGGTGTCTTTCACAAGAATAGTAGATGGGGCTCCCTTTATATTTGTCATGAACACTGTTTTTTTATATTGACCTTCAAGCCAGTTTTAGCTGCTATGTTATAGAGGCTCTGTAGTTGGTGAGTAGCTTCTTCTATGTTGTTCGCTAACAAGGTAAGGTCGTCGGCAAAGGCCAGGCAAGGTACATTGAGATTGTCTTTCTTGTACCCAATTTGCAGTCCTGTTCCTGATTGTAACGTGGTAGTCCATTCCCTGATAATCTTCTCAAGTACACAATTGAAGAGAATACAAGAAATGCCATCACCTTGTCTAACTCCTGTTTGGGTGATTTAAATTTATTAACTTCGACTTATCTTAAAGTTGGTCAACTGGTTGACCTCAGACGATAGTTTCGGTACGTCTTAATACGTTCAATGAAATATCTAAAAGGAATTGATATGACATAGTCAACTGAAACAAGTAGTTCCGTGAAGAACTATACAGCCTATTTTCATATATCCTACTTATGTTAATTGCCACTATCAACATACACAATTTCAGTTTGATTGCTGTAATAGATTCGTAGATATTGAGAACCGACTAAATATTTCGGATGGTCGCCATGTTGGATTTTATATATGTAGGTCTTAGAGTTATGTACTGTCACATGCAGATTATTGTGAACGTGTAGTATTCAAACTTCAATCGCATAATTAAGACACAAGAAAAAACAAGGAGATTTTAAAATTTTTCACAGCTGCCATCTTGAGGTTATGGAAACAATTGAAATAAATTAGATGCCAGTGGATTAACATTCGTATAAGGATTTACTGTACCAAGTTTCACTGCACGCGGATGGTTAAATTGCGAGAAACGTCCATGTGAATATTTATAATTCGCGTCACCGCCATGTTGGATTTGTGATCACCAGGTTATTTAAAGTCCTATAGGTGAACTTAAGTTCATAGCCCCTATGAACGTTAAAAAATTGCAGTTTAATTGCTAAAATAGATTCGTAGATATTCAGTATCGTCTAAATATTTCGGATGGTCGCCATGTTGGATTGTTAAATGTATAGGCCATAGAGTCATGTACCATTAAAGGAAAATTATTGCGTAGGTTCATTATTCAAACTTTCACTTCGATCGCATGACTACATCACAATAAATAAAATCTTAATTTTAAAATTCGCACTGCCGCCATCTTGAGGTTATGTAAACAATTGAACTAAATTAGATACCAGTGGATTACAATGTGTATGAATATTTTCTGTGCCAGGTTTCAGTGCGCTTGGAACATTAAATCGCGAGAAAGGTCTATTTAAAATTTTCAAATTCGCTTGGCCGCCATGTTCTTTTTGTAGTTAACCGGTTTTTGAAAGTCTTATAGATGGACTTCCAGTAGTGCCCTTTATCTCCGTACAAAATTTCAGGGTTTTACCGCTAATAGTTTCAGAGATATAGAATGCCGGTGAAATATTTCGCACATCCGCCATCTTGTGATTATGTAAACAATTCAACGAAGTTAGATGTCGGTGCATTACAATGTATATAAACATATACTGTACCAAGTTTCATTGCGTTTGGTTGGTCAAATCGCGAGAAACGTCTATTTAAAAGTCGCAAATTCGCTTGGCCGCCATGTTGGTTTTGTAGTTACCAGGTTTTCAAAAGTCATATAAGTGAACTTATAGTAGTTCCCTCTATCACCATAGAAAATGTCAGGGTAATATCGGTAATAGTTTCGGAAATATTAAATGCTGGTGAAATATTTCGCACAGCCGCCATGTTGGATTGGTGAGTCGTAACAAAATTTGAAGGGCACGGTCGAGGTCGCCGGGAATAGTGCTATGAACTTTCCGAGTTTCATTGAAATCGCTCCAGCCGTTTAGATTTTATTAGGGGGGGACACACACACGAATCACACACACACACACACACGCACACACACACGGACAAAAGGTGATCTCATAAGCCTATTTTTTCAAAATTGAAAATAGGCTAAAAATACTTACATAATAGAGTTTCCTCGCTTCTATATATTACCCTGATGTTTAGTATGGTGTCCTAAGCTGTTTAATGTACCTTCATTCTGTTTAAAAATACAATTGTGATTTATTGGGTCAAATTGACTTAATTGGCTTGTCATTTAAATAGTTCTAGGCCTAATGATTTTTGGTTCTCTGGTCATGAGATCTCTCGGTTTGATATGGGTCTGTCTTGACACTGGTACGTTTCCACAAGAATTAATGGTATTCGTCAAACAAGCTGATTTATTTTAAATTAACCTAGTTAGTTATTTTAAACATAGATGAGGTGTCAACTGGTAGCTGAAGCTTTCCACATATTTAATTATTTGAAATTTCTAATGCGAATCTTAGTGATGACCTATTGGATATTATTAAATGCTAATATTTGTGTTTGTTATGTTTCATATATGATGCTGAGCTTGACATATTGATAATTCATGGATGAAAGAAGTTCTGTCACTACTTATTACCTTAACAAAAACGAGATCGCTCACGAGGTACTCATAAGAGGGAAGATCCCAGTTCATCATAGAGAACTGGACCTGGCCACCTTGAATGAATTAAAAACAGCACCCATTGCCATTCCAAGTTGGAATGAGTACTCATGGAGTTCCGGTAAATCCTCTGTTGTGAATGATCTCTAATCTTTTTTGGACCTAGGTAATATTTATGCCAGTGAAAGTGATAATTCCCCATCTCAGTTGAGACGTTTTAAAACACGCCTTACACATTGGTTTTATCGTATAGGCGACATTATACAAGTTTGCTCAGACCATGATGGTGAATACTGTGTTGTATTGGAAAATCTAAGATCCCGGCTCATTCAGTGTTACCTAATTTTTTTCCAAAAGCGATAAACCCTATATCTGAAGATATAGTCCATTGTTCTCCCAACGGAGGAAGTAATATTGAGGAATTTAGTAGTTCTAGTGGTGGAAGCAATATTAGTTTGTTGGATAATATTAGACCTTGCTCATTGGTTCAGGAAGGTGTAAGCATGAATAATGTCCTTCCTTCGAGCAGAGGCGGCTCCAGTCCCGCACAAGGGGTAGTGCCAAGTAAAAAATATGAAAATATTGGTATTTTCTTAACATTATATCAGAGCTGGGTTCATTTTCCGATGTTTATATAGGGCCTACGCTAATCTTGATAGTCAACATTTCACATCGGGACTTACCGAATATAATATATACGATAAGAAAATATATTAAAATACCGGTATATAAAAGAAACTTTTTCAGCACTCAACCATTCACTCAAACTCAATGTTTGACTCTTTAATACCTTGACTCACCAAAAATAACCACGAACCGTTAACAAGAACTGAAGATAGACTAGACCTGGACTGACAGTTGCAGATGGTTTATCAACCATAAATATTTAGCTACCGAGAGTAATCCATGAAGCTTTAACATGTAGGCCTACGGCAGTCATGATCTTACTTTTCTTTCTCTTTTATTCATTCGCTTAGTTATTCACTTTACCAAATAAGGAATTAATAAATACATACATATTATTTTCACTATTTATTACGGCAAGTTTAAATTTCACTGTTGGACGCAGAGCCCCCTTTCAGAGAAATCTAGAATTAATGCTCTTTGTGTGTGTGCGATTGGTTGTCAATTTGTGTCAACCAACGCCCCACCCCACCAATAACCAATGAGTCAAATTACTTCCAGCCAATGAGGCCATCGGCCCACACCCTCTTCCCTTCCACCCTTTGTGACAGCTCGTGACAGGCATGTCGCTGGCCCAGTACCTCGTAATGACCGCCAGATAGCATTGCACTTCACTTTCAGTACCGCTTTGAGCCAAACTCGATTCGGCACGGAGACCAGCATATTTCCTCATAGCGAGTGACGAGAGAGGCTACGGAAAAGATCGTATATTGAACTGCGCATGCGTCAACTGTGCCGTATACACCGCGGCTCAAGATATCACTGGGGCGAAGATGGAATCAATGATCATACTTTACGGACGGAATATTTTAACTACAAAGTAATTTGAAACTAATTAGATATCGGTATTAAACGTAGGCGTTGGAAATTATTCTTTCAGGACTATGCATAATTTATTTTCTCTTAGAGGGCAGTGCCATGGCACGGTGGCACTACGCCTAGAACCGCCCCTGCCTTCGAGTAACGTTGAAATTGGGTCCTCGACCAATAACCCAACAGTTGCGGTTCCTTCAAATCTCAATACTAATATGATTGATAAAGTTATTAACCCTACGAATGAGTGTACTCTGGTAAATGTAAGAGATAGTGCATCGCCAAATGAGGTTATACCTACCATCTCTGATTTCCATCAAGGATTAAAATATGCCAACGTTCCTCATCCATTATCTACATCCTTGAATAGTTTTACCAGTTGTAACGGTAGCGATTCTGAAACATTAGTGTTATTTTTTAAAAAGTTTTCCGAGTTAGTTGAGAATGCTATCGTGTTAAATCTGTCAGAGATTCATATTTATCAATTGATTTTTCCATTTACCTCTGGATTACTCAGAGAAGAATTACTAAAAGCTATGAGGTCACGTACTTCTTTAAGCAATTTCCATTTAGAAATATTAAACAAATTATTCCCACCAAATAACTTGAGGTTACTACAGAATAAATATTTTTATAGGGTGCAACGCTTTGATGAAACACTGTGTGATTATGTTTCTGAAATAAAAGGGTATGCCAAAATTTTCTGCCTACAATTAAGTGAAGAAATGATCGTGTCTAAGGTTATCGATGGTATCAACCCTGAATATAGGTCTTATTTGGCAATGAGAGGGACTCCTACTGATTTTTCGGGCTTAAATAAACTCATCATGATTGCTGAGACGGTAAAGAACGGTGATTCCCTCCGTATTTCTAGTATCCCCATTCCTTCCAATTTCAGCATTGTTCCGGTAAAACCAGTAAGAAGATGCTTTAGGTGTGATTCCGTAGAACATCTGGCTAGAGTTTGTCCTAATAATCCTAATTTCAAGAAATGACATCAAGATAGGGAAACCTCCTCGGGTTGTCATACACATCATAAAGTTTCCTTAAATATGGTTGTTAATAACATTGTTGATAAAAAGCTTGTCAACAAGAAATATATGGTTTGGAATGATAGAGGTTTCAACGCGATGGACTTATGTTGTAATCGAATTTCTACTGTATCTACAAATAATTGTCCTTTCGTAGACATTTATTTAAATAACGAACCGGTAACTGCGCTGATTGATTCGGGGAGCATCAATTCCTTCATTGACTATAAATGGTTTAAATTTATGTCTTCTGTTTGTAAATTTGGGAATTTGGTTAGTGAACCAAACAAGTTTATGACAGCGAATTGTTCTTCTCTTGAAGTACTGGGAACTGCAAACGTTAAAATCAAAATTAATAACCTTTCTTGGAAATTCAAACTTAGGGTGATAAATAACTTATCGTGCGAAGTGATACTGGGTTCTGACTTCATAACTCATGTGGGTCTGTTATTGGATTTAAGCACTAGATCATATTGGTTCAGATTTAAGCCTAACAAGAGGTGGGAATTCAACCTAATTCCTAATAATCAGAGAGTCAATTCTGCTAAACAAGAACTACCATCTATCAATATTGACAATTTGGAGTTCAATTATTTATCGGTCGATCAAGCTAATTGTGTTAAAGATCTGTGCCATGAATTTCCTGATGTATTAACAGATAAACTTGGGGTTACCGACCTAATTGAATATGATATTGAGTTAACTGATAATATACCTGTTCGGGGTCCTCCATATAGGCTTTCCCCTCCCAAAATGAAGATTTTGAAGGAGATGATCGAAGAAATGTTAGAGGAAGGAATCATTAGGAAGTCCATTTCACCCTATTCGTCCCCTATCTTTCTTGTTCCCAAACCTGATGGTAAGTTTAGACCCGTTATCGACTATAGAGAATTAAACAAGAAAGTAATTCTTCAATCTGTTCCTCTTCCCGATCTCCAGTCTTGCTTTGGATGGTTCCAAGGAGCTTCTCATTACACAATTGTAGACCTGAACAAAGCGTATTATCAAATTCCTTTATCTGGACGTTCTAGTGCAGTCACAGCCTTCTCTACGGATTGGAATTTATTTGAATGTTGTCGTCTACCATTTGGTATTTCAACAGGAGCTGCCGTGCTCAGCAGACTTTTAGACAATGTTTTCGATGGAATTAAGTTCAAATTCGTATATCACTATCTGGATGACGTAGTCATATTTAGTAAAACTTTTTCTGAACATTTGGTTCATGTCAGAGAGGTTCTAAAGAGGTTAAGGCATGCTGGACTCACCGTTAAAACTTCTAAGGTATCTTTTGCTAAACCGGAAATTTCCTTCCTGGGTCACATCATTTCGTCGTCTGGTATTTCAATTGATCAAACCATAACCGAGGCTATTAGGGAGTTCAAGGCACCGAAGAACGTCAAAGAAATAGCTAGATATATTGGTATGTTAAATTATTTCCGTAAATTTATCCCAAACTTCGCTCAGCGTGCTGCACCCATTAATTTATTAAGAAAGAACGGGATCCCTTTTTCTTGGGGAACTCCGAAAGAATTTGCCTTTCAAGACCTTAAACTAGCCTTGTCTAATGCTCCTATTCTGGCTATTCCAGATTTTTCAAAAAGGTTCATAGTTCAAACTGATGCATCAAACAAAGCAGTAGGTGCTGTTTTACTCCAGGAACACGAACAAGGCAGATTACCTATAGCGTATGCTTCTCGTACTCTCATTCCTGCCGAAACTAATTATTCCATTTATGAATTGGAGGGACTTGCAGTGATGTTTGCATTAGAGAAGTTTAAGATCTATCTAGAACATGTAGAATTTAATCTGGAAACTGATAACCAAGCACTAAGCTGGGTGCTTGGTAAACCTAGGAAGACTGGCAGAATAACAAGATGGGCCACTCGTATCTTATCTTTCAAATTTAACGTCAGACATATTCGTGGAAGTGAAAATGTCATAGCAGATTGCTTAAGTCGTATGTACGATAGTAATTCGGATACTGAGAGTGTTGTTGAGGAAACTGATAGGGAGAATATCGAACGTAAGGCAGATTACCTATAGCGTATGCTTCTCAATTCCTTCAAACTTCCCCAAGTTATTTAGGAACGTTTCTGAATATCAACGTGATGATCCTGAACTCAGTAATATCACTGATCGTATCAAGGAGGAAGAGGCTGTGAAACCTTATTCCATTAGAAATAATATTCTGTGTTGTACTTCACGCAATGATAAATTACCTAAAATTGTTCTTCCTAAAGTATTAATTCCTGAAATATTTAAATATTTCCACGAAACGCCAATCGGTGGTCATCTGGGCGTATTTAAAACGAGGGCAAAAATCCGTCAACATTTTATTTGGAAACAAATAGACAAAGATATTAAGAGTATGGTAAGTAATTGTAATGCTTTTAATGTAGCTAAACCTTCGAACAACACTAAACAGGGATGTTAGCATCTGATCTCGCTAACAAACCCATGGAGTAAATGTTTATCGATTGGGTAGGGCCCCTACCCCCTTCTAAGCAAGGAAACAGATTTGCACTTGTGTGCATAGACGGGTTCTCCCGCTTCGTCTGGATATTCCCCACTAAGAAAGCAGATACTCAGACTGTCGTCAGGTGTCTCAAGCAAATTTTCTCTTCCTTTGGTCCTTGCCCGTATTTAGTGTCTGACAATGCCAAGTGTTTTTTGTCTCACGCTTTCAGAAATTTCTTATTTGACTTGTCCATTGCTCATGTGACTTCTACTGCATATTACCCCCAAGGGGTCATATGCAGAAAGGGTAAATAGAAACCTGAAAGCGGCATTAATAGCTTTTCATCATGATGAACATAAGGCTTGGGATAATTGTATTTCTTGGCTCACTTTTGCATTCAATACTGCGGTTCATGAAGCCCATCAGACAACCCCCTTCGTTTTAATGTTTTCCTTTGTTCCTAACTCGCCGATTTCAAACCTTTGGTTTTTGAAAGAATTATTACCAGATAATATTTCAACTCAGAATGTTCGGGCTATTTGGAGCAAAGCTAGGTCCAAGATGAAAGTTGCTCATGATAGACTGAGAGAAAAATACAACAGGGGACGCCAGCCCACGTCATTTCAAATTGATGATGAGGTCTACGTTAAAAATTTATCCTTAAAAGAAACAGGTCCCGCTCAATCAAATAAATTGTTGGCTAGATTTCGGGGTCCATGCAAACTAATTAAATGCATTACTCCCGTCACTATACCTTTAAGCGATCCTCAGTGGAAAAGGATATTTAGAATTCACCTTTCACAAGTGAAAAAAGGAGGTGGAAATGTACATGGAAATCACTAATATTATGAAAAGAAATGGGTTATATTCATTAAAAAAATTGTTACTTTAGTTGTAAAGAAACGAGGAAACTTAAAAGGTATATATTTAGGTATTCTA
This sequence comes from Meconema thalassinum, assembly GCA_946902985.2. Lineage (NCBI taxonomy): Eukaryota > Metazoa > Arthropoda > Insecta > Orthoptera > Tettigoniidae > Meconema > Meconema thalassinum. The sequence continues at coordinate 258,418,310 of OX336395.1, read as the reverse complement.
TTTTAAATTTAGGTTATGTTTGTATTTTTTTTTTTGTCGATCCCTGTTTGATTTTCCTCTATTATTGTAATGATACGACTAGTGGCTGTATTGTAAGCTGCGGTGTGGTGAACGAACCAAGAAACTATTCCTGTTCGTAGTCCGGTCTGATTACAGAAAATATGAACTGTTGGAGATTGCTGAAGCAGTGCTGTGCTCCATTGCGATGGTGGACTTGTATGGTAATCCTAGGGTGCCCGAATGTCAATGCCAACCCTACCTCCAGCTGTATTTGCCCGTCTTCAAGAAGCATCCACTTAACCGAATTGGAAGAGAAGACACTTATGTATTCCATTTATTTTACGAATGTAAAAAAAAAGAAACTGTAATATTTGGTTCACTAGTGTTTATGGTGGAAGAGTAACCTTGCACATGCATGAGCTTTGATTTGTCTACATGGTTTTTCAGCGAAACCTTCCCATTCTGCATGACGACTACTTCTTGGTGATCATGTCTTGCCCCCCCCCCCCCAATGATCACAATTGCGGGCGGGGAGGGTTGAGACAATAGTTTGAGACTATTGTGATTCTTCCTTGGGAAAAACTTATAAAAAGGGGTCTACTTGACTAAGTTTTATTTTCAGTGAGCCAACGCTCTCTGTTGGGGATTTGAGATGTCTTGGTTCTCGAAAAGTGACTTCAACGCGTTCTAGCGGTGACTTTCATTCTACTGAGTACTAGCCTTGTCCGCTAGATGGCGACGCAGTTTGATATTCTAAAGGATTGGTTCGAAAAACATCTCTTGTTGGGTTCCCTTGACAACCCTTATTTACTTTGTTGGAAAAAAGGATTATTCATCGAAAAGTGACCGAGGAAAGATGTAGGTAACATCTTGGGAAGATATTGAAGCTCTAAGGCTAGCCTTGAGCTAGACCCTAGACTAATTATGTTCCGATTACAGCTATGGAACAACCAGGAAACTGTTCCGGTGGATATTTTTTTGGATCCTTTAAATTTTTAAATATATATATTTTACATGTGACAAACAGTGTCGACAGATTTAAGGTAGGTTTATTATGTAAGATAAATTGAATTGGTTAAGTCACTGAATAGTAATTTGATGAACGTGGTCGTTTGTGCAGTGTGTGTGATGTCGAGAGTGTTGCACGGTAAAGTGAAAATATGGAATGGACTGTGTGTTCAAAGGTTTGGTTTGGTGTAGCAGTGATGGACGTACTCTCTCAAATCATTAGCGATTTGTCTTGTTTGTACAACCGAGATGTGTTCCTTCATTGCGGTGTGCATATTGGGTGATTTGTGGTTGATTGGTAGGTTTTCAGCTAGCATGTTATATCTTCTTAAGTTGGTAGCACTGTTCGTGACTACTCAGGCTAGCGGCTGAAAAACATATGGTTTGGCATGGCATGGGTATATGAATGTTTTTTTTGTTAATGGTTCGTCATCCTTCTGATTCATGTGAGTAACCAGTTCAATCTGTCATAGTTTAGTTTGGCCTATGTTTATTTCTTGTGAGGGTTGTTTTATTTTATTAAGCCAGTCCTGACATTTCTGTCTGCGTTCTTGGCGAACATTTTTGGTCATTGGCAAGACAGTTTCTACAACCTTATTCTTAGTTGCTTAAATTATTTCCTCCTGTTTTGTCAAAATAGTATACTCCTTGAGTCTGTTTAAAACATCTACGAAGATGTATATTTATATATTTTTTCCTTGGGTTTGGTTGCGTTGACAACTGGGGCATATTGTTTCTTTTGAGGCCAATTATTGACATGGAGTTGCTGGGTGAACATATGAAAAGAGGGGACTCCATGTTGGGAATTGGGATCGGATGGTCACGTTTTAATTACGCTGCGAATTGATGGAAGAATATTTAATATTTCCTGGGTGATTTTAATTTATTAACTTCGACTTATCTTAAAGTTGGTCGACTGGTTGACCTCAGACGATAGTTTCGGTACGTCTTAATACGTTCAAAGAAATATCTAAAAGGAATTGATATGACATAGTCAACTGAAATAATACTTACATAATAGAGTTTCCTCGCTTCTATATGTTACCTTGATGTTTAGTATGGTAAGTCCTAAGCTGTTTAATGTACCTTCATTCTGTTTAAAAATACAATTGTGATTTATTGGGTCAAATTGACTTAATTGGCTTGTCATTTAAATAGTCCTAGGCCTAATGATTTTTGGTTCTCTAGTCATGACATCTCTTGGTTTGATATGGGTCTGTCTTGACACTGGTACGTTTCCACAAGAATTAATGGTATTCGTCAAACAAGCTGATTTATTTTAAATTAACCTAGATAGTTATTTTAAACATAGATGAGGTGTCACTAACCACCAGATCTCGTCGCTATCGCCAGCTATCATCTCTGTGATCAAGAGGACTTCGTCTACATACCCATCCACCAGGCTTCGCAGTGACGCCTGCTATCAACTCTTTGAAGACCATTTCATCAAGATACTTAATTTTTGTAAAATTTGTCATTCTTATGTATATTCCTTTGTCTCCTACCTCCACTCTTTTTCCTTCCGTGGTCCCTCCGCGCTTCGTTGAGCTGGCCTCACTTGTGCTTCAGTAGTCAAGACCACCAGTTGGAGCTTGCCTAGAGCTCGTCTCCTCTCCTCGAGAGACAAACTTTTAAATCGGACGCCATGTCCAGATCTTTACTAACGGTCACCAAGAGAATCGCCGTTCATCAGAAATGAGCTAAGTACTACTTCAGCGTTCTTCGACTCATTTTAATTGCTTTTAAATAGCTACATGCCTTTTAACCATCATTTTACAGACAGTGTGAAATTGCGAAAAGTGGGGCAATAACCATCTTCGCGGGATTTTCGATGTTGGGCTTTGTCTATCTGAGCTAATCTTAAAATGAAGAAAGCATTTCTTATGCATATTAACTGAGATATTTTCTCACAACGTGGGACATCGTTAAATCACCCACTGTCTGTAGAAAACTTAGCTCGTTCCACCGCTGGATTTTTTTTCCCAATTCAACAGTTATGATTGTTCTGGAATTTTCCATGCAAAACAATTCATCCACAAGCTCAACCTTCTAGTATTTTCCACTCACATATGGAAATACCTTTTCCAACCAAGGAATTTTCTTTATGAACAGCTAATCAACACCTAATTTATCTTCCTTCGTGGGAATTCATCCACTGCATTCAACTATAACCTACACATTTTTCAACGCAATAGACTCTCTAACCTAAATGCAACTAGTAATTTTACGCCACCGCAATAAATTTCCTTTCCATAAACTTTCTGTGCTACAATAGTGAACTTTTCAACCACGTCAATAGACTATAGTGATAACAGTGCTCGTTCAACTTCTCATCCGCGCCGCGCTCGTCCGAGGAAAATAAATAAGGCCAAGAACTTTCTCCACAAAGTTCCTATTACCTCTTCCCCATCACTCTTTACTAACAAATTAGGTTAATCTTTAAATATATGTATTTTTCAATGATGCCTCGCCAAACCATAGGCGCCCTCCCAACTTTTCACCATTTATAACTTATTCACTCTGTTTAAATATCAGCAGTTAGAAACTGCATATTAATCTATGTTCTTTTCCTGCTAGTACAAGAATTGCTTATGTTCTACATACTCAACTTTTCATTAATCTTGTTGATCCAGGTTTCACGAAAGGGTAACTTGCCCTATTTTTCCTCGTGATCCTGTTTAAACATAGAAGTTCTAGAAACTTCTTCTTAATTTTTCTCTTCAGGTTTCACAATAAGTGACCTGCCCTATTTGTATAAATTATAATAGTAATTTCTGCGTCAATATAAGAAGTTATAGAAACTTCTACTTAATTTCTATTTTTTGTTTTAATTTCATCTTTGATATTTGTTCATACTTTTAAGATTCCCACCCGGAAATTCTTAAAGCACTCACATTGTATCTCACTGATTCTGCAAAGGTAGAATTACTTTATAATTGTTGTTACAAACGTTAAAACTGTCTAATTTAAGCACAACTTATAAAATCTTATTCAGATTTTTAGTGCTTACTACAAATCATAAACTTGTACCGAATTTAACGTTGTTTATTAATTATAAGCCAGTTATCGTTAGGTTTCAGATTTTCACATGTTGTTAACTATTATAAATCACAATCGTGATCTAAATGTTGTTAATTCTTCAAAGTTTAATTCATTGTTAATAAATCTTTATTAGTTTTTTCGTTATTCTTTTCCCTAGATTCACGACTAGGTAGGACCCTGTCTTCCCTAACTCTTCCTCTAGGCTTACATTTAAAAAACTCACAAATCAAATTAATAACGGTTCCACTATTTGTTGCATTTGAGCAAGAACTCTTAGTCACAAACTTATTAAAGCCTCTCTTAGCTTGTATAGCTAATTCTAACTGGCCAGTAAGGCAAGTATAGCTCGCTCCGCCAGCTTCCTGCTTGTTGAGTTTTTCTCTACAACTTATGGTTGGTTTTCCAAATTTAAGTTTTTCTCATTGTTTAAACCTTTAGTCGGCGCATGCTGGGTAAATGCTTATCCATTCTTAAATGCAACTATTGGTGCTCTTACCAAAATTATTTCCAAGGGTATAATTGCCTCATTGCTACTCTTCCTGGAGACATTCAGTCACTGCTTAGAAATTCTACAATTTCAAAAACTAAAACTTCACGGCAAATTCAAATTATTTGCATTCTTCAAAATATTTGTTTAAAACAAACTCCTTTGAAAGGATACATAGTAAACTCATAATTTCTTTCTTTGCCAGACCACCACCCTTCCACATAGTAGTCGAATCTTGGCTTGGAAGGGAAGATACTATCCAATCTCGCCGGCAAATTGCCCTAGCTCCAGCCGCATTTCCCGTTAGCTTCGGCCAGGTCCATACCCACTTTAGGTGTTTCACGGGCTTTGCGGTGATACTCGTCTCTGATCATTGTCTTTGTATGGTGTTGGACTCGTCCTATTATCCACACTTGTTCTTTAGTCCGAAACCCACTTCCCTTTATTTCTCTCTTCATTTTCGCTTGTGGGTAAGGTTAATTCCTAGCAAAAACCTACCCAACCCCGTTTTACGGTACTCGATAAATGTTTCTGTAGAAAACATTCATTTCGACCCAAGGAAGTCGAGCAGTAACGATACAGGGAATCGAGTTGAAAAAAACCTGTCGTCCGTGCGCCTATTAAGGTTACGCTGGCTAAACAGTTAATACACCTATGTACTGCGATTTAAGAACTGTTCAGCATGAAAAGTTCTATAAAAACCTCCGCGACAGCATATCTCAATGTTGAATGGGTCGCCCATTGTGTTTTTACGTTGTAATTTCCTTCAGCAATCTCCATTCAGTGGAAATTTAAATTACTAGGTTTGGAGCGAGTTTACGAGCTAGCGAACATCGTGTCGAGTTAAGACTTCAGAGAAGAGTATATGTGATTGGAGTTTCGCTTTCACCTCGACTTTTCTGAATTACGTCCGGGACCTTCCGTCGGTGCGCCTTTTAAGCTTACGCTCAGTAAACCATCAAAGATACCGGGCGAAGCCGGGAAGGTTTGCTAGTATAATATATAATTAACACTGTTGGAAAACAATACATGTATAAGTTATGATCAATAATATAATGGGGCAATTTTAGGATTACGCGTTTGGACATTCAAGTACTGTAGTCATCATCAGACCCTGATCACTGTGTTGAGGAGGAGGCGAGGCAAGCGATAGGGTAACAGATGTTCGACTCTAATTTTATCTTCACTTTATTTATTAATGTGTTTTATTATTATTTATAGTTGGTAGCATGCTGATCTTCTATGCCCAAGATCGTGGGTTCAAACCCGGTCGAAGTCGTCGGATTTCTTAAGAGCGTTAAAAATCCCTTCTTTCAGAACGGAAGTAAAGCCGGCGGGCCCTTATCATAGATTTATGGCATGTAAAAGGACCATCCACTAACTACAATTGTGTGAAGCTAAAATTTGTAGGTTCGATTTGATTAACGCTCTATTAGTGCCAACCTAGTAGCCAAGTTTGCGGCTACGTGTCGTTGACGTTATCACTTGGTAGCAAAGGTAGGAACTACTTGAAATTATCGTTTGCAGTCCTTACTTTAATTTACAGATGACACACACTAATACAGTCATCGCAATTAACACCAGTTATCAGACAGATTCTACACACACCCAAAGTACACGGGGCTACATGACCATGTTGTCGCAGCTCATAAACTGAGGAACCAACCAACAATTGGCATTTGAGGGTGCCTAAATGTGAGGGAGCCGTGGCAGTATATTTACTGGCACGTTAAGGATACCCTTCGGGGCAAAATTCTGGCACCCTGGCGTCTTTAGGAGCTGCAGTAGTTAACAGAGACGTAAAGCCAATAACGTTTTTACCAAGAATACTCAGTCATATAATGAAAGCCTCACAGTGCATTTGCTATGTCAGCAAGAATTGAAACTACTGTTGCATGTTGTAAGAACACTTCGTCAGTCATTTAATATGGCCAGGTACTGTGGATATATAAATTACCTGAGCCCGGCGGTATTCGAATCTATGGCTTCCGGCTTTGTAAGCCACTGCGCTGACCACTGAAGTATTTGAGCATTACACGTCGTTGGATATAACTGCTTGTGAGAGATATTCAGTAACTGCTATTACTCTCCCTCGTGTGTTGCACCGCGCCTTCATCAAAACCGAACTTATTTCCCATTTACAGTAGGACGGTATCGACCTAAGAAGAGGTTTTTCATCTACAACCAGTGATATCATGACACAAAGGGCAAACTTAAACAACCATTATCATAAAACACACACCACACCTGTGTATCCCGGACAGTCTAATATTGTAAAATGTTACAGATAATCTGCACTGGACATGAACAAAATGTTAGCCTGTGTCCCTTTTCTCTGAACATTTATGTTTATATCACTAAACACACTTATCCATGGTGGCTGACGCCGTAATTTTATGATTATATTACCAACAAACAACTACCTCAAGCCTTCACAAGACGAATTTCCTCCCTTGTAAAAGGAACAGTCCATATGAGAGGAAACAAACCGTAGGCCCTAACCCAATTTTAGTATTAGGGCCTGTACGATTTCCTAACTTAAGAATCAACATAATACGATAATGTGCTATGACCACGTACCTGCTAATAGCTAGCGACCAAGCGAGGTTTATACCGTATTTGACCCCTTCAATTCTTCTGCGGCTTCTAGATGTTTATTTTTTGATCTTTGCCTTATGGGCTACCAAAGGCTACAATCCGTACATCACTCAGTCACTAAGCTTTGTCATATATGCTCTACACAGGTGGTAGATTGATCTGAAGAATACGTTCAGTCATATCTGTTTATGTACACATAGTACTGTGCCAAAAATCCAGTTGCCTAGATTTGAGAGCACAGGCCACAATGCTAAGTCCAGAATTGGAAGTTTGAATTGAGCGCGCAGAACCTTCTAAGGAAATGGAAGCTTTGTGCAGCCAAGAAATGGTTAAGTGACGAAGGCGAGAGCGTCCTAGTCGAGGATAAATTGACATTAAATATTTCCCGATGAAGTAGAATCTTGAGAGATAACATCAGATTACTGCCACGGACAGTGGAGGAAGAATGTGATTTATTTCTAGGAAATTGATTGAGCGGAAGCTGAGATATGAGATGTTTTAGTTTCAGCATATTACACGCATTGACCTCGAGGAGTCCGCTTGCGGGGTATATAAAGCCTGCGTGCCAGAGCTAAGGACAGTAACTTCTTCGCGAGAGCTCTGTCTCTAAACACTCTAAGTCCCTCTGAACACTGTTATACTGTATAAATAATCTTCGTGCAGATGGTTGCAAAATCTACGTTATTACTAGCACACAGTTGCTGGGACTTAGTGATTTCGACGACAGTACATGGTTACTGGTCTTTCAAAAGTGTTTAACATTATAGTGATCATCGAACTTTTCAAAAGTTATCACCGAAGTGATAGACTTTGTGGCATTGGTAATAATTCACTGCTACAACGGACATATGAATAGACTTAGTCTATATTTTGCTTTCCACTGTCCACTAAAATTTAACTTGGATTATTTCATCCAAACAACCAGAATACACCTTGGACTTAACAACTTTCGACCAACCAAATTAAGTCAGTACTGTTCACCTTACAGTCTTGCACAGTTCAGTTCACTAGCCGACATAGGGAAACCAGCATGCATAGCATTGTCTGGAGAGTGAAAAACTTTCGACCAACCAAAATAAGTCAGTACTGTTCACCTACCAGTCTTACACAGTTCAGTTCACTAGCCGACATAGGTAAACCAGCATGCATAGCATTGTCTGGAGAGTGAGAAACTCTGCCCAGGGAACAAACCTTCAGAACTCGAACATGTGATGCCTAATATTGTAAGAGTAGTGACAGTATTGAAGGCATTACAGTTGGGTCAAGTTAAAACTGGTAATTTTTCATCATGGATCTCTTCGATCTAACCCCAGTCAAGATTACTTCAGCTGTTGCAGCAGCACATTTTACGAACTATTTTCATCAAGATATTCAGGTTACAAGTATGAATACCGCTATGTCTGACTAAGACCATTGCGTGTATAAAATGGAGGCCGATACAAGATTATAAATACGTATCCTAATGGGGACAAGACGACTGAAATTATCTGGTTCAGACCAGATTACCAGCATCAAGATCTACAGGAATGCAAGCTACAATTTGCATTATTTTTATGAGTAGTTAGCTGGAATTTCTAAATTTTTCTACAGTCTTACCAACACATATTTTCTTTTCATCGATGTTTTTGCTGTTGCAATTTTTTTTTTTTTTTGCAATAGAAGCTTCGATCTGAGCAGTTTTTACACTCATAAGTCAATGATTCGAAATGTATGGACGAGTGGAACGAGCATTTATTTGATTTTGATATTTTTCAAATCACGGTCATCAGCCGTCGTAACTGAAAATTTAATAATAAATTTAAGTTGAGGAATGGATATTTTTCCATTATTAAGAAGTCGAGGATGATATTCCCCGAACAGTTTAACAACTTTAAATCCATGTGTTGAGGAAATAATAATAATGATGTTCATTAAATAATAATTGTCATTTTCAATTTTCTGAGATAATAATAATATTTGTGATTTCTAATAATCATTATCATGTAGTATGATTTATACATTTGACATTTAAAACAATTTTTCTAAGATCGGATACTTGTTGATTCCGAAGGTTAGTGGTTAACGCATGCCCACCAACAAATAACAAATTAATTCAATGGAAGTATTTTACGCTTGCATTATGCATTTAAATCTTTGAGAAGACACGGAAAGTAATGATACAGGAAGCCAAAAGCATTTATAAAACAGGGTCTTTGCTAGAGTTTGTATAAATATAAAATTATAATTGAGCAACGTCTTTTGATAAAACGTTTGGCTAAGAATAGACACGGTGTGGAGTTATTCATGTTTTAAACTGAGGGTAAAATTATTATTGTAAACTCATCGGGGGAGTTTACTAACTTATAAAGCTTCCAGTTGTCGTAAGAAGCAAAGGCTTGATTATTCTGTATAATTTGGGGAGAAATAATTGTTGTGTGCGCAAAGAGTTAAATATGCCATTCTGATTGTGCAATTAAGTCGCAGGAATGAGGTTGTTGAAATGAAGCATCAAACATATTGTAGGTTTGATGTCTTTGAAATTAGGGGAGGAGTTGAATTTAGCAACACTTTCGTCGAGATATAACCAAAGGTTATTTTGTTGAGCCATCATTGTCAATTCACATTTTACCCACGTGTTCTAGAAATATTCCTAGTAATTGCCAACCCGAAAATTGTTATTGTTAAAATTATACCTTTCATTATGAAAAGACATTACCGTTGTCTAGATGCTAATTATGATTGTGTGATTTTTGACGCATTTAAATCGATTGGGCCGATGCTGTAAATTATTTAAAACTGTTACTTCTTAACAACCACTACAAACTGAGAGGATTTTTGTGATCCTGTAAAAATATAAACATTTTGCAAATAAATTTGATGATTAACATTTTTGACATTTTGTTAAATAATTTAATTTTGATAATAACAAATGATATTGTTTTATGATAAATTTTCTAAATAATATCTCCAAGTGATAGTTAATTGATTGAATGGTTGAATCCATATTGAATTGAATTTATATTTTGTGGATAATAAAGTTTTGACTATTATATTGATAATTGAGTCAAGAGCTCTGAATATATTTTGGATCCAGAACAGATGATTCAATAAATATTTTCTGTTTAACGAAGTTCTTTGAATCCAAATGCTCGAATGTCAATGTAAATGATATTGTGTTGTATTCCTTGTTAATAACTTTGTATTTGAACAAATCTTGAGATAACTGAATCCTGAAGTGTTAGTTAATTTGCTACTATAATTTTGAAGAACTGAAACAGTGATATATTTTTCATCGAGTGATAAATTCTTTTTCATTTCAACATGTGAATACTCAAATAAGATTGGAATCAGAAAAGACAATTAAATTTGCAGTGACAAAACCCTATTACTGTAAATAATTCTTTTGAGGGAAGTCGACAGGACTACTGATTTGACCTTCGTCCCAATTGCCAAGTGTTCATGTGTTGGTGGAATTGTAAATCTTGTATATAAGGTATGATTCGTCATGCATCTATTATGCTATTTTTAGCGTGCCTTCAGTAAATTTTAACGTTTTAAATTAATTGAGATAATTTTACAGGTTGTGTTATTTTCAGAAAATCTCCTTCTATCCTTATTGTTGCATCGAATCGAAAATCAGTAAAGCAATTTTTCTTGTTGAGTTATTGTAGTCACTTTAACCCATCTGGCGCCCCGGGATATTTTGCTTCTCGTGCTGACTGATTTTTGGTGAAATGCATATGTGGTCGTCCGGATTTTGGTCTAAACGGGCACATAAAAAAAGGTAGAAGAGAGAAATGGCTTCGAACGTGGGGCCCGATTTCTATACGGTTGTTTGAATACCGATTGAATTGTGATTTTTCAAATAGATATTTTGGGGAATAGGAAGATGTCTGGTATGGATTAAAAAATTCATAGGAAACCCAGTTAGTGGGAAACTTAATTCAAATTAAATTTTAAATAGTTAGTGTGGTTTTAAAACTCAGCAATTCTTCTAGGTTTGTGCCGTGTCTTGTGTGGGGTTTCGCCCAGGACACCAAGCTAGGCTCATCGGCGGGCTCTTGGTGTCCCCGCCCGGACCCCCACAGGAGTGACGAACTGCGCGCCAACTCCCTTTATATAAGGTGCAACTGCACCACTTGACTACGAGAACTAAAAGTTCAAGCAGCCTTAACCTCCCTATGAAGGCTTCCAAAAAGATGGTATATTGGCTTTCACGGCCGGTGAATTAAAACTCAGCAATTCTTCTAGGTTTGTGCCGTGTCTTGTGTGGGGTTTCGCCCAGGACACCAAGCTAGGCTCATCGGCGGGCTCTTGGTGTCCCCGCCCGGACCCCCACAGGAGTGACGAACTGCGCGCCACCTCCCTTTATATAAGGTGCAACTGCACCACTTGACTACGAGAACTAAAAGTTCAAGCAGCCTTAACCTCCCTATGAAGGCTTCCAAAAAGATGGTATATTGGCTTTCACGGCCGGTGAATTAAAACTCAGGAATTCTTCTAGGTTTGTGCCGTGTCTTGTGTCGGGTTTCGCCCAGGACACCAAGCTAGGCTCATCGGCGGGCTCTTGGTGTCCCCGCCCGGACCCCCACAGGAGTGACGAACTGCGCGCCACCTCCCTTTATATAAGGTGCAACTGCACCACTTGACTACGAGAACTAACAGTTCAAGCAGTCTTAACCTCCCTATGAAGGCTTCCAAAAAGATGGTATATTGGCTTTCACGGCCGGTGAATTAAAACTCAGCAATTCTTCTAGGTTTGTGCCGTGTCTTGTGTGGGGTTTCGCCCAGGACACCAAGCTAGGCTCATCGGCGGGCTCTTGGTGTCCCCGCCCGGACCCCCACAGGAGTGACGAACTGCGCGTCACCTCCCTTTATATAAGGTGCAACTGCACCACTTGACTACGAGAACTAAAAGTTCAAGCAGCCTTAACCTCCCTATGAAGGCATCCAAAAAGATGGTATATTGGCTTTCACGGCCGGTGAATTAAAACTCAGCAATTCTTCTAGGTTTGTGCCGTGTCTTGTGTGGGGTTTCGCCCAGGACACCAAGCTAGGCTCATCGGCGGGCTCTTGGTGTCCCCGCCCGGACCCACACAGGAGTGACGAACTGCGCGCCACCTCCCTTTATATAAGGTGCAACTGCACCACTTGACTACGAGAACTAAAAGTTCAAGCAGCCTTAACCTCCCTATGAAGGCTTCCAAAAAGATGGTATATTGGCTTTCACGGCCGGTGAATTAAAACTCAGCAATTCTTCTAGGTTTGTGCCGTGTCTTGTGTGGGGTTTCGCCCAGGACACCAAGCTAGGCTCATCGGCGGGCTCTTGGTGTCCCCGCCTGGACCCCCACAGGAGTGACGAACTGCGCGCCACCTCCCTTTATATAAGGTGCAACTGCACCACTTGACTACGAGAACTAAAAGTTCAAGCAGCCTTAACCTCCCTATGAAGGCTTCCAAAAAGATGGTATATTGCCTTTCACGGCCGGTGAATTAAAACTCAGCAATTCTTCAAGGTTTGTGCCGTGTCTTGTGTGGGGTTTCGCCCAGGACACCAAGCTAGGCTCATCGGCGGGCTCTTGGTGTCCCCGCCCGGACCCCCACAGGAGTGACGAACTGCGCGCCACCTCCCTTTATATAAGGTGCAACTGCACCACTTGACTACGAGAACTAAAAGTTCAAGCAGCCTTAACCTCCCTATGAAGGCTTCCAAAAAGATAGTATATTGGCTTTCACGGCCGGTGAATTAAAACTCAGCAATTCTTCTAGGTTTGTGCCGTGTCTTGTGTGGGGTTTCGCCCAGGACACCAAGCTAGGCTCATCGGCGGGCTCTTGGTGTCCCCGCCCGGACCCCCACAGGAGTGACGAACTGCGCGCCACCTCCCTTTATATAAGGTGCAACTTCACCACTTGACTACGAGAACTAAAAGTTCAAGCAGCCTTAACCTCCCTATGAAGGCTTCCAAAAAGATGGTATATTGGCTTTCACGGCCGGTGAATTAAAACTCAGCAATTCTTCTAGGTTTGTGCCGTGTCTTGTGTGGGGTTTCGCCCAGGACACCAAGCTAGGCTCATCGGCGGGCTCTTGGTGTCCCTGCCCGGACCCCCACAGGAGTGACGAACTGCGCGCCTCCTCCCTTTATATAAGGTGCAACTGCACCACTTGACTACGAGAACTAAAAGTTCAAGCAGCCTTAACCTCCCTATGAAGGCTTCCAAAAAGATGGTATATTGGCTTTCACGGCCGGTGAATTAAAACTCAGCAATTCTTCTAGGTTTGTGCCGTGTCTTGTGTGGGGTTTCGCCCAGGACACCAAGCTAGGCTCATCGGCGGGCTCTTGGTGTCCCCGCCTGGACCCCCACAGGAGTGACGAACTGCGCGCCACCTCCCTTTATATAAGGTGCAACTGCACCACTTGACTACGAGAACTAAAAGTTCAAGCAGCCTTAACCTCTCTATGAAGGCTTCCAAAAAGATGGTATATTGGCTTTCACGGCCGGTGAATTAAAACTCAGCAATTCTTCTAGGTTTGTGCCGTGTCTTGTGTGGGGTTTCGCCCAGGACACCAAGCTAGGCTCATCGGCGGGCTCTTGGTGTCCCCGCCTGGACCCCCACAGGAGTGACGAACTGCGCGCCACCTCCCTTTATATAAGGTGCAACTGCACCACTTGACTACGAGAACTAAAAGTTCAAGCAGCCTTAACCTCTCTATGAAGGCTTCCAAAAAGATGGTATATTGGCTTTCACGGCCGGTGAATTAAAACTCAGCAATTCTTCTAGGTTTGTGCCGTGTCTTGTGTCCCCGGACCCCCACAGGAGTGACGAACTGCGCGCAGTTCGTCACTCCTGTGGGGGTGGGCGAAACCCCACACAAGACACGGCACAAACTGCGCGCAGTTCGTCACTCCTGTGGGGGTGGGCGAAACCCCACACAAGACACGGCACAAACCTAGAAGAATTGCTGAGTTTTAATTCACCGGCCGTGAAAGTCAATATACCATCTTTTTGGAAGCCTTCATAGGGAGGTTAAGGCTGCTTGAACTTTTAGTTCTCGTAGTCGAGTGGTGCAGTTGCACCTTATATAAAGGGAGGTGGCGCGCAGTTCGTCACTCCTGTGGGGGTCCGGGCGGGGACACCAAGAGCCCGCCGATGAGCCTAGCTTGGTTTCCTGGGCGAAACCCCACACAAGACACGGCACAAACCTAGAAGAATTGCTGAGTTTTAATTCACCGGCCGTGAAAGCCAATATACCATCTTTTTGGAAGCCTTCATAGGGAGGTTAAGGCTGCTTGAACTTTTAGTTCTCGTAGTCAAGTGGTGAAGTTGCACCTTATATAAAGGGAGGTGGCGCGCAGTTCGTCACTCCTGTGGGGGTCCGGGCGGGGACACCAAGAGCCCGCCGATGAGCCTAGCTTGGTGTCCTGGGCGAAACCCCACACAAGACACGGCACAAACCTAGAAGAATTGCTGAGTTTTAATTCACCGGCCGTGAAAGCCAATATACCATCTTTTTGGAAGCCTTCATAGGGAGGTTAAGGCTGCTTGAACTTTTAGTTCTCGTAGTCAAGTGGTGCAGTTGTACCTTATATAAAGGGAGGTGGCGCGCAGTTCGTTACTCCTGTGGGGGTCCGGGCGGGGACACCAAGAGCCCGCCGATGAGCCTAGCTTGGTGTCCTGGGCGAAACCCCACACAAGACACGGCACAAACCTTGAAGAATTGCTGAGTTTTAATTCACCGGCCGTGAAAGCCAATATACCATCTTTTTAGTGTGGTTTTGATTGTTGTATAATGGCTTATCCATTAGGGTGTCAAGTAAAATTTGTATTAAACGTTCGATAGTCTGGAAATACACAATTTATTAGAATCCATGTGGAGGATATTGACTTTGCGGATTTTTTGATATTGTTGTTTAAATCTAATTGATTGTAGAGATTTTTTCCATCGCGTAGACATTAGGGCATATCTCATTTTATTCTGAGAATTCCAAGTAGCTACGCATAATTCATGTTCTAGTTTTATGTCTTTGTGTCTGCCTACATTTATACCCCTAACTTTAAAATACAGTGTGAAAGTATGGAGGAGGTCATGAGATCTTTACTCGCATGGAGGAGAGCTCCAAATGTGCAGAACTGCAAATGGCAGACATTATAGAGAAAACTAACAAAATGGAGGTCAAACTTAAAGAAAATTCTGAAACTTTAAGGGAAAAATTAAGAAAAAACTCAGATGCCCTAGAAAATAGATTGACCACTTCTTTAAAAGTAAATCTTGAAAACTCAATGTAAAATAAATTTAAGGAAAATTCTAATTCTTTGGAGACTAAATTAACTTTTTTAGAAAATAAATTAAAGGAAAACTCTGATTCATTAGAAATCAGGCTAAAAGAAAATTCTAATTCTTTGGGAGATAGATTAACCGAATCTTTTGAAACTAAATTAGAGGAAAATTCAGTAAACTTAAAAGCTAGGATGAGACAGAATTCAGATTCATTAGGAGCTTCGTTAGAAAATAAAATCAAAGAAAATTCTACTTCTTTAGAAAATAAAATCAAGGAAAATTCCGATTCAGTGAAAACTTCTTTAGAAAATAAAATGTCTGAACTGTTTGAGAAAACTCATGAACTCGTAACGTCATTAGCTGTGAACACGAGTAAAATGGAGGATAGATTTCGCAATGCCGACCAAAAATCTCAGTCATTAGCTAATAGGATCGAGCGAGGTATCATAAAAGTAGGAGAGGATATGATAAATCTAGAAATTCGTGTCCAAAAAGAGAATAGTGATATGGAAAATAACGTTATACAACGTTTGACCGAGCAATTCCAGGAACTTGTTGGAGAAATTCAGGAAGGTGTAGTCAAAGAGTTGACAACTGAGATAAAGACGACAGTCATCAGTGAAGTCAAATATGCACTTAAACTGGAGACTCAAGATGGAATCAAAGAGATCAGAGAAAATTTGACGTCACATGTTTAAGTTATTACCAAGGATATCCAGACAGCTCAGAAAGACATTGTGGATATGACAAGTTCGTTAAAGAATCACGAAGAGATTATGAACAAACTATCTACATGTGTAAAAGAGAATTGCAAGAAAACAGAAGGGATCAAGAGAGATACTGAAGAAATCAGGAAAAGATCTGAAGAGACAGCAGAGGGAGATTGAGGATATCAAGAGTCAGGTTAAAGACAAAAAACAGGCTGATTATTCGCATAATATAAGCAGTACCGAAGAGTTTAAGAATTAGTAGCTGAAGAAAATGCTGAACTCAAAGAAACCATCAAGAAGCTTAGTGACAATTTTTTTGATTACCAGCAGGAAGCAAAGAATGTTGCCAAAACTCCAAGCAAACCTACAATTATGAGTAAGAATATGAATATTGAGGGAGTAAGCAAAGTAGAAATTCCCATTAACAGGAAGAGGTTAGAACGTTTATGCAATCCACTCCTATAACCTTTTACTAAAACGTAGAAGATAAACCTTCTAAATTCTCTAGAATTCCTGATGGAAGTGGGAGATTACCTCAAGGATTCCAAGATTGGCAAAGAAAGAGAAAGAAGAGTGATGGGAAATTTTTGGATGGTCCCACACTTACGTGGTTTAGGGCCTTTATATCTACTCTAAACAACTATGAGGAATTCGCTAGAGGACTATTGAAGAAATTCTAGTCCCCAGAAACTCAACAACAAGTGAGAGCGGAGCTATACTCCAAAAGATACTCCACTTCTCAACCCACACGTTATTCGACTTATTTCGCAGGGCAACTATCTAAACTTCAACATTTAGATCCGCCTATGCCCGACAACGAATTAATTACTGCATTGATCAGGCAATTTCCTGCGGATGTCCAGAGAACACTTATAGCAGCGGTCATTTACAACATGGAACAATTTTGATGAAGTTCTACAGAATTTGGATCACACGAACGCTCAATTCTTTCATCAGAAAGCTGGAAAGAATGACAACGCGGTATTTGCAGTGATGGCTGATAGATATTCTCAGACACCTCGAGACGGTAGAGGAGAGAAAACGCCGAGGGATGATCCAGGACAAAGAAGATGGAACCAAAACAACTATCGGTCATATGAAAATAAACCATATACGAGACCTGAGGGTACGAACTATTATAGAGGTCGGTGGGGAAGACCAAGAGGAAACCAAGGACGATACCAAGAGAGAAGGTACTTTGGGAGGAATCATGGCTATTACCCAAGAAGAGAAAATCCAAGACAATCCAATGAGGAATTCAACCAGGAGACGAGGAAAAACTTGGAGGAACGACACCAAGAGATCAAACAGTTCATGGAACAGCTGAAACAGGGTGAACCTGGTACATCAGGGACACTGCAATCCAAGAACAAAGATGAGAAAAAACTTCAAATGTTCAGTAGCGGATAGCCTAGTTAAGACTTTCACTTCCAGGATTATTAAGTGGCAAGTAGAGGATGATGACCTGATACAAAATAATCATGAACGTAAAGAAATGGGAACGAGGATTAAATTGCCATATATATTGTGCGAAGTATTCGACAAGCCTGTCGATTCATTAATCGATACTGGTGCAATGTTTTGTCTTGTAAGTGAGAAATTATATGCTCTATGGAAAATCACTGAGGATCTCGAAGAAATTCCTGTGTCCGGAATTAAGATTCAAGGAATTATTCCAAACAAGACATCCCTATGTAAGACAGCTATATTTATGCATTACAATAGGAGGACATGATTTTCGGCATGTGTTTGTGGTAATGAAGGAGATGATATTTGATATGATCCTAGGAGCGGATTTCATCCAGAAGTATCGAGCTGTAATTGATATGAGCACTGAGACGGTTAGATTTCAGCATACCGAAGAAATAAACTTCGAGGGAAACGACGAAGAAGACATCGAGGGAGATGCCCAATGGTCTTTGATATTTCACGAGTCTACTGAACAGGAAGATAGCAAATCAAGGAGATCACCAGAGTTAGAAAATATTCGTGAAGAGTTCAAGGACATATTTGATATTCGACCTGGGGAAATTAAGGATTTCGAATACTAAATGGCAAGGGCTGCCATCCAAATGAGACGAAAATTCAAGCGATTGCAAATTTTCCCAGAACAACTAGGGTAAAACATGTTCGAAGTTTTCTAGGTACATGCCAATTCTTTGCAGGGCATTGTCCTAGTTATACGGAGACAGTTGCGCCTCAGCAGGAATTACTGAGAAAAGATAACAAATGGAAATGGAATGAAACTTGTGAACAGTCGTTCCAAGATGCCAAGAGACTGTTGGTTAATAGCATTAAATTAGAATATCCTGACTTCACTAAGAATTTTATAATAGAATCTGATGCGTCCACCGTAGGGATTGGAGCTATTCTTTTTCAAGAAGACGACGATCACAGGAGACATTACCTGGCTTTTATAAGCAGGAAACTTCGTCCATTGGAGAGGAACTATTACACTACCGAACTAGAAGCACTTGCGGTTATATTTGTTCTGGAAACGTGGAAAAATCTTCTAATAGGACATGCGGTTGGAGTAAGAACCGATCACCATGCTCTAGAATTCATTCTTAGAACGAACTTTCCTAGCGACAGAATAACGAGATGGTCACTTTTCAAACAGCAATTCAACTTGATCATTGAACACCCTCCAGGGAAGTTGGTGCTGATTTATTAAGTAGAGCAGTGGAATCTACACCTAAGGTTTTGCAAGTAAATTTAACTCTTGAAGATGAAGAAACCTTAAGGAAGTTAAGACTTCTATCATTATCACAGAGGATAAATAGATGACTCAGGAACATTTATCGTTTTTTTCAAGGTGACATGGATCCGGCAAATGTTGAATTCGCTGAAACAGATATAATTTCAAGGGATTTTTAATGCTGGATGGCCTGATCTATAAGTTTATCGATCCAGACCATACTAAGCTAAGAGTAGTTGTACCTCCACGGATGCGAGTCCCCATCATTTGGATGGCGCATCACATTTCAGGTCATGCTGGAGTAGACAAAACCATTAAAGTAATTCAAGAGAAATTTTCGTTGGAGCTGATGAGACATACTGTCAGGAACACCATCCGAGAATGCGATTTATGCCAGAAGAGTAAGCATAATTCCAAATTATTAAAGGAATCCCCAAGGCCTATTATTCCAAAAAGCCTTGCGAAATTTTGCTGCCATTATTTATGGTCCTATTCCAAAATCTAAGAGAGGAAACCGGTACATCCTTGTAACAATTGATGTTTTCAGCAAGTACACGATGTTGCATCCTATCCAGAAGGCGAACGCAAAACATTGTGCAAATTGAATCAGGAATAGTGTAATCCCGGAAGCAGGCAAACCGGAATTACTTTTGTCAGACCATGGATCTCAATTGACACCATTGGAATTCAGGATCTCAGTTGATAATTTGGGCATAAAACAGCTACTATGTTCGATAAGGCACCCAGAGAGCAATCCTGCTGAACGTGTAATTGCTGAAATTTCCAAATTTTGTCGCTTGTATTGTCCAAACGAGCATTGGAAATGGATGGATGTAATTCCTTTAGCAGCCGAATCCATAAATTCTACAGTCCATGAGAGTACTGGACAGATTCCCATGTTGTTTCACCATGGAATCAAGCCGACGAGACTATGGGATCGGATAATCTCAATTCCGCCTGAGATCGAACCCAATCGTCAAAGGAGGGAGATTCTAGCCTTGGACAGTTTGAGAAGCAGAGCTTTGAAGAGAGAGCGCAGAATCAGAGGGAAACGATTTCGCAGACCCTTGCGCGTAGGAACCCTCGGTTGGTGAGAAGACCAATACCCTCTGATGTTCAAAACCGCATATATTCAAAATTTGCGAGTTTATATTCTGGACCCTACCGAATTGGAGAATGTAATAATAACGGTAGCTATAAGATAGCCGACACACGAACTGGTAACATCGTGGGAACTTACAATTCTTCGAGTTTGAAGATTTATTATTCAATAACTAGGTAGCTTGAAGTGTGAATTGGAAAAATAAAAATCATTCAATTTTTATTTCTGGCTATGCGTGGAGTGGATGTGCCCATAACCAGTTGCCTAGATTTGAGAGCACAGGCCACAATGCTAAGTCCACAATTGAAAGTTTGAATAGAGCGCACCAAACCTTCTAACAAGGAAATGGAACCTTTGTGCAGCCCAGAAATGGTAAAGTGATGTAGGCGAGAGCGTCATAGTCGAGGATAAATTGACATTAAATATTTCCCGATGGAGTAGAATCTTGAGACTAACATCAGATTACTGGCACGGATCAGGGAGGAAGAGTGTGCTTTATTTCGAGGAAGTTGAATGAGCGAATGCTGAGATATGAGATGTTTTAGTTTCAGCATATTTGACGCATTGACCTCGAGGAGTCCGCTTGCAGGGTGTATAAAGCCTGCGTGCCAGAGCTAAGGAGAGTTACTTCTTCGCAAGAGCTCTGTCTCTAAACATTATACGTCGCTCCGAACAATCTTATACTGTATAAATAATCTTCGTGCACATGGTTGCAAAATCTACGTTATTACTAGCACACATTAGCTGGGACTTAGTGATTTCGACGACAGTACATGGTTACTAGCCTTATAAAAGTGTTTAACATTATAGTGATATTCGAAATTTTCAAAAGTTATCACCGAGGTGATAGACTTTGTGGCATTGGTAATAATTTACTGCTACAACGGACATATGAATAGACTTAGTCTATATTTTGCTTTCCACTGTCCACTAAAATTTAACTTGGATTATTTCTTCCAAACAACCAGAATAAGTCTTGGACTTAATAACTTTCGACCAACCAAAATAAGTCAGTACTGTTCACCTACCAGTCTTGCAAAGTTAAGTTCACTAGCCAACATAGGGAAACCAGCATGCATAGCATTGTCTGGAGAGGGAGAAACACTGCCCAGGGAACAAATCTTCAGAACTCGAAAATGTGTTGCATAAGATTGTAAGAGTAGTGACAGTATTGAAGGCATTACAGTTGGGTCGAGTTAAAACTGGTAATTTTTCATCATGGATTTATGGTCCTAGGAAAACACAGGAAGGTTATAGACTGAGATCGAATGCAGAAATTTATAGTAAAATCGACAACCTTGAAGTGATGATCAGAAAACGGCGACTTCAGTTCTACGGACATATGGTCCGCATGGATTGCTCAAGGTTAAACAAACAAATTTTTGATAAAATCTGGAACTATAAAGGACAAGGAGGCTATGTAAAACAAATGAAAGAAGAACTTCAAAAATTCAAAATTACTGAAGAAGATTGTCTAAATCGAATAGAGTACAGAAAAAAAAAATTTGGTCTCAAAATTCTTGTCGGGGAGAAGAAAAATCTCAACAGAGGAGAATGGACTGCTGAAAGAAGAGCTGCACAGTCGACCAGGATGAAAGACTTCTGGAAGAGAAAGAAGGAAACTAGACCTATAAAGAAGTGATATTTGCGTGGTCCTTGTTGGCCTGTCCGCGGTGTATATATATATCTAACCCCAGTCAAGATTACTTTGGCTTTTGAAGCAGCATATTTTACGAACTATTTTCATCAATATATTCAGGCTACAAGTATGAATACCGCTATGTCTGACTAAGACCATTGCCGGTATAACATGGAAGCCGATACAAGATTATAAATAAGTGTCCTAATGGGGACAAGAAGACTGAAATAATCTGGTTCAGACCAGATTACCAGCATCAAGATCTACAGGAATGTAAGCTACAATTTGCATTATTTTATGCGTAGTTAGCTGGAATTTCTCAATTTTCCTACAGTCTTACCAACACATATTTCCTTTTCATCGATGTTTTTGCTGTTGCAAATTTTTTTTTTTGCAATAGAAGCTTTGATCTGAGCAGTTTTTACACTCAGAAGTCAATGATTCGAAATGTATGGACGAGCAGAACGAGCATATATTTAATTTTGATATTTTTCTAATCACGGTCATCAGCCGTCATAACTGAAATTTAATAATAATTTTAAGTTGAGGAATGGATATTTATCCATTATTAAGAAGTCGAGGATGCTATTCCCCGAGCAGCATAACAACTTTAAATCCATTTGTTGAGGAAATAATAATAATAATGTTGATTTAATAATTATTATTATTTTCCAATTTTCTGAGATAATAATAATATTTGTGATTTCTAATAATCATTATCATGTAGTGTGATTTATACATTTGACATTTAAAACAATTTTTCTAAGATCGGATACTCGTTGATTCCAAAGATTCCCATCAACAAATAACATATTAATTCAATGGAAGTATTTTACGCTTGCATTATGCATTTAAATATTTGAGAAGATACGGAAAGTAATGATACGGGAAGCCGAAAGCATGTATAAAACAGGGTTTTTGCTAGAGTTTGTATAAATATAAAATCATTATTGAGCAACGTCTTTTGATAAAACGTTTGGCTAAGAATAGACATGGTGTGGAGTTATTCATGTTTTAAACTGAGGGTAAAATTATTATTGTAAACTCATTGGGGGAGTTTACTAACTTATAAAGCTTCCAGTTGTCGTAAGAAGCAAAGGCTTGATTATTCTGCATAATTTGGGAAGACATAATTGTTGTGTGTGCAAAGAGTTAAATATGCCATTCTGATTGTGCAATTAAGTCGCAGGAATGAGGTTGTTGAAATGAAGCATCAAACATATTGTAGGTTGGATGTCTTTTAAATTAGTGGAGGAGTTGAATTTAGCCACACTTTCGTCGAGATATAACCAAAGGTTATTTTCTTGAGCCATCATTGTCAATTCACATCTTACCCACGTGTTCTAGAAAAATTCCTAGTAATTGCCAACCCGAAAATTGTTATTGTTAAAATTGTAACTTTCATTATGAAAAGACTTTACCGTTGTCTAGATGCTAATTTTGATTATATGATTTTTGACGCATTTAAATAGAATGGACCGATGCTGTAAATTAATTAAAACTGTTACTTCTTAACAACCTCTACAAACTGAGAGGATTTTTGTGATCCTGTAAAAATATAAACATTTTGCAAGTAAATTTAATGATTAACATTTTTGACATTTTGTCAAATAATTGTAATTTTGATAATAACAAATGATATTGTTTTATGATAAATTTTCTAAATAATATTTCCAAGTGATAGTTAATTGATTGAATGGTTGAATCCATATTGAATTGTATTTATATTTCATGGATAATAATATTTTGACTATTATATTGATAATTGAGTCAAGAGCTCTGAATATATTTTGGATCCAGAACAGATGATTCAATAAATAGTTTCTGTTCATCGAAGTTCTTCGAATCCAAATGCTCGAATGTCCATGTAAATGATATTGTGTTGTATTCCTTGTTAATAACTTTGTATTTGAACTAATCTTGAGATAACTGAATTCTGAAGTGTTAGTTAATTTGCTACTATAATTTTGAAGAACTGAAACAGTGATATATTTTTCATCAAGTGGTAAATTATTTTTCATTTCAATATGTGAATACTCAAATAGATACGAATCAGGAAAGACAATTAAATTTGCACTGACAAAACCCTATTACTCTAAATAATTATTTTGAGCGAAGTCAACAGGACTACTAGTTTGACCTTCGTCTCAATTGCCAAGTGTTCATGTGTTGGTGGAATTGTAAATCTTGTATATAACGTATGATTCGTCATGCATGTATTATGCTCTTTTTGTCATGCCTTCAGTAATTTTTTACGTTTTATATAAAATGAGATAATTTTACAGGTTGTGTTATTTTCAGAATATCTCCTTCTAATTTTATTGTTGCATCGAGTCGAAAATCAGTAAAGCAATTTTTTTGTTGAGTTATTGTAGTCACTTTAACCTATCTGTTACCCCGGGATATTTTGATACTCGTGCTGACTGACATTTGGTGAAATGCATATGATTGGGTTCGTCCGTACTTCGGTGTAAGCGGGCACAGTACTTACGAAATTTTGTTGAATTCCAATTGATAGTGCAGAAGTTATATGCATTTAAAAATTGGACCTATCAGCAGGCTTAAAATCATTTTGGCAACACTGCCTCCAGGAAATTAAACTGTCATATTATTATCTATATGTGTGCCAATTTTGGATTAACTCCCTAGCATACCTTCCAAGATAAACAACATGGAGCTCAAATTTCAATTGCATATTTTCAACGGTTTGTAGCACTGACATCATTTTCAAATATGGGCTTAGGACATTCATACTAAATTTGGTTTCGATTGGTGTAGCCTTTTAGGAGTTGATAGGAGGGGGACTCACAAACAGACAGAAGGACAGACAGACACACATTTGCCCAGATCTATCTCATAAGTCTACTTTTTCCTCATTTCTGAAAAATGTGAAATGTAGGCTAAAAACGGCACACGGGGAAAAACGTAATAAACGTTTGGAGAATGGAAGAGTTGGGTCTACCAGGAGCGAGCGGAGGTGCGTTAGAATGGTGGTGATGGTGAGAATTCAGGTAATGGCAGACGAATGAGATGGGAGGGAGAGAGTCGAAGAGAATTATTAACTCTGGAGGGCTAGAAAATGGGAGGGAGTACAGAATGGAAGGAGAGAATAAAGAGTGAGCGCAATGTGAAGTGGGAGATTTAAGGGTAAGCAAGACATGTAGGAGGCGGAGATGGCCACTTGCCGTGGGGAAGTAGACTAGGAACAAGGGAGTAGAGGAACGAGGCGGGAGTTCACGGGAAGTTGAAAGTAGAAGATGAAGGCGAAGAACAGAGATGAGAAAGGCCAAACGGATATAAATTGGTCAAATTATTAGAATTAAAATAATACTTAGCAGTTCATTAACAATTTGTATCCCTAATTAAGACAGTACCCAACCATTGTTTTCATAGTTTAGTCATTGATGAGATGTAGAGATTTGAAGTAATTCTTTGTCATTGTTGCCTATACAGATTGTCATTTGTTGCTTTTCAGTTGGTCAACACGATTGGGTCCAGTGAATTGGCTGGGTACAAGATATAAATATGTAAATTTCCCCCTTTAATTGTGATTATTAGCTAATACATGTAATTTTTTCCAGGAGTGGATTTTCATATTTATATCTTGTATCACGCTCATTCATTGGGCACAACCGTGTTCACCGACTGAAAATTCGCAAATGACAATCATTGACGAGTATTTTGAGATATATAATATTTTATGCAATGATATTGAGACGAATGCGTCTTTTCTACCCAATTGTTTTGTGACAAATTATCACACGGTTTCCTCGATAACCAAAAAATATTTTCATTCAGAAACTAAAGATGCATGTCCATAAAAAGGCAAATAAATGTGATGTTTAGTAACTAGGCAATTACAGTATATGCAATATTGACTACATGTAAATATTTAAGTAGGGCAGCAGTGAGAGTTCTGCCCCCACCACCACTACTCCAAATGCGAGCCAATGACTCCCGAACCCGTGGTCGAAGATTCACGAATGAGGTGCCGTTGGATTTGAGCTGACGGGGGCTTTGCTATGGACCACTCGTTATATTTTTGTAAAATTTTTGATTTTTTTAAAATAGGCGATAGCTTGAAAACCAAACACGGTAGAACGTTGTGCCATGGGTCAAACGAATGGCGTTTTTGTCCTTTATTTTTTATAATAAAACTTTTTATTTTTTGAGATTTTTTGAAAACACTCAAATTTTGAAATTCCTATATTTTGGAAACTAGGAAGTTTACAAAAAAAATGTTTGACTTAAATGAATGGTCCCTTCCCCCTCTAACCCCAAAATAAATTTTATGACTCTAGGACAAAAACTTGTAGTAGTGGGGTAGTCGGGTAGTGTATGTTCTGCTCCCTCTCTTACTTTCATATAAACGCTTGCGATATCTCTCAAACGCGTGGTCGGCTTTTGACGAACGAGGTATTGTTGTCGTTGGGGTGACGACCTCTTTGCTAAGAATGTGTGTTGGTATTTAAAACATTTTGTTTTGAAAATTCTTGTTTTTTGGATTGGTGCTATTTTGGAAACTGTGAATTTTAGAAAAAAGTTTGTTTGACGTTAATGAAAGGTCCCTAGGCCTTGTAGGTGGACAGCAAGTATCAAGTGTGTAGGACAAGAAAACCATGATAGCCGACTTTCTCGCGAACATTGACGATAATTCGCGAACGCATGATCGGATTTTAACGAATGAGGTGTCGTAGGACTCGGTCTGAGGCCCTCTTTGCTGTGAATGTGTGTTGCTATATTTAAAAAAATTGAAAAAATTTCATTCTGAAATTAGCCGATAGTTTAAAAACCAAACATGATAGATCGTTGTACAGTAGTTCAAACGAATAGTCTCTATGACCTTTATTTTTATAAAACTTTTTATATTTTTCATGTTTTTAAACAGTCCAATTTTTAAATTCTTATAGTTTGGAAACTAGGAATTCTACAAAAGAGTGTGTTTGACGTAAATGATTGGTCTTAACCCCCTATACCAAGAAAATAAATGTCAAGGACAAAAAACTATGCATTTTCAAAGTTTTCTTACCTGTTTTTTTACCTGTTTTTTAATTTTTAAATAAAGAGAGCCGGTAGCGCTGGGCGTATGTTACAACGAGGCTATGACTGACCATGGTGAATACAGGAAATGCCTATTTCGAGGGGCAGCAGGGCGAGGGATCGCTTCTTTGAGATATTTACTATGACGAATGAATAAATGCGAATATTTCGAAAATCCCTCTTGGTGATCTTTAAACATGTTAGTAAACGGGTGATCAGTAACATGACAAATGATAATAATTGTTGACAAAGGAGCCCTATCGATGAAACAAAAAATATTATTATTTTAAATAATTTGAAATGAAAAATTGGTTGTCAAGACAAACGGTACCGCTGGGCGTGTGTTTGAACAAGCCTGTTGCCGTCCATGGTGGCCGTGCCCGGAAGAAATGAATCGCTATTTTTGCAGCTTATGACGCTAGGTTTTCAAATATTTCCTAAGACAAATGGAGGCTAATATTGCAAAACGTGTAAAGCGTGCTAAGATTTTTTTACCCTGAAGGGGATCTTTAACATGCTAGTAAACGGTAATAAGCGAGACCGCTGTGTGGCGCAGCAAATGGTTGTACAATATGAAAACCTATAACATTCGATCGACCAAGTCATGTGTCAAAACGGTAATGTCATTGCCTTGAGATCTTATAAACTAAATATAGAACTGGGTGAAGTGATGTGTTGTAGGGTGAAAGTATGTGGTTAACATGGTCATGTATTGAGGATGGCCGCTTGCTAATGATTATTATTATTATTATTACAGTAAAATGTTTGAGACGCTTATGTTTTCAATGCTAACACACAGAGTTCTGCCCGCTGGAGACTGAATACTGTACCTAGCCAGAGGCCTTGTCAGAGCGACTGCTGATAAGACAGGAATGTCTACGTGGGCAGGAATTGCGATATCAGCTTACTTGCCTGGTAGAGGCTAGCAGGTCTGGCGTTTAAACAGCCGCCATGTTGGTTCTTATGCAGTAGTAATACCAATGTATAAGAGGCAGCAATTTTGGTTCTTTATTAAAAACATAAAACTAGTATAAGGTATTATGAATCTTATCGCGCTTGTGGAATGTTTCGAGGCGTGGGAACACGTGAGAGACAAACAATATTTCAAGGTCTAACCGCTGAGAAAATTCAATTCTCTCTCTTTTGCCATTCTATTTTACCACTAGTGAAAATCCCTAAACAAATAAAATTCATTACCTGTACATGACTGGGACGATCATTGCTTTCTTGATTAATGGCCATGTATTGGCAACCGGTAGAAGACCATATTGGTTGTTGACTGGGAAATTAGAAGGCCATATTCGATTTTTGAAAACAAAAATTTAAATTTAAATTCAACTGGCGTGTCCTTCCCTATGGTCTCAACGAATATCCTCAGGTTTGAACATGATAATCTGAACAAAATGACATGATATTTTTGTTTATATATTGGTTAAAGGGGGGTGTAAATGACTGCAGCTTTATAAAAAGAAAATAAGTAGATGGGTTACTGTTAGTGTCGACATACTGTGCCCAACTCTAAGAATGAGTATTCCAAGATTCAGACACCTAGATATCAAGGGAAAGGCTGTAGCCGCTTTTGAAAGTTGAGATATTTGAATATCGCGCTACATTGCTTCTCGAAGCAATTGGAAAGAATTTACCGATACTTGGATGTCAAGTGACGTAGCGAGTAATAGCAGAGGTGGAGGCTATTTATTGATTAAATAGTTAACTATGGAGTAGAGACTTGAGACTGGGATCAGATTACTGGCACGGCCAAATGAAAGAGAATGCAATTAGTATCAAGTAAATCGGACCAGGGATTCAAGAGATATGAGGATTTCCAGATATCAGCCGATGCGGCGTGACCCTGAAAGTTTTGAATAAAAGCCAGCTGGTCGAAGCATCGATAG
This sequence comes from Meconema thalassinum, assembly GCA_946902985.2. Lineage (NCBI taxonomy): Eukaryota > Metazoa > Arthropoda > Insecta > Orthoptera > Tettigoniidae > Meconema > Meconema thalassinum. Next base: position 258,389,833 of record OX336395.1, on the reverse strand, counting down.
CTCATTCTAACACAAGCAGTTGCCTAGCAAGTTGCTACGACGCTGAGCCAAGGCACATGGTTGCCGGATCTACGCAGAAGTTCTTTTGAAAGTCGTGATAGTCACGAAAAGTGCTGCGCTACGAGTTGGAACTTAGTAAGTTTACGGCGAGGAGAATCACTGAGGTGATTGATTTTTCTACAGACATTGGTGGAAATATTTATATTTCTACAAGGACATATGCTAGACTTTGTCTAGAATTTAGTACTTTGTCACAGTCCAGTAATAACTTAATACTTGGATGTTTAAATCCATTTCAGTCAGTTTTCATTTTTGTAACTAGTTAACCACTTCGATCTATCAGTACACTGAAGACTAGTCTATAACGGTGGCGTTCATTAGTCTACGCAAGGGAAACTACAAGTTGCTTAGCGCATGGTAGATGGTGATATAATAAACCATGCCCAGGGAACGATCTTCAGAACAGCCGTTGATTGGTTAGACTGTCAGTGTTTTTCTTGTACTGATAAGATTACCGTGAGTTATGTTACAACTGACATATCTAAGAAGAGATCACTTAGATCTGACCCTATTTAAACAAACTGTTATGGCTTTGATAGAAGCCCATATTAAAATGGAACAACAGTTAATTCAAACGTCAAAAGATACTACCACTATGTCTGACTAGACGAATTGTGGGTATATAAAGGCGGCGGATACAAGGATTATACGTGCTTGTCCGATAGGACATGTTTATGGATAAATCTGGTACAGACCAGGTTTACTACACTTCAAGACCATCAAGAAATGTAAGCCACGTTTGAATTATATTATGCCTAGCTAATTGGAACAAACTATTTTTCTGCAGATGACCAACACATTTATTTATTTTTCGTCGTATTTACATCTTGCAATGATTTACGCAAGACTTATTAGAGTTATTCTGAGTATTTTCAGCACTCAGAACAGTTTAGGATCGATGACCGAGCATTTCGAAGATTTATTTGTATTTTTCATATTTTAAGGAAACCACGGAAAACCGTCGATGTAAAGGTTGAGTTATTATTTTTGTTGAGGAATGGATATTTTTTCCATATTCGAAGGTTCGAACATGTGGATTCTCACATAATGAGATGATAATTAAACACATTTAAAATGATATAAATAATAATAATAATCCACTAATAATAATAATAATAATTTTTATAATTTTTCTAAATAATTCTTGGATATTATATTTTATAATAATCATATGTATTGAGAGAGAGCCTATGAAGTAGTTTAATCATTTCTAGTTTGGAACAGGAGATTTTCCGAAGGAGAGTGGTTAACGCAAGCCCGCATTCAACCAACATTTCAGTTCTGGTTGAACAATTGATATTTGCATTGAGCAAAGTATATTTTTCAGATAACACGGAGAGGCATGAAACGGGAAGCAAATGATATTTGTATCAAATAGGATATTTTTGTATTTATATAAAATCATGACGTAAATACACTCGAAAGTGAAATAAAGATTTTCATAAGTATGGTAAATTCACGGGTTGAACTGAATGGTAAAATAAAATAAACTTGTAAGTTTATTAATCTTCCAGTGTTGATAACAAGCAGAGGCTTGATTTATTGTATAAATTTTGGGAAGAAAATTTATATGTGTGGAGTAGTTGAAATGCCATTCCCAGGTGCGCATGTTTAAGTCGCAGGAATGAAGAGGTTTTTTCGAGCATCAATCAAATAGCAGGTTCGATGGCTCAGGTTTATAGTAGGAGTATTGGAACTACACATTTCGTCGGATGAATGACCCGAAGGTTATTTCTTGAAACCATCAGTTCTTATTTCAACCTTGTTTACGAATTCCATTTAGACGTTGATTTTGCTAGAACCCGGATTTGTCATGATAGTAGTTTATTCTTCTTCAGAGGAAGACCTTTGCCGTTGTTGTTGTATATTGTGTTCTTACACAAATAGTAGAATGGGCCAGTGCCAATTAAAAAATAATTCTTTAACCACGAATAATTTGAAGGATATTTTCAATCCTAGTGCCATGAACTAAATGATTTTATTATGAAGCTACAATTCTTATTTCCGCATTCTGTCGAAGAATTGCAAGTTGTGAAAATTACTAAAAATGGCCATAAATATAAATATTTATCATAATGATTCCAAATGGAAAATCTAATAGTTGAATGGTTCAACAATTTAGTGATCAAGTTGATGATTCAGAAATCATGTATTTTGTTAGAAACTTGAAGTTCATAATCGAGTCACTTCTCGAATGTTTAATGTCAGAAGAACAATTAATTGTTGTTGTGCTTCGCACAGTTTTTCGATGCTATGCTCAAGGTCAAATACTTTTCAGATGTTATTAATATATGTAAATAATGTGTGTTGATTCAATGATAATTTTTTTTTTTTTTAGCGTATGGCTTTTAGTGCCGGGAGTGTCCGAGGACATGCTCGGCTCGCCAGGTTTGTAGCTGCTTCGAGACGGAAACCCAATGGGTGAGCTACAAGTACCGTTGGGGTCTGAACGAGGGAAGTTGGAATGTAAGGACGAGGAGTTGGAAGGTAGCGGCTGTGGCCTATAGTTAGGGACCAACCCCGGCATTTGCCTGGAAGGAAGATGGGAAACCACAGAAGACCATCTTCAAGGTTGCCGGCGGGGGGATTCGAACCTCCTCGCCTCCCGGATGTGAGCGACTGCCAGCAGTCATGCCGTAACCACCACGGCTAACTCACCCGGTTCAATGATAATAATATTTATCGACGATATATTTTTGAAACTGGAAAAATAAGTGAAAATTTAAAAATTCTATGAACATTTATTCTACGAGTGTTAATATCATGTAAATATTCAAACAGTGATCTACGATATTTCCAGTATAGACAATTAACTTAACTGAGCTGGAATTAATTATTAATAATTTTGGAACACAGTCTACAGGACTATTAATCGGACTTGTGTTTCCAAAAAAGATTGTCAAATGTGTTTGGAAAATTTCTGTATATTGTGTGTAAATGAGAGTGTGGATCGCCACACGTGGATGCTGCTGCTTTGAGCATCTTTGCAGTCAATTTTAACTTCAAAATAAACTGAGATAATTTTACCAGATGTGTCATACCCAATTGAATCTCCTTCTATCCTTATTGTTGCATTGAGCCAAAAATCAGTAAAGCCTTTTTTTCATTTGATGTCGTTTTTGCGATTAGCTTTAACCCATCTGGCGCCCCGGGATATTTTGATTCTCGTGCTGACTGATTATTGGTAAAATGCATATGTGGTCGTGCGGACTCCGGTCTAAACGGGCACATAAAATAAGATAGAGAGAGAAATGGCTTCGAACGTGGGTCTCGATTTAGACATGGTCAATCGCATGCCGATTTGAAATTGTGATAATTTTTATAGAAATATTTTGGGAGTTGAGAGATGTCTGGTTTGGATGAATAAATTAGTAGGAAACCCAATTAGTGGGGAAACTTAAAAATTTAACTGGTTAATAATTAGAATGGGTTTGATTATTATTGATAATGGCTTAACCATTAGGGCGTCAAGTAAATTCAGTAGTAAACGTTCGATGACTGGACATACACATTATTAGAATCCAGGTGGAGGATATTTGAGAACTTGCATATTTTTCTTGTGATATTGTGGTAAATGTAATTCGTAAAAGTAGAGAATTTTGTTTTTCCATCACGTCGACATTAGGATAAATCTCATTTTATTAGAGTGTTCCAATTAGCTATTCATATTTCTTGTTCTAGTTATAAGCTTGTGTTTGCCAATATTGTATACCCCTAAGTTTTGAATAATAATTGAAATTATGGAAGAAATGATGAGGATGATGAGGAGTTTGGAGGAGAGTTCAAAAGAGGCTGGACTGCGTGTAGCAGCCATTATGAAAGAAAATACTGAGGCTTTGGAAAGGAAACTTAAAGAAAATACTGATAAACTTAAAGAAAGTTTAAACGATAAACGTAAAGAAAATTCTGATTCTTTAGAAAGCAGGTTAAAAGATAACTTGAAGGAAAGTTTAGATGAAAAACTTAAAGAAAATTCTGATTCTTTAGAAAATAAACTTAAGGAAAATTCTGATTCTTTAGAAAGCAGGTTAAAAGATAATTTGAAAGAAAGTTTAGATGAAAAACTTAAAGAAAGTTCTGATTCTTTAAAAAGTAACTTGAAAGAAAATTTAAATAGAAAATTTAATTCAATGGAAAGTAAATTTAAAGAGAATTCTGAAATTTTGAAAATGTCACTTGAGAGTAAAATGAATAAATTATGCGAAAAAACACATGAGCTCGAAACTTCATTAGCTACTAACGCAAGTTTAATGGACGAAAAATTTCGCGATGCCGATCTTCGATCCCAAAGCTTAGCTGATAGGATAGAACATGGTCTTAGGAAAGTTGGTGAAGACATGATCGACCTAGAAGTCAGAGTAAAGAAGGAGAGTAATGAGATGGGAATTCTAGTTGTTCAACGTTTAACGGAACAATTCAAAGAACTTGTCATGGGAGAAATAAGAGAAGGTGTGATTAGTGAATTGCAAACTGAAATCAAAACCAAAGTTGTCAATGAAATTAAAGACACACTCAAGCTGGAGAATCAAGAGGGAATCAAGGAGATTAGGGAATCTTTGTCATCCCATATTGAAGTAATTGCCAAAGATATCCAAGCAACTCAGAAGGACATATCAGATATGACAGGGTCATTGAAAAGTCATGAGGCTGTTATGAACCAGATATCCACTGATGTTAAGGACAATTGTAAAGAAACTGAAGCAATTAAGAAAATGGCAGAAGAAAACCAGAAGGAACTTGAGGCTATGAAAACTCAAATCAAGGATGAGAAACAGTCTGATCATCTGTTGAAAATGCCAAATGTAAGGGGAAAGGAACAGATACAGATAAATCTAGGAGGAGTTAGAGACACGGATAGTCAAAGACAGGATGAGGTCAGGACAGTATTTCAATCCAACCCCATAACTGTATTTAAGAATGTAGAAGATAAGCCTTCTAAATTTTCTGGGCGAGATTCTGTGACACCCGTGGAATTTTTGAGAGAAGCAGGTGATTACCTGAAAGATTCCAAGATCCCTAAAGAAAGACAGATCCGAGTGATAGGGAAGTTTTTGGAAGGTCCTGCACTTCTTTGGTTTAGAGCTTTTAGATCCACTCTAACCACTTTTGAGGAGTTTTCTCGTGGGCTATTGAAAAAGTTTTGGTCCCCGGAAACCCAACAGCAAGTCAGAGCAGAGTTATATTCGAAGAGATTCTCGACGTCACAACCTACTCGATACTCTACGTACTTTTCTGGACAGCTGTCTAAACTTCAACATTTAGATCCGCCGATGCCAGATAACGAACTGATTACTGCATTGATACGTCAGTTTCCAGCAGACGTCCAGAGGACTTTGATCGCTGCTGATATCTATAATATGGAACAATTTGATGAAGTATTACAGAAGCTGGATCATACAAACGCTCAATTCTTCCATCAGAAGGGAGGAAAGAATAACAACACTGTGTATGCTGTTATGGCTGATAGTTATTCTCAAACACCTCGAGAGATTCGAGAGGGGCGAGAAGAGAAAACGCCGAGGGAAGATCCAAATAAGAGAGGATGGAACCAGTACAGTAACAGATACAGTTACAAGCCATATGCGAGACCGGATGGTGGAAATCGATACAATACTCGATGTAGAAGGCCACGAGATAGTCAAGGAAGGTACCAGGAAAGAAGATATTATGGTAGAAACAACTACAATAACAGAGGGAATGTGGATACTCGTCAGTCCAATGAAGAGTTCAACATGGAGACGAGGAAAAATTTGGAAGCAAGACACCAAGATAACTTGCAATTTTTGGAGCAGAGGCCCAATGAACCAGGTCCATCGGGAACACAACAATCCCGGGGGAATGGTAATGAAAAAAAAACAACTTCGAATTCACAGTAGAAGATAGAATTTTGAACACTTTCACTTCCAGAATTATTAAATGGCAAGCAGAGGATGATGACTTAATTCAACAGAATGACGAACGAAAAGAAATGGGTACCAGAATTAGAATGCCAATCATATCATGCGAAGTATTCGGTATGCCTGTCGATACTTTGATTGATACTGGGGCTATGCTTTGTCTTGTGAGTGAGAAACTTTATATTCTGTGGAAGCTCAAAGAGAATTTAGAGGAGATTCCAGTATCAGGAATTAAGATCCAAGGAATAATACCCAATAAAATATCTCTGTGTAAAACACAATTATACTTATGTATTACGATTGGAGGACATGATTTCCGACATGTGTTTGTTGTAATGAAGGACATGGCTTTTGACATGATATTGGGAGCAGATTTCATTCAGAAATATCAAGCAGTGATAGACATGAAGACAGAGACGATTAGATTCAAGAATACCGAAGAGATTAACTTCGAGGGAAAAGGAGAGGAAGACATCGAGGGAGATGCTCAATGGTCTCTGATTTTTCATGAAGCTGAAGGAAGAGAAGTCTACACTGAGGAGGAGTCCCCAGAGCTAGGAAAAATTTTGGAAGAGTATCACGATATTTTTGATATTAAACCTGGTGAAATTGAAAATTTTGAATATTGTGGAAGTAAACAACAATGGAAGCTATGAAGTAGCCAATACACGAACTGGTAACATCGTGGGAACTTATAATGCATCGAATTTGAAGATTTATTATTCAAGAACCAGATAATTTAATGTGTAGATAGGAAAAATAAAAATAAATCAATTTTTATTTTTTGCTAGGTGTGGGGCGGATGTGCCCAACTCTAGGAATGGGTATTCCAAGATTCAGACACCTAGATATCAAGGGAAAGACTGTAGCCGCTTTTGAAAGTTGAGATATTTTAATATCGCGCTACATTGCTTCTCGAAGCAATTGGAAAGAATTTACCGATACTTGGATGTCAAGTGACGTAGCGAGTAATAGCAGAGGTGGAGGCTATTTATTGATTAAATAGTTAACTATGGAGTAGAGACTTGAGACTGGGATCAGATTACTGGCACGGCCAAATGAAAGAGAATGCAATTAGTATCAAGTAAATCGGACCAGGGATTCAAGAGATATGAGGATTTCCAGATATCAGCCGATGCGGCCTGACCCTGAAAGTTTTGAATAAAAGCCAGCTGGTCGAAGCATCGATAGCTCATTCTAACACAAGCAGTTGCCTAGCAAGTTGCTACGACGCTGAGCCAAGGCACATGGTTGCCGGATCTACGCAGAAGTTCTTTTGAAAGTCGTGATAGTCACGAAAAGTGCTGCGCTACGAGTTGGAACTTAGTAAGTTTACGGCGAGGAGAATCACTGAGGTGATTGATTTTTCTACAGACATTGGTGGAAATATTTATATTTCTACAAGGACATATGCTAGACTTTGTCTAGAATTTAGTACTTTGTCACAGTCCAGTAATAACTTAATACTTGGATGTTTAAATCCATTTCAGTCAGTTTTCATTTTTGTAACTAGTTAACCACTTCGATCTATCAGTACACTGAAGACTAGTCTATAACGGTGGCGTTCATTAGTCTACGCAAGGGAAACTACAAGTTGCTTAGCGCATGGTAGATGGTGATATAATATACCATGACCAGGGAACGATCTTCAGAACAGCCGTTGATTGGTTAGACTGTCAGTGTTTTTCTTGTACTGATAAGATTACCGTGAGTTATGTTACAACTGACATATCTGACATATCTACATCTGACCCTATTTAAACAAACTGTTATGGCTTTGATAGAAGCCCATATTAAAATGGAACAACAGTTAATTCAAACGTCAAAAGATACTACCACTATGTCTGACTAGACGAATTGTGGGTATATAATGGCGGCGGATAGAAGGATTATACGTGCTTGTCCGATAGGGCATGTCTATGGATAAATCTGGTACAGACCAGGTTTACTACACTTCAAGACCATCAAGAAATGTAAGCCCCATTTGAATTATATTATGCCTAGCTAATTGGAACAAACTATTTTTCTGCAGATGACCAACACATTTATTTATTTTTCGTCGTATTTACATCTTGCAATGATTTACGCAAGACTTATTAGAGTTATTCTGAGTATTTTCAGCACTCAGAACAGTTTAGGATCGATGACCGAGCATTTCGAAGATTTATTTGAATTTTTCATATTTTAAGGAAACCACGGAAAACCGTCGATGTAAAGGTTGAGTTATTATTTTTGTTGAGGAATGGATATTTTTTCCATATTCGAAGGTTCGAACATGTGGATTCTCACATAATGAGATGATAATTAAACACATTTAAAATTATATAAATAATAATAATAATCCACTAATAATAATAATATTTTTTTTTATAATTTTTCTAAATAATTCTTGGATATTATATTTTATAATAATCATATGTATTGAGAGAGAGCCTATGAAGTAGTTTAATCATTTCTAGTTTGGAACAGGAGATTTTCCGAAGGAGAGTGGTTAACGCAAGCCCGCATTCAACCAACATTTCAGTTCTGGTTGAACAATTGATATTTGCATTGAGCAAAGTATATTTTTCAGAGGCATGAAACGGGAAGCAAATGATATTTGTATCAAATAGGATATTTTGTATTTATATAAAATCATGACGTAAATACACTCGAAAGTGAAATAAAGATTTTCATAAGTATGGTAAATTCACGGGTTGAACTGAATGGTAAAATAAAATAAACTTGTAAGTTTATTAATCTTCCAGTGTTGATAACAAGCAGAGGCTTGATTTATTGTATAAATTTTGGGAAGAAAATTTATATGTGTGGAGTAGTTGAAATGCCATTCCCAGGTGCGCATGTTTAAGTCGCAGGAATGAAGAGGTTTTTTCGAGCATCAATCAAATAGCAGGTTCGATGGCTCAGGTTTATAGTAGGAGTATTGGAACTACACATTTCGTCGGATGAATGACCCGAAGGTTATTTCTTGAAACCATCAGTTCTTATTTCAACCTTGTTTACGAATTCCATTTAGACTTTGATTTTGCTAGAACCCGGATTTGTCATGATAGTAGTTTATTCTTCTTCAGAGGAAGACCTTTGCCGTTGTTGTTGTATATTGTGTTCTTACACAAATAGTAGAATGGGCCAGTGCCAATTAAAAAATAATTCTTTAACCACGAATAATTTGAAGGATATTTTCAATCCTAGTGCCATGAACTAAATGATTTTATTATGAAGCTACAATTCTTATTTCCGCATTCTGTCGAAGAATTGCAAGTTGTGAAAATTACTAAAAATGGCCATAAATATAAATATTTTTCATAATGATTCCAAATGGAAAATCTAATAGTTGAATGGTTCAACAATTTAGTGATCAAGTTGATGATTCAGAAATCATGTATTTTGTTAGAAACTTGAAGTTCATAATCGAGTCACTTCTCGAATGTTTAATGTCAGAAGAACAATTAATTGTTGTTGTGCTTCGCACAGTTCTTCGATGCTATGCTCAAGGTCAAATACTTTTCAGATGTTATTAATATATGTAAATAATGTGTGTTGATTCAATGATAATAATATTTATCGACGATATATTTTTGAAACTGGAAAAATAAGTGAAAATTTAAAAATTCTATGAACATTTATTCTACGAGTGTTAATATCATGTAAATATTCAAACAGTGATCTACGATATTTCCAGTATAGACAATTAACTTTGAGCTGGAATTAATTATTAATAATTTTGGAACACAGTCTACAGGACTATTAATCGGACTTGTGTTTCCAAAAAAGATTGTCAAATGTGTTTGGAAAATTTCTGTATATTGTGTGTAAATGAGAGTGTGGATCGCCACACGTGGATGATGCTGCTTTGAGCATCTTTGCAGTCAATTTTAACTTCAAAATAAACTGAGATAATTTTACCAGATGTGTCATACCCAATTGAATCTCCTTCTATCCTTATTGTTGCATTGAGCCAAAAATCAGTAAAGCCTTTTTTTCATTTGATGTCGTTTTTGCGATTAGCTTTAACCCATCTGGCGCCCCGGGATATTTTGATTCTCGTGCTGACTGATTATTGGTAAAATGCATATGTGGTCGTGCGGACTCCGGTCTAAACGGGCACAATACAGTTTACTTTTTAAATATTTTTGATGGTATTTGGATCTTTGTAATGCTAATTAACATTAAAGTTTTATTTACAAGTATTGATTGATTGAGTGATGGGTTATTTTGTTTGTTTTAGTTGTGGTCATGTGCCATTAACATAGTGAACATACAGTGATCAAGCATACATTACGCTTTAAAGTAGCCTACTCTGTGCTCTTGTGCAACATTAATAACTTGCAATAAAACAGTTTTATCATAACATATGGCGTTAGTACTAAATACAACAAGTGAGCATGTTGGTTTACCACGTGGGTTAAATTTAAAATCAGAAAATGATCGTTGTTTAACATTTGAATCCTGGCCTGTAGGCTCTTTGTCGGCACATAAACTTGCTGGAGCTGGTTTCTATTACTTGGACCGAGAAGATGTTGTGCGCTGTGTGTTTTGTCGTATTGAACTTTCAAATTGGGAAGTAGGGGATGATCCCTTTAGAGACCATTTGCGATGGTATCCTTGTTGTCTTTACATGCTTGGAAAACAAGGGGTAACATACCAGTGTATCCATTTTACCGAACCACAAGGCTGGACGTAACTTTTTATTAAACAAAAATATTTTTCTTTTTGCCAGCCTTCCACCGCCATTCATCTGTGGCGTCATAGCCAGCCTCAAAGCAAGTCACAACTTGCGTAACATTAGTTTAGGTGAAGTTAGGTAAAATTAGGTGAGCTGAGGTTAAGTTAGGTTAGCTATCTCAATCTCACTCCTAGCCAATGATTAAACTTAAAGTACTGTAGAATTCTTTGAATCTGCTTCGTGTAATTATTATTCTGGACAGTTCTTTGGAAATTCCACCTTCAAAAATATCAATACACTTCAATTTATTTAACCTTGTATTATTATTATTCTTCTTCCTTCTTCGATGCGGCCAACTAGGGACCACGTCAGTTCAACTGTCTCTTCTTCCGAGCTCTAACTACCACCCAGAGTTCCCGCATTCGTATTCGGTGTTGTTCTTTTCTCTCTTGGGACCAAGCCTTCCCTGTCTTCAGCTTCGGCTTTTCCTGGAAACCTTTGTGCGTACGTAGTTTTTCCTGAAGTGGAACACGTTCCCGGATATCCTTAGGGGAAATTTCCATTTCACGTAGATCTTTCTCAACTTCCGTAAACCATGCCCCTTTGGTTTTCTTATCTTGGAAGTAGGTCAATATCCGTTTTGATATCATGCCTGGGCTCTTTCGTGTCACGTAGCTATAAAAGGCAATCCTTCTTTTTCGAATCGTGTCACTGATCTTCTCCACGTGCTTGTACAATTCGTGGTTGTGGCGCCTTCCGTACTCGCTGTTTTCTTTGATGGGACCCAGGATTTTCCTCAAAATCTTCCTTTCTTTAGCCTCTAGTTTCTCCATCAGACCTTTCTTGTTCATTATTAGAGTCTCAGCCGCATACAGAGCCTCTGGTCGAATAACAGTGCAGTAATGTCTAATTTTGGCGTTTAAGGATATCGATCTCTTATTGTAGATGTCTTTAGTCAGGTTGTATGCCATTTCCATTTTATTAATGCGTGACATGAAGGCTTCCTTCTCTGATAGGTTAGGCTCTATCCATTCACTGAGGTATTTAAACTTTTCTGCCTTCTGAACTTTTCCTAGTCCGACCTCCAGTTCCCTGGGCGCTGACTTTATATTTGTCATGAATTGTGTCTTCTCAAAGGAGATTTGAAGCCCAGCCTTCAGTGCTTGATTTTTCAGCTGGTTATGTTGTTCTTCTGCCATATCAATGGAATTTGAAAAGATCACTAGATCATCTGCAAAGGCTAGACAGTCGATTGTAAGATTCATATACTTGTACCCTAGCCTTACGCCATTTTCTACCCTTGAATTTTTCATTTCCTTCCGCCATTCTCGGATGACCTTTTCCAAAACACAATTGAAGAGAAGCAGTGATAGCCCGTCTCCTTGCCTCACTCCTGTCCTGATTTCAGAGGCATCAGACATCTCTCCTCTGAACTTCATTTTGGAGGTGGTATTGGTCAGGGTTTGCTGAATAATTGATTGTGTCTTGTTATCTAAGCCAAACTCTTCAAGGATTTGCAATAGGGTGGTTCGATCAATTGAGTCGTACGCTTTCCTAAAATCAACAAAGGTCATCACGAATTCCCTGTTCCTGAGTTTCAGATATGAAAGGATGGACTTCAGATTCATAATCTGCTCAGCACATGATCGTCCCTTTCTGAAGCCCCCTTGGTATTCCCTCAGTTGTGGATCGATTTGTTGTTCTGCCCTATTCTGCAGAGCTTTTGAGAGGATCTTGTAAGTTATTGATAGAAGAGAGATGCCACGGTAATTGTTCACATCGGGTTTCTCCCCTTTTTTATGTAGTGGATGAATTACGGCAGAGGTCCATCCACTTGGGCGTTTATCGCTCTCCCAGATCTCTTGAGTAATTGCAACAAGCTTGTCAACTGCTTTTTCCCCTGCATGTTTCCACAGTTCAGCAATTATCAAATCTTCACCCGGTGCCTTTTTGTCCTTCAGCTCTTGGATGATCTTCGTGATTTCAGCCTTCGTAGGAGGGGACGTATCAGGGTGGATGTTTGGATTTATTTCATAAACGAAAGGGGTCTCAGGAGCCTCACAGTTGAGGAGGTTTTCAAAATAACTTGCTAGAATCTGACAATCATCCTTATCATTGTGAGCTAATTTCCCGTTGGAATCTTTAAACTGTAGACTTGGGGGGTTGTATTTGTTCAGACTGTGCTTGAAGGTTTTATAGAAGTTACATGTGTTATTTTTCTGGAAGTCTTGCTCAATCTGTACCAACAGTTCCTTATTAAACATACGTTTCACGCCACGGATTGTTTTTGATGCAGATTTTCTCGCGTTTAGGAAGTTGACCCTGTTCTCTTCATTTTTGTGACAGTTCCATTTCTGCCACGCAACCTGGCTTAGCTGAGCTGCTGTATCACATTCATGATCCCACCAAAGATGCTTTCTTGATTTTGTGAGTGGGACAGTCTCCTTTGCTGTTCTGACTATAGCCTCTTGTAATTGTTCCCAATTCTCTGGATTTAATGTTTCCAACATGTGGGTGAATTCTTGGTTGCTCCTTAGCTTGTCTCTGTCAAACTTATCAGTTTTTCTTGGAGTAATCTTATTATTTCTTGGAATTAGTCTAACTTTGATCTGCGATAGGTAGTGATCCGAGTGTAAGTTGCCACATCTCAGAACCTTTACGTTCTGGATCTCTCGTAGCGCTTTCCGTGCAATGGCGACATGATCAATTTGGAATTCAGCAAGGTTGGAGTTTGGAAAAATCCAGGTCTTGTGCTTTCTGGGTAGGTGTTTGAATTATTATTATTACCCAGATTAGTGTAATAAAATTTAATTCATGTGTATTGGTTGATATGAAAGTCACAACAACCATTCATGGTTGCTCCCACTTTGTGCTCTCACTTTTTGCTCCCGCGTTTACTCCCATATTTGCTGCCATATTTGCTCCCACATTTGCTCCCACATTTGCTCCCACGTTTGCCGCCACTTTTTGCTCCCAATTTCTTTTCTCCCACTTTTTGTTCCCACATTTACTTCAAAATTTGCTCCCACATTTGCTCCCTCTTTGTGCTCCCACATTTTTGCTACCACATTTGCTCCCACTTTTTGCTCCCACATTTTTACGCCCACGTTTTTTGCTCCCACTTGTTGCTCCCCCATTTGCTCCCACTTTTGCTCCCACTTTCAAGTTAAGTTAAGTTAATTAAGTATAGGTTAGGTTAGGTGAAGTTGGGTAAAGTTAGGTTAGGTTAGGTGAAGTTAGGTTAGGTTAGGTAAAGTTAGGTTAGGTTAGGTTAGGTGAAGTTAGGTGAAGTTTGGTTAGGTTAGGTTAGGTTAGGTGAAGTTAGGTTTGGTTAGGTTAAGTTAGGTTAAGTTAGGTTAGGTTATAACTAAGTTTATTATTTATGCTCCCACATTTGCTCCCTCTTTTCGCTTCCACTTTTTCTGACACATTTGCTCCCACTTTTTTTTGCTTCCCACATTTACTTCCACTTTTTTCCTCACACATTTGCTCCCTCTTTTAGCTACCACATTTACTCCCACTTTCAAGTTAGGTTAGGTTAGGTGAACTTAAGTTAGGTTAAGTTAGGTTAGGTTAGGTGAGGTTAGGTGAAGTTAGGTTAGGTTATAACTGAGTTTATCATTTGTGCTCCCAGTTTTTGCTTTCATATTTGCTCCCACTTCTTTTTGCTCCCACTTTTTGCATCTCTTTTTGCCCCCACTTTATGCTTCCACAGTTTTGCTCTCAGATTTTTCTACCACTTTTTTCTGCCACTTTATGTTCCCACTTTATGCTCACATATATGCTCCCATTTTTGCCTCCACATTTGCACTCATATATGTTCCCACATTAAACTATTGTTCTTATTGCCAAGCTGTCTTTACTAGAGCTTAGTCTATGCTTGACAGTTGACATGGAAGTATCAATGACTAGGTATGGTAAGCCTTATGCATATTATGAAGGATATTCATATATTGTGAAACGAACCAATAAAAATGGAAATGTTATTTCGCATTGTTCAAAACAACGTTAAAACAATGTCACGGTACCTAAAAAGTAAAAATAGTGCGGTGTTAAGTGGCAGTGATCATCAATGTAGTGCTCGAAACGAACTACTCTTGCTTTTTACAGAAAATCATGAGAATGCTAAAAAGCAAGTGCAAGAAAACAATACTGCTGCTCAAGATAGTTCAACGTTCAAAAATCCTTAACATTATCAAAAGCCACGCAGACTCTACACGAGGACACTGTAGAGGAAGAGCATGAGGAACAGGAAGATTTGACTGGTTTTAATGATGTTGAGAATAATAATGAGGATGATAATTGTGATTATAATAATAGTGATATAGATCATGCTGCTTATGATTATGATAGTGATAATGATAAAAAACGAGACAATGACGTTTTCGTGCCTATTGTTCACCGTGGAAAAAATTATCTACACCAAGCTTTGTTTTTAAAACTATAGCATACTATCGTAGAGGCAAAGACTCGTGTTAAGTGTGCATTTATTGTCATAATCATGTATACTCTGCAATGTTAAATATTCAAACTTTGTAGAATATAAAACAGCATTGTACCATCATTTACATTTATTTACAAACTAAATATACATTTTTTTGGTTCCATGATAATATTTTTAAAGACAGTACTAAAAACTAAAACATTATTATTCTATACACAAATTCTTTTCTTTTTTTCTTTCAGTCTATTGTTATCACTTATATTTTCCTTTATTATTTCACATTTGTTTTTTTATTTAATTAATACAAACCATGCGCCTATTGTTTTAAAACCTTCATAAATTAAGTGTACAGGTTGTACAGCATTATTCACTTCATCAAAAACACTCTCCGATATATCATTATACCGTGTAGGCAGAAATGTCTCAAAGTTTCCACATACACAAAGTACACGATCACCATATGCTGTTTTCAATTTCCGAATCTTGATAATGCCGAATGGAATATGCGTTGGCAATTCGCTGAGCTTCTTTGTCTCTAAGCCACATGCTTGTCCCACGGCATTCAAAGCATTCATTGCAGTAGTCTATAAACAAAACAAAAGCATATCTATCACACACTACAACAGCTTGTAATAATATTGTGCATATAGGTATTTTGCACTATGCATTGCTAATAAAGTATACTATTCATGCAACAAATGCCCTAACTATATCAGATAATACTTTTCTGCATATAGCACAAGTGTTAAGAGCTAATGCACTCTTGACATAGGCTATCAAGTGTCCACAAGGCAAAAATACAACACCTAGTTCTTCTTGATAACAAATTTTACATAATTGTTGCTCACACTTTTGTATTTGTTGGTCAGACAAATCTTTTTTTATTCATCCTCATGTATTTGTACCGCGTGTTCTAACTCTAAAGGCACTTTTATCTCTTGTTCTGCAATCACGGTTTGTTCACAAATAGTGTTCACAAATTCCTGACCTTAAAGCAACACCATGTATCTACAGTTAGGTAACCTACGAGCGTGTTTCACAAAAGGTTCATCAGTCATCTGTCAATCCTTTAAAGCAAATCCACAAAGAAAAGATATTGTTTAATCCCCTTCACCAATATAAAAAAAATCCAGCTTCACTTAGCTCTTTGTAAGGTGTTTTAATATTAATGTCCAAACATTTTTATAAGATTCTAAACGTTTTTCAACAGAGCTGTACTCTGGGTGTGCTAGTGCTTTACTATTTCAAACTCCCAATTTTTCGAAAGCACATGCCAATTTAACACTGTCTATGGCAAATGGACCACATATACCTACACTACCGTTGGCTGGTAATACATCATTATTATTATTTATTTGTGATTCATCAACGTAAGTAGTAGTGAATGGCCTTGTGGTTTGGTAAAATCGATACACTGGTATGTTGTTGTTTGAGTTGTTTGAGTCATCAGTCTTTTGACTGGTTTGATGCAGCGCTCCATGCCTCCCTGTCCTGAGGTAATCGTTTCATCTCTACATAGCTACCACACCCTACATCCGAGGCAATCTGTTTAACATAATCTAACCTTGGCCTACACCTACAGTTCTTTTCCTCGACCCTTCCTTCCATAACTAAGCTTGCTAATCCTGGGTGTCTTAGTATGTGTCCTACCAACCTATCTCTTCTCTTCATTCCACAGCTCTACTGTATACGTCCGTTTGCTAAAACGGCAAGTGCATTACTATCGCAATCATCAGTCTGCACAGCAACAGAGAGAGTTATATTTTCTCAGCATTTTGACCATGAACTGTTGTCTGTCTCTCACATGTTCCCACGCCTCGAAACATTCCTCAAGCGCGATAAGATTCGCATATCTTGCACTAGTTTCATGATTGTAATAAAGAAACAAAACGGCTGCCTCTTAGGACTGTCTAGGAGCCAAAATGGCGGTCTCTGTTTAAACGCCAGACCTGCTAGCCTCTACCAGGCAAGTAAGCTGATATCGCACTTCCTGCCCACGTAGACATTTCTGTCTTATCAGCAGTCGCTCTCACCAAACCGCCAAGCCACTGCATTCAGTGTCCAGCAAGAAGGACTATGTGTGTTAGCATTGAAAACTTGTGTGTCTTTTTATTATTCTTAAACATTTTACTGTAATAATAATTACTAGCAAGCGGCCATCCTCAATACGTAATCATGTTAATCACATTCTTTCGCCACGTCCAAGAATCACTTGGTCATATCCTACAACCGTCTGCTGGGTCAGAGAGCGGTCTCGCTCATCACCGTTGACTAAAACGTTAAAGATCCCCTTCAGAGTTAAAAAAATCCTAGCACACTTAACACATTTTCAAATATTCGCCTCCATCCGTCATAGGAAATATCACAAAACCAACCGTAATAAGCCGCCCCGCCATCCCGCCAAAATAGCAATTCATGTCTCCCTGCACGGTCACCGTGGTAGACAACAGGCTCGTTGAGACACATTACAGCAGTATCACCTCTCTCAACAACCACTCTTAATGAAAATTTAAACAGGTAAAAAAATATTTATTTCCAACATTCAAACGTCCCACTTTCATTCACCTCATACCATTATGAATTTGTCAGGTTACTAATGACCCGTTTACTAACATGTTTAAAGATCCTCTTTACGAATTTTGAAATATTCGCCTGTATTCATTCGTCATAGTAAATATCTGAAAAAGCGACCCCTCGCTCTGTCGCCCCCTGGAAATAGCCATTTGCTGTATTCAGCATGGCCTCGTTCTCATACGCCACAGCGGTATCGTCTCTCTATCTACGACAACTTTTCATTGAAAAAAATATATAAAAAACAGGTAAAAAGTATTTAAAATGCACAGTATTTTATCCTATTGACTTGAAATGTATTTTGTGGGTACAAGGGATTGGGACCTTCAATTTATGTCAAACAAACTTTTTTGTAGACCTCACCGTTTCCAAAATATAAGAATGTCAAAAAATGAACATTTTTTTGAAAAAATAAAAAATTAAAAAGTTTTATTATAAAAACTTAAGGTCATAGAGAGCGTTCGTTTCAACCATGGCACAACGTTCTACCATGTTTGGTTTTCAAACTATCACCTACTTTAAAAAACAAAAATTTGCAAAAATTAAAAAAAAAATATATAATGTGTGGTCCATAGCAAAGAGGACGTCCTTGGACCCCTCTTACATGCCTCTGGCATGATTGGTTCGCGAGATATAACAAAAAGTCTAAAATCACGTTTTTTACCCCAAAAAAACATTTTGTCATCTTTTCAACACTTACATCCCCGTAAAGAGCACAACGAGACGATAAAACCAAACCAAGCACGCCCTCCTACCATCACTCCTTCCGTCCCAAGGCCGCCAGGGGCTCACAACTTCATAAATAAAGCAGAATTCTCGTTCTAGCACTACTACAACTTTTTTACATTTTTGTCCTAGAGACTTGAAATTTATATTGGGATTAGAGGGGAAAGGGACCTTTCATTTAAGTCAAACAAACTTTGTTGTAAACTTACTAGTTTCCAAAATATAAGAATTTCAAATTTGGACAGCCTTAAAAATATATTATAAAAATAAAGGTCATAGAGATCGTTCGCTTCAACCATGGTACAATATCTATCATGTTTGGTTTTCAAACTATCGCATACTTTTAAAAACAAAAATTTTCTATTTTTTTTTAAATATAAGTGGTCCATAGCAAATCCCCCGTCAGCTTGAATCCAACGACACCTCATTCGTGAAACTCCGACCATGGGTTCGAGAGATGTCGGCTCGCATTGGGAGTAGTTTTGGAGGGGAGCAGAATCCCTACTGATAACCTATTATTTTTGTTTTACATTTATTTATTTATTTATTTTCATCATGAATTCTCATTATTGATTAATATTGTGATTATTGTAAAGATATTAATCATTTCCTTTCCTTTAGGTTGTGAAAAAGAGACCCAGGATGAGAACGGTGAATCTAGTGGAATTCATTCACAAGAGTTAGTTGATAACTTTGTCTAATGTTGGGTAGGAACTAGTCTTGGGTATTCTATTAGATATCTCTGTTATTGAATATCTAAGATATTTTTGAACGTGTTAAGTACTTTGTCATCATTCCTACTTAGTTGTTGTTTTTTTCTATTTATTTATTATCATCCAATTTCAAGGACGGAGGTATTATTCTTACTGGTCCTCAGGTTTAAGGATAACGCCCCTTAAATAGTCACACTCCTGACCTCTCAATTGCTTGCAGACTACACTTGTAGCAGAGGTATCTGTCCATGAGTATCACATCCAGTGTTTTTACAAAACAAGCCGGTGTACTGAACATGTATCACCTGATGAATATTGTTGTGCTGGAAACCATATTTCAGTATTGCCTTCGCAATCGAAGTTTAATATTATTCAGTCGGTCCCAAACAAGGAAAGCTCATCCCGAAGTATTTCCCTTCAAATAACTACTAATAAATTACGTCCTCGGGAATAATTATCCCATACAAATTTAACTAACCTCATGTTATAGATTACACACGAGGTGGGTCCCTTAATGGACAATTAATGCCGGAAGCAAGGCTCAAACAGGCCATTATACCAATTTTGCATTCACTTAATCAATTAGAACATACTGTATATAGTTCAATGCCCTATACAAGGAATTGAGCAACGTCTACATAAAGCCTTCACATCAATCAGAGAAGATTCACAGTAATTCAAACCAATGGTAATTCACTAGTGTAAAGAGCGAAAAGAAAGTTCCTGCACAGAACATTCAGTGAATGCTTTCGACGTCTTAGCCGACGGATCTTCAATTGATTAACATAGCTGGTTTATAGCATGGCGACAAAGGTTTGTTATATCCCAAGAAATCTATGTCTGCACCACCTACCATCGCATTTCTTCAAAGACGTCCGCTAACAAAAACAAGAATCAAGATAAGAATTGTAAGTTTAGAGCTTGGGTTTAGCCACAATCTCCGGCCCTGCTTGTGTAGTCGTCATTAGAGGAACATCTGACTGTGGCAGAGGTCGTAATCAACTGAGATCGTCGCGTAGGCTGCAAGTGGAGAAGAAGTGTAAAACGTTCAGCTTGATGCATTCACATTAGACATGAAATGGAAAGTTCATTATTGACATCACACACACGCACAGACCCAGCTGCACGCGGATGCATGACCTTGATGTTACCAAGTCCCCAAATGAATCAACACCCACTTCATTACATATTAGCATTAGTCAATATGGATAAAACTGTTACCAATTTAAAATAGTTAAAGTATATGCATTTTGTCTTTAACATTGTCAGTTGTACCCCGCCCAGTCTTAGGGCGAATTCATGTTCACCGACTGAAGAGCTACAACTTACAGTTTGTATAAACAACTCTGAAAAT
This sequence comes from Meconema thalassinum, assembly GCA_946902985.2. Classification (NCBI taxonomy): domain Eukaryota; kingdom Metazoa; phylum Arthropoda; class Insecta; order Orthoptera; family Tettigoniidae; genus Meconema; species Meconema thalassinum. Next base: position 258,369,402 of record OX336395.1, on the reverse strand, counting down.
ATGGCTTCAAAACTTTACATTTTCTTGAACCTTTCAAGCTCGTATGTTGGGAATGTTCTGACATCTGAAATTCATTATTATTACTCCAAGATTAGCAAGTTTTAATGGCAGCTAGCGATTCTCAAACAATGTCTACATACACTTTAGAGAATCAGGACATTTTATGTGGCATTGAGGGATGTAGTAGTGAGAGTAAGCAATTAATATAGTATAGTACCGATGGTGGATTTCAATGTTAGGATAAGAAATAGGACTGAGAGTTATGAAAAGGTAATTGAGGGTGAGGCTAGAGAACCTATCACCAATGCTAGGATAGCTTAGGATTAGTTGTTCACAGCGTATTATTATTAGTATTAATATCATTGTTATGCAATATTTGATGTTATTAATAGTAAAGGACATTTTGAGATCTGTGCTATTTTGGTAACCATATAGATCTATTTAACTCGCGTATGTACTATATCACTTTTGAACAAGTTTGATTAAGTAACTTTTTAAGTTATTTTTCTTTTGGTGGCATTGATTTTTAAAAAGCAAACTGACACTTAAAACGATAGAAGATAAAACATTTTGAACGAAATTTAGTAACTTAAGGGGCCATTTGAACAACATAGCGATTTCGTATTACTTCGTGAATGATAGACGTACCGTGCTAACTTTCAATAGAAGTCTCTACTGAACTTAAATGCTTAGACTAAGATGACGAACACATTTGCATCTATGGTAACGACTGGATATCTCTTGCGGTTTCTTTTGTTCACGCTAATCTCACATAGACAGCCATCCATAAAACATATTAATAATAATAATAATAGAAGCCGTACGATGAAGTACCTAAAAAAAGGATGCAGAGTATCCTGTAAGACCGGTATTAAACTAACAAAGAAATTTGTCAAATATCTTTGATACAAGATATGACAGTGTAATGGAGAAATCTTCTTTAAAAGATGATTTTATAAAATTTCTTTTATAAAAGGTATGAGCATTCAAAACAAAATGGCGGATCACAGCTGCTGGAATATTACCACAACAAACAAACATGCTCATATTAGAGGGCGAAATGCATGAAATGTTACATAATAAATGGTATATAGTACGTGAAAACATAAATAAAAGATAGAAAATGTAGGTGAAGTTAGCAGAGGCTATAAGGGCTGTACATTAAGGTCGCATATTCTAGGATAGAAGAATTAAATAGTTTAATAGGTTGGAAACAGACATGAATTATTGTGTATTTTATATTCGACGATGTCCAAATGTAAATATTATATGTCAGAAAACTGTACTATAATGAGGCTCATTATGGGACAGCTTCTTCCACCAATAAGAGCACAAGAAACAGTTAATGGACCAATTAGGTAAGGAGAGCATCGCACCTTCGCTGAGTTTCAAGGCCTTCTAATTTAAATTTCGCTGCGTGGCCTAGTGTCATAGTGGGGTAATCGAGGATGCCATGGTCAAATACAAGGTATTCTCTGCGTCCAATGTGCTCTGATCAGTATATAAACCTGGCAAAATCTCGACAAATATTTATGAATATTCATGATAGAATATAAAATAGTTAGAATAATTATCGTCGAACATAAACAGTCATATGCAACTCACCTATAATAATAATAACGTATGGCCTCGGGTGCCTGGTGCAAGCTTTGTTAACTGACACCCAGAGGGTAGCTTGCATGTCGAATTTCGTCGTTCCTTTGAACGCTATGAAAGTCAAGGAGGTTAGATATCTAAACTCCTTGACACTACAGCGCTTTCAAGTAGAGAATGGAGGAACTTTGTGTTGGCGGAAAATCCCGAGATTAATTTTGCCATTGAACACGGCCTACTGAATTCAAATGGGTTCTTTAACATGCCAACAACGTATGACATGAGTATCGTGATTTTTGTCGCCTTCAAAAAATCACTTACCATGGCCAGAGGCGAACCTGCATTTTTGGGGTTGGTAGTCCGACACTATAACCACTCACCCACCGTGGCAAGCAACTCGCCTATAATGGTAATTAAGACACTCGTATGGAAATTATAAAACTCGCATACGATCGTTTTATAAACATACTCGTGTCTAAATTATTGCCATTATAGGCTCGTTGCATAATGTACTATTATATTACAATATTTATATTATAAATCGACAATTACACTTATGGTATCGCAAGTGAGTGTAAATAAGCACTCTATCTTTACTGGCTTGTAATACATATAACCCATTGCGTCGGTGAAGTTTTAAGTTGGCGGAATGAGTAGAGCGCTCGACTCCTGTGTGATATGACCAAGAATCAAATCCCACCTACCGCTTAATCTTTTACTTCGTATGTTTCAATTCTCTTTGCTCGGGCATTGGTGGTTCAGAACGTCATCATCGTTGTTGATTTCTTCATAATTATTACAAATTAGATATTAAAAGTCTTGTATCGCAGCTCGTTCACCATGATTTTACTCGTATAAATATCATCCTTGTGACATGAGCGGCCCGTGGTTTAACCCATAGACGTTCACTTTATCTTTCCGTATCTCTTATATACCGGTATTGCCACCACAGAATTTTAGTACCGTAATACAGTTAAGTGAACAAGGAACTGTCCTTCATCCATTTTTCTGACTTTGATAAAATATTTGATGTAGTGTAATGTAGTGATGATTGCTTTCTATAACTTATATAGGTTCAGTCTTATTAAAAACTAGCAGAAGTACCCGTTCTTCGAACGGTGTTATATATTAACACCAGACATTATCAATTGAGCTACTGTTGCAATGGTTAGCGGTTTGTCATTCCTTCATAAGTTTATCAGAACGAAGTTATTTTTCTGGGAATATCACACACACTGTTAATTTAAGGGCCTTAAAATGTGATTTTCGGAGACCCCTTATAGACTCGCGAATTTTGTGTCTCACAGTGAGAAGCGCAACATATGCTTTGATCGTTCTTCTAGGATAATTTTTACATTTCGCCTATTTTAGCATGTATTTTGAGAAGTTTTTCCCTATATCCACCCTTCTACTGTATGAAAAGTCCGGTGAGGAGTTTTATAAATGATTGGTGTATTGACTCATGTTTACCATACCTAATTTTACGATTCACCAAGCATCCGAACACGATTTATAGGCGTACATAAAGATACACAGAAAGGCAGACAGACAATTCTATTGTCTACAACATATCACACAGATATCCAAATATGGGTATATCTACCACACAGTATCAAACAAAATCATCCTTACAATGAACCCGTATGTCGACAAAAAAAAAGATTAGTTAAAATGTGCTTTCAAACTAAATTCACCTAACGTGTACTTCATGACGTGAAATAGATTTGAAAGCCTTGTAGACGAAACGCAATACACCTCACATAAAAAATTACCCTCTACGTTGTGTTAGATCCCCATACACAGGAAGACCTCTTTCATAAATTATAAAGGCATGTGGTGCATGAAAATTCAGGTTCTTTAGCCTCAAATGGCCCAAATTCCTAAGAGCTGCAAAAAATGCTGATTCAATTCAGGAATATTTGAAAATAATGTTGCTGTTTGGAGATATAATAGAATTTCTGTACTATATGTCACACGTGAAATTGCATGAAAAAATTCTAGGTACCCCTTGACCCCCTTAATTGCATTGACGAATTATACAGTCTACGTTGGTTCCGTGATAACCTTATACCATTTGCAAACTTTCACAGAAATGTAATAAATGGAGTAGCCTAATTATAATATCGTATGGCCTCGAGTGCCGGGTGCAAGCTTCGTAATTTGACACCCAGAGGGTAGCTTGCTTGTCGAAATTTCGTTGTTCCTTGAATCACTATGAAAGTCAAGGAGGGTAGATATCTAAGCTCCTTGTACACTATAGCGCTTTCTAGTAGAGAAATGAGGAACTTTGTGTTGGCGGAAACTCCTGAGATTAATTTTGCCATTATGAACACGGCCTACTGAATTCAAATGGGTTCTTTGACATGCCAACATCGTATGACATGCGAGTCATATTTTTGCCGCCTTTCAAAAATCACTTACCATGGCCAGGAGTGAACCTGCAATCTTGGGGTTAGTAGACCGACACCCTATCCACTCACCCACCGTGGCAAGATATAAATGGAGTGACATTGCTTCTTACAGAAATAGATGGAAAGTTGGATGCCACCCCTTGAGATAATGTTGTCATGGTTACCGATTTGCATTCCTTCATTAGTTTGTTAAATTAAATTAAATTAGTTTTCTGGGAATATTTCAGATACTGTTGGTTTTAGAGCCTTATAATATAGTTTTCGAGGACCCTTTAGGGCCCCCAAGTTTTGTTTCTGGCACCGAGGGGCTTTGTCTCCTCGTTGTACGCCATAATATAATACTATTAATAATAATATAATATAGGGATAGGAATATAATAGACCTGCCGTACCACACCCGTAGGTGTAAATCGCGTGAAAAAATTCTAGTGTACCCCTTGACCCCCTTAAGCGCATTATACGTATTGATGAATTTTACAGCTTAATTTCTTTCCGTGATAACCCTCTAGCCGTTTGCAAACTTTCACACCAATGTAATTAATGGAATTGCATTGCGTCTTACAGCAATAGATGGACATCTGAGAATCTGTTGCTATGGTTACCGGCTTGAATTCGTTCATTAGTTTCTTCTTCTTGTTTCGAATGGGCCTACTTTGGACCACGCTTGTTCAACTGTTGAGCTTTGATCTTTGCCCAGTGTTGTCGCATTTTCTGCCGGTGTAACTCCTTCCTTTCATCTGTCCAAGGGGTACCTTTCTTCCGGGGTTTTTCCTGAAATCCATGGACTTCCTTCAGGGCATGTCTCACAGATTGCCTGTCTTGAAGATCTGATGTTCCCAGTTCATTAATGTCTTTCTCAGTTTCTGTCAGCCAAGTGGTACGAACCTTCTTGTTCTGCCAGAAAGTGAACAGCCTATTGGTCAGTCTTTTGGGAGGCAATCTTGCCACATGACCATAGAATGCTACTCTCCTTTTCCTAGCACAGTCAGAGAGCCTTTCTATATGTTCGTAGAGCTCGGAATTGTGCCGCCTACGGTATTCCTCATCTTCCTTTACCGGACCTAGGATCTTCCTGAGAATTCTCCTCTCTCTGACTTCCATTTTCTCCATCAGACCACTTCGGTTCAATGAGAGACACTCCATGGCATACAGGGCTTCTGGTCGTATGACTGAGGTGTAGTGCTTCAGTTTCAGGTTGCGTGACAGGCATTTCTTGTTGTAGATGTTCTTTGTCAGTCGATAAGCCAGTTCCAGCTTGTTGACTCTCATGGATAATGATGCTCTTTCTGATAAGTTGGGTTCAATCCATTCGCCGAGATACTTAAATTTCTCAATCCTCTTGATTTTTCCCTGTTCTAGTAGCATCTCTCTGTTAGCTTCTTTGATGTTGGTGAAGAATTCTGTTTTTTCCAGCGACACTTGAAGACCCACTTTGGCTGCCTGTCTTCTGAGGCAATTGACCTGCATTGTTGCTGTATCCAGAGAATCGGCAATAAGTGCCATGTCGTCAGCAAAGGCCAGGCAATCTACAACCAGTCCTTCCTTCCTACGCCCCAGGTATATCCCACTCTGGACACCCATATTGGTCAGTTCCTTGCGCCATTCTCTCACAACCTTTTCAAGGACACAGTTGAAAAGAAGTGGAGAAAGTCCATCCCCTTGTCTCACCCCTGCTTTTATCTCGAAGCTTGCTGAGACCTCGCCTCTAAATTTAACCTTGGAATGGGTATTGGTCAAGGTTTCTAGAATGAGTTTGCGGGTTTTGTTGTCTAACCCTAGTTCTTGGAGAATTCTATTAAGTGTTTCCCTATCAACAGAGTCGTAGGCCTTCCTAAAATCAACAAAGGTGACAACCACCTTGCGGTTTCTCAATTTGGAGTATGCAAGTACAGTTTTCAGGTTGAGGATCTGTTCAGCACAGGATCGGCCCTTCCTGAAGCCTCCCTGATATTCTCCGAGTTGACTGTCCAGTTGACTTTCTGCCCGTGTTAGTAATGCCTTGGAGAAAATCTTGTATGTTACCGGGACGAGAGAAATCCCACGGTAGTTGTTTAGGTCAGTAAAATCTCCTTTCTTGTGGAGGGGATGGATCAGAGCTGAGGTCCAGTCAGGTGGTAATTTCTCTGTTTCCCAGATGTTCTGTATGATCTCGGTGAGTTTGCACACAGCATTGCTTCCAGCACATTTCCAGAGTTCACCAACAATGGAGTCCTCTCCAGCTGCCTTGTTGTTCTTAAGAAGTTGAATGATTTCACGAACTTCTTCCAGTGAAGGAGGCAGCGAGTCCGGGTTTGGTGTTGTTTGTATGTAGTCAAAGTCTTCGCTGGGTGGAACACAGTTGAGCAAGTTCTTAAAGTACTGAGCTAAGAGGCGACAGTTGTCCTTGTCGTTAAAAGTCAGTTTGCCCTGTGAGTCTTTGAAGTGGAGACTTGGTGGAGTGTATTTTCCGAGTGACTGCTTGAATGTTTTGTAAAAGTCTCTGGTGTTATTTTTAGCGAAGTTCTCTTCGATTTGGGTTAGTTGGTTGCGTGTGAAGGCCCGTTTGGTTCCTCGGATTATCTTGGTTGTAAGCTTCCTTTGTTCCAAGTAGTTCTCCCAATTTTCCTTAGTCTTTTTAGAGTTCCATTTCATCCAGGCTGTCTGTCTTTGAGCTATTGTGTTGTCACAGTCTTCAGTCCACCACGGATGTTTCTTTCTTCTAGTGAGGGGAGCAAGTTCACTAGCCGTCTTGACAAGAGCTTCTTTCAGTTGGTCCCAGTTGTTAAGATCTGCACCGTTCAGTCTTCGACTGACTTCTTGATTGTTCTTAAGTCGCTCTATATCAAATCTGACCATCTTGGAGGTTCTGTGTAATCTATTGTTTCTAGGTTGGAGTCGCAGTTTGATCTTTGAGAGGTAGTGGTCTGAGTCCAGATTGGCGCTTCTTAATACCTTCACGTTTTGTATTTCCTTTTGGGATTTTCTTGAGATGGCCACATGATCTATCTGGAATTCACCCAGGTTGATGTTAGGAGAGATCCAAGTCTTTTGCTTTCTTGGCAGATGTTTAAATGCTGTAGACTTCATAACCAAGTCGAAAGCCCTGCACAGTTCCACCAATCGTTCTCCATTGCGATTAGTTCGTTTATGCGCTGGATAGTTGCCCACTATGTTTCTGTATTTTTTCTCCCTTCCTAACTGGGCATTGAAGTCACCAAGCAGTATGGTGGTATGTCGGTCTGGGATTTTAGAGAGAATATCTTCTAGGTCTTCCCAGAATTTGTCAGTTCTGTCTGGGTTGCGCTTGTTGTCCTGGTTGGTTGGGGCGTGTACATTGACTAAAGTGTAGCCCTTGTTAGCACATTTGAGAGAGAGGATAGATACACGACTGCTTGGAGAACTAAAGTCGATGACTGAATCCAGTATCTTATGGCTGATTATAAATCCTGTACCTAAGTGGGGTACGTTCTTCATTACTCGCTGACCGACTTTTCCTTTGAGGATTCTGTACCCTTTATTAAATGAAATTAGTTTTCTGGGAATATCTCAAAAACGGTTGGTTTTAGGGCCTTAAAATGTGGATTTCGGGGACCCTATGGGACCCCCGAGTTTTGTCTCTCACATTGAGGGGCTGAAAATGATCATTGTCTCGTCCTTCGACTCCTATTTCAGCATGTATTTTAAGGGGGAAGGCCCTCTTTTATGAGAGGTACGGAGAAGGGTTACATCAATGATTAGTGTCGTGCCTCTGATGGATATCTGTACCAAATTTTAAGTTGATACACCCAGCCGTTCTCGAGTTATAAGGGAACAAAGTTGTCCACAAACAAACAAACAAACAAACAAACAGACAGACCAAAAAATTATTTTCGCACGCATCCATAATAAAACAGTCTGAAACGCGTAAATAACTCAAATTTCCGTAGAAATTGCGAAAAAAACATACAAACTTTAATTTTTATGTATGTAGAGATATACTGCACCGCTCGGTGTTGACCGTGTTTTATTGCACAAATTTAGGGTTTACTCGCTAACCGTTGGAGATACTGGAGATACACGAAAAGTGATAAGAACCTTTTGGATAGCAAATTAAATAGTAAATCTTGTGTATGAATCACAAGTTTGATATTTCTTAGCGTTCTATTTTTATTTGAGATGGAAATATGAAATTTTGAAACCAAAGGGTGTAGGAACGTCACATATGTGGGTTTTACTCGCTAACCGTTGGAGATACACGAATAGTGATACGGACCTTTCGGATAGGAAATTAAATTTTGAAGCTCGCATGTGCCATCAAAAGTTTGCTATTTCTTAGCGTTCTCTTTTTATTTGATATGGAAATATGACATTTTGAAACCAAAGGGCGTAGTGACGTCAATAAAATGGTCGCCATTTTTTAATAGTGCAAAATATCGAAATTAAAAGTATCCTATACGTAAACATGGTAAATCAGCTACATCCATGCAAAATTTCATTTAAATCGGACCAGTGGTTCTTGCATTATTGAGTAACAGACAGACACACACCATCCCATTTTTATATATTAGTACTAGCAGAAGTACCCGTTCTTCGAACGGTGTTCGGTGTTAACACCAGACATAATAATAATAATAATAATAATAATAATAATAATAATAATAATAATAATAATAATAATAATAATAATGTTATTGGTGAGTCGTCCCTTTTAAGTACTGTTGCTTTTAGAGACGCACCAGACATTATCAATTGAGCTACTGTTGCAATGGTTAGCGGCTTGTCATTCCTTCATAAGTTTACCAAAACGAAGTTAGTTTTCTGGGAATATCACAAACACTGTTAATTTAAGGGCCATATTATGGTGTTTTCGGAGACCCTTTATAGACTCGCGAATTTTGTGTCTCACATTGAGAAGTGCAACATATGCTTTGGTCGTCCTCCTAGGATAATTTTTATATTTCGCCTATTTTAGCATGTATTTTGAGAAGTTTTTCCCTATATCCACCCTTCTACTGTATGAAATGAACGGTGAAGAGTTTTATAAATGATTGGTGTATTGACTCATGTTTACCATACCTAATTTTACGATGCACCAAGCATCCGAACATGAGTTATAGGCGTACATAAGGATACACAGAAAAACAGACAATACTATTGTCTACAACATATCACCCAGAAATCCAAATATGGGTATATCTACCACTCAGTATCAAAGAAAATCATCCTTACGATGAAACCGTATGTCGACAAAAAAAAAAGATTAGTTGAAATGTGCTCTCAAACTAAATTCACCTGACGTGTACTTCCTGACATGAAATAGAATTGAAAGCCTTGTAGATGAAACGCAATACACGTCACATAAAAACTGACCCTCTACGTTGTGTTAGATCCCCACACACAGGAAGACCTCTTTCATAAATTATAAAAGCTTGTGGTGCATGAAAATTCAGGTTCTTTAGCCTCAAATGGCCCAAATTCCTAAAAGCCGCAAAAATGCTGATTCAATTCAGGAATTTTTGAAAATAATGTTGTTGTTTGGAGATATAATAGACCTTCTGCACTATATGTCACACGTGAAAATTGCATGAAAAAATCCTAGGTTACCCCTTGACCCCCTTAATTGCATTGATGAATTATACAGTCTACGTTGGTACCGTGATAACCTTATATTTGCAAACTTTCACAGAAATGAAATAAATGTAATAAATTGCTTCTTACTGAAATAGATGGAAAGTTGGATGCCACCCCTTGAGATAATGTTGTCATGGTTACCGATTTGCATTCCTTCATTAGTTTGTTAAATTAAACTTAATTAGTTTTCTGGGAATGTTTCAGAAACTGTTGGTTTTAGAGCCTTATAATGTAGTTTTCGAGGACCCTCGAGTTTTATTTCTGGCACCGAGGGGCTTTGTCTCGTCGATGTACGCCATAATAAAATACTAATAATAATCATATAACATAGGGATAGTAATATAATGGACCTGCCATACCACACCCGCAGATGTAAATCGCGTGAAAAAATCTAGACTACCCCTTGACCCCCTTAAGCGCATTTTACGTATTGATGAAATTTACAGCTTAATTTGGTTCCATAATAACCATCTAACCGTTTGCAAACTTTCACACTAATGTAATTAATGGAATTGTATTTCGTCTTACAGCAATAGATGGATCTCTGAGAATCTGTTGCCATGGTTATCGGCTTGCATTCGATCATAGTTTATTAAATTAAATTAGTTTTCTGGGAATATCTCAAAAACGGTTGGACGTAGGACCTTAAAATGTACTTTTAGGGCCCCCGAGTTTTGTCTCTCACATTGAGGGGCTGAAAATGAGCTTTGTCTCGTCCTTCTACTCCTATTTCAGCATGTATTTTAAGGGGGTATGCCCCCTTTTGTGAGAGGTATAGAGAAGAGTTACATCAATGATTAGTGTCGTGCCTCTGATGGATATCTGTGCCAAATTTTACGTTGATACACCCAGCCGTTCTCAAGTTATAAGGGAACAAAATTGTCCTCAGACAATCAAGCAAACAGACAGACAGACAGACAGACAGACCAAAACATTATTTTCGCGCGCATCTATCATAAAACAGTCTGTAACGTGTAAATAACTCAAATTTCCGTAGAAATTCAGAAAAAAACAGACAAATTTTCTTTTTTATATATGTAGAGATATACTGCACCGCTCGATGTGACCGTGTTTTATTGCACAAATTTAGGTTTTACTCGCTAACCGTCGGAGATACACGAAAAGTGATAAGAACCTTTTGGATAGAAAATTAAATGTTAAAGCTCGCGTATACCATCAAAAGTTTGCTATTTCTTAGCGTTCTCTTTTTATTTGAAATGGAAATATGAAATTTTGAAACCAAAGGGTGTAGTGACGTCACAAAAGTAGGTTTTACTCGCTAACCGTTGGAGATACACGAAAAGTGATAAGGACCTTTCGGATAGAAAATTAAATTTTGAAGCTCATATGTGCCATCAAAAGTTTGCTATTTGCTACCGTTCTCTTTTTATTTGATATGGAAATATGAAATTTTGAAACCAAAGGGTGTAGTGACGTCACTAAAATGGTCGCCATTTCTTAATAGTGCAAAATATCGAAATTAGAAGTATCCTATATGTAAACCTGGTATTTCAGCTACATCCATGCAAAATGTCATTTATATCGGACCAGTGGTTCTTGCGTTATTAGGTAACAGACCGACAGACAGAAAGACAGACACACACCATCTCATGTTTATATATTAGTACTAGCAGAAGTACTCGTTCTTCGAACGGTGTTCGTTGTTAACACCAGACATTATCAATTGAGCTACTGTTGCAATGGTTAGCGGTTTGTCAATCCTTCAAGTTTATCAGAACGAAGTTAGTTTACTGGGAATATCATACACACTGTTAATTTAAGGCCCTTAAAAAGTAGTTTCCGCAGACCCTTTATAGATTCCCGAATTTTGTGTCTCAGATTGAGAAATGCAACATATGCTTTAGTCGTCCTTCTAGGATAATTTTTATATTTCGCCTATTTTAGCATATATTGAGAAGTTTTTCTCTATATCCACCCTTCTACTGTATGAAAAGTACGGTGAAGAGTTTTAAAAATGATTGGTGTATTGACTCTCTTGGTTACCATACCTAATTTTACGATGCACCAAGCATCCGAACACGAGGTATAGGCTTACATAAAGATACACAGAAAGACAGACAGACAATTCTATTGTCTACAACATATTACCCAGATATCCAAATATGGGTATTGTGCCCTTTTAGCAAGAAATATGCCAATCACAGTATACCTGCGTAGCTCAATTCGGAATTTTCGGGGCAGCGGTAAGTTCCCCCACTCTGTGACTCACATATTTTGGATCAATTAGAGGATACACTTGCAAAAATAACAACAAAATCAACTCCTATTTAAACACATTTAATTAATAAAATTAATGGCGCTACAAACACTTTAACAATTTAATTACTGACCCATAATCATCTACTTGCTCCAAATAAACAAGGAATCACAAATATAATAAAACAAATATTGTATTTAAAACCTGTGGTTTCCACATAAACCAACAATTCTTACTTAGTCTCACTTCCATAAAGCATTAACAGTAAGTTTTATGTAACTCCGAGCTCTTTTGGCTCCATGCTTTATATAATAATGGTGTCCTTCTGGTACACCTCAAATACTATCCTTTATATTTTCTTATTTCTCAAAAACAAATATATAATTATATTTAAAATCTATGTTAATTATCTAACTCAATATTTTGGGCATGTCCACACATTCAGTTGTTATCATCTCTCTTTATTTCACAAATATATTAAGGTAATCAGGAAATCAATTGTGTACTCCAGAGCGTGAAGATACTTGACACAGTCAAAAAACTATAGTTACTCCCGAAACTCAGTTGCCTTCAATTAACTCGTGGAATCCTACGTCCATACATCATTACAATAGGGATTGTTATTTATCTCTTATGTCTTATAAGACCATTATCATATAAGAAACTACGATCTGAACAGGCAAACGAAAATATCAATCTACAAGGACCTCGGTTCAACGCCCGGGTCGTTAACAACTTTAAACACTCCTGGTGTATTCATTCTCTTTACAACATCTTACAAGACGGTCTCTGGTCCCTCTCGCTTTAAGAGAGCTAGACCCTACTACTCGGGCGCGATTTATGACACGAGGGGTGACGGTGACTCCCTGTCTCACCCACGTTAGTAGCTTATTTCCAAGGCTTTCAAAACAAACCTTCACATTATATTCAGTTCTGGGGAAAGACCGGGCTTTTATTGTACCGTAATCATTCAAACAACTATTCTTTGGTTCATAGACCACTTTCGTAACCTTGGCATTTATTAATTATGAGAGGGTCCTCATTGATTGGGAAGATTAATACACATACGACGACGAAGAATTAAGGGGCTTTTATCATAAGACGATTCTGCGTTCGAATCTCTTCACGTGCCTCGGGAACCATTCCCTTACAGAGGACTTATACAAAATGCGATTTAAAGTCGGCCGTGGCCCATATGACATACGCTCAATAATACCATATATTAGCTCCCTTTTTAAATACATACACAATGCCTCGTGATACTATGTCACAAATAGAGGACTTATACAATTATCAATTCACTGCAATCAACTACCCTCCATAAGTAATTTACCAAGTATTTTAACCACTACGCGTTCCTAGCGTGACACTTTAATATTATTGCGCTCATTTGCGCTATGCCTTATTTTAAGCCGAAATGTCTTCCCAAGAACTGATAAATCTCATTAGTAACAATTCATATTATTTTAATTCTCATATTAATCTTTTCTGTTGCCGATAAATCGCTCCCCTTTTAAAATATTCCTTTGAACATCATATCTTGCACATACATTCAGGCTTTAACGCTCTTATATTCATATCAATTTATTTGATCTTTATTTAACATTTCCATATTTAATTATTATTATTATCTTTATTCTTTATACAAGCTCAAAAGCTATTTCTTTCATATCTCAACTTTACTTTATTTAAATATCTTTCATAATAATTAGTGATATTTCGCTTGCTCTTATGACATTTGGTAAATACATTAACCCTTTATTCACATATTTCCTCTACGGGATTTATTCTTTACATAATTATTTATAATTTCTCATTTTTTTATTATTGTTCAGACCGCGTTCTTGCTTATTCAGTATTTATTTGTTAAAACACATCCCTTTTACTCAAAAACTCCGGTGGATTTGTACACAACCCATTTCTGACACCAAAATAGAATGAATTTAGTACTCACATGTTTTAAGATCGTCCCATGATCTTTATTCTTGTGCGGTGCTTCATTTTGGGCCCACTTTGAACGTTTTACTCCATATTAAAGGAATTCATCTTATGTAAAAACACTTTTTGACATATATTTAAAACACTTAACATTGACGACATTTTTATACACTGATGTGTCCCTTTTGAACACATAATAAACACTAAAAATATTAATTTAACACACAATCTTGATTATTTTACACTTCACAATTCTCGATCACTAGGCCGTATTTCTGAGCCTATCACACGTGATCTTCTTAAATTCCCGTTTCCAAGGGTGAAATTTATTCGATGTCGGCTTCCTATCCTGCAGAATGCGAAAGTCTCGAAACATCTACTGTTCCCTGGAGTCCAATTCTGCTACTCCTATCCTGGATGACCGGCTATTTATCTAGCTTGAACGGCTTCTTTGTAGATCTGTCTATCGATCCTAACGAAAGTCTATTCGGATCGAGGTCTCCTCAAAAACCTATAGATTTAGTCTATAGCAGCTAGCACTTCTCGATTCTAGTACTTTTAGAATAGTTCGCCTGCTTTCTGGAGATAATGTTTATAGTCTCCTATCTTCTTTATTGGAACTATTTTAGCACTCCTACGTTTCTGATATACGTTCCGAACCTTATTCTGTTCTTCCCTTTTAGGGTTCTTCAATTTAAATAACAGTTTATCTGTCTGGTACGGTACTTCCGTACGTTATGATCTATTCGTTCGTCTATTTAACGACTTAGCGCCTTTAAGTCCGACGTTCGCGGCCTGTTCTGACTATATCTTACGAACTTTCAGTATAACTGGTATACAGTCGGGCCTAAATCCTGTAAGTAGGATTTTCCTAATATTTCAATACGGCGATACTTAAAATTTCGTCTTGACCACTCCTTATGGAGGCAAGCAAGTCGTTAATACTGCGACGCCTATGGCTATCGGATATTACTTCTGCGGTATAACACAGCGTTTCTCCCCTCAAGGAGTACTGGTGACTGTCTTCGATGTGACGCAGAGTTATGCCCCACAAGGCTGTCTGAATACTGATGTGCTGATGATCCAGCGTCACGTCCCCCTGGACGGATTTGTACTGCGTGATGCGTGATTACACCCCCTCGGGCTGTTCGAGACTGCATGTTTGGCTTGGTAAAGCCCGAAGCTTTATACTATTTTACTACAAAAAAATAAGACTCTAGCCTTTTCTGTGGTCAACTTCTAAAATAATGGTGCCACAAATATAAAAATTATACCTTCCGAAAGCTCGTCTTCTCAATGTCAAATAATCTCATTGCACCTAAGAATCGATCGTGCAATTCGGAGATATTAATTAATTTCTCGTCCTCAATTGTGTGGGTGTTGCATTTCTTTTGCTCTATCCCCTCCACAGAGGCCGTGGTACTTCCCCAATGACGTCGTCTTACGTTAGCAGTTTTTTTCTGCGCAATTATTAAATGGTTTCTCTTTACTGAAAAATCTCTCATTCAAAATGATTCACTGTATTGTACTTGTTTACTCATTATTATACTTGTAAACGGGTTAAATTTAATTATTCCTCTTCTGGCGCATAAGCGGTGTTGTCAATTTCCAGCAACGTCAGCTCGAATTCCGATTCAGGCTTCCTTGTTTAATCCTGGGAAATTTCCACTCGGTTATTAATACTCGTGACTCGCTCCCTTCAGAATGTCAAGAGGGGTGATATCATCCTCTCGAACACTTGGTCCTCGTTAGTTGCACAACCTTATGCTGGCCTCCTAGCTTGATCTTCCTTTAAAGTACATTAGAAACTGTACGTTTCTTTGATTTCTTCCTCAAATGCATGGATTCGACCATCCATGGACCTGATGGCACATGGGTTCATCTCTCCCCTCCTTAGGTAAGTAAATTTTCGAAAATTTTTGAGGAAATTTATTTCAATTAAATTTTGTATTCTTATTTCATCGAATCCATCATAACGTCATCCGTATTTCCTGTTGTTTTTACTTCTTTAAAGTCGTATCCGGTAATTGTGTAGGTCGGGTATGCTCTGTCCCTACCCTTTCTTTCTTTCTTTATTTGTCTGGACTTTAAGTTCCCAGAACCTCATTCTTCCTTACGGGTTTGGTCTATCCCTACCCGTTTCCTTATTTCATCATTCTCTTTTCTTAAATTGGAATTTTCTTCTTCAATAAATTCAATTATTTCTTTAATTTCCCAATATAATTTCTCCAATTCGCATTCGCACTCGAATGCTTGAGCTCTATTTTCTATTTCTTCCTTATTCTTGTTTATGTCAAAAGCGGATTCCTCTCTACATGTTTCCATAACCAGGGCTTGTTCATTTTCTTCATCAAAATCTTCGGGAGGGTAGTATAATTTCAAATTTGCTGAATTCATGGTCACTTCGTGATCCGTTTCACAGTGCCGAATTCTATATGCGTTATTCCTCAAATCTCTTATTATTTGATATGGTCCGTGGTACATTTTCTGGAACTTCTTGTACACACGGTTCCCTGGATCCGAAATGGCTGGTCTTTTCACTAACACCATTTCTCCTGCTAATAATGGTCGATGATACCTCTTATGCCTATTTCTTCTCTGCCTCCTGTCGGCTTGAGCTTTTAGATGCTCAAAGGCTCTTCTAATTCGTACATCTCTTCCCGGCTGAGCGTCTGCTGGCCTAGGAATTACCAGACTCCAAGGTATTTCTGGTTGCTCATTCCGATGTAACGTTATGGGTATCTCTCCTGTGGATTCATGGATTGTATTATTTATACAAAATTCGATAATATCCAAGATATCTATCCACTTCCAATTTTCTTCGGCACAGTATATTCTACAATACTTGGCCGTCTCTCTCATAACTCTTTCTACAGGATTTGCCTCAGGATGGCGAATACTTGACAAAATCTGACGTATTCCAAGTCTTTCTAATTCTCGTCTGAACTCTACACTGGTGAAACAACTGCCGTGATCCGACAACAAATTCTCAGGTTTCCCCAGAATCGGTATCACTTTTTCTTTCAGTCGTTTTAACACCTGTTTGGTACTAGTCTTCTGTATGGGAGCAAGGACAACCATTTTAGTGAAGACATCCATAGCCACCATTATGTGTCGATTTCCTCTTCTTGCCTTTGGCAAAGGTCCAAAATTATCGATAGATATGATTTGGCCGGGCCTTTCGGGCAACAATGGTATAGGCTTCTGTCTCATCAGAAATGCATTAGGTTTGATCCTTTGACATAGATCACATGTCTTTAGCGTGTCCCTTACAGTTTCTCTCAGTCTCGGCCATACAAATGCTTCTTTCAGCATCGAGACTGTTTTGTCGACTCCCATATGTCCGAACGATCTATGGGCTAACCATACTATTTTCCTCTGCAAAATCGCAGGTACAACAATCCTTAATTTTGTATGGTCAGAGTCCACAAACTTATATAATAACCCATTATAAAACGTGTAGTCTTGTGCTATCTTCTCAGCTTCCGTGTACGCTGGTGTTCCTCTTATCAGGCTTCCCTCAAGGAAAGATATGAGCATGTTCATCCATGGATCCTCCCGTTGTCTTTGACTAATGCTTCTTAACTCATTAAGAGTACGCTGATCCCTGTCTTCCAAATCTATAGCCATTACTTCCTCTTCTATGGACTCTGGCTGTCTACTTAAGTAGTCTGGAACTATATTTTCTTTTCCTGGGCAGTACTCTATCTTGACATCAAATTGTTGAATGTATAAAGCCCAACGCATCAACCTTTGACTGGATAAATCAGTCTTCATCAAAAAGGTTAAGGCTTTATGATCCGTCCTTAAAATGACCTGAAACCCATATACGATCTTCCGCCAATATTGCAACGCGTGCAATATCGCTAACAGCTCGATCTCGCTGATCGTATAATTTTTCTCGTGTGGTTTCAGTCTCCTACTTGTGAACGCTAGATAGTTCTTCTTATCAGGGTTTTCCGAGTTCTCCTGATATAGCATTGCCCCTATTCCGATCTGGGATGCGTCTGTTTGAATGATAAATCTCTGATTAAAATCAGGATATCCTAGCTTCACGTAATTTAAGAGCATTTCCTTGGCCTCTACGAATGCTTTTTCTGCTTCCTCCGTCCATTTCCACTTGCCCCCCTTCTTCAGAAGGTCCTGTAGTGGTGCAACAGTTTTGGAGTATGATGGACAATGTCCTGAGAAGAACCCAATCAATCCCAAAAACTGGCGAACGTTCTTTACCTTCAAAGGCCTTGGAAAATCCCTTATCGATTCCAATTTGCATGGATTTGGTTTAACACCATCCTTGTCAATCACATGCCCTAAAAATGTCACTTGCCTTTGACAAAAATTCGACTTCTTTAAATTTATTTTAAAATTTGCCCTTCTTAAGTCTTCCAATAATTTCTTCAAATTTTCTAAATGTTCCTCAATGTTCTCCGAGGTAAGCAAAATGTCATCTACGTATCGGATAGTGCAATCTTTCACTTCCTCTGACAGGTTTCGATCAAGCGCTCTTATTAATGCCGATCCTGCGGTCTTCAATCCAAACGGACATCTTCTAAAACAATATGTTTGTTGGTCGAACTGAAATCCAGTCAACAAGCTGGTTTTCTCTTCCAGTTCGAGATGATGATACGAAGAAGTCATGTCAATATTTGTAAAAATCTTCTTGCCTTTGAACTTCCTCAGTATTTCTTTTATGGGTGGTGCCGAATCATTTTCTGGTATGATTTTTGCATTTAAATTTCTGGCATCTAATCACACCCTTACTGAGCCATCCGGTTTACTCACAATCACTAATGGACTAACATATGGTGTCGCCATCTTTTCTATAACACCTGCATTTATCATCTCCTGCAGTGTTTTCTTGGTTTGTGGGTAATGTTTTTCCGCAACCGGGTATGGTTTTTGTTTGAACGGTGCCCAATCATTGACTTGGAACGCGTATTTAAAATTTTCAATCTTCCCGGGCTTGGAATCAAATACGTCCCTATAATCCAATAATAATTTCTTTAACTGTTCCTTAATTTCGAGGCTGACTTTAGCTTCCTCCACTTTTCCTGACAGGTTGGTCTCGAACTCATTTTCCACATTATCTTCGAGTTCTATGTTGAGGACTTCAAATATCTTTTCTATGTCCTTATAATCTTCCTCACTCACTTCTTCCATATGCCATACCTGTTCTTCTGTTTTCGCATCCTGTTCCTGTAGGTTAATGTTTTGTCCATCCACATCCTCTCTTTGAATTCTAATGCAGTTTTGCGCTAGGTCTATAATGACCTTGTTCTCACGGATAAAATCAATACCTAATATGACATTATACGGTAATTGATTTACCAGCAAAAAGCACTGCGAAATTTCAGCGTTACCCATGATCAGATCAATGTATACCTGAAATTTACATGTCAAAGATTTTTCAGGGATAATTCCCTTAATCTTTACACTAGATGTGGGAATTTTTAGTACTCGGCCCCTTGTTTCCAATTCATTTAAAAGGGTTTGTGTAATTAGACTTATTGTGGATCCGGTATCAATCAATGCTCTGACCAGTAATCCTTCTATCCTAAGCATAATTATAGGTAGTTCTCTTTTAACAGGTGGGATTCCTTCCACATCCTCGTTAATTAGCTCATCTGGTCTGGCTATCCAATTTACAATTTCTACCTCCTCCCAGCTCCTGGTATGTTTCCACTTTTGACAATTTAAATTTGGAGTTTTTTTTATCCTGAGGGCTCCCTTTTCCCTCATTCTTTAACTGAGCTTGTAGTTCCAAGCTTTGAGCTCCGTCTAGTCGGTCGGGTGATTTCCGGTTCTTGATTGCCTCACTCCAACGGACTTTTTGCCTATCAGGTTCATCTGGTCTTTCGTTCATATAACGAAGACTTTCCTGATATCTTTCTTCTATTTCGGCCCGATATTCATCATCCCTATCGTCTGGCCTTACATTCCTTCTGGGATAATTCTCCCATTTCTTTCTGTTGTCTGGCCTTTGATGGTTATTGTTATAGGGTCGGCTCTCTTGTTGCCTATAACCCGCAGTCCTAGGATTTCTTCCTCGATATCCTCCCCTGTAATATGGCTGTATCCTTCTAGGCTCCTGGTGCCCATACTCTCGATCTAGTCCTTGAGTATCCGTACTGGTGGACTGATTCCTGGTCGCTGGTTTTTCTCCTGTTTCCTGACTGCTGGCCATGTGTACTTGCTCAGTCTGTCTTTGATGCCGAGGAGTTACGTGCGAAGTCGTCATATCTAACTGACGTAATACACTTTCCACTTCCACAGCACTTCTGGCTTTGGATGAGATTAGCAGCCTCTGAATCTCATACGGAAGCTGTCTTGCAATGGCAGCACACAGGTCGTTTTCTGCCGGAGCAATATCCAGTTCGCGGAATTTACACAGCTGAGCGGTGAAAAATTCCGAGTATTTAGTAGGTGCATTGGTGCTGTACTTCCTAGAGTACAGATCTAGCCTTAAATTCTCTTGGACGTCTGCTGCCCAATATCGTTTTAAAAATGCTTCCCTAAAGCCTTCCACCGTATCAAAGGTGTATCTAAAGCTTCTGAACCAGGTGAGACAATCACCTGCCAACAGCTTTTCAATAGCTCTCAGTCTCCGATCCTGAGGAACCTTCATTTCGTTGAGATACTCTGCCACTTCTTTTAGCCAGTATTTTGGAGTAATAGACATGTTATTACCCGTAAACTTTACTGGTCTGTCCTCATTGGATTTAATAATGTTTATTATCTGGCCATTTGTCTGATTCATGTACGGGGTTGACATCGCCATCGGATATCCTGGGTTCTTATAAGGGCTCTCCCCTCCTAAGTCCCTCTCCGTATCTGTGCCTTGCTCACGAGAATCTACCCATCCTGTCTTTGGAAACTCCTCCTGATTCTCAAATTCTAACTTCCTTTCCCTTCGAGCACTTTCTTCATTAGCCATGAGTTGAATTTCCATTTGACTATTCTTATGTTCAGTCCTCTCTAATCGGGATCTTAATTCATTCTGAATTCTTTCTTGATTCCTTTTAATATCTTCCTCTACCTTTTTGGATTGGAATTTCTCATCCCTGTAACTATCCCTGAATTCATTTAGTTTTTCTTCTACCTCTTTCTTAAAGATCATGACCCTTTGGTCTATAATTTCTGGCTTAATGTCACCTATGGTCTCCAGGCCCTCTCGTATCTCCTTTATTTGCTTTTCCACTTCTTTTCGTCCTTTGACCATATCTACTTTAATTCCTTCAAGCTTTCCCTCAGTTTTCTCTTGACTCTTATACAATTTCATCATTTCATCTTGGACCTGATTAACTTCCTTATTGGTTTTTCCTACGTGAACCTTTAATGTTCCGATGGTTTCCTGAACCTCAGTAATACCCTGACTTATTTCATTTATTTTATGGGTGTTATCCTTATTTTCGTCCTCTCGTTGTTTTCTTTCACCCTGGAGATGCCCCTCGTAGATACCTAATCTTCGATTTATTTCACCCTCATACTTCTTTAAGTTATCATCTACCTGCCCGGTAAACAGCTCAAATTGACCTTTCATATCCCGCGCATCCTT
Source organism: Meconema thalassinum (assembly GCA_946902985.2). NCBI lineage: Eukaryota > Metazoa > Arthropoda > Insecta > Orthoptera > Tettigoniidae > Meconema > Meconema thalassinum. The sequence continues at coordinate 258,348,098 of OX336395.1, read as the reverse complement.
TATATTTTGATTTTTCATCTCAGTTACCTCAGTTTGAACTTCATTGACCTTTCCCTCAAGTTCTCCCATTTTTTTTCTCAACCCCTTTAAATCTATCTCCTAGCTTATTCACGCTTTGTTTTATTTCCTCCCGGGAGGCCTCACAAATATCGCTGTTAGATTTTATCTGAGCTTCTAACTTTTCCTGCACACCTTGGATCTGGGTTACAAGTTTCTTTTCACAATCATCACCCTTTGTTTCTATGTTAATTAATTTAGTTTCTAAAATTTTAAAATTTTCTTGACATGTAGTTTGGGAATCTACCATATTTGTGTTCATAGTCTTTATTTGGACTTGCAATCCTGAATAAAATCCTTCATTTTCCTTTTTAATTTCACTTAACTTAGTCTCCAACCCCTTATCAAGAATTTTAAATTTAGTATCCATTGTCCTTTCTATTTCAGCCTTCAGTACTCCATTGTTTTCGTTACTGTTGGCTTTCAGAGACTCTAACGTCTCCGTTTTCATCACTTCCCACTGTTGTTTAATGTTATCCCCATTTTCTGTTTTCAATTTTTCTATCTCAGCCTTCAGTTCCTTATTCATGTTTATACAGTCGGCTTCGATAGCTTCTAATCTGGTTCCCATGGTATCAGTTTTAACTTCGATATCTACTAATTTGGTTCCCATGGTATCAGTTTTAACTTCGATATCTACTAATTTAGTTCCCATGGTATCAGTTTTAACTTCGATATCTACTAATTTAGTTCCCATGGTATCAGTTTAAACTTCGATATCTACTAATTTAGTTCCCATATTAGCACTATCAATTTTTAGTGACTCTAGACTCTCATTTATGGATTCGAACACTTTGTTATTTTCATCCTTTTGGAGACTCAATGTATTGTTTATAGCTCCTAACCCTTCTTTATTTTCAGTCTGTTGGCTATCCAACTTATTGTTTATGGCCTCCAAGAGCCGTTGCATCTCTTCACTAAATGCCATCTTATGAGAATACAGTGGGCCACTAATGCCACCACACTAGTACATGCTTGAGAGATGATACTCTGAATTAGTGTGTCCCAATTTCTTTAAAACTTTACTTTGGTACGGGTATTCACTTACAACGTACCCTTTTGATACTTTTATTCAATTTCATAAAACCTTTATGGAAGTATTTAAAATTCAAAATTTCGAAAAACCATTTTTTTTTCAAAAAAAATGAAAATTTTGATTTTTAGGAAAACTCGGGTTTTCCCTAGGGAAACTCAGCCCTGCGTACTGGGCGCCATGTTTATGTTTGTTAGGGGGTTGATAATATAATACAGGGCTGCTCGGTATGAGTTTCTAGGGACCCATGCGGTCAGTTAATTTTATGTTGTAGCTACCCCTATCATTACTTTAATTTACATGAAATGACCGTCTTAAGTGTTCCTCTAGTAATTAATCCAGCACATTACTTATACGACCCCCATGTGCCCTTTTAGCAAGAAATATGCCAATCACAGTATACCTGCGTAGCTCAATTCGGAATTTTCGGGGCAGCGGTAAGTTCCCCCACTCTGTGACTCACATATTTTGGATCAATTAGAGGATACACTTGCAAAAATAACAACAAAATCAACTCCTATTTAAACACATTTAATTAATAAAATTAATGGCGCTACAAACACTTTAACAATTTAATTACTGACCCATAATCATCTACTTGCTCCAAATAAACAAGGAATCACAAATATAATAAAACAAATATTGTATTTAAAACCTGTGGTTTCCACATAAACCAACAATTCTTACTTAGTCTCACTTCCATAAAGCATTAACAGTAAGTTTTATGTAACTCCGAGCTCTTTTGGCTCCATGCTTTATATAATAATGGTGTCCTTCTGGTACACCTCAAATACTATCCTTTATATTTTCTTATTTCTCAAAAACAAATATATAATTATATTTAAAATCTATGTTAATTATCTAACTCAATATTTTGGGCATGTCCACACATTCAGTTGTTATCATCTCTCTTTATTTCACAAATATATTAAGGTAATCAGGAAATCAATTGTGTACTCCAGAGCGTGAAGATACTTGACACAGTCAAAAAACTATAGTTACTCCCGAAACTCAGTTGCCTTCAATTAACTCGTGGAATCCTACGTCCATACATCATTACAATAGGGATTGTTATTTATCTCTTATGTCTTATAAGACCATTATCATATAAGAAACTACGATCTGAACAGGCAAACGAAAATATCAATCTACAAGGACCTCGGTTCAACGCCCGGGTCGTTAACAACTTTAAACACTCCTGGTGTATTCATTCTCTTTACAACATCTTACAAGACGGTCTCTGGTCCCTCTCGCTTTAAGAGAGCTAGACCCTACTACTCGGGCGCGATTTATGACTCGAGGGGTGACGGTGACTCCCTGTCTCACCCACGTTAGTAGCTTATTTCCAAGGCTTTCAAAACAAACCTTCACATTATATTCAGTTCTGGGGAAAGACCGGGCTTTTATTGTACCGTAATCATTCAAACAACTATTCTTTGGTTCATAGACCACTTTCGTAACCTTGGCATTTATTAATTATGAGAGGGTCCTCATTGATTGGGAAGATTAATACACATACGACGACGAAGAATTAAGGGGCTTTTATCATAAGACGATTCTGCGTTCGAATCTCTTCACGTGCCTCGGGAACCATTCCCTTACAGAGGACTTATACAAAATGCGATTTAAAGTCGGCCGTGGCCCATATGACATACGCTCAATAACACCATATATTAGCTCCCTTTTTAAATACATACACAATGCCTCGTGATACTATGTCACAAATAGAGGACTTATACAATTATCAATTCACTGCAATCAACTACCCTCCATAAGTAATTTACCAAGTATTTTAACCACTACGCGTTCCTAGCGTGACACTTTAATATTATTGCGCTCATTTGCGCTATGCCTTATTTTAAGCCGAAATGTCTTCCCAAGAACTGATAAATCTCATTAGTAACAATTCATATTATTTTAATTCTCATATTAATCTTTTCTGTTGCCGATAAATCGCTCCCCTTTTAAAATATTCCATTGAACATCATATCTTACACATACATTAAGGCTTTAACGCTCTTATATTCATATCAATTTATTTGATCTTTATTTAACATTTCCATATTTAATTATTATTATTATCTTTATTCTTTATACAAGCTCAAAAGCTATTTCTTTCATATCTCAACTTTACTTTATTTAAATATCTTTCATAATAATTAGTGATATTTCGCTTGCTCTTATGACATTTGGTAAATACATTAACCCTTTATTCACATATTTCCTCTACGGGATTTATTCTTTACATAATTATTTATAATTTCTCATTTTTTTATTATTGTTCAGACCGCGTTCTTGCTTATTCAGTATTTATTTGTTAAAACACATCCCTTTTACTCAAAAACTCCGGTGGATTTGTACACAACCCATTTCTGACACCAAAATAGAATGAATTTAGTACTCACATGTTTTAAGATCGTCCCATGATCTTTATTCTTGTGCGGTGCTTCATTTTGGGCCCACTTTGAACTTTTTACTCCATATTAAAGGAATTCATCTTATGTAAAAACACTTTTTGACATATATTTAAAACACTTAACATTGACGACATTTTTATACACTGACGTGTCCCTTTTGAACACATAATAAACACTAAAAATATTAATTTAACACACAATCTTGATTATTTTACACTTCACAATTCTCGATCACTAGGCCGTATTTCTGAGCCTATCACACGTGATCTTCTTAAATTCCCGTTTCCAAGGGTGAAATTTATTCGATGTCGGCTTCCTATCCTGCAGAATGCGAAAGTCTCGAAACATCTACTGTTCCCTGGAGTCCAATTCTGCTACTCCTATCCTGGATGACCGGCTATTTATCTAGCTTGAACGGCTTCTTTGTAGATCTGTCTATCGATCCTAACGAAAGTCTATTCGGATCGAGGTCTCCTCAAAGACCTATAGATTTAGTCTATAGCAGCTAGCACTTCTCGATTCTAGTACTTTTAGAATAGTTCGCCTGCTTTCTGGAGATAATGTTTATAGTCTCCTATCTTCTTTATTGGAACTATTTTAGCACTCCTACGTTTCTGATATACGTTCCGAACCTTATTCTGTTCTTCCCTTTTAGGGTTCTTCAATTTAAATAACAGTTTATCTGTCTGGTACGGTACTTCCGTACGTTATGATCTATTCGTTCGTCTATTTAACGACTTAGCGCCTTTAAGTCCGACGTTCGCGGCCTGTTCTGACTATATCTTACGAACTTTCAGTATAACTGGTATACAGTCGGGCCTAAATCCTGTAAGTAGGATTTTCCTAATATTTCAATACGGCGATACTTAAAATTTCGTCTTGACCACTCCTTATGGAGGCAAGCAAGTCGTTAATACTGCGACGCCTATGGCTATCGGATATTACTTCTGCGGTATAACACAGCGTTTCTCCCCTCAAGGAGTACTGGTGACTGTCTTCGATGTGACGCAGAGTTATGCCCCACAAGGCTGTCTGAATACTGATGTGCTGATGATCCAGCGTCACGTCCCCCTGGACGGATTTGTACTGCGTGATGCGTGATTACACCCCCTCGGGCTGTTCGAGACTGCATGTTTGGCTTGGTAAAGCCCGAAGCTTTATACTATTTTACTACAAAAAAATAAGACTCTAGCCTTTTCTGTGGTCAACTTCTAAAATAATGGTGCCACAAATATAAAAATTATACCTTCCGAAAGCTCGTCTTCTCAATGTCAAATAATCTCATTGCACCTAAGAATCGATCGTGCAATTCGGAGATATTAATTAATTTCTCGTCCTCAATTGTGTGGGTGTTGCATTTCTTTTGCTCTATCCCCTCCACAGAGGCCGTGGTACTTCCCCAATGACGTCGTCTTACGTTAGCAGTTTTTTTCTGCGCAATTATTAAATGGTTTCTCTTTACTGAAAAATCTCTCATTCAAAATGATTCACTGTATTGTACTTGTTTACTCATTATTATACTTGTAAACGGGTTAAATTTAATTATTCCTCTTCTGGCGCATAAGCGGTGTTGTCAATTTCCAGCAACGTCAGCTCGAATTCCGATTCAGGCTTCCTTGTTTAATCCTGGGAAATTTCCACTCGGTTATTAATACTCGTGACTCGCTCCCTTCAGAATGTCAAGAGGGGTGATATCATCCTCTCGAACACTTGGTCCTCGTTAGTTGCACAACCTTATGCTGGCCTCCTAGCTTGATCTTCCTTTAAAGTACATTAGAAACTGTACGTTTCTTTGATTTCTTCCTCAAATGCATGGATTCGACCATCCATGGACCTGATGGCACATGGGTTCAGTATATCTACCACACAGTATCAAATAAACGATGAACCCGTATGTCGACAAAAAAAAAGTTAAAATGTGCTAGTAGTGGAGTGATGCCGATTCTAACGAGTGTCATGGCCGCCGCGTTAGTCCAAGCCAATATCTCGCGAACCCATGGTCCGATTTTGACATATGAGGTGTCGTTGGAATCAGGCTGACGCCCTCTTTTCAATGGACTACTCATTTCAACCCCTAAATAAAACCTACCCCTACTAGGGGGTGAAATTTTAATTTTTTAGTGAAAGCCTCTTTTCAAATGGGACATGTATAAGGTGCGCTGCTAAAATGAACTTAAACGTTGTTGCTCATATCGCGCATGCGTTTTACGAGATGCCGCTATGGATGAACATTTTTGTTTTGGTTTTGTACGCATGCGCACTGGGGATTTTTGTAAGAGGGCGAGCTCTTTGAAAAAAATGATTGATAAGAAGGGGTTTTGGTGGTGAGGAGAGAGCCAGATAGTCGCCTACTTTCCTACGAAGTTTGGCAATATCTCTCGAACGCAAGGTCGGATTTGGACGTGTGACGTGTCAAATCGCTTGTTTGGAAGCCCTATACATGTTATTAATAGGTTAGAGTTTTGAGAATGAAGGAAACAGGCTTTTTTGGGGTAAAACCATGATTTTAGACTTTTTCCGATATTTCACGAATGCATGGTCGGATTTAGTCCTATGACATGCCAAATGACTTGTCTCGAAACCCTCTTTATTTTGGTAAAAGGTTAAAGTTTCTGAAAATGAGGGAAACAGAATTTTTTGGTGTAAAACTGTGATTTTAGTCTTTCTGATATATCTCACAAACCAATAACGCCAGAGACGTATACGAGGGGTCGTAGGACTCGGGGTGAGGCCCTCTCATCCCCCCCCCTCTTTCAAATATAGTATTTATATTTTAAAAAAATGCGAAAGGGTCTAACGACACGTTTGTTGAAAACATTTTAGTTTTTAAAACTTTTTCTTTTAATCTGTCTAAAATGTTCATGAAGAGTGGTTGCAGATAGAGACGATACCACTGGACACGTGTTTCAACGAAGCTATTACTGGCCACGGTGGTGATATACCAATACAGTATTCGCTATTTCGATGAGACGGCGGGTCGAGGGTTCGTTTTCCGATTTTTCCTATGATGGAATACCTAATACCTAAACCCCCTGAAGGGGGTCTTTAACATGTAAACGATTATGAGTGACATGACAAATGATAATTCCTTGATCAGATGAAGTTAGCTTTAGATAGAACAAACAGAACTTGGTTATATGTTGCTTGAAGTGAGTATAGAAAACAAACTTGCTGGGGCAGACTGACAGGATGTGGATGTTATTTGAGCTTATTGGAATGCATTGACTTGACTTGACAACAGGGCAATGAAAAATGCACAGAGATGCTGAGGACACTTGAAGGTCAAACGATATGGCAACTATGGTGGGAGGGGGAAGCGAGGATGATGTCGCCGATCATGTTCAATGTTCAATGGATGAATTTAAATTTTGCGAAGCATTGTTCGGAGAGGGTCATGTGACGACTTGTTTTAAGGATATTTATTTTTCCGATCTTTCTTATGGTGGTCTCATTGATTGAAATCATTCAAAACTGCTAGGGCATGGCCTTGAGATTTTATAAACTGATAATGGGATTTTGACATACAAGGTCCACTCAGAACTTGACATGATGTCATTCTTTTTATGGCTTATGAATTTCCCCAAAAAAGACCCAAAACAACAAGATCATAGACTTTTGCTTTTCTTAATATATTGCAAACCCATAATGTTAGATGTTTACTGTGAGTGACGAAACCTAGCTAGGTAAAGAAAGAATTATTGTGGGCTACATGTATGGTGACTGACACGTCTTTGAACATTGGAACTTGTTTTCAGATCTGAGTGTAGTACATAGGGAGTATAGGTTGTAGGCATGGCTTGACAAACGGTGTACACAAAATTCAATTTATCGATTCAAGAATTATGAGTAGACTATCATTAATTAATTGGTTAAAGAGTGTAGCTAAAAATAAAAAAGTGACTACATTAAACTAAACTGAACCAAGTCGAATCAAACCCAACTGAACCAAACCAAGCCTAAAGCAAACCAAACCTAATCAAGAACAAGCCAAGGGCTTAAGTGTAAAACTTGTGGGGGAATGCAGTCATTGGCAATGTCCAAAGAAAGGGATAACGCTCTACCTTTAGAGGGTGAGGTAAAGCTAGCGCATGGTGCTAATGCATATTCCCAAGTACATGAACCACACACACACACACACAACTATCCTATGCTGTTTTTATGAGTTGACTGTTAAAACTTACTCAGTGGTTACTGAGCAAGATGGTCGCTACACACAACAAGCTTTAAATACTTGAGGCTAATAATCTATACACACACACGCACTCGCTTGTTCTAAACTAAACTGTCTCGCTGGCAGTGCTCACACAGTAGGCAAATGACAGAAATGCTTGGCTAACCGAAATACAATCATTTTCGGTTGTCTAATGATACCAGCTAACCATTACATGCTATAGTGGTGAGCACATGTGCCTCTTGCACTGGAGATCGTAACTCGATTTCTAGCTCTAAGGCCTAGAATGAATCAAACTAAGAAAGAAGGGTATGGTGACGCAGTGGTTAAACTGTTAGCCTTTCACTAAGGTAGACTAGGGTTTGATTTTAGGTTAATATACATGTCATAAACAAACAAACAAAAAAAGCGGAGATAATGTTTAAAACTGATTACACTTGTCTCTTTTCAAATTATTACTTAGATTACAAATACAAAGGTGGACTGGGTTTGATATACAGTTAATGCTGCCTATCGCATACTAGCCTGTAAGAAAGCCAAACAAGCAAAAGGCGTAGGTAGAGCAGTGGTAAAATCACTATGTGTAGAGAACTACCTAACGGTTTTATGAACTGGCAATGCTATGTCGCATAAACAGTGCAGGATACAATCCGGCAACCATAATTTTTATCTTGTGGAACAGAGAAAATGCAATTTTACCTTGATGGATAGCAAATGAGTGCAGATGAATGACCTATGCATTAGCCTACCATAGGGTTATAACCACGAGGTGGAGGTGTGACTTTTATATTTTATTGTTTAGAGACATGGCTTTTTTTGTAACCAGTAGATTTAGTATTTTGTAAATATTCATTTTTGTAATTGTAAATAGTGGAAACATTTTTTTTTGTAATAGTAAATGTTAAATGTATAACTAAAAGTTATTTGGGATAAGTGTGCATGTCAAGGATAAATAGTGTGGTTGTATTTGTTTTCAAAGACAGGTATGGTTGTGTGAATGTATGACTATAGATAGAATGATAGAGAGAGAGAGAGAGAAAGCTTGTGTGTGTGTGTGTGTGTGTGTGTGTGTGTGGGTAGCATTGATTTTTCAACCAAAGCAAACACGGCAAGGTAGGATGGTGGGGTAATTAATGTATATAGCAAATGGTAAATAGTATACTATATTTTTTTAACACTTGTGTTTTTTTAATGCAGCAGTAGATAGGTGTTATTTTGTAAAACAGTCTTACCTACAGTAGTAGTAGTAGTAGTAGTAGTCCTATATGTTTTTGGAAACAAACAGAAAGAGAATGCACTATTGCCATGGCCAAGCACTTCCATTAAAGTGATTTCAAGAAAATTTAAATCAGCAAATGTGTGTTTTACAAAACTAAACATTCAGCATGGACTAAATCATAAACGTGTCTTCTGTGATATGGAAAAAATAGGAAATCCATGTTTCCATATCATCACAATTTAAAAACTTAAAACTGACATTTAAAAAATGTAAATGGGAAATTGGCAAATGTGTAAACAACAAAATGGAAAATTCTTGTTTCCATATCATGAAATCCAAAAACTTTAAACTGACATTTTCAAATCGTGTACATGGAAAATTGACAAATGGCAATGCGTGAAATGTGAAAATGAAAAAATATGAACAAATGGCTATCATTATTTAAAAATAATAAAAAACCGTCGTGTTCTATCGTTAAAGTGTGAATCAAACCACATCTACTTATTTGGATCACCCGAGACTGAGTAGACCTGTTTTAGTCCTAATATACTTTTAAAATTTTATGTTAAAGCTCAATTTGAACTCAAGAGCTTTAGAGTGCCAGCTAACTATTATAACCGTTACGTCACAAAGACAACTTTACACTACTCTTAATAAACAATAATAAGAAAAAGAATAATAAATGTTGAATTTTTTTTTTAAGGATGAACATGGTGACACCGTTTCTGTTGCACAGTCTGCTAGCTACTAGCCAGCAGCTGGGGTCTTAGAAAACGATACAGTTGACATTTTGTAATGAGATGTGACATGTTTCAAAGTACAGTATTATGGGTTGCTGTTGAGTAAAAACTAATCCTGTACAAGGAAGCAAGGGTTCGAACCCCTTACCTAACATTACTATTGCCTGAACATGGCTTGACGACACTGTATTATTATGATACTCGGTCCACAAACCATAGATAGATTGTATTGTTTAAGATCACTTTCTTTCTGAACATAGGTGGAGACTGTTGATGGTTAACAATGGCATTAATATAGTAGGACGTGGGTATAGCAATTAAGAAAAAACAGACAATACCCATACAATATTTTTATTTATTTAATATAAGTACTTGTACAATAGTTACATTCAAAATACATTTCTTTTTTCTCTATTACTATTTAGTTCTTTTTGATTCTCTTGCATATGAAGGGTAGATAACCTTGTAGTTCAGCCCCTTAAAACAACAACAACACAACCTTTTGCATAGTCTGTGATGTTGACGACTCTTGAGATGTGGAAGATGGATTAAACATAACTTTTACAGCAGGGGTTAAATGTTGCTCAATAAACACTGCACTATTTTGAGTAGCAACATTTTTTTCTTGTACTAGCTTTTTAGCATTGTCATGATTATTTGTTGACACTAACAGTGTTTCATCTGGTACACCACATTGATGATCACTCACACTTAAAACCTTACCATTTCTACTTTTTAGATTGCCTCGACATTTTTTTGACCTCTCTTTTGAGCATTGCCAAAATATTATTCCTTTTACATTTTGACGATTATAGTTATAAGAGTAGCCTTTATAGAGTACACGTTGTTTACCTTTGTTAGTTGTAGTAAGTTCCATAGTAACAACTAACCTGTTAGTATGATTTGCTCACTACAAAGGTTATAACTGTTCTGATAATAAAATCATTTAGCGTTGGCTTTTATATTTAATATGTACAGTTTGAAGTGATAGCAAAAGTGAGAGCAAAATGGTAGCAGAGTGGTAGAAAATATAACATGTATTGTTAAGAAATAGTTTAAGCTGTTATGTGGATCCATTACATAATAATTTTAGCACGACGAAGCTCATTTTCTATATCCAATAGTTCTTCCTCATATTCAGTATAACCAGCCTGTTTATAGACATGCAGTTGCTGAAGCCGCCAGATTAGCTTACTTGGATTGTTCCAGTAGACAAATTTAACAAATGATTTTTTTAGTTGTAAACAAAGCATTACCATTATCATTATTATCTTCATCATCAACATCATCATCATCATAACCATTATCATTATCATCATCATCATGATCATTATAATCCTCATCACTATTACTATATAGTCCTTTTTGATCCTTTTGCAATACCACATTTTGCACAGTCTGTGTTGCCCTTGATAATGTTGGGAGTTTTTCAGACATTGACAACTGTCCTAACACGACTTTCTGAGGAGATGATACATGCTTCTTAACAAACAATGCACTATCTTGAGCTGCAATATCTTTTTCTGGGACAAGTGTTTTGGCATTTTGAAGAGTTTTTTTAAACAGCAACGATGTTTTATCTGGTACACTACATTGATGATCACTCATACTTAAGACATTACTATTTTTACTTTTCAGCTCACTTCGACACTGTTTTGAACGATGTTTTGAACAACGCCAAATAACAGTTCCATTTTTATTGGTTCGTTTTACAATATATTTATATCCTTTATAGAATGCGTATGGCATACCATTGCTATTTGTTGATACTTCCATGTCAATTGTCAAGCATGAACTAATCTCTAGCAAAGTTCACTCGATAATATAAATAATTTCTAAACCCCAGTAGTGAATAGTCAGTTGTTTTTGATCTATGCAAGCGTAAACATGTCACATACACTGGTGATGGATACTCAAGGCTTTAAGGTCAATGAAAACAAGTACAGTATATATTTAAATAGGTGGCTATCATTGATTGCACAACACGCGGGTCACCATATCTTTTTTTTCTTTCGGACTAGTGTTTTAACATTTGAAGAGTGTTTTAAACAGCAACGATATCTTATCAGTCACACTACATTGATGATCACTCACACTTAAGACCTCGCTATTTTTACTTTTTAACACACTTTGACACTGTTTTGAACGATGTTTTGAACAACGCCAAATAACAGTTCCATTTTTATTGGTTCGTTTTACAATATACGTATAACCTTTATAGTATGCATATGGCTTACCATAACTATTCGTTGATACTTTCATATCAATTTTCAAGCATGAAATAATCTCCAATAAATTTCGCTCGATAATAGAAATAATAGTTTAAAGTGGGTGCGAAGGTGGGTGCAAAAGTGGGTGCAAAAGTGAGTGTAAAAGTGGGTGTAAAAGTGGGTGCAAAAGTGGGTGCAAAAGTGAGTGCAAAAGTGGGTGCGAAAGTGGGTGCGAAAGTGGGTGCAGTTTATAGTAGGCACCATTTTTACTAGAATGTGATTTGAGTAAATGTAATTTCTAAACCCAAGTAGTGAATAATCAGTTGGTTTTGATTTATGCAAGCGTAAACATGTCTCATACACTGATGATGGATACTCAAGGCTTCTTGGTCAACAAAAACAAGTATATAGTTAAAGAGGTAGCTATTATTGATTGCACAACACTGAATCTATTTTTGAAATTTTGACAAAGGGTCTAAGTGCACTTTTGTTAATATCTCGCGAACCAATAAGACTACGGCATTGTATGAGGTATTGTTGGACTTTTTGCCGAAGACTGCTGGTAAACACTTATGTTCCCACGACCTTTTTAAAGATGGCGACTGACCCACGAGGGGTGATTAAAACGTATTCCAAGCGACGCTTGTCGATAAGCAAACCAATAATCAAAGGGGGGGGGGGTGACAGAGCTTGAGGCGATAACCCCTTTTGATTGATCCCTGTTGATTTGCCCCTTTGGACTGGTCCCCGTTGACAAGTCCCTCTGAACGGGTCCTTTTTGAAGGGAGTCATTTATGACGGGCCCCTGCTGACGGGTCACTGTGGACGGATCCCTGTGGACAGGTCCCTGTTGACAGATCCAAAGGGATTAGTCAAAAGGACCTGTCAACAGGGACCTGTCCACAGGGATCCGTCCACAGTGACCCGTCAGCAGGGGCCCGTCATAAATGACTCCCTTCAAAAAGGACCCGTTCAGAGGGACTTGTCAACGGGGACCAGTCCAAAGGGGCAAATCAACAGGGATCAATCAAAAAGGGTTATCGCCTCAAGCTCTGTCACACCCCCCTTTGATTATTGGTTTGCTTATCGACAAGCGTCGCTTGGAATACGTTTTAATCACCCCTCGTGGGTCAGCCGCCATCTTTAAAAAGGTCGTGGGAACATAAGTGTTTACCAGCAGTCTTCGGCAAAAAGTCCAACAATACCTCATACAATGCCGTAGTCTTATTGGTTCGCGAGATATTAACAAAAGTGCACTTAGACCCTTTGTCAAAATTTCAAAAATAGATTCAGTGTTGTGCAATCAATAATAGCTACCTCTTTAACTATATACTTGTTTTTGTTGACCAAGAAGCCTTGAGTATCCATCATCAGTGTATGAGACATGTTTACGCTTGCATAAATCAAAACCAACTGATTATTCACTACTTGGGTTTAGAAATTACATTTACTCAAATCACATTCTAGTAAAAATGGTGCCTACTATAAACTGCACCCACTTTCGCACCCACTTTCGCACCCACTTTTGCACTCACTTTTGCACCCACTTTTGCACCCACTTTTACACCCACTTTTACACTCACTTTTGCACCCACTTTTGCACCCACCTTCGCACCCACTTTAAACTATTATTTCTATTATCGAGCGAAATTTATTGGAGATTATTTCATGCTTGAAAATTGATATGAAAGTATCAACGAATAGTTATGGTAAGCCATATGCATACTATAAAGGTTATACGTATATTGTAAAACGAACCAATAAAAATGGAACTGTTATTTGGCGTTGTTCAAAACATCGTTCAAAACAGTGTCAAAGTGTGTTAAAAAGTAAAAATAGCGAGGTCTTAAGTGTGAGTGATCATCAATGTAGTGTGACTGATAAGACATCGTTGCTGTTTAAAACACTCTTCAAATGTTAAAACACTAGTCCGAAAGAAAAAAAAGATATGGTGACCCGCGTGTTGTGCAATCAATGATAGCCACCTATTTAAATATATACTGTACTTGTTTTCATTGACCTTAAAGCCTTGAGTATCCATCACCAGTGTATGTGACATGTTTACGCTTGCATAGATCAAAAACAACTGACTATTCACTACTGGGGTTTAGAAATTATTTATATTATCGAGTGAACTTTGCTAGAGATTAGTTCATGCTTGACAATTGACATGGAAGTATCAACAAATAGCAATGGTATGCCATACGCATTCTATAAAGGATATAAATATATTGTAAAACGAACCAATAAAAATGGAACTGTTATTTGGCGTTGTTCAAAACATCGTTCAAAACAGTGTCGAGGTGAGCTGAAAAGTAAAAATAGTAATGTCTTAAGTATGAGTGATCATCAATGTAGTGTACCAGATAAAACATCGTTGCTGTTTAAAAAAACTCTTCAAAATGCTAAAATACTTGTCCCAGAAAAAGATATTGCAGCTCAAGATAGTGCATTGTTTGTTAAGAAGCATGTATCATCTCCTCAGAAAGTCGTGTTAGGACAGTTGTCAATGTCTGAAAAACTCCCAACATTATCAAGGGCAACACAGACTGTGCAAAATGTGGTATTGCAAAAGGATCAAAAAGGACTATATAGTAATAGTGATGAGGATTATAATGATCATGATGATGATGATAATGATAATGGTTATGATGATGATGATGTTGATGATGAAGATAATAATGATAATGGTAATGCTTTGTTTACAACTAAAAAATCATTTGTTAAATTTGTCTACTGGAACAATCCAAGTAAGCTAATCTGGCGGCTTCAGCAACTGCATGTCTATAAACAGGCTGGTTATACTGAATATGAGGAAGAACTATTGGATATAGAAAATGAGCTTCGTCGTGCTAAAATTATTATGTAATGGATCCACATAACAGCTTAAACTATTTCTTAACAATACATGTTATATTTTCTACCACTCTGCTACCATTTTGCTCTCACTTTTGCTATCACTTCAAACTGTACATATTAAATATAAAAGCCAACGCTAAATGATTTTATTATCAGAACAGTTATAACCTTTGTAGTGAGCAAATCATACTAACAGGTTAGTTGTTACTATGGAACTTACTACAACTAACAAAGGTAAACAACGTGTACTCTATAAAGGCTACTCTTATAACTATAATCGTCAAAATGTAAAAGGAATAATATTTTGGCAATGCTCAAAAGAGAGGTCAAAAAAATGTCGAGGCAATCTAAAAAGTAGAAATGGTAAGGGTTTAAGTGTGAGTGATCATCAATGTGGTGTACCAGATGAAACACTGTTAGTGTCAACAAATAATCATGACAATGCTAAAAAGCTAGTACAAGAAAAAAATGTTGCTACTCAAAATAGTGCAGTGTTTATTGAGCAACATTTAACCCCTGCTGTAAAAGTTATGTTTAATCCATCTTCCACATCTCAAGAGTCGTCAACATCACAGACTATGCAAAAGGTTGTGTTGTTGTTGTTTTAAGGGGCTGAACTACAAGGTTATCTACCCTTCATATGCAAGAGAATCAAAAAGAACTAAATAGTAATAGAGAAAAAAGAAATGTATTTTGAATGTAACTATTGTACAAGTACTTATATTAAATAAATAAAAATATTGTATGGGTATTGTCTGTTTTTTCTTAATTGCTATACCCACGTCCTACTATATTAATGCCATTGTTAACCATCAACAGTCTCCACCTATGTTCAGAAAGAAAGTGATCTTAAACAATACAATCTATCTATGGTTTGTGGACCGAGTATCATAATAATACAGTGTCGTCAAGCCATGTTCAGGCAATAGTAATGTTAGGTAAGGGGTTCGAACCCTTGCTTCCTTGTACAGGATTAGTTTTTACTCAACAGCAACCCATAATACTGTACTTTGAAACATGTCACATCTCATTACAAAATGTCAACTGTATCGTTTTCTAAGACCCCAGCTGCTGGCTAGTAGCTAGCAGACTGTGCAACAGAAACGGTGTCACCATGTTCATCCTTAAAAAAAAAATTCAACATTTATTATTCTTTTTCTTATTATTGTTTATTAAGAGTAGTGTAAAGTTGTCTTTGTAACGTAACGGTTATAATAGTTAGCTGGCACTCTAAAGCTCTTGAGTTCAAATTGAGCTTTAACATAAAATTTTAAAAGTATATTAGGACTAAAACAGGTCTACTCAGTCTCGGGTGATCCAAATAAGTAGATGTGGTTTGATTCACACTTTAACGATAGAACACGACGGTTTTTTATTATTTTTAAATAATGATAGCCATTTGTTCATATTTTTTCATTTTCACATTTCACACATTGCCATTTGTCAATTTTCCATGTACACGATTTGAAAATGTCAGTTTAAAGTTTTTGGATTTCATGATATGGAAACAAGAATTTTCCATTTTGTTGTTTACACATTTGCCAATTTCCCATTTACATTTTTTAAATGTCAGTTTTAAGTTTTTAAATTGTGATGATATGGAAACATGGATTTCCTATTTTTTCCATATCACAGAAGACACGTTTATGATTTAGTCCATGCTGAATGTTTAGTTTTGTAAAACACACATTTGCTGATTTAAATTTTCTTGAAATCACTTTAATGGAAGTGCTTGGCCATGGCAATAGTGCATTCTCTTTCTGTTTGTTTCCAAAAACATATAGGACTACTACTACTACTACTACTACTGTAGGTAAGACTGTTTTACAAAATAACACCTATCTACTGCTGCATTAAAAAAACACAAGTGTTAAAAAAATATAGTATACTATTTACCATTTGCTATATACATTAATTACCCCACCATCCTACCTTGCCGTGTTTGCTTTGGTTGAAAAATCAATGCTACCCACACACACACACACACACACACAAGCTTTCTCTCTCTCTCTCTCTATCATTCTATCTATAGTCATACATTCACACAACCATACCTGTCTTTGAAAACAAATACAACCACGCTATTTATCCTTGACATGCACACTTATCCCAAATAACTTTTAGTTATACATTTAACATTTACTATTACAAAAAAAAATGTTTCCACTATTTACAATTACAAAAATGAATATTTACAAAATACTAAATCTACTGGTTACAAAAAAGCCATGTCTCTAAACAATAAAATATAAAAGTCACACCTCCACCTCGTGGTTATAACCCTATGGTAGGCTAATGCATAGGTCATTCATCTGCACTCATTTGCTATCCATCAAGGTAAAATTGCATTTTCTCTGTTCCACAAGATAAAAATTATGGTTGCCGGATTGTATCCTGCACTGTTTATGCGACATAGCATTGCCAGTTCATAAAACCGTTAGGTAGTTCTCTACACATAGTGATTTTACCACTGCTCTACCTACGCCTTTTGCTTGTTTGGCTTTCTTACAGGCTAGTATGCGATAGGCAGCATTAACTGTATATCAAACCCAGTCCACCTTTGTATTTGTAATCTAAGTAATAATTTGAAAAGAGACAAGTGTAATCAGTTTTAAACATTATCTCCGCTTTTTTTGTTTGTTTGTTTATGACATGTATATTAACCTAAAATCAAACCCTAGTCTACCTTAGTGAAAGGCTAACAGTTTAACCACTGCGTCACCATACCCTTCTTTCTTAGTTTGATTCATTCTAGGCCTTAGAGCTAGAAATCGAGTTACGATCTCCAGTGCAAGAGGCACATGTGCTCACCACTATAGCATGTAATGGTTAGCTGGTATCATTAGACAACCGAAAATGATTGTATTTCGGTTAGCCAAGCATTTCTGTCATTTGCCTACTGTGTGAGCACTGCCAGCGAGACAGTTTAGTTTAGAACAAGCGAGTGCGTGTGTGTGTATAGATTATTAGCCTCAAGTATTTAAAGCTTGTTGTGTGTAGCGACCATCTTGCTCAGTAACCACTGAGTAAGTTTTAACAGTCAACTCATAAAAACAGCATAGGATAGTTGTGTGTGTGTGTGGTTCATGTACTTGGGAATATGCATTAGCACCATGCGCTAGCTTTACCTCACCCTCTAAAGGTAGAGCGTTATCCCTTTCTTTGGACATTGCCAATGACTGCATTCCCCCACAAGTTTTACACTTAAGCCCTTGGCTTGTTCTTGATTAGGTTTGGTTTGCTTTAGGCTTGGTTTGGTTCAGTTGGGTTTGATTCGACTTGGTTCAGTTTAGTTTAATGTAGTCACTTTTTTATTTTTAGCTACACTCTTTAACCAATTAATTAATGATAGTCTACTCATAATTCTTGAATCGATAAATTGAATTTTGTGTACACCGTTTGTCAAGCCATGCCTACAACCTATACTCCCTATGTACTACACTCAGATCTGAAAACAAGTTCCAATGTTCAAAGACGTGTCAGTCACCATACATGTAGCCCACAATAATTCTTTCTTTACCTAGCTAGGTTTCGTCACTCACAGTAAACATCTAACATTATGGGTTTGCAATATATTAAGAAAAGCAAAAGTCTATGATCTTGTTGTTTTGGGTCTTTTTTGGGGAAATTCATAAGCCATAAAAAGAATGACATCATGTCAAGTTCTGAGTGGACCTTGTATGTCAAAATCCCATTATCAGTTTATAAAATCTCAAGGCCATGCCCTAGCAGTTTTGAATGATTTCAATCAATGAGACCACCATAAGAAAGATCGGAAAAATAAATATCCTTAAAACAAGTCGTCACATGACCCTCTCCGAACAATGCTTCGCAAAATTTAAATTCATCCATTGAACATTGAACATGATCGGCGACATCATCCTCGCTTCCCCCTCCCACCATAGTTGCCATATCGTTTGACCTTCAAGTGTCCTCAGCATCTCTGTGCATTTTTCATTGCCCTGTTGTCAAGTCAAGTCAATGCATTCCAATAAGCTCAAATAACATCCACATCCTGTCAGTCTGCCCCAGCAAGTTTGTTTTCTATACTCACTTCAAGCAACATATAACCAAGTTCTGTTTGTTCTATCTAAAGCTAACTTCATCTGATCAAGGAATTATCATTTGTCATGTCACTCATAATCGTTTACATGTTAAAGACCCCCTTCAGGGGGTTTAGGTATTAGGTATTCCATCATAGGAAAAATCGGAAAACGAACCCTCGACCCGCCGTCTCATCGAAATAGCGAATACTGTATTGGTATATCACCACCGTGGCCAGTAATAGCTTCGTTGAAACACGTGTCCAGTGGTATCGTCTCTATCTGCAACCACTCTTCATGAACATTTTAGACAGATTAAAAGAAAAAGTTTTAAAAACTAAAATGTTTTCAACAAAAGTGTCGTTAGACCCTTTCGCATTTTTTAAACATAAATACTATATTCGAAAGGGGAGAGGAAAGGGGCGTCACCCCGAGTCCTACGACCCCTCGTATACGTCTCTGGCGTTATTGGTTTGTGAGATATAACATAAAGTCTAAAATCACGGTTTTACAACAAAAAATTCTGTTTCCCTCATTCTCAAAAACTTAAACCTATTACCAAAATACACAGGGTTTCGAGACAAGCCATTTGACACGTCATAGGACCAAATCCGACCATGCATTCGTGAAATATCAGAAAAAGTCTAAAATCATGGTTTTACCCCAAAAAAGCCTGTTTCCCTCATTCTCAAAACTCTAACCTATTAATAACATATATAGGGCTTCGAGACAAGCGATTTGACACGTCACACGTCCAAATCCGACCTTGCGTTTGAGACATATCGGCAAACTTCGTAGGAAAGTAGGCGACTATCTGGCTCTCTCCTCACCACCAAAACCTCTTCTTATCAATCATTTTTTTCAAAGAGCTCGCCCTCTTACAAAAATCCCCAGTGCGCATGCGTAAAAAACAAAAAACAAAAATGTTCATCCATAGCGGCATCTCGTAAAACGCATGCGCGATATGAGCAACAACGTTTAAGTTCATTTTAGCAGCGCACCTTATACATGTCGTATTTGAAAAGAGACTTTCACTAAAAAATTACAATTTCACCCCCTAGTAGGGGTAGGTTTTATTTAGGGGTTGAAATGAGTAGTCCATTGAAAAGAGGGCGTCAGCCTGATTCCAACGACACCTCATATGTCAAAATCGGACCATGGGTTCGCGAGATATTGGCTTGGACTAACGCGGCGGCCATGACACTCGTTAGAATCGGCATCACTCCACTACTTGTGCTCTCAGACTAAATTCACCTAACGTGTACTTCCTGACGTGAAATACAATTGAAAGCCTTGTAGACGAAACGCAATACACGTCACATAAAAACTGACCCTCTACGTTGTGCTAGTTGCCCATACACAGGAAGGCCTCTTTCATAAATTATAAAGGCTTGTGGTGCATGAAAATGCAGGTTCTTTAGCCTCAAATTGCCCAAATTCCTAAAAGCCGCAAAAAATGCTGGTTCAATTCAGGAATTTTTGAAAATAATGTTGCTGTTAGGAGATATAATAGACCTTCTGTACTATATGTCGAACGTGAAAATTGCATAAAAAAATTCTAGGTTACCCCTTCACCCCCTTAATTGCATTGATGAATTATACAGTCTACGTTAGTTCCGTGATAACCTTATAGCCATTTGCAAACTTTCACAGAAATGTAATAAATGGAGTGACATTGCTTCTTACAGAAATAGATGGAAAGTTGTATGCCACCCCTTGAGATAATGTTCTCATGGTTACCGATTTGCATTCCTTCATTAGTTTGTTAAGTTAAATTAAATTAGTTTTCTGGGAATATTTTAGAAACTGTTAGATTTAGAGCCTTATAATGTAGTTTTCGAGGATCCTTTAAGGCCCCCGAGTTTTGTTGCTGGCACCGAGGGGATTTGTCTCGTCGTTGTACGCAATAATATAATACTAATAATAATATAATATAGGGAGAAATTATAACACCAATTTTTATTTTATTTTTAATTCAGCCAATGGCCATGTACTTTTCTTTTCAGGACGGGTCAGGGAAGGGATATTATCAGAGAAAGAAGCATTAACATCACGCATGAGCAAAATGGAAATGGCCTACCATTTAACTAAGGGCATCTATAAGAAAAGGT
The DNA here is from genome assembly GCA_946902985.2 of Meconema thalassinum. Lineage (NCBI taxonomy): Eukaryota > Metazoa > Arthropoda > Insecta > Orthoptera > Tettigoniidae > Meconema > Meconema thalassinum. The sequence goes on along the minus strand of OX336395.1, from coordinate 258,327,238 downwards.
CAATATCCTTCAACGCGAAACTAAAACATTACTGCAGTGTCATCCGTCCGGAGGTCTTGCATGCTTCTGAATGCCTCACGATGAACAAAAAAGGCTTGGTCGAGAAACTGGAGGCCAAAGAAAGGAAATTTTTGAGAAAGATATTGGGTTCCATCAAAGACAATGGGGAATACAGAAGACGGCATAACCATGACATATATACTCATGTGGAGAAGATAAGCAACGTCATCCGGAAGAGAAGGTTACCATTTTTTGGGCATGTGAAACGAATGAGCCCAGCGAGACTGACCAACCGCAACATAACTTACTTTCAGGAGAGGAAAACAAAATGGGCCTGGTGCATTGAACTGGATAAAGATCTGAAAGAAGTGGGGATTACACCAACAGACATTCAGGAGCGCGCCCCACTCAAAGGGGAACTTCAAGCTTGTAAAGGTTTCCAAGAAAAACCGAAGCTGAAAACGGGAAAGATTTGGACCCAGGAACGGAAGGAAGTCCACCGAGAACGAATGCGGGCGTACAGGGCAAACATCAAAGCCAGTAGGAGACGGTTGGAATGACGCGGTCCATAGATGGCCTATACGAAATGAATGAATGAATGAATAATATGGGTATAGGAATATAATAGACCTGCCGTACCACACCCGCAGGTGTAAATCGCATGGAAATATTCTAGAGTAATCTTTGATCCCCTTAAGCGCATTATACGTATTGATGAATTTTACGGCTTAATTTGATTCCGTGATAACCTTTTAGCCATTTGCAAACTTTCACACTAATGTAATTAATGGAATTGCATTGCGTCTTACAGCAATAGATGGACCTCTGAGAATCCGTAGGCATGGTTACTGGCTTGCATTCGTTCATTAGTTTATTAAATTAAATTAGTTTTCTGGAAATATCTCAAAAACGGTTGGTTTTCGGTCCTTGAAATGTGGTTTTCGGGGACCCGAGTTTTGTCTCTCACATTGAGGGGCTGAAGATGAGTTTTGTCTCGTCCTTCTACGCCTATTTCAGCATGTATTTTAAGGGGGTAGGCGCCCTTTTATGAGAGGTACGGAGAAGAGTTACATCAATGATTAGTGTCGCGCCTCTGATGGATATCTGTACCAAATTTTACGTTGATACACCCAGCCGTTCTCGAGTTATAAGGGAACAAATTTGTCCACAGACAAACAAACAAACAAACAGACAGGCAGACCAAAAAATTATTTTCGCGCGCATCCATCATAAAACAGTCTGAAACGTGTAAACAACTCAAATTTCCGTAGAAATTCAGAGAAAAACACACAAATTTTCATTTTTATATATAGAGAGATATACTGCACCGCTCGGTGTTGACCGTGTTTTATTGCACAGATTTTGGTTTTACTCGCTAACCGTTGGAGATATACGAAAAGTGATAAGGACCTTTCGGATAGAAAATTAAATGTTAAAGCTCATGTATACCATCAAAAGTTTGCTATTTCTTAGCGTTCTCTTTTTATTTGAAAAGGAAATATTGAATTTTGAAACCAAACGGTGTAGTGACGTCACAAATGTCGGTTTTACTCGCTAACTGTTGGAGATACACGAAACGTGATAAGGACCTTTCGGATAGGAAATTAAATTTCAAAGCTCGTGTGTCCCATCAAAAGTTTGCTATTTCCTACCGTTCTCTTTTTATTTGATATGGAATTATGAAATTTTGAAGCCAAAGGGTCTAATGACGTCACTAAAATTGTCGCCATTTTTTAATAGTGTAAAATTTCGAAATCAAAAGTATCCTATATGTAAACCTGGTAAATCAGCTACATACATGCAAAATTTCATTTAAATCGGACCAGTGGTTCTTGAGTTATTGAGTAACAGACAGACAGACACACACACACCATCTCATTTTTATATATTAGTATGATGATGATTAGCTATTCCCAGCATGCATTGCAATGTCAATCGAAGACAGATAGAAATAAAGGAAGATAATAATGATAATGTCATTGGTTTTACGTCCCTTTTAACAACTGAGGCTTTTAGAGACACCGGGGTGAATGAAATTAGCCCCGAAGGGGATCTTGAACGAGCCAGTAAATCTACTGACATGGTCCCCCACATTTGCGCACCCTCAAATGCCAACTGGCTGTGCCAGGATTCGATCCTACAACCTTGGTCACAGCACGTGAGAATGTTGCCACTGAACCACGCAGCCAGCCCAGGAAAGAAAGAATCAAAAGAATGAATTGTAATTGAAGCGCCTTTGGATAAATGATATTCTTTTCTTTTTAGTGCGTATATAAATAAATCCGAAGGCTTTCCGACGCGTGATCGCGCCACATACAGCTAACCATGTGAGCATTTGTTCAAACTACCCGTGCGCCATCTGATCTAAAACGGATTTACTTATTTAGAAACAATGATTTGAGTGTGCACAGCAAATTGCCAAAGTTTCATCACAATTGGCGGAATGTATATGAACGCTTACGGGACTCTCCTGAAACAATTCGCTAGCCAGCACTCATTTGTTGAAACTCTTCGTATGCTACCTACTAACATATGTTTTTCTAATTCAGAAACCTTTGCATCAGTGTGCACAACAATTTACCTATAGTTCATCGCAATCGGATGAATGCCATATGAACGTTGAAACGATTCGTGCACCGTCACTCATTTGTTAGCCTACTTTCGATTTTTGCAAAAAATGAAAGTAGACTTATGAGATCAACACAGGGCGAAAAAAGTGTGTCTGTCTGTGTGTGTGTATGTGTGTGTGTGAGTCTGTGTGTGTGTGTGTATGTGTGTGTGTGAGTCTGTGTGTGTGTGTGTGTGTGTGTCTGTGTGTGTGTGAGTGTGTGTACTCTGAATGTCTGTCCCCCCCTATCAATTCGAACACGGTGAATGCAAATTGAACGAAATTTGGTACAAAGGTAGCACTAGCAAAGGACACCTCAGTGTCATGTTTTATATCGCCGCCATCTTTACTAAAACTGAATGGCGGCCACTCAAACGTTCAAAACGTAAAATCAAATAACGACTAACCAAATCATCCGATCTCTACCAAATTTGGTAACAACATACCTTCGTATAGGATGCGTCTTGTGACCAAATTACAAGGTCGTCCGCCATACCATATCAGGATGGCGGCCGTGCGAATTATGCAAACTTTATAATCCATATCATGGGACCCACCAGTTCCGATTATCGAGCCGAGAATCGTTTTAACTGTTCTAAAGGAAGAAGCACGTTCGAAATTAAAAGTTTATTTTGTAATACTATAGTGCAGACGTGATTTTAAAAAGCTGAACTGATTCAGTAATAAGACAAGATGGCAGCGGATATCTTGTGCCGGACTTATATTTCACTAATTTGAGTATTGCATGCAATATAGCGTACTGATAAAAAATAAATAAACTTTGTATGAAATGATTTATATATAAACAATATACTCCAGTGATGAAATCGTTTAGTATAAATCATTATTTGCTAACAAGTTCTATGTAAGTCATTTTAAATAGAACGATATTCGTTGACACAATTAGCTAAGTGGTAGAGCGTTAGACTATCGCTCAAATGCCGATGGTTCAAACCCGATTAGAGCTAGGTTTTTTGCTTGAAATGTTATATGTTTATTGTTTTGTAATGACTCAGATGTTTTAAAATTAAGCGTTATATTGTGCACATTATGGTGTAAAATATATATTTAATTAAAACATAATTCGCCAGCAGATTTACTCGGGACATCTAGCTGCCAAAAAGGTAACTTCCAGATTTTATTGAAAAGTTTCTTCTTCTGGCCGCTAGAATGCACTCGCTCTGTTAGGATTATATTGTTCGATATTTCACCAATAGATGTCACGACTAGTCTACGTGGGGATCCATTGATTACTATACCATTATCATTCTATGCGCATCGAATTTGAAGAATGACAAGATGATACTACGATACATTTTAACTTTTTATTTTAAAGGGTTTGTAACAGCCTATTTTGCGTTACTTGAAAATGTTATTAAGCGTTATATTGTGCACATTATGGTGTAAAATATATATTTAATTAAAACATAATTCGCCAGCAGATTTACTCGAGACATCTAGCTGCCAAAAAAGGTAACTTCCAGATTTTATTGAAAAGTTTCTTCTTCTGGCCGCTAGAATGCACTCGCTCTGTTAGGATTATATTATCGAAAATATCCACATAGTTTGTATACACACGTCTCTGTAGGGTCATGGAAAGATTTGTTAATTCAATTAGGGTTGTGAAAGCCATGCACAACCAGACGTGTAAAGACATGCCTCAACTCAAAGTTGGATGTTGCCCACGGCAGGTCGTAATAATAATAATAATAATAATGTTATTGGTTTTACATCCCTTTTAACTACTGCTGATTTTAGAGACACCGGGGTGCCGGAATTTTGGCCCGAAGGGGATCTTTAACGTGCCAGTAAATGTACTGACACGGCTCCCCGCATTTGTGCACCCTCAAATGCCAGCTGACTGCGCCAGGATACGAACCTGCAACCTAGGGCCCAGCAAGCGAGAACGTTACCGCCGAGCCACGCAGCCAGTCCGGTCGATTATGTCTCCAGATCCATAACATTCTTGAGATACTTCTTAATTTTCTTTCTTTCTTCAATGATGGTAGCAGTTTTTATCTAGATTGTGGCGTTTGGTAGAGGAAAATCGTTTCTATGGCCTTCAACAAAGAATAGTTCTATTATACTCTTTGATAATAACAACGAGTTATAACTATACTCATACATTTAGGAGAAAGTAGGCTATCTGTTCTTTACTGAACATCTTGTTGAATATACCTGTGCGCTACCTATTGTGAAATGGATTTGCTAAGCCAGAAACTTTCCTTGGAGCGTACACAACAACTCACCCAAGATTCATCGCAATTGGATGAAGGGTATATGAACGCATACGGGACATTGTTGAAACGATTCGCTCAATTTTTGAATCTACTCGTGCGCTACCTATTGTATAAACCGTGTCTGGAGTGTGCACAACAATTTACTAAAGTTTAATCGCAATCAGATGAATGATATATGATCGCATAAAGGACCTGAAACAATTCACGCTCCGTCACCCATTTGTTGAATCCACTCGTGCGCTACCTATTGTAAAATGTATTTACTAAGCCATAAAACTTCCCAGTAGTACACACAACAACTCCCCCAAGTTTCGGCGCAATTAGTGATAGTATATGAACGCAGAAGGGACTTGAAGCGATTTGCGCGCGATGACCGTATTCGAACCGACAGCCAATCTTGAGATTAGTTTTAAGAACTGCACTTGACCACTGATACACGCCAGCTGGTAAAAATAAAAATAGAAGATGGTCGGTGTAAATTGATTGATAGACAATCTTACAGGCTTCATTGATACACATGCATTATTAGACTTGTGCTGAGATAGCATGTCACCTCGCGAAGAATTAGAAAGCCATTCCCACACCTAGCATTGCGGTGTCATGTGGTTGTGTGAGTCTTCAGTCCTTTGACTGATTTGATGGAGCACTCTCTGCCTCCCTGTCCTGAGCTAATCGTTTCATCTCTACATAGCTACCACGCCCTACATCTGAGGCATTATGTTTAGCATATTCTAACCTTGGTCTACCCCTACAGTTCTTGTTCTCGACCCTCCCTTCCATAACTAAGCTTGCTATTCTTGGGTGTCTTAGTACGTGTTCTACCAACCTATCTCTTCTCTTCATTTGCAGCTGCAAGGAACATCTCTCCTCTCCCACTCGGCTTAATACCTCTTCATTTGTAACTCAATCTACCCATCTGATCTTCATCATTCTCCTGTAACACCACATTTCAAACGCTTCAATTCTTCTCTTTTCTGCTGCACTAATAAGCCATGTTTCACTTTCATAGAGTGCCACGCTCCAGACAAAGGCTTTCAAAAAGTATACAGACTGTGCAATTGGGTTACTGTGGGATTTAAGGCTTCCTGTTAAGTCCCTCGCTCTCTTGTATTACATAAATAATTTGTAGCTAGGAACCTTCCCAAGTTTCATCGTAATCGGATGAATGGTATATGAACGCATAGGGGACACACAGACAGACAGAAAAACTATCACGTAACATCGATTTATACACCTATAGAGTTTATAAAAGTTCTTTGACAAATATCTTTGATAGTGTTATACCGGGCTAGGACCGCATTGATCAGGAAGGATGTTAACCCGAAAGTAATTCTTCTTATTATTGTTATTATTCTGTCGATTGTGGCCTACTGTGTACCGCGTTGAACAATCGGCCGACTTTCCAATCTCTTCTTCTCCACCCAGAAATTCTTCATGCGTTCGCTGAGTCTCCTCCTTCTTTCTTCAGACCAGATGAGCTTCGTTTTTGAGCTAGGTTTGTCCTGGAACCCTTTAAATTAACCGCCCTTCCTTCGAAACAGTGACTCGTTGAGCATATCTTCTTGAGAGATGAAAACTTCTTTGAGATCTGCTCGTGTTTCCTCAACCCATTTTGTGGTGGACTTTAATTTGCTAATGTAAGTGAATATCCGTTTGGTTAACTAATTGCTGCTCATTCGTGTGAGGTGGCCATAAAATTTAATTCTTCTCTTACGCATCGCGTCTGTAAGTTTCTCCGTCTGGTTGTACAAATCACTATTCCTCCGTCTCCTCCAAAAGCCGCCTGCTCTCTGTACTGGTCCCAATATTTTCCTTAGGATTCTTCGTTCTTTCTTTTCTAACTCCTCTGTTTCTCCTTTTGTTTAAAATAAGGCATTCAGAACTATAAAGAGCATTTGGTTTAATCACAGCGGCTTTATGTCGTAACTTTGCTCTGAAGGATATGGATTTCTTGTTATACCTATTCTGCGTTAATCGATATGCAGTTTCCATCTTACGAGCTCTGACCTTATTGGCTTCCTTATCAAGGCCATGAGGTTGAATCCATTCACCAAGATATTTGAATTTTTCTGTCCTTTTGATATTTCCAAACCTTGTTTCCAAATATTTCTCATTGCCATGTTTGGATTCAATGTATTTTGTTTTCTCATAAGAGATCTGGATGCCTGTTTTGCCGCAATTTCATGCAATTTCTCAATCATAATTTTCTCATCATTAATATCTACCGCTGACACTGCCAGATCGTCGGCAAATGCTAAGCACTCCACACCCAATTTTTGCTTCTTAGTGCCTAAGTAGATTCCTCCTACCACTTCCTCTTTTATTGCTTTTTTCCAAGTCCTCATTATTTTCTTCAGGACGATGTTAAATAAAATTGGTGATAGACCATCACCTAGTTGGACTCCTGTCCGGATCACAAAGGGGAGAGATATTTCTCCACGAAATTTAACCTTAGGCACAGTGCCTGAGAGGGTCTGTAGTACATGTGACCTCGTTTTTTTATCAAGTCCAAATTTCACCAAAACTTGTAGGAGAGTCTGGCGGTCAATTGAATCATATGCCTTTCTGAAATCAACGAAGACAACTACCGTGTGTTTACGTCTTATAGCTCTCAGTCTAAGAATCCTTTTTATATTGAATATTTGATCAACAAAAGATCGTCCATTTCGAAACCCTCCCTGATATTCACTTATTTGATGGCCTAACTGTGTTTCCAGTAGGGGTCGACGGTGCACCGATTTTTCGGTTTCGGTACGGTACAAAGGAAGTTACCGACCTCGGTTCGAGACGATAAAAAACTCGGTAAAAAGTTCGGTTCGGTACAAGAGACACAAATACCGTAATTTAAGGAAACCTTTTTTTAGACATCCAAAGTATTGTCCTTTATCAACAATGTTTTACTTCAAAAGTTAGTTAAATACAGTAAAACTTCTTGTATACGGTTCATATTTATACGTTTTCTATACGATTTTTCCTGGCCCCGGCAAAATGCCTATACTTTCCATGTTAATTTATCTCCGATATACGTTTTACATTTATTCGTTTTTCATGCTTATACGATCATATTTTAAGTCCCTTGCAATATAAAGCGTCATTTATACGTTGCGTGTTCTGAGAAAGTACGTATGTTCGAATACAAACTTTTGTTACCGCCTGTACTTCCCTTCGGAAGGATGCACCGCGTGCTATATTATGTTACGATGGCCTTGAGCGACACCGGTGGTCACGGCGACACTCGCTTGCCAGAGTGTCGTAACAAGGAAGAACAGCTTGCGTAATAAGCAAGCGCTATTATTGTGTTAGCCTTTCAAAATAACAGGAAGCAGCCATAAAACACAGTTAGACAGCATCTGAAGCTTATGTTAAGATGAGCGGAAGGGTTTTACGATCGCCGATATATTTAAAAAAGTATTTCCGCTTTTATAATTTTCATTCGTGTTTTTTTAGGACTTCTCGTCAAACCATTAAAAATACGCGATTGATTCTGTGTTATAATAATCTTGCGTCTTCAGACAAATGAAAATCCATTAATTTAGGCCTACACTACGGTATTTTATTAATGACGATGAAGAGCCGCAGAATAATACAGTGGATTTTAATGATGCTGTCAATGCTCTATGGACTATCAAACATTTTGTGACGCACCATAACGTTTCTGAGGAAATAATGGCCGAATTATATCGGTTTGAAAATACTGTTCACGCCGTGGCCGCGGCCAACAATAAACAAGCCAAGATATCAAACTACTTCGTAAAGTGACTCAATTTTCTTTGTTTTGTTATATCTGAGTGCATTTCTCTTGTAGTTGTTTTGTTAAATATTGCCGATTATAGTTAAACAATCGTATTATTATTTCTTGTTTTTCACTTCTTAACGGGAACCCTCGTTCGCCCGCCGCCCGCGTTGCTAGCCTGTCTCCCACCAGCCACTTTGCCGTAATGCGTAGCTCGCGCGACACAGTCACTGAGTAGACTATAGCCTATAGTTCACAGCTGGTGCTGAAAATGTTCGCCATTCATTGCTACACATCGCTGGCACCTCTTCAGGAAGTTGTCATTTACGTTCTGAAGTTCCTCAGCACCAATTGACTCTATTTCAGCTGTAATATACCTTAGTCCAAAGAATATGGACTGTTAAAGCCGTGGCGTCAAGAAGCGCATTACGGCAAAGTGCTTGGCGAGAACCGGCTCGCGGCGCGAGAGAGGGTCCCCGTCGCTTTTAAAACAAAGTCCCTGTATAACCCATATTGTCACATACATTTTGCAGTTTTTATTTGCCGACTTTCATTTACGCGTTTTTCACATCTATGCGTGTTTTTTTCCTTTGGTCCCCTGGATATCGTATAAGTGAAGTTTTACTACTAGAGCACAATAACTCTTCTGATTAATAAAATTAAATTATGGACTTAAGTGTTCCAGTGTGAGCCTAATGTCTATTTAATGTATGCATCAATTGGCTTACTCCACACTAAAAGGGCAAGTTTGAAAGTTAATGGAACATTGTATGAGATTATTAGCTGTACATTTTTTCTGTATTTTAAATAAAAATTGTGCTATTTGGCAAGTATTTGGTTTACTGTATAATCATTAGAAATCATGTGTTACTTTTTTCTTAATGGTTTACTCGAATTTAGCATGTTAAAATCAGCCGAGCTGTACCGAACCGATTTTGTACCGAGAACCGAAGTACAATTTTTTTTACCGAACCGAACCGTACCGAACCCAAATTTTCAGTACCGAAGACCCCTAGTTTCCAGTATACGAAGTAGAGATTTTGATGCTACTTTATAAGAGACAGATAAGAGAAAAATTCATCAGTAATTGCTATGGTTGGTACGATTACCCTTCTTATGTAAAGGATGTATCAGGGCGCATTCCCAGTCAGTGGGAGACTCTTCCTTTTGCCAAATATTACAAAGTAAACGATGTAAATTCTCTACAATTTGATCTCCTCCATATTTACACATTTCATCTGTTATTGCATCTTCACCCGGTGCTTAATTTGATTTGAGTTCTTGAATGACCTGATGTTTTTCAAGGAAAGTGGGTAGTTCCGACTGCTGGTATATTGTTGATAGGTTTTCAAATGTCAATTTATCTTTTGACTTCTTACAGTTCTAAAGATCTTCGAAATAAGGAGCCAGAAGCTGTTTTCTTCGTCACTGAATGCCAAAGTACCATCCTTTCTTTTAAAACAAAGGCTTGGAGATTGCTATGATTGTAATTCGTCCTTGAAAATTCTATAAAATTCCCTTGTACTATGTTTTCTGAAGTTCTCTTCTTATCATACTTCCTCTTTTCACCCCGGAATATTTTGGAAATAAGTTTTCTTTTTTGAAGAAAGGCATTGTAGTTTCCGTCGGTCTAATTCGAGTTCCATCTTTGCCTAGCTTTTAATCTCTCTTCGAGAACAATGTCGCACTGCTCATTCCTTCAAAGATGTTTTCTTTTCCTCTTCAGTAATGGCAACCTTTTTTTAAAGCTTCTTTGATTTCATCCCAATCTTTTAAATCCAATTTTGGTAAATAATTATGGTAAATATCTATATTTTGTTTCAGAATCTCTACAGGAATGCTTGGTTTCACCTTAAGTCTACGGCATGGTCTACCGGGTCGATAGTTTACTTTTATCTCGGCGAAGTTGATGCTAAAACTTTTCCTCACCTTAACATTCATTATCTCTCTGTAGTTGCTAGTTGATATTGCAACGTGGTCGTGTTGGAATTCTCCTAGTAAAGGGTTGGGGGAAACCCATGTTCTCTTTTTCTTCGGGAGGGCTCTGAAATAAGTTTTAAATTACATTGTTGGAAGAAAGCAGTTTATCGTTCCCCATTCCTATTTGTTCGGTTATGTGCTGGGTAGTTACCCACATTTTTATATTTTCTTTCTGCTCCTACTTGAGCATTGAACTCCCAACGAGTATTTTAACATTCTCGGGAGGGATTTTATATGTTTCATGGTCAATGGTTTCCCAGATGTCTTCGACCTTCTCCAGGTTTCTTTAATTACCTTGATTTATGGGGGCATGGTTGTTAATGATTGTGCATCTTCTATTTCTAGATTTAAGGGATAAGAGGGAAATGCTCTCCGAAGGGGAGTGAAAGTCAGTAATTGAATTTAATAAAGCTTTCTTGATAACGAAGGCTGTCCCTAAAATTGCTGATCTTCCATTCGATATGGTAGAGTATATCCGGGTTTACCCTTGTATATTCAAAACCCGTCCGACTCCATTGCATTGTCATCTAAATACCGTATTTCCTGTAACGCCAGAATGGAAATATTCTTGTCCGTCGGTAATTTAGTCAATTCCTTTAGTTTTCCCGTTTGAAGTATTATGTTGATATTTAATGTTCCGAGGAGGTGCTTCTTGTTGGGTTTCATTCGATATGATCGGGTTCAGGAAGCTCCCACTCTACCTTGCATGATATTTCAGGCTCTCTCGATGACTATCAATTTTATATACAAACGTTAGCTAGTTCAGCGGAGATACAACATGTTAATAATCCCACGGAGAAAACCTTTATTTTCCATGTAACAAGTTAATCTTTCCTGTGATGACTGCTCTCAGGTAAAACTATAACATTATAATGTAACAGACTGGGAAATAATCACAATACATATCAAATCATAATGTTCATCTCAGAGAGCAGATTTGAGATAAAGAGTAGACATTTGATGATAATAGTTTAAAGGAAGCTAGATTTAAAACAATGGTGATAATTTGAGATCTTCAGAAATGCGTGCCGGCAACGCACGTCACTAACTCCAGCGTATTTCACCTGAAAAATATTGTGGCATATAACTTGAGAATTCTTGAAGCCACAGAAGATAATATTTTCAGTCATATCATGAAGTAGTTTCAGGTCGTGGGCGTATAGAAAGTGTAACCTTGCTTATCTTCCGGCATCTGCCCTAAAATGAGCATTTTAAAATATGAACTGTTACCTGTGGGGCACTGAGCTGTTCATTTTGAATGGTTAGTTCTTTTTTAATTATCTGAGGTGTGTTCCTTATCTCAACGGATGGTCCGCAAATGCTTGCAGAAATGACACACTCATGTCTAGGTAAACCATGACCATGGTGTTAATAAACGAGCCAAAACCAAATTTGGCACAAATACCACCAACTTTGGATTGGTAAATCTTTGTTCGCCGAGTCGCTTGGTTAGCAAAATTGTAAATCTTCAAGTACGAGTAAAGAATCAAGTTCCCTGCTCTATGAAACATCACTAGGCGATCAATTTGAAGAGAGTAATATGCGACGTCAAATAGGAGACACACATGGCCTGGTATGATTTAGGCTAATCGAAACTTCGCCAGCGCTATAAGTCCTGAATAACTTAAAGAATGTTGCTAAGAGCACTCAAGTAGGTGCCACAATTCGTTCGTAATTTCTACACAACTTAGACCAGGAAATCGTAACTGGACGTAGATATTATCACAGTAGTGAATTCCACATTGAACATGGTATGTTAATTGGGTGTGACTGCATTTGGATGGAGAAATTTTGTTTCGTGTACGTATAGTTACGTTAGTTCCTGAAGATGAGCCAAAATCATGATTAATTTTTTCAATGTTTTAATGTGTTCACTCTTTACACTTTTACATCTCTTTAACATACATCCATTTCATCGAATTTCTATATTCAACATCTGCAGTTACTTATTTTCCCTATGTTCATCATCACTTCTGGTGTTAATTTTCACATTTGCCTAGAATTATAATTTAATAAGTGGAAATAACTGCCAAAAGAAATATATACATGACCGTGCATACAATAACCAAAATAAGACCACACATTCAGTGGGCCTAGAATTATGCATGTACTTAGGTAATAGAAAAGAAAAGATACGCCGTTATTAATAAATCCTTTGACATTGTTGTATATTTTCAATAAGAAATACATGTATGTGAGGTACCCGGTACTACTGCAGAAAAACAATCAAAATGACAACTTACTGTACGTATACTGTAGATAAGAAGTAACTACTGATGTAATGTTCTCCAAAATTATTGATTCGACCTGTTTTTAGGGTGTTGATTTCACAGATACTTTCAAGTCCCTTGTAAATTCAATCCTGTTTTCATATTACCTCTGACCTGCGGTGATGCCTTGTTGTTAATCTATTCATATTGATTATTTTCAGGAATCTTGCTATCGGAGACGGGTCTAATTTGATACCCCAAATGTTGGTTTATAGTTTACAAAGGATATATCCTCGTGGTTCATGTGAAATGATCTTTGCATACGAGAGTAAACTGATGGAACATCTAATGGTACATCGTGTTCCATTTGATCCATTTAAAAAGCTCTTTCCACGAGTAAGTAAACAGAAGGAACATACGTTAGTTCATACTAGACTCAAAACTTACGCTTGTGAAATATGTGGAAATGCCTTTCAGCGGAAAGATTCTTTTACGAAACATATGGTATACCATTCTGGTAACAAAATGCATTCTTGTAATATATGGAAGCAGGCCTTTGCACAAATATGTAATTTAAAGTCATATTTGTTAGTTCATAGTGGTAACAAACCATACACTTGTGAAATATGTGATAGATCCTTTGGGTTCAAAAATCATTGAAGAGACATAAGATAGTTCATAGTGGTCAGAAAGAATTCCTGTGTGCAAAATGCAAAAGGGCCTTTTCGGCTAAGGCATCCTTAAAGCACCACGTGCATAAAACGTGTAAAATTGTGAATAAGCGTTAAAATGTGGTTTGGGCACGTCTTTTATATCACATGGGTGTGGAATCTGTGAAAAGTATTTTGCCCAGAAAACTAATTTGAAGAAATATGTTACTTATAGTGCCTTTAATTTTGGGCTTCTGAAGCACACGCTGAAGCAAATGAATGGGCCTTTGCGTCTACTTTTGGTGATAGACGGAAGTCATTTCATTGTGGGTAGAAATATCTCTCCTGTGAAAGATGTGGACAAATACAGTATATGCAAATTAAAGCTCTTTGTATGCAACTCGCTTAGTTTCCGTTTTATCTGGGACGACGTTGTGATTGCCGATGTAACATGTCCCGACTTCCCATTACTATCGTACGCACACCCTATCACTTATTTGAACTAGTCCTGTAGGCTGAGACTTACTCACAGTGCATGTCGTGTTTGGTTTGGAATGTTGTTATTGAACTAGAATAAAATACATGCTAAAAGGAAAGAAATGGAAAAGGTGTCTAAAATTTAAAAAAAAATCCTCTCGAATTAATGAAGGTTCATCTTCTACTTTTATGTTGAGTTATTAGAGATAATTTCACTGATCGCCAAGCTAATAAGCACCGTTCTTAAAAAGCAAACATCCTATATTTACTGTTTCGTAAACTTCGGAGCTATTAGGTCGAGTAGATTTCAAATGCCGACGTTTCAAGACAACTGCTTGTCCCTTTATCAGGGTTACGTCAAGAAAGGAGGAAAGAAAGAAAGAAAGAAAGAAAGAAAGAAACAGAGGGAAATAGATAGAAAGAATGGAATGGCTTCCTATCTTATACATTTTATGTATGGATGCTATATGCCATTGTTCAGCCTTTCTTTCTTTCTTTCTTTCTTTCTTTCTTTCTTTCATTCTTTCTTTCCTTCCTTCTTGACCTTGATAAAGAGCCAAGCAGTTATCTCGAAACGTCGGAATTTAAAATTCCACTCGACCTAGTAGCCCCAAAGCTATATTATGGATCCTATATTTACGTTGTATAATTTACCTTAGAGAAGTCTTATCCATACAGGACTGAAACCAACTACCTAGATTAATCATAAAATCCCTATATTTAATACAATTAATAATGACATTGTCCGTATGTAGGTCGATATAACTTGAACCTGAACACTAATGGATTAACAACCGGACGCAATAAAAAAAATTAGGAGAACTATCCTTACTAAGTTACGACGTCATAGTTACAGTCAAAACTAAATGTAAATTAATATCTTATTCTCAAAAAGTTCACACAATTAAGTCACAACATATCATGTTTCTACAGAATCCAAGCTTTTCGACGTTGTTGTACCCATTATCTTCTACATGGGGTATTATACTGGTCACTCTCCTCATAAATAAATTACCATTAAGGGACACTAAGGCTGAGTTTTTAGGCAAAAATGACAAAATAACTGTTTTTTGTTTTTCCCATATATATATCTTATGGACCCCTGTGGATCATTTCAGTAAAACAGTTTTCATGCACCGCCATTTTTAAAGGCTCAGCGACATTTTTGAATCTCCTCTGTGTAACAAGAAGATGGAAGTCAAATCATAGAAAGTAGGCTATACTTTTAAAACTAGAAATCCTAGAAAGTCGTAGGTTAACTGAAATGGCTGGCTGCGTGGCTCAGGGGTAACGTTCTCGCTTGCTGGGCCCGAGGTTGCAGGTTCGTATCCTGGCGCAGTCAGCTGGCATTTGAGGGTGCGCAAATGCGAGGGAGCCGTGTCCGTAGATTTACTGGCACGTTAAAGATCCCCTTCGGGGCAAAATTCCGGCACCCCGGCGTCTCTAAAGCCAGTGTAGTTAAAAGGGACGTAAAACCAATAACATTATTATTATTATTATTATTATTTGTTAACTGAAACGAAAGGTCTCCATGCTCTTTATCTCTACAACAAAACATTGCATTTTTCACATTTTTTCCATTAAAGTTTCATTGGGTGAGCCAAACTGGTTAATATAGCATGCGATTTTATAAAAAAAAATGCTTTTATCTCCAAACAACATTTTTAGGAAATCAAAATGCTCCATGTGCATGAGGTATTCACCAATTTTACTTAAAAAAATCACTGGATATTCAAAAACACATGTGTTGCAAGATAGCATTGCAATATCGCCAGCCACTTTGTAAATTACAGACCAAAAAAAATAAAAACTATGAAAAATTATCAAAATTCATAAAACATGATGGCACATAAAGAAAAAATTAATCTGACAGCATACATGTATCACTTTCCTGAAATGTCTCAATGTTATAATATTTAGAATAGTTTTATGTATATGTAATACAAATATCAAGAGTTTTACACAATTGCTAATGCGCATGGAGCATTTTGATCACATGGTATATTTTAATGATATAATTAGGCCTAGTAAATAATCAATTAGATTTCATCCAATTGTTTTCAAATTTGGTATGTGACTTAGTGTTACTATTCTGAGTATGCAGTTTAAATTTCAACTCATTCCGATAAAAAATGTGGAAGTTGAAAAACTCAGCCCTGGTGTCCCTTAATTTAACAATTAGGAATAAATCACGTTAGAAAGATATTAATTTAGTTAATTTTATGTAAATTCTACCAGATTATCACATACTGTTGGTATTGTTTGAAGTAATTATTTAAATTACTTAAATTCTCGATGCATTAGGTTTCAGTATATAAGACTCTTTATATTCCAGATGTCAGTATATAGCAGTGGTTTCTCACCTTAAGCTTTCATCCTGAGATTATTCGTTTGATAACGCACGTAGCACCGTTGGCTACTATGCCATCCTTTGTACATTACCACCATTGGGGCTGATGGCTTATATGCGCTAAGCTCCTAAAATGAACAACAGATCACCATCATCGTGTCCCAATAAACGTAGCCTTGGGCTCGTATTCTACACTCATCACTGCAAATAACTATTCTTCGATAATTTGTCGTGGAATCCCCATAATGACTAAATATTTGTTTTATTCAAAATCGCAAGCACTGAATTACTATTTATATTCATGGCATCAGCATTTGCAATCTGCCCCCTTCCTTAAACACCCGAATGAGCCTTGTGGTCGAGTTCGCGTTCCTGGCATTGCAACCGAAAGAGCCCACATGCCATCACCCGGACGGGATTGTAATGTCTACTGACTATTAAGTCACGTTAATATATCAGGGAAGCTTAGGGCAGTATTGGAGGGTAGAGGGTTGTAGCCACGAGGACTTAATTAACATGTTTCCCATGAATATCACATTCCACTGTTGTGTTTGTAAACATGGCTGCACTTGCAGATTCCGGTGTTAAGACACAATTGGGTGATAAAGAATTCTCATGTACTTAATTACCTGTTGTCTTAATGTGGCACTAACTGAATAGATATGATCCTACCACACAAACTGATGTATCAATTGTTATGGAAATTTATCAACATTTACCTTTATAGGATAAAATAGCTATATTGCTGTATAATAATATCGTATGGCCTAGAGCGCCGTGTCCAAGCGTTGTTATTTGCGCCCAGAGGGCAGCGTGCATGTTGAATTTTTGTCGTTCCTTGGAGTGCTGTGAAAGTCAAGGGGTTAGATATGTGAGCTCCTTGACACTATAGCGTTTTCTAGTAGAGAAAGGAGGAACTTTGTGTTGGCTAAAAATCCCGAGGTTAATTTTGCCATTATGAACACGGCCTACTAAATTCAAATGGGTTCTTTAACATGCCAACAATGTATGGCAATCGTGCCGAGATTTTAGTCGCCTTTCAAAAATCACTTACCACGGCCAGGAGTGAACCTGCAGGCTTGGTGTTGGTAGTCCGGCACGATAACCACTCACCCATCGTGGCAATCTTAAGTTAATTTGATAAAAAGGCAATATCATTAAATTTTACCAACATGACAATAAAACAATTCTTAAACACGGATGATTGAAGCAAAATATAGATTTATGACCTTACTATTGACGTTGAAGACTTGTATCTGTAAACATTTGAAGTAAATTTCATGGTTTGCAATCCAACTTAGGATCATGGTTCTAGTTCTTCAAACTTGTTGTTTGGAAATAATTCCTTTATAAATTTCAAAAGATCTTTGTTTTTATGGCAATGCATAAATACTACAGCCATTATTGCAGGCGAGATCATTGCACATATTCATATAAAGATACTGTGAAAGTTCCAATTAGATCGATGCTGTAATCTATCTATAAATATAAAGCTCAATGTTTGTCTGTCTGTCTGTCTGTTATGTATACAAATCCACACTGTTTCACCGATCTGAACCAAAATTTGTATACTTACCCTTCGGAACCCTGCGGGTAACTCTGTCCACTTGAAATTTCCGACAGACCACCCCATTCCCTGCATTTAGGCCCTTTGGCCCAAATCTACACCGTTGCACCGATCTCAACCAAAATTTGTATACTTACCCTATGTAACCCTGTAAATAACACTGTCCACTTAAAATTTCAGACAGACCACCCTATTTCCTGCATTTAGGCCCTTTGGCAAACATCTACACCGTTTGACCGAACCGAACCAAAATTTGTATACTTACCCTTTGCAACCCTGCGGGTAACCCTGTCCACTTGAAATTTCGGACAGACCACCCCATTCTCTGCATTTAGGCCCTTTGACCCAAATCTACACCGTTTCACCGATCAGAACCTAAATTTGTATACTTACCCTTTGGTACCCTGCGAGTAACACTGTTTGCTTGAAATTGCGGACAGACCACTCCATTCCCTGCATTTAGGCCCCTTGGCTAAAATCTACACCGTTTCACCGATCTGAACCAAAATGTGTATAGTTACCCTTGTTAACTCTGTGAATATCACTGTCCACCTAAAATTTCGGACAAACCACCCCATTTCCTGCATTTAGGCCCTTTGGCAAAAATCTATATCGTTTCACCGATCCGGACCAAAATTTGTATACTTACCCTTTCGAACCCTGCGGGTAACCCTGTCCACTTGAAATTGCGGACAGATCACCCCATTCCATGCATTTAGGCCCTTTGGCACAAATCTACACCGTTTCACCGTTCAGAACCAAAATTAGTATACTTACCCTTTGGTACCCTGCGAGTAACATTGTCTGCTTGAAATTGCGGACAGACCACTCCATTCCCGGAAAGAGGAGAGGGTCCGTCCCAAAGGCAATGGAAAAAAGGGGTAAAACCGGACCCGCTCAGGAAACCCTCAGGGTTGCCATCTCCCGAACTCACCAGCCATGAGCCCTTGAGGATGTAGCACTATCCAGGGTGCACCAGAAGTGGTGGGGCTACACACACCCTGCCTCCTTGAGGGTCTTGAGCAGAAGACATGAGATATTAAGAAAAGAAAAAGAAGGCTGACACCTCGAAGAATGAGGCTATCAGGAATGATTAGACAAGGGCCAATTAAGGCCGGAAAGTGAAAGAGTCGCTAGGCCTCGGATACCCTGATACCATCGGGGTCGGAAGAGAACAAGAGTTTGACCAAGGGAGGCTGACAGGAAAGAGAACTGAAAGGAGCCCGGCACCAGTAAGTAGAAGCAATGCCGGACTCAGTTGGGGTCCCGTGGTCGCAAACCCACGTCCCACAAGTTGAGAGACCCTGGTGGGTGGAGGGGGGAGGAGGGGGCCAGGTGTGAGAATAGCTTGCTGATTCATCGCGAGTTGACATGAGAGAAATGTCCAGACCCCGCCGTGTTACCTGGTATTGCTGACTATGCTGATGTCCATACATTGTCTTTGCTCAAACCACTGTCGTGTTACGAAAGAATTAGTGATTCACCGGTCAATGTGAATAGGACCGGGAACCCCCGAACGTCTGTCATCATATATCGTCATCATCTGCGATTCGTGCAGCTTGGACCCGGGCAGTACTCGATAAGCTCTTTCACTACACGCATCGAGTATAGGCCTAAGCCAGAAAATAACGTTCAGACTTTGGAAGACATCGAAGGTAGAAATCTAAATTGCCTATATCAGATTTAAAATTACACCATGTTCGTTTAGTAGTCATTTTTCATTACCTTATTATTATCATAAAGGCAAATGACCTAGATGTTACGCCCATTATACCACTAATCACCACACACAATAAGTCTTCATCGCCTGTGAATTTTGAAATTTTTCTTTCTATCACGGTAGTTTGTAAGTTTGTCGTGTCAATTCAACAGTAGTTTTCATAATCATACTCATCAAAAGGGCAAATGGCCTAAATGTTACGTCCATTATACTACTAAGTAACACCACAGTCTTCATGGCCTGTGATTTTAAAATGTGTATTTCCATTAGTTTGTAAGTTTAATATACCCGTTCAGTAGTAGTAGTCTTCATTGTCATCCTCATCAAAAGGGAAAATGACCTAGATGTTACGCCCATTATACTACTAGGCAACACCGCAGTCTTACTCGCCGGTAATTTAAAAATATGTATTTCTATTAGAGTGTAAGTTTATTATACCCGTTCAATAGCAGTCGTCGTCAGTATCATCTTCATCAATGACGTTGAGTGTTAAGGAGACTGAAATATTATCATCATTCCACCGGGCGAAGCCGGGTACTACTGCTAGTATATATATAAAGCACAATGTTTGTCTGTTTGTCTGTTATGTAAACAAATTTACACCGTTTCACCGATCTGAACCAAAATGTGTATACTTACCCTTTGGAACCCTGCGGGTAACCCTGTCAACTTTAAATTTCGTACAGACCACCCCATTCACTGCATTTAGGCCCTTTTGCACAAATCTACACCGTTTCACCGATCTGTACCAAAATTTTTATACTTACCCTTTGGAACCATGCGAGTAGCACTGTCCACTTAAAATTTACACCGTTTCACCGATCTCAACCAAAATTTGTATATTTACCCTTTGGAACACTGCGACTAACACTGTCGACTTGAAATTGCGGCGAGGCTACTCCATCCCCTGTATTTAGGCCCTTTGGCAGAAAACTACACCGTTTCACCGATCTCAAATAATTACCATTTGAAACTCGGCGAGTAACACTGTCCACTCGAAATTTCGGACAGACCACTCCATTCCCTGCATTTAGGCCCTTTGGGACAAATATACACCGTTTCACTAATCTGAACCAAATTGTTTATAATTACCCCCATTGGAACCCGACGAGTAGCACTGTCGACATGAAATTTCGGACAGACCAATCTGCATGGTTTCACCGATCTGAACCAAATTTTACAGACTTACCCTTTGGAACCCGGTGAGTAACACTGTCCACTTGAAATTTCTGACATACAGCTCCATTTCCTGCCACGGTGGGTGAGTGGTCAACGTGTCGGTCTAAAAAATCCAAGATTGCAGGTTCGCTCCTGGACGTGGTAAGTGATTTTTGAAAGGCAGCAAAACTACGACACGCATATCATACGATGTTGGCATGTCAAAAAGAACCCATTTGAATTCAGTAGGCCATGTTCATAATGGCAAAATTAATCTCGGGATTTTCCGCCAACACAAAGTTCCTCAATTCTCTACTAGAAATCGCTATAGTGTTCAAGGAGCTTAGATATATAACCTCCTTGACTTCCATAGTGATTCTAGGAACAACGACATTCGACATGCAAGCTACCCTCTGGGTGTCAAATTACAAAACTTGCACCCGTCACCGAGGCCATAAGATATTATTATTATTATTCCCTGCATTTAGCTCAGGAATCCCTCGGGGTTGCCAGCTTCCTAACTCACCCACCATGAGCCCTTGAGGGTGTACCAGAAGTGGTGGGGCTACACACATCCTGCCTCTTTGAGGGCCTTGAGCAGACGACAGGAGATATTATGAAAAGGAAAAGAAGGCAGACCCCTCTAAGAATGAGGGCATCAGGAAAGATGAGACAACGGCCAATTAAGGCGGGAAATTAAAAGACTCCCTAGCCCTCGGATACCCTAACACAATCGGGGTCGGAAGAGAACAAGAGTTGACCAAGGGAGGTCAACATGAAAGAGAACTGAAAGGAGCCCGGCACCAGGAAGTAGAAGCGATGCCAGACCCAGCTGGGGTCCCGTGGTCGCCAACCCACGTCCCACAAGTTGTGAGACCCTGGGGGGGGGCAGTTGTGAGAATAGCTTGCTGATTCATCGCGAAGTGACATGAGAGGACTTTCCAGAGCTGTCTATGCTGATGCCAGCACAGGGCCGTTTGCTCAAGCCACTGTGGTGTTGCGAACGAGTTAATGATTCCCCGGCCAATCTAAATACGACGGGGAACCCCGAACGTGTGTCATCATATTTCGTCATCATCTGCGATTATCTCAGGTTCGTGCAGCTTGGACGCATATTCTTTGCCGAGCAGTATGGCATAAGCTCTTTCACTCGACGCATCGATTACAGGCCTAAGCCAGAAAATAAGGTTGAGACTTTGGAAGACATCGAAGCTAGACATCTGAATTACCTAAATCAGTTTTAAAATTACACCATGTTCGTTTAGTAGTCACTTTTTCATTACCTTATTATTATCATCATAAGTGCAAATGACCTAGATGTTATGCGCATCATACCACTAATCACCGCCTCATAAAGTGTTTCTCGACTGCGATTTTTAAAATATTTATTTTTATTACAGTACATTGTGTACTTTATAAGTTGAAGTGTCAATTCAATACAGGTAGTAGTTTCCCTTATCATATTCATCATAAGGGCAAATGACCTAGATGTTACGCCCAACACACCATTAATCACCACACACAATAAGTCTTCCTCGCCTGTAAATTTTGAAATATGTATTTCTATTACGGTAGTTTGTAAGTTTGACGTGTCAATTCAACAGTAGTTTTCATTATCATCCTTATCAAAAGGGCAAATGGCCTAGATATTACGCCCTCATTGTCTTTGGGGGCAAATAACCTAGATTTTAAGTCCATTATATTTCTAAGGAGACTTTGAGACATTATCATCATTCCACAAGGCGAAGCTGGGTACTACTGCTAGTCTCTGATATAATGTACCATATTTGCTTACAAATGAAAATTATAATAAATGTCCGCAAATAAATCAATAAAGAAATGGTAGATGTTTGCCAAAATTGACCAAATTCAAAGACTCATATCTCGGAAATACATTAACAATTTTGCTCCATTCAAACTTCCTACGATATTTTAATATTCCGAGAACACAAAATATCAAAAATGAGGAAATTGATTGTTTCCAACCAAACCTTAAGTGTGAATCATCGTGCACAACATGGTGATGTGGAAGATGCAAATCTCCTACCTACAAATAACGGCAGCGCTGTCAGTATACAACCACCGGCAAATGTTCATTCGTTACTGCATTTTACTCTACCAGGCAATTTTGCCGGTGAATATGGACCCGTTAGCTACTAGTTTATTAGAACTAACATTGACGAAAGAGAATTAGTCCTGAAGATTAAAACTTAATTCAATGTTAATTTGTACTTTATATTGTACCGGTGTGTGTGGCCTTCCTCAGCGCGAATAATAATATGTATAGAAAAGCAAGACTTACAATACATGAAAAATTTTACCATAAAAAAGTTTGTTCTGAAGACTATTTTTAAAACATTAATCGTCTGAAAGCTAAAAAACACATACCCTAAAATTAAAGAAAGAGATCTATTACAAAAAAAAATTGCCAAAATTGACCAAATTCAAAGACTCATATCTCGGAAATACATTAACAATTTTGCTCCATTCAAACTTCCTGCGATATTTTAATATTCCGAGAACACAAAATATCAAAAATGAGGAAATTGATTGTTTCCAACCAAACCTTAAGAAACCGGAACCGTGATCTAGAATGAAAATTGAGGGGACCAATGACTGAAATATTCAACTTCTACAATTTTGCTGATATCATCCCGAAATTTTTTGAGCATATTTATACAGTAAATATTACATGTTGTAAAAAGTTTCCAGATAATAGGTTGATTAAAACTTCTCTAATTATTTTGTTGTGATATTTTGGTCTGCAACTCTGAAAAAGCTCCTCGCGTCACAATTTTGAGTTTTATGGCCTCAAAGTTTGAAAACAGATTTTACACACATATATAAAACTTACTTAAAAAGAAAATTCCTTTTAAAATATCTGTTACAAACATATGTTAAATGCGAAAGAAAGAAATCTTGATATAAAACCAGCTTGAAGAAAGAACAGTGATGTAGAAGGAAGATTAGGATAGAAATGAGAAACACATTCTAGAAAGTCATAAAGGAGAGGGGAAGAAATATAAACCTCAAAAAACTTACGTGGATGTTATGGAGACAAAACAAAATAGGTTAAGATCGAAGTTGTCAGAATGGCTAACAATATTCATGTAAAATTGTGAAGAGAAATAACAAACAATATAACATGTCTGTAAGAAAAATAAATGTACTCGAGTATTAAATTGTGAAAGTTGGAAAACACTTACTGTGGAACGATAGCCTAAAGTTGAGATAAATATTCCAAGCTGTAGATAGGGCAATATAGAGTGTTTGGAGTAACCAAGATGCAAAGAAAATGAGGCTTGTAGTCAGTTTATGTCTTAGAGAAAATAGTGATCATAGACAGATATGTTTCGTGTGTTGTTAAGAAACTAGTGTATTGCAATCCCTATAAGCGAATGGAAAATAATAAAACTTGTCAAAAATGTTTCGTTCTTCACATACCATAACTCATGTATCGTTCTTCCAGTTACAACCTCATAAATAGCCAAATAGACATGAGGTAACATGACCTTATTCCTATCATCCTATTTCTTACTCTTTCAGCACTTCATATTATTTCAGCATACGCAGCGATCTCCTTCTTCTTTCTTTAATTAACGTTGAAACGCCACCATACTTATGGGACTTTTGACAAGTTAAAAGTCACAGTAACAAATTGTGGTCCACGAGACAATATTTAATATTGTGAATCCGCAAGTGCAAGTGGAAAAGTTTGTGACACTCTCGTGTGTCTGTTATCTGAGAGAACTTACTACATCCCGGCTTTCTTTCTGTCAGCGTACGCCGTATTCCCGGTCGGCAGGCACCAGTCCATGCACCCAGGGCCAGTCAAGCCCCTGGAAGTTTACTCGGCTGCTATGTCTCTTGCTGTTGGCTGGAGATATACAGCTGAACCCTGGGCCCACTTTCTCTGAACACACCACCAAATCAGAACTAACCATCTTCTTCCAAAACCTGCGTAGCCTCAATAATAAACTCTCTGACTGTGAAATTCATCTGCCTGATTAAAGTCATGTAGACGTGATGGGGCTGTCTGAGACATGGCTTACCCAAATAGTTAGTGATGGTGAACTGCCTCTCAATGCTAACTTTAGTATATTTCGCAGTGATCGTGCTACGAGAGGGGGAGGGGTTTTAATAGCAGTGAACAGAGCTTTACCATGCAAAAGGAGATCAGACCTCGAGCGGAACTGTGAGTTAGTGTGGGTGGAGTTACTTCTTCCAGGTCGCCACGTATTTGTGGGTTGCTACTACCGGCCACAGGGCAGTCCCCTGTACAGCTTGGAGCAGTGTCAGGACTCAGTGCTTGCAGCTGTATCGCAAGGTGTTAATGGGTGAATTCAATCTTCCCACATTAAAATGGACTTCTCCAACAACAGGTACACCTGATAATGATGATGACTCCTTCCTTATAGATATTTTTTTTACTGGCCTCAGATTACAGCAGCTTAACATGTACCCCATGCGGGGCCCCAACGTACTGGATTTCATATTATCTTCACTTAAACTGAAATGCAACACTGCTGGTAGAGACATCTATGGCTCCGACCATCAGTCCCTCGACACCTCTTTGTTCCTCCCCACCCCACACTCAAAATTAGTCAAGGAGCCACCCTCGCGCCCGACCTTCAACTGGCGCCGAGCTGACTGGCCAGCCATATGCCGAGCCTTGGAATGCCTGCCCTGGACCCTCCTCAAAACACCTCACGTGCAGTCGGCAATCATCCTGCTGTACGACTGGCTACTTGCTAGCATCAAAGACTTCGTGCCGGTACGGTAGTCTACCAACAGCAAGTACCCGTTCCAGATTTCCTATGAAACTCGGCTGGTCATGGGAAACAAAAAAAGGCCTGGCGGCTTTGGAAGGACTTCTTCCCTAACCCTCACACTCGAAATACTTTCGAGTACATTCGCCAAGACGCAAGACCTCTGCTCAGGAGAGAATACTCGGGGCATATAGAAGCCATCACTGACAACGTCCGGGAAAATCCCAAGTGCTACTGGTCCGTCATCAACTCGAGGAGGAGAACCGAAAGGATTCCCGTCAGCGTAAAGCACCAGAGAACCACAGCGGAGGGACCAGACCGCAATAAGCTATTCAACAGGTATTTCTTTGAAAAATTTTCCAATCCCTCCCAAAATCAACCCCTTCCACCGGTAGAAACGGCAGCAAATTGCACTTTATCGAAAATAGCAACAACACTAAATGAATTCCTCAGTCTACTTCAATCTCTCCGCACCAACAAAGCTACCGGTCCCAATGATATTGGTCCTCTCTTCCTAAAAAAAACACCGCCACTGTTCTCTGTACACCGCTTTCCAATCTATTCAACAGGTGCTTTGCCAAGGGCTATTTTCCCATTGCCTGAAAACAGGCCAACATTGTCCCTATATTCAAATTTGGGGACAAAACAAACATATCATCTTACCGACCAGTATCTATACTACCCACACTATCCTTTATATTTGAAAACATAATCCACCAACGTCTCCTGTCTTTTACCTTACCATATATTTCAACCAGCCAGCATGGCTTCCTTCCTGGAGGCTCGTGCCTCACTAACTTGGCCACTATCCACAGCTATGCAACACATGCCATTGCAGAAATATCCCAGCTCAATGTCTGCTACGTAGATATATCGAAAGCATTTGACTCAATAGCCCTTACCCTACTACTCCACAAAATCGCTGAACAATTCAATATACATGGCAATCTCCTAACACTCCTTGCCGGCTTTCTACAGAACCGACAACAGAGAGTCGTAATATCAGGCACTTCATCCCCTTGGCTACCAGTGCTCTCTGGCGTCCCACAAGGCAGTGCCCTTGGGCCACTTTTATTTTCATTATTTATGGACGACCTACCATCCAAACTCTCCGACACAGACAATACCCTACTCTTCGCAGATGACTGCAAGATTTTCAAGGAAATTAAGACACCAGCCGACGCCGCACTCCTTCAGTCCTCACTTAACGCTCTATCCGACTGGTGCCACACATGGAAGTTGAAACCAAACCCAGATAAATGCAGCATTTTATCAATATTAACCTACGCAATTCACCAGTACCTACAACATATGCTTTACTTGACAGGCCCATTACCGTAGTTGCGCATCAGCGAAATCTCGCAGTCACATTCAACAACCAGCTAAGATTTAAAAGACACTTACAATATTATTTATCCAAAGCCATGAAATTCCTTGCCATACTCTACCTTTTCTCAGAAATATCAAATCCCACAGCTCTATTACCTCTCAATAATCCAGTCCATTGCAAACTACTGCTCTCCCATTAGGACAACTTCTTGCCCGTCAAAGATAGCTAAATTAAACAGAATTCAATCCTTCTTTGCTGCCATTGAAAGGAACAGAATGCCAAGGTTTAGGCACTTTTCCACCAAGCAGGTACTTTCAGCCATAAAAATTCCTGTCCTCAACACGACAAGACAGGTAACTGACCTGTCTTTCCTACATTGTATTTTAAATGGCCATTACCGTTCGGAGCCCCTTCCTGTTCTATCAGGCTCAAAGATATTCTGCACATTCTACACACAAAACATTCCATAATCCAAAGATCCTTCCAAAACCGCATATGATCCCCATACAATAGCATTGCAAGTAAACGCGAGTTTGATATATCAACAAACAGTAGGACCTTCCTGAAGCAGGCGAAGGAGAAGTTAAACTGTATTTAGAACTGTCATCTTGGCCACTGACGACATGACTACGAGCAAGGACATTCTACCGGCTCTTGATCTGGACTTGTTTTGTTTGGTGATTTGTTAAATTTTAATTTTATATTTTATTTTAAATTGTTATTTGGTTGTTATTTGTACAAACGTGAAGGGTTGGCATAGCTGTAGTTTGTGCTTTGATTATTAAATGAAATAAAAATAATAAAGTTTTATTATTTTCTGTTCTCTCATAGGGATTTCAATACACTAGTTTCCTAGCAACACACGGAACATATCTGTCTATCCTACTAATATATACAAATGAGATGGTGTGTGCCTGTCTTTCTGTCTGTCTGTCTGTATGTGTGTTACTCAATAACTCAAGAACCACTAGTCCGATTTAAATGAAATTGTGCATGGATGTAGCTGATTTACCAAGTTTATATATAGGATACTTTTGATTTCGAAATTTTGCACTATTAAAAAATGGCACCATTTTAGTGACGTCATTAGACCCTTTGGTTTCAACATTTCGTATTTCCATATCAAATAAAAAGAGAACGGTAGGAAATAGAAAATTTTTGATGGCACATATGAGCTTTGAAATTTAATTTCCTATCCGAAAGGTCCTTATCACTTTTCGTGCATCTCCAACAGTTAGCGAGTAAAACCGACATTTGTGACGTCACTACACCGTTTGGTTTCAAAATTTCATATTTCCTTTTCAAATAAAAAGAGGACGCTAAGAAATAGCAAACTTTTGATGGTATACATGAGCTTTAACATTTAATTTTCTATCCGATAGGTCCTTATCACTTTTCGTATATCTCCAACGGTTAGCGAGTAAAACCAAAATCTGTGCAATAAAACACGGTCAACACCGAGCGGTGCAGTATATCTCTCTATATATAAAAATGAAAATTTGTGTGTTTTTCTCTGAATTTCTACGGAAATTTGAGTTGTTTACACGTTTCAGACTGTTTTATGATGGATGCGCGCGAAAATAATTTTTTGGTCTGCCTGTCTGTTTGTTTGTTTGTTTGTCTGTGGACAAATTTGTTCCCTTATAACTCGAGAACGGCTGGGTGTATCAACGTAAAATTTGGTACAGATATCCATCAGAGGCGCGACACTAATCATTGATGTAACTCTTCTCCGTACCTCTCATAAAAGGGCGCCTACCCCATTAAAATACATGCTGAAATAGGCGTAGAAGGTCGAGACAAAACTCATTTTCAGCCCCTCAATGTGAGAGACAAAACTCGGGTCCCCGAAAACCACAATTTAAGGTCCGAAGACCAACCGTTTTTGAGATATTACCAGAAAACTAATTTAATTTAATAAACTAATGAACGAATGCAAGCCAGTAACCATGCCAACGGATTCTCAGAGGCTGTAAGACGCAATGCAATTCCATTAATTACATTAGTGTGAAAGTTTGCAAACGGCTAGAAGGTTATCACGGAACCAAATTAAGCCGTTAAATTCATCAATACGTATAATGGGCTTAAGGGGATCAAGGGGTACTCTAGATTTTTTTCACGCGATTTACACCTGCGGGTGTGGTACGGCAGGTCTATTATATTCCTATCCCCATATTATTCATTCATTCATTTCGTATAGGCCATCAATGGACCGCGTCATTCCAACCGTCTCCTACTGGCTTTGATGTTTGCCCTGTACGCCCGCATTCGTTCTCGGTGGACTTCCTTCCGTTCCTGGGTCCAAATCTTTCCCGTTTTCAGCTTCGGTTTTTCTTGGAAACCTTTACAAGCTTGAAGTTTCCCTTTGAGTGGTGCGCGCTCCTGAATGTCTGTTGGTGTAATCCCCACTTCTTTCAGATCTTTATCCAGTTCAATGAACCAGGCCCATTTTGTTTTCCTCTCCTCAAAGTAAGTTATGTTGCGGTTGGTCAGTCTCGCTGGGCTCATTCGTTTCACATGCCCAAAAAATGGTAACCTTCTCTTCCGGATGACGTTGCTTATCTTCTCCACATGAGTATATAGGTCATGGTTATGCCGTCTTTTGTATTCCCCATTGTCTTTGATGGAACCCAATATCTTTCTCAAAATTTTCCTTTCTTTGGCCTCCAGTTTCTCGACCAAGCCTTTTTTGTTCATCGTGAGGCATTCAGAAGCATGCAAGACCTCCGGACGGATTACACTGCAGTAATGTTTTAGTTTTGCGTTGAAGGATATTGACCTTTTCTTATAGATGCCCTTAGTTAAATGGTAGGCCATTTCCATTTTGCTCATGCGTGATGTGAATGCTTCTTTCTCTGATAATATCCCTTCCCTGACCCGTCCTGAAAAGAAAAGTACATGGCCATTGGCTGAATTAAAAATAAAAATAAAATAGGTGTAATAATTTCTCCCTATATTATATTATTATTATATTATGGCGTACAACGACGAGACAAATTCCCTCGGTGCCAGCAACAAAACTCGGAGGCCCTAAAGGGTCCTCGAAAACTACATTATAAGGTTCTAAATCCAACAGTTTCTGAAATACTCCCAGAAAACTAATTTAATTTAATTTAACAAACTAATGAAGGAATGCAAATCGGTAACCATGAGAACATTATCTCAAGGGGTGGCATACAACTTTCCATCTATTTCTGTAAGAAGCAATGTCACTCCATTTATTACATTTCTGTGAAAGTTTGCAAATGGCTATAAGGTTATCACGGAACTAACGTAGACCGTATAATTCATCAATGCAATTAAGGGGGTGAAGGGGTAACCTAGAATTTTTTCATGCAATTTTCACGTTCGACATATAGTACAGAAGGTCTATTATATCTCCAAACAGCAACATTATATTCAAAAATTCCTGAATTGAACCAGCATTTTTTGAGGCTTTTAGGAATTTGGGCAATTTGAGGCTAAAGAACCTGAATTTTCATGCACCACAAGCCTTTATAATCTATGAAAGGGGTCTTCCTGTGTATGGGCACCTAGCACAACGTAGAGGGTCAGTTTTTATATGACGTGTATTGCGTTTCGTCTACAAGGCTTTCAATTGTATTTCACGTCAGGAAGTACACGTTAGGTGAATTTAGTCTGAGAGCACATTTTAACTTTTTTGTTGTTGTTGACATACGGGTTCATCGTAAGGATGATTTTATTTAATACTGTGTGGTAGATATACCCATATTTGGATATCTGGGTAATATGTTGTAGACAATAGAATTGTCTGTCTGTCTTTGTATCTTTATATACGCCTATACCTCGTGTTCGGATGCTTGGTGCATCGTAAAATTAGGTATGGTAACCATGAGAGTCAATACACCAATCATTTATAAAACTCTTCACCGTACTTTTCATACAGTAGAAGGGTGGATATAGAGAAAAAATTCTCAATATATGCTGAAATAGGCGAAATATAAAAAATATCCTAGAAGGACGACCAAACCATATGTTGCACTTCTCAATGTGAGATACAAAATTCGGGAATCTATTAAGGGTCTCCAAAAACTACATTTTAAGGGCCTTAAAGTAACAGTGTGTGTGATATTCCCAGTAAACTAACTTTGTTCTGATAAACTTGAAGGAATGACAAACCGCTAACCATTGCAACAGTAGCTCAATTGATAATGTCTGGTGTTAACAACGAACACCGTTCGAAGAACGGGTACTTCTGCTAGTAGTTCATAAATCTAAGGCCTATAATATAAAAATCAGACATGGTAACCATCCAAAATATTTAGACGGTTCTCAATATCTACGAATCTACTGCAGCAATCTCACTGACAATTTTTGTAAGGTATGTTGACAGATGCAATTGATATTAGTAGGATATATGAAAATAGGCTATTTAGTTATTCACCGAACTACCGGTACTCGTTGTACATACGAACATGTTATTTTGTGATCAATAGCCTATCATAGGCCTATGTAATATTTTCCATGTTAAGGCATCATATAAATGCTTATTTCCCGCATGTCCAATGGGTGAGTAGGCTACATAAATACAGTATTTATTGGGATATTTCCGAATTGGGGACAATCCCTGAGACATTGCTATAGGTTATTCATCCTTAGCAGGTAGCCTGCTATTGTGCCAAGCAAAGACAATCCCCGACTCCCTCACTGTGTATTATTTTCTTTTTTAATTAAATAAGTTCCCCTAGCTGCGAGACAGGCCAGTTCGATCTTGGTTTAGTGTAATGGCTGGTACATTATCTATGAATATAAAACTCCAATAATTATAGACGGAATGCAATTTCTATTGATTGAATAAAGATATTTTCACAGCTAGGTTTGATATGATTCTGTACTAATCTATTTTTTTTTTTTTATTTTTTTTTCGTTTTCCAGGAACCAAGCTCCCGTTTAAATATTGGCCTTTATAGTTCATTGCTGTAACAATTTACACAATTGAACGGTTGGCGGGAGGAGGTAGGGTGATAGCCACCTGTATATGGATTTTTAAATTATGTATCCAGCTTGTGAATTAACCTCCCTGCTCCACTGGCGAGAATCGTGCAGAAGTAGGCTATTTCATATTTCGATTATTTTATCTTGTCGCCAATTGTTATGTCTTAGTGGTCGAATGCACACTTAGTATATAAATGAAAAAGGCACACACACACTTTTAACTTTACAGACAACATTAGTACAGTAGGCTATATACAGTACCGTACTATGAATGGTTCTTTTCCATGTCAATAGCACTCTGGCTATCTTGTGTAGTATCGGTAATCGAAAAGTCAGGGAGTGAATATGATTTTGTAGTTGCCGTAATTTATACCGGAGCGTGCCTTTAAATTTGTCACATTACTTCCCAACAGTAGCATCACTAAATGACGAATACTTTGTATAATTAAAAATTAAACCATCAACCACCTTCGTAGAACTTAGACGGCGAAGTTTGGTGACAGTGTGTAGTGCGAGGCAGAGCTCTAAGATAAATTTGGAGAAGCAGCAGAAGAAAGGAAAGAATTTATACACCTAACGCAACCGTAATTGACCATATTCTTTCCCTTAATCGTTAGTAGTAGGTAAGTGGGCATTTAGCAGATTCTGATGCAATATTCTTTCAATAGGAAATTCTTTAGTAGGTACTGAAATTGGGTTACGGTTTGTTTCCACTCCTTTGTGGAGCAGGCTAGTGTTGCTTTAGAGAAAGAAGAACGTTTGTTTTGCGTGTGGCTTGTAGGGTAGTGTTAGTCATTTGCGATTACTATAAAATCATAGTAGGCCCTCATCTACAAATGATGCGCCCAAGAATATAAGTAAAACAAGCCCTTAGAGAAAAGAAATGTAGGGTATAAACAAGTTTGTGTCAAGTCGGATTATAAGTAATTATTCACATTATTCAATTGTCCAGGATACATAGGTGTGTTGTGAGTTATACAAATTTGCCCGCCTCCTCATAGTGATATAAACAAGGCAGGTGTGGATGAGAATTATCTTCTTAGTCCCATTCCGTACTATGAGGAATAAAGAAAGTTTGTTTTTGAAATGGGCACACTGCAACCCTAGATGGAAGTTGATTTTTAAATACCGAGTTTCTGTAAGCAGCAGATCTGACAATTTATCTCACGTCGTGAGAGATTAACGGTCACGCAAAACTACAAACTTCCTTCCGTACTATAATTTCAACTCTTACTATATCAGATAATCGATAGAGGTCTCTCTATTTCATATTTCACTTCAGTTACCATGTTGCTGCTAACAAGTAGTTCTGTGACGAACTATAGAGCCTATTTTTCTTGAAATTTAAGATTCATGCCAATGAATAATCAATATATCAGAAAGTAACTGGTACATTAGGGCTACCAGCACGTGTAAAAATCATGTTGGAAACCATTCCATGTATGTGTTGCTCAGAATTATAAAATATTATGATCTGTTATTGTCCCAATTTTGGATGAAATCCATAGAAGTTACAAGTATTTAAAAATTGGACCTATCAGCAGGCTTAGAATCATATTGGCAGCACTGACATGAATCAGTTATTCCAAATTAATCTAGAATGTCAGGTACTATACGCGTGCATAGTTTAGAGCTATTGGCTTGCGTACTTGGTGATATATTGATACTGGGGTAAAAAGATTAAAAAGTGCAGTTATTAACAGTTGGCAGCCCTGCTGGCTCTTAAGAATATGCATCGTCATATCTGTTATGGCATACAAAGCACATAAAAAAATTGGTTGAAATCCATTTTTTAGTATAGAAGTTATATTCATTTTAAAATTGGACCTAGCAGCAGGCTGTGAATCATGTTGGCAGCATCGACGTTTATCAGTTACTCCAAATTAATTTGGAATGTTAGGTAATATATGTGTGCAAAGTTTAGAACTGTTGGCAGAGGCGGTTCTAGCCCTGGGCCGGTGGGGCCCGCCACCCCCCCCCCCCCCCCCCCCCCAGTTTTAGTGAAGTGAAATGAAAATCTACAGCCTGCTTCCAGTCTCCGACCGGGTCAGGAATGGAATGAATGAAGCCCCCATCTAGCAGCGAGGATATGAACTGTGCCGGCTGCCGAGGCCTGACGCACTCCTCTGGGGCAATGATTAAATGAATGACAGATGAAATGAAATGATAGTGGAGAGTGTTGCTGGAATGAAATTTTGACAGGGAAAACCGGAGTACCCGGAGAAAAACCTGTCTGCCTCCGCTTTGTCCAGCACAGATCTCACATGGAGTGACCGGGATTTGAACCACGGACCCAGCGGTGAGAGGCCGGCGTGCTGCCGCTTTAGTGAAGTAATTATTTTAAAATTCCTTGGTTACTAAATAAATTGATAATTCACAGATATAATTTATCTGATATAAAACAAACTAATGCATTTAATTAAGTTAATTTTTCTTTCAATTTCAAATTTATTTATTTTAGTATATGTAATTTAAACACACAATTGAAATCGTGTATAAATATAATATTTGTGAAATGCGTAGTGCATACACCAAGAGTATTAAACTCTTTTCCCAACTTTATGACATGCAAGTTCAGAAGTTTCCAATGTAGAGAAACCTCCATGCGATACAAGTGCATCGATATCTCCCCAACTCTGTGACAAAAATGTGAGTGCAACTGTTTCTAATATAGACGAACCAGTACCATTTTATATCAGTGCATCGATCTATGATGGCCCATGCCAACCCCGTAAATCAGTTTATAAACAAACGTTACTATACAATAAGAACAGAAGTTTTAACAGTAAATGGTTTGATAGGTATACATTTATTGAATACTCTGAGAACAAAGATGCTGTTTTCTGTGTCGTCATTTCGTTCAATCAGATTCAAGCAATGCTGAACATATTTTCAGTAAAACTGGATTTTGCAATTGGAAAATAATATGAGAAAAACGTGCAAAGCATGCTGATAGTGAATGTTATAAATCTTCAATAGTTAAGTGAAACAGTTTTCTGGTAAGTGAACATAGCAGCACAGTGATTTCGAAGCTAAGCGAGAAACCTCCGGTTATATTGCGTAACCGCTCAGCTGTGGCAACAATGGCCCGAGTCATATTACTTTGTGCTCGGCAAGACATTGGGCTTAGAGGTCATCGCCAAACAGTTTCGGATGATGACAGTGTTAATATTAAAGGGAATTTTGATGACATTTTAAATGTAATTAAACTAGAAAGTGAATGCACAAGTAAACAGTCTATCAAACAATGCAACTTACTCATCTAAAGATTCTCAAAATGAATTTCTTGATATCTCAGCTAATATAATAGTTGAACATATTGGAGGAGAGACGAAAAAATATAACATCGGTTATGTTTCCTTAATCCTGGATGAAGTTAGAGTTGTTAGTAAAGTGGAACAGATGTCCGTGTGTCAGATATGTAGGACACAATTCTATAGAGGAGCGTTTCATTGGTTTTATACATTTGTCTCAACTGAATGCTGAAAGTATAGCTAATTCAGCTTCAGAGTACCTTGTTTCAGTG
Organism: Meconema thalassinum; assembly: GCA_946902985.2. Taxonomy (NCBI): domain Eukaryota; kingdom Metazoa; phylum Arthropoda; class Insecta; order Orthoptera; family Tettigoniidae; genus Meconema; species Meconema thalassinum. The sequence continues at coordinate 258,291,964 of OX336395.1, read as the reverse complement.
GATTTCGATCCATGTATGTGCATTGGACAAGCATATGATGGAGCCGCGGTTCTGTCAGGGAAGATAAACGGTGTGCAGCGTTTATTGCGACAGAAGGTCAATAACCCGTGTGTTTACGTGCATTGTTATGCACATCGCTTAAATTTAGTTTTGGTGGACGTTTCAAAGCCAGTTTGTAGACGTGGTAGGGGACACTTTTGGTTTACTGGAAGCAATTTATGCTTTTCAGTCTGTATCTACTGTAAGACACCAAAAGTTTGTTGAGATACAGAGTGATCTTCATCCAGGAGAACGTGTTGAGATACCTCTTCAAAGTGACACGTTATGGGTATGTAAATATAGAGGAGTAATGTATTTTCAGAAACGTTTTGCTTCAGTTAAAGCAGCTCTGGAGTATTTTTCAAAGTCAGTTAACAAGAAAGAGGCAGCAGAAGCAAAAGGTTTGTTGAAACAGCTTTGTAAAGTGAAGGTGATGTTTTGTGTTACAAATCTTTTCTGATATTCTCGAGCTTGCCAATGGAGCCTCTATGTTCTTACAACAAAAACATGTGGACTCCGGAGTGACACATAGATTGATATATGGTCTTGTAAAATCGTTGCTAGAAAAACGAAATTATTATTTTAAGGAACTATGGGTGGTTACATGTGACTGTTCAGTCGTTAGGCGTGAAAGTTTATAAGCAACCTAGAGTCTCAAGTATTCCAAAGAACTTTTCAGACTACGTTTTATTAATGCCAGTCTCTGCGGAGAAAGAAGAAGAAAATGTCACATTATCAGAGACATGTAAAAGAAATCTTTTTGAAATATTAGACAACATGGTCGGAGAGTTACTGCGTAGATTTACTGAAAATGATTTTGTGTGCAATGCAATGGATGCCTGTAACCCAAGAAGTGAAAACTTTTTAAGTTTTGAATATATATTCTCACGTTCTGTGAAAAGTATAATCTAATCTTCACTGACCGTAAGGTGCTACAGACTGAAATCAGTTTAGCTAAGAATGTATTTGGAGGCAAATATCCAAACACGTCCTCATTCTTTTTTACTGAACTTCTGAAAATGGAAGTTGCTTTTCCATAGCTACTATTATTTTTCAAGTTGATGCTGACTCTTCCTGTGTCATCTGCTTCTGCTGAGCGCAGTTTCTCTGTCGTGAAACGAATAAAATCCTATTTAAGAGCAACAATGGCAACAAAGAGGCTTTCCAATCTCGCAATTCTTTCAATTGAAAGAGAATTAAGTGGAAAATTACTTCACGACCCTTCTGATATAGTGAACTAGTTTGCCCAGAATAGAAACAGAAGAATAAATTTATGTGACAGTGAAATATGCTATTTTTTACCAATGATAGTTTTTAGCCTACTTTTACCCTTTTTTAAAAATGAGGAAAAAGTAGACTAATGAGATCGATCCGGGAAAATGTCTGGCCCCCCCAGATTTAAGCTTCTAGAACCGCCACTGACTGTTGGCTTGCATTCTTTGTGACATATTGGTATTAGGATAAAGAAAATAGAGAGAACATTTCTTAACAGTTCGCAGCCCTGCTGGCTCTCAAGAATACGCATAGTCGTATCTTTTACGGTACACAAGACACTTACCAAATTTGCTTGAAATCCAATTGGTGGTATAGAAGTTATATGCATTACATGTTGACAACACTGTCATGTACGAGCTCCTGAAAATTAATCTGGAATGTTATTATCTCTGAGTGTGCCAATTTTGGAACAGTTCACATGCATAACTTCCGAGATATCCAACATAGAGCTCAAATTTCAATTCTGATTTTTCAGCAGTTAGTAGCAGTAATGTCATTTTGAAATACGGTATGGCCGTGAGATATTCTTTACTCATATCAAATTTGCTTTCAATAGCTGCAGCCGTTTAGGAGTTAATACAGGGGACGGAGACGGGACAGAAGGACAAACACACATTTGCCCGGATTGATCTCATAAGTCTACTTTTTCCCCTATTTATAAAATGTGGAATGTAGGATAAATAATTACAATCAAATTTTATTTCACTTACAGTCACGCAACATTGGGCGTGGTCACCGTGTGATGGGTGACCATGACAAATATCATTCAAGCATTGAATTCAATTTACTATTAATAATAACGGTCACAGCAGACATCGCTGTTTGATACCAAGAGTGTGCCTTTTTTCCTCTACGAAATATATGAGTAAAAATAAATGAAATTGTTATCGTTGACAATTATGAAACCGCCAACTGATCGCCGATCTGATAATACAAACTCTTAACGGTAGCGGTGCAGAAGACGTGAACCTAGGAAAAGAAAATTAACTTATATAATTTGCAATAAATACCTTTGCTAATGGTTAACAAGTAGTTCCGTGAAGAACTATACAGCCTATTTTCATATATCCTATTCATGTTAATTGCCTCTATCAACATACAAAATTCCAGTTTGTTTGTTGTGATAGATTCGTACATATTGAGAACCGTCTAAATATATCAGATGGTCGCCAGGTTGGATTATTATTTATGTACTATTACATTACGTGTGGTATTCAAACTTCAATCGCATGATTAGGACACAAGAAATAAAAAATAGATTTTATAATTTCGCACAGCTGCCATCTAGTGGTTATGAAAACAATTGAAATAAGTTAGATGCCAGTGCATTTAACGTGCAAATTTTCACTGCACTCGGATGGTTAAATCGCGAGAAACGGCCATTTAAATATTTATACTTCGCGTCGTCGTCATGTTGGATTTGTGCTCACCAGGTTACTGAAAGTCCTATAGGTGAACTTATGTTCATAGCCTCTATGAACATAAAAAAAATCAGTTTGATTGCTGTAAAAGATTCGTAGATATTGCGAACCGTCAATATATTTCGGATGCTCGCCATTTTGGATTGTTATATGTATAGGCCATAGAGGTAAGTACCATTAAAGGGAAATTATTGCGTAGCTTCATTATTCAAAGTTTCACTTCTATCGCATGATTACGACACAAGAAATAAAAGCTTAATTTTAAAATTTCGGACAGCCGCCATGCTGAGGTAATGTAAACAATTTAACTAAATTATATGCCAGAGCATTACAATATGTGTAATCATTTACAGTACCACATTTCACTGCGCTCAGATGGTTAAATCACGAGAACAGTCTATTAAAATGTTTCAACTTCGCTTGGCCGCCATGTTCGTTTTGTACTTTACATGATTTTGAATCTTACATAGATAAACTTGTAGCAGTGCCCTTTATCACCGTACAGAATTTCAGGATATCTGTAATAGTTTCGGAGATATAGAATGCCAGTGAAATATTTTGCACAGCCGCCATTTGAGGTTATGTAAACAATTGAACTAAATTAGACGCCAGTGCATTACACTGTGTATAGACAATTGCTGTACCAAGTTTCATTACGGTTGGATGGTTAAATTGCGAGAAAAAACTATTTATACGTCTCAACTTCGCTTGGCCGCCATGTTGGTTTTGTAGTTACCAACTTTTTGAACGTCTCATAGGTAAATTTCTAGTAGTGCCCTTTATCACCGTACAAAATTTCAGGGTGATATCGGTAATAGTTTCGGGGCTACTGAATGTAATTAGGACAACATAACAAGGAATTAGGGTAAATTTTCTTTGATGTTGGCTGAAGTGTCATCATTTATGCAGATGATCATTATCAGCATCTGGAACTGGCTTTTGGTACGTGACTCCGTCGTTCGGTCTGCATCACCTTGAGTGTTCCCACCATTGAGTTTATTTTGGCTGCAAAGTTTGAAGTAAAAGTAGAGAGTCTATTTTAAATTAGAGCTTTTTGTTTGAGCTTCTATGTGTGTAAATTTGAAATAGTTGTAGTGCAGTGTATTGAGATAGCATCTTTAGGGTATTATGTGAAGGTTGCCTTGTTTCGTTCATGTTTGTGTAGTTGTGTCTCGTGTTTGTCAGGTCGATATTTAGAATCACAATCTCTATCCGGTTAAATTCACTTTCTATAACAAATTTACCTCTACAATACTGATAATGTACCATCAGGGTTATATTCTGAAGACCAATTATTTATACTTACTATATTTTCTAGATTCCTTACCATCATGGAGGAGCAACCAGTTATCAAATGCGACCCAGAAGATATATCTATGATGGTAAGTTATATTTTAGTTCCACGTATTATGTAGCATTCCAGTCTTATTTAGGATAATGACAGATTTCTCAGTAGTCGATACAACTTAGACTGCCAGATATTATCGAAGATCTGCCTACTTCTTATGTTGCTAATAATAATTTGAGGCTTGTATTGTAGGTAGATTCAATTGCGAATGAAGACCTAGTCCCCTTTGGCAAATTTACACCAAAACTACATTTAAAACAAAGATTATGAAAAACAGTATTTTTTGCTGCAGAAATGAATCATAAAAGCAATAAAACCGGCCGTGGTGGCTGAGAACGCTAACGCGCTACATCCTGCCTCGCAGGCATCGGGAAAGCGTGGGTTTGAATCCCACCTAGGCCGTCCTGAAACTGGTATTCGTGGTTTCCCACTTTCACCACCAGGCAAATGCCAAGACGGTTCATTTCGATAGGTTCAAGGCCGATTTCATTCCACAATCCCTTCCCTGATCCGTCTTGAAAAGAAAATACATGGCCATTGGCTACATTGATAACATTTATAAAATCTACAATCTAAACATTCTGAAATACCCTTCTTACCCTACCCCACCAACATGCTTGATGTAACTGCACTAATCTAATCACAATTTCCTTTTTAGTTGGCATTGTTTGTCTGACATCTTAAACCTCCGAACCAGGCGCGGCTGGTCATTAAAGGCTCTTAGGCGGAGCCTCTCCTGAAAGATTCTATAAATATACATACCGTATTTAATTGAGGAATTTATATTGATTGGAAACATTTATAAATTTCACTCAATTCATTCAGTCACGAGTCAATATATTTGGAACTGTTGATAAAGAATGTTTTTCAGATGGATAGTAGCGCCGTTAGGCTGCGCCTTTGATGTCCTATTCCTTCCTATGTAACAGGGACGGGAGGCGTGGTTATGAAAGCTCCATTCGTTTCAATTGTATCGCTGAAGGCTCAGGCGACTACAGCCTAAGCCAGGCTTGCCAACGACGACAAGATATTCTTATTCTGTGGAATGCATTCAAAGTTGTTCAAGGAGACTGAAACCATTCTCATGAAAGTTTATACTTTCCCTCTTTCACTCTCCGAACGATTAATAATGACAAGTTACCAGAAACAGTTAGATACAAGTGATAATCATTATTGAGAACTCAAATGGTATCCCTTAAAGTATAATAACTAAAATATTTCCGCCAGATAGCACCATGAGGTGGCAAGGGGTAGCAGAGCCATCTACCGAGACTTAAGGGAAGTATTCTGTTTAAAATATGCCATCGCCCATGCTGCGTATTCGCGCGTTAAAATCGTTGGTGTAACTTAATTAGTTCATTAATTATGTTGTTTGTCAGTGGCAAGTCTTAATTTGCGTGTTATGGACTACAGTTAGGGTTGCCATTGCATTTTTTTAAATCAAGGTCGTCAAACGTTGTAATAAATAATACACATAAAGCAAGCCTCTGTGGCCTAGGCGGCAGCACGCCGGCCTCTCACCGCTGGGTCCGTGGTTCAAATCCCGGTCACTCCATGTGAGATCTGTGCTGGACAAAACGGAGGCAGACAGGTTTTTCTCCGGATACTCCGGTTTTCCCTGTCAAAATTTCATTCCAGCAACACTCTCCACTATCATTTCATTTCATCTGTCATTCATTTCATCATTGCCCCGAGGAGTGCGTCAGGCCTCGGCAGCCGGCACAGTCTATATCCTACCGATGGGGGGGCTTCATTCATTCCATTCCTGACCCGGTCGGAGACTGGAAGCAGGCTGTGGATTTTCATTTTCATGTATTAAATAAGCATTGCATAATCAAATACACATATCATATAGGCCTATGGCACCAGCAAATTACAAATGCTTTTCATTTGAACAAACCTTTGCAAACATCTTTTACTTGTAAGTACCTTCTGATAAAATTCACTACAATGTTCGTCATAATTGTAATATGTGAACAATGGAGTTTGTTTCTATCATCTCTCCAATTGATATTCATGACAGAAAAAACTCTCTCCATAAATGCATTGGAGGGGGAAATGCTGAGTATTAACTTCACAAGGACTACGATACTCCTTAATGTTGTTGCCCCTAATATATCTATAACATGTATCCATCTATCTAACACAGACATAGAAGTCATTTTCTCTTTCAAACTTGCACCTGTATCACCAGAAAACAAGCTAGATATTACAATCAATTCTGAAGCGGGACATTTGAAAATTGGTGCAAAATTGAATATACTATCAAATGAACCAAAAAAAACGGAATATTTGGCGTTCCGTTAAAGATTAAAACAGAACGCGGAACAAAACTAGAACCAACGGAATTGTTCCGGGTAAAACGGAACGTCTGGCAACCCCAGCTACAGTAGTGGTAAGTGTATGTCTACAAGACAATGAATTCAGTTAGTAGCGTATCGGGCAAAAATCTCGACCACGAAACTAGGCTGATTGTAAAGGGTCACAGGAGAGGCAGAGCGGTGTTTCTATACCCTAAAACGAGTGAAAACATTTTTACGAAACACAATGAAGGAAGGCCGACTGTGCACTTGCAATGTGTTCCACAGAAAAGGAATTGTTGGAGTCACCGAACTTCAATGAGCTTGTCATTGACCACTTTGCAGCTCTAAAGGAGAGGAGGGCAGACTTCACTTACAAACCTATGAATTAAAGGTCATGTGTTTATAAGTAATAGCAAGTAGCTTCACTGCTCTTAATATCTACAATTGTGTTTATTTATTTGTTTCCATTTATCCCTCAAGATCGGGTTAACTTTCGGATTATGTTACGGATCAATTCCCTTACAGTTCTAGCTGGTAAGCACAGTGTTTTCTAAGTAAATTGCGATTGTTTGGTAGTGTACAACCGTGAAACAGACTCCTCTGATCGGGACTAATTAGAATGGGGAGTAGGTTAAATTAGAAACGGAATGCATTGCCTCTTCCTGAATGTTGAAACTAGGTAAGTACATTCATTTTAATTAGGGAAAAGAATGCTTTATAAAATAACATAATGGTGCCAATCTGTAAGTCTGTTCTGAGCTCCCCCACCTTTCACCGTGAAATTAAAACTCCTGCAGTCGTGTATGTGGGTGTCGTATAATGCGTTATACCAGCATTTTGCCACTACGTGCTAAGCCTTTCCCACCTCCAACACCACGAGCCGCGGCTGCTCCGAACGTATAAAGGCACTTGACTCACGTTTTTGCTTAATTCCTCTTGTCCCTCATGGATCATAGGGCATCAACAAAGCATCCCCATCTGGTCCTATTGACAGCCAAGCTCTTTACCTTGCTCCAGGTCTTTCCTTCTTCCATTGTTTCCTTGTGCACTGATCTTCGCCATGTTTGATTGGATCTCCCTCTCTTCATTGTACCCTGCGGGTTCCATTCCAATACCTCTCTTTCAATGGCTTCATTTTAATGGCTCAGTGTATGCCCGATCCATTTCCAATTCCGCCAGGGTTGAAAATATCGTCTAACAAACCTTTCCATTCTATTTTCCCTCTCCTCACAAAGGAATATTTGAATGATGACATTGGCCCCTATATAACCCCACCATTCCCAATTCGCAACTTGGATGAAACCATGTAATCTCATTCCTCAATCTTCTTCTAGAATGTCGTCATCAGCCAAATATTCCAAATCAACTCCTGTATCATTTCACGCACACTACTTATCCACCTGTGGTCCCAAAGTACTTGCCTTGCGACTTTTCTTTGCACCCCTTCCAACCTGTTGATCAAGGCTCATTGGTGTCGATCCCATGTACCTGCAGCATATTCCAGCTGAGGTCTTACTTGGGACAGTTAAGCCCTTTTCTGAATTTCCTTACCTGTGTCTTGTCTACCTTCTTAAACTCGTGTCCCTTACACAATGAAATCCCCCATGCCATAGTAATCCCCAAATCTCAATCAAGCTGAACTCCACTTCCTCCTATTCATAAAGAATTTAATTCCTCTTATTTACAAAACTGCTTGATGTTTATTTGCCATTTTCTCCATACAATTTCATACTCTCTAGTTTTGTATCTTAATCAGATCCATCTCTAATACCTCACAAGAATTTATATTCTTTTATTTTATTTTATAAATAACAATGTTAACTTTTGAGACGATAAGTTAACTCCTGTATTACTTACAGTACATCTATACATTTTACATCGAGTGATGTATTTGCTTATTACTTTCCAGGAGTCATTTGAGCACCCACCCCCTGAGAGCTTGGTGGAAGTGAAGATTGAAGTACTTGATGATGTATCTGAAGATACAAATTTGAAGGATGAAAGTTCCACCGTTAGAGAAGAAGTACAGGTAATTAAAGACATTATATCCTGTCTCGGCATAATTTCCAATGAAATCCATTATTAAATGTTGCTCAGTATTTTAATAAACTTGATTTTCTGTTTTGGGTACTGAATATTAGAAAAAAATAGATTTTTAGTATATCTTATTCTTAATCCATATTTAGCTAGCAAGACAACATAGGTCGTATTGTGGTTAATGCCGATGCAACGAGTAGTTATATATTTATGTTGTGTTGTTGAAATTTGATAATGAAAGTAATTGTTTATTGTATTTTATAAAATATGCATGGAGTAATTATTTTCCAAAATCTTAAATTTTAGGATATGTTGTTATTTTATTGAAGTACATTCTATGGATTCACGGCATGTTTTTAAGTGTGTGTAAGCAAACCCAGGGCACTGGAAAAAGAGGACTCCAATATGCTCTTGGTTATGACCATATAATTTTTGCCTCAATTCTCTAGAGTAGACGAAGGAACATCTGATTTCAGTGATTGTTTTAGAATATAATGTTGAAAGATAGTTATTGTAAATCACTAAGATTTATAGATTATGCCTGGTTATGTTGCTTGAAGTTCTTAAATCAAACTCTATTTTTCTGTACAGTGAAAGTGTTGGTGAATTTATAACAGAGTAGATGCATGAAGGTTTGGGAATAAACATCATAAGTAATAGAATTTTGTTTTGTTATGTCTAGTATTCCAAGCCTTTTAACATAATTGATACTGTATCAGTCGTACAATCGGGTTATTTTCCACATATTCCAGTAATTGGAATTATTTTGTGTTGACCGACTGAAAGTTACAATATTAATTGTTAATATGGCAACACTGAAAAATGGCTTCAAAGCGATCTTTTGACATAAGCCACCATGATGTAAGTAATATTGAAGTTATGAAATTAACACATACACCACACTGAAAAATTGAGTTCGGGAATTGAAATTCTCAGGGAAAGATATTCTTTTTTCTAAAATTAGGGAGTAAATTTTGAAATAATCCAAGATATGCAGAGCAAGGTAAATCCATACCTCGAATGCATACCTTTCTACAGATCTGTTCTTCTTGGCTTCCTATGGTGTATTTTAACAATCTCTACCAATTGTTTCTTCTGTGTAGGGAGTTTATCTCAAGCATGAATTTGTGGAAAACGTGGATACCACCATTGACGAGCACATAACCCCAGAGAATTTTCCAGTTGAAGCAAACGATCGATATTTGAGAGATGTAAGTACCTAATTTTTATAAATCTTTATTTTAATTCTATTTTCTTTTGCAATGTTACATGAGCAGTTGTTCTTTCACAGTGCTAAGAAAATAATGAATTTAATACAAGAATTAGAATGACAATAGGGCCCTGGTTGAATTCTTGGCTCTTCAAGGGGATAAGGGTTTGATTTCGGGGTGAGAATAGAGTGCATTCAAGAAATGAGCTGTGTAGTGTACTCTAAATTCACAGCAGTGGTTTCTAATCTCGTTAGCTGTAATGGTATTAAATAGATGATTCGACATGATTGTTACATAGAATGCGTAAACATTAACCATTTTGAAAATGGTAAATAGATATTATCCTTATTGATTGATAGAAGTGATAAATTGAAAGTACTTGGCGAAGTATTGATTTTCAGGTAGTGCGAGATCTCATCGTGGTGTCCCCTCCCTTGTAGAGACTAAATATAACAAACATTTTTTACATTATTAATAACTATAATGTTAATATTAAAAATATTATTCCTAGAATGCACCTAAAATATCATTTAATATTAAACAATAGTGTTCGCTTATAGCCGCGCGTAGACCAGGCTAGGCATGGTTATTATCTACACAAAAAGAAATGTCAAATATGATGTTACTAATATCTTACATTACATAACAACACTTAGTATAGTAGTAACGTTCTAACAATAAGTAAGTTTCAATTTCACTCGTAGGTTGCTACACAGACACAAATCACAATCCACATACGATCGAATGCCAAGGAAACGGGTGGTGGACGAAACCCTAGATGTATAGATTTTGGTTTCAACTCGTTTATATTTATACAACTTTAAGTGTGCATTTCACGTTATATGTCTATACTTTTGAAATGCACGCACCTCAGCTCTCTTATATACATAATTAATTTTGACGGGTAGGGTTAACAAGTAGGTTTATAAGGTGATTATGTTTCATTTATGGCGCTGTCAAACTGTCATTTCATTTTCTGCTCCCCACCATATGACAGCGCCCGGTGTGGTCGCACCGTTCGCACCGTCCTAGGGCCGCCCCTGATTCCTACAACCTACTCTCATTAATTACACACAAAAATAAAGGAAAATAAGTTTCAATTGTGGTGTTTGACTAAATACTTACTTCTTGTTCATGTAGTATGAACAGTAGAGTGAATTTTGCTGTCGTGTCAACCTATCAAAACGATTGGAGGCTATTGTAACGATTTAAGCACTGATTTCAATTTTCTTAAATTCATATTTTTTCCCCTTTTTATCCTTTTTGTCCTTTTTAATCAGATGGGCCATTAAAAGTTATAGAACTAGGGAAATCATTGTTAAGGTGCTGTTGTTTTGTTTTTGTTGTATAATACTCATCTATGACAGTAAGATATCAAGAGTATTAGCGGGAACATTCATGAATTGAAATGTCTCCAAGTGCTTTTTCTGTGAAGAGAAATTAATCATTCCTTTCTTTCTAAGGATGAGAACAAAGAGACCCAAGACAAGAATGACGATTCAACTGGAACTCATTTCAATGAGTAAGTGATTAACCTTTCCTATTAACAAGAGTATGCTGGTTAACAACATGGGTTAGATATCTCTCTTATTGTATCTGTCAATCACATATTGAAGTTGTTACTAGAGCTCAGCAACTCCAACTGAAACCCCGGAAAAGAATGCGAACTACAAGCTCGCTGTCCTCACTGTCACACAGGGTCGCACTTCAAGTTGCTGAGCTCTAGCTGTGTTATCATTTATATTTAGTAGCTCACATATATCCCATTATAATTCAAATTTATAGGTGAAGATGTGGTATGCTCTTGCTTGCCTGTCCCCTGAATTAACATTAATGGCCCAAAGTAGTCACACTTCTGACTTGTGGAAAACACTGTCAATTGCAAGCAACAGTGGTGTCTCTTATCTGAGTAACGCATCCAGTGATTTTCACGAATATTCTTTATACTTAATCAACACCATGAGATAAATATCCCTGTGTGAAAATCAAGTGTATTTCTTTTAATACACTTTTTGAACTCATTATGGGTTAATTCGATTTTTGTAAAATCTGCTATGTTATGGGAGTACATTAGTTTTACAATTCCTATGTATAATTCATCAATTTGTAATTGTCTATGGTACACGATATGAAAACGAATTTCTTTAACTCATTTAAGCGATACCATATAAGGAATCTGTTATTTTAAGATTTAGCCATACCATTGGATATTCCCTTCTTCCATTTTCTTACGACCCATTGAATTCTCTGATGTTTGTTTTATTGATATGTGTAAGTAGTGAAGGCATACATTGATTTAGATATTCCTCTTAAGTATTTTTAAGTTTAGTGTTATTTGATTATAGATGGTGTATGCCATATATTCAGGAATCTTATTCTTCCTCTTCAGCGATTTATCACCGGGGCGAAATCCATATTTCAGAACAATGAACGCCACTTCCGGCAGTCTTTTGTGTCGTTCTGTTTCTAGGGCGAGCGTTGAGGTGTCCAACTATCTATAATTAGGGCTTCCTTGTTGCCTCTAACCTTGATTACCAAGTAGATATGATAACCTGACGAAGGAATAACACGGTTATTGCATGATGTGCCCATCCCTATGGAGTTCCCTTCTCGCGTTTTTTTGCGAACCAGGTAATTCCCTGTTGGTTGTATTGTTGTTTTGTTTAAGTAGAGAATTCCCCTATGTTCTTTGCAACATTCGTATTACAGTGGCAAGAAGCGAGTGCTCAGAATATCTTGACGTGGTTCAATACTCGTACCACAAAATACTGTCCACTGTTCGGTAAATCTAAAACTTTAGGCGAATGGGCATTTGCTTATTGCAGAGATCACCTGTGGCTTCTTAGAAACAATAATGATTGCTTTGATCCTTGCTTTAACATTCCATACGTCACAATTAACATAGGCTAGAATAGAATAGAAACCTATCACTAGAAACAATTTGCATTACTCTAGTAGGGGTAATTCAAGATTCATCAATTTTCTTTTGTGAGTGAAATACTTGTAATAAAGCGTGTTCCAATGGGGCGGTATGGACCAACATAATATAACTAGTTAAATCTCTCTTCTGCATAAACTCCTTTCCACAACGTACAGGAATATACTTCTTTCCTATTATGAAGTACCATATGTCTTTTAAGATAACGTCTGGATGATATTTTGTTTAATGTCGTCATATATACTGAATATAGGTTAGGAGTTTAGAGTATTGGTAAGGGTATCGAAACCTAATTTTGTGGTACGAATGGAACTTTAAACAGGATGCTAACGACATCAATGAATAATATGATAAAAATAAATGAACCTTTGAGAGTGGCATATTTTATGCGTTGTGCGATTGTGCGCAGGCCACGGGGTAACCTAAATATGGCATGATATTGATTGGGTAGTGATGCTTCCTCGATTAGTTGGTTCACATGTATGATCGTTCAGGAATACATTAAACTTATCGACTGGTCTACTAAAACTTCCGTTTTAGCATGGTAGAACACCCGTTATGAATAAGATTGACCATATATGATCGGAATTCGCCAGACCTATTGTCTGATACTTAGGAATGTATTTCTGACAAGAAAGTCATATTTCGTAGGCTGATAGATTCGTTCCATGAAAGATATAGCCTTGATGGGACACGAGATGTAAATCCATTTTAAACTGAAATATGTGAATGACATTCAAACCTTCTAATTTCAACATTACAGCACACTCATTAGCTGGTGAATGAAGAGATTGAGGCATCAATAAATAGGCAAAACGAAATGATCTTATGTAAATAAAGGATATAAATCTCACAATGGAAATCTTATGTCTAGGAATTTTTCTTCATAACCTTTTAGTTAACGAAATGGCCATTAAAATAAGTGTATAGATAATCATAAGTGTTTTGTGTTTTATACCCTACTCCCTCCCAAAATATCACTAAAGGTTGACTTATTTCCTTTATCCCTTTAATTTCAGAGCTAGAGATGGTTGGATATCATACCTATTCTAACCGTTCAACAGACCGTACCCTTAGGCTACTGTAATAAAGAGTGACATAAACCCTCGCCTGTATAAGGCAGATATAAAGCAGACGTTTGATACAAAAAATTCAATGGAACCTGATTTTAAAACAATGGTGGTTATTTTCAACCTTCAGAAATGTTGCTAATTCCTGTGAATTTCACCTCAGAAATGTCGTGACTTTATAGTTTGACAATTTTTAAAGCTACAGAACAGAATTTGTTTTAGTCGTTCATAGGATGAAGCAGATGCAATCCTCAAGTATTGGTGTGAAACCATGTTCATCTTGTGTACTGAAAAGGGCTCTCGCTAATCTGTCTGAAACTGAAAATATGGACTGATGACTGTCCAGACCTGAACCGTACCTCTTGCATGATTCCCTCTTTTCTTTTGATAATCTGGAGGGTGTTCTCAATCTCGAAGAGATGAACCGCTAATTCTTGTAGAAAAGGATTACTGATATTTGGTAGATCGTGTCAATGCTGTCAATAAACAAGCCCAAAGCACATTTTCCTCAAATACCACATTTAAATTGACAACAACCCTGTTCACCAGGCAGTTAGTTTTCCAAATTGTACACCTTCAGGTACTAGTAGAGATTTAAAGTTCCATTATTAGGCGATACATTTTAACAGATTGATACACAATGGCAAATAAGAGTTGAGGTATGTCATGCTATGCTTCATTCTTCATAAAATAACGTCAGGGCTAAAAGTCCTGAAATAGTTAAGGATTTGCTAATGCTGCTCAAGTGGGTATGTCAATTCTTTCGTAATTTGAAACATTGCATCGCTCACACTAGACGTAAGAGAAATGCGTATGAATATTAACAAAATCGTATATTTTCCTTCTTTTGCCAATTGCAATGGTTCTGCATCTGGATAGAGATATGTATTATTATCAAATTTACCATTAGTTGCTGAAGAAAATCCAGGATCGTGTTTTGCTTTTCTTTTTGTCCTCGGGTATTTACTTAACCATAGCATATTATACTTGCTACGGCATTTGATCATAATTCAATATCAACGAATTTGTTATACAATATCCTCCCCTTGGTGTCCCTGGATAGGTACTTGAAACTTCAAGTACTGAACTGAACGTCAGCTCTCGGCAGCCAGACTATCTTTAGAGATCTCCTGGCTAATTGTACACAGAAGGATGCCACCGTACTCTAGCTCTTTTCAGAGCCAATCAACAAAACCCTTAGGACCGGTAATGAAAATCCTTCATATCAACATAGAAGGCATAAGCAGATCTAAATGTGAATTCTAAACTTTCACTTGGGAATAATATTGATGTTATCTGTGTCGAAGAAACTCACACATCCAACGATCCACAGTTACTCGCAAGAGGGACCATCCCTGGATTCCGATATGGTTCAGCAACCTACATTCGAAATTCTCTTGCCAGTGCTCACCTTATCTCATCAAACAATGAGGACAGTATTTTTAACATCACAGCACAGTAATGATATACAAACCTCCGGCAACACCGTGGCATGACAGTGTTCTTCCAGCCTTTACTCATCCTGTAGTGTATGCGGGGGATTTTAACAGCCATCATACTTAGTGGGGATACAGATCCAGTGATCAGTGTGGTGAAAAGCTTTCGGAGGGGTCAGAACTGAACAACATTCACCTCATCTTCGACCCCAAAGATAAGGGTACTTTATGTCTGGTCGGTGGAACTCTGAGACAAATCCTGATCTATGTTTTGTTTCAAGTGACCAAGATGATCGCTGCTTATCTGTTTTCCGTAAAGTGCTTACAAACTTCCCACACAGTCAACACCGTCCTGTACTCCTGGAAGTTGGAATTCAAATACCTATTATCCGATCTTCTCCACTCCCGCGCTGGAATTTTAGTAAAGCAAACTGGGAAAAGTATTCTGCTGAGCTTGATAGCAATGTAAGATAGATCTCACCAGATGTGAACAATTACAACAGGTTTGTAAAATTATTAATATCAACTGCTAAAAAGCACATTCCAAGAGGAGTGAAAAAGGAGTATATTCCTGGCTGGAATGAAGCTTGCAAAAAGCTCTACAGTGACTTTCAAGAGAATGGACAAAGTGATGTAGCCAACGACCTCCTTCATAATCTAGACGAAGCTAGACGGAGAAGAGTGATGGAGACTATGCGGACCACTAACTTCAAGCATTCCAGCGGGAAGGCTTGGAGCCTTTTGAAAAAGTTAGGTAGAGTGCCACAGATACTTCACCTGATATATCTCCACATCAAGTAGCTAGCCGAATCGCAAGCAGATCGAAAGTGAAACCTGACAAATATCTCAGAAGGACAATCAAACAGCAGTTGTCACATATGAAGAGGCACGGCCATGAAACATCAAGGTTTTTAACTACATTCTAGGAACAACATTCTGCTTTTGGAAGCACTCAAGGGGATGAAGAATGGAAAGGCTCCAGGATTTAAGGGTATTCATCCCGAATTTATAACACACTATGGGAACAACACAAGAAAATGGCTTTTACATTTTTTTTTTTCGAATATCATACTGACAGGAAATCTCCCTCCAGAGTTCAAACGGACAAAGGTTCTGGCCATTCTGAAACCAGGGAAAACTGCCGATAACCCAGAGAGCTATAGACCAATAGCCTTGATGAGTGTTTGTTACAAACTCCTGGAACGGCTCATATATAATAGGATTAGCCCACAAATAAATGGTATTCTCCCTCTTGAGCTGGCTGGTTTCAGACCAAATCGGAGCAGTGAAGACCAAGTGCTAGCGCTGACGACGCATATTGAAGCAGGCTTCGAAAAAAGATTGAAGAGTGGTGCAATGTTTATAGACCTTACAGCTGCATACGACACGGTTTGGAGAGAAGGTGTTGTGTACAAATTCCTTAAACTGACAGGCTGCAAGCTAATGGCACAATTACTAAACATCATGTTATGAAATAGAATGTTACAGGTTAATGGGTGGTAAACGAAGTAAAGTTGAAGTCCTCAACAATGGTCTTCCTCAAGGCTCTGTGCTGTCTCCTCTTCTGTTCAATTTGTACATTTGTACTTACCACCTCTCGTCAGTTTGCTTATGCTGATGACCTGGCGATAGTAAATCAACATTCCCCTACAGAACAGATTGAGGAAATTCTTAATGCAGATCTCTCTACCTTGAGTGATTACTTCAGGAAGTGGTGTCTGAGACCAAATACCACCAAAACAGAAAGTTGTTTTTTCCATCTCAACAACCGACAGGCAAATGTTGCTTTGAAGGTCTCACTTGATGGTTCACCACTACTTTACAACCCTCACCCAAAATAACTGAGCGTTAGTCTTGATCGCACACTATCTTTCAAGAAACACCTGAACAATAGTGCTGCTAAACTACAGACTAGGAGCAGCATCCTCCACAAACTCGCTGGTACAACATGGGGAGCTTCTGCATCCACTCTTCGAACATCAGCAATGGCATTAGTGTACTCTGCAGCAGAGTATTGCTCCTCAGTGTGGCTAAACAGTCCGTATGTCAAGAAGATCGACGTAGTCTTGAATCAAACCATGCGTATCATCAGCGGCACCGTACCGACAGCAGTGGCTACGCTGGCTAAAGCTCAGCGTTAGGTCATGGGGCCAAGCTCTCTGCTGACTCGGTAGACGCGTGGGTTCGAACCCCACCGTCGGCCGTCCTTGAAATGGTTTTCCGTGGTTTCCCATTTTCAACACCAGGCAAATGCTGGGACGGTACCTTCTGACAGGCCACGGCCGCTTCCTTCCACATCCTTGTCCAGTTTCATTCATCATCATCCATTCCATCTCTCATCCCGACGCGCAGGTCGCCCACTGGCGTCGAATAGAAAGACCTGCACTCGGCTTCTCAGGAGGCCACACGACAAAAAAAGCGGCACCTTTAAATCAACTCGACTATTTTGTTTACCTGTGTTGAGTCATATTGAGCCTCCAGATATAAGACGCCTCAACAACCTGGTAAGAGAGTACAGAAAAATAACATCAAACACTGCCCTTCCTATCCACCAGGACATAGCTGTAGGATTCGGGCGCTTAAAATCGAGATCACCACCAGTTCAGACGGCACAGTTGCTCACCAGCAGAAGCTATAATGGGAAAGCAGAATGGCAATCTGTTTGGAACGGCAGTGGCAGCCATTATTTAATATCAAGCACCCACTGGCTGGTTTTGATCTCCCACGAAGAACTTGGGTTGCCCTCTAAAGAATCCGAACCAAGCACGGACGATGTGGCTCACTGCTTCATAAGTGAGGCATGCGAACTTCCCCCAGCTGTGACTGTGGTGCAGTGAATCAAACCATCCACCATATTGTAGCAGAATGTCCGATGAGGGCGTACTCTGGATCAATGGACGACTTTCTGGTGATATCTACTCAGGCCATACAGTGGTTAGACGAACTGGACATACAGCTGTGAAATCTGTAGGGCTAAGTTGATTGTTGTAATGGTTTTCCCCCTGTTTTTTGTATATATTTATATGTATATATGTAAATAGTATATCGTTTTTGTGTACAATGCAATAAGCATAAATAAATAAAAATAACTTATTTCATTTGCTATGAACAACATAAGTTCTGATCTAAATTCTCATTGGTGGAAATAGCCTTGTATTTAAGTTAATCCTAAAAGAGAAAATACCACCGATATTACTAATTCCCGTGACAATTTTGAAAATGTTCAAAAATACATGTCTAACAGTTACAACACTAAAACGTTCAGGATGGCAAACTTTGTCGACACTAGCTAAAGAGATTAGCAATGACCTGTTCTTCGAAACCGTTCAATCGCCTCTCTCTTAAAGAAGAGTACTACCAGCTTCATTTAGCCCTCCTGTAAAGTCCTTTTAGTTCACTTGGTAAATCTGGCATACGTTATAATGAGCATTAGAATAAATGTATAAACTCTGCTTGAAATTGCATCTTTTGATATCAGAGATGTAGGGTATAACTTCCTGTACGTATCACCGCGATGACTTGTCGTTAACATAGTATATTTCGTTTATTTCTAGGAATATATTCACGAATATATCAGATACTGCAGTCCAAGAAATGTACGAAATGAGTTTAAAACACCAATTGTTAGTTGAAGTTGAAATTGACCACAAACCACACGTTTGTGAAACTTGCCACAGGACATTTTCACGGAAAAGTAGTTTGAAGAGGCACACAGTAATTCATACCGGCCATAAAGAACAAATCTGCGAAACATGTGGAAGGGACTTTGCCTCAAAAAGTTATTTGGATCAACATGTTCTCAGTCATACTGGGGTAAGAGCCTTCGTTTGTGAGATATGTCAGCGAGGGTTTTCAGCAAGATATGACTTGAAGCGACATATGTTAGTTCACAGTGGTGTCAAAACACACGTTTGTACAATATGTAACAGGGCTTTCGCTCGTAGGAGCCATTTGAATAGTCATGTCATACTCCATACTGGCCAAAAGGCACATTCCTGCAAAGTATGTGGAAAGGATTTGGCCTTTAAAAGTTACTTGGATCAACATTCCCTCATTCATAGCGGCTTAAAAAGTTTTGTTTGTGAAACTTGTAATAAGTCTTTTTCAGCAAGAAATGACTGGAGAAGACATACATTAAGTCATAGTGGCATTAAACCATACGTTTGCAAGACATGTGACAAGGCATTTACTCGGAAGAGGAATATGAAAAAACACATGTTGCTCCATTCTGTCAAGACAGAAGACAGTTGCAAACCTTGAGAAATGGCCTTTCCGTTTAAAATATATTTGAATTTTCATCTCCTAAGTATTAATTTGTTTGTGAAACGAGACAATACCTGTGACTTCAAAACCCTTGTTCAATAAGTTAAAAGGAATAGCACATTGGTATGTCATTAAGTAAGGCATGCTACTCCATAATAAAGGGATAACGGAGTCACTTGTAAAATTTTGGATAGATCTTTACCAATAAATTGAATACGGATAATATCATGATTTCTCATACTGCCCTAGGGGCTTTTCGTCGTTTAATATATGTGAAGTATTTTACTGGAAAAAATAATCACAAGGAACACCCGCTTTTTCATAGTAACGCCAGACTACATCTTTTTGTGAAGGATATAAAAGAGATTTCATCGGGAATAGGAAATTGAATAATATCTGCATTTTGTCCTTGTATAAAAATAACACATGCTCATCACGGATTTGGAGAGACTTCGGAGGTTGTTTACAGAATTCCGTGGTATGTGATAGCGGTATGGGTTGGTTTCCACTACTTCCGAGAAGACTGTTTCGTTAATGGACCTTAAAAACGATCACTTATTTCCCACAGAAGGAGAAAAACGCAAGCGTATAAAAACATATTGTCGCAAAATGGAATAACTGCCGCATATTAAATCATAGTGATACTAAGGCGCTCTTTTTCAGAATATACAGTAATGAAGTAAAAAAAATGCAGGTGGTCAGTCTAGTTAAGACAGTATTGACGAGAAGTATATTTTTTCGAAGGAGAAGAAAAGAATACATGATTTGAGTCATAACACTAACACTAGTAAAGGTTTGCACAGTGGTAGGTTGTGGTACGGCACTCTGAATGACAATGTACACTCACGTGTTCAATTAATAGTATGAGTAATAAATAGAATGATGATTGGTTAACTTTGATTTCTATTATATTATTTTACGACACAAGTGTGAATGTTAAGGAAACAGTGATAACGAATAAGTTGTATGCTAGTTGTATAGAAAAAGTAGGATATAAAAGCAGTATGATTAATAACACTGGGTCTTTATATTTGCTTGGCAAGGACATTCTCGCACATGTGCTCTGCCAGTGACGGCTCAGTTGCCGGCGACCGCGCGCGCATTTGTACGGCAGAATATGGTGCTTAAAATTAGTATCATGCAGTTTTACTCACTATGTTTACAGTAGATGCTGAAAATGTTCCCCATCCGCTGCCTAACATAATCGGCATCTCCTTATCAAGTTTGCGGTTACTCTGCTTAATTTAGTAAGAAAATAAACACCTTTACTTTTTTTAATTGTTTACTGAACCTGTACCTTTGAATCTCTTAGCCAGTTGCTTTATTGTCCTGGGGCCGATAACCTAGATGTTAGGCCCCTTAAAACAACAATTATCATCATCATCATCAGCTTTATTGTCCGATTTATTGGAATGGGTCTCCCTGGAAATTTCACTCGAAACTTTTGTCTTGTTCTAGCACACGATTTCCTGCACTTTATGTACGTATTGTACAGATATACACATTCACATAACGAATATTTCACATAAGGCATTACAGCACTATACACAATCACAATAAAACAAATGGCTAAGAGATTCAAACGTACAGGTTCAGTAAACAATAAAAATAGACGTAACGGTCCTTATTTCCTTACTGAAGCTAAATCCACCGGAGTAAGCGGAAACTTCATAAGGAGATGCCGATTATGTTTGGCAGCGGATGGGGAACATTTTCAGCATCTAATGTAAACATGGTGAGTAAAATTTATGGTACTGATTTTAAGCACCGCATTCTGCCGTACATATGCGCGCGTGGTCGCCGGCAACTGAGCCGTCACTGGTGGAGCGCGTGAGCGAGAGTGTCCTTGCCAAGCAAATATACATGCCCTGTACTTTGAAAAATCACATTCAGAAAGTTTTACTAAGAGAATTGTTGATAATATGCGTGAAGTATTATGTTTTGTGAACAATTATAGGGGTTCTAAATGGTAGCTTTGGAATTTTATTATTAATTCTCTTGTTACCTTCATCTTTACATTAATAATGTTGTATTATTTTGTAAGGAACCGTACCCTATAATAATATTGGCGTGCATGGACTCTATTTTCACTGTCAGGTATGCGGGATATCCTTCCTTGGATGGGTCATGCTGAAATTAGAGCTTGCAAATAGACGTCTTGAGCAGTTTGGGATCCCAAGCTGTTAAAATGTTGAAAGACGTTTTCAATACCTTCTTCAGACACTCTTGACATACATCCTCTGCGACAGTTTCACAATCAAAGTAAGACCGAGGGTTTAATATTGTACACAGTCGTCTAGAACCGATGCCATGTCTAACATAATATGGATCTTCTTGATGCACGTACAACATGTCGGCAATTGTTTCCAGTCACACAGGATGGAGCAGCAGCTTGACCACTGCACCACCACGGCCTAGTAATGAGTCACTATCAGTGTATAATTGTATTCTCATCGAGGTCATCTGCCCAATAACAGTGTATTCATGATAGCTGAGTGTGTATTTTGATTCCCACTATAATGTACTTTGGTACCTCCCTTTTAAGATAGTGCTGTCGTCAGACCGCAGATTTCTGCCACCACTGTGTCGGAAGTCGACGATTTGTTTTTTACTCATATCATCATTTTGTATCCTTTCGTTCCATTCCAAGCATGTCCTCTGTTAGTAGGTTATTTAAACTGACACAGTGTCGTCAATGGTGGCTGTAAGTAAGGAGGGAACTAGTGGTGAATAGATTATTGTGTACAAGTCCAAACGAAAGCTATCAGTTGATAATAATGCAGTACAAATTTCACAATGACAAAGATCATGAAACAGATATGCAAGGAGATTGTTGGATTAGACATTATTGGTGTAATGAAATCAATTTGTCCAAAAGATCCTAAAGGATAATGCTATTCCCGAGGATATGCACCTCTCTATGCATAATTACATGTGATGGTGGCCTCCTCCCTTGTACAATTCCAATCCGGAGGTAAACTTGTCCCCCGTTTGGATCTCCGGGTGGGGACTACTCAAGAGGGGGTTAACATCACTGAAGTGACAAAGAGGGAATCTGACATTCTATGGATCGTAGCATGGAATGTTAGAAGTCTGCTAGGCAGTGGAAGGATCGAAAACACAGAAAGGGAAATGGATAGGGAAATGGATTTGGTTGGGATTAGTGAAATGCGATGGCAGGAAGAAAATAGGACTATGCGGGGGTAGGTCTCATAATATGTAGCAAGCTTGGACAGCGGGTGGAATATTATGAGCAATATAATGAACGGATTATTGTAGGAATAATAAATACAAAACCAACGTGGAGATTTCGGATTAGGTGAAAGGAATGATCGAAGGCTGATGGAATTCTGAACCAAGCATGAGTTGTTCATAGCTAACACCACATTCAATAACAACAATAGAAGAATATACACATGGATGAGACCAGAAGATACTGGGCGTTACCTAATCGACTTCATTATGGTCAAGCAGGGATTTTGAAACCAGATATTGGATTGAAAAACATATTCCGGTGCTGATATAAACTCTGACCACAATCTGGTTGTTATAAAATGCAGATTAAAGTTCAAGAAACTGAAGAAAAGTAAAAAGCAAAATAGGGCAATAGTCAGACTGAAAGAGAAGGATGTAAACGAAAGATTCAAGAAGAGTATAAAGGAAGGACTAATGAAAAACCTTTAACAAATTTCAATTGCAGAAGAATGGGCACTTTTGAAGAATGACATAACAAAATTCGCAGAGGAAAACATTGGTAGGAAAGAAAGAATAGGTATAAAACCGAGGATCAGTCAGGATATACTAGAATTAATGAATGAAAGGCAGAGACAGGAGAAGTAAGAGTTGAAAAGGGGAAAGCAGAATAAAGACGTCTGAGAAATGAGGTTAACAAGAAATGCAACAAAGCGAAAAAGAATGGTTGGAAGAGAAATGTGTAGTTATAGAAAACTGTCTGAAATTAGGAAATGTAGATACACTTTTTCGAAGGATTAAGAATACTTTTGGGGAAAATAAGACTAAGTGTTGTAATATTAAAAACACAGATCGAAAGACTCTAACAGATAGGGAAGAAAAGTTTGAGAGATGGAAAGCTTATATAGAGTGTTTGTATAAGGGAAAGGAGATTGAGAATGGAAAGCGAAGAGGACATTCATGAGGATGTGAAGGGAGATTTAATATTGAGATCAGAATTTGACAGAGCATTGGAGGACTGATGCAGGAAAAAGCACCAGGCATAGATGCTATACCAATTGAGTTGCTACGCTGCGTAGGTGATGATGGTATGGTCAGGTTATTTCACTTGGTGTGTAGGAATTATGCGAAAGGTGAGGTACCCTCAGATTTCAAGAAGAATGTTATCATCCCTATACCTAAGAAAGTAGGAGCTGACAGAGATGTGAACATTACCGTACAATCAGCTTGATTACTCGTGCTTCAAAGATCCTGACTAGAATAATTTAGGGGCAGATGACCTCGTAGTTCCGCTCCTTAAAACGACAATAACTAACTAACTAACTAGAATAATTTACAAGAGGATGGAGAGCCAGATAGAAACGGGGTTGGGTGAAGACCAGTTTGGTTCAGGAGAAATGTAGGAACAAGGGAAGCTGTACTAAGTCTTAGGCTGATTTTGGAAGGTAGAATAAGGAAAGATAAGTGAACGTTCATGGCATTTGTAGACTTAGAAAATGCTTTTGATAACGTTGATTGGACTATATTCGTTGACATTTTGAAAACGATGAATAAAGTACAGGGATAAGAGGGCGATCTACGACCTATACAGAAACCAGACAGCAGTCATTCGTGCTGAAGGACATGGTATTCAGAAAGGTGCAAGTCAAGGCTGCAACTTATCACTCATACTTTTCAATCTTTACATTGAACAAGCAATGAAGGAAATTGGAGAAAAAAACAAGTAGTTCCGTGAAGAACTATACAGCCTATTTTCATATATCCTACTTATGTTAATTGCCACTATCAACATATACAATTTCAGTTTGATTGCTGTAATAGATTCGTAGATATTGAGAACCGACTAAATATTTCGGATGGTCGCCATGTTGGATTTTATATATGTAGGTCCTAGAGTTATGTACTGTTACATGCAGATTATTGTGAATGTGTAGTATTCAAACTTCAATCGCATAATTAGGACACAAGAAAAAACAAGGAGATTTTAAAATTTTTCACAGCTGCCATCTTGAGGTTATGGAAACAATTGAAATAAATTAGATGCCAGTGGATTAACATTCGTATAAGGATTTACTGTACCAAGTTTCACTGCACGCGGATGGTTAAATTGCGAGAAACGTCTATGTGAATATTTATAATTCCCGTCACCGCCATTTTGGATTTGTGATCACCAGGTTATTTAAAGTCTTATAGGTGAACTTAAGTTCATCGCCCCTATGAACATTAAAACATGCAGTTTGATTACTAAAATAGATTCGTAGATATTCAGTATCGTCTAAATATTTCGGATAGTCGCCATGTTGGATTGTTAAATGTATAGGCCATAGAGTCTTGTACCATTAAAGGAAAATTATTGCGTAGGTTCATTATTCAAACTTTCACTTCGATCGCATGACTATATCACAATAAATAAAATCTTAATTTTAAAATTCGCACTGCCGCCATCTTGAGGTTATGTAAACAATTGAACTAAATTAGATACCAGTGGATTACAATGTGTATACAAATTTCCTGTGCCAGATTTCTGTGCGCTTGGAACATTAAATCGCGAGAAAGGTCTATTTAAAATTTCAAATTCGCTTGGCCGCCATGTTCGTTTTGTAGTTAACCGGTTTTTGAAAGTCTTAAAGATGGACTTCCAGTAGTGCCTTTTATCTCCGTACAAAATAACGGGGTTTTACCGCTAATAGTTTCAGAGATATAGAATGCCGGTGAAATATTTCGCACATCTGCCATCTTGTGATTATGTAAACAATTGAACGAAGTTAGATGTCGGTGCATTACAATGTATATAAACATATACTGTACCAAGTTTCATTTTGTTTGGTTGGTCAAATCGCGAGAAACGTCTATTTAAAAGTCGCAAATTCGCTTGGCCGCCATGTTGGTTTTGTAGTTACCAGGTTTTCAGAAGTCACATAAGTGAACTTATAGTAGTTCCCTCTATCACCATAAAAAATGTCAGGGTAATATCGGTAATAGTTTCGGAGATATTGAATGCTGGTGGAATATTTCGCACAACCGCCATGTTGGATTGGTGAGTCCTAACAAAATTTAAAGGGCACGGTCGAGGTCGCCGGGAATAGTGCTATGAACTTTCCGAGTTTCACTGAAATCGCTCCAGCCGTTTAGATTTTATTAGGGGGACACACACACACGAATCACACACACACACACACGCACACACACACGGACAAAAGGTGATCTCATAAGCCTATTTTTTTCAAAATTGAAAAAATAGGCTAATAAAGTGGGAGTGAAGATTCAAGGAGAAATAATTTCAACTCTGAGATTTGCTGATGACATCGTCATCTTGACCGATATGTCAGAGGATTTGAATGGTATGGACTCCGTCTTGAGGAACGAATTCATGATGAAAATCAATAAATGTAAAACAAAAATATTGGAATGCAGCCGAAATAAATCAGAAACTTCTACGTATATCAAATTGGCAGGTGAAAAGCTAAAGGAAGTAGGAGACTTTTGTTACGTAGGAAGAAAAAAACAGTGATGGACGAAGCAAAGATGATATAAAAATAGGTTGGCTCAGGTAAGGAAAGCATTTCTACAGAAAAGGAATCTGTTGACATCGAATATAGATTTAGGTATTAGGAAGTAAATTTTGAAAGCCTTTCTCTGGGGTGTGGCACTCTATGGAAGTGAAACTTGGATTATTGGAGCTGCAGAAAAGAGGAGAATTGAAGCTTTTGAAATGTGGTGTTACAGGAGAATAATGAAGATCAGATGGATATATAGATTAACAAATGAAGAGGTATTAAGACGAGTGGGAGAGGAGAGATATTTCTGGCGACTGCTAATGAAGAGAAGAGATAGGTTGGTAGGACGCATACTAAGACACCCAGGAATAGCAAGCATAGTTATGGGAGGGAAGGTCGAGGACAAGAACTGTAGGGGTGGACCAAGGTTACAATATGTTAAAAAGATTGCTTCGGATGTAGGGTGCGGTAGCTATGTAGAAATCAAACGTTTTGCTCAGGACAGGGAGGCGTGGAGATCTGCATCAAACCAGTCAAAAGACTGAAGACACAAACAACGACAACATCCTAAAGGAAATCCTGTTTCTAATGCATTTATTTACATTCATCCAAAGGTCAAGAAAAACGAAATCATTAGAGTATGGACGCATGGTTATGAGCTGAATCAGGAAAACTGAATCCGGTTAGAGTAAAAATCATTATCGACGCTAGTTGTAAAAAAAATAGCTCTTGTTCGCTCTGCGAACGTTGCCTAATCACAGAACACCGAATTGTATGAATGTTTACTATCAACACAAAATCGTGGTATTACACTCATGCTACAACTAACCACATGAATCAGCTATATTCTGTTACAACATATCACTTGAAGGACAGCAATGACTCAGAGTGTTAAATACAATACCCGCCCAACCTACGTAGAAGAGAACGTTACTCGGACTCTGCTGGGTGTTCAATAGAGCTGGGGTGTAAGAGACTGAATCTAGACTAGCCTAAAGTCTCACAGGGTTTCGTTTCGTCTTGATGAGAGGCAAAATCTAGGAGAAAAACCGGTGGAATAACTGGGTCAATCGGACGGAAAAGTTTACAGCGTTTTCAAGCTAATATCCATTTAGGATAGATTGTCGATGAGTCAGTGTGGAACGAAACATTGTTTATATCCTAGCTAAGCTTGTAATAGCCCAGGAGATCCCCGTTTACCTCGCTAGTCAGCAAACGCTAGCGCAGCCACAGCCAGCGGCACTTGTATCTCAAACACGTGAGAGCTGAGGAATTTTAAAATGCTGTCATCCGAGACAAAATTTTTACAGCATTCTATAAATTTGGATACATCATACATTCTTACATCTTCATTCGAGACTTTTTTGACTTCCATCGTTCAGTCTAGTCTGCAAGCCTCTGTTTGCGAACAAGTCGCCCCCCATGTTCCCTTATTAGCAGTTAGCACTGCGGCCTCTTCTGCTTCTAATACTCTCACTTTGAAATCGTTCAACACTGAATCTAACAAGTGCCTCCTACGATTATCTCTGCTATTCTTACGATCCACAGACGAACTTATCAACCTCTTAGGAAATCTCCCCTCCCCCATTCTCTCCACAAGTCGCCATCATCTGAGTCAGCTCATAGCTTTGTCTAGCAAATCAATTTCTAACATAGCCCTTATCTCTTCAATATGAGTGCCGTCCTGGAGTGGCTCCCATCTATTTTTACTAGCGGTGATTCGTGCTACTCTTAAAATATCAGATACCTCTAGCTTACGTATGAGGCATCCTGAATCCACCCAGCTCACACTTCCATAGAGCATGGTCTGTCTAAATACCGATTCTGTACGAGTATGAGTTCTATTCCACTGTAGTTTTCATGAATTATCCAGAACACTTCTCATTATACTTTGCCTTCCATTTATATAATTTTTTAACAGTCCAGAAAGGTTTTCTGCCGCTTGACCTAAAGTTTCTAATTTATCTCCACATTTCTCCCCTGCTTTTTTATTTTGGCCCTGCTATTATCTGTTTGGTTCCGTGCCTTTCCATTACATAAAGCTCTCTGTCTTAAAGTTCTTGTTTGAAACCATGTTTGTAAGCTATCTTTTATCTTCACAAGCCGACTTCACTACTTCATTCAACCACAATGCGAGGTTTTTCTGGTCTTTACACTTTGTTGTCCAAAGATATGCCTTTGCTACTTCCTTTCCTGTATCCCTCTATCTGGTCACTCTATTTCTAGGTCAATTGTTTACCATCTACTTCTTGCAATTTTTCATCGATCATCTCTGCATATCTCTGACTTAGTTGCTTATCCTGGAGGTTCTTAACCATAATCCGTCTCCTAACAGTCGTTACTTTAGATCTAGCAATGCTTAATTCCCAGCAGATTTATTTGTGATCTGTTTCATAACAAAACGCCGATTTCCTGCAATTTCTTATCGATTTCCTAAATTGAAAGCCCATAATGATAATGTAGCCATGAAAACACCTTAGGCTTTCACGGCCGGCGTTCATAAGTACAAGTTGTTCAGGCTTGTAGGCCGTGGTCCAGGCAGGAAACGTCGGGTGATATCTTGTCTGGACTACGGCCTACAAGCCCGAACAACTTGTACTTAATTAAAGTAGTCATTATTTGACCTGGTTACTCTAACCTAAGGAAATGCTTTGGGAAGGGGTTAGAAACGGATCCCATATGACCACAGAAGTCCAGTGACCATTTTTCATTAGTGTTCGCTTGATTACCCTCTCCACAATTACCCAATACCTTCTCATTCTACTCACTCCTATTTCCTATCCTAGTTCTTAAATCCCCCATCAGTACCACATGTCAATATTGTAAATTCTCACTACTACATCACTCAGTGCCTCAAAATCTGTCTAGTTCATTCTGATTCATCCCTTCAAATTCTGACCCCGATTAACTGACATTTCCAAATCTATCCACATTAATCACATTAAAAAATTGGATATCGGTAAAAGAGAACAATTTGAGTGATTAAATTGACAAATAACACCCATGTCAATAATTACGTAACATGATATCCGATCCCTTCTGTCCGGAATTTGCTGCTTGTAGAACGGTGGATTTATGGATTCCCAGTCTCTTGCACAAGTTAATAAAGACTGTTGGAATGCTGCTTCCAGGGGCAGGTTACGTCAATTTACTTCAGCTCATATTTAACCATATAGCAGATGGTATATGGCATCCTTCTCTTCATCAGATCAGTGAGATCACGGTTGGGTCTAGGATGTAACCAGTGGTGGATCCTGGCTTTAAATAGATAATAATTGTCGTTTCCTGGGGCCTAACTTCTTGGTGGGCTGCAGGCAATAATAACAATATTTCGTGTATAGCGCTGGTCTGATCTTGTTTGAATCTTTCGTAAACAACGGAAGTGGAGCGATGGAGATGGTAGTCCTGATAGGATGGTGTCACCGTAATGACAGAATCAATGGTCATGACCTTAACTTTCAAACATGTTTTGACGGATTCCAATGTAGACGCAGTCTACCTGGATTTGTTTAGTGCCTGGATAGTATTGAACCTACGAAAGATACCATAGCCTATAAATTGAGCATATTTTTTGAAGTTTATGAAAGTAAAGTGACACAATACAATAAGTCAGGTCCAATATGTTCAGAAACATAGAACCTGTACAGGGTGTATTTACTCATTTTGTTAAGGTCAAACTTACTGTGTGCAATAGCTTCGGTAGGCTATGATTCTGGAATGTCGACGTAAATTTCCTAGACTCTGGTTTTAATGCTATATTTCTGTCACCCCTGAGGTCCGAGTGCGAATTCTGGGTTAGTCAAGACATTAACGTCCGGTCTAAGAGCTGAAATGCAAAAACACTCAGCCAATAAGACATAAGTGAGGAGAGTTGGGTTGGATTTTGACCACGTAAGAGTCCCTGATGGAACAACAGACAACGTGATTCGTTCTTTCTCCTCCTTCAGTGGTAATGCATAATTGTCTATAATACAGTGATTTTCAAGGGAAAACAGATGGCGCACAAACTCCCCATACTCGTTCCTTCTGATTTAAACCAATATCCATGATCTGTCACGATGAAGAGGTAATGAAAAATTGCCCCTTGCAAAGTTTGCTGTTTTAAATATCCCGCTTCGCCATGAATGGAAGATCTTATCGTGGCCTGCAATAGGGTGCTTTGAATTTGATTCGAACAAGGGACTACCTACTTTATGTAAGAAATGGCATCCGATTGCCTAAAATTATATAAAGGAACCTATGAGAGTTTCGCTTTTCAACCCAGGTATTGACACTGGGATGTCCATTAATGACGAAAACACCACAGCCCTCATACATTGCTCATTCTTTCCATCCACTTATTGCTGGTGCTTATATCGCAAAAGTGAATGGTCGCATCCACAGTAAACGACAGTGAAACTACATCGCGAAATGTAATCACTTCACTGAAATTAATAATACATTTCGGCCGACTTGGGCTGGATCATCAATGCCAGCCTTATGTTCTAGTTGTCAGCTGACAGATTAATCACACATTCATGTGCAGTATGTTATTTTAACTTAAATATCTGGATTTTTTTAATTCAGTGTTTTGTAGCAGAACTGTACCTAACCTTAGGGATACTATGAACAGGATCTCGTAAAAGAAAAACAAAAGAAACAAAGGTACTGGTTGTGATTGTTATTTCAGGGGCCTAATATGTAGTACATCTTTCACTTACAAGAAAACACATGTATGCCCAATTAATACGTTTTGTTGTATCAGTATCAGTCATGGTTCTCAGTGGTCGACTGAAAACGGAGAGAAATGAATATAATATCAATTGTGTTTGCTCTATTGCTCAAGGTAACTGACGAAACAGTATTAAAGAGAGATAAATATTTCGACTAATTTGGTTTAAATAACAGAGAAATAAAGCATGTGTGACCGTATAAACAGAGCAAATGACATATGAAGTAGAGCAAGTGTACAATCTAGAAATGCATAAAGCGGTTGATCGTGGTCCAGGACCACTGGAAAAAGGTCGCTGACTGATTAGAACAAAAACGGCTTAACACAATTTTACTGATTTTCCCAGATACCTCCATTTACGGATTCCTAAGTCGTGTAACGGAATTTCGGCTGTCGGTAAGAAAACAAATGGTTCACAGCAACGATTCCGTGCTCTTTAATCAAACTGCAGGTATCAGAAGAAATAATGCCTTAAAATAACACATACTAATTCAACAGATATGCTCATTTACATGTTCCTTCCAGGTAAAGTTCCAATTTTGATCATTCACTAGATTCATTAACGTCCTGGTTTATAAAGACACATTCCAAACGTCAGAATTAACAACGTTTTCTATTCTAGCACATCACTAGTACTCTAGTATGTGTTAGTTCAAGATTCATCAATTTTCTTATTTGAGTAAAATACTTGTAATTAAGCGTATGCCAATGGCGCGGTATGGACCAACATATGACTAGTCAAATCTCTTTTCAGCATAAACTCCTTTCCACACGACGTACAGGAATATACATTTTTCCTATTATGAAGTACAAATGTCTTTTAAGATCACGTCCGGATGAAAATTCTTTGGCACATATACAAGTGTATGATTTATTACCCCCTCTCCTCAAACTGGCCAAGATATTGCAATATTTCTCCCTTTCCATACGATGGAGTTCCTTAGGCCCACTATGAACGAGCAAATGACGTTTAAAATATCCACTGTGCACGAAATATTTTCCAGATACTTCACAAAGGTTATCAATCGTGAACATTAAGAAGAGATTCACCAGTCTTTAAATGATGTTTTAGAGCAAACATCTGTCCGCACGGTTGATATAGGTGCATCACTGGCCCAGTATGGATTAAGATATTAGTATTCAAATTTGCTCTTTGAGGAAAGTCATTACTGCACGCATCTCAAGTGTACATCCTTAGACCAGTATGATACTTTTATAAAGAGTGGTATATGAAATGTAATTTCCGGGCAAATTATTTTCCACATGATGTACAAGAATGTTGCTTTTCATCAGAATGAGTATTTATGTGTCTTTTCAAATTACATTTTTCATTGAAAATATTTTTTCACATCTCACAAGAATATGCCATACCAACATTATGAAGTTTCATATGCTTGCACAGATAATTCATCCGTGCAAAACTCTTTCTGCATATCAAACAGTAGTGTGTCTTCTCGCCACTTTGAATCATCGTTTCGCGCTGTGAATTGTCGGGAATTTGTATCTGACAAACATTGGAGGCTTATTGTGGACCACATTTATCTAGACCATAATTCTTGTAAATAACAGCATTCGATGTCTTGGTAATCAAATTCCTAAAAATAATCAACATATTTCATGTAGGCCATTAAATATTTGTTGATGATATCAGGCTGTGACACTTTCCGAGATATATTTGAGATTCAGCATTTGACATTTAACAGATGTTGTGGTTGCATTGAAACCTTTCAGGATGTTATGCTGGGATTTATAATTCCTAAAACTTTTAAAAAGCAACGAATGTATCAGTATTTGACATTGATGAGAATATATAACTTATGAAAATTTTACTTATAGATCTGGATGTTCAGATTAATTAAGTAAGGAAAGCTGTAAAACTTAGCGTAGGCGCACATTTTAATCTCTGTAAAGCAACTCAAAATAACACTCCTGACATTATTTTCTTATAATCGTTAAGGTCAGTACTATGTAAAGGTTGTCATTGTAAATGTTCTTCGAAGTGGTACAGGGCACTTTTCGGAGATGAACATAAACATCAGAATCGGTGTTGAATATAATAAATAAAGTAACTTTTGGTATTGTACATGGTATTATATTTTTACATTATTACATGGTATATCCAGGTTTTATTTTTCCATAGAAATAGAATAAAAATTCACACATGGTTAATTCGTGGTCGCCTCTACCAACGGTTTTCAAATTTCGTAAACCTCTTTCACAGGAAAGGGGGGGAAAACTAGTGGCAGGGCTAAATAGGTATAGCGAACGGAAGCGAGCATCCAAACAAAACTGATCATATGCGCTTCTTAGTGTACTTAAATCAACAAGAAGAGGAAGAACAATAAGGAGAAGAATTTAGTCGCAATTTCTTTGTTGAACAAAGAAAAACAGAAAGGAAATAACAATACCATTCATGGCTTTAATGAATTTCAGGAACTTACGTAATAATGGGTATTTCATAACATGTGACGAACATTAACAATACCATTTTTGGCTTTAATAAATTTCAGGAAATAATGTAATAATGGGTATTTCATAACATGTGACGAACATATTATATTCATTCATTCATTCATTCATTTATTCGTTTATTTGCAATTGGGGGTGTGTCCCCCGGTGGCAAATTAAATAAACATAACAAATGAATAATTGTACATAACAATTCACTAACAATTAAACTGGAGTATTTACACAAATAGTCAGTCTTTTCTTAAACACACCTATATGTTTGGGAAAAGGCTCTAAGACTGCGGCAGGTAGAGAGTTCCAATTATCAATGGCACGGTTTACGAAAGAATACTTACCATAATTTGTTCGCTGTGGTCGGCCCTTAACATTGAAAGGGTGATCGCTCCTACCCATGTAAGTGGGCTTTTCCATACGTTTGCTAAGCTCACCCCATGCTGGTTGATTTGTATACGCGTTGTACATAGCGCAGAGTCTATATTTCATCCTCCTAGCCTCAAGTGAATCCCACCCAAGTTTCTTTAACATATGGCTCAAACTGCTCCTGGGATTAAAGTCACTGAGCACAAATCTAGCGGCCTTTCTTTGTATCATTTCCAACTCATTTATGAGCCCTACTTGATATGGATCCCAAACCGCCGAGGCGTATTCCAGGATAGGTCTTACAAGTGACAAATATCCTAATTCTTTAGCAGAGGTACTACTTCCTTTTAATACCCTCATTACAAAGTGCAGGGATTTGTAAGCTTTAGAAACTACACATCCTATATGACTACCCCATTTCATATCTTTTCTTACGTGAACGCCCAAATATTTGCAAGAATCTTCTTCTACAAGTATTTCCGAGCCAATGTTATATTGAAAACTTTGCCTTCGCACTTTCCCTATTTTTATTAGACTACATTTTCGTGTGTTTATTTTCATTTTATTTTCAATCTCCCACTTATAGACCAGGTTCAGGTCATCTTGAAGTACTGCATTGTCTTGTGAGTCATGTATCTTTCGATATATTACACAATCATCCGCAAACAATCGACAGTCACTGCGAATCCCATTTGGTAAGTCATTTATAAACGCCAAAAATAACAAAGTTCCGATTACGCTGCCCTGAGGGATACCCGACGTTACGGTAATTTCATCCGAGAATCGGCCTTCAACTTTCACTTTCTGGGAACGACCCGTCAACAATTTTTGGATCCATAAAATTACTCTTCTATCAATCTTCGTCGAAGCTAATTTATGGAGTAGCATGTCATGCGGCACGACATCAAATGCCTTCGCAAAATCTATAACTACGGCGTCGACTGAAACTCCATCGTCTAACGATTCGCTAATATCTTGAAAAAGTTATAGCATCTGACTCTCGCTTGAGTAACCTTTCCGAAATCCATGTTGCCTATCATTTAACCATGATAATGTTTCCCACTGTTCCCTCAAGTAGTCGCAAATGAGATGCTCCATCTGTTTACAAACGATGCACGTAAGACTAACCGGCCTGTAGTTGCCCAATTCAAGTCTGCTCCCTCCCTTAAATATTGGGACTACCGTAGCTCTTTTCCAGTCATCCGGGATTTGCGCATTGTTTATGGACACATTAAAAATCACCTCTAAGTATCGTGCCACGGCCCTACCTCCTAGTTTAAGTACTTCACTAACAATATTATCAGGATCCTTCGATATATTGTAACGTAATTTTTGTATTAGCTTTACAATTGCTGACTGGTTTATTCGGAGAAGTGGAGCCCCTGATTCACCGTTAAGGTCCAACACACAGCTATTGGATTTATTGAACACACTACCATAAAATACATTTAATTCATTAGCAACGGCTTGCTTCTCAGTAATTAATTTACTGTCACCGGACATTATCGTCGACAAATTATTTGAATTTACCTTTCTTCTCCTAATATAACTGTAATTTTTTTTCCACCCATCGCCTCCCGAACCAAGTAAACCTTGCATATAATTGTCATGAGCAGCCCTCTTTTTTAAGGCGAGCTCTCTTGATAAGGACTTAAATTTCAACATATACTTGTCACTAACATGTCTTTTATTGTATAATTTCCTAATTTTCCGTTTAAGACTCCTGATTTCCCGTGTGTAATACTCAGGATCTGGGTTTTGTTTCAGTAATTTAAATGGAACAAATTTATCAATAGCGCTATTTAAAATTTTCAAAAAGTTAGTCCATAGGATATTAATGTGATTTCCTTCCGATGCCCAACCTACAAATAGCTCATTCAAATACCCCTGAAATTTGCCCTGATCCACCCTGCGATACTGGAATATGATCTTATTTGCTACATCAGAGTCTAATTTTGTAATGTCACCGTATCTAATATTTAATTCAACCCCAGAATGATCACTAATTCCTGGTACTTTCAGACAGTTAATATACAGCTCTACAGGCCTTACGAGATAAACATCTAAGGTATTATTGCCTCTAGTTGGGAAGTCAACTACTTGGGAAAATCCCCCCTCCCTTAAGAATTTGTTTGCAGCGCTCTGAGCTTGACCACAGCTAGTTGACTCACCAGACCAGTCTACCTTGGGGAGGTTTAAATCTCCGGCAATTATTATGATCTTTTTCATAGCATTACCCGTACAAGTTTTATCATACAGTGTGCCGAGAAGCGAAAAGTTATCTTTCGGTGCTCTATACGCCCCTATCACCTGAAGAGTGAATTTATTCCCTTTATCCGTAATTTGTACACATAACATTTCATGATCCGTATCAGCCCACTTTAAGAAACTAGCTATATTTTTGCGCACACAAATAAATAGCCCACCACCTTGCTTCCCCCGATTCCTTCTGTACATTTCGTAGGTCCTTTGAATTATTTCATTACTATTTATATCCTCATTTAAGCAAGATTCAGTAGCAATGACAATGTCCGGAGGATACGTCTCTACAAGATTCCAAATTCAATTAATTAATTTCCTAAACTCTGACAATTAACCTGCAGTAATCTTAGAGTCTTACCTCCGCAGCAAATATCCTGAAGTAGCTATTTCTGTCCCCGTCCGCTGGCAACCTCTGGAGCTGCTCCTCCTCACAATGGCCGGCACGAACCGATGACCCTGTCATGTAGGCTCCCTAGGTTAAAAGCGCCCCGTCGATTTAAATGCAGCCCGTCTCGGGCGAAGTCACGGCCACCAATCCAGCAGTCTGCATCTACGTACACTAATCCCAGTTGTGCACAAACCCTGTCCATGCGGTCATTTACAGTCTTAACTCGCCTTAACGGAACATCTCCCCGCCGAACAATGCCACTCATTATAATTTTTGCATTTCCAAACTTGCTTTTAGCTTTTCTGCCTAGTTCGTAGAGCTCCCCCATGATGTAATCAGCTGTAGCCCTCTTCTTCAAATCGTTCGTCCCAACATGGAGCAACAACACTT
Organism: Meconema thalassinum; assembly: GCA_946902985.2. Lineage (NCBI taxonomy): Eukaryota > Metazoa > Arthropoda > Insecta > Orthoptera > Tettigoniidae > Meconema > Meconema thalassinum. Next base: position 258,255,354 of record OX336395.1, on the reverse strand, counting down.
TAACTTTGTCACAGTCCTCTACATTTGCTTCTTCCACTTGTTGGGCAAGCTGGTCAATTTTAATCCCCGGATAACACCGCACTTTAGCACCTGATTTCCTCGAGATATTCGCACTCCATCGTATCATAGAATCACTCATTATGATGACGTCATCCTCAGTTTGCTCCTGCACGCCCTCTTCCACACTGATCCCAGTAGAAAGCCGTTCAGTCACATCCTTCACCGTTTCCTCTGATTCACGAAGCTTTGTTCTAAGTTCCTGTATTATTTGATCCCTTGCATTGATTTGCACCCTCAAACAGTCCGGCGTATCACATACTTTACAGAACCAATTCCCGACATCACAATCCTCCTTCTTGACCTTAATACAGCCGAAGTGAAACCATTTCTCATATAGACCACACTGAACACCGTTCTTCAATGTTTTACTGCACGTCGAACACTTTAAAGCTGCCATTGGATCATTTGCCTGATTCATATTTGAAGTAACAGGTCCTGGATTCACTTCCACTCCACCAATAACTAGCAATGCAGCTATCACTAGGGCTATGAACCACAAGTTACTAGGGCCCGTACGCACACACAAACACCGGAAATCCCGACTACCATTCACATGCCACAGTCCGATCCTCGCGCGATAACACTCCAGAGAACAACCCATTTCAGCACACCTGAGAGCTCGGGAAAAACACAACCTTTCACTTAGATTGCCAAGTGCCAACTATGTACTGTAGGTAATAATAAAAGGCTGTACAATATCTCAATGTCCCAATAGTAGGTAATGTTGGCCGGTTCTGGGACAGGAGCTAATACGCAAGATGACCGCCGCGCGCAACTACCCTATGTTATTCTTATGGAGGGACAGTCACAGCTGGGCCAGGGGCGAATGCGCAAGATGGCCGCCACGCACAACTGCACTTTTAAATGGCGGACTTTTCAAATCATTATTTATTTGTTGTTAACTATGCATTGTTTATTATTTATTTATTATTTGTTTTTAGCCTATTTCCATTTATGAAAAAGAGGCTTATGAGATCCCCTTTTGTCCGTGTGTCTGTCTGTGTGTTCGTGTGTGATTCATGTGTGCCGCCCCCCCCCCTATAACATCTAAACGGTTGGAGCGATTTCAATAAAACTCGGCAAAATCATAGCACTATTCCGGGCGACCCTGACCGTGCCCTCGAAATTTTGTTACGTCTCACCAATCCAACATGGCGGCTGTGCGAAATATTTTACCAGCATTTAATATCTCCGAAACTATTACCGATATCACCCTGGAATTTTGTACGGTGATAAAAGGATCTACTAGAAGTTCACCAATCTGACATTTGGAAACCTAGTAACTACAAAACCAACATGGCGGCCAAGCGATGTTGCAACTTTTAAATAGACGTTTCTCGCGATTCAACCAACCAAACACAATGAAACTTGGTACAATGTATATGTTCATACACATTGCAATGCATCGAAATCTAACTTCGTTCAATTGTTTACATGACCTCAAGATAGCGGCAGTGCGAAATATTTCACTGGCATTCTATATCTCTGAAACTATTAGCGGTATCACCCTAAAATTTTGTACGGCCATAAAGGGACTAGTGGAAGTTCATCTATGAGACTTTCAAAAACCGGTTACCTACAAAAGGAACATGGCGGCCAAGCGAAGTTGAAAGATTTAAATAGACTTTTCTCGTGATTTAATAATCCAAACCTAATGAAACTTGTTACAGCAAATGTTTGTACACATTGTAATACACTGGTATTTAATTTAGTTCAATTGATTACTTAACCTCAAGATGGTGTCTGAGCGAATTTTTAAATTAAGTTTTTAATTCTTGTGTTGTTTGAAAGTGAAAGTTTGAATTATGAAACTACGCAATAATTTTCCTTTAATGGTACATGACTCTATGGCCTATACATATAACAATCCAACATGGCGACCATCCAAAATATTTAGACGGTACTCAATCTCTACGATTTTATTACAGCAATCAAACTGATTTTTTAATGTTCATAGGGTCAATGAATTTAATGTCACCTATAGGACTTTCAATAACTAGGTGACCAAAAATCCAAAATGGCGGCGAAGCGAATTATAAATATTCACATGGTCGTTTCTAGCAATTTAACCATCCAAGTGCAGTGACACTTGGTACAGCAAATACTTATACAAATGTTAATCTACTGGCATCTAATTTTGTCAATTATTTCCATTACCACAAGATGGCAGCTGTGCGAAATTTTTAAATCTCGTTTTTACTTCTTGTGTCCTAATCATGCGATTGAAGTAAGAATACTACGCGTACACAATAATATTCACGTAACAGTACATAACTCTAGGACCTACATGTATAAAAATCAAACATGGCGACTATCCGAAATATTTAGTCGGTTCTGAATATCTACGAATCTATTACATCAAACAAACTGAAATTGTGTATGTTGATAGAGGCAATTAACAGAAGTAGGATATATGAAAATAGGCTGTATAGCTCTTCACGGAACGACTTGTTTTTATTCAATTTAAATACATATACAATATTTACACATCTGATATTTATATTATATATTTTGTTATAAATTGTACAGTTGGTTTTATTTGTTTTATTTTTTATTCTTAGGTATGAATACCATTTATTTGTTGTTGCTTGATTGGTGTTGTTTTTTATTTTTGTAGTGCTATTTTTTTTTATTGTTTTGTTTTTGTTTATGTATTTGGTACATACAGGTAGAGGGATGTGCTCTGTAATTTGGAGGTTATGACAGCAGACCTGACTCGGTATTTCATTGTATAGCATTCAACTAATAAAACGTGTTAGCTAATAGATTTTTAAGGACGACGCCGTGGCCTCATGTTGCACCCGTTCGTCCTGGGGATGCGATGACCCATCTGCTATTACATCGCATTCCTGGAGTTCCAGGGCAGAGCGGAGTTAAATGAACCTCTAGTCAAATAAGGAATGTGTCGCAAATTCAGCTGAGTTATCGAAAAAGCAGTTGGGTAACACGAGACAAAGTATCTCTAGCGTCGTTACGGGCTTAAGTTTAATAAAAAAACGCAAATATAAATGGGCGCCATCAACTGAATTCCTAGCAAACCACCTCCTTTCCGGGTTAAGCCTTACTCAAGACAAGGAAAGAAAAAGGAAAATCACACCATCATCAGATCACAACTAAGATAAAAAGAAATTTATTTCACTTTGATAGTCAGACAGACATTTTAAATATACCTCCTACCTGAGAGTATGGTCGAATGCCAACGTTAAATTGTCATTGTCCAAAAATCGAACCATCTCTTTTCTAATCAAAAATATTTCATTCACATAAAACAGAAAAATCTCTAAAGTTCTCTTGGGTTCTCAGGATCACTGTAGCACTATGTCTTTCGTCACTGACATTTGTGATACCTGAGACCTAATTTCTCTTTAATTTAACAACATAAATGTGGATTTGAAAAAGTTATTAATCTGTCTAAACATACACATATTATAATCACATATTTTAAATATCACGTATTTTATGGCTTGCATGGCTTAATTTAAATGTTGAACATGTTAGTCAAATGCTCCTAAACATCGAATAATTAATTTACACTATTTACATTGTCATTACAAATTACTTGTTTGTGAATTACAGAAAATTCACGGCTCATTGGTCATCATTATCATCATCATCAAAATTAAATATTTCTCACATTAATTCTCATCTCAAAATTCCACATATTCCTGTCAGAATCATCAACTCATCACCATTAAATCATTTAAATGAAAATTATTATCATCACTTCATTATGCTTTCTAATTATTCACACACTCTTATTTTATCATCTACTTCAGATTAAATCATCTTAAATCATCAATACAAATTGTTTAATTCCTCAACTCAAGTTGCAATTCCTCAAATTATATCTCAATTAAATTTATTTTAATTCCATATAAATTCATTAATCATCAGCTTCTTTAATTAATGATCACCTTCTAATTCAGTTATTCATCATCTATCCAATCATCTATTAATTTATTTAAGTCAGTTTATTCATCCAATCTTTAATTCATCCATTTATTTAATTCATTGATTTATTCCAAAATTTAATTTATCAACTTATTTAAATTTTACTCTTCTGGTTATTTAGATTTTCATTATTTCTTCTAGTCATTCTGATTTTTATTTCATTAGGTCAGATCATTAATATGCTAAATTTTCAGATTATTATTTCATTAATTATTATTCTCAGAAAATCTTGTATTATCAACTTTATTTATTTGTTTAATTTCCTAACAAATTGTTTAATATGGGTTATAGAACGTTGTCTTACAGTTTTATTACTTCCAAGTTATATCTCGTATTTAATTTTCATGCCAAAAAATATTATTGCCTTCACGACATCACGTTGGATCTGACTATCCACAACTACATTATATATCTTCAATTCTTCAAATATCACATTTGAATACAACAATTATTTCACAAAACTCCTTAAATATTCAGCACATACAGCATGAATCTCAACAATTACGCTAGACTGGGTTCGACAACCTCATGTCTGCTTCAAAATGCATTAGCAACATTGCAACTATCACTTGGCAACTTCCACAAAGTGCCTATCACAAACTTCACTTAACCATGTTGCATGATCTACAAAAAATATATAACTGGCTTCAAATTATCAACACACACAAATCTCCAATAACTGTAATTAATCTGATCACATCTAGACAACTTCTTAAACAATTGGAAAAATATTACCTTAGTAATTCAAGATTTGCTTTCAAATAGCATAAATTCTCTTACAATTCTCATAATTCACTTCACAGAAAAACACCAATGTGCTATAATCTCTCATATCAAAATCTGCAATACTGATCTGCCTTAAAATAAATCTGACCATTAATGATTCATCTTACAAGATTCAATTACTTTAAATCCTTCTCAAAGGTATCAAACACAATTATAAAAAATCATCAAAAGCATCAGCTGTAACAGCTGTTAAACTGAAATTACTCTCAAAAGAGTATAGCAACAAAATATTGGATTGGCAAACAAGAATTACAAATGTAACCCTGATGACATTTATCTTTACTTTATTTAACAAAAGTTCGACTGATATGTGACTAGTAGTTCCTTGTTTGATTCACTTACAATCTCATGTACACTCGGATGATAAAAATGAGTCCCTCAATGGCAAGTAAGATGAGTAACCACCGTACAATCGTATAAATACGAAAGACCTCGCCTGGCGGCTAACATGATAGTGCCCTGAGCGATGGGTAAGATGAGTAACCACCATACAATCGTATAAATACGAAAGACCCTATCTCGAAGACTATATGAGTGAATGTACCAGATAGGAATCAACAAGTCTCTAGTTGTCATATAAAAGCGATATTCATTCACTAAAGTGAATAACATCTTAATATCTCCAAACAATCCAATGGAAAAAATCCCTACTGATGAATAATACACACTCGCTAGTATGCAATGAACTGACGAAGTAATTTTAGATAATCAATTGCAGATCACGAGTTCGAAATACTCGTCACACAAAAAAAAAACTATTCATGAACAACTATCCTTGCTGGAAAAATGTCTAAAAGACCAAATATCTGCTTAATAAAGCCAACCAATGGTGAGAATTTCGTATAATGATGCCTGCCATATCATATGGTCACGCCATATTCTAGCAAAATTTCGAAGCATATAAAGTCAAAGCCATGTCTTAAACAATCGTATCACTCCTATTAGAAAAATATACATGTGTGCCCAGTATTCATGAAAATAATCGTATCAGAAAGTTATAACTCTTACAGTACCTTCTCATAATCAGCTGTTATCAAATTTCAAAGATCGTCGATTTTCCCTATGTAATGAATTTCTCGAAAGATCGGCGTGTATATCATTCCATCCATGCAATGACGATTGCCTTCGAATCCCAAGTGAATCAGCTGGTGGACCTTCTCCTCGTCAGGAATCGAATCCATCGCTCCGTGGTGCCATCACGTCCCTGTCTGCGTTTACTCCGACATGATAAACTTCTGGTTATCCATAGCGGATATTGTCCAAATCCTCACGAAAAAGTTCATAGAAACAGCGGACCCCCTATTCCTCTTCTACGTTACGCCACTGTTCTAGACAATGTTCAGTTTAAGTGTTGAAAGTTCAATTTCCACAGCGGTTTAGTTTTAGTTGTAGAAAATAAAATTGTTTTATCAGAGTGTCTAAGTTTATGAAACACCCTGTATCAGTGTTCATACTCGGTAATTCATAACACTTCTTAAGACTGACTTGCATTAATGCACGAGCTAATGTTCCTAAGTGCATTTGCTTACAACATTCCGTTTGCTTAAAATTGTTAATGTTACTTGGAATGCGCTATGAAATGCATAGTCGAAATGTCGTTGAAAAAAACTATGTTCATTCGCAGTTCAAAGTTGCAGTATCACGTAACTATTTGTCTTTATAACTCAAATGCTGAATAAACGTTCCAACTCAACGTAGTAATGAAGTTCAGCTTGTTATAATGTTTGCGTATAAAGTTGGAATTAACCCGCACGGCTCTACTGCAATGCTATGATAATCATCTCCGCATAAAGCTAGCCTCGCTGTGTCGCTTTACTATGCCGTTCTGCGTTGAAATGCAGCTTGGAATAAAGTTATCCAACTACTCGCAATGCTGTTTTAGAAAACCCCGGCCTCCTATGCTTGTTTGCTGCGGCTGTTCGCCCGGCCCACTGACCTACTTGTCGCTCGCCGCTCGGAGAAGCCGAAACTGTCCCCTGCACTTTCCGTGACAGTTTCTGTTCGCTGCGCGATCTATACCTTGCGCTTGGCTTGTGCTACTCAGCTTGACTCTCTTGCTTGGCTCACAGAGCTAGACTGATCGTCTCTGCACTGTCTTGACCCTTACCTGCTTGGCGCAGACACGTGACGTCCTCCCCACCACCGTGGTCTTGCGTCACAAATATAATCTCGAACCCCCATCATCTCGGCTATTAACTTATAAAATAACTTAAGGGTTATCTGACTTCCTTCAAATTATTACCATATATAATGCATGTTATATCTCCTCTTCTGAGATGTTTAAATACCATGTTCCATATAGATCTTAATAAAGCTTCATAATTCCATCCGTAATTCCATCTGCTTAACTGCGGTCAGCGCCTTCTTGATCCTAGACCTACTACGTCATCCTGACATTCCTCTTGACTCGATCTGAGCGCTATCTTTTCTTAACTCTTCCAAAAACCTCAACTACGGCTTAATGTCTGCTGGCGTAGCCGATAGCCTCAACTAGGTATCGGGTACAATGTAAGGAACTACACCACACTTGCCTGGGATAGCAGTAGGAAACCACAGAAAGCTAGTTCTAGGATTGCTGGGGGTAGGAAACAACCAACGCACAGGCCTTCTTCGCAAGACTGAGGCCTGGATTTAGTTTATTGATAGAACCAGACCCTATGGGTGACGGGAAAGAATGCTAGCTAATGCGCCACGATGTGGACCAATGATTGCTAAGCCTGGTTCATCGTGTTTAAAATGGTCGTCCTTAAACGTTTATGTTCTTAATTACACTGCATAGACAATGTTGAGTATATACACCCTAAGAAGTTAACACATACCATACAGCATTTCAACAAATTTGTGGGTAGCTCTACCCAACGGTGCAGTTTGTTGCTGCGAGGACACCTCTTTCTGCAAAGATAATACGGTGCATATGAGGAAGATAGCAATAGTTTCCATCCAGTATGAAGTACTGCTGTTCCTCATCGTGCTTCAAAACTCTGTCAAGTTGATCCCATTGCGTGTATACATTCGCATGCTAATTTGAATAAATATATTGTATGTAACCTCATATAAAGTGTCCCTTATGTCACCCCTTTACCAAAAAAGAACTGTTGAACAAGTCTGCACTAGTATTAGGCCAACGAGTGATTCAACAAAATGTCTTGTCCTTTCCGTATTGTTTCACCTATTGGCAATTATGGAGCAACATATGCCTCTTTAAATATCTTCTCCGTGCAAATTCCTTTCCACATGTCTCACAAGGTAGCTCTTCCCAGTTACTGTGAATTAACATATGATTTTTAAAATTACCTCTCCAGTGAAAAGATTTACCGCATATTTCACAAGAGTACGCCTTCTCGCCACTGTGCAAAGACATATGTACCTTTAAATAGCTTTTCTGTGCAAACTTTTTCTTGCAGATCTTACATTTGTTAGGCCTCTCACAAGAATGAATTATCATATGACCCTGCAAGTTACTTTATCAGAAAATGCCTTACCACATATTTGGCATGTATGCGCTCTCAATCCACTATGAATCAACATATGCCTAGTTAGAGAAGATTTTACAGTCAACGAATTTAGGCAAACAGTACAAGTGTGTATTTTCGACGAGTATGAACAACCCTGCGATTCCTAAGATGGCTTTCCTGAATGAAAGTCTTTCCGCACATTTCACAAGCGTGTACTCTTTGACCTGTATGCTGAATCATATGGTTTCTACCCTTCTGGGCAAATGTCCTTCCGCATAGTTCACAGGAGTGTACTTTCTAATGAGTATGGAGCAACATATGCCTTTTATAAGCCTTTCTGGTAATGTCCTTGTTACACTCTTGACAGGTGTGTGATTTTAGGCTATTATGAAGTTCCATATGTGTAGTGAAATTATCTTTTCGAGTGAAAGCCTTTCCGCACGTCCTACAGCAATGAGCTCTTTCGCCGCTATGAAAAAGCAAATGGCTTTATAAATTACTCTTGGGAAAATGCGCCTCACATATACTGCGGTACTGACTTATAGTCTTATCTGAGACATTATTCCTGAGAAGTGCCGGATCGGACATCTTGGTGCAGATACTCCTACAAATTATAATACCTTTGATATTAGAAATGTGACTTGTTAGTGATGGGTCATGCAATAATTACCTTTGATATTAGAAATGTGACTTGTCAGTGATGGGTCATGCAAATAATTATGTGCATTTGGGGAACTTTAAAACATGGAACATCCAGCATTCTTAATATACAGGGTTATTCATTGAGTTATTAGAAACCATTCTCACCATTGCCTAGTAATCCGTAAATGAGCGCATTTCAGTCGGTCTACATGATTGCGCCCAATTATATTAGACGGGGAGTATAATATATACATACCCTTTGAAGTTTAATTAATGCAGGGATAAATTAATTATGTGCAAACACCAAAAAAGTATTGCATCATCTTGGTGTGAAGATGTCCTGCCCCTTGACCTAAAAATGGCTTAGAGATATAATCAAACAACGTTTCAGCTCTCTCTATTGCTCACGAAAACCATACATTGCCAGTAGTACAACCATACTGCAAGCCTTTCGAAAGTTGTGGTCCAGATTGCAGCATACACCAGTACCACTAATACCGAGTAGCACGTCCTTTAGCGTTGATGCATGCCACTATCCGTCATGGCATACTCTCCACGAGTTCATCAAGGCACTGTTGGTCCAGATTGTCCCACTCTACAACGGTGAATCAGCGTAGATATATCGGATTTGTTGGTGAGTCATCTCGTCCAAGAAAGCTCTTTTCAATCTATCCCAGGCATGTTCGATGGGGTTCATGTCTGGAGAATATGTTGGCCTCTCTAGGCGAGCGATGGCGATATCATGTAGGAACGCATTCAAAAGATGTGCACGATACGACCAAGAATTGTCATCCATGAAGACGAATACCTCCCCGAAATTCTGCCGATATTGTTGCACTATTGGTCGGAGGATGTCATTCATGTATCGTAGAAGGGGCCGATAACCTAGATGCTAGACCCCTTAATACAAGAATTACCATCATCATCATCATCATGTATCGTAGAGCCGTTTCGGCACATTCCATGACCAACAGTGGCCTACGTCCCCCCCTAAACATCAGGGAACCGCCACCTTGCTGCACTTGCTGGACAATGTGTCTAGGATCTTCAGCCTGACCACACTGCCTTCAAACACGTCTCCGACGATTGGTTGAAGGCATATTCGACACTCACCTAAGAAGAGAACGTAAGGTCAATTCTGACGGGTCCATTTAGCATGTTGTTGAGTCCATCTGTACCGAGCTGAATGGTGTCAGGGTTGCAAAGGTGGACCTCGCCATTGACGTCGGGAGTGAAGGTGGAGCCTTTTGCGTACTGTCGAAACATGACGTCCTGTGGCGCAACGGAACGCATTATTCGGCTTGGTGGCGTTGCTCTCAGGATTCCTCCGAGCTGAAATTCGTAAGTAGCGGTCATCCACTGCCGTCATGGCCCTTGGGCGGCCTTAACGAGGCATATCATCGACAGTTGCTGTAGTCATGACAGAACTACAGACAACACGTGTACTTTCTTCCTGGAGGAATGACTGGACCTCATTGGCTGCCATATGCCCTCAGTCTAATACGCCCTGCTCATGCATAGTTGTGCACAGCTTTGGGCAGGTTTAATGACATTTAGGAACAGTCAAGCGAATTGTGTTCACGAAGCTATATCGACATTCAGAGTCAGTGGTCAGGCAATCCTAGAACCACGGTGATGCAACACTTCCATTTATGCAAGTAATAATTGTTTCAGATTACGGTATTTAAATATTGTACTCCTCAATTACAATAATTAGGCACAATCGTATTGGCCGAATGAAACGCATTCGGGCAATTCATATAAAGCGAGTGGTTTTCAAAATTACGTTATATCTGTCTTGTAGCATACAGAAACTCACAAACTTCACAGTAATGTAATAAATGGAATTGCATTGCGTCTTACAGAAATAGATAGACATCTGAGATTCTGTTGCCATGGTTACCGGCTTGCATTCTTTCAGTGGTTTATGAAATTAGCTTTCTGGTAATATCTCAAAATCTGTCGGTTTTAGGGCCTTAATATGTGATTTTCGGAGACCCCGAGTTTTGTTTCTCACATTGAGGGGCTGAAAATAAGATTTGTCTCGTCCTTCTACGACTATTTCAACATGTATGTTAAGGGGGTACGCCCCCTTTTATGAGAGGTACGGAATAGAGTTACATCAATGATGGGTGTCGTGCCTCTGATGGATATCTGCACCAAATTTCACGTCGATCCACACAGCCATTCTCGAGTTATAAGGACACAAATGTGTCCACAGACAAACAGACAAAAAATATTTTCGGGCGCATCTATCATAAAACAGTCTGGAACGCGTTAATAACGCACATTTCCATAAAAATTCAGTAAAATCAGACAAACATTTATTCTTATATACAGGGTGTTCCAGGAGGAATAGTAAATATTTTAGGAGGTTGTAGTATAGATGAATTGCAATAAAAACAAGAAGTTCCGTGACGAATTAAAGAGTCTACTTTTCCTGAAATTAAGATTCATGCCAATGATTAATATATATAACCTATCTAGAATAATGGCGAAATTAAGTTGGTAATATCGAAATATACCTGGTATAATGTTGCCAAATAGAGCACTACAGTTGCCAGCTCCGGTGACTGAATTTATATTCTTAGTTCCATATCTGAAGGTACAGAATACAAAATTTGGTTGAAGTCCAATGGATAGCATGGACGTCACATGCAGTTCGACATTGGATCTATCAGCGCGAGTGAAATCATGATGGCATTAATGTCATGCATGTGATGGTCAGAAATAATCAGAAATATTATGATCTATTGATGTGCCAATTTTGGTGGAAATCCATTTGTTAGTGTAGAAGTTACATGTATTTCAAAATGTGACCTATCAGCAGGCTTAGAATCATGTTGGTAGCACTGACGTATATTAGTAACTCCAAATTAACCTAGAATGCCAGGAAATATACGTGTGCAATGTTAAGAGCTGTTGGCTTGCATACTCTGTGATATATTGATATTAGTGTAAAAAATAGAGATAGCATTTTTTAACAGTTGGCAGCCCTGGTTGCTCTTAAGAATGCGCATAGTCATATCTGTTATGGTACACATAGCACATACAAAATTTGGTTGAAATCCAATTGACACTGTAGAAGTTACATGTATTTAAAAATTGGTCCTATCGGCAAGCTTAGAATTATGTTGGTAGCACTGGCGTATGTTAGTTACTCCAAATTAATCTAGAATGTCAGGTACTATACGTGTGCATAGTTTAAAGCTGTCTCATTGCATATTTTCTGATATATTGGTATTTGGGTAAAATAATAGAGAAAACATTTATTGACAGTTGGCAGCCCTGGTGGCTCTTAAGAATAGGCTCAGCCATATCTGTTTATGTACACATAGTACATACAAAATGTGGTTGAAATTCAATTGATAGTGCAAACGTTAAATGCATTTAGAAATTGGACCTATCAGCAAGCATAGAGTAATTTTGGCAACACTGCCATGTATTTCTTTCTGGAATTTAAACTGAAATATGTGTGCTGATTTTTGAATAGCTCCCATGCACACCTTCCAAGATATGCATAATGGAGCTCAAATTTTAAGAACGGGTTTTCAGCAGATGGTAGCACTGACATCATTTTCAAATATGGGATTAAGATATTCAAGTATATATCTTTACTCATACCAAATTTGGTTTTGATTGCTGCAGCCGTTTAGGAGTTGATAGGTGGGGGGGGGGGGGGGGCACACACAAAGACAGGAGAAGGACAGACAGACACACAATTACCCGGATCGATCTTATAAGCCTACTTTTTCCTCATTTTTGCCAAATGTGAAGAGTAGGCTAAAAATCCATATGACATGTGACCCATTTGTATTGCGTACAGAGATAAAGCTGGTAGTGCCAACCAAATGTTAAGTCAAGGCAAATGACGACGTTCAAAGTTGATTTTAAAAGATTTCACCACCAACTTTAATGCAAGGACTACGTTCTACCGACAGCATAATGTCTTCTGCTTCCTCCACAGTCTGTCCATTTGCACGTTCAAATGAAATACGACGGATGGGTACTGCACCAGAATCACGCAGTGTATTGTAGACACGAGTAAGCACTCTTGAATCTGGTCGTCTGTTGTTATGAAATCGTATGCCGTATTGTCTACAATCCTCAGCAGCGTTTCCATTTCAAAACCCATACACAAATACCATATCGGCATACTGAGCTACGTGCGGCATGTTTAAACGATACAACACACGAAACGACAACTGCCCTGGTTACATAACAACATCTGTATCTCGGTACGCAATACAAATGGGACAAATGCTATTTGTTATTGCTCTTAATTCCAGAGCAGGCTGGATTTAGGCCAGGAAGGAACTGTTGTTCACAGGTCCTTAATCTGACTCAGCACATAGAAGATGGATTTCAGCGTGGTGATATTACAGGAGTGGCTTTTGTTGATCTTTCTTCAGCATATGACACTGTACAACACCAGTTAGTTTTAAGGAAGTTCTATCATCTTACTATGGATTTCAAGCTCACAATGATTATTGCTATGTTGTTGCAGAACCGACGTTTCTTTGTTGACTTCCAAGGTCAGCAGAGTAGATGGAGAATACAGAAAAACGGTCTCCCACAAGGCAGTGTCTTATCTCCAATACTATTTAACATTTATACCAACGACCAACCACTTCCACCTTATACAAGGAGCTTCCTATAAGCAGATGACCTGGCTCTGGCAACCCAGAGTAAAAGCTTCGAGACAGGAAAATCACCTCAAGCCAAACCCATCGAAAACTAAAGTGTGCGCCTTTCATTTGAAGAACAAAGATGCCTTGCGGAAGCTGCATGTGAATTGGAAAGGATTGGAACTGGAACACAGCAATACCCAAGTTTACCTTGGTGTTACATTGGAACGTTTCTTCAACCCATACTCCTTCAATACACACTGCACCAAATTCAAGGCAAAAGTTTCATCACGAAATTGCCTACTGCATAAGGTAACTGGCCCGACGCACTGACCACGCGTCACCCCAAAATCTGCAGGCCAATTGGCTGGGCAGCGGTCGCTAGGTAGGCCTAGGCCCTTCAAGGGCTGTAGTGCCACGGGGTTAGTTTCTTATAAGGTAACTGGTTCTGGACGGGGTGCCCACCCTCAGACAGTAAGGGCAACTGCCCTAGCTCTCTGCTATTCTGCTCCTGAATATGCTAGTCCCGTGTGGTATAAATCAGCTCACGCACCAAAAATCGACATTGCCTTGAATGAGACTTGCAGGCTAATCACTGGATGTTTAAAACCAACACCAACACAGAAGTTGTACTCACTTGCAGGCATAGCTCCACCTGATATTAGACGTGAGGTGGCCGCTAATATCGAAAGACATAAGGTGTGCAACATCTTAGCCCATCCCCTTCATGGTCATCAGCCACCTTGAGCTCGACTGAAGTCCAGGAAAAGTGTTGTACAGTCTTCTACTCCACTTGATTCTAACCCGAAAAAGGCCAGGGTTAAGCTATGGAATCAAAGGTATCCTGATCATGTGGAACTTGTTGAAATTGAAGAAAAATTATCACCTGGTTTCGAAGATGGATGGTGTACCTGGAAGTCCTTAAACAGACTCCGCACCGGTGTAGCATGATCCAAGGACAATCTCATGAAATCGGGAATCTTGCAAGATGGGGACACACTGTGTTAGTGCGGAGAAGAACAAACTTCTAGGCATTTCTTGAACTGTCGTCTATGCCCAGACTCATGCACAGGGTTGGATCTGGCATTGGCTGGTAACAGTGCTGTCAATGTAGCCAAATACTGGTCACAACTCGTGTAAATATTGTTTATATATATATATTTAGAATTTGGCCAATTATAGACCGCTTTGAACCTAAGACTACGGTACATTGTTTCGTATTTTCTTTTCTTCCCAAAACTTCTTCATACGTTGGCTGATGGCCTGCCTCTGTTCCGCTGATAACACTCTCCGTCGTTGATGTGGAACTTGCAGAATCGAAAAATCTGCAGTAGTGATCAGTCGCCGGAATTCCACCCTATTGGAAATGATGTTGTTTGTGATCTTCAGTTTTTGCAGATCACACCGTATCTCTTCCAGCCATCTAGTGGTGTTTTTTTTAATTTGGAGATGTAGTCAAAAATTTTCTTAGTTAGCCTGCTGCTATCCATTCTATGAAGGTGACCATAAAATTGTAGTCTCCGTCTTTTAATTGAGTCTGTAATTTTTTCCACATTTCGGTAAAGGTCTTCATTTTTTCTCTTCATCCAAATATCTTTATTCTTTTGGGGACCCAAAATTTTCCCAAGTATTTTCCTTTCTTTCTTTCTTTTCCAGTTCCTCTTGTTCACCTCTTTTGTTCAACGTTAAACATTCTGATCCGTATAATACCTCTGGTTTAATTACAGTTGTGTAGTGCCTGATTTTTGCCTGGAATGAAATTGATCGTTTGTTGTATCTATGTTGGGTGAGTTTATAGGCATTTTCCATCTTTCTGAATCTCTCCTTGCAGGATGTGTTATCAAGTCCATTTGACTGGATCCATTCTCCCAAATATTTAAATTTATCAACTCTTTGAATCAGTCCATGTTGAGTTGTTAGATATCTTTCTCCATTGTGTCTGTGTTCAATATATTTGTTTTTTTCATACGAAATCTGAAGACCAGTTTGTATTGCTATTTCATGTAGGGTTTCAACCATTATTTGTGCTTGAAATCTGTTTTCTGAAATGATTGCTATGTCATCAGCAAAGGCAAGACATTTCACCTCAAATCTTCCTTTTCCTTGCCCCAAATGGACCCCTTCAATGTTTCTTTCGCATAATTTAAGTTCCCATTCCTTCATGATTTTGTTTAATATCAAATTAAATAGAAGTTGTGAAAGCCCATCACCTTGTCTAACTCCGGTTTTGATTCGGAAGGGTTCTGAAATGTCGTTTAGAAATTTAACTCTTGAGGTTGTATTTGTTAGTGTTTGTTCAACCAGTTGTCTGGTATTTTTATCCATCCCTAATTCTGCTAGCGTTAGGAATACAGACTGTCTATTGAATCATAAGCCTTTCTGAAATCAATGAAAGATACAACTGTGTTGAGGTTACGTATTGTTCTGATTCTAAGGATTGTTTTGAGATTGAAAATTTGCTCTGGACGAGATCTCCCTTTTCTAAATCCGGCTTGGTATTCGCCGATAGTATGTTCTGCTTGTTCTTCCAGATTGTGTAGCAATGCTTTAGAAAGAACTTTGTATGCGTTTGGCTGTAAGGAAATACCTCTATAATTGTTGGGGTTTGTCTTATCTCCTTTCTTGTGCAAGGGATGGATTATTGCCTGTTTCCAATCATTTGGAATTGTTCCTTTTTCCCAACATTCCTTGATAACTTTGTGTAAAGTTTCAGCTGCAAATTTACCACCGAGTTTCAACATTTCAGTTATTATCCCATCCTCACCAGGTGCCTTATTATTTTTAAGATTGTCAATATATTTGTTGGACAGTTGGTGGTTCTGACGGAGGGTTCTCTTTTTGTGGTGATGAAAACTGTAGTCTTTCTAAAGGTTCTTCGCTATTAAGAAGTTCCTCAAAGTATTTAGCTAGTAACTCGCAGTTGTCTTTATTATTAGTGACCAGTCTACCAGTTGAATCCTTGAAATGGAGGTTCATTGGTTTGTATCCTTGGATCTCCTCTCGAAATACTTTGTAGAATTGTCTGGTGTTGTTCTTTTTAAAATCTATATCTATCTCTTCCAATCGCTTCTTATCATAATTACGTTTCTCGTTCCTGATGATTTTGGATGTTAGCTTTCTGATCTCTACAAAATTAATCCAGTCATCTTCTCGTTTCCTGGAATTCCATAACTGCCAAGCCGCTAATCTACGTTCGATCGCTGCATCACATGTCGTATTCCACCATCGGTGTTTCCTTTTCCTTGGAGGCTGTCCCAATTCTGTGGCTGATTCTATCATTACATCTCTGATCTCTTCCCAGTTACTCTTATCTTAAGTATGCAGTTTATTGATAAATTCAGTCTTGTTTTCTGATAAAACTTTTGTGTCTATTTTAGGAATTTTTGGCTTGGATTTATTTGGTTGGAATTTAGTTTTGATCTCAGACAAAAAATGGTCAGAGTCAATATTTAATCCTCTCCTTACTCTAACATTCATGATTTCTCTAAAGTTCTGTTTTGTAATTGCTACATGATCCAATTGATATGAACCTAAATGTGGATTTGGAGAGCACCATGTTTTCTTTCTCCTCGGTAATTTCCTAAAAAAAGATTGACATTAATTTAAGATCAAATAGTCTGCAGAAACTTATGAGTCTCTCTCCATTTCTGTTAGTGCGGTTGTGAGCTGGGAAGTCACCCACTATGTTTCTAAATTTTCTCTCTCTTCCAATCTGTGCATTAAAGTCACCAACTAAGATTTTAACGTGATGATAAGGTATCTTTGATGATTCATGTTCCAACATTTCCCAAAACTCTTCAACATTTTCTGGATTTTTCTTATTGTCCTCATTGGTGGGAGCATGAGCATTGATTATAGTATAGCCTTTGTTTCCTGATCGAAATGAGAGAAGTGAAATTCGTTCTGATGAAGATGAAACATTTGTTATTGATTCTGTTAAGTTTTGTTTAATCATAAAAGCTGTTCCAAGTATAGTACTGTTTTGTTTGGTTTTGATGCCAGCTTTCCCTTTGTAAATTCTATATCCCTCAGACTCAAAAGCATCTTCGTCGGTGTATCGAGTTTCTTGTAAAGCAAGAATGAGGATATTACGTCTATTCAGCACATCTGTCAGTTGTTTCAGTTTACCAGTTTTCATGAGCGTATTGATGTTCAGTGTGCCTAGCAGATGTTTTTGCTTAGATCTTATGCGTGAAGTTCTAGGAAGCTCCGACTCTTCCTCACATGATGTTTTGGGCTCTCCAGACTCCGCAGGCCCAGTTGCATCACAGTTTCTTGTGATGGAGGATTGTTTACCTCCTGGAGTATATTTTCCGTTGTGGTTTACCATCATGTCTTAAGTTGAGATTATTTTGGAAGGAGGTTTACTCCCCTTCGATGTTACATCTGTGATCGAATCGCCAGATGGATCATAATAGGCCGCCCAATATGGGAACAGACGCCTTTGATAACCGCCCCTAACATGGGGAACAGACGTTATCGGGTAAATGCTGATATCAGTTTAGTCAAAACAGATACCTTTTGCTCTATTTATCCCGAGCACTGGGATGCCTCTTTCGGTACCTATGCTGTACCAAAGGCTACCTTCTCCACCACAGTTGTCGTTGAGGACTTTACCGTAACCCTGGTAAGGGGCCCTTACAACGGACTACCAGCCGGGCCAGCTGGACCAAGGTTTTTTAAAGAGGTCTTACTCCTCTGTCACTCCCCTTTGGTCCTGACTTGTGACATGCAGAGCCTGGCTTCCCAGACATTGGGCCCAGGTTGGTAGGGTTAAATATTGTTTATATTATCATGAAATAGCTGATTTCTCCTGTTTCATTTCTCTTGCTCTTGTGTTATGTTATATGCAAGTGCTTCATTATGGGTTTTCTTTTTAATATTCAATTTCTTGTTTGTATATTTTGGTACCTCTGACACGAATTTAAAAAATTGCAATTCATCTATACTACCACCTCCTAAATTATTTACTATTCCTCCTGAAACAGCCTGTACATAGAGATAACAATTTTTGATCTTTCTTACCAGTACAGTTAAAACAAGTTTCGCTTCCACGAGATTCAATGGTGCAAATGTTATAGAAATTAAATATTAGGGATCAGCAGAAAATGTATCTACACCGATAACTAAAAACGTTATTGGCTATGTATTGCAATCATTGTTCTGGTACACCATACATTTAATTGCTACCGGTTCACTGCGCCACGATTACCGACATTTCTAACTTAAAATCAACTTCAATATAGTCAAACAAATATCCATGGGAATATCCATATAATGGTATCAATGTACTGTACAGTGAGAACGATAAATTACGTACCTTCCAAGTTACAACCTTCCAGTTCAGTCTTTCGCAAACATGTCCTACACACTGTAACATCACCAGAATACAGCAAGCAGAACATGTGGGGGTGGCAAATAAAATACAGTGTATACAGAGATTATAAATTTAACATCTCTTTAAATGGATATTGCTTTTATTTATCCAACGCTAAAACAAACCATCAGCATAAAAGTCACACATACTTATCAACTGAAAAAAAGTCTGAGCTTTGTTTTGTTGATTCACTTGAGGGACTTGGAAATTATGGTCATTTTGCTTAGTGTAATCTCTACTTAGTATAAAACAAAGTCCCCGATTTTGGGATGTCACAGGTAATCTCGAGAACCACTGGATGGATTTTGATGCGGCTTTCACCATTCTGTAAAGGATATCGCGAGGAAGATTTGTGTAGAATATGATTCCTTTATGATCAAAGGAAGCCAAGCAGTAACGATTTCAATTAAAAAGTCGTAAAAGCTTACGCTGGGCAAACCGTTAAAAATATCAATATTCTATGAGTGTAGGAATATGTTCAGCATGAAAAGTTCTACAAAAAAGTCCGCTGGAACATATCTCTATCTTCAATACATCGCCCACTATAAGTGTTTTTATGTTTTCATTTCTTCCAACAATCTCCAATCAATTACTGAGGCGACAGTTTACGAGCTTGCTAGGGGCGAGCCTATCACCCCAGTTACATCCTAGCTAGCGGGGGAGCAGCAAACTGTCGAGTCATGTTGAATTAAGAATTCAGAGAAGAGTGGTTATGTTTGGAGTTTTCCTGGAAGTACAACTCGGCTTTACTTCATTTCATCAAGGTTTACAGAATGGAGCCGCGTCGTGTATCGGTGATTGTTTCCCGACGTTTCGGCTGTCATTGGGTAGGTACGAGTTGGTTTCCGTACTCAAACTAGCGGTTATTGCCGGCTGCTGCAATGACAGCCAAAACGTCGGGAAACAATCACCGATGCACGACGCAGTTCCATCCTGTAAGTCTAGACGATAAACTAGACACCGGTCGCGAAAGCCTACGATCTAAATAAATTTTCTTCATTTCGCCTGTGAACTTTTCGTTCCGCAGAATACATAGTCAAGTTAAGATTGGACGGAAGATGGATTTGTGTTTCATGCAACTCACCATTCTTAAATTATGTCTGACAAGAATTCGTTTCACATGCATCTCCATGATAATATAATTAATAGTCCAGTCAGTGATTTTAACCTATCATGCCGAGACGTAAAACGGATATAGGTCGTAGTTCATTGACATCGAAATAAAGCGCTCATCACTTTATGCGTTCATAACTGTTCCCGGGCGAAGCAGGAGCAGGTTGCTAGTTAGGTGTATATAGAGAGAAAGAAATAAGTAAGCTTGTCTGCTAGCCTGTGTTATTGCGGTAACTGTAGCAGTTATTTGCAATTCAATCGAGTGCTGGGAAGGAGGCGTATGTGGCCTCAATTTGGGAAACATCCTAGCATTTGCCTGGAGTAGAAGTGAGAAACTATGGAAAACCAATTCCAGGATGGCAGAGGTAGGAGTCAATCCCACCACTCTCAGCTTTTGCCTCACGAGGTTGAGTGAACCCATTTCCAGCTCTCAGACCAGGATTAAATATCTTGGCAGAGCCGGGAATCGAACCCGCACCTCAGAGGTAACAAACAACAATGCCAGCCACTGCGCCACGAAGCGGACTGTTATGCAGACTGTGTCTGAGGTGCGGCAGACAGAAATCCCATTAACACTGCGAAAGGTATGTAATAACTTATTCCTATCCCACTTTTTCTGTAAGAAAAGATAATGTCAACCACATACTCGTTCAAATGAATTCCACTTGCATCATCTTCTTCATCCCGTGCTTCTTCTTTCACATCCTAAGGTAAGGGATTGATTTAGATGTATCATTTTCTTACACCTCTACACAATATATAACAACTAAAGGCAGCACAATACAAGAAACAAGCTGTGACTATTTTCACAACTTACCGTTACATACATTTTGAGATACGAGTGCCGGCAGTCAAGTTGTCTATTATTGTTTGTACATGCATCATTTTGTCAGCTTTCACTGTTGATAAGTACAACTACATTAGTTAAGAAGGATATAACTCTGATCAAGTAACCTCAGATAGCGTTCTTCTCTGAATGATGTCAAGTGCTCCAGTAACACTTAGCAGGGTGGACATTGACTCAATCATCACAGTGTATTTAATGGTTGTAATGACAACTTTTTATAAACTTTGAACAGTAAGAGTATTCCAGACCAACGTTGTGTTCCTCTATACACTGAAGGAAATGGAAATTGCAACACCATGAAGGCTTTGGTCGTTTGTGTTGATTTTCAAGATATGGAACGATGACAAGTAGGTATGTAAACGATCAAAGTTTCAGACCCATTGGATTGTTGCTACAGGTCTCCCCACGCGATTGGTCGCGGAGGAATCAACTCCAGTATACGAACTCTGGAGTAGCGTAGTTGACTTGCAGTCTGTGCAGTGAAGTGTTCCCCGTCAAACATGCCTCCACGACAGAGAAGAGCACGCTATGAACAACTGTCGCCGTTTGACAGGGCTCGGATAATTGGGCTGTGTGAGGCTGGATTATCGCTAAGGACTGTCGCTGCACGTGTTGGCCGACAGGCATCTACGGTACAACGTGTATGGCAACAGTGGGCAAATGAAGGTACCCACACTCGTAGACCTGGCACAGGCCCAGCGCGACAGACAACTGTGAGAGAGGATCGCCGCATCATTCGGATGCCCCGGATGGAACCCCATGCAACAGCAGCGCAATTTCGAGCAGCTGTGGCACCCCACGTTACACAACAAACAGTTGGTAATCGCTTGCGTGCAGCTGGCTTACGATCCCGTGTCCCTGCAGAAGGAGTACCATTGGCCCCACAACAGCGACGTGTAAGGCTGGCCTGGTGTCGAGAACGATCGACGTGGGTCGACGAATGGCATAGGGTCGTCTTAAGTGATGAATCGCGCTTCTGTCTTGCCCACAGTGATCGCCGAAATCGTGTGTGCGCCGACGTACCGGGGAGAGGGGCCGCCCAGACCTTATTGTCGAGAGGCACACAGGGCCAACACCAAGCATTATGGTATGGGGAGCTATTGGTTTCAATGTGAAATCTCAATTAGTGCTTGTTGAGGGCACTATGACTGCTCGACAGTACGTTGCTAGGGTACTCAATCCAGTGGTTGTCCCTATGATGGCGAACATTGCTAAAGGGATGTTTCAGCAGGACAATGCCCGGGTTCACACTGTACGCAACTCCAGAGAAGCTCTCCACGACATCACAACCTTAGAATGGCCCGCCAGATCCTCGGACCTCAGTCCTATTGAGCATGTGTGGGACATGATGGGTAGACAACTGGCCAACCGTCCTCAGCCACCCACAACTCTGGAACAACTGACCCATGCAGTGCAGCAAGCATGGTCCACAATTCCTCACGAAGCGATCCAGGGCCTTATTGACTCCATGCCTCGCCGAATTCATCAATGTATCGCAGCTCGTGTTGGGCACATCCAGTATTGATTGTTGTCCAAACTTGCGGTCAGAGGGACCTGAAAGTGTAATCATCGAATCACAACCGAACACTCGTCCTGCATGATCAATTGCAGCAAAGTAGCACCACTCCTTCTGGGTGTCGCAATTTCCATTTTCTTCAGTGTATGTCAGAAATGGTCTAACCCTTAAGAAATAATATTAACAGTCTTAATCAGGGTATTGAAGTTTTGCTTCGTTTGGCCAGTACCATTGTACTGTGCAGACACCTGGACTCTAATACGAAGGACACCAAAATGCTGGAACCATTAAAGATGTGGTGTTGGCATTGTATGATACAAATCAGCTGGATTGAGAGAAACCCAACACTACGGTATTAGAAATTATTCAATAAAATGGACAGATGCGTCAGCAGATCAGGAAGAGGCAACTTGCAAGGCTAGGACAGGCTTTTCGGCATGGCAGTTTAATGGAAGACATGCTAGTGGGTAAAATAACTGGGCGAGCAAGAACCAAGAAAAATATTTGTTAAGACCTTTCTTGTCAATTCAGGTTTGCAGAGATATATAGACCCAAACCATTCAGCTTATGACTGAAGAGAATGGACAAAAGTCACTGTAGGGGCAAACCAGTCAAAATACAGAAATACTCGTGATGTTCAGGGTAGACAATTTCATGAGCAATAAGAAACAGATTTTTACTTTGAACATTAACATGCAATGTTTATCTTCCACAATACATTGGCACTGGCTCAGCACGTATTGGCCAGCATCTTGGTGAGATGAATTATCCCTACTGATGCTACAATGGAGCAAAAACCTGAATTGCAATAATTCTACTGAATTAATCTAAGGGGATAGTGTGGTGGAAATACCAAAATCTATACTTTATTAGGTACACATTTGAAACTTTGCACACTATTGAAGTTGGTTTAGCCTACTTACAACACAAAATTTGGAACAAGTATATTAAATGGTTTTTCAGATAATTGACTTTCTCATTAAATTTCTTAACAAAAATGGTGAAATAATGAAAATGCTCCTTGCATAACTGTTTTACTTGTAGGCATATGATTTTTTTCTAATAGTTCACCTTGATATGTTCAAGGATAACAAAGATAATTTTTTAATTATGATGATTCATAGGGTTACTTAATTTCTCACAAACAATTTCAGCTATATAATTTGTGATTAATGAAAATTAGGTTTCGTTTTCCTCTTTTCTTGAAAATCCTCTGTGGATCCTTACATCAAGGAATAATTGTGCAAGTTTACAAGACAATTGGATAATAACTGCTCTGCAAGGAGAAATTTCAACACGAAAAAATGTTGAAAAAAGTTTTGGAGAAAAAGCAGCTTAACGTACGAAGTCACTTGAAAGCTGCCTAAAACTCTCCTGCACCATATGTAGACCCTCCCTTCTTCTTCAGGAACTCTACCCTTATTTTCTTAAGTTCAAGTTTTCTCCTCACTTTTTTTGGACTGCTTAGAACACCTAGCTTTGGATAGGTCGATACGTTCCCTGTCTCGTTGCCCACTGATGTCCCTTGCATTGTCACTTATTTCTTCTCCTGAGACAACTTTCCGTACTTCCAAGCTAGTTACGCACCCCATCTTGAACTGGCTTACAGCTGACACAACATATTCCAGTCATTTCTTAGACACAAATTTTGTTTTAGGGCAATTTGACCACACAGAGCAGTGAAGACGCTCATTAAAAATTCTGAGTCCTGCCACTAACACACCCGGTGAGAAGTTCATTTGCTGCCAGTCTTTGGTAAACATGCATGCTTTTTACTACGACAGCAGGCACTAGTTTGGATTTCATGTCTTTATGACTAGCTGACTTTTCTTTCTTTGCAATTGCCCTATTGTAGAAGCTCAGAGGGGCACTTGAAGTAACGAGGATAGTCATCAGTGCTCATGTAGTGGTATAATGTAGCATTCACTGCATATTTAATTTCCTGCTCATTTGGAATGTTATTTTTCAGGACATTCCTGTGGTAAGAAGTCAATTTCTTTATGGTAAGAACAGTCAAACTCCCCAACAGCAATGGCTGTTTCCTCAGAGCAAGTCACTCATAAGCTGTTGCCAAGCAACACAACAATAACATATCATAAAACAGAGAAACTATAGCACAAAACAACAATGCTACCATAGTATTGTTTCATAATGTAAATACAACTTCTGAGACAAATATTAAATCATGCAAACAGAAGGGCACTAATGAATAGCTTGTTACAACGGAAACTCCAACCAACTTTGCAAGGTGATAAATGGCACTCAAAGGCCTTTAAACATTCCAAATGTCAAAAATAACAGCATCATATGAACAACAAGTGTTGTGATGTCATTAAAATGAAAAAAAAAAAAAAAACTTTTTTCACAATTTTCAGAATTTAATCTTATTTTTCACCAGACTCTCCCCTAATCAAATATTAAATATTTTACTTCCCACAGATTCATTGTCGAATACCGACGATTGTTTCAATTTGAGAGACCTCTAGCTTTCTCGACAAAACAACATGCAAAAAAGTAGGTTTACATTTGGGCTTTCACAATGAAGTCATGGCAAAAAAGTAAACGGAATGCATGTTTAAATACTGGTATCAGATATGGAATATAGTTTCAAATAAAGAGTTTAGCGGTAACTAAATATATTTTTTTGCTATTAATTCATTTTAAGGTGTGAGGGCATATTAGGTTTCAGCCTTTTTCACTTGGGCATGTGTTGGAATTTACTGATAACCTGTGTTTCTATGGTGAATGTACTTATCAGAGTAAGGACGCAGGTGCCATGGGAATGAAAAAGGGTTCCACTCCAGTGCAGAAACTTTGAGGGAAAAACTGCATTCAGGACGAACAATATCTACTATAGAGTTGTCCGGACTTGCTGCAGCTGCCCATCACAGAGCTGGGCAGTATCCGATATGTACATTGCACCCGTATCCGATCCGGTATCATTGCAGCTGAGGCGGAATTTGATGTTAGCGCGGGGTGGCCACGTCACACGGCTTGATTATGGAAGAGATGAGGCGCGAAGCCCGGACCAACCAGGAAAACAGATGGGAGTAAATTATGTCACGCACATAGCCAACAAATGTAAATCTAGCCTACAATACCCGTGGTGAAACAAGAAATGGGAAGCTAGATTAAGTGGAGGAGTCAGATACACACCAGAAACTTACTCAGACTCCACTATTAATTTCTCTGGTATTAGAATGCTTGAAGTATCCTTCAGTAGCAAGAGAAAGATTTAGAGAATTGCTATCTCACATTTTCAGGTATTGAATCGATCCAGAATGCTCTGATGTTCCGCAGAAATACTGGATCAACACTCCTGAATCATACATACTGATTACAGTTGGTAAACCCAACAACCCTAGAAGAAAGTCAACTGCAAACATCTCAGTCAAGGAAGATATGAAATATGATGGCAGGGACTATCTTGTATCATTCAAAATGCAGAAAAAGTAGAAGAACTGTTAGGCGGTGCCTTGTACTAATAGTGATGCCAGTTTATGAGCATCGTAATTTGAAACATAAAGTCACTTTCCAATGAGCTTTGATGTATCATCTAGAATGGCATATTGAAAGGATTAATGCATACTGCATTTAGTAATAGTTTCTATCTAATGAGTTATTCTGTCCCAAGATATTTTGAAATATTGCCAACCTTCAACGTTACACCCCCAGCTATTCTATAAAACAATAACAAATATATTAAATATTTTGGTGACATTCTCACTTGGAACTCCGAAGCAAAAAGTCAATAGAAAGTAGAATAATTTAAAAAAAAGCACAACGAATTACCTGGCCAACAAACAAGAAAAAATATCTTTCGATAAATGCTAAATTTCAACAATTGTGTTCCGTCGTTAAACCTGAAGCGGCTTACACTTGTGAAACACTACTTAAATTAAACACCAAATCAGCGACAGATCAACTGCAGAAGGATAATAAGAATAATTATTAATAAACATCACCAAGTGGATGGACAATGGAGATTGTAGCCTAATGCAGATGTCTGCCGGGAAAGTGATTCAATAACAGCTGCCATTTATTGAGATTACATGACAACAGACTACTAAGACACCTATTCTTGGAAAAATAAAACAAAAAATAATTGGATCAAAGAAGTTCAAAATGATTTAGATGAGTTGAATATTACAATGCAACAAATTGCAAACAGAGAAGAAAAAGGATTTCGAATTGCAAACATATGAGACACACTAAAAAATGATAAACAAAAACAAGATGTTCAGTCAAGAACATATAGCCTACTTTCTCCTAAATGCATGGGTATTGTTATAATTCTTTGTCCTTTTCAAGGAGTATAATTTAATGTTGGTAGTAGTAGCTTGTTGAAATACAACGTGCTATACGGATATTAAACATGAATATGAGGTGCCCCTTGCTAGTGCTACCTCTGTAAAAAATTTCATTCAATTCGGTTTCACCGTGTTTGAATTGATATGGTGAATCTATTTGCACAAATACAAGGCCACTATCTTCAAACTATTGGGCTGATGACCTTATTGTTCGGTCAAAAGATGCACACATACATGGCCACAATATGCAAACTATTGGATTGATGACCTTGTAGCTTGATCAAAGAACGCTTCTCAAATAAAGGTATGTTGTTGCAAAATTTAGTAGAGATCAGACGATTAGGTTGGTCGTTATTTTATTTAAGCATTTAACATTTGGGTGGCCACCATTACGTTTCCGTCAAGATGGCGACGATATAAGACATGAAACTGAGTTGCCTATTGCCTAGTGCTACCTCAGTACCAAATGACGTTCAATTCGGTTTCACCGTGTTTGAATTGATAGGGGGAATCGATTTGCACACATAATGGCCGCTGTCTGCAAACAATTGGACTGATGGACCTTGTAGTTTGCTCAAAAGATGCCTGCCACATAAAGGTATGTTGATGCAAAATTTAGTATAGATCAGATGATTAGGTTGGTCGTAATTTGATTTAAGCATTTAACATTTGGGTGGCCGCCATTACGTTTCCGTCAAGATGGCGACAATAAAAGACATGACACTGAGTTGCCTATTTATAATGCTACCTCTGTACCAAATGACGTTCAATTCAGTTTCACCGTGTTTGAATTCATAGGGGGAATCCATTTGCACACAAACATGGCCGCCATCCACAAATTATTGCGCTGATGACCTTGTAGTTTGGTCAAAAGAATCTTCATACATCAAGGTATAATGTTGGAAAATTTGGTCGAGATCGGATGATTAGGTTGGTCGTAATTTGATTTAAGCTTTGAACATTTGGGTGGCCACCATTACGTTTTCGTCAAAATTGCGGCGATATAAAACATGACACTGAGGTGCCCTTTGATAGTGCTATCTCTGTACCAAATTTTGTTCAATTCGGTTTCACTGTGTTTGAATTGATAAGGGGAATCGATTTGCACACATACATGACCGCCATCTGCGAACAATTGGGCTGATTACCTTGTAATTTAGTCAAAAGACGCTCGCCTTATAAATATATGTTGTTACAAAATTTGGTAGAGATTGGATGATTATGTTAGTCGTAATTTGATTTAAGCTTTGAGCATTTGGGTGGTCGCCATTACGTTTCTGTCAAGATGGCGGCGATATAAAACATGACACTTAGGTGCCCTTTACTAGTGCTACCTCTGTGCCAAATTTTGATCAATTCGGATTCAACGTGTTCGAATTAATAGCGGGGGGGGGGGACAGACATTCAGAGTACACACACATACATACACACACACACACACAGACAGACACACAATTTTTGGCCCTGTGCAGATCTCATAAACCTACTTTCATTTTTTTGCAAAATTCGAAAGTAGGCTAACAATATGTCTTATCTGAGGAAATGGTGCCAGGTCAGGCAGAAAGAAGAGGTTTTGTGAGAGGAGGGAGACGATAACAGCGAAATTCCCTGTCAATTCGTAGATGACTTATATGTTTCTTAGTTTGATTTAAGTGCTCCAACGCAAGTGTAAACTATGCAAATATATTATTGTACTTATTGAAATAAGAATGTCAAAGTTTCGTGAAGAAATAAATATGAAAATGGATTAAGCGATGCTGCACTCGGAAATAATTTTGACGAATCTTATATCTATTTAATTTGCAAAATCATAGTTGTTGAAGAATTAATGTGGGTTGTCCATGTCTGCTTCTTTGTAAGAAATCAATAACAAGTAGTTTCGTGAAGAGATATACAGGCTATTTTCATATATTTTACTGGTATTTTCTATTAAAAACTCTATCGCCTGTTTAAAGGATTTTCCATGTGATGTACTAAATAACTTTTGCTACACGACCTACATTGCGATAAGGTATGGAGCAACAAAATCAAAGTCAAAAGTGAATATCCATAAAGTTACTTTTACATTGGTAAGTTATTGGAGCAATAACTTGCATGGGAGAACTTGCAACACAAAACGGTAAGTCTCAACTCCTCGGCAAGTTGGCTTGCGGCTATGAGCAGCCAGTCTTGTGCGTCAGTGTAAATAAGATTGTCGTGAGCCTCGCAAGTCACTTGCAAAAATAGAATCAGTTCCTATTTTGTCCAAGAGGTAAAATGCGCAAGTTAGCAAATATATAAATACACATATCTCTGGCTCAGTATAGTAGTGGCGTAACTCAGAAGTCGATAAAATGTCTCCCAACATACTCCTCCTTATTATTGTGGTACAGCCATAATTATCTTATTATTAAATTGAAAAGTACTGCCTAAATATAAATAAAAATTTAAGAAAAGGAATTGTGAAAAATAAAAATAAAGGTGATACCGGAATGAAAGTTTCAAGTTGTGCCACAGTGCGTGGAAGAGGAATTGTAGGATCTTCGCTTGGTAAAAATAACGGCACTTTTCAATCAGCTATAAAATATTAACGGGATACAATGAAAATGTTTACTCTATATAGCTAAATGCAGAATAAAATAACAACAATTTAGGTGTAGCTTGATTTTGTGTGTGTAGAAGACACTACCTAGTGGTTTTAACCTCCCTCGTAGACTACGGTCTACTCTGAACAGGATTCGAACCAACCACGGGAACTGTGTAGCCTTCCTCTACAAATGGAACAGAATCCCCACGCCTGAGTGTGACTGTAGTGCTCCACAAAAGACAATCCAGCACATCACCAGTGAATGCAGGACAAGAAAGTGTAACGGCAGTGCTAGTGACATTGCTCTTGCGACTCCTAAGGTCTAGAATACATCAAAAATCCGGACATACATATATAGTACAGATTCTATCCATGTTAACTATTGTATCTCTAGCCATATGCTAAATAAAGAAATAATAATGTGAAAACAAGGGTAGCATTTGTATTGACGTCTCAACTCGAAAATCTGTACTTCCTTCTCCGAGAGTAAGTGTAAGGCACAACTGTCCACAAAAGAAGAGCGCATCTTCCCAGAAACTCCATGCCTGGATTTTGGGAAGAGCAGGGCTAAAATACGTGGGCCAGTTCGTCCTGGGAGCAAACGCACTATTGTGCTAGATGTGTACGTGCTAGTTCCGGACAACCCTAATTGATGCCTTTTGGTGCTAGTTGCGTACATTACCTGTGCAGCATTTAGTGCCCATTCTACTTCCTTTTTACAGTTTCATTGCCTTTATGCCTGTCTCCTAACCTAACCTAACGTCAAACCTGACTCACCAACCCTTGTGATTTTAATTAACTTGCACAACAAGCACATGTAAACGCATCTGCAAGTTACTGCGAGTTATTGCTGCTAGTCTGGTAAAGAAAACTTTGCCCTGTATCAAATTTTTATAATTCCTCAACACAACTCAATTCAGCACACCTCCAGCAGTGGAAAAATATGTCCCATGTAATACGAAGAGGCATTTATCACTATAGAATTGTGTATTGGTTTATAAACTTACCAAGAGGCTGGTTCAATAGAACACAGTAAACATGTTCCATTTCAGATATGAACATACCTATAATCCATAATTTACGATGTCCGGAACAGAAAATTGAGGTAATGACCTTAGCATTTTACTCCTTAAAAGAATATCCACCAACACCATTACATTAAAGAAGTATCAGTAATTATGACTTCTCAAGCGAGATGGCATCCTTTTGTAACAAATCACGCGAGTTAATTTTTTAAAGAGTAAAATACACGGCTTCTGTGATTTACGAAAAGTAAGCTACAGAATTAAGTGCCTATTAAAATGATTTTTATCAAAGCTCATCTTATGAATCTTCTCAACAATCGCCTAAATAAGATACGAGAATAAAAAATAAGGTTTTAAAATTTCGAACAGATGCAATGTTAAATTTTTGAAAACAATTGAACAAAACTTAGCTGTGCCAAGGTTCATTGCACGAGGGTAATTAGATCACCAGAAAAGTCATTTTAAATACTTAAAAATAATTTGGCCGCCGTGTTTCATTGTGTTTCTCAGGATCTCCAAAGTCACATACATCTATATACAACAGTCCACAACACCATACAAAATTTCACTTTGATTCGTAATATAATTTTGGAAACATTAATAACTGGCGAAATATATCATATGAACGCCATGTTGGATTATTTTATATAAAGGCTATATAAATATACACCAGCAGATAAATATTATAATGGTGGTTCATCATATATCGTTTATTTAGCACACGAGAAATAAAAACGCGACTTTACAAATTTTGAGCAGCCACCATTTTGGAAGTTTTCAAATTAATTTAATTGAATTAGATGCCAAAATACTAAAGCCTTGTATGAAGATTTGCCGTGCAAGCTTCACTGCACTCGGAAATTGCGAGGAAACTCCATATAATTATTTAAATTACGCGTGCCGCCATGTAGGTTTTGCGCTCATCAGGTGAGTCTCATATGTGAGTTAATTTTATTAGCCTCTGTGATCAAACAAAATTTCAACTGAATGCTGTAGGCTAATAGATTCGATGATATTGAGAACTGGCGAAATATTTCGGATGATCAACATAATGGATTGTTTTATATGTAGGCCATAGATTTATATACCAGTAAATTTTGATTAATTTGTTGGTTTATTGTACAAAGCTCACTACAGTCGTATGATTAGGAAACAAAGATTAATAACTTCATATTAACATTACGCACGGGCACCATCTTGAAATGAATTTATGAAAACAGTGGAATACGAAGCCAGTTGATTATATCGTGTATAAGCATTTACCGTGCCAAGTAACATTGCGCGCTGATGATTAGATCGCGAAGAAATTCCACTTAAGTTTTTTATATTGCTTGGCTGCCTTGCTGTTTTATAGTTAACAGGTTTTCGAAGACACCACTGGTATCCTCTATCACCACACAAAATGTCAAATTCATATCCCTAATAGTTGCGGAGATATGGCATGCCAGTAAAATAATTCACGCGGTCGTTCTGCTGGATTTGTGAAACGTAGTAAACTTGAAAGTCAAGGTCATGGTTGGACAATGCAGTAGTATGTATTTTTCTAAGTTTCATTCAAATCAGTCCAGCCGTTTAGATCTTATTATTCGGGAGGGAGACACACAGCAAACACACACACACACACGGACAGAAGGTGTCTCATAACCCAATATTTCATTATAATGAGAATAGGATAATATTTGATTTTAAAAACATTATGTAATCGAATTTGAAGGTGAAACTTATTAAAAAATATTCTAGGAAAGGAAATAGTGTCTACAATCACCTGCACTTCACGTTCTTCTTTAACCCATGCACTCACATCTATGCTTTTAGTATCTTGAAATACATCATCAGTAGAGACACGATATTATGGTGTATCGCGAAAATGCAAAATGTGTTTATGTGTGCATCAAAGGTGTTTTAAATGTGTGTTTAATATTGTTTGATCATAAAGCACTGAATTTGTCCTCACGACTAAACGCGAAAATCCACCTTATTTGCGATGTACGTCCGTATTTGCGACATATCACGAAATCGGCTTGTTTATTACGTCTCTACACGATTTGGTGCGATATTGCGAGCCTTCAGTGGTTTTCACCTTGTTAGCATTGCTGGTAGAACCCAATTCAAATGTATTTTTAAGTGTTTAAAGCCTAAGCATATCCTAACATCACGTAGCAGGAAATTACTACACAGTTTCAATATTGGCTATCCTGTCGTACTGGGAGACAAGTGAGAGAGTTGGGCCGCGCATTGCTGACCACGTGGGTGCGCTGTGATTTGTAGTTGAAATTTCTATTTCTAATGTGAATTCGCAATGCCGAAAATAACGACGTGTTTTGATAGGGCTGACAAGTTTAAAGACGAAGGCTATCATGTTTTCGATGCGCGGCAGAAGATAGTTATGTGCAAATTCTGCAACATTAGACTAGATTGGAAGCGTCGCGATTCATGTGTGAAACACAACTTAAGTGAAAATCACAAAAAGAAGAAAAGGATTTTGTCTGAAGGAGGTACCAAAAGACAGATATCAGTTCAAGAGGCGGTCGGGAATGCAAAAAAAGTGAGAAATGACTCCGACGAATTTGTAATGTCAACAGTGGAGGCCTTTTTGAGTGCCAACATTCCTTTAGAAAAGCTAGATCATCCAACAATGAAGGATTGGATGAACAAACATATACCAGGCAAGTTAATTTTATTTTGGATGCCGCTACACTTACCAGTATCCCGCAGCCCCACTTTTCGTAGCGATAAAAATAATAATAGGTGGAAAGACGTAGTTTCATGTAACGAATTTTATCAGGGAGGGAAGGTACTTCTTTTACGATTGTCGAGAATCCACCAACCCGCCGTGACATTTACAGCTGAAATTTTTGCAGCCACAATGGAAACGTGATGTGGGATATGAGAAAGTGTAGCAATGACTTGGTTTACTTTTGAATACTTTTAAGTTCATATCATAAACAACAAATAAGTCTGATTTATTAATATTTTAAATTAATATGATTTGCTTGCTAATAGATTTTTTTCATTACACTGTTTTAGGAAGTGGAAATTTTCCCACAGCTGACTGGTTATGAAAGAAATATTTGCCCCTATTACATCAAGAAAAGAAGAATCAAGTAGTCAGAAATTAAAGAATCAGCATGTTATTCTACACTGTGATGAAACCACAGATAGGATGGGTCGAGTCGTGTTCATTGTGCTATTTAGAACTCTTCCCAAGGGTAGTAGCGAGATTCCTAAAGTGCTAATAGGTGGTGTCCTAATGCTTCAGAATGTTATCTCGCAGGAATGTTATCAAGCCATAGTGGAGGTTATTAAGAGACATAAACTTGAATACAAAAATATCATAGGTATTTCAACAGATGGTGCACGATATATGAAAAAGTGTGTTGCAAACTTTACAAGGTTTGATATCGGATAACCTTCTTCACATTGAGTGTTGGGCACACAAGCTTGATTTAGTAGCAGGAATCTGGCCGAAGAAACTTCATCGTGTGAATGAGTGTGTTACCAAAACAAAGCAAGCTTTTCTTAATCCAAGAAAACGGAAGCATAGGTATATTAGTTTCTTGCAGCAGAAGTATGGTGCAGGAGAAAAGGATATAAAGCTCTTTCCCTCACCAGTTATCACAAGGTGGAATACGTGGTTCACATCAGTTTCCTACTTGTCAGATTATGTCATGGACTTGGTTCAGTATTTTAAAAGAGTGGAGAGTGATGCTGAAAGTGTTAAATACTTTCAAAAATTAAGTGAAAGTGAAGTAAAACCAATTTTGAGTGAGGCAATTTTTGTGAAAGAACACTGTGCCTCAACTTCTGAAAAGATAACTTGCTTCAAGGGTTCTAATTATGCTTTGGCACATAAAGTTGTTCCAATGGTAAATGAACTCATTTCTGAGTACACGGTTAACGAGAAACTAGTGATGAAACCAGACACATTGAAGGCATTGAATGAACTATCAAGCGATAGAAAGAAAAGTGCTGAAAAAAGGTTCGTAGCCCTTGCCAATGCATGTCACACAAAACTCTCGGATATGCTGGCAAAAGACTCTGCTCATGAGATTTTTAATTCACTCTCCTCACTGTTTCATCTGCCCCTGCTAAGAACTGTGAACTTAGAGTCATCTCTCTTCAACAAGATAGAGAAAATCCCCGTTTTTGCTGGAGTGAATTCTCATGACTTTTTGAAGTTCTACATTCAGCTGCAAATCACCTGTAAATCTTTTTCATGTAGTGACGGTAATGTAGTTGAAGATGTATTGAAGGGAATGTTAGAGGAATATCCTATAGCAGTGAAATGTCTTCAATCTCTGTACATTTCCATTTCAAATGTTGACAGTGAAAGGGTTCTGCCTACAATGATATTTTGTCCGACAAGCGTACCAACCTGTCAAATGTTAACTTAGAAACATTACTGAGTTACTACTTCAACAGCAAATGAATACTGTAAACCAAGCCATACTTAGTGTGTTTGTTGTTTCCTTCATTGCAACATAAGGCAAAAGTATGTATAAAGTCTAGTAAACCGTTTTTCTACACCGTAAGCAATGGCATTTATTCACCGCTTTTATCCCGCTTTGCCCTTAGTTTTTACACAGCTATTGTGGTTTTTTATTCACCATAAAATCGTGTCTCTAATCATCAGGTTCTTCTGCCTTCACCTCCACCAAACATTCCCAGTGTAACTGCTCATTGAACTCCTGGAATGTAATATGCATGTACTGTGTATGAGGGCTGTTCCATAAATTATGATCACAGTTCTTTTATTAACAAGATGTATTGAGAATCTAATTGAATATTAAGATATATTGTTCTCTTAATACAGTAGATAATGTATATGTGATAATAGCTTCATTGATTTGACTACAGTAGTGCGTTAGTAGCAGCCATGTTCATCAGTATAGCCTACGAGAACAATGGAGCTAACACGAGACGAGGAACAAGTTGCATGGAAATTTTGTTTTACCCACAGCAATCGTCAGCAACGCTACAGGAGGCTTAGAGAGAGCCTGTTCTTCCCTAGAGCACAGCAAGAAGGTGGTTTAAAATGGTTAATGATATGAGAAAATCAATTTCAAACAAAGGTGGACCCGGAGCTCACGTCACTTTTCTCACAGGCAAGATGGCTTTTCACATTTGCCGCCTAACGTACCGTAGTATTAAATCATTTATAGAATCGGGATGTCTACTGTAAAGATGAAGTAAAAATTAGTTGCTTTTATCATTTTAAATGATCTTGTCGACTTCGTCGTTACGCTGGGGCCTGGCGTTACGTTACGGTGACGGGACGAAATGTACCCAGATGCACTGAGGTGTGTGACGTCATAGTACTGCTTGGTGCATGCGTTCCCCGACAATCTCTACTTCGTTAGTATAGGACAAAAATCCCCGATTCTTGGATGTCACGGGTAACCTCGAGAACCATTGGATGGATTTTGATGCGGTTTTCACCATTCTGTAAAGGATATCTCGAGGAAAGATTCTGTAGAAAATAATTTATGTATGATCAAAGGAAGCCAAGCAGTAACGATTTCAAAGAAAAAGTCGAAAACAAACTTGGCGTCCGTGCGCTTCTTAAGCTTACGCTGGGCAAACCGTTAAAAATATCAATATACTAGGAGGGTAAGAATTGGTCAGCATGAAAAGTTCTACAAAAAAGTCCGGAGAGCATATCTCTACCTTCAATACATCGCCCACTACAAGTGCTTTTAGACTGGATGGAAGGGGCACGTCCCCACACGCTCTGGTGAGCGTAACGGCATCTCGCGCGCTTGACCTTGCTTTGCCCTTGGTTGGCACTTGCCATTCGCGAGTAATTTGAAACAAGATAAGCAAGATAAGAATTATGCTAATAATTTTCTAACAAGTCAAGAGTCTTTGGCTTCGAGCGAAGCGAGAAGCCTCCAGCCTTTCTAGCATTTTTCAGCATTTGTAGCATTTAAAATGTTACAAAGTCTAGTCTTTCAGACTGTCACTATTTTAGTTACATTTTAGTTACCTACGAATTCAAGATGCGTCTGGAAGCAAAGAAGCTCATCAAGCGATGGAAAAAAATGAACTGTGCTTAGAGCGGTATTATAAAAACTAAATAATAAATAATAGAGATGTAATGCCAAATGAGTTGTTTCAGCTAATATGTCATCTTTCAACAAGAAGTTGTTATGATTACCATGAGGTTGCTCTGCTCTTGGCCGTTTGACGAGATTCCCTTTGCCCCAGCTGCACAGCACGAAGAAACATCGCGAGTTACACAATCGGCGTCACTTTTAGTAGTTTGACGGATATTTCCATTGTCATTGTTGGGCGCGGGAAAATATATCTTTATCACGCAATCGTTTGACAAGAATCCACTTGTCTCCGTCATCGAAAGGCAAGTTGTGCAGTCAGCTGGGCGTCTTGATGTACGTTCGAAGTAGATATCGAATATTATAAATTAGTCTGAGAGGAATGCACGAACAATACTCATTTTCTTTCGAATCGCGAATTATAAATGTTATACACGTTTTAGAGATAACCAGTTAGATTAAAATAGTTTGTAGGAAATATCGCCATATAACGGGATTTCGAATTAACCATACTGGCTGTCGCAAACTTATGAGACGGGGAGATTTTTAACATATATGTATTTCCATGTTATTTCGCGATTATTTTTTCGAAACGGTATCATTTCGCAATATGGCGATATTAATTTGCATCATTTCTGGACTTCAATTTGAGATAGTCTCGAAATTTAGAGGGCAATAACAGAAATGAAACAACTTAATAGAAAAATATTTCACACTAAACTAAAAACTCTCCTGATGCCGAAAATATACGTTGAACCAATGTATAACACTCAAGGTATCCTCAGTACGCATTTCCTTAAGTCTGGCACGGGAAAATATAGCTCCATTACGCAATCGGCGGCGAAGTTTTGTTACCTCTAACTATCCAGCTACTTTTTGTTACTTCCGTCACATGTTTATAAAATTAGTTACTTTTTCGTTACTTTCGTTACCGGTAGAATCCCTGAGAATACTTTCTGGTTATATTTCTTTTATATTTTGAGGGTAGGCTACTTAAAAATTTTGGCTTGAACCTAAAAGTTGGGGAGTGGGGAGGGGGGTGCATATCCCCTCTCCAGCCCCCCTCCCCCCTCCCCCCTGTGTTTTACGCCCCTGGTCGATTAATATTACGAACACTATCTGAAATAATGCACATTTTTAGGGTGCCACCCACATGTTAGTAACATAAAAAGGGGGCGATTGTGTGCGGGCAGTGGGTTTCGAGACAGCTCATACAGCGTGCAGGTTTGCAGTTGATCTTGAAGGAAGAAGGGAAGTTTCTTTCGAAGGTGGTCATTACGAATGAAACTTGGCAGCACTATTATCAACTTTGATACAAACAGCTTATGTCTATGTGAAAACCTCCATTACTCAATAACGCAAACCTGGTGGCTTTTCCTGGAAAAATTATAGTCATATCGCATTTCAATAAACAAGGAAAGGTGTATCAGAATTGCCCTACCACAGCATACCACTGTAACTGGAATATACTTTAGTGATGTACAGGAAACTCTCGAAGACCATATCAAACTCAAAATTCCACATTTGAAAGCAACATAACTGATACTGCAGAAAATACAAGACCGCATATTGCAAATTATGATGTTTAAAATCTTGCGCAAATCAATGTGACGTGTGTTTCGCATCCTCCCTACAGTACGACCCAGCCTGGTGTGACTTTGTCTATTCACCACTCCGAAGACACGGTGGTGAAGTCAGAGAAAACGATTTTTAAGAACTTGTCTTCGAAGACTGGCAATAAAAAAGGTAGAACAAGTGCATTGCATCCAGTGAGGGCTACTTTAAGAAAGACCATGAGAATTTGTAGGACGAGTAAAGGTATGTTGTTACAAAAAATATGATCTTATTTACTAGACAAATCTCATATATAGAATATGAGCACAAAATGACTATAACGAACATAAAACACCAAAATCTTACAGATCCTGGTTACTATTTGGAAGTATTAAGTCACTACAGTAAGTCTAATTTCTACTAATGACTGAAAGCACTCTCATATAAGAGAGTAAGACTGCAATGTTACAAAATACATGGAACTAAAATACAACTTACTATGGCATATTGGCTTTCACGGCCGGTGAATTAAAACTCAGCAATTCTTCTAGGTTTGTGCCGTGTCTTGTGTGGGGTTTCGCCTAGGACACCAAGCTAGGCTCATCGGCGGGCTCTTGGTGTCCCCGCCCGGACCCCCACAGGAGTGACGAACTGCGCGCCACCTCCCTTTATATAAGGTGCAACTGCACCACTTGACTACGAGAACTAAAAGTTCAAGCAGCCTTAACCTCCCTATGAAGGCTTCCAAAAAGATGGTATATTGGCTTTCACGGCCGGTGAATTAAAACTCAGCAATTCTTCTAGGTTTGTGCCGTGTCTTGTGTGGGGTTTCGCCTAGGACACCAAGCTAGGCTCATCGGCGGGCTCTTGGTGTCCCCGCCCGGACCCCCACAGGAGTGACGAACTGCGCGCCACCTCCCTTTATATAAGGTGCAACTGCACCACTTGACTACGAGAACTAAAAGTTCAAGCAGCCTTAACCTCCCTATGAAGGCTTCCAAAAAGATGGTATATTGGCTTTCACGGCCGGTGAATTAAAACTCAGCAATTCTTCTAGGTTTGTGCCGTGTCTTGTGTGGGGTTTCGCCTAGGACACCAAGCTAGGCTCATCGGCGGGCTCTTGGTGTCCCCCCCCGGACCCCCACAGGAGTGACGAACTGCGTGCCACCTCCCTTTATATAAGGTGCAACTGCACCACTTGACTACGAGAACTAAAAGTTCAAGCAGCCTTAACCTCCCTATGAAGGCTTCCAAAAAGATGGTATATTGGCTTTCACGGCCGGTGAATTAAAACTCAGCAATTCTTCTAGGTTTGTGCCGTGTCTTGTGTGGGGTTTCGCCTAGGACACCAAGCTAGGCTCATCGGCGGGCTCTTGGTGTCCCCGCCCGGACCCCCACAGGAGTGACGAACTGCGCGCCACCTCCCTTTATAGGGAGGTTAAGGCTGCTTGAACTTTTAGTTCTCGTAGTCAAGTGGTGCAGTTGCACCTTATATAAAGGGAGGTGGCGCGCAGTTCGTCACTCCTGTGGGGGTCCGGGCGGGGACACCAAGAGCCCGCCGATGAGCCTAGCTTGGTGTCCTAGGCGAAACCCCACACAAGACACGGCACAAACCTAGAAGAATTGCTGAGTTTTAATTCACCGGCCGTGAAAGCCAATATACCATCTTTTTGGAAGCCTTCATAGGGAGGTTAAGGCTGCTTGAACTTTTAGTTCTCGTAGTCAAGTGGTGCAGTTGCACCTTATATAAAGGGAGGTGGCGCGCAGTTCGTCACTCCTGTGGGGGTCCGGGCGGGGACACCAAGAGCCCGCCGATGAGCCTAGCTTGGTGTCCTAGGCGAAACCCCACACAAGACACGGCACAAACCTAGAAGAATTGCTGAGTTTTAATTCACCGGCCGTGAAAGCCAATATACCATCTTTTTGGAAGCCTTCATAGGGAGGTTAAGGCTGCTTGAACTTTTAGTTCTCGTAGTCAAGTGGTGCAGTTGCACCTTATATAAAGGGAGGTGGCGCGCAGTTCGTCACTCCTGTGGGGGTCCGGGCGGGGACACCAAGAGCCCGCCGATGAGCCTAGCTTGGTGTCCTAGGCGAAACCCCACACAAGACACGGCACAAACCTAGAAGAATTGCTGAGTTTTAATTCACCGGCCGTGAAAGCCAATATACCATCTTTTTGGAAGCCTTCATAGGGAGGTTAAGGCTGCTTGAACTTTTAGTTCTCGTAGTCAAGTGGTGCAGTTGCACCTTATATAAAGGGAGGTGGCGCGCAGTTCGTCACTCCTGTGGGGGTCCGGGCGGGGACACCAAGAGCCCGCCGATGAGCCTAGCTTGGTGTCCTAGGCGAAACCCCACACAAGACACGGCACAAACCTAGAAGAATTGCTGAGTTTTAATTCACCGGCCGTGAAAGCCAATATACCATCTTTTTGGAAGCCTTCATAGGGAGGTTAAGGCTGCTTGAACTTTTAGTTCTCGTAGTCAAGTGGTGCAGTTGCACCTTATATAAAGGGAGGTGGCGCGCAGTTCGTCACTCCTGTGGGGGTCCGGGCGGGGACACCAAGAGCCCGCCGATGAGCCTAGCTTGGTGTCCTAGGCGAAACCCCACACAAGACACGGCACAAACCTAGAAGAATTGCTGACAACTTACTATCTTCAAGAATTCTTCTGGCTCAGATTTGATGAAAGGTTGCTCTTCCATGATGTACGGAAATCTAGAAGAAAGGATATTAAACTAAGAATACACAGTAATCAGGCTAAATCAAGGGTGTGCAAACCTAGTTTTATTAAGGCAGGAGAGCGGTGAGCAGAATACAATTAGGAGTTTGGAGCGGGATGCACCCTAAAAAATAGAAAACCATACGTTTGGAGACCTAGTAACATCAGGCTATGTAAGTCACTGGCAATATTTAATCCTAATGTTCAATAGTCTCATATTACGGTTCTAGGAATAACCTGAAGATTATGTGGTGTTTGAAGCCATTTTTAGTGTTGCCTTAGTAAACGAAAGTTTGATGCCTTTCAATCGGTCAACACGATTGTACCGAAATAATAAACCTAGGCCGGTATCAAAGGCAGTATTAAAGGTGCCGGGACATTCTCATTATACCGGCCAGAGGTTATATGGCTTATTAAGCTTATGCGTGGCGAGGATGAAACTTGGTCTTTAATAGTTGAAGATTGTCGTGAATACAGTAACATACACCACATTAGGACTTGGCCACACACACAGTACACATTTGTAGGATGAACACAGACAGGAATGCGAGAGGGGAGAACATCCAAGAGAGATAAGGGACCCTCACATACAGGAAACTCTCCTCAGTTGGGAGCAGATAGTGACGAAGTTAACTGCTCTTGCCAGGACGGACCATGCAAGTAGCCTGCACAATACAATCTGAACTGACCATTTATCAACAAGGAGGTCAATCACCACTTCCAGTATTTTAACAGAACACCACATTAAAAGTAACAACTATTGACTAGTTGTATGTCTGCAACTAAATAAGTGTAGATATTGTAAATATTTTCACCCGT
Organism: Meconema thalassinum; assembly: GCA_946902985.2. NCBI lineage: Eukaryota > Metazoa > Arthropoda > Insecta > Orthoptera > Tettigoniidae > Meconema > Meconema thalassinum. The sequence continues at coordinate 258,213,934 of OX336395.1, read as the reverse complement.
ACTTTCAGACATAGATTTTATAGCCTAAGTGTAATGGATCTGATGATGATCGCGTGACGAACGAAACTGGTCATCCAAGTGTACTTATTAATCTCATGTAATTTTTTCAGGATTAGGGAATAACCCATCTCATTAGTGTACAATCGTGTTCACCGACTGAAAAGAATCAACCTTTCCTTTTCTTTTCATGAGCTGAAGAACTACAATTACTTAACGATAAGACCTAGATAAAATAGAATATTATCCTCATAGACGATTGAATGGCTGGTTCCTTAGTTTAGGGGCTTCGACAACGCGGTCATGTAGCCCCGTGTACTTTGGGAGTGGGTAGAATCTGTCTGATAACCCGTGTTAGTTGTGATGACTGTGTTAGTGCGTTTTATCTGTTTTTAACTCAAGTAAGGATTGCAGACAATAATTACAAGTAGTTCCTACTTTCGCTACCAAAGTCTACCGGCCACGACACCTAGCTGTGAACATGGCTACTAATAGATGCCATCGCAACCAGCACCCGGTGTCGAACGTTGGAACTTAACAGCATTTATCAAACCTAACCTACACATTTTGCTTCACACAAGTTAAGTTAGTGGAAGGTTCTTTTACATTGCATAAATCTATGACATGGGCCCGCCGGCTTTACTTCCCCTCCGAAGAAAGGCATACTGAGGGACCTTTAACGCTCTTAAAAAACGACGACTTCAGCCGGGTTTGAACCCATGACCTTGGGCATAGAAGCTTTGCATGCTACCAAATACGCCACCGAAGCCGCCTGACGATTAAATCAAGTGACTGGTATGTATCGATTCATTCCAACTTCAGTCAATAAGACAGTAATTCAATTAATATAATTAATCAAGGAAGGAAGTTTGCAATTTAACGTGACCGTTAATCTCGCGATTATGAGCCACGGGACCTCCTTTATACGTGGAATCCGAACCGCATGGCATTGCATTTCACTTTGAAGACCTCACATGGATTGACCGGGAATAGAACCCGGTCTTTAAACAGGTTGACCGCTGCACCACCACTCCCTCAAGAGAACCAGCTTCAACCATATTAAGTTATGGTCCTTCTCAACGTTTTGAACATGATAAATTACAATGATTAAGAGCATACAGTTATATTAAAATACGAAGTACAACAAGAAATATAATTATATTAATCCTAAGTAGTAATAAAATGCAATTAAAGAAGAGGTTTAATAAAATATTAGGCTACTATGCTAGAAAAGAATGCCATGGAAAAAGAGTTCAAACTTGAAACTTTATCTCCTAAAACTAATACTACATAATTCTAATTATGTCTTTCTTTCTTTCTTTCTTTCTTTCTTTCTTTCTTTCTTTCTTTCTTTCCTTTCTTTCTTTCTTTCTTTCTTTCTTTCTTTCTTTCTTTCTTTCTTTCTTTCTTTCTTTCTTTATTTATTTATTTATTTATTTATTTAGCGCATGGCATTTGGTGCCGGGAGTGTCCGAGGCTAGAGTCTGTAGCTGCAATTTCCGTTTTATTTCAAGTTGTTCCAACTTTCGCTACCAGATGTGAATGATACCTAGTGGTGAACATTGATAGAGAAGTTTAGTTAGTGGAAGGATCTTTTACAGGCCATCCATCTATGACATGGGACCACCGGATTGACTTCCCTCCGAAGGAAGGCATACTGAAGGATTTTAACGCTCTTAAAAATCCGATCTTTGGCACAACAGTTCAGCATGCTACCAACTACGCCACCGAAGCCGCTATAATTCTAATAATAACCTGTGAAAAATACGCTAAAAACAACAGATCAATTACAAATGTCTTTAACTTGATTTGTGAAATATAAACTGGAATTAATTTGGCAAAAGAGCGATAAATAATATTAAAATACTGGAGCACCTGTGTCGCGGCACCGGAGCGATGCTAACATTGGTCTGTGGTCTGTGACTGTTCAGTGTTGCCTAAGCTGTCCAGTCGGTCAACCCCAAATACACAATAACCTGGGCACAACCCTCATTTAAGTAATTAAGAAACTTGCCACGGTGAGTGAGTGGTTATCGTGTCGGACTACCAACCCCAAGCTTGCTCCTGGCCATGGTAAGTGATTTTTGAAAGGCGAAAAAAATCACGGTACGCATGTCATACGTTGTTGGCATGTAAAAGAACCCATTTGAATTCAGTAGGCCGTGTTCATAGTGGCAAAATTCCACCAACACAAAAGTTCCTCCTTTCTCTACTAGAAAGCGCTGTAGTGTCTAGGAGCTTAGATATCTAACAGCCATGACCCATAGCAGTAAAGGAACGACAAAATTCGACATGCAAGCTGCCGTCTGGGCGAAAATAACAAAGCTTGCACCAGGCACCCGAGGCCATACGATATTAATATTAGTAGTACATAAGAGCGTGTTATTTTGTGATAAATGAAAATCCACAGCCTGCTTCCAGTCGACCAACCGGGTCAGAGAATGGAATTAACGAGGCCCCCATGATAAACATCAGGTTATATTTTTTTCAGGTTAGGGTGTAGAAATATTTATTTCCCACCTAATATATTGGGCAGAATTTATGTTGATCGTTAGGATAGCTTTCTTTAATGTAAGAAAAAGAGCAAGGAAGGCTGGCATAGAAAAAAAACCATTCCGTTTCCTCGCTACTTATAAAAGATGTAAGGGCCAAGTGGGTAAATCTGATGGTGACAGAAACCGGTGCATAAAAAACCTATACACGTGTAACTTAACTTTACTTACCGGCGTAGTGATAGTAAATACGTCGTCAGAAACCTCCTCTAGTTGCAGCAGGACTTTCACAAACCGCAAAATTAACCTCTATCGTGTATTACAAGGTGACTACTTCAACATTAAACTCCCTTCATTGTGTCGATGTGGGTTGGATTGAAAAATAATATTCTTATCCACACACAATAAAATGGGGTAAATATTTACAGGCCCAAGTTTTGAGAAACACATGATCTATGTATTCTCGACAACTGAATACGGTAACCTACTTTAAACTCAGTAAATTGTCATTGCCCTCGAACCGTTTGGATACGGTATATCTCGATACAGTATGTGTATGCTTATAGACGTGCCGCACGGTACAACCAGTACAAAAGCAAAGCCAACTCCGTACAGGCTATGGAGGCCCTGGGAGTAGTGGAAGGTAGAGGCTTCCACCCTTTGGGGCATCGGCACTGGATGGGATGGACTTGTCAGCTCCTGGCCCGGCCGCCTTTGCTCCTACGGTAATAGTACTCATTTCTAGTGTAGAATGAGTGAATCCCAGGGCTATTTGCGTTTTTGAAAGTTTTAGGCTAGTTTTGCTTCTAGAGTCTACTGGGTGGTGATCGAAAAAACACCCTCTCAGTCACAAGCTCAGCGCCTCTACCGATTGCGCCACGCAGCCCCCACGGTACAACCAGTGACTAGGATTTTCTCGACAGCATTTGATACGTTTCATTTGCAAAAGCTCGAAAATGAATAGTTTTGCCTAAGGAAGTGTTGAGTTCAGATAACAGTAAAAAGTTTACACGAGTAAAGAGAAATATTCTGAAATTAGTAAGTATAAAAGTAGCCTACATAATTCAGTCGTTTGTCATCGCACCGAAGATTAATAATAATAATAAAATTAGCCTATAGACATCCTGTTTGACGTGCTCGTGATTAGGCTCCAAAGGTGAGCTTTTGTCTTGTTGCACTCACTGTCATTGTCTTTCTGTCCTGTTTGGTGCATGTTGATCCCTGTTTGGCTCCATGCTTCCCTGTCTCTTGCCACTCACGACCATTGGTTTCACGCTTTAGCACTAAAGTAGTCTGCCCATCTGGTTTTTTGGAGTCCCACGTTTCTTCGTCCTTCTTTCGGGTCCCACATTGCGGTGCGATGCGTCCATTTCTGGTGATCCATACGTGATACGTGTCCTCCCCATTTCCGTTTTAGGCTTTCTGCCCTTTCTACCACGTCGCGTATGTTTGTCCTTCTTCTTAGTTCCTCGTTCGTGATTTTGTCTCTTTGAGACGCGTAGTTTCATTCAAAATTAAAAATACCGTACCACATCGAATACGGTACTTATTTTAATTATTTAGTCTGGAGGGGGATTGATCACCCACTTCTTTAGCTTTCACCTGTCAATTCGACATCCATAGGAGATTCTGATTTCTTTCGACTGCATTCCAATACTTTTTTTTTAAATTAATTTTCATCATGAATTCTTTCCTAAAGAAGAATCCATACGGTACCATTTAAACACTCACTCAAATCATCTGATGTGTTGGCTAAGATGTCATCAGCAAATGTCAGAGTTGAAATTATTTCTCCTAGAATCTTTAGCCTACTCCTACTTTGAATTTTTCTTCAATTTCCTTCATTGCTTGTTCAATGTTAAGGTTGAAAAGAATGGGTGATAAGTTGCAGCCTTGCCTTACACGTTTCTAAATACTATCTTCTCTCTCACGTCCTTCAGTTCGTATGACTGCTGTCTGGTTTCTGTATAGTTTGTAGATCACCCTCCTATCCTTGTACTTTATTCCAATCGTTTTCATAATGTCAAACAATATAGCCCAATCAACGTTATCAAAATCCTTTTCTAAGTCTACAAATGCCATGAACGTTCTCTTATCTTTCCTTATTCTACCTTCTAAAATCAGCCTGAGACTTAGTACAGCTTCCCTTGTTCCTTCATTTCTCCTGAAACCAAACTGGTCTTCACCCAACTCCGCTTCTATCTGGCTTTCCATCCTCTTATAAATTATTCTAGACAGAGTCTTTGAAGCATGAGTAATCAGCTGGTTGTACAGTAATCTTCACATCTGTCAGCTCCTACTTTCTTTGCATTAGGGACGATAACTTTCTTCTTGATATCAGAGGGTCCCTCACCTGTCTCATAAATCCTACACACGAAGTGAAATAACCTGATCAGATCTTCATCTCCAATGCAGCGTAGCAACTCAATCGGTATATCATCTATGCCTGGTGCTTTGTTCCTGCTTAAGTCTTCCAATGCTCTGTCAAATTCTGATCTCAATATTAAATCTCCTTTCACTTCATCAATTTCCTCTTCCCTTTCCATTACATGATTCTCAATCTCTTTTCCCTTATACAATCACTCCATGTAAGATTTCCATCTCTCAACCTTTTCTTCCCTATCTGTTAGAGGCTTTCCATCTGTGTCCTTAATATTACAGCACTTAGTCTTCTTTTCCCCAAAAGTATTCTCTATCCTTCGATAAGCTGTGTCTACTTTTCCTAATTTCAGACAATTTTCTATACCTGCACATTTCTTTTTCAACCATTCTTCTTTCGTTTTATTCCAATTGTTTTCAAAATGTCAAACAACTTACTCCAATGAAAGTTATCAAAAGCCGTTCCCAAGTTATCAGTTTGGTTAATCTTGGAGACCTTTCCAACTAGTAGCTTCAGGCTACGTAAGTCAGAAATTTCCAAACGCAGGAGGCTGTCTGAACCTGTTATCTAGTAATTCCCCAACAATTCCTGGAAGTGCTCTAATAAGGGCTGTACAAAATCGGGCAATTATCTGCCGTAAGAGCACTGCAACTGCTGTATAAAACTGAATTATGGAAAATAAGTTATCATTTCATTTGAGAGGCTTGGACATGATGGTCATTTAGTCCCATGTACTTGGATGTATGTGTATCAAATTTGCATGATAACCTGTGTTATTGTGGTGTATGTAGTAATATATATTTGTAATTAAGTTGAGGATTGGGAAGGAATAGAAAAAGGGAACCTACGCGGAACCACTTCCAAAATGGATGAGGTGGCGATCATACCCAGTGTTACCTCACGAGGCTGAGTGTACCCAGTTTCAGCCCCAAGACCAGAATCAAATATCTTGGCAAAGCTGGGAATCGACCCCGGACGTCAGAGTGAAAGCCAATAAAGCTAGCCACTGTCCCCCGAAGTGGACAAAAATTGGTATGGAGGTTGTAGTTAATACATCTTGATCATCAGCCCTGTGCATCTGGGTATGTTTAATTTGTCTGATAACTTGTGTTTCAATGGTGTCTGTAGGGGATAGTATGTATGGCTGCATTAATATAGCCTTTTGTTCGTCTTTTAAGCGTTCATAAACCATTCATCCGATTGCAATAAAATTTTGGTGAGTTGTTGTGCATACTTCCGAAATCATTATAGCCATAGTTAATCCAATTTACAATAGAAAGCGCGCGAGTAGTTTAAACAAATGCGTGTTGGCGATGCGTTCATATACATATTCATCCGATTGCGATCAAATTTTGGTGAGTTGTTGTGCATAGTCTAGGAAAAGTTATAGGCGTAGTAAATCCAATTTACAATAGAAGGCGCGCGAGTAGCTTCAAGAAAATTACGTGCGTTTGTTTCAACAAAGTCCCACATGCGTTCATATACCATTCATCCCATTGCGATGAAACATGGGTGAGATGTTCTGTACACTTCAGGTAAGGTTTCTGGCTTAGTAAATCCACTTAACAATAGGTAGCGCGCGAGTAGATTCAACAAATGAGCGACGATGGGCGAAGCGTTTCAACAAAGTCATGTATGCGTTCACATACCATTCGTCTGATAGCGATGAATCTAGGGTGTGATGTTGTGTACACTTCAGGGAAGGTTTCTGGCTTTGTAAATCCACTTAACAATAGGTAGCACACGAGTAGATTCAACAAATGAGCGACGACGGGCGAAGCGTTTCAACAAAGTCCTGAATGCTTTCACATACCATTCGTCCGATAGCGATAAAACTTGGGTGAGAGGTTGTGTACACTACAGGAAAGGTTTCTGCGTAGTAATCAACTTAACAATAGGTAGCGCACGAGTAGATTCAACAAATGAGCGAAGACGCGCGAAGCGTTTCAACAAAGTCCCGTATCCGTTCATATACTATTCGTCTGATAGCAATGAAACTTGGGTGTGATGTTGTGTACACTTCAGGGAAGGTTTCTCTTAGTAAATCCATTCTACAATAAGTAGCGCACACGTAGATTCAACAAATGAGCGAAGACGCGCGAAGCGTTTCAACAAAGTCCCGTATGCGTTCATATACCACTCGTCCGATAGCGATGAAACTTGGGTGAGATGTTGTGTACACTTCAGGGAAGGTTTCTGGCTTAGTACATCCACTTTACAATAGGTATCGTACAAGTAGATTCGACAAATGAGCGACTGCACGCGAATCGCTTAAAGTCCCGTATGCGTTCATATTCCATTCATCCGATTACTATGAAACCTTGGTTGAATTGTTGTGCACATTCCAGGAAAGGTTTCTGACTAAGTAAATCCTTTTTACAATAGGTAGCACACGAGTAGATTCAACAAATAGGTAACGGCGCGCGTATCGTTTAAAAAAATCCCTATGCGTTCACATACAATTCATGCGATTGCAATGAATTTTCGTGTTTTTTTTTCACTCCCGCGAAGATTTCTGTTTTAGTAAATCCATTTTACAATTGATAGCGCACGAGTAAATTCAATTAATGAGCGACCGCGCGTGAATCGTTTCAACTAAGTCACTTATGCGTTCATATACCATTCATCCGATTGTGATAAAACTTTGGTGAGTTGAGTACAGTTCTGCGAAGGAGTATTAATTGTCAATCCGTTTTTCAATGGGTGGCACACAAGTAGATTCAACAAATGATTGATGGCGCGCGAATCGTTTAAACAAAATCCCGTATGCGTTCATATGCCATTCATCCGATTGCGATGAAACTTTCATGAGTTGTTCTGTACACGCCGGGGAATGTTTTCGACTTAGTAAATCCATTTTACAATAGGTAGCGTATGAGTATATTCAACAAATGGGTGACGGCGCTCTAAACGTTTCAACAAAGTCCCGTATGCGTTCATATAACAATCATTTCATTGCGATGAAACTTTGGTGAGTTGTTGAGCACGCTCCCATGATTTTTCTTTGAGATAGTTCATCAATTTTACAATAGTTTAGAGGTGTTTCACGGAAAAAGGAAAAAATATTGGGAATCCAAAAGCACTTCAACAATCAAAGATAGAACGCCAACACTTTCTTTGATTGGCATTGCAACGCATGCCGGGTACAGCTAGTATAAAAAGGATGTTCGTTTGTTCGTCCTTTATGCGTTCATAAATCATTCAGCCGATTGCGATCAAATATTGCTGAGTTGTTGTGCACACTTCCGGATTCATTATAGGCATAGTCAATCCAATTTACAATATACAGCGCGTGAGTAGTTTAAGCAAATGCGTGTTGGCGATGCGTTCATATACAATTCATCCGATTGCGATCAAATTTTGGTGAGTTGTTGTGAACAGTCCCGGAAAAGTTATAGGCGAAGTAAATCTAATTTACAATAGATGGCGCGCGAGTTGCTTCAACAAAATGGCGTGCGTTTGTTTCAAGAAAGTCCCACATGCGTTCATATACCATTCATCCCATTGCAATGAAACTTTGGTGTGATGTTCTGTACACTACAGGTAAGGTTTCTGGCTTAGTAAATCCACTTAACAATAGGTAGCGCACGAGTTGATTAAACAAATGAGCGACGACGGGCGTAGAGTTTCAACACAGTCCTGTATGCGTTCACATACCATTCGTCCGATAGCGATGAAACTTGGGTGAGAGGTGTGTACACTACAGGCAATGTTTCTGGCTAAGTAAATCCACTTTACAATAGGTATCGCACAAGTAGATTAAAAAAATGAGCGACGACGCGCGAAGTGTTTCAACAAAGTCCCGTGTGCGTTCATATACCATTCGTCCGATAGCGATGAAACTTGGGTGAGATAATGTGTACACTTCAAGGAAGGTTCCAGGCTTAGTAAATCCACTTCACAATAGGTATCGCACAAGTAGATTCAACAAATGAGCGACGGCACGCGAAATGTTTAAACAAAGTCCTAAATGCGTTCATATACCATTCATCCGATTGCTATGACACGTTAGTGAATTGTTGTGAACACTCCAGGAAAGGTTTCTGACTTAGTAAATCCTTTTTGCAATAGGTAGCGCACGAGTAGATTCAACAAATGAGTAATGGCGCGCGTATCGTTATAAAAAATCCGTATGCGTTCATATACCGTTCATGCTATTGCAATGACATTTGGTGAAATGTTGTTTCCACTCCCGCCAATATTCATGATTTAGTAAATCCATTTTAGAATTGGTAGCGCACGTGTAGATTCAACTAATGGGCGACAGCGCGTGAATCGTTTCAACCAAGTCCCTTATGTGTTCATATACCATTCATCCGATTGTGATAGAACTTTGGTGAGTTGAGTACAGTCCTGCGAAGGTGTATTAATTAATGAATCCGTTTTTCAATGGGTGGCACACAAGTATATTCAACAAATGAGTGACGGCGCGCGAATCGTTTAAACAAAATCCCGTATGCGTTCATATGCCATTAATCCGATTGCGATGAAACTTTCATGATTTGTTGTATACACGCCAGGGAAGGTTTTCGACTTAGTAAATCCATATAAGAATAGGTAGCGTACGAGTATATTCAACAAATGTGTGACGACGCTCGAATCGTTTCAACAAAGTCCCATATGCGTTCATATACCATTCATTTCATTGCGATGAAACTTTGGTGAGTTGTTGAGCACGCTCCCATGATTCTTTTGGAGATAGTAAATCAATTTTACAATAGTTTAGAGGCGGTGAACTGAAATAGAAAACAATATTGTGAATCCAAAAGCACTTCAACAAACAAAGTTACAACGCCAACACTTTCTTTGACTGGCATTGCAACGCATGCCGGGTACAGCTAGTGACACATAATTTTTCCGTTATGTATTTTCCATGACAAAGGTAAGATAATGGTTTAAACTAATCTCATTCAAATTATGTCAGTAAGTATACACTCTGAACTGAAAAGGGTTTCAACATCCATCTTAAACATAGCACATGTAGAGAGTCTATGGGAACGACTTTCTCCTCAAATGTCTATATGTGTTGCTTTAATACTTTATGCTTTATGTAATAAAATAAACATATTATTGTAATGCCAGTGAAATCGGTTAACAAACGTGCGGATGCGTATAAAAGAGGTGCGGATGCGGGGCGGATAGCAACCGTGCATATGTGGGGCGGATGCGTATAACAGAGGTGCGGATGCAGGGCGGATAGCAACCGTGCATATGTGGGGCGGATGCGTATAACAGAGGTGCGGATGCGGGGCGGATAGCAACCGTGCATATGTGGGGCGGATGCGTATAACAGAGGTGCGGATGCGGGGCGGATAACAACCGTGCGGAGGCGGGGTGGATGACAGTCGTGCGGATGCGGAAGGCAGTCGTGCGAATAAGGGGAGGATGCGGATAACAGTCGTGCGGATGCGGAAGAAAGTCGTGCGAATACGGGGCGGATGCGGAAAGCAGTCGTGTGGATGCGGAAGACAGTCGTGTGAATACGGGGCGGATAATATTCGTGCGGATGCGGGGCGGATGCGGAAGAGAGTCGTGCGAATACGGGGGGATGCGGAAGACCATCGTGCGAATACGGGGAGGATAACAGTCGTGCGGAATTGGGGCGGATAACAGTCGTGCGGATGCGGAAGACAGTCGGGCGGATAAAAATCGTGCGGAAGCGTGGCGGATAACAGTCGTGCGGATGCGGGGCAGATGCGGATGATAGTCGTGCAGATGCGGATAACAGCCATGCGGATGCGGGGCGGATCGGGATGACAGTGTTGTGGATGCGGATAACAATCGTGCGGATGTGGATGAATACAGCAAGAGACACATTTATAACGACAATAACAACCCTGGTCTTACAACACAAAGAAAAAACCTGCGGTTACAACAGGTGAACACAACCTTGAATAAATACAGAGATCTGCATATATAGAGTAGAACATTTTCATATCACCAAAGAAAACTTCAAATACCTGTAGATTACCGGAGGACCAGAAAATAATATCCTGCCTACATGACCCCCGATATAAATATCACATCCGTAATTTGTGAAAAATAAAAAGTAACTCCTTAAATCTGTGGCGCAAGACGTATATACTTCAACGAAAATCACATTTCAGGTTATGTTCCGAAATATTCATACTGTGGAATATACAAAGGATATCAGAGATGATTAAAGTAATTTGGAAAACCCTCCAGATTCTACTGCTCACCTTTGTGGAAACTAACGTGTCCGCACTAGGGGGAATGTTGTCCCGGAGGGACCTCCTCTGTCTGCTAAGTTAACAAGGATCAAACGGAATATGGAAGATAAACCTTTCATAAGAACTTATGGGGACGCTAGAAAGAGTCTTTTACATTAATAACTACGCTAAAAAGTGGGCTATTTAACAGATGGCACGACAGTATAGACAGCTTACCGCTGCAAAAGCTACTACTACTGGTGGTCTTTGTAACTGCACGAACCAGAAATTGGCTATTTGTTAAAATTGCAACTTAACAGATGACAACTTAGCACAGAATTTCCCTTCGCTGACTTAATTTAATTCACAGCATCGGTACCAGACAATAGTCCCAATCAGAGTATTATGACTTCTCGAAAGAAAGAGTCACTGGATGCTCATTTATTTTTCCATATGATTAGTGTGTCTGAAACTTCACGTGACAGTGTGCTATTTGTACAAATAATAAATACTTCTCATCAAGGCCCCTAAGGCATCTAACTGAATGATAATCCACAGCCTGCTTCCCGTCTCCGACCGGGTCAGGAATGGAATGAATGAAGCCCCCATCTAGCGGCGAGGATATGAACTGTGCCGGCTGACGAGGCCTGACGCACTCCTCTGGGGCAATGATTAAATGAATGACAGATGAAATGAAATGATAGTGGAGAGTGTAGCTGGAATGAAATTTTTGACAGGGAAAACCGGAGTTCCTGGAGAAAAACCTATCTGCCTCCGTTTTTTCCAGCACAGATCTCACATGGGGTGACCGGGATTTGAACCACAGACTCAGCGGTGAGAGGCCGGCGTGCTGCCGCCTAGGCCACGGAGGCTTCCCTAAGGCATCTAACTAAAGTCATGAAATACGAAAAGCACTCGAATACATTCATTTTTATTTATCAGAATCATAGAACGTGTATTACCTAGCGTGTTTCAATATATTTCAAGAAAGCTAAAAGATTTTTTTCATCTCCTCAACACGGTCCCACATTATGGGGTTTAAGAAAATTCCCAACAGTAAATGTCACACTGCAGTCATCAGGCAACAATGGCGATTGAACAGCATGAAGTAACATGTTTTTCGCAATTTCTTCCTATTATGGGCATACATTAACAAGGTAGTTTTTATAGGTTATGAACACTTTCAGAGCGTTAGACGTTAGAATGGCATCTATTCTATCCCCTCATCGGATGAAACTTATCGTTAATGTCCATGGTTTACAACTAGTCCCATGTTTCACGAGAGTACGCTTTCGGTCCCATACGGATCAATATAGTTTTTTCAGTACCCTTCACGAGCGAAACTACTTGCACGCTTCAATGGAGTACATTAAATTAGCCATGATGATCCGATATATGTTTCTTCATATTAAATTTTGATATAAATAACTTGTCACAAACACTACAAGAGTAAGGCCTAGATCCAGTATGAAGCGCCATGTGTACCTTCAAGGAACTTTTGCGGGCAAGAGTCTTTCCGCACACATTACAAGTGTACGCTCTCTTACCGCTATGACATATCATGTGGCCTTTCAAATTACTCATTTCCGCAAAGGCCCTTCCACATACGTTACAGTTGTGGACCTTCTGACCTGTATGAACGACTTGATGCCTCTTCAAATGTGTAGAACGTAAGAAAACCATTCCACAAGTTGAACAGGTATGTGGTTTGTTGCCAGTATGAATAACAGTATGATACTTCAAATGACTTCTCTGAATGAAGGAACTGCGGCATATTTTACAGGAATAGTCTTTGCGACTGGTATGAACTAGCATATGACTAGTTTAATTACTGCGATCAACAAATGCTTTTCCACACGTATTACAGAAGTGCTCTTTGTGCCCACTATGGATAATCATGTGCAGTTTCAAATAATCCATTGCCACAATCTTTCCGCATGTCTCACAAGTTACCTTGTCCTGACAACTGTGGCTCCTCATATGTCTGTTCAAAAACCCCCAGCGGTTAAATGCCCTTCCACACGTTAGACAAGTATGTGCTCTAATATCACTGTGAAGTAACATGTGCGTTCCCAAATGATCTTTTCTGGTAAATGCCTTTCCGCATATTTCACAAACATAACCTTTCTGACCTCTATGAAATAACATATGGCTCCTAATATTACTCTCAGGAAAGTTTTTCTCACATATATCGCAGGTAAATTCCCTAGTAGTATTGCCTGAAACGTAAATCCTGTCAATTGTAGGATCCGACGTCTTGGTGCAGATACTCCTAAAAATGAGTTAAGCAATATAAAGCAATTTAATGTTGAAAAGAAAAGGTAAGAAAGAAAAATAATGATAAAATATGGTGATGGCAAGTAATCAGAGAGAAAATCAACCAAAATATTCGGCACATAAATGTAATATGGCAATCTATCCCTTCAAAGCGAATTGTACAGTAGTAGAACGGTGCAATAAACGAATCCCGGCATCTTATACACAATCACGAAGAGGAATGAAATGTTACCTATGATACCAATTACTACAATATGTTGGAGGTTACATTTAGCAATGTATTTGGGGTACCATTGTTTTATATATGGTTCGTTACTCTTCATCGACTTTTTGAAGATGAAACTAGCGAGACTCCATAATTTCGGACGAGTCGAGGCTACAAGATATTGTTCTAGCTCCAGCCCGGGATGGCTCGCTCTTCCATTTTGATCCCGTATGCCCGCTCCAAACAAATTACACCCAAATTATGGTATATCCAGCTGTTTACTGGTGTATACTCCTTAAACATGATTACGCCCTGTCTTTCTGTTTCACCTGGCACCACATTCAGACAATTCTTCACTTTCCTCGTGTCCAGAAAGTTGTCCATCTGTAGCAGGGAATTTTGCTGGTTGAGGTTAAGTTGATTTAGACACGAGTAGCTCTCGTCGATTTCCCTGGTGTTATGGATGAATTGGTTATGAGACCTTAAATTGGTTAGCTCCCATTGAGTTCAATAGGCACCAAATCCCTTATATTTTCGAACTGAGTATAGCATATGGTCCGGGGTATCTGTTAGTAGCTGCACTCTTTTGTTTCGGAGTTACTTTCACCATTTTTCTGCGTTTCCTAGGAACCTTGTAATTCATTGAGCGATACACAGTGCACAAAAGAAGTTTTGCATATTGTGATTTAGTGACTTGTTTATTTCTCTATGTGCATGTAATCACATTATAGACAATATAGGGCACAAACAGAGAAAAACAACATACAATCTGCTGTGGAAAAGAGAAATGCAAAAGGAATAGCCCCTGCCACTACAGTCCATGAAGGGCGTAGGCCTACCAAGCGACCGCTGGCCAGACAATTGGCTTGCAGATATTGGGGTGACGCGTGGTCAGCGCATCGGGTACCCTCGCCAGCTAATCTTGGTTTTCGTGACCGGGACGTTGCCTCACTCAGACAGCTACACAATTGTCCTCACGAGGCTGAGTGCACCCCGCTCCAGCCCGTTCCAGTTTCTAAAATCCCATTCAGAGCCAGAAATCGAACCCAGGGCCTCAGGTATAACAAAAGAGAAAATGTGGGTCTTGGTACACACGTCCTTTTCATGTTGGGGCATATCATTACCATGTATGGCCACCACGAGCTCTAAGGCATGCTTGCAGATGACGAGGCATACTGAGCACCAACGAATCCAACGTGGTTTAGGGGCAGATTATCTCACCCTTGGCCAGGTGCTTCAATCAGTTGCTGAATATTAGTTGGAGGATTGGGACGGTGCGAAATTGCCCAATTGAGCTCTTTCTAAGCATGTTCAATAGAGTTCATGTCCACAGAATATGGAGTCCCCTCCATTCTCTGTAAAGCCATGTATCTAAAGGAACTGATTGACCACCCTAGCGTGATGGGGCGAGCATTATCGTCCACTAGAGTAAAGCCCTTACTCACTGTGGCAGCAAAACCTTTAACAACAGGTTTAAGGATGTTATCTATGTACATCAGACCAGTCATGTTCCCGTGTAAAGGAATAACAGGCGTACTGCCCCCGGAAATTGAATTATCTTGAGACCACGATGGCTGTATTGGAAAATATGAGTAAAGTTATGAATGTCATAGTTGTGACGTGGATATTCATGACGTAGGCACGGATGACGCAGGATTTCATACAAGTAGGCTGATTGAGCTGAGATTCTTGGTGACGTCATGATTTTGTTCGAGAAAGATCTTAGATTTACGACGCAGTCGCAGGAAACAAGGTATTGTGCTAAGGAAGAAGCTACGCTATTGGAGGAGAGACTCGAACCAATGAACGATAGTTTGGAAGGAAGACGGAGATTGCTGAAACTACGATATTTGATTACTTTTGGCTTGCAGATTTGTGGAAATCTATTTTCAGTTATGGCATTGATTTGGAATTTTGAAGAAATTAATTTTGAGTTTTTGAAATTTGAAAATCCGACAAGTATAGCCAAAGTTAAAACTTCCAGCAATGACGCAGCAACAGGCTATGGAAGGGATGGATACGCCCCTTAAGAAGTTGATAAAAGGTCGTGCACAGGAGAGAGGAGCTCTCAGAACTCATAAACTCAGATCTCATATGTCAGATCGCATATATATTTCTGGTGATATATAGTTATTTTCAAGTGATTCAGTGAAGTAAGTTGTCTTTAGCGTGGTTAATGCCCGGCGCATCGAACGAACTCGGAGCAGTTCCATTTTACGCTGCTCGAAACTAGGTGAAGTTGAAACGCTCACATTAACGTTTCCACCAGTCAAGATATCAAGCGCTAACTTCAGCCTGTATTATAGTTCTATTGGGCAGTATAACATTGAGGTGTGTAGAAGATTTGAACAATTTCACAGTTATACTTCGAAAGATATTGGAACTTTAAGGCTGCCAACAAAAGTGATTTTCCGCCACATGAGAAACACTTTTAAAATTCCACATTATACACTACGGCTGACACGTGGAGTGCAACAGTGATATTGGAGAATACGTTTGGTATTACAACGATACATTCGACTATGGAACATTATAATCTTGCAGTGCTTTCAATGATTATAACAGTAGTTGAGATGGAAGGCTAAGGCTTTAATGCAATTGGGACATATATCGTTGGAGTAAAGTAACAGCATGGAACTTCGTTAATCGTCTTTCTACAAAAGCGAGCATGTAGTGAACATCCAACTACACTCATGCATCGTGAATCCATCGCTGAATTATACCAGATAACAGTGGAAATATTTTCATACTCCACAACTATGAATATTTCTGCGGAAATAACTACAATAAACTTCATGGCGAATTCCTGCAAGAACTTCAGGGAACTTTCAAGAGAGGCCAGGGTTGTCCCGGCGCACAAAGAAGAGTTTTGCCAGAAGGATGATTTTCGTATCCACGGAGCAGTGCAATTTCGGAGGAGGAAGCAGTTCGATTCTCCGAGGACGCTGATTCCAGGTTCAAGGACGGAGCACATCTTTACGCTGGTGAAATGGAACCAACAGCAGTTTTCTTTGAAAACTTTCCTCTGGAACTTCAATCAACAGATAAGGTAGTCGTGAACGTTTCTTGTATTATTTGAGTCTCGTAGCGATATCTGAGCAACCATTCTTCCCATATTTTCTGTCCTATCTTTTGCCCCATTTTCTTGATTGATATTTCTGTACTCAGTATACTTCGATGATTTATGCCTTTTTCTTCGATTTTTGAGACATTGCTATGTCATTGGCATACTTAATAATTTTGAATCAGTTGAGACTGATGATTTAGATTCTTTCAGTAATTTGCATATTTTTGTAGTCACGATTTGACTGTAAAGTTAACGATTTGCTATGGCAGAGTTGAATTCAGACAGCGTGTCATTTTTATTAAAGTAATTCTATTCAGTAAATTACTTTGGCCAATTTTCTGTCATCCTCAAGAAAGAAGAATGATTAAAAGATTTTAGAGCGTTAAAATCTATTACGATATCGACGATCTTTGAAATACTAGTCGTCTTATGAACATGATTGCAACATAGACATTTATCATTGCATTATAGACAATTTTATGAAATATGAAATTTGATTACAATTTATTGAATACACTATAGTAATGAACATTTGATAGGAGTTTTTCTCAATTATAGATTGGAACAATTATGTTTGCATTCCACAATCTAATTGTATTCTATTCGACTATTTTGCAGTTTAGATGAACTTTGTTTGAAGATAGTATTTTTATACTGCGTTACTTTGAAGATGTTAATCTCAATTTTGATAGACCAGGCAGGAGTGTCTAATCGTATTTGCTATTAAATTTATTTGTGATTGGCAAATTTTTACTTCATATCGATTCATGAATGAAACCCACGAAGGTTAAATAATAACAGTCATTATTACAATTGATGAATATAAGAATTTTTAAAGAGGAACAATGGATGTATAATCGTTAGTTCAGTGGACGTGTAAAAGTCGCTGTTGAGTAATGCCCTTGAATAATGAAGGAGGTTCCCACAATAATTAATGAAGTTGATGAATTAATAAGTGGAGGATTTTTGTGTGAAGTTTGGAAGATTTTTATGCCATATATATGAAGATATATGATGAATTTTGGGCCAATTGTTGTGTAATTTTGGGCGTCTTGAGCGAAGTATTTTCCCGCTGATTGTATTGTTCTTGCTCTTTGAAAGTTATTCATATGAAGATACTGTTAAAATTTAACAAGAGTGTTAAATAATTTGAGATAAAGATTTTGAATGGAGGTTACCGTCACAAATATTAATAATTATTATTAAACCTTATTAAACCTGAATTTGACAGTTAAATATAACTAACCTTCATTGGTCGATTATATCACCACGATTTGAGTAATTATCAACCGGATAAACGTGTGGTTTAATGTATTTCTTGTATAAATAATATAAACAATATAAATATTGTAAAATAATTTTGTAAATATCTTTGTTAAATAATTTGAAATGATAGTGATTAATACAGGCGTGTATAAAATTTTCAATGGTCATTTGACATTGTTATAAACAATTTATTATTGTTATAAATAATTAATTAACATCTAGAGTTTTGTTTTTATACTCTAAACAACGCTAATTAAGCAAGTGGTTTGAACAATTAATCATGATTTGGGATTGTTGGAGTAATCCACTGGTGTTTGAATGAAGCATGTAAGACATTTGCGTGATAATATTTCAGTTGAGATGTGAACATTTACGTATTTGAAAAAGGAGAGCCAAGCTCTGAGGTAACACGCTTATGCTAGGGTTGAACGAACGGGAGTCCGCTTTGACCATGCAGGTGCCTTGCAGCTGGCCCGGACAACTGTATTACAGAGGCCAAGGACGTTCCATAATAGCCTTGTGGCTATAAATAAAATGTGAAGTATATAAACACGCAAAACAATTGATATATGTGTCTCATCCCAAATCCCGTTTCCATTCCATATGCATTATTATTTTTACGTTGCTATGAGCTTGAGAAAGCTGAAACATTATATGCAGAGAATACAGGTCCTACAGGAGGACATGGTTATGTGGTCGATGGCTTCTGATTGCCACGTGGATTTTGTTGTTTTATTTTTGTTAAAATCATTCTTTATGTGAAATAAATTATTGTGCAGTTTAAAGTTTCTCGTCTCCGTTCTGGTTCATTTTAAATATCATGGTGGAGGTTATTGTGTGGGCATACTTTAAGTGATCCAGTTGACAACCCAGTCCCCGAGATAAATTTAAGAGGTAAGTAAAGGTAAGTATGAACCCCCGTATATTTTGGTGTGTTCCACAATAATTTTCTTGTTAACTATTGTGCTCTAATCTCGATAGTATCTGTCAGTGCCATTTTCATTGATGTAGCTGTGCCGGTGCGTTTGATTATTGGCAATCCGATTGAGGGGGCGGATATCTGACAGCCTACTATCCGGATATCGGGTACAGTAGGATTGGCGCTCAACGTGTGGGGCACGATTGTCTCGATTGGCACGATCAGCAAAACATTGGATTACCAAGTTATTGCAGTAGAATTGACACCGCAATTTTTGTGGAGTGTTCGAATAACATTGGATTACCAAGTTATCGATGTCAAAGGGATTGTGAAGACTCAAATAAAGAGGTTGATTCTTTGTTAGATGTCTTAGCCAATTGTAGAATTTGAGAGTGTGATTATATAGGAATAAATGTTGTGTTGTATTAGGAAAATTACACTCAGAAAAGATCAGATCTTATACGACTTGAAAGAGGTTAAATAGGCTGGAAACTTAGAAAAATCGCCTATGATCTGGAATCTTATTTTATTTGACCGGCTTATGACATGTATAGTCATATTAAAGATAAAATTAAACTATTTGGATTATAAATGTAAATTATTTATGTTAGGATATTTTAAAATGAACCAAAGAAACTTGAACATGTGCTTAAGTTTATTTCAACATGAAGTGTCTACGAAGGTTAATTATAAGGTAATTATAAATTAGATTTAAGACAGAAAATTGCTCAAATTTATATATGGTGAAAAATGTTGCTCAGATGTTGTTATTTTGCTCTGTTTGATGTATGTCCCTAAAGCAGTTTATTATTGAAATATTATTGAAATGGCAGATGAGATTCTGAGGAAGATGTTAGAGGAGATGTCCAACAGTTTGTCTGCTAACTTGAAAGCTAGCATGAATGAAAGTGCGAGGGAGATGGAAACTAGGAATGCTAGCCGAATGAAGCAGATGATGGAGGAGAATTCTAGTAGTTTGTCAGCTAATTTGTCTATTAGGCTGGATGAAAGTGTGAGGGAAATGGAAGCTAGGAATACTAGTAGAATGGAGGAGAATATGAAAGTTCTTCAGACCAGTTCTGCAAACCTAGAAAATAATATGTCGCGTTTACAGATCAATACCCAGGGAATCGAGAATGCTGTAACTGACATGCGCACAGACGTGTCCAATGTCCATAAAGATTTATCCAATGTGCATAAAGATGTGTCTGATGTTAAAAATGATGTTTCTAAGGTACAAAAAGATCTTACCATGTTGAATCTTGATGTTGCTAATGTCCGGGGTGATATTTCATGTGCTAGAGCTGAAGTAATTGTTGTTAGGAATGATGTTGCTACTGTACAAGACAAAGTAGAAGAAGTTCAAAGAGAGGTTAGTAATGTTCGAACTGATGTGTCAAATGTTCAAGTAGACATCAATAATATTCATTCAGATGTTAACGATATGCAAAGCGATATCAATAAAATACAAGTAGAAGTCAATACTGTTTTTGTAGACATTGCTAAAGTTCAGACTGATGTTAACAAAGTGAGGGAGGAAATTGAAACTTCAAAAACACTTTGTACTCGTAACATTAGTGCATTAACAACTCGGTTAGTTGACGAGTCTGTTAGGACAACAGCTTCTTTAGCTGGTTTAAAATACGATGTAGAGGTCATGAGAACCAAAGTATTAGATCACAATCGTTTACTTAAGGAGGACATCGAAGTAGATATTGCAGAAATGTTAACTGCAAATATAACAGTGTGGAAAGATGAATGGAACAGGTCAAGTGGGGAACATGTAGATCAGATTCAGGAACGAATTGAAAGAAAACTTGCCAGTACACAAGTAGACATTAATAACGAAGTAGTTCAGATTAGGAAAGACTTGAATGTAAGGATGGATTCGCTATCCGAAAAACAGGTAGAGGATAGAACTCAAATAGGTCAGGACGTGCAAGCATTAAAAACTGCGTTAGAGGAACAGATTCATAAGGTTGTCTCTGATGTTAATGAAACTACGAGCAAGCTGCAGAATTTGAAACTAGGAGAAGCTAGCATGATGGAAACCTATAAGGAAGAGTTGATTAGGAAAGTCATCATGGAAATCACAGACAAGGATACCGAAGGATTGACTGGTGAAGAGGAGAGAAATTACGTGAGAAGAGGTAACCTTAATACAGAAGAGAGAGATATTAGTCCAGAGGAACGTATATCCAGATTCAGGGAAGAAGAAGAGGATCGGAATACTGAACCCGAATGGAAGTATCGTGATAGTGGGAGGAATTATATGGATTCATATCCGAGAAATGTGACAGTCATCCGGAATTTTGAAGACAAACCTCAAAAATTTAGCAACACTGATAGTCTCACACCGATCGAATATGTCAGGAATCTTAAAGACTACTTCATAGAAGCCCACATTCCTAGAGAGAGAGAGATGAGAATCGTAGAAAGATTTCTAGCTGGAGGACCCCTCGAATGGTTTTGAGTATTTCGGTACACTTTCAGCAATTTTGACGAATTTGCAGAGGCACTGATTAAACGATTCTGGTCAATAGAAGCTCAGAATTCGCTAAGAGCTGAGGTATACTCGAGGAAGTATTCAGGTACTCTTCCAACACGGTACGCTGATTTCTTCACGAGTCAACTATCACGCTTGAGATTTTTGCAACCCCCATTGTCAACAGAGCAGTTGATAGATGCGATTTCACGTATGCTGCCTGTGGAGGTAAGAAGACTGATCATATCGTCAAATATCAGAGATTTGACAAGTATGGACGAATTGTTGAGAAGGCTTGACTACACGAGTCCAATGCCAAATTTGGTACAAAAAGGTCAGAGGCACGAATTCAAAGACGTTAATACGGTCTACATGGATCAAGTGCAACAAACTGATAAGCCTGAGGAAGGAAAAACTGAAAATGTAGGTCCTCACAGGAATACTTATTTCCGCAACCACAGATCCCAAGGTTACCGTCCATATCAGCAAAGACGAGGCTGGAATAATAATAGAGGGAATTACAACAACGGAAGGGGTAGATACTACAACAATGGTTATAATAGAAATTATAACAGAAATAACCAGTACCAGAATCAAAATCAGAATTCTCAAGGTCAGGTTATGACACCCGACAAGTATCAAGAAAGAGAGAAAGAAAGTCAGCAGTATCTGAAGGAATTACGAGAAAAGGAAGCTGAAAACCAAAAGAAAAGACAGGATGTAGTGATCGATCCTGGTCCTTCTACAAGTCAGCAGAATTTAGAAAACAGAAATTCAGGACAGAAGAGAAAGTAGAGAGGAGAGATTGCATTAGCCACACACAACCCAGAGAAGAAGAGACTTATGATTAAGGAACATAGAAGAAATATCATACAATAGTAGAAATATAATTCAATTTCGTGTTCAAGTGAATTGAGATATTTATAACACAGAGTTTAAAAACAATTTGCAACTGTTTTTAAAACGTGGTGAAGGGAGAATGCCCCCGGAAATTGAATTATCTTGAGACCACGATGGCTGTATTGGAAAATATGAGTAAAGTTATGAATGTCATAGTTGTGACGTGGATATTCATGACGTAGGCACGGATGACCCAGGATTTCATACAAGTAGGCTGATTGAGCTGAGATTCTTGGTGACGTCATGATTTTGTTCGAGAAAGATCTTAGATTTACGACGCAGTCGCAGGAAACAAGGTATTGTGCTAAGGAAGAAGCTACGCTATTGGAGGAGAGACTCGAACCAATGAACGATAGTTTGGAAGGAAGACGGAGATTGCTGAAACTACGATATTTGATTACTTTTGGCCTGCAGATTTGTGGAAATCTATTTTCAGTTATGGCATTGATTTGGAATTTTGAAGAAATTAATTTTGAGTTTTTGAAATTTGAAAATCCGTCAAGTATAGCCAAAGTTAAAACTTCCAGCAATGACGCAGCAACAGGCTATGGAAGGGATGGATACGCCCCTTAAGAAGTTGATAAAAGGTCGTGCACAGGAGAGAGGAGCTCTCAGAACTCATAAACTCAGATCTCATATGTCAGATCGCATATATATTTCTGGTGATATATAGTTATTTTCAAGTGATTCAGTGAAGTAAGTTGTCTTTAGCGTGGTTAAAGCCCGGCGCATCGAACGAACTCGGAGCAGTTCCATTTTACGCTGCTCGAAACTAGGTGAAGTTGAAACGCTCACATTAACGTTTCCACCAGTCAAGATATCAAGCGCTAACTTCAGCCTGTATTATAGTTCTATTGGGCAGTATAACATTGAGGTGTGTAGAAGATTTGAACAATTTCACAGTTATACTTCGAAAGATATTGGAACTTTAAGGCTGCCAACAAAAGTGATTTTCTCGCCACATGAGAAACACTTTTAAAATTCCACATTATACTCTACGGCTGACACGTGGAGTGCAACAGTGATATTGGAGAATACGTTTGGTATTACAACGATACATTCGACTATGGAACATTATAATCTTGCAGTGCTTTCAATGATTATAACAGTAGTTGAGATGGAAGGCTAAGGCTTTAATGCAATTGGGACATATATCGTTGGAGTAAAGTAACAGCATGGAACTTCGTTAATCGTCTTTCTACAAAAGCGAGCATGTAGTGAACATCCAACTACACTCATGCATCGTGAATCCATCGCTGAATTATACCAGATAACAGTGGAAATATTTTCATACTCCACAACTATGAATATTTCTGCGGAAATAACTACAATAAACTTCATGGCGAATTCCTGCAAGAACTTCAGGGAACTTTCAAGAGAGGCCAGGGTTGTCCCGGCGCACAAAGAAGAGTTTTGCCAGAAGGATGATTTTCGTATCCACGGAGCAGTGCAATTTCGGAGGAGGAAGCAGTTCGATTCTCCGAGGACGCTGATTCCAGGTTCAAGGACGGAGCACATCTTTACGCTGGTGAAATGGAACCAACAGCAGTTTTCTTTGAAAACTTTCCTCTGGAACTTCAATCAACAGATAAGGTAGTCGTGAACGTTTCTTGTATTATTTGAGTCTTGTAGCGATATCTGAGCAACCATTCTTCCCATATTTTCTGTCCTATCTTTTGCCCCATTTTCTTGATTGATATTTCTGTACTCAGTATACTTCGATGATTTATGCCTTTTTCTTCGATTTTTGAGACATTGCTATGTCATTGGCATACTTAATAATTTTGAATCCGTTGAGACTGATGATTTAGATTCTTTCAGTAATTTGCATATTTTTGTAGTCACGATTTGACTGTAAAGTTAACGATTTGCTATGGCAGAGTTGAATTCAGACAGCGTGTCATTTTTATTAAAGTAATTCTATTCAGTAAATTACTTTGGCCAATTTTCTGTCATCCTCAAGAAAGAAGAATGATTAAAAGATTTTAGAGCGTTAAAATCTATTACGATATCGACGATCTTTGAAATACTAGTCGTCTTATGAACATGATTGCAACATAGACATTTATCATTGCATTATAGACAATTTTATGAAATATGAAATTTGATTACAATTTATTGAATACACTATAGTAATGAACATTTGATAGGAGTTTTTCTCAATTATAGATTGGAACAATAATGTTTGCATTCCACAATCTAATTGTATTCTATTCGACTATTTTGCAGTTTAGATGAACTTTGTTTGAAGATAGTATTTTTATACTGCGTTACTTTGAAGATGTTAATCTCAATTTTGATAGACCAGGCAGGAGTGTCTAATCGTATTTGCTATTAAATTTATTTGTGATTGGCAAATTTTTACTTCATATCGATTCATGAATGAAACCCACGAAGGTTAAATAATAACAGTCATTATTACAATTGATGAATATAAGAATTTTTAAAGAGGAACAATGGATGTATAATCGTTAGTTCAGTGGACGTGTAAAAGTCGCTGTTGAGTAATGCCCTTGAATAATGAAGGAGGTTCCCACAATAATTAATGAAGTTGATGAATTAATAAGTGGAGGATTTTTGTGTGAAGTTTGGAAGATTTTTATGCCATATATATGAAGATATATGATGAATTTTGGGCCAATTGTTGTGTAATTTTGGGCGTCTTGAGCGAAGTATTTTCCCGCTGATTGTATTGTTCTTGCTCTTTGAAAGTTATTCATATGAAGATACTGTTAAAATTTAACAAGAGTGTTAAATAATTTGAGATAAAGATTTTGAATGGAGGTTACCGTCACAAATATTAATAATTATTATTAAACCTTATTAAACCTGAATTTGACAGTTAAATATAACTAACCTTCATTGGTCGATTATATCACCACGATTTGAGTAATTATCAACCGGATAAACGTGTGGTTTAATGTATTTCTTGTATAAATAATATAAACAATATAAATATTGTAAAATAATTTTGTAAATATCTTTGTTAAATAATTTGAAATGATAGTGATTAATACAGGCGTGTATAAAATTTTCAATGGTCATTTGACATTGTCATAAACAATTTATTATTGTTATAAATAATTAATTAACATCTAGAGTTTTGTTTTTATACTCTAAACAACGCTAATTAAGCAAGTGGTTTGAACAATTAATCATGATTTGGGATTGTTGGAGTAATCCACTGGTGTTTGAATGAAGCATGTAAGACATTTGCGTGATAATATTTCAGTTGAGATGTGAACATTTACGTATTTGAAAAAGGAGAGCCAAGCTCTGAGGTAACACGCTTATGCTAGGGTTGAACGAACGGGAGTCCGCTTTGACCATGCAGGTGCCTTGCAGCTGGCCCGGACAACTGTATTACAGAGGCCAAGGACGTTCCATAATAGCCTTGTGGCTATAAATAAAATGTGAAGTATATAAACACGCAAAACAATTGATATATGTGTCTCATCCCAAATCCCGTTTCCATTCCATATGCATTATTATTTTTACGTTGCTATGAGCTTGAGAAAGCTGAAACATTATATGTAGAGAATACAGGTCCTACAGGAGGACATGGTTATGTGGTCGATGGCTTCTGATTGCCACGTGGATTTTGTTGTTTTTATTTTTGTTAAAATCATTCTTTATGTGAAATAAATTATTGTGCAGTTTAAAGTTTCTCGTCTCCGTTCTGGTTCATTTTAAATATCATGGTGGAGGTTATTGTGTGGGCATACTTTAAGTGATCCAGTTGACAACCCAGTCCCCGAGATAAATTTAAGAGATAAGTAAAGGAAAGTATGAACCCCCGTATATTTTGGTGTGTTCCACAATAATTTTCTTGTTAACTATTGTGCTCTAATCTCGATAGTATCTGTCAGTGCCATTTTCATTGATGTAGCTGTGCCGGTGCGTTTGATTATTGGCAATCCGATTGAGGGGGCGGATATCTGACAGCCTACTATCCGGATATCGGGTACAGTACGTCGGCCAAAAAATTATCCCACTTTAAAACACGACTCAACCACCTTCCTGTTGGTGTCGTTCCGGAATGAAGGGCACCTGAAATCTCGCACCCACTTGACGCTACACTCAAATGCTTCTGTTGTATGGGTTTAAACCACTGGAGATCTCATCACTCAAGAGAGTACGCTTCCAGTCTTCCTGCTGCCATGACCGATGAGTTGTTACTCCCCCTACAAGAGCTCTCTTATACTGTAGTTTCAGAGGAGGTTTTGGCGCAAGCACCATTGGCATCAGTCCTGCTTCATGCAGCTAATTGCGCACTCTCTGACCGGACACATTCCCTACAATGGCCTTTCGAAGAACCTGGCGGAAGGACGTGGTCGAACCAATTGGCCTACGAAATGCTGAAAGCAACAGATACCGATCCTCCCTGCGAGAGGTTTTGCGGGGGCGTCCAGTTCTTTGTCGATTGGCAACTGTTTAGGTCTCCCAGTAAGGGGCTGCGTGGCGCAGTCGGTAGAGGCGCTGAGCTTCTAACTGAAAGGGAGTGGGTTCGATCCCTGGGAGCAAAGACGGCCGGACATGGAGCTGACAACTCCATCCCATCTAGTGCCGATGTCACAAAAAGTGGACGTATCTACCTTTCACTACTCCCAGCGCCTCCATGGCCTGTACGGAGTTGGCTTTGCTTTGCTTTTAGGTCTCCCTGTTACTCCACACCCTCAAGACATCACTTTTACTCACTCCAACATGGGCAGCAACATCCACTTGTCGGAATCCCTCCTGAAGCAATGTTCAAATTCTAATACGTTCTGTTGTACGAATGGCATGTACACAGTAGGCAACAGTACCGTTGTCTTGGCGTGCTCTTCAAACCAACTGTGCATTTGATGTTGTTAAGCGGACAGACATGAGACATGCCCCCTAGCGGACAAATATTCGTGAGATCTCAGATTCTTTGAACACCACTGCAATTGAAGATCTCGAGTTTGCGGATAGGACGTGTGTCTACGTCAAAGAACAAAAAATCATCATGTCATTTTTGTGAAAGAAGAAAATATTCTCTTCATGGCAAATGACACTATATTCACTGATTAACGAATTTAAAATTTTTGCCTATTCTCCTTATCGGGATATAAGGAAAAATAGAATAATAATACTGTTGTTAATTTATGTTCCTTTTAAATATGTCAGCTTTTGAGATGCGAGTGCTGATATCTCCCCTGATGGGGATCTTTAACGTGTCAATGGCTCTCTCGAATTTGAATACCCACAAATGCCAACTGACTGCACTGCGATTAGATCCCGCAATCTGGGCCAAGCAGCCAGACATAAATAATATAATATCGACCAAAGATGAAGAGAGAAAGGCCAGTTCCTGCTGAAAAAATAGGCACTTGCATTACACATAATGTGAGCATAGAGGTCCAGGGTTACAAACAAGGATATAGTCTATTTAAGGCCACGCTGTATGTTATAAGAGATATAACAGAGCTGAAATATTCATAATAATTATTGTTATAGAGTTGATTATTCAAAATATGAATGGAATCCTTCAGAATTATTCTTAGCATTTACAGTACATTCAAAAGTTACTAGGCTAACCGTATCTCATTTTAAAAAACTAAGGTATACAGTATTTAAGGGGCAAGCAAATGAAACCCGAACACCCGCCATAAAACACACTCTGCAAGAAAGGTGGCAACACTATTGTTATGTATCGATACTGCCATCGCTGTGGTAGAGGAACTGCATAGTGACAACACGCAGGTGCACACAGGTGTTGAGGTATGTATTTGTTGGTGCGCAGACTGCCAGCTGTAGAAATGGAGGCAAGCAAAGAAGAGCAGAGAGAAATTGATTTGTATTCTGGTGGCTGAGGGTGCTGGAATACGTCACATGTCTGCTGTGTATGGCAAACACGGCAAATACTTAACGAGTGTACACGAGTGGCATACGATATTCTGAAAAGGGCGCAATCTCTGCAAGACAATGCGCGTCCAAGACAGGCCCATCGAGCCATTACTCCTGTTGTGATAGCGCGGTTTGATGGTCTTATCCGGGAAAACCGACGAATCACGGAGGAAGAAATTCATGTTCAGGTCGGTATTAGGCACGGCAAAATTTACGCGCATCAACTGATGGCGGTACAAACGATTGAGGCTAACGGTCGGAATCATTCTGTTGCATGATAATGCCCGCTCTCATACTGTCAATATGGTGAAAGCTATGCCCCAGCGATTTGACTGGGAAACACTTCACCATCCTCCGTCCAGTCCAGATATTTTCCCTTGTAATTTTCACATCATTGAAACCTGAAGAAAGACATTCGTGGATGTCGGGTTCATTCGGACGAGGAAGTGCAAGAGTCGGTGCGGTTGTGTATCCTACCCCTTTCTAAAAATCCGGAATTGGTTGTCTCCTCTCCCTGTGGGATAAATGTATTAACACATGTGGTCTGCTTTTGAATAAAGCCATAAAATGGTCTTGTAGTAGCGGGTGTTCGGTTTTCATTTGACTGCCCCTTATACTTTAAGAACAGAATTCACCTGTCGCACGAACAGGATAATTACACATAGTTTCACGGTCACAAGTAGGCAGCAACTAGCTTTCTGGATTTGCATGCACAGAATGTGTAATTTTTGAAAGCTTGACTCAATACACAACACCACAATATTTAACACATGACTCTCATTCATAGCACGAAAAGAGGTACATTCACCACGCCATCAGATACAATTAATTTATGGCCAATTATTTTTCTTATGTATGCCATCCATACTTATAATCAATGGGCTGAAATATTAGGTACCAGAATTGATTCCTAAAATATAGGCTCAGTGTGGAATATTTTTACATCTATCACCTTCAATAAGAATTAAATGTAAAGGGATCAGTACCGATAAATAATTAAGAAATCACCCGCTCGCTAATGAGATCGTTGCTCAAACTCACCACACATTGTTTCGTTGGGACCGGTTCATTAAGTTACGAGTACTAAAAGTACATTCATCAGCTTACACTAAATAATTATACGTAGTTTCGAAATCACAAGTACCAATTCACTGTACAATATTTCGGTGAGAACGATTACGTTCCAAGTTACAGCCTTATTTTTCGGTTCTTCGACATTACGCCATACACAATAATGCTACAATATTTAAGTTGGTTTATTAAAGGATCAACGAGTCTTTGTATTTACGAAAATATTTCGTATATTTTACGAAGGCAGCACAATTAACATTTAAAACCAACATACTGGATTTAAAACCAGTAAATAAAAATGGAATCCAGTTTCGTCGTACCATGATTCTCTACGATCCACTGAATATGTTTTAAGAACTGGTGTATAAATTCACAAGACTTCTATACAGGATATGCTACTGTCACTTGATCTCACAACAAACCAGAGAAATCAATTGATATTACTACAGAGAGTTTTTTTTATGTGCGACGGGGAGCCTCGCTCGCCTGCCTTGCAAGCCAGTCTCCCGCCAGTCACTTTGTCGTAATGCGGCGCTTGCGCGACACTGAGTCATTGAGTATAGGAATTTGTACTTACCTAGTTCACAGCTGGTGCTGAAAATGCTCGCCATTCTCTGCTACTCACAGCTGGCACCTCTTTCTGAAGTTTCTCAGCACCGATAGACTCTATTTCAGCTGTAATTTAGTCTTTAAGCTCATTTATAGTGTGACGGTTTCTCGCATACACTCTATTTTTAAGCGTCTCCCACAGATAAAAGTCACATGGTGATAAGTATGGGCTTTGCGGAGGCCGCACGTTTCAACTTATAATCCTCGTACCGAAAATGCGATGCAATTCTGTCATGGATGCTTCGGCAGTGTGAGCAGTGGCCGAATCTTGTTGACAATAAGTTGACAATCGCTCTCCTTAAGTCAGCTCGTCAAAAAATTGGTCATGGATCACATTCAAGTACAATTTAAGTACAAATTCCTATACTCAATGACTCAGTGCCGCGAAGGTGCCGCAATACAGCAAAGTGCCTGGCGGGAGACAGGCTCGCAACGTGGGCGAGCGGGCGAACGAGGGTCCCCATCGCATATAAAACGAACTCTCTGTATGTTCCTACTCCAAATTTCATACTATGTTTTGAGTGTCTAAGATACTGAACACAGTAACACGAAACCGACCGACACATCGTCAAGGAGAGGAAACTAAGACCAATTTGGGTAACTAAATATCAAGCCTCAGATTACGTACTTATGTTATTATTTATAGTAGTATTATTACTCGAGTTCATACGATAAACGATATTTTCATTGCCTCTGCTGTTCAATCCATTCCAGATAGGTCCCAGAAATCTCTGTAGGCGATGTCTCAGAGAGATACAAACCATCACCCACGTCCTGGAAGTTTGTCCGCATGGATAGGTTCGATAGGTTCTGCGAAACGCCAGCCACATTGCCAGGAAGAAGCGCTCCACAGTAGGATTCATAATAGATCCAACTGTCTACTATGAGAGCTACAGCCTGCTTACAGCCGGACATAGAAAAACAACAAATCTACGAACCTACAAATTCCCAATTACCGGATAAAGTACAACCTGATCTAAACAATGGTCATCGGTTTTGAAGGTTCGAGCGAGCGGAGCCATCCCGGGGCACCTCGCAAAATTTTGAAGAACATTCTCCCCAGGCCCTGGAGTTTTAAAAAAAGATCCCAGTGATCGACCTGAAAGGATCCCCCTCCATCTTCCTTAATCACTAATACGGAGGATAATTAACAATCATTTCAAAACAGCCCTAAATGTGTGATTCCAATTGCGAAGAGTATAGAGTACTTAGTCTTTCAAGCAACCGACACATTTGGGAAGTACAGGGACAAATAAAGTTCACATATAACAAATTTCATTTCGGGCGTGATAGCGTAGGGTAGTTATTTATATGGGAGTAACGCTTGTAATCTACGCTATCGTACATTCCGCGATGAGATAATAGATTTATTTCTGCAGAATTAACATGAACGCCTTCATTAAATTGAAGATCTACAGTTCAAAATCATATTTGGGAACATTTAACACATAGCAGAACTAAACAAGAAGTTCCGTGAGGAACTAAAGAGCCTACTTTTCTTAAAATTTAAGATTCATGCCAATGATTAATCTATATGGACCTATCTAGAATAATGACTGGCATAATATAGCCTAATAGAGCACTACAGTTGGCAGCCCTGATGACTGAATATATTCTTAATTCCTTCTCTTAAGGTACAGAATACAAAATTTGGTTGAAGTCCAATGGATAGCATGGACGTTACATGCAGTTAGACATTGGATCTATCAGCGCGCGTAAAATCATGTTGTCAACAATGATATGCATGAGTTGGTAACAAATAATCTGAAATATTATGATCTATTGTTGTGCCAATTTCGGATGAAATCCATTTGTTGATATAGAAGTTAATGGTATTTTAAAATTGAACCTATCAGCAGGCTTAGAATCATGTTGGCAGCACTGACGTATATTAGTTAGTCCAAATTAATCTAGAATGTCAGGTACTATACGTGCGTAAAGTTTAGAGCTGTTGGCTTGCATACTTTCTGATATATTGATATTAGGGTAACAAAAATAGAGACAGCATTTATTGACAGCTGGCAGCACTGGTTGCTCTTAAGAATACGCATAGTCATATCTGCTATGGTCACATGGCACATACGAAATTTGGTTGAAATCCAAATGATAGTATAGAAGTTACATGTATTCAATGTTGGACCTCTCGGCAGGCTTAGAATCATGTTGGTAGCACTGACGTATGTAAGTTACTCCAAATTAATATAGAATGTCAGGCACTATACGTGTGCATGGTTTAAAGCTGTCGGCTTGCATACTTCCTGATATATTGGTATTGGATAAAAGAAATTGAGAGCATTTATTAACAGTCGGCAGCCCTGGTGGCTCTTAAGAATACGCTTAGTCATATCTGTTTATGTACACATACTACATACGAAATTTGGTTGAAATCCAATTGATAGTGTAGGAGTTATATGCATTAAAAAATTGGACCCTATCAGTAGGCTTCGACTCATTTTGGCAACAGTCCTGAAAATTAAACTGAAGTTTTATTATCTATATGTGTGCCAATTTTGGAATAGTTCCCATGTATACCTTCCAAGATATCCAACACTGAGCTCAAATTTCAATTGCGATTTTCAGCAGTTGGTAGTACTGACATCATTTTCAAGTATGACATTGAGATGTTCCGGTATAGATCTTTACTCATACCAAATTTGGTTTCGATTGCTGCAGCCGTTTAGGAGTTGATACGGGACACACACACACACAGACAGACAGAAGGACAGACAGACAGACAGATAGACATTTTCCCGGATGGATCTCATAAGTCTACTTTTTCTTCATTTTTGCAAAATGTGAAAAGTTGTCTAAAAATTTGAAAGATCTAAAAAAGAGCGAAAGTGCATAATGTTAAAATGGGGTCGAAGTGCCAACGTCTAGGATAAGGAGTAAGAGGCTGAAATATTCACCAGAATGGTACACACACTGAGCAGCTCACCAGAAGCATTATGAGGTCACACTCCCCTAGTCTATTTTAAGTGTTACCACCTTCACTAGCACAGGGTGAAGAGAAGGCTAGTAAATTTCCAGAGTTGACTACATCTCGAGATGGCGGCACCTATCCTTAGAGATATTCGTTCACAGGTTGGGGAACTTATCAGATACATGACTGTTACATGCGTAGTCACTACAAGCAAACGAGAGGGCTTTCCGCAGATCAGAACCATGGCTCTTTTAGTGCATTCATATTCATCCTGGGTAACGTTAACTACCATACTTTCAACCTTGAGACTATCTAAATGAATGACACAGGTAGTAACGAAATAAAATAAAATCAATTTGAGAGATATCTAATGGCGCAACCAAAACATATTCCTATTTAACATCTATTTTTTATATACAGAATGAGAGAAAATCTCAAACACTTACTCATTTAACTGTGATCCGCTTGCATCACCATCTTCATTCTGGATTTCTTCCTTCACATCCTATTGAGAAGGATTTACTTATTTATGTATTTAATCATCTTAAACCTCTACACTGCACATAACAGCAATTGAGGGCAGCTCAATTCAAGAAACTACCTGTTACTAGTAGCACCTCTTATTGTTACAGGGAAGTATTGTACTAGTAAGTGGTAACAAGAACACACATTACGTTTTCACCAGTAATTAAAATCTTAATTGCACAACGAAGCCTTCCTTCATAGACAGACTAAAATTTAAAATGCAAAAATATTGCAACCAATGCTTTAATGGTTATAACAGCCTCTATAATTTGAAGAGGGCAATTTTTTTAAATTTTAGCAGGAAGCATGGGTGCCCGCATGCCCCCCCCCCCCCCCTCCCTGGATTTCAGTGAATGTCGATTCAATTGTTGATTTTCACACCAGTTTATTTCATAAATGGAAGTTACTGACAGTCAACTGAAAACTGTTACAACAGAAAATATCTTTAATATTGCTGAGGTAATATGTATTTACATTTAAAGAAGTTCTAATGATGTCATACACTAGACCCCCAATGGAAACTTAACTCCACTTTTCCATATGGTTATGCCTAGTGTTGAATACCATATCGTTCTTCTTCAGTATCACGAGGTGGCTACAACTTTTGACACCTCACTTCGGCAGTGGCGATATAAATACACGTTCTGGAGATATTTCTAGACATTGCAACACCGCTAGAGGATCATAGCCCCTAAAATACGGTTTTCTTTGCTGAGTAGTAAAACACTGGTCCCGTAAGGTCATGCTTACAACATTCGATCATTTACTGTATTGAGGCCCAGGGCAGCATATTTTAGGGGTGGCAATATTTCTGAAAAGATGTACAAAACCGCTTGGGAATTAACATCAAGTTATTACCCTAAACATTTTAATTTTTATTTTTAAGGTGTGGAATAGTAGGGTGCCTCATTTCTTGAGAACAAAGCGATTATTGCTACGAATGAACAACAACCAACCATTGCTGTTGTAGAGTCTTAACCTGTAGTGTTACATTTTCTTCAATCTAAGCAATTTATAATACATTAGTGAAATTGTTACTTGGAAGAAATCCTGCAGGCGTCCATGGCAGGAAGATCTTACTAGTCGAAACTACTGTTCTATGAATTAATACTGATACTCTCAATCTGTTAGGTAGTGACCCCAGAGGCTAGTTGGATCCTCAGAAAGTACCGCCATAGGCAGCACTATAATGAGGCATACTAGGAAAGATGAGGAGTGAGGTAGTTTGCCATTGCTTTTCTCACTGAGTCAGAACACTGAGTAGAACCTTTCACAGTACACACAGTCACTGGTTGTGCCTTGAGGCCATTACTCACCACCCATACCGGGCAGATGAAGTATTAGTGGTGGCCTTGGGTACAAGACTCTTCATTTTGGACTTTGAAAGGCAATAAGGAGGCCATTACTCACCACCCATACCGGGCAGATGAAGTATTAGTGGTGGCCTTGGGTACAAGACTCTTCATTTTGGACTTTGAAAGGCAATAAGGAGGCCATTACTCACCACCCATACCGGGCAGATGAAGTATTAGTGGTGGCCTTGGGTACAAGACTCTTCATTTTGCACTTTGAAAGGCAATAAGGAGGCCATTACTCACCACCCATACCGGGCAGATGAAGTATTAGTCGTGGCCTTTGGTACAAAAGACTCTTCATTTTGAACTTTGAAAGGCAATAAGGAGGCCATTACTCACCACCCATACCGGGCTGATGAAGTATTAGTGGTGGCCTTGGGTACAAGACTCTTCATTTTGCACTTTGAAAGGCAATAAGGAGGCCATTACTCACCACCCATACCG
Organism: Meconema thalassinum; assembly: GCA_946902985.2. Taxonomy (NCBI): domain Eukaryota; kingdom Metazoa; phylum Arthropoda; class Insecta; order Orthoptera; family Tettigoniidae; genus Meconema; species Meconema thalassinum. Next base: position 258,178,981 of record OX336395.1, on the reverse strand, counting down.
GGCAGATGAAGTATTAGTCGTGGCCTTGGGTACAAAAGACTCTTCATTTTGAACTTTGAAAGGCAATAAGGGAGTTTGGAGATTTTCTATCATTGGTACAACTTTTAGTTTATAAATGCCGTCCAGCGTCTTGATGAGATGTACCATTCCTACTCATGAGCATGACAGTTCACTGGGCAATACCGCTGGCACTCAATTGAGATATCTAATATGTATTAATTCTTCAAATTAATCAGCAGATTTGCTTTTCAGTCGACCAACAATGAAAGTTCAAAGTAATGAATCGTGTGCCAAACGACAGTATGAATATTTCACCTCAATTGATAGTACTTTTCAGTCAAACATGCTTCTAACAATCCAATATCTTGTGAATTAACCTAATGATCAATCGGCAATGCTTGCTAATTTTCATTGTTGGATTCAGACGTTTTGATTTGGGAGGGCTCCAGAGTTTTGAACAGAATGGCACCGTATGCCACAAGAAAAGAAGCGATTACATTATTCGAATCACGATATTCCAGGAGTGTCAATAACCTTGAAGTTGTCTGAGTATAATATCTTCGTAACTGCGTATATATGTCATACCAGCAGTCCAATACTGAAATCCGTCATTTCATGAAAAGCTGGCATATGATGTAAAGTAGGGATTGTTGTACTATCTGGTGCGTGGTTTCATGAAAAGAATAAATTTCGCCGTCTCATAGTGAAATTCTTTTGTACATTACTCTATCTGACGGGAAGTCATGAAGCAGCGGTAGCACTGTCCTTGTGGTGAGATATGAATTAATAGTGTCAATAACGGTATGATCAAAGGCTATTGTTTCTTGAGGAATATTTTTGCCAATTGATGATTTCTGCACATATTTTGTTCAGCCAGCACATATTTTAAACCATAATAAACAAGCATTAATTTATTTCTTAGAATAACTCATGTGTGACGGTCAAATGTTAATGTCATTAACACCATTGAGTCAGTCATTACATGAAGAGTAGATTCGACAAACATCGGATCTTCATGAAATGCCTAAGTTGATAATCTAAAGTTAATTTTTAGACCATCTAAATCGGTCTGTCACTTCATGAAGAAATGCGTCAGATAGTGCAACTGTCCCTCTTTACATCATATATGTCAGCTTCTCATGAAGTACCTAGACTTCCATGAAAATACGGATGTCACTATCCGACTATGACACATAATGAGATAATACTGTCCTTAATGTGCTTGGTACAATGTTTGTAGAGAATTGAAGCCATTCTTTTCAGTGCTGCCAGTACAAATTTTCTTATGCAGCTTTTCAGTTGGTCAACACGATTGTGCCCAATGAATTGGATGTTAACACAATTCTGGAAAAATTACACGCATTAGTTAATTATGACCCATTTAAGTGTGATATTTAACTGATACTTGTAACTTTTCCCAGGAGTGTGTTCACATATTTATAACATGTACCCCGCCGAATTCAATGGGCACAATCGTATTGACCAACTGAAAAGCTGCAAAAGACAATTGGTCCAGTATAGCTTATTTGAGATGCATATATACCACAAAAGCTGGTACGAATTCAAAACAACTGGATTAGGTTGTTGTTTTTTTTTTCGTACGATATGGCCTCGGCTGCCGGGTGAAACCTTTGTTAATTGTCGCCCAGACGGCAGCTTGCATGCCCAATTTTATCACTCTTTGAAGCGCTATGAAAGTCAGGAGGTTAGATATCTAAGCTTTCTAGTAGAGAAATGGCGAACTTTGTGCTGGTGGAAAATCCCGAGATTAATTTTGCCATTATGAACACGGTCTACTGAATTCAGATGGGTTCTTCAACATGCCAACATCGTATGCCGTGCGTATCGTGATTTTTGACAACTTTCAAAAATCACTTACCACGGCCAGGAACGAACCTGCGAGCTTGGGCTTGGCATTCCGACACGACAACCACTCACCCTCCGTATACCATATACTGTCGGAGTTTCACAGTATTTCTTAATTAGAGGAATATCTTTTGAGTTCAATCATCGTGGTATTAGCCAAGCTGTTATGGTCCGTATTGACAAGTGAAATTGTTAAATTAACCGTATGTCTCATTATTAGACAATACTTGATACCAGCCTTGTAAATACAAATATCAAAATGTTCTAAATTACTTGGGTGTTACATGTTTAGGAGATCAATTTCTCCTTCGTCAGACAAAAAGAAGAGTGAAAGCTTCTACAATTCTTGTGCCGGTCAAGTGGAGGCAGGACAGAGTGGTCTCCGATCTCCTCTATCTATTTAATTACGGCAATGCTCCTTTATCAATCATTTATCATGGCCCCTAAGGAGTGCAACGGAATATCAGTTACGGAGTTAAGCCGTGCTAACAGCAGCTGGTATAATTTAGGGGAAGCACAGAACCACTGGTGTTGTGTTATTTGGGATTTACAGCGGAAACCCGTTAGGGGTGTTCAGGGTTTTTAATTACTACATGATTAATCTAGTCCATCAACCAGACTGCCGACCTTTGTGGTTCAGATGGTTAGTCGTTGTCTTGCTCAGTCCAAGTTCACGGATACGAATCTGACTCAGGGCACTGGCATTTAAAGGGTGTTTTAATGGCAACAACTCAGTGTTTCGGCACGTTAAAGAAATGTGTTACAAAATTCCGATAACCATGTCTGTATGTTCCTTGAAGAATTATGTGGTACTCACTGACATTAGAATCAAGCATTGCAACTTATTGCACAAAGAAAATAGTGTCTGCATTTACCTGAACTTCAAGCTCTTCTTTGACAGTAGCACTTTCTTCGCTGATTCGTGTATCTTCAAATATATCATCAGGCTCTTCAGTCTTCATCTCCTCCAACCTTTCGGAGAGAAGCTCATTTGAATCCTGGGAAGTAAAATATAGATTATATAGAGTATGAGCTCTAATTAAGTATAATTAGCGGATATAAAAAGCAACAGTAGCCGAATTCTGGTTACTGTCAAGGCCTATCCACAATGCACAGTCGGTAGTCGTCCACGTATGTACCAGTCAGTAGCTGGCCAAATACCAGCTACCGACTTCCGACTGCGCATTGTGGATGTAACTTTAGGAAGTAGTGCGTCAGTAAGCACAATTCCTACCAATAGTTGACAGATCCGCTATGCGCAATAATAAGATTACAATGTTACACAATACTTCGAATTAGAATACAACTTACAATCTGAAAGATTCCTTCTTGTTAACATTTGATGAATTGTACTTCTTCCATAATGTAGAGGAATCAAGAGTTAAGTGCTTTTCAGTCGGTCAACACGAATGTACCCAAAAGAGATGGGTTATGCCCTAATCCTGAAATAAATTACATGAGATTAATAAAATTATTTCAGGATTAGGGCATAACCCATCTCTTTTGGGTACATTCGTGTTGACCGACTGAAAAGCACTAAACTCTTGTTTACTAAGGCAACACTGAAAATATGGCTTCAAACACCACAATGTAGAGGAATCTAGAACACAGGATAATTAAATAAATAATTACAAATCACAGGTCTTCAAAAAATAAAAACCTCTGTACACAGTGTAATTAGCAGCGGGTATGTTTGTTATTAAAAGTAAAATATATTCCCAATATCATTGAATTGATAAACACAGCTACACAAGCATCCACAAGAAGTAAATGCTCCACTTTACACCCAAAGCACTATCTGAATTCTGAACTATCTGGGAGTCTGCGAAGTGCCAGTGTTGTCCACGCATACTAATGTGTCGACTGATTGGTCCAATGAGGCACGAGGCCTCGTAAAGAGTAGCGCGGGAGAGGGGTGACAACCTTGGCTGGGTTCAACTTCTCGCATTTGGTGAGTGATTGTTATCAGCCAATGTCAATGTATACCAATACAAAAATAAAACCAAACCAGACTATTATATTTTTATATCTACCCTATTCAGGTCACAACATGTACTCCAAACGTTATGCTTAAGAAGGAATATTAAACAAAATTCCACCATTTTAAATGCAATATTCCAATCTATTTTGGAACTTCAAAACAAACTTCCCTACTGATGGTTCTAAATTATTTTAAACCACTGTAGTAGTGGCAGCTGTATGTTCATCTGATTTAAAAAGAACTCAGAAATCACATTAAATTCCGAAAGTTCAATTTACAAAGTAGAGGTTTTTGCGATAAGGTACGCCTTATTATACTTTAAACTACTATTACGTGCGCTGGTTCCCTAAATGTTTTACAATCCATAGCCTGCGTCAAAATATCCGACAACTGGTATATTCATAAGATATTAAAAATAACAGATGACATCGACATCCTTAAACATGAAATTCTATTCAAGTGGATACAAGGACATCCCAATATACCAGAAGATGTATTAGCTAAGAAAGCTGCAAACAGTCACGGCTTACTTTATCATATAGCGTTACCCCATTCACAGATATTAGAAAAAGATCGAGTTCGTAATGATTAGTCAAATTAGTGGAAAGAATTAACAAAGGACTATTCTTTTATAAAATATAAAATTAAATTACCATCCAACCTTGGTTTTCTATGGGCACCTACACTCGTCGAGATATAACAAAGGCAGTCCGATAGACCCAACCATTCCCTCATCCCGGAACATACGGTTAGAACACATTTAAAAGACAAGAAAACATGTTATTTGGGCAATGCAATTGGAAACGTTAATCAAACTATATTTCAATGCATGATGTACGGAAGGTAAAGAAAAAATCCATGAAATTTACATTTCAACATTAGAAAAGCTACAAAAAGAGAGTTGTCGTTGCACGAAGATACTCCCAATACAACCTTTATTGATGTTAAACGAAGTGTAGTTGTGAGAAATGAATATAATTCTAGCTCAAGTACACAGAAACTTTTTTCCGGAGGGGAAGATGACCTCGTAGTTCCGCACCTTAAAACAACAATAACTAACCAACCAAGATTAATCTGGCAGATGCAAAGTAACAATACATCCAGGAGCAGAAAGGCAGTTAAGTGAAATTAAATAATTTTCGACCGTGGCAAAAATGAATTTTTATTTTCCATCGGAGTTGCACACAAACTATAGCACATTTTCCGCATACGTCAGCCCCACATGATATCTTAATTGCTAAGCTAGCTGTCTATGGATTTGGTGGTTATGATCCTTAAATCATAAGAATATATATATATCAAATAGACGTCAGTTTGTTGTCAACTTCAGGTAAAACTTTCGGTTCCTCAAGGGTCTGTACTGGTCCCAATTATATTTTTAATAATAATGGGTGGCTTAGATAGAAATGTATATTCCAAGGCAACAATTTTTGCTGATGACTCCCTTCTTAGAGCTCATGAGAAAGCATGGTTGGTTGGTCATCGACAACGCGGTCATGTAGCCCCGTGTACTTTGGGTGTGTGTAGAATTTGTCTGATAACCGGTGTTAATTGTGATGACTGTATTAGTGTGTGTTATCTGTAATTCAGGTAAGCACTCCAGACGAGCAATTTTCAAGTAGTTCCAACCTTTGCTACCAAATGCTACCGTCATCAACATCTCGCTGTGAACTTGGCTACTAGAAGCCACCAAAACCGGCCCCTTGGAACTGTATAGAGCGTTAATCAAATCTAACCTAAAAATTTAGCTTCACACAATTGTAGTTAGTGAAAGGTTCTATTACATGCCATAAATCAATTACATGGGCCCGCCGGCTTCACTTCCCCGTCAAAGGAAGGCATACTGAGGGATTTTAACGCCCTTAAAAATCCGACGACTTTGGCCGGGTTTGAACCCGCAAGCTTGAGCATAGAAGCTCAGCATGCTACCAACTAGGCCAACGAAGCCCCCAGAAAGCATGGTAGAAATACATACAGTATATAAGAACTAATAGTCGTTATACTAACCCAAAGTGACTACTTGGGTGTAAGTTTACTGGGGTAAGCATGATGGTGAAGTGATGGCTAAGTATTATAGATTCCTATGTATGGTAATGACAAGGCGTAATAATGAAGTAAAAGAAATGCTTAGACTACAGCTTAACTATTCCCGTCAAGATTATCTTCTAAGGATCAGGCGGTTGTGCAAAGCTTGTTCGTTGTGTTATAGGGTACTTCAGACAAGCGAATATGACATGAGTTTGGGGTAGGAAGGAGCCGGCCCCGTGGTGTTGGGGTAGCACGCCTGACTCTGACCCGGAGGCCCCGGGTTTGATTCCCCGCTCCATCAGGGATTTTAGAAACTGGCGTGAGGGCTGGAACGGGGTGCACTCAGCCTCGTGAGGGCAAATGAGTAGCTGTCTGACAGTGAGGCAGCGCCCCAATCACGAAAACCAAGATTAACGGCCGAGGGGAACCGGTCGCTTATTAGGCCTAGGCCCTTCATGGGCTGCAGTGTCCGGGATTTTTGGGGTAGGAAGCATTAGGCAATAGAAGACAAAGGGCTCGTGTGAAGGGTCCAGGGTAAGAAGGGGCGATGTCAATAATGTAAAAAATTCAGGAAACGAGTTTTAAAGTTTCAATACTTATAATTTTATATGTACTTGTATGAACGCGTCAACTTGAAACGTCATTTTCTCACGACCCTCATTTTCTTAGCCAGACACAATTGTGCCTTCAATACGTCGCCTACCAGAAGTCAATTTTACATTTTGAATGACATTTCCCTTCTTCTTGTGGACCCTTCAAATATTAGGGAAAACACTGACATGGAGAATACATACATGGTGGGTGGAGTAAGATCCGTTATCAGAGAACATAGGATTCCCCACGTCAGGATGCACCAAAACACGTGATAAACGTATAGTAAAAGGGGCGTGGTTTAAGAAAAAATGGGAGAAAAGTACGTCACTCTTGGCAACACTGCCTGCTACTGCGTACCTGACCGGATCGAGGAAGTGCCACTGGACTGACAGAACCGGGGTAGGTCTCTCAGACACCTGATAAGTGAAGGTCCGTTCCACGGAGGGGAGGTAACTTGCCCAACCAGTTCCCACAGACTAGGAGCAACAGAGTTATGAATATGCTTCCCTCCCCCTCTAAGATAAGACATGTGCACGCGACAGCCGATGCGATGTTGCCAGTCAGGACTTGGCAAGTAGCCTTCCCGAGAGTGATTGTCAAAACATGGAATTGTTTGAGAACCATTCGCCGTATGCAGATCCACCCCATACATTATTTCTTCGGCGTTTTACGCTGCACAGCATGGTGCAATCCCAAAGTCAAAGGACTAACGATTCGCCTGCTTGACATGTTTAAAAAATGTCACTAAACCATTTTCCCCCAATAAACCACGACAAGATTTTAATCCGAATTTCGCTATTCCATGTTTGTCTGAGAGACTAGGTAAGTTGGTAACAAACAGTGCTAACTTTGTGGGCATATCGATACGAAATATGATCTTCTTCGAAACAGATGAATATCGAATTGACCACTGCGATATTTCATGAGAATAACAAACATAATAAATACATGCATTGGTTACGAGTCAGTAAATAATTGTATATCGTATATTTACATATAATGCCAACTAATATAGCATATTCAAGAAATAAGTACCGGTAGGTGCAGGCTAGGTTACTCCATGTTACTATCATAAATTTTACCTGTCAGTCATATGTTCCAGTCGATCGATAATTTGTTCTAATAACCTCACAACTGTGTCTTTTCGCAGTCTGAACAGTATAAAGAATTCATGATCATCACAGTTCTAAAATTGATCCGACCTCCGTCTGATCTTCTTTGTTTTTCTCCTTTGTAGTAATAATCTTTCTAATAAGTGATCCTCGACATTAATTCCTGGCATCTTCATCATGAATGCTCTCTTGAATATGAGTAGCCTACGTTCTTAACTGACGCGAAGTTACTATCAATACCCTGTTCAACCAAGGATCACCCCAAATGATTACTGGTACATATAAAAGATAATGCAAAAACACCAACCATAACATAAAAACAAAAACTAATAAGCAAAAAAAGTTGGACATGGTGGGATTTGATCCGCAAAAATAGAAACTCTACGTCGTGAGTCCGGCACGGTAGCCACTACACCACCACGACATAACGTGATTCTGTGAAGACTGGACATATGATGCTTACGTACGTAATGTCGGTGACATGCTTTCGTAATTTTCTGTAAAAATATGTATGTAATTACTGTGCTGCTATTAAGATTATATATTTTCATGTGCATTAATCAACAGTTTACTGGAATTAAGAGTTTGCGATGATTTAACTTCGAAAGTTATTGTAGTCTCTTCCGTCCGCCATATACCTGGTATAAGAAGATAGCCCGTCATTCCATGCCCGGTTACCTCTGCCGTCGTTTATACCTCGATTATCGCTTATACCTATGTCGTACAACACAATTCTGCGTTAACTACGGATATAACTTTAGCCGAGGTATAACCGAGTTCGTACAACTGGCCCTTAAAAGTCAACGTGGTACAGATCCCGGTGACTAGCTGCGCACTTGATATTGCGTTCAGCGGTAGGAGAGAGGCGTAGAGTGGCGCGGGGACAATGCCGAATACCTCCCTACCTGAGACCATTGACACGCGAGGCAGTAATACTACTAGTCTGAGCCTGTGCCGCCTTGCGTGGCAAATGTTTTACGCTGCAGTAGTATGCAGGAGGAGAAGGATGAGCAAATGCAGAGCTAGCTGCCGGTAACTGTTTTAAGAGACCTAGCTGGTTAAAATGTTTATTCCTTGGTGTTTACCAAAATAATGTCATTGGTGTTACGTCCCTTTTAACTACTGCGGCTTTTAGAGACGCCGGGGTGTCGGAATTTTTCCCGAAGGGGATCTTTAACGTGCAGTAAATCTACGGACACGGCTCCCTCACATTTGCGCACTCCCAAATGCCAGCTGACTGCGCCAGGATTAGATTCTGCAACCTTGGGCACAGCAAGCGAGAACGTTACCGGCGAGCCACGCAGCCAGTTGACCAAAAGACCACCCTCTTGGTGTCCGCACCCGAACCCCACAGGAGTAGCGAACTGCGCGCTCGCTGATGAGCCAGCTTGGTGTCCGCACCCGAACCCCACAGGAGTAGTGAACTGCGCGCTCGCTGATGAGCCAGCTTGGTGTCCGCACCCGAACCCCACAGGAGTTGCGAACTGCGCGCTCGCTGATGAGCCAGCTTGGTGTCCGCACCCGAACCCCACAGGAGTAGTGAACTGCGCGCTCGCTGATGAGCCAGCTTGGTGTCCGCACCCGAACCCCACAGGAGTAGCGAACTGCGCGCTCGCTGATGAGCCAGCTTGGTGTCCGCACCCGAACCCCACAGGAGTAGTGAACTGCGCGCTCGCTGATGAGCCAGCTTGGTGTCCGCACCCGAACCCCACAGGAGTTGCGAACTGCGCGCTCGCTGATGAGCCAGCTTGGTGTCCGCACCCGAACCCCACAGGAGTAGCGAACTGCGCGCTCGCTGATGAGCCAGCTTGGTGTCCCCACCCGAACCCCACAGGAGTAGTGAACTGCGCGCTCGCTGATGAGCCAGCTTGGTGTCCGCACCCGAACCCCACAGGAGTTGCGAACTGCGCGCTCGCTGATGAGCCAGCTTGGTGTCCGCACCCGAACCCCACAGGAGTAGCGAACTGCGCGCTCGCTGATGAGCCAGCTTGGTGATATGAACGGGCTCGGTCGGGGCCGGGGAAATCTCGGCGAGGATTCACCAGTCAAGTAATGCTGGCTGCGGTATTACATAGTTTTGTTTTTGTGCTAGTTGGAATCGGACCTTCTGAGTGAGTGGAGTGTTTGTTTGAATAATATCAGTATGTCATCACTCAAAAGTGGTGAGGCACAAAAGAGGAAATGTAAGTTCTCGGAGAAATTGAAACAGAAGTCCCCTTGTTTTAGAGAGGGGCGTAACGAAAGTGAGGCGAAATGTTATATTTGTGATTGTTATGTAACTATTGGAAATAAAGGTGCAGGTGATCTCGAGAGACATATTGCTAGTGAAAAGCATAGAAAAACAATTAGAAGCAGTTCTTATAGCAGTAATATTGATACATTTTTCCCGATTAATCATTCTCCACTAGACAGGAAAGTTCGGGCAACAGAGGCACATTGGCATATCACACTGTTTCTCACCATCAGTCGTATAGGTCTATGGACTGCACATCAAAGTTGGATAAAGTGCTGTTTGCAGATTCTGAGATTGCTAACAAAATATCATGTCATTCCATTGACATTATCACTAAAACATTGAATAATAGTATTCCTTTGTTCGGAGAGGGTACTGATGCTAGCAACCATGGGGCTTTGAAACGTTTTCCTATTGTTATAAATATTTCGACTCTAAAGGAAATGGTATTCAAACCAAAGTCTTAGAACTACACACATGTCCTAATGAAACTTCAGAGTCAATATCCAATTATGTTTCCGAGACTTTTAAGAATCATACTATTTCTGCTAAATGCGTTGCTTTTAGTGGAGACAATACAAATGTAAATTTTGGAGGGGTTAATCGTAAAGAAGGCAAAAACGTATTTTCAGCACTTAAAAGTAAATTAAATGAACATATAATCGGGGTTGGATGCCCAGCACATGTACTGCATAATTGTTTGCAACAAGGTGCTGATATACTGCCAGTTGATGTAGAGGGTATAATTTTAAAAGTCTTCAATTATTTCCATATTTATACAATTCACACTGAACAACTCAAAGAATTCTGCGAGTTTGTTGAAATAAATTATGAACAGCTTTTGTGTCACAGCAAAACAAGGTGGTTAAGTTTGTTTCCTGCAGCAGAAAGAATGCTGAAACTGTTTGCTGCTCTAAAGTCGTACTTTCTTTCTCAGCCTTCAAATTCTGTTCCGGCTATAATTAGGTCCTGTTATGAAAACGAGTTTTCTGAGCTTTGCCTGTAGTTTGTTCGTTCCACTATGTACATTTTTCACAACAAAATGTCATACATTGTAAAAGAAACTCTCTCTATAGCAGAAGTTTGTGATATATTATGTTCAGCTCTGGCCACTGAATGATAGGATGGAAAATAAATTCATACCTATTAAAGTCAAAAAGTCTCTGAAATCCCTCACTGAAAATGGCTTCGAAAGAGAATGCATTTCATTTGTAGAACATGCTGTTTTTTATGAGACGTGCATTCAATACCTGTTAAAGTGGTGTAACCGTATGACGGAAGAATTTAAATATTTCCAATGGATGAAGCTTCATAGTATGAAAGACATTAAGTTTGAAGATGTTCTTTCTTGTCTCGAGTATTTGCAATCTGAAGGTGTGGAGATAGACGATTTTAAACTTTTTGACCAATTTTGCAATGTTCAGAATTACACTAGGAGTTCCGAAATTGATAAACATACAATATTAGATAAGCAGTGGTGTGAGTTTTTAAAACATAGCCCTGACATTGAAACATTTAGTGATCTGATTAAAATTTGTCAGTTTTATTTCGCTATTCCAGGTTGCAATGCAACCGTTGAAAGAGTATTTTCCCTGATTAATACACAGTGGTCAGAAGAAAGAAACCTTTTGCTGACCGATTCGGTTAAGGGTAATATAATAGTGAAGTACAACATTAAAAACATGTCATGTGGAGAGTTTTACAATTATTTATTACAAGAAAATAATTCATCATTGCTGTCGAAAGTGGGTGCAGTCGATAAGTATCAGCATAAAATAGCTACAACTTCAGCATCTGCATCAACATAACAGTTATAAGGTATGTAATACTAAATTTTGCATGTAAATATTAAAATTCCATTTGTCCTCCATTTTTAGAACATTTTTATGAAAAGTCCTCCTTTAATTAAGAGTCTGTCCTCCATTTGAAAATTTAGAGTTGGTCACCGTTGGGTAGGTTTTTGCTAAGAATTAACCTTACCCACAAGGGAAGATGAATAAAGAAGTAAAGGGAAGTGGGTTTCGGACAGAGGAACAAGTGTGGATAATAGGAAGAAAGTCCAACACTAAATACAAACAATTTTAAAGAAAAGTGTCACCGCAAAGCCCGTGAGATCACTAAAGTGAGAGGGAACCCGAATACAGCTAACGGGAAACGCAGCTAGAGCTTGGGCTATTTGCAGGCGAGAGGAGGAGGTACCTTCCCTTCCAAGCCAAGATTCAGCTACTATGGGGAAGGGTGGTAGTCTGGCAAAGAAATAAATAATGAGTTTCCTTTGTATCTTTTCAAAGGAGTTTGTTTTAAACAAATATTTTGAAGAATACGAATAGTGTGAATTGGCCGTGATGTTTTAATTCTTGAAATTGTAGAATTTCTAAAAAAAGCGACCGAATGTTTCCAAGAAGGATAGGGATGAAGCAACTATACCCTTGGGAATAATTTTGGTAAGAGCACCAATAGTTGCATTTAGGAATTACTAAGCTTTTACCCAGCAAAGCGCCGACTAAAAGTTTAGACAATGAGAAACACTTAAATTTTGAAAACCAACTATAAGTTGTAGAGAAAATCTCAACAAGCAGGAAGCTGGTGTAGCGAGCTATGCTTGCCTTACTGGCCAGTTAGAATTAGCTATCAAAGCTAAGAGAGGCTTTAATAAGTTTATAACTAATAGTTCTTGCTCAAATGCAACAAAAAGTGGAACCGTTATTAATTTTATTTGTGAGGTTTTTAAAGTTAAGCCCATAGGAAGAGTAAGGGAAAACAGGATCTTGCCTAGTCGTTATTTTTGAGAACTCATAAATCTTGATTTATTTAACAATGCAAAAAGGAGTAATCAATATAACAAATATATAATTTTGATTTTGTAAACAATTGGGGTCGCAGACCTCCTAAATCATTTAAAGCTTGCACCAGGCAATCGACAATTTTTTGGTTTTAAACCTTTTATATGCGCTAAAATCTTCGTAAGATTTTGAAATGGTGTTAAGATTAACAAATTGGAAATTTAAAGATAATTAACGTAATTAAAGTTAAATAATAAAGCAAGTACAAGAAGAGTACTTTAAGGATTTCTAGAAGGGTATCTTAGAAATATGAACAAATAACAACTTCGAAAGTAACAACAAAATAAACAGAGAGAAATGAAATAGCAGTTTCTATAACTTCTTGTATTAATACAAAATTACGTTTAGAGGTTATACATAATAGGGCAGGTCACTTATTGTGAAACCTGAAGAGAAAAATTAAAATGAAGTTTCTAGAACTTCTATATTTAAACAGGATCACGAGGGAAAAATGGGGCCAGTTACCCTTTCGTGAAATCTGAATTAAAGAGATTAATGAAAGGTTTGGTAAACAATAACCAATTCTTGTGCTAGCAGGAAAAGAAATAGATTAATAAGCAGTTTCTAACTGCTGATATTTATACATAGTGAATAAATGGTAAATGGAGAAAAGTTGGGAGGGCGCCTATGGTTTGGCGAGGCCTCGTTGCAAAATAGAAAAATTTAAAGATTAACCTAATTTGTTAGTAAAGAGGGGTTGAGGAAGAGGAAATAGGAACTTTGTAGAGAATGTTCTTGGCCTATTTTATTTATTTCGGACGACCGCGACGCGGATGAGAAATCGAACGAACACTGTTTCACTATAGTCTATTGACGTGGCTGAAAAGTTCACTATTGTAGCACAGAAAGTTTATAACAAGGAAAGTTATTGGGAAGGTGAAAAATAAATAATTGCACTAGATTTGCGAGGGTCTATTGAGTTGAAAAACTTGTAGGTTATAGTTGAATGCAGCAGAAAAGTTCCAACGGAGGAAGAAAAAATTAGGTGTTGATTAGCAGTTCATAAGGAAGATTCCTTAGTTTGAAAAAGTATTCCCATATGTGAGTGGAAAATACTAGAAGGTTTAACTTACAGATGAATTGTTTGGCATGGAAAATTCCAGAACAATCATGACGGATGAAATTGACAGAAAAAGTCCAGCGGTGGAACGAGCTAAGTTTTCTACTGACAGTGGGTAATTTAACGATGTCCCACGTTGCGAGAAATTATCTCAGTTAAAGCATAAGAAATGCTGCTTCATATTAAGATTAGCTTAGATAGACAAAGCCCAACCTCGAAAATCCCGCGAAGATGGCTATTGCCCACATTTAGATATATCACACTGTCTGTAAAATGATGAATAAAGCATGTAGCTATTTAAAATCAATTAAAATTAGTTGAAGAACGTTGAAGTAGTACTTAGCTCATTTCTGATGAACGGCGCTTCCTTGTTGACCGTTAGTCAGGAATTCACAACATGGCGAAGATTTGAATTATGTCTCTCAAGTAGAGGAGACGGGCCCTAGTTAGGCTTCAACTGAAAGTCGAGACGACTGTAGCACAAGTGAGGTCAGCTCAACGAAGCGCGGAGAGACCAGGGAAGGGAAAAGAGTGGGGGTAGGAGACATAAGGAATACACATAAGAATAACCAACCTTGTAACAATAAATTCTTTTGATGAAATGGTCTTCAAAGAGTTGATAGAAGGCGCCACTAGAGAAGCCTGGTGGATGAAAAAGTTGACGAGGTCCTCTTGATCGCGGAGAGGATAGCTGGCGATAGCGACGAGATCTGGTGGCCAGATTGGTAAGGAAGTCCTCTTGTACAGGTGAAAAATTGAGGAACTTCAGAGATTCGCTGCTAGATGACGTTAGGTGGGTCATGGAATATATATATCTAGAACAAACTCACAGGTAGCATGAGCGAAGTACACCAACTAGGAGAAACCAGGAGATAACTGTTGTTGTTTGCGAAAAAGGGAAAGGATGAACTAAAGCAAAGAGAAGCAAAAGCTTACTCTGTCTTACTGTGTATTCCAAAGAATACACCAAGCTGGGAGGGTTAAACACCAACAGAGAACAAAAAACATGAATTAAGAACTTAGAGGTAAAGGAGCACTTAAAGACAGTGGTCTTATAATATGCCCATTAGTGGTCATGATTTTGGCTCTCCTAACTCTGCCATCCCTTCCAGGGTAACACTCGGTCACTCTACCAGAAATCAAGACCAAGGGAGGAGAAACATCCCTAACCAGGACCAATTCCCCCACTTTAATGTCGGGATTAGAAAGAAACCACTACTGTCTCCGTTGCAAGGAAGTTAAGTATTCCAAATTCCACCTCTTCCAGATTGAATTACGGAGGGCTTCAAGTTTTCGCCAAACAGTAGGTAAATTAGAATCTTTGTAAGAGTTGGGAAGGGGAGGAGTGACAGAAAGAGAAGTGCCTATAAGGAAGTGACCAGGTGTGAGTGGAAGCAGGTCATCAGGGTCATTGGAAAGCGGAGTTAAAGGGGAGAATTAACAACACCTTCAATCAGAACAGACAGCGAATTAAATTCTTCATAAGTCAGAATGCGATTACCTAAAACCTTTCTTAGATGACGTTTAGTGAGCTAAACCACCGTGATGAGGGGCGTAGGGAGGTATAAAACGCCATTTGAAACCCTTTGAGTAGGAAAAATTAGAAATCTGTTCCATGGCAGGAGAAGATGTGAGAGCTTTCTTCCACAAGGAAGCTGTGCCTTGAAAAGTGGAAGCGTTATCAGAGAACATCTCAGAAGGAACACCATGCCTAGCAGCGAAGCGAGAGACGGCTGACAAAAAGTAAGAAGTGGAGACATTCGTTACTAGTTCCAAATGGAGCGCGCCAGTAACCATGCAAACAAAGAGAGAAACATAGAGCTTACCTAACAGTTTGCGTTTAGCTTCAGGGGAATTGCGTTGATATTGGAACGGACCCTTATAGTCCACACCAGTTAAAGCAAAAGGACCTATAGGAGAAGAGCGGAAATATCGCTCATTAATTGAGTATTGACTTTAGGTTTCGCTTTGAAGCAAGGACTGCATTTGTGAATCACAGAGGGAACTTCATGAATTCCATTTATGATACAGTACTTTTCCCTTAAGAAGCAAAGCAGTGTGCGTGTACCAACATGCAGATTACGATAATGAAAGTCACGTATAATTAAAGAAGTTACATGACGTTTAGAAGGCAAAATAACAGGATGCTTTTTGTCCTCAGAAAGAAAAGATTGCGAGAGCCTACCACCTTCCCTGAGTAACCTATTGTCATCAAGGAACGGGGCTAAGACACGAAGACGATTGGATTTCGGAAGATCCCTTTTAGCAGGAAGCAAAGACAATTCTGAAGAAAAGGATTCTTGCTGTGTTATTTGCAAAATCTTAATGGTAGCAAGATTCAATTCATGATTGGTAAGGTGTGGTTTAGGGAGAAGAGGTTGGTCAACCACAAGATATTTCCATCTGAGAAGATAGGCAACAATTCGAATTAATTTGTAAAAGGAAGAATAGCGGGACAACAAGGGATGAGAAACGTTGGAAACAAGACACGAAGCAGTAGATTTAGATACTTTAGCGTCAGGTAAGCTGGAGTTTGTAGCTGGAGGTTTAGAAGGCCAACAAGAAGAGTCTTCGATTAACCACGAGGGCCCATGCCAGTACAACTGAGAAGCTGCCAATTGAGAGGGTAAACATCCACCAGAAATGATGTCTTCGGGGTTGTCAGCGCAGGGCACATGCCTCCATTGACATCCCGAAGAAAGAGTTTGAATTTTGGAAAGCCTGTTTGCAACAAAAGTTTGCCAATGAAAGGGGTTTTTGGCGATCCAAGAAAGAGTAATCATGGAATCGCTCCACAGATTGGTTTGCGAAAATTCGACCTTTAAGACTTCCCGTAATTTCTTAACACGTTCTGCGGCCATGAGTGTAGCACACAATTCAAGCCTAGGCAAAGTAATAGTTTTAAGAGGAGCAACCTTCGATTTGGCACAAACAAGGTTGGAAACTGAAGATCCATTTAACGAACCGCGATAAACCAAATATGCACAGCAACCGTAAGCTTTTTCGGAAATGTCTGCAAACACATGGAGGATAAAAGATGTATTAGGATGAGCGTTAATTAAATTCCTAGGAATTTTAATAAGAGAAATATCAAGCTAATTGCTACGAAAAGAGAGCCATCTGTTAAGAAAAGAAAGGGGGAACAGTTTCGTCCCATTCACAGTTGAGCGACCATAGCTCTTGCATGAAAAGTTTGGCTATAACAATAACCGGAGCAAGAAATTGAAGCAGACCAAAAATGTTTGCAATTTCAGAGAGAATTTGCCTTTTTGTGTTAGGGAGCTCTTCGGCAAGCGAAACTTTATAGGTGAGAGTGTCAGTGCTAGTGCACCAATGAACTCCAAGAGTTTTTATGAATTCGGAATCTCCACAAATTTCGACGGAGGAGGGGTCTACATCTTCAATAGGAAACTGGGCGAGAAACTCATGGGAGTTGGAATTCCACTTAAGAAGTGGGAATCCTCCATTCTTTAACAATGCCTGAAGTTCTAGTGACACGAAAGAAGCTTCCTCCAGAGTGGGGAAGGACTGCAAGTAATCGTCAACATAGAATGATGTAGTTAGGGTTTCGGAAGGTTTAGAAGCAAATAAATGACCATCTAGAGCGGCTAACATGTGTAAGGAGCGAATAGCAAGGAAAGCGGATGGTTTTAAGCCATAAGTGACCGTCTTTAAGCGAAATATCTTAATGGGCTTGCTGATTTCATCGCGCCACAAGATTCTTTGGAGATCTTGTTGTTCAGGCTGAATTAAAACCTGACGGTACATCTGTTTGATGTCCGCTATAACTGCTATGGGAAATAATCGAAAGTTTAAAAGTATAGCAGATAAATCTGACTGAATAGCGCGACCAGAGTAAAGACTATCGTTAAGACTGTTGCCATTAACGTCAGGTGATGAACCATTGAAAACAACTCGGATTTTATCCTTTACAAGAGGGTTTTTCCACACGGGATGATGATTTATGAAAACCGTTTCAATTGGGGGGTGCAATTCGTCATCAGATTTGCTGACAACTTCCATACGATCTAAGGTTTCATACTCATCCATGAAATCAGTGTACTGTTGTTTAACAAGAGGTTCTTTCTTGAATGTGCTCTCGATAGCATAGAGAGCTTTTCGAGCTTTGGGTTGAGAATTAATAAGTTTGGGGGTATTGAGTTCTTGGCATCTGAACAATGAACTGGCCTTGACGAGAACGAGTGGTAGTGTTCAGGAAACGTTGCTCACAGAATTCGTGTTCTGAAGAGGTTACGTTAGGAGAATCAACGCTTTCGATCCTCCAGAACTGCTCCAAATCAGTATTAGCAAAATAACAGTGAGATACGGGTTGGGGAGAATAATGAGGAAGTTGACCGGTAACGATCCATCCAAAATTAGTGTCTCTGGCAACCACGTTTGAGGATAACTTACGAACCTGTTTACGAAGGCAATTCCAGAAAACATTGGCACTAAAGAGTATGTCAATGGGGCTTTGTACATTGAACAGAGTATCGGCTAGCCTTACATGCGAGGGAATGCTTAAACCGGAAATATCGATGGAGTGACTTGGAGTGTCTTCTCCTATGCTAAGGAGAATGAGACAATTCAGTTTGAGAAAGTTATTTCTCTAACAAGTGTCTCTTATGGTTAGCTTTGAAAACTGCAAAGCTTGCGATTTTGAGCTGTTAATGCCTGATACATTGATAGAAGTGGGGTTTACAGGTAGGCCTAATTTTCTAATCAAAGAATTAGACACAAAATCAAGAGTTGCCGCTGAATCAAGAAGACCGCGAGCACTGACGCAGTTGCTGAATTTGTCCTGGACTTCGACTTGGACAGTGGACAACAATACTTGAGCACTACGCAAAGACTTAGCGTTTTGAATGTAAGAGGACGCACTAGGATTGCTGTTATTATCACTTTTCTGAGAAGTAGATGCTGCTGATGACCTCAATTGATCATGACGATGCAGTAAAGTGTGGTGCGGTTTTTTACAGTGGTAACAAAATCTTGAAGACTTACAATTAGAAGCAGAATGCTTGGGTGCTAGGCTGTTAAAGCAATGTTTATTCTGGGAAACTAATTTTCTTCTGTCGTCGACTGACAGTTCTTTAAAAGATTTACACAGATACAAGGCGTGGGAATCCTTGCAAAGTATGCAATTTAATGGTTCATTTAAACTTTTACGGGGATCGCTCTGAGTGTTTAAAGCGAGAGAACTAGCAATACGGCGTTCACTGGACCTTGTTGGGTAACCAGCGGCGTTTGACTTTAGTTGAGACGAGCTGGACCCGGGTTTTTGGGTACTAGACGCTACGTGTTCGGTTTTAGATTTAAGAGACAGTAATTCAAGTTTAGAGCTAGGAGAAGAGGGTTCACTTTGATTAGCTAAAGCAGTTAAGAGTTGGCATCTAACATTTATGAAGGTGACTAAATGCTCATACGAGTAATTGTCATCTTTGGAAAGTTCCATTTCCCAAGCTTTGAGGTTGGCAACATCGACTTTAGAAATTACTAAATGTATTAGGAAAGTGTCCCAGTGATCAGTGGGTTGATCTAATTGGGATAGAGCTTTAACGTGAAGTTGTGTTGTATCAATGAGGGTACGCAGAGTAGTGACGTCATTGTGCTGTGACGCAGGCAAATTGAATAAAGCCTTCATGTGGCGTTGAATACGTAGCCGTAAATTACCGTATCTTTCTTTCAACAAGTTAAAGGCAATGGGGTAGTTTTCGGCACTTAATGGGAGTGCTTCAACTAACTGCTGGGCTTGACCTTGTAGAATAGATCGCAAATAATGAAACTTGTAAATGATTTGAATATCTTCATTTTCATGAACTAGAGAACAAAATAGTTCGTAGAAAGAATCCCAAGTAGATTCGTCTCCTGAGAAGTGGGGTAAATTAATCGTAGGTAAAATTGGTTTGGGCTTGTGAGTGCCCTCACGAGAAGAGGTTTGTTGTTCCTGAAGGGAACCAAGAACGGAACCATCCATTTTCTGCTCTTCCTCAAGTTGGAGAATTATTTTAAAGGCGGAGGCTATACCATCGTTATATTGATTTTCTACCTCTACTCGATTATCAGTTTGATTGAGCATGCAGGTTTCGATTTCGGTTTGGATAGTACAATAGTTTTCATAAGAACGTTCATAGTCCTTTACGCGATGTTTTAACAAATCTAATTGAGCTTCTGAGGGATCTAATTCCTTGATGTATTTTCGGAATCGGGTAAGTTGCCCTTTGTAAGAAGCTCGTTTGGAAGTAAGTTTTTCATCCTTGCCCTCCCTATCTTATCTGGAGGAGCCATGGCAGAATAGGTAAATTCAAGTATAACTTACGAAACTGTGGAACCTTGGAAATGCTGTCAGACTGGCAGCAGCAAACGAGTTGAAAGGGAGAAATACACCAAAGGAGACAGAAGCAATCTCTTTCCACCTCACCAGCTTTGCACTGCGAAGTTAGAGCTGAAAAATTCAAAGTAAATATTAATGATTTGCAAAATATTGACCAGTGGACTTTCCCGGGTTTCTGGGACCAAATTTTGGGTAGGTATTTGCTAAGAATTAACCTTACCCACAAGGGAAGATGAATAAAGAAGTAAAGGGAAGTGGGTTTCGGACAGAGGAACAAGTGTGGATAATAGGAAGAAAGTCCAACACTAAATACAAACAATTTTAAAGGAAAGTGTCAGCGCAAAGCCCGTGAGATCACTAAAGTGAGTGGGGACCCGAACACAGCTAACGGGAAACGCAGCTAGAGCTTGGGCTATTTGCAGGCGAGAGGCGGAGGTACCTTCCCTTCCAAGCCAAGATTCAGCTACTATGGGGAAGGGTGGTAGTCTGGCAAAGAAATAAATAATGAGTTTCCTTTGTATCTTTTCAAAGGAGTTTGTTTTAAACAAATATTTTGAAGAATACAAATAGTGTGAATTGGCCGCGATGTTTTAATTCTTGAAATTGTAGAATTTCTAAAAAGCGACCGAATGCTTCCAAGAAGGATAGGGATGAAGCAATTATACCATTGGGAATAATTTTGGTAAGAGCACCAATAGCTGCATTTAGGAATTACTAACCTTGTACCCAGCAAAGCGCCGACTAAAAGTTTACTGTTGACAATGAGAAACGCTTAAATTTTGAAAACCAACCATAAGTTGTAGAGAAAATCTCAACATGCTGGAAGCTGGCGTAGCGAGCTATGCTTGCCTTACTGGCCAGTTAGAATTAGCTATCAAAGCTAAGAGAGGCTTTAATAAATTTATAACTAAGAGTTCATGCTCAAATGCAACAAAAAGTGGAACCGTTATTAATTTTATTTGTGAGGTTTTTGAAGTTAAGCCCATAGGAAGATTAAGGGAAGACAGGATCTTCTCTAATCGATATTTTTGAGAAATGATAAATGAAAAGAATAAATCTTGATTTATTTAACAATGCAAAAAGGAGTAATCAATATAACAAATATATAATTTTGACTTTGTAAACAATTGGGGTCGCAGACCTCCTAAATCATTTAATGCTTGCACCAGGCAATTGACAATTTTTTGGTTGTAAACCTTTTATATGCGCTAAAATCTTCGTAAGATTTTGAAATGGTGGTATGATTAACAAATTGGTAATTTAAATATAATTAACGTAATTAAAGTTAAATAATAAAGCAAGTACAAGAAGAGTACTTTAAGGATTTCTAGAAAGGTATCTTAGAAATATGAACAAATAACAACTTCGAAAGTAACAATAACAAAAAACAGAGAGAAATGAAATAGAAGTTTCTATAACTTCTTGTTTTTTTGTTTTTTTTTTTAGCGTATGGCTTTCGGTGCCGGGAGTGTCCGAGGACATGTTCGGCCCGCCAGTTTTTTTTAGCCGCCTCGAGACGGACACCCAATGGGTGAGCTACAAGTACCGTTGGGGAGGGAGGGAGGGAAGTTGGAATGTAAGGACGAGGAGTTGGAAGGTAGCGGCTGTGGCCTATAGTTAGGGACCAACCCCGGCATTTGCCTGGAAGGAAGATGGGAAACCACAGAAGACCATCTTCAAGGTTGCCGGCGGGGGGATTCGAACCTCCTCGCCTCCCGGATGTGAGCGACTGCCATCAGTCATGCCATAACCACCACGGCTAACTCACCCGGTACTTCTTGTATTAATACAGAATTACGTTTAGAGGTTATACAAAATAGGGCAGGTCACTTATTGTGAAACCTGAAGAGAAAAATTAAAAGGAAGTTTCTAGAACTTCCATATTTAAACAGGATTCCGAGGGAAAATGGGGCAAGTTACCCTTTCGTGAAACCTGGATTAAAGAGGTTATTGAAAGGTTTGGTAGACAATAGCCAATTCTTGTGCTAGCAGGAAAAGAAATAGATTAATAAGCAGTTTCTAACTGCTGATATTTATACATAGTGAATAAATGGTAAATGGAGAAAAGTTGGGAGGGCGCCTATGGTTTGGCGAGGCCTCGTTGCAAAATAGATAAATTTAAAGATTAACCTAATTTGTTAGTAAAGAGGGGTTGAGGAAGAGGAAATAGGAACTTTGTAGAGAATGTTCTTGGCCTATTTTATTTATTTCGGACGAGCGCGACGCGGATGAGAAATCGAACGAGCACTGTTTCACTATAGTCTATTGACGTGGCTGAAAAGTTCACTATTGTAGCTCAGAAAGTTTATAACAAGGAAAGTTATTGAGATGGTGAACAATAACTAATTGCACTAGATTTGCGAGAGTCTATTGAGTTGAAAAACTTTTAGGTTATAGTTGAATGCAGCAGAAAAGTTCCAACGGAGGATGAAAAAATTAGGTGTTGATTAGCAGTTCATAAGGAAGATTCCTTAGTTTGAAAAAGTATTCCCATATGTGAGTGGAAAATACTAGATGGTTTAACTTATAGATGAATTGTTTGGCATGGAAAATTCCAGAACAATCATGACGGTTGAAATTGACAGAAAAAGTCCAGCGGTGGAACGAGCTAAGTTTTCTACAGAGAGTGGGCAATTTAACGATGTCCCACGTTGCGAGAAATTTCTCAGTTAAAGCATAAGAAATGCTGCTTCATATTAAGTTAGCTTAGATAGACAAAGCCCAACCTCGAAAATCCCGTGAAGATGGCTATTGCCCTCATTTAGATATATCACACTGTCTGTAAAATGATGGTTAAAAGCACGTAGCTATTTAAAATCAATTAAAATTAGTTGAAGAACGTTGAAGTAGTACTTAGCTCATTTTTTATGGACGGCGCTTCCTTGTTGACCGTTAGTCAGGAATTCACAACATGGCGAAGATTTGAATTATGTCTCTCAAGTAGAGGAGACGGGCCCTAGTTAGGCTCCAACTGAAAGTCGAGACGACTGTAGCACAAGTGAGGCCAGCTCAACGACGCGCGGAGAGGCCAGGGAAGGGAAAAGAGTGGGGGTAGGAGACTAAAGGAATACACATAAGAATAACCAACATTGTAACAATAAATTCATTTGATGAAATGGTCTTCAAAGAGTTGATAGCAGGCGCCACTAGCGAAGCCTGGTGGATGAAAAAGTAGACGAAGTCCTCTTGATCACGGAGATGATAGCTGGCGATAGCGACGAGATCTGGTGGCCAGATTTGTAAGGAAGTCCTCTTGTACAGGGAAAAATTGAGAAACCTCCGAGATTCGCTGCTTGATGACGCTAGGTGGGTCATGGAAGATATATATCTAGAACAAACTCACAGGTAGCATCAGCAAAGTACACCAACTAGGAGAAACCAGGAGATCACTGTTGATGTTTGCGAAAAAGGGAAGGGATGAACTAAAGCAAATAGAAGCAAAAGCTTACTCTGTCTTACCGTGTATTCCAAAGAATACACCAACCCTAGCAATGATTCAGTTATAGGCTATCTAAAGAATTACACCTGTTGATATTATTATATTATGATGGCAATCCTTGTTGCCGATTATCAATTTCTTTTCTTTGTAAATGGTGTGGTCGTTTTAATAATGTTGATTCATGAGCAAAAGTGAAAACAAATGTGTATTTCTGTCATTTTTAATGAAATATAATTATTTTGTTCGGTACTGGTATGAACTGTGACGTGCAGTCACCTGGAAGACTACTCTCATTAAAAATTTCAACATTCTCCCTCTGCCCTGTATATATATCTTTGAAAGTATTATGTTTTGTAAAAAGAATTTAATGATTAAGGATGTTTTTATTAAAACAAACAATGATGTTCATAGGCATAACACAAGACAAAATCATAACATTCATATTTCACACACACAAGCATATATCAAAAAGGGACTTATCACACAGGAGTTAAATTATACAATAATGTACCCCAGTATATAAAACTTGCCCCAAAAATAAAAACCTTTGATAGAATGTTGAAAGCTTATCTGCAGTGCCATTGTTTTTACTCTGTAGTTGAATATCTTAGTGTATAGAAACGATGAAATCTATAATTATATTTTACTTTTCTCTTTTAATTGTAATACTTAGCTGTAAGTTGTTGTATTTATAGAATTAAGTTTTCATATTATGATAATAGAATAAGGTGTAAATATTTGTCCAATAAGATTGTATCTTTTAAGATCTGTTATTATAATAAGTTATAAATAGTTATAGTATTACTGTATATACCTATTAATTACTTACTTACTTACTTAATTCCTGTCGCTCCTTCCGGACCATAGGGCCTTGGCGAAATTTCTCCACGCAGTACGGTTCCTGGCCATTCTCTTCACTTGACTCCAGTTCTTGTCCACCTCTGCAATTTAATTTTCGATCGTCCTCTTCCAGGTCTTCTTAGGTCGACCTCGCTTCCTGGCACCTTGAGGATTCCAGTCTAGCGCCGCCCTCTCAATAGCTCCGTCCAGCTTCCTTAGTGTGTGACCAATCCAGCGCCATTTCCTCTCCTTGATCTGGATGTTAATCGGTTGTTGATTGGTGATGAACCAAAGACCTTCATTTGAGATTATGTCCGGCCAACTCACATTCATGATGCGACGCAGACATCTGTTAATGAACACCTGTAGCTGGTTGTTGATCAGTTTTGTGACTTTCCATGTTTCACAGCCGTAGAGAAGAATCGACTTTTCGTTGCTATTGAAAAGGCGGAGGTTGGTCTTCCTGGAAATGTTTCTATTTCTCCAGATGGGGTAGAGCTGGACAAAGGCACTATTTGCCTTTCTGATACGGCTTAGAACATCTTCCTCTGCTCCCCCATCATTTGTGACTATACTTCCAAGGTAGAGGAAGGACTCAACTCGCTCAATGTCCTTTCCGTTGACTGCCAAACTAGTCGTGATGTCAGAATTTATCCTCATCCCTTTGGTCTTGTTGGTGTTGATCATCAGTCCTGCACGTTCTGCTTCTCTCTGCAACCTCCCCAGCTTATCTTCTATGTCTCGGTACCGTTCTGCCATAAGACAAATGTCGTCTGCGAAATCCAGATCTTCAAGCCTGTCATTTATACCCCATTGAATACCCCTCTTCCGTCTTCCCATTACCTTCTTCATCACACTATCCAGGACCAACAGGAACAGAGTTGGGGAAAGGACACACCCCTGTCTCACTCCGGAACTGACCTTTATCTTTTCTGTTAATTTGCCTTCGTGAAGAACCTGGCACTCATACCCTTCGTACATCTCTTCCATGATTCTGATGATCTTTGTTGGAATTTTATATTCCTCGAGGGTCTTCCACATGATTCTTTGATTTACGGAGTCAAAGGCTTTCTCGAAGTCAACCAATGTGAGGTAAAGGGTATTCCGCCACTCCACATTCTGCTCCAGGATGATTCGGAGGGTGTTGATGAGATCCACACAGCTGCGATGTTGTCGAAATCCTGCCTGTTCCTTCCGAAGCCTTTTTTCAACGCAGTCTTTTATACGATTCAGGATGACTCTCGCCAGCACTTTGCTTGGAATGGGCAGCAAGGTGATACCCCTCCAGTTGTTACAGTTTGTGGTGTCCCCTTTCTTCGGCAACTTGACTATCAACCCCTTCTTCCAGTCGGTTGGTATTTTCTCCTCCTTCCAGATCTTCTCCAACAGCGGGTGCAGCAGGTCGATCGTAATATCCAGGTCTGCTTTCAGTACTTCCACTGGGATATTATCCAGACCTGGTGCCTTCCCGCATTTCATCTGCTTCAACGCTGTCCGTATTTCGCCCCGAGTTGGGGAGTCGAGGCTGATGCTTGGGTCCCTTTCTGCTTCCTCTTCATCTTCTCCTCGCTGCTTACTTTCTGGTCCTCTGTCTCTATTAAGAACCTCCGCAAAGTGTTCTCTCCATCTTGTCAGCTGCTGTTCACACGTCGTGAGGATCTCGCCCGTCTTGCTCTTCACAGGCCTAGTTTTATTAAAACCTTTCTTCGAAAGCATCTTTGTAATGCCATAGAGCTCCTTAACGTCCCCCCTTCTTGCCGCTTCTTCTGCTTTCTCCGCCTGCTCATCAATCCACCTCCTATGATCCTTCCGTACACTCCTCTTTACCTCCCTGTTTGCTGTTGAATACTTTGCTTGTGTGAGAGCCTTCTGCTGCCTAGTCTTTCAGGTGTTGAGCTTGGCCTTAATCTCCTTCCTATAATTTATCTTGTCCCAGGTCTGATCGGATATCCATTCTTTCCGCAGGTAGTTCTTGTACCCGAGCTGAATCTCACTGGTTTCCACGAAGATATTCTTTGCCTCGCTCCACACAGTCTCCACGTCCTTCTCTGTCTCGGAGTCCAACACCTGGAATTTATTTCTGAGCTCCAGTTTAAATTGGTCCAATCTCTGCTGGTTCTTAAGCTTGCCCACATCAAACTTGTTGTGCCGAGTGATAAACTTTCAGCGGACTGCGACGATCTTCGGGCGGAAGTTGGCAACCACAAGATGATGGTCACTACCAACGTCCGCTCCTCTCTTGTTCCTAACATCTTCCAAGCTTCTTCTGAACCTCCTGCTCACCGCGATGTGATCAATTTGATTTTCTGTGACTTGATCAGGAGACACCCAGGTGACCTTGTGGCACCGCCTATGGGGAAATACCGTGCCACCCATCACCAAATCCTGACTGGCGCAATATTCCGTAAATTTCTCCCCATTGTCATTCATCTCACCAAGGCCATGTTTACCCATGATCTGCTCCAGCCCCTCATTGTTTGAGCCCACCTTCGCATTGAAGTCTCCCATAACAATGAGAATGTCCTTCTTACTTGTTTGTCTTGTGACAACTCGCAGCATTTGGTAGAATTCTTCCTTCTTCTCTGGCTCCGACTGTTCTGTAGGCGCATAGCATTGGATGATGATCAAATTCCTGATCTTTGTCTTGAACCTAGCAAACATGAGCCTACTAGAAATTGGCTTCCACTCTATAAGGCTTCTCTTTGCATTTCTGTTGAGCAGCAACCCCACTCCATCCCTGTGTTCTTCATCATCGCCCCCAGAATATAGAAATGTAATTCCATCTGTTGTCTGTATTTCACCAAATCCTGGCCACCTCACTTCACTCAATCCTAGGATATCCATCCCATAGTTCTTCATCTCCCGTTGTAACGTGTTTTTCGAGGGGTTTTCATGCCACTGGCATAAGTCAGTAGGAAGCCATTCTATATTTATTTACGCGGCAAATTGTTCAGCCAAGAGAATTTTTCATGTTAATTTATTATTATTATTAATTTATTATAATTATTATTAAGGTATTTTTCGGAGCATTTTATAAAATTATAAGCATACAGATAGGTTTTCTATGTCTTAGAAAACACTATCAAGCAAATTATTACGAACGACATTATCATAGAAAATTATGTGATTGCGGAATTTTACGGAGTTTCGTCAGTTAGGGTATATTGAGAGACATGACTCACTGGGATTCAGATACAGGCTTATGCTTGTCAAGTAGTATGACGCAAGGCTGGGTCGCATCGTCAAGAAAAGGCGGATGTATGGAACGGCAATCGACTTCACCCTCCCGCCGAGTGTGTATTGAGCCTAAGGAGGGGAGTATAGCGGGGTGCTCAGCCAATCAGTGGAGACCACGTAAGTTGGAAGTCGGGACTGGAGTGGGAGACCG
Source organism: Meconema thalassinum (assembly GCA_946902985.2). NCBI lineage: Eukaryota > Metazoa > Arthropoda > Insecta > Orthoptera > Tettigoniidae > Meconema > Meconema thalassinum. Next base: position 258,151,263 of record OX336395.1, on the reverse strand, counting down.
TCGAGTGCATATATCGTTTGGCGCGCCGTGGAGCGAGGACAATCTGTGTAGAACTTGCCGAGTATGGTTGCACGCGTGAGTCGCTCCGATGTTCCGTGGAGTGGAGGACTATCTTAGTGAAACTTAACCGTTGTGGTTGTACGTGTTGGTTCCGAGGTTCGGACCATAAATTTTCAAATCTACCAGTATATCATCAAACATAGACGAAGATGACGACTTCCAGGAGACTGAGGGAAGCTAACAGCATCATCCAGTACGAGGGAAAGGCTTCGGCCATTTCCAGTGGTAAGCGTGAATGACACAGAAGTACGCAATCTCTCGTTTCTCTTTGATTTAAATTCAGTATTTCAGTAACTTCGTAGCTCGGGAATAAGAGTAAAATCAATAATTTATCAGACTCCGTTCTCACATAATTCTCTATCGGTAATAGTAAAATCGCAACGCTCCAATATATATATTTTAAACTTATTATTATTAATTTTGCAATACTTGTTATATATAATAAATTCATTTATTTTAACCATGCAATCTTTGCTTTCAGTATGTAGCATTAGATATAGACCAATTCCTTCTCCTGATACAATTGTTGTTGGGTTAATGATCAAATCATACCACGATCTGAGTGAATAGAGTCTTGAAGGTGTTCTGCCCGAGCTAGACTTTGTTAAATACAAATTTATATTTCAACATTGCGTTGAGGTCTTGGCGCCCATTAAAACAACATAGCTTAGGCAAAGGTCAACAATCACATTTATCACCCAACAGTAAGGACCAGGCAAAACGTTTCATTTGTGCGCTCAACGTGGAGCAAAGCAAAAACGTTTCATTTGTCTCCGACAATTTGGGGCTGAAAACCTAATAACATTTGTGGAAGGAGAAGGGTATATATTTCTGTGCCTGTATTTTGGGGTTTTTCATTTATCGGTGTAAATCATTATGGGTGATGAGAAAGAAAAACAGATGAGGTTACGTAGTGGTCATCGACTGGAGAATGATGATACGAGCAGTATGTCGAGTGATGGTAGTACCGGGGTAGCGGAGGTAAATCCCGATACTGAAACAGGGAGTGTAGGCGGCCAACCAGAATTAAAAACTTTACTTCTCGAGTTTATGTATCAGAACAAAGTTAGTAGTGATGCTTTAAATGCTAAACTGGAACAAAATAATGCGAAACTCGAACAAAATAGTAGGGAAAATAAAGAGAGTAATAGGGAATTGAGCGATAGTTTAAATGCTAAACTTGAACAAAACAGTAGGGAAAATAAAGAAAGTACAGATGCCTTAAACGCCAAATTAGAACAAAATAGTAGGGAAAATAGAGAGAGTAATGAAACTTTAAATGCTAAATTAGAACAAAACAGTAGGGAAATTAGTGATAAATTCGAACTGATTAGAGGTGAGATTAAGGGGGTGATGGAAGAGAAGGCTAAAGAGATTATTGCAGATGTAGAAAGAAAATTAGGAAAAGTACAGGAGGAGTTAGAAATTAGAATCAGTACACAGGCTGAAAATTTAAAAGAACTAGTGCAACTGGAAACACAGAAGGTCAAAAAGCAATTGGGGGGAGAAATTGACAAAATTCAGGTAGCAACTAAAGAGGTTAAAGGACAGCTGGGGGGAAGAATTGAGAAATTCCACTCGCAAATAGTTGCAGAAGTAAATGATTTAAGAGAGAGTAATAGAGAGAGCATTAGCAAGATTGAGGAGAAACAAGCAAAGCTATATGATAAAGTAGAAGAATCAGAAGGAAACATTAAATTAACAGTAAACAGTATTGAGAGGAAGGCTGAGGAGAAAATCGCAGAATTAGAATTAAAATTAAAAGCTAGGATCAGGCAAGAAAATAGTCAGAATAGGCCAGTTTTTGTGAATAGCACACACAGGGAGGTAGAACTGGGTAAGTTCAGCAATCGACAGGGGTGCCCAATGGAGTTCATGAATACTATAGAAAATAAATTCGGGGAGAGGTTGGAAAATGGTAGTATTGAGTGGTGCCAGGTAGTTGAAATTTTAGAACAAGTGTTTGTGGGGGAAACGAGGAATTGGTTTGCTGTCTACAGAGACAAGTTTACTGATATTAATGATTTTAAAATGAAATTCTGTGAAAAGTTCTGGAATGAGGTTATTCAGTCGCAGCATCGTGAGGGAGTAGTGTGTGGTAAATATAACCCTAAAGGAAGCTCCACCATGACCGAATACTTTTTAGGGCAGGTAATAGTGTGTAAATTTCTGGATGGCTTGAAGGAGGAAAGTGATGTGGAGAGGTTGCTACTTAGGCACTTTCCCTATAGGATCAAGGAGGCTGCTTGTATCCAGAATTTAAAGACAATATCACAAGTAAAAAATTTGTTAAGCACATTTGATGCACTAGGGAGAGGGGGTTATGAGGACAATTTCAATAGGAACCAGGGTAATAATAATAATAGGCCTAATGAAGCCAGGCATCAGGAAGTTCAAGGGAACGGTGGCGAAGGGGCCAACGCTCAAAATAGAAATAATAATAATAATAATAATCAGCTAAATCAGAACAGAGGAAATGGCTATGGTAATCAGTATCTAGGGAGGAACAAAGATTTTAGGGGAAATCAAGGGAGAAATAATGATTTCAGGGGAAATCAAGGGAGAAATAATGATTTCAGGGGAAATCAAGGGAGAAATTATAATGACAATAATTACAACCAGAATAGGGGTCAAGGAAGAGGACAGCCTAGTGGTAGTAATATACAGCCAAACAATGACAACACAGCCCAGAACAACCAGACCAGTGCAGTAGTTAGTAGTACTACAGCCAGCTGTAGCGGTTCTTTAAACGCGAACCAGGCTGCGAAGTAAGGTCAGAATCTCAGTCTGTAGCATGCCCTGTCTATACAATTATACAGGAACCCTATGACCTAAATGTAAGAAATGAATTATTACGTGAACTAAATGATGAAGGTATTATTCAGGAATTGGTTAGTAAGAATCCCATAGTTAAATTTAACGTGTCCGAGGCGTACACAGATGTTTTAATTGATAGTGGTTGTATGAAGAGTTGCATAAGTAGTGCATTTTATGATGAAATGAAAGGAACTGGAGTAAATTTTGAGGAGATGCCAATCAAAAGCACTTTTGTTATCACAGCTGTTGGGAAGAGGTCTAAAGTCATTTCTAAGCAAGTTTTAGTAGACATTAAAATTAATAATCATATAGAAAAGCAGATATGTCTTGTAATTCCAAATTTAGTATTCACTGTTATCTTGGGTTCAGAGTGGCTAAGTAGAGTGTCTGGTAACTTATGTTATGATGTAGGGAGTTTGAAATTTAAATGGGGTGATTCTGAAGTAGAAGTAGCGTTCAATGACCATATTCAGAGAAGTAGTATTGTAGGTGTAATTTGTACTTTAAATGAGATATCGCCAGCCGTAGAGTGGGGTTCTCCATGTTTTGTGGGCAGTGTGATTACGAACGGTAGTCTAAAGGACTCGTTACGTGATGCTGCATTTCAGGGAAATATAGAGGATGAACAGTGTGTTCGGCTCTATGATGTGTTATTGTGTAATAGGAGAGTTTTTGAGGATCGCATTGGTATGGCCAATTGATATACACATTCTTTGAACGTTATTGATAGGTCAGTATTCACAGGACATAGATATCCTGTACCTTTCGCTTATCAGAGTGCAGTTGAGGCACAAATTAACCAGATGCTTGAAGATGGGATTATTGAGCACTCTAACAGTCCGTATGTTAATTCTTTGATCACGGTACCCAAGACCGACGGCAAAGTTCGTATTTGTTTAGACGCTCGTTTGGTTAACAGTAGAATTAGTTCAGATCAGCTGAAATCTATGTCAATAGAGGAATTAATGCAAACATTTGAGGGGAAGAAGTATTTCAGTTGTGTAGATTTGAGTTCCAGTTTTTGGCAAGTGCCACTTATGTACGAAGATAGACCATTTACAGCTTTTAGTCATAAATATAACCTTTATCAGTTTTGCAGGGTACCTTATGGGTTAAAGAGTAGTTCAGCAGCTTTAATTAGGGCTTTAAACATCGCATTAGGGGATGACACAGGAGAGTTTGTAACCATTTACATTGGTGATATGGTAATTAGTTCACGCAGTTTTGAGGAGCATCTACGTCATTAAGATATAGTTTTTCAGAAGTTAGATCAGGCAGGGTTCACTTTGAAGCTGTCTTAGTCGTCATTCTGTCAGTCAGAAGTGACATTTTTAGGTCATAGAGTGTCGAGTAGAGGTGTGACATCATAGGAAAATAGGGTTAGCATGTGTGGACAGTAGCAACAGGGCATCGTTACATACACTGAGAAATAGGTGGGTAGAGCAACGTGAGGACGTTCATTTAAGGGAGCCACTAGCAAGGTTGGAAGCAGGTGACACAGAAACATTTACAGTATAGTTTCCAAACGTATTGGCAAAACAGCATATGTGCTGGAGAATAGTGAGGGAAACAGATTATACGGGACGTATAATATACATAGTCTCCGAAAGTATGTGTCATAAAGTGAGGATGTTTAGCTGGCGAGCCAGCCTATCAAATGAGTAAGTGTGGTATTTGGTGCGGGGGAGGAGATGGTCTTCCAGGCAGGCGTATCAGAAGTCACACAGGGGGGTAGTATGTAAGTAAATGAGAGTTTTTAAGGTACAGGGAAATATGACGGGATTGTCGGATGCTCTTGAGCTCTAAAATGTCTCGATACACCAAGGCCAGAATTTGGTAGCGCTGGTGAATTCCCATTTGTCTCCAAGAGATGGGTGAGCGCTTGGACAGGGTATTTTTGCTTAAGGCGTCCACGAGATAAAAGATGGGCCATCAGAAGGCGAGACAGTCCTTCATGAAACTCATACATAACAGCACACGTGATTTCTGTTTACGGCCTCGCCATGTAAGATTTGTAAGTGAGTAATTTAAGGTAATTTGTACAATGGTATTATTTGTGTGAGGAGAACTGGTCTGTGTTGAGAACTAGTATTAAGTAGAATATGGTCTACGGGAACTTAAGATTACGGCACAGAAATATTTGGTGTTATGTGTATTGCGCATTTACTGTTTTTTTTTTTTTTTTTCAGAAGTAAATATTCATATCATCTGTTTTAAAGAGAGATTAAGTATTATGGTCACAATGCGCTGCCACAATAGTGTGATCATGTGCTCAGTGATAAGTGGGATTAATTTCACAATAAGGAAGGAACCTCCAGTGATATTAGGAAGTTCTAGGGAGATATACGGTACATATATCAGAACACCTTGATGCGTGTGATGTGACATCTCATATACATAGTGCTCACACAGTAATTATGTCTATTTTTCCAACATAGAGAAATTTGAGAGGCGGAAATATCCGTGGAACACTATTCTAGTGTTTTATTAATCTCATGTAATTTATTTCAGGATTAGGGCATAACCCATCTCTTTTGGGTACATTCGTGTTGACCGACTGAAAAGCACTAAACTCTTGTTTACTAAGGCAACACTGAAAATATGGCTTCAAACACCACAATATGGCTTCAAACACCACAACAAAAAACATTGGACTGGTTGCAAAGTGCAATCCATAGTGACAACAAACTTTGACGCAAAGTGCGTGAAGAAAAATTATGAGTGTATATATCTGTAATTTAGGGTGATTTCATTTATGTAATATGTATTTTGGATGGGGATTATTAACGTGTCTGGGATAATCGGATAATGGACCGTCGTCACGGTAAATCATCCGATGATCCGAGGCGAATATGTAACGTGTTTTTCGAGGGGTTTTCATGCCACTGGCATAAGTCAGTAGGAAGCCATTTTATATTTATTTACGCGGCAAATTGTTCAGCCAAGAGAATTTTTCATGTTAATTTATTATTATTATTAATTTATTATAATTATTATTAAGGTATTTTTCGGAGCATTTTATAAAATTATAAGCATACAGATAGGTTTTCTATGTCTTAGAAAACACTATCAAGCAAATTATTACGAACGATATTATCATAGAAAATTATGTGATTGCGGAATTTTATGGAGTTTCGTCAGTTAGGGTATATTGAGAGACATGCCTCACTGGGATTCAGATACAGGCTTATGCTTGTCAAGTAGTACGACGCAAGGCTGGGTCGCATCGTCAAGAAAAGGCGGATGTATGGAACGGCAATCGACTTCACCCTCCCGCCGAGTGTGTATTGAGCCTAAGGAGGGGAGTATAGCGGGGTGCTCAGCCAATTAGTGGAGACCACGTAAGTTGGAAGTCGGGACTGGAGTGGGAGACCGTCGAGTGCATATATCGTTTGGAGCGCCGTGGAGCGGGGACAATCTGTGTAGAACTTGCCGAGTATGGTTGCACGCGTGAGTCGCTCCGATGTTCCGTGGAGTGGAGGACTATCTTAGTGAAACATAACCGTTGTGGTTGTACGTGTTGGTTCCGAGGTTTGGACCATAAATCTTCAAATCTACCAGTATATCACCAAACATCGACGAAGACGACGACGTCCAGGAGACTGTGGGAAGCTCACAGCATCATCCAGTACGAGGGAAAGGCTTCGGCCATTCCAGTGGTAAGCGCGAATGACACAGAAGTACGCAATCTCTCGTTTCTCTTTGTTTTAAATTCAGTATTTCAGTAACTTCATAGCTTGGGATAAGAGTAAAATCAATAATTTATCAGACTCCGTTCTCACGTAATTCTCTATCGGTAATAGTAAAATCGCAACGCTCCAATATATATATTTTAAACTTATTATTATTAATTTTGCAATACTTGTTATATATAATAAATTCATTTCTTTTAACCATGAAATCTTTGCTTTCAGTAGGTAGCATTTGATATAGACCAATTCCTTCTCCTAACACAATTGTTGTTGGGTTAATGATCAAATCATACCACGATCTGAGTGAATAGAGTCTTGAAGGTGTTCAGGGGGGTTCTGCCCCCCCCCCACCACTACTCCCAATGCGAGCCGATAACTCCCGAACCCGTGGTCGGAGATTCACGAATGAGGAGTCGTTGGACTTGGGATGACGGGGGCTTTGCTATGGACTACTCGTAATATTTTAGAATTTTTTTTGTTTTCGAAAATAGGCGATAGTTTGAAAACCAAACATGATAGAACGTTGTGCTATGGCCCAAACGAATGGTCTTTATGACCTTTATTTTTTGTAATAAAACTTTTTTATTTTTGTTTTTTTGAAAAACTCGAATTTTGAAAATCCTATATTTTGGAAACTAGGAATTATACAAAAAAGCTTGTTTGACGTAAATGAAAGGTCCCTATGCCCCCTAGCCCCAAAATAAATTTCAAGTATCTAGAGCATAATTTTGTGTTTTGTTAGTTGGTAGTAGTGTGGTAACAGGGGAGCTGTCTCACTTAGCAAGTGGTGAGCCCATGCGACCTTGGAATGAAAGGAGCCATGCTAGGAGGGCGTGCTTGGATTCGTTTTTTTCGTCTCGTTGCGCTCTTTACGGAAATGTAGGTGTCGAAAAGGTGAAATGCTGGAAACACGGTTCTTTTGGGGGGGGGGGGGGGGACGTGATTTTAAACTTTTTGCTATATCTCGCGAACCAATTATCCTAGAGACGTGTACGACAGGTCCAAGGACTCGGGCGGACGTTCTCGTTCCTATGGACCACTCGTTATATTTTTTAAGAAATTTTGGAAACTCGATCTTGGGGTAAACACGTGTTTTTTGTGATTTTTGCCGATATTTCACGAACCAATAACGCTAGAGACGTGTACGAGGTGTCCTAGGACTCGGGCTAACGCCCCCTTTCGAGTGTGGTAGATATTTTTTCCAAAAAATAATTGACAAAGGGCCTAACGCCATACATGTTGAAAAAACATTTTCTTTTCTTTACCTGTTTATAATGTTTATGAAGCGTGGTGGTTGAGAGAGACGATACTGCTGCGTGTGTGTGTGTTTCAACGAACCTGTCGCTAACCACAAGGACCATGCTTAATAGAACAATCGCTATTTCGGCGGGTCGGTGTATGAAAGAGCGAGCGTGCGTTTTTCTGATATTTTACCTTTAACGTGTAAACGGTGATGAGAACTTGGTTCTATGTTGGTCGAAGCGAGTACAGAAAACAAACTTGCAGACGAGCAGGAGGTGAATGTCATTTGAGCTTATTGGAAGGCGTTGATTTGACTTGACAATAGGTGCAATGGAAAAAAAATGACAATGACGCTTGAAGGTGAAATAATCTGACCATCGAGGTGGCAGGGAAGAGCGAAAGGCATGTGAACATGTGTGAAACCACATGTACGCTAAACAAGTCACACCATGTCTTGCTTCGTCCGTGACAAAATGCAAGTCCAGGTGAAATTTGATCTGGCACAGGTGTTCGCCTGGGACGTTATCTGTCCACATGCGCGATAACTGTTAACAAGTTACATCCTGTTTTGCTTCGTACGTGACAAAATGCAAGTTGACGTGAAATTTGATCTGCCACAGGTGTTCACCTTGGACGTTAGCTGTCCACGTGCCTGATAACAGAATGTTCAAAGCGTGGGAATCGCTGAATCAGTAAAAAGTATGATGCAACTTGTGGGAATAATGTCACAACCAGTAGATATGCAAGAGCTGCAAACAGCAGTGGTGGGAGGTGGAGGGGGGAGAGGGGGAGGGGTAATGTATGAGAGAACACAGGAGGAAAGGGAAAGACAAACATGTATGAACATGCATGAAGCGCGGAGCGCTGTACACATAGAGCTATAGGTGGTGTACAACATGTGTGAATAAATAAATTAAAAATTGCACAGGTTCACACAACATGTAATTTATTGATCCAAGAATTAAACGTAGAGTTAAACCCTAACCATTTGATATTGAGTTTATTTCCTTTTTTGTTTCAACACTTTTTTCCTCAATATAATACTGAGGAAATGCTGTTTTCTGAAGTTCATGGAGATAAAATCTACCTTTTACGGGTTGACGGTTGAGGTCCTCAAGTAAATAGGTGACTGGAGTGTCCAAGTTGACTTGACAAATTCGAAATAGTTCAGTCCCCCACTGAGGCGTGTAGCCCTTATTGAAGGCAAACTTAAATTTGCTCACACGAACAAAATCCCCAATGTTCAGTCGGTGACGTTCAGGATCGGCTGTTTATATGGGGTTAAACAGTTTATTCAATCGCTGAATGTTTTTAGTCACGAGGCGTGATTGGTCCCAATCGTTCTATGTTTGGTGTCATTGTAACGTGATACTAGCTCTGGTAACATGTCCAACCAGCGATACGTGCCCTGAGCGGTAAACGCTTTCCACTTATGGGTTTTCAATGTTCGGTTGAACCGCTCGACCACACTGGCTTTGAGATTGCTGTACGTGGTGTAATGGTGAATATCCTTAGATTTGAGAAAACTTGAGAAATCCTTGTTGAAAAATTCTTTCCCCTGGTCAGTTTGTAGCAGGTGAGGTTGACGTTTGGAGTGTTGAATAATATGTTGAAAGGCCTTGGTAACTAGTGGACCAGACTTGCGACGCACAGGTTCAACAAAGGCCATTTTGGAATAGACATTTATTTTACAATAGGTAGCGCACGAGTAGTTTCTACAAATGAGTTACGGCGCACGAGTCGATTCAACAAAGTTCCGTTTGCGTTCATATACCATTCATTCGATTGCGATTGAACTTCAATTGTTTGGTTTTCAAATGCAGTGGTAGATAGTCGTTATTTTGTAAAACATTCTTACTTGCAGTAGTAATAAGACTCTATGGTTCCGCTAACACATAGATAGACTGTATTATTGCCATGGTCAAGCACTCACATTAAGATCATTTACAAAATCATAAAATGAAAAATAAAAAATCTTGTTTTGGAAATATCGTTTTTCAACTTACAGAAAATAAATATATAAAAAAATTTGTAAACAGCAAAATGTAAAATCCATGGTCAAGCACCCACATTAAGATCATTTTCAAAATCATAAAATGAAAAATAAAAAATCTTGTTTTGGAAATATCGATTTTTTTCAACATACACAAAATAAATATATGAAAAATTTGTAAACAGCAAAATGGAAAATCCATGTTTCCATATAGACAAAATTTAAAAACCTTAAACGGACATTTAAGAAAATATATGCAAATGGGAAATTGACAAATGTGTAAATATGAAAATGGAAAAATCCATGTTTCCATATCATGAAATTGAAAAACACCAAACTGTCATTTAAAAAAATGCAAATGGAAAATTGACAAATTGCAATGTGTGAAATATGAAATTGAACAAATGGCTATCATTATTTAAAAAAAAGAAAAGAACATGATGCTCTATGGTTGAGGTGTGAATCAAACCCACTCTACTTATTTGGACCCCCCGAGACTGAGTAGACTAGTTTTAGTTGTCATACCACGTTTAAAAGTTTGTGTTAAATCGAGGAATTGAACCCAAGAGCTTGTAGGGGAGTTCCAAGGTTATAATATGTTGAACAGATAGCCTTGAATGTAGGGTGTGGTAGCTATAAAGAGATGAGACGTTTCGCTCGGAGCAGGGAGGCATGGAGATCTGCATTAAACCAGTCAAAAGACTGACGACTCAAACAACAACATGTAGAGCTCACCAAAATAATGTTGTGTAACGGTAAATGTTAGTCAACGAACAGTAATGCATTACTAAAACCCATGACACGATACATAAGAGCTTTTCTAAAATTAATTTAAAATGCCTTTAACCCTATATTAAACACCCAGTTCACAAGACTCATAACTGCAATGTTATGGTCAAACAAAACAAAATCTATATTTCAAAACAAACAAGTGGTTTAGTCAATGTATACTGGAAAAAGTTTTATAAACACTCAAGTCCACAAAAATAATTAAATTAGTAACAGTTAGGTTGACCGAGTGGTTATGGTGTTTGAATTAAGTTCAAATTTTCTGTACAAGAAAGCAAGGGTTCGAATCCCTTACCTGATATAACTATTGCCTCAACATGGCTTGACCACACTGTATTATTGTGTACTCGGTACACAAACCATAAATAGAGTGTATTGTTTAAGGTCACTCTCTTTGCGAACATAGTCAGAGACTGTTGATGGTTAACAATTGCATTAATAGTGGGACATAGGGATAGCAATTAAGAAAAACAGACAATACCCATACACTTTTTTTATTTATTTATTTAATGTAAGTACTTGTACAATAGTTATATACAAACTACAACTCTCTTTTGTCTATTACTATCTATTCCTTTTCGATCCACTTGCATATCAAGGGCAGATGACTTTGTAGTTTAGCCCCTTCAAACAACAACAACACTACTTCTTGCATAGTCTGTGATGTTGATGACTCTTGAGGCGTGGAAGATGGATACAACATAACTTTTACAACAGGGGTTAAACGTTGCTCAACAAACAATGCACTATTTTGAGTAGCAACATCTTCCTCTTGTACTAACTTTTTAGCATTCTGATGATTTTTTGTCAACACCATCATTGTTTTGTCTGGAGCACTACATTGATGATCACTCACACTTAAAACCACACCATTTCTACTTTTCATATTGCCTCGACATCTTGTTGACTTCTGTTTTGAGCATCGCCAGAATATTATTCCTTTTACATTTTGTCGTCTATAGTTATAAGAGTAGCCTTTATAGAGTACACGTTGTTTACCTCGGTTAGTTGTAGTAAGTTCCATAGTAGTAACTAACCTGTTAGTATGATTTGCACACTACAAAGGTTATCTCTGTTCTGGTAATATAATTATTTAGCGTTGGCTTTTATATTTAATATGTACAGTTTAAAGTGATAGGAAAGTGGTAGAAACGTGGTAGCAAAGTGGTAGACCATTGGTAACATAGTGGTAGAAAAGTGGTAGAAAAGTGGCAGAAAAGTAGTAGAAAAGTGGTAGCAAAGTGGTAGAAAAGTGGTAGCAAACTAGAAAAGTGGTAGAAAAGTGGCAGAAAAGTAGTAGAAAAGTGGTAGCAAGGTGGTAGAAAAGTGGTAGCAAACTACAAAAGTGGTAGCAAAGTGGTAGCAAAGTGGTAGAAAATATTACATGTATTGTTAAGAAATAGTTTAAGCGGTTACATGGATTCATTACACTATAATTTTAGCATCACGAAGCTCATTTTCTATATCCAAAAGTTCTTCCTCATATTTAGTATGACCAGCCTGTTTACAGGTATGCAAGTACTGAAGCCGCTGGATTAGCTTACTGGGATTGTTCCAGTAAACAAATTTAACAAATGATATTTTTGTAATAGTGTAATGAATCCATGTAACCGCTTAAACTATTTCTTAACAATACATGTAATATTTTCTACCACTTTGCTACCACTTTGCTACCACTTTTCTAGTTTGCTACCACTTTTCTACCACTTTGCTAACACTTTTCTACTACTTTTCTGCCACTTTTCTACCACTTTTCTAGTTTGCTACCACTTTTCTACCACTTTGCTACCACTTTTCTACTACTTTTTTGCCACTTTTCTACCACTTTTCTATCACTTTGATACCACTTTTCTACCACTATGTTACCAATTGTCTACCACTTTGCTACCACGTTTCTACCACTTTTCTTACACTTTAAACTGTACATATTAAATATAAAAGCCAACGCTAAATAATTCTATTACCAGAACAGAGATAACCTTTGTAGTGTGCAAATCATACTAACAGGTTAGTTACTACTATGGAACTTACTACAACTAACCGAGGTAAACAACGTGTACTCTATAAAGGCTACTCTTATAACTATAGACGACAAAATGTAAAAGGAATAATATTCTGGCGATGCTCAAAACAGAAGTCAACAAGATGTCGAGGCAATATGAAAAGTAGAAATGGTGTGGTTTTAAGTGTGAGTGATCATCAATGTAGTGCTCCAGACAAAACAATGATGGTGTTGACAAAAAATCATCAGAATGCTAAAAAGTTAGTACAAGAGGAAGATGTTGCTACTCAAAATAGTGCATTGTTTGTTGAGCAACGTTTAACCCCTGTTGTAAAAGTTATGTTGTATCCATCTTCCACGCCTCAAGAGTCATCAACATCACAGACTATGCAAGAAGTAGTGTTGTTGTTGTTTGAAGGGGCTAAACTACAAAGTCATCTGCCCTTGATATGCAAGTGGATCGAAAAGGACTAGATAGTAATAGACAAAAGAGAGTTGTAGTTTGTATATAACTATTGTACAAGTACTTACATTAAATAAATAAATAAAAAAGTGTATGGGTATTGTCTGTTTTTCTTAATTGCTATCCCTATGTCCCACTATTAATGCAATTGTTAACCATCAACAGTCTCTGACTATGTTCGCAAAGAGAGTGACCTTAAACAATACACTCTATTTATGGTTTGTGTACCGAGTACACAATAATACAGTGTGGTCAAGCCATGTTGAGGCAATAGTTATATCAGGTAAGGGATTCGAACCCTTGCTTTCTTGTACAGAAAATTTGAACTTAATTCAAACACCATAACCACTCGGTCAACCTAACTGTTACTAATTTAATTATTTTTGTGGACTTGAGTGCTTATAAAACTTTTTCCAGTATACATTGACTAAACCACTTGTTTGTTTTGAAATATAGATTTTGTTTTGTTTGACCATAACATTGCAGTTATGAGTCTTGTGAACTGGGTGTTTAATATAGGGTTAAAGGCATTTTAAATTAATTTTAGAAAAGCTCTTAGGTATCGTGTCATGGGTTTTAGTAATGCATTACTGTTCGTTGACTAACATTTACCGTTACACAACATTATTTTGGTGAGCTCTACATGTTGTTGTTTGAGTCGTCAGTCTTTTGACTGGTTTAATGCAGATCTCCATGCCTCCCTGCTCCGAGCGAAACGTCTCATCTCTTTATAGCTACCACACCCTACATTCAAGGCTATCTGTTTAACATATTATAACCTTGGAACTCCCCTACAAGCTCTTGGGTTCAATTCCTCGATTTAACACAAACTTTTAAACGTGGTATGACAACTAAAACTAGTCCTCTCAGTCTCGGGTGGTCCAAATAAGTAGAGAGGGTTTGATTCACACCTCAACCATAGAGCATCATGTTCTTTTCTTTTTTTAAATAATGATAGCCATTTGTTCAATTTCATATTTCACACATTGCAATTTGTCAATTTTCCATTTGCATTTTTTTAAATGACAGTTTGATGTTTTTCAATTTCATGATATGGAAACATGGATTTTTCCATTTTCATATTTACACATTTGTCAATTTCCCATTTGCATATATTTTCTTAAATGTCCGTTTAAGGTTTTTAAATTTTGTCTATATGGAAACATGGATTTTCCATTTTGCTGTTTACAAATTTTTTATATATTTATTTTGTGTATGTTGAAAAAAATCGATATTTCCAAAACAAGATTTTTATTTTTCTTTTTATGATTTTGAAAATGATCTTAATGTGAGTGCTTGACCATGGATTTTCCATTTTGCTGTTTACAAATTTTTTATATATTTATTTTGTGTATGTTGAAATACGATATTTCCAAAACAAGTTTTTTTATTTTTCGTTTTATGATTTTGTAAATGATCTTAATGTGAGTGCTTGACCATGGCAATAATACAGTCTATCTATGTGTTAGCGGAACCATAGAGTCTTATTACTACTGCAAGTAAGAATGTTTTACAAAATAACGACTATCTACCACTGCATTTGAAAACCAAACAATTAAAGTTCAATCGCAATCGAATGAATGGTATATGAACGCAAACGGAACTTTGTTGAATCGACTCGTGCGCCGTAACTCATTTGTAGAAACTACTCGTGCGCTACCTATTGTAAAATAAATGTCTATTCCAAAATGGCCTTTGTTGAACCTGTGCGTCGCAAGTTGGTCCACTAGTTACCAAGGCCTTTCAACATATTATTCAACACTCCAAACGTCAACCTCACCTGCTACAAACTGACCAGGGGAAAGAATTTTTCAACAAGGATTTCTCCAGTTTTCTCAAATCTAAGGATATTCACCATTACACCACGTACAGCAATCTCAAAGCCAGTGTGGTCGAGCGGTTCAACCGAACATTGAAAACCCATATGTGGAAAGCGTTTACCGCTCAGGGCACGTATCGCTCGTTGGACATGTTACCAGAGCTAGTAGCACGTTACAATGACACCAAACATAGAACGATTGGGACCAAGCCACGCCTCGTGACTAAAAATATTCAGCGATTGAATAAACTGTTTATCCCCATATAAACAGCCGATCCTAAACGTCACCGACTGAACATTGGGGATTTTGTTCGTGTGAGCAAATTTAAGTTTGCCTTCAATAAGGGCTACACGCCTCTGTGGGGGACTGAACTATTTCGAATTCGTCAAGTCAACTTGGACACTCCAGTCACCTATTTACTCGAGGACCTCAACCGTCAACCCATAAAAGGTAGATTTTATCTCCATGAACTTCAGAAAACAGCATTTCCTCAGCATTATATTGTGGAAAAAAGTGTTGAAACAAAAAAGGAAAAAAACTCTATGTCAAATGGTTAGGGTTTAACTCTACGTTTAATTCTTGGATCAATAAATTACATGTTGTGTGAACCTGTGCAATTTTTAATTTATTTATTCACACATGTTGTACACCACCTATAGCTCTATGTGTACAGCGCTCCGCGCTTCATGCATGTTCATACATGTTTGTCTTTCCCTTTCCTCCTGTGTTCTCTCATACATTACCCCTCCCCCTCCCCCTCTCCACCTCCCACCACTGCTGTTTGCAGCTCTTGCCTATCTACTGGTTGTGACATTATTCCCACAAGTTGCATCATACTTTTTACTGATTCAGCGATTCCCACGCATTGAACATTCTGTTATCAGGCACGTGGACAGCTAACGTCCAAGATGAACACCTGTGGCAGATCAAATTTCACGTCAACTTGCATTTTGTCACGTACGAAGCAAAACAGGATGTAACTTGTTAACAGTTATCGCGCATGTGGACAGCTAACGTCCCAGGCGAACACCTGTGCCAGATCAAATTTCACCTGGACTTGCATTTTGTCACGGACGAAGCAAGACAGGGTGTGACTTGTTTAGCGTACATGTGGTTTCACACATGTTCACATGCCTTTCGCTCTTCCCTGCCACCTCGATGGTCAGATTATTTCACCTTCAAGCGTCATTGTCATTTTTTTTCCATTGCACCTATTGTCAAGTCAAATCAACGCCTTCCAATAAGCTCAAATGACATTCACCTCCTGCTCGTCTGCAAGTTTGTTTTCTGTACTCGCTTCGACCAACATAGAACCAAGTTCTCATCACCGTTTACACGTTAAAGGTAAAATATCAGAAAAACGCACGCTCGCTCTTTCATACACCGACCCGCCGAAATAGCGATTGTTCTATTAAGCATGGTCCTTGTGGTTAGCGACAGGTTCGTTGAAACACACACACACCCAGCAGTATCGTCTCTCTCAACCACCACGCTTCATAAACATTATAAACAGGTAAAGAAAAGAAAATGTTTTTTCAACATGTATGGCGTTAGGCCCTTTGTCAATTATTTTTTGGAAAAAATATCTACCACACTCGAAAGGGGGCGTTAGCCCGAGTCCTAGGACACCTCGTACACGTCTCTAGCGTTATTGGTTTGTGAAATATCGGCAAAAATCACAAAAAACACGTGTTTACCCCAAAATCGAGTTTCCAAATTTTTAAAAAAAGATAACGAGTGGTCCATAGCAAAGAGAACGTCAGCCCGAGTCCTTGGACCTGTCGTACACGTCTCTAGCATAATTGGTTCGCGAGATATAGCAAAAAGTTTAAAATCACGTTTCCCCCCCCCCCCCCCCCCCCAAAAAAAAACCGTGTTTCCAGCATTTCACCTTTTCGACACCTACATTTCCGTAAAGAGCGCAACGAGACGAAAAAAACGAATCCGAGCACGCCCTCATAGCATGGCTCCTTTCATTCCAATGTCGCAGGGGCTCACCACTTGCTAAGTGAGACAGCTCCCCTGTTACCACACTACTACCAACTAACAAAACACAAATTTTTGCTCTAGAGACTTGAAATTTATTTTGGGGCTAGGGGGCATAGGGACCTTTCATTTACGTCAAACAAACTTTTTTGTATAATTCCCAGTTTCCAAAATACTGTACAGGGTTTCTATAAATAACTCCGGGGTTTTAAAAATTCATATCTTAACAACTGTGGAAGATAGCAAAATGCAGTTAATTTCTCTGAAACGAGTAGCTCATCAAGTTTTACTCATACGAATTTTGAATGTATTCATCAACAGTTGGCAGTGCTGCGAAGCGTTGATCTTGAAACAACGTATTGGCAGTCAGTGCTGTCAGGATTGCCGCGCTATGGCGACGCCGCAACAAAAGGCTCAATGCGTTATTTGGCTAATAGAAACTAATTCTGTTGTTACGGTACAAAGAAACTTTCGACGTAATTATGGTGTTGACCCGCCTACGGATAAAACCATTCGCCAATGTTAAGTGCTTTCAAACAAACAGGAAGTGTTTTAAAACAAAAGTCGCCGGGTAGGCCGCGTGTGTCACAAGAGAATGTTGACAGAATCCAAGCTTCATGCCTTCAAAGCCCAAAGAAATCATTGACAAGACGCAGACTGGAGTTGGGTGCGTGAGGCACTTGACGCTCTACTCTGCAACAGATGGATTGGAGGGGAAACACCTATGCTATGGCCTCCAAGGAGCCCTGATATGACTCTGTTGGACTTTTTCTTCTGGGGGCATATCAAGAATCTTGTGTATGCGGAGTAAATTCATGATGTTGGCCATCTCAGGGAACGAATAATCAATTGTGTGGCATCCGTCCCCCCAGACATGCTGGCCAGGACATTGGAAGAGGTGGAATACCGTTACGATGTGTGCCGTGCCACTAACGGGGCTCATATTGAACTTTATTAAATTGTTAAAAAAAAACTTGAAAATGCAACCTTTCCGATCATGTATTAAACATTAATATAACTTTTTTACTTCATTACAATATTTTGTCTCAAAACCCCGGAGTTCTTTTATAGACAACCTGTATAGGATTTTCAAAATTCGAGTTTTTCAAAAAAAAACATAAAAAATAAAAAGTTTTATTACAAAAAATAAAGGTCATAAAGACCTTTCGTTTGGGCCATAGCACAACGTTCTATCATGTTTGGTTTTCAAACTATCGCCTATTTTCGAAAACAAAAAAATTTTTTTTCAAAAATATTACGGGTGGTCCATAGCAAAGCCCCCGTCATCCCAAGTCCAACGACACCTCATTCGTGAATCTCCGACCACGGGTTCGGGAGTTATCGGCTCGCATTGCTTTTGATCCAATTTTCTGGAGAGTTTTAAACCAATTGCAATCGGCCTGATTCTGTCATATAAGTTTGAGCAGTATGCTTCTACATGACTAGTATTTATTTGTGTGTGGCAAAGATTCATGTGATTAACGAGTTACCTGTCCTCATTTTTTCCCAAGGAATTAGCCTGCGTGGTTCCTACGAATAAAGTTAATAAACCCTATCGGTAGGCCTATTTTCTTTCTGCCCGAGCTAGACGTTGTTAAATACAAATTTAGATTTCAACATTGCGTTGAGGTCTTGGCGCCCATTAAAACAACATATCTTAGGCAAAGGTCAACAATCACATTTATCACCCAACAGTAAGGACCAGGCAAAACGTTTCATTTGTACGCTCAACGTGGAGCAAAGCAAAACGTTTCACCGTGTCACTTGTTTCAGTCTGGTTTTCTCCATCAAGGTCCTCACATTCCAGAAACCGATTTTCATAGTCCTCTTCATGCCAAAAGTCGTCATCAGGTTATCCGTCCGGTTTTGTAATTTCGCTTCAGTTTCCGTAATCAATTTATTTTAGAGGAGCGAGTGATTGACCCACTGCCTCCGAGTGCCTTGGAGGGGCTGCCACCTTAAGCCTGAGGCACCAGGCTGATTTTCTGTCAGGGTTTCTTCCCTTAGCCTTTGAAGGACCAACTCCAAACTACAAGGCAGCAGTTGTTTCACCAGAGCCCCGTTAGCCGTAATTTCTTCAGGGTTCCTGTAGGGCCTTCACAGCTACCGTAGCGGTCTTGAGGCACACAAAGTCCCCACTGTACTTCACCCCTACAGGCAATCCCCTACTTCATTACGTTGCCCATCTCCCACGACGAGGACGAGGGGTTGGATTTGTGGGAGACCTATTAGTACTTTTATTTTATAGATGTAAATTCTGACGTGTCCTATATCAAAAATATATTGTATACATATATTTGATCAAATGGAATTAATAAAACTATCTATCTATCTATCTATCTGGAACGCCATCAGCAATTGACTAAAATGCTTTTGATCCAATTTTCTGGAGAGTTTTAAACCAATTGCAATCGGCCTCATTCTGTCATGTAAGTTTCAGCAGTATGCTTCTACATGACTAGTATTTATTTGTGTGTGGCAAAGATTCATGTGATTAACGAGTTACCTGTCCTCGTTTTTCCCAAGGAATTAGCCTGCGTGGTTCCTACGAATAAAGTTAATAAACCCTATCGGTAGGCCTATTTTCTTTCTCCCGGTTGGTCTGATGGCGAAAATATTTCACTTGCATCCTTAATCACTTCTTCTTCTTCTGGGTCCAAAAGCAGGGGCGTGAAACACGGAGTGGACGTTGCTCCCCGCGAGTATCATGTGCAAGACAAAATTTTGTACACTTACAGAAAATATAAGTCAAATAACCATAAATTATAAATGATTTAATACTGCGTTGGGCGGAAAATCGGAAAAGCCATCTCGCCTTGCTTAGTCGTTATTTCATTATTCTACCGAACGTCAATAACTAGCAGGCTTGTGATTTGTAGGTTAGTTCTAATTGCTTGTCAGCACTATAAAGGATATTCCGCGATACGATTCCACGTTCCAACAAAGATTGTGTGTTCCGTACTTTGCACGTCTAGCAATATGAACATAAAGAGTTTGTATGAGGGGAGAATAGATTGTAAAACCACTACAGACAATAGTCACACGCAGGTTACAATCATCGTTTGTGGAGGATACAAAGGTGATGAATGTTGTGGCAGTTGTACAAGTTTGTCTCGTGTTATTCGGTGTAGATAGGAATCTCCTTCAGTCTATTCGGTCTGAGACAACAACCAAAAAAGTTTTATTTTGAGGTAATAATAATAATAATATCGTATGGCCTCGAGTGCTTTGTTATTTGACACCCAGAGGACAGTTAGCATGTTGGGTAGGTTTTTGCTACGAATTAACCCTACCCCCAAGGGAAGATGAAGAGAGAAGTAAACGGAAGTGGGTTTCGGACTAAGGAACAAGTGTGGATAATAGGACGAGAGTCCAACACCAAATAAAATAAATTTAAGCCAATATTTAGAGACGAGTGTCACCGCAAAGCCCGTGAAACACCTCAAGTGGGTATGGACCTGGACGTAGCTAACGGGAAATGCGGCTGGAGCTTGGGCTATTTGCCAGCAAATGGCATTTGTGCTTTCCCTTCCCAGCCTATAGTTGACTACTATGGGGAAGGGTGGAAGTCTGGCAAGACAAAGAATGACAGATTCGTTGTATATCCTTTCAAAGGAACCAGGTTTAATCAACGGTTTTGAAATGCGCAAATAATTTAAATTCGCCGTGATGTTTTTAGTTCTTCGAATTGTAGAATTTCCAAGGAGCGACCGAATGTTTCCAGGAAGGGTAGCGATGAAGCAGTTATCGTGCTTTTAAAAACAATTTGATTGCTTTTTGAAAATTTTTGGTTTTAAATTTTGGTTAGAACACCAATTGTTGCATTCAAGAAAGGCTAAGCTTCTATCCAGCAAAGTGCCGACTAAAAGTTTAGACAAGAAGAAAAACTTAAATTTGGAAAACCAACCATAAGTTATAGAGAAAGTCTCAACAAGCAGGAAGCTGGCGGAGCTAGCTATACTTGCCTTACTGGCTAGTTAGAATTAGCTATAAAAGCTAAGAGTGACTTTGAAAAAGTTTTTGCGGAGAGTTTTTGTTCAAATGCAACAAAGAGTGGAACCTTTTTTACTTTGATGCTTGAGTTTCATAAAGCGAGAATGAGCTTTCGGGTAGAGTTAGGGGAGGTAGGATCCTGCCTAATCGCTATTTTATAGAAATTGATGAAGCAAAAGGATATAGTTTGATTTATTTAACAATGAGTAAAAATATGATATATTTAACAACTGTAAAATGTACAATTTAAATTTTAAACCTTTGAGGTCTCAGACCTCTAAATTTGTTGAAGTTTGCACTAGGCGATTAACAAAATTTGGTTTGGAATCTCTTGAAAGCACCAAATCTATATAAGATTTTAAAATAGTGCTGCGATTAGCAAATTTAAAGTTTAACAATAAATCAGGTACGATATATATACTTTGAGAATTCCTAATGGAAGTTCTAAAAGTATGAACAAATGTTAAATTTGAGATTATAACAAGAAAAGAGAGAATCAAGAAGAAGTTTCTATAACTTCTTGTATTGAAGTAGGGATCACGAGAAAAATGGGGCCAGTTACCCTTTCGTGAAACCTGGAAAAAGGAAAGTTAGAAAACTCACTTGTGAGTAGAAATAATTGAATTCCCTAATTAAAAGAGGAAAAACAATATAATTTGAGGTGTGTACTAGACACCAATGATGCAGAAATTACTTATGAAATACAGTGCAAAGATGGGAGGGCACTTCTATAGAGTGTCACCTCATTGAAAAGAACCTAAATTTTACAATTATTATAATGTGTGGGTGAGGAGTATGAAAGGAGGAAATAGGAGAATCAGGAAAACGTTTATGGCCGTATTTATAGCTTTCGTTCGAACGCGACACGGATGGTTGTTGAATGGGCACGGTTATTCACTGTAATCCGTTGAAAAATTCACTATTGCAACTAGGAAAGTTAATCAAACGAAAAGTTATTGTAATTGTAGAGATCACTATTTGAATTTTAGTTTGAGAAAGTTTATTGCGTTGTGACGTTTATAGATGGTAGTTGAATGCAGCGGACAATTTCCAACGAAGGAAGACAAATTATATGCTGATCAGAAGTATTTACAATATAAATTCCAGAGTGAGGAACAAGCATTCCCATATTTAGGTGGAAGGCACTTGACGGCATTACTTGCAAAAAGATGACTTGCTGTATAAAATTCGAATTGAAGACAGTAGATAGAATTGAGCAGAATATCCCGCGGAGGTGAAAGCTATGTTTTTATAGACAGTGAGTTTAATAAGACTCCCACGGTGTGAGAACTCATTCCCAGATACTCAGTACAAGAAGTACCTTTTCATATTAGAAAGCTAGCTGAAGTAGCCACAAATAAATCAAGAAGATCTTTTGAAGGCAGATTTTGCATCACATAGCAATTTCACACTGTCTATAAATTCAGGTTAAAAACATTTGAGACGCGAGATATCTATTTATATAATAGGTAGCCTACTGTATATAGTAGCATGCTGAGCTTCTATGCCCAAGATAGCGGGTTCAAACCCGGCCGAAGCCGTCGGATTTTTTAAGAAAGTTAAAAATCCCTCGGTATGCCTTCCTTCGGAGGGGAAATAAAGCCGGCGGTCCCATGTCATAGATTTATGGCAGTTAAAGAACCTTCCACTAATTGCACCTGTGTGAAGCTACATTGGATAGATTAAGAATGTAAACAACGCTCTTAGGTATCTACGTTCGTTGCCAAGAGCGGACTGCGGTGGCGTCTAGTAGCTAAGTTCTGAACTTGGCCTATTAGTCGTTAACGGTGGCGCTTGGCGGCGAAAGTAGGAACTATTTGAAAAATTCTAAGTTGCAGTACTTAAATAAAAAAAAACAGATAACACACACTAATTGAGTCATCACAAGCTGGCTAAAGCGCAGCATTAGGTCATGGGGCCAAGCTCTCTGCTGACTCGGTAGACGCGTGGGTTCGAGCCCCACCGTCGGCCGTCCTTGAAATGGTTTTCCGTGGTTTCCCATTTTCAACACCAGGCAAATGCTGGGACGGTACCTTCTGACAGGCCACGGCCGCTTCCTTCCACATCCTTGCCCAGTTTCAATCACTATCATTCATTTCATCTCTCATTAACTCCTCTCATGAGGTTGGCGTCAGGAAGGGCATCCGGCCGTAAAAACCATCGCCACAAAGACTTCCATCGCATCTCATCCCCGACCCCGATGGAAAACGGGATTAATAAGGGGTAGACATACATCAAAAACATTTAAAACGTAGTGAAAACCATTGAAGTAGTACTTAGCTCATTTTGAAGAACGATGATGATCTGGATGACGGTTGACGTTAAGATTAGGACATGGCGTCCTGATTTAAAAATGTCTCAAGTAGACAGGAGACAAGCCTGAAGTAGGCTCTAACTATATGGTTTGACGACTGACCCAGAAGTGAGAGCTGCTCGACGAAGCATGCAGGTACCAAGGAGGGAGGAGGGTGGGGGAAAAACAAAGGAACATACATATGAAATACCAACTTTAGAAATAAAACTAAAAGTAATCTTCAAGGAGTTGATAGTAGGCGTCAATAGCGAAGCCTGGTGGAAGGATATGTTGTAGAGGTCCTCTTGAGCATGGAGATGTTAGCTGAAGATAGCGGCGACATCTTGTGGCTGGGTTAAGAAGGAAGTCCTCTTGAGCATAGAGGTGTTCAGGAACTTCAGCAGTTAGCTGCTAGATGCCACTAGGTTGATCATGCAAGTTATATCTACAACAAACTTACAAAGAAAATAAGCAAGGTGCTTAAATAAAAGAAAAAGTAAGAAATCACTGTTGGTGTTTGCGAAAAAGGAAGGAATGAATTAAAGCCAAGAGCAGCAAAAGCTACCTCCATCATACCGTGTATTCCAAAGAATACACCAAGCTGGGAGGGACGAAACACCAACAGAGAACAAGAAACACAATGTTAAAGATTTAAAGGTAGGGGGCAATTGAAGACAGTGGTCTTGTAATATGCCCATTTGTGGTCGAGATCTTGGCTACCCTAACTCTCCCATCCCTTCCCGGGTAACACTCGGTCACTCTACCGGACATCCAGACCAAGGGAGGGGAAGCATCTTTAACAAGGACCAAGTCCCCCACTTTAATGTCAGGATTAGAAAGAAGCCACTTCTGTCTCCGTTGCAAGGAAGTTAAGTATTTCAATTTTCCACCTCTTCCAGAAAGAATTGCGAAGAGGTTCTAGTTTACGCCAAACAATAGGCAGGTTAGAGTCTCTATAAGATTTGGGAAGGGGTGGAGGGGAGGAAAGAGAAGTGCCTATAAGAAAGTGACCAGGTGTCAATGGAAGAGGATCATCAGGGTCAGTAGAAAGCGGTGTTAAAGGACCAGAATTAACAACACCTTCAATCAGAATAGACAGAGAGTTAAATTCCTCATAAGTTAGGGTACGATTACCTAACACATATTTTAGATGACGTTTGCTCAGCTTGACAAAGGATTCCCACCTACCACCGTGATGAGGGGCGTAGGGAGGTATAAACCGCCATTTGACACCCTTTGAGTAGGAAAAATTAGAAATCTGTTCCATGGCAGGAGAAGATGTAAGAGCTTTCTTCCACAACGAAGCTGCCCCTTGAAAAGTGGAGGCGTTATCGGAGAACATCTCAGAGGGAACGCCACGCCTAGCAGTGAAGCGAGAGACAGCTGACAAAAAGTAAGAAGTAGAGGCATTTGTTACTAGTTCCAGATGAATCGCGCCAGTAACCATGCAAACGAAAAGAGAAACATAGAGTTTTCCAAACAATTTGCGTTTAGCTTCAGGGGAATTGCGTT
The DNA here is from genome assembly GCA_946902985.2 of Meconema thalassinum. Lineage (NCBI taxonomy): Eukaryota > Metazoa > Arthropoda > Insecta > Orthoptera > Tettigoniidae > Meconema > Meconema thalassinum. The sequence continues at coordinate 258,126,601 of OX336395.1, read as the reverse complement.
GATATTGGAACGGACCCATATAGTCCACACCAGTTAAAGCAAAAGGACGTATAGGGGAAGAGCGGAAAGAGGGTAGATCGCTCATTAATTGAGTATTAACTTTAGGTTTCGCTTTGAAGCAGGGAATGCATTTGTGAATTACAGAGAAAACTTCATGAACTCCTTTTATGATCCAGTACTTTTCCCTTAAGAAGCAAGACAGTGTGCGTGTACCAACGTGCAGGTTACGGTAATGAAAGTCACGTATGATTAATAAAGTTACGTGATGCTTAGAGGGCAAAATAACAGGATGCTTTTTGTCTTCAGAAAGTGAAGAATGCAAAAGCCTACCACCTACCCTGAGTAACCCATTGTCATCAAGGAAGGGGGCTAAAGCGCGAAGACGACTAGATTTAGGAAGATCTTTGTTAGCTGAGAGCAAAGACAATTCAGAAGAAAAGGCCTCTTGCTGAGTTAGCTGCAAAACTTTAATAGTAGCGAGATTTAATTCGTGATTGCTCAGGTGTGGTTTAGGGAGAAGAGGTTGGTCAACCACAAGATATTTCCATCTGAGAAGATAGGCAAAAATTCGAATTAATTTATGAAAGGAAGAATAGCGGGACAACAAGGGGTGTGAAACATTGGAAATAAGACACGAAGCCGTGGATTTGGATACTTTAGTGTCAGGCAAGTTGGAGTTTGTAATCGGAGGTATAGAAGGCCAACAAGAAGAGTTTTCGATTAACCACGAGGGCCCATGCCAGTACAACTGAGGTGCTAATAATTGAGAAATGATGTCAGCGGAGGTATCAGCACTGGGCACATGCCTCCATTGACATCCAGAGGAAAGAGTTTCAATTTTAGAAACTCTGTTTGCAACTAAGGTTTGCCAGTGGATGGGGTTTTTGGCGATCCAAGAAAAAGTGATCATGGAATCGCTCCACAAATAGGTTTGCGTAAATTCCACCTTTAAGACTTTGTGCAATTTTTGGCAAGTTCAGCGGCCATGAGTGCAGCACACAATTCAAGCCTAGGCAAAGTAATAGTTTTAAGAGGAGCGACTTTGGACTTAGGGCAAATAAGGTTGGACAATGAAGATTCATTTAGCGAATTGTAATAAACCAAATATGCACGACAACCGTAAGCTTTCTCGGAGCTGTCGGCAAACATATGAAGGAAGAAAGATGTGTTAGGAGGAGCAATAAATAATTCCTAGGAATTTCAATAAGAGAAAGATCAAGTAAACTGCTACGAAGAGAGCCATCTATTAAGAAAAGAAAGGGAAAAGCTTCGTCCCATTCACATTTGAGAGACCATAGCTCTTGCATGAAAAGCATGGCTATAACAGTAACCGGAGCAAGGAATTGAAGAGGATCAAAAATTTTTGCAATTTCAGAGAGGATTTGCCTTTTGTGTTGGGGAGCTCTTCGGAAAGCGATACTTTGTAGATGAGAGTTTCTGTGCGAGTGCACCAGTGAACTCCAAGAATGTTTATGGATTCAGAATCTCCGCAGATTTTGACGGAAGAGGGGTCTACATCTTCTATGGGAAATTGGGCAGGAAACTCATGGGAGTTGGAATTCCACTTATGAAGTGGGAATCCTCCATTCTTTAACAATGCCTGAAGTTCAAGTGACACGAAAGAAGCTTCCTCAAGGGTCGGGAAGGACTGGAGATAATCGTCTACATAAAAAGAGGTAGGTAGTGCTTCAGAAGATATAGAATCAAATAAATGACCGTCTTGAGAGGCTAACATATGTAGGGATCGGATAGCAAGGAAAGCGGAAGATTTTAAGCCGTATGTGACCATCTTTAAGCGAAATATTTTAATGGGCTTGCTGATTTCGTCGTGCCAAAAGATTCTTTGGAGATCTTGTTGTTCGGGCTGAATTAAAACCTGACGGTACATCTGTTTGATGTCCGCTATAACAGCTATGGGAAATAATCGAAAATTTAAGAGTATAGCAGATAAATCTGACTGAATAGCAGGACCAGAGTAAAGAGTATCCTTAAGACTGTTGCCATAAACGTCAGGTGATGACCCATTAAAACGACTCGCATTTTATCCTTTACAAGAGGGTTTTTCCACACTGGATGATGATTTAAGAAAACCGTTTAAATTGGGGTGTGCAATTCGTCGTCAGATTTGCTGACAACTTCCATATGATCTAATCTTTCATACTCATTCATGAAATCAGTGTACTGTTGTCTAACGAGAGGTTCTTTCTTGAATTTGCTCTCGATAGCAAAGAGAGCTTTTCGAGCTTTAGGTTGAGAATTAATAAGTTTGGGGGGATTGAGTAATCTTGGCATCTGAACAATGAACCGGCCATCAAGAGAACGAGTGGTAGTGTTCAAGAAAAATTGCTCACAGAATTCGTTTTCTGAAGAGGTAACGTTAGGAGAATCAACGCTTTCCAGCCTCCAGAACTGTTCCAAATCAGTATTAGCAAAATAACATTGCGATACGGGTTGGGGAGAATAATGAGGAAGTTGACCAGTAACGATCCATCAAAAATTAGTGTCTCTGGCAACCACGTTTGAGGATAACTTGCGAACCTGTTTACGAAGACTATTCCAGAAAACATTGGCAGTAAAGGGTATGTCAATGGGGCCTTGTACATTGAGCAGAGGATTGGCTAACCTTAAATGAGAAGGAATATTCAGACCTGAGATATCGATGGAGTGACTAGGAGTATCCTCTCCGATACTGTTGAGGATGAGGCAATTAAATTTTAGAAAGGTATTTCTGTGACAAGTGTCTCTTATGGTTAGTTTAGAAAACTGTAAAGCTTGTGATTTTAGGCTGATGATGCGTGATACATTAATAGAAGTGGGGTTTACAGGTAGGCCTAGTTTTTTGATTAATGAATTAAAAACGAAATCATGGGTTGCCGCCGAATCAAGAAGACCGCGTGCACGGGCCCAGTTGCCAAAATTATCCTGAACTTCGATTTGGACAGTAGACAACAGTACTTGGGCACTACGTATGGACTTGGCATTTTGAATGTGAGATGAAGCATTAGAACTGCTAGCATTGTCACTTTTCTGAGAAGTAGATGCGGCTGATGACCTTGCTTGATCATGACGATGTAGTAAAGTGTGATGAGCTTTTTCACAATGAAAACAAAGTCTGGTAGACTTGCAATTTGAAGCAGAATGCTTAGGTGAAAGGCAGTTGAACCAATGTTTATTCTGGGAAATTAATTTTCTTCTGTCGACGACTGACAGTTCTTTAAAAGATTTACATAGATATAAGGCGTGGGAATATTTGCAAAGTATGCACTTTAATGGTTCATTTAAACTCTTACGGGGTTCGCTTTGAGTGTTTGAAGCGAGAGAACTAGGTACAGGGATCACTAGACCTAGTTGGTTAACCAGTGGCGTTTGACTTGAGTTTAGAAGAGCTAGACCCAGGCTTTTTGGGTGCTAGACACTACGTGTTCATTTTTGGATTTAAAGGACAGTAATTCAAATTTGGAACTAGGAGAAGAGGGTTCACTTTGATTATCTAGGGCAGTTAAGAGTTGGCATCTAGCATTTATGAAAGTGACAAAATGCTCGTAAGAGTAATCGTCGTCTTTGGAAAGTTCCATTTCCCAAGCTTTGAGGGTAGCAACATCGACTTTAGAAACCACTAAGTGTATTAGGAAAGTGTCCCAGTGGTCAGTGGGTTGATCTAATTGGGACAAAGCTTTAACGTGAAGTTGTGTCGTATCAATAAGAGTATGCAAACTAGCGACGTCATTGTACTGTGACGCAGGTAAATTGAATAGAGCCTTCATATGGCGTTGAATACGTAGCCGTAAATTACCGTATCTTTCCTTCAACAAGTTAAAGGGAAAGATGTAGTTTTCAGCACTTAACCAACTGCAGGGCTTGACCGCGAAAAATAGATCGCAAATAATGAAACTTGTAGATGACTTGAATGTCTTCATTGTCATGAACAAGAGAGCAAAATATTTCATAGAAAGAATCCCAAGTAGATTCATCTCCAGAAAAATTGGGTAAATTAATCTTAGGTAGAATAGGTTTGGGCTTCTGAGTGCCCTCACGAAAAGAGGTTTGTTGTTCGTGGAGGGAACCAAGAACAGAACCGTCCTTTTTCTGTTCTTCTTCGAGTTGGCGTATTATTTTAAAAGCAGAACCTATGCCTTCGTAATATTGGTTTTCTACCTCAACTCGATCATCAGTTTGATTGAGCATACATGTTCCGATTTCAGTTTGGATGTTGCAATAATTTTCATATGAACGTTCAAAATCCTTTACGCGATGTTTTAACAAATCTAGTTGAGCTTGTGAAGGCTCTAGCTCTTTGATGTATTTTCTGAATCTGGTGATTTGCCCTTTATAAGAAGCTCGTTTGGAAGTAAGCTTTTCATCCTTACCATCCTTGTCTTTTTCTTTAGGAGCCATGGTGAAATAGGTAAATTGTAGTATAACTTACGAAACTGTGGAACCTTGGAAATGCTGTCAGACTGGCAGCAGCAACAAGTTGAAAGAACGGGACACACCAAAGGAGACAGGAGTGGCCTCTTTCCCCCTCACAGGCTTTGCACGGTGAAGCTATAGCTGAAAAATTCAAAGCAGATATTAATGATTAGTAAAATTTTGACAAATGGACTCTCCCGGGTTTCTAGGACCAAAGTTTGGGTTGGTTTGTGCTCGGAATTAACCCTACCCCCAAGGGACGATGAAGGGAGAAGTAAAGGGAAGTGGGTTTCGGACTAAGGAACAAGTGTGGATAATAGGACGAGAGTCCAACACCAAACAAAATAAATTTAAGCCAATATTTAGAGACGAGTGTCACCGCAAAGCCCGTAAAACACCTAAAGTGGGTATGGACCTGGACGTAGCTAACGGGAAATGCGGCTGGAGGATGGGCTATTTGCCAGCAAATGGAATTTGTGCTTTCCCTTCCCAGCCTATATTTGACTACTATGGGGAAGGGTAGAAGTCTGGCAAGACACAAATGACAGATTCATTGTATATCCTTTCAAAGGAATCAGGTTTATTCCACGGTTTTGAAAGGTGCAAATGATTTAAATTCGCCGTGATGTTTTTAGTTCTTGGAATTGTAGAATTTCCAAGGAGCGACCGAATGTTTCCAGGAAGGGTAGCGATGAAGCAGTTATCGTGCTTTTAAAAACAATTTGATTGCCTTTTTGAAAATTTTTGGTTTTAAATTTTGGTTAGAACACCAATTGTTGCATTCAAGAAAGGCTAAGCTTCTATCCAGCAAAGTGCCGACTAAAAATTTAGACAAGAAGAAGAACTTAAATTTGGAAAACCAACCATAAGTTATAGAGAAAGTCTCAACAAGCAGGAAGCTGGCGGAACTAGCTATACTTGCCTTACTGGCTAGTTAGAATTAGCTATAAAAGCTAAGAGCGACATTGAAAAAGCTTTTGCGGAGAGTTTTTGTTCAAATGCAACGAAGAGTGGAACCTTTTTTACTTTGATGCTTGAGTTTCTTAAAGCGAGAATGAGCTTTCGGGTAGAGTTAGGGGAGGTAGGATCCTGCCTAATCGTTATTCTATTGAAAATGATGAAGCAAAACGATATAGTTTGATTTATTTAACAATGAGTAAAAATATGACAAATTTAACAACTGTAAAATGTACAATTTAAATTTTAAACTTTTGAGGTCTCAGACCTCTAAATTTGTTGAAGTTTGCACTAGGCGATTAACAAAATTTGGTTTGGAACCTCTTGAAAGCACCAAATCTATATAAGATTTTAAAATAGTGCTGCGATTAGCAAATTTTAAGTTTAACAATAAATCATGTACGATATATATACTTTGAGAATTCCTAATGGAAGTTCTAAAAGTTTAAACATATATTAAATTTGAGATTATAACAAGAAAAAAGAGAATTAAGAAGAAGTTTCTATAACTTCATGTATTGAAGCAGGCATCACGAGAAAAATTGGGCCAGTTACCCTTTCGTGAAACCTAGAAAAAGGAAAGTTAGAAAACTCACTTGTGAGTAGAAATAATTGAATTCCCTAATTAAAAGAGGAAAAACAATATAATTTGAGGTGTGTACTAGACACCAATTATGCAGAAATTACTTATGAAAAACAGTACAAAGATGGGAGGGCACTTCTATAGAGTGTCACCTCATTGAAAAGAACCTACATTATACAATTATTATAATGTGTTAGTGAGGAGTATCAAAGGAGGAAATAGGAGAATCAGGAAAACGTTTATGGCCGTATTTATAGCTTTCGTTCGATCGCGACACGGATGGTTGTTGAATGGGCACGGTTATGCACTGTAGTCCGTTGAAAAATTCACTATTGCAACGAAGAAAGTTTATCAAACGAAAAGTTATTGTAAATGTAGAGATTACTATTTGAATTTTAGTTTGAGAAAGTTTATTGCGTTGTGACGTTTATAGATGGTAGTTGAATGCAGTGGACAATTTCCAACGAAGGAAGACAAATTATATGCTGATCAGAAGTATTTTCCATATAAATTCCTCAGTGAGGAACAAGCATTCCCATATTTAGGAGGAAGGCACTTGACGGCATTACTTGCAAAAAGATGACTTGCTGTTGAAAATTCTAGAGTTGAGAAGAGTAGAATTGAGTAGAATATCCCGCGGAGGTGAAAGCTATGTTTTTATAGACAGTGGGTTTAATAAGACTCCCACGGTGTGAGAACTCATTCCTAGATACTCAGTAAAAGAAGTACCTTTTCATTTTAGAAAGCTAGCTGAAGTAGCTACAAATAAATCAAGAAGATCTTTTGAAGGCAGATTTTGCATCACATAGCAATTTCACACTGTCTACAAATTCAGGTTAGAAACATTTAAAACTTAGTGAAAACCATTGAAGTAGTACTTAGCTCATTTTGAAGAACGATGATGATCTGGATGACGGTTGACGTTAAGATTAGGACATGGCGTCCTGATTTAAAAATGTCTCAAGTAGACAGGAGACAAGCCTGAAGTAGGCTCTAACTGTATGGTTTGACGACTGACCCAGAAGTGAGAGCTGCTCGACGAAGCACGGAGGTACCAAGGAGGGAGGTGGGTGGGGGAAAACAAAGGAACAAACATATGAAATACCAACTTTAGAAATAAAACTAAAAGTAATCTTCAAGGAGTTGATAGTAGGCGTCAATAGCGAAGCCTGGTGGAAGGTAATGTTGTAGAAGTCCTCTTGAGCATGGAGATGTTAACTGGAGATAGCGACGACATCTTGTGGCTGGATTAGGAAGGAAGTCTTCTTGAGAGTTGAGATATTGATGAACTTCTGCAGTTAGCTGCTAGATGCCGCTAGGTTGATCATGGAAGTTATATCTATAACAAACTTACAAAGAAAGTAAGCAAGGTGCTTAAATAAAAGAAAAAGTAAGAAATCACTGTTGGTGTTCGTGAAAAAGGAAGGAATGAATTAAAGCAAAGAGCAGCAAAAACTACCTCTATCTTACCGTGTATTCCAAAGAATACACCACATGTCGAATTTCGTCGTTCCTTGGAACGCTATGAAAGTCAAGGAGGTTAGATATCTAAGATGCTTGAAACTATAGTGCTTTCTAGTAGAGAAATTAGGAACTTTTGTGTTGGCGGATATCCCGAGATAAATTTTGCCATTATGAACACGGCCTACTGAATTCAAATGGGTTCTTTAACATGCCAACAACTTATGACATGCATGTCGTGATTTTTGTGGCCTTTCAAAAATCACTTACCACGGACAGGAGCGCATCTGCAAGCTTGGGGTTGGTAGTCCGACACGTTAACCACTCACCCTCCGTGTCAAGCTTATTTTGAGGTAACCACTATGTAATATGCACAGCAGGTTATGAATTGCGAGGTGTGTGAATGTCTTGATGTAACTAGAGCTCATTTCTAACGTAGGCTATATACCACTTATGAAGAGAAGGACACATATCAAGGCACCCAGGTATAGCAAACTTAGTTATGAATGGTTCGCACACAACTGTAGGTGTAGACCAAGGGTTAGATTATGTCAAATTGCTTTAGATGAAAGGTGTTACATGACAGGAATAGCTCACGACAGGGAATAATTTGACGGTTGAATCAAACCAGTCTTAAGACTGATGACCCAAACAACAACTACTGGTACGTAAGCATTATATGCGGCCCAACAATCGGAAATTATTATCAAGATCCACTCCCGAATTACTTGGACGAGTGTCTCGGTGTCCCTTTAGGTTACAGGAACGATTCAAAACTTATTTTTGTTGTCCCACGGCACCTAAAACCCACTGACCTTCGATTGGGCGTTGCCTGTTGTATTTGTGTTTGCAAACGTATTATCAGTTGAAGTTGAAGATGTTGACCTCACTTTCCTTGTCTATACAGTATCACAGTAGCCTCATGTAGACGAGCTGCTGTGTTCTCATGTTGAACGTACAATTATTGTCTTTAATTCCACTTTTAAAACATTTAAATTATGAAAATATTATGTTGGTCAATTAATAACATTGTCTGTTCAAGCATTCAATATGTTCTCGAATGGGAACCAAATAGTTCGGCGCCTTGAAACAGAAATCATGATCACACCTGAGGAGAATATTTAGTTCCTAGGTTGCCAAGAAACAACATCAACTGTGCTATCTCTACAAGAGGGATGTCATCAAGGAAACTATTTTCACTTTCTTCTGGGTCTTGCCTCCAAATAAAAACTGTTTCTTCAACTATGATGTAATTATAAGAACTTGAATAGGAGAAAACTAGAACTGGATCTCGTGAGATAATGTTGATTATTTTGTGTTACAAAGGCGGATGCTTTGATTGTCTAGTGTGTGATCAAAATTGTGTCTGAATACGAGGTTGCAATTCTGAGCGATTGTATGTGTGAATATGAACTTCATCTACTGCTTTAAGATAGTGTTTGTTCTCTGGGTGTAAAAATGAAGCATTTCCATGTTTCCGTTGTTGTGTAGTTGTGTCCGAATAGTACGGTATTGGGAATCACAATTGAAGTCCAGTAAAATTTTACCGTTAATTACAAATATAACTTCTGCTTGCTGTAGTGTATCATGAGAGTTTTATTCGGACGACGAAAGATTTACAAATTATTATGTTCTTATTTCATCTTGCCGTCTTCTAGATTCCACAAAATTATGCACGAACAAATATTCATCAAATGTGAAACAGAAGAATAATTCTTAATGATTGTAAGTAGTATTTTAGTTCTATATATTGCATAAGATTGGAATCTTGTGGATGTGCATGACAAATCTTTCAGTCATTATGTTAATAAGAATTAACCATAGAGACTTCATAATATCAAAAGTAATCTGGATCTATCAACTTCAGCTTTATAATTGCTAATAATTTAGTGATCATTCTCTGTATATTTTACTTTCCAGGAATCAAATGAGCTACCCTCTGAATGTTGGATGAATGTGAAGGCTGAAGAACGTGATGAAGTATGTGAAGATAAAAGAGTCCGAGATGAAGGTGCTACTGTTGAGGAAGAACTTGAAGTTCAGGTGATTGTAGGCACTGTTTCCTTTCTTGCAGGAATTTCTAATGCTCTCACCTTAAAAATGTGTATTTTTTGGTCAATGCAGTTTTCTCTTTTGTTATTTGACAGTAGAACAGCCAATATGTTGTTACTTTTTCATATTTATAATGAAGTATTAGTCTAGATACACAAAGTGCTGTTGTGTAATATACAGTACAACAAAGTTACTGTATCTATATTATTATTTATTTATTTATTTATTGAGCAATGTGAAGGAACACAGGCACCAGCCCAAATACATTCCTTCTTGACATTATGTCATTAAACAACATGTATCAGTGAAAAATATAGAAAACAGATTACACAAATTACACAAATGAAAAACAGAAGATAAATACTGCAAAGGAGATCGTGAAAATATAAACCATAAAATGAAAACAAAACTGTACAAAGTAGAATATATATATATATATATATATATATATATACAAAAATAAAGGAGAAAAGAGTACCCAATATTCAAGGAACAGCTGCTTTTACTTGTTTATTGAATAAGTTAGCGCCAGCGAATAAATCTACTTGAACATCAATTGAATTATAAAATGATAATATTTTAACTAAAGGCGAATTAGAAAGGTGAACAATTTTAGATCTTGGGATGTGAAAGAGTGCTTGCTGTCGAGATCTTATTTGTGGTACATGAAAAGTAATGAATTGAAATAATTCTTGGCAGTCAATTTTTCCAGTTAAAATTTTCCTCAGCAGTTGCAAAGAACTTAACGACCTTCTACTTTTCAAAGACATGAAATTGAACAAATTTCGTAAAAACTGAGTCGAAGTGTCAAATGGACAAAATACATTAAACGTCTTACAATACATGTATCTTAGAAATTTATTTTGCACAATCTCAATGTGATGAATTTGATCTTTATAAAAGGGTTCCCTGATTACTGCTGAATATTCTAACTTGCTTCGAACTAAACTTTTATACAACTTAACAATTACTCCATTTTTAGTAAATAATTTGGAGTTTCTAATGACAGAACCAAGCATCTTGTTGGCCGAACTAATTGTATTTGCAGTATGGCTATTAAAGGTTAATTTGCTGTCATATTCCTAAATAATTTATCGACTGTACAATTTCGAGTGCTGTTTCTCCAATACAATATTTAGGATTTATATACTCCTTCTTCCTTGTAAATACCATAACTTTACATTTTTTACAATAAGGACTAAATTATTACTAACACACGAGCTACAATATTATTAACATCCCTCTGAAGGTTATTCTCATCTCTCAAGTTGCATATGGTCTTATATAGCTTTACATTGTCAGCAAACAATAAGCAATCAGAGTAACATAGAATATTAGGCAAATCATTAACCAAAATTAGAAATAGAAGAGGCCCAAGATTAGATCCTTGTGGGACACCAGAAGAACTAACAAAATTACCTGAAATTTCACTTCTGAAACAAACAAATTGCTGTCTATATTTTAAGTAGGAGCTTAACAATTGAAGTAATGGTTTAGCAACTCCAAACTGGTATAGCTTTGTCACCACAATTTTATGGTCTACTTTGTCGATGGCCTTTTCTAAATCCATGTATATCACGTCAGTTCTTCTATTGGTAACTAATGCATGGTAAACCTTTTGAGTAAAATCCAGCAAATTTGTAATAACTGATCTGCCGGGCATAAAGCCATGCTGATATTGTGAGAGCTCAACCTTAATATGATTGTAAATCTTATAATATAAAATGTGCTCATATACTTTTGCTATAGCATTTTTCACTGAGACGGTAGTTCGATATAATTTCAGAGTTGCCTCCCTTTAGGATTGCAATAATTCTAGACATTTTCCACTTTCCAGGAAAGCTTGACGTCATTAAAGAAAGATTAAAGATGAAGGCCAACTGAGAAACCAATAAGTCCACACAGCCCTTGATTATGTATGGTGGTATGCCATCAGGCCCACAGGATTTCTTAGGCTTTAATTTTCTATTTATACATGTTCTTACTTCATCCACCGTTATGTGAGTCACGTTCAGCATATCAACCCTGGGCTGAACAGGAAATTCATTCAAAGACAAATGATCCGCGTTATAAATAAAATATGTGTTGATATATACTGAAGAGAAATACTCAGCAAACCCATCTGCAATACTTCCAGCTGTATAATGATTTCCGTTTAGTATAAATGTGTAGTCGCATATACGTTATTCCCGCTTGCTTTTGACATATGTCCAAAACTGATTAATGTTATTCATAACTCCATTTTCTAGACTATGAATGTAAACGTCAAAACTCAAACAGTAGTTATTGATTGTATCATATGGAGCTCACTTAGAATAACTTTAGTGCAACCTCCATTTGAATCGCTTTGATGTTACTTACACAGGTTTTTTGAAATATTAATTTTTGTTGCGATTCTACAGGGCCACCGTTTACTAATTAATTTTCGTTCGAGATACTCGAGACTGACGTCTGTACTCTCAATGCATCTCGATGCTCCAATCAACGTCAGCGGTGGAACTATGTGTGTACGACGTTTGAAAGTACATACATAGCGAAATTGGACTTCCACGAGCGGAATAAACTGGGGTCCAGGCAAAATTAAAGAATCATCCACGATACTGTAGAATGTTCATGCGGCGTGTGGAATCTTGGGGGAGAGCCGCTGGCTAACGGGACATTGTCCCGTGGAGTTACGGATATTTCAAGTAATAGTGCTATGATTTATTGGCACATGTGGATTCAAAAGGAAAACATACAACAGTAGTGTAAGGTTTTACAAGAACTTGTTGGAATATTTAAAATTGCAGTGCTCGCGTATTATTTAACATCATAGAAGGTCGCGTGGGGTCTGGGAGACGCCATTTCGTTTCAGGGGCATTTCTGTTATACCAAGTTGTCAATAACGATTTAAATTAATTTCAGGACATTTTGACAAAATATTTCATATGTTACATTGATATAAAAGCTATTAACGAAACACTTTTTTATTATTTATTGAATAAGATATGAATATAATTCCATTATAAACACTTTCGGTTTTCATAGCAATACGAATTCTAAAATTAATCTAAAATTAACTTTCTACAGTAAATCACGATACATAAACGTCCCTTTCTCTGCTGTAGTTTGGTTGAACTTCTGCAATTTTCGCGTTCGTACACTTCACTATAGTTAACAACATTGTGTCATCAAAGAATAATTCCCAGCATTCTTTAGGAGTCTTAGCTAGCTTCGCAACACCTTTCACACCAGGTAAATGTGTGACGATATTTTGTCGCCGGGTTCGAAAATTTTGTCTCGCCCTACGAAACAATCACTATCACTTTCATTTTCATTTTCCCCTGTTTCATCACTACTGTCTACGTCTTGTTCCGTGTCAGTAATTTCACTCCTGGATCCTAGAATGTCTTCCTCCTTATCACTGTGCAATACACCTTCATCATCATCATCTTCCTCAAGCAAACTCGGCACAATCCTTCTATCATCAAGGCGCTCAAGGTTATATCTCCTCTCCTTTCCACTCATTTTCAGCCCCCAAAACGTGAAAAACGTGAAAATTTAACGTTTCAGCTAGAATCCATGCAATATAGAACACCATGAAGAATAATTATGGTAATAATTTTGAAGAGAATACTTCAGAACGAGTACAAGGAAGGTCGCGTGGTGTCTGTCAGAATACATTCACACTCGTGTAACAATGACTCACCACCACACGCGCTAGACTAACACTGGCGCGTTGACGCATTATTACGTTGGTTGTAAATAGTTACTTGAATGGTAGATGGAATTTCCGGTCAGTGGCCTTGGAAGCTTCCTTTCAATCACCAAAAATAAACTAGTGTGGCGTCTGTCAGACGCCACGCGAACCCTGCATAATGGAAATAAACAATAATTGCATGCACATGATGTTATGTGTGATTACAAAATGTGGGAACTGTTAACTTGAAATAAAAATTAGTGTTGTGATTCGTGATATCGAGAAAGACTACTATGTCCGTTCGCAACCACTGATTTGGTTAATCACTGTTCTACCAAATACACAAAACATTTTGATTGATTGCCTACAAATAGTATTAAACAGTAGAAGAATTGTAAAGAAAATAATGGAATTACGTACGGTAATAAATAAAACAGTTATAAAACATGTCGTGGGAATGCAATGTACGTGATGATTCGGTCAGTAAGTTGTATTATGTGTGGATCAGTAACGATATGAACTTTCTTCGTCCCCTCCTTAAAGTACAGAGGTTCCCAAACTGGGTTCCGCGGAACCTTAGGGTTCCACGAAGGCATCGCAGGGGTTCCACGATAAATCATAAAAATCAAATTTTAAACTGATTTTAAAATTAAACCACACGAGGCTAACTATCACATTGTCTCTAATGAGAAGGTAGGTGGAGTTCGTGTTATATCCAAACATCTATTCGTTAGGACTTCGTTTTATGACGTTTATCACAGCAAAATCCATTTGCCAACCGGAATAAACCTCACATGTCCGTGCCTGACAATGAATATCTGATTGACATTCAATTTACCTCCGGTTTTAAAACGAAATTTGAATTAGTGCCCCTTAATGACTTTTGGGTAGGACTGATAGACGTATACCTGTTAGTAGCCGAAAAGGCCATCCGATCTCTGCTCCCCTTCGTGTCCACCTATTGATGCGAAGCAGGCTTTTCTGCTTATGCGTACATAATAAACAAATTTAGAAGTATGTTGAATGCTGCTGGTGTATTTTTGCAAATACACGGAAAGAAAGAATTAGCTTTTGCTGTTCTTCATTACTTTATATCAGTCCATTTATTTACATTTCTTTCCCGCACACACCAACATCGAACTGTTACCTCCTGTTTGCCCCGTGCATTTGTTCATTTTTTCTGTCAGTTTTTTACAGAAACGCATATTCCCTTGAACCAGCCTGACAGCGTCCCATCGCTGCCTTCCAAACTTCCATTGCTTCAAGCCATGAAGACTTCTACATTAATCCGCAGGGCGTCGTGTTCTTCACCAACCAACTACTCCATGAAGACACCGCTCCAAGAAGAATTTTGTTTTTGTAAAGTTTTTTCATGTTTATGTATAACCTCTTTGTTTCCTCCCCTTACTCGCCCGCTTCCCCTCTTCCTGCCTCCTCCTACTGCCTGCTTCTCCGAGAGCGCAGCCCGCTTGCTCGTTCACTTCTACACTTCTTCTCGACTTGTCTCCGTGCTGTGAGCAACCGCTCACCCTCTCAAGTGCACTCAACTTCTTGTTGGACATGCCGTCTAGGCCAGTGTACTTTCTCTGCGTCTAGCAGCCTTCACTTGTACGTCGGAAGTCATTCCAGACAGTTAGAGCTTAACTAAAGCTCGCCTCCTCAACTCTAGAGGTAAACTTTTAAACTCGACGTCATGTTCAAATTTTAGAACCGACCGTCAACAGCAACATCGCCTTCTTCATGAAGCAAAGATAAGTATCGACTTCATGTTTTAACCTCATTCTCATCGCTTTTAAAAGGCTCAATGCTTTTATTTGATTTTATAGATAGTGAAAGTTGATATGTGAAAATAACTGCTTTCTAGTCGAGGGATATTTCTAAAATACCCACTGTCTATATAATCTAGTTTTCCGCCGAGGGATTCTCTACCCAATTTAAACAACTCATCATTGCTCTGGAACCTTCCAGAACCTTCACTCTATCTACCAGTTATACTGTCATGTATTTTCCACTTCATATGGGAATACTTTTTCAAACTAAGGAATCTTCCTTATAAACTGCTAATCAAAATCTAATGTTTCTTCCTCCGTTGGGATTTTTCTGGTGCATTCAACTATAACCTACAAGTTTTTCAAGCAATAGACTCTCGCAAATCTAGTGTAACTACTTATTTTTCACCATTGCAATAACTTTCTTTGCTATCAACGTTTTGTGCTACTACAGTGAACTCTTCAACTATATCAACAGACTATAGTGAATACAGTGCCTGTTAAACTTTTCATCCGCGTCGCGCTCGTCCGAGTACAATAAATATGGCCATGAACAGTTTTCCACAATCCCATTTGATCTTTCCCAAACCCTTTACTAACAAATTAGAATAATAAAATTGATACTTTAGGTCTTTTTTCAATGAGGTGTCACTCTACATAAGTGCCCTCCCTTACTTGCTCCACGTATAATGAATTAATGTCTGTAAAACTTCGTGTCTAGTACACGCCTTAAATTATATTGTTTCTCCCTTCTAATGAGGGAATACAATTCTTTCAACTCAAAAGTGAGTTATCTCTAGGTTTCACGAAAGGGAAACTCGCCCCATTTTTCTCGTGATCCCTACTTAAACATAGGAGTTCTAGAAACTCCCTTTCAATTGTTCTCTTCAGGTTTCACAATAAGTGACCTGCCCTAATTGTATAATCTACCCACCTGTTTTTTGTTGTTGTTACTTTCGAAGTTGTTATTATTTCTAAAATACTTATCTAGAAATCCTTAAAATACACACCTTGTACTTGATTTATTGTTTAACTTTAATTACGTCAATTATCTTTAAATATTTCATTTATTTATCTTAGCCATTCCAAAATCTTACGAAGATTTTAAAGCATATAAAAGGTTTAAAACCAAATGAATTATCAATTGCCTGGCGCAAGCTTTAGATGTTTTCGGAGGTCTGCGACCCCAATTGTTTATAAAAATCAAAATTATATATTTGTTACATAAACTACTTCCTTTTACATTGTTGGGGGGGGGGGATAAACAGGGTCGTGTAGATGTATTAATTTAAGGGATGTTTCCGAAAAAGGGTAGTTTCCCGTAATTGGGGGAGACTACTAATGTAGTGTGTTGGTGTGAGTACGTGATCTATTGGGGGCGTTCCTACAGGATGCGTTTACCTGCTAGGGGATGAATGTCCAAGAGTGAGCTATTAACCTAGCCTGTCAATTAAGTAGAGCGAGCGTTTAGCGAGCCCACGTGCAGAGTCGACAGCTTGACTTGCTGCAGTCTGGCTGCTCGCTCGAATACAATAGGATCCCTTACGGCGCAGTTCCTGGCCTTCACGGTCAGGGGCAATTAGGACTAAGGTCCGGTTGGGTGTAAGGATGTAAAACTGGGTGAAATGAGTAATAGATGTATGTGTTTACTGACCAAGTTTTTATTGGTCAGTAGCGGTGATGTACTGTCCCTTTAGGTGGTGGACAGGTATGAAACAAAGTACAGAGTGTGTGAAATACAAAGTGTTCTGGGTAGGTGTTACAATAATAAGGAATCCGAGCACACGGCTAGTTCTCACCTGGTGAAGAGCTGGAACGGACCTTGGAGGAGCAGAGCCGCTGGCCACGAATAGATAATGGGGCACCTCTGGGTTTAGCTTTTAAGGCTTTCCCCCACTGCTTGGTCAGCGTTTCCTCACCGTCGCTGCTCCAGATAGTGTGTTTATGTATTCGTTATGTAAGCGCGGCTATCAGCAATATTGCTGGGCCTGCTTATGTTGCGGAAGTATGTGAGGTTTATGGCATGCCTATGAGGGTGGTTTTGGTGGAAATATGAAGGGGTGGGTCTTAGGGGTACTGCCCCTGGGCTGTACAAGACCCCCTCGGCCTTTGTTCGCGGCCTCGCGAACGGGAAATAGAGTAGGCGTTTCGGCGTAGTGATTCTTCTTCTTCTTGTCCCTCTTCTTCTTCTGCTTCGGTGTCGTGTGGATGTGTAGATGTCGTGTTGTCCTTCTGGTGATGTGAGTTTAGCGTGTACTCACAGAGGGTGGGTTTTGGGTGTGTACATATACATAGTTGATTTTGATTAACATTATTGTCTTGATGTTGATGCTGTTAGTAAGAAAACAAAGAAAAGAAACAAAATACATAGGTATGTGCATATTGGTGCCATGCAGGCAGGAAGAAAACATGGTTGGACGGTTGGTTGTGTCGTCCGCCACTGTGTGGGAAAAAAATTGCTCCCTGCATGTACCTGTGTCTATAAATATAGGCAAGGTATTGCATAAAAGGTGGAAGAAAAATAGAAAAACAGGATCCCCAGGGTATAAGTTAAAGGTATATATCAGAATGATGTATTGTTGTTGGGATGAAACGGGACACCTTCACAATTATAACGTTAGTAGAAAGAAATGAAAGAAAAACAGTATATTTCGTGTTAAATGGTGTGACATGTAAGTAGGTATACACTTGTGCGTTGATATTGTGTATATGGTTTGAATTTACAAAGTTTGTAGAATTATCTTGTAATATAAAATACTAATCTATATACTTATTACTATTCCGTCTCGCTCATGAGCCTGGTACCTTATCTTGCTCACTTTTCCCTGGCCGTTCTCTTACCTCGCCTCGTACTTACCTTCTCCATCCATTCCTGGCCATTTTCTATTCGGCGCTTTGCTGTGATTTAGTGGCTGTGCCGCGAATTCCTAGTTATCGTGAATTTTCTCCCGTGGGTGACAAAATTGCACCTTGGAAGCGAGGGAGAGCGCTTACAAACTCTGCGCTGGCCCTGGCCACCGTAGGTCGCTCATTATTTAAGCGTTTTCTAACTTTGTTTGCGCCCGTAGCGTTCAGTGTCCCACGAACACTTCGCGTTACTGATGCGTCGCCGTCACATTATCGGCGCGACTGAAATCGCTGATAAGTGTATATGTTTGTGTGACATTTAATTTATGTGTTGATTTGTTTTCTTTTTGTGTTTGGGGGATTATATACAAGGGGTGTGCACTTATATGTCTTCTTTTCTCTGTAAAGTAAATACATTAGTGCACTTTCATGTGGCATTGTGCCACCGATGTCGCCTCCTTGTTAATCTGGAAAAAATATATAGTGGATTATCCTGATCACATATCAACTACCAAAATACCCTTCATGCCTGCTATGTTGCATGTACATTTCTATATGGCGCCGTCTAGATCTAACTTAATCTATGCCGGCTAACACTTAGTTTACTTTACTCTATAATTTGTGCTGATGTGTAGTTGTCCGTCTTCTCAGTGTATCTCGGTGTATAAGTGTATGTGTTCGTGACGTCACCTTTACCTTAGCATGATCATTCTTGTGCTTTCCTTCTGCGGTTGACTGTATCGTTGGAGCTCTTGCTGAAATACAATACTTGATTAATAACAATGCCCTTGGCCAAATATTACCAATACGCGCCTATGTCGCGCAGCGCTGTTTTAAGGGTCGGCTTGGATGGTGCCACCGTCCTGGAGACCTCTTCGGACGTCTCGTGTATTACTGCGGTTGGTCAGCCTCGGTTGCTGTACCGTTTATTGTTTATTGTTGGCGCGTTATCGGACTTACCCTAGACGGTGCCGAACGCCCTGTGTCGCGTTCGCATGTCAGTTTCAATTAACCCTATACGGTATCGGTCTTACCCTATGCGCTGCCGAACGCCCTGTATTGCGTTCGCATAGTAACATCAATTAAATCTATATGGTGTCGGTCTTACCCTATACGGTGCCGAACGCCCTATGATAAGTAAAGTCTGCTTAACCTAGATTATGTTAATTAATGCTATAAAAATATTTGTATATACACGCCGAAATAGTCCTTAATCATATGACGAAATATGTTGTAGCTACTGTTTTACAACAGTGCTTGTTAAATTTGCTTAAATCTAAGTTGCCTTCTAAATGCAACTCTATCTTATATACTAAAATTTTGACGTGAGGATCCCCCGGTCGGTCTCCTTTCCGAGAAGCCCTTGCGACATCCTTCTGGGACCGGAACCCAACAGGAGCCCGTAGTCCCCTCCTATAAACTAACTGTCGACTTCCCCCCTTAATAACTAATATAGGCCTGTGTGACTGCGTTGCTAGGGAGCAAACGCTTCGCGCGGATATCCTTTTCATTTGTATTTATATATGCTTATATTGGCATTATTCGCCATTTTATATTTATTAATCGGTTGCCCAGGCCGCTGTGAGGGCTCACCGCATTCCTCATTTACATCACTGGCCGCTCGCTGCGTTACCATTTAAGCTCTGAGGGCTCGCTGCCCTCCATGTACTTGGGCACGGGAAATCGTTCGGGAAAAATCATCCGATAAAATAATATCATCCGGGAAATTATCGTCCGGGAATCCTCTTCACCCCATGTCCGAATGAGGTCTTGCGTGGCCAGGGGTTGTCCCGCTGAACCCTTGGCGCACTATCTTCACTTCACACGAATGGAAGACTCGTTTCCCGCCTTAGGAACGCTACTTATAATAGAAACTAACTAACTAACAGTCTAGTCTAAGTTGGTCGTCTCCAGGTTTGTCTCCTGAGTCTAATATGGAGCTGGCTAATTCTCCTACTAGATGTCAAAAGTCTCCCCTACAGGTCTGGCTTTGACGACCGCAGTGCATAATGGGCGTAAGTTTCTTCGTCCCAGGGATAGGCTAGGTACTCCCAGGATTCCGAAGTTTGCCCACACTGAGTCATCGGCGCTTCGAACTTACGTCCATCTGTCATTAAACTGGATCAGGATTCCTCGCTGCCTTCTCCAGCTCTGTCCTCGTGTGGCGCTTCTGCTCCCATCCGTTTACCTTTTCGTCACCATATAGTGTGACTTCAGATTCCTTTGAAAATAAGTGTGATACTGTATACTGTAGTGTTTAGTGTGATCTGTAAATATATTTTTGTGTACTGTGTAATTATGTAAAATTCCTAGTGTTCTGGGGTTGTAGAATCTTCGAAATGCAGTGACTACTTTAGGCCTGTTATTGCCGTATCGTATTTCCAGCGCTGATGCCTTGGTACTTTCCTGGAGGTATTAGTAGGTTTATAGGGTGTTTGGTCCCTTGTTATTAGGATCCGAGGGTGTTATTTGCTGAGTGGGGTTAAAGCGTGGTGGGGGAGGGTTGTGCATCGTTGGACACCATGATTGTCGTGGCCGGGAGCCGATGATGCTGTTAGGAGGTATTTACTGTGAGTGGATGGGGTGGGTTTTTCTCAGGTGTCCAAAATTTGAAAATAACATGCGGGTGTGATAGTAATACAACCCCTGGTGTGTTGGTGGGATATCTCATGCAGTGAGATGGATATGAGGCGTATCTGCTCTCATTTGAGGATTAGGCGTGTGCTAGGATACAATAAGTATATGTCCCTTGCATGCGGGATTATTTTATAAAATATTTGTTAGTATCAGTATGGCCTCATCTCTCTATATAGAGATGTGCATCGCCGCTTAATATTTGTTTCCGAATCACCTCTAATACTCAGGTGTGGGCGTTCGGGTCCAAGGTGTAGCAAACCTTAATTTGTGAGAAGCATGAAGTCTATCAACCCCGATGTATAATTTGCAAAGTAGTGTAGGTGTTTTTATGTATCTGCATGTCTGTGCTGGATAGTGTTTTAGGTGATGGGGTATGTAGGAGGAAGGGCATGGAGATGGTAGTCCGTAGCTAGTACTATGGCCATCCTGATGGCATTATCCACCTCTACTCCTATTGTAGTGTGTCATCCTCTCTTGGTCGTTATGTGCTTTCCTGCCGCTCTTGGAGATTTACGCCGGCTGAGTTGAGATGCCATATAGCACCTAGTGTTTCCCAAAATACTATTCTGTGGAGTGCCCGTGGGTCTGTCATTCCCACGTCGTGTAAAATGTTTATGTCTGTGGGCCCCGTCCTCTGGCTGCCCTTATGATGTCCAAGTGTGGTGATGCTGTGTCGTTCACTGCCCTATCTGGTCCCCTGTTCATAATGTGGGATGGGGTAGCACGTGGCTGCGAATATAAATCGGCATAGCATAATTGCCTGTAATGGATTTTAGGAAAAAAAACAAGAAAAGAAATTATTAGGGGGGTTTGTTCCTCCATGGAATCTGTCTGTATCCGCCCCTAATTAGTTTGTATGTTCGCGTGTAATTGCCTGTCTGCCCCTAAGTGCTGGGCGCGTGTGGGAGAGAAGCGGCCGTGGCTGTAATTGATGCGCGCTTGTGTATATGGAGCCGCCTACCGCTGACTCCTGCCGGCGCGTGTGCTGTTATCGGAGAGGGCTTATCTCGTATCGCGTGGTTACTTGTCACGCGCCGTGTACAGTCTGTTATCACCTTTGTGTACATGTTCCTAGTCCTGTCACTGATAGGCGTAAAATAGTCTGTCTTCCCAGATCAATCTGGTCTGCAATATTTGTGTAATATATGATGCGAAGCCTAATGCAATGCCGCTCTCATTTCCTGTATCAACATCCGTGTTGTCATTGTATACCATTACTGTTATTGTTTTATGTTAGTGTCATCATGTCTGTATGTCATTGTCACGTTCGGCTGCTACAAAAATTTCTTCCGCAAACAGCGAATGGCGACACGTTGGAATTCGCTTATTTGCAGCGCGACGCTTCTTGTATGTATGTTTAGTGTCCTTGTGTACGGAAAGTCTTCAATGATATGCAGGAAGGACAACAAAATGTGACTTATGCCACTGTCCGTGTGTCGACATGTGTTTGCATTCTAGAAAGGCCAACGTTTTAACTTGTCATGTTCTCGCTCTTAAGCTTGTTTGGGAATTTGTTTCCGTGATTACTTCCCCTTTGTGTCTTGCTCTATTATTTTATGTCCGGGGTAATCTACGTGCCCCTTGTATTGGATTGCCATGATTTTTGGCCGTAGAGATGTGGTGTTACCTACTTTGTGTGAGCGTTTGTCTGTGCCCGTGGCGTCTCCCGTATTCAGATTTCCGGCGCTATGGTCCAAAAGAGTATTTTGTGGTCTCCGTCGAGGCCTGGTGTTCCCGGTACGTCCCCTATTGGTAGTCCCGGGGTCGCTAATTCCCTAAGTAGGTTACTATAGCAAATACCTTGGAACGGGCCTACGCCCCTGTAAGTATGTCCCGTGTATATCGTCTGTGTGAATTTTGGTTAGCCCTGGTCTTAATTTGTGGGCGTAGTGTGGTTTTGAATCCCTAGTGAATGATACTCTGTCGGCCGTAATTCTGCTATGTCTGTGAGTGCCTCCAGCCGACTAGTGCGTTATGTATTCGCGCTGAGCGTGCAAAGTATTGGGTTACCTTATGTGATAACGCCGCTGTTGGGACTGTGTTTCCTGTCCGGCAGTTAACTTTTGAAGTGCACAGCAGTTATGTTGTGACCTTCCACAAATGTTTTGAGCGTTTTTAAAATATGTTGTCTACGAGGCCCTACGTTTCTTCATAATGACCGTGCCTTATCTTTTGGCACTACTATCGTGATGACGCTATCTGTGCCAGACTTGTGTAGTTTATGTGTTTGTACATGTATTCCACGTATGTAAAAGAACCTTCCCGTGTTCATGTTTGTGTGGCTCAATCGTTATTGTGCTTGTGTGTCCTGGCCCTTAGTTGCCATGTCGCGCCCTTGAGGCTGACTGCGAGCAGTAAGCTATTGCTGTATACTCCCGTGTCGGTGTACCTACCTTGTAAAAGAACCTCCCCGTGTTTATGTCTGTGCTGTGAATGGCTCAATTGTTCTCGTGATTGTATCTCCTGACCTCTGGTTGCATGTGTGGCAGCTAGATGTCTGTGGCAGGATCGTATCCTGGTGAGGTCCTCTGGGTTCGAGGGCTATCTCTTGGCTTTCTTGCCCTGTCTGCCAGTGGAATTACTTCCTTTCCTTTTTGCAGTGTTCCTGCCCTTACGTGTGAGTGTTGTTTTCTGAATGTGGTACGCCTTCATACGGCGGGCGTGTATAGTGTCCTTATTGAGTTTGTGTCCATGCCGCACGTTCACTATATAGTTTAGATCAGATACCTTCCTGCTGACTTTGAAGGGACCTGTCCAACGTGGTAGGAGGAACTCGGACACGTTCTTTTAACGGGCGGAATTGGAAACCATAACCAATTGCCCGGGTGTGTATTCCACGCTCTTCCGTTGACGATCGTACCGTTCTTTTTGTTTCTTCCGTGCCGCGGTTATGTTCTTTCGGGCGTTCATGCGAGCTATCTCCAAATACTCTAACCGGGCCGCGTTGCCTGTGAGTGTGTCCTGGGGGATGCATATTTTGTCTATTGGACTTCTGGGTGTGTAGCCGTGCAACAGGAAGTGTGGAGAGTGTTTTGTGGCCGTGGATATCGAAGTATTGTAACTGAATGTGATGGGTTGTAGATAATTATCCCAGTCTGTCCCTGTGTCCCCCGTGAACTTGGCTAGCGCTGTCCCGATAATTTTATTCATGCTTTCTGTGAGCCCATTTGTTTGTGGGAAAAAACTCGTAGTTATGTATGCCCTTATCCTTAGTATCTCCAGAAACTGTTGGAGCACTCTCGAGGTGAAAGTAGTCCCTCTGTCGGATAATAGGGTTTGGAATAGGCCATATCGCGTGATTATTTCGAATAGAAATTCCACTATGCTCTTCGTGTCTGCTTTGGGAACAGCCTTTGTAATCATGTACCGGGTAAGATAGTCTGTAGTCACAAGTATTGAACCCATGTACCATTGGTTCAAGGGGTCGAATCCATGTATTTTGGTAAAAGGAAGGAAGGAAATATACAGTTTTCAGAGGAACATAGCAAGAGTTTATACAAGAGGGCTAGCATAACGTTGTGTAATAAACTGAAGCCCAGGTGGCCAGGAAATGAGATCACGCATGACGCATTGATAAGGAGCTGGTCGCAAATATCAATAGAACGAGTGGAACTTTACGAGCGAGTGACTGAGAGCGTGTTTCGGAAATTGCTCTTACGTTGCAGTAAAATGACAACCGCGCAGCTGTGCCAGAAGAAGAATAATTAGATTTAACCCATTTGCAAGAATAAAATTAACTAAAGAAATACAGCATTGTGAATCTTTTCGGAATAGAGATTTTTGTGTGGAGAAAGATGTTATAATAAATGCCCAGGAATGAAGTGCCGACGTGGCCATACGTCATTGGGAGTTCCCCGAGACCCCAGGAGGGGGGAATTAAAAATCAACTGTAACACCCACACAGCTGAAGACCAAATTTTATTTAATATCTCAGAACTGCACGATCGATTTTCATGTGCAAAGAAGTCAGTTTACGTTTAGAAAACGAGCTTTCCAGAGATATAATTTTAAAAAATGTGCGACCATTACTTCAAAAGTTGGTTCTGGAAAAGACGCGGATTTTATCTTTTTTTAGCCAAAGAGTATAAAAGTCCTGGCAGAGCCAAGCCAATCATGCAGTATTAGTCCGTCCAGGGGGCGTGACGTTGGAGCATCACATCATGCAGTTTACCAGGAATCCTTGAGGGGAGACGCAGTATCATATAGAAGACAGTATCCGACAGCCCGAGGGCGTCGCTGTATCGAAAACCAACGTGCACCCGTAAGGAGTGGCCGATAAGTATCATCATAGTATCGCCGTGTGGAGACTTAGGAAAATCCTAATACAGGATTTAGTTCCGCCAGTATCAGTCTTACAGTGAAAAGTTCAGTATTACAGTCAAAGTAGGCTGCGAACTTAAAGAACAGGCGATAGGTCTTCAAATAACAGTTCATTTAAACGACCGAAAGTATCGTACCGTTTTGAAGTACCATAACAGCGAAATAAACATTAAATCAACGTTAAAGAACCCGATCAGGGTCGGACAAAATAAGATCCGCATAATATTCTGAAGAGATAGGAATCAGAGAACAGAATAATCAGAAGGGAGAATTAAATTCAAGACGTTGTTTCAAGGAAACAAACGAACTATAAAAGCACTAAGTTACGAGGAGCATTAGATGCTAGAAAATAATAGGTCACCGATAGAGTATCTGGGAGACCGTGAACAAGACAGACTTTCGCTAGACAAACTAATAGGGTCTAGAAAGAAGCAATTTCGAGCGTATAATAATAATAGCCGATCGTCATGAATCCGGATTTGAAGAAGTACCATTCCAGGGAGGGGTAGAGTGTTCGAGACTTTCATATTCTGGTCAGATAGGAAGCCGACATCTACTAGTTTCACCCTTGGAGACGGGGTATCAAGAAATCACGTGTGCAAGGCCTAATCAAAGCCTCAGTGATTAGAATCAGTGTAGTGTAAATATATAGAATTTGTGTTAGATCGTAATTTTTCAGTGATTTTATTGTGTATAATAGAAGAATACACAATTGTATTTTAAAATGCTACCAGTGTTTAAGGTATATAAGTTATATGTGTGTCAAGATATGTCAGTGTATGAAATGAATTTGAGCAAGATGGTTTAATCACAAATAGTGGGCGAAATGAAACATCGTTGGAAAGTACGGTCGGGGGACCGTCCGAGCATGTAAGTAACCATTTTCATTATGTTATGTGTTGGGAAATATTTGTGTGCAATCCACCTGAGTTTGAGAAATAGGGATGTTTTTGAATAACAAATAACAGAATAAGAGCGCGATCTGAACAAATAAAGATTGAGAAATTATAAAATGATTATGTGAAATGAATAAATCCTTTAGAGGAAATGTAAGAAATAAAATATCAGTGTATTTGATAAATGTTATGAAAGCAAGCGTAATAATAATAATAATAAAAACTATATAAATGAAGATTAAGTTGAATTATATGAAAGTAGTAGCTTTTTGAGCTCTTGTAAAAGTATAAAGACATGGTGTGAATACATGTTTTTAAAGTATAGCGATTATTGTCATGGGAGAGGATTAATATAAAATTTGAGATGTAGATCAAATGTTGATTTTGAATTTATCAGTTCTTTGGAAGACGCTACGCCTTAAAGTAATGTATAGCGCAATGTAGCGCATTAAAGTAAATTGTCACGCTAGGAAGGCGTTGAATCTAAATATACTTGGTAAATTAATTATGAGGGACAGTTGATTGCGGTAATTGAGCTAAGATAAGTCCTCCATATAGTGATGTAGATCTCGAGGCTTTGTATAATGGGTGCGAATTTATTGTATTGATGAGCGCAGGATAGACCAAGGTCGCCCTAAGCCGCGAATTGTTGTAAAGTCCTCCAGTATGGGATGTGTTTCCCGAGGCAGTGAAGGAATCGAACCAAGGTTCGTTTGTGTGAAGCCCCTAAATATTGTTGTTGTATTGAATTATTCTTACCCATCAATGATGACACTTCATAATTAATAAATGCCAAGGTTACGAGAGTGGTCTATGAACCTAAATAATGTTGTTAAAATGAATGAAAGAAACGCCAGGTCTGTTCAGAGAACTGTGTTTAAGAAATAGCTGTTTTAAAGCATGAGTGTAGCCGTCCCGTGTGGGCGAGACTAGGGTCTCCCTCCTGGACAATAAATCACGCCGAGTGTTACGGTCCGACCCCTCGCTATTGATGGTGCGGTAGGTCTGGGGACCGTCTGTTGGAAGTAATAATACACCATGAGTGTTTAGAGTTGTTAATGACCCGGGATTCGAACCGAGGGTCTTGTAGATGAAAGTTACCGCTTGCAAGTTCAGATCGTTTGCTTTCTAATGAGATGATGGTCTTTTAAGACAAATAATAATAATATAAATCCCTAATGTAATGGTATATTGATATAGGATTTCACGAGTTCAGTGAAGACAATTAGATTTCGGGAGTGATCTTAATTTTTGACTTTGTTCAAGTAGTCTTCTATAACTCGGGAGTACACAAGTATTTTTCCCAATCACTGTAGTGAATTTGTTAACTTGAGAGAGGTGGTAACATGAGAACATTGTGGAATGCCCAAAGATTTAAGTAAAGGAGTAACCTTTATTTTAAATAAGATTATATATTGTTTTGATTATAAGAAACTCAGAAAATAGATATTGAGATGTGTAAAGAATAACACAGTTTATATTGGAAAATATCAAGCCATTGGAGCTCGTGATTGTATTGAATTTTAAAAGGGATACTTTATGGAAGTGAAAAGAATTATAAGTTTGTTGGTTTGTAGGAAACCATGTATTTTAATATAACATTTGTTTGATTTTATGTATTCCTTGTTCACTTTGAACAAGTTAGAAGGATTGGTCAGTAGTTTATTTGTTTAATTTGTTTGTAGCGCCATAATTTTGGTTAATTAATTGTTTTATAATAGGAGGTGATTTTGTTTTTATTTTGGAAGTGTATCCTCTATTTAATCCAAAATGTGTAAGTCACAGAGTGGGAGAACATACCATAACCCCGAAAATCCCGATTTGAGCATTGCTGGCATACTGTGATTTGCATATTTCTTGCAAAAAGGGCACAGTATGTATTTATTTCCCTTTTCAGATGTGGAGATGGGGCCTTTAACATCTATCCCGATTCTGTGGAATAGCTCTCCTACTGGAATAGGGTTGAGTAATCCATGAGGATTGCCAGGTCTTGTTTTAAATCGCTGAGAGGTGTGACATGTCTTTACGAAGGTGTCTATGTCGCCCTTCATGTTTACCCAGTAATATTTGTCCCGGATTCTATGGTATGTTTTATGCGTACCCAAATGTGCCCTGCCATTGGGCTATTATGGTGTCCGGTCATGATATTTTCTTTCAATGAGTCCGGAACCGCTATAGGTGCATTATCGTGCATGGCTGTGGGTTTAAATTTCAGTACCCCGTCTTTGTCTAGGAAAAATCGCCTAGACAGCCATGCTGTCTTGGAATCTACCTTGTCCAAGTTTTCTAGTGCCATTAGAATCTGTTTCAGGTATGGATCACGCTCTTGCTCCTGCTTCATGTTTACCAGCGTCAGGGCAAAAGTCGGCATATCATCCCATTCGTGGTCCTTACTGTCATCTGGGGGATCGGCTACTGGCAGCCTAGATAACCCATCTGCATCTAGGTGTGTAGCGCCTTTCTTATGCTTGACCACGGAGTTATATTCGTAAAGACGGAATATAAACCTATTGAGACGCGAATTTGGGTTTTTGAATTTGTCCCAAAAAAGCAGGCTCGCGTGGTCAGTCATTACCGTGAACTGGATACCATAGAGGTATACCCGGAAATAGTTCATTCCCCATGAAAATACCAGCATTTCGCGCTCTGTGGCAGAGTATCTTGTTTCAACGGCCGTTAATTTTCTGCTGGCATAAGCCACTGGCCGTTTGCGCCCCTCCGTGTCTTCCTGTAATAGGGCAGCTCCCAGTCCATACTGGCTTGCGTCCACGTGTACAAATGTGGGCCTATCACTACGGAAGTGTTGCAGTAATGGTGGGGTGGTCAATAGTTGTTTAAGTGTGTTGAAGGCATCTATGTGTTCTTGCGTGATGTGGAAGGGCGTCTTTTTGCGTGTGAGTTCGGTTAGGGGGTGGGCGATGTGTGCGAACCTATAGATGTACTTCCTGTAATAAGATGCCAGACCCATGAAGCTACGCAATGGTTTCAGATTTGTAGGCATCGGGATGCCCGTTATTGCGTCCGTCTTCGCTGGGTCGGGAATAATGCCTTCTCTGTTAACAATATGGCCCAGGATATTAATCTGCTGTCTGGCAAATTGACACTTCGCAGGTTTAAGCCTTAATTTGGCGTCTCTGATCCTTGCGAAAGCCTCCTCCAAGTGTACGAGATGCTCGTCAAAAGTTTGGGAGAAGACTGTTATGTCGTCCACGTAGACGAGTACTGACCGCCATTTTAGCCCTGAAAATGCCTTATTCACTAGTTTTTGGAAGGTCTGGCTGGCGTTACGGAGGCCCATTGGCAAACTTTTATAGGAATATAGGCCGTTTTCTGTAACGAACGCCAGCTTGTGCCTGTCCGGTTCATAAATGGGGATTGAATAGAAGCCACTATAACAATCCATCGAGCTAAACCAGCTGGCCCCACCGGGGGCATCCAAATAGGTGTCGGCCCGTGGTAATGGATAGCTGTCATTTTCTATTAATTTGTTGAGCCTACGGTAATCTGTACAAAACCTGTGGGAACCGTCTTTCTTCCTGGTCAGCAAGACCGGAGCACTGTAATTCGATATCACTGGTTCGATTACCCCCGCCTGGAGCATCTCTTTAATCTGAGTGTCGATAGCGTGCCTTTCCTTCTGACTCACCCTGAAGGGGGGATGGTGGACTGGCCGGTCACTGGTGAGTGTGACATGATGCTCGATAAGGTCTGTCACCGAGAGATATCTCTGCGAGTGGGCAAAGATATCTCTATTGTCTTCCAGGAGCTCCGTGAGCCTCCCATCCTGTTCCGGTGTTAGGTGCTGTCTGTGAGTGTGATTGAGTGTCTTATCTGTGTGTGTGCTTGTATGTTTGTCGATTGTGTTCAGTGTGGAGGCCTGGTGCTCGTGGGTTTCTCGCTCCGCTCGAATCCCATCTGTGTTCTTGGTGTATACCATGGGATGTGTAGTGAGCCTCTGGTTATGCATTAAAAGCATCTTGGCGCTAGCAAAATTTATGCTAGCTTCGTATTTAGCGAGAAAATCCATGCCAATAATTGCTGACGCAGAAAGATGTTCTATCACGAACATGGGGTGTGTTGTCGCAAAATGGTCTAGCCTGATGTGTATGTTTGCCACCCCCGAGTTTTCTAGCGTCTGAGCATTGGCCGCTACCAGCCGGTTGTCACCCGTGACACCGTGTATCTGCCCTTCGGTGACGTGTTTGCTGTTGACGCAGCTTACCGCTGCACCAGTGTCAACAAGGGCTTGCACTCTGTGTCCATTTATGCTGGCGTGTATTGTCAGTGCCGCTAATTGGTGTCCTTCTCCCTGTAAGGATGTATTATAGAGTGTGTATGTTGTTGTTGTTGCTGCCTTAGTGTCCTTGTCCTTGTGTGCGTCACTGTTTACACCCTGCGTTACATTTGTGCCGAAGAGGCATGGTGCTGGCCGTTCATTGTACTTGGCACGCTTGGCCACGCGACTCATTTCCTGGTTCAAGTTCTTTGCCTCGCTCAGCGAAATGTGCCCCGTCTGTACATTGCATGCTCTCTTCATTGTCCGCGCTGTTGAAATACAGGAATTCTTGTGAGCGGTTAATGTGTTTTCACTTCCCAGTTTCTGTGTGGGTGTGATGTTCCTCTCCTCCTCCTGTGAGGGTGTGTATGCAAACCTATCCCTTCGTTTGCATGTGTGACCTCGTTTTTTGTTCCAGGTGGTTGCGAGTTCGATTCCTGTTGCTGGCTCTCCTATGCCAAGTGTGTTCGCGTCCTGCGCCTGTGTGGGGTCACTTCCCGCCCCGTGTTGTGGTGTAGGGGGTATGTTTTCCCGTCTGGAGGGTGTGGGTTTGCCTTTTTCCCCTGTTTCCCTGCTGGTGGTATATTCATATCCGGCGGTGTTGTGGGCTTATTGTCTGCGTTTTGTTCGGGCGTGATTGTGAGGGGCGTATAGTGTCCCGCCCTAGGGTTCCCTGTGAATAGTATGTGCAGGGCCCTATCGAATCCCGTGGTGGTGAACAGTGGCGGCGAGTGTATGTCAGTGTATACATGTATGTTGAGCTTAAGTATCTTGCCGAGAGCGGTCACTTCTTCGGCGCTGGCATAGATACCATCCCTACTCATGTATTGTTCGTAGTCTCTCCTGGTCTGAAATGGGGTTTCCTGTTCGTCCGCCACGAAATCCCGGTACTCTTCTCAGTTGTCCAGGATGTGTTTAACCGTTTCCAGCCTGTACTCTCTGTGGTGGGTTTCGATGTGCCGGACTAAAAAGCTAATGGCCCTGAACAGACAGTTGCCGTCCCCTTTTACGGGGTGTGTTTGGAAACGGTTCGGGGGCGGATGGTCAGCCAATGTTTTATTTGGCTGCTTCTCCCCCCTGCTCTTGCGAGTCTGTTTAGGTGAGGAGCCTCGCTGGTGTTGTGTTAGGGGAGGAATCTCCGCCGCTTTTTTAGCAGGCTGAACCTCCCCGTCTAGGAGTTTTTTGGAAACGTAGGTGTGTGTCTCCCCGTGTTGTATGCCTGTCCCCCTCGGGGTGGCTGCGCCAACTCCCCGCTTGCGGTGGGTAACCGGGTGTGGGAAGCATTGCCCTCCTGTCTGTTCGCTGGGGT
The DNA here is from genome assembly GCA_946902985.2 of Meconema thalassinum. Taxonomy (NCBI): domain Eukaryota; kingdom Metazoa; phylum Arthropoda; class Insecta; order Orthoptera; family Tettigoniidae; genus Meconema; species Meconema thalassinum. The sequence goes on along the minus strand of OX336395.1, from coordinate 258,095,405 downwards.
GCCTCGTCCCTGAACTCCCTCGGGTGTTCGTCGGGGAACGGATAGTATTCCGGCCCCTTCGTGTACGTATCACGGCCTCCCGTCCTTTCTGTGGGGTTGTTGTTCCGCGTTTTCTGATCTGTGGCCTGTTTTCTTGTCTTCGACAGGGGGGGGGGTGTACGTCTGTTGCTGCGGGGGCGGGTTTTCCCGGCGATTCCCCTTTCCCCTGTACTGCGGGGATGCATATCCCTGTCTGCCTGGGGGTGGGTCCTCCCGGTAGTCCCCGTTTCCCCTGTACTGTGGGGATGCATAGCTTTGCCTGCTTGGGGGTGGGTTTTCCCGATAGTCCCCATTTCCCCTATAATGTGGGGATGCATAGTCTTGCCTGCTTGGGGGTGGGTTTTCCCGATAGTCCCCATTTCCCCTATATTGTGGGGAAGCATAGCCTTGTCTACTCGGTGGCGGGTTGCTTCGCCGGGGAATATTGTGGTCAAACTCTGAAGGGTAGTAATCCGGTGTGTATGGGGATGTCGGTCGCCGTGAGGGGTAGGTTGGCTCTACATGTGTGTATGAGGCCGGTGAATATCGTGGAGGGTAATGTGGCCTGTCCTGCGCATATGGTGTTGTCGGCCGCTGTGGAGGTTAGTATGTTTTCTCCCACTGGTAGTGTCTCCTCTCCGTGTATCCCCTTTCCCTCTCGGGATAGTATAGTTCTTCTGTATCAGTGTGTTCACTCCTGAGTGGTCCGCCGCCTGCCTGGATGGCAGCTATTGTTAGCTTCTCCATCCTGTCCACTAACTCATCCATCTTTTGGCTGGTGTCCCCCTTTTCTGGATGAAAATGCTGATTCACGGTTTTCTCCGTAGCTTTTTCCGTGATCTTTCTCCCGGACTCTATTGTTTTTATGTTGTTGAGCATATGCTGGATCGTAGGATTGTTCATGATACATAATTTGTCCACGATGGATGGCCTAAGGCCCTGCATTAGCAGCTTAACCTTTTGCTTATGAGGCATGGCTGCGTTGTATTTGTCGCACATCAGCAGTTTCGCTTTTACATACGTCTGTGCGCTCTCTGTGGGCCCCTGTGACCTCTTTCTAATTTAGTCATACAGGTCCTCATCGTCTGGTGTGAGCTGAAATTCACTTTTCGTCCCATGTGGCGTTTTCTAAATTGTCCGCGCTCGTACCATGTCATGGCCGATTTTGTTAAGTATGCAGGTAGGAGCCGTTTCCTGACTTCGTCGCTCCAGCCATTGATCCGAGCCGTTCTATTAAAGGCCTTAAGCTATTCCTCCGGACCCTGGCCCTCCCCCGTGAACTTTGTGGGGTGGATCATTGGATATTCTGTGTGCCTATTCATATCCTGCTCGTTTACCTCTCCTTGGCTGTGTAAGGATTCTAGTCCATTTACGCTGTCCGCACTTCTGTCGTGTGATGAGGTGTTTGGATTTGTGTTGTTCTGACGGGAATTATCCTCGCTCCCTGTGTATGAAACGTGTGTTACGTTGCCAGGGGGCTCGTCGCCTGATATGTCATCACTGATCGATGGTGTAATGTCGTACTGTGTGGACTTCACTACTTCCACTGTCCTGTCTAGATCCTGTTTTACTGTCTCTAGAATAGTATGTATATCTAGAACCGCCTCTGTCGTGTGGGTGTCTGCCTTAACAGCGTCTGTATCCAATAATTGTGTTATGCGCGCGTGCAGACTATCAGTCTTTTGCTCTGTGATTTGCAGTTGCTGTAACAATAGAGGATGGAGTGTTGGTAAGCAATCTGCCTCACTAGCCCTGGATACTGGTGACTGTTGTCCCTGCGAACCGGTCTGGGCCTTGGATCGTGTAAAATGTGTGACTTGTGCTGCCACTGCAGGGTATTGAGCGCGGATTTCTAATGCCTTTAATTCGAGTTACTGAAGGAAGCGTGGTGCAGTGTGTTCAGTTATTAAGTCACCGTTCTTAATTTTCAACTTCGGTAGGAGTGGAGTTGTGCTAGCTGACAAATGGTGCGCAAAGTCCCTTAGTGTGGTTCTAAATGTGGTCATTTAATTTCCACCGACCTTGCACTACGGGGTGGGTGGGGGCGGGTGTAATAATACAAATCCTCGAATAATAAAGGGGAAAAAATGTGGAGCGTATTCTGGAAAAAAAAAAATTAGTCTCGCTTGGCTACTTTCAGTATGGATCGCTCTACCTCGAGGGCTCGTTGCTTGAGTCCCTTACCCTTATTTTGCGTGGTAATGGCGCCTCCGCCAATCTGTTTTATCCCTCTGATAGGGGTGGGATAAACAGGGTAGTGTAGATGTATTAATTTAAGGGATGTTTCCGAAAAAGGGTAGTTTCCCGTATTTGGGGAAGACTACTAGTGTAATGTGTTGGTGTGAGTACGTGATCTATTGGGGGCGTTCCTACAGGATGCGTTTACCTGCTAGGGGATGAATGTCTAAGAGTGAGCTATTAACCTAGCCTGCCAATTAAGTAGAGCGAGCGTTTAGCGAGCTCACGTGCAGAGTCGACACTTCGGCACGCTGCAGTCTGGCTGCTTGCTCGAGTACAATAGGATTCCTGACGGTGCAGTTCCTGGCCTTCACGGTCAGGGGCAATTAGGACCGAGGTCAGGTTGGGTGTAAGGATGTAAAACTGGGTGAAATAAGTAATAGATGTGTGTGTTTACTGATCAAGTATTTATTGGTCAGTAGCGGTGATGTACTGTCCCTTTAGGTAGTGGACAGGTATAAAGCAAAGTACAAGGTGTGTAAAATACAAAGTGTTCTGGGTAGGTGTTACAATAATTAGGAATCTGAGCACAGGGCTAGTTCTCACCTGGTGAAGAGCTGGAACGGACCTTGGAGGAGGAGAGATAATGGGGCTCCTCTGGGTCTAGCTTTTATGGCTTTCCCCCAATGCTTGGTCGGCGTTTCCTCACCGTCGCTGCCCCAGATAGTGTGTTTATGTATGTGTTATGTAAGCGTGGCTTGTCAGCAATATTGCTGGGCCTGCTTGTGTTGAGGAAGTATGTGAGGCTTATGGTATGCCTATGAGGGTGGTTTTGGTGAAAAGATGAAGGGGTGGGTCTTAGGGCTACTGCCCATGGGCTGTACAATACTTATCATCATAATTCTTTTTTGTATTTCCAAAATTGTCTTATATACTGTATACTGGTACCATATTGCTTGGTTCAGTGTAAGAGAGGGCTCTAAGGCCCTAACTTCACCACTACTGAAGACATCAAATAAATAAATAGAGGGGGCAGGGTGTGTGTAGCACTTTCACTTAAGGTGCACCCTGGATAGTGCTACACCCACAACGGCTCACGGCTGTTGAGTTCGTGAGGGTACCTGAGCTGGATCTGCTTTCCCTTTCTCCAGTGACTCTGGGACGGACCCTCTTCGATTTCTCCTTTCCTATGAGCCTTTCATGGCACTACATCCTTCCAAATCCGACAATTCTCTTTATTCGAGAGTTGAGGGCATGTCTCTTACCTGTATTTCATTTCTTTTATTCCTTCCTTTTCGTCCTTTCTTCTCCTACACCGTAAGTTGTAGTTAGTTAAAGTGGATTACTGCTCTGGACATCCGACTGTGACTTTTAGTTTCGTTAGTGGATGTTATTAGATATTTATTACTTGTATACATTGTATAATACTGTAGTATTACGGTATCCTGTGTATGTCATACGAAATATATATATACCTACACAAGCTATAACCGGCATGCGTTGCAACGCCAATCAAAGAAAGTGTTGGCGTTGTAATTTTGTTTTTGAAGTGCTTTTGGATACCCAATTCTTTTTTTCAATTTCCGTTAAGTGCCTCGAAACTATCGTAAAATGGATTAACTAATTTAGAAACATTCATGGGAACGTCCACAACAACTCACCAAAGTTTCATTGCAATCGGATGAATGGCATGAATGCATACGGAATTTCGTTTATACGATTCATGCGCTGTCACTCATTTGTTGAATCAACTTGTTCGCTACCTACTGTGAAATGGATTTGCTAAGTTAGAAACCTACACATAAGTGAACACAACAACTCATCAAAGTTTCATCACAATCGATGAATAGTATATGAACGCATACATGATTTTGTTGAAACGCTTCGCGCGTCGTCGCTCACTTGTTGAATCAATTCGTGCGCTACCTACTGTAAAATGGATTCAATAATCTAGAAGCCTTCCTTGGAGTGTACTCAACATCTCACCCAAGTTTCATTGCAATCGGATGAATGGTATATGAACGCATACGGGACTTTTCTTAAACGCTTCGCGCGTCGTCGCTCGTTTGTTGAATCTACTCGTGCGCTACCCAAAGTAAAATGGATTTACTAATCCAGAGGCCTTCCCTGGTGTGTACAATATATCTCACCCAAGTTTCATCGCTACCGGACGAATGATTTATTAACGCATTCGGGACTTTGTTGAAGCCTTTCGCGCGTCGTTACACATTTGTTGAACCTACTCGTGCTCTACCTATTGTAAAATGGATATAATAAGTATGAATCCTTCCATGGAGTGTACTCCCCATCTCACCTATGTTTCATTGCAATCGGATGAATGGTATATGAATGCATACGGGGCTTTTTTGAAACGCTCTAACGTGCAGAGACAAACAGAAGAATTCGACATCACCGCCAACTATGGTACAGAACATAACTTTCCGCCACGTGCTGAGTGTAAGATACGGCGGCACTTGCAAAGGTTGCAACCACGTGTCTCTAACGCGCAGAGACAAACAGTCCAAAGGCTTCGCGTTGACTAACTGTTTTTGACTGTATATTGTGGTTCTAAAATTGTGTGTAATTTGTGGTTCTAAAATTGTGTTCATTCCAACTACCGGGTCAAATTGTGAATCTAAACCATACAGGGACACACTCTAATATAGGCCTACATTGAAAATTTCATCAAAATCAGTCTAGCCATTTAGGAGGAGTTCAGCCACATACACACGTGTCGAAGAATTATAATATAAATATATTGTCCATTGTAACACCAGTTTATTCCACAAGTTGAAGTTAGGCTTACTGATAGTTGACTGATTTCTATGTACGGATAATTCCACTGTTATATTTTACTTAGTACGGTAGCTTGGGAATAGCTTATTTGAAAATATGAAATGTTACCGGTATTCAGATAATCGGCGAACTGGATTAATATTACTGTTTTAATGAACTGCTTAATTTTTATTCTTGTCTGTACAGTATATGGTTACACAACTACGGTACCGTCCTTTTTACCTGTTAGAAATGGACATTATGACTATGATTCACAAAGAAAAGCGAACATTTATGGACAAAACTCGGAACTAAAAAGGAACTTCGCCTATTCATGCCATAAAGATAATGTAGCCTACCCAGCGGTTTCAGAGAAGTCAAATAAAGAATAGGCCTATCCCGAAGCCACTAAGAAATTAAACGATGAATGCAGAGGAGGGGTTACGTCGCTTCCTTGGAAAAAATCCTGCTGGCGCCCATGGACTGACATTGGTTTCTGCAAGTTACAGATGTCATAGTTTACTTCCAATGAAATAATAATCAGTAACGGAAGCCTAGTAATTTTAAGGAAATGAATCTTCTTAAAAAAAACCAATCGAACTAGGCTATTATCGTGATAACACCAATTAGAATTGATCACAAGTTTCAAGGTATCTGGTCAGGGATATTAATCAGTTAGGGAAAACGGGGGAAATATAGAAATAGTGGGCAAAACGGAAATGTGTTATATCTGAAATTTATAGTTGCCTTGATATATATATATTAAATATATGATATCTGAGACTGCAAAGGGAACAGAGGAGTCAAAGATAAACAGAACATCAAGATATGTTGGCCAACCTGATGACGGTTAACTGTAGTGAAACTCGAAGGTGTGCATGGATTTGATTTCAAGGTAATGTACCCGAAAATCCGAAAGTAGCCTGTTGGAATATCCATTGCCCCAGCTGGATTGCCTATTTCTAACAGCACCGGCAAATTACTACATTAGAAATCGCTCCCAACGTGGTCTTTAGGGATTAACATATAGCAGTTACAAGAATATTGTGGATCAACAACCAACTACACGGGGCACATCTACCTTTACTTACCTTCTCGGGGACTGGGAATTCAGCTTCGCCTACAATACATCCACAATACCCTAGTTCTTATATTTAAAATGAATCACACGCCAACAACAACAAATAACGAACTGTATAAAATTTAATAACAATGGTGTAAACTAACCTAGTATAAACAAAATAACAATAAACTAATTTAACAATCAAATTAAAATAAAAACACGCAATCATCCACACTTCTTTTCTACTCCACATCTTACTACAATGCTGTGTTAAAAAATATGAGCATATAATCTTGGCTTGTTTTAGGCCTACACAGCGTAAAAAGAAAACCGTTTAATGAAGGCTCTTACATTCGTGGCATTCCTGACACTTGATTTCATTCTCAAGCATACGTTTGTAGAACGCACGTGCACTGGCCTTGTTTCATCAATGAAACACCAGCACCACGCTGCACTCGGAACTGTTTTACAATTTATACAAGGCGGTGAGTCTCCCACCTGTTCATATAATGACATCGCTCTCCAACTCTAACGGTGAATCATTCTAGCCAGCTCACATCGAGAATGCTTTTGTGTGCGTTTATAAAACTCGAAAATTAACATTTAGCTCTTACAAAAGTGCACATAACTTCTATGTTTCTTTAACAATCAACTGAAAATTTTTATACACTCTTTCATTCACACCCCGCAATTGTTCATGACCAATTCGGGTCGACAATTACCCTTAACAGTGGATAATCATTCATACCAAAAACATCCACTCATAAAACACACGCTATTCAAAAACAATTGATTAATAAATCCTACTAAATTAGTTAACTAATGCTTGCCAGGGTGGGTGAGTGGTTATAGTGTCGGACTACCAACCCCAAGATTGCAGGTTAGCCCCTGGCCATGGTAAGTGATTTTTGAAGACGACAAAAATCACGATATTCATGTCATACGTTGTTGGCATGTTAAAGAACCCATTTGAATTCAGTAGGCCGTGTTCAATGGCAAAATTAATCTCGGGATTTTCCGAAAACACAAAGTTCCTCCATTCTCTACTTGAAAGCGCTGTAGTGTCAAGGAGTTTAGATATCCAACCTCCTTGACTTTCATAGTGTTCAAAGGAACGACGAAATTCGACATGCAAGCTACCCTCTGGGTGTCAATTAACAAAGCTTGCACCAGGCACCCTAGGCCATACGATATTATTAATATTATTATTTAACTAATTAAACCATTTCCAAAAAATTATTTACATATAATATGTTCATAATAATATACATTATTTAGTGTTGCTAACACGTTACTTTCGAGATTCTGGCTTCTCGGTTACAATACAATTCTCGACTAATTATATACACTGGTTTTCCACATAACCATTCTCTAACCTTTCGTAGTTTTGATATACTGCTTACACATTGTCTTATATAGGTTTCATTACATTGTCGGTATAATACAGTCGACTAATTAAGGTTAACTATACGTAATTACATAACTTCGGGTTTAATAAAATATAATAATTGTATCATTGACATAAGTAGACAATCGTTCTCAAGTTGTATTTCCGCTAAAATCCTCCTGTCAACAGAGCTAAATCGTTACTTCACATGAACTGAACTACTTGTATACAACGTCTCTTATCATGATCCATGCCTTCTTATCAAAGAACAACAATACTTTGACTTCCCTTTAAAATGCGGAACTCCCTTCGCACGAGCCTTCATAGCTCTACAAATCCTCATATAACAGTATATATGGCATAAACAATTATCATCCACTATGTTAAACAATAACCAAAAACGGATTAATTGTTATTAACTGTCTTCTGTAGGAACTTCTCTCAAATAATGGCATGACCCTCAGTATCATTCCACATGACTACAGAACTACAATTATACATGCTTAAGTTCTTCAAACGAAACTTCCAATTGTAATGAACAATATTAGACAGTCGTGATTAACCTCATAAAATTTACTCCACAGCAAGGTAATTAACTGTTAACTCGTCTGTCGCAAATACATGTAATAAAAATAATACTCCTGTCTCACCTCACTTGTCAAGCTTTAAATTGTTTATCGTTGTAATTTCAGGTCCACAAACTGACGTGATGTTACACAAATAGTGTAAAATAACTCAAATGTTATTTATAGTGTCAGATAGAATTCAATCTTGACCGGGATAAACTAGCTTTGAATTCCTAGCCAAAGATTTGAATAATCTTCTAACAAAAGGTATTTCCTCTAACATATTAAATGAACAAAGCTCTCAGCTTTACAAATAATAAAAAGGTTAGTCAACGTCGTAATGTTTTCCCACTCTACACAAAGAATGTTTATAGGGATTAAGACTTCGGTCTTATCAAACGACTAGAATTTCTTAGATCGTCGACATTTTATGTACAATAATGATATAACAATATCATTCGATGTTTCTTCTGTTCTTGAAGTTTGATGTTGTTACATTATAGTGCTCAAATTTATTTTAATAAGAATTTAATTTGAAGCTATGACACAATGTCAGAATACTTGGTTTAAATAAAATTATTAAAATTCGAGAGTCGAAACGACTAGTCTTCTATGGGGCAATATGATTCCTCAAACAAAAATTTTAATGTCAGTACCACAACTGATCCGAAGAATAAAATTGAAAAATAGATGAAAGACAATCATCTCCTAAATAATCTTGAAGCATAAAAATCTTAACACACATCTGAAGTGTAAAATACATGAAAACACTGAAATTCATTAAATGTGAAAATATGGAGATATGGAAAAATGGAAACATGAAAATATGGAGTAAGATCGTTGGCTCAGGATGTCACTAATCAAGCTCTATACTATAAATGAGAATGCACTGCTACCTTATTTGGACGAAAACTTGAAGATCTATGTAAGTATTCCCACAATACTTTAGATGTTTCCTCAGTTCAAGATACTGAGATGGATCTGCATTCGAACCTCGGATCTGCAACCTCAGAGATAGGAAACGTCCCTCTCTGGAATTCACCAACTTTCGCCTGGGCTCGAACGACATCCTTCTGGCAAATTTTTCTGTGTTGCTGGGCTACCCCTAGCATCTTGACAAATCTCTTCTGTAGAATCTTCATTCTCCGTCGTAAATATGCATCAGCCTCATCATTGGAATATAATTTATAGAAATACTCATATAAATGGTGAATGAAATATTTCCATTGCTAATTGATCTTACATTAGTGTTCGTAGACTGACGAAAATGTACAAGATGGACTGTACACTACGTCTGTATTCAAGAATACGCTGTCTAACGAAGCTCCATCGTTGTATCTTAACTCCTGTTATGGAATAAGTCTCTGGCGCATGACTATTTCGTTCATTATATCGAGAATGATAATTATGTTGAATGAAAACACTAGAAGAATAATAATAGTCATTCTGTTAATGTTTATGTGTTGCGCCAATATTAAAAGTTCTCCGCTATTGTTCACTTGAACTGCGCTCGCCAACTTCACGTCGCAATTTAAAATGATATTCAGCTTTATTTCCAACACATTTGAAAATCTGACTTAACAGGCTTATATTTTCGAAACGGTAAGTTTTAGAACGCTCGACTTTTCACAGAATGTAGTCTTTGACCTGTTCTTTATGTATATTCGCTTAGTTAAATTCAGATCTCAATTATATAAGAGATATAATTAATTCAATGTTCCTCACAACTTCACATAAAATAGAAGTGCGGTAATCTCCTACGTTCCACCTAGCTATCCTCGCGTCTCCACAAGTCGACAGTCATCGCACTTGGACAAAGCCTTGGGATCTCCGTTAACCCAGTAAAAACACTTCCTCACTCTTCAAAGACTGCTGGAATAAGAACCTCGATCCTTGAATCTCCCCCTCCAAGTCGAAATTTTGGCGGCCATATAAATCTCCCACCATAATTTTAGCGCGTAGATTACTAATGCTTATTACTGCGTAGATTAACCGATCTGCGGTTTTTAAAGTATCAGACAAAATTTATTTTAATATTCTCTTCTTTATCAAATAAGAAAATCTTCTTCTACGGGCCTAAATGCATAATTTCATCATATTATGTAGTTGAAGTTGATCCCGTCTTCAATAAGACCTCTTCTCATTGGCTCTGGGCTGGGATCCAACAGCATAATTTATAACAATATTTATAATATTAATTTCCAAACTCGCTGTTGCTATGCTAATTTTAGCCTTCTAGAAGCGTCTATTGTGCAATATATCACGTGATCGGGCCCTCCCACAGCCTCCTGTGTCACACTTCCATAAATTATATTTGCTGGTTAAATTTTATCATGGGGACGGAAAATACTCTAATTTTGTCCCAAAATAATTCAATTTCCGGGGGCAGTAAGTAATATTTTGTTCATTCTTGATTCGTGTATCATGTTTTTAAACATTAGTGTTTGTTATTACATTGCGTGATCCTTAAGCTTGTGGAATGAATGTACATTTTTAAACAGTTACATTGGAGTTTTTTTCAGTTATTATTTTCCTAGGGTGGGTTGAAGTTATAGGTTAGGGTGGCAAAATGGAAATATGTGAACGCGGAGAATGGAAAGCTTTCCATTTTGCCCCCGGGGTTCGATAATTTTAATATTTAGAGACTTTCTGTGTTGGGCGTAAGTGATATTACAAGGAAATTATTTTAAGAAACATTTCATGCTGTAGAGTTAAAAAATTATATAATAGTTTTTCATTTTTTAGATGGTTCATCATTACAAGCGCAAAACCAATCTTGCAATTTGGACAGAGTGGGACATGGAGCGAGCTTTGGAAGGGACAGAACATTCGAGCCTAGCAGAGGCATCAAGATGATACAGCATTCCATTGGGAACATTACATAGACATATAAAGAAGAGGACTGCTAAGAAAGTGTTGGGCAGGTACAAACCAGTGTTTGTTCATGAGCTGGAGCTGGAAATTGTAAGATATGCCAAAGAACTGGATAGTATTTTTTTGGTTTGACGAAGGAATCTCTTAAAGAACTGGCATACCTCTTGGCTCAACGAAACCACGTAGCTCATCCTTCCAGGTATGGGAAAGCAGGCAGAGCATGGATGGAGCTTTTAAGGCAAGACACTCTCAACTGTCGTTCAGAACATCTGAACCAATAAGTATAGCTAGATGTGCAGGTTTTAATAAAGAAATAGTTTCCAAATTCTTTGACAACTTATGGGAAATCTATGAAAAAAAAAGGCTTTTCAGAAAGGCCTCTCAATGTGTACAACATGGATGAAGCAGGTGTGAAATATTCAACATCCAGACCACCTAAAGTTATTTCAGTTACAGGGAAAAGACAAGTAGGTGTTATCAGTTCAGCAGGGAGGGGCCATCTGACCCCAGTTATTGCTTGCTGCAATTCTTCCACCGTGCTTTGTATTTGGCCACAGGAAAAGGGTAGGAGAACGAATGCTGGATGCTGGTCCTCATGGAAGTGTTGCTTGGTGTTCAGACTCTGGCTGGATTAATTCAGATATTTTTCTTAAGGGGTTGAAATTTTTTGTAGATTCAGTCAGATCTTCTTATGACCATTCTGTACTATTGATACTTGGTAATCATGCAGCTCACGTTAACTTGTCTGCAGTTGACTATGCTCGAGAGAATGGAGTTGTCATGCTTTCTGTACCTCCGCATAGGCTGCAGCCATTGGACGTCAGCTTTTTCAAATCTTTCAAAGATGGGTTTGAAGTTTCTGTGGATACCTATCAGAAGCAGCATCCAGGGCGCAGAATCACAGCGTATGATATTCCTGGATTAGTAAAAAGTGCTTTCTTAATGAGCACAACTCCAGTGCATCATCAGGCTTTAGGAAATCAGAAATCTGTCCCTTCAATAGACACATCTTTTCAGAAGATTTTGCTCCCTCGTATGTGCATTCATCATTGCCATGTGATGAACGGGAGAATATCTTAAGTTCATCTAATGAGAACCAATTAGAATCATGTTATTTCGTTGGTGCGATTATTGCTGCATGTGATGGTCCTCTTCATTCAGGTTGTATATCCACTGAAAACTCTTCTTCCATTACCAGTAGCCTAGACCTACCAGCAGTTCACATAAAGAGCATGTAGGCCTAGGCGTATATGCACCGAGTTCATGCATCCAACATCTTCCAGCTCTCAATGTTATGATTCGCCTAATGATGTGTTGCAATTTCTCAAGGCCAGGAAATTCAGTGAGAAACGATGTCAGCGTTGTCAAAAATCGGAGTTACTGACAAGTTCACCCTTAAAAAATGAACTTCATCTAAAGCATAAAAGCATGAAAAGAACCCTCAACTTCGAACATACAAGCTCTTACAAAACTGGTAGGCCTAAGTCTACAGAAGCAAGAAACACATTGAACAGGAAGCAAGTGAAGTTAACACAGCTACCTACTGATAACCCTGTGCTGTGTGTCATATGCAGTGAAGACTCCTGTAACAGTAAATTGAAAGAAACGTGGATACAGTGTAATTTTTGCAACCTGTGGGCCCCTCAGCGGTGCACTGACTATAATATAAAGCAATCATTTTACATTTGTGATCGCTACCGATAGTGCATTGCCACATGGATTAGATCATCCACAGTTCAATAATTTCTTATAATTGTTCGGTTGAATCTCACGGTTGTACATCAGCTGGTCTTACGATGCCAACTCGGATCGCTGTCTCCTGTTTAAGCGAGGAGTTTCCGCTATTATCTTTATAAGCTATTTGATGTTAGCCTACCCCCATGTTACTCAAGTCTTAAGAGACTATAAAGCTTTTAGTTTGATCTGTGCGACATGTAACACACAGAGTGTTATATTGGCGTCTGAAGAAGTAATATCAATTTCCAATCCCAGTGCAGTAATTCAAGTTCACTTTCACATACGCTACCCTAATTAAACGTATTGATAAGTTCGTAATGTCGTTTATCGTTTGACAATATTATATTTTCTTCGCCTGCCCCCAAATCAGGTTAGTGTGTACATCAGCAAGGAAACCGAATATGGGAATGGGATGCTTTGTCACTCTGCTCAAGCGGGCACCATTAATTTCTCATTATGTCTTGTCAACCGCAAGCATAAATAATATTAAAAAAATGTGTGACCATGAGCATATAGTCTTGCGAACATGTGACGTAGAGCAAATGTTCGCAAGTTGTACGTCATGCTCGTATAAGTTTTACTGTTGTTGACGAACATATGCTCTGATCACTGTACATCTGGAGGAATCTATTCGGACAACGAGTTGGCTACTAACAAGCATTCGCCTATTAATTAAGAGACTGATTTGGCTTCCTGGGGTAATTATGGTCTTTGACTATTACCGTAAGTTTTCTTTCTGTGTTCTAGTTTCCTGAACAAAATGGAAGAAAATCCGTTCATCAAGACTGAGGCTGATTGTTTGCCTTATTCAGATGAATTCCACAACATTGTAAGTTGCATTTTAATTCGTATATGGTGTAACATTGCAATCTAAGTGATGTGAGTGACAAGCAATACTCTACACTAAATAGGTTAACCAGGATCTGATAACTGTTAGGTACCTTTTTTGTTTTGTTTCACGTACAGTAACTCACAATGTGTCTGAATATCTTACATTGCATCATACTTGTATAATAATACTTCCCAGGAGACGAATGAACAGTTGCCCTCTAAAAAACTGCAGGACGAGGCTGGTGATGTGTTTGAAGATGAATGGACAGCTATTAAACAAGAACATGAAATACAGGTGATTATCGGGGTTGCATTACCTCTCTTATTATAATACGAATTACTTATAGATTATATGTTATTTGTAGGTTTCAATCACTCAGCCTTGTTTTCTATACGAAGACCTAACAGTAGCTGATGTTATTGCATTGATACTGCAGTTTCACTCTGCCGGCACCCAGGGTCCTATTGTAAGCGAAGTCTACACCACATGCCATATTAAAACTTGCTTATATACGGCGAGTCAGATATCATTCGTGCTGTTTGTGTATCATATGGCTTATTGGCTAGTGTGGGAATAGAAAGGCTGCCAGGGCCAACAAGCTTCTTATCGTCAAAGAACAATGTCTGTGTTCTAACTTGGTCGTCAGCAATTATATATTAAATGAATAGTCATCACCACATCTTTCTTCATATTTTAAATGAATAATCATTATTGCCACTTCTTTCTTCATCTTTTTGAAACAGAACCGCCATCGGAACTTGAAACAGAATACCTTACATTCCAGGCAAATACACCGCACATGGGCTTTTCCTTTATGTAGAGGATAAATTTTTAAACGACCATGTAATTTACCCAGAAATTTAAGACTTTTTTATCATATTAATCGTATTCTAGAAAATTAAACGGATTTTTTATTTGAAGTATTTTTTTGTATGTGTAGGCCTACTATTATTCAAAAATTATGCATAATTTTTACAAAAAAGAATAATTTCAGTGCAATAAATTATGAGAATTATTAAAAAATACAAGTGTTGCGTTTTTTTTTTGCCGGTGAGTGTATGTTGAGTGTCATGCGCTCTAGAATAATTTGTACAAATCCTTGTTGTAAACTCTTTAAAATACCGTACAATCTAACTTAAATATTAACTTGTCAAAAACTACCGTATAGCCTGATATGGAAGAATGAAGGCCACCACACCACTGAAGTGCCGGCAAAAAAAATAAAAAATGTTCAGCAGCAATCATAGAAAAATCTTATTATAATACGAATTACTTATAGATTATATGTTATTTGTAGGTTTCAATCACTCAGCCTTGTTTTCTATACGAAGACCTAACAGTAGCTGATGTTATTGCATTGATACTGCAGTTTCACTCTGCCGGCACCCAGGGTCCTATTGTAAGCGAAGTCTACACCACATGTCATATTAAAACTTGCTTATATACGGCGAGTCAGATATCATTCGTGCTGTTTGTGTATCATATGGCTTATTGGCTAGTGTGGGAATAGAAAGGCTGCCAGGGCCAACAAGCTTCTTATCGTCAAAGAACAATGTCTGTGTTCTAACTTGGTCGTCAGCAATTATATATTAAATGAATAGTCATCACCACATCTTTCTTCATATTTTAAATGAATAATCATTATTGCCACTTCTTTCTTCATCTTTTTGAAACAGAACCGCCATCGGAACTTGAAACAGAATACCTTACATTCCAGGCAAATACACCGCACATGGGCTTTTCCTTTATGTAGAGGATAAATTTTTAAACGACCATGTAATTTACCCAGAAATTTAAGACTTTTTTATCATATTAATCGTATTCTAGAAAATTAAACGGATTTTTTATTTGAAGTATTTTTTTGTATGTGTAGGCCTACTATTATTCAAAAATTATGCATAATTTTTACAAAAAAGAATAATTTCAGTGCAATAAATTATGAGAATTATTAAAAAATACAAGTGTTGCGTTTTTTTTTTTTTTGCCGGTGAGTGTATGTTGAGTGTCATGCGCTCTAGAATAATTTGTACAAAAAATACCGTACAATCTAACTTAAATATTAACTTGTCAAAAACTACCGTATAGCCTGATATGGAAGAATGAAGGCCACCACACCACTGAAGTGCCGGCAAAAAAAAAATGTTCAGCAGCAATCATAGAAAAAAGAGCCTGATATTGCTCTTTGCTAGTGCCGGGCCCTTTTTCCCATCTTTTCTTTTGACCTTCATTGGTCAACTAACCTCCAATTTCGACCCGAATATTACTAGCATTCATCCATTTTTTTTACCGTAATAGACTGCTTTTCTTACTACTGGTTCCTTATTACCTACATAACCTTTTTATAACCTACCTATCCGATGTAATATATCTGTGCTGTTATTTAGTGTAATATTACACTTGGGTGATTTTTACGCAGGGCGATATGTGACATGATTAAATGCGGACTTGAGGAACGTTTTTGATGTGTAACATCTTTTGGCTCGGTTGCTGGATAGTTTTGTGGGAGTGATTTTGAAAATTGGGGACGGAAGTGGATCGGAACGATCGAGCTGGCAGTGGTGGATCCAACGGAAGTATGCACTGCCCGCTCGATCGATCAAACGGAAGAGTACTAGCTGGCAGTGGTGGACAACGGAAGTATGCACTGCCCGATCGATCGATCAAACGGAAGTGTACTAGCTGGCAGTGGTGGACAATGGAAGTATGCACTGCCCGCTCGATCAATCGGACGGAAGTGTACTAGCTGGCAGTGGTGGAAAACGGAAGTATGCACTGCCCGCTCGATCGATCGATCCAGCTACCAGATTATCATTTTAAACGATATTTATCATATCAATATGACTCATTTTAACAGAATCCATATGAAATTACGTGTTGGTCTGTGAATGAAGAGGACCTGCTTATAATGAATTGAAGGTTATGAGCGGTGCCGCGTCTATTAATCTAGTTGATCCATATCGTATTCTTTATTTAGGCTAGTGCTGGTGGAAGCTACAAATCAACTAATAAAATGAGTTCCGTATTATAAACTACAATATCTGTAAAACACTCCCTTTTACAATAACAATTCAAAATGTGTGTATTGGAAACAAGGCAGTGTGTGCTCTGTAGTGCGAGAATATTATGGTAATACAGTAGGCAGTGCATTTAGCAGGCACTGGTTTGACGAGCACAGTGGCAAATATTTCACCGACTTTCATTTGTCATTGAGCAGTTTATGAAGCTTCACGTTCAAGGTTGAACATCACATGGGGTAGTACAAAGACGACAAATGACATTCAAGTAAGCGGCATTATTGTCAATCTGTGGTTGAGTAGGCTAGTCAAATATTAAATGCATAACAGAATGTTGTTATATGAGTGGAATAAAAGCTGAGACAAGGTCATTTCATGATTGTAGGAAGGCATGTTTTGATTGTTTACGACGAATTGTATGAGAGTCTTGAGAATAATGAATGCTATAGTTACTGAGGAGTGTGCTCACAGTATTTGAGAGTACAGTCGACGTTGTGTGTCACTTTGTTATTATGAATTATTAAGGAAGGAAGGAAGCTTGTAGTTTTATGTGACCGTTAATCTCACAATCATGATCTACGGTACCTCCCTTTTACGTGGAATGCGAATCACAGGACATGGCATTTCAATTCGAAAATCTCACATCTATTGACCGGGAATCAAACCCAGTCTACCTTGGTGAGAGACTAACAGCTTGACCGCTGCGCCACAAGTGTGACAGTAGCATATCTCCAATTCAATCTATACATTTATCATAGTTCCAGTCTGAAAATGGAGCGTAAATTAACATTTTAAGAATGTCCAAGCTCTGTAGTATACCAGTAGGATAACATGCCAGATGTTACACATCATATGCGACTACTGTAAGGCTCGTATCTTTTTTTTTGTTCTCTTATGGTCTTGTACCAAAAACACTGCTGTAGGCACTTTCCCCAGTATGTTTTGTAGTTGTGTATATAGACTGCTGTGGGAAAGGTTGAAGTAGTGCAATAGGTTGCGGAGGTCGTGAGATGCGGTAAGCTCTTTCACATGGGCTGCTCCATGTCTAGTGTATGTTCCTAATGAGTACATTTACACTCTCCAGGGATGGTTCGTGTGAATTTGGGAATGAAATACGATCACAGATTTACTTGAGGTCTGACCAACATAATTTCGACCATACCGGAAGATTCGCATTGATGATAATCTCTAGAAGTACTTGTAGGTTCTATATTCCGTATTCTTCATCAATTGATGACGTTCCCTTGCGAGGTTTCTGCACCTTCATGGGCTTTTGGCTTGTGGCTTTCAGGTGTCCACCAGCGTCCTTCTAAGTTTGGTATTCTTCAGGCATTGAGGCTTTCTTTGAAATTCTCTTTGTTTTGTAGACAATTATAAGCCAGTTTTCAATGTTTTCTCCTCTTCTTTCTTCTCGTCAATTTTAGGGCACAGCAGTGGCTCTTGACCCAATAACAAATACAGGTCGACGAATATATGTGTTGGGAGTTTGCAGCTTCTGAGAGACTTCGTTTGATGTTATTGTAAATATATATATATATATATATATATATATATATATATATATATATATAAGGAGCGGATGTCAATGATGATGCAAGATAAGAAAATTGGGCTGAAAGACTGGGACACAAATAAGGGATTCGATAATTTAGAAACTAAGATGAGATGTATCAAGATATGTGGGAATAAAAGATTATGTGAAATAACCGATTTTATGTAAATCCTGGAAGAATATTGAACACTACCTCTCAAAATATGTGCACTGATATGTGCTAAATGAGATGTTATTAATCCATGCCTACCTTTTTCCTGTTTTCTTCATCCCCTGTCTTCGCGATGTGCGTTAAATTCTCCCCTAATTGTATGTGATCCAAAGGGTTTGCAGTGTGAGAAGGAGAGGATCATTGGCGCCGATTATCATGCACGCTTAGAGGGCAGGTTATGTTGGTAACATTGAGGTGAGCGAGGCAAATTGAGAGAGTTTAGGTACGTGGAACTGGGAAGGGAAAAGGGAGAACAGTATATTGGAGGTCGAAGCGGATTTAAATCAGGATACCACCACAGTGAACGCCATCGATATGTTCAATGTAGGCCATGATTCCTGAAAAAGAATGAATTTCATTGATCAGTTGGAAATGTAGGCCTACCAATTTTCATTGAGTATACTCCTTCAGTTCCATTGAAAAATTACCCAAGTTCATTCGGAGGCTGTGGAGGGGGTTATTTCTGGGATTGCCATAGATCAGAAGGATAATGTCCCAACAAAAACCAAAAGTTTATACTTTTTAATTTAAAATATATTGACAATTGGCATTGTGGCCAAGTAGATTTAGGATATGTGATGTCACGTGGCGTACCCGTGGTTAGTAGCACAATATGAAGATTAAACACCCAAGTCTGGGATGTGAACTCTGAAAACAGAACGTCCTATCTGAAAACAGTTTCTGATCCAGATCGTGTCTATTGCAAATCAAGGTAATGAAAGGCAGATGAAAGGTAACTTATTCTTTGATTACGTGAGTGCTCATTTACATTTTTTAATGTATTGTAATGTACCTATGTATTTGTGAAATAAGTAATTTCTGTGCAGGATGATGCTGTTCTCTCTGATGATATTAAAATTGAAGAAATGTCTATACCTGAGATTGTTCCGAGTCTCAAAATAGAAACACCATGTTCAGTGAGTGGTGGAGATTTGGAAGAGGTATGTACCTTATTGTGTTACTACTTGTTCCATCTCATAGAATACCTCATTGCCATTTTCTTCTCAACAGAAGAACGGTGTATTCAGACGTTACCCTTGACAGATGGAAGCTGTCGGCTACTAGGTTGTGTATTGTACATAAAGTACAAGCCGTGTTGATGGATGGTGTGGCATTATGATGTCTGACAAATGTTGGACTCAAACCGATTACCTCCATCTATATATGATGTTGCCTAATACACTGAGCTAATGGAGGGAGGATAGGTCTTAATTCTCCTAGGCGATGGGTATATTATGTGAAGCC
This sequence comes from Meconema thalassinum, assembly GCA_946902985.2. Taxonomy (NCBI): domain Eukaryota; kingdom Metazoa; phylum Arthropoda; class Insecta; order Orthoptera; family Tettigoniidae; genus Meconema; species Meconema thalassinum. Next base: position 258,075,953 of record OX336395.1, on the reverse strand, counting down.
AGCTTATCCTTAGCACAATCTCGTTGTATTAGTTTCCTGGTGTAAAGGTGGTATTTTTATGTATTTTAATGATCTAGGTATACCAAATGATGCAGGGTCAAACAACTTACCTTATTCTAAACAGGGGACTGGTACGAGATCCCTACGTAATCTTCCCGCATTAACGCAGTCGACCGAAATTTTGAATGGTTACAGACAGACACACATTTTCAGTTGAGACTGTTTTGCCTCCAGTCTAGTCTGCAAGCCTCTGTTTGCCAAGTAGTTGCTTCCATGATCCTCTATTAGTAGTTGGCATCGCAGCCTCTTTGCTTGCACTCCTCTCACTTTGGAATCGTTCAAAACTGAATCTAACCAGTTCTACCTCTATTTCTATTACCCTCTACAGCCTCAGTCATTAACCCCTTAGGTAATCTCTCCACCCCCATTCTCTTCACATGACCCCACCATCTGAGTCTGCTCATACGAACAGCCTCAACTAGCGTGATTATTTCGAACTGGGCCTTTATCTATTCATTACGAGTACCTTCCTGCCATTGCTCCCGTCTGTTTGTCCCAGCAGGCATTCGTGCTACCCTATAATCAGTTCCCTCTAGGTTATGTATGACATATCCTGAATCTACCCAGCTGTCACCTCCATACAGCAAAGTCGCTCTACACACTGAGTGATGTAGGGAGAGTTTAATCGCTATAACTTCTTTCTTGCACAATACTGTAGATCACTACTGAGATCTCACTGTATTGGCTTTTATACAGCTCGATTCTATTTACTTCCCCAACTACCATCCTGAGAGAACACGCAGTGAAAAGGACACGAGGGAAATGATGTTATGTCGTGAAGATCACGAAGCCAAACACCAAACACTTGAGTTTTTAACTGAGCGTACCAATAAAAAAAAATCTGAGTGAACATTATACATTAATTCATAAAATCTTACTTGAGATCTAGGTTAGAAGCCCCTCATTTACAGATATAGGCTCCTGAGTGGCTACCTTCATGCGGTGTTCACTGACTTTCTCTACTGCCTCACTAATAATGTCTGTGAACCCATGAAATCTAGTAGGAGAACTAGGCAAATTCATTCTAGCGCATAGCATGTCACCCCCTGCCTTCCCCTTATCAATTGACCTGAGGCCATACACAAATCGATGGTCCACCTCATGTCCACCATTCACATATTTTGAGGTGGAAAACTTTGTTTCTTTTCACTTCTTTCACATGAAATAACTATGATGCAAGCGAGACTCTCACGAAATGCTGCCTCTTCAGAGACTGTCACACAATCAATATTTAAAAAAAAAATGCACTGCACAAATGATTTCACAGCATCACACTAGAGCTGAACATCTATAACCTGGTATCCTACTGAAATGTGTTCACTATTTTCACCAGTAAAGCCGCTACCTGATTCATACTCCTTATATACCTATACATTTTCAGGAACTGGCAGCATTTTATGACACGAACTTACGGGAGAACTAATTGAACCTTCCTCACGATTGTTTGAGGTTATGGGAGTGGTGGGCAAATACTCGCTGCTCGTAATAGGAACAGGTCAACCTTCTCTGCCTGCAAGCATGTCTACTTATTTCTAAATTGATTCCCACGTAACTTACTTCTGGCGAACTTCTTTATCCTGGGCATGTTAAAAATAAACACTTCAATAGGCCTAACCATAACAATATCTCACATGCACCAAACTAATCAAACATAAATAATCACAGCGGCATCACACGTTGTTGACAGTAGCACCAATCGCTTAGCATCGAATTGCCTTCAAAACGAGCGTATACACATTAATACACATACATTTCCTAGGAAGTTATCAAAATTAAAATCTTTTGTGCAGAAGGGGGTGTGGCAGTTTAAGATGACAGAGGCCATGAAAAACGCAAATTATGGATACTTGGAATGCGATTTCGCCTAAATAAAAACTGTTGCCATGTTGTACAAATGTCAAAGAATATCAAAATACTTTAAACCAAATTTCGCAATGTTTGCGAAAATGGAGGTACGTACACCCCTTAATCAGAGATTGTGCAGTGTTTTGTGAAAAATTCTTGTAGAATATTGTTTTTCTGGCATATATGTGGTCGTTCTAGTGATGTAAAATCCCTTTACATATTTACTGCTAGAAATTTCAATATAAATATTATTTCTCTACTGCCTCACTAATAATGCCTGTGAACCCATGAAATCTAGACTGTTCTCCACATTTGCTATCACACTAATATTTACTTGACCCATAAAGGAGTGATGGCTTTTATAAGTTTCAATATTTCGCTAGTCTTTTATAATCCAGGAAGATATGATGGAGAATATGAAAGGAATCTTAGTCAATTGTTCAACTGCTGTATCCTTACTTTCAGTTCAGATGTGCTGTAAAGTTACATTATTTGTTAATTTTTGTGTAGAAGCTGAAGATGATAGCAATGAAGTAAATGATTCATTCTTGTCACTAGGATATAAAAGAAGAAATCCAGGTTGAAGAGATTGACGGATGTAGAAATCATCTAAATGAGTAAGTGGACAACATTAAAAGGAAAATCTTTCCTTCAGTTTTATGTATGCATACTAAAAATGTTGGATATGAACATGGTTTGTTGGAAAAATCCGATGACCTCTTCTCATATCTGTCATTGTACACATATGTTTTTATTTTTGCCTCTCTTGAGTTGATATTGATATTCACTTTTGATATTTAGCAGTCCAAAAACTATCCATTCTCATTCAGACTTCTCACTGTTGGAGATATGTAGGGAAAGTGTGTTACTCTGTAAATTGTATCCAGTATGAATGTTAATGAGAAGATGACCGCTGTGCTTAAAACCACATCCTACTTGTAGCACGGATGTGAACATATTTGTGGTATAAGGAATATCCACTACTTACGACCTCCCTTATTGTGTTCCTGTCGACAGGTATTTCTTTTAAGTTCCAAAATTTTGTTCGTTACAAAATTCCTCCAAACTGGATGGTGCTACATATAGCAACCATATCAAAGGCCAATAATGCGACTAATTTTTGACTCAGGTACAATTAGTGTTGTGAAGTTTAAATTATAGCTTACATGCAGTAATGCTGCAGGGGAGATTTATGAGTTTCGTGATTAGTGTTTTTGGTCTTTAAGATAACATTATTAAAGTGTTTTCTGTGAGAACCATGATAAGATTGTGTTTAGTATGCATCATTAAGTACACAATCCTATAACTTAGTTCGACTGAGGATCGTCCTGTCACTTCTCAGTTGTTTAAGAGAGCTTTTAGTTTTATGGGACCATTAATCATGCAATCGTGAGGCACAGGACCTCTTTTAACGTGGAATCCGAACCAGGGGACATGGCATTTCATTTCATCAGGCAGCCGGTTGATGTTCTGTTGAAAGACCCAGTTGGCATATCAGACTGAACCAGCCGGACAAATCAGCTTTTGTGAGGACCAATACTATTGTATTGTATGTAATTCGCACTGATTTTGTAGTGAAGGGTACAATTTGTAAGTGCACCTTGAATGTGTTTAGTCCATTATATTTACTTGACTTATATTTGAATTACAACCAATGGCCATAGCGGGGAATTGTAATTCAACAACCGTAGGCTCCCATCATGTTCAATCTCAGGTAGTTCCATCTTTGCCTACCAGAGATGCCACAGTCATTGACACCTAGCGGCAACCATTGGAACTTGATAGAGGGTTTCTATCTAAATAACATACAAATTTAGCTACGCACTACCAATTGTAGTGGTAAGTTCATTTACATGCCTTGAATCTAAGACGTTGGGCCGCTGGCTTATTTCCCCTCCGAAGGATAGCATACTGGAGGATTTTAACGCTCTAAAAAATCCAACGACTTCGGCCGGGTTTGAACCCGCAATCTTGTGAATAGAAATTCAGCATGTAACCGACTACGCCACTGAGCCCGCTATATATTTACTTTAACTGACCCAACTTTACATCGCATCTAACAAGGTGACATTGTGGTATTAGTGACACTGCTGTTACAAACAATGAGCCTGTTTGTGGATCACTAAAACTAACAAACTAAAACTAACAAACCACGCATTGTTTCTGCATGAAATTTGATTTATAAAATGATACATTCTTCAAGCTATGCTGCTCAATTTCTGTAATTTCATTGACGCAGCAATTGGCCATTTATTTTATTTTCAGGGCGGGTCAGGGAAGGGATTTGGTAATGAAATCGGCCGTGGACCTATTAAAAGGAACCGTCCCGTCATTTGCCTGGTGGTTAAAATGGGAAACCACGAAAACCATTTCCAGGACCACAGAGGTGGTATTTGAACCCACGCTATCCCGATGCCAGAGATGCATGAGGTACCGCAATATCGCTCTTGACCACCACGGCCGGTAATTGCTGCCCAATTTTAGAGTCATCAATTGAAAGTGTGCGTGTAACAGCCATCATGTTATGTATTTTAACCGATTACTCAACACATGAGGATGCCTTCGTGACAAAATTTGGAATAAGATTAAATCCGTATGGTACATATTTGACATTAGTGAGTATTTTGCCATATGTTTCAACGGCAGCTAACTCGAATGAATATATTCCCCAATTTTGATTTTAGCTCCATTTTTGTGTTGTATTTTAAAAATAATTCTGTTACACGTGAGGTTAGTGATATACAGAAGCCTATGAAGAGTAAATTTCAATAATTATTATCTTTACTTAACCTGCCAAATATTGTCATAACTAGTTTTAAATGTACTCTGCGAGGATAGAAGTTTTGAAAGTAAGATTGGTGAATCCTCTTTACATAAATTAAACTAATAAGCTTGCAATTGTGAGTATCCTTGTTTGTCAGTAATTAAATCAGCATATTGAAGACGAAATCTGAAAATATTTTGAACCTTATGTCATGACGGACTGACAAAAGCATTTGTGTCTGTTATAATATCCATGCTCCATTTTCTAGATGAGATTATCATGGGATTCTGTGGTTAAGTTTCTCCAGAAATATTAAGGTGCACCAGGTCATCTATATTGTTCTTCTACATTTTATGTAATTGCCAAAACTATAAGCGTCATGAATTTGAGTAGTTCAGGTAATGTGTTAAGGCGAATTTGGAGAACAAGTATCAAGAGTGTTTAACGCTTTAAGTTGTTTTAGACAACAAATCGCACTTTGAGTTAATATTTATGCTCCCTAAATTGTATATGTTAATTTTGGTTGTGGGTATTATCATGCGAACATGATAATAACCATGCTTATGGTGATTTTTAACCCAGTCTTCACATGGAAAATCCGTGAAACATTCATCGTACCAGACCTTTTATGAATATTTCGTTATCTATGGTCGAAAAAGACTACTTGAATCTTTTATCCAATAATAGGGGGTGTTTACGTGTCTGGCACACTCTGCATCAATTAACGTTGGTATATAACACGTTCACACGGCTACCTCTCTTAACGGATATATTGCATTCGTTTCGTCAATTCTGTACACATTAACGCTAATGCTTTTCGAATCGTATTATGCTCCTCAATTCCTTGGTTGGCTGTATACCATTTAAATTTAGATCTGGAGAATAATACGGTTACGATTGTGGGTGGGATTGTAAAGTATCGAAATTACCGCCCGAGTGAAACACGCCTGATATCAACATTTCTCAATTATTCCATTTCCATTTCGAAATTGTTCGATATCCATAAAACGATTATGATGAATCTCCTAGACGGGTATATTTACCAATGTTGATTTCTAAATAAAGTACATTGACTAACGCCTTCTCTAGAAATGTTTTCCTCCACGCGTTGATAGCATCAGAAAATATTTTCAAATGTCGTCTAGGAGAGTCGATTTAGGAACCTCTTTGTTCTATTAATAGAGTTTGTATCAGAACTTTTCACATAGTCAGAAAAAAAGTTCGAAATATATTATGTTATTACACTTGCTAACAACTAAGCAGCATTATATTTGACAGACTTTTTTTTTCACCGCCTTCGTTATACCAGAGTCTGCAACTGGAAGTTCACCCATGAAAAGCTTTAGCAATTTCATCTATATTTGTTAATAAAATGCTTTGTCAAACTCAATACTTTAATGCACGCTTAGTCAAACTCAATAGTTTAATGCAACGTGACGAAGCGCCATTATATGGATAACACACAGACCGAAAGAAAAGGACAAACAAACACCGTCTGGTCAAGGAACATAGAACACACTCCCACCTTGCAATTTACAGGCAAATTAAATTGCAACCTTCTCACAATCACAAATCAAGTCTATGCCAGTGACCTGAAATACATCCGATCCTTGGGTAGTGGAGCAAATGGAGTTTCAACTGCTTTTCCGTGAAGCTTAGTATCCACCTAATTAATTTCTTCGCTGCTCTCTGAGTTTCTTCATAGCTCAGTTCTCCACGTTTTGTGTTGTTCTTGCGACACCCATCAATAAATCGAAATATCCATCCTATCATTCTTACAATCTTCGAGTACTTCGAAAAGTAGGCGAGCCATGAAATGAAGTTCGTCCTTTCACAAGATGTACTGGACACCACAGTTTTCTTCCTTTCAGCATTTACTTCTTCTTCTTCTTCTTCTTCTCCTTCTTCTTCTGCTGGTGGAGATTCTTTGGACCTGGGCCATTCATTTTGTTCTTTCCTTAGCCATGGCGGCCCCTCTTACCATTGGCTTTCTTTCAATATCTTTGCATTACAGCCTCTTGAGGGAAGGTCTGCAGGGTTCAAAATTCCGGGAACATGACGCCAGTCAGAAGGATGGCTATGCAGCTTGATCTCTCGTACTCGGTTGCCAACGAACGTGTTCCAATCTCCTTCCCTTTGTAACCATGCTAGCACAACCGTTGAATCACTCCAGTAGTAGGTCTTACAGTCTGAAAGATCCAAACTCTTCTTAACGTGGTATGCAAGTCGAGATGCTATGACTGCTGCTAGCAACTCTAGTCTAGGAATTGTCAGTTGTTTTACGGGTGCCACTCTTGCTTTACATGCCACAAGGCGAACTGAAACTTTTCCAGCAAACTCTGCCTGCAGGAAGACACAAGCGGCAAATGACAATTTACTGGCATCGCAAAACACACGAAAAGTCTTTTCACAGTCCATGAAGGGTTCTAAAGACAGTCTTCTGGGAATCTGGCAGTTACCCAAATGATGCAAATGCTTTAACCATGCAGAAAATTGCTGGGTTATTTCTTTGGGTAATTCACCATCCCAACCACATCTCAATTTCCACGTATGTTGCGGGAGCAGTTTTGGATGAGTGTAGTGAGTCTTGTATAACCCACGGGGTCAAATATACTCTGGGTTATAGACAACAGAACTCTCTTCGTAATGGATTCTCCCGTTAATTTAAGTCCACTGACATCACAAAAAAAAAAAAAAAAAAAAAAAAAAAGATCATTCACAATGTCCCATGATACGCCTAAAATTGGAACAATTTCTTTGCCTTTCTCAACCACATTGCCAAACAAAGGAGCAGTTACCCACCCTCTAAGCTCAAACTGTCCAGATGCCATCAACTGAGAGGATTCCCGAACAAATTTATTAACTGATTCTTCAGTTTCAAGGCTAGTAATGCAATTATCTTTATACAACGATTGCTTCAAAATATTTGCTGTCTGTCTCATGTCTTCTGGAGCCTGATTTAGATGATGGTTGATGGTAGCTCCTAGCAAGAAAGGACTCGAAGACACACCAAATACTACACTTCGATGTCTGAATGTGATCATTTCTTGTGCATCAGCACTGCTCCACCACAGGAATTTTAGGAAATCACTATCCCTCGATGATAGGCTTATTTGTAAAAATGCCTTCTTGATGTCAGCAGTAATACTAATGGCTCATTTCCTGAATTGCAACAGTAGCTTTGGAACCAACTCGATTAGATTCGGACCTTTACAAACACAGTCATTCAATGATGTTCCTTTGTGGTCCTTAGCTGAAGCATCAAAAACCGGGCGTATTTTTGTGGTCGGACTAGTTGCCTTGATGACAGCCGTATGTGGCAAGTAGTACACTCTAGCTTCATTTTCAGGAACTATCTCTATGATGCCAGATTGGAGCCAGTCTTGAAACACTCCATGATATTCTTTTAATTTTCCAGAAGCACGCAGGCGGTTTGTCACTCCGATAAGTCTCTTTTCTGCCAAAGCTTTGTTATCCAGGAGTTCCGGATGACCTTTCCTCCACGGCAAGCACACCTCATATCTGTTTTCTTCATTAACCTTCACAGTTTGGTTGAAAAACTGAAGGGTATCAGTATTCAAATCTTCTGTCTTCTTCACGGCCTCCGATTCATTAATACCTATAACCTCCAACTTACTTCTCAAGGCAGTGTACTGGCTCCTATTCATTTCAACATCTACACAAATGACCAGCCATTGCCAGAAGGTACTAAAAGCTTTATCTATGCCGATGACCTAGCACTTACTACTCAGACTAATACCTTTGATGAAGCAGAGACCTCTCTAACTGTTGCATTAGAAGAGCTAGGTACCTATTATGAGAAAAACCAACTGAAACCAAATCCAGCTAAGACCCAAATTTGCGCGTTCCATCTGCGGCATGCACAGGCATCTCAGAAACTCAAAGTTATCTGGAAAGGGAACTTACTGGAACATTGCGTTACACCAAAGTATTTGGGAGTTATGCTGGACCGCACACTAACATACAAGAAACATTGCCAAAACGTAAAACAAAAGATAGCTGCTAGAAACAACATTCTACGCAAATTGTCAGGAACCAGTTGGGGAACACAACCACAAACAATCAGAACATCAGCTCTAGCTTTATGCTACTCTGCAGGTGAATATGCCTCCCCGGTTTGGAACAGGTCATCCCATGCGAAGCAAGTCGACATCGCTCTCAACGAAAGTTGCAGGATCATTACTGGATGCCTGAAACCTACACCCATTGAGAAGATCCAACTTCTAGCTGGTATTGCTCCTGGTGAGATTCGTAGGGAGGTAGCAGCTAACAAAGAAAGGCTCCAATCATCTACTTCAGAAGCACATCCCCTCTATGGATACCACCCAGCCACCCGGAGGCTGAAATCCAGAAAAAGTTTTCTCCGTACATCAGTTAACCTTGAGGGGAAAGCGGAGAATGCTAGGATCAAGATGTGGAAAGAAAGAACCAGCCATCTCTCCAACTGGATGGAGCCGAAGGAAAGTCTTCCATGTGGACACCAGGAGAAGTGGACAACCTGGAAATCCCTTAACAGACTCCGTACAGAAGTCGGCAGAACAAAAGTAAATCTTCGGAAGTGGGGTTTCTCAAGCGACTCATCACTCTGTGATTGTGGAAAGCAGCAAACGATCCAACATTTATGTCAGTGTGTCTTATGTCCCTCAAAGTGTACTATGATAGACTTGGTTGCAGCTTCCTCTAATGCTATTGACGTCGCCCAATACTGGGCAAGAATTATCTAGCTTCCGATTTTGTTGCTCAGTAGGAATGTTTATATGTGTATATCTGTATATTTGTATAGTAGCAATGTATATATCGTGTATTTTAAAATATCTATGTGTAAAGTCGATACTTCTGACACGAATAAAGAAAGAAAGACCTCCAACTTCCATAAATCTGACAAATCCAAGTTACAGTTGTAGGTTCTGGCAACTAAATAATTATTTGTAGTCGTTCTGGGGCCCTGAATCGTCCAACCTAATCGTGTTTCAATAGCTATCAGAGCATCATCCAGATGTACACATGAACCAGTTAAGAATGATCCTGAAATGTCTGCTCCTATCAGCAATCCTATATCAGGTGGATTCCTCCCTGTGTCAGACAGAATTATTCTTTTCTCATTGAGCTTGGGGTACAGGTTTTGACTTTCAACTCTTGGTACATAACCACAAATTTTGCCCTGTTCTAATACACTTATAGATCCTTGATATTCACCATTTATACTTCTCAAAATAATGTCACAGAGGTTGTGTTGCTTTTGACTGGTTTCAACTCCCCCAAAAAGACTGTGGCTCAACATTTCCTTCCCAGATGGTTTTATATTTAGTTCTCTCACAACACCTGTAGAAATATAGGACCTTTGAGCACCGCTGTCATAAAGTGCACGTACTAGTTTAACCTTACCATTATGGACAATATTAACCATTACTGTTTGTAAAAGAGTGTACCCTGACTTCTGTGATAAGAGAGCTTGTGACTCCACACTCGTTAGGCCTACTTCAACAATTTCAGTTTTCTTACTCTGGATGGGTAATTCTGGACACATAACTGTCACATGGCGTCTAAAACAGACAATACATTTGACGAAGTTCCGGCACCTCTTAGCACCGTGACCAGCTTTTAAACATACAAAACTACAATTCCTTTCCTTGAGCAAATTCCTTTTTTCATCCAACGACATCATTCTTCCTTTAAAGCACTCTGTAGCCGCATGATAAGTTTCAGCACACCACACACACTTTGTATCTGAGCTCTGTTGTTTAGAACTCCCTGAATATATGCACGCTGCAGTAGGTAATCTGCTTGTTTTACCATTGTCAATACTATCACTAGCGACACCCCTATTACTAGAAATACCACTGCGAGCCAACTGAAGGCGCTCTTCACGTTCGACCTCAAGTTTCAAGAACTCCAGCAAGATTAGCTAGACGGTCACTAGGATCATGAATTTCAGCTCTATTTTCCGTACGTGCCCTTTCCCATGCTCCTAGGATATCATCAGATAAAGCTGACTCAACCAACGGATACAACATGGCAGCATACTTCTCCCTCGTTACTCCTAGGGTCTCTAAGGCTCTAAGTTGACTTTCTAATCTGTCATACAGTTTTGCTAAAGATATAACATCATGTGTCATCACCAAACCAAGTAATTCGCGAACGTATATCTCTATTAGTAGTTCATCACGAGCAAACCTTGATTTCAGCTGTTCGATGGCTTTACTATAGTTAGGGCCTGAAGGGGGAAAGCTCTCAACAAATTCCCTAGCACTGGATCCCGGCACTGTTGCTTGTATTAAGTATTGGAACTTGTCCTCATCAGCAATTGTTTCGTCATCATTAATCTTGCGAAACTGTCCCCAGAAACCTAACCAATTTCTCACATTACCATCAAACGCCTTCAGTTCCAATTTAGGTAATCGTAAGTTCATTTTATGCGAAGATGAAAAATTTGCTTCACTTCCACTGTCTGATACGACATTCCCTCGATCAAGAAGTACATTCTCATACCTGGTTTTGGCTGCTATCCATTCTTCTTTATATGCTTCGGCGGCTTCGTACTCCTTTTCCCAAATTTGTTCATCGAAATCGTCTGTCGTGAACCATAGATCCCGTATATTGTCTTCTATCGTGAAGAGAGCTTTAGTATTTTTTTTTGTTAGTAGAATTTTGGTATTTAATTGTTAGTACGGTAGAAGGTTAGTATTTTTGTTAGTAGAATTGCTCTTTACTTATTCTGAAAGGGAGTAGCAGCCTTTCAGAATAAATCAATTCTTTACTAGTCTTATAGACGGTTAAGATATTGATAATATAAGCCAAATAATGGCTACACTGCGTCCTGCTGCACGGCTGAAAGCAACGGGAAACTACAGCCGTATGCTATTCCCGAGGATATGCACCTCTCTATGCATAATTACATGTGATGATGGCCTCCTCCCTTGTAAAATTTCAATCCGGAGGTAAACTAGTCCCCCGTTCGGATCTCCGGGTGGGGACTACTCGAGAGGGGGTTAACATCACAGAAGTGACAAAGAGGAAATCTGACATTCTACGGATCGGAGCGTGGAATGTTTGAAGTCTGCTAGGAAGTGGAAGGTTAGAAAACTTAGAAAGGGAAATGGATAGGTTGAGGTTGGATTTGGTTGGGATTAGTGAAATGCGCTGGCAGGAAGAACAGGACTTTTGGTCAGGAGACTATAGGGTTATTAGCAGTAAATCAAACAATGGCCAAGCAGGGGTTGGCCTCATATTGAGTAGGAAACTTGGACAGCGGGTGGAATATTATGAGCAATATAGTGAACGTATTATTGTAGCAAAAATCAATACTAAACCTACCTGCACCACAGTGGTACAAGTCTATATGCCTACCAGTCAAGCTGATGATGAGGATGTTGAAAAGGTCTACGAAGAAATGGACGAAATTCTGAGGCATATCAAGGGTGATGAAAATGTTATAGTAATGGGAGATTGGAATGCTGTGGTAGGAAAAGGGAGAGAAGGGAAGATAGTAGGAGATTTCGGATTAGGTGAAAGGAATGATCGATGAAGCAGGCTGGTAGAATTCTGCACCGAGCATGAATTGGTCATAGCTAACACCTTATTCAATAACCACAATAGAAGAATATACACATGGATAAGACCACGAGATACAGGGCGCTACCAAATCGACTTCATTATGGTCAAGCAGAGGTTTCGAAACCAGATTTTGGATTGTAAAACATATCCTGGTGCCGACATAAACTCTGACCACAATCTGGTTGTTATGAAATGCAGATTAAAGTTGTAGAAACTGAAGAAAATTCAAAAGCCAAAAAGGTGGACAATAGACAGACTGAAAGAGAAGGGTGTAAACGAAAGATTCAAGAAGAGTATAAAGGAAGGACTAATGAAAAACCCTAAACAAACTTCAATTGCAGACGAATGGGCACTTTTGAAGAATGAAATAACAAAATCCGCAGAAGAAAACATTGGTAGGAAAGAAAGAATAGGTAGAAAACCGTGGATCACTCAGGATATACTAGAATGGATGGATGAAAGGCGGAAACACAAGAATGTAAGAGATGAAAAGGGGAAAGCAGAATACAGACGTCTGAGAAATGAGGTTAACAAGAAGTGCAAGGAAGCGAAAGAAGAATGGTTGAAAGAGAAATGTGCAGGTATAGAAAATTGTCTGAAATTAGGAAAAGTAGACAAACCTTATCGAAGGATTAAGAATACTTTTGGGGAAAAGAAGACTAAGTGTTGTAATATTAAGGACACAAATGGAAAGCCTATAAAAGATAGGGAAGAAAAGGTTGAGAGATGGAAAGCTTACATAGAGAGTTTGATTAAGGGAAAGGAGATTGAGAATCATGTAATGGAAAGGGAGGAGGAAATTGATGAGGATGCGAAATGAGATTTAATATTGAGATCAGAATTTGATAGAGCTTTGGAAGACTTAAGCAGGAACAAAGCACCAGGCATAGACGATATACCGATTGAGTTGCTACGCTGCATAGGAGATGAAGGTCTGATCAGATTTCACTTGGTGTGTAGGATTTATGAGACAGTTGAGGTACCCCCGATTTCAAGAGGAATGTAATCATCCCTATACCAAAGAAAGTGGGAGCTGACAGATGTGAAGATTACCGTACAATCAGCGTGATTACTCATGCTTCAAAGATCCTGTCTAGAATAATTTACAAGAGGATTGAAAGCCAGATAGAAACGGAGTTGGGTGAAGACCAGTTTGGTTTCAGGAGAAATGTAGGAACAAGGGAAGCTGTACTAAGTCTTAGGCTGATTTTGGAAGGTAGAATAAGGAAAGATAAGAGAACGTTCATGGCTTTTGTAGACTTAGAAAAGGCTTTTGATGACGTTGATTGGACTAAATTGTTTGACATTTTGAAATCGATTGGAATAAAGTCGGGGATAGGAGGGTGATATACAATCTGTACAGAAACCAGACTGCAGTCATTCGAGTTGAAGGACATGAGAGAGAAGCTGATATTCAGAAAGATGTAAGGCAAGGCTGCAACTTATCACCCATACTTTTCAATCTTTACATTGAACAAGCAATGAAGGAAATTAGAGAAAAAATTAAAGTGGCAGTGAAGATTCAAGGAGAAATAATTTCAACTCGGAGATTTGCTGATGAAATCGTCATCTTGGCCGACAAGCCTGAGGATTTGAATGAGTTTTTGAATGGTATGGACTCCGTCGTACGGAAAGAATTCATGATGAAAATAAATAAATGTAAAACAAAAATACTGGAATGCAGCCGAAATAAATCAGAAACCTCTATGGAGATCTAATTGGCAGGTGAAAAGCTGAAGGAAGTAGGAGACTTCTGTTACTTAGGAAGCAGAATAACCAGTGATGGACGAAGCAAAGATGATACAAAAAGTAGGTTGGCTCAGGCAAAGAAAGCATTTCTACAAAAAAGGAATCTGCTGACATCGAATATAGATTTAGTTATTAGGAAGTCATTTTTGAAAGCCTTTGTCTGGAGCGTGGTGATCTATGGAAGTGAAACTTGGACTATTGGTGCAGCAGAAAAGAGGAGAATTGAAGCATTTGAAATGTGGTGTTACAGGAGAATGATGAAGATCAGATGGGTAGATAGGGTTACAAACAAAGAGGTATTAAGACGAGTGGGAGAGGAGAGATGTTTCTGGCGACTGCTAATGAAGAGAAGAGATAGGTTGGTAGGACACATACTAAGACACCCAGGAATAGCAAGCTTAGTTATGGAAGGTAGTGTCGAGGACAAAAACTGTAGGGGTAAACCAAGGTTAGAATATGTTAAACATATTGTCTCGGATGTAGGGTGTCGGAGCTATGTAGAGATGAAACGATTAGCTCAGGACAGGGAGGCATGGAGAGCTGCATCAAACCAGTCAAAAGACTGAAGACTCAAACTCAAACAACAACGTGAAGAGACGCGTTGCTTTGTCCTCTAGAATTTTGAAAGCAGTTGTTACGTCGTCTGGCACGCGCGGATCTACGTCCAATTTCAGTTTAAACACGTTCAATGATTTCGTGTATAAACGTCGCACGAAACCTCGTTCCCGTTTTAATTTTTCCATTTTTCTTAATCTTGTCAAGGTCGCCAGATGTTAATAAAACGCTCAGTCAAACTCAATACTTTAATGCACGCTTAGTCAAACTCAGTAGTTTAATGCAACGTGACGCAGCGCCATTACAAGTATAACACCAGACCGAAAAAAAGGACAAACAAACACCGTCTGGTCAAGGAACATAGAACAATATTGCTACTTTTGTGGACATTAGTTTTCAAATGAGCTCTCTATTGTGAAGAATCTACATCTTTTATACAACGCTCACAGCGCCTAATTCACTCCTCATCACAATTTGTATTTTGGCTCATTTAAATAATTTGAGACTTAGTGTAAAGATTTATCCATATCTTGGTGCTTAGAATCTGGGTTCTGATATGAAATTGCCACAAATTTGCTAGCTTTTTGAGTGGCATTGGCTGGGGTATAAAAATTGTAGAACCTTTCTAAGGAGCTGGGATTTTATTTGAAATCGATATATTATTGCTAGGTGTGATGGAAATGGGTGGTAGTGTAACCGTTTCTTCGATGAGATGAAACAACTCTGCTAAAACACCGCATTTCGCCAATGGAGGAACAATCAGTTATTTGCATGTGAAAATTTGTCTGCAATAAAAGAGAAATAGCTCGTATGGCAAGAGACAAAATCCCACGGGGCATTATCGTGTTTGGTGGGTTGGTGGCATGGGACAATCATTTTTAGAAGGCACAAATTAGGGCTAAATTTATTCTGTGGTAAATCATCTAAAATACAAATCATGTTCCAAATTAAAATGCACCTTTAATTTGCATAAGAATATGGCATTAAAAAAACCTTCCGCTTTCTCGTAGGTTGTTTTCAGATCTTAAGTTAGGATCGAAGCGTAAAAGTAGAATATCTTCAGTATACGAAGAAAAACTTTGCAGATTGTCCTACGCTAATTTAAGATTTATAGGAGATTAATAAACAAACAATTACTTAGAAAATTTAACACCCTAATAATTTGTTGGCGCATACAATATTTCTTTAATACACTTGGTGAATTTATGGTCACATGATGCATTTAATTTGACATTTATACATCGCCATCTCTATCTACAAAAATAGTACCCAACAAATGGGCATCACTCGGATTTAACCTCAGAATTACAAAAAAAAAACAAAAAAACAAAGAGATTACTTAAATTTTGTAGTTGATTGTTAGTGGGGTTCAAAGCGGGAATTTAGGGTTTATTCATTGTCTGTTCATGCATGTATTTATGTATGCGCAACACTGTTACCTGCAAGCCAGACTATTTTCAGGCCCGAAACACTTCAGCGTTTGAGGGTAGAGCCTCTCCATAAAAATGTCACTGATTAACGTGGTGAATTATTTCCGGGTTAAGAATTTGCATAGTTTCAGAATATTAACAGTTTTCTTCTTTGAAGAAATTGCTTGAGGTGAAAATCTAGGAAATGAGCAGAGTTAACCCATTAAACGGAGTTAAAATGACTTCACAAAATGTCCATTACAGACTTTGAATCTGACGATTACACTGGATGAACTTTCGAGAAGAGTTTGCCTAGATTAAATGGAGTACAGAGTTAGTCCCACGATTTGCGCAAATATTGGCATTTGACAGAGTAATGTTGAAAATTCCCACGATATCCAGTTTTGAATTTGACAAAGTAGAGACGAAGAAAGTGAATCCCTCGCTGCGCCCGACCAATAGTTATAATTTCAGATTTAGCATGAACTCTCACGAAGGCGAAATGTTTTGTCAAACATCACGTAATGATACTTTGTCATCACAAAATGAGATCTAGCCGGCTAGTTAAAAATTCAATAGCTTAGAATACTTGCAAGTATTAAAATAGCTCCATAGCTAAGTTAAACTAATGAGAGACCTATCATTGCATTGCGGCAGGCGTTGTAGTCCGTGTCACTTACTTGTCAGTCACGAAATGTCGGGCGTGGCTCCTGCGTGGAGCGTGTAGGCTGCCATCCGTTTGGAATGAGTTGAATTAATAAGCAATCTTCGATAGCTGTTGACAACGAGTTCCCACGCTAGTCACACGGGACGAGAGAGTTCAGAAAGGCGCCGCAAGGTGGCGCACCAAGAAGAAGCTGGAGGTTTCTGTTAAACAGGGGGAAAGGCGTCTCGTTCTCTGTAACATACTAAAACAAGAAATAAACAACGGTACAATAAGAGGGCAAAATGACACTGAAATCTCTGTTGGTGGTTTTCACGAAATAAAAGCAGAAGAAAGGCGGAATAGATTAAGAAAACCCAGCATGGGTGCGAAATTCGTCGAAGCGTATATTCCAGGAGCATACCACACCGTCCAAAGTTTCTAAATAGAAATCAAGTCAAGTTAGATGAAGGCAATTTTGCTTAAACAAAATCTTAGGAATAAGGAGAGCTGTATTAAGAATTATAGAATCTTAGAAGAGAGAATAAAGAATAAGAAGAACAATTTTGTGGAATAATTATTCTTAAAAAACCGGTAATAATGCTGATTTGAGTAAATTGTTGACAGTATGAAAATTATTGGCATAATATCCAGGGATGGTAGATTGTCTGCAACCTTAGTTATTAGATTCGATGGACATGGAAGTGAGACTGGTATTTATAAACATGTAAAGGAAGGCTGAATTTTATCACTAGTAATTTTTAATCTATACATTTAGCAAGTTACGAATGAAACGAGAATGAAAGTTAAAGTAGAATTAGAGGATCAAGGTAATGTAATTTCGACTCAGTGACTTACTGACGACATTGCCATCATAGCCTATTCACCAGAGGATATGAATGAGTTACTAAACTTTGTGTACTAGACGCATGGAGCGTATTCATTATAAAATCATTTTATATAGAACAGAATAAATGGAATTCAGCAGGAAGATATAAAAACTATTGGTAAAGTTTGGCGGTTGAAACGCTAAAGGACGTTGGTGACTCCAAATTTGGCCCAATATGCACAAAGCAAATGAGATATAAAGTTTGGGTTGACATCTAGATTTGTGACGGTATGCACCGGTACGCCGTACCGAAACCTCTGATCGGGGGAAAAGTCGATTATAAAACATAATATTTAGAATTGTGGAACGTTAGTTGTAAGTCAAGGTCAACTTGGTCTTTTACTGGATAATCATTTCACAAAACTGTAAAGAAATAATTATAAAACAAGAAATAAATGATTGTTGGTGAACTTGTGTGAATTTTCCAACCGAATTGTACTTAATTTTTTAAATTACGGAAAAAATGAAATTGAATTAATGTACATTGTTTGAATGGTAGCCTAGTTGCCCTACATTAAAATGCAATATAGGCCAACGGCTATGGTAAGAAAAATATTGCTACAGCAGCCTCAATTTAAATTAAAATTGCAATTATAATTAGATTGCTATTTTTTCCAGTGATTAATTTTTAAAAGTGTTCAGAAAAGCGTAAAACTGTCGTTCTTAGAACTCTATATTTCAATATTCCATAAAGCCCCATCCCCTCAGCCCCCCTCTCACCACCATCCGGTAGCCCACAGTACCGGAACCTCTTTTTTTTACAAATCATGCACTGGCGCAAGGTAATAACAAGTCATTGTTGAAGCCTTTATCTGAAGCGTGGCGCTAAACGGATAGTGAACTTGGACTGTTTGTGCTCTAGCAAAGAGGAAAATAGAAATATTTGAATATGGAGTAGGAGAGAAGTGAATAATGAAATGGTAGGTGAAGTACCAGATAAAGAGTATTAGGACTAGTAAGGAAGGAAAGTTGAAGACAATATATAGTTTCGTATGGCGCATATTGAGGTAACAAGAATAGCAAACTTACACTTGTTATGGAAGGATAGCTCGAGGACAAGAACTCCAAGCGATAATCAATGTAGGATATTGTAAATGGGTTGCTTCGGATGCAGGGTGCGGTAGTTATGTGGATATGGAATGATTAGCTCAGGAATGGGCTACAAGAAGGGCGGCGCAAAACCTTTCTGAAGGCTGATGATTGAAATAAATAAATAAATAAATCAATGTATTTCTGTCGCACAGCATATACACCACCTATGTGAAAACTCACCTCAACGTCGCGTGGGCATGTACGAAATTACATAAACAAGCTGATCGGTTTGTACATGAAATGAAATCTCTTACACAATTCCACCACTTTCAGAATGTAGTGCCAGGTTTGACAAACATTTGAGAGACTTCGCCAGACATTTTAAACTTTGAACGTTACACATCGGTAAGTAGTTTTAAATAACAGTGTACAAATTGTGAATTTGTTGAAGTCTAAGTACAGGTCGAGATATTATGAAATTAATTCGAAGTAGTGGGTTTAAATATATTTAATTTTCCCGGGTACTGTACGAGGTTAGACGGTTGTCATTTAGTGGTGAGCCAAGAGTTGGATCAATGTGCGCTATGTTTGTGGTTAATCTTTATGGGTTTCCACTTTCTTTACATTATAACAAGCCACAGTTATTTAAAGTATCTCATTTTTTCTTGGAACATAAAAGTAACCACTCATCTCCACACAATTTCTTTACCCTTAAATAGTGGTAACCATTCATTTGCGATGTATTCAAGAGTGAGCCACACTGCCTGCATGTCCACCATAAATCCCAAATTACTATTCGGTAGGGAACATAGCATGTACGAGCACATAATTTTATTAGTCAGCTGGTGTTCAGTGGCTTGGATTCCATTAAATAATCATTATAGCCTCGCACAGCCATTCTGTTAAAGCGACATAATGTGGGAGAAAAATAAGTTATACACTCGCCCAGGAAGTGTAAATCAGGACACAATCTCCGTAATCATTCAATAATTTCTGTTATTGAACTGATTAAAGACTAGGCTGACTTTTGGGATATAAGATGAGTCTGTGGAAATAATTACCCTTTGCCCATTATCAGCAATTATTGAAATTGATATGGATTACACATATTAAGTGGTTCACCAGCCCCCTCATTTTTTTTTGGTTGGGGGTAGGCAACCGAACTAACGCGTATATCATAGTCATCCTAAAAACATTATTACCTGCTGCTTTACGGCCTTAATAGAACTTTACCGTCGAGTTCATGCTCGCGAATGTAGTAGAAATCATTAGCGGTAGTGTTATTTCAATAACCTCAACATTACTATAATGCATGTTTTAAACAATTTGAATAAGACCACCTTACGTTTGGACAGGTGTCTATGGGGGCTACGAATATATTCACTATCAGTAGTAGCTAAGGTGTTGCGTCAGGTAAGCTGCCTTGTGGCTGGTACATGTTATTTCGTTTAATGCCGATTACAGTGGATGTACTATGGCCACTTACGTACCTGTTCCAACCAGAGATTTTTATCATTTCAAATGATCTTGTCGACTTCGTCGTTATGGTTGGGGTCCATCGTTATGCGTTACGGACACGGAGACGGACGTGACGTCATGCAGCCGCGCGGGAAGTGACGTCATGCAGCTGCGCGGGAACGTGACGTCATGCTCACGCGGGGAGCGAGAAGCAGACGCTAATGATTATTGGAGTCTGTTGAAAGAGGCCTGGCGTCGAGCGACCTGGGGCTTTGAGCGAAGCGAACACAAGAATACAGGGTGACTTCTAAAGAGATATACAAGATGCCATATAAGAATACAGGGTGCCTCCTAAAGAGGTGTGCAGGATGTCAGAGCAAAAAATTACAGTCAGTCTGAAATTAGAATACAGGGTGCCTCCTAAAGAGGTGTGCAGGATGTCAGAGCAAAGCATCGAACCAGTCCCAATATTCCATCCCTACTCTCACAAAAAAAAACCTCCCCCCCCTCTACTGTTCAGCCCGCCACTGCTCGCTCCCAGTTCCTACAACTCATCTCCCAACTCTCTATCGTTACACTGGTCTAGCCAGATCGAATACAAGCCTGCCTGGGGCAAAAACACTCCTTTTCAGAGAAATATCAACTCCGCAACAAGCTTCACGAAAACCCAAATTAAAATCGAAAATTACATTCTACAAACACCAAATTCAGTAAACTTTCCTCATGTCAGTTATTCTATACTTTAAACAGACACAGAAGGCATAGTCATGACTCCTTCATGGAGTAGGCTATTGTCTAAATCTGGACACTCATACTACATCCTTACACTAATTCAAATTTACGGCCAAATGATCCTTCTGACAGGGAGGCAAAGGTTTCCGCTGGCTTGCCTGGGATGATGGGCCACAAAACCGCTATCAAAAAGTACACAATTTACGCTTTATTCAACCAAACACATCTCTAATACAAGTACAAGAAACACTTTTCTTCCCGTGACCCTTAAAGAGGTGCCCGCGCGGGAAGCCTAAGTTAATAGGTAATGCAGTCTGTTGAAAGAGTACTGGGACTTCGAGCAAAGCGAGAAGCCCTCCTGAGCCTTTCTAACATGTGTAGCATTTGTAGCATGCGTCATTTGAAATGATACAACGTCTAGTCTTTTAGACTGACTGTGATTTTTATTTGGTCCTGAAAAGGACCATTTTTTATCCGATGGTACGTAGCCAGGTTGGACGACGACATAATGATCTATAGCACGAAAGCAAGTTACTCTGTATATGCAGGGTATCAAGCGTTCGAAATGTCACCACCTTGGTTTAAAGGGATAATCAGACTCACTCGGGCCACCGCACGTATCCCGTCAAAGACCTCTGTTACCTCATTCCTCATTCTTACGTTCGACAAACTTAAAACAGTATTAATTGATCTACCAATGAGGAACCCCGTATGGTATTGAGTTAATGCCATTGTTAACATGACTTTCCTTTGTAAAGATATGATAAGAGAGAATTTGAAATTCTCAGAAACGAAATTTACTAACTGAATAAGCGACTGCTTAATGAATTTTCAGGTAGGATTATTTTATACAAAATAAAGTGTGTTGGCATTTTTGTGGAATTGATTTTCAAATCTATATCATCTACTCGAGACCAACCTTCCTGGAAGTGGTTTTCCATGGCATCCCATTTCTACTCCAGATAAAATGCTGGGATGCTTCGAAATTTAAGACCACTGCCACCTCCTTAACACTCCTGCCATCAGTTACAAATACACAAACTACTACGGACACTTTAATACCATAGGTTAATAGACAAATTTAAACACACACTAGAACACAAGAACGTGATGATCATGATTTCCAAGCCCCTAAAGTTTAAAAAGAAACCTCAAATATTGACGTCGCTGAGAACGGCTAAATGAAGTCTTATGTGCATTGGCTCATGGCTGATGAACTATTAGTCCTACTGACGGGGAATTTGAATTAAAGAAAACTTTTATTCTTCTTTTCCTAGGGGCCGATAACCTAGATGTTAGGCCCCTTAAAACAACAATTATCGTCATCATCATCTTTTCCACTAGTAACTGGTTGTTCTTTGAGGCAACTAATATCCTAAAATTGGCTACGATGGTGAAAATACACTTGCAAAACATGTCACTGGGTAAATTCCAGCCAATGGTAGCTACATAAAACTCTGATTTTTAGCTTGAAAGCAATACCAGTTTGTGAATGAGGGTATATTAATCATACCAGTGTAAACACCTCACCGATTAGTCCACAGATGCCAACGAAATGAACGTTGCATTGAGAACAGCCCATAACCGCGAGAACATTACAATATTCCTAATTCTCATAGTTCCATAACGTAATGTTTCCGCTACCCACAATGCAGTGGAAACGCACGTGGCTAGGTGATGTGATCGAGGTGGCCGTGGGTTAAGCGACCACCTGCACATTTCGGAGCCATCACAGGTCCTTAGTATTTGGCGCGGAAGTGATTATGGTCGCTCTTCCCTTGCTAGGCCCATGGTTTAGTTTACATTTCTCTCTCACTGGCAGGATGCAGAGAAATATCGACCATCAGGAGAATTGTAATGTTAATCGGGTGTCATAAAACTAAATAGTAATGGGTTGTTGAACCACTCTGCTCGTGTGGGATTTTAGGGAGATACTTATCTATTTAAAAATCAATACTACACAACAGCCGAACTGCAACTCACATGAATACAACACAACATCTACTCCGCAAACGTTTCCCTCTTGTTTCTTCGTTTTTATTGTCCTCATTGCCTTCTTGAAACACTCTTATATTCGGCCATCCTACTGTTCATCTGTCTTGGATGACACATAACCATCAGTCCATGGCTTCATGTATTCCGCACAGCTTGAGGTTTGTTTGGGACCCTAATGTTCACCTTCCCGACACACGTCATAAGCGTCCTGGAGTTTCACTTTACCTACACGATAAGGTCCAAGAAATGTCTTTCTTACTTTGAGTGAGGGTCCTGTCAGGGTACGCTTTATGGCCACGATGTCTCCCAGCAGGTACTGTCTAGCCGATCCGCGATGTCTATTGAAAGACTTCTTATTTTCTTGCTGGACTTTGAGAATCTGCTGTTTTCATCTTTCCTCAGATTTTCTCTTTTTCCTTCAAATTCTTCTAGTAGTAGTTCTTCATGAATGAGCTCAGCGAACCTTAAGTCGGTCTTGTGTCTCATTCTGACTCCTGTCAATAGTTCAAATGGCGTCCTTCTAATACTTCGATTGTATGTGGAGTTAATGGCCTGTTGCACAACCTCAACATGCTTGTACCAGCTTGTCGGATCAGATATTGTAAGCTTTGCTAGAACGGAAGTAATCAGAGAGTTGATTATCTCTACTTGACCATTCGATCGTGGTAATCCAGTTGTAATGAGCACATGTTTAATGTTTTCTATTTTGCAATCGTCTTCAAACTCATGAGATTTGAAGGCTGATCCTCGGTCAGATATTATATCTACAGGGCTTTAAAAGATTTACTTATGTGCTTCAAATCTGGCAGTGACTTCTTTCGCAGTGGTAAACTTTCTTGGGTATAGCCAGTCAAACATTCTAACACTATCAACAACTGAAAATATGTGACGATATCCTTTATAACTTGATTTCAATGGTCCAATATGATCTACGTGATGTGTATGTAATGGCACACTTTCCTTGCACAAAGGATGCAGAAATCTTTCCTGTTTTCAGTCTTTCTGTTAATTAAGAGACAATTTACACAATTTGATATTACACTAAGGATTTTCTTCTGTTCTCCTCACAGAGAAATGACCTCTCTCGTGGACACTTGTAATAATTTCATGTTGCATCGCTTTTGGTACAACTAATACTTCATGACCCTTTCTAAATTTGAAAAATATGTCATCTCGAATCATAAAAACCTTGTAAGATCTCTCCTGGCATATATCCTTGATGGCGTTAAGATCTTCATCATCATGGAGTACTTTCCTCACTCGGACAACCAAAGAATCAGGAACTGCTTATAAGACAGTATGGCGACTCAGAGCATCGAAATGTCGCATCCTCGTTCCACTTCTTTCTTCGGTGGTATATCTGTACTCCTCAAACATCAAAGCCAATCTCGCAACCGTAGGTGTTAGATCTTTCTTATGCATCGTCTTTTGGAAAGAAACACAATCTGGGATTATCCTGAAATCTCTTCCCTGAAGATACACTCGAAACTTCTTCAATGTAACAAAGATGACTAATACTTCTAGCTGATAACTGTGATATTTTTCCTATTGTGGTGTTGTCCTTTTGCTCATGTAATGTACATGATGCAGTTGATCATACTCAGGTGATCTCTGCATCAGCACGGCTCCATATCTAAGCTTACTTGCATCAGCATGTAGTTCGGACTCGTATGAAGAATTGCAGATGCTTAAAACAGGATTCTTTGATAAAGCTTCCTTCAATTTCTCAAAGGAAATTCTCTGTTTTGTAGAAAATTGAAATGCTTCATCCTTCTTCAGCAAATTGCTTAAAGGTCTCACAGTAACTGAGTGTTCTGGTATGAACTTCCTGAAGTATCCATTTAAGCCAAGCAAAGATTGCACTTGTTTCACATTTCTTGTTTCCGGAAATTTCTTTACAGCATTAGTTTTCTTTGGTGACGGATAGAGTCGTCCATCCTCTTCCACGTGTCCCAAGAACTCAACCTTCCTCTTCAGTAGATGGCCTTTTTCTCTGTTCAAATCTTTATCTACCTCTAGCAGCGTATTCAAGCGGTGAAATGCCTCTGTTTCATCTTTAGCTGGAGTTATTAAGTCATCCATTAACATAAGTTAATGAATCACCAATGATCGTAAAACACAGTTAATGAAACTTTGGAACACTGCTGGTGAGTTGCACAAACCAAATGGTGCTTTTCGGAACTGAAATTGACCGGCGAGAGTGACAAAATCGGTATATTTTCTACTTTGAGACCCCACTGGCACTTGGAAAAATCCATTTTTTAAATCAAGTGTACTGCATACTCTTGCTCCTTGCAACCTATCTAAGATATCTTCAATGAGCGGCAGCGGTTACCGATCCTTTAGGATGATCATGTTTATTTTACGATAGTCAATACACAAACGAGGAGAGCCATCTTTCTTGCGCACAACCACTACAGGACTAGCGTATTCTGAAGAACATGGTTCAATGATGCCTATTAGCCTTTTCTTCACTTGGTCGTCATCAGCATCTTTTTCTGCAGGTGCGAGTCGTCGTGGTCTACTGAAAACTGGATGCTAATTCTTAAGCGTAATGATCAACTCCTCTTCGAACTTTTCGTTTTCGCATGTTCATAGGAGGAAATAATTTCTACTACATGTTTTTTGTAGTCATCACTTGTAGACTCACCTATATCTTATGGCTGCTCTTTATGAACATTGATCTGCATGAGAAATATATCTGATTTTGGCCTGGAAATTCGATGCCATTTTGATTTATCACTACATATCCTTGTTGTAGTACATCACTTCCAATTATTGCCAGAATCTTCATTGTACCATGAGTCACAAGATAAATGTCAACCTCAAATGCTTCATCATCAATAAATACAACGGAGTGGAAGTAGCCTTTAGGTATGACATAATTCTTCACAAAACTCGTAAGGATAAGGTCAGTATTTCCTAGTGGAGGAGCTCCTAAATCAGCATAGATGTCTTCATGGATTAAAGTAACGCTGCTTCCTCATCTACTAAGGCATTTATCGTGGTACTAGCAATCCTTTATTTAGTGGTGAGACGGGGAGGTGCAGGTTTCGTTAATGTGTTTACTGCGTTGCCCCTACCTGCCTTACCATCTATTGTCTTGCACTCCACCGACTTATGACCAAATTTATTACATTTATAACATTTCAGACTGTCTTTGTAATGGCAACTCAACGATTTATGGCCAGCTTCACCGCAGTTGAATCATCTCTGTGCTTTGTGTTTTTCTTCAACAGGTCCAGTAGTCTTGTCTATCGAAGTAGGTATCTGCGTTTCATTTTTCTTCAATACCCTTGTGTTCCCTCTTTCACCTATGAACTCATAGTCTCGCGGCTTTTTCTTAAAAGTCTTGAAATTCTTTGCCCCATACGAAATCAATTTACTTTCAGAGTCGTCTTCTATATCATACATCGATAATGTACTGTACCAGGGAGTCATCATCAACTTCACCTCGATGTGCAATCTCTTTCATTACAAGCACGTACCCTTGAAATGTGTCTTCTTCTTCTTCTTCTTCCGCCTAGTCAGTAGTCTATGTACTTCTGAACTGCTCATCTTGACATTAAACTCTTCTATTAACGCGGCCTTTAATTTCTTCCATGTTGTTAAACTAGTTTTACTTTGAATGAATAGTTTTGCTAGACCAGACAATGTTTTCTTAGCAAATACCAACTTCTGATGTCGTCCCATCCCATCAGAACAGCTGTTTCATCAAATTTCATAATCCATTTTCTGACTGTACAATCTCCTTTACCATCAGTGGTGCAAATGGAATCTTCCACATCTCGAAATGTTAGCGCAAATTTTCGGCCTGAATTTTCCCGTTTTCAAATGAGGAATGGTCTTCTGCTGATGTTTCTGTCTTGTATATTACTTTCTTGTTATTGCTAGTGTGCTGACTTGAATTCCCGCTAGCTTCCAAGTGTGAACTGCACTGGACATCGTATTCATCATCTCTGTCGTCACTTTCTTCATCCTAATCATCGTCATCGTCTTTATCATCCCCGTTGTACTCGAGGTTTGATAGCAATTCTATTTTAAGGGACACTGGGACTGAAATTTTCAAATTCTATATAAACTGAGGTACAGCCTTGATATTTTATATGGTTATGAATAGTCATATTATAAACGACTGTGGGAAACGTGAACATTGTAAGTGGATTAGTTCTCCAGATATTAATTATTTTGTACATTTATTGTGCTAATTATTCAAGTTTTATAAAGGTCAGCCGCGTTAAAAAAAACAAGATAGTGTAACTTTTAGGTAATATTCTATTGCACCATAACAATTGGAAGAAACCTACGGATCCGATTTTGAATTGCATTAATGAGTGTCAAGAAATTAATTTTTTTTCATATCCAAGTTTTTTTCTACAAAAAAATCGTATTTTTTCCAGTTTGAATTTTTTTTGCGGCCAAACCAAAAGTGCAATCTAAAAAACGATCCGCAGGTTTATAGTCATTGCAATGAAGATAATAAATCTCCATTTTCAAAGCAATATCATAAGATTTATGACGCGAGTAACATTTTGAATGCCTGAAAAAGTGAATCCGAGAAAACAGCAATTTTCTAAAATGATGCACAATTTACAAGGTTTCAGCTTACCAATGACATTAGGACTGTCCTACAGCATAGGTGACACCCTCCTTCTTCTGTTTTGCAGCCTCCTCCTTCGTTTCTGTCAGTTTCACCTTCCGTCGACATGCCTTTCGCTTCTCCAATTACGACCGCGGACTTACATACTTCCTGCGACTGTCACATCTTTCAAGTGTTTGTGCTGTGACATGAGATACTGAAGTTAGTCTTATTCCTGATTTAAACTCTGTTGTTGCACTACACCCCATGTTGAATTCTGCTACAGAATTCCAAACAGCAATTTCAAGTATCTTCCGTGAAATAAAAATCTCTTTTGGGCACTTCCTCCAGATAACAGAACGCAGAGACTCATTCTGATTTTCAGTAGCACCACGGATGCATCTGGATAGTAGCTCATCTGATGCCAGCCTTTGATAAATAGGCATAATATTGACAACTAAGGGTTCTTAAAGTTCTACAGCCATTTTGTCATGACTCTGTGGTGTTTTACCAGCTGCTATACTTCGATTGTAGAAACACCAAGACTCAGAACCTTCAGGACACTTACTGTGCTGGGGCGTTTAAAGGACACACCGTGCATTTTAAAGCTACGCCAGGGCTTTAAAAATGGCGGAATTCGGATAAAACACCGCTATATGATCCGCAGGGGATAGGGGTGTAATAATATGAAAAAAAACGAAAATCGACATTTTCCACAAATTTCACTAAAATTTCAGTCCCAGTGTCCCTTAATGACATGTCTTAAAATACGCTTCACTAGCTTCTCTTTATCTCCCTCAAACCCCAAACGTAAGCACATTGCATACTGTATTCAAATCACGTTCAGCAAAATTGTCAAGAGCATACTTAACCTTATCGTCATATTCAGTGGAAAATGTATTCAAATCACGTTCAGCAAAATTGTCAAGAGCATGCATAACCTTATCGTCATATTCAGTGGAACCTTCCGAAAAATGAAATTCTTTGAACCCTCGTTACCTTTTACGGTTCTGTCGATTTCCTTCGTTACTATATATAAACTTATGCAGGTATGTAACTGCAGACACAGGTGCAGTGGAAATGGTTTATTCTTTGATCTCCTAATA
Source organism: Meconema thalassinum (assembly GCA_946902985.2). Taxonomy (NCBI): domain Eukaryota; kingdom Metazoa; phylum Arthropoda; class Insecta; order Orthoptera; family Tettigoniidae; genus Meconema; species Meconema thalassinum. The sequence continues at coordinate 258,047,562 of OX336395.1, read as the reverse complement.
TTTTGATTCTTGATTGCAATTGGCGTATTTACTCAAAACTTGCCTCGTTAACTTACACGTAACTGTCAACATACATCGTAGTTAAACATCGGCGTCATTTACATTTACAATGTACGTCTTCATTCTTCTATAACGTCGTTTATTTAGACAACAATGGCAACGAATTTCAGTCTACTTACACTGGTCTTCGTCAGCTACAACAAGTAAGACATCTTGGTTGCAACTTACGAATCATGCAAATTAATTTTGAAGGACTTATTTGATCTAAATGGCATTATCTCTCCCGAATATCATTGAAAACTATGAGGATGTAGCTGTAATACGGGAAACACATATAGATAATGAGGAAAATTTAAAATAAAGGGGGCGTGTTGCGAGATATGAATTCTTAGGAGCAACTTATCACCATACTTACGGCTGTGCTACTTACATACGCAACAATATTGAAAATGCAAATTTCTGTTGAAACTTCAGAAAATGTTCACATTATCGTGATAAAAATTGACAACATTACAATGACAAATGTTTACAAGCCACCTGCAGTAAACTAGTCTGCTGAAGTGATCCCAACTCCACCTCATCCTAGCATATACATCGAAAACTTAAATAGCCACCATACTATGTGGAATTACAATGAAGATGATGAGAATGGTGAAAGAATCGTTAATTGGGTTGAATCTAACAACCTTAGTTTAGTATTTAACTCAAAGGACAAAGGGCCTAGAAGAAAAAATTAAACCCTGACCTTTCTTTTTGTTAGTCAGAACTCCAAATGTCAACCTCTTGCCACAGTGAAGACTGTTCTTGGGAATATTCCAAATAGCCAACATCGGCCAGTTTTAGCTAAAGTAGGAATTCAAATACCTATAATCAAATCCATTCCAAAACCAAGAAAATTAGAAAATCTTACTGGAGCAAGTTATCCAGTGAACTTGATAAAGTTATTACCTGGATCCCCCCTGTGAGTGAAAAGTGTGAAAGATTTGTAGAAGCTGTCTAATCTACGGCAAAAATGTGCATGCCAAGAGGATTTCGCAAAGAGTACATTCCAGGATGGAACACGGATTGTGAAGAACTATACCAGTCTTAAATAACCACCAATGATCATAAAATTGCTACCGAATTGTTACAGAGCTTAGATAAAGCTCGCAGAGAGACCTGGCTACAAAAGACAGAGAACTTAGACTTAACAAGATCAAGAAGAGGAACGTGGAGCCTGCTGAGGACATTGGGAGGATGTTCCCCACCTAACCGTGATGATCCACATGTAACACCAGATCAAATAGCCAGTAGAATAATTTATTTGTCCAGGGCACCATCGCATAAGCAACATACAAGAAACATTAAGAAAGAACTAACCAACCTCTAGCAAAATGCAATCCACCGGTCAGAATATTCCAATGGCTTCACACTAGCTGAGATTAATACAGCACTTTAGGATTTTAAAACAGGCAAATCACCAGGGTTTGATGGCATTCATCCTGAATTCCTTGTCAATTGAGGGAACAAGACTCGTAAATGGCTTGTTGCTTTCTTTTCTTATATAATGATCACTGGCAAACTACCAAACGCTTTCAAGAAAACGAAAGTCATAGCTGTATTGAGACCTGGTAAGCCAAAGGATAAACCAGATAGCTATCGACCGATAGCTCTCCTAAGCTGTTGCTACAAACTTCTGGAAAGACCCATCCTTAACCGAATTGGTTCGAATATTCATTAAGTACCACCTGTGAACAAGCAGGCTTTAAACCAAGTAGAAGCTGCACAGATAAAGTACTAAATCTCACCAGTTATATAGAAGCTGGGTGTCAAAAACAACTTAATACAACTGTTGCTTTTGTTTACCTTACAGCAGCCTATGACATGGTATGGAAGGATGGATTACTCTACAAACTGATGCGTATCATACCATGTCAAACTATGAACAATCTTATAAACATATGCTGTCTGAAAGATATTTCCAAGTGGTTGTTGGGACCAAAATAAGTAACCATATGAAACTGAACAATGGACTCCCACAAGGATCGCTTTTAGCTCCAGTGCTCTTTAATTTGTACACCTCAAATCTCTCTATGACGCAATCGAGAAAATTCATTTATGCGGATGACCTGCCATTGACAACTCAACAAAGAACTCTTACGAAGAGCAAACAGATTCTTTCCTCAGATCTAAGCATTATGAATGAATACTTCAGAAATGGAGACTATCACCGAATCCTAGTAAGACTGAAGTTCGTTGTTTCCACTTTAACAACAGATTGGCAAATACAAAGCTGAATGTCATCATTAATGAGAAAGTCCTCAATCATCAAAATGTTTCAAAATATTTAGACGTTACTCTCGATAGGACTTTGTCCTTCAAGAAGCACTTGCGGAACACTGCAGCAAAACTAAGATCACGCAATGACATCTTGCAGAAGTTATGTGGAACCACATGGAGAGCTACTGCAACAGCATTACGGTCTTCTGCTTTAGGACTTGTCTATTCAACTGATGAATACTGTGCACCGGTGTGGCTTAATAGTCCACGTGTAAAGCAGATTGATGTCCAATTGAATTCGGAGATGAGGATAATATCAGCTTGCATCAGGACCACTCCTCTGTACTGGCTCTCACCTCTAAGTCACATTGTACCACCTGACTTGCATAGGCAAAACTCTCTCCTGAGGAATATCAAAAGATACTCTCCATTTCACAGCTTCCTATTCATTCTGGCAAACCAACAGTAAAGATAAGTCGCTTGAAATCTCGCCGACCACCAATCCTAACAGCGGTATCTCTACAGTTAAATAATTTTCAGATTGACAACAAATGGTCTGAGGTATGGAATGATTTATTCCGTGAGAAATATAGAAACTTCATTGATCCTATCAAGAAACCAGCTTGCATGGAACTACCACGCCATACATGGAAATCGCTCAACAGAATTCGAACGAGACATGGGGTCTGCACTGGCAGCTTATACAAGCGGAATAAGGCTTTCTTACCTCAGTGCGACTGTGGATTTGAAAAACAGACCATCCAACATATTGTGAAGGACTGCAGCCTTCGAGCACATAATGGAAACCTGAAAGACTTGCATGATGCAACGCAGCCTGCTCTTGATTGGATTTCAATTTTAAATATTACTTCCTAAATCTGAAAAAAATCTGAACATTTTATCTGTTTATATGTCTCCTCAACAAAATTGATATTAATATTTATTGTTCTTTTAAATGCTAATGTACACTATATGTTTAATGTGTTCCTTAGCTTGTAATTATTTAGATGTACCATGCCAAACGCTAAATAAATATACCGCCGTATCACTATTTTGGCATGTTCTTAGTCATCCATTAGTTTTCTATCCCGGACGAGCCCCCAAATTGTGGGATTTTAAGGAGATTTTTTTTGTAAAATCAAATACTACACAACAGCTGAACTGCATTACTCATGAATAAAACACAATCTCTACTCCGCAAACGTTCTCTCTTGTTTCCTGTTTTTATTGTCCTCATTGTCTTCTTGAAACACATGGGTATATCCATAAAAGCTATGACTCCAAATACTCCAATATGACTCCGCACAATATATGAGTAATTTTAAAATATATTTGTGTTAGTGATTGTAATGAATGATGCTCTAATTACACTGGGCAACAAAAAATAAATTTTTGAATGTTCCTTGCATATCATGAGTAAATTCTTACTAATTTTGGGTTGATAAAATCGAATATGACTATGAAAATTTTTTCTTAGCTCTAGTTTCTGTGACACCCAATAGGTGGAAGTATTTCCGTTTAATGGATTAAGAGAAAACGATACATTTTAATTGCATATGCCACCGACATTGAAAGTGCATTTAATCTATTTTTAAATGGCAGTTACATTCTAAGAGTTCAAAATTGATGGAGGAATATCTTGCAGTTGGTTGGATCTGAAGAGAATCGCGTGGTGGCTTCATCAGATTATCGTCTGTTAGCTAGTCTCTTGTAAGTGATTTCCGGAGCACCCCTACACAAAGTCCAGCAGTAATCCGCAATCATTGCTTCATTACAACGGCCCTGATATCTTTGTTCCATAACAGAAATATCCTGATGGAATCGTTCTCCGTGTTCATCACTGATTGCCCCACAACTAGGAGGGAAAAATTCTAGTTGGGAGTGGAGAATATGGATTTTAAGGGACATGGTGCATCCATGTTGATGGCAATTTTGCAGGAGCACTGTCACCAACTGAGTGTAGTTATTATCTCGTTTGTTGCCTAAAAATCCATGAATAATTCCCTTGAAGGATTCCCAAGCTTCCTTTTCTTTGCCCTCCAAAACTGGGTCAAATGCAGGATCCGTAACGTGTTCTCGAATTTGTGGCCCGACAAAAATACCTTCCTTAACTTAGGCATCACTTAATTTAGGAAATGTCTCTCTTACGGACTTAACGGCTTGTCCTTCTTGGTTCATACCTGTGACAAAATTTTTCATCATACCCAGCTTGATATGCAGGGGCGGAAAAATAACATCTTTTGTGTCCTCGAGAGGCTCTGTTACGACATTTTTCTCGCTAGGGTTAAGATTTCTTGCAGGCCAGTCTGCTGGAATATAATGTGATGTTCCTATCCCTGCTGTCCCACATACATAAAAAGCAGCAATATTTTGTGTGCCCCAGTTGCATTCCTGAGAGTATAGCAATGACTTTTAAGTCACCACAGATTTTCAACTTGTGTTCATGATATTTGATTGAGTCCAAGACGGGTGTCATATATGCATAAGTCTCCTTCATGTGAACTGCATGACCAACAGGAATAGAAGGAAGACGGTTGCCATAATGGAGTAATACAGCTTTCGAATTAAGCTTTGAGGAGTCTATGAATAGCCTCCATTCAGTTGGATCATGGTTCAAATTCAAACATTTCTTCAAGCCATTAATGTTGCAGCAAACAACAAGATTGTTTTTCTTTTCAAAAAAAGGGAAGCAGATCCCTGTGACGTTTTCTGTACTGTGAGACTCTAACATCATGTTCCAGAGGATTCCATTGCTGTAGTCTAGACCTAGAATTTCTGCCTTCTCCTCTGACAAGTCAAGGTCTCTAATGAGATCACTTAATTCCGCTTGACTCAGTTTGTGCGACTTATCATCTTATTCTACAAAATCAGGGTCACGGGATGTGAAAGGCTTGTTGGATTCTTCTTCTTCTCCTTCTTGTCCCACACTGTCTTCATTGTCTACTTCAAATACACAATTTTTGGGTGGAGTAGGAACTGGTAAACTATCTGAATGTGGAATGGGTCGAATGGCAGATGGAATATTCGGTTACTGAACTGTTCTTCTTTCTTCATAGACAATCCTGCCTTTATAGGTGGAGTCAAGCAGAAATAGCACTCATCTGTATGGTTTCTAGGCTTCCGCCAAACCATAGGCATTGCAAAAGCCAGCGATCGTTTCTTATTTTTCAGCCATTCTCGCAGTGTAACTGAACAAGCGCTGCGACTTATATGTTGAGCCCATGACTTCTCCTGGTCACCTACTTTCATACCGAAATAATAGTGACAGGGAGTCTTCACCAGAGCAGTCAGCTTGCGTTTCTCTGACGAAAATGTTATTTCACCACAAATGTAACAAAAATTATTCACTTTATTTAGACATTTTCGTGGCATGTTGAGAAAATTTACACTTTAAAAGCACTGCTAAACCTGAATTTCTGTATTAATTACAGCAGAAGCAATATGAAATGCACAGTCACAGCAACAATATCTATGTTTATAACTAACAGACAGCTGAAGATTGTTTGTTTGTTTGTTTGTTGTTATTCAACAGGTGTGCCAACTCCCAAAACAAAATTTCCCACGAATTTCCCCCAAACTGAAAATGTTGACTCTTAAAAATGAAATGTCATTTTATCTTCAAGCAAGAGCTAATCTGTCATTTTAATGGTGATATTTCAACTAAGCGAGTGGAAATACAAAAGAATTAACTATTTTTTAGCCCGAAACATTTTCATTGTTGGCAGTGTAATCATTTCATTAGTTAGATCCGTGGAAATTGATAGTTTTATTCGCTATTTTCAGATAATTCAATAGAATTAATAGCGCAGTGCAATAACATTTATACCAATGATTTCAGGGTAATATGTCCAAATACTTCGAATCCTGTTGTGGGAAACATTTACGCATTGTGTAATACTGGAGGACTTTCGACTCCAACTGTATCTGGAAAAGGGAATAAAATCACACAACACATGAAGCCTTGCTCACGTTGCATATGTGAAGCCAAGTTTGCTCTTGGAGGACACTTGAAGAGTCACATTCTTATCCTTACTGGTGATAAGCCTTATTCATGTAGCATATGTGAAGCGAAGTTTGCTCGGGAAGGACTCTTGAAGAGGCACGTGCGTACGCATACTGGTGATAAGCCTTATTCATGTAGCATATGTGAAGCCAAGTTTGCTCAGGGCGGAGACTTGAATCGTCACATGCTTACGCATACTGGTGAAAAGCCTTATTCATGCAGTATATGTGAAGCCAAATTTGCCCAGGTAGGACACTTGAACGGTCACATGCTTACGCATACTGGTGAGAAGCCTTATTCATGTAGCATATGTGAAAAGACGTTTGCTCGGCGAGGAAACTTGAAGAGTCACGTGCGTACGCATACTGATAAATAAGCCGTATTCATGCAGTATATGTGACGCCAAATTTGCTCAGGGAGGACACTTGAACGGCCACATGCTTACGCATACTGGTGAGAAGCCTTATTCATGCAATATATGTGAAGCCAAATTTGCCCAGGTAGGACACTTGAGCGGTCACATGCTTACGCATACTGGTGATAAGCCTTATTCATGTAGCATATGTGAAGCCAAGTTTGCTAAGGGAGGAGCCTTGAATCGTCACATGCTTACGCATACTGGTGAAAAGCCTTATTCATGCAGTATATGTGAAGCCAAATTTGCCCAGGTAGGACACTTGAACGGTCACATGCTTACGCATACTGGTGTGAAGCCTTATTCATGTAGCATATGTGAAGCGAAGTTTGCTCGGCGAGGAAACTTGAAGAGTCACGTGCGTAAGCATACTGATAATAAGCCGTATTCATGCAGTATATGTGACGCCAAATTTGCTCTGGGAGGACACTTGAACGGCCACATGCTTACGCATACTGGTGATTAGCCTTATTCATGTAGCATATGTGAATCGAAGTTTGCTCGGCGAGGACACTTGAAGAGTCACGTGCGTACGCATACTGGTGATAAGCCTCATTCATGTAGCATATGTGAAGCCAAGTTTGCTCAGGGAGGAGCCTTGAATCGTCACATGCTTACGCATACTGGTGAAAAGCCTTATTCATGCAGTATATGTGAAGCCAAATTTGCTCTGGGAGGACACTTGAACGGCCACATGCTTACGCATACTGGTGATTAGCCTTATTCATGTAGCATATGTGAATCGAAGTTTGCTCGGCGAGGACACTTGAAGAGTCATGTGCGTACGCATACTGGTAATAAGCCGTATTCATGAAGTATATGGGACGCCAAATTTGCTCGGGGAGGAGACTTGAAGCGTCACATGCTTACGCATACTGGTGATAAGCCTTATTCATGTAGCATATGTGAAGCCAAGTTTGCTCAGGGAGGACACTTGAAGTGTCATATGCTTATGCATACTGGTGATAAGCCTTATTCATGCTACATGTGAAGCTAACTTTACTCGGGAGGGATATTTTAAGACTCAAATGTTAAGGCATACTGATGAGGAGCCTTATCCATGTAGCAGATGTGAAGTCAACTTTGCTGAGGTAGGAAACTGGAAGAGTCATATGCTTACGCATACTGGCGATAAGCCTCATCATGCATCATATATGAAGGTAAGTTATTCGGAAAGGGCATTTGAAGACTCATATGTGAAGGCAAACTGGTGATAAGCCTTATTCATGCAGCATATGTGAAGCCAAGTTTGCGTGGAAAGTACAGTTGAAACCGCACATATTAATGCATACTGGACAGTAGCCTTAATCATGCAACATATTTAAAGCCAAGGTTGCTAGGAAAGCCGCACATGTTTACGAATACCGGCCAGAAGTCTTAGACATGCACTGTATGTGTAGCCACGTTCTCACGGAGAGAATTATTGAGGCTGTATATATTATTGCATACTGTTGAGAAGCCTTTTTTCATGTAGCAAATGTGAAGCCAAATTTGCTCTGAAAGAAGTATTAACGCCGCACATGTTACTGCGTACTGATGAGAAGTGCTAAACATGTAGTATATGTGAAGCCAAGTTTGCTCAGGGAGGACAATTTAAGTCTCACATGTTAACGCATACTGGTGATAAGCCTTTTTCATGTGGCTAAGTGAAGCCTGTTTTCTCGGAAAGAGCAATTGATGCCGCACATGTTATTGCATACTGGTGTGAAGCCTTATTCATGTAGCATATGTGAAGCAAGGTATACTCTGGGTGGATATTTGTGAGCTCATATGTTACTGCATACGTGTGAAAAGCTTATTTATGCAGCATATGTAAATCCAAGTTTACTCGGGAAAAATATGGAAGTGTAACATTCTAACGCATACTGGTGAAATTCATTACTCATGCGGCATATGTGAAACAGTGTTTGTCCGGAAACATCATTTAAAATCGCACCTGTTAACGCGTACCGGCCAGGAACCTTAGGCATGCAGTATTATGTTTAGCTAAGTTCTCACAGACGAATCGTTTACAGTCTCAAATATTCACGCATTCATTTAGCATATCTATAGGCATCTTTACTCAAACAGGGCATTTGAAATCTTACCTTTTTATGAATACCAGCGAGAAGCCAAGCTGATGTAGCACATGCGAGGCCAAATTTGCTTGTAGCGGGCTTACGAAGGCTCGCATGTTATCGCATAACGGCAAGGACGCATATTTATAAAGCCATGCCAATAAATATTTCCCAGGAAAGGAATTTGATAAAACAGATGTGAAGGAGAGTTTGCTCCGGTACTGCAAATCGCCCTTAACTCATTTCTTCACGTTTTAACATTTAAACGGGTCAAGTTAATGCATACTATACTAATATAACAAACGGATAGCAAATAATTATAATATGCTTACATATAACATATTTCATTGGCACCAGTTTAATACAATTATTGTCTAACGTGTGTTGACCACTGGCGTTTGATATGTGCAAATCGCACACTGTTTAGGCAAACTGTTTGTTTGAGTCGTTTCGTAATTTTAGAACTTAAGAGGTTCATTCTGGTTCCGTTTTGGTAAACTAATTAGTATATTCACGCTAAAGGCTCCGCCTGACCGATACTAATATTAAATATGATCACTGTGTGGTTATTAGTTGGACATGTTTCGAGCCTAATTATTAGTTTTGGCCCTTTTTCTGCCGATATGAAAGACTCTTTAGATCTCTCAATTTGTATGGTTCATTTTTTAGCTGAGTTAGCCTGGCTCGCTTCATTGAATTTAGAACTGTTTATACTAATTAGTTTATTAACAAGGAACCAGAATGAACCTTCTAAGTTCTAAAGTCAATGAAGCGTGTGAGGGTAACTTAGGTAAATAGCACGATACAAATTTAAATATTTAAAGATTCTTTCATGTCGGCTGATGAAGGGGCCAAAATTTATAACGTGGCTTCGAAGCATGTCCCACTAATGACCACACAGTGATCATATTTAATAAAAGGATTGATCAGGCGGATCCTTTAACTTGTTTATACTAATGGTCTTTTCTTTTGCGAAGTTATACTAATTACTCTTTAATGAGACAATTGTCTCTGGAATTGAGGAAAGCAATGGCAAACTACCTCACTCCTCATCTTGCCTAGTACGCCTCAATATAGCGTTGCCTTGGGTTTTTGTGGGTATCTACCCACATAACCTAACGGTGGTACTTTTTGAGGATCCAACCAGCCTTCAGGCTGACTACCTAACAGACAGTCTCTGGAATATTCAAGAAAAGCCAACCCTCTACTTTTTATTTCATAAGTTGAACACCTAAAAAAACAAAAACAAAATTCGAAATAATGAAAATAATCACGGACGATTCATTGCCAATGAGGATCAAATGGAGTTTCGTGGACCGGAAGTGTGCTGTGCATAAGCTTCGGTGACATTTTAACTCGTGGAGGCCCTATGTGGGAAATCAATATTTATCAGAGAGTTGGTGAATTAAGGAAATATTAACTTTTTACGGCCCGAAGCCATGCTCATGTAGCATATGTGAATGCAAGTAGGTCACAGAGGTGTACTTAAGAGTCACATTTGAATGCTTAAATCATTTCTTAAATACAGTCCTTTTCGCTGCTGAATTGTTACAGTGTTAGCGCACCCTCTGTGCTGGATTCTTTTAGGCAACCACTTTCACACAGAAATTCACCAATTTGAACATAAAATACAAGTGGTAACTGAAAATAATTTAAAGTAATTTACTCACCAGTGTGTTCATAAAGTATTGGCCACGGTGATGTTTGGGATCCAGGGTTCGATTCCACATGAGTTGGTGAAATTTTGTCCAGTAGAAAAAAAATTAAAATTGTAATTTACACCGTAGACTATGCTCACTAAAAGGCACGCACTATATACATCCCATACACACACACTTCCCAACAGAAACATTAAATTGAACACACGATATCACTAAATAAACATCCGAATCCAATATTACCTCAAAGCAGAAATATCTAAAATAATTCTAACACATACAGTATCCTATACCTGAACGTTTGCGAAAAAAAAAAAGCCTTGCTTCAACTAAATAGGCTATACAATTTATCTATACTAATAATTGAACACTAAATATGTGCAAAGATAAAGTTTACGCTTCTAAACATTCTAATAATTCCTGCGTGAGTGGTAGTCTTCAAAGCAAGGTACGACACAGAGTGCAACACCACAGGGTTGACACATGTATCGGGACTCTTTCCTCTTCCTTTCCCTCCTGACAGTATTGCTACATACAAGACAGTGACGAGTTGGGTTAGATTTCTTATCAGTTGGCGGAACTAAGCAGGGAAAATGTCTTTCAGTTAGTCGAAGAACTGGATCCGTAGATGTCGCAGATGGTCTTCCAGGAGTTGATTTTCTGGGGTTGTGGTATCTCTCCAAAATCTGTCTTATAATTTGAAGCTGAAATTCTGCCAATGAAGGACGCTTACCTGATGATAGACAGCACAGGGCATATGAATTTAGAAGTGCTAAGTCCAAAATATGAAAGAATAATTTCTTGTACCACTTGATACTTTTACGCACGCTATGGAGTGAACTCAGGAGCATGTCTGCCTTATCGACAGACCCCATGTTCATGTTATATTCAATGACGGCCTGAGGCTTCAAGATAGATGCTCCAGACTTGCGATCCTTTTTCCCAGTCACTTCAAATATATTTTTGTGCATGGTTGTAAGCACGAACACATCCCTCCTATCACGCCACTTGAGTGCCATCATTTTTGTGCTAGATTTCATTTCCAATTCCCCTCTTCCCAATTTAGTTTCCAGTGCAGGCATTCCTTTTCTGTTCATTCGCACTGTTCCACATGCATTGGTAGCTCGGTCATGAAGCAAAGAAAACAGCTGTGGGCCAGTGTACCAGTTATCTACAAATAAGCTATGGCCTTTATCTAAATAATCATGTAGAAGTGTTGTAACAACTGCACCAGAAATACCGAGTTTATAGGGGTCTGTAATTTCTGTTGATGAGCCAGTATAAGTGATAAAATCTAAAATATAACCAGTTTTACAGTCACAGAGAACAAACAGTTTGATGCCGAAACGATGGCGCTTGGTTTTTATATACTGCTTGAAAGCAAGACGTCCTTTGAACAAAACTAGGCTTTCATCAACACACAAGTTAGCAAATGGGGTGAGATAGGTTTTGAATGTTTTCCTAAAGTGGTCAATAATGAATCGAATTTTGTTCAGACTGTCAGTTTTGTTTGGGTTTTCATTGTCGGTGAAGTGGAGCATACTGAGTAAAATTAGATATCTATCACGAGACATAACTTGCTGAAAAATTGGGGCAAGCAGAAGGGGATCACTGGACCAATGTTCCTGAATAGACAGATGTTTATTTCGAACCATCAGCAGCGTCACTGCTATTAGCACAAAAATCTCCTTATAATTGGTATCAACCCATTTCCTGAGCCTGGAATGTTGACTGGGTGGCTTAGCGTCAACAGTCTGTTTATGAAACTTGTTTGTTTCGTCCGCTACCTTTGTCAACACCTCTTCATTGACAAATAACTCGAAATATTTCGTGGGATTCAGGGGTCAAATTAGTATTTGACATACCTGGGTTTGGCACTTGGAATGCATGCACGTTTGGCGCGAACTCGTCCTCGGACCACGTGGGTAGGCCTAGGTCAGGTTCATTTCTTCCCCTCTCTATCGGAATATCTTCAACACTATCACTATCACTGTCACTTCCAAACAGTTCCCTAATATCCCCATCGTCACTTCCGACACTATCTAAATCCACATCAGACTCAATCTCCTCTAAAAGCGTAAGAATTTGCTCCGGACGCATAATGCGCGTGCTAGATGCAGCCATTACTCATACACGATGTTTATAACTGTGTGACGAAAGAAAAACATTTTTCCCGCAACATTACAAGTGTGTATTTAAGGAACTAAGTGGTTGAAAATGTAGCTAACAGATGGCGTAAGAATACACGACATTTACAAAGCAGATCGAGTATACTCGATCGCAGCACTGATGGCACAAAGTCCTGATCGAGTATACTCGATCGCAGCACTGACGGACCGCTTGAGGCAGATCGAGTATACTCGACCGCAGCAGTGAAGCGGTTAAGAGTCACATTTGAATGTTTAAATCATTTCTTAAATACAGTAAGATCACTCAGACTCTAGAGGTTTAGTTTAGCAAAAACCTGAAATGAAGCTACGGTATTTTATCATTTGTTCCGAAAGTAGACAAACTAGGAGACTCGTTAAAGATCAGACTGGGTGTTTTCAAGAGCACTATGTTCTTGCTCTCCGGTCGTTTGGGCTACCTATAGACCACGGTGCTTGTGCTTTAGCTGTTATATGCCACTTCTGATGTTTTTGGTGGATTGTTTGGCGACTGCTGTTTTGCTGAAGCCTTGAGCTTTTCTATTGGACCAGTAATCTCTCATTTTCTTGCTGAACTGTATCTTACGTAACTCGGACCATTTCCTGGACACGTTGTGGTGAACCTCTTCAATGGATGTGAGCGAAGGCCAGGATACAACTGTCAGACGGTATCGATTCCTGTCATTTATTGTGTCTTGCTGAATATTACGATCAGTATGATCATTCTCAATTTGTATGATTCAAAAGGTCCCAGTTATTTACCCTTCTTGGCTACCTTAAAGATCTTGTAGGACAGTCTGTGGGGGTCCATTCTGTACAGGTGGCCGTAGAAAGCCAGACGTGTCCTGATGGCATCGGTTAGGTTTGCCTGGTGTTTGTGGAGGTCGCAATTTGGTTTGTACTATCATCTATCATCAGGAAAGATTCTTGGTCCCACTATTTACCGCAAGAATTTCCTTTTCTGTATCCCGAGGGCCCTTAGAGGGGTCTCCTTAGTTAGAAGCAGGCATTCAGTTGCGTAGAGGATTGATTGACTACTGCATTATAATGTCCTAGTTTGACATTCATCGACTGATGTTTGGAGGCGTACAGTTTTCTGCAACAATAGTATGCCCTGTGTAGTTTTATCCTCCTTAGTTCGTGAGCTATTATATCACTGAGATCATCTCAGATCCACTTTCTAAGGTATTTTACTGCTTTCACACTCTTGAAATGGTTAGTATCACTGACTCTGATGATTTTAGGGGCTTCTTGAATATTGGTAAAGAACTTTGCCTTTCCGATGTTGATCAACAGACCGGTTTTCGCCGCTATTGAGTAAAGTGTTTGGTGTTGTGTCATGGCTTCTTGCATGTCGTTTGCCAGCAAGGTCTGGTCATCAGCGAAGGCTAGGCGGGGGAACCCTAGGTTATCTGCTTTGGTACCCATCCTTAATCCGGTGTCGACTGGTAGGTTTCTGGTCCATTCCCTGACATTTTTCTCCAGATCGCAGTTAAATGATGTGCAAGATATACCATCTCTCTGACTCGCCCCTGTTTTGATTGAGAAACTCCAAGAGCTGTCCTCGAATCTTTACTCAGGAAGTAGTATTGCAAAGGGTGACTTGTACTGTGCCCAAATCCAGTTGTCCAGATTTGAGAGCACAGGCACATATGCAAAGTCCCGTGCGGAGGATTTGAATAGCGGGCGCCCAATGTTCTAAGAAGGAAATCCAAGCTTTGTGCAGCCTATAGAACGGCTAGTGACGTAGCAGGTTGTCACAAGCGAGGCTATATTTTGATAAAATATTTCCCGATTGATTGGAAACATGGGACTAATACTATATTACTGGCACGAATAAGGGAAGAAGAATGTGCTATATTTCAAGAAAATCGTACCAGCGGAAGCCGAGATATGAGAAGTTTAAGGATTGGGGACATATCTCGCAGTGACGTCAGGAGTCCGCCTGGAGACTATAAAACAGGCGCCGACCAAGGCTCATTATGTTACTTCTCTGATGCGCTCAGTCCCTAGTACATCGCATGTTTCTTCTACAAAGCGATCAGTCGCTGGTACATCGCTGTTACTTCGACATATCTACGAGCACATTGTTATATATTCGACGTTATATTTAGAAAAAGCACATGGTTGCTAGGACTTATTGCGAATCGACGAAACAGTACATGGTTACTGAAACTTCAAGTGTTGGAAATTATTTCAGTGAACTTAGGATATTTTTCATCAGTTATTACTCAGGTGATAGACATTTTGTGGCAGAAACATTAGTAAATATAACACTGCTAACGGACTTAGTCTATAAATTTTCCATAGTCCACAAATATTTCTTATTGGATTATTTTCATGTCCAATTGCCAGAAGCAAGCTTTTGTCTTGGTAACTAACTGACCAACCAAGATTATATATCAGTACTTTTACAAATACCTTGTCAGTGTATTAAACTGTTCTGAATGCATCACTGTTTGGTCTTGTTACATCTGGTATTTTTCATCATGGATCAATTGGATCTTACCCCTGTCAAGAATTTAACTAGAGCTGTTAAAGCAGCCAATATGAACAGTTTTCATCAAGATTATCAGGCAACGACTATAATCACTGCTATGTCTTGGTAGACAAATTGCGGGTTTACAATGGAGGCGATACCAGAATTTAAGTGCGTGTCCAAATGGGGATTAAAGACTGTAATGGTCTGGTTTTAACCAGATTATCTTCGATATCAAGATCTACAAGGATTTAAGCTACAATTTTCACCATTTTTATGCATAGTTAGCTGGAATTCTCATTTTTCTACAGTCTTATCAACACAACATTTTTCTTCGTTAATTTGCTGTTGCAAATGTTTATGCGAGGCATGGGAAGCCTTGTTCTGACTATTTTCTACATTCAGACATGATGATTCAATGATTTGAATCAAAGGACGAGCATCATGATCATTAGATTTGATTTTTTTTCTAATCGCGGTCATCAGCCGTCGTAACTGTAAATTTAAAGATAAATTTAAGTTGAGAAAATGGATATTTTTCCATGTTTAAGAAGTTGAGTATGATCTTCCTCGAATAGTTTATTGAAGTTAAATTCAGTTATGGAATTAATAATAATAATAATAATAATAATAATAATGATTTAATAATAATTATTATTATTTTCAATTTTTCTGACATGATAATAATTATGATTTATATTTTCTAATAATCTTATCATGTAGTGTGAATTTATAAATTGGATATTTAAAACAGTTTACTATATCGGATACTTGTTTTTCCGAAGGTTAGTGGTTAAACGCATGCCCACATTTTGCTAACAGAGTAATTCATTGGAGCATTTTACGCTTGCATTATGCAGTCGAATCATGTAGAAGACACGGAAAGTGATGACATGGGAAACAAATAGAATGTATAAAACAGGGTTATACTAGAGTTTATATAAATATAAATCATTTGGGTGACGTCATTTGATAGAACGTTTGACCATGAGTAGACACGATGTGAAATTATTAATGTTTAAGATGATGGTGAAATTTCAGTAAACTCATTGAAGGAGCTTGCTAGCTTCTAAATCTTCCAGTTTGGATAACAAGCAAAGTCTTGATTATTATGTATAATTTGGGAAGAATTTATTGTGTGTAGAAATAGTTAAATGTGCCATTATGATTGTGCAATTAAGTCGCAGGAATGATATTGTTGTTAAATAAAGCATCAACCATTGTGAGGGTTGGATAACTTTGATTAATATGTTGGGAATTGTAAATATTGTTACAAGCCACACTTTCGTCGAATTTATAACCAAGGGTTATCTTATGAAACCATCATAGTTAATTCACAGTTGATTCTCGTGTTCTATAAATATTTCCTAGTACATCTTGACCCGATTTTGTTATTAACATTAACCTTTCATTACGAGGAGACTTTACCGTTTGTCTAATGCTATTATAATCTTGTGATTTTTTACACATTTAAATCGAATGGGCCTATGCTATAAGTAAATTAATACTGTTATTTCATGAACAGCTATTACCATTTAAAGGATATTTTTGATCCTATTAAAAATATAAATATGATGTAAAATAATGAAATGATTAACATTTGTTATTCTCTCAAAGAATTGCAACTTTTGATAATAGTATTAGTTACTATTTTTGTAACAATTTTCTGAATAATATTTTCAAGTGATATTTGAATGATTGGATGGTTAAATTAATATTTAAAGAATTGATGTTTTGTTAATAATAATTTTTGACCATGAATTGATAGTCGAGTCATGCACTCAGAATAATTATTTTGGATCGAGAACAGGTGATTCAATACATTTTCTGTTCAATATCGAAGTTCTTTAAATCCATGCTCAGATGTCCATATAAATTGATGTTGTGTTATACCCATTGTTATGACTTAATAATTGAACGTATTTTTGAAATATTGATTCCTGGAAAGTGTTAGTTATTTTTTGCAATAATTTGAAACAAACCAAAAACAAAGTGATTCTTCTACATCGAGTGAAACCATTTAATTTCAACAAATGAATGCTTATGATTTAGGAATCAGGCTGGACAATTTAATTTGCCCTGAAGAACCTCCGACTGTAAATAATTTAATTTGAACAAAGTCAATAGGACTGACATTCCGGTTTCATTTGAAATTTAAGTGTTCATGTGTTGGTAACCCTGTATATTTTGTGTACATAAATGTACGATTCGTCATACATTCTTAATGCTATTCTGGTATTTCTTTCAAGTCAATGTTAACATTTTAATCAAATAAGATTATTTTACGAATTGTGCTGTTTTCAGAGTCTCCTTCTATCCTTATTGTTATATCGAGCCGAAAATCAGTAAAACAATATTTTTTGTGTCTTATTGTTGTCACTTTAACCCATATGGCGCCCTGGGATGTTTAGATTCTCATGCTGACTGATTTTTTGTGAAATGCATATGTGGTCGTTGGACTTTGGTCCAAACGGGCACAGTACCAACCTCATGACTTTGTCGTTAAGTACCAGTTCTCCTAGGATTCCGAAGAGAGTGGTTCTATCCACAGAGTCATATGCCTTCTGGACGTCAACGAAGGTGACTATCCACTTTCTGGCTCGTTTCTTGCTGCTTAGGGGGATGGTCTTAAGCTTTCGTGTTTGTTCAGTTCACGACCTTGATGATTTGGAACCAACTTCGTATATCCCTATCTTTGTCTAATTGTCTCGTTACATGCCGTTGTAAGATCTTGGAAAATGTCTTATAAATAACTGCTAAGAGTGATATGCTTCTGTAATTTGAAGGATCTGTTTTGTTGCCATTCTTGTGAATTGGGTGGATCACGGCTGACGTCCAGTCATCTGGACTCCTCTCACACGTCCATATGTCCAGGATCACAGTGTAGATACGCCGGCTAGTTTTAGCATTTCTGCTTCTATCCCATCTTCCCCAGACGCTTTGTTGTTCTTAATGATTTTTATGATCTCTTCATATGTTGGAGGAAGGATGTAATCTGTGTGAGGCTTAGTGGGTTCCATAACGGGGAGTCGTTCGTCAGGTTCTTCGGCATTTAGCAGTGTCTGGAAGTAGTCAGCTAGGGTTTTAATAGATTCAATATCGTTGAGGCACATTGATCCGTCTGTTCTCTGGATATGTAAAGTTGGGAGTGCAAACGAGGTCGTTTGCTGTTTGAGGCCCTAATATAGGTCTCTGGAGTTGTTCCTCTGAAAATTCTCATCTGCTTGCTTGATCAGTTCATTGTTGTGCTTCTTCTTTGCCCCTCTAATTATGCTGGACTGGTCTTCCCTTGCGTAATAAAGTCGTGCAAATTGGCTTCATTCTTATTCTGGGTCCATTTGACCCATGCCAGTCGTCTGGCCTCAATAGACTCATCGCATTTGTTAGACCACAATGGGTACTTATTTGCCTTATGCCTTCTAGGGATTGTCTCCTGTGCTGTTTCTATTATGGCGTCTCTAAGAGGGGCCCACCTTGTAGTGGTATTATTCGTATTGGTATGATAGTTCAGTATTTCTTGGTAGCTTGTGTTGTCATTTTTAAGTTCTGTGGTATTGCATCGCTTGTGCTTTCGCTCTAGATAAATAGCAGTGACACGAGGAACATAAATGAAAGCAAAAAACAACAAAAAACACTAAACAGGGCCACTAAGGGACGGGGGAAGGAATACCTCTTTCGATGCGTGCTGGGCCCAAGATTCCGAATCGAAGGAAAGATGACTTCCACAAAAGGTAAACAAAACAAATTGATTAAGACAAAATCAAAAGAAAAATTAAATTTAAATAATTGATTAAAGGTCCCAAAGGTTGTGTGATTCGTAACTTTGCCACAGTGCGAACCCAAGACTGACTTTGAACGAAAGGTACACTAGGAACTCAAATATGAGAAATAATAAGACTAAAGCAAATAATGTACTTACTGATTAAAAATGTATTAATAACAAAATGAACACATGGGTACAGATTACAAATAAGGAGTAGAAGTTAAACACGAGTAACTTAAATAAAAGGAATCTAGAGATAAATTTAAATCATAATAGCAACTAATTGAAAACAAGATTCAATAATAAAATTCTAAAAGATGAAGCAAAATTGAAGAAATCAAAGAATTTCACGGAACTGTATAAAAGGAACGTGTACTTACTGAGATGCGATGATCTTGACTCTCGCATAAAAGCAGAACTACAGCGTTTATGATGTTGTGAAATCATGGGGGGGGGCGGTAATAGGGTGGGGAGTGGAAGTGTCCGTATTTAGGAAACGGGGGTTGGGGGATGACACTGAATTTCGAAATATAGCGAAGTCATAGGAAGCAACACAAAATTAACACGTCAAAATAAAGGATATGAAAATTACATTAATTTACTTGATATTACCGGGACACGAAATGAAAGAAAAAATTAATCAGCTAAGAAATATGCTTTGTAGGGAAACAATAGGCTTCAGTAGAGGTAGTAATGTCGAAAACACAATGACATACGAAGAAACAAAGGAAATAAGGCGTGGTGAATGGACGGTGACTAACACAAAGACCATTGCTCACATACATTTCCTAAAACAGGGGGAAGGATCAACTTGGAGACGAATGAGACTGAGCTCCGTTACTACAATGATAGCTTATCCCAATAAACAAACTCTGATACGAAAATCAAATGACAGATGCCTTGAAAGAGTGCACATCAATTTGTGACGTAAAGCAGAGCGTAATTAAGCCTCGAAGAAAAATAGCATATATTACAGACCTGAGAGATTTAGGTATAATAAACAAGTAGTTCCGTGAAGAAATATACAGCCTATTTTTATATATCTTACTCATGTTATTTGCCTCTATCAACATACAAAATTTAAGTTTGAAGGTTGTGATAGATTCGTAGATATTGTGAACCGTCTAAATATTTCAGATGGTCGCCAGGTTGGATTTTATGTACTGTTACATGAAGATTATTGTGTACGTGTGGTATTTAAACTTCAATCGTATGATTAGAACACAAGAAGTAAAAACGAGATTTAACAATTTCACACAGCTGCAATCTTGTGGTTATGGAAACAATTGAAATAAAATAGATGCCAGTGAATTAACATTTGTATAGGCATATAACGTGCAAAGTTCCACTGCCCTCGGATGATTAAATCGTGAGAAACGTCCATTTAAATATCTATACATCGCGTCGCCGCCATGCTTGATTTGTGCTCACCAGGTTACTGAAAGTCCTATAGGTGAACTTATGTTCATAGCTTCCATGAACATAAAAAAATCAGCTTGATTGCTGTAAAAGATTCGTAGATATTGAGAACCGTCTAAATATTTCCGATGCTCGCCATTTTGGATTGTTATATGTATAGGCCATAGAGTTATGTACCATTAAAGGAAAATTATTGCGTAGGTTCATTACTCAAACTTTCACTTCAATCGCATGATTACGACTCAAGAAATAAAAACTTAATTTTATAATTTCGCACAGCCGCCATCTTAAGGTTATGTAAAAAATTGGACTCAATTAAATGCCAGTGAATTACAATATGTATAAATCACAAGAAATGTCTATTAAAATGTTTCAAATTCGCTTGCCCGCCATGTTCATTTTTTACTTTGCAGGTTTATGAAAATTACATAGATAAAATTTTACCAGTTCCCCTTATTAGCGTACAAAATTTCAGGGTAATATCTGTAATAGTTTCGGAGAAGTGGAATGCCAGTGAAATATTTCGCACAGCCGCCATTTTGAGGTTATGTAAACAATTGAACTAAATTAGACGCCAGTGCATTACTATATGTATAATCATTTGCTGTGCCAAGTTTCATTACGTTTGGATGGTTAAATCACGAGAAAAGTCTATTTAAATGTCTCAACTTCGCTTGGCCGCCATGTTCGTTTTATAGTTACCAGGTTTTTGAAAGTCTCATAGGCGAAATTCTAGTAGTGCCCTTTATCACCGTACACAACTTCAGGGTGATATCGGTAATAGTTTCGGAGATACTGAATGCTGGTGAGAAATTTCGCACAGCCGCCATGTTGGATTGGTGAGACACAATAAAATCTTAAGGGCACGATCGAGGTCACCCAGAATGGTGCTTTGAACTTACCGAGTTTCATTTAAATCGCTCCAGCCGTTTAGAATTTATCAGGGGACACACACACACGCACACACAGACACGCGGACAAAAGGTTATCTCATGAGCCTATTTTTTTTTTTCAAAAATGAAAACAGGCTAAAAATAATAAGATCGTCTACATGTAAAGCAGGGAAGACAAATAAACACAGAGTCTTCACTAAATTAACGTAAACGAAGGCGAAAGGACTTGAGTTCACAGGAACGACATCACAACATCATCAGAAAGAAAAATAAGTAAATCAAAGGAGGCACCTAAAAAAGGCAGAAGGCGAAACAGATATTTAAAATGACTTCTCATTAGATACATTTGGTGATTGAATCGTACTTACTTAGTTGCTCAGGAGCGAGGGCGACAGCCCGCTGGATACAAGCATCCGTCTCACAATACGGTAAGAATTGGAAGAACGAAGCCTTCCTTGAAAGAGCGTAGAAACGCGCCCATAAACATGAGTCGTAATGCGACCAACATCCCCTCTCTGTATACATGGAGAGTGGGG
This sequence comes from Meconema thalassinum, assembly GCA_946902985.2. NCBI lineage: Eukaryota > Metazoa > Arthropoda > Insecta > Orthoptera > Tettigoniidae > Meconema > Meconema thalassinum. The sequence continues at coordinate 258,025,933 of OX336395.1, read as the reverse complement.
GTCCAATGGCAAAAGCAAGGTTTGACAAAAGTTATGCTTTTGGCCATGAGTAAAATTTACGTACATAGAAGGGTGACATGTTTCACCATAAGTTGAAATGTTACAGGGAAAATACAATGTTTGAGCGCAATAAGAGTGACTGAGAAACGAATGTCACAATAATATGACATAAAGGAATGATAATAATAATAACAATAATAATAATAATAATATGAAAAAATAATGAACCAGATAAAAATGGTTCAGTATCAAATCTTGGGATCTTCTTGCTCTTCACTGGCATACCATTGGTCTTTTTTGGCGGTTTCAGGTTCGTCGTAACCAGGGATAGGTAGTGATAAGAGTCGATGTTGGCTCCCCTTATCACCTTGACATTCATGATGTCACAGTTGTGTTGTCTGTCTATTGCAATGTGGTCAATCTGGAACTCACCGAAGATGCTGTTTGGTTTGCGCCACGTCATGTCCTTGGTGGATAGATGTTTGAAGGCCATGGACATCAAGAGTTGTCCATACTTTGTGCACAAGCTGATTAAGCGTTCCCCATTATTGTTGGTTCTTTTATGAGCAGGTTATCGTCCTATAATTTTCCGGTATTTATGTTCTTTCCCAATTTGGGCGTTGAAATCTCCTAGCAGTATATACGTGTGGTGATTAGGCATCTTATTTAGGGTTTCTTCAAGGCTATCCCATTACTGGTCTCTGTTCTCTGGGTTTTTCCTGGTAGAGTCGTTCGTAGGAGCATGGAAGTCAACCAGGGGGTATCCCCCATTATTGCATTTGATGGCTAGTACTGAGGTCCTGTCGTTAGGTGAAAATAAGCCAGGAACACGTTTAATCCAACTGTGGTGAACTGCGAAACCAGTCCCCAGGAAGGGTACATTGTCCAAAACTCTCTTACCTGGCTTGCCGTTATATATCCTCTATCCTCCATAGTATCTTCATCTGGGAACTTAGTCTCTTGTAGGGCTGCTATACGGATGTCCTTGTCATTCAGGACTTCAAGTGTGTGTTTAAGTTTCCCGGTCTTTACCAACGAGTTTATATTGATCCTTAAATATGTGAAGTTCCTTTTATGTTCCAACTTAGTCATTCGAAGGTATAGTTGTAGGCTCCCAAGAATCCGGTGGCCTACATGCCCCGCCATGAGCGGGGATGGATTGGTTACCACCTGGGGTACAATCTTTATTAGTTTTGTACTTCATGTTTAACAGTTTATCACACAAGTGTGTAGTATTGGTCACCCGAAGGTAACGGGTTGTTGACTATTAAGATTATAAGCAAAGCCCCCCTGTACGAATCGGTTCACCGACCCTGCTTCCCACTGGGATTAGTTACCCAACCTTCCACTGGGTTTGCTCAGCCTAACAGGGGTACCTCTTGTAGGTTATGCGCTGGAGTTGGATTGAAAGAGGCTATCATATTTAAGAATAAAATTTTGAATATTATTTCCGGCTTGGGGGAGGTTCACCTTTCGCATGACAATTTCTTCTGAGTTAAAAAAATGTGTATCTCATAAATTATGTGTTACAAATATAAAACCCTTTGCAGGATTATCAAACACAGTTCACTCATTATTATGCACAAAACATATTTTATAATATGAATGTAGTCATGCATTATTATACCATCAACCTTTTAATTCTTTTTGTACAGTTGGACATCGTTTACATGAAAAGTACCCCACAATTTAAAATATTTACATGAATGTCCTTTTGGGCTGTTGGTCACATTGACGTCTACTACATACACGAAAATAATTGATACAAATATTCAGGATTACTTTTTCATTTTATGAATCTAAATGTTTTTTTTTTACATTTTAGGGTAAAAATATTCTCTTAAATGGGAAGTATGCTTCATAAACAAAATGTTTTGGCGTATGATGTTCATGTTAGTACAACACACAATCATGAAAAATATCATTGAGGTATCTTGCATAGTCTTTGAGTTATCATGTAAACGCTGTGTGAAAATAAAGTTTTCGGGAAACAAGCTTCAAACTTTCCAAAGGGTAGAATTTAAAGAGACAACTTAAGCGCAAGCATCTAACATTTAGGGGCATATCTCTGCAAGTTTTCAAGATATTTGAATTTTGTTTTCACCAAATGATGAATACGAGATTAGTCTTTCAAATAACGTATTAATAAAATTTAGCATTTTTTGAACCTGAATGGTGTGCCTCCCCCCTTTAATTGTATTTTGAAAGAAATATTAAAAACGCTTGTTTTTTTAAGGGACCTTAAATAAAATTAAATTTTTATTGATTTTTTTTATTCATTATCTTAATTTTTGGTTAGCAGATTTTTGAACTCCTAAAATTGCAAGAAGATATTTTGATTTGACCCTGTATGGATCGACACTAGCGGTCTTTTTCATAGATTTAGGCCACAAAGGATGTAGTCTTACTGTTGGTGTGCATGACTTGCCAGTCAAAACGGAAGTAGATATTTCGATTTTTATTTGACCCTCTATGGGTCAACACTAGCACTCGAAGTGATAGATTTACTGAACTACATATGACAAAAGATTTGGTCTTACTCTTGATCTCCATTACTTGTCAGTTCAGTGTGTGTTATCACGCCGCCAACACGTAAGAGGCGTTTGGTTAAAACACAAAATATTCAAAAGTGGAATAATAAAATTAAAAAGCAGAAAGCAGTATGAATCAGCGACGAACTTGGAACGGGTCGGCAACGAGATGAAGATGTTGTAATCAATAAACGGTCAACAACTACAAATCAAATTACTTCAAAGAAACGCAAACATCGCCAACAGAAGACGAAGACAGACGATACTCTTATCGATTCGCTCAAACAATGCATAATCATCAGGTGTTAGACCACTTTCTTTGTAGTATGTAGTTCACTAAATCTATCACTACGAGCACTAGTGTTCACCCATACATGGTCAAAACAAAGTCGAAATATCTACTTCCGTTTTGACTGAGAAGTCATGTACACCAAGAGTTAGACCACATCCATTGTCGTGTGTAGTTCACTAAATTGATCCAAAATTAAGCATTTTTACCCTTCTTTTAATGTCCTAAAATCTTAATTGCCAAGTCATGTTTCCAACAGTAAGTTCCCAGCCTGAAGGTCTAGAGCTGAGGTAGGAACCCATATTCATGTGCATCATAGAACATTATTGACACATGGAATGTTGATCACACTTTAGTATATCATATTTTCAAGAGTCGCCTCCGTTGTGTAGTGGTCAGCGAGTTTAGCTGTCAACCCGGAGGTCCCAGATTCAATTCCCAGCTCTGCCTCGAAATTTGAAAAGTTTTATGAGGACTGGAGCGGGGTCTTCTCAGCCTCTGGTGGTCCAAATGAGTAGAGGGGGTTCGATTCCCCCCTAAGCCATCCTCTAAGTGGTATTCCGTGGTTTCATACTTCGTCTACGGGCAAATGACGAGATGGTACTGAGACCGTATTTTGTATTTAGTTGGATATAGGTTAAGTTGGCAATAACACTGATGGCAGTACTGCGAAATTTCTTTCAAACGCAGGTGCGCGGTAGTACTGTGGCAAGGTTAGGAGATGTCAGCAACACGCCGTACATACCGACAACCACATGTTTGACATTTTAATACCTGTATTGAATACAAGATGGACACAGCACCACTGTAGTTATTTTGAATACCGTGGTAGAGCAATATACACAATGCAGTATGAAACAAAGAATGGGAAATGCATCCTGTGGATAAAGGAATATAACTGAGAACTTTTATATGAGTATAAATGCATACAGTATTATGACATGTGATTATCGAACACGGCAATGATACATATATCGATAGTTACTGTCGATCAGAGAACAAGGAGCATTGTGGATCACCTGGAGACAGTATGATTTGCAGGATCAAACGAACAGTTGATTAGTGAATACAATTTCAGTCAGGAGGGTCACATAGCTCTCTGATCTGAGCACATGTACGTGCGTTGCCGTGAAATCGTGTTTGTTCGGTAACGTGGAGTTGATCCGACATATACGTGTTACAGTATAACGTGATAGGATTTTCGTCTGATCTTATTATAGTTTCAGACAGTGTTAACCTTCAATTTGAGCACAGTGAACTTGCATTCACGTATGATAACTTCTTCTTAAGTCAATGGTACAACAACGTGTTCTACATTGCAGTACACTATAAACAGCTTTAGCCATGATTGTCATAAATAATATGAGAAGAGAGAGATATTGCTACGATATGAAGATGCAGAATATGGTCTAAACGCTGACAAGAAATGTAACACATAGCAGCGTTGAATACTCAGGATGATTACTTGATTCCAATATGAGCAACTACAGTATAAGGCTTCATAAGAGAAGATTGAAGAGACTGTGAAAGTCTGAATGACAATTTGTACTGCTACATAATGAAACCAGCTTGGCTTACTACATCAATGTTGTCGTGCTCATTGGCAAGTGAAGGAACTATGAACTTTGTCAAACGAACACCTGTTAGCTTCGTCTCGTTCGCGAACGGTAATCGGGTCTTCTTGTTATCCAGTCGTTTCGCGATCGGTGCAGCTGAGCAGATTGGGTTCGATCCCAGGCAGGAGTATGTGTTATAGCATTCTCACTTCATTCAACTAGAACTTCAACAAGGTAGCTGGAAGTTTTCTTTTAGTAGAGAGTATGAACTTGTCATGTTTTTGAATGTTCCTTTTCACCAATTTTGATTAGAGTAGTTAAGAATTACAGACGAGGGCTAGGGTGATTCTTTAATCATTTCTGTCCGAGTATGTAATTCACTTTATAGTTCAATTTAGTAGTTATTGTAGTGTTACTTTGAACATTACGTTGCTTTCATTAAGATATAACTTGGGAATAAGATAGAAGAATATAGTTTGCTGGGAAGACAACATGAGAAAACTTATAGGGAAAAGACGACGTTAAAATTATATAAGAATAATTCTAGCTCAAGCAGATGTCCCATAATTCGTCGTATACGTGAATTCGACTTGGAACAAATTCTTTGGACTTTTTGAATTTGACTTTGAATATTTTTGAAAGCTCATGCAAGTTTATTGGATAGACATTCAGGTCTATATTTTTGTCAGATTGAGCATCGACATGGAACATAGTGATTTCTAGCGTGATTCTTTGCGATTGTGCGAATTTATTTCTGGTAATCCAGATTTTTGAAATTCTTTTAATTTCGACACCCTTTGTGAGCTCGTTCAGTTTTTAAATTTTTGTGGATTCTTATGGAACACTGCAACTTGGTTTAGCGGTCAAATCCAATTGTTAATTAGTACCTTCTCAAGATAGGCTCTTTTCCATCCTGTAGTTTTGACGTGTTTTCCTTTGAGGAGGATCTCCAGTGGAATTATTTTCAATTATGCGAAAACTGAATCGTTCTTTTCACTGTGGTCGGTTGAGATATACGAAAGAAATACTTTATTAAAGAAAATGTAATTAGTAATGATATGTAATGTAAGGAGAGAAATGTTTAAAATATATGTAAGTCGTAATCGAGGTGACAGACTTCGAATTCTCACACAGTTATTTAGACTTGTGAATACAATATTTTATCACTGTTCTGATAAAGATTATTCTCGACACTTTAACTCTTGGCTAATTTGAAGCAACATATTTATCCATGATTGTATAGAAACTTGTGTAATATTTGTAATGTTTGGAATTTATTAAGAGCTGTTAAGCGAAGATATGGTAATAATTGAATTTTGTCTGCGTATTTGAGTTGCAATTTAGGAGATATTTGACAAGTGGGGATAGTCAATATCAATTTTTCCAGCACTGAATTAGCTTTAGAGCTATTGCTGAGTGCACTACGGTGTATTATTTTGAACGTGAAATTGAGTCACGATTTTAGCTAGTGGAAAGCTAATGTACAATTTTGAATCCAACATTTAAGAAACCAAGTATTGTAACAACATCGTTAATATTTGTTGAGATTTAGTAACAATTGTTTTTAGAATAGAGTTTAATTGGAATGAGTGTAATATTAATACTTGTATAAACTTGAGCTATTTATAACTAAAATATTGAGTGATAGAAAATCTAATATCTGTGAGAAAGTGAATTGAAACATAATCATTATAAATAACAATACGACGTCCGATTAGCTTAATTGTTTGTCATTTAGGACATTGTCATTTCATGTATACATGAAATTAACAGAGATGAATAATTCTAGGCGCAACTAAATCTCAGAAATAAAATGTAATTATGTAAAATATGTATATATTAATTGCTACGATTGAATAGAATATTTTTATAAATATGTCAAAAAGGGTTTACGATCATAACAGAATATTTTGTGTGTAATTTTTTTTTTTTTGGAACTTCGTTAATAATGATGAGACGATAGGCAGTTTGTGTGGCCTAATTAAGGCGGTTGTTATTTAAACATTTTTCGTGCTTCGGAAGAGGCATAATATTATAAACTTTTGTTCAGTGGAGTTTCTACTTCACGACACTACGGTTTCAGTTAATAAACTTTGGTTAAATTTTTAAAATTCATACGAATGACTTAGTGATTTCTATTCGAATTGGAATGTGCTTCGAGAACCAGTGGGTTATTAGCTAGGATGCTTTTTAACGCGCCCGAGATTAGATTAATTTATTTATCTTTAAGAGTCTTGGTAGCTCACTTTGGGCTTTTTTTTATATATAGACCACTGGCATCTTCTTATCACATTCTTTTTAATTTTTGTGGTATTCCTATCCATGGTCTATCCTTGGTGGTGGTGTCTTGGGGGTTATTTTCAGCTGGGGCTTCCAGCTTCTATGATCCTGCATTTTCTTCGGATTTCACCAGGTAAGACCACGTGGATACGCGTGCACATTAATATGGCGACCCACCTATTGGGGCGATCGAATTGTTTTAATTCGAGTGTCGTAGTGGATGGGCACATTAACTTGGAGACCCAATCATTGTGACATTCGGGGTGGCATCCTCGAGCACTCTAATGGATAATCATCTTCGTAAAAGAACCCATTTTTCATGCGGTTAACGAGTTGACTTGTTCGAATTTCTAGTCGTCAGCCTTTGTCTTTGGCACTGCTACGATTATAGAATTCGTTGGGAATTCGCGTTTCTTATAAACGCGAACTTTAGTTTACTCAATCTACCTGGTATACAGATAGAAGTATCGTCATTTAATTAAATTCATTAGATATTTTTGCTTAGCTTTGAATGTAATTGTAAATGATTACGGTTTGATCATAAGAGACATGCCTTGGAAACTTTTATAGATCAACGTGGTCATATGGGGCAGCATATGGGGATCGTTTTTGACTCCATGATTGTCGGCCATTTTATGCTTGTTACCGACGATGATAATTGGAAGATCATCAGTCATATTAAATTCATTTCTATTTAACAATAAATTCAATAAGCTAGACTTGCGATTATAACTTTAATTAGTTCTAATATGAATCACTATGCGCATATACCTTCTATTTCCTTATAGATTTAAATTAGTTAATAAGTATAGCTGCTAAACAAACTATATTGTTCATATTGGTGAGAAGGATCATTCTGAGTATGTCTTTTTTTTTTTTTTTAGCGTATGGCTTTTAATGCCGGGAGTGTCCGAGGACATGTTCGGCTTGCCAGTTTTGTAGCTGCTTCGAGACGGACACCCAATGGGTGAGCTACAAGTACCGTTGGGGAGGAATGTTGGATGGGAGGGTCGAGGAGTTGGAAGGTAGCGGCTGTGGCCTATAGTTAGGGACCAACCCCGGCATTTGCCTGGAAGGAAGATGGGAAACCACAGAAGACCATCTTCAAGGTTGCCGGTGGGGGGATTCGAACCTCCTCGCCTCCCGGATGTGAGCGACTGCCAACAGTCATGCCGCAACGACCTCGGCTAACTCACCCGGTTGAGTGTGTCAATTCTGCTATACATGTGTTGCATTTCTGTATTTCTCCATTTAGTATTGTAAAATGTCAGGTGCGGCGACTATGGACGATGTCGTGGCATTGTTACATGCCATGCAGGAAAAGGTAAGCAAGCAGGAGCAGGACTTAGCTGATATTAAGTCAAATGCTCAAACGAAATTAAATAATTTAAACGAAACAGTGACTAAGATCTCAGATTCAGCTCAAGCTGACATGTCCCATCTTCATTTATCCCTTAAGCGTATACAGGATAGTAACCGCAAAATTTCTGACCGATCCAAAGAAATTAAGGAAAAAATAAATGATGTAGAAACTAGTGTAGATGGTGTTCAAGGAGATGTAAGGCTTGTACAATTAGATATAAGCAATGTTAATGTAGAGGTTTGCCATGTACGCTCTAGTGTAGCCACTGCGGAGGCTAAACTTGATTTAGCACAAAACGATATCACAGATACTAAAAGTAAAATCATTAGCACTGAGCAAAGGATAATTAGTACTGAGGCTAAGCTTGATGCTACTCAGGAAAGGATAATCAGTACTGAGGTTAAATTAGATATAGCACAAAGTGATATAACCGACACCAAAAGTACATTAATTAGTACTGAGGCTAAGCTTGATGCCACTCAGGAAAAGATAATTAGCACTGAGGCTAAAATTTTAAACACAGAAACACTTGTAACCAGCATGCAGTCAAACATATCTGGCATTAAGGAGGACGTCAGAAATGTTAGACTAGAACTGGAAAACAATCAGAAGGAGAATAAAACTAGCTTATATGCCCTTCAGTTACAATTTTATAACGAGGCTATCACCACACAAAGGACCTTATCAAAATTAGAGGGTGATATGGTCTCCTTAAGGGAAAAAGTTGATGATCATAAAAAGGTTTTGAGAAAGGATCTTGAAATCGATCTCAAGGCCATTGTTAGTGAACAGGTCACAATAATAAGAGGTGAAATCACAAAGATTAATGAAGATGTCATTAATAATGTCAAATCTGAATTAGAAGTAAAAGTTGCTAAGGCCGAAATTAGGTTAAACAAGGATATTTCTCAGGCAAGAGAAGACGCTGAGAAAAGGAGCGATTCAGTTCAGTTATCGAATACCTATAGCATAAATAACCTCATGGAAAATCTTGAATCTCAGGTTAAGAACGTTACTCTCAAGTTAGATCAGGTCAGGTTAGATGTAAATTCGGAGAGAGAAAAAAAGACATCAGAGTTGAATGAAATCAGGCAGGAGTTATCCAAATTCAACTTAAGGGAACATGTAGACGTTAATGCTTTAAGAAGCGAGTTTAAGGCACAATTCGAGTCACTAAAAAGTACTATGAATTCCGATAGGGCAGGTATAGTTCAGAATCCTAGCGATGGGTTAGATACTAGGTCCCCAGCAAGGAACTTCATAGCTCGTTCGAATGGGACTGGAGCTGTAGAACAGCCTAGACAAAGGATAGAGGTTCCCAATACGAGTACTCACGAATATGCTCCTAGAGACTTTAGAACATCGACACCCAACGATAGGTCTAATGTCACAATTGTGAGAAGTTATGATGAGAAAATTAAAAATTTTCTAATTCAGAAAGCTTAACTCCGATCGAGTTCATACGAAATTTACAAGACTATTTTGTGGAACATCATGGAGCCAGAGACAGGGAGCTACGGATAGTAGAGAGGCATTTAGCAGATGGTCCTTTAAATTGGTTTCTCGCATTTCGTTACGCGTTTGACAACTTCAAGCAGTTTTCAGAATCATTCGTAAAGCGATTTTGGTCAATCGAAACTCAACATGCTGTGAGAGCTGAGATTTACTCGAGGAAGTATAGTAGTACTGGTCCTACTAGCTACTCTGAATTCTTTACATCTCAGTTGGCCAACTCCGTTTTCTTGACCCACCTTTGACCCAGGAAGAGATTCTAGAGACTATTTCGGGTCAGTTACCGGTAGAGGTCAGACGTAACATTGTTTCGTCTGGAGTAGCCGATTTAGCCGCGATGGACGATCTACTTCGTAGGCTGGATCATACATCCATTTCACCCACAATTATAAAAAGCGGAAGGAAGGAGAGTAAAACCGTGAACGCCGTGGATATGGACAGGCAACAAACCGAAAGGACAGGTCAAAACGAGTCAAAATGGACAGGTCACAACAGGAACAATAGGTATTATGACCAACAGAGACATAGGAATAATCAAGAGCCATATAGGAAGTATCAGTCTAATTACTATCGAGGTCAACAAAGGTCATATCAGTATAATAGAGACCAAGATAGATACAGACCTTATCAAGATAGGGACAGGAATGAACGATTCAACAAAATATATTCTGACAGAGGACAGAATCAACAGAGAAATAATAGATACCGAAACCAGAATAATGACGGTAGATCCTATGTCAATGAAGATAGACAGGGCTATTTCCAAAGGCAACAAAATAACCAACAGGGTTACTCATGGTACAAGAACTACCGTGATAAGAATTATCAGACCCAAGAAGAAAAACAACAGTCTAGAAAAGATAGAGAAAAAGGGAAGAGCGAAACAACAAACGAAGAGACACGGAAAGTGATCAAGAACCAGGGACAAGCCAACAAGCTGAGAGACAAGAGAGGCGTCCCGATGAAAAAAAAAACGCCAATTTTAGATTCCAAGAGGAAGTAAATGATTATTCATCTCCGTTCAACATTGTAATTCATTACGTTTAGGAAATACCATAGAAAGGTAGAGCAATGACAAAATACTGCTCATATTAAGAATATCTAGAAAGATGAAATAAAAGTATTGTCACACTTTTATTTGTTGCGTTGGGAGAGAGATGAGACCATATTTTGTATTTAGTTGGATATAGGTTAAGTTGGCAATATCACTGATGGCAGTACTGCGAAATTTCATTCAAACGCAGGTGCGCGTTAGTACTGTGGCAAGGTTAAAAGATGTCAGCAACACGCCGTACATACCGACAACCACATGTTTGACATTTTAATAACTGTATTGAATACAAGATGGACACAGCACCACTGTCGTTATTTTGAACACCGTGGTAGAGCAATATACACAATGCACTATGAAACAAAGAATGGGAAATGCATCCTGTGGATAAAGGAATATAACTGAGAACTTTTATATGAGTATAAATGCATACAGTATTATATCATGTGATTATCAAAATCGGCAATGCTACATATATCGATAGTTACTGTCGATCAGAGAACAAGGTGCATTGTGGACCACCTGGAGACAGTATGAGTTGCGGGAGCAAACGGACAGTTGATTAGTGAATACAATTTCAGCGACGAGGGTCACAGAGCTCTCTGGTCTGAGCACATGTACGTGCGTTGCCGTGAAATCGTGTTTGTTCGGTAACGTGGAGTTGATCCGACATATACATGTTACAGTATAACGTGATAGGATTTTCGTCTGATCTTATTATAGTTTCAGATAGTGTTAACCTTCAATTTGAGCACAGTGAACTTGCATTCACGTATGATAACTTCTTCTTAAGCCAATGGTACAACAACGTGTTCTACACACATCAAAAAAAGTTTTGCATCACCTCGGTTCCCAGATCTCCGGCATATAGACGTTGACTGTGTATATTGTATCCAAGATACAGTCCCTTTGACTGTTCATAGATGTCACTAAAACTGCTCAAAGATGTAAACAACCATGCATGAGCAGGGCCTATTAGACGGAGGGGGTACGACAGCCGATCAGTTCCAGTCATTCCACCAGGACGAAGGTACGCTGCTCATGTTGTCTGTAGTTCTACCATGCCTAGAAGGTCAATACCGCAGTTCGATCGCGTCCGCATTGTTACTTTGTGTCAAGAAGGGCTCTCAACAAGGGAAGTTTCCAGGCGTCTCAGAGTGAACCAAAGCGATGTTGTTCGGACATGGAGGAGGTACAGAGATACAGGAACTGTCGATGACAGGCCTCGCTCAGGCCGCCCAAGGGCTACTACTGTAGTGGATGACCGCTACTTACGGATTGCCGCTCGGAGGAACCCTGACAGCAATGCCACCATGTTGAATAATGCGTTTCGTTCAGCCACAGGACGTCGTGTTTCAACTCAAACTGTGCGCAATAGGCTGCATGATGCGCAACTTCACTCCCGACGTCCATGGCGAGGTCCAGCTTTGCAACCCCGACACCATGCAGCGCGGTACAGATGGGCCCAACAACATGCTGAATGGACCCCACGGAATTGGCATCACGTTCTCTTCACCGATGAGTGTCGCATATACCTTCAACCAGACAATCGTCGGAGACGTGTTTGGAGGCACCCTGGTAAGGCTGAACGTCTTAGACACACTGTCCAGCGAGTGCAGCAAGGTGGTGGTTCCCTGATGTTTTGGGGTGGCATTATGTGGGGCCGACGTACGCCACTGGTGGTCATGGAAGGCTCCGAAACGGCTTTACGATACCTGAATGACATCCTCCGACCCATAGTGCAACCATATCGGCAGAATATTGGAGAGGCATTTGTCTTCATGGACGACAATTCTCGACCTCATCGTGCACATCTTGTGAATGCGTTCCTTCAAGATAACGACATCGCTCGACTACAGTGGCCAGCATGTTCGCCAGACATGAACCCTATCGAACATGCCTGGGATATGTTGAAAAGGGCTGTTTATGGACGTCTTGGCCCACCAACCACTCTGAGAGATTTACGCCGAATTGTCGTTGAGGAGTGGGACAATTTGGACCAACAGTGTCTTGATGAACTTGTGGATAGTATGCCACGGCGAATACAGGCATGCATCAATGCAAGAGGACGTGCTACTGGGTATTAGAGGTAGTGGTGTGTACTGCAATCTGGACCACAAATGCTGAAAGTCTAGCTGTATGATGGTACAACATGCAATGTGTGGGTCTCATGAGCAATAAAACGAGCTGAAATGTTGTTTGTGTTGATCTCTATTCCCTTTGTATTTAACGGTTCCGGAACTCTTGGAACCGAGGTGATGCAAAACTTTTTTTGATGTGTGTACATTGCATTACATAATAAACAGCTTTAGCCATGATTGTCATAAATGATATGAGAAGAGAGAGATATTGCTACGTTATGAAGATGCAGAATATGGACTAAACACAGACAAGAAATGTAACACATAGCAGCGTTGAATACTCAGGATGATTACTTGATTCCAATATGAACAACTACAGTATAAGGCTTCATAAGAGAAGATTGAAGATATTATGAAAGTCGGAATGACAAATTGCACTGCTACATAATGAAACCAGCTTGGCTTACTACATCAATGTTGTCGTGCTCTCTAGCAAGTGAAAGAACTATGAACTTTGCCAAACGAACACCTGTTAGCTTCGTCTCGTTCGCGAACGGTAATCAGGCCTTCTTGATATCCAGTCGTTTCGTGATCGGTGCAGCTGAGCAGATAGGGTTCGATCCCAGGCAGGAGTATGTGTTATAGCATTCTCACTTCATTCAACTAGAACTTCAACAAGGTAGCTGGAAGTTTTCTTTTAGTAGACAGTATGAATTTGCCATGCTTTTGAATGTTCCTTTTCACCAATTTTGATTAGAGTAGTTAAGAATTACAGACGAGGGCTAGGGTAATTCTTTAATCATTTCTGTCCGAGTATGTAATTCTCTTTGTAGTTCAATTTAGTCGTTATTGTAGTGTTACTTTGAACATTACCTTGCTTTCATTAAGATGTAATTTGGGAATAAAATAGAAGAATATAGTTTGTTGGGAAGACAACATGAGAAAACTTATAGGGAGAAGACGACGTTAAAATTATATAAGAATAATTATAACTAAAGCAGATGTCCCATAATCCGTCGTATACGTGAATTCGACTTTGATCAAATTCTCTGGACTTTTTGAATTTGACTTTCAATATTTTTTGAAAGCTCATGCAAGTTATTGGATAGACATTCAGGTCTATATTTTTGACAGATTGAGCATAGACATGGAACATAGTGATTTCTAGTATGATTCTTTGCGATTGTGCGAATTCATTTCTGGTAATCCAGATTTTTGAAATTCTTTTGATTTCGACTCCCTTTGTGAGATCGTTCAGTTTTTAAATTTTTGTGTATTGTTGTGGGAAACTCCAACTTGGTTTAGCGTCCAAATCTAATGGTTAATTTGTACCTTCTCAAGATAGGCTCTTTTCCATGCTGTAGTTTTGACGTGTTTTCCTTCGAGGAGACTCTCCAGTGGAATTATTTTCAATTATGCGAAAACTGAATCGTTCGTTTCACAGTGGTCGGTTGAGATACACGAAAGAAATACTTTGTTTGAGAAAATGTAATTAGTAATGATATGTAATGTAAGGAGAGAAATGTTTAAAATATATGTAAGTCATAATCGAGGTGACAGACTTCGAATTCCCACACAGTTATTTAGACTTGTGAATACACTATTTTATCACTGTTCTGATAAAGATTATTCGTGACACTTTAGCTTTTGGCTAATTTGAAGCAAGATATTTATCCATGATTGTATAAAAACTTGTGTAATATTCGTAATGTTTGGAATTTATGAAGAGCTGTTAAGCGATGATATGGTAATAATGGAATTTTGTCTGCGTATTTGAATTGCAAATTAGGAGATATTTGACATATGTGGATAGTCAATATCAATTTTTTCAGCACTGAATTAGCTTTAGAGCTATTGCTGAGTGCACTACTGTGTATTATTTTGAACGTGAAATTGAGTCACGATTTTAACTAGTGGAAAGCTAATGTACAATTTTGAATCCAACATTTAAGAAACCAAGTATTGTAACAACATCGTTAATATTTGTTAAGATTTAGTAACAATTGTTTTTAGAATAGAGTTTAATTGGAGAGACTGTAATATTAATACTTGTATAAACTCGAGCTATTTATAACTAAAATATTGAGTGATAGAAAATCTAATATCTGTGAGAAAGTGAATTGAAATATAATCATTATAATTAACAATACGACGTCCGATTAGCTTAATTGTTTGCCATTTAGGACGGCACAGACTTGAAAATTGAAACCAAATAACTGTATATGAATACATGAAATTAACGAGATGGATAATTCTAGGCGCAACTAACTCTCAGAAATAAAATGTAATTATGTAAAATATGTATATATTAATTGCTACGATTGAATGGAATATTTTTATAAATATGTCAAAAAGGGTTTACGATCAAATTCAGAATATTTTGTGTGTAACATTTTTTTTTGAACTTCGTTAATAACGATGAGACGATAGGCAGTTTGTGTGGCCTAATTAAGGCGGTTGTTACTTAAACATTTTTCATGCTTCGGCAGAGGCATAAGATTATAAACTTTTGTTCAGTGGAGTTTCTACTTCACGACACTGCGGTTTCAGTTATTAAACTTTTGTTAAATTTTTAAAATTCATACGAATGACTTAGTGATTTCTATTAGAATTAGAATGTGCTTCGAGAACCAGTGGGTTATTAGCTAGGATGCGTTTTAACGCGCCCGAGATTAGATTAATTTAATTATCTTTAAGAGTCTTGGTAGCTCACTTTGGACTATTTTTCATTTTTTATAGACCACTGGCATCTTCTTATCACATTCTTTTTAATTTTTGTGGTATTCCTATCGGTAGTCTATCCTTGGTGGTGGTGTCTTGGGGGTTATTTTTAGCCGGGGCTTCCAGATTCTACGATCCTGCATTTTCTTCGGATTTCACCGGGTAAGACCACGTGGATACGGGTGCAGTACTGTACCAGTATTTTCTGTTTGGTATAGATAACATGGATTTATAAGAAGCGATTATTACACTCTAATGTGGAGTTTTCAACTTCCAGTTGCAAATTACAGCCAGCATGACGCGAGCTTAGGGGAAATCGCTTATGCAACCCTGCTTTGCAGAATCAATACGGCTCCAGTCCGTCTACAGTGACCCTGGTCGCATATGTTTTCGAAGAACGAACTTGTTCACAAGATGGATGCGGTACAACCACGATATAAAATCTACGGATATTGACTTTTACAGAGATTACAGATAGGATCTACGACTTGGGATCATAATGAATTACATTTAGGAGTATTCTGAAGACATTCACGGAGATATGTAATCCATTTCAACGGTTCATATGTGTTTATCGCACTAGCATGCAGCTTCGATATTTATCCATAGGAACGCGATGCATCATGGGAAGAATCCGTAGAGATGACCGGAGCACTGTGTGGAATAGCTCACTCACGTCTTTAAACTGTTGGTATAACAAGTCTGAATCTGACTATTGATATAGTGCGTTTTTACGAGTACGGTACGGGAGTGGTGTTTAACTGCTTTCAAGGCAGACACAGCCGAGAAGACGCGAGTCGTTCGCATAATCCGGTGTCTAAGTGATACGTGCATAATAGTGTCGCGAATGAACTTAGTGCTGTTGCTGAACTTTCATTAAGTTTGAAACTATAACATGTGGACATATAATATCATTAGGATTTTTACAAAACACGCTGCCATGTCATACGTAACTGAGTTGAGAGGAACTATCAACCAGTCATTTCTGCGTGCAGTAATGACTTGTTAAACATTAAGAAGGAGTGCAACACAGAGCAGAATTAAGAATCTAATTGTGACCAATGCTTGAATCGTGGATAACATAAGCAGACGTTTGTACAAGAAGAGACTGAAGGATTATTTAGCTATGATACTGAGATAATTACTTCTACTACTTATTGAATCTACAAGGAGAGTGCATGAATAGACTATTTCTTCGCTTTAGGCCCACCCAGGTATGTACGTGAGACAGTCCTTGAGTCGTGAACAGCTGTTCGGACATAGGAGGAGATGGGTTCGAACGCTAAGTTCCAGACCAGGGCTAAACCTCTCGACACCCAGGATGACGGTTCGATTCCAGGAACAACGTGTGTTGTGACACGCATTTATCTTCTTCAAGACATCGTAAGGTAGCTGTGAGATTCTTTTTCAGTAGACAGTATGAATCATGTCATATCTTTGGATTGCCTTTTTCACCATATTTCTTTAGTATTTTGACCAGGGACTTGAAGATTAAACTTGACGCTTCTGTCATTTTTGTCCGATAGTCCATGTTAGGTTTTGATTCGATTACGAATGCACCTACAGAGTTAATTCTTGTGTAGATAGTTACTTGTGGTACTTTAGTTTTTGAAATGTACATATTACATTTTTGGAATAAGATACGAGCATTATAATTAGTTGAGAAGAAAACAACAGTCAAGAATATGCGTTATTAGGAGGAAGACTACGATATCTTTGTATAAGAATATGTATTAGGAAGAAGAATATTTAGAACGAAATTATGAACATTTTACAACATTTATTCTGTTGTTTCGTGGATTACAGAACAGAATTATTTCGTCATTTTATACAGTATTGCATTTCAAATGACTGTATTATTCCACGTGAATCTAGATGATTGAATTGAAATCTAGTAACATTTTTGAAGTGGATCATTGCAACATTTTTGATGTATGCAATTATAGCCAATCTTCGAATAATAGTTAACTGAGTAGAGATTTTTGTAATTGGGTTAGAATAAGTTCAGTATTCGTTTTTGATGGTTCAATTTGGTTTTGTCCTTTCTGATTTCGCGCAATTCTAATGGTCTTTATGTTAACCTATTAATATTAGGCAGTTTTCCAGTGTGTAGAGTTGCATAGTTTTCGTGAGAGGTGGACCTATTTTGAATTTATTTTGCGAATGTGAATTAAATCTCGATAGTAATTGAAATATAATCTCTTGTAAATTTTTGTCATTGTTGAAATTCATAGTTGAAATGAATTATTATGGATAATTGAATCTCGATATCAAGTAGAGTATATTCACTCATGAATAAATATGGCATTGTTGAAATTCATGAATGATATGAATTAAGCTGAATAATAATGAAGCTATTATGATAGTCTTTTCCATGAGTGGATTAACACTATGATAAATATGTTGATAGTGAAACATGATAGTTCTTGATAATTTATTGAAATTAATATAACTTTAATTTAGATGTGGAAAAATTACATACAGCTATTGAACACTCTTTTTCGTATTGAATGAAACAATACAGGTATTAATAAAGTTGCTTAAGCATAATTCGACATCAGGGGATATCTGGAAATAGTATGAAGTTAGTATGAGGAATCTCAAATGTGGAGAGATTGCCATTTTTGTGATGGCATTTGTGGATTATGCGAGCTGATAAGCAGTCGATGAATTATAATTATCAGAATTATTCGTGAATAGAGCACGATCATTGAAGCCACAATCCTTGTATTTCAGAATTACCCACCATTTAAAAGTTATTGAAGGGAAATTTATTTATCTTGAAATAGAATGTTAAAATTAACGAGTAGCCAGTGTGAAACGATATTTGGAAACAATATGATAATATTATAATTCAAATGGAGCTACAATTTAAAATTTTCTTAAAGTGGCAATACGTTAGATGAACTTTATTGATTGTCAAATAAGACCGTTTATGATTACAAAATAATGTTATATGAATGATGTCAACGGACAACAAGAATCATAGCGAGATTCGGTGAAATGATACTACTGTATATTATTGTATATATTCCTATTTAATATTTTCTTAGGGCATATGAGTATTTATCATGTGACATTATGAAATAATATGTCGATAATTTCTCTGAACAGCAAAATTGCACATAGATGCAATAACTTGTCATATTCGTCAATCGTGAGATGAAAAATGTATTATTTTGTCGTGCAGTTGTTAGACGTTTGATCTACAACCAACTTCGTTTCAGTTAATGAACTGTGTCATACATGTTAAATATTCAATGATTTAGTGATTTATATTAAGAACAGGATGTGTTAGGAGATCCAGGGAGGCAATATTTCCAACGTCAGCCACATGCCTGAGATTAATTTTAGAGTTTTTCGAGTTTCGAGCTAGTGTATCTTTGTTCTTTTACCTCTGGGATTTTCTTAACGCATTCTGTTTACTTGATATGTCCTTATCCCAGGTCGATCCATGTTAGTAGAAATTTGGGGGATATTTCAGCCGGGTACTTCCATATTCTACGATCCAGCTGTTCCATCGAATTTCACCAGGTAAGACCATGTGATACGGGTAAAGTACTGTGCCCGATTAAACATGGACAGTACTTGTCGAATCCGATTGAAAAGCTGCATCATAGAACATGAATGTCCCCAGCTAGAAATACCCTCGAGATCCTACCAACAAGTACTACATGTGACTAAAACTCTCCTATGGAGATTGCGTTACGAAAAAAAGAAGAAAATAAACTAGCTCAGACGATTAAAATCGAGAATCATAAATAATAAAATCTCAAGGAAATAAGACTTATCTGGGAATAACAACCAACACTGGTCTTCATAACACAATCTTACACAAATTATTATGAATCACAAGGTCAACCTTCCAGAAAACAACACTTGATTTATTGAATCGTTGACTGATACAAGGAATATTTAATTCCCTTGCCAATATAATCAAAATGATTTATTATATATTACACGGCATGAGCTACGTCGCGATAAGGTTTCACGCTGCAATGTAAAAATGCACAAAATGAATTTGAAAATATCACAAATGCACGTGGATATTAGTTTTCCGTTAAGAATAAACAACACTCATTTTAAAATGTATACTTAAATTTCCATGATATGGCAATCATGATGCTTGTAATTATATAAATATTCAAACAAAAATCGTGAATCGGTTATTTCAGATATCGCGTATACGTGGACATATTACAATACTATTATCACACAATTTTCATAATCACATTTCATGAATCGTTCTAAGCATCAAAATAATTCTAAGCCTTTCACAATAATCGGTTTCAATATCACTAATGTTAACATGCTGAGATCATCACTAATAGTCATTATCATACATTCTGTTTCATAAGAGCAGTAAATCTAAGTCATCATCTGGCCTATTTCATCGAGCTATTAAGCTAAGTTCAAACGTATCTTACGATATCGTGTCAAATAGTAAGTAATCATAATAAAAGTACTAACATGAGCTCTGCTTATTAATTCTTCCAAATACTAACATGTTTAACATGATTCAAAATTAATCTTCGCATATCTAAATTTTCACCACCATGTTGTTGTTGTTTGAGTCTTCAGTCTTTTGACTGGTTTGATGCAGCCCTCCATGCCTCCCTGTCCTGAGCTAATCGTTTCTTCTCTACATAGCTACCACACCCTACATCCGAGGCGATCTGTTTAACATATTCTAACCTTGGTCTACCCCTACAGTTCTTGTCCTCAACCCTTCCTTCCATAACTAAGCTTGCTATTCCTGGGTGTCTTAGTACGTGTCCTACCAACCTATCTCTTCTCTTCATTAGCAGTCGCCAGAAACATCTCTCCTCTCCCACTCGCCTTAATACCTCTTCGTTTGTAACCCTATCTACCCATCTGATCTTCATCATTCTCCTGTAACACCACATTTCAAATGCCTCAATTCTCCTCTCTTCTGCTGCACCAATAGTCCAAGTTTCACTTCCATAGAGCGCCACGCTCCAGACAAAGGCTTTCAAAAATGACTTCCTAATACCTAAATCTATATTCGATGTCAACAGATTCCTTTTTTGTAGAAAGGCTTTCCTTGCCTGAGCCAACCTACTTTGTATATCCTCTTCGCTTCGTCCATCACTGGTTATTCTGCTTCCTAAGTAACAGAAGTCTCCTACTTCCTTCAGCTTTTCACCTGCCAATTAGATCTCCATAGAGGTTTCTGATTTATTTCGGCTGCATTCCAGTATTTTTGTTTTACATTTATTAATTTTCATCATGAAGTCCTTCCGTAAGACGGAATCCATACCATTCAAAAACTCATTCAAATCCTCAGGCTTGTCGGCCAAGATGACGATGTCATCAGCAAATCTCAGAGTTGAAATTATTTCTCCTTGAATCTTCACTCCCACTTTAAATTTTTCTCCAATTTCCTTCATTGCTTGTTCAATGTATAGATTGAAAAGTATGGGTGATAATTTGCAGCCTTGCCTTACACCTTTCATAATATCAGCTTCTCTCTCATATCCGTCAGCTCGAATGACTGCTGTCTGGTTTCTGTATAGATTGTATATCACCCTCCTATCCCTGTACTTTATTCCAATAGATTTCAAAATGTCAAACAATTTAGTCCAATCAACGTTATCAAAAGCCTTTTCTAAGTCTACAAATGCCATGAACGTTCTCTTATCTTTCCTTATTCTACCTTCCAAAATCAGCCAAAGACTTAGTACAGCTTCCCTTGTTCCTACATTTCTCCTGAAACCAAACTGGTCTTCACCCAACTCCGTTTCGATCTGGCTCTCAATCTTCTTGTATGATCATGTATTTCTTGCAGCATAATAATAATAATTTCTCATCATATTCTCCACAAATGTTTCATGTCCTAAATCACGACTAAATTCCTTGAAATACAATCACATAATCAACATTCTTTTTAATATCTTATAAATACAATATGTATATGCTTCATTAATTTCAATACCACTTTTATATCAGATACAGCTTCATTATACCTTCAAATATGCTTTAAATAGACATGCTGCAAATTTTTTATGTTACTCAACAATTTTATACTTCAGTTAGATTTAATTTTGTGTAATGCATGTTTTATTATGATTTCGTTGTTTTAATGGCTATAATGTATAATAACACTTTTCATTATTATTTAATAACTAGCAGAAGTGCCCATTCTTCGAACGGTCTTCGATATTAATAACCAGACGTTTTCAATTGAGCTACTGTTGCAATCGTTAGGGGCTTGGAACCTATTTATCGACAAAGAAAAATGATTAGTTAAAATGTGC
Organism: Meconema thalassinum; assembly: GCA_946902985.2. NCBI lineage: Eukaryota > Metazoa > Arthropoda > Insecta > Orthoptera > Tettigoniidae > Meconema > Meconema thalassinum. Next base: position 258,004,271 of record OX336395.1, on the reverse strand, counting down.
TCTCAAAATAAATTTACCTAACGTGTTCTTCCTGACGTGAAAATAAAATTGAAGACCACGTAGACGAATCGCAATACACGTCACATACAAACTGACCCTAACCGTTGTGTCAAGTGCCCAACCACACGAAGACCTCTTTTATAAATTATATAGGCTTGTGGCGCATGAAAAATCAGTTTTTTTAACCTCCAATGGCCCTAATTCCTAAAAGCAGCAAAAGATAGTCTACTATTTCAAATCAGGAATTTTTGAAAATAATTTTGGTGTTTGGAGATATAATAGACCTTCTGTACGACATATCGCACGTATAAGTCGTGTGAAAAATATTTAGGTTACTCCTTGAACCCCTTAAGCGCATTGACGAATTTTACAGTTTTAGTTGGTTCCCTGATAACCATATAGCCATTTGCAAACATTCACGGACATGTAATAAATGAGGGGCATTCAATTAAATGCAGTTCTACACCCTTAACACCCTTTTAGAACCCGAATATCCAAAAATCCTTCCTTAGTGGACTTTTTCGACATAGAGCGAACATAACCCCAAAATGTCATGTTTCTAACTTCAGTCATTTTGGCTGAGCGATGATGAGTGAGTGAGTCAGTGATGATATTTTCTTTCAATTTTCTTTACCAGGATTTCACCCCTCCCCATGGGCCTCTTAAAATGGATTTATGAGAAAACGCTCGAACACTTAATAACTTATTTTTAAGCTGTATTGTTTCCCTGAGTTTGATGAGTGAGTGAGTCACTCAGTCAGTTAGGACACTTTCTCTCCTTTTTCTCCAGAATTTCACCCTACCCCATTGGCCCCTTAAATTGAATTTATGAAAAAAAACGGTCGAACATCTATTTACTTATTTTTAAGCTGATTTATTTCCACTGAGTTTCAAGCTTCTCGCCTATGTCGTTTAAGAGATACACGCTCCGTTAGGTTTCCTTCAACCCCCACTTTTCACCCCTTTCACCTTATAATATACATCACATCGAAAAACCCTTAGACATATGTCCGCTTATTGTTAATGATCAGTTTATGAGCCGAGTATCACATCCACTAATGAAACCACTCGTGAGATAATGTTATTCAATGAAATGCCGGTTTAACCCCCTTAAGACCCCTTTAGAACCTGAATATTCGAAAATCCATTCCTTAGAGGACGCTTTTGGCATACAACGAGCATATCCCAAAAATGTCATGTTTCTAACTTCAATAATTTTGGCTGGGCGATGATGAGTGAGTCAGGACGTTTTCTTTCAATTTTTTACCCAGAATTTTACCCCTCCCCATGATCCCTTAAATTGGATTTATGAAAAAAAAACTGTTGAACACCTATTTACTTATTTTTAAGCAGTTTTTCCCCCTGAGTTCGATGAGTGAGTGAGTCAATCAATCAGTTAGGACACTTTCCTTCCTGTATTTGCCCCAGAATTTCACCCCTCCGCATAGGCCCCTTAAATTGGATTTATGGAGAAACGGTCGAACGACTATTTACTTATTTTTTAAGGTGATTTCTTCCGATGAGTTTCAAACTCCTCGCCTATGACGTTTAGGAGATACACGCTCCGTTAGGAATCCTTTAACCCCCACTTTGCATCCCTTTAACCATATAATATACACCATATGGAAAAACCCTCAGACACGTGTCTCCTTATTTTTAGCCTATTATCAATTTTGAAAAAAAAAGGCTTATGAGATCACCTTTTGTCCATGCTTGTGTGCGTGTGTGTGTGTGTGTGTGTGTGTGTGTGTGAGGTGTGTGTGTGTCCCCACTAATAACTTTTAAACGGCTGGAGCGATTTCAATGAAACTCTGTAAGTTCATAGTACTATTCCGGGTGACCTCGACCGTGTCCTTCAAATTTTGTTTCGTCTCACCAGTCCAACATGGCGGCTGTGCGAAATATTTCACCAGCAATCAATATCTCCGAAACTATTACGGATATCACCCCTGAATTTATTACGGTGATAAAGGGAACTACTAGAAGTTCACCTATGTGACTTTTGAAAAACTGGTCACTACAAAACCAACATGGCGGCCACGCGAATTTAAAATTTTTAAATAGATCTTTCTCGCAATTTATTGTTCCAAACGCAATGATATCTGGTACAGGAAATGTTTATACACATTGCAATGCACTGGTATCTAATTTAGTTCAATTGTGTACATAACCTCAAGATGGCGGCTGTGCGAATTTTAAAATTAAGTTTTTATTTCTTGTGTCGTAATCAAGCGGTCGAAGTGATAGTTTGAATAATGAACCTACGTAATAATTTTCCTTCAATGGTGCATAACTCTATGGCCTATACATTTAACAATCCAACATGGTGACCATCCGAAATATTCAGACGACTCTGAATATCTACGAATCTATTATAGCAATCAAACTGAATTTTTTTATGTTCATAAGGGCTATGAACTTAAGTTCATCTATAGGACTTTAAATAACCTGGTGATCACAAATCCAACATGGCGGTGACGTGAAATATAAATATTCACATGGACGTTTCTCGCAATTTAACCATCCGAGTGCAATGAAACATGGTAGAGTAAATCCTGATAAGAATGTTAATCCACTGGCATCTAATTTATTTCAATTGTTTCCATAAACACAAGCTGGCAGCTGAGCGAAATTTTAAAATCTCCTTGTAACTCCTTGTGTCCTAATCATGCGATTGAAGTTTGAATGCTACACGTACACAATAATCTTCATGTAACAGTACATAACTCTAGGACCTACATATATAAATCCAACATGGCGACCATCCGAAATATTTAGTCGGTTCTCAATATCAACGAATCTAATACAGCAATCAAACTGAAATTTTTTATGTTGATAGTGGCAATTAACCTAAGTTAGATATATGAAAATAGGCTGTATAGTTCTTCACGGAACTACTTGTTGATGATGAGTTTATAGGCCGAGTATCACATCCCTCAATGAAACCAATCGGTATGTATTGTTATTCAATGGAATGCAGGTCTACTCCCTTAAGACCCCTTAAGAATCTGAATATCCAAAAATCCCTTCTTAGTGGGAATTTTCGACTTACAACGAACATATCCCCAAAATTCCATGATTCTAACTTTAATAGTTTTGGCTGGGCGATGATGAGTCAGTGAGTCTGTCAGTCAGGACACTTTGTTTTATATAAGAGACTAGCTGTACCTGGCATGCGTTGCAATACCAATCAAAGAAAGTGTTGGCGTTGTAACTTTGTTTGTTGAAGTGCTTTTGGATTCCCAATGTTTATTTATTTTGCGTTAACCACCTCTAAACTTTTGTAAAATTGATTTACTATCTCAAAAAAATCATGGGAGCGTGCTCAACAACTCACCAAAGTTTCATCGCAATAAAATGAATAGATGAACGCATACGGGACTTTGCTGAAACGTTTCGAGCGTCGTCACCCATTTGTTGAGTATACTCGTACGCTACCTATTGTAAAATGGATTTACTAAGTCAAAAACCTTCCCTGGCGTGTACACAACAACTCATGAACGTTTCATCGCAGTCGGATGAATGGCATATGAACCCATACGGGATTTTGTTTAAACGATACACGCCCCTTCACTCATTTGTTGAATCTTCTTGTGCGCCACCCATTGAAAAATGGATTTACTAATTCATACACCTTCGCAGGACTGTACTCAACTCACCAACGTTTTATCACAATCGGATGAATGGTATATGAACGTATAAGGGACTTGGTTGAAACGATTCACGCACTGTCGCTCATTATTTGCATCAACTCGTGCGCTACCAATTGGAAAATGGATTTACTAAATCAGAAATATTTGCGGGAGTGGAAACAACATTTCTCTAAATTTCATTGCAATCGCATGAATTGTATATGAACGCATACGATTTTTTTAAAACGAAACGTGCGCCGTTACCCATTTGTTGAATCAACTCGTGCGCTACCTATTGTAAAAAGGTTTTATATAGTCAGAAACCTATTCTGGAGGGTGCACAACAATTCACCTAAGATTCATAGCAATCGGATGAATGGTTTTTGAACGCTACGGGACTTTGTTTATGCGATTCGTGTGCCGTCGATCATTTGTTGTATCTACTTGTGCGATACCTATTGTAAAGTGGATGTACTAAGCCAGAAACTTCCCCTGGAGTGTACACAACATCTCACCCAAGTTTCTTTGCTATCGGACAGATGGTATATGAACGCATACGGGACTTTTTTGAAACGCTTCGCGCGTCTTCGCTCATTTGTTGAATCTACTTGTGCGGTACTTATTGTAAAATGGACTTACTAAGCCTGAAACTTTCCCTGGAGTGTACACAACAACTCACCCAAGTTTAGTCGCTATCGGACGAATGGTATATGAACGCATACGGGACTATATTGAAACACTTCGCGCATCGTCGCCCATTTGTTTAATCTTCTTGTGCGATACCTATTGTAAAGTGGATTTACTAATCCAGAAACCTTCCCTGAAATGTTCACAACATCCCACCCAAGTTCCATCGCTATCAGACGAATAGTATATGAACGCATATGGGACTTTGTTGTTACGTTTCGCGCGTCGTCGCTCATTTGTTGAATCTACTCGTGCCCTACCTATCGTAAAGTGGATTTGCTAAGCCAGAAACCTTGCCTGAAGTGTACACAACCTCTCACCCAAGTTTCATCGCTATCGGACGAATGGTATATGAAGGCATACGGAACTACAGTATGTTGAAACACTTCGCGCGTCGTGGCTCATTTGTTTAATCTACTTGTGCGATACGTATTGTTAAGTGGATTTACTAACCCAGAAAGCTTCCCTGAAGTGTACACAACATCTCTCCCAAGTTTCATCGCTATCAGATGAATAGTATATGGACGCACACGGGACTTTGTTGAAACGCTTGGCGGGTCGTCGCTCATTTGTTGAATCTACTCGGTCGCTACCTATTATAACACGAATTTACTAAGCCAGAAACCTTGCCTGTAGTGTACACAACCTCTCACCCAAGTTTCATCGCTATCGGACGGATGGTAAGTGAACGCATATAGGCCTTCGTTGAAACGCTTCGCCCGTCGTCGCGCATTTGTTTGATCTACTCGTGCGCTACCTATTGTTAAGTGAATTTACTAAGCCAGAAACCTTGCCTGAAGTGTACAAACATCTCACCCAAGTTTCATCGCAATGGGATGAATGGAATAAGAACACATGTGGGACTTTCTTGAAACAATCGCACGCCATTTTGTTAAAGCTCCTCGCGCTCCATCTATTGTAAATTGGATTTACTACGCCTATAACTTTTCAGGGACTGTGCACAACAACTCACCAAAATTTGATCGCAATCGGATGAATTGTATATGAACGTATCGCCATTACGCATTTGTTTAAACTACTCGCGCGCTATCTACTTTGAAATGGATTAACTATGTCTATAAACCTTCCGGAAGTGTTTACAACAACCCACCAAAATTTGATCGCAATCGGATGAATTGTTTATGAACGCATAAAAGACGAACACACAGACATTCCTTTATTTATATATATATATATATATATATATATATATATATATATATAAGATAAGATAAGATATAAGATAAGACTAGCAGTAGTGCCCGGCTCCGCCCGGAGGAAATATATGTTTTATGGATGATAATGTATACTACTACAGAACTGGCACATTATACATAAACTAACATAAAAAACAATAATGTAAAAATAAAACATTTTGTGGTAGCAGTGGGAGCGACACGTAGTACGGTATAATGGACAAACATTCACCTCATTTTCCCGTAATGATAATGATAATAATGAATAGGGAAACGGCTATTTACTAACTACAGTACTGACACAATACATGTAATTTACAAACGAATTGAAAAATATGATTAGGAAGAGGACTAAGTGGAATAAAAGACACTGGCTAGGGCCTATATCTCATTGGCTGAGAGAGAAGTAGTGAGCAATAGTGTCGTCTGTTGTCGTAGAGCGATGTAGGTAAATAATCAGAGCACTTTGAATAACTTTGGCTGTCCCGAGTTCCTGAGGTAACAACAGTGGTTAAGGATCAGAATAAATGAAAGTAAATTTGAAAGCACCAACGCTTATTGCAGTTGATCTACACCTTAATGTACTGCACCAACACCATCGCACTTATACAGAGGCATACTATTTTCATGATGATAACTGTTTTCAGGGGCCTAAGAATTTTTTTGTACTAATTCCTCCCCGTGACTGCAATTTATAAGCAGCGCAAAATGCAACTATTTTCGCAATTCTGCTCCAGAACACGGGTAGGGGCGGCGTGATGCAGCCCGCTTTGTCAGTCAGCAATATACTTATTAAGATATTCTTACAGTTACACTACTACGTACATGAATGGTTCTAGGGCCTTAAAACGTGTTTCTCAAGTTCCTTTTGTCTGTTATTCTAAATATGGAGAATGGAAAGGGTTGTCAAAATTAATATCAAATGGACATTGTTACCAGCAGGGGTTTCAAACGGTATGTAAAATTCTTTATAATTAGGTGAAACGGTTTAGATTTGTGCCAAAGGGCTTAAATGCAGGGAAGGGAGTGATCTGTCCGAAATTTCAAATAGACATTGTTACTCGTCGGGTTCCAGAGGGTAAATGCATAAAGTAGGTTCAGATCGGTGAAAAGGTGTAGAATTGTGCCAAAGGGCCTAAATGCAGGAAATGGAGTGGCCTGTCCAAAATTGCATGTGGACAGTGTTACTCGCAGAGTTCCAAAAGGGCAAGTATAAAATTTTGGTTCAGATCGGTGAAACGGTATAGATTTGTGCCAAAGGGCTTTAATGCAGGGAATGGAGAGGTCTGTCCGAAATTTCATTTAGACAGTGTTCTTCGATGGGTTCCAATTTGTAAGTATACAAATTTTGGTTCAGATCGGTAAAACAGTGTAGATTTGTGCCAAAGGGCCTAAATGCAGGGATTGGAGTGGCCGGTCGGAAATTTCATGTAGACAGTGTTACTCGCAGGGTTCCAAAGGAGGAGTATACAAATTTTGGTTAAGATCGGTGAAACGCTGTAGATTTGTGCCAAAGGGCCTAAATGCAGGGAATGGAGTGGTCTGTCCGAAATTGTATGTAGTGTGCCCATATGGATGAGGGCCACCGATTGTTTTTCTTGGGATGAATCAACTGTTTGAAGAGCGCGCGGGGCCAAGGCGTTTTGTTTCATCAAGATGACATCAGATGGGGAGAGCATCGACTTGAGGAACCTCATATGGTATATTTACGAGCTTTAATGTGTAGAGGTCGAACCAACAAAACATTGTGGGAACATGCAGTACTGATTTCTGGGAAAATACCGAAGAGATCAAGAGATTCCGTCGACTGGGTCAGGAGATATTGGAAAGCGAAGAATCCATGGCGCAAGGATTATGTTTTTCATTCGCGTGGCTGGTGGGAGTTAGGCCACATGCAACAGGTGTGAGGTGATGCGAGGAGACTCTGACTTGAGACGTCAGGCGCACGAGGGCAAGTCACGCTTGGTAATTGAGTTTGAGGGTACCAGTCTAAAAGAGTTGGAAAGCAATCAACGAATATGATGTGGGCCTTAAAATCCATATATCATAAATAGGCAGCGTAGGCAAGCCATTGCTTTTGTGTGTGCAGAGCTTTGGGGAATAATATTCCTTACCTGCAGTCAGGATATCATAGCCGACATATGAGCCATTGCTTTTGTGTGTGCAGAGCTTTGGGGAATAATATTCCTTACTCATCTAGGGAATGTAGCCTAGAAACTAGAAATGGTATTAGCGTACTACGTAAACCTCTCTTAAGATTGTCAGTGTATCGCTCCAAACATCACGACCATAAGCAATTACTCGAGGATCGAACCAACAGTCGTGGTTGCAAAATGATTTCGAACCCGGTGTAAATATTCTAGAACGGGAAAATGAACCATTCGAGTTAGGAAGATTTTCTGTGGCACAAAGCTGCATGTGTTAGATTGGGACTCGAATATTTATAACATTATGTTGCTGGACATGCATCATATTTGTTTGAGAATGATAGACTGAACCGTCATTATGATGTGCTAAGAGAAGTGGAGGTGAGATGTTAGGGGATTTTTGGGAACATCGTCGTGAGTGATGGAGTTAGGCGAAACGTGAAGCGGAAGGTCTGTGCACGGGAAGTCATGTGAATCAGATGGTATAAAAGGACTCTACGTCAAAAGGATTCTGCCTACAAGAACTTCACGATGTAAGCCAACTTTATTATTAGTTACTAGTGTTTCTGCATTCTCAATTTAGACTATACTGTCTGCTAGTAGGATTCTGCGTTTGGATATTTATTTTCAAGAAGTTACAGTACATTTGCGGATTTATCAGCCAATTTATAATAATGGATCTCTTTGATGGAAACCTAGTGTGAGGGGATCTCAGCTGGAAATGCCACGATATAGCAGTAGGCTACGACACGGAGGTTATTTTGAACCATTCTACGTCTAAACGTTATGCTAGGGAACTTTGATAATGCTGTTGGAGTTTGTTTACATTTATTTGTTTGTAATTAAATTAATTGTTAATTATATTTTCGAGTTTTACTCATTTTAGTATTTTGATGAATCAGAAATGTGGACAGCCACATTGCGCTTAAATATTATTCCTCAGGAATAATAATTTACTGCAACGGAATTTTCTGTGAATTTATAACATTTTACATTTGAATTTAAAATAAATGTTGTAAAATATTTTCTTTGTAAATGAAGTTGAGATATTATATCGGAAGGCTGTATGACTGGTTGTCAAGCCATACTAATAATAAGTGAAAATCCACAGCCTGCTTTCAGTCTCCGACCGGGTCAGGAATGGAATGAATGAAGCCCCCATCTAGCGGCGAGGATATGAAGTGTGCCGGCTGCCGAAGCCTGTCGCACTCCTCTGGGGCAATGATTAAAAGAATGTCAGATGAAATGAAATGATAGTGGAGAGTGTTGCTGGAATGAAATAGTGACAGGGAAAACCGGAGTACCCGGAGAAAAACCTGTCTGCCTCCGTTTTGTCCAGCACAGATCTCATATGGAGTGACCGGGATTTGAACCACGGACCCAGCGGGGAGAGGCCGGCGTGCTGCCGCCTAAGCCACGGAGGCTTCGATAATAAAAATAAGTAAATGATTATATTGTTTGGAACGTTTTCCAATAATAATAATAATAATTCCTGGTAATAATAGTGGTTAATAATTGGATGAATAATGGATTTTATGTTTATGTTGAATAGAGGGACATGCCAAAAACGTGATTTTTGATACTGGGAGCGGAAGGTCATTCATATACGAATTTTGTATAAAATGAGGAACTATGTATTGGAAATAATGCGACAGTTAAACAGGGTTGTGTTGGAGAAGACATTAAAAGTTTATTACACCTATGCGAGAGGCCGAGATATTTAAGGTGATTGTGAGGGAGAGCATGATCCCATGTGCTGGTTATTTAGAAGCCATTGAACCCAGCCTGCGTAGCTGAGGGGTCATTATAAAAATAAGAATATCATAGTCAAATGTTAAGTGAAAATAAAATATGAATTAATGAAGGAGGTTTTTGAAGTTGAGTTTTGAGGGTCAAATAATTGCTCCATGCTCAAATATGATTAAAATGAGGACAATATAGTCGCTCATATGGGTAGCTAATGGCCTATCGTCAGTGAAATTCTACATTCCTAAACTGTTGTATAATAGCCCACATGTTGTAGTCGTTTAAATATGCATAAGTTGAGGTCTCGTCCTAGTTTTTGCTGAAAGCCTTACCGTGTCCTATTCTACATATTTACAGTATGAGAGGCATTTTTGTCCAGAGGATGGTAAATAAATCAATTATTTAAGCTGATAGCTGATTGGTTGGTGGATCCATTATTGTTCATAAAATACCAGTTTGGATTATTCTAAATAATAGTAAATTAAATAAATCAAAGGAAATAAATAATGGAATTAAATTAAAGGGAATTAAACTAAATAAATTACATCAGAGGATTTAAGTAAAATATGTAATGCGGAATAAAATGTATTTATGATAAAAATGTGGAGGAATGTTTGGAGCACATTCAAATTTTTGAATTTGGAAATGATGGTCATGGTGTTAGTGGTTTTGATTTCACATCGTTTTGGGAATGTAAGTGTCCAGATATGAGTTAGGATATGTGAATTCCACCGCAAAGGTTGAAGCAATTCTGGAAATTTGATTCAAGTGATACTTTTGTAAATATTAAAATCACGGTGTCAGGATGGACTGATATTTTCCTGCACATCAATGATAAATGTACAGTTTACACAATTAATTAAAAAAAGATGCTGAGATGGACTAAAGATTTTCTCAGACATCAAATTAAATGTTGAAAATAGTGAATTTATTTTGGTTAAAGGCTGTGAATAATTTATTTTATGCTTTATGTAAATTATAGGTAGATGAGGGGCCCAGGGGAGCGCAGGATGTCTTTATTTTTCAGGGCTGGAATATTAGATTTTCCCCTGGGGGAGCATTGTATTCTAATAGGACCAGCAGACCGTTAAATTAAACTGAGGAATTTTTAAGAAGTCGGTGTTATTCACAAATTATTTGCACTTCCTTCCATCCTTTATGGAGTGTGAATTTCCATATCCGTCCCGCTAGTTTTGTATAATTTGCTTTATTTTACTCAGATGGACCCCGGGATGTTGAGTCTTATGCTCGGAGGATGTTGAAATTCATATTTGTGTGGACGTGGGACTTCGGTCAAATGGTCACAGTAGATAGTGTTACTCGCCGGGTTCCAAAGCGAAGTATACAAATTTTGGTTCAGATCGGTGAAACTGTTTAGATTTGTATAAGTAACAGACAGACAAGCCAACATTGAGTTATATATATATATATATATATATTTACACGCTAGTGCAACAATCACAATAAAGCAGGTTATCACATGAATTCTACACACACACCCATGTACACGGGGCAATATGACCACGATGTCTAAGCCCCGAAAATGAAATATTTACTGTGGATACGATAGCTTAGAGAATGCTACAGTCCAATACAATCCTTGATTCACAATTGGTCAGTTTTCCCATGTGTCATTTAGCAAATTCTACCGGACTATCATGATACAGAGTAAATCGTTGTTGCCTAGTGACAACATGTCCATCAATGTTGCGGCGTTGACTATCATGATATAATGCTAGTCGTTGTCGCCTAGCGACAATATGTCCGTCAAGTTATTAGATCGGTGAAACGGTGTAGATTTGTGCAAAAGGGCCTAAATGCAGGGAATGGAGTGGTCTGTCCGAAATTTAAAGAAGACAGTGTTACCCGCTGGGTTCCATAGGGTAAGTATACAAATTTAGGTTCAGATCGGTGAAACGGTGTAGATTTGTATAAATAACAGACAAACAAACAGGCAAACCAACATTGAGTTTTATATATATATAGAGATAAGATAAGATAAATAAGCAGATTCCGTGAATTTACAGAATGATGATTCAAAATTCATATTTATATCTCTCAAGAAGAAAGATTTTACCGTCGATTCTCTGTTGGCTCATATATCAATTCCTGCTGGGATCACGATAAACAGCAGTCTTCTTTCTTTCTAAAGATAGAACCTTAAGGGTATGGCGGGAGCTCGGAACCACTGAGCTTACGTTGCTGAGTTTATAATCAGGTAATATTCGAGTAACACCCAGCGCTATGTTGCAGAATACATACAGGGTCATTATCGATGTGCGCCCCAATATACACAGCTGTGACTGGCACAGATCGCGGGCGTGCGTACACGGTTCAGTCGGGCTCTTTTACACGTTTACCAAACATGTTCAATAATGTGTACCTACAGTGCTCATAGCCGATGCTGAAAATGTCCTTCCACTCTTGTAACACACACCTGACATTTTCTGATGAATCATACACCCGATTCTTGTGCTAAACGATTTGAGGGGTATGTTCCAATATTTCGCCAATATCGTCTAATTTTTGTTCTATAAGAACACAATGCTGTCTCTCAACTCTAATATTATTTACGGAGCCTGTTTCCTTGAATCGTTTAGCAAGCCTAATTAGACACAGGTCTTCCTGGAAACTTGATTCGAAATTTTCGTCTAGTTTCAGAACAAGATTTGCTACTTTTCATATACGAATTATGGATAAACACACGTTCGCGCAATGTGAATTGGTGTCTAGGCATGACCAACAATCACATTAATCACAATACTCACTAAACGTGCAACACTTCCGTCTAAGCTTTGCAGATACACGTCCATATGAATGACAATACACGTGTGAACTAACGATATGAGTCAGCAGAGCGCGCCACCACCGGCTGGATCGTGTACACGCGCCCGCGATCTGCACCAGACAAAGCCGGCTTATCTTGCCGTGTGTATCGGGGCGCACAAAGAAAATGACCCTGTATTATTACCCCTTGAGTTTACATTTTTAGATTTTAGATTTAAAATTTTAGATTTTCCGAAAAGAGTAAACTACAAGGTCACATACCTAACCTAACCTCAGTTTACCTAACCAAACATGTCCTCAGCTAACTCAACCTAACCTATAAAGTTAAGCCAGAGGCTAATGTTCATACACAATGTATATAAGGGCACACGCAACTATCTCTATGCTAGGCTTATAGAGAGTAAGGTAGAGATAACACTTGCACGATGCCTACTGTGCAAGATATTCGCTACGCACAACCAGCTTAGGATTACAAAGTCAGTTAAGTTTTAAAAAGTAAAAGCTTTCATTCATTTTTTTCTTTCATTTCCATATTTCACACATTGAAATTAGCCAATTTCCCATTTACAGTTTTTAAAATTTCAGTTTGAAGTTTTGAATTTTTTCAATATTGAAACCTGGCTTTTCCAATTTTGTTGCTTACATGTTTGTGATTTACTCCATGCCAGAAGTTCATATTTGCAAAACACAATTTTTCATTACATATAACAAGTCTGTATACCTTGTCTCAAAGCATATAGGTAATAAATGGGTTATACTATACTTTTGACTTCAGTACCTAATTTTAGCTAACTAGGGTAATTTCTCAAGATTACTAGAGGTTAACAGATGGATTGGGAGCGGGAGGTGGGTAGTAATTAGAATGTACAAACAGTGTCCATACAATATGTTTTATTTCATTTTAAATACATTTACAATATTTACACATAATACATTTACTTTCTTTAATTTTTTAGTTATTAAATTGTATACTTTTTTTTCATTTTTTTCATTCTTAAGTATGAATACCATTTTTTTTCTTTTTTGTTGCTTGATTGGTGTTGTTTTGTATTTTTGTGGTGCTATTGTTTTACAGTAATATATTTCTTGTTTTAGAATTTTCATATGCATTACTTAACACTTTAAACATGGTTAATGGTTGAATAATGACCATAGGCATGTGTAGCTATACCATCCAAATCAATTACTCTTTTATCATCACCAGGACAAAAAGCAATTTAGTTTAGTTTTATAGATGATATGTCATGTTTTTAGAAGCGATAATGTTCATTGGTATTCTTAATACCCCGTTTTTGATAACACAATCCTTATAATCATGTAAACTTATACAATTATTGACAATGCCTCTGCTAATACAAGACACAAGTCGTATATCTATTATTTACGAATATTTTCCATTGTTTTTCCAAAAATTGCATTGTTAAATAATTTGTACAGATTTTTCACAAAATCATTTTAGCTTGTTTTCGAAATTAGACAAGGTCATTGTTTAAACTTTAACACACAATGAATTTTTAATAATTTTTTCCCTTTTAAATTGCCATGTAATGAACAACGTACCGCCTTCGATTTCCAAGATGAGGAATTAGTTTTTTGAGAGGCGAATCCTTAGGTTGTGTACACTCTGGTAGGAAAGGTAAATCGTTGTGTAGATCATGAAGGTCACATGGGTAATCAACATCAACGTCAAGAAATATATCCAACAGAGTCGTCTTCCTTTAGTGTTTCTAGATCCACAGTATCTGGAGAAACCCGCTGAAATCCACCGTAAGGAAGGGAGTGGCACATAGCCCAACCCTATTGGTTGTTGGCATCATAATAGGTATTTTTTTTTTTTTGCGAGGGACTGTGGAAAATCTTCAAAAGACACATGTGAAGGGTCCGCACTCCACAGTAGTGTGGGATTCTTACCCACTAAAAACCACCTCCCTTTTCCCACGATGTGTTCATCACCCCGGAACCGCTCTCGCATTACTTCAGGGTGATGTCGTGCTTACTTAGTCATTCAGACTTCTTCTTTCTTCATTTTTTTCTTAAGGATGTTCGAACGCATCCATTTCCCTCTTCTTCTGGCGCAGGACACATTCTATGTAAATAGCTATCTGATTCTATGTTTGATCATTTCGGAGCATCATCTGTAGGATGTTGTCCGGCGTGATTGCCTCTATAGAAGCTTGCAGATCTCTTCTATGTGTTGACCAGCGTTCACACACAAAGAATGTGTGGAGCGCATCATCCTCTTCATTACAATAATGACACAAAGGACTATTAGCCACGCCTATGTGATGCAGGAATCTCCGAAAATATCCATGGCCTGTTAGGAACTGTGTCAAATAATAATTGACCTCTCCGTGGTTTCGATCAACCCAGTCGGCCAGACGCGGAATAAGTTTCTTTGCCCATCGACCTCGTGTCTCATCACCCCACTTCTGTTGCCATCGTTCCATACAAAGGTTGTGTGCAGACGTCTTTGCCTGGTGTATGTCCAGTTCTTCTTTGGTGCGCCAAACTTCCTGACGCTCTAAGGCAAGTAAATCAATTGTTGCTACTCCCGCTACCACTAGAACAGCAGGCTCTGAAACAGTGCGATATGCACATGAGATCCTCAGTGCTCCTCTTCGTTGTACTGCTGCTATCCTTTTACGATATTTCTCGAACCGTAAGGACTCAGCCCAGATCTCAGCTCCATAGAGCAATATGGACTGGACTGTTGTCATCAGGAGACGTCGTTTGCTAGGCTTCGGACCTTTAATATTACCCATTAATCGGCTCAAAGCGGTCAAGATATATGCTGCTTTATCCGTCACTCTTTGAATATGGGCCCAGAATGTGAGCTTCGTATCTAGCGTCACACCCAAGTACTTCGTACTCCTTGATGAATTAATCATCGTCCCTCCCACTTGCATTGGTACAAGAGTGTTGATTCTCCTTCTCGTCGGCACAACCATCTCCGTTTTATGGTCTGCTAATGACAGCTTATGTTCCATCATCCAATCTGTGACACGTCGCATTACCTGATTGAGTTTCAGTTGCGCCAGCTCTATATCACGAGCCACAATCAGAGCAGCAACATCATCAGCATATCCTACCAATATTGCATCTTCGGGCATCTTCAGCCGAAGCAGGCCATCGTATGCAATATTCCAGAGATCTGGCCCAAGAATAGATCCTTGAGCTGCCCCAGCGGTTAATCTTTTAGTCCTATGTCCTTCCTCGGTATCGTACTGCAAAATACGGTCCTTTAGATAATTCCTCATTATCCGCATGAGGTATCTCGGTAGTCTAAATTTATCTTGAAGTGCCACCAAAATGTCACTCCACTGGGCAGAGTTAAAGGCATTCTTCACATCTAGAGTCACAAGTAGCGTAACTTTACGTGAGTAATGGTTACCCATCTGAGCTCTGTTTGCAGTCTCTACAACTACCCGCACTGCATCAATAGTCGAGTGCCCTTTCCGAAAGCCGTATTGTTGGGCAGATAGATCTCCAGCTGATTGAACTGCCATCAATATTCTAGGCTGCAATAGTTTTTTTTAATCCTTTTCCAGCCGTATCTAGCATACATAATGGCCTGTATGATGAAGGCAAATTTCCTCCCAATTTTCCTTTACTAATAAGAACTAGTCTGGCCTTCTTCCAGCAGGCACTAAAAACGCCTGCCTTCAGACATGCGTTATACATGTTCAAAAGGAGTCGCGCGCAAGTTCTAGCTGCCTCCTTAAGTGCTTCTGCTGGAATCCCATCTGTTCCAGGAGCCTTCTTGTTCCTGATAGAATTAATCGCTTTCAATAATTCTTCCTCGGTGAACAATGGTATTTCTTCAATATCAATGCAATCATCAGCTTCATCAATCCTCTCCGGATGTTCCGGAAACAGCGTACTGACTATTTCGTCCATAGTGTGTGCATCCATTATCGGATTAGAAAAAGTTCCAAGTTTCTTCAATACAATCTTATATCCTAGTCCCCAAGGATCGTTGTCAACTTCTTTGACCATTTCCCACCATTTGTCAGCTTTACTTCTTTTAATTGCATCCCGAAGCGCCTTTCTTGCTGATTTGTGGTCTTCGGAGAATATGGCTGCCTCTTCTCTTCCTCTCGCTCTATGAGCCCTTCGTCTCATCCTCAGGCATTGTCGCCTCATATCAGCAATTTCCTCCGTCCACCAGTATGCTGGCTGTTTGTGTTTTCGCGTTTTCTTCCTGCACATGGATTTATTGCAGGCTTGATGAATAAGCAACATAGTGTTCTCTACCCATTTATCCGCCGCCTCTCTCCCCTCAAATGAAAAGCAACTCGTTTCAACTTTCACCATTCCTCACTGTATTACCTCACAGAACTTTTCTTTATCCATATTTGTGGGATTCCAGTATGATGGTTTGCGTATGACAGCGCTTTGTTGTCGATTTTGCTGAAGTACACAGAAAGTAACATACTGATGATTGCTTCCTGTGTAGTCCTCAATCACCCGCCATTCAGATATTCTTGACAAAAAATCGTCTGACGCTAAAGTCACATCTGGTATGGTTCCATTGCAGCCAGGTCGTCGAAAGGTAGGCGTATTTCCAACATTTACGGTCGACAATCCTAACTTTGCAGCCATTTCCAGTATACGACGTCCTCTGGAATCTACATCCGGCATACCCCATTCCAAGGCCTTGGCATTGAAATCTCCAGCTACAATAAGGTTATTTCCCATACCACGCAATGTGTCCTCAAGGCTATCCAACTTGTTCTGGAAATCAGCAATGGGCTCGTTCGGAGTGATGTAACAGCTCACGTACGTAAGCGTGCCATTCTTAACCCAGACGAAACCATCCTTAGAACCTTGATCTGTCACTGGATATTTTCCCAGATCCGGAATGAAAATTGCGGCTGTTCCAAGGTTGTCCGCAAACCACCCATGATGGTCCCTGTTCTGATATTGCTCACTTAGGAGAAAAATATCCGCTTCCATTTCAAATGCCAATTGCGTCAAGAGATCATTGGCAGTCAAACTTCTGTGAACATTTCCTTGAAGAACTCTTACCATTTTTTGCCGATTTTAACCTTCTCGAGAGCATCCCTAAACACTATACAGTCGCCTGAACCAAGAACATGGTTCCGTTTGGTGTCATGAACCTCCTCCTCCGTGCATAGCACACATCGTGCTTCACCTTTACAGTCTGATGCTTTATGTCTGGCATCTCCACACTTGTAACAGAGTTTGCTCCTATCAGGGCCATTACAATTCCTTGCAAGATGTCCATATGACAAACAACGGAAACAGCGAGTTACCATTGTTCTCTCCCTTACCCTACCATATATCCATCCCACTTTCATTCTCCCCTCTTCCAGAAGTTTACCGGCATCTTGCTCTGCTAAATGTATAATAGCCATTTTCTAACTTCTGCTATTGGGTTCCGTGACAAAGATTTTGACTTCTCCGCTAAGTGTTTTAATGTCCCGTCTGACCCCCTCCTCCACATCTGCAATAGTCGTGATGCAGTCTAAGTCCCGCACCTCCAGAGTTATTTGGGGGGTCAAAGTTCTGACATCTTCATCCTGACCAAGAGCCTCTCTCAACGATTTGTTGAGGTTTTCTCGACCCTCACACGTCGTAAATTTGTTCAATTCAAGAAGAACATCTCCAGACCTGGTCTTCCTAATTGACTTAATGTCCACGCCACTGTCCTCTGGTTTGACCTTGCTACGGATATCTTTAAGTACATCCGCAAAGGATCTGTCTTTTGCTGGCTGAATAAGAACAGCTTCAAGGCGCCTTCTTGGTTTAGGCCTCTTCCCTTCTTCCTTTCTTGCAGGGTTTATGACCACAGTTTGAACCTCTTCTACTCGCTGCTGAGTATTTTCAATTTCATTACTCAGTTGTTTCCTCTTCTTCTTGGGTTGAACTCTTGTCCATTCCTCCTTTTCAGTGATCTCTGGAATTGTTCCCGAAGATATCGGAGACAATTCCTCCGCTCTTGAAGAAAGGTCCTTTTTTTGAAGCAACAGCAACTCTCTGGCTTTCTTCCAGGATCTCCGACTAGTACTCCCTGCATCTAAAGCCTCCTGCAATTTTTTTAACCCAACTTGAATCTCCAGCTTCATATTCCTTTGGGGGATAGCCAAAATGTTCTCCAAAAGCGCCTTAGCAATGTCAAGATACTCATGTTCTTTGTTTTCATTGTCCGATATCTGCTGTCTTAAGACGGCGAACTTATCGGCATCCAATGCTCCTTGACTCAGTATTTCCTCCATGGCAATGCTACGGGTTAAAAATGTCCACCGAATCAGAAAGATCTAAACTCCCTTGCCGCCTCCTGGCGACAGAACCTTAACTTCTACTAATACCAGACGGCTTTGGAAGTTACGGCAAGACCTTGTACTAACAATACCCTAACCTCTACTTGGACCAAAGATGATATTTCGAGCTCGTTTGTTTGAGATGATACTACCACTTCTTAACCTCAAATTGGTTATGACATTACAACATACAAGCGATAAAATAACCAAAAATGTATATTGCACCAACAACAGAGATATTTATATTAACTGAAATGTACACTGACCTGTTCCCAATTATTACACAAACCTTCTTCTCATGCAAATGCTCATTTTATACACACCAAATCATCAACACCACTATCGTAATCATGGCACCTAACAATAATCATAATAGGTAATAAACTGCATTGGTCTCTCAGAATCATAGGTTCCCATGCATTTAATCTTAGCTTAAGCATACCGAAGAAAACCTGGCATATGCCTCCACGTATTCCAGACTTGATTGAAAGAATCTGATCGTAATACTGTAGCAATTCCAGTTGAATTCCATATAAAGGGGCGTGCCTCAAATATTAAACCAGGCGAAGTAAAGAAGTGTGCAGCATCCACTCGGTATGCTTCTAGTGTTTGGTTTCGAAAAGTTTCAAAACTATCTGCAAGAAGGAGTACATCAAGAGTTAGGTAAAGGTCAGTATATTCCCCAAGAGTTTTAATTCTGAACTGATTCCACACATTCTTGGCATGTTCATAGTCTTCTTTACTAACATCTTCTTGATTTAATTTGTTAAGGAATGCCTCGTTTGCAGGTACACACGTTTCACTTAATTTTTCCCATGAATCAATGTAATCATAAGGAAATACCCATTTACGAGTCATGAGCGTTGCATTTTCTTTCCCAAAGTACTTGTCTGTTTCAGGGAATGATATTAAGTTGGTAACTAAGTTTTCCAAACTACTTGTCATTAACCGGAACGTATCCACAAATCGAAACTTACGATTTCCAACATATTTGGTGAAGGTAATGTACTTTTCTTTGGAGTTAGCTATAACATCCACTCTCTCAGTAGTACATCCCAACTGCTTTAAAATAAAATTTGTTTCGTATCAACTTATATTATGTGGAAATACAGAAACGGGGTTACGTGTTTTACACCTCAAATCACAGTTATTGTGAGCACTTCCACGGTATTCGCCTGTAACTTTCCAGTCCTCTTTAGTAAATGTTTGATGACACAAATAACAGGTTTCAGAAGATTGGAACTATGCTTCTTGATCCTGAGTTAAGGCCTTTGGAACATTTAAGTTGTAAAGGCGATCAATATCATTAGCTATTGAGATCAAACAGTCCATAAACTTTTCTGCAGCGTCAGGACCCCGATAAATAACAGGTTGGCTCGGAAGGTTTGTCTTTACGTGTTCCACAGCTGGTCAGGGTTTTACATATACACCAAAGCTCATAGGAGCATGACTCTGGTATTGCGCTTTATAACTTGCCTTAGGATAGAGTAGGCATGTTTGATATGGTAAGAGTGTACTTTCGAAATCTGCGTATATAACGTATGATATTCTAAGCATTTTTTCCACATTTATGAATTTAACAATTGGGTTTTTAATAGGCATTTCAACCCTAGAAAAGTCATGCAGGACACAAAAAGCTCTATGTTCTTTCAATTTGTCCATTCCTTGTTGACCATATCGATTATCAAAGTGAGTAAAACACCGTTTACACGTATATATCTTATGTCCATGGCGGGTAATCTGATGTCCTACTAGTTTATCAAAATCTTTGATGAAGACGTAGTGGTTATGGCCAGATGAAGAACTTAGCAGAAGAATGTCACGATGGTCTTGTAGCTCTTGATCCACAACCTTTAGAGGAAACAGCTTTTTGTCTTCTTCCAGTCCAAATACATTGATGGATATGTTGTTGGCTTTCTCAAATTTGGGAATGTCGACTAGCGATATAAATAACGATAGTACTGAAAAATCATACTAGTTTTCCAGATCCTTGTATTTACTAATGCGTTCGTTTTAACCAGTTTTGATAAAATGGCATATATACAACACCTCTCGTCCTTGAAGTTTTGATGATTAATGTAGGCTTTTCTTGCTTTTACAGCTGCTTGTAATGGAATATATGTGCATCCACGCAACGGATTATACTTGTTTATTTTCAATCGCAGTCCTTCCACCGCTAGCAAAGCCCAATTACTACCTTTTAGGTCAGATTCTTCCATTTCAGTAGTGAAATTTTAAATTGCGTTTCCAAGAAACGACTTAAGTATGTTTCCAAAAATATGGCCTGATTAGGTGTTTTGAAAGCACGATCTGTTATTTCATTGGTAGATGTATGAATAAATCTACAATCAGCCACAAGATTAACTTTTATCGACTTGTGCATTGCTTGTTCTTAATGTATAGCATGGATTATTTGCTATTTAGACGCTTTAAGGTATGAATTTAAATCCTTACACGTATCACAACGTATAAAATAGAATTTAAGACGACCTTAAAAAGACATTTCATATTCCGTAAGTCCTTTATAATCCGGAACCATTGAGAGCAGGTAACGTTTTGTAGGCTCAGTTTTTTTGTCTTTTAGCTAATGACATAACATTACAACATTCGTCATGGCGACGTCCGTTGTAGGTATTACTGAATTTGCTGCCACAGGTTTTGCACTCATGATATTCGCCACATGATATTTCGTGACGCCTTCTATCGTAGTCTCGAAGAAACGTTTTTCCACACTCTTTACACATATAGCTTGGAATAGTTTCTTCCATCATGAATGTTGTTTTCTGCTAACAGTTGCTTTCTGCGTATGACATGTCTGTAGACTGGTCGGTGAGACCGTCTTTCATGATGTTAACACTGTAAGAGGCAGTAGTAAACTGATTGTATTCTTGCTAAGGGTCTTCTAATATACGCTAGTCAAGGCTAACAGCTACTTACTGCGTAGTACAAGGCTGTACACTGGTTGTTTCGACGGTCTTTCACGATGTCATCACCGTAAAAGTTAGTAGTCAACTGACAATTTTCTTATACCCTAGTCAAGGTTAACAGGTACTTACTGCATATGATAAGGCTGTACACTGGTGGGTTAGACAGAATGTCTTGCTTAGGATCCCCTATATACCCTAAACAAGGCTATACATGTTGGTTCTGAGCACTTAGTGGTTAATTGTGTATTGAATTTATATACACAGCTAATACAAGCACGTTTTGCACGAGGTCAAACTTTGCGAGATAGTCACATGCAACACGCAAAGTATTTTTCAGCTACCTAGCGGTGAATATGAGCACTCACTGAACTACTAGCATGCTACCTAGCCGTGAATATGAGCACTCACTGAACCACTATCATGCTTTCCAACAATGGGCGCAATTGTTCTTAGCACTAACAATACACACACCGGGTTTGCTTTATCGTTTAATACAAATATATCTTGTTTAAATATTGTAACAAAACGTTAAATGGCGCAATTGTATGGGAATGTTGTATTACCTAAAATATAATACTATGCATGTGTTTAACATTCTACGATTGCATTAACGAATAGGTTGTAACTTGTAAAATTGTGTAATAATTACAAGCCCAAACAGATCCAAGCAGACCTCAACCGAACTAAGCCGAACTAAATCAAACCAAACCCAAACCAACCAAATTGCACCCACTTATCTGCCACTTTGCTATCACTCTGCTACCACTTATTACTATTTTTACCACTTTTGCTCTCAAATTTGCTCCCACTTTTGCTCCCATATTTGCTCTCACTTTTTGCTTCCACATTTGATCCCTCTTTTTGCTCCCTCTATCTGCTCCCGCATTTGTTCCCACATTTGGTCCCACTTTTTGCTAATACTTTTTGCTCCCACTTTTGCTTCTTCCTTTTGCTCCCACCTTTTGCTCCCTCATTTGCTCTCACATACGCTCCCACTTTTTGCTCCCACTTGTTGGTTTATTTGGTCTTGGAAAGTATCTCAGCTCATGTTTATGGCAACATAATGCTTACTGCCATTTTTGTAAGCAACAACAACACACTAAAATTCAAAAGTACTCTTAGGTTGATCATTGACTCTCACTCTTATCTCTATCCCAACGCCTAGTCAAAAATAATATTGAATTTTTCAAATTTTCAAAAAACGTTAAATTGGGAAAATAGGATGCATGTTTAAACTAAATGTTAACTCCTACACCTACCTCTATTCCACTCTCAGTCCAAAAATAGTGTATTTTTCAATTTTTCCCTAAAAATATTTGGAAAGTAGGCTATATGATTGAACTAAAAATCATAAAAAGACATATGTTAACTCCAACACCTACCTCTATCCCACTCTCAGACCAAAAATAGTGTATTTTTCAAAATTTTCCAAAACATATTTTGAAAATAGGCGAGATTTCCAAAACCAAAAATCGTAAAAAGTCATTTATAGACTTAAAGGAATGTCCTCTATGTCCTTTATCGTTAGAAAATAACTGTATATGTTTTACATATTTTCGAAAAACGTTTAATTTTGAAAGTGTGCTCACTTTCAGAAAATAAGAATTTTACAAAAAGGGCCCTGGGAAGCAACCTAGGGGGGTCTGGAAGACCTTCAGACCTGGACATAAGGGAGTGTGATGCGATGATGCAGTCCAACAGCATCAATAATACAAGGATTCATCAGAAGAGAATCCTCATAGCCTCTCCACTCCTTCTCCAAACACTGACCTGCCCGTGGTGTCCCCTGCTAAGCCGAGCAACCCAGTGGAAGGTTGGGTAACCAACCCCAGCGGGAAACTGGGTCGGTGAACAGACTAGTGATTGGGGGACTGAGGGTGTCTCTCTCAGATATTTATGTTTCCCAGACAAGTTATGGGTTGGCGGCAGGAAGGCCATCCGGCCGTAAAACTTTGTCCAAATCAAAATATGGCAAGTTCCTTAAGTTTGGCCTCGGAGACAGTTAGGGCGTTTCCCACAGGAGATCGCCTGCCCCTTGTGAAAAGAGTGCAAAGGCTACCGAGTCATGGGCGGACTAGGTTAAAGAATTTAGCTCACCTTAGAGTAGGTACACTTAATGTTGGATCATGACTGGACGAGGACGGGAGATTGCTGATTTGATGAGAAGAAGGAATATCGAAATTCTATGTGTACAAGAAACTAGGTGGAAGGGAAATAAATCAAAAGAGCTTGGTGATGGCTACAAATTACTGTACAGTGGAACGAACAATCTGGGAAGGAATGGAGTTGGCATCATTCTCTCGAAAGATATGAAGGCTTGCCTGACGGAAGTCCACAGGGGAAATGACCGGATAATGAGTATCAAACTGTGCCTCGAGGGTATATTTAACATAATTTGTGCTTATGCACTTCAAGTTGGTTGCGATGAGGACGAAAAGGATAAATTCTGGAGTGACCTGGATGAGGAAATCAGTCACTTACCAGCCGAAGAAAGAGTTATTTTAGGTGGTGACATGAATGGGCATGTGGGCACAACAGTAGGAGGAGAACTAGCAAGGAGAGTACATGGAGGCTGGTGATTAGGAGTCCGTAATGCGGAGGGTGAAAGAGTGATAAATTTTGCATTGGGAGCAGACTTAGCTATATGTAACACCTTCTTTAAGAAATGTGGACAGCAGCTGGTAACTTATAAAAAAGGAGGGAATGAAAGTCAAATCGATTACCTCATGTGTAGAAGACCACATCTGAAGGAAGTGCAGAACTGTAAAGTCATAGCAAGTGAGCGCGTAGCTCCGCAAACACAGAGTATTAGTTGCCGATTATCAGTATATCTGCCTCAAGCCATATGTGGAGAAGAAAACGGTGTCGAAAATAAAATGGTGGCGGCTAGAGGACCCTATTCTGTGTAGTGAGTTCACAACTGAAGTTTTACGGCAATATCAACACTTAGAAGGAGTTGATAATTGGTGGAAAGTGAACAGTGAAATAATACGCCGAGCAGGAGAAACCATTCTTGGTAAAACCTCCGGTAAAGTTGCTCATAGGGACAAATAAACTTGGCGGTGGAATACTGAAGCAAAAGAAGCAATTAAGGCCAAGAGGTTTGCCAAAAAAGCCTGGGATCAATCTGCGACAGATGAAGACAGAGAACTGTACAGACAGGCAAATAAAGATGCTAAGCGGGTGGTAGGGCAGGCAAGGGCAGATGCTTGGGATGATGTATATGAGGTCTTGTAGAATACCAGTGGAGTGAAGAAGCTTTTCAGGATAGCGAGGGCTAGAGATATGGCATCGAAAGATTTTACTCATATTAAGCAGATGAAGAGTGGTGCGGGAGTAGTTCTTCATGATGAAAACAAAATCAAGAAAAGGTGGGAGGAATATTTCAACCACTTACTAAATTAGGAAAATGATAGGCTGTCTTCTGGTGATGGTGTGCCCTACCAGAGTTTAACCACTGGAATAGGTAGAGAAGAAGTGATGATTGCTGTCAAGAAAATGAAAAAAGGAAAAGCCACTGGTCCTGATGAAATTCCAGTGGAAGTATGGCAGTGTCTTCGGCAGACAGGAATAGATATGTTGTGGTATCTCATGCAGCAAATTTATTCGGAAGAGGTTATGCCCATGGAGTGGAGGGAGACTACACTTGTCCCTATATATAAGGAAAAGGGCGACATCCAGGACTGTTTTAACCACAGGGGGATAAAGCTGGTGTCCCATACCTTGAAAATCTGGGAGAAAATTCTCGAGAAAAGGCTTCGAGAGGACACAACGATTGGAGAACAACAGTTTGGGTTCATGCCAGGTAGGAGTACAACTGATGCCATTTTTGCACTCCGGCAACTCATCGAAAGGCATAGAGAGAAGAATAAGGAACTACATATGGCTTTATAGACTTAGATAAAGCCTATGATAGAGTTCCACGCCAGGAAGTCTGGAGATGTCTGAGGACCAAAGCAGTTCCGGAAAAATATGTGCGGCTTATCCAGGACATGTACAAGGAGGCTAAAACAAGAGTCCGGAGTAGCGTCAGGTTGACTAACTGTTTCCTGTTCAAGTTGGGTTGCATCAGGGGTCAGCCCTGAGTCCATACATATTCAATCGTTTCATGGATGTCCTATCTGATGGCTTAAGTAGTGCAGCACCATGGTGCATGCTGTTTGCCGATGACATTGTTTTGTGCGACACCAGTAGGAGAGAACTGGAAAGGCGACTGGAGAGCTGGCGAGAAGCCTTGGAGACCAGAGGCATGAAAATCAGTCGAAAGAAAACAGAGTATTTGTGCCTTGGTGGTGAGGGCAATGAATTAGTGTAGATGGATGGAGTAAGCTTAAGGCCAGTCAGTAGCTTCAAGAATCTTGGGTCAACCATGTCTGAAGATGGCAACATAAATACTGAGATTAACCACAGGGTTCAGTCAGCCTGGATGAACGGGAAAAGGTTCTCTGGCGTTCTGTGTGACAAAAGGCTCAGTATAAGGGTGAAAGGAAAGGTCTACAGGACAGCTGTGAGGCCAGCCATGACGTATGGTGCGGAGACGTGGGCAATAACTAAGTCACAATGTCATAAGCTGGATGTGACTGAGATGAAGATGCTGCGCTAGATGAGTGGCATCACTAGGATAGATCACATCGCAAATGAGAAAATCAGGGGCACAGTAAAAGTAACAGAAGTCTCCAAGAAAATCCATGAGAGAAGACTGCTGTGGTATGGGCATGTTTTGCGTCGGGATAATAACTATGTAGGAAGGAGAGCGATGTCTCTGGTTGTGGATGGCACGAGGAATAGAGGCAGACCTCGAAGAAGATGGACTGACAATATCCATGAAGTCCTAATGGAGAAGCAGTTAAGGGACGACGATGTGTGGGACAGAATAAAATGGAAAAGACTTGTCCGAAACATCGACTCCACTTGAAGTGGGATAAGATGATGAAGAAGGAGAAGAAGAAGAATTTTACAAAAAAAACACCTTTGTTTGACATAAATGAATGGTCTATACCCCCTCTAACTGTGAACCAAGTCCCAGGTCTCGAGGACAAAAACCAATAAAGTTCAATATTGAAAGTAGGCTATATTTCGAAAACAAAACATCCTAAAATGTGTTATATAGGCTTAAACGAAAGGTCTCTATGTCCTTTAACGTTAGAACAAAACTTTTTACTTTTTACATTTTTTTTAAAAAGTCCAATTTTGAAATTGGTTATATTTTGGAAACTAAGAAGTTTGAAAGAATAATAGATTTTCCGCCTTCAATACTGTTTATTTCTATTACTTACAGGGACTAGTTTCGGGGGCTAATATTCCCCCTTCCTCAGCCTGTCCAACAAAACTTCACAAAGGAAAAACTTTCCATGTACAGTATAAGCTCATACCAAACAGTATTGAAGGCGGAAAATCTATTATTCTTTCAAAGTTATAGTTACGTCAATACGGACCTGAATAATCGACATTATGAACTTAGAAGTTTACAAAAAAAGTTTGTTAGACATAAATGAAAGGGCCTTACTCCCTCTACCCCAAAAAAATTCCGAGTCTCTAGGACTGAAACTAACAGTAGTGTGGTTTCTGCCTCATAGCCTACTTTCTCGCGAACTTTGCTGATATCTCGCGAACCCATGGTCGGATTTGAACATGCAAAATGTCAAATTACTCAAGCTGACGCCCTCTTGATAATGGGTTCGCAAATATATCCACAAAGTCAGCGCAGCCGAGCAGCTGTGAAGCAGCTGTTGCCAGGGTCGGCACTCAGTCGTGAGCAGGTCGTAAGATGAGAGCTATGTTACTCAGCAGTCGCGAGTGCAGATAGAGCAATCTGGAGTTATGTCGTGGACGGCAATGTGTAGCCTGACAGTTGTATTCACATATGGTATAATAAACTGTATGTATTAACATTGAATGGATAATTCCACTGTCCTCTCAACGTAAAACCTACAATATCAACATACAATGCAAGTGGCTCAGGCGTCTTGAACACTGCTCGCCGCCAGCTGTACCAAATAACCAATCCCGCTCAATTCAGGTTGGATGTATTGCCGCCAACGACTGAAGTGGCACAACAACACTCGTTACGAGCTTACCACCAGGTTCAGCAGTGGCTCAACGTTAAAAAGGACCCACTCCAGTTTGGCAGGAAGAGAGAAGAAAGAAGACTCCGTCCAAGCACATCAACCTTGCCTCCATCACCACCAGATTTACACTACATAATTTCCTGTGCTTGTCAAGATAAGTGCAACAAGAACTGCCAGTGCCAGAATAGTTGGACTGAAATGTTCAACATTGTGTAGTTACTGCGCCAGCCACGGTTGTGGGAACAAAGATGCAGAAGAAGAAATAGATGACGAAGAGGAGGTCCTTGGGATCAATTAGCTGATATTGAGGAGTGTTAATGTTGAAACACTATTGCTGATTAAGTAGCTTCTGTAGAGATTATAGTGCGTACATATGTATGTATTTTCTGTGTTAACATTACATGTTAGGTAGATAACAAATTCTCACTTACACAGTGTTTCTGAGGTTCTATCAACCCCCTTCCCTCTTTCATCTCAACCCTCCTCCCCATGCCGTATTTTGGAATGCCTAATTTGTGTTGACCACAGCCATCAAGTGCTCTGTGCTATCCATCTCACAATACACACACACAACAAGAAAAATATAAAACAGTGTGGAGTTCGCCAATGCTTCCCCAGCCTACCATGCACATGTAAACATGCAATCACTTCTGACACGAACAGACAGATGCAACTTATGATGATATATTGAAATGAAATGTAAATAAGTAGCCTTCATCAATGGCTGCACATTGCACCAGAAACTATATTAGGTATCCGTTTCCAGCTCCTTGTATGAGACACGCTATTAAGCTAGAAAATTGCAAAAGTGGAAGGTGAAGAAAATCAAATAAGGGAGAGACAAGCGGAAAGAGAATACCCGTTCAAACTGAACAAAAAAAACTGACGATCTTCTAAACGTTCCTAGCTGCCTTCCCTCTGGTCCCCTGGCATCAACCCTCTCTGGACATTGCTAGTGTAATTAGCATGGAAATTTGGTAATAAAATAAATTAGAACACCCAGAAGATTAATTAATTGAAGCCAACACGATTGGGTGCCATTTTATTTATATCTGGTATACATGGTTATTTTCCTG
Source organism: Meconema thalassinum (assembly GCA_946902985.2). Classification (NCBI taxonomy): domain Eukaryota; kingdom Metazoa; phylum Arthropoda; class Insecta; order Orthoptera; family Tettigoniidae; genus Meconema; species Meconema thalassinum. The sequence goes on along the minus strand of OX336395.1, from coordinate 257,975,721 downwards.
CCTAATTCCCACGACTGGGCAACCATATAAATAAAACCAAAGGGAGGATGGACTTCATTGAGCTATAGTCATGTGGACGGCAAACGAATCCTACATTGCTTAACTTGAGTTTGGGGACAAACTCCACCCTGCTAGGAAATAAACTATAGCCCTGGGCGAAACAAAACCCACTAACTACTGTGTGTGCCTCTTGTGTTTCCAATCTAAAAGGGTTAAGTGGTTATGCCTTATGTGACCTTTTCACACCTAATTCCCAGCCTCCGAGAGTCTGTTGTCAGGGTCATGTTCGGTTCTTAAAATGTTAATCTACTTATATGCCTAGGGGATAATAGAGGAGTTGCTATTCTATGAGTAAGCACACACAGCCCTTTACTAAAAATTAACATATCATCATCATTATCATCACTTATTACATTAAACGGGCCTTGAAGGCCTACAGCAGAAAGACAAAAGGAAAAAAATAATACAAATATTACAAAACAAACAAAAATAAAAAAATACAAACACAAAAAATTCAATAGAAGGAAAGTCAGTCAATCACAAGAGGAGGTATTTGCTGTAGATGGCACTCCATATTTTACTGTCTCTAGCATCGTCGGTTCCACTTCCTTCGTGTTCTTGGGCTTTTTCCCGTGGATGTGCCCAAACCAGTGTAGTCGCCTCTGTCCCAATATTCGTCCTATGTGTGGCTTTCCGAACCTCTGGAAAAGGTCTAATATCTTTTTCTCTCCCATTTAACATCCATGTTGTTGTAGACGGGTCCAGAAATCTTTCGAAATACCTTTCTTTCAAACGCACATATTGAATCGTCTGTCGATACTGATGTCACCCAAGTTTCACAACCGTATAAAACTGCTGGCCTCACCAGTGTCGCGTGTAGATGGACTTTTACTCAGATAAAAACCTCCTAATTACACTCAGAGCTAATATAAACACAAGAACATTAAACACAATTAACTACTAAAAATCACGATAGTAAAAATAATGATAATAAACAGAAAAACCGTACAAACAATGAAATTAATGATATTAATAAAAACACGTTAATAACAAAATATGAAGGAAGTCTGTATAAACCTTCCAGGAGATTAAATAAAGTTAACTTAACAGGGCAAAAAGCTGTTCTAAAACTAAAAGTCCGTAAGAGAGTCTGTAAGGTCCACAGCTGTGCCCAGATCCACAGATCTCGCAAGATAAGGCAACAACAACTAACGTCTCCTGGATGCTTACAGAAAACAAGATTTAAAAATCTATTCCTCAAGGAATAACCATAAACCATTTTCCACTTCACATGACCTCGGGAATAATAAATTACAATTATTTAATTAACTCTTTTACATGATTGATAATAATAATAATAATAATTCTAAAAGCATTCCCACTTGACTTGTACATAGGCCCTGGACAATGGTTACCTCTCAAGGAAACATACTACTCTGATAAGGACAAACAGATAACAATAAAATACACAAAAACGACCCATTACGAAGAAAAATTAAAACAAAAACTCTTGCATATAAATTTAGTGATAAGATCCATAAACAACATCTTAAACATCTTTTCCTATCCGGTTGTCATCCGATCTGTTCGCATTATCAGACATGATTACGGGTTGGTTACATAGGTAAACACACCCCCAGGTGATATATCATAACTTACGCCTTTTCAGCTCGATATGCCCGTTAAGTGGGCGCAATGTATTGGGTGTGACACTTCACAAGGAATCTCGTGGCATTAAAAAAACACTTGAATCGCTTGGCAACGGTGGATGGGGTCCAGATCCGAAAGGCTTGCGACCACTCATCCCAACCCCACTGGCGCGCTCGACATGAATCCAAAAATGACAAAACACAACCAAAAGCTCACAAAACTGATGGACAATTAACCAGCATTGGGACATGGCCGCTCATTACCTCGCCAGAGCCGAGATAGGGGGAGATGTTGGCGGCCGAGGCTAGAGAGTCATTATCCTCCCCGCTGCACATTGCAACCTTACAGACGCGCGATTGTCAACTACCCGGCATTGAACCATAAAGGACAGTGACTAGCCGAAACAAAACATTTAAAAGTAAAGATAATGCCTTCCTAACCACAGATATCACGCAAAAGGTCATCTTAGTAAGGTAAGCTCGGTCTCTTTCTTCTTCTCGTTCAAACTGTCTGCATCTTTGTGTATGCTCGAAATCAAATACCACTGCAGAAAAAAACACAATAACCGATCAAATATAGGCCGAGACTCGAACCCAGTCCTTCGCCGGAAAACTCTGAAACACATAGTTGGCAATCATGACTTCTCGTCATGCCAACAATACTGAAACAAACCACATCATACCTTGGGCGATACACAATTATTCTTCACGACACCCCAACTTCGGCACAGATTACTCCGCTGACGGAAGAAATTTGACAGGGGAATAAAAACATGCACTCAAACTCGCATCTTGCCTCAGCCAATGCTCAAAAATCAGTGGCTAAATTACCCTGAATGAAATTATCTTTACTGGATGCAATTATCAGTCGACAATTTACTTGTAAAATATAATAATATTACAGGCTATCCTCAACCTGATCCACAACTCCCTAATATTACTAACCTAACCAGCCACTGTACACACACAAGAGCTAACTTCTCGATATTACTTTACTCTCGGCCATCCTCAGAAACCTGCCTGACAAAGCCAAAACCATGCATTCTAATGAGGATGGCGACTACAAGAACCAAAGGTGCTCACAGGCACATAACACAGATTAAACAAAGAGGGGGAATGCTGGTTCATTCAACATGCACACACACTTTGTTACTAAACGCGCGAGCCACGACACAAGATAACACACATTTTATGAATTGAACTACCTGGTCACCAACAACAAAATGGGATAAATAATTTACTGATTTAAATTTACAGTTACCAGGTGTCAAACCAATTACGCCTACTCCCTCAGTATAGAGCTGAGTATTTAGCTAAATCCCCTACATGGCGGCCTTTGGTCCACAATTTGACTTACCCCATCATTGGCTCTAGCCAATCACCCATTGTCGTATTCATTTTAAATGCACTCAACATAAGTTTCAAAATGGCGACAAGTGACAAATCAACCAAGTGTGGTCAGTGTGAAAAATGTGTAACTGATAACGAAGACTACATAATTTGTGATGGGGAATGTGGTAAATCATACCACAGAACCTGTGTAAACATCAAAAAGAAAGTTTTTAACCGGCTTCTGTCCGACAAAGCCAAGCAATGGTATTGTGTCGAGTGCAGTGCAGTGGGCTAAGTAGGTCAATTACGGAAAAGGTTTCGCCAGACGAGAATGTAAGTAAACCTGATTTAGAAGGTCTTGTTTGTGAAATCAACCTCCGAATGATAAAACCCGAAAACATTGAAAAGACTCGGAATGACATGCTCAAGTCCGTGACATACTTTTCTGATTGTTTCGATAGTATGAAAAGTGACATTTCAACTGCCACACAAACTCTGAAGCAAGCCTTGTCAGAAATTACAAAGCTTTCCCAAAGAGTTTGTGAGTTAGAGAAGGATAAGGATATCGCTTGCAGTGAGGTTAAAATGCTCAAGCAAGAGAATCTCGAGCTTCAACAGTTCGTTCGGCGAAACAATCTTGAGCTTCATGGCGTGCCGCACACTTCAAACGAAAACACCGTTCAGATTGTCCAGACTATCGCTGACCAATTGGATGTCACAGTTGTTGAGTCCGATATTGACGCCTGCCATCGGCTACCACAAAGCAGAGAAGGTCTTCTGCAGCCGGCTAAAAAAGAGGCAATTTTAAAAGGCAAAAGGTCCAAACCCAACCTGAACTCAAGTGATGCTGGAATAAATGGAAGGGCTAGGCCTATTTACATAAACGAGCATTTGACGCCAGCTAATAAAGTACTCCACAAACAGGCAAGAGACCTCCGTAAATTAGGTTTTAAATACGTCTGGACCCGGGACTGCAAGATATTCGTCTGTAAATCAGATAGTGACAAGGCTGTCAGGATCAGTTCAACGGAAGACATTGAAAGGCTAGTAAGAGACTCTTCCATCAACAAGGCTCAGCCATCCCATTCACAGAAATAATAATGCATCAAGACATGGACCCACTAGTTGATGTTGACTTACACACATCAATTGATGAGCGTAAATATGACTGTATCCACGACTACGTAGCTGACACTAAAAATGAGGTTAGCCAAATCAAGTGTATTTACCTAAATAGCAGAAGCATCAAAAATAAACTAGAAGATATCGAGATACTAATACATATTGTTGAAAATCTAAATGTCATAGTGGTAACCGAGACTTGGGTAAAAAGTAATGAAGCTAAATACTTCAACCTAAACAACTAATCTGCTGCTTTTGTACACAGAGACAATCAGGACGGCGGAGGCGTGGGAGTTTATGTCCACAAAAAATGGAATATAATTGTTCTTAACCTAGTTGAGAGTAACCATCGACATAATCCAGTTAGAGCTTATAAGAAGTGATACTGTTCGTTTCAATAACCTGCATACTAATAATATAATTGCAGTATATAATCCTAACATAGATAACGCAACAAATTTCATGCACTGTCTAGAGCACATTCTCTCGAAAAATAATGCCAATCATTGCTTATGCATTGGTGTTACAAATATTAACTTACTAAACAAAAATAATGTAACCAAATCATACCTCAATCTACTATCCAGCTATGGTTTCACACAAGGCAATACTCGGTATCCAACAAGAATATGTGAATCAACAAGTACACTCCTTGATCAGGTAGCCACTAATAACTGTAAATATACCTATAGGATAAGCAATATAAATAGTGATATTAGTGATCATAATATTCTTGTAACTGAGATTTTCTGGTCAAATTACTATCCAGGCAAAAGCCCAATCTCGAACATGACATGTAAATACCCCCACAACAAGCAAAGGTCTAGTTCAAAAAACGTAAATAAAAATTACCGGTACGTGAACAAAAACATATTCTCTAATGATCTCAATCAAATAGACTGTTTAGATGATGTAAATGAAACTTACATCGCCATGAAACACAAAATCTTGACACAGACACCCAACAAAGAAAACACTGACACACCTTTGAAGGAAATACACCAGAACCACAATAACCTATGGATAACAACAGAATTAATTCAGCTAATAAAACGAAGGGACCTACTACATGCTAAACTTAAAACTAACATTCACAGAGACAACAACCTCTTAAAGGAAGAGCACATAATATGTAGGAACAAAGTGACAGCTTTAAAACGGAAAATGAAATCCTCATACTATGAACATAAATTAACATTGAACGCCAATAGCATAAAAGATACTGGGAAAGTAATCAATGAAATGATCTACAACTGCACAACTGAAAACAAAGATGGTCCCAGTGAGATAATAATTGACGGTAAATCTTTCACAGGAAAAGAAAATATATGCAATGCTCTAAACACTCACTTTATAAACATAGCACACAAGTTAGTCAAAAACATCCTCCCAGGCAAGAAAGTTAATAAAATTTATGTCAATACAGATTCCATATTTATGACCACGACTAATGAGATGGAAATTCGCAATATTATATTAAGCCTTAAAATGAAAAGTAGCCAAGACAAAGATGGTATGTCAGTAAAATTGTTAAAAAACTCCATTGACATGCTAAGTAGCCCACTAACTACTTTAATTAATTTATCGTTAGAGACTGGTCTGGTACCTGATGATCTAAAAATAGCACGAGTCATACCAGTCTATAAAGGAGGTGACAAAAGCAATCCAGACAATTACAGACCCATTTCCATCCTCCCACCCATATCCAAGGTACTCGAAACAGTAGTAAAAACAGAATTGTTAATTTTTTAAATAAAAATGATTACTTCTACAAAGCGCAGTATGGATTCCGAGAAAACTCAAGCACAGAAATAGCCACAATTGATTTAATCTCTAACTTGCAGGTTGTCATAGACAAAAAGATGACAGCGATTGGCCTTTTCTTAGACCTGAGAAAGGCGTTTGATACTGCTGACCATGAAATTCTTTTAGGGAAACTTGATAAAGCAGGTATCCGAGGAGTAGCTTGGACATGGTTTAAAAATTATCTGTCTAATCGTAAGCAGTATGTTGAAATAAATGGCTACAGAAGTGAGGAAGTAAATATTACCCATGGTGTGCCCCAAGGATCAATACTGGGTCCTTCCTTCTTCTTAGTATATATTAATGACATAGCAACACTCAGTTTTCATGGTAATATAACGTTGTTTGCAGATGACTTAAGCATATTTTACAATGCGTAAACCACCAACACGCTGAATTCACACATGCAGGAGGACATGAATACAATACTTGGCTGGACCCAGTCAATTAAATTAACAATAAATGAAGATAAAACAAATTATTTAATACTATCTAAGCGTAGAACAAAGTTAGACATCACTCAGAATATAATGCTGAATGGAAAGGCAGTTAAAAGGGTCCCATCTGTCAAATACCTAGGCCTGATAATAGATGAAAATCTCTCCTGGCAAAAGCACATTGATGCATTAGTTTAAAAAATATCAACTGCTGCTGGGATGATCAAAATATTGAGCTACTATATCCCAAAATATCTACTCAGGAAAGTGTATTTTTCCTTAATCCATAGCCACTTACAATATTTGAATACAATTTGGATAAAATGCTCAAAGTACCTAAAAATGGAAATTGAGGTAATTCAGAATAGAGCCATAAGAAATATGTTTAACTCTCCTATTTTAACACCAACCAAACACCTTTATATTACGAGTAATATTCAACAAGTAGCCCTGAATGCAGAAATCAAATCAAATGTCCTGATGTACCAAATCCTACACAAAGATATCCATACAAATTTAAACTTCACTAAACAATCTGGTTTACACGCTTACAAAACTAGACATGCAGATGACATATCACTTTTCCATATCAATTCCAAACAATATGGCAGTATTAGCATTAAGTATAGTGCCTTTGTAAAGTTCAATAGACTACCAGAAAATATAAAAATTGCACCTAGCCTACCAATCTTTAAAAGGAGGCTAAAACAGTTTATGTGGAATGATTATAAAATGTCAGTTTGAAGAAATTCCAAAATATGAGAAGACAAAAGAAGACTTCATTGTTTACAAAAACTTATGAAACCTACAAAATGTTGTATATATTTTCATACTGAAAACTTTGTAAACTAAACATTGAATTGTAATTTGTCGACAATAAAACTGTACAATTCCTTTGTATGTGAGTCCTTGACTCGTTAAGGGATTAATAAAATGAATTAATAAATATGATAAGACAAGTAGTTCCGTGAATATCTACTCAGCCTATTTTCATATATCCCACTTATTTATGTATTTATTGCAGCGCCCCGATTACAGTAGCAAACAATTGTTTACACCCAGATAATAAATGGAAATACATTAAGATACAATATAAAAATACATTAGAATACAATATAAAAATTGAAAATTAAAAATTGAAAATAAAATTTTAAAAAAAGATTGTTAACAAGAAATATACAGAGGTTCTAGTCGCAATAACAGTAAATGAAGCATGATTTTTAACATTTGGTCACACAATGTAAAACTAGATTCATATTTTAGGTACTAATACAATGCTGTGAGGCTGGCATTATTGGTGATTGGTAAGAAAGTGAAATCTAAAACTGATAGCAGCCAAATTTAATATCTTTGTAATAGTGAATCATTTGACAACTAAAACTAAGTGCAATTTTCTTCCATAATTTAGCAAGGACATTCCGAAATCCAAATTGTTTTCAGTATATCACATATTCAATATAGGTGAATTTTTAAGGAAATTTGTATTAAGTTTTTTAACTATTAGGCATTCTCGTTTTCTGAGACATTTCTTTCTTACGTTGAAATTTATTTTCCCTGAAGTTTCACTTGTGTCTGAGATACCATTGATAATTAATACAAATATATCTGCTGAGGAAGCCTCCGTGGCTTAGGCGGCAGCACGCCGGCCTCTCACCGCTGAGTCCGTGTTTCAAATCCCGGTCACTCCATGTGAGATCTGTGCTGGACAAAACGGAGGCAGACAGGTTTTTCTCCGGGTACTCCGGTTTTCCCTGTCAAAATTTCATTCCAGCAACACTCTCCACTATCATTTCATTTCATCTGTCATTCATTTAATCATTGCCCCAGAGGAGTGCGTCAGTCCTCGGCAGCCGGCACAGTTCATATCCTCGCCGCTAGATGGGGGCTTCATTCATTCCATTCCTGACCCGGTCGGAGACTGGAAGCAGGCTGTGGATTTTCATTTTTATATCTGCTGAGCAATAATCCTGCGTGTTGAATGTTTAGTCATTTGGAATCCTGAAAACAATTTAGAGTACGGAATTCTACATCGGAAGGCTGATACTGTGTACCTTTTGTAATATACTCATATTACTTCAGCACAAACAGCCCCCTCCAAATTCTTTTAATTTAGCATGCAACGCCACCGTGGTAACGGGACTTCATTATTTACATGCTTTCTATAAGAGGTTTCTAGTTTCTAGTATCCAGGCAACATTCTATTCATATCTGTCCATATCATCATTTCCATCTAGGCAATCCATTTCGATCACGTTACTTAGTTTCTTGGCAACTATAAGGTGCGTTCAAAAAGTAACGAGCCGGAGGATGTAATGCGCAAACCGGTGACGACATCGGCTAATCGTGGCGTGTGTAAGGAGGTGTGGTTCCAACCAGAGCGTGGAAGGTCACAGCCCGACGCTAGAGGGGACGCGTGCACGTCACCTGACGATACTTAAGTAACAGGCTGATCCTGGAAGGCAGAATACGGGAAAATAAAAGAACGCTCGTAGTCTTTGTAAACTTCGAATAAGCTTTTCATAACGTTGATTAGAGTAAGTTGTTTGACATATTGAAACAGATTGGAATCAAGTGCGGGGTTAGGAGGCTGATCAGCAATCTCTCTATATATAAAACTCAATGTTGGTTTGTTTGTGAGTTATTTATACAAATCTACACGGTTTCACCGATCTGATCCAAACTTTGTATACTTATCCATTGGAACCCAGCGGGTTACACTGTCTACTTTAAATTTCGGACAGACCACTCCATTCCCTGCATTTAGGCCCTTTTACACAAATCTACACCGTTTCACCGATCTAATAACTTGACGGACTTTGTCGCTAGGCGACAACGACTAGCACTATATCATGATAGTCAATGTCACACCATTGATGGACAGGTTGTCACTAGGCAACAACTATTTACTCTGTATCATGATAGTCCGGTAAAATTTGCTAAACGACACATGGGAAAACTGACCGATAAACAATCAAGGATTGTATTGGACTGTAGCATTCTCAGTTAATAAGCAGCAAAATATAATGCTGAACCTCCGAGGCTTAGGCGGCAGCACGCCAGCCTCTCACCGCTGGGTCCGTGGTTCGAATCCCGGTCAGCCCATGTGAGATCTGTGCTGGACAAAACGGAGGCAGACAGGTTTTTATCCGGGTACTCCGGTTTTCCCTGTCAAAATTTCATTCCAGGAACACTCTCCACCATCATTTCATTTCATCTGTCATTCATTTAATCATTGCCTCAGAGGAGTGCGACAGGCCTCGGCAGCCGGCACAGTTCATATCCTCGCCGCTAGATGGGGGCCTCATTCATTCCATCCCTGACCCGGTCGGAGGCTGGAAGCAGGCTGTGGATTTTCGTTTTTCAATGTAATGCTATCCTGTCAGAGAATCGTAGTGGCAACATTCCTCCATTCTCCTATCACCATTTTGCAGTTTTCTTGTGTATACAGTTGATATTTCATTTTCGGGGCTTGGACATCGTGGTCATGTTGCCCCGTGTACATCGGTGTGTGTACAGAATGTTTGTGATAACCTGCGTTATTTGATTGTTGTACTAGCATGTGTAAATTGGAGATAGGATATGGTATTTGAAGCCATTTTTCTGTGATGCTCAAGGATTTATTGGACTGTAATATTCTCTATGCTATCGTATCCACAGTTAATATTTCATTTGCGGGGCTTAGACCTCGTGGTCATGTTGCCCCGTGTACATGGGTGTGTGTGTAGACTTTTTGTGATAATCTGCGTTATTGTAATTGTTGCACTAGCATGTGTAAATCTATATATATATAACTCAATGGAGGTTTGTCTGTCTGTTATTTATATAAATCTACACCGTTTCACCGATCTGAACCAAAATTTGTATACTTACTCTTTGGAACCCTGCGAGTAACACTGTCTACTTTAAATTTCGGACAGACCACTCCATTCCCTGCATTTAGGCCCTTTTGTACAAATCTACACCGTTTCACCGATCTGAACCAAAGTTTGTTTACTTACGCTTTGGAACTCAGCGAATAACACTGTCTACATGAAATTTCCGACACACCACTCCATTCCCTGCATTTAGGCCCCTTGGCACAAATCTACATCGTTTCACCGATCTTAACCAAAATGTGTACACTTCCCCTTTGGGATCCTGCGAGTAACACTGTCTGCATGAAATTTCCGACACACCACTCCATTCCTCGCATTTGGGCCCAAGGGCACAAATTTACACCGTTTCACCAATCAGAAACAAAATTTGTACACTTACCCTTTGGAACCCTGCGAATAACACTGTCTACTTGAAATTTCGGACAGACAACTCCAAACCCTGCATTGAGGCAAATCTACACCGTTTCACCGATATGAACCAAAATTTGTATACTTGCCCTTGGGAACTCTGCGAGTAACACTGTCTACATGAAATTTCAGACAGGCCATTGTATTTCCTGCATTTCGGCCTTTAGGCACAAACCTTAACCGTTTCAACTAATTAGCACGAATTTTACATATCGATTGAAACCCTGCTGGTAACAATGTCCATTTGATATATTGGACAACCCTCTCCATTCTCTATATTTAGAATAACATACAAAAGGAACTTGAGAAACACGTTTTAAGGCCCGAGAACCATTCATGTACGTAGTAGTGTAACTGTAAGAATATCTTAATAAGTCTATTGTTGACTGACAAAGCGGACTGCTTCATGCCGCCCCAACATGTGTTCTGGAGCAGAATTGCGAAAATAGTTGCATCTTGCGCTGCTTATAAATTGCAGTCTTGGGGAGGAATTAGTACAAAAAGATTTCTTAGGCCCCTGAAAGCAGTTATCATCATGAATATATTATACCTCTTTATAAGTGCGATGGTGTTGTTGCCTGACATTGAGGTGTAGATCAGCTGCAATAAGCGTTGGTGCCTTCAAATTTACTTTCATTTATTATGATCCTTATCCACTGTTGTTTCCTCAGGACTTTGGGACAGGTAAAGTTTTCCAAAGTGCTCTGATTATTTTCCTACAACGCTATGCGACAACAGACGACACTATTGGTCACTACTTTTCTAACAGTCAATGAGATATAGTCCCTAGCCAGTGTCTTTTAATTCACTTACTCCTCTTTCCAATCATATTTTTCTATTCGTTTGTAAATTACACATATTGTGTCAGTACTGTAGTTAGTAAATATCCGTTTCCCTATTCATTATTATCATTATCATTACGGTAATATGACGTGAATGTTACGTCCATTATACCGTACTACGTGTCACTCCCACTTCCGCCACAAAAAGTTATATTTTTACATGTGATTTTTTCTGTTTATGGATAATGTGCCAGTTCTGTAGTAGTATACATTATCATCCATAAAACATATAAATCCACCGGGCGGAACCAAGCACTACTGCTAGTATATACTAAAGCAAGGCTACAACTAATAATCCTTGGTTTCTAATCTATTTTTTGAACAAGCAATGAAGATAATTAGAGTAGGCATATATATTCAAGGAAAAATAATCTCAACTATGAGATTTGCTACCAATGTTGTCATCAAAGCCGATTCACCCGAGGTTTGGAATAAAATTTCAAACGGAAGGGATTTCGTATTAAGAAGATAATTCATGATTAAAATCAATAAATGTAACCAAAATCATGGAATGCAGCCGAACGAAATCAGAAACTCATATTGACGTCAAAATGCCAAGTGAAAAGCTAAATTAAGTAGGAGGCTTTTCTTTACTTAGGAAGCAAAAATAGGCAAGTTATTTATTGTTAATGGAAGGAGCTATGGAACTACGGACATGGGGAACATAATTGCCACAGGCACGAAAGGTCATAGCCCCGAAGGTGCCAGCTAGCATGCTAAGGACGACATAGCGGGCATTACACCATGAATTCCGCTGACTGGGAATGACGCAACATAATTAGCTTATAAATACGAGGTACAGCCACGCGCCCGCCCTCTCTTGTTGGTCACCTCTCTCTTTGGTCATCGCTCTTTTTGTCAGTGCTTCGAAAGGATCGGTAAGGGCGCTTCCCTTAACCAGATCCCGAAGCCTTCACCACCATGGACATCCGTCATTGGTAGGGTGAGTAAGTGTGTCTGTTAGAGTCATTTTTCCACTATTAATCACCCCCCCCCCTTTAATCTAAACCTAATCGCCACCCCCATTAGTAATAATAAACCCCTTTTTTACAGTCAAATGCTTTATCCTTTTATTTCACGTAGTTATAAAAGCCTGCCCCCTTAGGTTATAACTTAGATTAAGATCTGCACTGCACGCTGTTGAACAGTAGTCGCTGTACTAGCAAGCGCTTGGCTTACTAAGGCTCCCCAGGTAAGCATTGTGAGTATGTCTCCCCCAACACTTCTTAAAGCCCCCCTTTTACATTATTTGCTCCCTAGACGTCTCCGCAGCTCTTCTCAAAACACCATGATTATACATCCTAGTAAATCCCCGAAAATGCTAAGGATGCCGTCTAAACAACACCCCCTCACAACTGGTGGTTGGGCACCATCAATGGTTGGAGACACCGGGTACACAACCATCAGTTCCCCAACAAAATGGTAGAAGCGCAGGGTAGTTGCCTACAGAAGATTCAAACAACGAATCTGGCATCTGACGATACCGTGTGCTAATTCAAGCTAGCCTAGCGAGTAGCAAAACGAGAGAAACCTCTTGCTGCCAAGCATTTTAATTATTACCAACCCCAATTAAATAAGTAAGTAGCAATATCAAAGAACCCCATGGAAAAGAAGTATACATAACCACCCTACCCTATTAAGAAGATCGCTCAATATTGAAGATTAACACCCCCAAATAAAACTCTAATAATATACCTATGATAAGACTGTGATATCCCAACTAACCATGTATTTTATTGCAGCAGTGCAATTATATCTTATATATTGTTGTAGGCCATACAATATTCTTTGTGAGTAAATATTTGTATGACCAAGTGAAAGGTAGTATTGACACAGTGCTTACATAGAATGAATAGGAGACCTTGCAATTACACATTTCTACATTTACACGTACACTTCGGCAAGGTGCCACAGCGATTATTTTGTACACACACAAAGTCATGACACACTGCAGTTTCTTTGGTTACGCAATTAGACCTCAGGAGAAATGCTTATATATATATAACTTCAAACACAATCAGCTGAGACACATGGCAAACACGAACTGGGCGCACCGGCCGCCTAGCGAGGATGTTAAACCCGACACCGTGTTGCTAGCTCAGCGCGAACACGCACACGAGCGGAAGCGAGATATCGTAGGTTCAACTCCTGGCGGTAATAGCTTACACGCTAGACTAAGTTCATACAGCCTTGCCATTTTTTTGTTATACTGTATATACATCCCTTAACGGATATCGAAGCGTGCAATAGCAAGAAACGCACTAGCAATTTAAAAGATGTGACCATATCGTGCACACATAGCATAGAGTTGTTTTTCTAACAGTGCATTTAAAGTAGGAGATTCAGTTGGCAGAAAGGATAGGGAAGTAAACAAGTAGGAATTCACGAAGCTGCCGAGATATGAACGGCAAAATAATATAGCATATAAGCGTAATGACGGCACTAGGCACAGCACGGCAATATTGCAATATGTAAGAGTTGTTATGAAGAGTATCATCGTTATTGTGGAATACACGAAGAAAGAGGACACAGGGAGAAATATATTACGAGGAATAAGAATATTATGAGGAATATATATATTACAAGGAAATGAAGAGAATACAAGGAATAATGAGAGTATTTTTAAGAAAGTTGAAGAAGCATATTATTGATAAGTATCAAGTGACTTAGGGCAGGGACAAGGGTTCACCTAGCCTTAAGATAAGAAGAAAAGAAAGCGATATATGAAGTATTTTTAGCCTACTTTTCACATTTTGCAAAAATGAGGAAAAAGTGGACTTATAAGATCGGGCAAATGTGTGTCTGTCTGTCCTTCTGTCTGTCTGTCTGGCTGTGTGTGTGCCCCCCCCCCCTATCATCTCCTAAACGGCTGCAGAAATCGAAACAAAATTTGGTAGGAGTAAAGATCTATACCTGAATATCTCACGGCCATATTTGAAAATGATGTCAGTGCTACCAACTGCTGAAAAATCGCAATTGAAATTTGAGCTCCATGTAGGATATCTTGGAAGGCATGAATGGGAGCTATTTCAAAATTGGCACACGTATAGATAATAATATTGCAGTATAATTTCCAGGAGGCCATACATGGCAGTGTTGCCAAAATGATTATAAGCCTGCTGATAGGTCCAAATTTTAAATGCATAAACTTCTACACTATCAATTGGATTTCAACCAAATTTCGTATGTGCTATGTGTACATAAACAGATATGACTGAGCGTATTCTTAAGAGCCACCAGGGCTGCCAACTGTTAATAAATGCTCTCAATATTTTATCCAAATACCCATATATCAGAAAGTATGCAAGCCGACAGCTTTTAACTATGCACACGTATAGTACTTGACATTCTATATTAATTTGTAGTAAATTATCTACCTCAGTGCTACCAACATGATTCTAAGCCTGCTGAGAGGTCCAACTTTAAATACATGTAACTTCTATACTATCATTTGAATGTCAACCAAATTTCGTGTGTGCTATGTGTACGATAACAGATATGACTATGCATCTTCTTAAGAGCAACCAGGGCTGCCAACTGATAATACATACTGTCTCTATTTTTGTTACCCTAATATCAATATATCAGAAAGTATGCAAGCCAATAGCTCTAAACTTTGCACACGTATAGTACCTTGCATTCGAGATTAATTTGGAGTCACTAATATACGTCAGTGCTGCCAACTTGATTCTAAGCCTGCTAATAGGTCCAATTTTAAAATGCGTGTAACTTCTATACTTACTAATGGGATTCATTCAAAATTGGCACAACAATAGATCATATTATTTCAGATTATTTCTGACCAATACATGCATGTCATTGTTGCCAACATGATTTTACGCGCGCTGTTAGATCCAATGTTTAACTGCATGTAACGTCCATGCTATCCATTGGACTTCTACCAAATTTTGAATTCTGTACCTTAATAGATGGAAGAATATATTCAGTCACCAAGGCTGCCAACTGCAGTGCTCTATTAGGCTATATTATGCCAGGTATACCGTATTTCGAACTAATTAGAAATTTCGGTATTACCAACTTCATTTCGTCATTATTCTAGATAGGTCCGTATATATTAAGCATTGGCATGAATCTTAAATTTTTAGAAAAGTAGGCTCTTTAGTTCGTCACGGAACTTCTTGTTAGTGTTATGACGTTGATAACAATTGTCATTTATAATTAAGATTATTGTCACCACCGTGGCAGAAGCCTACGTACTACGCAATCCAGATATAGCCACCCCAGGAACACGTAAAAAATAGTTCAGATATTAGGGCGAAGTCGACACATGCTAGGACATATCCAACCCTTTCACGTAGAGACGTTAGCTATAATACTTTCGTGGAATTAATCCCACCGCGTTCAAAAGCTAGCGGTGGTCAACTCAACCTAATACATAGTGAATCTAAGGTCCGTTGGGATGCATCTGTATCGAAGTACAATCAGTCTGCCAACAGGCGATATTTCCACAGTATTCTGATCAAATGTTAGGAGATATTTTTACGGTATTCTGATAAAATGATAGAAAGATGAAGTGTTAGTAGATATTTTACGGTATTCTGATCAAATGACAGGAGGATAGACTGACAGGCGATAATAATACACATTTAGATCGAGCATTAGTTAGGCTAACGATAGGCGATAGTAATACATGTTTAGATCGAGCATTAGTTAGGCTAACTGTAGGCGATAGTAATACATATTTAGATCGAGCATCAGTCAGTCTAACAATAGGCGATAGTAATACATGTTTATATCGAGCAACAATCAGTCTATTGACAGACGATACGTTTTACGGTATTATATATGAAGAGATATAAATGTTAAGAGAGAAAGTGCACATACGCTAGGATTACCAACCGAATTTGTCAATTAATAATTTTTCAAGGGATTAACCAAGGCAAGAGAACACATTAAATAAAGAATACTATGCAAATATATTATGAGCGATTCAACACAGAGAAACCAAGTAATTATATTACAGAGTAAGGGTAATAATTTCATTAGAGGCACCTATAGGAAATACCATTATCGCGGATACACGCTAGGGAGAGCTTAAGCATTTAGGAATTAACTTTAATGTAATTACACCCCCTCCCCCGAATCACCCCCCCCCCCCCCCTTTATATAATATACCTAATAAGGGAAAGGCATTAATACTAGATTTAGCAATAAGGACTTGATTAGGTATTAAGAAAACCCCATTTCCCCCCCCCCTCCCCCTACCTAACGCGGCAAGGTTAAGAAGGGTATTTAATAACTTGTCATTAATAAATGTTATTTGTGTACAGGAAATATTAACATGTCATTAACAAATGATATTTATTTCAGGAAGTATTAACATGTTAATCAATATTCCATGAAGGTCTATACAGCTCGTAAAAGAAAGATAGGAATCACGGCTAAGAAAACCATCTCAGCTACGTAAGAATTATCAAATTACCCCGTAGAGGCAACAAATAATATAACATTTTCATTACTTCACGACGACACAGTCACCAATTTAACAAAAAGCAAATTAATCTTAACAATCAAGCATAACACCTAGTCCGAGTTTCATTTACATAATGTCTGCATTTAAATAGATTAAGAAGCAAATACGTCGCTTAGATGAAACTGAGGAAGAATAATAGTAGTGATTAAGGAATAATGAATCAATTTTAAAGTATAGTTAAGTTCTACAAAGAGGTGAGAAAGTTTATTAAAGATTCTACGAATATAATTGTATGAGAAAGTATATTAAAGGTCTACGAAGATAAAGGTAACAGACAGTATATTGAGGTTCTACGAATATAGATGTATGAGAAAGTATATAAAAGGTCTACGAATATAAAGGTAACAGACAGTATATTGAAGTTTTACGACGAAGGATGTAGGAGACCATATAGTGAAATACGACGATAGTGGATATGTCAAGGAGCACTTGTCAAACGTTACTTTATAAGAATATTCGTACATAAATCAAAATGCAGACATTCAGTAAAAAGGACTCCCTCGCAACACGTAAAAGACTTCAGACAAAGATAAATATTTACAAGGGTAAGAATGGTCCTGATATGAACGGAAGTTAAGAGTTATTTCTGATTTCAGACTAATAATAAGCAGACCATTCCTGTAATCCCCACATTAGGACATAACGGCAGGACGTAAGCAAGGAGAACGTGAAACTAGAGCGAAGACCCAACCCTCTTGGAAACAGCAATTTAAAGGAAAAACATAGTAGCTTGTAAGCCGTATTTAGGCAGGAGCCTTAAGCTATCTATTCCAAACACTTGAATGTCAATTTTCTTATATATAATTAAGCATAACAGCATTTCTTTGTCAAGCAAATGCTAAATAACTTTTTAAAGAAATTTCAAACTTTATAGGATACTTAACACGGTAAGGCTCCCCCACGGCCAAGCACGAAATGCTGGTTCCTCAAACAATTTGTAGACGTGTCCCACAGGGGTAGCACGCAATAGAGTCGCTATATTTTCATTTTCTTTTCTCATCCCCTCGTGGTACGGTAATTTATGCTATCAGCGAACCCTGGTGGCTATACTTGACCTAGTGTAGCAACACAATACACTATTTTCCCCTTTCTTTACACACACTACGCAGGTCACAGGCTAGTCCGAGAGGGCTAGCTATAACTTAAACTCCCTACAGCATCACCCATACATCATAGGAAAATTACAGATGTAGATGCACCCTAAAGGCAGTACATGGCCTGACAAAGTTCTACGCAGGTCACGAACTAGACCAAAAGGGTGATCACACCTTCAATTTCCTATGCGCTCTCCTTCACACTATATATTTTAATTTAATCTATACCTAACTTAAAATGTACAATGTAATTTCATTTTCAATTTCAAATGATGTCAATATTTCAAAGAGACATTCAGATATGCAACAAAAATGTATGTGAAAAATGCAACAAGGAAAGAAGCAAGATACAGAGAAATATCTGCTATGGAGAGACTGTATAACATAACACCCACCCCTTGCCACACCAACCAACCCCAAGCACGGCACACTTACACTCACCACCCCCATCTACGAAGAAGAACAGAAGAATAATAAGAATAAAAATCAAATTACAGCTAAAAAAAGAAGAAAAGTCTAAATTTACACCCCCACGTCCAAGACAATAATCGGGGACGATTATTAAAACAGGAAGAAGGCTTGTTGGGGCCCCAATCCTCATACAAGGGTTGTGCCTACACCTATACCTAAGTTATTAAAAGTTAATGGAAGGAGCTACGGAACTATGTACACGGGGAACATAATTGCCACGGGCACGAAAGGTCATAGCCCCGAAGGTGCCGGCTAGCATGCTAAGGAGGACATAGCGGGCATTACACCATGAATTCCGCTGACTGGGAATGACGCAACATAATTAGCTTATAAATACGAGGTGCAGCCACGCGCCCGCCCTCTCTTGATGGTCACTTCTCTCATTGGTCATCGCCCTTTTTGTCAGTGCTTCGAAAGGATCGGTAAGGACGCTGCCCTTAACCGGATCCCGACGCCATCACCACCATGGACATCCGTCATTGGTAGGGTGAGTAAGTGTGTCTGTTAGATTCCTTTTTACACTATTAATCACCCCCCTTTAATCTAAACCTAATTGCCAACCCCATTAGTAATAATAAACCCCTTTCTTTGCAGTCAAATGCTTTATCTTTTTATTTCACGTAGTTATAAAAGCCTGCCCCCTTAGGTTATAACTTAGATTAAGATCTGCACTGCACGCTGTTGAGCAGTAGTCGCTGTACTAGCAAGCGCTTCGCTTACTAAGGCTCCCCAGGTAAGCATTGTGAGTATGTCTCCCCCAACCCTTCTCGAAGCCCCCCTTTTATCTTAATTGCTCCCTAGACATCTCCGCAACTCTTCTCAAAACACCATGATTATACATCTTAGTAAATCCCCGAAAATGCTAAGGATGCCGTCTAATCAACACCCCTCACAACTGGTGGTAGGGCACCATCAATGGTTGGAGACACCGGGTACACAACCATCAATTCCCCAACAGAGGATATACAAATTAGGGTGGCTGAGGCGAGGACGGCATTTCTGCAGTATATGATTGTGTTGACACCAAATATAGATTTAAGTATAAGAAAGTCACTTTTAATTTTTTTCCTGGGGCGCAGCACGCCAAGGAAGTAAACCTTGGACCCTTGAAGAAGGATAAAAACGGAGAAGATAAGATCCTTAAATGTGCTGTAACAGGGGAATATTGAAGATGAAATGGGTAGTGGGACAACACATTGAAAGGTATTCAAATGTGTAGGCGAGAGGAGATATTTCTGGTAACTACCAATGAAGAAATGAGGTAAGTTGGAAGGGCACATTCCAAGATACCCAGGAATAGCTAATTTAGTTTAGGAAGGAACTGTTGAGACTAAAAACTATAGGGATAGACGAAGGTTAGAATATGTTTAAAAGATTGCCACGGTTGTAGGATTTAGAAATAAATTGATTGACGAAGGACATACAGGAACAGAGGGCTGCATCAAATCAGTAAATAAACTGAAGACTCCAACATCAATAACAAGAACAACTTCAATATGAACTTGCCACAATGAATTAGAATGTGATTGTACAAATGTCCTTCACAAAGCTTCACAATTGCTACAGAAACATGGTTTCTAGACTCTATACATTTGATCGTATGTCCTCAAATTTCTCCTTAGAGCTCAGCTGTTGTCGCATATACAGTGAGATTATTTGAATGAAGCGAGGCTAGCGGCCAGCTACCAGACGCACGAAAGCCTTTCGTCAGCCAACTGAACTCGGGCCGCAGATTTCAGGCAGATAAAACCCGTGATATGGTACATTAATAAATGGTAAATTTACCAGCAATTGATGATTAAAGAACTTACCCTTTCACATAAGATGTTGAAAATGTTATCCTTCAGCTGACAGACAGTCGTTGTATTGTGTAAATAAATTAGCGTTTACACGTTATAATTCTCCTTTCGTAATGAGGGATATCTGCTGTCGTATATTGTTCTCCAGCTCCTCTAGGGTACGAGGATAAGGCCGATACACAGTGTTCAATCCCGGCTTCGAGGCGGCCACAACCCAGCACTAATCTCCCTGTCACCAAACACAGCACTTATTGCGTCCAATGAACTATGCGCAGTATGCGGTATGCTGAAAAAAAAAACGTAAAATCTTTCCCTGTTTGTTAACCGGACAAGGATATTATTCAAAATAACCTGAACGTATCGAGCAGAATTAATAGTTTCACGGAAAAGAATGGGCTTGTAATTCGTTTAGTGGTTACTGCGCACCACACATGCGGGGGGATTTGGGCTCGCATGTGACCGGTATCGATTGTTTTCTGAGTTCACACGACCATATAAATAAAATCACGCCTCGTCACTGAAAAGCACTAACTGTTGATCAAAAATTCCTTCGTGCACGGAATGGAAGAAACAATTACAGTAGTTGGCTCTTGCCACTGGGTCTCTTGGACATAAGGTTTGAACCTGGGTAATTTTGTGCGATCGATAATTATTTTTTCAGCCCTCTGAGCCGTTGAATATGACACGTTGGCTTATTTTCGCTAAGATATTCTCGCTGACCATAATAAGCGAGCAATAATGTTCTCTAATTTCCCTTCTGTCCAAGCGTGACGTCTCCGTTTAATTATTTAAATTTAAACTGACGCCGCAAACTTGAACTTCGTCACAACCTTCGGAACTGCAGTCTTTGAAGGCACCTTACCACCAGAAATTCCGGTTGAAATGCTCTGCGAGTAACACTAGCAGACTCGTTCTTAATAAAAGTACTACAAACGAACATTCTTTTTGGGTGGTGAACCTTGCAGCCATACTTGTGTGCGGCTAGATAAAAACTAACCATTCCTAAATGTTCGTAGCTGTTGCAGCAAGCACACCTACTGGTCTGTGTCTGTCGTCGCCTGTACATAAAAGATTGGCTTGCCACTCTAGGCAGCCAGAATAATTGGATGTGCTCAGACGAAATGCACAAAATATAGATAAGACCCAGATTCCCAGCCGACGAATGACAATAGCCAACATTTCTCAACACTTGAATTTAAAATCTTTTTAAAGTTACAGCGTTACATTATGTAGCTACTCCTGTACCACACAACGTGTTTACTGTAATTATTCAAAGCACTGACCTTAGGCTGTTTCATGCTTAATTGTGGGGTATTTTAAAATACAAAGTGAACAAATCAATTTCCCGTACTCTAGTGGAGCTCAAGATCAATACACGGCAGCAGATATCCCTCACATCAAAAGGGAATTACAAAGTGTAAACGCAAATTAAGACGATACAACCCCTGTCTGTCAGCTGAAGAAGAATATTCTCAGCATCTCCTGCGGAAAGGTAAGTTCTTTAACACTCCAGTTACGCCAGTGGTCACGCGGATCACTATTGTGATCCATACTTTCTTTGTGATTTGAGGCTATTCTATGTTATTTATTCGATGAATATGATTATGATCTCTCAAAAGAACTATATTTCTGTACAATATAATATAATATACATGCATTTATAAAAGAAATACCTGAAAAATTACAGGACAGTGTGATTTGTCTGATATTTGTCTAATGCAATCCCTCCATAATAATTTTGGAGGTACATTTTTTTTCGTCTATATTGATATACTAGCAGAAGTACCCGCTCTACGAACGGTCTTCGGTATTAATAACCAGACGTTATCAATTGAGCTTGTTATTCCTTCATACGTTTATCAGAGCGAAGTTAGTTTTCTGGAAATATTACAGACACTGTTAATTTAAGGGCCTTAAAATGAGGTTTACGGAGACTCTTTATATACTCCCGAATTTTGTGTCTCACATTGAGAAGCGCAACATAGGCTTTGGTCGTCCTTCTAGGATAATTTTAATATTTCGTCTATTTTAGCATGTATTTTGAAATGTTTTTTCTATACCAACCCTTCTATGAGAAGTACGGTGAAGAGTTTCATAAATGATTGGTGTACTAACTCTCATGGATACCTAATTTTACGACGTTCCAAACATTCGGACACGAGTTATAGGCGTACATAAAGATACACAGAAAGGCCGAATATCCCTAAGTATGCCTTACTTCGGAGGGGAAGTAAAGCTGGCGGTCCCATGTCATTGATTTATGGCATGTAAAAGAATCTTCCACTAACTCCAATTGTGTGAAGCTAAATATGTAGGTTAGATTTGATTATCAATCTATTAGTTCCAAAGTTTGCTCCAAGTGCCTGTTGCGGTGGCATCTAGTAGCCAAGTTACAGCTAGGTGTCGTTGACGGTAGCATTTGGTAGCAAAATTAGGAACTACTGGAAATTGATCGTTGCAGTCCTTACCTGAAATACAGATAACACACACTAATACAGCCATCACAATTAACACCGGTTATCAGACAAATTCTACACACACTAAAAGTACACGAGGTTACGTGAACGCGTTGTTGCAGCTTATAAACTGAGAAACCAACCAACCAAACAACCTACAACATATCACCCAGATGTCCGAATCAACCACACAGTATCAATCAAAATCATCCTTACGATGAACCCGTTTGTCGAAAAAAAATGAAGTTAGGATGTTCTCAATCTAAATTCACCTAACGTGTACTGTACTTCCTGACGTGCAAATAAAATTGAAAACCTCGTAGACGAAACGCAATACACCTCACATAAAGACTGGCCCTCACCGTTGGGTAAAGTCCCCATCCTCGGGATGACACCTTTAACAAATTATAAAGGCTTGTGGTGCATGAATATTCAGGTTTTTTAGCCTCCAATGCCCCAAATTCATAATAGCCGCAAAAAATACTATTTCAATTCAGGATTGTTTAGAAAATAATGTTGCCGTTTTGGAGATATAATTCTGTACGATATATCACAGTGTAAATCACGTGAAAACATTCTAATGTACCCCTTATCCCCCTTAAGCGCATTGATGTATTTTACAGTTTAAGTTGGTTCCGTGATAACCTCATAGCCATTTGCAAACGTTCACAGAAATTTAATAAGTGGAGTGGCATTGCTTTTTACAGAAATAGATGGAAAGTTGCATGTCTTCTCTTGAGAACCTTTTGTCATGGTTGCCGGCTTGCATTCCTTGATACGTTTATTAAATTTAATTAGTTTTCTGGGAATATATCAGAAACTTTTGGTTTTAGAGCCTTAAAATGTAGTTTTCAGGAACCCTCGAGTTTTGTTTCTTCCACCGAGGGGCTAAAAATGAGCTTTGTCTCGGCGTTGTATGCCATAATATAATACATAATGATAATATAATAAATACAATTCAGGGATAGGGATATAAAAGACCTCCCGTACGACACCCGCATGTGAAAATCGCGTCAAAAAAATCTAGAGTACCCCTTGACCCCCTTAAGCGCATTATACGTATTGATGAATTTTACAGCTTAAGTTGTTTCTGTGATAACCTCCGTTTAAAACTTCACAGTAATGTAATAAATGAAATTGCATTGCGTCTTGCAGAAATAGATGGTCCTCTGAGATTCCGTTGCCATGGTTACCGGCTAGCATTCTTTCATTAGATTATTAAATGAAATTAGTTTTCTGGGAATATTTCCAAAACTGTTGGTTTTTGGCCTTAAAATGTGATTTTCGGGGACCCTTTAGGGCCCCCGAATTTTGTTTCTCACATTGAGGGGATGAACATAAGCTCTGTCTCGTTCTTCTATGCCTATTTTAGCTTGTATTTTAAGGTGGTAGGCCCCCTTTTATGAGAAGTACGTAGAAGAGTTACATCAATGATTAGTGTGGTTTCTGGTGTATTCTTTGGAATACACGGTAAAAAGAGTTTGCCTTCGCTGCTCTTTGCTTAACTTATTTCTTCCGTTTTTTCACAAACACCAACAGTGATTTCTTACCTTTTCCTTTATCTGTGCACCTTGTTCACTCTGTTTAAACGTTTGTTGTAGATATATCTTCCATGATCAACCTAGCGGCATCTAGCAGCTAACTGCTGAAGTTCCTCAACATCTCTATGCTTAAGTGGACTTTCTTCCCAATCCAGCCACAAGATGTCGCCGCTATATTCAGCTAACATCTCCATGCTCAAGAGGACTTCTACAACTTTCCCTTCCACCAGGCTTCGCTATTGACGCCTACTATCAACTCCTTGAAGATTATTTTTAGTTTTATTTCTAAAGTTGGTATTTCATATGTACGTTCCTTTGTTTTTCCCCCACCCCCTTCCCTCCTTGGTACCTCTGTGTTTCGTTGTGCAGTCCCCACTTGTGCGTTAGTCTTCAAAGCTCACAGTTGGAGCCTTACTAAGGCTCGTCTCCTGTTCATGTGAGACATGTTTTAAATATCTACGCCATGATGTGGATTTAGGCTAACGGTCGGCTGGATCGCCTACTCTTCATAAATGAGCTAAGTACTAATCATTAAAGTTTTTACATGGTTTTAATGGTTTTTAAATAAGATTTTATAGACAGTGTGCGGTATTGCTACCAACAACATAATAACCGCCTTCGAGGAACTTTTCTAGTCATGCTCCATCCATCTAAGCTGACTTTCCATCTTGGAAAATTAGTGCTTCCTGCACAAATTAATTGGGAATGATTTCTCACACCGTAGGAGATTTATTAAACTTACTGTCAATAAAAACTTTGCTCTTTTCATCCGCGGGATGTTCTGCCCAATTCAACTGTTATTACAACTCTAGAACATTCTACATCAATTTATCTTTCTACATGTAAAACCGTCAAGTACTTTCCACCTAAATATGGGAATGCTTGTTCCTCACTGAGGAATTTATGTTAAAAATACCTATAATCAGCATATAATTTGTCTTCCTTCGTTGGAAATTATCCGCTGCATTCAACTACAATCTATAAACGTCAAAACGCAATAAACTTTCCCAATCTAAAATTCAACTAGTGATCTCCACAATTGCAATAACTTTTCGTCTCATAAACATTCCGTGTTGCAATAGTGAACTTTTCAACAGAATACAGTGCATAACGGTACCAGTTCAACCACCATTCGTGTCGCGTTCAAACGAAAGCAATAAATATGGCCAAGACTCTCTCCTAATCCTCCTATTTCCTCCTCTCAAACTCCTCACTAACATATTATAATAATTGTTAAATTTAGGTTCTTTCAATGAGGTGACACTCTATAGAAATGCCCTCCCATCTTGGTACTGTTTTCCATCATAATCTCTGTATAATCTGTGTCTTGTACACACCTTAAATCATATTGTTTTTCCTCTTTTATTAGGGAATTCAATTATTTCTACTCGCAAGTGAGTTTTCGAATTTTCCTTTGTCCAGGTTTCACGAAAGGGTAACTGGCCCCAGTTTTCTCGTGATCCCTGCTTCAATACAAGAAGTTATAGAAACTTCTTCTTAATTCTCTCCTTTCTTGTTATAATTTCAAATTTAATATTAGTTCATACTTTAAGATTTCCACATATGAATTCTCAAAGTGCATATACTGTACCTGAATCTCTGTCATAGCTTTAATTATTTATAATCCTCGTTATAAACTTAGGAGGTTTCTATTTTTAGCACAACTTTTAAAATCTTATTCAGATTTGTGCTCGAAGCAAGTTTTAAACTTGCATCCCCTTTAACATCGTTAAAAAATTTACAATTTGTTAGCATTAACTCTCAGACTTTTGTATGTTAATATTGTTCATTGTTATTAATTGGAATCTTAATCAGCTTTATATGGTTTGTTACGTCAACTCTAAGTATTGTTAAATAAATTAAATTCCATTTTTTCGTTCTATAAATTCCTAGAGAATAACGGTCAGGCGGGTCCTTGTCTTCCCTAACTCTTCCTTGGCTTATGCTCTCTTTAAGAATATTACTTAGAAAAAGTAATTAAAGTTTCTCTACTTGTAGCATTTAACTTGAAACTTCAAAAATCTTGTTTAAAGCTCTTTTTAGTTTTCATACCTAATTCTAATAAGCCATCGGGGCGAGCAAGCTTCCTGCTCGTCGAGATTTTCTCTAGCACTCCGCTGGTTACAAGCTCAACTTATCTTACGTGCAACAATTGGCATTCTTCCAACTCATCAAGAAGAAATAAAATCCTTACTAAAAGCATTCATATTGCTTCATCGCTTCCCTTTCTGGGAGTATTTGGTTGGCCTAACGGAGATCCAACAGCACCCAAAATTAAAGTTATCACGGCCAATTCAAATCATTTGCTCCTTTCAAAACCTTCGATTAAACCTGAGTCCTTTTTTTCTTTGTCTTGCCTGACTACCACCCTTCCCCATAGTAGTGAAATATAGGCTTGTAAGGGAAAGTACTATCGATGCTTGCTTGCAAATAGCCCAAGCTCCAGCCGAATCTCCCATTGGCTGCGTCCAGGTCCATACCCACTTTAGGTGCTTCACGGGCTTTGCGGTGACACTCGTCACTGAATACTTGCTCAAATTCATTTTGTTTGGTGTTGGACTCTCGTCCTATTTACCCACACTTGTTCTTCAGTCCAAAACCAACTTCCCTTTCCTTTTCTCTTCATCTTCCCTTGGGTGTACCGTTTTCCTGGCTAAAACCTACTTAAATTGTGGTGCCGAAACCCGGGAGAGTCCATTTGTCCATATGTTGCAAATTATTAATATCTACTTTGAATTTTTCAGCTATAACTTCACTGTGCAAAGCAGGTGAAGGTGATAGAGGTCATTCCCGTCTTCTTCAGTCTGTCTCACTTGCAACCTGTCTTCTGCTGCCAACCTGTTAGCATTTTCAAAATCTCTCCACAGTTTCGTAAGTTATACTTCAATTTACACATTTCATCATGTCAACTGAAAATAATTAAAATCTCATTGCTAGACGTTCTTCTTACAAAGGACAGCTCATCAGATTTAGAAATTTAATTAATAAATTAACTCCAGCCGATTGTGATTTAGACGTCTTGACTCAACGTTGAAAGTTTTACGAACGTTCTTACGACTACTATGATCAAATTAAAACCGACATTGAATCGGTTTGCCCCAAACATCAATCCGATCGCGATGAAGTCGAACCTTTGTATTTTGAAGGGATTGCAAAAGCCCACCAACTGATTCGCAGTATCTCAGAACCGGACACTAGGGTCATCAATCCGGCCCAGTTCGCACCCGCTTTAGTCCGTGGAGACACGCATCAACCAAAACCTTCGCTTCCGAAGATAAGCCTGCCCGTTTTTTTCAGGTCAGGAAAGTGAATGGAATTCTTTTTACGAGTTATTCAGCTCTCTCATACATAATAACAATGTTATTCCCGCTATCCACAAGTTGTATTACTTGAGATCTTGTCTTATAGAACAAGCTCTTACGCTCGTGGAAACACTTCCTTTGAGCGCAGACAACTACAACATCGCCTTTAATCTCCTTAAAGAGAGATATGGCAGTCTGCGTCTGTGTGTGGCACGTCAAATTCACGCCTTGTTCGACTTGCCAGCCGTAAATCCTAATAGGCCAGTCATCTAAGACATTCTAGGTCGCAAAAAATTGCAATGTTCTGATTTTTTGGGATGTTGTTAGGATAGATACCAATATTGTAAAACCAAGTTTGCAACCTCGAAAGACCTGTGCTCACTTCATGATGCTCGAAAAAAACTCGAAATTTTCAGACGTTGTTTGGTTTTTGGCTTACAATATCCAAAATATGCATTCTATCGCAAAGTCACCCATTACACTTTTAAGGAAGACAACATTACCGGCAATTTCAGCGCAACTCCAGCTCTGTATGTGTTACAGATCTCGAGATACAACACTTCGAAAATGGGCATTTTTTCCCAAAATGTTGGAAATTTGTAGTAAGCTAGTCTTTCGAACAAATTACCGTCTAAAATTCTCATTCTACGAGGAAAATCTTTGGAACTAAAGTTGTAGAGCAGTTATTTAGCTTTAATTTAAGCATTAGAAAAACGCTACAAGACCAATAGTTCTCTTGTTATCAGGTAAAACACAAAAATAGGAAATTAGATTTTTCCAAAAATGTAGCCTGCTGAATTGTAGGACCTTTTTAAAGGATAAGAATGACATCAATCAGTGGAAAATTGTTTTTCAAGCAAAATGAAATTGAATACAATTAATGATAATGAGTAATTTCTTATCAATATTGATGTCACAGTGGCGAAGTGATGGAGGGGCCTCAGCTAATACCTGCGACAGAAACCCGCAACACGTCAATTACCTTCTATTTATTAATAAATTACAACAAAAGGGTAGGTATGTGATGTTAGGCTTATCTGCACAGCGAGACAGTAGTATTCGTTTGGAAGGCCCAGGTTCTTCATACGGCTCTTCTTGGGGCTCCGGAGACTCCTGTGTATTTGGATCTGGATGTAAAAGGGGGTCGTCGAAGTCATCTTCTTCGTCTGACTCAGTCATTTCTAGGGTAGGAGAATTAAGGCAGGTCTTCCCCCGACAAATTTTACAGAGAGCAGAGCATTTCAGCCCTGCTCTCCGGCAGGAGCATCGCCCTGTTGACTCCTTGTACATCCCCACTTGGTGGGCTCTTTCTCAACCCCCAACCACTGCTGCACCTGGTGGTAGGTTCTGTAGGAATGTTGGGCAGCAGCCTCTTCTGTTGGGGGCAGACGAGCGAGGTTGACTTTAGCGGTGGAAGCAGATCGGACAAATATCCCGTAATGCAAGGCGTGGAGAGAATCGTCTTTTCCACCGCCATACAACGCCACGAGGCATTTGTTGCCAGCAGAGGCTATATCCTCATGGGTGGCGTTATTGTTCAGAAAAGTGGTAGCCGCGTCAAGAAGGTCTGGCTGATTTGAAAGGACGCTCAACATCTTCGTTTTCCCTTGCCCGAAAAGGGCAGAGGTGGTGTCGCAACCACTGAAGGCGTGGAGGAACAACTCTGATCTAGGGGGGAGAGATCTCCTCGAATGAATGATGTTGACAAGAACTGCATGCAACCTGTTCCACCCCTGGCACTTTTCTGCAAGGAAACATTTTGTTTGTTGGCGCCCAATCCATTTAGGAGCACCAAGAGGTCGATATTTTCTCCAGCGATTATGACGTGCTCGTACTCCTCGCTCTTTTCCAATGCTGTCCTCACAATGAGGCAGTCGGCGTCCTCTGGAGCTTGCTTTGTTTCGATCCCTTGTATATCCAGTCCAGTACACATTAAGTGTTGATCAGGCGCTGCAATTTTTGGGGGGTTGGACAAAAACTTTTCTTGGGGCACTTCGGTCGGTGTCGATTCTTTAAAAAAGATATCGCTGCACGCTGAGGCTGCATAACGTCGTAGCCGTTCTGCTGTTTTTGAGTTCTTAACTGTCCCCTCTTATGGGTAGCCATCGAATACTACTGAGACATTTTTCCAAAATGGTTGCTCGTACAGGTGATAAAAGTAGCTACAATTTCCCTCACTGAGCTGTTCCGTTGCCATATAACATTATGGAGCAAGTATCGTCCATCCACTACAACAAAAGTTCTTAGTCAAACGGCGACGTTTTCTGGGAGGGGCGTAATGGCAGAGTAGAACGATGATTTTTTTCTTTTCGCATTCCCTCTTCGGAGAATAGAGCCATGGGATATAGGGCCAACTCGTATGTTAAGTGGTTTTGTAGGTCGGTCTCAGACTGTTTTGTTATACACAGCCGTTGGAATATTGTGAGAGGGTCTATAGAAACCTGCTTGTTGTGCACCTTGACTGTGGCCACTGCCAAGGTTCATACATTATCTTTCCTTTTAAATTTAACATTTCCAAATTCCTTTCCAGTTATTTCTTTGACTCCATTACATCCAATTTCTCGTGCCATGTGGCAATTCACTTCAGAGCCTCCAACCACGCCACTGCAGATCGATAGTACTTTGTCATTGAACGGAAATTGTGTGTGGACACGGTAGCACGATTTTAATTTCTACGCATCATTAGAATCTCGTTCGATTCGAACGGACCTCATGTCAATGTGTTGTTCCGCCGTGGTACATGAGATGTTCCAAAAGATCTCAATCCCCTCACATATATTACGCATGTATACCATGCCTTCAGTCCAACGGGCGAGAACACTGCTGGTGATTCCTCGGCCATGTGTTAGGCCCCCTTGACTTCTCATCGATCTCATTAGGACTTGTTCTATCGTCAAGTCTGTCCAAAGACCCGACCAAAATTTGTGGGTTCGACGGGCGGTGAAGTCTCCTCCTGTGAATAGACTATATTCCCTCGGATCCATATTCTGTCGCAGATCGTTCATGTCGTGCACATAGGGACGCGCACTCTTGGCATACAGGAAGTGTTCTGCCGAGTGGAAGAAGGGAAGCATGCTCTTTATGGTCTCGAGGTGGAGGTCCCAATCTCCCATCCTCTCTGCTTGGATGAATTGTTTCATTAGTATAGTCATTTTTCAGTATTGTACCCGAAGCTTTGATGTGGGGCTTTTTTGTTCCAATTGGCCATCGCAGTTCTGAATTTGGTAGACATGAGCTGTACAGTTTCATTTTCTACAACATTTAGTTTCACTCTTCTTTCGCCTAATAGGAGGTTTTCAATTCCCAGATTTTCCTCCTCAGTGAACTCTACTTCGTTGTACACAATCAAGCTGGCCAATGCGTAATTTGTGAGCATGTGAGCTCTCACCGACCGTGAATACGCGTGCCCATTTAGGATTTTGTCCACACTGTTCTCAGCATAAATAAAATTCTAGTGAGGAGGTCCTTCAGTCCACTATCAGCCATGATGGTGCCAATATCCCCCATAAACGACATTGATAGGTGGAACCCCAGCCTCACCACCACATTGTTGAGCTGAGGATGCTGGCAGTTCTCTATGATGTCTCGGGCTTTCAAGTACAGAGATTGATCATATGTAACAATACATGTTTTCTAGCCATGAGCAGAACTTCTTTCACTGGCATCATGTAGAGATGTCAGGACAGGGTCGTACTGGGTTGGGGGAGCGTGGATGAACGGTAGAAACACTATTTTTGATTGTTTGTACGGACGTTCTTTCGTCACCTGTTCCATAAAACCATTCCAGCCATGGATACCTGGCAAGTTGGTGGATTTCCCATACAACCAGACCAGGTCTGGGGCTGTGGGCAGTATGTCTTCGTTGATTGTCACATCAGCGATTGAGATGACCGACAAACCTGCGTTCTTCTTCATAGTGGAACGCTTCCTGACACTTCGTGATTTTTCAGTTGAAAATTCCACCCCGCTGTCATCGGGATTCGAACCACGGCAGTCTAGGTGAAAGACGTGCAGCTAGGCCACTCCACCATCACGCTCCCCATGACATTAATAGATAACTGTGCAATATTGATAACAGTGTACATTCGAAGCCCTATTTTTGGAAATATCCGATTTCCTTATTTCCTTTATACCTGATAACAAGAGAACTATTAGTCTTAGAGCGTTTTGCGTATACTTAAAGTAAAGGGAAATAACTGCTCTACATCTTTACTTCCCATGCCTTTCCTCGTAGAATGAGTATTTTAGACTGTATTTTGTTCGAAAGACTATTTTACTACAAATTTCGAACATTTTGGAAAAAATGACCCATGTTTGAAGTATTGTATCTCGAGATCCATAAAACATACAGAGCTGGAGTTGCGCTTAAATTGTCGGTAATTTTATCTTCTTTAAAAAGGGTAATGTGTGTCTTTGCCATCGAAAGCACATTTTGAAAGTTGTAGGATAAAAACCGAAAAACGTCTGAAAATTTCGAGGTTTTTCGAGCACCACGAAGTTAGCACAGGTCTTTCGAGGTTGCAAACTTGGTTTAACACTATTGGTATCTATCCTAACAACATACCAAAAATCAAAACCTTTTAATTTTTTGCTACCTAACGCGATTTTTATGTCTACGCTGACTGGCCTATAATGACGTTTCTTCTTTAAGGAACTTGTTTGACACAATGCAACTACATGTCAGAGCCTTATATCAGCTTGAACAACCGGTTCAAACTTTGGACACTGTCTTAATTCATCTATCTACATCCAGATATGATTATTCCACTCTTAAAGCCTGGGAAATAGAATTATCTTACAAGGATGAGCATTCCTTTGAGCATCTCATCGCGTTTCTTAACAGCCGGTGCCAATTCCTTACCACACTCTCATTTCAGTGCGAAAGTGCTAAAATTAGTCCCCTGTGTCACAACATCTTGGATACCAAATCTATTTCTTCAGATGGTCATAAGCCCCCATCTGTCGAGAACAAGCAAACTCGTTCCACCGCTTTCAACCGTCCAGGAGTGAATACTAGGCCTCTCAACAAGTTCGTAAAGTGCACATTGTGTAAGGTTTCTCACGCTTTATATTCATGTAAATCCTTTAAAGAATTGTCTGTTGAAGACAGAAGGAAGTTTGTCTCCAATAATAATTATTGCCTTAACTGCCTGTCATCAAAACATTCAGCTTCAAATTGTACGTCCGCCAGACTTTGTTTCCACTGTGAAAGACTGCATCACAGTTTACTGCACCGCCATGACCAATCAAGGTCAGTAGTACCTGCTTCTTCAAACTCCATGCAGAGCAGCTCCGAACAAACTAGTGTTTCTTCCCGCATTTCTAATGCCAGAACCTTTCACAGTGCGTAAGTCCTGTTGTCCAATGTACAATTCGAAATTCAGGATAAATTAGGAAAATGGGTCCGAGCTCGCGGTCTTCTCGACTCAGCTTCAACTCACAACTTTGTTTCACAATCATTAATCAAAAAACTAGGCCTACCTGTATACCCTACTTCCATCAATGTATCCGGCATTGAAAATCTGAAAACTCAAGCTGAGCAGTCTTCAAAATTAAAAATCCGAGACATCTGTCAAAGAAACACCGATCTTAACTTAAACTGTCTCATTCTTAACAGTATTGGTAAAGACACCCCAAGTCACTCTGTCGACACTTGCGGTTTAAAGATTCCTTCGTATTTAAGGTTAGCTGATCCTCAGTTTAATGTTCAAAATCTCATTGACAAACTTTTCAGTGCCAATATTTGTTTGAATTGCCTTCGTAAACAAGTTCGCAAACTATCTACAAACGTGGTCGCTAGAGACACCAATTTTGGTTGGGTTGTTACTGGTCAAATCCAACATCCCGGTCTTCAAACCAACTCGGAATGTTATTTTGTTAACGCTGATTCAAATTCCTGTTCTAAAATAGAGGACACTTATGTTTCCGATCTCAGCACGTTTCAAAGCAGCTTGTCGAAACAATGTCTTGGTGCCAGCAACTACGCCACTGCCGTAAGCTACTTCATGTGTTTTGTTTCATTCTCGCACAAAATGGCAGTTCAAGTCCGCCTCGCTTTGAGTCGCTTGGTTCATTGTCTTTTGTCATTCCTTGTAGTTGGTAATTGGTTAAACCTTTTATCGAAAAATATCTTCTCTCTGTGTAAAACCATGGCTATCAGTCACCAACACTTTGCTGTAAGCTGTGTTTCACTTCTCTCGCTGTTTAGTAGGATGGTCACGGCCGCCTCCTTCCCTCTTCCTCACACGCGGAAGCAGCATTCGAAACCGCTTGTCAATCTGAGTTCTCTGGCAGCAAGAATAACAATCCTTACGCATAATTTCTACCTCAACTTCCCAGCTTTTCTTCGTTGTTTAGAAGAATTAAGCTTTTTTCTATTGGCAATTGCTGGATTCCGTGATACTCAAAATTATGTAAAATTATTTAATTGCTTTGTTTCATATATCCTTAAATTGGGTATTCATGTCCAAGCTACGTATGACTACATGACGTGTTACTGGAAGTTCCTCTTTAATGTTGAGCTGGTTGCGTCTACCCCTTATGGTTATTTTGAATTACTTGTTTGGCAATCTTGTTTGTACACAAACTCGGGCAAGTCCAAGCCGTTGATTACTTCCTCTATATATGACAAAGGTCATGACGGGTTCTTCTTATCTCAACTCGGGCTGTCTGCCAACTATTTTTATGTGGGTTGCTACCGTAATTCAGGAAGTCGTCCACTTGCCCCCTCAGATAAACTGGTTCAGGTCACTGACTTTTCCAGCTATTCATACTCGTTATCTTGCTGTACTATGTGGGTCAAGGATTTGCTTATTTACTTTCATCGCTCGCTCACACTTGTACACTATGGTTGTTTTGATCCTCGTTTCATAACATCGTTACATATCTTTACTGCGCGCATGTATTGTAACCTGCGCCACTATTTCGCACTTTTGTGGTTTGTTATTTTACGTCACGTTACTTGATGACTTAACTACTTTTCTAGTTAACCCTTTTGGTGCTTATTATAACTTAAGGTCATTGTTTATAGCTACTTGATTATTGTTACCTATGGAGTTCTTGCCTTCTACTTGCATAGTTTCTTTGCTTATTTGGTATATTATTAGCCTTAATCCATATACTTGTTTCTACACGCTTTGTTTACATTTGTTAATTCTCCTTTCGCATCTTTTTGTGACCTTTTTTGAAGCTTTGTTTCTCGCAGCTTCTAGCTACATTTTGATTGACGGCGTTGTTAATTATCGCCCGTTGACCCCGCATTCCAACAATTCTTATAACTTACTTTTCTTAGCCCTTGGTCAGTTCCTTATAGGCACCTCCGCTTTTTTCCTTTCTCCCTCTAGCGTGGATCTCCTGAGGAATGATCGATTGCTGTTCAGGAGGGAACGGAAGAGTCAGGGTGGGGAAGATCTTGATAACAAATTGGTATATTACTAGACCACTGTCTTTAATTGCACCCGTACCTTTGAATCTTTAACATTGTGTTTCTTGTTCTCTGTTGTTGTTTACCCCTCCCAGCTTGGTGTATTCTTTGGAATACACGGTAAGACAGAGTTAGCCTTCGCTGCTCTTTGCTTAACTTATTTCTTCCCTTTTTCTCAAACACCAACAGTGATTTCTTAACTTTCCTTTTATTTGTGCACCTTGTTCACTGTGTTTAAAAGTTTGTTGTAGATATATCTTCCATAATCAACCTAGCGGCATCTAGCAGCTAACTGCTGAAGATCCTCAACATCTCTATGCTCAAGAGGACTTCCTTCCCAATCCAGTCACAAGATGTCGCCGCTATCTTCAGCTAACATCTCTATGCTCAAGAGAACTTCTACAACTTTCCCTTCCACCAGGCTTCGCTATTGACGCCTACTATCAACTCCTTGAAGATTACTTTTAGTTTTATTTCTAAAGTTGCTATTTCGTATGTATGTTCCTTTGTTTTTTCTCCCACCCCCTTCCCACCTTGGTGCCTCTGTGCTTCGTTGTGTGGTCCCCACTTGTGTGTAAGTCTTCAAAGCTCACAGTCG
The DNA here is from genome assembly GCA_946902985.2 of Meconema thalassinum. Classification (NCBI taxonomy): domain Eukaryota; kingdom Metazoa; phylum Arthropoda; class Insecta; order Orthoptera; family Tettigoniidae; genus Meconema; species Meconema thalassinum. Next base: position 257,940,075 of record OX336395.1, on the reverse strand, counting down.
GAGCCTCACTAAGGCTCGTCTCCTGTTCATGTGAGACATGTTTTAAGTATCTACGCCATGATGTGGATTTAAGCAAACGGTCGCCTGGATCGCCTACTCTTCAGAAATGAGCTAAGTACTAATCTTAAAAGATTTTACATGGTTTTAATGGTTTTAAAATAAGATTTTATAGACAGTGTGCGGTATTGCTACCAACAACATAATAACCGCCCTGGAGGGACTATTCTAGTCATGCTCCATCCATCTAAGCTGATTTCCAACTTGGAAAATTAGTGCTTCCTGCACAAATTAATTGGGAATGATTTCTCACTCCATGGGAGATTTATTAAACTTACTGTCTATAAAAACTTAGCTCTTTTCATCCGCGGGATGTTCCGCCCAATTCTACTGTTATCACAACTCTAGAACTTTCTACATCAATTTATCTTTCTACAAGTAAAACCGTCAAGTACTTTCCACCTAAATATGGGAATGCTTGTTCCTCAGTGAGGAATTTATGTTGAAAATACCTCTAATCAGCATATAATTTGTCTTCCTTCGTTGGAAATTATCCGCTGCATTCAACTACAATCTATAAACGTCAAAACGCAATAAACTTTCCCAATCTAAAATTCAACTAGTTGATCTCCACAATTGCAATAACTTTTCGTCTCATAAACTTTCCGTGTTGCAATAGTGAACTTTTCAACAGAATACAGTGCATAACGGTACCAGTTCAACCACTATTCGTGTCGCGTTCCAACGAAAGCAATAAATATGGCCAAGACTTTCTCCTAATCGTCCTATTTCCTCCTCTCAAACTCCTCCTAAACATATTATAATAATTGTAAAATTTAGGTTCTTTTCAATGAGGTGACGCTCTATAGAAGTGCCCTCCCATCTTTGTACTGTTTTCCATCGTAATCTCTGTATAATCTGTGTCTAGTACACACCTTAAATCATATTGTTTTTCCTCTTTTATTAGGGAATTCAATTATTTCTACACACAAGTGAGTTTTCGAACTTTCCTTTTTCCATGTTTCACGAAAGGGTAACTGGCCCCAGCTTTCTCGTGATCCCTGCTTCAATACAAGAAGTTATAGAAACTTCTTCTTAATTCTCTCTTTTCTTGTTATAATTTCCAATTTAATATTTATTCATACTTTAAGATTTCCACATAGGAATTCTCAAAGTGCATATGTTGTACTGATTCTCTGTCATAGCTTTAATTATTTATAATCCTCGTTATAAACTTTGCAGTTTGCTATTTTTAGCACAACTTTTAAAATCTTATTCAGATTTGTGCTCGAAGCTAGTTTTGAACTTGCATCCCCTTTAACATCGTTAAAAAATATACAATTTGTTAGCATTAAGTCTCAGACTTTTGAATGTGAAATTGTTCATTGCTATTAATTGGAATCTTAATCAGCTTTATATGGGTTGTTACGTCAACTCTAAGTACTGTTAAATAAATTAAATTCCATTTTTTCGTTTTATAAATTCCTAGAGAATAACGGTCAGGCAGGTCCTTGTCTTCCCTAACTCTTCCTTGGCTTATGCTCTCTTTAAGAAAATTACTTAAAAAGTAATTAAAATTTCGTTACTTGTTGCATTTAACTTGAAACTTCAAAAAAACTTGTTTAAAGCTCTTTTTAGTTGTCATAACTAATTCTAATAAGCCATCGATGCGAGCATAGCTAGCTCAGCAAGCTTCCTGCTCGTCGAGATTTTCTCTATAACTGATGGTTAGTTTACCAAATTCATAGTTTTCCTCCGGTTTGAACTTTTAACCGGCACTCCGCTGGTTACAATCTCAACTTATCTTACGTGCAACAATTGGCATTCTTCCAACTCATCAAGAAGAAATAAAATCCTTACTAAAAGCATTCATATTGCTTCATCGTTTCCCTTTCTGGGAGTATTTGGTTGGTCTAACGGAGATCCAACAGTACCCAAATTAATATTATCAGGGCAAATTCAAATTATTTGCGCCTTTCAAAACCTTCGATTAAACCTGACTCCTTTTTTTCTTTGTCTTGCCAGACTACCACCCTTCCCCATAGTAGTGAAATATAGGCTTGTAAGGGAAAGTACTATCGTTGCTTGCTTGCAAATAGCACAAACTCCAGACGCATCCCCCGTTAGCTGCGGCCAGTTCCATACCCACTTTAGGTGCTTCACGGGCTTTGCGGTGACACTAGTCACTGAATACTTGTTCAAATTCATTTTGTTTGGTGTTGGACTCTCGTCCTATTTACCCACACTTGTTCTTCAGTCCGAAACCCACTTCCCTTTCCTTTTCTCTTCATCTTCCCTTGGGAGTAGCGTTTAACCCTGGCCAAAACCTACCCAGTGCCTCTGATGGATACCTGTATCAAATTTTACGTTGATCTACCCAGCCGTTCTCCAGTTGTTGTTGTTGTTGTTTGAGTCTTCAGTCTTTTGAGTGGTTTGATGCAGCACTCCATGCCTCCCTGTCAAGTTATAAGGACACATAGTTGTCCATAGACAGACAGGCAGACAAACAAACACACAGACAGCAGACAGACAGACAAAAACATTATTTTTGCTCGCATCCGCCATAAAACAATCTAAAACGCGGAAATTACGCAAATTTTCGTGGAAATTCAAAAAAAATGACAAACTTTCATTTTTGTATATATAGAGAAGAGATTACGAAGTGATCATTTATAAGGAGAATATGCAACAAAAGGTGTGATCACTGTATTGCAGTTAATATACAAATATAATGGTACAAAAAATTCGGAGGAAATGTTACACTTCACTCGCAGTCGGTGCTCAGGGAAGTTCTTGCAATGCATTATTTGTATCACGGCAAGTGTCACATACAGGTCGCTGGTGGTCAGGACACACACAGTTGGTGCATACATGGCTGGTTTTACTGGTTGTCTTGTTTCGTTGTCGTCCGCGAATGTGACAGCGGCCCATCTTGCTTGTTTTAGCCGAAGATGGGACAGCATCGTCTTCATTTTTCAAATGCAAATTTCCACGACGCTTAATTTCTGTTGGAATTATTTCCAGGTTAGTAGGGGAGCAAGGGTACTTAAAACCCATAGCCAACTTTCCTGTGAACATTGCCGATATCTCTCGAACCCATGGTTGGATTTTAACAAATGAGGTGTCGTTGGACTCGAACTGACGGGGGATTTGCTATGGACCACTCGTTATATTTTTAATTTTTTTTGTTTTTCAAAATAGGCGATAGTTTTTACACTAATTATGATAGAACGTTGAGCCATGGTTCAAACGAACGGTCTCTATGTCCTTTATTTTTAAAATAAATCTTTTTTATTTTTATGTTCTTTGAAAACACTGATTATTTTATTTTTTTTATTTTGGAAATTAACAAGTTTACAAAAAAAGATTGTTTGACGTAAATGAACGGCCTTTACCACTCTAACCCCAAAATAAATTTCAAATCTCTAGGATAAAAACTTGACAGTAGGTAGTCGTGACATGGGGAGAGTTCTGACTCGCCCCCTACTTTCACATAATCTTTGCCGATATCTCACGAACGCATGGTCAGATTTTAACGAACGAGGTGTTGTTAGCGTTGGGGTGACGTCCTCTTTGCAAAGCATGTGTGTTGGTATTTTTATTTTTATTTTGATTTTTTGTTTTTTGGATTGGCGTTATTTTGGAAACGGTGAATTTTGGGGAAAAGTTTGTTTGACGTTAATGTAACGGGGCTATGCCCTCTAAGTGGACAGCAAGTTTCAAGGGTTTAGGAGGAAAAATGATAGCCTACTTTCTCGCGAACATTGGCGATAATTGGCGAACGGATGGTCGGATTTTAACAAATGAGGTGTCGTTGGATTCGAGCTGACGTCCTCTTTCCTATAGACCACTTGTTATATTTAAAAAATAATGGAAAATTTAGTTTTGGAAAGTAGGTGATAGTTTGAAAACCAACTATGATAGAACGTTGTGCCATAGTCTCTATGACCTTTATTTTTTATAATAAAACTTTTTTTTTAATTTTTTGAAAACACTGAAATTTTGAATTTTTACTATTTTGGAAACTAGTAATTCTACAAAAGAGTTTGATTGACATAAATGAAAGGTCTCTACCCCCTCGCCCATGAAAATAAATGTCAAGTTTCTAGGGCAAAAACTATGCATTTTTTAATAAAAGAGTGTTTGTAGACAGAGAGCCAGTAGCGCTGGACGTATATTACAACGAGACTATGACTGGCCATGGTGAATACAAGTAATGGCTATTTCGACGGGGCGACAAAGCGAGGGAGCGCTTTTTGATATTTTCCTATATGACGAACGATTGAAGGTGAATATTTTCAAAAAATGCCTCATCGTGATCTTTAAAACATGTTAGTAAACACTGACCAGTAACCTGACAAATGCATAATGGTATTAGACGAATAAAAGCAAGGCTTTTATAGTCGACAACAGCAGAACTTGCTTTGTGCATGTATGTCTGACCGGCGGCCAGAACGGAAAGAATATCTTATCGAGGCATGGCTAGTCGGCTAACAGAATGGAATGTCAGTCAAGCTGACAACACTGCTGTCATATGATAACAGGTGGAACAATGTGGCAACTCAGTAAAAAGGTGATAACGGCTAGCCAGGCGAGCAGAGCAGCAGCAGGCAGGGCCCCGTAGAGAAGAAAGGGGAGAGAGGGGAAAGGGTGAACACAAAAAGAGAACAGGAAATCACGTGACCACTGCAGAGCGGTGAGGGGGCGGGGCCAGAGAGCCGGGGAGAGGTGAGGGGAGGAGTGGAGAACCCATGGCAGGCAATAGCTGAACGAGTTGTATGTCAACATGGAGTGAAGGGGTGAGACGCGGGTGTGGAGTGAGAAACATGTATGGACATGCACGAAGCGCGGAGCGCCGTACACAGAGCTCTCGTACAACATGATTGAATAAAATAAATAAATAAATAAATAAATAAATAAATAAATAAAAAAGTGCACAGGTTCACACGACAAGTAATTTATTGATTCAAGAATTAAAGGTAGAGTTAAATTCTAACCATTTGACATATAGTTAATTTCCTTTTTGTTTCCACACTTTTTCCACAAGATAATGTTTAGGAAACGCTGTTTTCTGAAGTTCATTGAGATAAAATCTACCTTTTATGGGTTGATGGTTGAGGTCCTCGAATAAATAGGTGACTGGACTGTCCAAGTTGACTTGACGAATTCGAAATAGTTCAGTCCCACACTGAGGTGTGTAGCCCTTATTGAAGGCAGACTTAAATTTGCTCACACGAACAAAATCCCCAATTTTCAGTCGGTGAGGTTTAGGGTCAGCTGTTTTTATGGGGTTAAACAGTTTATCAAGTCGCTGAATATTTTTGGTCACGAGACGTGGCTTGGTTCCAATCGTTCTATGTTTGGTGTCATTGTAACGTGACACTAGCTCTGGTAACATGTCCAATTAGCGCTAAGTGCCCTGAGCGTTAAACGCTTTCCACATATGGGTTTTCAATGTTCGGTTAAACCACTTGACCACGCTGGCTTTGAGATTGCTGTACGTGGTGTAATGGTGAATATTCTTAGATTTGAGAAAACTAGAGAAATCCTTGTTGAAAAATTCTTTCCCCTGGTAAGTTTGCAGTAACTGAGGTTGGCGTTTGGATTGTTGAATAATATGTTGAAAGGCCTTGGTGACTAGTGGACCAGACTTGCGACGCTCAGGTTCAACAAAGGCCATTTTGGAATAGACATCAATGACGGTCAACATATAGCGTACACCGTCGTTAACGCCAGCATAGGGTATCATTTCAACCAAGTCAGCCTGCCAAAGTTCATCTACACCTCGTGAAATCACCTTGAGTCGTGGATAGTGACGCTTAGCTGGGCGATGCAACTCATGAGCAATACCCATTTTAATGGGTGAGGTCTTAAACAACAATTTTGGCATTTCGAAGTTCTTGTTCAACTTCTTGAATTTCCCAATCGTGACCGGTATGGCCAGCTTGACGTGAAGCATGCAACAGCTGTAGTCACTGGACGACCTTACTGGGGATTGTGCCAGTAGGTAACACCACAAGGGGTTTTAATGGTTTAAATGTCACTCCCGAAGCGGATGCTTTACGACGAGTTCTTTGACTGGTGGGAAACATTTTTGCAATGAAGGTTTTATATTTTTGAGATACATTGGCATTCACTTGTTGAGTGGGATCATACTGTCTTTTGTGGGCATGGGTGTCCAATAAAATGGATTTATATTTGCCTAGGTCCTCTGGTGTATAATCATGGGAAGAGGGTGTACGAGAGAAGAGCAGCTTTAACAGTCCTGGCGTTAATTTATAATTGATGTTCTTAATGACAGTTTTAGTACGAGCAAATTTAATAGATGAATCTCCAATTTTACAACTATCATCCTCATAGCGAACACCATACGTGGTATCTGTGTTTCCAATAAACAGATCAGTGAGATAGGGTACTAGTGTTGATCCATAATAATTTATTAAAATGTTTTTCAGTTGAGCTTTATGTTGAGGTGTGGGCAAGAGTTGTGAAAACGGAGACGATCTGGACCATGACCAAGGATTCTTTTTTCTCAAAAACTCTGCAAGGGGTGAGGACTTTTTTTTTTGAGGCGTAAACTCTTGTTCCTCATCCTCAACTTCGCTAACACTAGTCAAACCTTCCTGTTCCTCTTTCTCTTCCTCAGGGTCCTCGTGCAGCGTCTGTGTGGCTTGTGAAATTGTGGGTAGCGTTTCAGATGGATTGAAAGAGGGTTTCAACATGGCTTTTAGCGGAGGTGCTAAATGTTGTTGAATAAACAAAGCATGATTCGCACGTGATCGTTTTAATTGACGAAACTTTTGGCGAATAGTATTTTTTTGCTCTAAAAATATGCTTTTTCAATTGACTCTGTTCTAACGCCATGGTGTCTTGACAAATGACTTGTCAGGGAATGAGACAGTGCCTTAAATAGCAATATAATGATAAAATCCTAGGCGATACCGTCCTTGGTTGAGTTCACATTGTTTGTCAATCACTAAACACGCATATCGTTGAGTGTTACAGCACTTGCCACACAATTCAGTAAACATTTGAAAGGTCATATCCGGATTCATATTTCAAAGTTTTCAGTGCATATTTCACAGTCACATGTTCATTATAAATGTGACGACTGTTCATCTCGTCTTGGCGAAATAAAACAATGACATTGTCACGAATCAACTGTTTGGACATTTTAGAATACGTTTGTCCAAGATAGAAAAAATCGATATGTTTGTGTCGACCCATGCTGAAATAGCTTTGAATGATGCCTAGACGTTCAGTGGATACATAATCGAAAATCATGAGTGAATCAGGCTTTACCTCATCCGGTGAAATAACATTTTCTTGCATGGAAAATGTAAAATAACCCATATTCTCATTTTGTAATCCAGACATGACTTGATCCAGAAACACGTAGAGGGGTTGGTAGAGAGATTTTGCAAAAATATAAATATTTTGAAAACGCAGACCCTTGGACGCTGTGATGAGCGTCAGCAAAAGATTGGTCTTTCCACAGCCGGAAGGTCCCACAATGATGCGACGAATGGAAGATGGAAACAGTGAACCATGGCGTTGTTCACGTGATGTGGGACAGAGATGGGAAACCATGTCCCCCACGGGGAATGACTCTTGCTGCTTAATAATTTCCATTTTTCAACCAAGGCTAAGACAGGCTAGCAGGCTGTCTATATACAGGACACCGAGCCTTGTCATAGAAACAGTAGACTGGTACAACAGGTTGACGATGGATATCTTTGGACGTGCGTTGATGGCCAAAGCTAGGTCTGTTCCCATACATGATCCTAAACAAGAAACAGATCCTGCTAATAAACACTATGTGGATAGGTCAGTAGTGCCACGCACGAAACAAGGAGATTATGACTTTAAGGAAAAGCGGTTAACCCATGTAAAACATCCTCAAGTGTCTACAGACGTTACTACAAAAAAGTATGTGGATAACAAGGTGTATGAGTTTTATGATAAAGTGCCTCAGCTTACGGTGAATGGCTATAGCGCTAATCACCATCGTATTATTCACGTGGAAGACCCGCAAGACGAAGACGATGTCTGTACCAAGCGTTACGTGACCTATGAAATGAAAAGGCTTTACAAATTTATCCCATCTGTATTTTTAGTGTATCTGACAAATGAAAAACCTGTGAATGAGAGAAACCATATACCGCTAGTTCATGACCAGCACTTGAACTATGTGCTTGCTTCGGGTTTAAGCCACTATCGATTACACTATGATGGAACCATTCACATCAAATATGCCATACCTGATGAGATTCATTTACAAATAAAGATAAATGGTCATAGGATGTTGATCCATAACCATGAAATGGTCAATGCAGGTGACGAATTATCCTTTCATCTCATGTTGACATGGGATGAAAAGCAAGCGGGAAAAACCATTAACGATTTCCCACTTTATGTGGAATTGGAATATACAGCCATGAAATAACAATCTGACGTTAGTTGTGACTTGAACTTTCTTGTGAAAGGTTGTTGGCCATTATCATCATGGTGAAACAAAGGTATGTGGTAAAAAAGTCTAAAAAGACTAAAAATAAGACCCTGTCCTAGGCAAAGCCTGGGCTTACGACATTCGTGGACAAACCCTTGCGAAAAATAAATAAAAAATAATGTGTAGCCCATAACAAAAGCCCTTCGAGCAGCACAGAGACGTGTTATTCCAAAACGTCAGCGACAGAGTCCAAAACAAGGTCGAGTGATTCCCGTCCCCAAACGAGCGGGATTTTTACCAGCTGTATTTGCCGGTTTGGCTGCTCTTTGTTCACTTTTGGGCGGTGCCAGTGCAATGGCGAAAACCATCAAAGCCCCTCAGCAGGGTAAGCAACAACTCAAGGAAAGTCAGCGACATAATGAAACCATGGAAGCGATTGCAATGGGGGCTAGTAATGCCAATTTAAAGCCAGCCTTTTATCAACAAGGATTTGGGATTTCACCATTTCGAAATATTAAAAAAAATTAACCTCAGCCATAGGAACACATGCCCTAACGCATGAACAAGTGGAAAGCTATGCTAAACAACTAAAGCTTTCTCATTTTCGAGGTGTGTTTACGCGAAACCAATTACCCCCACGACCCGGGAAACAGTAATGTGCTGTTGTCAATTTGGATGATCACCGAGGACCAGGAACGCACTATGCAGCTTATGTCAAAGAGGGATCCACCGTATGGTACTTTGACAGTTTTGGGGATTTGCCCCCGCCGGTGGAACTAGTGACCTATTTTGGAAACAGGATCAAGATATATTATAATGTGAAACGTGAGCAAACGTTTAACAGCCAACAGTGTGGACGTTTGTGTTTATTTTTTTATATAAGACACAGTATATGCAAAAACGTCAACAGTATGTCGGCAGAAAGTAAAACGTTCACACTGCATGGACGTGGACCAGAAGTCAGCCTAGACTTTTACCCGTCCATCGAATTGAGTGAAGAACCCTATGGTTGAGGACTTGTTTCACTTGAAACATACAATCGAATATACAACATACGTAAAAATGTAAACAACAAGTTTTACTATGATGATTTTGTGCTCACCCTGAACTCAGGTGGATATACGATCGATGATATTTGTGAACACATTTATGTGGTGTTGATCAATGAATATGGTTTAAAGTCATTTCTCGATGGATCGCGCAAGTTTGAACTTGTAGGAAATACCAACACTCATCGCTGCAGTATTTTCTCTACATTCAACATTGACTTTAAAACACACCCCGATTCCATTGGTCCATTACTAGGATTTAAACCACGCGTGTTGGAGCCCAACAAAAAACACGAATCAGAACTTGAAGTGAAATACATTGAGGACCATCATGTGTCGGTGACGTGTAATATTATTAGGCAAGTGTACACCAATCAACAACCATCGCATTCGCTTTTTGACTTTATTGTGACATCGCCCTATGGCTATATTATCCGTGAAAACCCTCCAGGTGTGCTTTTTCATTGTGTGGCTGTCGATGGTATTAGTAATATAACTTTAACACTGATCAATAGAGAGTGGTGTATTCTTTGAATACACGGTACGAGAGATATAATGTCTATTGCTCTTTGCATGTTCATTTCTTCCTTCCTCTTTGCCAAGCACCAACAGTGATCATCTGTTTTCTCCTTGTTGGGTATGTCTCTTATGTCTTCATAAGTATGTTTCAGATATATAACTTCTGTGGTCCACCTAGCGTCATCTAGTAGCGAACCTCTGAAGCTACTCAATTCCTCATCGTGCAAGATGACTTACTTATCTATTTGGCTACCAGATCTCGTTACCATCGTCAGCTACTTTCTCCTTGAGCAAGAGGACCACGTTTACTTCTTTACTCACCATGCAGCGCTAGTATCATCTATCAACTCCTTGAAGACCAGCTCACCAAGAAATAAATTTGTTGTATTTAAGTTGGCCATGCTTATATGTTCTCCTTTTGTCTCCTACCCCCCTCTCTTTCCCCCTTTTCTTGGACCCTCCGTGCTCCGCTGAGCTGCTCTCACTTCTCCGTCTGCAGTTGACTCGTTCAGTCAAAGCTCCGCTCGAGCTTGCCTCCTCAAACCAAGAGGCACACACTATTCCACGCCATGTTGGCTAGATAGTCTTCATAAGGAACTCCGACTTCAACATGAAATCGAGATAAGTACCATTTTTAAAAAAAAGTTTTAACCTCATCTTCATGGTTTTAACTTCCAAGTGCTTTTAATTATAGGCAGTGTGAAATTATTTACTTGGGGCAATAATCATTCTTCGTGGGTTTTGCCATGTTGAGCTTTTACTTGTATAAGCCAACCTTACTATAAAAGAGCTTTTCTTAAGCGATTCAAACGAGAAATCCTCTCGCTACGTGGGATATTATCTAATACCCGCTGCCTATAATTTTAAAACTATTTCCTCCGTTGGATTTTCTCAACCCCATTTTCTGCTAAGGTCGTTCTGGAACCTTCTAGAACTTGTTCTCTATCTGCGAGTCTTGTCGTCAAGTATTGTTGACGCACTGTGAAAATGCTAGTTAAAATGAGGAATCTTCCTTATAAATTTTTGCAATAGCTAACTTTCTTCCACCGCTGGAACCTCTGGAAAATTCTATGGCGCATTTATTTGTAAATTACAACTTTTTCAAGAAATAGACTCTCATCTATATAGTGCAATCAGTTCTTTCCATAATTGCAATAACTTTCTTTTTCATGAACTTTAGTGTTTCTATAGTGAACTTTGAATCCATCTTCATAGATTACAGTGATAAACAGTGCCTTCTCCACGTTTCTACCGCGTCGCGATCGTCCGGTTATATTAAATACGGCCATGAACATTGATCCTATATCCCAATGATCTTTCCTTAACCTTCTACTAACAACCATTATTTATAAAAGTGAAACTTCTCTATAAGGTGTTACTCACAAAGTGCCCTTCCAACTTTGCTAGTTTAACATTAATTAAATTCTGCATAATTTCTTGTGTGATACAAGTTTTAAATTTACATTGTTCCTCCCTTCAAAAGCAGGGAAAACAATTCTCTCAACTCTTGAGTGAGTTATTTTTTGGTCTCGCTAAATGAAAACTGCCTCATTTGACTGGCGAGTCTTATTCAAAGTATAAGAGGTCTAGAACCTTCCTTCTGATTAACTTTTCAGGTTCACAGTAAGTGACCTGCTCTCTTTGTATAAATCTCACAAAGTAATTCTGTTTAAATATAAGAAGTTGTAGGAACTTCCTTTTTATTCTTTATGTTTTCCATTTTGTTATCTTCGAAGTTGTTATTCTCGTTAGAATGTTCTTTCAGAGGTTGCATATAGTACACTGCTTGTACTCCTGTAAATGTTAAAACTTTAATTATTCCATTTTGCCTATTTATGAAATCTTACCAAGATTGTAATACACGGTTTAAAAAACCTTAAAAATTGTCAATTGCCTCAACTGTTTGATGTTAAGAGGTCTGCGACCCTATTTGTTAAAAAGTTCAAATGAACTATGTTTATTAAATTTATATTGCATAATTGTTAATTTCCTCAAACTTCCTGCATTGTTAAATAAATTAAATATTTGTTTTTGGATTCATCATTTCTTTGATAATACAGTTAGGCAGGATCCTGGCTTTCCTAGCTCTTCCTAGGTTTATGCCCTCGTTCACATACAATAAAGCTTTTACTATTTGTCTGGCCAGACCATCACCCTTCCCTATAGTACTTTTATTCGTGCTTGGAAGGAAACACACTAAAGCCTCTCTCTGGCAAACTGCCCAAGCCTTAGCTGCGGTTCCCGTCAGCTTCGACCAAGCTCGTAGCCACTTTAGTTATCCGAGCACATATTTTCGGTGGCAACCGCTTCTAAATGGATTAAAAGTCAAATTAATAACTTTTGTGGGACTCTCCTCCTATTCTTCTATCCTTCTTTTCCAATCCCAAATCTACTTCCTTCTCTTAATCATCTTCCCTTGGTGGGTGGGTTATTCCCTAGCCTATAATCTACCCAAAATTTGGTACCAGAAACCCGGGAGAGTCCATTTTTTATGTCCATTGTTTGTCAAGTGTCATTTGACAATACTTTGCAAATTTTTAATATCTCCTTTGGATCTTTCAGCTATATCTACGTCATGCAAAGCCTGTGAACGGGAAAGAGGCCGCTCCTGTCTCCTTTGGGGTGTCCTGTTCTTTCTACTCTTTCGCTGTTGCCAACTTGACAGCATCTTCAAGGTTCTACAGTTTTGTGAGTTGTATTTCAATTTATTCTTTTTGTCATGGCTCCTTCTGAAAAAGATGAATCTCTCATTGCCAGACGTTCTTCCTATAAAGGGCAACTCACTAGATTCCGAAATTTTATCAACAAATTAGATCCCGCCGAGTGTGATTTAGATATCTTAACACATCGTCTTAATTTGTACGAACGATCTTATGATTATTATGACCAAATTCAAACCGAGATTGAATCCGCTTGTCCAGAACTGCAATCGGATCGGGACGAGGTCGAACCCTTGTACTTTGAAGGAATTGCAAAGGCCCACCAACTGATCCGCAATATCTCAGAACCGGACACTAGGGTCATCAATCCGGCCCAGTTCGCACCCGCTTCAGTTCACGAGAACAAACCGAAACCGTTACTTCCCAAGATAAGCCTACCGCACTTCTCAGGCAAGGAAGGTGAATGGTATTCTTTTTACGAACTTTACTGCTCCCTAATTCATGAAAATATCGAGATCCCAGACATACATAAATTTTATTTCCTCCGTACGTCTTTGGAATCTGAGGCCTTGACCTTGGTGGAGTCACTGCCTTTAAGCGCAGACAACTACCACATCGCCTTTAATCTCCTTAAAGAGAGATATGGCAATTTACGTTTGAGTGTCGCTCGACACATCCGCTGTCTCTTCAACTTACCTGCCGTCAAACCTAATGACGTCACATCTTTAAGAGACCTCTTAGATTCTATGCAGTTAAATGTCAGAGCGTTATACCAACTAAAACAACCTGTCCAAACATGGGACACCATACTTATTCACCTGGCTACATCAAGATTCGATTTTTCGACACTGAAGGCCTGGGAGATCGAACTCACCTGCAACAAGGAACATTCGTTCGAACACCTTATCTCGTTTCTCAACAGTCGATGTCAATTCCTTACAGCACTCGCATTTCAGTGCGAAAAAGTCGAAACGAATCCTCAGTGTCAAATTTTTGAAAAAAAACTTGCTTCTTCAAAGGGACATCAGCCCCCATTTGTCGAAAACAAACAAACCCGTTCTTCTTTCAATAATTCAAGAGAAGATATCAGGCCGCTTAACAAATCGTTAAAATGCACGCTCTGTAAAAAGCTTCACACCTTGTATTTGTGCAAATCCTTTAAAGAATTGTCTGTCGAAGATCGAAGAAAGTTTGTCTTGAATAGCAAACATTGTTTCAACTGCTTATCACCTAAGCATTCTTCTTCGAACTGTACGTCATCAAATCTCTGTTTTCATTGCAAAAAACCGCATCATTCTTTATTGCACGTTCACGATAAATCGAGGTCATCAGCACCTGCCTCTTTAAGCTCCTTGCAGAGCCGCTCCGAACAAACTAATGCTTCTTCCTGCATTTCCAACGCCGACACTTTTCATAGTGCGCAAACCCTGTTGACCACTGTACAATTTGAAATCCAAGATAAATTTGGAAATTGGTTGCAAACCCGCGGTCTTCTCGATTCCGCTTCAACGCACAACTTTGTTTCGCAATCGTTGATTAAAAACTAGGTCTTTCGTCATCGCCTACTTCTATCAATGTGACCGGCATTGACAATTTGAAAACTCAAGTTTTGCAGTCTTCAAAATTGAAAATCAGAGACGTTTGTCAAAGAAACACCAATCTTAATTTAAACTGTCTCATTCTTACCAGTATTGGCAAGGACACTCCAAGTCACTCTATCAATACCTCCGGATTAAAGATTCCTTCGCACTTAAGGTTAGCCGATCCTCAGTTTAATGCACAAGGTCCCATTGATGTACTTTTCAGTGCCAATGTTTTTTGGAATTGCATTCGCAAACAAACACGCAAGTTATCTTCAACCGTGGTCGCTAGAGACACCGATTTTGGTTGGGTTATTACTGGTGAGATCAAACATACCAGTGTTCAAACCAAAGCTCAATGCCATTTCGTCACAGCTGACATAAATCCCATTTCTGAAAAAAAGAACGCTCATGTTTCAAATCTCAATATTTTTGAAAACCACTTGTCGAAACGATGTCTTATCGTGAACAACTGCGCTAACCCTGTAAGTTGTTTAAATGGCTTTTCCTTCTTCCCGCACAAGATGGCCATTCAAGTTCGCCTTGCTTTGTGTTATTTCGTCTATCTTTTTATGTCATTTTTTATAGCAGTTAATTGCTTAAACTATTCCTCGAAAACTATCTTCCCCTTGTGTAAAACCATGGCTATCAGTCACCATCACTTTGCTGTACGCTATGTTTCACTTCTTTCGTTATGTAGAAGGATGGCCACGGCCGGCTCCTCCCCCCTTCCTCGCAATTGGAAGTCGCTCATGAAACCGATTGAAACTCTGAATTCTATAGCATCTAGAATAACTATTCTTATGCATAACCTTCTTCTCAATGTCCCAGCTTGTCTTCTTTGCTCGGAAGAATTAAGTTTCTTTTTGTTGAAAATTGTCCGATTTCGTGATCCTCTCAATTATGCGAAATTGATTTTCTACTTTATTTCATATAGCTTTAAATTGCTTTTTCACGTCCAAGTTACGATTGACTGCATGTCGTGTGACTCGTTCCGCTTTAAGTTACAGCTGATTCAGCTAGTGTGTGTGTACTCCGAACTGCTTGTTTTTCAAACCTGTTTGTTTACAAGCCTGAATAACGCCAAGTTGTTGTTTATTTCCTGTATGATTGCCAAAGGTCAAAACAAGTCTCTCTTATCTCAACTCTGGCTGATTGCCAAGCATTGCCTGGCGAGTTGCTACTATAAGTACAGAAGCCGTTTACCTACTTCCCAAAATAAACTCGTTCCGCTTAAGGACTCTGTCAGCTATTTATATGTCTTATCTCGTTGTACTATGTGTGTCAAGGCCGTACTTGTTTACGTCCCTCACTTACTCATGCTCGTATTCCATAACTGCTTTGATCCCTGTTTCAAAACTTCGTTGCGTATTTCTCACGCGCGTATGTATTGCAATTTGCTTGCATATTTTGCGATCTTAATGTTCATTGATGAACAAACTTGTTTTTTCTCGTCGTCACATTCGATGTGTTTTTGTATTCATACTTGTCCTGTCATGTTTTTCGCTGACTTAAGTATTTTTCTGAGTAAACCCTTTGATACTCATTATAACTTGAGGTTATTGTTTATGGCTACTAGTTTGTTACCTATGGCGTTCTTGCTTTCTACTCGCATAGTTCCTTTGTTTATTTGGTATATTCTTGTCCTGAATAGATGTACTTGTTTCCATACGCTTTGTTTAAACTTGCCAATTCTTCTTTCTCATCGTATCGTAATCTTTACTAGTGCTTTATTTCCCTCAGCTTCCAGCTATTTTGTGATTGAAAGTGTTGATAATTCTCGCCTTTCAACTCCGCTTTCTAATGACCCTGATAACCTCCTTCCACTTATACCTGGTCGCTTCTTTACACGCACTTCTCTCTCTCTCCCTCCTCCCCTTCCTAATTCTTTCAGGGATTTTGATTTACCTATTGTTTGGCGTAAACTTGAAGCCCTCCGTAATTCTTTTTGGAAGAGGTGGAACTTGGAATATTTAACTTCCTTGCAACGGAGGCAGAAGTGGTTTCTTTCCAGTCCCGACATTAAAGTAGGGGACTTGGTCTTGGTTAGGGATATTTCACCCCCCCCTAGTATGGATTTCTGGTAGGGTGACCGATTGCTACCCTGGAAGAGATGGGAGAGTCAGGGTGGCCAGAATCTTGACTACAAATGGACCGATCACAAGACCACTGTCTTTGATCGCTCCGCTTCCAATAAATGTGTAACTGCTTATTTGCTCTCTGTTGGTGTTTGCCCCCCCAGTATGGTGTATTCTTTGAATACACGGTACGAGAGATATAATGTCTATTGCTCTTTGCATGTTCATTTCTTCCTTCCTCTTTGCCAAGCACCAACAGTGATCATCTGTTTTCTCCTTGTTGGGTATGTCTCTTATGTCTTCATAAGTATGTTTCAGATATATAACTTCTGTGGTCCACCTAGCGTCATCTAGTAGCGAACCTCTGAAGCTACTCAATTCCTCATCGTGCAAGATGACTTACTTATCTATTTGGCTACCAGATCTCGTTACCATCGTCAGCTACTTTCTCCTTGAGCAAGAGGACCACGTTTACTTCTTTACTCACCATGCTGCGCTAGTATCATCTATCAACTCCTTGAAGACCAGCTCACCAAGAAATAAATTTGTTGTATTTAAGTTGGCCATGCTTATATGTTCTCCTTTTGTCTCCTACCCCCCTCTCTTTCCCCCTTTTCTTGGACCCTCCGTGCTCCGCTGAGCTGCTCTCACTTCTCCGTCTGCAGTTGACTCGTTCAGTCAAAGCTCCGCTCGAGCTTGCCTCCTCAAACCAAGAGGCACACACTATTCCACGCCATGTTGGCTAGATAGTCTTCATAAGGAACTCCGACTTCAACATGAAATCGAGATAAGTACCATTTTTAAAAAAAAGTTTTAACCTCATCTTCATGGTTTTAACTTCCAAGTGCTTTTAATTATAGGCAGTGTGAAATTATTTACTTGGGGCAATAATCATTCTTCGTGGGTTTTGCCATGTTGAGCTTTTACTTGTATAAGCCAACCTTACTATAAAAGAGCTTTTCTTAAGCGATTCAAACGAGAAATCCTCTCGCTACGTGGGATATTATCTAATACCCGCTGCCTATAATTTTAAAACTATTTCCTCCGTTGGATTTTCTCAACCCCATTTTCTGCTAAGGTCGTTCTGGAACCTTCTAGAACTTGTTCTCTATCTGCGAGTCTTGTCGTCAAGTATTGTTGACGCACTGTGAAAATGCTAGTTAAAATGAGGAATCTTCCTTATAAATTTTTGCAATAGCTAACTTTCTTCCACCGCTGGAACCTCTGGAAAATTCTATGGCGCATTTATTTGTAAATTACAACTTTTTCAAGAAATAGACTCTCATCTATATAGTGCAATCAGTTCTTTCCATAATTGCAATAACTTTCTTTTTCATGAACTTTAGTGTTTCTATAGTGAACTTTGAATCCATCTTCATAGATTACAGTGATAAACAGTGCCTTCTCCACGTTTCTACCGCGTCGCGATCGTCCGGTTATATTAAATACGGCCATGAACATTGATCCTATATCCCAATGATCTTTCCTTAACCTTCTACTAACAACCATTATTTATAAAAGTGAAACTTCTCTATAAGGTGTTACTCACAAAGTGCCCTTCCAACTTTGCTAGTTTAACATTAATTAAATTCTGCATAATTTCTTGTGTGATACAAGTTTTAAATTTACATTGTTCCTCCCTTCAAAAGCAGGGAAAACAATTCTCTCAACTCTTGAGTGAGTTATTTTTTGGTCTCGCTAAATGAAAACTGCCTCATTTGACTGGCGAGTCTTATTCAAAGTATAAGAGGTCTAGAACCTTCCTTCTGATTAACTTTTCAGGTTCACAGTAAGTGACCTGCTCTCTTTGTATAAATCTCACAAAGTAATTCTGTTTAAATATAAGAAGTTGTAGGAACTTCCTTTTTATTCTTTATGTTTTCCATTTTGTTATCTTCGAAGTTGTTATTCTCGTTAGAATGTTCTTTCAGAGGTTGCATATAGTACACTGCTTGTACTCCTGTAAATGTTAAAACTTTAATTATTCCATTTTGCCTATTTATGAAATCTTACCAAGATTGTAATACACGGTTTAAAAAACCTTAAAAATTGTCAATTGCCTGGAGCAACTGTTTGATGTTAAGAGGTCTGCGACCCTATTTGTTAAAAAGTTCAAATGAACTATGTTTATTAAATTTATATTGCATAATTGTTAATTTCCTCAAACTTCCTGCATTGTTAAATAAATTAAATATTTGTTTTTGGATTCATCATTTCTTTGATAATACAGTTAGGCAGGATCCTGGCTTTCCTAGCTCTTCCTAGGTTTATGCCCTCGTTCACATACAATAAAGCTTTTACTATTTGTCTGGCCAGACCATCACCCTTCCCTATAGTACTTTTATTCGTGCTTGGAAGGAAACACACTAAAGCCTCTCTCTGGCAAACTGCCCAAGCCTTAGCTGCGGTTCCCGTCAGCTTCGACCAAGCTCGTAGCCACTTTAGGTATCCGAGCACATATTTGCGGTGGCAACCGCTTCTAAATGGATTAAAAGTCAAATTAATAACTTTTGTGGGACTCTCCTCCTATTCTTCTATCCTTCTTTTCCAATCCCAAATCTACTTCCTTCTCTTAATCATCTTCCCTTGGTGGGTGGGTTATTCCCTAGCCTATAATCTACCCAGAGAGCAACAACTCATTGATCTAGATTCTACCACACCAGTGACTTAAAAGTATGTGCTAAAGCCACTATGAAGTTTGTATATAAAGCAACAACACCGTCTAGGAGTGGTGTTAGTTGTTTGCCACGTGAATACACGTTAACATCTCAAGACAAGCAGATTTTACAACATTTGGGTTACCACGTCAACCCGCATGATGAATTCTATCCTAGAGGTAGCGAACCACATCGAGGAGCAACCAGGGTTGGTAAGAATATTGATCTCCATTCCTATCAAGCTCAAACACCTGAACTCAATAACAATGATGAAATTCAATTTGTTATCAACAACCAAGATATTTACACCGTACCGCATGAAAGTGTCATTCAGATTGAAGGTCGTCTCACCAAAGCCGATGGCTCTACACCCACCACATCCAAATTAGCCAACCATGCTTTTGCCTTTCTGTTTTCTGACATGCGTTACGTGATTAACGATATCGTGGTGGATAGCTCTCGAAATATGGGTATTTCCAGTGTCATGAAACTATACCCCTCTTATAGTGAGGAAGAAGGTAAAACGCTTTGCATGGCGGGTTGGTGCCCTGACTCGACCAATGACTGGATGGTGCACACCGATGGTACCTTTACTGGATATTTACCTCTTGAACTGATTTTAGGCTTTGCCGAAAATCACCAGCGCATTGTGGTCAACGCAAGGCAAGTGCTTTATTTGGTGAGAGACAGGAGTGATAATAATGCACTCAAGGGAGCTGACAATGCCCCCATAGATTCAAAAATTCAACTACAACGCTTGTTATGGTAAGTGCCCCATGTGACCCTTTAAGATAGCAAAAAACTGGACATACTCAAGATGGTAAAGAGAGATATGCCTCTACACATGGAATTTAGAAGCTGGGCACTCCATGAGTATCTGCTATTGCCCACCACCAACACACTCAGTTGGTCTATAAAAATAGCCCGCTATACAGAGAGACCTCTCCACATGATCGTGGGTTTTCAAACGAATCGCAAGTATCAAAAATCCAAAGATGCTACGCAATTTGATCACCTGCAATTGAGAAATGCACGTCTTTTCCTCAACGGATCAGTGTTCCCCTATGAAGGAATGGATTTAAATTTTTCAAAAAATAAGTCTGGCACCCTGTACGACTTGTTTTGTAAATTTAGATGGTCGTATTATCAAAAAGAGAACAGCCCCATGCTGCTACCCCAAGCGTTTAAGGCAAGGGCGCCACTGATTGTCTTTGACTGTTCTTACCTGGAAGAGCGGCTTCGGTGGCGTAGTTAGTAGCATGCTGAACTGCTATTCCCAAGATAGCGGGTTCAAACCCGGCCGAAGTCGTCGGATTTTTTAAGAGCGTTAAAAATCCTTCAGTATGCCTTCCTTCGGAGGGGAAGTAAAGCCGGCGGTCCCATGTCATAGATTTATGGCATGTAAAAGATCCTGTCACAGGCTAAACTTGTGTAAAGCAAAATTTGGTAGGTTAGATTTCGTCACAACGCTCTATCAAAGTTCCAACGTTCACCACTAGGTATCATTGATATCTGTTGGCGAAAGTTGGAACTACTTGAAATTGAACGGAACTTGTAGCTCAACCTTTAGAGTGTCCGGTGGAAGCAGCTACAGACTCAGGCGAGCCGAACATGTCCTCGGACACCTTGGGCTAGGCATTGCACCATCATTTGGATATGTAGCACATCCCGATTTTTGTTGTAAAGTGTGCCCATAAGTTTTTCAATTTTCACTTTACTGTCAGGGGGAACCATTTGCTCAAGGCAGAATGGAAAATCGGCATGTTCATCATACAAGGATGAGGGATATTTAATATCCACTTCTAGCGCATATCCACGGCCTGTTTCTTGACTAGCCATGTTCACATCAAATTCTGACACTTGTTTCTCTGTCAGCCAAGCAAACTTCCCATAGGGCAAAGGCTGACTCATGGCGTAGCCGTACAAATTATTCACGTCATAGTACATTAAGTACGATTCTGGTTTGCCTGGTGAATAATCGGTCATGTAGACATTGTTCGCTTCGGCATGGCGCTGGTCAAGCGGCACAGAGCCACTGCGAATGCCCTTTTCAAAAAATAGAACCATGTCTACATCAGTGAGTAAATCCTATTCCACTTGAGTGTATTTCAAAGCGGCATCAAACGAGAGCCCAGGACTCGTATAATAGTGAGCCGGGTCAAGACCATAAATGTGCTGACACAACTCACCGAATTTTTGAAACACATCTGTGAGCAGCAATCCAGTTTTAGGTATTGCATAGCGTATTCACTTAGCGTATTAATGTCAAACACTCGCCAAACTTGACATGCATGTGCATAGTCTTCTTCGGAAACGGTACTGCGTGTTAGTTTTGTTTGCTTTAACACGTCCCATCATACGGGAATATACCTTTCCGAATGCACAATTGAAATTGCTTAGGATCATTAAAATGCATTCTGGTATTTTTAGCCTACTTTCGATTTTTGCAAAAAATGAAAGTAGACTTATGAGATCACTACAGGGCCAAAAATTGTGTGTCTGTCTGTGTGTGTGTGTGAGTGTGTGTACTCTGAATGTCTGTCCCCCCCCTGTCAATTCGAACACGGTGAATCCGAATTGAACGACATTTGGTACAGAGGTAGCACTGGCAAAGGGCACCTCAGTGTCATGTTTTATATTGCCGCCATCTTGACGTAAACATAATGGCGGCCACTCAAATGTTCAAAGCTTAAATCAAATTACGACCAACCTATTCATCTGATCTCTACCAAATTTTGTAACATTATACCTTTAAATATGAAGGATCCTTTGACCAAACTACGAGGTCATTTGCTTAATAATTTGCGGATGGTGGCCATATTTGTGTGCAAATCGATTCCCCCTATCTTTTCAAACACGGTGAAACAAAATTGAACGAAATTTGGTACAGAGGTAGCACTAGCAAAGGGCACCTCAGTGTCATGTTTTATATCGCCGCCATCTTGACGGAAACGTAATGGCGGCCACCCAAATGTTCAAAGCTTAAATCAAATTACGACCAACCTATTCATCTGATCTCTATCAAGGTATGTAACATTATACCTTTAAGTATGAAGAATCCTTTGACCAAACTACGAGGTCATCTGCCTAATAATTTGCGGATGGTGGCCATATTTGTGTGCAAATCGATTCCCCCTATCTTTTCAAACACGGTGAAACCAAATTGAACGAAATTTGGTACAGAGGTTGCACTAGCAAAGGGCACCTCAGTGTCATGTTTTATATCGCCGCCATCTTGACGTAAACGTTATGGCGGCCACCCAAATGTTCAAAACTTTAATCAAATTACGACCAATCTATTCATCTGATCTCTACCAAATTTTATAACATTATACCTTTAAGTATGAAGAATCTTTTGACCAAACTACGAGGTCATCTGCCTAATAATTTGCGGATGGTGGCCATATTTGTGTGAAAATTGATTCCCCCTATCTTTTCAAACACGGTGAAACCAAATTGAACTAAAGTTGGTACAGAGGTAGCACTAGCAAAGGGCACCTCAGTGTCATGTTTTATATCGCTGCCATCTTGACGGAAAAGTAATGGCGGCCACCCAAATATTCAAAACTTAAATCAAATTACGACCAACCTATTTATCTCATCTCTACCAAATTTTGCAACATTATACCTTTATGTATGAGGAATATTTTGACCAAACTACGATGTCATCTGCCCAATAATTTGCAGATGGCGGCCATGCTTGTGTGCAAATTGATTCCCCCTATCTTTTAAAACACGGTGAATCCGAATTGAACGAAATATGGTACAGATGTAACACTAGCAATGGGCATCTCAGTGTCATGTTTTATATCGCCGCCATCTTGACGAAAACGTAATGGCGGTTACCCAAATGTTAAAAGCTTAAATAGTATTACGACCAACCTAATCACCTGAGCTCTACCAAATTTTGCAACGTTATACCTTTATGTATGAAGAATCTTTTCACCAAACTACGAGGTCATCTGCCCAATAATTTGCGGATGGCGGCCATGTATGTGTGCCAATTGACTCCCCCTGTCTATTCAAACGCGGTGAAACCGATTTGAACGAAATTTGGTATAGAGGTAGCACAAGCAAAGAGCACCTCAGTGTCATGGTTTATATCGCCGCAATCTGGACGGAAACGTATTGGCGGCCACCCAAATGTTCAAAGCTTAAATCAAATTACGGCCAACCTTTTTATCTGATCTCTACCAAATTTTGTAAAATTATACCTTTATGTATGAAGAATCTTTTGACCAAACTACTAGGTCATCTGCCCAATAATTTGCAGCTGGCGGCCATGTATATGTGCCAATCGATTCCCCCTATCTATTCAAACACGGTGAAACCGAATTGAACGAAATTTGGTACAGAGGTAGCACTAGCAAAGGGCACCTCATATTCGTGTTTAATATCGGTATGTCACTTATTTCAACAAGCTACTACAACCAACATTCAATTATACTCCTTGGAAAGGACAAAGAGTTATAACAATACCAATGCATTTAGGGGAAAGTAGGCTATATGTTCTTTACTGAACAACTTGTTCAATTCCTCTTCATCCAAGCCATTCACAATAATGTCTAGCGAGGAAGCCATAAACTTAATGGAATCTTAAAATCGAATGCTAAAGTTGCTCAACCGCCATGTCAGGGGTGTAAAAGGCTCATGGTTTTGGAGATAATGGTAAACGAGCCCTTGTTGGCATGACTCAATTCACGAACCAAAAACTGAATGTCATAATTCGCCGGATTGTGGAAAAATACACTGATGAAACGAGGAGCAGAAAAGTTCAAATTGCGTTAACTATGCGCAGCTCCACGAAACTCTCCCGTAAAGTCCGAGTGATAACGAACGGTGTCTCCAGCACTGATCAGTGGCTTTTCGCAAATATGACATGTCGTGGCATGCTCATACTGCTGCTGCTGTTATGGAGATATGTGCATGGGTACTGGGTGGTCCAGTAATTCCTGTACATGGTCGGCCAACTTTACAAGTTCATCCAAGATCCATCTGGCGCAATCTGGCCCCTCACGGGATTTGTAAACGGATCGTGTGGGTTGATAGGCACACACCACATTAAATCCTATGGCAAAAGGTTCATGTCTTTGAATGGGTGTGGTTGAGCTGATGGTGGGATCTGGTTCACATCCCGCCATGGGGGTAGTGAGAACTTCAAAATCTGCATATACCGTATAGGGAACAGTGTCACGCTTGTGAATGTCCTTGAACTTTAACATAGCCTCATCCCCTTGTGGCAATACCAATCTCACCACTTCCTGAGATAGACAATCTACCCTATGACGTTCCGAAAGCGTAGGATTTCCAAAATATTGCAAGCAACGGTCACAAATATGTTTCTTAGGTTTATGTTTAGACATTTGACTGCTTAGCAATCTACTTAAGCTTTTAATGAGGCAATAGTGATTCACTTCTCTGTAAGACAGATATAAAAGATGAATGTGGTGTCGTTTCGTTTTTTTTGTGGCATAAACAGGTCCCACAATCTCAATACCGTCAAGGCCATACACCATGAACGAAAAGTCCTTGTTGTCGTGTACAAACCTATGAATTTCCGTTATGTCCATAGGGAACGATACTCGAGTTAAATTTACAGTTTGTTTCAATTCATCAAACTTGGCCTTGTACTTTGCTGGTCTCTCACAGTGACGTTGTGCTGGCTGCAAATACGCGGCCACATACCAGCGGAAACATTATCCTTATTTTCAATATTTACCACCGCTCTCCCACAGGCAATCGCTGATGGTAAAGAAATGTGTCTAGACCCAGCATTCAACGGGCTGAAATGACAAATTGTTGATTTGCCGGTAATGGATTTTGTCTAACGCAAAACCACTTGGTCCTTGTTGCAGTTTATCAAATTTTGATAGCAAGGCATTCACCACATGGCTTTGATACCACTCGTTCAGATTATTGGCTATCAAAAGCTCTTGCATTTTACTACCAATATAAAATGTTTTGTTATGCTCACCGTCCATGTTTTTATATATGAAATCGCACACGAGTTGGGTATTGATCTTTAAAGCCGTATGCAAACTTTGCGCTGTACAAATTTGTTCTTTAAACATTTAAAAACATAATTCAATAAAGTCTTTTGGGATTAAACTCTCCCTAACATTAACCACGCGGCCATAGCAGACACGTGACTTGAAACAGGACTCAAGGGGCTCCCAAGTTAAGCTACCGCTAGCAGTGGCAAAAAACATGATAAAAAAACAAAAAACAATATCACCCAATTTTTCAGCCGTAGACTGTCTGCTAAACAATGGTCCCAAATGTAACGCTGCCGGCGCTTTCGTTTGAACGTCGGCCCTCAATATCAG
Organism: Meconema thalassinum; assembly: GCA_946902985.2. NCBI lineage: Eukaryota > Metazoa > Arthropoda > Insecta > Orthoptera > Tettigoniidae > Meconema > Meconema thalassinum. The sequence continues at coordinate 257,914,760 of OX336395.1, read as the reverse complement.
TGCCTTGCCAGGTAATTTTACTACCACCAATCTGTAACGAAGCCACGACCCTCAAGATCAGTGCCTCGCCAGGTGCATTTCTGTTACCAATCTGTCTCACTCTATTCATGGATAAGAACTTTGTTAAATACCCGGCAAACCACTTAAAACCAAGAGCCGTATTTCAATCGTTTTCACGAACAGATAATCGTGAAAAATAATAAAGGTCTCTCAGAGCTGAGAAAGCCGTTACCTGTAACTTATAGTATATATTGGGAATATGGAAGGATGGTTAGGCAAAAGCATGCAATAAACTTCGTTCTATAAAGTGCTGCCTGTTCATTCTGACAAATACAAACAATTATAGCATGGATGCTACATATTCTAAACTACATGGGTTAGTAAAATAACAATAATTAACTTACATGTCAGAACAATCTTTGTTTCAGCGAACCTAGCAGCGAAGCCTAAGTGTTGAATTATTGGGTGTTAAATAAGCTTCTTACCTTAATCTACCAGGTCGAGCAACGCTAAGCGTTGGTCCTGCATTTCGGGAGAGTGGGCAGCACACACACCGTCAGGTCTTCAATGGAATACAGGCCTCGAACAACCCTTGACATGCTATTTTAAACACTTTGCTTGCATCTCCCACTCTTTCAATTTCCACCCACTGGTTACAGTTTTCTCTCGATCTGATTGGTCGAGTCTACACTTACAGCAAGTATTTTCGAGCAAAGGGTGGGGGTTTATGGTGAGAAAGAAACACATGAAAATATTCCCACGTCAGCCCATTGACATGCCTTAAAGTCATTAAGAATCAATGTGGTCTGACCAAGCGGGTCACACACATTTCTTCCCAATAACGAGGCTATAAGCTGACACATTAATATTTGGTCACACGCTACAACAAATTAGATTAGAGTCTAGCGAGAGTAACCAGATGTTAGCAATAAAATTAAATATGTTTCCCGCAGGATGGCTGGGAAAGAATTCGACAAAGAATCTCCGTACTAAGCCAGTTAAAGAGGGTGTCCAAACTAGAATTAAATCAGGGGTTAGAAACTAAGGAAATTCTCACTTAATACGCAAAGTACGCCCACTGCGTCACAATACCCGCCACTTTTCAAAAGTGATGGCATAATTGCCGACACTTTTAGATTGATAAAAGTTCTATGATGCTCTTTGTAAGGTCTGTCTATTAGCGAGGCAACGAGAGCAGTATCGCTCCGCTCTTAGTGGTGCCCTGATTCTATCACTCGGCCGAACCAATCGGCAAGAGGTGCATTAAGTTTACAGACTACTATCGTCATGCCAGTGACTAACGCCCTCATAATTAACACACACATTCACTCAGCTCTCTCTCTCGTCTAATTAACAAACACTTGAGCAAAGCGCTTAAACGCAGAAGAAAACAACTATTTGTTTCTATCCTAGTAGGGGTTTGATCTACAGAGTGCGTAATTGCGGACGGAAGGTCCGAAATTCTTACTGCATCACTTAAAATCACAAGTACTCTTAGTAGTTTCAGCATAAACTTGACACGCAGAAATATAAAGGTTTCGTACCAACTTAGGAGGAAAATTTTGATATCATTCAAAAGTACTTACCGTACTATACAAAAAACAACATTACTGTAACGAGTGGGTCAGAATTTCTATATGAAAATGCTTATATTTCAACCCATAGTTCGTTTAGACTTCACTGCTTTGCGTATCATAAGACTCACTAAATTTGGTTTAACATGATTGTGTCCTCCAATGGACATATTTTTACAGGATTACAATATTTACTTATATGGAATGAAATTGCATGTGTTCTTCTTATCAGTGTCTTTTCATTTTGTAAACTACAACTAAACACATATCACTTGGATTGTTGCATTAATCTGGTTGGACGTGATTCGCAATCTAGGTTTCTTTTCAACGATCTTCTTCCTGACGCCTTCAATTCAGCAGTATGACGGCTAATCTCTTCATTTTCCTCTGCACGTATGCCTCGTTCACTCCGCGCCTTGTTCTCTACCTGTATTTTACATTCAAAATAAAGTATGAGCACTAGCCATATAAAAGAAAATAGGAGAGGTTTCAAGATTACATTGATCTAGGGACTTCCTATATCCAAAATTTATTGCAACAAAATGTTTTTCCATTTACTTAAAAATGTAATGCAAGGGATAAATTATTATCCAATGAATCTTTGTTTATTTTCAAGGGTTTTCCTCATGGGATAAATGTTAATTAATTTATGAATATTGCAAAGGGCTTATTTGTACTATATCTATTGTTAGTTATTGTAGAGTTTATAAATTAAATTAAATCGTTTACTTTACGTCATCCATTCTCTTCTGTATCGAAGGAGTGGTCCTGCGTTTCGTCTTGGGGTCTGCATTGGTGAAGACCTGGATGTAATTTGGTGGTTAACTGGATAAGGCTGCTTGAAGTCTTCTTCGCACGTTCAAAAATTAAGGAGTTCACTCTCGTCTTTGAAACAAACTTGTAAATATGGGTTAATATTCGAATCGCTTAGAATTACTATACTCAATCACCCACTGTTAACCGGGCATTTTGAGAATTTGATTTTAATTTTAAATAATAATTCGAGTGAAAATTATGCATGCTATTGCCTACAAGGATAAGGGTGGGAAAAAGGATTATTTTCAACATATATCTACCATCTGTCAGTAGCTATTCGCGTTACTAAAATATTTGCTTTACTGCACAAATCAATTAATGGTCTATAGTAATTTATAATTCCGTTGATCTGTAAAATTATACCACTGAAAGTTACAATACTAATGTAATATACAGAACAGCAATTTCTGGGTGCTATTTCTCGTATTCTCTCTGAGATCGTTTTCGTAGGATAGTGGCACAAGAAGCATTCACAGAAGGAAAGAGAAAAAAATATATATTTGTCACTAAAATTATTATTATTATTATTACTTCGCGGGGACTCTGTCAGTAAAGTGGGAGCCCCACTCGACTTGCGCTCCATAGTTCGCTTTATGTAATTAAGTTCCTGGCCACTATAAAGTTGTCAACTTTAAGAGGCCTGGTTGTATATTGCCATCTGTCTTAACTGCTCGCGCGCTAACCCTATGTTAGGTTATGCATTACAAACGCGCGCTCTGCAGTCAATAGTGAGAGCTTTTTTTTTTAGTATTCAATGAATTAGGGGACCCTACCGTCATTATAATTCTTATTTATTATGTTTACAATATTGACTAACACTACAATAAAACATTATAACAATTAAACCGAGCTAAATAATTCATTATACATAGGTTACTGTTCTACCTCCACGTAACTGAAGTGATTTGCGGTCGCCACGGTGTCTGTATCTTGTAGCGATCTTATATTTTGTTTTCAGTGTGAGATACTTTTTGGGCCGGCTCGGTGTCAATCTTGATTTGACCATGTTTTCATTACACTGTTTCTGTTCTTCTAAATTGAATTGAGGATTCCGAGTTTCACTTACTGGAACATTCTCCTAATCGAACCGGGGACTCTCGGTTACTGGAAAACTTTCTAAATCGAAACGGGGACTCTCGGTTTCCGAATGAACACTTGGCTCTCTAGCGAGTGGGATCAGATTTCTTACTTGCCTTCTAACTGTTCTAAAGGGACAGGGTTTAATTCTATTCACGTGAACCAATACTGCACGTGAACGCACTTTAAGTTTTACATTCAGTGGGGAAACAACTTGTATGATTTCGTAAGGGCCTTTCCATTGCTTTGATAGCTTCTTCACTCTATTTCTACCTATACATGGAGTATGAAGGAATACCATCTGACCTACATGATAAGTCACAACTTTGGACTTCTTGTCATACTGAGTTTTTTGCTTCTTCCTTGCTCTACAAGCGTTAGATTGGGCTGTGGTCCATAGTTCTGTGAGTTTACTTCGCAAGTCTTCGACATGATCACTATAAATCTCTGTATCAGGCGTGATAGTTAAATCAGCCTCCATGGGTACTGACATAGGTCTACCAAAAACAATTTCATAGGGTGAGTACCCTGTACTTTCATGAATCTGGGAATTTATTGCCATCGTTACATACGGCAAATATTCATCCCAATCGGTTTGACTCTTATTGACATAATGACTGAGCATATTAGCTACGGTTCGATGTACTCTTTCTACTCGACCGTTAGATGCGGGATGATAAGCTGTAGTTTGAAGTTTGCGTATTTTCAAAAGTTTACACATTTCCTGCATTAGGGCAGAAGTGAAATTTGCGCCTTGGTCTGTAAGCAATTCTTTAGGGACGCCAAATTTCGTGATAATTCTATGCATTAATCCTCTAGCAATAGTTTCAGTGGTTTGATCTGGTACGGGGATAAATTCTGCGTACCTGGAAAAATGATCAATTACACTCAAAATGTACCTGTTTCCGGATCTTGTAGTTGGCAATTTTCCAACAATGTCACAAGCAATGCGTTCGAAAGGTTTTTGGGGTTCTTTAAAATTTCCGAGTGGAGCTTTAGTTTGTCCGTAGTTCGACCTAGCACAACATTCTCGACACGCACGCACATAATTATCAACATCACTTTCCATGTTAGGCCAAAAGAATTTATGCTTGATTCTTAGGAGCGTTTTCTTCGGACCCATATGACCAGCAGTAGGGAGGTCATGGTTCAGGGCTAACACTCGATCTCTCAGGGATTGTGGTACGAGTATTAATCTCGTATCCTTAAATTGGTAATAGATTACTTGTTCTGGGCTCATTTTATATCTCTTGCGCGATCGCAATTTCTGGCATTCTTCGTCACCTCTGGTGATGCCTAATGAGATCTAAATCTAACACTGGGAGGTACTCTACCTGTGTTTTGAGTACATGGCGGCTAAGTGCATCAGCGTTTGAGTGCTTCTTTCCGGGTTTATGCACCACCTCGTAATCAAATTCAGACACTCAAGGCCCAGCGAGTTAGTCTGCTGCTAGGGTCCTTGAGGTTAAGCATCCATCGCAATGCTGAATGGTCCGGTACAACTGTGAATTTTCTACCTAACAGGTAACATCGAAAGTACTTAGTTGCCCATATTACGGCAAGCAATTCACGTTCCGTAGTGGAATAGTTAGATTCGGCTGTATTCAACTGACGAGATGCATAAGCTATCGCGTGCTCTTGGCCATGAATGACCTGTGCCAATACAGCGCCAATTGCCAAAGCACTTGCGTCCGTGCTTAACATAAACGGCAGAGAAAATTCTGGGAACACTAAAACTGGATTTGAAATTAGTTTAGATTTCAACGTCTCGAATGCTTCGTGACATTCATCACTCCATTTAAAAGGAATTTCCTTTTTGGTAAGTTGGGTGAGGGGTTTTGCAATTTCCGCAAAATCTGGGATAAAACGTCTGTAATATCCATCCAAACCAATAAATCCTCTTGCATCACGCACTGATTTGGGCTTTGGAAACTCAGATACGGCTTTGATTTTCTTCGAATCTGGGCGGACACCATCCGCACTTATTACATGGCCTAGGTAATCTACCTGATGGGCTGCGAAGTTACATTTTTCCAACTGAATAGTCAAATTTGCCTCTCTTAGTTTATCAAAAACATTTCTGAATCGTTCGATATGTTCTTCAAGAGTTTTACTGAAAATTATTACATCATCTAGATAAACAAGACATTGGGTGCTTATCAAGCCCGAAAGTACACTGTCCATAACCTTTTGGAAAGTGGCAGGTGCATTAATGAGGCCAAATGGGAGGCGCAAATAGTGATAATGACCCGTTGGTACACTGAAGCCTGTCTTTTCCTGACTATCTGGGTCCACTTCAATTTGGTGAAATCCGCTGGCGAGGTCTATTATCGTGAAAAATGTAGCACCACCCAACATGTCTATAGTTTCATTTATCAATGGGAGGGAGTAATGAGCAGGGGTTGTCACACTGATTAGAGCCCTAAAATCTACACAAAATCTATATTTAGGTGTGCCGTCAGCCGACTTTTTGGGTACAATTACTATAGGGGCAGACCAGGGCGAAACGCTCGGAACGATAATTCCCTTCTTTAATTGGTCATCTATAAATTCCTGTACTAGTTCTTTTTGAGCATGAGGCACTCGGTACGGCCTCTTGAAAATTGGTTGAGCTGAGCCTGTTTCAATCTTGTGAGTAATTTTGGTGGTACTTCCCAATATCCCTTTGTCTTCGTTATAATAAAGGTCTTGATATTCTAATAGAGTGTTTAGTACTAAACGTCTGTTCGCTTCCCCAGAATTGTAATCCAACAATCCCTCTTGCTACCCTCTGGGCAACGATTACCTTTGGAGAGGTCCAGCCTCTCATACTCAAAATACTTGGGCTTCCCTGTGCACTGGGCAAGACCCGACGTGGAAAGTCCTCTCGCTTCGCCACCAAAATCACACTCATCATCTCCTGAAGTGGTTAGCTCCCTCGCTACACCACTTAACTCATTGACATAGGTACTAAACTCCTCCACATAGGCAATAGGTGTACCTCTAGGAATAGTCAGTTCTTCCAGACTGATGTTAATTAATTTTGCAATACATTTCTTATCTTTGAGTGTACTAAGCACTCGTGCTACTCGTACGCCATGTATGCTCACCTCAATGGGTTCCAAAATTACTTCAGTATCTGTTTTTGGTACTGAACCAGAGGCTCTAACAGACACTATCACTTCGCATCTTGGAGGCAAATTCACGCATTTCGTGATGGAGACTTGCGAAACCTTCGAAAAGGAGCTAAGGATGGCCAGTTGAAATTCCTCAGAGGATGACCCGCTGAGACCTTGTATGTTCAGTTTTCTGGGTGAAACTGCGACATCCTTTGAGGGAGGATGGCATGCACTAAGCATGACTTGTGTTTGTTCAGAGTGTCCAGCTACAAGCACCCTCGTGGATTTCCCAGGATACGAAAAGTTAGCTACTCCCGTGGAATCCGGAGCTAGCGCTGATCCACTTCCTACTACACAACAATGATGCGCTTCCTGAGGGGGATCGCTTTCCATTGTTACTACACAAGGTATGACACCAGAATTCATCCTACGCGTTATCTCTATCGAACCTCTTCCTTTAAGGTGTACCTGGCGGAGAGCCACATCAATGACAGCATCCCAGTTGCTAAGCATATCAACGCCTATAACCGCTAGGTAACCTGCCGGGAGGTCGACTACTAAAAATTTTGCCGTCAAGACGCTAAGTTTTGGACCTAAGTCCACTAAAACACGTTGTTCACCGTAGACTTCTAGTAATGCTCCTGAAATTCCTTTAATTTTTAAGTGATTCTCTAATATAGGCATTTTGGAAACTCCTCTCTGTAGTAGAGACATTTGTGCACCAGTATCAATTACAATAGGTCCTGTCACATGTTCTAAAGTTCCAATGCACACTAATTCGTTCGTATACTCATCTATTTTATTGTTATCAATTTGGGATCCAACCGCTACGACTGGGGGTGCTGTGTTATCACATTCCCGTGTCAGTTTAATTTCTTCGTTATTTACTCGTGAGGTTCTCGAACCGCGGTCTTCTTCGAGACCTCTTGACCATTTGGGTGATTCTGATTACGTGTCTCTACATTGTTAGTTCTGTTTTTACATTCACGACTTGTATGCCCCTGTTTATGACAAGAAAAACATTCTACATCTCTCATGAAATGTTGCTGGTTTACATCCCGTGCGCGAGCTGGATCCTTAGCCATGCATTCTCGTGCGATATGACCATGTTTACCGCATCTATAACAAGTAATTGATCTTGGGCGATCTTCATAGGTAACGAACACTTTGCGTTCATTCTTAGCAGGGACAGGGGTCGAACCTAGGTGTCGTTCGCGAGAAAGGGCGATTAAGACTGCGTCGCTCAAACATGTGGGAGGGGGTAAATGAAGACGTGTGTAGAATCCTACCTGACCGGACAGTCCTTTAAGAAAAGCTGTCAGTACTTGAGCATCTACTAATTCAGCTGCTCCGGGCGAATCATAATTCATTCCAGATAAAATACCCTGACCTAATGCCTGAAGTCGTTCTGAGTAATCCTGTATCGGTTCTCCTGCTTTCTGTTCTGCACTGGCTAATTTCTCAAAGTAAGACCTAGTAGCTGTCCTCTCTGCAAATCTTTCATGTAATTTATTACGAAATTCTCGATAGGAATTAAATACTGTGTGCTTAAGAGACACTTTTACGTATGTGAGGGCCGAACCTGCGAGCTTCCGCTTAGCGAGACGAATTTTATCTATATCACGCCACCCATTCAAATCTCCTACCTCTTGTATGGCATCTAGCAAGTCTGTTATTCGGCTGTTAGGTAAACTAGGATCAAATACCGGGATTGTTCCTATTAAATTTAGGCGATCTGAAGGTAATTCTACCGGGATCGTGTCATTAAACCTGGATCTACTTTCATTACCAATATTTACGCGATCTATCAACATGTCAATAGCTTCCTGTAAGGCGACTTCCTGTCCATCTATACTTACGTTAGTAGCCATGGTACAATTAAATCAAATTATATCAAATCAAATTAAATACATTATATCAAAACAATCACTCAAACGAACGTTTACAATGATGCTATACAATCCTAACATACGACGTAATTGTACACTGAACACAATTCCTATGATATCACTAATTAAATTCACACGGTTGTTGACACAGTTTTTTAGAACAAACGGAGACAAGTATTTAGACATTACATGCAAGAAAGTGAATCAAAAACAATGTTAGACAGTATTAAAGAGATATATTAGTATGCCACTGGACTACGTTAAGTTGGTTATAAAAATATCTATAAGATAACAAGACAACAACAATACTGCTCTGAGACTCTCTGAGATGTAGGCAAGGGGATGACTGAAGCCATAAAATCGACTTACAAGTAATCCGATAATATTACTTTACAAGAAATCATCCCACCGATCGCTGCCACCAATCTGTAACGCTGCCGGCGCTTTCGTTTGAACGTCGGCCCTCAATATCAGTGCCTTGCCAGGTAATTTTACTACCACCAATCTGTAACGAAGCCACGACCCTCTAGATCAGTGCCTCGCCAGGTGCATTTCTGTTACCAATCTGTCTCACTCTATTAATGGGTAAGAACTTTGTTAAATACCCGGCAATCCACTTAAAACCAAGAGCCGTATTTCAATCGTTTTCACGAACAGATAATCGTAAAAAATAATAAAGGTCTCTCAGAGCTGAGAAAGCCGTTACCTGTAACTTATAGTATATATTGGGAATATGGAAGGATGGTTAGGCAAAAGCATGCAATAAACTTCGTTCTATAAAGTGCTGTCTGTTCATTCTGACAAATACAAACAATTATAGCATGGATGCTACATATTCTAAACTACATGGGTTAGTAAAATAACAATAAATAACTTACATGTCAGAACAATCTTTGTTTCAGCGAACCTAGCAGCGAAGCCTAAGTGTTGAATTATTGGGTGTTAAATAAGCTTCTTACCTTAATCTACCAGGTCGAGCAACGCTAAGCGTTGGTCCTGCATTTCGGGAGAGTGGGCAGCACACACACCGTCAGGTCTTCAATGGAATACAGGCCTCGAACAACCCTTGACATGCTATTTTAAACACTTTGCTTGCGTCTCCCACTCTTTCAATTTCCACCCACTGGTTACAGTTTTCTCTCGATCTGATTGGTCGAGTCTACACTTACAGCAAGTATTTTCGAGCAAAGGATGGGGGTTTATGGTGAGAAAGAAACACATGGAAATATTCCCACGTCAGCCCATTGACATGCCTTAAAGTCATTGAGAATCAATGTGGTCTGACCAAGCGGGTCACACACATTTCTTCCCAATAACGAGGCTATAAGCTGACACATTAATATTTGGTCACACGCTACAACAAATTAGATTAGAGTCTAGCGAGAGTAACCAGATGTTAGCATTAAAAATTAATATGTTTCCCGCAGGATGGCTGGGAAAGAATTCGACAAAGAATCTCCGTACTAAGCCAGTTAAAGAGGGTGTCCAAACTAGAATTAAATCAGGGGTTAGAAACTAAGGAAATTCTCACTTAATACGCAAAGTACGCCCACTACGTCACACAAACACATACGTTCTCAACAGCGGTTGTCAGGCTCACACTCTAAAAAAAAGAAATAAAATAAACCAATATGAGTATATCCATTCCAAATAGCATCTTTCATAACCAAAATAAAATAAAATAAAATATATAAAAAACAGGTTTTATATATGCCATTTTTAAAAAAATATTACCTTGCTTTGTAAAAAGCCCTGCTTTTCCCTTCTCCTAGGCTTCAGTGGAATCAGGTTTCTGTCTCCCACAACAGGTATGCAGATTATCTAAAACAAACAAAATAAAAAAAAACAATTCGTCAATCAAATGGTAAACCAATAATAATTTAAACATTCATTAGCATAAAAATAAACTAAAGAGCACTTATCTGTAAATATATAATGTATCCAATATAGTAACCAACTGGGGTTAAGTACACGAATGCAATTAATTTATACAGAGAAGGCACAACCTATGTTAACACAGTAACGTTTACCATAGGAATGACGCGCAATGTGCAGTGACATGCTCAATACTCTCTTATCCAACCCCTCACCTCCCCACAGTCCTCCGGCCTCGTTCCTCACCGCTCTTGGCAGGCTCTGCAGTGGTCACGTGATTTCCTGTTCTCTCTTTGTGTTCACCCTTTCCCCTCTCTCCCCTTTCTTCTCTGCGGGGCCCTGCCTGCTGCTGCTCTGCTCGCCTGGCTAACCGTTATCACATTTTTACAGAGTTGCCACATTGTTCCACCTGTTATCATGTGACAGCAGTGTTGTCAGCTTGACTGACATTCCATTCTGTAAGCCGACTAGCCATGCCCCAATAAGTTATTCTTTCCGTTCTGGCCGCCAGTCAGACATACATACACAAAGCAAGTTCTGTTGTTGTCGACTATAAAAGCCTTGCTTTTGTTCGTCTAATACCATTATGAATTTGGCAGGTTACTGGTCAGTGTTTACTAACATGTTTTAAAGATCACGATGAGGGATTTTTTGAAAATATTCACGTTCATTCGTTCGTCATATAGGAAAATATCAAAAAGCGCTCCCCCGCTTTGTCGCCCCGTCAAAATAGCCATTTCCTGTATTCACCATGGCCAGTCATAGCCTCGTTGTAACATACGTCAAGCGCTACCGGCTCTCTGTCTACAATCACTCTTTTATTTTAAGGCATTAAAAACAATTAAAATGCATAGTTTTTGCCCTAGAGACTTGACATTTATTTTCTTGGTCGAGGGGGTAGGGACCTTTCATTTATGTCAAACAAACTCTTTTGTAGAATTCCTAGTTTCCAAAATAGTAAAAATTCAAAATTTCAGTGTTTTCAAAAAATCTCAAAAAATAAAAAGTTTTAATATAAAAAATAAAGGTCATAAAGACCATTCGTTTCAACTATAGCACAACGTTCTATCATGTTTGGTTTTCAAACTATAGCCTACTTTCAAAATGAAAAATTTTCAACTTTTTTAAAATATAACAAGTGGTTTATAGGAAAGAGGACGTCAGCTCGAGTCCAACGACACCTCATTTGTTAAAATCCGACCATCTGTTCGCCAATAATCGCCAATGTTCGCGAGAAAGTAGGCTATCATTTTTTACCTCCTACACCCTTGAAACATGCTGTCCACCTAGAGGGCATAGCTCCCTTACATTAACGTCAAACACACCTTTTTCCAAAATTCACCGTTTCCAAAATAGAGCCAATCCAATAAGCAAACATTTTCAAAAAAAAAAAAAATACAAACACACATGCTTAACAAAGATGACGTATCCCCAACAGCAACAACACCTCGTTCGTTAAAATCCGACCTTGCGTTCGTGGGATATCGGCAAAGTTTTATGAAAGTAGGGGACGAGTCAGAACTCTCCCCATCTCACTACTACCTACTGTCAAGATTTTATCCTAGAGATTCGAAATTTATTTTGGGGGTAGACGGGGTAGGGACCTTTCATTTACGTCAAACAAACTTTTTTGTAGACTTGTTAGTTTCCAAATAATAAAAAATCAAAATTTCAGTGTTTTCAAAAGACATAAAAAATTAAAAAAGTTTTATTATAAAAGATAAAGGACATAGAGACCGTTCGTTTGAACCATGGCTCAACGTTCTATCATAATTAGTTTAAAAACTATCGCCTATTTTGAAAAACAAAAATTTTAAAAGATAAGAAAATTATAGCTAGTGGTCCTTAGCAAAGCCCCCGTCTGCTCGAGTCCAACGACACCTCATTTGTTAAAATCCGACCATGGGTTCGAGAGATGTCGGCAATGTTCGCAGGAGAGTAGGCTGAGGGTTTAAAGTGTCCTTGCTCCCCTACTCAGGTTGATTCTGCTTTGGATTTCATGTTTCATCAAATCAAAAGCAAGAGTTCGCAGGAAATTTTGGCGAGACACTGCTGCATAACTTTTATTTGCAGAAAATAAGATTCGAGCATTGATGCCGCCAATATTCAGACACCAATTGTTCATCAACGGTGAGTTATTCACTTGCAGATTAATTCCGCCTGCAGTTCAGTACGAGGTTCCGAAATAATTCTCTGAAGGCTGCAAGCTTGTCCACCTCCCTGCGTTCATGTCTAGTACGAATGTTATCAAACCAGAGGCAACGCATGAGAAATTTAAATCTCTGTGCGCTCATTGTCAAACAATTTAGTCCAATCAACATTATCAAAAGCCTTTTCTAAGTCTACAAATGCCTTACTCTACCTTCCAAAATCAGCATAAGACTCAGTACAGCTTCCCTTGTTCCTACATTTCTCCTGAAACTAAACTGGTCTTCACCCTACTCCGTTTCTATCTGGCTTTCCATCCCCTTGTAAATTATTCTAGACAGGATATTTGAAGCATGAGTAATCAAGCTGATTGTGTGGTAATCTTCACAAATGTCAGCTCCCACTTTCTTCAGAATAGCGATGATAACATTCTACTTGAAATGAAAGGATACCTCACCTGTCTCATAAATCCTACACACCAAGTGATATAACCTGATCAGACCTTCATCTCCTATGCACCGTAGCAACTCAATAGGTATATCATCTATGCCTGGTGCTTTGTTCCTGCCTAAGTCTTCCAATGCTCTGTCCAATGCGCTCATTGTTACAAAAATAGCATGCACTCCAGTTCCACAACTATTATCCCACATTTCTAACATATTTCATCTTCCAGACTTCAATACAACGGCAAGATACAAAATACCTACAAGTGATCTAATCACACATCTGTCGTTCTTGCGTCCTTTTCACGCTAAAAATTACACCTGATTTTTCCATGTATATATTTGTATGCTCAACATGTTTTTAAATCATGATGACTTCCATAAATTGTTCAAAACACAGCAAATGTGTGCTAGCATTTTTTGGCTCCGTTCTTAGGACCTGGCAAATGGACAATAATGTTCTGAGAACGTGTGCGCGATGTTGGCGCAACAACTGACATTCTCCACTTTGTTCCGTCTTTTCCAGTATAATAATTAGAAGGCATACAATCATCATCACCACTAGAAACACTGTCACCATCACTATCAGCATCACGGTCCACATCTCGATGCACTACTACATGGTCTTCTTCAACCTCGTCCTCATCCTCAACACCAAGCACTTCACCTTCCTCACTGTCTGGATCATTCAGCCATCGATTTATATTCTCATAGTCATCCATTTTGCACTTATAAAGCAATAATTAATATAAACTCATAAAACGGAGTAGATATATGCACATGAACTGAGATAAGACACTGCAATAACAAAACGAACGAAGTTCAAAAATGTCACGCCAGTGGTCACACGGATCACAGTTATGATCCACAAGAATAAATTGCTTTACATCGCATCAACCTTCAGCCAAGGTTAGGTGGCTGCTTCATGTCAGGCAGGGGATGGGGCGCCAAGAAGGTACACAGATGCTCAAAGTGAACAGTCATAGCAATAGACTGGCACGGCAAATACTAAACGGCTGGTTCACTATTTTGATCCGCGCTACTACTGGAGTGTTAATCATGATTTGCGTGCTGAAATCACCATTATGTACAATGTTATGAATTATACCTGCGGGGAATTTGCGACCCGATTTCGGTTGGCTGGCGGAAGGAGTGCGCCCCGGGTAGCTGCATGAATGCCGCACTCCGGGAAAAGAATCTCCCTGTACTATATTAATATCTCTTCTTGCCACCATAAGTTATTACATAAAATGTTCACATGTAAGGTAATATGACCTTGGGTTTACTACATAAGAATGGTTTCTCGCCTCTGATTCGGGAGTGTCTCTGAAGTAGATTGTGCCTCTTCGAAGATACACTCAGGGAGAACTCGGATTCACTTATGCTACATGTATATAGCTTCTCGCCGCTACGGAGCAGCATGTTTTTATTCAAATTTCGTCTCAATGTAGACTTGGATTCACATACCCTAGCCTACATGAATTTGGCTACTCCCCACAATGGATTAACAAGTGCGTCTTTTAATGTCCATTCCTGATAAACGTGCCAACCCTTTAGACTACATAGAAAGGAACGAGCAGCAGCCGCCATTTGAGGAATGAACGATTTGAAGAATATTACCAAACTATATCTGGTTGGTTGGTTGGTGGTTGGTTCTTAAGTTTAGGGGCTGCGACAACGCGGTCATGTAGCCCCGTGTACTTTGGGTGTGTGTAGAATCTGTCTGATAACCGGTGTTAATTGTGATGACTGTATTAGTGTGTGTTATCTGTTTGTTAATTTAAGTACTGCAACTAAGAATTTTTCAAATAATTCCTACTTTTGCCGCCAAGCGCCACCGTCAACGACTACTAGGCCAAGTTCAGGACTGAGCTACTAGATGCCGCCGCAGTCGGCTCTTGGCAACGAACATAGAAACCTAAGAGCGTTGTTTACATTCTTAACCTATCCAATTTAGCTTCACACAGGTGCAATTAGTGGAAGGATCTTTAACATGCCATAAATATATGACATGGGACCGCCGGCTTTACTTCCCCTCCGAAGGAAGGCATACTGAGGGATTTTTAACGCTCTTATAAAATCCGACGGCTTCGGCCGGGTTTGAACCCGCTATCTTGGGCATAGAAGCTCCAAACTATATCTAAAAACGGCAATGATTCTCTTCCACTCGAAAATAACCCCCGTCATTACATATGGCCTAGAACTGATATGGGAAAGGCAATCCATGACAGACCTAATCACAATTGAAAAATAAAGGCTTCTGTCCTGGAAAGGCTGCTAGGAATTGCAAGAACGTCCCAGTCCAGGCTGGCATATGTCCTAACAAAAGAAACATACTACATCGAAGATCTCAGATTAAGACTACAACTGCCGCCTACTAAGCATATGAAGAAACTCCTCGAGATAAGACATTAGAAACAGAACGAAATCCCGCTCGAATTCTACGCAACAGAAGAAATGGTGGACAGAAGATGGACAAACGAGAACCAGGAGATGAGACATGTGGTAACAAGACTAGTCATCCACGGTTTCCACCACAAGATCTGACAAAATGTTAAATACCATGAACCGATTGAAGAATGCATATGTTCTCAGTGCAATAACCGCTGCGACAAATACCACATCACATCATGCAGCAAACGGACGAAGAGCATATTTGAATACAGTAAAGATTAATCTACCCGTAATTATAATTTGTAAGCGCACCTTATAACTGTCCATTATGGCCACTTGGCCGCAATAAATATTTATTATAAACTTGGATTCAAATACGCTACATGAATATTGCCTTTCAACGCTATAGATTCGCATGAGATTCATTAAAGATTTTCTTACGGTAAATAAAGCTTTGCATACGCTATGCCATATTGCCGCTATGGACGGGCATATGTTTCTTGAAATGTCCACTTGGAAAACTTGGATTCACTTACGCTGCATGAAAAGGGCTTCCCGCCGCTGTGGACGAGCATGTGTGTCTTCAAATCGCCTCCCGATGTAAATTTAGATTCACATACACTACATGGGATATGGTTTCTCGCCGCTATGGACGAGCATGTCTCTCTTCAAATTTTCTCCCGTGGAACACTTTCATTCACATACTCTGCATGAAAAGGGTTTTCTCACCACTATGGACGAGCATGTGTGTCTTCAAACTTCCTCAGTGGGTAATCTTGGATTCACATACACTGCATGAAAAGGGCTTCTAGCCGTTATGGACGAGCGCGTCTCTCTTCAAATGTCCTCTCGTGGTAAACTTAGATTCACATACACTACATGAAAAGGGCTTCTTGCCGTTATGGATGAGCATGTGTGTGTGCTCAAATTTCCTTTCGTAGTATACTTGGATTCACATACTCTGCATGAAAAGGGCTTTTCACCGCTATGGACGAGCATGTGTGTCTTCAAATTGTTTCTGTGGGTAAACTTGGTACACAAACACTGCATGATTAGGGCTTTTCGCCGCTATGGAATAGTATGAGTGTCTTCAAATTTCCTCTCGTGGTAAACTTGAATTCACACACTCTAAATGCAAAGGGCTTCTCACCGCTATGGACGAGCATGTCTCTCTTTAAACTTCCTCTCTGGTTAAACTTGGATTCACATACACCGCATGAAAAGGGCATTTCGCCGCTATGGATGAGCATGTGTTTCTTCAAATTTTCTCTCGGGGCAAACTTGGATTCACACACTCTACATGAAAAGGGCTTCCCGCCGCTATGGATGAGCATGAGTGTGTTCAAATTTCTTCTCGTGGTAAACTTGAATTCACATACTCCGCATGAAAAGGGCTTCTCACCGCTATGGACGAGCATGTGTTTCTTCAAATATCCTCTCAAGGCTAATTTGGATTCACATACGTTGCATGAAAAGGGCTTCTCGCCGCTATGGGTGAGCATGTGTGTGTTCAAATTTCCTCTCGTGGTAAACTTGGATTCACATACTCTACATGCAAAGGGCTTCTCACCGCTATGGACGAGCAGGTGTCTCTTTAAACTTCCTCTCTGGTTAAACTTGGATTCACATACTCTGCATGAAAAGGGCTTCTCGCCGCTAAGGATGAGTAGGTGTGTCTTCAAATATCCTCTCGTGGCAAACTTGGATTCACATACTCTGCATGAAAACGGCTTCCCGCTTCTGTGGACGAGCATGTGTGTCTTCAAATCTCCTCCCGATGTAAATTTAGATTCACACACACTACATGGATATGGTTTCTCGCCGCTATGGACGAGCATGTCTCTCTTCAAATTTTCTCCCGTGGAACACTTTCATTCTCATACCCTGCATGAAAAGGGCTTCTCACCAGTATGGACGGGCATTTGTTTCTTCAAACATCCTCAGTTGGTAAACTTGGATTCTCATACACTGCATAAAATGGGCTTCTAGTCGTTATGGACGAGCGCGTGTCTATTCAAATGTCCTCTCGTGGTAAACATAGATTCACATACACTGCATGAAAAGGCCTTCTCGCCGCTATGAGTGAGCATGTGTGTGTTCAAATTTCCTCTCGTGGTAAATATGGATTAACATACTCTGTATGAAAAGGGCTTCTCACCGCTATGGACGAGCATGTGTTTCTTCAAATATCCTCTCAAGGTGAACTTGGATTTCCAAAACGTTGCATGAAAAGGGCTTCTCGCCGCTATGGATGAGCATGTATATCTTCAAATTTCCTCTCGTGGTAAACTTGGATTCACATACTCTACATGCAAAGGGCTTCTCACCGCTATGGACGAGCATGTGTCTCTATAAACTTACTCTCTGGCTAAACTGGGATTCACTTACACCGCATGAAAACGGCTTCTCGCTGCTATGGATGAGCATGTGTGTCTTCAAATATCTTCTCATGGTGAACCTGGATTCACATACGCCGCATGAAAAGGGCTTCTCGCCGCTATGGATGAGCAGGTGTGTCTTCAAATATCCTCTCGTGGTAAACTTTGATTCACATACGCTGCAAGAAAACGACATCACGCCGCTATAGACGTCTATGTATGACTTCAAACTATCTTTCCCGGTAAACTTGGATTCACATACACTACATGGATATGTTTTTTTTTACCTTTAGGTGACTATCAATGGTTGACTTGTTCGTTTGGTAGTAAATATTCCACTAGATGTTCTGTTAGCATATTTTGTTACACTATAACCAATTTGGTAAATCTTCCTAGCAGCATTATCCGATGTGTGTGGACATATCAGCCTGAAATAATTAGTACTAACAGTTTAAAGTCCGCTACATTATCACAGAGGAGGAATACTAAAATTAAGAGATCTAAAAAGTAAAAAAATAATTGGGACAACTTTCTTTACTACCATTACCAGAAAACATGTCTTCAATTAGGACCGGTAACTGATTTCGTTTCCACTCATTAATAATAATATGTCGAACATACAGTACAGTCTTTTCGGAGATGTGTGATTTATAGCTCGGACTGCATGAGTGTATTTGGATCGTATCTCAGCCACCAATTCCTTATCTCCGACTTTGATGACTCCTTTTCCTTCTTTCTTATCTCTACTCATCACCACCGTTTTTCTATTCTCCACATTTATCTTCAATGCCCATTGCTCAATCTTTTCATTTATTACGTCTAACTGTTCTTGTACCTCCATCTCATCCTCGACCCAGATCACAACATCGTCTGCAAACAACATTACCTTCATCTTTGCCCTACTATAGTCTTTCATTGCCATCATGATGCCATCCATCACCATTAAGAACAATAAGGGTGACAATACACTTCCTTGCTTTTGTCCGGTGTCAATTTTAAACCAATCCGTAGTCCCGACTCTAGTCTTCACGCTACTGTAGCAATCCATGCACATTCCATTTATCATGTCTCTCAGTTCCTTTGTTATCCCCCTATTTGTTAAGCTTTCCGAAACTTCTCTTCTAGGGATGCTATCATAGACTTTTCCTAGAGCAATAAAAGTCATAACCATATTCTTCCCATGTTCCCAACTCTTTTCAATGTTCTGTCTCAAAATGAAAATGGATTCGACTGTTGACCTGCCCCCTCTAAATCCAAACTCCTCCTCTATTTGGATTTCTACCTTTATTCTAATTACTTTTCTAGAATTATTTTTCCATCATGCGAGATGATGGTGATTCCTCGGAAGTAACCACACACCTTCCTGTCTCCTTTCTTGAATATTGGCAATATTATTTCCTTTTTCCAGTCTTCAGGAATTTATCTCTCTCCACACACTACTGAGAAGTCTGTGTGTCCACTGCAGTCCTACGGGTCCAGCTACCTTGAGCACTTCTATTGCCACTTCGTCGATTCCCACAGCTTTCCCCATCTTCATCTTCTTAACTGCCCATTCCCCTTCTGCCATAGTAATGTCTGGTATTTTTCTATTTTTCCTCCTCCGTCTTGGCTGTTTGCGTATCTTTTCTCCGCATGCCTGACGGCTCACATTCAACAGATCGCTGAAATATTCTTTCCTTCTGTCCGTTGTCTCTTCTTGTTTTGTCAATATGTCACCTTCTTTGATTTTCACGAACCCAGTGTTCACCTTTTCATTCCTTCTACTTTTTATAATTCCAAATAGCAATTTTTTCCACAAGTTAAATCCTCCCTTATTTCCTGGGTGAATTCTTCCCAGCTTTTCTTCTTTTCCTCTGCAATTACTTTTTTACAATCTCTGTTTGCTTCTATATATTTTGCTCCACTTTCTTAAGTATTTTTGTTTTCCATTCCTTCCAAGTTTTCTTCTTCTCTCTTACATTTTCCTTCACCCTATCATTCCACCATTTTGTCGACTCTTCCCGTACCTTTCCTGATGCTCTACCACGTGTTTTCTCTGCACTGTTTACAAATGCACTCTTAAACCTTTCCCATTCTTGTTCCACATGGGTAATGTCCGTCCTTGGTATCTGTTCTTGCAATTCTTTCTTAAACTCTTCTCCAACCTCCTTTTCCATTAGCCTCCAGACCTTAATCTTTATTTCCCTTTTTTCTGGTAATCTCATGACCTCCTACTTTTAGTTTTGTTACCACTGCCCTAAGGTCTCCTCCAAAGGCTTCCTCTGGCATGGCTGTGACATCCATTATCTCTTTCAGATGTCCTTTTTCGACTAATAAATAGTCTATCAGAGTTTTCGTTCTTCTATCTCCCCATCCATACCTAGTATTCTTCTGCCAATTTCATTCATCCGTTTGACATGTCCAAACCATCTCAATCTGTTTTGTTCCAGTTTGTCACTTAGTTTCTGTACTCCCAGTTCTTTCCTTATATCTTCATTTCTCACTCTGTCTCTCCTCTTTTCTGTTCCATACTTCTCAGGAATCTCATCTCAGCGGCCTGTAATCTGCTGTCATCCCTCTTAGACATTGTCCAAGTGTCTGCTGCATATATCATTATAGGAACATAAAATGCTTTGTAGATAACTCCTTTAGCCTTAATTGGTGTATCCTTGTTCCATACTAGTCGCCATACCTGTTGGTAGAAAGCACTCCCGAGTTGTATTCTTCTGCTAATTTCAAAATCTAGTCTTCCATCTTCAGTCAGTTCACTTCCCAAGTATTCGAAGTGTTTCACCATTTCCAATTCCTTATCTCCGACTTTTATTACTCCTTTTCCTTCTTTCTTATCTCTACTAATCACCACTGTTTTACTCTTCTCCACATTTATCTTCAATGCCCATTGCTCAATCTTTTAATTAATTACGTCTAACTGTTTGTGTACCTTCATCTCATCCTCGACCCAGATTACAACATCGTCTGCAAACAACACTATCTTCATCTTTGCCCTACTATAGTCTTTAATTGCTGCCATCATGATGCCATCCATCACCATTAAGAACAATAAGGGTGACAATACACTTCCTTGCTTTTGTCCAGTGTCAATTTTAAACCAATCCGTAGTCCCGACTCTAGTCTTCACGCTACTGTAGCAATCCATGCACATTCCATTTATCATGTCTCTCAGTTCCTTGCCTATCCCCCTATTTTTTAAGCTTTCCGAAACTTCTCTTCTAGGGATGCTATCATAGACTTTTCCTAGAGCAATAAAAGTCATAACCATATTCTTCCCATGTTCTTAACTCTTTTCAATGTTCTGTCTCAAAATGAAAATGGATTCGACTGTTGACCTGCCCCCTCTAAAGCCAAACTCCTCCTCTATTTGGATTTCTACCTTTATTCTAATTACTTTTCTAGAATTATTTTTCCATCATGCGAGATGATGGTGATTCCTCGGAAGTAACCACACACCTTCCTGTCTCCTTTCTTGAATATTGGCAATATTATTTCCTTTTTCCAGTCTTCAGGAATTTATCTCTCTCCACACACTACTGAGAAGTCTGTGTGTCCACTGCAGTCCTACGGGTCCAGCCACCTTGAGCACTTCTATTGCCACTTCGTCGATTCCCACAGCTTTCCCCATCTTCATCTTCTTAACTGCCCATTCCCCTTCTGCCATAGTAATGTCTGGTATTTTTCTATTTTTCCTCCTCCGTCTTGGCTGTTTGCGTATCTTTTCTCCGCATGCCTGACGGCTCACATTCAACAGATCGCTGAAATATTCTTTCCTTCTGTCCGTTGTCTCTTCTTGTTTTGTCAATATGTCACCTTCTTTGATTTTCACGAACCCAGTGTTCACCTTTTCATTCCTTCTACTTTTTATAATTCCAAATAGCATTTTTTTCCACAAGTTAAATCCTCCCTTATTTCCTGGGTGAATTCTTCCCAGCTTTTCTTCTTTTCCTCTGCAATTACATTTTTGCAATCTCTGTTTGCTTCTATATATTTTACTCTACTTTCTTCAGTCTTTTTTGTTTTCCATTTCTTCCAAGTTTTCTTCTTCTATCTTACCTTTTCCTTCACTCTATCATTCCACCATTTTGTCGTCTCTTCCCGTACCTTTCCTGAGGTTCTACCACGTGTTTTCTCTGCACTGTTAACAAATGCACTCGAAAAACCTTTCCCGTTCTAGTTCCTCATGGGTAATATCCGTCCTTGGTATCTGTTCTTGCAATTCTTTCTTAAACTCTTCTGCAACCTCCTTTTCCATTAGCCTCCAGACCTTAATTTTTATTTCCCTTTTTCTGGTAATCTCATGACCTTTCCTACTTTTAGTTTTGTTGCCACTGCCCTATGGTCTCCTCCAAATCTCTGGCATGGCTGTGACATCCATTATCTCTTTCAGATGTCCTTTTTCGATTAGCCTAATACATAGTCTATCAGAGTTTTCGTTCTTCTATCTCCCCATCCATACCTCGTAATCTTCTGCCTATTTTTCTTTCTGAACCAGGTATTCCCTGTAATTAATTGGGCAAGAGATCCATGCAAGAGTGCATTTTCTCTGTTCCACAAGATACAAATTATGGTTGCTAGATTGTATCCTGCACTGTTTATGCGAAATAGCTTTGATATTTGATAAAATCGCTAGGTAGTTGTCTACAAATAGCGATTTTACAACTGCTCTACCTACAACTTTAACAATTTTGGCTTCCTTACAGTCTAGTGTGCAATAGGCATCATTAACTCTATATCAAATCCAGTCCACCTTTGTAGTTGCATCGTCACAATATTTAAAAAACCGGTAGGCCTATAAAGATTAAAACAGGGTCACCTTAGCCTCAAGCCGTTCGAATGAGTAAAAAGGATTCAATTTCCACCTCAAATATCCTACAGGTGGTTTTCCACTTTGTCTTTGGGCAAATGTTAGAATGATACCTCTTGTAAGGCCACAGCAGCCTCCTTTCCACTTCCTTGTCAAACCCTCTCACTCCTCCCATCCCTCTTTCCCAGGTTTTAATCCAGGCTCTGGCACAAAATTTAATTTCTGGTTTCAGGATTGAAACAGGGTCTAGTCAGTCAGTCTCAGGTACCCCAAATGAGTAGAAGAGTTTCGATTCCCACCTCAGTCATTCTTGAAAGTAGTTTTCTGTAGTTGAGAGCTGAGATTGAAATATCATAGACACACACATATAATATACATAAATGTTTCAACATTTATTCTTGGAGCGCAGCAGATAACTGGTAAGTGTAATCCAGGTTCAATTCTCGATTAATGCATGTCCTGTGGTTGGCATTTCACATTTACAATTTCCACACCCACACCCTGTCAATGCCATGTCTTATAGGTCGGTGGCCATCCTTATACTTTGTTTTTTTTCAATGATCACAGTCGTGTCTTGAAGCCTCTGCGGCTTGGGAAACAGCATGCTGGCCTCTCACCGCTGGGTCTGTGGTTCAAATCCCAGTCAGAGATTTGTGCTTGACAAGGCAGAGACAGACAGTTTTTTTTCTCTACCTACTCCAGTTTTCACTGTCACCATTTCATTCTAGCAACACACTCCACAATCATTTTATTTCATTGGTCATTCATTTAATCATTACCCCAGGGGCGTGCCACAGGCTTCAGCAGCCTGCACAGTTTCATATCCTTGTCGCTAAATGGGGACTTCATTCATTCCATTTCCGGACCAGATCTGTCGCAATCGATTCACAATATCAAAAATTGGAAAACGATTCATCGTATCACGTTTCGCCTTTCCATCAAAATATCGATTGCTCTATTGGAATATCGCCACCATGGCCAAATTGCATCACCTAAGCCTCTACGATCCATGATTCTTGAAATATCGATAATTGCATTTGCAGGCATGCCTACCGTGGCCAGTCACTGCTATCGTTTATTCATAGCTAACTGGTTAGTGCACTAGACGTTGGCCTACAGTATTCCGGGTTCGATTGCCTGCAACCCACCGGTATCGTCTCTCCAAAAGATCAGGAAACGATTCGTCGAACCACAACTCGCCGTTTCATCAAAAATAGATTTTTCGGGGAGCCATGGCCCCCGTGGCCAGATAATATTTTTTTATTTTTATTTTGTCCCAAAAATAGCACTCCCACTCTCTATTCAAAAAATAGTGTGTATTTTTCATTTTTTTCAAAAATAGTTTTCAACATGGGTTATAGTTCAAAATTAGCAATTTTACAAATAAAGGTTGTTTGACATAAATTCATGATCCTTGCTCCCTCTACCCACAAACCAAGTTTCAGCTCTCTAGGACAAAACATTTATTTTTGAAAAATGGGCTATAGTTTCAAAATTACAAATTTTACTGAAAAGTGGGTTTCACATAAATTCATGGTTCTTACCCCTCTACTCACAAACCAAGTTTCAAGTCTCTAATATAAAAAATATAAAAATTCCATTTGCAAAATGGGCTATATTTTGGAAACTAATATTTTTACAAAAAGTGTATAAGACATAAATAAAAGGTCCCTACGCCTCCTACCTCAAAAATAAATTTCAAGTCTCTAGGACAAAAAATACTATTTCACCCCTAGTAAGGGTAGTGTTTAGTTTGGGGGGGAAATACGTTCTACATAGCAACGAGGGCGTCACCCCGAGTCACGTGACACGTCACACATCAAAACCTGACCATGCGTTCGAGAGATATCAGCAAACTTCGTAGGAAAGTAGGCTATCATCTAGAACTGTCATCACCCCACCCCTACTTAAAAATCATTATTCAAAAAGCCCGCCCTCTTACACAAAAACCAAGTGCGCATGCGTAAAAACAACAAACAAAAATGTTAAATCATAGTTGCATCTAGGACTATGCATGTTTTTCATGTGGAACAACGTTTAATTTCATATTAGCATTCAAACTCCCACATGTTGCACTTGGAAAGCGAAATTTACTAAAAAATTACAATTTCACGCCCTAGTAGGGGTAGGTTTTATTTTTTTTGGGGGGGGGAATATGTTGTCCATTGGAAAGGGCGTGTCAGATCGAGTTCAACGACACCTAATTGGTCAAAATCCGACCATGCGTTCGGGAGATATCGGCTTTGCCCCTGAATGTATTGCGGGTTAGTATGTGACGTCACCAGGAAAGTAGGCTGTGGGTCAGAAGCACCACTGCCCCCCTACTACCATCCCTACTATTCTCAGCCACATTCATCCCATTCGTTTAATAATAGATCACTCGCACCCAACGTATTTCCCTTCCATTCTTCACAGCAGCTACTCTCTTTCCCAAGATAACCTTCACGACAGTCGCAAACCCACCCACTCACATCTCTTCCCCCAACCATTACTTAATGTCTCTCTCCCCAAATGTTGTGTGCTAGGATGACTGGTGTATATAGTTGCTGTAAAATGAACTTAGATTATTGGTAGGAGTTTCCTTTTCTGTGACACGATATGTTTTTAGGCAGGAAATATGTGCCCCTGAGTGATTGGAAACCAGGTTCTGAGAGCCATTTTGCATCCTCCCGGAAAACCCGCAGCAGCGTTCCCGTATTTCTGATGGTGTATGTTGCGTTCTACCAGCTCTGCTGGATTTGTGTGAAGTCTGGGGGCGACAAGCAACTGCTCAGTCTAGAGTTGGGGCAGCAGGCTTACGGACAACCGGCACATCACTAGGCAAACCTGCGCGCCACAAGCTAGGAGTCGACTCAATGCTGGCATAAACCATGTAATTGTCCACGACCTTTGTGGTGCAGTTTGTGCTACGCCTTTATATCGTACCCAGGAAACGCAGCCGCCTCTTCGCGCAGCCGCAACGCAGGTTATTGACCACGACCTCTGTTGTGGGGTTTGTGCCTCGCCTTTATATTGTACCCAGGAAACGCAGCCGCCTCTTCGCGCAGCCGCAACACTGGTTATTGTCCACGTCCTCTGTTGTACGGTTTGTGCCTCACCTTTATATTTTACCCAGGAAACGCAGTCGCCTCTTCGCGCTGCCGCAACACCGGTTTCAGTCCAGGACCTGAGCCAGCACCTCCAGCGCAACCACAGTCCTCCATTAGCCCTCCGACACTCGCGCTGGCTACATATGTAGCCCAAACAATTAATCGCTCTAATGGACTCGAACACGTTATTTTTGGTGTTCAGTTTTAATAACATGTTAAATAGTAGAATATAGAAGTATTCTAAGCTAAATCTGAGGATTTTATATAGGCTTTTATTTTCATACGGATAGAAAATACAAATCTAAGAAGAAAATTCAATTGTTTCGTACATCTTCGGTAAAAACAGCAACAGAAATAAAACTAATGGAACTAGAACTGTTAAATTAGTTTTATGTAAACATAAGTACCTACATTAGTGTATATTTGGATTGGAATTAAACAAAACTAGGGTACTTGGTTAGATGATTTCCTTAGAAAATCAGCACTTATTATGAACAATTTCAATATTTTCATTTTTTTTCTCAAATTCTTGATTTTATTTTTGCCCTTTTGGCTACAATCTTAAGTCCAGGAAATACATAAGCATGCTCGCCCAAGCATTCATTGCAAATGGACACAATGATCCGAGAAGATTGTTATTGCACTTTGCGCATCTAGGCCTATTCCTTGTTGATGTATCCATCCCTCATCCACCCAAGAAGCAACAGGCTACTTTATTCCACTACACTCAGCCTATCACTACTTTCATCTAAACACTGACTGATTTGAAAGTCATCTCCATGGCCACCTCCTGAGAGACAACGTTTCCTTTGCACGCTCAATTCTGAAAAAGCGATGTTCGCGCGGGCTACGACTTCCAATGTATCTGGTTTTAGTTTGGTGCAATTAGTTTAGTCGGAAACACACCGGTCTGTTAAATACAGCGTCAACAGGCAGCTACAGATATTCTCAATATTCCTAGCAAAGAATAAACTCTGCGCTACAACAAAATAAATCACTGAGCTACACCTGTAGCCCGCGCGAGTATCCGAGGGTTAAACTTGCTGGACACACCACCCATTGGTCCTAGGTTCATGAACCCACAGATGACTCAGCCCAAGTTTTGGACCACTATCTACCATATAATTTTGGACACGGGCGACTTCAATTTCAAGCACCAACAATTTTATTTCAAAAAAGCGCTGCTTTCTTTTTGGCTGTGCCAGTACCAATCTTGAACTTTAAAACTTGGATCCAGCAACAACAAAAACTATGTCAAAAGTTCATGCCCAAGGTGGGATACGAACGTTTTACATCAACGAGCCACGAGTTAATCCTCTCGGCTGTCACAATGCACTATGTGACGATATGCAGCCTCACACCGCTCCATGCTCCGAGCAGGCAGGGGTACTAAAAGGTTCCTTCCCCCAAGCAAGGACATATCCACTTCCACGGATTACATTGATAGTTTTCCATTTCCAGCAAATCTAGTATTTACACGCCGATTTCTTTTTGGCATGTTTCTATAATTTGTACACCCAACGCAATTTCGCCAAGTGATGAGTGAAAAATAGCGTCCACATTAACACTGGGTTCGTTTAGACGTCCTCCGATTTACGCTCACATAATGTAAATCCTCATATCACAACCCCGATTCTAAGCGCTAAGTAATGTTCACTACTGCACTGTAGACCTCCAACCCGTGCTTAGGTATAATAATACGGTCCCATTTTTACGTATTTGAAGTTTCGGGCCAGTTACGGCATTTTGCCGAAACTTTGCAGCGTATTTTTAGCCTACTTTTCACATTTTGCAAAAAATTAGGAAAAAGTAGACTTATGAGATCGATCCGGGAAAATGTCTGTCTGTCTATCTGTCCTTCTGTCTGTCTGTCTGTCTGTCTGTGTGTGTGTCCCTTCCCCCCCACTCTCAACTCCTAAACGGCTGCAGCTATCGAAACCGAATTTGGTATGAGTATAGGTCCATACTGGACATCTCAATGCCATACTTGAAAATGATATCAGTGCTACCAACTGCTAAAAAATCGCAATTGAAATTTGAGCTCCATGTTGGATATCTTGTAATGTATATATGGGAACTATTCCAAAATTGGTATACATATAGATAATAATACTTCAGTTTAATTTTCAGGAGGCCATACACGACAGTGTTGCCAAAATGATTCTAAGCCTACTGATAGGTCCAAATTTTAAATGCATATAACTCCTACACTATCAATTGGATTTCAATCAAATTTCGTATGTACTATGTGCATATAAACAGATATGACTGAGCGTATTCTAAAGAGCCACCAGGGCTGCCAACTGTCAGTAAATGCTCTCTCTATTTTTTATCCAAATACCAATATATCAGAAAGTATGCGAGTCCACGGCTTTAAATTTTGCACACGTATAGTGCCCGACATTCTAGATTAATTTGGAGCAACTAATGTATGTCAGTGCTACCAACATGATTCTACGCCTGCTGAAATGACCAATTTTTAATTACATGTATCTTCTATACTATCAATTGGATTTCAACCAAATTTCGTATGTGCTATGTGTACCATAACAGATATGACTGTGCATATTCTTTAGAGCAATCAGGGCTGCCAACTGTTAATAAATGGTGTTTATATAGTTTACCCTAATATCAATATATCAGAAAGTATGCAAGCCAACAGCTCTAAACATTGCGCACGTATAGTTCATGACATTCTAGATTAGTTTGGAGCAACTAATGTATGTCAGTGCTAACAAAATGATTCTAAGCCTGCTGATATGTCCAATTTTAAAATTCCAGTAACTTCTATACTAAGAAATGGATTTCATCCAAAATTTGCCCAAATATACATCTTGATATTTCAAATTATTTCTGACCAACACATGCCTGACATGGTTGCCAACATGATTTTACATGCGCTGATAGGTCCAATGTCTAACTGCATGTAACGTCCATGCTATCCATTGGACTTCAACCAAATTTTTTATTCTGTACCTTAAGAGATGGAACTAAGAATATATTCAGTCACCAGGGCTGCCAACTGTAGTGCTCTATCAGGCTGCATCATGCCAGGTATATTTCGAACTAATTAGAAATTTCGATACTACCAAATTCATTTCGTCAATATTGTAGATAGGTCCATAAAGATTAATCATTGGCATGAATCTTAAATTTTAAGAAAAGTAGGCTCTTTAGTTCGTCACGGAACTTCATGTTTAATGTCTTACTCGCCTTGATAATTGAAAGAAAAAGACTTTTGTGACACTTGGGCAGCAATTAAGCAGATATTAACTGTCCATGTTTCGTACCAAGTAATGCGCAGGCACAATGCATATGGAGGGAACCCCCCTGTTCTTGTTTGTAGGTGAGTTGAGTATGCAAGTTGTTATAAACACTGTATGTGCAGAGGCCTCGTCACCTCTAAGGTTCCCTGGTATTAAATTGTAGGTGATCTGAAAGTATACATTGTTATAAACAATGTGTGTGCAGGGGGCCTCGTCATCTCTAGGGTACCCTGGTATTAACTAGTAGGTGAACTGAGAGCACATATTGTTATAAACACTGTGTGTGTAGGGGCCTCATCACTTCTAGGGTACCCTGGTATTGACTTGTAGGTGATCTGAGAGTATACATTGTTATAAACACTGTGTGTGGAGGGCCTCGCCACCTCTATGGTACCCTGGTAATGACTTGTAGGTGAACTGAGAGTGTACATTTTTATAAACTCTGTCTATGCAGGGGCCTCGTCACCTCTAGGGTACCCTGGTATTGACTTGTAGGTGAACTGAGAGTACACATTGTTATAAGCACCGTGTGTGCAGGGGCCTTGTCACCTCTAGGGTACCCTGGTATTGACATGTAGGTGATCTGAGAGTATACATTGTTATAAACACTGTGTGTGCAGGGCCTCGCCACCTCTATGGTACCCTGGTAATGACTTGTAGGTGAACTGAGAGTGTACATTGTTATAAACTCTGTGTATGCAGGGGCCTCGTCACCTCTAGGGTGCCCTGGTATTGACTTGTAGGTGAACTGAGAGTATACATTATTATAAACACTGTGTGTGCAGGGCCTCATCACCTCTAGGGTACCCTGGTATTGACTTGTAGGTGAACTGAGAGTATACATTGTTATAAACCCTGTGTGTGCAGGGCCTTGTCACCTCTAGGGTACCATGGTATTGACTAGTAGGTGAACTGAGAGTTTACATTGCTATAAACACTGTGTGTGCAGGGCCTCGTCACCTCTAGGGTACCCTGGTATTGACTTGTAGGTGAACTGAGAGTATACATGGTTATAAACACTGTGTGTGCAGGGCCTCGTCACCTGTAGGGTACCCTGGTAATGACTTGTAGGTGAACTGAGAGTATATATTTTTATAAACACTGTGTGTGCAGGGCCTCGTCACCTCTAGGGAACCCTGGTATTGACTTGTAGGTGAACTGAGAGTATACATTGTTATAAACACTGTGTGTGCAGGGCCTCGTCACCTGTAGGGTACCCTGGTATTGACTTATAGGTGAACTGAGAGTATACATTGTTATAAACACTGTGTATGCAGGGTTCTCATCACCTCTAGGGCAACCTGGTAATGACTTGTAGGTGAACTGCGAGTATACATTGCTATAAACACTGTGTGTGCAGGGGTCTCGTCACCTCTAGGGTACCCTGGTATTGACTTGTTGGTGAACTGAGAGTATACATTGTTATAAACACTGTGTGTGCAGGGTCTCGTCACCTCTAGGGTACCCTGGTAATGACTTGTAAGTGTACTGAGAGTATACATTGTTATAAACACTGTGTGTGCAGGGTCTCGTCACCTCTAGGGTAACCTGGTATTGACTTGTAGGTGAACTGAGAGTATACATTGTTATAAACACTGTGTGTGCAGGGCCTCGTCACCCCAAGATGCGCTGGTTTCGATTAGTAGGCCAATTGAGTGCATATATTTGCGAAGGTTAATGATAACTCGTCTAAGAGCTTTACGTCATGGTCATCGAGCCCCGTGTACATGTTTGTTAACCAGTGTGATCTAAATGGTTGAACTAGTGTATTTGTGATTGGGGAAAAGTTTAGGGTAGGAGGCGGCCATGATGTGAATTCAGCTACAATTCCAGCAATTGCCTAAAGAAGAAGTGGGGAAACACAGGGAAACCACTTTTCGGATGGCTGGAGTAGTTCTGCTACACAAGGGTCGGTATTCCTACACTGATTCTGTACCGTACTGAAACAGCGAGTAATTGTTATAATGGCATGAAGAGTTTTGTATTGTACAAACCGTGTTTCAATTCATTGTCTGTATTTAGCTGATTTATTTTATATATATTTAATGTATTTATTTATTTATTTATTTTGCACCTTAGCTTACTTTCACTGTACATTTGCGGAATATCTGTTAACATATACCGGGTATTATGATCAACAATAGACCTCGTGCGCATGGCGATATTTTACCTGCTGGCGCTCCTAGCGGCAACTCGCTCAGAACTTCCATGTGGCGAGAGTGTGTACTGGCTTGTGCGGGAGAATCAAATATGATAGTGAAGGAAACAATTTAAAGCTCAAATGTCGTCGTCCATAGAGGTTTGCGTGGGCTTTCAGGAGATTCGGTGGGATACGTCGTATTTTAGAGTTTCTACGCTAAAAAAAAGGCAAACAGCTCAAAGTAATCACATATTTCAGGTGGAGGAACGATTGGGAGAAGAATATCCAGCCTCTGTTTCAGAGAAACGAGCATTAATCAACCGTCTTATGCTGTTAAACTTAAGGTAATATTTACCTTTCTTTTTGGTCCACAAATCAAATCTATATTTATACTATTAATTTTAAACATAACTTTATTATACTATTTCCCGTATCCCTTGCCGTAAATTATTTTTTCATTAATTAATGCTAGTCTTCTTTTTAAATATTTAACAGATCGATTGCAACAGGAACATTTAGTCAGCCGAGTGTGAATGCAAAGCAGGCCTTTCCAAATGCTGCAAGCACATTGCTGCGCTTTGCATTTATGTTGATACCGAGAGAGATTCTTCGAAGACTTTCTTCCTGCAACAATGGGAGAAACCTAAGAATGTTATCGCGGAATATTCTAAAGGTGAACATTTAGGAGAAATAAGCGAATAGTTTGTTGCGTGTCGGAAAGTGTGGGATTAGAAACATTCACCAAAACTGAACTATACGAGAAAATTAAAAATATAGACTATGCTATTACAAGAATTTTGAAGGCCGAGTGTGAAGATGAATCCATAATTATCTCCATTTCTATTGTTGAAGCTATCGTGGATGATGCTGTAGAACAGAGCGAAACAAGACTTTTACTTCAGTGTCTTCAGCAATTAGACCATCAAAACGTTAATAAACTGGTTAGATCCTATGTAATAAATTACTTTCCAAGTGGCAAGATATCACTAGTGCCAAAAAATTATGAGTCCCATGTTGCCAAGTGACGCCCGGAATTTTTCATTTGACAACGTGTAAGTCACAAAATCGCAGAAGGATGCTATTGCGATTGAGACTAGGGCTCAATCTAAGAATCCTGCTTGGTTCCATCAAAGAAAATTACGCAAATCGGCCAGCCAGAGCGTACACAAGATCATGACACTGCAGAGTGGAGATTTTAATAAACTGGCATCTCAGCTTCTTATTTCTAAAGACATAAATAAACAGTCCTGCAGTGAGATACGGAAGAGATAATGGGCGGAGGGCACTTCAGTGTATCGTCCCAATGTTGCGTGTCACAGCTGGGTTTGTTTATAAAAGAAGAGCAACCCTGGCTTTGCTGCAGCCTGGATGGGATAGTGCTAGGTCAGGAATGCCTTTCTCTTTTGGAGATTAAGTGCCCTTACTCGTGTCGGGAAAAGCCTGCGGTTGATGACAACACGTGTAATGTTCCATATTTGTATATTAACATTGATGGTGATATCAAGTTAAAGGAAACTAATGTATATTACACCCAGGTACAGGCATCATTGTATATTTTGAACCTCAACTTCTGTGACTTGTTTGTATATTCTCCAAAGAAAAGTGTGAAAGTGAGTGTCTCCAGAAATGAAGAATTGCTTTCAAATATTTTTCCCACAGTAGAGATATTTTATTTCGAGCATTACCTCCCGCTAATTTTCAAGCGTTATACATAGTGTTACATTGTTACCATTCTCATGCTGAGTTTTACCACTATTCAGAAATTTGAAACATCATATAATTTCTACTTGAGTTAGAAATATAAAAAACAGTGAAGTAGATTGGTGTAATCATGTACAATTCAATAATTTACAATCATGTCTAAGTAAAGGACCTGCCTAAAATATATCAGTCGTCTAATTTAATGATAGGAGGACTGAAATTCATTACGACACATATGAGATGAACAATATTGTCTAAACTAGGTACCAAATCCATAGCAACTCGGTTACTTAATATTTTATAAACCTTCATTCCATGTATGGCTCTTTCAACATGAATTCTGACAGATGCTATATCATAATGTTGATTCTACTTCCTCAGCTGAAAACCGTGGATTAAATGCAAATGGTGACATTTCGATTACTGCGTTCCTAGTTTCAATGCACGTTTTTATCTGTGGGAACCCTTTATCACACAAAAAGATTTCCTGCTTGAATATGATTTAGTATACCGGAATGTACGGTAATGTAGCTGTCAGTCGCTCTTCCACCATGGCATTTAGAAAGAAAAGAAATATAACCTGATGGAGTAATTGCAACCAGAAATTTTACAGTGAATGCATTTTTGTAATGAGAGAACATTAAAATTCTTTGACGAACACTTTGCGGTATTTCACAGTATACTTCAGTACAATCTATAATGCACGTGCAATTTTCAAAATGGCGTTTAAAGGAATTTGCATAATAATTTAATAGTGCGTCGTTATGGCCAGAAAATCCATTCCTTAGTTTTCTCAAAAAGATGTTCGAGTGTAAATTTAAAGGCAGCAGAAGTCGTAGTCCTGTGACAGTTAAACATAACGCCGAGTGCAGCAAAACTAATACCCAGTTTGCACTTCATTAACAGGAGAAGTAACATATTTTCCTTGTCAAGAGTACAATTATGATGAACAGAAGGTAACAACGATAACAGGATACGGAACATTGCCAGTTTTACTCCCGCTATTTCAGCAAGATTATGTTCGCTTTCTTTCACTGACCGGTATCCACAAAAATAATGCTTCTTATCCACAAGGTGCACATTAACACTACAGTCTTGTTTTAAACAAGTGTCAGTCATTATTTGTTTGTTCGCACGGGGCATTGGCAGATTTCTCTGGACTTCTGCTTCGCAATTATTTCTCAAAGAAGAAAGCAATATGTTCACCTCTGTCTTGTCATTATACACGGTCACAATATCCGTCTGTGTGCTCGCGTCACTGAATGAACCATACTCCATCAAACTTCCTTCCCCCCCGTCATTTTCATGCCTCATTTTTCGCCTCTTGTATCTCGCAGTTACTCTACTGCCCTCTCGTTGCTGGTGCTGATCCGATAATTGTGGCTTCATGTAGAGCCTCGGTATGTAACCGTGACTGTCAGGATCTCTTGTCGGTGTTCCGTTTATAAAATGCCCACTACAAACACGTGAATTATTTGTAGTATGCCATGGTTTACCATCACTCGTGTCCCGTTTTAAAGCCACAGTCCAAGCGTTCCTTCTATGAATGTGCTGTTTATTGTCTGGGAATATGAAGAACTTCGTCCCAGGCGGACAATTTCTGTATGAATAGTTGCATCCAACCACAGAACAATTTGTATTCCTCTTTGTAGAACTTTCTTCCATCTCGAACTTTAATTCACACCTCAACAAACGCAGCCTGATAATCATGTTGCTTCACTTCACTGACAAGCGCCACATGGACTATTCGAACGACTTGCCGCCAGAGCGCAGCAACATCCATGCGCACGAGGTCTATTAATGGATTATATTTTGCACGGTAATTCCCAAATTTGTTCATTTAAACGGAAAGATGATGGGAAACCTGCTGTTCGGGACATCCCACACAATCAGCGTGAAATGAGGAGTCACTTGGTGCATAGCTTAGTTTCCAGAACAAGAACCCTAATCGACATGGCGTTCCATTTAGATGTAACTTTTGACTTTCGTTTCAACAAATGTTCTCACATGGATAGCTGTTTGTGGTTTGCTCACGCATCGGAATGCCTTCTGATTTATTTATGTTCGCACCAGACGGAAAAACAAAATACACTTGAATAAACAAAATTACTACAGAAACACTTTCTTTCTTTGATTGGCAATGCAACGCACGGCGGGAACAACTAGTAGGTCATCTGCTCAATAACATTCATTCTGGAATACTTCCAACAGTTAAAACTCTGAAGGAGAACGGTTAGTTTTTGAGCAGCCAACTAAAACGTGAATATCAATATCTACTTAAGACAGACAAATACAAAAACGGTCAACGATAAATATAAGAGAATAACTGATTTGTCAACAAAACTTCTTCACATCCAACACTTTTAGTTATCATACATACAATACTTTTCCTTATTATGTTGTCCACTTACTCATTTATATGATTTCCACTTGCATCACTCTATTCATCGTGGGCATCTTTTAAATCCTAGCAACAAGAATGAATCATTAATTTATTTGGTATCATATTACGTTTCTACACAATCAATAACAAATAATGTAATTTTACAGCACATTTCAACTTAAAGAAAGCATTTATCAGCTGTAAAACGTACTTAAATCACATTCTAATTCTCGATCATATCTTACGGCATTATACAAGTCTCATCTAGATCTGAAACATATAAAAGATATCCCTCCTTTATAGGTCAATTAAATCAGAATTTGACAGAGCATTGGAAGACTTAAGCAGAAACAAATCACCAGGCAGAGATGATATACCGATTGAATTAGCCACGCTGCATAGGTGATGAAGGTCTGATCAGGTTATTTCACTTGGTGTGTAGGACTTACGATACAAGTGAATTACCTTCTGATTTCAAGAAAAATGCCATCATCCCTATACCGAAGAAAGCTGGAGGTGACAG
Organism: Meconema thalassinum; assembly: GCA_946902985.2. Classification (NCBI taxonomy): domain Eukaryota; kingdom Metazoa; phylum Arthropoda; class Insecta; order Orthoptera; family Tettigoniidae; genus Meconema; species Meconema thalassinum. The sequence continues at coordinate 257,879,168 of OX336395.1, read as the reverse complement.
GTGTGAAGATTACCGTACAATCAGCTTGATCAGTCAAAGTTCAAAGATCCTGATGAGAATAATTTACAAGATGATGGAAAGACAGATAGAAACAGAGTTGGGTCAAGACCGGTTTGGCTTCAGGAGAAACATAGGAACAAGGGAAGCTGTACTAAGTTTTAGGATGATTTTTGGGAGGAAGAATAAGGAAAGATAAGAGAACGTTTATGATATTTGTTGTCTTAGAAAATGCATTTGATAACGTTGATTGGAGTAAGTTGTTTGACATTTTGAAAACGATTGGAATAAAGTACAGGTATAGGAAGGTGCTATACAAACTATACAGAAACCAGACATGAGTTATTCAAGCCGGACGACATGAGAGAGAAGCTGGCATTCAGAAAGGCGTAATGCAAGGCTGCACCCATATTTTTCAATGTGTACATTGAACAAGCAATAACGGAAATTTGTAAATATTCAAAATTTAAAAATTCAAAGAGATAATTTCAACTCTGAGATTTGCTGATGACATCGTCATATTAGTCGACACACCTGAAGATTTGAAAGAGTTTTAAATGGTATGCATTCTGCCTTGAGGGAAGAATTCATGATGACAATTAAAAAAATATAAAACAAAAATATTTGAACGCAGCCGAAGGAAATCAGAAGCCCCTATGGAATTCAAATAGGTCGGTGAAAAGCTAAGGGAAGTCGGAGACTTCTGATACTCTGAAAGCAAAATAACCAGTGATCGACAAATCGAAGAGTAGGTTGGCTCAGGCAAGGAAAGCATTTTTAGAAAAGAGAAATCTGTGGACATCGAATATAGATTTGGGTATAAAGATGAGTGGGAGAAGAAGGTAGTTTTTGAAACTGCTAATGAAGAAAATAGATAGGTTGGTGGGACACATTTAAATACCCAGGAATAGCAAAGTCAGTTATGGAAGGGTCGAGGACAAGAACGGTAGGTTAGAATATGTTAAACAGATTGCCCCGGATGTAGGGTGTGGAAGCTATGAAATGCCAACAACAACAAATTGAAGCATGATAGGAAATGTGGAGAACAGTACTTTAAAGGAAATAAGGGCTGAAATATTTATTTTTGAAATTTCTAGCAGCAAGACTGTAAAAGCCTTTTATCTTGCTAGTCCATCCTTTTCTTCCATTTCATTCAGAGCACATAATACATGCACATGTCACTTACACGTGACTTGGTCCTCTATAGTTGTACAAGCACAGCTTTTAAGAATGAATGTATAAATCACTCATATATGCCACATAAACAATATTCTACATGAACATCTAAACAAAGAACTGCAAAATTTGTGATTAGTGCAGGTACATTGTCAAGAAACAATAGAAACTTCCAGAAAGCCAATTAGAATAAGTGCCTCTAGGGAGAATGATTTGTAGACTATTTAAATTCATTTTGCTGCTACATAATGCTCCTAACTGCTAGAAATACAAAGTTAACATCAGACAAGGTGATTGTGATTGGCTTAAATCATTTACCCTTCACCTATGAGGATTAAAATATAGCCTCCACTAGCCCAGTGAATAGAACAACGGCATACATAAAGTGAGGTCCATGGTTTGAGTCCAGCACTAGTCGGAAAATATAATGCTTTACCAACCATCTAGACGTCTTGTACTTTCCGTACTTTTCACAACGTAATAGCAGACAGGTTCCATTTGGCATCAGCACGGTCTAAATACACAATTCTGGATCCCTAAATAGCATTGGTGAGAAGAAGATGGCCATCAGGTCATGTCCTTTATAAGATGCAACAAGTAAAAACCAATAAGGTACTTACCTCTTTGATATCTCCACCAGTAGCTAAAGATGGAGTTTCTGTTGGAACAATATCTGGTATGAGGGATTCTTCTATCTTAATGTCCTCAGTGAGATCAGTATCATCCTGCGGAGAAATTCCTTGTGTCACAAACATGTTCTTTTGCATAGGTGGAATTAAATCTTATAGAGTTATCCACTACTTTGAATTCCATCGAAAAATAATTTTACATACAGTACAAAACCTAAACAAGAAATGTTGTACAGAATGGTGGTTCTGTTTTCAGAGTTAACATCCCAGACTTGGGTAACTTCATCAGCTGATCTCAATATATATTTATTATCCCCATTCACTGCTTTAAAAACCGCACCAAGATCTGAATTCGATGTGAGACTACGAGACACCACCGAGTCAATCTCCCACATTGTAGGCTGAGTACAATTATGAAGACAGGGCACGGAAACAGATACTTGTGAAGGCTGTGAAAGGATCGAGCGAATCATTGGAAAAACGACATCAAAAATAATAATAAAAATTATAAGTATTGAAGGAACGAACAATGAAAAGAGTTAGACATTTACCGTACATTGTGTGGAAATACTTCAACGAAACCGGAAGAATATAGGAACATGCTAATTGGCTACAGAACGGAGGAGCCGGAAATGCTACACGACGCACAAAACAGAATTTGTCGAACACCTGAGAGGGTGGATACAGACATTCAAGCATCGAATCCTAGGGTAATCCACAGCGGATAGAATTGAATATAAGTAGTGAAATAGAGTGCTGATTATTTCTTATTGAGTGTGGGGAAAATTTGTGAATTTATTGAATTTTACGAACTGTGGAGTTTGCGCGATAGTTGGACCACAACGACACACGTGCTCTTAACCACTCCGTAGCGAAACGTGAGCATGACAGACTCTCATCCACGAAAATGTTTAATCTCAAATAATTCCCTGACCATGAAAGATAATTCCATTAAATGTACACGTTTTAAATAATTCGAAATGCCACAGGCAGGGAGAAAACAGGGGTAAGCTTAAATTATCAATATAGAATTCATAAGCTTTGAAAGCCTTATAGTAGTCGCATATGATGTGTAACATCTGACATGCCATCCTACTATGAAATTGAGATGAAATATAAACAAAATACGAAAACCACAGACTTTACATCGAAAGTGGAGTGAACACGCCTGTTAATTTACTAAGGCTATGGAGCCAAGCTCTGGGTTCAGGAGGCCAATAAGACATGACCACTTTTATATTTCCTGCAGGCATTTCAAACACACCCACTACGAACATTCAAGACACACACCTGTAACTGGTTTGCCGATGTTTATTGTAATAGCACAATGAACAGTACTTCTTTCTTATTATCACTTGTTTTCATATATAGGAGGAATAATAATAGTAAGAAGAAGAAAAATGTGAATTTGCAGGAACACCACATTTCAAACGCTTCAATTCTCCTTTTTCTGCTGCACCAATAGTCCATGTTTCACCTACATAGAGTACCACGCTCCAGGCTTTCAAAAATGACTTCCTAATACCTAAATCTATTTTCGATGTCAACAGATTCCTTTTTCGTAGCAATGCTTTCCTTGCCTGAGCCAACCTACTTTTTATATCTACTTTGCTTCGTCCATCACTGGTTATTTTGCTTCCTATGTAACAGAAGTCTTCTCTTCTCTTCTCTTCTCTTCCTTCAGCTTTTCACCTGCCAATTTGATGTCCATCGTGGTTTCTGATTTTTTCGGCTGCATTACAATATTTTTGTTATACATTTATTAATTGTCATGATTAATTCATTCCTCCAGACGCAGTCCATACCATTCAAAAAACATTTAGAGCCTTACAGTAGTCGCATATGATGTGTAACACCTGACATGCCATCCTACTATGAAACTGAGATGAAATATCTGTGAAGTCATTTTTTTTCGGCTGTACTCCTCCAGGTTTTATTTTTTGCTCACGACTCTTTTGTCGATAATTTCGCATATATTCTGTTCGGGATATACCCATCTCTGCAAATCACAAAATCATGATAAAAAGGGGCGTCACCCCGAGTCCTACAACACCTCATACAGCATTAATGGTTCGCGAAATATTAAAAAGCCGATGACCATTTAGTTTTGGGTCCTTTGGTTAAATAAAGAGGGGGATCGAAAAACGAGGGGCATCACCCCGTATCCTAGGACACCTCATACAAATCCCTAGGATTATTGGTCCGCGAGATATTAAAAAGCCGATGACCTAATAGTTTCTGGTCATTTTGTTAAATTAAAAGAGGGATACAGAAACAGGGGGCATCACCCCGACTTCTAGGATACCTCATACAAGCCACTAGCATAATTGGTTCGCGAGATATTAAAAAGCCGATGACCAGCGTCCTTTGGTTCAATTAAGAGGGCAATAGGAAAACGGGGGGGGGGGGGGGGGGGGTCACCCCGAGTCCTAGGACACCCCATACAAGAACCTAGCATTATTGGTTCGCGAGAAATAGAAAGCCGATGACCTATTAGTTTAGGGTCCTTTGGTTGAATTAAGGGGGCTATAGGAAATCGGGGGGTCTTACCCCGAGTCCTAGGACACCTCGTACAAGTCCCTAGCATTATTGGTTCGCGAGATATTAAAAAGACGATTACCTATTCGTTTTGGGTCCTTTGGTTAAACTAGGGAGCTATAGGAAATTAGGGGCCGTCACTCTGAGTCCTAGCACACCTCATAAAAGTCCCTAGTATTATTGGTTCACAGGAAATTAAAAATCCAATGACCTATTAGTTTTGGGTCATTTGGTTAAATTGAGGGAGCTATAGGAAAACGGGGGGTGTCACCCCGAGTCCTAGGACACCTCATACAAGTCCCTAGCATTATTTGTTCGCGAGATACTAAAAAGCCGATGACCTATTAGTTTTGCCGGAAGCGTAAATCCCTTGTTAACAGTGAACTCTGTTGGCCATTGAAATAACTAATTGTAAAACTCCAGTGCCAAATCCTCACCGGTGCACATGCGCGAGGTACGTCGTGGTACTAATGATTTTTTGTAGGAATATCTTTAATGGGGCCTCAAAACCTTTAAGTAAACCGTATGCGATGTACATTCCACAGAAAAGTATGAAGATATAATTAATAAATCATAATTGTTTTCGGAAAATATGATATTAAGAATATTTTCAACCAAAGAACGACAACTTGAAGATGATTTGTTCTAGGAATATCTTAAATGGGGCCTCCAAACCTTGAAGGAAACCATATGCAAAATTACACATTTCTGTCCCATTTCCGTCCGTTTTCCAAAATCACTCCAACAAAAAATATCCAGCAACCGAGTGGAAAGATGTTACACATCAAAAATGTGAATTAGCAGGAAAAAGAAACGTATTCACGGTCAAGAAACACACATGTACACGTAACTGCAGTTTGTCACCATCCCGTGATGACACGCGAGTATAGCCCGTTGCGACACGTCAGCCTGTGAGGCTCCCTAGGTGTTAAATATATTTCCCTTACATTCAACGGCTGCTGTCAACCGCACAGTCATATTCAACAGCAGCACGGAAACTGGCTGTAGCGAATGTACATAGGTTTTTCTGACCACCATGAGGCACAGGGCAGACAGTACTTGACATGAAATAAATCGTATGAGTCTGGTAGACTCACGTGTCGCGTTGTGGGTTAAACTGGAAACTTGTACTCCGACACGAGGGAGCTAAAATATTCTTCAGAATTATGTGTTGTAGTGCACAAATTAATTCTAGGAGGCTTAAAAGCACGATTACTCCAATAAAATCAGGTATACGTAACAGTGATTTAAACATAAAGTTGAGTACGAGTTAGAAATGAACGAGAAAAATTATTCCGAGTGCTAAAATAATAGAATCCGCGGTGAATCTGAAAGCAGTGCATTTTTTTTACTACAATTGAAACAAGAGAAGAAGCTGTGGTACAATTATAATGAAATCTGACACTCTAGAGAAGATAAATTCCACCAGCATTATGAGGAACTATATTCTCCTAGAAGATGAGTTCAACCAAATTCAAAGCACCGGCTTCAGGAGTTGGAAATGTTGAATTGAGATGTAACCGATGTCCAGTATAATCCAGGAGGCGGTGCTCCAGTGACCTTGAAAACTTGTTTGAGGTGCAGGTGTTAAGAGCATTTTGATACTATTTTGAAATGCAAACAGTCAAAGGCTAGGGAGAGCCGATAAGTCGGTTAACTGATTTGAAAATATTTCTTCCTAAGTCAACAATACCATCATCTTCATTTCCCCTTTTCCAGCTGACACTGGGTGGGAGCAAATACGGTTCCTCTCTACTTTGCTCTGTCGTTCCACCATTCATCTTCCGACACGGTGTACCAATCCAGGTTACGTTTTCTAACGCTATACTTCACCGAGACTATCCAACGCATTCTTGGTCTCCCTCGTCCTCTCTTCCCTGTCATCAGTCGTTCCAGTACTCGTCTTGGTAGCCTTACTCCATTTATCCGTTTGACGTGTCCATCCCATCTCAATCTGTTTTGCTCCAGTTTGTCATTTAGTTTCTGTACTCCCAGTTCTTTCCGTATATCTTCATTTCTCACTCTGTTTCTCTTCGTTTTCTGGATCATATTTCTCAGGAATCTCATCTCAGCTGCCTGTACTGTGCTCTCATCCCTCTTAGTCATTGTCCAAGTTCCTGCTGCATATGTCAATATAGGAAAATAATATGTTTTGTACATAACTTCTTTAGCCTTAATTGGTATATCCTTGTTCCATACTAGTCCCCGTACCTGTTGGTAGTGTACCCGATACCTAGTTGAGGCTATCGGCTACGCCAGCTGACATTGAGCCGTAGTTGAGATTTATGGGAAAAGTTGTCAAGATAGCGCTCACATCGAGTCGAGAAGAATGTTAGGAAATGACGTAGAAGGCCAAGGTTTAAGAAGGCACTGCCAGTCAAGCAGATGGAATTATGGGAGGAATATTGCAGTATTATTAAGATCTATATGGAACATGATATTATATCATCTCAGAAGAGAAGAAATGTCAAGCAATATATATGGTAATAACTTGAAGAAAGACAGATAATCCCTTAAGTTATTGTATAACTTAATAGCCGAGATGATGGTGGTCGAGATTATACTTGTGACGCATGACCACAGAAGGTGGGGGAGCATCACGTGACAGCGCCAGGTAGGAGCTCCTCAACGCAGTCTACAGACATCAGTCGAGTTCAGTCAGCAAGGCTGAGTAGAACACATGCGCAGAGAGTACGGCAAAGTTGAGCGGTGCACAGCACTTGTTACGTGGCGTGAAAGCGACAGTAATACTTCACCAAGCGGAGAGCGGAAATTAGGTCAGTGAGTCAAGGCGAGCAATGCACGGTAGACGGCGAGAGGACCGGTTACGAGGCAAGCTGTACGGGCCGTGTAAGCAGGAGAAGAGCCGGGGTTAGAACAGCATTGTAATACGAGATTGAGAACTTAATTTCGAGCTGCATTTTGTAACGCAGAACAGCACAGCGAAGCGGCATGGCGAGGCCGGCTTTAAGCGAAGATCATTCTGGAACAGTGCAGTAGAGCAGAGCGTGCTGTTTCCGACTTTTATACGCAGGCAACATTAAAGAAGCTGAACTTCATTTCAACATTCAGTTACAACATTGAGTTGGGACTTGTGTTCAGTAATCGAATTGTGCAGGCAGATAGTTATAGTATACTGCAATTGTGAACTTCAAATGAACTTAGATATTCAAATGACATTACGACTATGCATTTCATAACGGAACATGTAGAGCGACCATGGGGTCAAGCTAACATTAACGCTTTTAAGCAAACGAAATGTTACAAGCATATGCACTTATGAACATTGGCACGTGCATTAACATAATTCTTTTTTTTTCATGAATTATTATAAAATATCGAGTACGAACACAGCTACAGGGTGTTTCAAAAACTTATACACTCTCATAAATAAAATTTATTTTCTGCAAGTGAGACTTAACCGCTGTGGAGATTGAACTTTTAACAAGCGAACCGAACATTATATGGGACAGTGGCGTAACATAGAAAGAGAATATGGAGTACGCTGCTTTTATGAACTTTTACGTAAGAATTTGGACAGTATCCGCTATGGATAACATGCAGTTCATCATGTCGGAGTAAACGAAGACAGAGACGCGATGGCACCACGGAGCGATGGATTCGGTATTCCCGTCGATCTTTCGAGAAATTTATTACACACGAGGATAATCGACGATCTTTGAAATATATTAACAGCTGATATGAGATGGTACTGTAAGAGTTATGACTTTCTGATATGATTTTTCCATGAACATTGGGCATACTTGCATATATTTCTAGTAGGAGTTCTACGATTATTTAGACATGGCTTAGACATTATTTGCTCCAAATTTTGCTAGAATATGGCGTTACCATATGATATGGCAGGCACCATTATACGAAATTCTCACCATTGGTTGGCTTTATTAAACAGATGTTTGGTCTTTTAGACATTTTCCAGTAAGGATAGTTTTTCTTGGATAGTTATTTTTTTTTTGTGGCGAGTATTTCGGACTCGTGATCTGCAATTGGATTATTTAAATTACTTCGTCAGTTCATTGCATACTAGCGAGTGTGTATTATTCATCAGTAGGGATTTTTCCATTGGATTGTTTGGAGATATTAAGATGTTATTCACTCAAGTGAATGAATATCGCTTTTATGTGACAACTAGAGACTTGTTGATTCCAATCTGGTACATTCACTCATTAGACGACGAGATGGGGCCTTTCGTATTTATACGATTGCGTGGTGGTACACATCTTTACTCGCCATTGAGGAACTCATTTTTATCATCCGAGTGTACTTGAGATTGTAAGAGGATCAAACAAGAAACTACTAGTCACATATCAGTCGAATTTTGTTAAATAAATTAGAAATAAATGTCAGCAGGGTTACATTTTGTAATTCTTGTTTGCCAATCCAATATTTTGTTGCTATACTCTTTTGAGAGTACTTTCAGTTATCAGCTGATACAGCTGATGCTTTTGATAATTTTTATGGTTGAGTTTGATACCTTTGAGAAGGATTTAAAGTAATTGAATCTTGTAAGATGAATCATTAATGGTCAGATTTATTTTAAGGCAGATCAGTATTGCATATTTTGATATGAGAGCTAATAACACATTAGTGTTTTTCTGTGAAGTGAATTATGAGAATTTTAAGAGAATTCAGGCTATTTGAAAGCAGATTTTGAATTTGATGTCGATTACTAAGGTAATATTTTTCCGAATTGTTTAAGAAGTTGTCTAGATGTGATCAGATTAATTACAGTTATTGGAGATTGTGTGCGTTGATAATTTGAAGCCAGTTATATAAATTTTGTAGATCATGCAACGTGATTAAGTGAAGTTTGTGATAGGCATTTTGTGGAAGTTGCCAAGTGGAAGTTGCAATATTGCTAATGTATTTTGAAGCAGACATGAGGTTGTCGAACCCAGTCTAGCATAATTTTTGAGATTCATGCTGTGCGCTGAATATTTATGAAGTTTTGTGGAATAATTGTGGTATTCAAATGTGATATTTGATAAAGTGAGAATAAATAATGTAGTTGTGGATAGTGAGATCCAACGTGAATTTGTGAAGGCAATAATATTTTTTGGCATGATAATTGAATACGAGATATAACTTGGAAGTGATAAAACTGTAAGACAACGTTCTATAAACCATATTAAACAATGTTATGAAATTAAACAAATAAATAATGTTGATAATACAAGATTTTCTGATAATAATAATTAAAGAAATAATAATCTGAAATTTAAGCATATTAATGATCTGACCTAATGAAATAAAAATCAGAATGACTAGATGAAATAATAAAAATCTAAATAACCAGAAGAATAAAATTTAAATAAATTGATAAATTAAATTTTGGAATAGATCAATGAAGTAAATAAATGGATGAATTAAAGTTTGAATAAATAAGCTGATTTAAATGAATTAATAGATGATTGAATAGATGATGAATAACTGAATTAGAAGGTGATAATTAATTAAAGAAGCTGATGATTAATAAATTTGAATGGATTTAAATAAATTTAATTGAGAGATATGATTTGAAGAATTGCAACTTGAGTTGATGAATTAAACAATTTATATTGATGATTTAAGATGATTTAATCTAAAGGAGATGATGAAATGAGAGTGCGTGAATAATTGGAGAGCATAAAGAATTGATGATTATAATATTCATTTAAATGATTTGATGATAATGAATTAATTATTCTGACATGAAAATATTGAATTTTGAGATGAGAACTAAAGTGAGAAATATTTAATTTTGATGATGATGATTATAACCAATGAGTAGTGGATTTTCTGTAATTCACAAACAAGCAATTATTAATGACAGTGTAAATAGTGTAAATTAATTATTCGATGTTTAGGAGCACTTTACTAACATATTGTGCATTTGAATAATGCCATGCAAGCCATAAATTATGTGATATTTAAATATGTGATTAGAATATATGTGTTTAGACAGATTAATTATATTTTTACATCCACATTCATGATGTTAATTTAAAGAGAAGTTAGGTCTCAGTTATCACGAATGTCAGTGACGCAAAGACATAGTGCTACGGTGATCCTGAGAACCCAAGAGAACTTTAGAAATTGTTCCTATTTTATGTGGATTAAATACACTTTGAGTAGAATAGAGATGGTTCGATTTTCTGGACAATGACAATTTAACGTTGGCATTCGACCATGCTCTTAGGTAGGATGAGTGTTTAATATGTCTGTCTGACTATCAAAGTTGAATAAATTTGTTTTTATCTTAGTTGTGATCTGATGATGATGTGATTTTCCTTTTTCTTTCCTTGTCTTAATTAAGGCTTAACCAGGAAGGATGTGGTTTGCTAGGGATTCAGTTGATGGCGCCCATTTATATTTGCATTTTTTTAATTAAATTTAAACCCGTAACGACCCTGGAGATACTTTATCTCGTGTTACCCTCTGCTTTTATGATATTTCAACTGAATTTCCGACACATTCCTTATTTGACTTCATGTTCATTTAACTCCGCTCTGTCCTGGAAATCCAGGAATGCGATGTAATAGCAGATGGGTCATCGCATCCCCAGGACGAACGGGTACAGAGAGAGAGGGAGAATTGGCTTTACCCATCCGTGGGGCTTCGATTTTGTTTATTCTATGGAATCACTTCAGATTTAGATTACGAAGAGATTGATCTCAATTTCATTTAATGGTGTTATAAAATTTATTAAACTTAGTCAGACAATATACTTGTATGCCCATTCCAGTGATCATGTTAATCATATTAGTGTTATATCATGTTTAGTTATAAGTCATTTTTCTTATACCCAAGTGAAATGCAGGAATTGATACATTGTGATGTGTTGTTGTCTAACGTCTCTGAATAAAACTTTTATTGAAAGATATAATTATGTTACCGGAAGTTTTAGCTAAGATGTTAGGAGAGTTACAGAATGGCATGTCTAGTATTGCAGTAACTATTTCTAAAATGGAAACAGAAGTTAAAGAGCAGATAAATGAGTCAGAAGCTAGGTTAGAAGCTAGATGTAAAGAAAATGAAGAAGCTTTACAGACTAGTAATAGGGAAGATTTGAAATTATTACGGACTAGTAATGAAGATAATTTAAAGTCATTAGAGACTAGATTACAGTCAAATAGTAAAGATGAATTGCAATTATTACAGACTAGTAATGAAGAAAATTTGAGATCATTACAGGCTAGCAATGAAAATAATTTGAAGTCATTAGAGACTAGATTACAGACCAGTAATGAAAGCAATTTGAAAGCTAGTGAAGCTAACTTGAAGGATAGTTTTAAATTATTAGAAACTAGATTACAAGCTCGTAATGAAGAGAATAACACAGAGTTGAAAAACAATTTAACTAGTTTGGAGAATAGATTAATATTAAAGAATGATGAAATATTTAAGGCTTTACAATTAGATATAAAAGCTGTAGAAATGAAAGGAGAGGAAAATGTGCAAATGTTAAGAAAAAATATTATTGATTTAGAAATTAAAGAAGAAAATATTCTTAATTTGAGAACAGATGTTATGTCTATACAGAAAGATATCAAATCCGATGTATCGAAGTTGAGATTCGACATTGATGGTTTAGTGGCAGATATAGGCAAAATACAAGAGTGGTCTACCGAAGTATCTTTCGAAACTAAAATCAAAGGTCTAGAAATGAATCTAGGTAATGAAATCAAAGGTTTAAAGTCAGTAATTGGGACCGTTAAAGAGGAAGTCTTAGGAGAGGTTAATTCTAACTTGAAATCCTTAGAAAACCAATTGCAGATAGACATTAGGAAAATTGATGATGATATAGAGCAAAAGGTTAATGAAAACTTAGCTTTATTCAAAAATAGAGTCGGTGCAATAGTGGAAGAACGGTATAGTGAGGTCGATGCCGAAGCAAAAGAAAAACGTGCAGGGTTGGATGAGAAATTAATCGCAGGTATGGCGAACTTGGAAGCGAGATTTACTGAGAATAAGGAAGCGATGAAGATAGATTCAACTCAGTTTAGGACAGATGTTGATCAGTTAAAGGAACAAGTCGCGTCAGTAAAGACTACATGCGAAGATAAGATAAGACAAATTAAAGAACGATTTAGAAGAGAGTAACAGAACGCAGAATGTTACGTCGTTAGATGATTTGGAGACTAAGGTCAAGACCGTAGAAAAACGAACAGAAGATAGGATGACTAAAATAGAATCTACAATAAATAGTTTCACAAGTCAAAATGTTACAACGGGGGAAGTATCGATAAATCAGACACCGATAGACCGCAATATGAACAGTCAAGAGGTTAGCGTGGGAGAAGACCGTCAAACGCAACAGAATGTAACATTCGAAAGGGCTAGTTCAACCCCTCAAGATAATCCGAATTCGAATAGGAGTACGTTTGGTACGAGTGAACGATACTCAGGTTCAGTGACCATCATCAGAAATCTGGATGATAAGCCAAGGAAGCTTTCAGGGAACACAGGAGTCACACCAGTCGAATTTCTGAGGGATATTCGCGATTACATGGCGGAACATAGAGTAGCCAAGGAATGAGAACTAAGGATAGTCGAACGCGCCTTAGCCGGGCCAGCGTTAACTTGGTTTCGCGTTTTCAGGAGCAATTTTGCGAATATGGAACAATTTGCCATAGCATTCTTAAGGAGATTTTGGAGTGCAGAGGATCAGCTGAACGTAAGAGCAGAAATGTATTCGAAACGTTACTCTACGTCACATCCGACGCATTATGCTAATTACTTTACTTCGCAATTGGCTAAATTACAGTTTTTGATTCCTCCATTGCCAGAAGAAGAACTTTTGCAAGCTATAGCAAGACAGTTGCCAATTAAGGTACAACGATCACTCATAGCATCGGGAGCGAACACACTTGAGCACTATGACGATATCTTACGCCGATTAGATTATACAAGCGCTCAAATTACACCCAGAACTGCAAGGAACGATAATCGAAACACGCAAGAGGTGAATGCGGTAGTTGTCGATAACGCAGCACAGACGGATAGAAGAGATTCCTGGGGAAACAGAAGGAACGAAGGGAATAGAGGTAATATTCACAACGTTCGTGGGAATGATCGATATCGAGGACCATATGAGAGGCCATACGATCAGGACGCAAGAAACAGTAGATACAGGAACTATGATCAGAATTCCAGATACCAAAATAGGAATAGATACAATAATAGATATCGTGGTAGATACAACTGGAACCAAGGTCAACAGTCTAATCAGAACGATAGGCAGGATAGCAGAAGAAATGATCCAAATGAAAGACAAGACAATCGAGAATATGGGAGATCAAGGCAAGAAAGTAGACAGCATAGTGCACCACCCGAAGAGATAACTAGAGATATCAATCGAGCAAGCACGAGTGCAGAAGGAAGAAATAAACGACAAAGTAAGGCAGAATCAGAATACTAATCATTGGAAATCAATCATCATTGTTGAGAAATAGCAAGTCAAAGAAGAGGATCTAATTTAAGGAGATATAGTACATCGAGGGAATGGATACTAATGAAGTTGTGGGGACTTTTAACGCAGCTAGCATTAGAAAGTATCATTATGCTGAGTAAGAGGATTGTAAAGCTATCCTGTACATATGTTGTGTATAGAATGCATGAGAGTATTTTTTTTTCCAAACCTGATTTAAAAAAGGAGAGGTACGGGAGAGATGTACCCGATACCTAGTTGAGGCTATCGGCTACGCCAGCTGACATTGAGCCGTAGTTGAGATTTATGGGAAAAGTTGTAAAGATAGCGCTCACATCGAGTCGAGAAGAATGTTAGGAAATGACGTAGAAGGCCAAGGATTAAGAAGGCACTGCCAGTCAAGCAGATGGAATTATGGGAGGAATATTGCAGTATTATTAAGATCTATATGGAACTTGATATTATATCATCTCAGAAGAGAAGAAATGTCAAGCAATATATATGGTAATAACTTGAAGAAAGACAGATAATCCCTTAAGTCATTGTATAACTTAATAGCCGAGATGATGGTGGTCGAGATTATACTTGTGACGCATGACCACAGAAGGTGGGGGAGCATCACGTGACAGCGCCAGGTAGGAGCTCCTCAACGCAGTCTACAGACATCAGTCGAGTTCAGTCAGCAAGGCTGAGTAGAACACATGCGCAGAGAGTACGGCAAAGTTGAGCGGTGCACAGCACTTGTTACGTGGCGTGAAAGCGACAGTATTACTTCACCAAGCGGAGAGCGGAAATTAGGTCAGTGAGTCAAGGCGAGCAACGCACGGTAGACGGCGAGAGGACCGGTTACGAGGCAAGCTGTACGGGCCGTATAAGCAGGAGAAGAGCCGGGGTTAGAACAGCATTGTAATACGAGATTGAGAACTTTATTTCGAGCTGCATTTTGTAACGCAGAACAGCACAGCGAAGCGGCATGGCGAGGCCGGCTTTAAGCGTAGATCATTCTGGAACAGTGCAGTAGAGCAGAGCGTGCTGTTTCCGAATTTTATACGCAGGCAACATTAAAGAAGCTGAACTTCATTTCAACATTCAGTTACAACATTGAGTTGGGACTTGTGTTCAGTAATCGAATTGTGCAGGCAGATAGTTATAATATACTGCAATTGTGAACTTCAAATGAACTTAGATATTCAAATGACATTACGACTATGCATTTCATAACGTAACATGTAGAGCGACCATGGGGTCAAGCTAACATTAACGCTTTTAAGCAAACGAAATGTTACAAGCATATGCACTTATGAACATTGGCACGTGCATTAACATAATTCTTTTTTTTTTCATGAATTATTATAATATATCGAGTACGAACACAGCTACAGGGTGTTTCAAAAACTTATACACTCCCATAAATAAAATTTATTTTCTGCAAGTGAGACTTAACCGCTGTGGAGATTGAACTTTTAACAAGCGAACCGAACATTATATGGGGCAGTGGCGAAACATAGAAGGAGAATATGGGGTACGCTGCTTTTATGAACTTTTACGTAAGAATTTGGACAGTATCCGCTATGGATAACATGCAGTTCATCATGTCGGAGTAAACGAAGACAGAGACGCGATGGCACCACGGAGCGATGGATTCGGTTCCTGAAGAAGAGGAGGTCTAACAGCTGATTCACTTGGGATATGAAGGCGATCGTTTTTGCGTGGGTGATACGATATTCCCGTCGATCTTTCGAGAAATTTATTACACACGAGGATAATCGACGATCTTTGAAATATATTAACAGCTGATATGAGAAGGTACTGTAAGAGTTATGACTTTCTGATATGATTTTTCCATGAACACTGGGCATACTTGTATATATTTCTAGTAGGAGTTCTACGATTATTTAGACATGGCTTAGACTTTATTTGCTCCAACTTTTGCTAGAATATGGCGTTTCCATATGATATGGCAGGCACCATTATACGAAATTCTCACCATTGGTTGGCTTTATTAAACAGATGTTTGGTCTTTTAGACATTTTCCAGTAAGGATAGTTTTTCTTGGATAGTTATTTTTTTTGTGGCGAGTATTTCGGACTCGTGATCTGCAATTGGATTATTTAAATTACTTCGTCAGTTCATTGCATACTAGCGAGTGTGTATTATTCATCAGTAGGGATTTTTCCATTGGATTGTTTGGAGATATTAAGATGTTATTCACTCAAGTGAATGAATATCGCTTTTATGTGACAACTAGAGACTTGTTGATTCCAATCTGGTACATTCACTCATTAGACGACGAGATGGGGCCTTTCGTATTTATACGATTGCGTGGTGGTACACATCTTTACTCGCCAGAGGAACTCATTTTTATCATCCGAGTGTACTTGAGATTGTAAGAGGATCAAACAAGAAACTACTAGTCACATATCAGTCGAATTTTGTTAAATAAATTAGAAATAAATGTCAGCAGGGTTACATTTTGTAATTCTTGTTTGCCAATCCAATATTTTGTTGCTATACTCTTTTGAGAGTACTTTCAGTTATCAGCTGATACAGCTGATGCTTTTGATAATTTTTATGGTTGAGTTTGATACCTTTGAGAAGGATTTAAAGTAATTGAATCTTGTAAGATGAATCATTAATGGTCAGATTTATTTTAAGGCAGATCAGTATTGCATATTTTGATATGAGAGCTAATAACACATTAGTGTTTTTCTGTGAAGTGAATTATGAGAATTTTAAGAGAATTCATGCTATTTGAAAGCAGATTTTGAATTTGATGTCGATTACTAAGGTAATATTTTTCCGAATTGTTTAAGAAGTTGTCTAGATGTGATCAGATTAATTACAGTTATTGGAGATTGTGTGCGTTGATAATTTGAAGCCAGTTATATAAATTTTGTAGATCATGCAACGTGATTAAGTGAAGTTTGTGATAGGCATTTTGTGGAAGTTGCCAAGTGGAAGTTGCAATATTGCTAATGTATTTTGAAGCAGACATGAGGTTGTCGAACCCAGTCTAGCATAATTTTTGAGATTCATGCTGTGCGCTGAATATTTATGAAGTTTTGTGGAATAATTGTGGTATTCAAATGTGATATTTGATAAAGTGAGAATATATAATGTAGTTGTGGATAGTGAGATCCAACGTGAATTTGTGAAGGCAATAATATTTTTTGGCATGATAATTGAATACGAGATATAACTTGGAAGTGATAAGACTGTACGATAACGTTCTATAAACCATATTAAACAATTTGTTAGGAAATTAAACAAATAAATAATGTTGATAATACAAGATTTTCTGATAATAATAATTAAAGAAATAATAATCTGAAATTTAAGCATATTAAAGATCTGACCTAATGAAAAAAAATCAGAACGACTAGATGAAATAATAAAAATCTAAATAACCAGAAGAATAAAATTTAAATAAATTGATAAATTAAATTTTGGAATAGATCAATGAAGTAAATAAATGGATGAATTAAAATTTGAATAAATAAGCTGATTTAAATGAATTAATAGATGATTGAATAGATGATGAATAACTTAATTAGAAGGTGATAATTAATTAAAGAAGCTGATGATTAATAAATTTGAATGGATTTAAATACATTTAATTGAGAGATATGATTTGAAGAATTGCAACTTGAGTTGATGAATTAAACAATTTATATTGATGATTTAAGATGATTTAATCTAAAGGAGATGATGAAATGAGAGTGCGTGAATAATTAGAGAGCATAAAGAATTGATGATTATAATATTCATTTAAATGATTTGATGATAATGAATTAATTATTCTGACATGAAAATATTGAATTTTGAGATGAGAACTAAAGTGAGAAATATTTAATTTTGATGATGATGATGATTATAACCAATGAGTAGTGGATTTTCTGTGATTCACAAACAAGCAATTATTAATGACCGTGTAAATAGTGTAAATTAATTATTCGATGTTTAGGAGCATTTTACTAACATATTCTGCATTTGAATAATGCCATGCAAGCCATAAATTATGTGATATTTAAATATGTGATTAGAATATATGTGTTTAGACAGATTAATTATATTTTTACATCCACATTCATGATGTTAATTTAAAGAGAAGTTAGGTCTCAGTTGTCACGAATGTCAGTGACGCAAAGACATAGTGCTACGGTGATCCTGAGAACCCAAGAGAACTTTAGAAATTTTTCCTATTTTATGTGGATTAAATACACTTTGAGTAGAATAGAGATGGTTCGATTTTCTGGACAATGACAATTTAACGTTGGCATTCGACCATGCTCTTAGGTAGGATGAGTGTTTAATATGTCTGTCTGACTATCAAAGTTGAATACATTTGCTTTTATCTTAGTTGTGATCTGATGATGATGTGATTTTCTTTTTTTTTCCTTGTCTTAATTAAGGCTTAACCAGGAAGGATGTGGTTTGCTAGGGATTCAGTTGATGGCGCCCATTTATATTTGCATTTTTTAAATTAAATTTAAACCCGTAACGACCCTGGAGATACTTTATCTCGTGTTACCCTCTGCTTTTATGATATTTCAACTGAATTTCCGACACATTCCTTATTTGACTTCATGTTCATTTAACTCCGCTCTGTCCTGGAAATCCAGGAATGCGATGTAATAGCAAACGGGTCATGGCATCCCCAGGACGAACGGGTACAGTAGAAAGCACTCCCGAGATGTTCTCCTCTGCTAATTTCCAAATCTAGTCTTCCATCTTCAGTCAGTTCACTTCCCAAGTGTTTCACCACTTCCAATTCCTTATCTCCGACTTTGATTCCTCCTTTTCCTTCTTTCTTACCTCTACTCATCACCACTCTTTTACTCTTCTCCACATTTATCTTCAATGCCCATTGCTCAATCTTTTCATTTATTACGTCTAACTGGTCTTGTACCTCCATCTCATCCTCGCCCCAGATCACAACATCGTCTGCAAACAACATTACCTTCATCTTTGCCCCACTATAGTCTTGCATTGCTGCCTTCATGATGTCATCCATCACCATTAAAACAATAATGGTGACAACACACTTCCTTGCTTTAGTTCAGTGTAAATTTTAAACCATTCCGATGTCCCGACTCTAGTCTTCACACTAATGTAGCAATCCATGCACATTCCATTTATCATGTCCCCCTATTTGTTAAGCTTTCCCAAACGTTAGTTCTAAGGATGATATCATAGGCCTTTTCTAGATCAATAAAAGTAATTACCGTAAGCTTTATATATTCCCAAATCTTTTCAATGTTCTGTCACATAATAGAAATGTGTTCCACTGTTGACCTGCCCCCTCTAAATCCAAACTGCTCCACCTCTATTTGTCTTTCCATCTTTACTCTAATTCTTCTTTCTAGAATTCTTTCCATTACTTTGGCAACATGCCAGGGGGTGCGACAGGCTTCGGCAGCTGGCACAGTTCATATCCTCGCCGCTAGATGGGGGCTTCATTCATCCCATTCCCTGACCCGGTCGGTCGACTGAAAGCAGACCGTGAATTTTCATTTTCACTTTGGCAACATGCGAGATGATGGTGATACCTCGTAGTTAACACACACCTTCCTGTCTCCTTTCTTGAATATTGGCAATATTATTCCCTTTTTCCAGTCTTCAGGAACTTTCTTCACTCTCCACACACTCCTGAGAAGTCTGTATGTTCACTGCTGTCCCACTGGTTCTGCCGCCTTGATCATGTCTATTGCCACTTCGTCAATTCCCGCAGCTTTCTCCATCTTCATCTTCTTAACTGCCAATTCCAATTCTGCCCTAGTAATGTCTGGATCTTCTTCGCTTTTTCCTCCACCGTTTTGGCTGTTTGTGTAATTTCTCTGCATGCCTGATGTCTAACCTTCTTCCTTAGTACTTAGACTAATTTTGTTAATTTAGGTCTATTCTTAAAGGAAACATGTATTAAAGTGGCAATTAATTGCAGCTAAGAGGGCTTTGTAATATCACTTGCAATCAACTCAAAATAAATATCATTTTTCGTCAAAAACTGTAGGCTAGGGATCGTTGATGACTACAGTATTTGAGGATCTGAAATGGTTGGTGATTTGCAGTATTAGAACTTTCCTTTTCATTAATTAACATGTATTTTGAGCTTACTCCACCCAATCCTTACCTGATGCCCTGAGAGTAACATTCTCAAGTTGTGACTAGCTCAAGTCCATATCTGTGGTGGTATGTGTTTGTGTGTGATGGGATTTCATGGGGGTTGATTTTGGCCTTCGACACTGTGGGGTCTCGAAGATATACGGGAATAATATCAATAATTCTCCTATAAGAGCCAACCCAGAAGGCTAAATGAAAACGGAAATGAGAGGGGTTATTTTATGGTCAATGGGAATGTACAAAACAGCACATTGAGGGAAAAAGAGAAAGACGCCCATTGCCTTGAGGCAGCACAACTGCTCAGAGAATGCACCGAAATTAATATACTGAGCAAGATTAAGAAGGGAATCTGAACAAGTAGAAATAATTAGCCTATTTTCATATATCCCACTGATATTTTCCATTGAAAGCTCTCCAGTAAGAAAAAAGATATTCCATATCATGTACTAAATAGCATTTGCTATACGACCTGTCTCCACCAATACCATTGAGTTGAGAAATAATGCGCTGTATTTTTAACTTTCAGTAAAGGTGATTAAGACTCATCCAATGACATGGCATCTTTCTGTCATGGATATTAGTTTTTAGAAAGTCTAATGCACGTGCCCTATGCTTTACGAAAAGTAAGCCACATAATTTAGTGTCAGTGGATAATGGTAATATAATAGCCCATCAATCTCGTCCATGAAAATACTGTAACTTCTTCATACAAAAATACAAACTTCACAACAAGCAACTAATACAACGTGATTGGCTTCATGTAATGTACTCTTCACCTCTGAGAATTAAGATATCCTCCTTTACGTCAGTGAATAGACCAAGATCATTGGTTTGATTCCAGCACTAGTCGGACAATTTAATCCTTTATCATCAATCTAGACATCTTTTACTTTACGTACTTTACACAACCTAACAGCAGACACCTTTCATTCGTCATCACTACAATCAGAATACACAATTCTATAATCCCTAAATAGGATTGTCAAGAAGGACATGGTGATCAGGACATGTCCATTATAATATACAACAAGAAGTAACCCAATCAGCTTCTTACCTCTATGAAATCTCCGCCACTCGATAAAGATGGAGTTTCTGTTTTGATCCTTGGAACATACTCAGGTATGAAGATTTCTTCTATCTTAATATCCTCAGTGAGATCAGTATCATCCTGCAGAGAAATTACTTGTTTCACAAACATGTTCCTTTCCGTAGGTGGAATTAAATCTTACACATGTTTCCTTTGATTTGAGTACCTTCCAAACATAATGCGACATACAAGACCTAGATCTAAAATTTTGAACAGAAGAGTAGTTCTCTTTTCAGAGTTATCATCCCGGACTTGGGTAACTTCGTCTGTTGATCTCCGTAGATTTATTGTCCCCGTTCACTTGTTCTTAAACCGCGCCAAGATCTGGATTTCATGTCAGACCATGTGACAACACAGAGTCATTCTCTGAGATTGTAAGCTCAGTACAATTATGTAGACAGGGCGCAGAAAACGATACTTGTTAAGGCTGCGAAAGGATCGAGCCAGCCGTGTAATTCCTTGGAAACACGATATCAAAATTAGTGGTATGAAGATTGGCAATACAATAAATTGAGTTATAAATTCATCGTGCATTGTACGTAAATACTTCGAACAACCCGGAATAAATAGGAAGAAGATGATTGGCTGCAGAACGAAGAAACCGGAAATGCTCTTCTACGCACACAACAGAACTTGTCGAACGACTGAGCGGGTGCATACGGAAATTCGAGCATCAAACCCCATGGTAATCTACGGTGTATATAATTGAGTATTAGTGAAACAGAGTGCACATATTCGTTAGTGTGGAATATGCTAAAAATACGCGTTAAATTATTTGAAAAAAGGATTTGTGTATTTATTGAATTTTGCGATCTGTCGAGTGCAAGGTCAATGTGCGATAGTTTGAGTACATATCATAAAACCGGAAAATGCTACATCGACAACATAGAGCTCAAATATTGTTCAGAATTATTTGGTGTAGTCCGTAAATTAATTTTAGTATGCCTTGAAGGCATGATTACTCAAATAAAATCAGATATATGTGACAGAAAATTAAATATGAAGTTGGGCACGTGAGAGAAGTGAACGAGAGAAATTATTCTAAGTGCTGTAATGGTAGAATATGTGATAAATGTGAAAGCAGAGCATTTCCTTACTACAAGTGTCATACGATGTTGGCATGTCAAAGAACCCATTTGAATTCAGTAGGCCGTGTTCATAAGGGAAAATTAATCTCGGGAGTTTCCGCCAACACAAAGTTCCTCATTTCTCTACTAGAAAGCGCTATAGTGTTCAAGGAGCTTAGATATCTAACCTCCTTAACTTCCATAGTGATTCAAGGAACAACGAAATTCGACATGCAAGCTACCCTCTGGGTGTCTAATTACAAAGCTTGCATCCGGCACCCGAGGCAGTACGATATTATTTTATTATTACCCGTTTAAAGAGGGTACAAGCCAGGAAGTTACACCCTTCAAGGAGGCTTAGCTCATGCCAGCATAATTTGAAGCAAAAAATTACATTTCTACAAATACTCTGGTAATTGAGATATGGACACCGAAAGAGCAGCGGCAGCCATATGTTAAGAACCATCCGTGTAGATGCATACAGATATAGTGAATAAAACAACAGAGGGTGAATTCTGAATCCTCGCCTCCTTACTACTTCTCTTCAATGCACCCTATTCTCGCCCTGAAATAAAGATTTTACCCCTTGAAGAACCAAAACTCAATCAAGAGCCCAATTGAAAAAGGCTCCGAATGCCAAAACTGGACCATTTTAATTCTTGTATCAAATAATGTATTTCTTGGGCAATAGGAAAGCACAACAGTTCATATCTTGTATTACTGCAAAGGGGAAAATAACTGAAATACAGGTTGATAACAAAAGGTACCTACATCTCTCAAATCTTCGTGCTTTGATGCAGATGGTGATTCGCTTTTGACGTTTAGAACAATGGAAGAAGTCACATTCTCGTCAATTGTAATATCCTCATTCTCCTCAATTTCTTGCTTAAGATATGCTTCCTACACAAAAGGAACCATGGATTCAGCTGGTTGAAATGCACCACAGAGGCCACAGGAAAAGTTAACAGTAAAAATGTATGTATTTGAAACATTTACCTTGTTTCACATACTTAAGATTATTTCAAAACTTACTGAATAATTTTTAAAATCAGAAATAACCCAGAGAACTGCACTTATGAAGCACAAATTTTACAGCATGAAGATGTGCTCATTGTATAACTTATATGTTTGAGACTTATGTTTTAAGGCTTGGAGTACTAAACATGGCAATAGTAAGAAAGATCAAAAGGTCTGCTACTTATGATGTTCGAGTTCAAATCCAAATCCAATACAGCCATGTATTTACCCTGTTATAGCAGCTATTCACTTTCACTTCATGAAACAAATGGAGGTCGATTTAGGCACTTCAAAGCAAAATTACCAGGTGTAATTTATAAATTAAGTGATAATTTAGCATAGCACTTAACAACATTTTCTAAAACATTCACTGAGAATAGATATTTCTTCATCTATTCTAGTGAATTGGGAGAGAAGTTAATTGGGCATGACTCAGAGAAAATTAGTAACCTTTTCGCCGTATCCTGGGTTTGCTTACACTACCTTAGAAATATACCAAAAATACATAGAATCTTCATCACTAAAATAACTTTATTACATACCTAAAAACTGTAGGTTTTGCAAAAAAATATTGTAAGTGTGTGATAAAGTGGGCTATGATAAAATTACTGTCATTATGAATTTTTAACATAACATATTTGCATAACGTATTGCTTGCATTATCCATGTTTGAACCTGGGATGCCTAGCCATCCAAATAAGGATTCATTATAAGATTTAGTAATAAACTACTATAATTTCTAACATTGAGTATCATAGCAAAACATTACATTGATTGAAATAACTGCCTATATTTAACGAATGTAGATTTAGGTATTACGGAGTTATTTTTGAAAGCCTCTGTCTGGAGCGTGGCGCTCTATGGAAGTGAAACTTGGACTATTTGTGCAGCAGAAAAGAGGAGAATTGAAGTGTTTGAAATGTGGTGTTACAGGATAATGATGGAGATCACATGGGTAGATAGGGTTACAAACGAAGAGATACTAAGACTAGTGGGAGAGGAGAGGTGTTTCTGACAAGTGCTAATGAAAAGAAGAGATAGGTTGGTAGGACACATACTAAGACACCCAGGAATAGCAAGCTTAGTTAAGGAAGGAAGGGTCGAGGACAAGGACGATAGGACTAGACCAGGGTTGGAATATTTTAAACAGATTGCCTCGGATGTAGGGTGTGGTAGCTATGTAGAGATGAAATGATTAGCTCAGGACAAGGAGGCATGGAATGCTGCATCAAACCAGTCAAAAGACTGAAGACTCAAAAAACAATAACATTTATTAGTGAAATCCTAGAAAATTATGCCACGAATAGGATAATATGTCAAGATTCACCTGCTCATCTAGTTCGTCTTTAATAATGAAACTTTCATCCTTGTCCATTGCGTCTTCAAACACATCATCAGGTTGCTCAGCCTTCACCTCCACCAAACTCTCAGTCTGGAGCTGCTCAAATAACTCCTGGAATGTTATAAGCAAATACTGCGTATCACTAAATGTAGAATATAGATGAAAAAGATACAGGAGTAAATTTATCATCTGAAATAAGATTATTTGCTGAGGACATTATCTATAAACAAATAAGGATATTAGTAATTGTGAAGTACCATATTAAGAAGGGAGAGTTCAGTTTGATTGATATTGTAAGTATTTAGGGATTACTATTGCACAGAGAAATAAGGGAAAGAGTTAACAAGGCAGACAAATCTCTGGACATGATTCTGTGGGTGAGTAAATGGGAGAGGGCTTATCCGTCTCAAGCAAGACCTCAGCAGGAGTTGCAGGTGTATGGGATCAATATCAATGAAATTTGATAAACAAGTTGGAAAGTGTGCAAGCGAAGGTCACCCGCTAAGTACAGGGGGACAAATAGTGTGCATGAAATTACTCAGGATTTGTTTTGGAAAAGATCGGGATGGGAGATTCTAAAAGAAGCTTGGTGGTACGTTCTTAGGTTATAAGGGTGAGAATCCATGGGAAGATGTGTGTGACAAATTTGGAATGATGGTGTTATAAATAGGAGCTGACTTGATCACTCTTGTTAAGCAAATATAAGTCAAAAGAATAATAACTGAGCAAGTATTCCTTCGTGGTGAGAGGGGAAATAGAATGAAACCGTTTGCCAGAGGACATTTTCAGGCCTATACTCAAAGTGTTCAGAGGCTCAAGAAAGATTAGCATTCAGTTATTTCAAAAATGTTATTTTTATTCGTTTCCGTAGCAAAATTACATTATTTAAAATTATTTTTGAGTACGGTATACGTTTTAAATTGTGCTATTATTGTAGTTTTGCCACCAGGGACTTTGTCCTCATTTGCAGATTGCTCTAGCTATCTTTTCAGCTATCTACAAAATTAGCTCCAAATTATTATTATTATTATAATTAACAACATAAAAGCAAGACAATCTTGGTTACTATTACAGTAGGTCATATAAAGTTTTATCAAGTTTTGAAAGATCTGTCAAGTTCATAAGTAAGTTTACAATGTTACACAATATCCGGAGCTAAAATTTTACTTACAATCGTAGATAAATTAACAGGTCCGCAGTTTATGAACGAAAGTTCCTCCATATTTCTGAGGAATCTAGAAAATATAATAAGTATAAATCATTGGTTGTCTGGGCATACCCCTCGAAATACACTGTAATTAGAACCGTAGAGGTTGTATTCGTTACTGAGGGTGATATTAACTGGACTTATGTTTGTGATTTTCAAAAATATTGACCTGACAAACACAAGTACAACATCACTCGAATTAAGGAAACAGGGTAATCAAGCAAATTATCATTTTACACTTTTCAGTTGGTCATAGCGTTTTGATCAATTAAATTAAGCAGGGTAGCTATATATAGGACACACTATTCTGAAAAGAATTACATTTAATAATATTATTCACTGATAAATGGGGAATTAACAAATCCCGTATTATACACACAAATGATACCACCTAAATATAAATGTAAAGTTTTGAAGCCATTCCTTCAGTGTTGCCAACACAAACTGTCAGTTGTAACTCTTCAGTCGGTCAATACAAAGTTGCCCAATGACTGGGCGGGGTACAATGTACAGTATCTATACATACCATGAAACAAAGTCCCCAATTCCCGGATGAAATGAAAACCACAGGATAGATTTTGATGCAGTTTTCACCATTCTATAAAGGATTTCTCGATAAAGGTTTCACTAGAAAAACATTCATTTCGACCAAAGGAAGTCAATCAGTAACGACTTCAGTGAATCCAGTTGGAAAACACACCCTGCCTTTCGTGCGCCTTTTAAGCTTACGCTGGGTAAACAGATTAAAATAGCTGCAGTATGTACCAGGGGCGGCCCGTGTGCCATGGCACCACCAATATGTACTCACAATAACAGTTTATATTAAATATAAACTTCAAGGAAACGGCAGGCATATCTTATTATGCATTCATCTGATCGAGCACGGGAACTGAGTACGCTCTGGCGGCGCTTTTGTGAATGAGTGAGCCAGGCCATACGAGCTCCACCCAGGAAAATAAGACTCAGCACCAATAAAGGCTAGTTTGGCTTTGCTTTGCATGTGTAGTATTATTTTGTGTTGGGCCACAGATTACCCTAGGTAGAGCCAACAGCCACGTGGCGCATTCACCAGAGTGCAGCATTCAAGCACAAGCTAGAATTGCTTGAAGTGATTTATATTTCAACCACCATATGGCAGCACAATGCAGAGGACGCAGATCCAGGGTTCCCAATTTAATGGTTTGTCACTATATCTGGCGACTATTAAATATATACAAGATGCTTTTACTTCTTTCTTGTTAGACATTTAGCAACTTTTTCACACTCATATTGGTGGCAGGAATACTTATTTCTCTATTTATAATGTAACAATCCGGACTTTTTGCAGTAAATTTTGCTTTGTTTCGTTGGCTTAAGTTGGCGACTCAGTTACGCCTACCAGAACGCAGATACAAATTATCAGGTTTGGTAACTTTTCTGGTGGCATTGCAGGGGATAAATAGTAGCGTCGTTAAATTACTTTTGTGTTGAATTATATCGAGTACAGCGGATATCCTTACCAAGTTCAGGCCATATCTGTATGTAACCTAGTCTTGATGGTACGTCATCTTGTTCATTTTATTTTACCTGTTTATTTCGCGGTGGCAGCTGAAATCGTGTCAAAGATATATTTCGGGTCTTGTACAGTTACACACTTACAGTAAATACTGTAATTCTGAAACATAGGCCTATAGCTTAAAATATGCAGTCTGTGTACTTGCAACGCTAGAATGATTTGATTGCAAGTTTTGGAATTCCTGGCACCACCAAGATAATTATTACCAGCCGCCACGGGTATGTACTACGAGTTAAGAATTGTTCAGCATGAAAGGTTCTATAAAATCGCCCTCGGCAGCATATCTCTCTCTTAAATACATCGCCCATAGTTCCTTTACGTTGTAATTTTCCAACAATCTCCATTCAGTGGACATTTAAATTACTAGCTTCGGAGGAAGTTTAGGAGCTAGCCAGCGAGCGAGCTTTGGCCAGCATCAAGCTGTCGAGTCGTGCCAAGTTAAGACTTCAGAGAAGACTATACAGTATGTGTTTGGGTTTCCGTTTTCACCTCGACTTTTCTGAATTGCGTCCGGGACCTGCCGTCAATAAGCCTTTTAAGCTTACGCTGGGTAAACCTTCAAAAAGGCCGGGAGATGCCGGAGTGGGTGCTAGTCTATATATAAAGCTCAATGTTGGTTTCACTTTCTGTCTGTTATTTACACAAATCTACACCGTTTCACCGATCTAAATCAAACTTTGTATTCTTACCCTTTGGAAGCCTGCGAGTAACACTATCCACTTTAAATTTAGGACAGACCACTCAATTTCCTGTATTTAGGCCCTTTGGCACAGCTTCAACAAAATGGCGTGCGATTCGTTTCAATAAAGTCCCGTATGCGTTCATATACCATTCATCCCATTGCAAAGAAACTTGGATGAGATGTTGTGTACACTTCAGTGAAGGTTTCTGGCTTAGTAAATCCACTTTACAATAGGTAGCGCACGAGTAATTCAACAAATGAGCAACGACGCGCGAAGCGTTTCCATAAAGTCCCGTATGTTTTCATATACCATTCGTCCGATAGCTATGAAACTTTGGTGTGATGTTATGTACACCCCAGGGAAGGTTTTGAGTTAGTAAATCCATTTTACAATAGGTAGCGCACGAGTACATTCAACAAATGAGCGACGGCACGCGAATCGCTTCAACAAAGTCGCGTATGCGTTCATATACCATTCATCCGATTGCTATGAAACTTTGATGAGTTGTTGTGTACACGCCAGGGAAGGTTTTGAGTTAGTAAAACCATTTTACAATAGATAGCGCACAAGTAGATTCAACAAAATGAGCAACGGCACGCAAATTGTTTCAACAAAGTCCCGTATGCGTTCATATACAGTACCATTCATCCGATTGCGATTGAACTTTGGTGAATCGTTGAGTACACTCCAGGGAAGTTTTCTGGCTTAGTAAATCCATATACAATACGTAGCGTACGAGTAGATTCAACAAATGAGTGACGGCACGCGAATCGTTTAAACAAAATCCCGTATGCGTTCATAAACCATTCATCCGATTGCGATGAAACATTGGTGAGTTGTTGTGCACGCTCCCTCGAATGTTTCTAAATTAGTTTAACGATTTTACGATAGTTTAGAGGCACTTAATGGAAATTGAAAAACGTATTGTGTATCCAAAAGCACTTCAAGAAGCAAAATTACAACGCCATCACTTTCTTTGATTGACATTGCAACGCATGCCGGGTACAGCTTGTATATATATAATTAACACTGCTGGAATAAAATACATGTATGAGTTATGGTCACTAATATAAATGGGCAATTTTAGGATTACGCGTATGGACATTCAAATAGTCTTCATTAGACCGTGATCACTGTGTTGAGGCAAGCGATAGGGTAACAGATGTGCGGCTCTAATTTTATTTTCACTTTATTTAATATATTGTGTTATTATTTATTCAGCGTATTTAGTGCCGGGAGAGTCCGAGGACAAGTTCCGTTCAATTTCAAGTAGATCCAACTTTCGCTAATAGATGTCACTGACACCTAGTTGTGAACGATGGAACTATGATAGAGCGCTTCAGCGAAACCTAACCTAGAAATTTAGATTCATATAAGTTTAGTTAGTGGAAGGATCTTTAACATGCCATTAATCTATGACATGGGACCGCCAGCTTTAATTCCTCTGAAGGATTTTAACGCTCTTAATAAATCCCACGACTTTGGCCGGGTTTGAAGCCGCTATCTTTGGCACAGCAGTTCAGTATGCTACCAACTACGCCACACCATGGTGGCCAGGGTTCGATTACCTGTTCCATCAGGGATTTTAGAAACTGGCGTGAGGGCTGTAACGGGGTGCACTTCACCTCGTGAGGACAATTGAGTAGTTGTGTGGTAGTGATGTAGCGCCCCGGTCACGAAAACCAAGATTAACGGCCGAGGGGACCCGCGCTGGGCTGGGCAGCGTCCCTTGGTATGCATAGGCCCTTCATGGGCTGTAATGCCAAGGAGTTTGGTTTTTGTACCATGCCCAGTCATGGGCAGACTGAAGAGTTACAACTGACAGACCTAAGCATAAACCAATAGGCTTCATTTACAATACACACACTACAGTCTACTTTCACTCCATCGGACTTTGTGGCCAAAACAAACCCAAATGTGGCAACACCGACAGAGATGAAGACCCAACAATGGAAACCACCTCCCAAAAGCCAGCTGCTGGCGATGATCATCTTTACTATGGCTAACACTCCAAAATCGAAGTAAATTTACTTAAATTCATTCAGTTGTTTTCCTAATTACATCAAAGTATATATTGTGGTATTTTAAAATAGTCTTCCACGAATTTTCTAGAATTTCGATTTATTTTTTACTATGCATTTCAAGTGAAATGCTCCAGTTTTTGTTTGAAGGCGGCCTCAGTGGGACAATAACAACGTTTCCCATCAATACGTCTTCCTCTTCAGAATAGTTCAAACTTATGTCTTCTTAGTACCAAAGAATGTAAATATTATAAATGACTATATATTGATTATTCAAGCTCATATGGATTGCTACAATATGATACAATCCTATTAAAGCTACTTTGATCCAGGCAAATGCGATGGTTCCTAAGTTACGACAGTACTAAGAAACGTTATACACCGACTATTAACCTTAAAAAACGGTTTCAAGTACATACCTCGATACATATGTAATTAGTTGAATGTTTAAGTGTATATTTTGACATCAGAAATGACACACAGACGTTGATGTTTGTTTGCTTGATGGTGTGGCTTAGATTGCCACCATATTGTTCAGCTGCGTTGGGTTTTAAACAGTGCGTCTTTACATGCGGATGTAGCGTCATGTGTTTAATGCGAGGTTGGTCGTGAGTTACGAATGTCCATAAATAATGTTAAGTTGTTCAATTTCATTGAAGAGTCGCACAGCACTCATCTAAAGCTCTGGCGAGACAAAACCAATGGTCACTACTAGGATAGTCGATGATCTGGGCGAAACCATTGACCGCTACTAGGTTGGACCATTGTCTAAACAAAAATTTTAAAACTTTTTGCTTGTTAGGTTTGTGTTTGTATGTAAATGCCTTATTAACTCATAGAATTTAACATGTATGCATGGTTTAAACCTTTCGTGTCGTCTATGACGTCATGCATGTTGCCATTTTGTGTCTTGGAGAATTTTGCAGTATAAAATATCATGATACACTTCTCCCAAAAAACGTTCTGAAGAATACTCAACTGGCCGTGTGCAAACCATGTAGAGGTGCTTCACTCTCTCGTGTAATACACAGACAAAATCTAACATTATTGAATGAAATGTGACTCACAGAAGTCGGAGATATGCCTGAAATGACTGCTATTTCTCGTTGTGGGCAAATATTGTGTAAATGACGCCCCTTTACAAATGTTATTTTATGAGAGTAAAGGCCGTGGGACATTCCAATAACGTAGACCTATTTATTTTATCAATAAAATGAACTTTGGCCCATTTAGAAATAATGGATCTTGGCCATTAGTTGAAAAAGGCGAGTTCTTAGAGCCAGAGTATGTTCAATGGCATGATATTGTGGCTCAGTAATTACGTTCTCACCTGCTACGCCAAAAGTTGCAGGATCGAATCCTGGCACAGTCAGTAGCATGCTGATCTTCCATGCCCAAGATCGTGGGTTCAAACCCGACCGAAGTCATCGGATTTCTTAAGAGCGTTAAAAATCCCTTCCTTCAGAGGGAAAGTAAAGCCGGCGGGCCCACGTCATAGATTTATAGCATGTAAAAGAACCTACCACTAATTACAAGAGTGTGAAGCTAAACTTTTTAGGTTAGATTTGATTAACGCTCTATTAGTTCCAACGTTTGCCGCCAGGTGCCAGTCTAGTAGCCAAGTTCGCAGCTACGTGTCGTTGACGGTATCATTTTGTAGCAAAAGTAGGAACTACTTGAAATTGATCGCCTGCAGTCCTTACCTGAATTACAGATAACGCACACTAACACCGGTTATCAGACAGATTCTACCCACACCCAGAGTTAGCCTACACGGGGCTACATGACCGCGTTGTTGCAGCACCTAAACTGAGAGACCAACAATCACCTGTCATTTGAGGGTGCGCAAACGTGAGGTAACCAAGTCAGTAGATATACTGGCACATTAAAGATACCCTTCGGGGCAAACTTATGCCATCCTGGCGTCTTCTAAAGCTGTAGTCGTTAAAATAGACGTAAAGCCTATAACATTATTACCAACTCAGTCATATAATGAAAACCTCACAGAGCATTTATATGTGAGCAATCATTGAAACTACTGTTGCATGTTTTAAGAACTGTTCTTCAGCCATTTAATATGGCCAGGTACTGTGGAGATATAAATTACCTGACCTCGGCGGTATTCGAATCTGTGGCTCCCGGCTTTGTAAGCCTGTTCGCTGACCACTGAGATATTTGTTCATTACACGTCGTTAGATACGACAACTGCTCATAGTCTGCTTGGGTTATGGCGAAGCAATCGCGCCAAAGTTACGGCACTTCTTTACCAGAGAATATCAGGGAACACATGTATTTCAACCGACATCAATCGAAAAACAAAGGGTAGATTAAGAAATATTGCTGTAATTAAATAAAATGTAACACCTATAATTCGCATTGGAGACACACCTCCATGTTGGAACTAGTGCGCAGGACGGCAGTCATCTGTTCAATATATCAAGTCAAGGAGCATGGCGAGGAAGACGAAACACTCACACGCAGATGAACATAGTTTTTCGGCTAGAGCAGAGCAGGGAGAGTAATCCAAAGCTTGACTTTCAGAGACGCTACTAATTTCCCGTTCCCAAAGTGCGTTATGTGTGACATTTCGCACGGCCAATGTAACAAACGTCTCCATACTATTTCTATGAAAACAATACCGTAACTTTCTGGGTTACACGCCGCAAATTTGAATTTATGGGGTAAGTACTTGTGAGGGGAATCGAACCCTCGTTCTTCAAGGGCGTTAGGTGTGACCATTCGCACAGCCAATGTAAGTAACGTCTCCATGCTATTTTTATGAACACAATACCGTAATTTTCTGGGTAACACGCCGCAAAATCGAATTTATGAGTAAGTACCTGAGGAGGGGTATCGAACCCTCGATCCCCAATGGCGTTAGGTGTGACTTTTCGCACAGCCAATGTAACAAACGTCTCCATGCTATTTTTATGAATACAATACCGTAACATTCTGGGTTACACGCCGCAAATTCGAATTTATTAGTAAGAACTTGAGAGGGGAATCGAACCCTCGTTCCACAAGGGCGTTAGGTGTGACTTTTCGCACTGCCAATATAAGTAAAGTCTCCATACTATTTTTATGAACTCAATACCGTAACTTTCTGGGTTACACGCCGCAAATTCGAATTTATTAGTAAGTACTTGTGAGGGGAATCGAACCCTCATTCCTCAAGGGCGTTAGGTGTGACCTTTCGCACAGCCAATGTAAGTAACGTCTCCATATTATTTTTATGAACTCAACACCGTAATTTTCTGGGTTACACGCCGCAAATTCGAATTTATGAGTAAGTACTTGTGAGGGGAATCGAACCCTCGTACCTCAAGGGCGTTAGGTGTGACTTTTAGCACAGCCGATGTAAGAAACGTCTCCATACTATTTTATGAACACAATACTGTCAATTTCTAAGTTACACGCCACAAATTCGAATTTATGAGTAAGTACATGTGAGGGGAATCGAACCCTCGTACCTCAAGGGCGTTAGGTGTGACTTTTCGCACAGCCAACGTATGTAACGCCTCCATACTATTTTTATGAACACAATACCGTAACTTTCTGGGTTACACGCCGCAAATTTGAAATTATGGGTAAGTACTTGTGAGGGGAATCGAACCCTCGTTCCTCAAGGGCGATAGGTGCGACCTTTCACACAGCCAATGTATGTAACGTCTCCATACTATTTTCAGGAACACAATACCGCAATTTTCTGGGTAACACGCGGCAAATTCGAATTTATGAGTAAGTACCTGGGAGGGGGATCGAACCCTCGTTCCCCAATGGCGTTAGGTGTGACTTTTCGCAATGCCAATGTAACAAACGACTCCATGATATTTTTATGAATACAATACCGTAACTTTCTGGGTTACACGCCGCAAATTCGAATTTATTAGTAAGTACTTGAGAGGGGAATCGAACCCTCGTGTCTCAAGGGCGTTACGTGTCACTTTTCTTACAGCCAATATAAGTAACGTCTCCATACTATTCTTATGAACGCAATACCGTAACTTTTGTGTTACTTGCCACAAATTCGAATTTTTTAGTAAGTACTTGTGAGGGGAATCGAACCCTCGTTCTTCAAGGGCGTAAGGTGTGACTTTTGTTACAGCCAATGTAAGTAACGTATCCATACTATTTTTATGAACACAATACCGTCACTTTCTGGGTTACACGCCACAAATTCGAATTTATGAGTAAGTACATTTGAGGGGAATCGAACCCTCGTTCCTCAAGGGCGTTAGGTGTGACATTTCGCACAGCCAATATAAATAACGTCTCCATGCTATTTTTATGAACTCAATACCGTAACTTTCCGGGTTACACGCCGAAAATTCGAATTTAAGAGTTAGTACTTGTGAAGGGAATCGAACCCTCGTACCTCAAGGGCGTTAGGTGTGACTTTTCGCACAGCCAATGTATGTAACGCCTCCATACTATTTGTATGAACACAATACCGAAACTTTCTGGTTTACACGCCGCAAATTTGAAATTATGGGTAAGTACTAGTGAGGGGAATCGAACCCTCGTTCCTCAAGGGCGTTTTTTGTGACCTTTCGCACATCCAATATAAGTAACGTCTCGATACTATTATTATGAACTCAATACCGTAACTTTTGGGTTACTCGCCGCAAATCCGAATTTATTAGTAAGTACTTGTGAGGGGAATCGAACCCTTGTTCTTCAAGGGCGTTGGGTGTGACATTTCACACAGCCAATATAAGTAACGTCTCCATACTATTTTTATGAACTCAATACCGTAACTTTCTGGGTTACACGCCGCAAATTCGAATTTATGAGCTAATACTTGTGAGGGGAATCGAACCCTCGATCCTCCAGGGCGTTAGATGAGACATTTCGCACAGCCAATATAAGTAACGTCTCCATAGTATTTTTATGAACTCAACACCGTAATTTTCTGGGTTACACGCCGCAAATTCGAATTTATTAGTAAGTACTTGAGAGGGGAATCGAACCCTCGTGTCTCGAGGGCGTTAGGTGTCACTTTTCTTACAGCCAATATAAGTAACGTCTCTATACTATTATTATGAACTCAAAACCGTAACTTTTGGGTTACTAGCCGCAAATCCGGATTTATTAGTAAGTACTTGTGAGGGGAATCGAACCCTCGTTCTTCAAGGGCGTTAGGTGTGACATTTCGCACAGCCAATATAAGTAACGTCTCCATAGTATTTTTATGAACTCAACACCGTAATTTTCTGGGTTACACGCCGCAAATTCGAATTTATTAGTAAGTACTTGAGAGGGGAATCGAACCCTCGTGTCTCGAGGGCGTTAGGTGTCACTTTTCTTACAGCCAATATAAGTAACGTCTCTATACTATTATTATGAACTCAAAACCGTAACTTTTGGGTTACTAGCCGCAAATCCGGATTTATTAGTAAGTACTTGTGAGGGGAATCGAACCCTCGTTCTTCAAGGGCGTTAGGTGTGACATTTCGCACAGCCAATATAAGTAACGTCTCCATACTATTTTTATGAACTCAATACCGTAACTTTCTGGGTTACACGCCGCAAATTCGAATTTATGAGCTATTACTTGTGAGGGGAATCGAACCCTCGATCCTCCAGGGCGTTAGATGTGACATTTCGCACAGCCAATATAAGTAACGTCTCCATAGTATTTTTATGAACTCAATACCGTAACTTTCTGGGTTACACGCCGCAAATTCGAATTTATGAGTTAGTACTTGTGAGAGGAATCGAACCCTCGTACCTCAAGGGCGTTGCGTGTGACTTTTCGCACAGCCAATCTCTGTAACGTCCCCATACTATTTTTATGAACACAATACCGTAACTTTCTGGGTTACACGCCGCAATTTTGAATTTATGGATAAGTTCGTGTAATGGGAATCGAACCCTCGTTACTCAAGGGCGTTAGGTGTGACCTTTCGCACAGCCAAAGTAAGTAACGTCTCCATACTATTTTTCTGAACACAATACCGTAATTTTCTGGGTAACACGCGGCAAATTCGAATTTATGACTAAGTACCTGGGAGGGGGATCGAACCCTCGTTCCCCAATGGCTTTAGGTGTGACTTTTCGCACAGCCAATGTAAATAACGTCTCCATACTATTTTTATGAACACAATACCGTAATTTTGTGGGTAACACGCCGCAAAATCGAATTTATGTGTTAGTACCTGAGAGAGGGGATCGAACCTTCGATCCCCAATGGCGTTGGGTGTGACTTTTCGCACAGCCAATGTAGCAAACGTCTCCATGCTATTTTTATGAATACAATACCGTAACATTCTGGGTTACACGCCGCAAATTCGAATTTATTAGTAAGAACTTGAGGGGGAATCGAACCCTCGTTCCACAAGGGCGTTAGGTGTGACTTTTCGCACAGGCAATATAAGTAACGTCTCCATACTATTTTTATGAACTCAATACCGTAACTTTCTGGGTTGCACGCCGCAAATTCGAATTTATTAGTAAGTACTTGTGAGGGGAATCGAACCCTCGTTCTTTGGGGGCGTTAGGTGTGACTTTTGGCACAGCCAATGTAAGTAATGTATCCATACGATTTTTATGAACACAATACCGTCACTTTCTGGGTTACACGCCACAAATTCGAATTCATGAGTAAGTACTTGTGAGGGGAATCGAACCCTCGTTCCTCAAGGGCGTTAGGTGTGGCATTTCGCACAGCCAATTTAAGTAATGTCTCCATACTATTTTTATGAACACAATACCGTAACTTTCTGGGTTACACGCCGCAAATTCGAATTTATGAGTTAGTTCTTGTGAGGGGAATCGAACCCTAGTTCCCGAACGGCGTTATGTGTGATTTTTCGCTCAGCCAATGTAAGAAACGTCTCCATACTATATTTATGAACACAATACCATAACTGTCTGGATTACACGCCACAAATTCGAATTTATGGGTAAGTACTTGTAAGGAGAATCGAACCTTCGTTCCTCAAGGGCGTTAGGTGTGACTCTTTGCACAGCCAATGTAAGTAACGTCTCCATACTATTTTTATGAACACAATACCGTAATTTTCTGGGTAACACGCGGCAAATTCGAATTTATGAGTAAGTACCTGGGAGGGGGATCGAACCCTCGTTCCCCAATGGCGTTAGGTGTGTCTTTTCGCACAGACAATGTAACAAACGTCCCCGTGATATTTTTATGAATACAATACCGTAATTTTCTGGGTTACACGCCGCAAATTCGAATTTATTAGTAAGTACTTGAGAGGGGAATCGAACCCTCGTGTCTCAAGGGCGTTAGGTGTCACTTTTCTTACAGGCAATATAAGTAACGTCTCCATACTATTTTTATGAACTCAATACCGTAACCTTCTGGGTTACACGCCGCAAATTCGAATTTATGAGTTAGTACTTGTGAGGGGAATCGAACCCTCGTACCTCAAGGGCGTTAGGCGTGACTTTTCGCACAGCCAATGTATGTAATGTCTCCATACTATTTTTATGAACACAATACCGTAACTTTCTGGGTTGCGCGTGGCAAATTCGAATTTATGAGTACTGTAAGTACTTGTGAGGGGAATCGAACCCTCGTACCTCAAGGGAGTTAGGTGTGACTTTTCGCACAGCCAATGTATGTAACGTCTCCATAGTATTTTTATGAACACAATACAGTAACTTTCTGGGTTACACGCCGCAAATTTGTATTTATGAGTAAGTACTTGTGAGGAGAATCGAACCCTAGTTCCCGAACGGCGTTATGTGTGATTTTTCGCTCAGCCAATGTAAGAAACGTCTCCATACTATATTTATGAACACAATACCATAACTTTCTGGATTACACGCCACAAATTCGAATTTATGAGTAAGTACTTGTAAGGAGAATCGAACCTTCGTTCCTCATGGGCGTTAGGTGTGACTCTTCGCACAGCCAATGTAAGTAACGTCTCCATACTATTTTTATGAACACAATACCGTAACGTTCTGGGTTATACGCCGCAAATTCGAATTTAGGTGTAAGTACTTGAGAGGGGAATCGAACCCTCGTTCCTCAGGGGCGTTAGGTGTGACTTTTCGCACAGCCAATGTAAGTTACGTCTCCATACTATTTTTACTAACCAATACCGTAAATTTCTGGGTTACACGCCGCAAATTCCAATTTATGAGAAAGTACTTGTGAGGGGAATCGATCCCTTGTTCCTCAAGGGCGTTATCTTATTACTAATTAAATCAACACAACACCGTACTAATCCAGGTCATGCGTCGCAAATTCGATTATTCCACGTAGTACATGGGAGGGGAATCGAATCCCGAACTACAAGGTAGCTACCGGTGACTTTTCGCATATCCAATGCAAGAAACGTCTTAATACTAATTAAATCAACTCAACACCGTTCGAATCCGTGTCATATATCGCAAATTCGATTATTCCACTTAGTACAAGGGAGGGGAATCGAATCCCGAACTTTAAGGGTGCTACCGGTGACTTTTTGCAGATCCAATGCTGGGAACGTCTTACTACTAATTAAATCAACTCAACACCGTTCGGATCCGGGTCATATATCGCAATTTCGATTATTCCACTAGTACAAGAGAGGGGAATCGAATCCCGAACTTCAAGGGAGTTACCTCTCGGCCACAGTGGCTGGTTACTATTATATATCATCATAAATATTACAGTATTTCAGTGGTGTAGATCCCTCCTGCAGCGGTCTCAGGCGGCCGATCGTGATAAATGAGTATTCAATTGAAAGAGAATAGACATTAGCAGTGACAAATTGCACTCTAATTTCATAAATATCTATAATTTCTTTTAAAAAACTTTAAAAAATGTGCTAAGTGTGCGATGTGCAGACACTGTTGCTGTAGGAAAATACGCTCCATAATTCCTGTCCACTTCATAGTTTTGCTGCTGTGACGCCTCTATCTTGTCATTTTAACATTTTGAGATCTTTCCTTTATCATTTTGCATGGATTTCAGAAACAGTAAATCAAAAGAACGAGTACTCAAATCGCATAATTTCATAAATATCGAATAACCGGTGAGTGTTATGATGATCCAATTTTCATTGATTGCCTTCTGAAGTTAGGGAACGTAGAACTTGGAATTCTAACTGAAATGTAAATAGTGTTGTATAATCATTTGGTTGAAGTGAAAACATAACAACCTCTCTCCTTAAGTCTCTCATTATAAACCTATTGGGGAAAGTGTGGTTTCTCGCACGGGTCCGCTAGTATAATTAATTTGTCTTATTACAATATTTCACGTAGCCCCCGAATTCGTCTCTTATGAAGGCCATAGTGGATACCAGCAACGTGCAAATAAAGCCAGAGTTTCCGCAACAAACATTGAGAGGAGTAAATCCGTGCTCTGCAGTACCTTACGTCCTTGCGAAGGGACCCAGCAAAATTGGCTATTGTCTGTGTCACGTCCAGAGACAATGGAATCTAAAATGAGACAATTGGAAAGAAAATTCGGTTGGTTGGTTGGTTCCTTAGTTTAAGGGCTGCGACAACGCGGTCAGGTATCCCCGTGCACTTGACTGGCTGACTTTAAGGGGAACATCTAAATGATCAATCTTGTAACGGAAAATGCCGGACATTTTCGATAAATTAGAAAAGCCGGCAGGTCATAACCAAAATTAATGAAAAGCAGGACATGTCCTTCAAAAGCCGGACGGTTGGTAACCCTACGATGAACCAAATTTTTAACCAAGCTCAATCAAATTGCTCAATAATTACAAATGACGTTAAATCTGACGAGGGCGATACTTCTGTCTAGCATGACAAATGAGTTTGATTGTATGCAATCCTTTGTATTATTATTATTATTATTATTATTATTATTACATTTATGCCACGTGTTGATTATATTAAATGAATAATGAGGTATCAGTTTTGTTTTATTACCATCTAAACTTTTGGATGAAATCACACAGGAGGAATAATACTGTATGTCGAGTTCGCCCTTGTTAGAAAATTGTAATAACATTCTTCTCAATACGTGCAATTGTAGAGTTTGCCTTTCTGGTCAGGAACACCTCATATCTACTATAGAAATACGTCTTGCCTGCTGTTCCCAAGGTTGCAAGATCAAATCATTTTGC
Source organism: Meconema thalassinum (assembly GCA_946902985.2). Taxonomy (NCBI): domain Eukaryota; kingdom Metazoa; phylum Arthropoda; class Insecta; order Orthoptera; family Tettigoniidae; genus Meconema; species Meconema thalassinum. Next base: position 257,839,241 of record OX336395.1, on the reverse strand, counting down.
AGTCATTTTGCTTTTGAGTGTGCACAAATGTAACGAAGCCGAGTTAGTAGCTCTACAGGCACGTTAAAGATCGCCATCGGGGTAAAATTTTGGCACCCTGGCGTCTCTAAAATCCACAATTGTTAAAAAGGGACGTAAAACCAATAACATTATTATTATTATTGTTTCTTTACTTATTTATTTATCTATTTTAGTGATAATTTATTATTTGTTTCTTATTTAGTTACTTACATGGTGTCACCGATTCTAACCATCTTTATACACGTGTAGGGCATGACCAGGCGTATACCAGGTGCAAGAAGTAAGGTGCGCATCTCAGCCGTTTCAGAGAAATTAATTAATTGCTATTACAGTGCGGCGTCTATGTACGTTGTACGCGTGTGTTTTACGCCCCTGACAGATAGCACCTTGTCGCGTCAGTTTAGTTACAGATAGCATATTGTAGCGTCAGTTAGATACACATAGCACATTGTCGCATTTAAACATCGTGTCAGATGTGTTACAGATAGCATATTGTCACGTCAGTTTTGTTACAGATAGCACATTGTTGCGTTTAATCGTCGTATCAGTTTAGTTACATATAACACATTGTCACGTCAGTTTAGTTACAGACCGCACATTGTCGCTTTTAAACATCGTGTCAGTTTAGTTACATTGTCGCGTTTGAACGTGGTGTTAGTTCAGTTATAGATAGCACATTTTCGCGTTTAAACGTCGCATCAGGTTAATTACAGACAATACTTTGTATTTTGCGACCAGTATATGACAAATTTAACATTTTACATACATATCTCCATAACTCGAACGTTCGATTAGTCGAATTTATTTTGACTTCCCCTAACGATTCGATATATAAATAGTCGACTCTAGTATAAATTTCGAGTTTTAGGGACAACTGTCTTACTAGACTTTTCTATGCGGAGGTTCAGTCACTGACGACTCTATCTCATGCTAAGTATCTGGTGTTGGCGATGAAGACTTCTAACGTTACCCCACTCCTACTTCTCTACTATTCCCCCAGGGGCTCACATCTAGTGGCACGTGGGTTGGCGACCACGGGACCCCAGCTGAGTCCGGCACTGCTTCCACTTACTTGCGGTCTCCTCTCCGCCTTCTTTCCTATCGACCTCCCTTGATCAACTCTTGTTCTTTTCCGACCCCGACGGTATTAGGGTATCCGAGGCCTAGGGAGTCTCTCACTTTCCCGCCTTAATTGGCCCTTGTCTCATCTTTCCTGAACCCTCATTCTTTGAGGGGACAAACCTCTTATTGTGTTTTTTCTTTAAGATTCCCGCACTGTTTTTTTAAATTAATTGGCTCCCCGTGTATCTAAATTCCCTTTGGCGTTTATTTTTGCATCTACACTACATTTTGTAGGTATTTTAATCTACGTTGCATTTTGTAAGTTTTTTCTATCTAAAATGCATTTTGCGTGTGTTTTCAGCCTCAATTGCATTTTGTAAAGGTTGACAATCTAAATTGCCTTTTAGCAAGTCTTTCAGTGTAGGAGCAGGGCATTTTAGTGAGTATTTTGAATTTCAATTGCATTTTGTACTTGCAACCTAAACCGCATTTCGCAGCTTGCAACGGTGGGTGAGTGGATAGCGTATCGGTCTACTAACCCAAGATTGCAGGTTCGCCCCTGGCCGTGGTATGTGATTTTTGAAAGGCGGCAAAAATACGATACGCATGTCAAACGATGTTGGCATGTCAAAGAACCCATTTGAATTCAGTAGGCCGAGTTCATAATGGCAAAATTAATCTCGGGAGTTTCCGCCAACACCAAGTTCCTCATTTCTCTACTAAAAAGCGCTATAATGTTCGAGGAGCTTAGATATCTATTATCTAACCTCCTTGACTTTCATAGTGATTCAAGGAATAACGAAATTCGGCATGCAAGCTACCCTCTGGGTGTCAAATTACAAAGCTTGCACCAGGTACCCGAGGCCATGCGATGTTATTAGTATTCACCGCATTTCGCAAGAATTTTAAACATAAATTGCATTTTTGTGGGTATTTTGAATCTAAATAACATTTTGTAAGTATTTTCAATCTAAATTGCATTACGGTATGTAAGTATTGTCAATCCAAATGAGTAGTTTGAATCTACCGTACATTTTGTAAGCATTTTCAATTTCAATTGCATTTTGTAAGTATTTTGAACTTCAATTGCACTTTGTGAGTATTTTGAATCTGAACTGGCCTTTTTCAATCTAAATTGCATTGTGTCTTTTCAATTTCAATTGCATTTTGTAAGTATTTTGAACCTCAATTGCATTTTGTACGTATTTTTGTCTCGTTTTCATTTTGTAAGTATTTTGAATTTCAATTGCATTTTGTAAGTATTTCCACTCTACATTGCATGATGTACGTATTTTGAACCTAGCCTACATTTTGTGCGTATTTTTAAATCTATTCCTTTTGTGAGTATTTTCGTTCTAAATTCCCTTTTGTAAGTATTACCGCTCTCCATTTTGTGAGTAGTTTCAATTTGAGTTCCTTTTTGTAAGTATTTTCCGCCTTACTTAATTTTCGTTCTGGTTTCCATTTCATTGTCATTTTCGCTATCACCCAGACCATTAGGGGTCGATAACCTAGATGTTAGGCCCCGTAAAACAATTATCATCATCATCATCAACAACTTCTCTACCAGCTGTGTGCCCACCATCTTGGGAGACATTGCTTACCCCTTTCAACTTCATCCCCGTCATAATAACCCCACGTCCTCTCCTGGACTATTTACCAACTTGGCAGCAAAGTTGCAAATCTATCTCCACGATCCAAGCGTCACATTCCCCTGCTTGCTTGATATCTAAATTACTGCCCTGACCTTCCTCTGATCACCCAGTGCCAGCCCCTTTCTGGTGGATGGGACACCATAGTCGTGGGATTTTGAAGAGCGTTAAATATCCCTCAGTATGCCTTCCATAGGAGGCGAAGTAATGCCGGTGGGCCCATGTCATATATAATAATAATAATAATATCGTATGGCCTCAGGTGCCAGGTGCAAGCTTTGCTATTTGACACCCAGAGGGTAGCTTGCATGTCGAATTTCGTTGTTCCTTCAAGCACTATGAAAGTCAAGGAGGTTAGATATCTAAGCTCCTTGAATACTAAACCACTTTCTAGTAGAGAAATGAGGAACTTTGTGTTGGCGGAAACTCCCGAGATTAATTTTGCCATTATGAACACGGCCTACTGAATTCAAATGCGTTATTTCACATGCCAACATCGTATGACATGGTGTCGTAATTTTTGCCGCCTTTCAAAAATCGCGTACCACGGTCATGAGCGAACCTGCAAGCTTGGGGTTAGTAGACCGACACGTTAACCACTCACCCACGTGGAAAGCTAAGGAACCAACCAACGAACCTAGGTTTATGCCATGTCTTGTATGTGGGGTTTCGCCTAGGAACACCAAGCTGGCTCATCAGTAGGCTCTTGCTGTCCGTGCACGGACCCCAACAGGGATAGGGAACTGTGCTGTACTCCCTTCTTATGAAGCGCATTTGCGCTTCTTTACTGCGAGAGTTAAACGCTCAATCAGCCTTTCACCTCCCTATAAGCCTTTATAAATGGAAAAGTCTCATATCGCTGAAAAAGATTTAAAAAAAGTCCTCTCGGCACGCCGGAAGGCGGAGGTAGATTTCACCGGACAAACTTGGGGATAGGCGAAAATAGGCAGAATATGCAGATTTTCGTAGAAGGATCAGACCTCATTTAATGCGAGAAGGTATTTTATAATTGGAGCTTAATTAACTTTGTTTTTCGTCATTTTATGCTTATTTTAAACATTTTATTGTCTTATGGGAACGGTAACCTTCTTGTCATTTGGGGTCCATTTTTATACTTGTGGTCACACTGTCCTTATGCTAGGTTTCGACACTGATGTGCAACTATGTAACGGTCTGTTACTTCTTCACGCAAAATTATATCTACCGCAGAGATTTTGGTTGGTTCCTCAGTTTAGGGGCTGCGACAACGCGGTCATGTAACCCCGTGTACTTTGGGATGGCTGTATTAGTCTGTAATTCAGGTAAGGACTGCAGACGGTCAATTTCAAGCAGTAGTTACTAATGTTGCTACCAGGTACTACCGTCAACGACACCTAGCTGTGAACTTGGCTACTAGATGCCACCGCAACCAGCAACTCGCAACGAACGTTGGAACTTCCCCTCCAAAGGAAAGCATACTGAGGGATTTTTGGCGCTCTTAGAAAATCCGACGACTTCGGCCGGCTTTGAACTCGCGACCTTGGGCATAAACATTCAGCATGCTACCAGTTACGTCACCGAAGCCGCTTCACACTTAGATGGAAATCTGAATCTGATCTCGTGCAAGTGCGTTATCTTGGCAACGTCTGATGGCTCATCCCTCATCAATTTAGTAGTGTTGCCATGGCAACCACTGATAGGTCTTGGCATTTTCTTATAATTCCGAAATTATTTTTCTCATCCCTTGGCATAATGGTGGGTTATATCAAAAATTCTTTCAGACAAAAGTTTTAGGTAATTATTATGGGAATATTGTCCATTTTGTACGGTTTTGATATTGTGCCTATTAAGAGAGATATGATTAATGTTTCCCGAAAAACCCACTTTTTCCCACCCCTTTGGTCAATGGTTGGTGCTATAAAAAAACTCTTCAAACATACATTTTTGGGCTTTATCCGACACATAGTATGAATGTTGAACGGATTCGATATTTCACATATTAAGAGAGTTATAGCAATATTTCACTTTTTCGAAAAAAAAAAGCCCCCCATTTTCACCCCCCAACGACCGATTTAGCCCAGTAACGAACTCGACCGAGATTTTATAGGTATACGTATTCGGTAAAAAATTCAAAGTGATTGGTACAAAATTACGGCAGTTATCGTGTCCACAATAAACTGATATACATATACATACATAAATTATATATAACTGTTGAACTGACGGTGGTTTTGGGGCCTGGGGATGTGAAACGCGAAGATATGTCGAAATTTTCCGGAAGTCGAAACATGGTACCCATTGCAATAGTTATCTTTCTAACGAAATCTACCTCTGGTTGGTTCCTCAGTTTAGGGGCTGCGACAACGCGGTCATCTAACCCCGTGTACTTTGGGTGAGTGTAGAATCTGTCTGATACACGGTGTGAATTGTAATGGCTGTATTAGTCTTAATTCATGTAAGTACTGCAGACGGTCAATTTCAAGCAGTAGTTCCTAATGTTGCTACCAGGTACAACCGTCAACGACACCTAGCTGTGAACTTGGCTACTAGATGCCACCCCAACCATCAACTCGCAACGAACGTTGGAACTTCCCCTCCAAAGGAAAGCATACTGAGGGATTCTAGTGCTCTTAGAAAATCCGACGACTTCGGCCGGCTTTGAAACCGCGACATTGGGCATAGACATTCAGCATGCTACCAGTTACGTCACCGAAGCCGCTTCCCACTTTATCAGGCGGCTTTGGTGGCGTAGTCGGTAACATGCTGAGCTTCTATGCCCAAGATACCGGGTTCAAACCCGGCCGAAGCCGTCGGATTTTTTAAGAGCGTTAAATATCCCTCAGTATGCCTTCCTTCGGAGGGGAAGTAAAGCCGGCGGTCCCATGTCATAGATTTATGGCATGTTAAAGATCCTTCCACTAATTGCACCTGTGTGAAGCTAAATTGGATAGGTTAAGAATGTATACAACGCTCTTAGGTTTCTATGTTCGTTGCCAAGAGCCGACTGCGGCGGCGTCTAGTAGCTCAGTTCTGAACTTGGCCTCGTAGTCGTTGACAGTGGCGCTTGGCGGCAAAAGTAGGAACTATCTGAAAAATTGTTAGTTGCAGTACTTAAATTAACAAACAAATAACACACACTAATACAGTCATCACAATTAACACCGGTTATCAGACAGATTCTACACACACCCAAAGTACACGGGGCTACATGACCGCGTTGTCGCAGCCCCTAAACTTAAGAACCAACCAACCAACCACTTAATCAGATGGAAATACTGAATCTGATCTCGTGCAAGTGCGTTGTCATGGCAACGTCTGATGGTCCATGCCTCATCAATTTAGTAGTGTTGCCATGGCAACCACTGATAGCTCTTGGCATTTTCTTATAATTCCGAAATCATTTTTCTCGTCCCTTGGCGTAATGGTGGGTCATATCAAAAATTCTTTCAGACAAAAGTTTTAGGTAATTATTAGGGGAATATTGTCCATTTTGTACGGTTTTGATATTGTGCCTATTAAGAGAGATATGATTAATGTTTCCCGAAAAACCCACTTTTTTCCACCCCTTTGGTCAATGGTTGGTGCTATCAAAAATCTTATTTGACATAAATTTTTGGCACTTATCCGACACATATTATGAACTTTGAATGGATTCGATATTGCACGTATTAAGAGAGTTATAGCGAAATTTCACTTTTTCGAAAAAAGCCCCCCATTTTCACCCCCTTCGACCGATTTAGCCCAGTAACGAACTCGACCGAGATTTTATAGGTATACATCTTCGGTAAAAAATTCGAAGTAATTGGTGCAAAATTACGGCAGTTATCGTGTCCACAAGAAACTGATATACATATATATATACATATATATATACATATATATATACATATATATATATATACATAAATTATATATAAACTTTTGAACTGACGGTGGTTTTGGGGTCTGGGGGATGTGAAACGCGAAGATATGTCGAAATTTTCCGGAAGTCGAAACATGGGACCCATTGCAATAGTTAGCTTTCTAATGAAATCTACCTAAAAGCAGTTCATTTGAACGGCGATCGATATCTCCACAACATTGTTACATTACAATCCAAGTAAAGCGTGGCAAGTTACATCTTTTGTACAAAAAGGAGTATCAGGAGGATTGGAAGACATTAGATTTTCTTAAACTGAAAATAATGAAAACTGGGAAGATTCCTGTACCCAGACAGCAAGAACAACCTAGAGGCATTCCTACTCAGAGGAAAGGATCTTTACTTCAGTTGTTGACGGGAAAATTATGTATTATTCCTGTTATTCCTGCTAACAGTTCCTTCCTTGGTAGCTGTATGGTCTTCCTTCATCTTGTTTTTTGGCGCCCAGAGGGCAGCTTGCATTTCGAATCTTTTCGTTCCTTGGAACGCCATGAAAGTCAAGGCAGTTAGATATCTAATCTCCCTGACACTATAGCGCTTTCTAGTAGAGAAAGGAGGAACTTTGTAATGGCAGAAAATCCCGAGAATAATGTTGCCACTATGAACACGGCCTACTGAATTCAAATGGGTTCATTAACATGCCAACAACGAATGTCATGCGTGCCGTGATATTTGTCGCCTATCAGAAATCACTTACCACGGCCAGGAGCGAAACCAGTGGGATAGAGAAAGAGAAAGTCAATTTAGGCTTGAAAGGAATGTTATAGATCTGCTGATACGCCAGACATGACAGCTGTCAGTCAGAACGGTTGCGCTCTCTTACAGTAAATAATTTATTTCGACATGAAAGATTGATGGTATATTTATGAACCATACATTTTCTAAAACTAAAAGAAATTTCCTACAAAATGGATTGTGTTAGTCATCTTGGTGTTCTTGCTTTTGAATCTGATTTGAATGTGAAATTGTACTAATGAAATCCTAATCTTCTTTGAAAATGACAAGGCAAGAAGGAAGCCCCTCGTTATTAAAATAATTGGTGTTTTTTGCCATTGGATGTGTATGATATCTTTTAAAATTTAAATGTAAATTCTGTGTATTAGGATTTTTTTCCTATTTGTAATTTTAGTAAACACATATTTATAGTAAGATTGCAGGCTTTCGCGGCCGTGTCTAGTTTATCATCCAGGCTTACAGGATGGAGCCATGATTAAAGCTGCTGCAATGACAGCCGAAACGTCGGGAAACAATACACGACGCGGCTCCATCCTGTAAACCTAGATGATAACCGTATTTATAGTGTTTGCAACTCAAAGTTAAATAAACGCTCATCGAAGAAACAGTCCCATATTATTATTATTATTATTATTATTATTATTATTATTATTATTATTATTATTATTATTATATTTGTTCAGCCCCCTAAGGAGCACGTGGAACCATTAAATAGCTGTGCGAAAAGTCACAGCTAACGCCCTTAAGGAACGAGGGTTCGATTCCCCTCACAAGTACTTACTCATACATTCAAATTTGCGGTGTGTAACCCAGAACGTAGCTGTAGTGTATTCATAAGAATAGCATGGAGACAATACTTACATTGGCTTTGCAAAAAGTCACACATAACGCCCTTGGGGAACGAGGGTTCGATTCCCCTCACAAGTACTTACTCATAAATTTGAATTTGGGGCTTGTAACCCAGAAAGTTACGATATTGTGTTCATAAAAATAGTATGGAGACGTTACTTACATTGGCTGTGTGAAAAGTCACACCTAATGCCATTGGGAGAGGAAGGATCGATTCCCCTCAGACGTACTTACTCATAAGCTCGAATTTGCGGCGTGTAACCCAGAAAGTTACGGAATTGTGTTCATAAAAATAGTATGGAGATGTTTGTTACATTGGCTGTGGAAAAAGTCACACCTAACGCCATTGGGATAGGAGGGTTCGATTCCCCTCACAAGTACTTACCCATAAATTCGAATTTGTGGCGTGAAACCAAGAAAGTTACGGTATTGTGTTCATAAAAATAGTATGGAGACGTTACTTACGTTGGATGTGCGAAAAGTCTCAACTAACGCCCTTGAGGAACGAGGGTTCGATTCCCCTCACAAGTACTTACTCATAAATCGACTTTGCGGCGTGTAACCCAGAAATTTACGGTATTGTGTTCATAAAAATAGTATGGAGACGTTACTTACATTGGCTGTGTAAAAAGTCACAGCTAACGCCCTTGAGGAACGAGGGTTCGATTCCCCTCACAAGTACTTACTCATAAATCGAATTTGCGGCTTGTACCCAGAAAGTTCGGTATTGTATTCATAAAAATAGCATGGAGACGTTTGTTACATTGGCTGTGCGAAAAGTCACAGCTAACGCGCTTAAGGAACGAGGGTTCGATTCCCCTCGCAAGTACTTACTCTTAAGTTCGAATTTGTGGTGTGTAACCCAGAAAGTTACGGTATTGTATTCATAAAAATAGTATGGAGACGTTATTTAGATTGGATGTGCGAAAAGTCATAGCTAACGCCCTTGAGGAACGAGGGTTCAATTCCCCTCACAACTACTAACTCATAAATTCGAATTTGCGGTGTGTAACACAGAAAGTTACGGTATTGTCTTCATAAAAATAGCATGGAGACGTTTGTTACATTGGCTGTGCGAAAAGTCACATATAACGCCCTTGGGGAACGAGGGTTCGATTCCCCTCACAAGTACTTACTCATAAATTCGAATTTGGGGCTTGAAACCCAGAAAGTTACGATATTGAGTTCATAAAAATAGTGTGGAGACGTTAATTACATTGGCTGTGTGAAAAGTCACACCTAACGCCATTGGGAGAGGAAGGATTCATTCCCCTCAGACGTATTTACTCATAAGTTCGTATTTGCGGCGTGTAACCCAGAAAGTTACGGTATTGTGTTCATAAAAATAGTATGGAGGTGTTTGTTACATTGTCTGTGTGAAAAGTCACACCTAACGCCATTGGGAGAGGAGGGTTCGATTCCCCTCACAAGTACTTACTCATAAGTTCGAATTTGTGGCGTGTAACCCAGAAAGTTACGGTATTGTATTCATAAAAATAGTATGGAGACGTTATTTACATTGGATGTGCGAAAAGTCATAGCTAACGCCCTTGAGGAACGAGGGTTCAATTCCCCTCACAACTACTAACTCATAAATTCGAATTTGCGGTGTGTAACACAGAAAGTTACGGTATTGTCTTCATAAAAATAGCATGGAGACGTTTGTTACATTGGCTGTGCGAAAAGTCACATATAACACCCTTGGGGAACGAGGGTTCGATTCCCCTCACAAGTACTTACTCATATATTCGAATTTGGGGCGTGTAACCCAGAAAGTTACGGTATTGTGTTCACAAAAATAGCATGGAGATGTCTGTTTCATTGGCTGTGCGAAAAGTCGCACATAACGCCCTTGAGGAACGAGGGTTCGATTCCCCACTCAAGTACTTACTCATATATTCGAATTTGGGGCGTGTAACCCAGAAAGTTACGGTATTGTGTTCATAAAAATAACATGGAGACGTTTGTTTCAATGGCTGTGCAAAACGTCACACCTAACGCCCTTGAGGAACGATGGTTCGATTCCCCTCACAAGTACTTACTCATAAATTCGAATTTGCGTCGTGTATCCCAGAAATTTACGGTATTGTGTTCATAAAAATAGCATGGATACGTTTGTTACATTGGCATTGCGAAAAGTCACACCTAACGCCATTGGAGGATGAGGGTTCGATTCCCCTCACAAGTACTTACTCATAAATTCGAATTTGCGGCGTGTAACCCAGAAAGTTAGGGTATTGTGTTCATAAAAATAGTATGGAGACGTTACTTACATTGGCTGTGCGAAAGGTCACACCTAACGCTCTTGAGGAACGAGGGTTCGATTCCCCTCACAAGTACTTACTCATAAATTCGAATTTGTGGCGTGTAACCCAGAAAGTTACGGTATTATGTTCTTAAAAATAGTATGGAGGCGATTCGTACATTGGCTGTGCGAAATGTCACCCGTTGCTCCCTTGAATTTCGGGATTCGATTACCCTCCCATGTACTAAGTGGAATAATAGAATTTGCGTTGTACAACCCGGATCGGTACGGTGTTGTGTTTTATATAATTAGTATTAAGACGTTTCCTTCATTTGATATGTGATAAGTTACCCTTAGTGCTCATTAAGGTGTGGATTCGATACCCACTTATATCTGTTGTGTGAATTTGTCACACCGTGCGCCAAAACAGTAGGTCTCTCGCGATATTCTTTGCCTTGATATAAGTTAACAGATGACTGCTGATCTCCGGAGACAGAGAGTGCGTAGAGATTGTGTTGCTATTGGGTGTAATTCCAGTACTTCCGGTACTTCATTTGTTCGCAGGCACGCACGCGCGCGGTGAGCTCGCGCCTGCGCATTGTAGTATTTTGCGGACTTGAAAATATTGGTCCCTGCCGTCTCCCCTGAGAACCAATCCCATAAATTAGTATTAAGACGTATTGGATTTTCGAAAAGTCACCTGTATCGCCCATGGTGAGGGGGGTGCGATCCACCTTTCAAGAACCATGCGGAATAATCTAATTTGCGATATATGTGCCTGATTGTTTCTGTCGCCTGTTTGGTCCGCTCTCTCAGCTCTAGCAGAAAATATACATTCTTTTAAGTTTTCATGCGATCTGCAAGTGAGTGCTTCGTCTTTCTCGTGAAGTTTTTTGCCTCGTGGTGATGAACAGATGACTGAAGACCTGCGTTTTTCAAACATGGCACTGCATCTTCATTGCATGTGACAAGTGGTACATTTCTTATAAATTACAGCATCATATCTCCATTTTCCGCATATTTCTCAACGGATTTCATTTTAATACATATGTTTCTTGATATTGTGTGGTAGAAAAGTGCCCTATTCGAAATTTTTCTATATCTTGGCGCGATTGCTTGGACGTACCCGTCTGCTTGTTCGAGATATTCAGTAACTGCTATTTGTTGCACTGCGCCTACTTCAAAAACAAACTTATTTCCCATTTACAGTTGCACGGTATCGACATAAGAGGTTTTCCATCTACAACCAGTAATATGAGACAAAGGGCAAACATGCACAAACATTATCATAAAACACACACCACACCTGTGTACCCCGTACAGTCTAATATTGTGAATTGGTACAGATAATCTGCACTCGACACGAACAAAATATTAGCCAGTGTCCATTTCCTCTAAACACTCTTGTTTACATTAGTAAGCACGCTCATCCATGGTGGCTGACGCCGTAATTTTAAGTTATTATTTCTAACAAACAACTTACTCAAGCCTACACAAGACGGAATTCTTCCCTTGTTTAAGGAACAATCCATATGAGGGGTCTAGATGCCAAACTTTTGTTCGAAATTGAGTTAGCAAGGCATTGTTAATCTTCGTTCCAAACTACACACGACTATCTTAGTGCTGAAATGCCAAACTCACAATATCCAGTGGTTTTTAAATGCCAAGAACTCAATTTAGATACAAAACTAACATTCGCCAAATTGATTGGTAGCCAAAAGCACATTCTCCCTGTTGGCCAATCACAAAACAGCTTCTGGTCATGTGATTATCTACAGCTGCAAGCTAATATTATTATTGTATGTTCAACTCGTAACCTCTACGTACGGTAATAAATAAATAATATAAGTATATTCCAACAATGCAATTGGTTTCATTTGTCTAAATTTTTCACAAATCTGACCAACTTGTCTATTGTTTTGTCTGAAGTAATTAATTATGTTTAGTGTCAAAAGTATCATTCTCCAACTTGTTCAGACACAAAACTCACAGTATCCTATGTTTGGATGCAAAAGTCACATTCTCCATAATTAAAACCTATTTTTGAGATAAATTAATAAAAATAATGGAACATAGTAGTGTAATTAAGTATAGCCTGCAACAAAATAGTGGAAAATCTCGTAGAGATTCCATTAGTTACATACCGTACATTTGGGTTTTTTTCTTTTTTTTACTTCCTGTAAAATTAGAAAAAGTAAGGAACTCAAGAAAATATAGAATATCTGTGTATATCCCAGCTGCCTACCCTTATACAGCTATGGACAGATCTTCTTAATCGAAAGTAAATTAATAACAAAAGAGCATCAAACATCGCATCAAATGATTTCCCAACAACAAATCAGCCTCACATAATATGCAATTCAATAACTAATTATCATAATTTATTAACACTGAAGATTATGTTCAAACATTTACACCACTATTTCTTATTATTATTACCGATTTATATTCACCGTTCCAACAACCTTGATCCTCGCTGTCATATTCGTTATTGTAATTAAATTATAGCATTGTCTGACGTTTAGGAAAAGGTTTAGAACCCCGTAATATGGCGCCCAAGTATATTTAATTTTCATGACGAACATTTAATCGCAACCATTCTGCAGAACAACCTAACTGTAGACCGTACCATCAATTACACTACTGCTCTATCGATAAATGTAACACATTCGTCAAGAATAAAGGACCCTGTCCTCACAAATTCAATTTCATGGACATACGTCGCCCCGTGAATAACATCGTCACACTTGACGGAATAATACCATTTTGATCAACCTCGTCACACTTGACGGAATAACTTTATACAACATCGTTACAAAAATCATGCATTATTAGCATGTCTCAAGAACCCACACTTAACAGAGCGTGTCAACTTTATCTGGACAACGAGTTCGTATGATAATATGAAATCCTACTTGGCAATTTTCAACCAAATCCATCATATAATTTTGCTATCAAATTCTTTGCAATTCATGATAATCCTATCAGAATTAAATTCATTTCATGACCTCAATGTACAGCTATACCGTCGACAATTCTATCTCACAACTATGCATGAACGTTATCACATATTACTTATATTGACTATAGCAGTATTGATCAACCTTCCATCATAATGCCCCAGAAATTGAAATGCTAAAATCTCCAAGCAAAATGGATATCTCTTATCATCGTTTCAAAATTCCAACTTATTATTATTATAAGGGGAGACTGTTGTACCTTTGAAACAATGTACCTTTGAACACCGGTGTTTTGTGGGAATTACAGAGACATCTAGTGGCTGCCAGTTGCATTAGTTCACAAATCAGATAACAGATAGACCATCTGTGCTTGTTAAGTCTGTTACCATGGCATGTTTTCTTTGCAATCAACCCTGGGTGTTTTTGGTCTTGTGAACGTACATTTTAGTCATCAAAGTTTCATTTAATAAGTGCCTATATATCTGAGTTACTCAAATTATAGCAACACAGTGTGGTTATATATCAATTGGTGAGTATGCTGGCACAAAATTTTACATGATTAACTTAACCTAAAATTCAGTAGCATGACTCTTAATCACTAACACCACATCTTGTACCTGTGAACACTAGTGCATATTGTACCTTTGAACACTGTTCAAAGGTACACGATATTATGAATATGATTGCGCTTTATCTAAATATCAGGGATTGAAGTATCGTAGCCTACGTATAGTAATGGTTAATTATTGTTACGGATTCCTTCTATTCCAGTAATAATGCCAAGGAGTAAAACGGGCAAGAAGAGAGATCCCATTGATGCAGATTCAATGAATGCAGCAATGGTTGCTATTACGGCGTCCCCAAGCAAACCTATTTCCTTGCGTGATGCTTGCAAAGTTTATGGTGCGAAATTGGGTGCTCTGCACAAGCATTTAAAGCTGTACAGGAACTCCGGATCAACCAAACCATTTTCATATAATGTTCGCTATGATACCAAGAAAAAAATTTCTGAGGTGAGCATGGGGTGAGCTTAGCAAACGATTGGGAAAGCCCACTTACATGGGTAGGAGCGATCATCCTTTGAAAGTTAAGGGCCGACCACAGCGAACAAATTATGGTAAATATTCTTTTGTAAACCGTGCCATTGATAACTGGAACTCTCTACCCGCCGCAGTCTTAGAGCCTTCTCCCAAACATATAGGTGTGTTTAAGAAAAGACTGACTATTTGTGTAAATACTCCAGTTTAATTGTTGTATAATTGTTATTGAATTGTTATGTATAATTATTTATTTGTTATGTATATACAATTTGCCACTGGGGGACACACCCCCCATTGCAAATAAATGAATGAATATGAATATGAATGAATATGAAAGCTTTAGTTGACTATTTGCAGACATCTGCCAAAATGAATTATGGCTTAAGTAAAAAGGCTGCTCGAGAATTAGCATACAAGTATGCTGTTGCTTACATGAAACGAATCCCATGTCATTGGAAAACTAATGAAATAGCAGGAGAAGAGTGGATGCGTCTTTTTATGAAGCGTCACTGTGAGAAACTTTCTCTAAGGAAACCTGAGGCAACAAGTCTCTCACGAGCTACCAGCTTCAACCGAACAAATGTTGGCCTCTTTTATAATAATGTAGTAGATGTTCATGCTATGTTTGGGCCAATACCACCAGAAAGAATCTACAACGTAGATGAGACAGGTTTATCAACTGTGCAAGAGCCTTCAAGTGTTCTGGCTCCAAAGGGCATAAAGCAAGTAGGTGCTACCACTTCTGCTGAACGTGGAACCACCGAGACTATGATAGCTGCAATAAATGCCATCGGGAACCACATTCCTCCAATTTTCCCCAGAGTCAACTTTAAGCATTTCATGCTGCAAGGTTCCCCTAGTGGAACTATTGGTGTAGCAAATCCCTCTGGATGGACTAATGAGGAGTGCTTTCTACAGTTCTTGGAGCATTTCATTAAACACACAAATCCTTCCAAGGAAAAGCCTGTTCTGATGATTTTTGATAATCATGACACATCTAAGTTTACCAGCCATTGAACGTGCCAGAGAAGTAGGAATTGTTATGCTGACTCTCCCTCCACATACTTCCAATAAAATGCAGCCCCTTGAACGCGCAGTGTTTGGTCCCTTTAAGACCTTCTACTATCAGGCTCTAGATTCCTGGCATCCAAATAATCCTGGGAAGACTTTTGACATTTATGGAGTTGCTGAACTTGTTGGTAAAATCTATTACCGTGCTTTCAGCACAAGCAATATAATCAGTGGTTTCAAAGCTACTGGTATCTTCCCATTAGATCCTGGTGTTTTTACAGAAGATGACTTCCTGGGATCATACGTAACCGACCGCCCATTCACACAAAGCTCTACGCCAGACACAGCTATGCAAAATTCTCTCCCTGGCACCTCAAAAACAACCCTAAATCATCAGACACCCCCAGTAACAAAATTACATTGTTCGAATTCACAATTGCTTGGTAATTTTCCACATGCATCATCATCAGAAGGTCCTCCACGTCCATCAAGTCCTGTGGGTCAGGTGTCGCATGAAACACCAATTCCAGTTTCTCCGGTGGAAATTCAACCCTATCCGAAAGCTGCTCCAAGAAAGTCTAGCAAACGAGGAAGAAAACAGGGACGAACAAGGATAATCACGAACACACCAGAAAAGGAGGAGATTAGTATGAGAAAAGCAAAGTCAGTGAGGTCAAGAAAAAGTAGCAAGAAAGTTTTGCAGAGTGATTCAGAGGATGAAGAATTAGGGCCTGAGAATTTGGAAGACAACAGTGATGAGTGTGATGACATGGTGGCTTATATTTTGAGAGATTTAGATGATTTGAAGGAACAGGAGATATTTGAAATGAATGACTGCATTGTTGGTGAATTCGTGTTGGTTCAGTTTTTGAAAAAGGAAGGCAATCCTGATTATTTTGTCGCAGAAATAGTCGGCTGTGACTGTGCAATTTCTGAATATCAAGTGAAATATTTGGAACGTATCAGGGAAACGAATAAATTCATTTACGAGGAGAAGGAAATTTATGAAGTTAGTGAATCTGATATAGTAATGAAACTACCAAAACCAATGCAATTTGGCACATCACGAAGACACAATGAGCAGCTTGTTCTTGAAGTTAATTTTTGTAGCAGTAAATATAATGTCAAGTGAGGGTACATGAGTAAAATTGTGAATTTATTGTTTTACGCTTCACGTTTCAGAGCTATTTAGAACTTAATTGTTTAAGTAAAGTATATTCCTGTGAAGAAATATGATATCTTCACTCTCAATATCTGACTGGTGACCATTGTTCAAAGGTACATGAGGGTGGTTCAAAGGTACACGACCATCTTGTACGTTTGAACAATTGTTCTCAATAATTGTTTTTAATTAATAGAAAATGTGTGGTCCAATTTAAATATGTGGCATATGATTTAACGAAGAAAACATGGTAATCTTACATATTGTGTAATTAAATATGAAAAAAATGTGATTTATTTTAAAAAATTACAAAAGTGTTCAAAGGTACAACGGTCTCCCCTATTATATATCATGTCTCAGAGAACAAATGTATGTCCTATTCCTAACATCGATGCTGTTAATTCATGAAAGTCAAAACGACTCGAAGTAAAAATATATCTGTACCACCCTAAGAGAATGAGAAAAAAAATGATGCTCTTATTTAATCATGGATAAATTATAAATGGCGTTAAGTTATACGAATGGCGTTAAGCTACACGATCTCAAGTAATCTCATGGCATGGCTATTCGAAGTAGATTTTCTCTTCTTCACGATGAATCAGGAATGAAAATGAAACGTCTTACTTTATATCCGGCGTCCTCGGAAATCCTCGGCGTCGGCGTCTTCTGCGGGGTTTGGGCGGCGTCGTTCCTCCAGCGTCTCCGCGATGTGGTCTCCCAACGTCCTAGTAGAGGTATGCGCCCCCGGCTCCTCTCGATCTCCTGGCAACACAAATGTCCTCCCACTGGTTGCGTCTCGTCACCCTCAGTGACGGCGTCTCCTGGCATCCCATTCCTGGTTCATGCGTCCATCTCGTCACGACCGTTCATCCCATGGCGGCCCCTTTATAGGTTTAGTGCAGCATAATTTTCGTATTCATATCCATGTTGATTCCTAGCATATTTGAGTCCATGATTATTAGGTTCATGTTGCCTTGTAGCAATGTTACATTTCACTAGATCAGAGCACCTTCACGTCCACGCACTACAATATCCAGTTCTTTGTTTACTCGAATTATATGTACTCACATTCGTCAGTCAGTGAAACACTTCCTCCAGCAAGAAGCTATTTCGACCTGGCCTTGACCGACATGTCAAGTTGCCTGCGGCCTGGAGTCCTCCAACACAAGCTTAAAGCAGATGTAGTCTTCCGTCACATTCTCACTGCGTCTCTTAAATGCCAGCGCTGCTATGCTATGTTTGAATGTATGTTACAATATAGGGGCCTCGTGATAATGCCTCGCCTCGACAATCGTTATTATTGTTCTTTCCCCGATACTCGTAGTGTTCAACATCTCCGTGGTGTATTCTTTGCAATACACGGTAAGACAGAGTAAGCTTTTGCTTCTCTTTGCTTTATTTCATTACTTCCTTTTTTTTCGCAAACACCAACAGTGATCTCCTGGTTTCTCTTTGTTGGTATACTTTACTTATACTACCTGTGAGTCTGTTCTAGATATATATCTTCCATGACCCACCTAGCGTCATCTAGCAGCGAATCTCTGAAGTTTCTCAATTTTTCTATGTACAAGAGGATTTCCTTACCAATCTGGCCACCAGATCTCGTCACCATCGCCCGCTATCATCTCCGTGATAAAGAGGACTTCGTCTACTTTTTCATCCACCAGGCTTCGCTAGTGACGCCTGATATCAACTCTTTGAAGACCATTTCATCAAGAGAATTAATTTTTACAATGTTGGATATTCTTATGTATATTCCTTTGTCTACTAACCCCACTCCTTTCCCTTCTCTGGTCTCTCCGCGCTTCGTTGAGATGGCCTCACTTGTGCTACAGTCGTCAAGACTTCCAGTCGGAGCTTACCTAGAGCTCGTCTCCTCTCCTCGAGAGACAAACTTTCAAATTGGACGCCATGTCCAGATCGTAACTAACGGTCAACTAGAATCGCCGTTCATCAGAAATGAGCTAAGTACTACTTCAACGTTCTTCAACTCATTTTAATTGCTTTTAAATAGCTACATGCTTTTAACCATCATTTTACAGACAGTGTGAAATTGCTAAATGTGGGGCAATAACCATCTTCGCGGGATTTTCGAGGTTGAGCTTTGTCTATCTAAGCTAATCTTAACATGAAGCAGCATTTCTTATACAAATTAACTGAGATAATTTCTCACAACGTGGGACATCTTTAAAGTTACCCACTGTCTGCAGAAAACTTAGCTCGTTCCAGCGCTGGACTTTTCTGCCAATTTCAAGAGCTATGATTGTCCTGGAATTTTCCATGCCAAACAATTCATCTCTAAGTTAAACCTTCTAGTATTTTCCACCCACATAAGGGAATACTTTTTATAACCAGATAATCTTCCTTATTAACAGCTAATCAACACCTAATTTTTCTTCCTCCGTTGGAATTTTTCTGCTGAATTCAACTATAACTTACAAGTTTTTCAACGCAATAGACTCTCGCAAATCTAGTGCAACTAGTTAATTTTCACCATTGCAATAACTTCCCTTGCTATAAACTCTCTGAGCTACAATAGTGAACTTTTCAACCACGTCAATAGACTATAGTGAAACAGTGCTCGTTCAATTTCTCATCCGCGTCGCGCTCGTCCGAAACAAATAAATTAGGCCAAGAACTTTCTCTACAGAGTTCCTATTTCCTCTTCCTCAACCCCTCTTTACTAACAAATTAGGTTAATCTTTAAATTTATGTATTTTGCAACGAGGCCTCGCCAAACCATAGGCGCCCTCCCAACTTTCTCCACTTTCCACTTATTCACTCTGTATAAATATCAGCAGTTAGAAGCTGCTTATTAATTTATTTCTTTTCTTGCTATCACAAGAATTGGTTATTGTCTACCAAACCTTTCATTAATCTCTTTAATCCAGGTTTCATGACAGGGTAACTGGCCCCAATTTTTTCCTCGTGGTCCTGTTTAAATATAGAAGTTCTAGAAACTTCCTTTTAATTTTTCTCTTCAGGTTTCACAATAAGTGACCTGCCCTATTTGTATAACCTCTAAAAGTAATTCTGTATAATTATAAGAAGTTATAGAAACTTCTATTTCATTTCTCCCTGTTTTTGTTGTTACTTTCGAAGTTGTTATTTGTTCATATTTCTAAGATGCCCATCAAGAAATTCTTATAGTATACAGTTGTACTTGATTTATTGTTTAACTTTAATTACGTTAATTATCTTTAAATTTTCTATTTATTAATCTTAGCACCATTTCAAAATCTCATGAAGATTTTAGTGCTTATAAAAAGTACCAAACCAAAAATTGTCAATTGCCTGGTGCAAGCTTTAAATGATTTAGGAGGTTTGCGACCCCAATTGTTTATAACATCAAATTACATATGTGTCAAATTGATTACACTTTTTGCATTGTTAAAGAAGTCCAAATTTACCTTTTGCTGTATCATTTCTCTAAAATAACGATTAGGCAAGATCCTGTCTTCCCCTACTCTTCCTATGGGCTTAAATTTAAAAACCTTACAAATAAAATTAATAACGGTTCCACTTTTTGTTGCATTTGAGCAAGAACTCTTAGTCACAAATTTATTAAAGCCTCTCTTAGCTTTGATAGCTAATTCTAACTGGCCAGTAAAGCAAGCATAGCTCGCTACGCCAGCTTCCTGCTTGTTGAGATTTTCTCTACAACTTATGGTTGGTTTTCCATATTAAAGTTTTTCTCATTGTCTAAACTTTTAGTCGGCGCTTTGCTGGGTAAAAGCTTCATCATTCCTAAATGCAACTATTGGTGCTCTTACCAAAATTATTCCCAAGGGTATAATTGCTTTATCCCTATCCTTCTTGGAAATATTCGGTCGCTTTTTAGAAATTCTACAATTTCAAGAATTAAAACATCACGGCCAATTCAAACTATTTGTATTCTTCAAAATATTGGTTTAAAACAAACTCCTTTGAAAAGATACCTAGGAAACTCATCATTTCTTTCTTTGCCAGACCACCAACCTTCCCCATAGTAGCCGAATCTTGGCTAGGAAGGGAAGGTACCACCTCCTTTCGCCCGCAAATAGCCCAAGCTCTAGCTGCGTTTCCTGTTAGCTGTGTTCAGGTTCCCACTCACTTTAGTGATTTCTCGGGCTTTGCGGTGACACTTTTCTCCAAAAATTATTGGTATTTGATGTTGTACTTTCGTCCTATTATCAACAGTTGTTCCTCTGTCTGAAACCCACTTCCCTTTACTTCTTTATTCATCTTCCCTTGTGGGTAAGGTTAATTCTTAGCAAAAATCTACCCAAAATTTGGTGCCGAAACCCGGGAAAGTCCATTTGTCAATATTTTGCAAATCATTAATGTTTACTTTGAATTTTTCAGCTATAACTACGCAGTGCAAAGCTGGTGAGGTAGAAAGAGATTGCTTCTGTCTTCTTTGGTGCATTTCTCCCTTTCAACTTGTTTGCTGCTGCCAGTCTGACAGCTTTTCCAAGGTTCCACAGTTGCGGAAGTTATACTTAAATTTACCTATTTCGCCATGCCTTCCACAGATGAAGATAAGGACGGCAAGGATCAAAAACTTACTTCCAAACGAGCTTCTTATAAGGGGCAACTTACCCGATTCCGAAAATACATCAAGGAATTTGATCTCTCAGAAGCTTAATTAGATTTGTTAAAACATCGCGTAAAGGACTATGAACGTTCGTATGAAAACTATGGTACTATCCAAACCGAAATCGAAACCTGCATGCTCAATCAAACTGATGATCGAGTAGAGGTAGAAAATCAATACTACGACGGTATAGCCTCCACCTTCAAAATAATTCGACAACTTGAGGAGGAGCAGAAAAGGGATGGTTCCATTCTTGGTTCCATTCACGAACAACAATCCTCTTCTCGTGAGGGCACTCACAAGCCCAAACCAATTCTACCTAAGATTAATGTACCCCACTTTTCAGGAGACGAATCTACTTGGGATTCTTTTTACGAACTATTTTGTTCTCTAGTTCATGAAAATGAAGATATTCTAATCATTTACAAGTTTCATTATTTGCGAACTATTCTAGAAGGTCAAGCCCTGCAGTTAGTTGAAGCACTCCCATTAAGTGCCGAAAATTACCCCATTGCCTTTAACTTGTTGAAGGAAAGATACGGTAATTTACGGCTACGTATTCAACGCCACATGACGGCTCTATTCAATTTGCCTTCGTCACAGCACAATGACGTCACTAGTCTGCGTACCGTCATCGATCAAGGCTTGGGAAATGGAACTTTCCAAAGATGACAATTACTCGTATGAGCATTTAGTCACCTTCATAAATGCTAGATGCCAACTCTTAACTGCTTTAGCTAATCCATGTGAACCCTCTTCTCCAAGCTCTAAACTTGAATTACTGTCTCTTAAATCTAAAACCGACCACGTAGCATCTAGTACCCAAAAGCCCGGGTCGAGCTCGTCTAAATTAAGTCAAACGCCACTGGTTACCCAACTAGGTCTAGTGAACGCCGCATTGCTAGTTCTCTCGCTTTAAACACTCAGAGCGAACCCCGTAAAAGTTTAAATGGACTACTAGAGTGCGTACTTTGCAATGATTCCCACGCCTTGTATCTGTGTAAATCATTTAAAGAACTGTCAGTCGACGACAGAAGAAAATAAGTTTCCCAGAATAAACATTGCTTTAACTGCCTATCGCCCAAGCATTCTGCTTCTAATTGTAAGTCTTCAAGACTTTGTAACCACTGTGAAAAATCGCACCACACTTTACTGCATCGTCATGATCAATTGAGGTCATCAGCAGCATCTACTTCTCAGAAAAGTGATAATACCAGCAATCCTAGTGCGTCTTATTACATTCAAAACGCTAAGTCTTTGCGTAGTGCTCAAGTATTGTTATCCACTGTTCAAGTCGAATTCCAGGACAAATTCGGCAAATGGGTCAGTGCTCGCGGTCTTCTTTATTTAGCGGAAACTCATGATTTTGTGTCCCATTCTCTGATTAGAAAATTAGGCCTACCTGTAAACCCCACTTCTATCAATGTATCAAGCATTAACAGCTCAAAATCGCAAGCTTTACAGTTTTCAAATCAAACCATAAGAGACATTTGTCACAGAAATAACTTTCTGAAACTGAATTGTCTGACTCTCAATAGCATAGGAGAAGACACTTCAAGTCACTCTGTCCATATTTCCGGTTTAAACATTCCCTCGCATTTAAGGTTAGCCGATCCTCTGTTCAATGTACAAGGCCCCATTGACATACCCTTTAGTGTCAATGTTTTCTGGAATTGCCTTCGTAAACAGGTTCGTAATTTATCCTCAAACGTGGTTGCCAGAGACACTAATTTTGGATGGATCGTTACTGGTCAACTTCCTCATTATTCTCCTCAACCCGTATATCAATGTTATTTTGCTAATACTGATTTGGATCAGTTCAGGAGGATCGAAAGCGTTGATTCTCCTAACGTAACCTCTTCAGAAAACGAATTCTGTGAGCAACTTTTCTTGAACACTTCTACTCGTTCTCCTGAAGGCCGGTTCATTGTTCTGATGCCAAGATAACTCAATCCCCCCTAACTTATTAATTCTCAACCTAAAGCTCGAAAACCTCTCTTTGCTATCGAGAGCAAATTCAAGAAAGAACCTCTTGTTAAACAACAGTACACTGATTTCATGGATGAGTATGAAAACTTAGATCATATGGAAGTTGTCAGCAAATCTGATGACGAATTGCACACCCAATTGAAATCCGAGTCGTTTTCAATGGTTCATCCCCTGACGTTAATGGCAACAGTCTTAACGATACTCTTTACTCTGGTCCCGCTATTCAGTCAGATTTATATGCTATACTCTTAAACTTTGGATTATTTCCCGTAGCTGTTATAGCGGACATCAAATAGATGTACCGTCAGGTTTTAATTCAGCCTGAAGAACAAGATCTCCAAAAATCTTGTGGCGCGACGAAATCAGCAAGCCCATTAATATATTTCACTTAAAGACGGTTACTTATGGCTTAAAACCTTACGCTTTCCTTGCTATCCAATCCCTACATTTGTTAGCCTCTCATGATGGTCATTTATTTGAATCTGAAGCTTCCGAAGCACTAACTACATCATTCTATGTTGGCTATTACTTGCAGTCCTTCCCCACTCTGGAGGAAGCTTCTTTCGTGTCACTAGAACTTCAGGCATTGCTAAAGAATGGAGGATTCCCGCTTCATAAATGGAATTCCAATCAGCGAAATTTCTCGCCCAGTTTCCTATTGAAGATATTGACCCCTCCTCCGTCGAAATTTGTGGAAATTCCGAATCCATAAAAACTCTTGGAGTTCCTTGGTGCACTAGCACTGATACTCTCGTCTATAAAGTTTGGCTTGCCGAAGAGCTCCCTAACACAAAAAGGCAAATTCACTCTGAAATTGGAAAAATTTTTGATCCGCTTCAATTCCTTGCTCCGGTTATTGTTATAGCCAAACTTTTCATGCAAGAGCTATGGTCGCTCAAATGTGAATTGGACGAAACTGTTGAAATTCCTAGGAATTTAACTAACGCTCATCCTAATACATCTTTTTTCCTTCATGTGTTTTCAGACAGTTCCGAAAAAGCTTACGGTTGCTGTGCATATTTGGTTTATCGAGGTTCGTTAAATGAATCTTCAGTTTCCAACCTTGTTTGTGCCAAATCGAAGTTTGCTCCTCTTAAAAATATTACTTTACCTAGGCTTGAATTGTGTGCTACACTCATGGCCGCAGAACGTGTTAAGAAATTACGGGAAGTCTTAAAAGTCCACTTTTCGCAAACCTATCTGTGGAGCGATTCCAAGATCACTATTTCTTGGATCGCCAAAAGCCCCGTTCATTGGCAAACTTTTGTTGCAAACAGGGTTTCCAAAATTCAAACTCTTTCTTCGGGATGTCAATGGAAACGTGCCCAGCGCTGACAACCCCGCCCACATCATTTCTCGTGGATGTTTACCTTCTCAATTACTAGCATCTCAGTTGTACTGGCATGGGCCCTCGTGGTTAATTGAAGACTCTTCTTGTTGGCTTTCTAAACCTCCAGTTACAAACTCCAACTTGCCTGACGCTAAAGTATCTAAATCTACTGCTTCGTATCTTGTTTCCAACGTTTCTCATCCCTTGTTGTCCCGCTATTCTTCCTTTCACAAATTAATTCGAATTTTTGCCTATCTTCTTAGATGGAAATATCTTGTGGTTGACCAACCTCTTCTCCCTAAACTACACCTTACCAATCATGAATTGAATCTCGCTACCATTAAGGTTTTGCAAGTAACACAGCAAGAAACCTTTTCTTCTGAATTGTCTTTGCTTTCTGCTAAAAGGGATCTTCCGAAATCCAGTCGTCTTCGAGCCTTAGCCCCGTTCCTTGATGACAATAGGTTACTCAGGGTAGGTGGTAGGCTCTCGCAATCTTTGCTTTCTGGTGACAAAAAGCATCCTGTTATTTTGCCTTCTAAACACCACGTAACTTCTTTAATTATACATGACTTTCATTATCGTAATCTGCATGTTGGTACACGCACATTGCTTTGCTTCTTAAGGGAAAATTACTGGTACATAAATGGAATTCATGAAGTTTCCTCTGTAATTCACAAAAGAATTCCTTGCTTCAAAGCGAAACCTAAAGTCAATACTCAATTAATGAGCGATCTGCCCTCTTTCCGCTCTTCTCCTATACGTCCTTTTGCTTTAACTGATGTGGGCTATATGGGTCCGTTCCAATATCAATGCAATTCCCCAGAAGCTAAACGCAAATTGTTTGGTAAGCTCTATATTTCTCTCTTTGTTTGCATGGTTACTGGCGTGATCCATTTGGAACTAGTAACGAATGCCTCCACTTCTTACTTTTTGTCAGCCGTCTCTCGCTTCGCTGCTAGGCGTGGTGTTCCTTCTGAGATGTTCTCTGATAACGCTTCCACTTTTCAAGGCGCAGCTTCCTTGTGGAAGAAAGCTCTCACATCTTCTCCTGCCATGGAACAGATTTCTAATTTTTCCTACTCAAAGGGTTTCAAATTGCGTTTCATACCCCCCTACGCCCCTCATCACGGTGGTAGGTGGGAATCCTGCGTAAAACTTACTAAACGTAATCTAAGAAAGATTTTAGGTAGTCGCATTCTGAATTATGAAGAATTTAATTCGCTGTCTATTCTGATTGAAGGTGTTGTTAATTCTCGCCCTTTAACTCCGCTTTCCAATGACCCTGATGACCTGCTTCCACTCACACCTGTTCACTTCCTTATAGGCACTTCTCTTTCTGTCCCTCCTCCCCTTCCCAACTCTTACAGAGATCCTAATTTACCTATTGTTTGGCGTAAACTTGAAGCCCTCCGTAATTAATTCTGGAAGAGTTGGAGTTTGGAATACTTACCTTCCTTGCAAAGGAGACAGAAGTGGTTTCTTTCTAATCCCGACATTAAAGTGGGGGACTTGGTCCTGGTAAGGGATGCTTCTCCTCCCTTGGTCTGGATCTCTGGTAGAGTGACCGAGTGTTAAACTGAAAGGGATGGGAGAGTTAGGATAGCCAAGATCTTGACCACTAATGGGCACAGTCCTTAATTGCTCCTTTACCTTTAAATTCTTAATATTTTGTTTTTTGTTCTCTGTTGGTGTTTCCCCTCCCAACTTGGTGTATACTTTGGAATACACGGGAAGACAGAGTAAGGTTTTGTTTCTCTTTGCTTTATTTCATTACTTCCTTTTTTCGCAAACACCAACAGTGATCTCCTGGTTTCTCTTTGTTGGTATACTTTACTTATACTACCTGTGAGTCTGTTCTAGATATATATCTTCCATGACCCACCTAGCGTCATCTAGCAGCGAATCTCTGAAGTTCCTCAATTTTTCTATGTACAAGAGGATTTCCTTACCAATCTGGCAACTAGATCTCGTCGCCATCGCTCGCTATCATCTCCCTGATCAAGAGGACATCGTCTACTTTTTCATCCACCAAGCTTCGCTAGTGACGCCTGCTATCAACTCTTTGAAGACCATTTCATCAAGAGAATTAATTTTTACAATGTTGGATATTCTTATGTATATTCCTTTGTCTCCTACCCCCACTCCTTTCCCTTCCCTGGTCTCTCCGCGCTTCGTTGAGCTGGCCTCACTTGTGCTACAATCATCAAGACTTCCAGTTAGAGCTTACCTAGAGCACGTCTCCTCTCCTCGAGAGACAAACTTTCAAATTGGACGCCATGTCCAGATCGTAACTAATGGTCAGCTAGAACCGCCGTTCATCACAAATGAGCTAAGTACTACTTCAACGTTCTTCAACTCATTTTAATTGCTTTTAAATAGCTACATGCTTTTAACCATCATTTTACAGACAGTGTGAAATTGCTAAATGTGGGGCAATAACCATCTTCGCGGGATTTTCGAGGTTGAGCTTTGTCTATCGAAGCTAATCTTAACATGAAGCAGCATTTCTTATGCAAATTAACTGAGATAATTTCTCACAACGTGGGACATCGTTAAATTACTCACTGTCTGTAGAAAACTTAGCTCGTTCCCCCGCTGGACTTTTTCTGCCAATTTCAACAGTTATGATTGTTCTGGAATTTTCCATGCCAAATAATTCATCTCTAAGTTAAACCTTTTAGTATTTTCCACTCACATATGGGAATACTTTTTCTAACTAAGGAATCTTCCTTATGAACTGCTAATCATCACCTAATTTTTCTTTCTCCGTTGGAATTTTTCTGCTGCATTCAACTATAACTTACAAGTTTTTCAACGCAATAGACTCTCGCAAATCTAGTGGAACTAGTTAATTTTCACCACTGCAATAACTTTCCTTGCTATAAACTCTCTGTGCTACAATAGTGAATTTTTCAACCACGTCAATAGACTATAGTGAAACAGTGCTCGTTCAATTTCTCATCCGCGTCGCGCTCGTCCGAAACAAATAAATTAGGCCAAGAACTTTCTCTACAGAGTTCCTATTTCCTCTTCCTCAACCCCTCTTTTCTAACAAATTAGGTTAATCTTTAAATTTATGTATTTTGCAACGAGGCCTCGCCAAACCATAGACGCCCTCCCAACTTTCTCCACTTTCCACTTATTCACTCTGTATAAATATCAGCAGTTAGAAGCTGCTTATTAATTTATTTCTTTTCTTGCTATCACAAGAATTGGTTATTGTCTACCAAACCTTTCATTAATCTCTTTAATCCAGGTTTCATGACAGGGTAACTGGCCCCAATTTTTTCCTCGTGATCCTGTTTAAATATAGAAGTTCTAGAAACTTCCTTTTAATTTTTCTCTTCAGGTTTCACAATAAGTGACCTGCCCTATTTGTATAACCTCTAAAAGTAATTCTGTATAATTATAAGAAGTTATAGAAACTTCTATTTCATTTCTCCCTGTTTTTTGTTGTTACTTTCGAATTTGTTATTTGTTCATATTTCTAAGATGCCCATCTAGAAATTCTTAAAGTATACAGTTGTACTTGATTTATTGTTTAACTTTAATTACGTTAATTATCTTTAAATTTTCTATTTATTAATCTTAGCACCATTTCAAAATCTCATGAAGATTTTAGTGCTTATAAAAAGTTCCAAAACCAAAAAATTGTCAATTGCCTGGTGCAAGCTTTAAATGATTTATGAGGTTTGCGACCCCAAATGTTTATAAAATCAAATTACTTATGTGTCAAATTGATTACACTTTTTGCATTGTTAAATAAGTCCAAATTTACCTTTTGCTGTATCATTTCTCTAAAATAACGTTTAGGCAAGATCCTGTCTTCCCCTACTCTTCCTATGGGCTTAAATTTAAAAACCTTACAAATAAAGTTAATAACGGTTCCACTTTTTGTTGCATTTGAGCAAGAACTCTTAGTCACAAATTTATTAAAGCCTCTCTTAGCTTTGATAGCTAATTCTAACTTGCCAGTAAAGCAAGCATAGCTCGCTACGCCAGCTTCCTGCTTGTTGAGATTTTTTCTACAACTTATGGTTGGTTTTCCATATTAAAGTTTTTCTCATTGTCTATACTTTTAGTCGGCGCTTTGCTGGGTAAAAGCTTAGTCATTCCTAAATGCAACTATTGGTGCTCTTACCAAAATTATTCCCAAGGGTATAATTGCTTTATCCCTATCCTTCTTGGAAACATTCGGTCGCTTTTTAGAAATTCTACAATTTCAAGAATTAAAACATCACGGCCAATTCAAACTATTTGTATTCTTCAAAATAATGGTTTAAAACAAACTCCTTTGAAAATATACCTAGAAAACTCATCATTCCTTTCTTTGCCAAACCACCACCCTTCCCCATAGTAGCCGAATCTTGGCTTGGAAGGGAAGGTACCACCTCCTTTCGCCCGAAAATAGCCCAAGCTCAAGCTGCGTTTCCTGTTAACTGTGTTCAGGTTCCCACTCACTTTAGTGATTTCACGGGCTTTGCGGTGACACTTTTCTCCAAAAATTATTGGTATTTGATGTTGGACTTTCGTCCTATTATCCACACATGTTCCTCTGTCCGAAACCCACTTCCCATTACTTCTTTATTCATCTTCCCTTGTGGGCAAGGTTAATTCTTAGCAAAAACCACCCACTCCGGATATTCACCATTAATTAACATAAACTGTCGGTATAATAATTCTATTTTTTATTACGGCCTCCACTCAGATATTTAAATGCGCACAAAGTTATCATGCTATGACCACTGTACACGCCTTCAATATTTTAATATCTGCTAACTTAACAAGACCACGTGCATTAAACTCCCTAGTCGAAATGGCGAAGTGTTCTATAATATTCCACGTGTCTTCACAAATCAATCGCAGCCTTCACATGAATTTAACGGACCTTCGTTTATCAGTTCTGACTATTTCTTCTCATACTAACGATTCCGGTGTCGTCTGGAAATTCACGATTATCGTTATAGCGACACATTACTGAATACTGTTCCAGCGCACTTCAAAAAAAATATTTCCGTCCACTCCCGACATACTTCTCATATCAAATGGCCACGAGCACTGACTACACATAAAACTGTTCAAGCACCCGATACGAATTTCAGCCCACGTGGCATACTTGTCTGGTCTACGCCGAATAACTGAAGTTTCCGGAACCGTGTTGGACTCCTCTCGAGAAAAAGGGGGAAGGGGTTGGAAACTTCTGGAGCATTCACCCTACTCAAGCGGTTACCTCGCTACGTCACGCCATGACGTCATGCTGACCTTCCGGTCTCGTCGTTTCTCGAATAATCCTGGGGCCTGGAAATGACCCTGACTGGATCGGTCACACTACTAATAGAGACTAAGCGATAGAATATGATTATCAACGAGTTCTTGTTCGAGGTCTATGCCGTATTTAATTCCTTCCATTCTTCTGCTGCTTCTCAATGTATTTTTTTAGCTAAGCCTTATACCGTACATCACTCATTCACGAAGCTTTGAGATCAATGCTCTACACAGGTGGTAGGTTGTTCTTTTAGTTGTAGGCCTAGGCTACAAACTGTTTGTTCCTAAATTAATGATGCTACTATAGGGAAAGAGTGGCATGAGTCCACACATTGAATTTATCCATCTTAACAACTTCTTACGCTAATGGAACACAAAACCAGATAACACATAGGCCTACCGCTACAGAAAATGTTCTTCTTCTTGTTTCGAATAGGCCATCTATGGACCACGACGTTCAACTGTTACATTTGGAGTGGGCTTTGATGTTTGCCCAGTAGTTACGCATCCTCTGGCTGTGTTGTTCCCTCCTCTCCTGGGTCCAGAGGGCACCTGTTTTCTTTCTTGACGGTTTGTCCTGGAACCTCAATTGCTGAAGCATCTTCCTGAGAGATGTCCGGTCTTTTAAGACTCTTTCCGTCCCTCCAAGTTCTTGCAGATCTTTGCTCACTTCCCACAACCATGGTGACTTGGTCTTCCGCTTTTGCCAGTAACCGAGGAGCTGCTTGGTCAACCTGGTAGGATGCATCCTGTAGACGTGTCCATAAAATGCTAGACGTCGTTTTCTAACAACATCCGTGATTCTTTCACAGTACGTGTAGAGCTCTTGATTAGGCCGCCTTCTGTATTCATTACCTTCCTTAACAGGTCCCAATATCTTCCTCATTATCTTTCTCTCCTGTACTTCGAGTTTGTCCGTGAGTCCCTTCCGGTTGAATACTAGACATTCTGATGCATATAAGGCTTCAGGACGTATAACTGTCTGGTAGTGTCTCATTTTAGTCTTTCGGGAGAGACACTTCTTATTATATGTGTTCTTGGTTAGTTGATAAGCCATTTCTAACTTGTTAACTCGAGTTGATAATGCCCTTACTTCCGAGAGATTCGGTTCAAGCCATTCTCCTAGGTACTTATATCTGTCAGTTTTCTTGATCTCTCCCTGGTCCAAATGCAGTGTACAAGGAGATTCACTGATGTTTGTGATGTACTGTGTTTTTTCAAGTCACACATATAGTGCTACCTTAGCTGCTTGTTGCATGAGAACATTAAGTTGTTTCACAGACTTTTTATTGAATGAGATAGAAGTGCCAGGTCGTCGGCAAATGCCAGGAAATCAACACTGAGCCCATTGCACTTGTGTCCCAAAGTGATACCACTTGGTACCCCCTGACTAGTTAGCTCCTTTCGCCACTCCCTTATCACCTTTTCCAGGGCACAGTTAAAGAGGAGAGGTGAGAGACCGTCTCCCTGTCTTACTCCTGACTTAATTTCAAAACTTTCAGAGAGGGTTCCTCTGAACTTCACTCGTGACATGGTGTTCTTTAAAGTCTGTTGGATAAGGTTATGTGTCTTCTCGTCTAGTCCTAGTTCTTGCAGGATCTTCATGAGAGTAGGTCTGTCAACCGAATCATACGCCTTCTTAAAATCAACAAAAATGATGACATATTTCTTACTAGCCATTTTTGCTTGCCGTAGCACTGATTTCAAGTTCAGTATCAGTTCCTTACAAGAGCGTCCTTTTCTAAATCCTGCCTGGTATTCTCCTAGTCGAGGGTCCAGCTGGGGTTCAGCTCTGTTTAATAAGGCCTTAGAAAAGATCTTGTATGTCACAGGTACTAACGAGATTCCTCGATAGGTGTTGATGTCGGTCAAGTCTCCTTTTTTATGTAGGGGATGAATCAAAGCAGAGGTCCAGTCACTAGGCAATGTTTCAGTCTCCCAAATGTCATGGAAGATTTCTGTCAACTTGCCTTTAGTCCTATTCCCAGCTTGTTTCCATAGTTCCGCTACAATTGAGTCTTCACCTGATGCTTTGTTGTTTTTCAAGGACTTGATGATGTCTATCACTTCTTCTTTGGTTGGTGGTTGAGAGTTTGGTTGCCTGTTGGTGTCTTGATAAGTGAAGAATGTGTCAGGTGATTCACAGTTAAGGAGATTCTCGAAGTACTTGGCCAGAAGGTGGCAATTGTCCATATCATTATAGGCTATCTGTCCATCCAGTCCTCTGAAGTGGAGGCTGGGAGGATTATAACGGCTGAGGTTCCGTTTAAAGCCTCTGTAGAAATTTCTGGTGTTGTTCTTCATGAAATCGTCATCCAACTGAGTCAGTTGGTCCTTTGTGAACTGCCGTTTTACTTGTCGGATGATCCTGGCAGTTAACTTTCGTTGCTCTATGAACTTATCCCTGTTGTTTTGTGTCTTCTGTGAGTTCCACTTAGGCCAGGCTGCTTGTCTCTGTGTCACCGCTTCATCACAGGTAGTCGTCCACCAGGCATGCTTCTTCTGCTTCAGTAATGGCGCAATCTCCGTGGCAACTTTCACTAGGTTCTCCCTCACTTCATCCCAGGTTTTACATTCCAGGGTTTCCATTTTCTCCGTGAACTGGTTGCAATTTGAAAGTTTTTCTAAATTAAACTTAGTAAGTTTGTGTGACTTTGTTTTTTTAGTATTCCGAGGTAGAAATCTTAGCTTGACCTTGGAGAGATAGTGGTCGGAGTCCAAATTTGCTCCTCTTAATACTCGAACAATCTGGATCTCTCTATGGGACTTCTTTGAGATGACAGCATGGTCTATTTTGAATTCTCCCAAGAGACAGTTAGGTGATGTCCAGGTCTTTTGCTTCCTTGGCAGTCTCTTGAAAGCCGTTGATTTCATTACCAAGTTGAAGGCCTTACAAAGTCCTACTAGGCGCTCTCCATTCCTATTTGTCCTTGTGTGGGCCGGGAAATCTCCCACAATGTCTCTGTACTTGCGTTCTTTCCCTAGCTGGGCGTTGAAGTCACCGAGTAAGATGATTGTATGACGCTCTGGGACCTTGCATATGATGTCCTCTAGTTCTTCCCAAAACTTGTCAGTATTTTCAGGGTTACGCTTATTGTCCTCATTGATGGGTGCATGGACATTTACTACAGTGTAGACCTTGTTTGTGCACCGGAAGGTTATTAAAGACACTCGACTATTGAGAGAGCTGAAGTCAATAACTGAATCCAGCATCTTATGGCTTACAATAAAACCAGTCCCCAGGTGTGGTACGTTCTTCATTCTCCTACGTTCTACCTTTCCTTTGAAAATACGGTAGCCTTGGGAGTCAAAGGCATGTTCATCAGTATATCTGGTTTCCTGTATTGCTGTGAGCAGTATCTTGTGATTAATCAAAGTGTCTGTTAAATGCTTCAGTTTGCCTATCTTAAGTAGCGAGTTGATGTTCAGTGTGGCGAAGTAGTTC
Source organism: Meconema thalassinum (assembly GCA_946902985.2). Lineage (NCBI taxonomy): Eukaryota > Metazoa > Arthropoda > Insecta > Orthoptera > Tettigoniidae > Meconema > Meconema thalassinum. The sequence continues at coordinate 257,805,998 of OX336395.1, read as the reverse complement.
TGTTGTTTATATCTGATCTTGTTGTTAGTGGTTCCAGGACGCTCCGACCCGTCCTTAAAGCATGTTGGTGTGGGCTCCCCAGACTCCAAAGGCCCACTAACACCGCCGACAGCGGAGGTGGATTTGATACCACCTGGGGTAGTTAATTCCGTGCGTTTACTTTCCATGCTTTAGTTGAAGATTGGTTAGGGGGATCAGAGGTTTAACCCCCTGATCAATTTACTACTGAGGTTGTGAGCTCCAGTAGGTTTGAATTAGGGTTGTCTCCCGTAGATTGGTTGCCTTCCAAGGCTGAGGAGACCAATCTTCCCCATATTGGTTCTTCCGCCTTCCTTACCGGTGAGATGATGCCAACCATCTTCATCCGCCTCAGAAGCCGTTGTCCAGTTTTCACCTCTACCCTAGGCAGGGGCCCTTACAGGGTGCTATCAGCCGGGCCAGCTGAACCCCGGTTTTTTAACGAGGTTGTTACTCCTCCCGCTCCTCCTTCCTCGACTCTTGCAAGAAGAGGCCCCGGGCTTGCGACCGGTATAGCGGAGTTAGAAAATGTTCTATTATATTCATAGATACGGTACCGTAAGTTAACAGTCGACTATGAAGTTTTCAATACCGAAACTAAGTTTAATTTCGATTGCAGAACCGACCACCCCTCCTAAGGCATCCGCTATTCAGTAATCCTATAGTGGCCCAAGAATAATATGAGGAGAGAACATGCAAGCAGAAAAGGACCCACCAAGGGTAGATGGATCCCTATAATTGGCCGCCCCCCATTTAAGGCCAAAATCCGTAATAAGAATTAGAATAAATGAAAAACGGCACACGGGGAAAGAATGTAATAAACGTTTGGAGAACGGAAGAGTTGAGTCGACAGGGGGCGAACGCAGGCGCGTTAGATTGGTGGAGATGGTGAGAATGCATGTAATGGCAGAGGAATGAGATGGGAGGGCGTGATTCGAGGAGAAGTATTAACTCTGGAGGGCCAGAAAAGGCAAGGGATTACAGAATGGAAGGAGAGAATAAAGAGAGAGCGCAATGGGAAGTGAGAGATTTAAGTGTAAGCAAGACAGGGAGAGGGCGGTGACGGCCAATTGCAGTGGGGAAGTGGTCCAAGATCAAGGGAGCAGAGGAACGGGGCGGGAAGAAGAAAGGAGAAGATGGAGGCGATGAACCGAGATGAGAAAGCCCAAGCAGAAATAAATTGCCCAAATCATTCGAATTAAAATAATACATAGCATAAAATGACATAAAAATTACCATGATAGCCCGATTCCTTATTGACGCATTAATTATAACAAATTATTTATTACATTAAGTCAGGCTTTTCCAGCCGAACAGCTCGCCCGTGAGCAGCTGAGTACTCGCCACCTTGTGTGAGTAAATGCAATACAGCTCCGCTGTAAGGGCGGTGGATACATCAAGATTGGCAGGAAGCCCATGGACTTGAACTATGACCTTCGCCCAGTGACGTTTTGGCTATCACCCCCAGTCCCTCTCCAACCGTGCTCCGAGCATTACTGCTGAGTACTCGAGTTTCAGTCTCATTGTAACCTTCTTCTGCGTGGTATAGGAGAAGTAACTGTGTGTACGGTATGTTAAAATATATATGCTGAATAAGTTAGCTTATAAAATATGATGGTTGATAATTCTTGGCAATTTGCAAAATATGAGTTTACTCAATCTATCCGGCATACATATGGAATTGCTGCCATTTAATGTAACGAGATAGTCTGGTGGAAATACCAAATCCTGGGTATCTCATTAGCTACACATTTGAAACTTTGCACACTCTTGAAGTTGGTTTATCCTACTTACAATACAAAATTTGGAACCAGTAAATTGAATTGTTCTTCAGATAATTAATGTTTGCATTAAAATTTTCAACAAAATGGTTAAGTAGTGAAAAAGCTCCTAGCATTATTGTTTTCATTGTAGGCACTTTTTATACGAGTTCACCTTGAAATTGTCAAGCATTTCAAAGAGGCTTTTTAAATTATGATGATACATACAGAATTATTAATTATTTAATAAGTTATGGGTTACTTAATTTTTCACAAAAATGTTCATCTTTATTTATGATTAATGAAAATTAGGTCTTGTATCAATTTTTTCTTGATAACCCTTTTTGAATCTTTACATAACCTATCAAGAAATAACTGTGCAGGTTTACAGGACAATTGAGTAAGAACTGCTCTGCAAGGAGGAATTAAAAAATGTTGAAAAAATGTTTTGGAGAAAAAGCAGTTTAAAGTTCCAAGACACTTATAAGCTGCTTAAAACTCGCCTGCACCTTATGTAGACCCTTCCATCTTCTTCAGTAACTCTTCTACCCTTATTCTCTTGAAGTTCCAGTTTCCTCCTCACTTTATTGGACTGCTCAGAACACCTAGCTTTGGATAGGTACATACGTTGCCTGTCTCGTTGCCCACTGACGTTCCTTGCAATATCACTTATTTCTCTTCCGGAGGCAACTTTCCGAACTTCCAAGCTAGTTTAGCACCCCATGTTGAACTGGCTTACAGCTGATACAACAGCATATTCCAGTCGTTTCTTGGACACACATTTTGTTTTAGAACATTTTGACCACACAGAGCTGTGAAGACTCTCATTAGCATTCAGAGTCCCCCACTAACACACCTGGTAAGAAGTTAATTTGCTGCCAGCCTTTGGTAAAGAGATGATTTTTACTACCACAGCAGACTCTACCTTGGATCTTATGTCTTTGTGACTTGCTGATTTTTCTTTCTTCGCAATTGTCCTATTGTAGAAGCACCATATGCTAATCCCTGAGGGGCACTTGAAGTGACGAGGATTGTCATCTGTGCTCATGTAGTGGTATAATGTAGCATACACTGTGGATACAATTTCCTGCACGTTTGGAATGTTGTTTTTCAGGGCATTCCTGTAGTAGGAATTCAATTTCTTTATGGTAAGAGCAGTCAAACTCCCCAACAGTAATGGCTGTTTCCTTATAAGCTGTTGCCTAGTAACACAACAATATCATATCATAAAACAGAGAAACTATAGCATAAAACAACATGTCAGTCAAAACATCAATTAAATCAACATGAATAGTGCACCTTCTTGAGCAATAATTTACCCCAGGTGTTTCAGTCCCCGAGTGGTCTATCTTATTCTGAGGAGACCACAGATGTGTGCATGTGCAAGGAGGTAAGTCGGAGTACCTCAAATCCCCTAGTGGATGAATCAATACTTGAATAAGTTGTGACATTGAAGTCTTACTCAGGACGTCTTTCCACCATAACGATAAAATCAGGGAACAAAATCTATATTCTAAATAATGGTCATGCACCAACTAACGTCACTAACAAGGAAGCACTCGAGAAAGCGGAACAATTTTGGAATCAATTAGATAATGTTTTACAAAGAATTCCACAACATCATGTTAAAATTCTTATGGGTGACTTCAATGCACAAATTGGCAAAGAGATGAAATATCGATATTGGGTTGGGAAATGGTCTGGCCATAAGCAAACTAATAAGAACGGCATGAGACTCATCGAGTTAAGCAGAAGTCATGATTTATTTTTAAATCAACCTTCTTTAAGAAACTCCCTTCTAAAACTAGGACTTGGGACTCACCTAATTCTTTAATGGGTGAGTATCAACTGGATCATGTACTTATTTCCCGTTTCATGAAACTTAAAGTATTGAAAGGCCTGGATTTAGATTCTGATCATTATCCAACAAAAGTTTCCCTTGATGGTGATCCCTGAGAAACGAAACTTTACAAAACGAGTTCCTCAAAGTAAATATGATATAGAGAATATTAAAGGTAATGAAAACTTCATGAAAGGAACTGAAGAAATACATCCACAAAATTGGCCGCAACTTCATGCAGGACTCTTACAAACAGCTGTAAACATAGCCCCGTTAACATGAACAAGAAAACACCCGTGATGGACAGATGAATGTGACCAGTTAATACAACTTAGGAAGCAAACCTGGCATAATTGGTCATGCAATAAAACTCCAACCACATTTCAAGAACTTCAAAACGTTCGGAAGATAGTTACAAAATCAATAAGGAGAATTCGTAAGCAAAGTGAAGATTTTAAATTACAATCAATAGAAGAGTACTTTAAGCAACATAAGTCACGAATCTATTATAGAACTTTCAAGCAAAAGTTGACAAAGTATTCTTCACCAACGCTCCATTTTGTTAATGAAAATGGAATATTGGCTTATACTATAGATGCCAACTGTACAATCCTTGCAGTATACTTTTCTAAATTACTTAACAGTGACTTACCACAAGAAAAGTTTAAGTTCATCAATTCTTATAAAATTATTCAAGTTTCAACCCCACCGACTGTACAAGAGATTAAAGAATTCATCCGATCACAAAAATAACAAGGCCTCAGGGTAGGATCGAATAACTGCAGAATTGTGGAAAAATGCAGGAGAATATTGTATCATAAAATTGCACGAAATTATGTTGGACATTTGGCAAACGGAAAAAATCCATCCCATACACAAAAAGGACGTAAAACTGACACAAACAATTATCGAGGTGTATGCCTTCTTCTGGTCACATACAAAATTATTTCAACAGGACAAGTGGACAGTTAAATTATACGGAGGTGTTTTGAGAAATTGGTGTCATTCACGAGTTATTTGCATTACCTTCCATTCATTCATGGAGTGTGAATTTCGGTATCCGGCTAGTTTTGTTTTATTTCTGATGTGTAACATATTTGCACTCGGTTGCTGGATATTTTTGTGGGAGTGATTTTGAAAAATGGGACGGAAGTGGATCGGACGAGGTGGCACCAGCTGGCTACTATAAGGCTCGTAATTTTTTCTATTTAGCCCAGATGGACCCCGAGTTATTGTTTTGAGTCTTTTGCTCGGCGGATATTGAAATTCATGCTCATGTGATTGTGGGACTTCGGTCAAATGGTCACAGTATAGTACCTGACATTCTATATTAATTCGGAGTAACATTATATACGTCAGTGCTACCAATATGATTCTAAGCCTGCTGAGAGGTCCAAATTTAAATACATCTAACCTCTATACTATCATTTGGATTTCAACCAAATTTCGTATGTGCTATGTGTACCATAACAGATATCACTATTCTTAAGAGCAACCAGGGCTGCCAACTGTTAATGAATGATGTCTCTATTTTTGTTACCCTAATATCAATATATCAGAAAGTATGCAAGCCAATAGCTCTAAACTTTGCACACGTATAGTACCTGGTATTCTAGATTAATTTGGAGTAACTAATATACGTCAGTGCTGCTAACATGATTCTAAGCCTGCTGATAAGTCGAATTTTAAATTGCATGTAACTTCCATACAAACTAATTGATTTCATTCAAAATTGGCTAAACAATAGATCGTATTATTTCAGACTATTTCTGACCAATACATGCATGACATTGTTGCCAACATGATTTTACGCGCGCCGTTAGATCCAATGTTTAACTGCATTTAACGACCATGCTATCCATTGGACTTCAACCAAATTTTGTCTTCTGTACCTTAAGAGATGTAACTAAGAGTATATTCAGTCACCAAGGCTGCGAAACTGTAGTGTTCTATTAGGCTACATTAGGCTACATTTTGCCAGGTATACAGTATTTGGAACTAATATGAAATTTCTATATTACCAACTTAATTTCGTCATTATTTGGGTGTCATATTCGAGTTACTCCCAGAATATTTTCTCGGTTTCTCGTCACTAGCCCTCACAATATTGACTATCTGATTTTGTACAGCATTTTCATGCGGTGTGGACTTAGCAATAGGTATACCAGGTGTGGTATACGGGCTGTCACTTGGCATGGCTGTATTTTTCGGAGTGGGCTGTACCTCTATATCTGCCCCTCTATTTCTCCTATTTTCATCTATGCTTCCTTCATTAGATCTAGGATTTCGCAATATGGACTCCTCATGTGCGATCATTCTGGTTTCCATTTGGCTGTGCCTGTTTTCCGCTCTTTCTAAACGAGCTAATACTTCTCGTTCTATTTTTTTCAGGCGATCACGATTCTCCTCTGCCATAGAAAAGATTTTCTCCTTGTCATCTTTAAGGCTCTCTTATATGTGAGAAATTTCCCCCCGCTAAACCTTGTCTTACCTCGGGAAGCGTTTTATCACTGGCTTCATTTTTCAAGCCCTCTCGATGTTCCAATCCTCTCGTAAAACTGTAACCTCTTTCTGGATCTGACCGTGCATATTGGAGATTTCGGTCCTTATTTTGATAATTTCTCCCTGGTCCTCATCTTGCCTTTTATGAATGACTGCTAGATCGTTTTGATTTTGTTCTCACTCTTTTTGAACTTCCCCAACCTGCATCTTCATATTTACGATTATTCCCTTATTTTCTTTAGCGGAAGTTTTTATTTCCCTGATCTCCATACATTGGTCAAGGATATTCTGATCCTGCTTCCTTAACGCTTCATCTACAGCTTTTGCGTAACCCGCCATACGTTTACTCCATTTCTCGTCGCTGTCTTCAAGCCTTTGATCAACGGTCTGAGTGAACGTATTAAACTGCTCTTGCTGCCGCTTAGTGTTCTCTTCGTTCTGATTCTGAATGTCTTTAAGCTCTACGGACATATCGTTTAATCTATCATTGACCTCACGTTGCGATTCTCTGCACGCTTGCAGATTATTCTCGAGCTTTACTTCTATTGACTCAAAGCGTTTGTCGTTATTTGCTTGCATCTCGGAAACCACGCTAACAATCTTTATAGTTACCTCTTGTTTAATAGATTCTTTAACATCATCAATTTTTTTATTGACCTCTAATAAATTTGAATCTAACTGAGTGTTTACCGTAGCCAACATCTGGCTCATTTCATTTTGATTAGCATCCAATCTACCCGTTATTTCATCTTGAAATGCCTTAGCATCTTCCCTACTCTTGGCATGAGTAGTATCGAAATGTTCCTTCAAATCTGCGATACATTTTAGTATCCCCTCAGTAGTGGCCATCCCGTATTTCTTATCTTTGAGATATAGGCAGGCCTTCGCTGTGCATGCTGGTGCGTTATATTGGGAAAAGAATTCCGATGTCACGAGAACAACAACATTCATTTTAGCACAGTGCTGTGACCACCTATGGAATGGGTTTAGACCCTCGTACCCGTTTGTACATTCAGTCGTCTGACAACAATGTCTAATGTCTGAGTATCACCTAAAAAGACACACAATCACTCAAACACAGTTTTAGGAAAAATATACAATTATGGTTTTCCCCCATGGAAACCATACTATTATTATGGGGTTTTCTGAATCCCATAAGCCTCATGTTATTCTGGGCGCCATGATAAATAAAAGAGGATGATGGCTGCCCCATTGCAAGACATCGGCCAAATTCTGATTTATCAGTAAAACCGCCCAGGGAGTGGTTTTTATTGCCGAATGCACCACACTGGGCCATGCCATGATAAATAAAAGAGATCATTGCTTTTACATTTACATTTAAGCATGACTTATGGAGGATTATCAACATTTATTTCAAACGTGAAAGCTTATTAACACTGGGACACGGCCTTTTTCTAACATACCCTAGCTTTGCTGCTATTCTTGTCTCTACCATTTAATACCTTGGCCGAATTTTAGTGGTACCTGTGACTCAATCCTAGTACAATAACATGTCCTCCATGTACCCAATCGTCATCATATGGAACATGTGTTCGTATCCCAGGTAACTCGCGGTCTTTCGAGGTATGGGGCGTTCAACCCACTATACGAGCAAATATTCAGGAATTGAGTCTGTCAGTTGACTACTCTACTTGAAAGAAACAACATATTCCTAAGTATAACATTTAATGGTAGTAATTCATGGCAAAACAATATAAAACACAAAAAAATACTTTACATTTATTTCCCACAGCAAAAATCAAAATTATCTGTCAGTCTCTTCTCCTCAAGACTGGTGCTCCACCGCAATCAAGTCTATCCTAAACATCCTATTGTTGATACTCTTCGACATTTGCGAGTGTCCATATTGTTCTTCACGTGGCACAATTTAACACAAATTGGAATATCACAACACAATAAACACAAATTATATTTAAATGACATTAAATCTGAAATTATGAAACATTTATCCGTTTTACACGGGACATTTACTTTAAATAACATTAATTCATTAGCTTATGCCTTGTTTAATAAGTGTCGTCTCGTGCGAATCCTATTCTTTTCCCATAAGTTCAAACGCTGAAGTGGTACACTTTCCCCTCCAAAATACACATAGATATAGATATTTTATAGCTTCACCATACAACGATTTTCTGAGTCTGGTCAAAACATTATCGTTACAAACGTGTCATTTCATTCAAATTACGTTATCCGTATGAATAAATTAGTGTGAACTGGGTAAATACTCTTTACAAAAATGCTTCCATTTATTTGGTGCAGTTAATCTCTCCTCAGAGAATAACTGGGCCAAATGGTATCCGATTAATTCATTCCAACATTGCATGTGTATGGAAATAGTGCATCTAATTCAATTGACACCATCATATCAAGCACATCTTAATTACTTTTCGAAATATCGAGATTCTTCAGTGTCCCACTACAATCTTAAAATAAAAGGATCAGGTCTATTGACTTCCTTTCGTGCGAACAGTAGATTAGTCATGGGCCGTCCTCGGCAAGATGGCTGCCGGGTTAGTGGATTATACCTGCTACCCGCCTGACTCCCCGCATGTCAAGTGTTCATTCAATGGTGCAGCTGTGCTAGAGGTCCCCTGAATGGGTCGTGTCCTTACGAATTGAGTCAATCTAATTATTTAATACCTACATTTAGAGTATTTAATGGGCTCATCTCGGCTCCTAATTACTATTCAAGGCAAGGGATGGATCACAAAATAGTTTTGCCGTTCTGTGGTCATCAGTGGCTTTTGCGCGCGTCTCATGTGATTTTCACTGTTATCTCACTGGACGGCATGCATATAACAAGAGGAAATCGACGTCTCCTACACGAAGAACCATTTATCTTACCTCTAAGGGCAGATCAATTAATATATCAGCCTACCTAGGGTCTCTAGCAGTTATCCCTGGTGGCGAAGACTCTGCTAACAGTGGATACAAACAGACTCTGTCCCAACTCTGTTGCGAATACACATTTATGCTCTAAGGCAATACTGCATCGTAGCTTCGAAGATTTTGCCTACTAGATTCGACAACGCGCAAACTATTTTCGGATGATCCCCGCAACTTATTGACGTAAATCTCTTGATTCTACGTTACATGCTCGCTGATCGCGGCTCAAACAATATGTCTTACAGATGACTCAATTCTCAAAGCTCTCACGTCCTCTATACATTTCATAAGCCAAAGTTCTACGTAGCTCCAAAACAAGTATAAATGTACTGGCATACATTAACTATCTTAATGGCTCTCAAATACAACCCTGTAGAGTATACCATAATAAGACATTTATTTAACATTTCAATGACACTGAAAAGCTCTCTTTATCTCGATATTTAACTTTCTTTCTTACTTTTCACAATAACACAGTATTCCTACGCTAGATATGACACACTTTGCACGTACTATAGGCCTGACATGCCGATTTATTTATTTATTATTGTTACCGACCCCAGAATATTATTATTATTATTATTTAACGTTACCGTTACTTTCATCAATGTCTTACGCCTAAATGGCCGTAAGCATGTCATCCTCCAAGCCATATTTTTACCAAAATACGAGGGATGTGATCTCGTACACAAATGACTGTTAATTCTTAATCGTTGAGGGAATGCTTCGTTGTATGGTGAGCTATTAAATCATATCAACATATTAAATATGTACTCACTTTCATTTTATCTGGGTTGGTCCAGCATGCCAGCCACTCGCCTGCCATAATGCTTGTTTTAAGCCATCATGATATTTTTCACACGACACATTGCATAAACTTTACACATGGTAATTATATTTTTCACTACTGGCATTTTCACTTTGACACAATACACATTCTTTTACCATATAAACATAAACCCTCTTAAAGATCACTGTAATATAACTTTATACATAATTCTCGCACAATATTCACACACGGATCCTTGATCGGATTCCCACTATTGCCTGACCTCAGAGATGCAATGCAGCTAACTCCTGACAACCACTGGTCTCCTTGAAAGTCTATCTTGCGTGTGTGTGTTCGTCTCCCGTCACCTACAGTTTATGTCTCCTCTACTGCAAAGTTGTTCAATCCTAGGTCACAACTACTTGTGATGCCTTCCAGGTTCCCGTAACCGTAGTGTTCATTACAATAGTATGTTTCATTTTACCCATGATAACACTTCATGGGTATGTTCATTGTCTGTAAACATCATCCTAAATTATCTCTACCTGTACTGATTTTATACTCGCGTATGCTGTTGCTTATACGTCTGCGGTAGACTAATTATTATATGATGCCGAATTACTGTTATTAAGCTGCATGATGCGCCTTTCATTGTTCACCGCTAGTACATTTGAGGGTCAATACTTTATAAATTCAGCGCACTTTCTTGCGTGATCCGACAGCGTGTTACCACACGAGTTGAGTCAAGACGAACTGACCTCCGCTCCAGCTTCTCCCCATATAAAGCTTCCTGATGGAAAATAGTTCACTGGATTTCCAGGAGCGACTCTCTTCTGAAAATAATGCATTTTCAGACAAAGTGAAGTATGATCCTTATTCGTCTATTCATGGAGGTTCCAAATTCACTCGCGTGCAGGCAATTGCTTCGGCCAATTAATTATAATTAATTGCTTTCTTCCACGGCGTCATGATGCTACCCCGGTTTTTCCCCTCTTGCTCCTCTACAAATCCTGACTCTGCCACGGATTAGGTCTGTGCATAAGTTCCTTTATAGATGCAGGCTTTAATTTAGGCGTGAGAACAGTCCTAAATTATCTTTCCTAGAATACATGCATTTGGGTGTAAGTTTCATCTCAATTCATTGCTCCATTTGGCCGTAATTAATTAATTTCTGTGGGCGACCACCCCCACTCCACTGTTTCGCCTTGTTGAAGGCGAATTTTCTTAGTCGTTAATCACGGCCTTCAACCTTCAGCCACGCCGAAAGTAGTGCCTAGGCGCCATGTCTACTCCGCCCACATTCAACTTTGCTTTGTCAAAATGTAAAGCTGGCTCGTTTTCTTGAGCTCTAGCATCTTAAACGTACATAGGCTTGTATTTTCTGCAATAATCCACCTTTAAAGCTATAATATTCCCGTTCTGGCCGTGAAATCCTGCTATTATAATTATATGCAGTTATAACTCATTGTTCTTCGGGTTCACTGTGGCTGTTCCCCCTCAGAGATCAATGATTCAATTCTGCGCAGAATCATGGGCCTGGTCTTCCTTGTGATAAAGACCCCGGTTCGATGCCAGTCAGCCGTGTCTAATTGGGCACACATTTCCCCTGCTAGGTTCGAAAAATTCATTTTACAAGTGAATTCTTTCGAACCTCCAGACGGCATCGACTCTGTAAACAGTGTTTACGTTAGGCGGTCAGTGCTCCCGAGCAGTGGGTCGTCTCGTTCCCCCACTCCTCTATGTCTGCCGTCTCGTATTTCGTTGTTTTCTTTCCTTAGCCGTTCATTCATCGCTTGGAGTTCTCTCGCTGCATCCCGTAACTGGTTGTAGAACTCTTCCAACTGACAGCTGCATTCTTCCCTCGTTCCCCTTGGGTCTACGAGCTGGCTGTCTTGTTTCCTTTCACCCTGGTGTAGGCTTTTCTGAGGACTCTCTGCGTGCATATATAATGACTCCCCGTACATTTGGGTGTGCATGGCTTGCTCCCCTGTGGTTTCATACTCCTCCGGTGGACTATACAATTTGAGGTTGGCAGCGTTCCTTCTGCCTGTTCCTTCATCTTTAATTCTGTAGGCATTATTTTGTAAGTCCCTTATAATCAGATAGGGCCCGTGATAATTATGTTGAAACTTTTTCTATTTCCTGTTCTCTGGGTCTGAACTAGCTGGATTTTTCAATAAGACGTACTCTCCCACGAGTAGTGGCCTGTGAACCTTGCATTGACTTTCGTGTATCTCCTTCTCCCCGAGTCATAATTGGCTGGTTTTACTTATGGCTCCATTTTTTGTGGAGTTCTTCTGTCTGTCTTCGTGCTGTTGCATCTCCAGACTCTTGGCTCCGTCATCATCCTTATAGATATCGGGTGACCTATATTTAATTGCTTCATCTCAATGCACTTGCGATTTTCTGTTATCATCTCCACGCTCCTCCATATATCTTAATGATGCGTGATAACGTTCTTCTGCTTCTTCGTCGAACCCGCGACTCTGTTCTTGGGATCTCCAGTCTCGATTATTCCCATCTCGGCCGTAATTTCTCCTGTAATCAGGCTGTTGATTTCTTTTATCGCGCTGATTCCAGGTTTTCCTTCTTCAGTGTCCGCGGTTCGATCTCCCTCTGTACGCTGGCCTCCAATTCTGGTTTTCCCTTTCTCCTCGTTGCCAGTCTGACTTCTCAGTTTCTGTGCTAGTAGATTTACTTTTGGTCTGCACCCTAGTCGGTTCGGTTGGTGCCCTAGTCATGTGGACTTGTTCCGTGTTCCGACTCTGCCTCGTATGCTGCGTTGTGGTGAGATCGAGCTGTCTGAGTACGTCCTCCATTTCAATCGCTGTCTTGGCGTTTGCCGAGATTAATAGTCTTTGCACTTCGTATGGTAATTGCTTCGCTATCGCTATACAAAGGTCTAGTTCTCTAGGGGCCTCGTCAAGCTCTTTAAAACGGCATAATTGTGCTATGAAGAATTCAGCATGTTTCGTTGGGTTATTTGTACTATGGCGTCTGGAGTACAAGTCCAATCTTAGATTCTGCTGGCTGTTTGCATCCCAGTACCTTCTTAAAATGCCTGGCGGAATTCTTCTACGGTGTCAAACGTGTAACGAAAACTTCTGAACCATAAGGTGCATTCACCTTCAGTCAGTTTTTCGATAGCTCTTAATCTTCGCTCTAGCGGTACCTTTGCGTCATTTAAGTATTCGGAAACCACTTTGAGCCAGTATTTGGGTGTCATATTTGAGTTACTCCCAGAAAACTTCCTCGGTTTCTCGTCATTAGCCCTTACAACAGTGACTATCTGATTTTGTGCAGCATTTTCATGCGGTGTGGACATAGCAATAGGTATACCAGGTGTGGTATACGGGCTGTCACTTGGCATGGCTGTATTTTTCGGAGTGGGCTGTACCTCTATATCTGCCCCTCTATTTCTCCTATTTTCATCTATGCTTCCTTCATTAGATCTAGGATTTCGCAATATGGACTCCTCATGTGCGATCATTCTGGTTGCCATTTGGCTGTGCCTGTTTTCCGCTCTTTCTAAACGAGCTAATACTTCTCGTTCTATTTTTTTCAGGCGATCACGATTCTCCTCTGCCATAGAAAAGATTTTCTCCTTGTCATCTTTAAGGCTCTCTTTTATGTGAGAAATTTCCCCCGCTAAACCTTGTCTTACCTCGGGAAGCGTTTTATCACTGGCTTCATTTTTCAAGCCCTCTCGATGTTCCAATCCTCTCGTAAACCTGTAATCTCTTTCTGGATCTGACCGTGCATATTGGAGATTTCGGTCCTTATTTTGATAATTTCTCCCTGGTCCTCATCTTGCCTTTTATGAATGACTGCTAGATCGTTTTGATTTTGTTCTAACTCTTTTTGAACTTCCCCAACCTGCGTCTTCATATTTACGATTATTCCCTTATTTTCTTTAGCGGAAGTTTTTATTTCACTGATCTCCTTACATTGGTCAAGGATATTCTGATCCTGCTTCCTTAACGCTTCATCTACAGCTTTTGCGTAACCCGCCATACGTTTACTCCATTTCTCGTCGCTGTCTTCAAGCCTTTGATCAACGGTCTGAGTGAACGTATTAAACTGCTCTTGCTGCCGCTTAGTGTTCTCTTCGTTCTGATTCTGAATGTCTTTAAGCTCTACGGACATATCGTTTAATCTATCATTGACCTCACGTTGCGATTCTCTGCACGCTTGCAGATTATTCTCGAGCTTTACTTCTATTGACTCAAAGCGTTTGTCGTTATTTGCTTGCATCTCGGAAACCACGCTAACAATCTTTATAGTTACCTCTTGTTTAATAGATTCTTTAACATCATCAATTTTTTTATTGACCTCTAATAAATTTGAATCTAACTGAGTGTTTACCGTAGCCAACATCTGGCTCATTTCATTTTGATTAGCATCCAATCTACCCGTTATTTCATCTTGAAATGCCTTAGCATCTTCCCTACTCTTGGCATGAGTAGTATCGAAATGTTCCTTCAAATCTGCGATACATTTTAGTATCCCCTCAGTAGTGGCCATCCCGTATTTCTTATCTTTGAGATATAGGCAGGCCTTCGCTGTGCATGCTGGTGCGTTATATTGGGAAAAGAATTCCGATGTCGCGAGAACAACAACATTCATTTTAGCACAGTGCTGTGACCACCTATGGAATGGGTTTAGATCCTCGTACCCGTTTGTACATTCAGTCGTCTGACAACAATGTCTAATGTCTGAGTATCACCTAAAAAGACTCACAATCGCTCAAACACAGTTTTAGGAAAAATATACAATTATGGTTTTCCCCCATGGAAACCATACTATTATTATGGGGTTTTCTGAATCCCATAAGCCTCATGTTATTCTGGGCGCCATGATAAATAAAAGAGGATGATGGCTGCCCCATTGCAAGACATCGGCCAAGTTCTGATTTATCAGTAAAACCGCCCAGGGAGTGGTTTTTATTGCCGAATGCACCACACTGGGCCATGCCATGATAAATAAAAGAGATCATTGCTTTTACATTTACATTTAAACATGTCTTATGGAGGATTATCAACATTTATTTCAAACGTGAAAGGTTATTAACACTGGGACACGGCCTTTTTCTAACATACCCTAGCTTTGCTGCTATTCTTGTCTCTACCATTCAATACCTTGGCCGAATTTTAGTGGTACCTGTGACTCAATCCTAGTACAATAACATGTCCTCCATGTACCCAATCGTCATCATATGGAACATGTGTTCGTTTCCCAGGTAACTCGCGGTCTTTCGAGGTATGGGGCGTTCACATATTCAGGATTTGAGTCTGTCAGTTGACTACTCTACTTGAAAGAAACAACATATTCCTAAGTATAACATTTAATGGTAGTAATTCATGGCAAAACAATATAAAACACAAAAAAATACTTTACATTTATTTCCCACAGCAAAAATCAAAATTATCTGTCAGTCTCTTCTCCTCAAGACTGGTGCTCCACCGCAATCAAGTCTATCCTAAACATCCTATTGTTGATACTCTTCGACATTTGCGAGTGTCCATATTGTTCTTCACGTGGCACAATTTAACACAAATTGGAATATCACAACACAATAAACACAAATTATATTTAAATGACATTAAATCTGAAATTATGAAACATTTTATCCGTTTTACACGGGA
Source organism: Meconema thalassinum (assembly GCA_946902985.2). NCBI lineage: Eukaryota > Metazoa > Arthropoda > Insecta > Orthoptera > Tettigoniidae > Meconema > Meconema thalassinum. Next base: position 257,790,557 of record OX336395.1, on the reverse strand, counting down.
CATTTTCTTTAAATAACATTAATTCATTAGCTTATGCCTTGTTTAATAAGTGTCGTCTCGTGCGAATCCTATTCTTTTCCCATAAGTTTCAAACGCTGAAGTGGTACACTTTCCCCTCCAAAATACACATAGATATAGATATTTTATAGCTTCACCATACAACGATTTTCTGAGTCTGGTCAAAACATTATCGTTACAAACGTGTCATTTCATTCAAATTACGTTATCCGTATGAATAAATTAGTGTGAACTGGGTAAATACTCTTTACAAAAATGCTTCTATTTATTTGGTGCAGTTAATCTCTCCTCAGAGAATAACTGGGCCAAATGTTATCCGATTAATTCATTCCAACATTGCATGTGTATGGAAATAGTGCATCTAATTCAATTGACACCATCATATCAAGCACATCTTAATTACTTTTCGAAATATCGAGATTCTTCAGTGTCCCACTACAATCTTAAAATAAAAGGATCAGGTCTATTGACTTCCTTTCGTGCGAACAGTAGATTAGTCATGGGCCGTCCTCGGCAAGATGGCTGCCGGGTTAGTGGATTATACCTGCTACCCGCCTGACTCCCCGCATGTCAAGTGTTCATTCAATGGTGCAGCTGTGCTAGAGGTCCCCTGAATGGGTCGTGTCCTTACGAATTGAGTCAATCTAATTATTTAATACCTACATTTAGAGTATTTAATGGGCTCATCTCGGCTCCTAATTACTATTCAAGGCAAGGGATGGATCACGAAATAGTTTTGCCGTTCTGTGGTCATCAGTGGCTTTTGAGCTCGTCTCAGGTGATTTTCACTGTTATCTCACTGGACGGCATGCATATAACAAGAGGAAATCGACGTCTCCTACACGAAGAACCATTTATCTTACCTCTAAGGGCAGATCAATTAATATATCAGCCTACCTAGGGTCTCTAGCAGTTATCCCTGGTGGCGAAGACTCTGCTAACAGTGGATACAAACAGACTCTGTCCCAACTCTGTTGCGAATACACATTTATGCTCTAAGGCAATACTGCATCGTAGCTTCGAAGATTTTGCCTACTAGATTCGACAACGCGCAAACTATTTTCGGATGATCCCCGCAACTTATTGACGTAAATCTCTTGATTCTACGTTACATGCTCGCTGATCGCGGCTCAAACAATATGTCTTACAGATGACTCAATTCTCAAAGCTCTCACGTCCTCTATACATTTCATAAGCCAAAGTTCTACGTAGCTCCAAAACAAGTATAAATGTACTGGCATACATTAACTATCTTAATGGCTCTCAAATACAACCCTGTAGAATATACCATAATAAGACATTTATTTAACATTTCAATGACACTGAAAAGCTCTCTTTATCTCGATATTTAACTTTCTTTCTTACTTTTCACAATAACACAGTATTCCTACGCTAGATATGACACACTTTGCACGTACTATAGGCCTGACATGCCGATTTATTTATTTATTATTGTTACCGACCCCAGAATATTATTATTATTATTATTTAACGTTACCGTTACTTTCATCAATGTCTTACGCCTAAATGGCCGTAAGCATGTCATCCTCCAAGCCATATTTTTACCAAAATACGAGGGATGTGATCTCGTACACAAATGACTGTTAATTCTTAATCGTTGAGGGAATGCTTCGTTGTATGGTGAGCTATTAAATCATATCAACATATTAAATATGTACTCACTTTCATTTTATCTGGGTTGGTCCAGCATGCCAGCCACTCGCCTGCCATAATGCTTGTTTTAAGCCATCATGATATTTTTCACACGACACATTGCATAAACTTTACACATGGTAATTATATTTTTCACTACTGGCATTTTCACTTTGACACAATACACATTCTTTTACCATATAAACATAAACCCTCTTAAAGATCACTGTAATATAACTTTATACATAATTCTCGCACAATATTCACACACGGATCCTTGATCGGATTCCCACTATTGCCTGACCTCAGAGATGCAATGCAGCTAACTCCTGACAACCACTGGTCTCCTTGAAAGTCTATCTTGCGTGTGTGTGTTCGTCTCCCGTCACCTACAGTTTATGTCTCCTCTACTGCAAAGTTGTTCAATCCTAGGTCACAACTACTTGTGATGCCTTCCAGGTTCCCGTAACCGTAGTGTTCATTACAATAGTATGTTTCATTTTACCCATGATAACACTTCATGGGTATGTTCATTGTCTGTAAACATCATCCTAAATTATCTCTACCTGTACTGATTTTATACTCGCGTATGCTGTTGCTTATACGTCTGCGGTAGACTAATTATTATATGATGCCGAATTACTGTTATTAAGCTGCATGATGCGCCTTTCATTGTTCACCGCTAGTACATTTGAGGGTCAATACTTTATAAATTCAGCGCACTTTCTTGCGTGATCCGACAGCGTGTTACCACATGAGTTGAGTCAAGACGAACTGACCTCCGCTCCAGCTTCTCCCCATATAAAGCTTCCTGATGGAAAATAGTTCACTGGATTTCCAGGAGCGACTCTCTTCTGAAAATAATGCATTTTCAGACAAAGTGAAGTATGATCCTTATTCGTCTATTCATGGAGGTTCCAAATTCACTCGCGTGCAGGCAATTGCTTCGGCCAATTAATTATAATTAATTGCTTTCTTCCACGGCGTCATGATGCTACCCCGGTTTTTCCCCTCTTGCTCCTCTACAAATCCTGACTCTGCCGCGGATTAGGTCTGTGCATAAGTTCCTTTATCTTTCCTAGAATACATGCATTTGGGTGTAAGTTTCATCTCAATTCATTGCTCCATTTGGCCGTAATTAATTAATTTCTGTGGGCGACAACCCCCACTCCACTGTTTCGCCTTGTTGAAGGGGAATTTTCTTAGTCGTTAATCACGGCCTTCAACCTTCAGCCACGCCGAAAGTAGTGCCTAGGCGCCATGTCTACTCCGCCCACATTCAACTTTGCTTTGTCAAAATGTCAAGCTGGCTCGCTTTCTTGAGCTCTAGCATCTTAAACGTACATAGGCTTGTATTTTCTGCAATAATCCACCTTTAAAGCTATAATATTCCCGTTCTGGCCGTGAAATCCTGCTATTACAATTATATGCAGTTATAACTCATTGTTCTTCGGGTTCACTGTGGCTGTTCCCCCTCAGAGATCAATGATTCAATTCTGCGCAGAATCATGGGCCTGGTCTTCCTTGTGATAAAGACCCCGGTTCGATGCCAGTCAGCCGTGTCTAATTGGGCACACATTTCCCCTGCTAAGTTCGAAAAATTCATTTTACAAGTGAATTATTTCGAACCTCCAGACGGCATCGACTCTGTAGACAGTGTTTACGTTAGGCGGTCAGTGCTCCTGAGCAGTGGGTCGTCTCGTTCCCCCACTCCTCTATGTCTGCCGTCTCGTATTTCGTTGTTTTCTTTCCTTAGCCGTTCATTCATCGCTTGGAGTTCTCTCGCTGCATCCCGTAACTGGTTGTAGAACTCTTCCAACTGACAGCTGCATTCTTCCCTCGTTCCCCTAGGGTCTACGAGCTGGCTGTCTTGTTTCCTTTCACCCTGGTGTAGGCTTTTCTGAGGACTCTCTGCGTGCATATATAATGACTCCCCGTACATTTGGGTGTGCATGGCTTGCTCCCCTGTGGTTTCATACTCCTCCGGTGGACTATACAATTTGAGGTTGGCAGCGTTCCTTCTGCCTGTTCCTTCATCTTTAATTCTGTAGGCATTATTTTGCAAGTCCCTTATAATCAGATAGGGCCCGTGATAATTATGTTGAAACTTTTTCTATTTCCTGTTCTCAGGGTCTGAACTAGCTGGATTTTTCAATAAGACGTACTCTCCCACGAGTAGTGGCCTGTGAACCTTGCATTGACTTTCGTGTATCTCCTTCTCTCCCCGAGTCATATTTGGCTGGTTTTTCTTATGGCTCCATTTTTTGTGGAGTTCTTCTGTCTGTCTTCGTGCTGTTGCATCTCCAGACTCTTGGCTCCGTCATCATCCTTATAGATGTCGGGTGACCTATATTTAATTGCTTCATCTCAATGCACTTGCGATTTTCTGTTATCATCTCCACGCTCCTCCATATATCTTAATGATGCGTGATAACGTTCTTCTGCTTCTTCGTCGAACCCGCGACTCTGTTCTTGGGATCTCCAGTCTCGATTATTCCCATCTCGGCCGTAATTTCTCCTGTAATCAGGCTGTTGATTTCTTGTATCGCGCTGATTCCAGGTTTTCCTTCCTCGGTGTCCGCGGTTTGATCTCCCTCTGTACGCTGGCCTCCAATTCTGGTTTTCCCTTTCTTCTCGTTGCCAGTCTGACTTCTCAGTTTCTGTGCTAGTAGATTTACGTTTGGTCTGCACCCTAGTCGGTTCGGTTGGTGCCCTAGTCATGTGGACTTGTTCCGTGTTCCGACTCTGCCTCGTATGCTGCGTTGTGGTGAGATCGAGCTGTCTGAGTACGTCCTCCATTTCAATCGCTGTCTTGGCGTTTGCCGAGATTAATAGTCTTTGCACTTCGTATGGTAATTGCTTCGCTATCGCTATACAAAGGTCTAGTTCTCTAGGGGCCTCGTCAAGCTCTTTAAAACGGCATAATTGTGCTACGAAGAATTCAGCATATTTCGTTGGGTTATTTGTACTATAGCGTCTGGAGTACAAGTCCAATCTTAGATTCTGCTGGATGTTTGCATCCCAGTACCTTCTTAAAAATGCCTGGCGGAATTCTTCTACGGTGTCAAACGTGTAACGAAAACTTCTGAACCATAAGGCGCATTTACCTTCAGTCAGTTTTTCGATAGCTCTTAATCTTCGCTCTAGCGGTACCTTTGCGTCATTTAAGTATTCGGAAACCTCTTTGATCCAGTATTTGGGTGTCATATTTGAGTTACTCCCAGAATACTTCCTCGGTTTCTCGTCATTAGCCCTTACAACAGTGACTATCTGATTTTGTGCAGCATTTTCATGCGGTGTGGACATAGCAATAGGTATACCAGGTGTGGTATACGGGCTGTCACTTGGCATTTCTGTATTTTTCGGAGTGGGCTGTACCGCTATATCTGCCCCTCTATTTCTCCTATTTTCATCTATGCTTCCTTCATTAGATCTAGGATTTCGCAATATGGACTCCTCATGTGCGATCATTCTGGTTTCCATTTGGCTGTGCCTGTTTTCCGCTCTTTCTAAACGAGCTAATACTTCTCGTTCTATTTTTTTCAGGCGATCACGATTCTCCTCTGCCATAGAAAAGATTTTCTCCTTGTCATCTTTAAGGCTCTCCTTTATGTGAGACATTTCCCCCGCTAAACCTTGTCTTACCTCGGGAAGCGTTTTATCACTGGCTTCATTTTTCAAGCCCTCTCGATGTTCTAATCCTCTCGTAAACCTGTAACCTCTTTCTGGATCTGACCGTGCATATTGGAGATTTCGGTCCTTATTTTGATAATTTCTCCCTGGTCCTCATCTTGCCTTTTATGAATGACTGCTAGATCGTTTTGATTTTGTTCTAACTCATTTTGAACTTCCCCAACCTGCGTCTTCATATTTACGATTATTCCCTTATTTTCTTTAGCGGAAGTTTTTATTTCACTGATCTCCTTACATTGGTCAAGGATATTCTGATCCTGCTTCCGTAACGCTTCATCTACAGCTTTTGCGTAACCCGCCATACGTTTACTCCATTTCTCGTCGCTGTCTTCAAGCCTTTGATCAACGGTCTGAGTGAACGTATTAAACTGCTCTTGCTGCCGCTTAGTGTTCTCTTCGTTCTGATTCTGAATGTCTTTAAGCTCTACGGACATATCGTTTAATCTATCATTGACCTCACGTTGCGATTCTCTGCACGCTTGCAGATTATTCTCGAGCTTTACTTCTATTGACTCAAAGCGTTTGTCGTTATTTGCTTGCATCTCGGAAACCACGCTAACAATCTTTATAGTTACCTCTTGTTTAATAGATTCTTTAACATCATCAATTTTTTTATTGACCTCTAATAAATTTGAATCTAACTGAGTGTTTACCGTAGCCAACATCTGGCTCATTTCATTTTGATTAGCATCCAATCTACCCGTTATTTCATCTTGAAATGCCTTAGCATCTTCCCTACTCTTGGCATGAGTAGTATCGAAATGTTCCTTCAACTCTGCGATACATTTTAGTATCCCCTCAGTAGTGGCCATCCCGTATTTCTTATCTTTGAGATATAGGCAGGCCTTCGCTGTGCATGCTGGTGCGTTATATTGGGAAAAGAATTCCGATGTCGCGAGAACAACAACATTCATTTTAGCACAGTGCTGTGACCACCTATGGAATGGGTTTAGACCCTCGTACCCGTTTGTACATTCACTCGTCTGACAACAATGTCTAATGTCTGAGTATCACCTAAAAAGACTCACAATCGCTCAAACACAGTTTTAGGAAAAATATACAATTATGGTTTTCCCCCATGGAAACCATACTATTATTATGGGGTTTCTGAATCCCATAAGCCTCATGTTATTCTGGGCGCCATGATAAATAAAAGAGGATGATGGCTGCCACATTGCAAGACATCGGCCAAGTTCTGATTTATCAGTAAAACCGCCCAGGGAGTGGTTTTTATTGCCGAATGCACCACACTGGGCCATGCCATGATAAATAAAAGAGATCATTGCTTTTACATTTACATTTAAGCATGTCTTATGGAGGATTATCAACATTTATTTCAAACGTGAAAGCTTTTTAACACTGGGACACGGCCTTTTTCTAACATACCCTAGCTTTGCTGCTATTCTTGTCTCTACCATTTAATACCTTGGCCGACTTTTAGTGGTACCTGTGACTCAATCCTAGTACAATAACATGTCCTCCATGTACCCAATCGTCATCATATGGAACATGTATTTCGTATCCCAGTCAACTCGCCGTCTTTCGAGGTATGGGGCGTTCAACCCACTATACGAGCACATATTCAGGATTTGAGTCTGTCAGTTGACTACTCTACTTGAAAGAAACAACATATTCCTAAGTATAACATTTAATGGTAGTAATTCATGGCAAAACAATATAAAACACAAAAAAATACTTTACATTTATTTCCCACAGCAAAAATCAAAATTATCTGTCAGTCTCTTCTCCTCAAGACTGGTGCTCCACCGCAATCAAGTCTATCCTAAACATCCTATTGTTGATACTCTTCGACATTTGCGAGTGTCCATATTGTTCTTCACGTGGCACAATTTAACACAAATTGGAATATCACAACACAATAAACACAAATTATATTTAAATGACATTAAATCTGAAATTATGAAACATTTATCCGTTTTACACGGGACATTTACTTTAAATAACATTAATTCATTAGCTTATGCCTTGTTTAATAAGTGTCGTCTCGTGCGAATCCTATTAATTTCCCATAAGTTTCAAACGCTGAAGTGGTACACTTTCCCCTCCAAAATACACATAGATATAGATATTTTACAGCTTCACCATACAACGATTTTCTGAGTCTGGTCAAAACATTATCGTTACAAACGTGTCATTTCATTCAAATTACGTTATCCGTATGAATAAATTAGTGTGAACTGGGTAAATACTCTTTACAAAAATGCTTCTATTTATTTGGTGCAGTTAATCTCTCCTCAGAGAATAACTGGGCCAAATGTTATCCGATTAATTCATTCCAACATTGCATGTGTATGGAAATAGTGCATCTAATTCAATTGACACCATCATATCAAGCACATCTTAATTACTTTTCGAAATATCGAGATTCTTCAGTGTCCCACTACAATCTTAAAACCCGGTCAATGCATGTGAGATTTTCGAAGTGAAATGCCATGTCCTGTGGTTCGGATTCCACGTAAAAAGGAGGTCCCGTGGCTCATGATCTCGCGATTTACGGTCACGTTAAACTACAAGCTTCGCTTTTTTTTTCAATCTTAAAATAAAAGGATCAGGTCTATTGACTTCCTTTCGTGCGAACAGTAGATTAGTCATGGGCCGTCCTCGGCAAGATGGCTGCCGGGTTAGTGGATTATACCTGCTACCCGCCTGACTCCCCGCATGCCAAGTGTTCATTCAATGGTGCAGCTGTGCTAGAGGTCCCCTGAATGGGTCGTGTCCTTACGAATTGAGTCAATCTAATTATTTAATACCTACATTTAGAGTATTTAATGGGCTCATCTCGACTCCTAATTACTATTCAAGGCAAGGGATGGATCACGAAATAGTTTTGCCGTTCTGTGGTCATCAGTGGCTTTTGCGCGCGTCTCAGGTGATTTTCACTGTTATCTCACTGGACGGCATGCATATAACAAGAGGAAATCGACGTCTCCTACACGAAGAACCATTTATCTTACCTCTAAGGGCAGATCAATTAATATATCAGCCTACCTAGGGTCTCTAGCAGTTATCCCTGGTGGCGAAGACTCTGCTAACAGTGGATACAAACAGACTCTGTCCCAACTCTGTTGCGAATACACATTTATGCTCTAAGGCAATACTGCATCGTAGCTTCGAAGATTTTGCCTACTAGATTCGACAACGCGCAAACTATTTTCGGATGATCCCCGCAACTTATTGACGTAAATCTCTTGATTCTACGTTACATGCTCGCTGATCGCGGCTCAAACAATATGTCTTACAGATGACTCAATTCTCAAAGCTCTCACGTCCTCTATACATTTCATAAGCCAAAGTTCTACGTAGCTCCAAAACAAGTATAAATGTACTGGCATACATTAACTATCTTAATGGCTCTCAAATACAACCCTGTAGAATATACCATAATAAGACATTTATTTAACATTTCAATGACACTGCAAAGCTCTCTTTATCTCGATATTTAACTTTCTTTCTTACTTTTCACAATAACACAGTATTCCTACGCTAGATATGACACACTTTGCACGTACTATAGGCCTGACATGCCGATTTATTTATTTATTATTGTTACCGACCCCAGAATATTATTATTATTATTATTTAACTTTACCGTTACTTTCATCAATGTCTTACGCCTAAATGGCCGTAAGCATGTCATCCTCAAAGCCATATTTTTACCAAAATACGAGGGATGTGATCTCGTACAGAAATGTCTGTTAATTCTTAATCGTTGAGGGAATGCTTCGTTGTATGGTGAGCTATTAAATCATATCAACATATTAAATATGTACTCACTTTCATTTTATCTGGGTTGGTCCAGCATGTTAGCCACTCGCCTGCCATAATGCTTGTTTTAAGCCATCATGATATTTTTCACACGACACAGTGCATAAACTTTACACATGGTAATTATATTTTTCTCTACTGGCATTTTCACTTTGACACAATACACATTATATTACCATATAAACATAAACCCTCCTAAAGATCACTGTAATGTAACTTTATACATAATTCTCGCACAATTTTCACACACGGATCCTTGATCGGATTCCTACTATCGCCTGACCTCAGAGATGCGATGCAGCTAACTCCTGACAACCGCTGGTCTCCTTGAAAGTCTATCTTGCGTGTGTGTGTTCGTCTCCCGTCACCTACAGTTTATGTCTCCTCTACTGCAAAGTTGTTCAATCCTAGGTCACAACTACTTGTGATGCCTTCCAGGTTCCCGTAACCGTAGTGTTCATTACAATAGTATGTTTCATTTTACCCATGATAACACTTCATGGGTATGTTCATTGTCTGTAAACATCATCCTAAATTATCTCTACGCTGTACTGATCCTATACTCGCGTGTACTGTTGCTTATACGTCTGCTGTAGATTAATTATTATATGATGCAGAATTACTGTTATTAAGCTGCATGATGCGCCTTTCATTTTTCACCGCTAGTACATTTGAGCGTCAATACTTTATAAATTCCGCGCACTTTCTTGCGTGATCAGACAGCGTGTTACCACACGAGTTGAGTCAAGACGAACTGACCTCCGCTCCAGATTCTCCCCATATAAAGCTTCCTGATGAAAAATAGTTCACTGGATTTCCAGGAGCGACTCTCTTCTTAAAATAATGCATTTTCAGACAAAGTGAAGTATGATCCTTATTTGTCTATTCATGGAGGTTCCTAATTCACTCGCGTGCAGGCAATTGCTTCGGCCAATTAATTATAATTAATTGCTTTCTTCCACGGCGTCATGATGCTACCCCGGTTTTCCCCCCTGGCTCCTCTAAAAAAACTGACTCTGCCCCGGATTAGGTCTGTGCATAACTTCCTTTATAGATGCAGGCTTTAATTTAGGCGTGAGAACACTCCTAAATTATCTTTCCTAGAATACATGCATTTGGGTGTAAGTTTCATCTCAATTCATTGCTCCTTTTAGCCGTAATTAATTAATTTCTGTGGGCGATCACCCCCACTCCACTGTTTCGCCTTGTTGAAGGGGGATTTTCTTAGTCGTTAATCACGGCCTTCAGCCTCCAGCCACGCCGAAAGTAGTGCCTAGGCGCCACGTCTACTCCGCCCACATTCAACTTCGCTTTGTCAATATGTCAAGCTGGCTCGCTTTCTTGAGCTCTAGCATCTTAAACGTACTTAGGCTTGTATTTTCTGCAATAATCCACCTTTAAAGCTATAATATTCCCGTTCTGGCCGTGAAATCCTGCTATTATAATTATATGCAATTATAATTCATTGTTCCTCGGGTTCATTGTGGCTGTTCCCCCTCAGAGATCAATGATTCGATTCTGCGCAGAATCATGGGCCTGGTCTTCCTTGTGATAAAGACCCCGGTTCGATGCCAGTCAGCCGTGTCTAATTGGGCACAATAGATAGTACAGATTCATCAATGGCATGAATCTTAAAATTTAAGAAAAGTAGGGGAAATCGAGTAATATACGTTGCCCACCGCCATTGAAATCCGAAAAATTTTCTATTGAAATGGCCAATATCTCTAGTATACAGGAGTTGAATTTTGTGTCGCTAGAGGGTGTTACTGACTTTTTCAGTAGTGCCAACATTATCGCTTGGCGCTGGTCTTGGCGCCAGTGCAAAACATGGTATCCTTGCGGTCTGTCGTGTCGCGCTTTCAAGCGAGATTGAAAAACGTGCTTTCATTACCAAATATCAGTGCTGATCGAGTTGTGGGGCGAGAAGGTATCGGCAATAGTATATTTTTATAACCCTTCTAACAAGGGAATTTTTCTAGATTTCTTGCGGGAATTTGGCTTAATGAAAACTGCCATGCGGTGTGAGTGCGGTGCAGAAATGCACGCCAGGAACCGTGCTGATTTACGTGACGGAATTACATGGACTTGCAACAGTAATAAATCAGAATGCCGAAAAACCAAATCCATTCGACACGGATCGTGGTTCAGTAAAATTAAGATGACACTAGACGAAATATTGCTGTTGACAGTGCAAATCGCCAACAGTACATCAACCGGTACGATCACCGAGAATTATAGGTTTGCCAGCCATACCATCGCCGATTGGTAACAGTTCATTTTTGAGGTGATCTGCGACCATGTGGAAAGGAACAGTGAACATGTGGGAGGGCCTGGGAAAACCATCGAAATCGACGAAAGCAAATTTGGGAAGCGCAAGTACAACAAGGGGTACCCTGTGGAGGGCCAATGGGTGTTTGGTGGAATTGACCGGGAATCCAGTCGGTGCTTCCTTGTTGCCGTGGAAGATAGAGCAGCACCAACACTGACTGCTATAATCAAGGAGTGGATTTTGCCCGGAACGACCATCATTTCGGACTGTTGGAAGACCTACTCGAAATTGGATGAAGAAGGATTCAAACACCTGACTGTCAACCATGCATACAATTTTGTGGACCCCAACACCCAAGCCCACAGCAACACCATTGAAACCACCTGGCGACATGTAAAAGCCACACTCCCTACATACCACAGAATCAAGTCTCAGTTCGTTTTTTATTTGGCTGATTACATGTTTCGCCAGCAGTGCAAACGTGATGATCAGTATGTCCCTAACAACCTGTTGGAAATAGTGCGCTCAATAACGTGGTGAATACCCAACCCAACCTAACCTAACCTATCCTACCCTCACCTCAGCTCAACTCACCTCACCTCACCTCACCTAACCTAACCTAACCTAACGTAACCTATCCTATCCTATCCTAACCTTACCTAACCTAACCTAACCTAACGTTACGTTACCTACGATGTTTCGTCCACCCCAGACCCTCTTGCTTGTATTGCTTGTATTTTCGTCCAGACAATCATAGTGCAATTTTCGTCAATCCGAATTTCGTCCAGTGCAATCAGTAATTTTCGTCCAGACAGTCATAGTGGAATTTTGGTAAATCTAGATTTCGTCCAGTGCAATCAGTAATTTCGTCCAGACAGTCATTGTGCAATTTTCGTCAATCTTAATTTTCGTCATCAGTAATTTCGTCCAAACAGTCATAGTGCAATTTTCGTCATCAGTAATTTTGTCCAGACAGTCATAGTGCAATTTTCGTCAATCTGAATTTCCGTCAATGTGAATTTCGTCCAGACAGTCATAGTGCAATTTTCGTCAATCTGAATATCCGTCAATGTGAATTTCGTCCAGACAGTCATAGTGAAATTTTCATTAATCTGAATTTCCGTCAATGTGAATTTCGTCCAGACAGTCATCGTGCAATTTTCGTCAATGTGAATTTCGTCCAGACAGTCATAGTGCAATTTTCCGTCAATCTGAATTTCCGTCAATGTGAATTTCCGTCAATGTGAATTTCGTCCAGACAGTCATAGTGCAATTTTCGTCTATTCGCCAAACCTCGCAACAGGGGATTTTGGTGAAGTGAAGTTGGCAGCATTGCGCCAGCATTGATAATCCAACATGGCGCACAGTATTTCAGTAAGTTCTTGACTTGAAAGTTTATGTTGACAATTTCCTTATTTTGGACGTGTTTACGCGGTGTTTGTTAATGGGAAATAGCTTTAATAACGTGGCAGAGTAATTGCAAACCATTTTCAGAGCGCTTCTTTGTAAAATAACGCACTTTCGAACCGGGCAACGTATACTACAGGAGAGCCAAAGTGGGCTCTTTTGTTCGTCACGGAACTTCTTGGTTTTCTTTTTATGGAACCAAGCTCCCGTTTAAATATTGTCCTTTATTGTTCATTGCTGTAACAATTTACACAATTGCATGATTTGGTAGGGGGATAGCCACCTGTATATGGATTTTTAAATTATGTATGTAGCTGGGGTAGTGGAATGGACCTCCCTGCGCCACTGGTGTGTATCACGTAGTAGGCTATTTCATATTTCGACTATTCTATCTCGTCGTCAATTGTTACCGGTATGTCTTATTTAGTGGTCGAATGCACACTCAGGATATAAATGAAAAAGGCACATGCACTTTTAACTTTACAGACTATTCAGTACAATGGTAACATTTCCATGTCAATAGCACCATGGCTATCTTGTGTAGTACGGGTAATCGAAATGCCTGGGAGTGTATATGGTTTTAAAGTTGCCGTAATTTATACCTGAGCGTGCCTTTAAATTTGTCACATTACTTCCCAACAGTAGCATCACTAAATGACGATTACTTTGTATAAATAAAAAATAAACGACCAACCACCTTCCTAGAGCTTAGACGGCGAAGTTTGGTGACAAGGTGTAGTGCAAGGCAGAGCTCAAAGACAAATTTGGAGAAGTAGCAGAAGAAAGGAAAGAATGTACACCCCTAACGCAACACTGATTAACCATATTCTTTCCCTTGACCGTTAGTAGTAGGAAAGTGGGCATTTTGCAGATTCTGATGCAATGTTCTTTCAATAGTTAGGAAATTCTTTAGTAGGTACATAACGAATATGGTAGGTACTGAATGTGGTTTACGGTTTGTTTCCACTCCTTTGTGGCGCAGGCTAGTGTTGCTTCAGAAAAAGGAAAACGTTTGTTTTGCATGTGGCTTGTAGGGTAGTGTTAATCATTTTTGCGATTAGGCTGCTATAAAATCATAGTACGTCGTCATCTACAAATGATGTGCCTAAGAGTATAAGTAAAACAACCCCTTAGAGAAAAGAAGTGTATAAACAAGTTCGTGTCCAGTCAGATTATAAGTAATAATTCACAATATTCAATTGTCCAGGATACATAGGTGTGATGTGAGTTATATGAATTTGCCCACTGCGTCATATTGGAATAAAAAAGACAGTTGTGGATGAGAAATTATCTTCTTAGTTCGATTCCGTACTATGAGGGATAAAGAGAGTTTGGTTTTGAAATGGGCATACTGCAACACAAGCTGGAAGTTGATTGTAAATACCGAGTTTCTGTAAGCAGCAGATGCCACAATTTATCTCACGAAGTGTAGTTCACAAATCATACGCAAGTGGTCAGAGCACCGGCCTACAAACCTGCAGGCCACGGATTGCAATACCGCTGGGGTCAGATTTTTAATTCTCTAGGTCTAGATAATCTGGCCATATTACTAGATTGTACAAACCAATTATAGTTTGCACTACCCGACATAAGGGTGCGTGAGACATGCAGTACTGGTACATTGTTTGACAACATCCTTAGCAATAATTATCATATATTAAACCTACTCCCTTTAATCAACTTAGTGTCTTAAAACACATCACATTTCATTGTTAAGATATAAGCAAACATGTTGTACGACTTTATCTTCAGATCCACATTTTCAGTGGCGGCTTTAACCCTTTTATTTCTTTTTTCTTATTTAAATTTTCATTTCGGCTCTAATTTTTATTTTGACTTATAATAGTCTATTCAATATTATTATTTTTAAATAAATATTAAAATTATATATTAATTTATTATTTTTAATTTTATAATCTTGATTTCATTTTAATTTGCAGTGTATTTTATTTTAATTTGTATATTTATGTTTTATTTTATTGTTCAATTTAAATATTTCTGATTATATTTACTGTTTGGAATTTCGCTTATCAGAAATATTATATCTACAAGAAATGTTGTTGTAATTAGGCTGAAAGTTTCAACTATTAGCACCTTTGATAATAGCCTACAAGCTCTTTCTATAGCAGGTGGTTAATACCACTATCCTATAGAGGGTTAAGAGCAGTGACATGGTGCATGTCACTCCCCAGTGGCATGAAAAACAATTAATGACCGTTATCATTCCTAAAATATGTATAATAATGTTTAACTAAATGTTTATAGTTACACTCTCCCATATCAGCATTTTTGGAACACCACTACAACACTCAAAGCCCTCCGTTCATTGCTTCAAACGTGAAGTTTTCTTATATTGCAATTTTAATTGCTGACCAATGCCAAACCTACGATAATACTAAAATTTCAGGGAGTGTGATTGTGCTTGCCTCTCAACAAGGTATAATAATGATAATAATAATAATATTGTATGGCCTCGGGAGCCGGGTGCAAGCTATGTTAATTGACGCCCAGAGGACAGCTTGAATGTCGAATTTTATCTCTCCTTGGGACGCTATGAAAGTCAATGAGGTTAGATATCTAAGCTACTTGACACTAACGCTGTCTAGTAGACAAAGGAGGAACTTTTTGTGTTGGCGGAAAATCCCGAGAACAATTTTGCCATTATGAACACGGCCTATTGAATTCAAAAGGATTCTTTAACATGCCAACAATGTATGACATGCGTGTCGTGATTTTTGTCTCCTTTCAAAAATCACTTATCAAGGCCTGGAGCGAACCTGCTAGCTTGGGGTTGGTAGTCCGACACAATAACCACTCGTCCACCGTGGCAAGCCTCACCAAGGTGGATTGGGTTCGATTCCCGGTCAATGCATGTGAGATTTTGGAACTGAGATATCTCTTCCTCTCGTTCGGATTCAACGTTAAATGCAGGTCCCGTGTCTCATGATCGTGAGATTACCGATCACGCAAAACTACCAACTTCCTTCCGTACTATAATTTCAACTCCTACTAATTCAGATAATCCACTAGAGGCCTCTCTATTTTTTATTTCACTTCCGTTACGATGTTGCTGCTAACAAGTAGTTCTGTGACCAACTATAGAGCCTGCTTTTCCTATAATTTTAGATTCATGCCAATGATTAAGCAATATATCAGGAATGAACTGGAACATTGGGTCCACCAGCACATGTAAATATCATGTTGACAACAATGCCATGTATGTGTTGCTCAGAATTATAAAATATTATGATCTGTTATTGTGCCAATTTTGGATGAAATCCATAGAAATTACAAGTATTTAAAAATTGGACCTATCAGCAGGCTTAGAATCATATTGGCAGCACTGACATGTATCAGTTATTCCAAATGAATCTAGAATGTCAGGTACTATACGCGTGCAAAGTTTAGAGCTGTTGGCTGGCGTACTTTGTAATATATTGATACTGGGGTAAAAATATTAAAAAGTGCATTTATTTACAGTTGGCAGCCCTGCTGGCTCTCAAGAATACGCATAGTCATATCTTTTACGGTACACAAGACACATACCAAATTTGGTTGAAATTCAATTGATAGTATAGAAGTTACATGCATTTAAATATTGGACCTATCAGCAGGCTTAAAATTATGTTGGCAACACTGTCATGTACGGGCTCCTGAAAATTAATCTGGAATGTTATTATCGCTGTGTGTGCCAATTTTGGAACAGTTCACATGCATAAGTTCTGAGATATCCAACATAGAGCTCAAATTTCAATTCTGATTTTTCAGCCGTTAGTAGCACTGATGTCATTTTGAAATATGGCCGTGAGATATTCACTGATATCAAATTTGGTTTCAATAGCTGCAGCGGTTTAGGAGTTGACACAGGGGAGGGGGACGGGACAGAAGGACAGACACACATTTGCCCGGATTGATCTCATAAGTCTACTTTTTCCCCTTTTTACAATATGTGAAATGTAGGCTAAATAATAACAAGCAAATTTTATTTAACTTACAGTCAAGCCACATTGGGCGTGGTCACCGTGTGATGGGTGACCATTGTCAAATATCATTCAAGCATTGAATTCAGTTTACTATTAATAATAACGGTCCCGGCAGACATCGCTGTTTGATACCAAGAGTGTGCCTCTTTTCCTCTACAAAATATATGAGTCGAAAATAAATTAAATTGTTATCGTTAATATGAACCACCAACTGATCGCCGATCTGATAATACAAGCTCTTAACGGTAGCGGTGCAGAAGACGTGAACATAGGAAAAGAAAATTAACTTTTGAAAGTTGCAATAAATACCTTTGCTAATGATTAACAAGTAGTTCCGTGAAAAACTATACAGCCTATTTTCACATATCCTACTCATGGTAATTGCCTCTATCAACATAAAAAAAATCAGTTTGATTGTTTGTAGATAATGAGAACCGTCTAAATATTTCAGATGGTCACCAGGCTGGATTTTTATTTATGTAATATTACATGAAGATTATTGTGTTCATGTGGTATTCAAACTTCAATCGCATGATTAGGACACGAAGTAAAAACGAGATTTTTAAATTTCGCACAGCTGTCATCTTGTGGTTATGAAAACAATTGAAATAAATTAGATGCCAGTGGATTAAAATTTGTATAAGCATTTAACGTGCAAAGTTTCACTGCATTCGGATGGTTAAATCGCGAGAAACGTCCGTTTAAATATTTAAACTTCGCGTCGCCGCCATGTTAGAATTGTGCTCGCCAGGTTACTGAAAGTCCTATAGGTGAACTTATGTTCATAGCCTCTATGAACATAAAAAATTCAGTTTGATTGCTGTAAAAGATTCGTAGATATTGAGAACCGTCAATATATATCGGATGCTCGCTATTTTGGATTGTTATATGTATAGGCCATAGAGTTATGTACCATTAAAGGAAAATTATTGCGTAGCTTCATTATTCAAAGTTTCACTTCGATCGCATGATTACGACACAAGATATAAAAGCTTAATTTTAAAATTTCGCACAGCCGCCATCTTGAGGTAATGTAAACAATTTAACTAAATTAGATGCCAGTGCAATACAATATGTATAATCATTTACTGTACCACATTTCTCTGCGCTCAGATAGTTAAATCACTTGATCAGTCTATTAAAATGTTTCAACTTCGCTTGGCCGCCATGTTCGTTTTGTACTTTACAGGTTTTTGAATGTTACATAGATAAACTTGTAGCAGTGCCCTTTATCACCGTACAAAATTTCAGGATGATATCTGTAACAGTTTCGGAGATATAGAATGCCAGTGAAATATTTCGCACAGCCGCCATTTGAGGTTATGTAAACAATTGAACTAAATTAAACGCCAGTGCATTATAATGTGTATAAACACTTGCTGTACCAAGTTCCATTACGGTAGGATGGTTAAATCGCGAGAAAAGTCAATTTAAAAGTCTCAAATTCGCTTGGCCACCATGTTGGTTTTTTAGTTACCAAGGTTTTGAACGTCTCATAGGTAAATTTCTAGTAGTGCCCTTTATCACGGTACAAAATTTGAGGGTGATATCAGTAATGGTTTCGGAGATACCGAATGCTGGTGAAATATTTCGCACAGCCGCCATGTTGGATTGGTGCGACAGAATAAATTTGAAGGGCATGGTCAGGGTCGGCCTCAAAGGTGCTATGATCTTACCGAGTTTCTTTGAAATCGCTCTAGCCTTTAGAAGTTATTAGGGGGGGGGGGCGGGGCACATGCACACACGGACAAAAGGTAATCTCATAAGCCTATTTCTTTTATAAAATGAAAATAGGCTAAAAATTGATTTGGGAATGATGTAGTTCAATTCTCGGCTTATAACCCACCCACCCACCCGCCGTCTCAAATTACTTGTATATCACGACTTATGTAGTAAAAATTCCATCTGTGTCGGGCATTATCGGCGTTATAACAGTATTGCCAATCCCACGCATACGGTTCTTCGTCCAGATCGATGTTGTTTGTTGTCAACTGTGCCCTGCTAGCTTCCCGCGGCCATAGACCGCACCTCAATCCGACCATTCTAACCTTCGTTTCGTCCAATCCAATGGTTTTTGGCAATGGTTACAGCCTAACGCGCCCAGTTTAATGGTTTTGACAGTGGTTCCAGCCTAACGAGTCTAGATCAATGTTTATTGACATTGGTTACAGCCTAACGTCTCCAGATTCTAGCTTCCCGCCGGAGACGAATGGGTTTTGCCTAGTGGTGGTGTATTTATATCTTACATGTTGGGCACACTGCCGTGACATCAATGTCTCGTCAAGTCTCACCCAGCTGGAGTGAGCAACATGGCCGCCGTAGTTCAAATCCTACAAGAACGAACTGCAATTTCAATAGATATTGTTCCTTGAAACCCCTGAAAAGCTATGAGATCGTATATTAAATTTTACCATTTAAGTGAAACTGTTAAAGAGACTGCCGCCTGCACTATTGATCTCTAAACTAGTTACGTTCAGTAGACTTTGATGTCCACTGCCGTGATCTCGGTGCAGCGTCTTAAGTTGTATTATCAGTACAGGCCAGGAGGTCTGGAACGGCGTTGTACCTAGCGTCTTAATGACAATAGTGGAACTACAGTGAGTACCAGCAACGGTCAGGACACCGAGAATTGCGGTTGAGGGAAGCGTTGTGCTGACCACATGACCTCTCTTCCTCTGCAGGCTTTGAGCTGGGTAGCAGCCATCTTGGACGCGGTGGGCCTTTACGGCTTGCCAAGCAATGTAGACAAGTAGACTTCAAATAAAACACAAAACACGTATTATTATTATTGTAATTGTCACTACCAGTAAAATTTTCACCGGACGTAACTAGGTATTATTGGGCAATTATTGTTAATGTTGATATATTTTAGATTTTTTTTCTCAACTGCGTGATAACAACAGCAATTTCATAGGTGTAGTGATCCGAAAGGGATTAAAGATGATTTCATTGATGGAACAAGTATGGGAAAGTCCCACGACCTCGTAAAACAGCATTTGTAAAGACATTTCAATTCAAGAATGCCTATATTCATGTGTCATATTTATTTCAGTTATGTTAGATTGTCATGCAGAGCCTAAGAAATTGGCTGGGTACTGTATCTTCCATCAACATGGCTTGTACTATTTGTGCATCACACGACCTAACAGCTTAAAGCTTCCTTATCTCATCATTGCGGTCAGATTATATAGATAGCCATCAATGGGCAACAATAACAGTATGAAGGCAGGTGCTGGCCAGCGTCATAGGTGTGTCTCCCAATAGCTCAGCGTCCAGAGCACTGACCTAGACTGCCGGATGTCGCAGGTTTGAACCCCACCTTTTGATTCTGTAATATTCCTCAATATGGTATGCAATATATGTGTTCAGCTGAAAATATTCATTTGTTATTGATAAACATGTATTTAACAAGAAGTTCCGTGACGAACTAAAGAGCCTAATATTCTCGAAATGTAAAATTCATGCCTATGATTAATCTATATGGACCTAATTAAAATAATGACGAAATTGAGTTGGTAATATCAAAATTTCTAATTAGTTCGAAATATAACTGGCATTGTGTAGCATAATAGAGCACTTCAGTTGGCAGCCTTGGCGACTGAATATATCCTTAGTTCCATCTCTTAAGGTACAGAATACAAAATTTGGTCGAAGTCCAATCGATAGCATGGACGTTGCATGTAGTTAGACAGTTGACCTATCAACGCGCGTAAAATCAAGTTGGCAAAAATGTCATGAATGTGTTGGTCAGAAATAATCTGAACTGTTATTATCTATTGTTGTGCCAATTTTGGATGAAATCCATTTATTTGTATAGAAGTGACATGTATTTTAAAATTGGACCAATCAGCAGGCTTAGAATCATGTTGGAAGCACTGCCATACAGTATATTAGTCACTCCAAATTAATCTAGAATGTAAGGTACTATACGTGTGCAAAGTTTAGAGCTGTTGGCTTGAATACTTTCTGGTATATTGATATTAGAGTATAAAAAATAGAGACAGCATTTATTAGCAGTTGGCAGCCCTGGTCGCTCTTAAGAATACGCATGTTCATATATGTTATAGTACACATAGCACATACGAAATTTGGTTGAAATCCAATTGATAGTATAGAAGTTACATGTATTTACAATTGATCCTATGAGCATTCATGTTGGTAGTACTGAGATCCATTATTTACTCCAAATTAATCTAGAATGTCAGGTACTATACCTGTGCATAGTTTAAAGCTGTCGGCTTGCATACTTTCTGATATATTAGTATATGGATAAAAACAATAGAGTGCATTTATTAACAGTTGGCAGCCCTGGTGGCTCTTAAGATTACTCTCAGTCATATCTGTCTATGTACACATAGTACATACGAAATTTGTTTGAAATTCAATTGATAGTATAGAAGTTACATGTATTTACAATGGGTCCTATCAGCAGACTTATAATCATGTTGGTAGTACTGAGGTCCATTAGTTACTCCAAATTAATCTGGAATGTCAGGTACTATATGTGTGCGTAGTTTAAAGCTGTCGGCTTGCATACTTTCTGATATATTGTTATTTGGATAAAAGCAATAGAGTGCATTTATTAACAGTTGGCAGCCCTGGTGGCTCTTAAGATTACTCTCAGTCATATCTGTCTATGTACACATAGTACATACGAAATTTATTTGAAATTCAATTGATAGTATAGAAGTTACATGTATTTACAATGGGTCCTATCAGCAGCCTTATAATCATGTTGGTAGTACTGAGGTCCATTAGTTACTCCAAATTAATCTGGAATGTCAGGTACTATATGTGTGCGTAGTTTAAAGCTGTCGGCTTGCATACTTTCTGATATATTGGTATTTGGATAAAAGCAATAGAGTGCATTTATTAACAGTTGGCAGCCCTGGTGGCTCTTAAGATTACGCTCAGTCATATCTGTCTATGTACACATAGTATATACGAAATTTGTTTGAAATTCAATTGATAGTATAGAAGTTACATGTATTTACAATGGGTCCTATCAGCAGACTTATAATCATGTTGGTAGTACTGAGGTCCATCAGTTACTCCAAATTAATTTGGAATGTCAGGTACTATATGTGTGCGTAGTTTAAAGCTGTCAGCTTGCATACTTTCTGATATATTGGTATTTGGATAAAAGCAATAGAGTGCATTTATTAACAGTTGGCAGCCCTGGTGGCTCTTAAGATTACGCTAAGTCATATCTGACTATGTACACATAGTACATACGAAAGTTGGTTTGAATCCTATTGATAGTTAAGACGTTATATGCATTTGAAAACTGGACCTATCATCAGGCTTAGAATCATTTTGGCAACACTGTTATGTATGGCCTCCTTGAAATTAAAATAAAATATTATTATCTATATATGTGCCAATTTTGGTATAGCTCCCTTGAATACCTTCTAAGATATACAACATGGAGCTGAAAATTCAATTGCGATATTTCAGCAGTTGGTGGCACTGATATCATTTTCAAATACGGCATTGAGATATTCCGGTATAGATCTTTACTCATACCAAATTTTGTTTCGATAGCTGCAGCCGTTTAGGAGTTGATAAGGGGGGGGGGGAGAAGGACAGACAGACAGGTAGACATTTGCCCAGATCGATCTCATAAGTCTACCTTTTCCTCATTTTTGCAAAATTTGAAAAGTAGGGTAAAAATCTTCTAATACAGTAGCAGCTAATTCTGTGGAATTTTGTAATTAAACTTTATTACTGAAAGGACATCTGAGTTTTGGTATTAATTTAGAGTATAACTAGGCGACTTATTGCGATATGAATATATAGTATGTGATTTATTGGCATTCCGAAAAGTAATGTATAAGTAAACGTGCTCTTTATGTTCAGTATAAGATTAAAAGAACTGGAATTGGATTATGACTGCAGTGATGAAAATAGATACCGTACTGATTATTTCACTGAACGTACATAGTGGGAAAATAAATTGAAATTCTGGAAAAATCGTTGAAGACTATTATAAAATACCACAGACTATGATGTAATTAGGACAAAATATCAAGGAATTAGGGTAAAATTGCTTTGATGTTTTCTGAAGTGTTATCACTTATGAAGATGATCATTATCAGCATCTTGAACTGGTTTTTGATACGTGACTCCGTCGTTCGGTCTTCATCACTTTGAGTGTTCATTGAGTTTATTTTGGCTGCAAAGTTTGAAGTAAAAGTAGAGAGTCTATTTTAAATTAGAGCTTTCTGTTTGAGCTTCTATGTGTGTAAATTTAAAATAGTTGTGGTGCAGTGTATTGAGATAGGATCTTCAGGGTATTATGTGAGGGTTGCCTTGTTTCGTTCATGTTTGTGTAGTTGGGTCTCGTGTTTGTCAGGTCGATATTTAGAATCACAATCTCTATCCGGTTAAATTCACTTTCTATAACAAAAATTACCTCTACAACAGTGATAATGTACCATCAGGGTTATATTCTGATGACCAATTATTTTTACTTACTATATTTTCTAGATTCCTTAGCATCATGGAGGAGCAACCAGTTATCAAATGTGATCCAGAAGATATATCTATGATGGTAAGTTATATTTTAGTTCCATGTATTATGTAACATTCCAGTCTTATTTAGGATAATGACAGATTTCTCAGTAGTCGATACAACTTAGACTGCCAGATAGTAACCAAGATCTGCCTAGTTATGTTGCTAATAAAAATTTGAGGCTTGTATTGTAAGTAGATTCAATTGCGAATGAAGACATAGTGCCCATTGGCAAAGATGCACCAAAACTACATTAAAAACATTAAAAACAAAGATTATGAAAAACAGTATTTTTTTGCTGCAGAAATGAATCATAAGAGCAATAAAACTGGCCATGGTGGCTGAGAACGCTAATGCGCTACATCCTGCCTCGCAGGCATCGGGAGAGCGTGGATTTGAATCCCACATAGGCCGTCCTGAAACTGGTTTTCGAGGTTTCCCACTTTCACCACTAGGCAAATGCCGAGACGGTTCATTTCGGTAGGTTCAAGGCCGATTTCATTCCACAATCCCTTCCCTGACCCGTCTTGAAATGAAAATGCATGGCCATTGGCTACATTGATAACATTTATAAAATCAACGATCTAATAATTCTGAATTACCCTTCTTACCCCACCCCACCCCACCAACATGCTTGATGTAACTGCACTAATCTAATCACAATTTCCTGTTTAGTTGGCATTGTTTGTCTGACATCTTAAACCTCTGGACGTATAAAGGCACTTGACTCACTTTTTGGCTTAATTCCTCTTGTCCCTCATGGATCACAGGGCATCAACAAAGAATCCCCATCTGGTCCTATTGGCAGCCAAGCTCTATGCCTTGCTCCAGGTCTTTCCTTCTTCCATTGTTTCCTTGTGCACTGATCTTCGCCATGTTTGATTGGTTCTCCCACTCGTCCTTGTCCCCTGCGGGTTCCATTCCAATGCCTCTCTTGCAATGGCTTCATTACAATGGCTCAGTGTATGCCCGATCCATTAGCAACTACGCCAGGGTTGAAAATATCGTCTAACAAACCTTTCCATTCTATTTTCCCTCTCCCCACAAAGGAATATTTGAATGATGAGATTGGCCCCTATATAACCTCACCATTCCCAATTTGTAACTTGGATGTAACCATGTTATCTCATTCCTCAATCTTCTTCTAGAATGTCGGCATCAGCCAAACATTCTAAATCAAGTCCTGTATCATTTCACGCACACTACTTATTCACCTGTGGTCCCCACGTACTTGCCTTGCGACTTTTCTTTGCACCCCTAACAACCTGTTGATCAAGTTTCATTGATGTCGATCCCGTGTACCTGCAGCATATTCCAGCTGAGGTCTTACCTGAGACAGTTAAGCCCCTTTCCGAATTTCCTTACCTGCGACTTGTCTACCTTGTTAAACTCATGTCCTTTACCCAATGAGATCCCCCCATGCCATAGTAATCCCCAAATCTCAATCAAGTTGATAACCACTTCCTCCTAATCATAAAGAATTTAATTCCTTTTATTGACAAAACTGCTTGATGTTTTTTTACAATTTTCAATCAATTTCTTAATCAAATCGATCTGTAATACTTCACAATAATTTACATTTTTTAAATATAAACAACAATGTTATTAATGATTTTTGAGACGATAAGTTAACTCCTGTATTGCTTACAGTACATCTGTACATTTTACATTGAGTGTTATATTTGATTATTACTCTCCAGGAGTCATTTGAGCACCCACCCCCTGAGAGCTTGGTGGAAGTGAAGATTGAAGTACTTGATGATGTATCTGAAGATACAATTTTGAAGGATGAAAGTTCCACCGTTAGAGAAGAAGTACAGGTAATTCAAGTCACTATATCCTGTCTCGGCTTAATTTCCAATGAAATACATTATTAAATGCTACTCAGTATTTCAATAAACATGATTTTCTGTTTTGGTACTGAATATTAGAAAATAGATTTTTTTTAGTATATCTTATTCTTAATCCATATTTAGCTAGCAAGACAGCATAGGTCGTATCGTGGATAATGCCGATGCTTATGTTGTGTTGTTGAAATTTGATAATGAAAGTAATTGCTTATTGTATTTTATAAAATATGCATGGAGTAATTTTTTCCAAAATCTTAAATTTTAGGGTATGTTGTTATTTTATTGAAGTTCATTTTATGGATTCACGGCATGTTTTTAAGTGTGTGTAAGTAAACCCAGGGCACTGGAGAAAGAGGACTCCAATATGCTCTTGGTTATGACAATGTAAGTTTTGCCTCAATTCTCTAGAGTAGACGAAGGAACATCTGATTTCAGTGATTGTTTTAGAATATAATGATGAAAGATAGTTATTGTAAATCACTAAGATTTATAGATTATAAGTGGTTATGTAGCTTGAAGTTCTTAAATCTTGGTGAATTTATAACAGAGTAGGTGCATAAAAGCTTGGGAATAAACATCATAAGTATTAGACATAGAATTTTGTTTCTTTGTCATGTCTAGTATTCCAAGCCTTTTAACATAATTGATACTGTATCAGTTTATTGATGTGTAACATCTTTCCAGTCGGTATCTGGATATTTTTGTGGCACTCGGTAGATGTACATTTTTGTGGGAGTGATTTTGGAAAAGGGACGGAATTGCATAAGACGAACAATGAGCGCGCGTAGTGGTGGAGATCGGTACAACGACGTACTGTAGGCCATGTGGCTATGGGGAATGTATATCGAATACTGTTTAGTTCAAGGTTTGGAGACCCCATTTAAGATATTCCTACAATGAATGAGCTTCAAGTTGTCGTTCTTTGATGTGGAAATATTCATTATATCATATTTGCTGAAAACAATTACGATTTATTAAATATTCATACTTATGCTGTATTGTTAATTAATGTAAGCACTCGATGTACTGTCGGCCATGTGGCTATGTGGAATCTATATCGCATCAACAAACACTCCAAATAACGTAGGTATTTAGTAAATTAACACTGACTACTAACAATAATTGAAACTTCGTTGGTCTAAACGTATCACTGGGAGAAACACATTTAATATACCTTCTGCACACCTAATTTTTAATCGCGCCTATACTTGGCAGTGCCCTCTATCGGCAAAAAGAGGCCAATTTCAATAACGTCGCTGGCATGGGTTCACTAACTCGCCGGTATAGAGCGCAGCTCGCATCAAGTACGCAGTGGATTGCTTCTGGCAAGGCCGACTGGATGCGAGCTGCGCTCAGTGAAATATAGTTCAGAACGAGAGATCAGCTGCCTACTTGTCTGCAACCGATACGGCTCAGCTTTTTAATGCCACTTCTGCACTATAATATTACAATATATACTTTTAATTTTCCATTGCAAATTGCACAATATGTTTTCAATCGATTAAGATGCAACGTCTTAGTAAATAACAATTATGGTTTATTACGGTCAGGATTTGGCACTGGAGTATTACAAGTAGTTATTTCAATGACCAACAGAGTTCACTGTTAACAAGGGATTTGCGCTCCCGGGACACACATAGTAGGATAACATGTCATATGTTACACATCATATGTGACTACTCTAAGGCTTGCATTCCCCCCCCCCCCACATATTCCAGCAATTGGAATTATTTTGTGTTGACCGACTGAAAGTTAATAAAACGCTGAAAAATGGCTTCAAAGCAATCTTTTGACATGCCATAATGATATAAATAATATTGAAGTTAGGATATGAACACATTCATTCATTCATTCATTCATTCATTTATTTGCAATGGGGGGTGTGTCCCCCGGTGGCAAATTGGATATACATAACAAATACATAATTATACATAACAATACATAATTATACATAACAATTCAATAACAATTATACACCAATTAAACTGGAGTATTTACACAAATAGTCAGTCTTTTCTTAAACACACCTATATGTTTGGGAAAAGGCTCTAAGACTGCGGCAGGTAGAGAGTTCCAGTTATCAATGGCACGGTTTACAAAAGAATATTTACCATAAATTGTTCGCTGTGGTCGGCCCTTAACTTTGAAAGGATGATCGCTCCTACCCATGTAAGTGGGCTTTCCCAATCGTTTGCTAAGCTCACCCCATGCTGGTTGATTTGTATACGTGTTGTACATAGCGTAGAGTCTAGATTTCATCCTCCTAGCCTCCAGTGATTCCCACCCAAGTTTCTTTAACATACGGCTCACACTGCTCCTGGGATTAAAGTCACTGAGCACAAATCTAGCGGCCTTTCTTTGTACCATTTCCAACTCATTGATGAGCCCTACTTGATATGGATCCCAAACCGCCGAGGCATATTCCAGAATAGGTCTTACAAGTGACAAATAGCCTAATTCTTTAGCAGAGGTACTACTTCCTTTTAATACCCTCATTACAAAGTGCAGGGATTTGTAAGCTTTTGAAACTACACATCCTACATGACTACTCCATTTCATATCATTCCTTACGTGAACGCCCAAATATTTGCAAGAATCTTCTTCTACAAGTATTTCCGAGCCAATGTTATATTGAAAATCCTGCCTTCGCACTTTCCCTATTTTTAAGAGACTACATTTTCTTGTGTTTATTTTCATTTTATTTACAATCGCCCACTTATAGACCAGGTTCAGGTCCTCTTGCAGCACTGCATTGTCTTGTGAGTCGTGTATCTTTCGATATATTACACAATCATCCGCAAACAATCGACAGTCACTGCGAATTCCATTTGGTAAGTCATTTATAAACGCCAAAAACAACAAAGTTCCGATTACGCTGCCCTTAGGGATACCCGACGTTACGGTAATTTCATCCGAGAATACGCCTTCAACTTTCACTTTCTGGGAACGACCCGTCAAAAATTCTTGGATCCATAAAATTACTCTTCTATCAATCTTCGTCGAAGCTAATTTATGGAGTAGCATGTCATGCGGCACGATATCAAATGCCTTCGCAAAATCTATCACCACGGCGTCGACTGAAACTCCATGGTCTAACGATACACCACACTGAAAAATTGAGTTTTGGAATTGCAATTCTGAGGGGAAAATATTCTATTTTCAAAAATATGCACTAAATTTTGAAATAATCCAAGATATGCAAAGCAAGGTGAATGTTTCGAATGCATACCTTTCTAAAGATCTGTTTTTCTTGGCTTCCTATGGTGCATTTTAACAATCTCTACAAATTGTTCCTTCTGTATAGGGAGTTTATCTCAAGCAAGAATTTGTGGAAAACGTGGATACCACCATTGACGAGCCCATAACCCCAGAGAATTTACCACTTGAAGCAAACGATCGATATTTGAGAGATGTAAGTACCTATTTTTTTATAAATCTTTATTTTAATTCTATTTTCTTTTGCAATGTTATATGAGCTGTTGTTCTTTTACAGTGCTCAGAAAATAATGAATTTAATACAAGAATTAGAATGACAACAGGGCTCTGGTTTAATTCTTGGCTCTTCAAGGGGATCAGAGTTTGATTTTAGGGTGAGAATAGAGTGCATTCAGGAAAATAAGTAATGAGAGGTGTATTGTACTTGAAATTCACAGCCGTGGTTTCTAATCTCGTTATCTGTAATGGTAATGAATAGATGATTCGACATGATTGTTACAGAGAATGCGTCAACATTAACCATTTTGAAAATGGTAAATAGATATTATCCTTATTGATTGATAAAGTCCGCCTTATCAACACTTGGCGAAGTATTGATAAGATGGATTTTCAATTTATCATATGATTGTTACCAGAGGCAGCCCTAGCAATATTTTCAGGTGGTGCGAGATTTCATCGTGGCGCCCCCTCCCCTGTAGAGACTTAATATACCAAACATTTTTTCACATTATTAATAACTATTATAAATAATAATAATAATAATAATAATATCGTATGGCCTCGGTACCGGGTGCAAGCTTTGTAATTTGATACCCAGAGGGTAGCTTGCATGTCGAATTTCGTTGTTCCTTGAATCACTATTGAAGTCAAAGAGCTCCTTGAACATTATAGCGCTTTCTGGTAGAGAAATGGGGAACTTTGTGTTGGCGGAAACCCCCGAGATTAATTTTGCCATTATGAACACGGCCTACTGAATTCAAATGGGTTCCTTGACATGCCAACATCGTATGAATGCGTGGCGTATTTTTGCCGCCTTTCAAAAATCACTCACCACGGCCAGGAGCGAACCTGCAATCTTCGGGTTAGTAGACCGACACGCTATCCACTCACCCACCGTGGCAAGCTAATAACTATTATGTGAATATTTAAAAAATATTCCTAGAACGCACATAAATATTATTTAATATTAAACAATATTGTTCGCTTATAGTCGAGCTAGGCATAGTTATTATCTACACAAAAAAGATATGTCTAATATTTCACATTACATAACGACACTTAGTATAGTAGTAGCGTTCTAACTGTAAGTAAGTTTCAATTTCACTCGTAGGTTGCCGCACAGACACAAATCACAATCCACATGCGATCGAATGGCAAGGAAACGGGTAGCGGACGAAACCCTAGATGTATAGATATTGGTTTCAACTCGTTTATATTTATACAACTTTAAGTGTGTATACTTTTGAAATGCACGCACCCCAGCTCTCTTATATATATATATATATATATATATATATATATATATATATAATAAATTTTGACGGGTAGGGTTAACAAGTAGGTATATAAGGTGACTGGGTTTCATTTATGGCGCTGTCAAACTGTCGTTGCATTTTCTGCTCCCCACCATATGACAGCGCCTGGTGTGGTCACACCGTTCGCACCGTCCTAGGGCCGCCCCTGATTGTCACACCCTACTCTCATTAATTACACACAAAAATAAACGAAAATAGGTTTCCATTGTGGGGTTCGACTAAATACTTACTTCTTGTTTATGTAGTATGAACAGTAGAGTGAACATTGCTGTCCTGTCAACCTATCAAAACGATTGGAGGCTATTGTAACGATTTAAGCACTGATTTCAATTTTTATAATTCATATTTTTTTCCATTTTATACATTTTATCTTTTTTAATAAGATGGGCCATTAAAAGTTATAGAACTAGGGAAATCATTGTTAAGGTGCTCTTGTTATGTTCTTGTTGTATAATACTCATCTATGACAGTAAGCTATCAAGAGTATTAGCGGGAATGTTCATGTATTGAAATGCCACCTTATGCCTTTTCTGTGAAGATGTAAGATTATTGTAAAAAAATTAATCGTTCCTTTCTTTCTAAGGATGAGAACAAAGAGACCCAAGACAAGAATGACGATTCAACTGGAACTCATTTCAATGAGTAAGTGATTAACCTTTCCTACTAACAAGAGTATGCTGGTTAACAACATGGGTTAGGTGTCTCTCTTAATGTATTTGTCAATGAAATATTAAAGTTGTTACTAGAGCTCAGCACCTCTAACTGAAACCCCGGAAAAGAATGCGAACAACAAGCACAGGGTCGCACTTCAAGTTGCTGAGCTCTAGCTGTGTTATCATTTATATTTAGTAGCTCACACATATCCCATTATAATTAACATTTATAGGTGAAGATATGCTCTTGCTTGTCCCCAGGATTAACATTGTTGGCCCAAAGTAGTCACACTTCTGACTTGTAGAAAACACTGTCAATTGCTTGCAACAGTGGTGTCTGTGATCTGAGTAACACATCCAGTGATTTTCACGAAAATCCAGTATACTTAATCTACACCATCTGATAAATATCCCTGTGTATAATGTTCAAGTGTATTTCTTTTAAATTATGGAATGTGCGCATGTTGACTCCCATTATATACACTTTATGAACTTATTGTGGATTAATTCGATTTTAGTAAAATCTTTTATATTATATCTGGGAAAGAATAGTGGAGGGCATTGGATCAAAGAAATTCTAGAGGATCTCAAAACTGTTGGACTCGAAATTACAGATGCAGAGAAGAAGAATAAAATGGCCACCCTTCTCAAGAATCACAAATTTTCAGTAGAAATGATGCAGAGACGGCCTGTAGAGATATCAGACGAATAAGAACACTGCGTTCAGAACGAATGAAGAAGTACAGGGCAGAAAAGAAGAATCAATCAATACAACCTTCAAAGAAAAAGTGTACATGGAAGACTCAAGTGGTCCAATGTGGCCAATAAAGTTAATAAATATAGGCGTACATTAGGTTTACAATTCCTATGTATAAATCTTCAATTTGTAATTGTCTATGGTACACGATATGAAAACGAATTTCTTTAACTCAGTTAAACGATACCATAAGAGGAATCTCTTCTTTTAAGATGTAGCCGTACCATTGGAGTTTCCCTTCTTCCATTTTCGTACGACCCAGTTAATTCTCTGATGTGTTCTTTATTGATACGTGTAAGTAGTGAAGGCATACATTGATTTATATATTCCAGTTAATAATTTTTAAGTTTATTGTTGTTTGATCATAGATTGTGCCATATATTCAGGAATCTTATTCTTCTCACCGGGGTGAAATCCATATTTCGGAACAATGAACGTCACTTCCGGCAGTCTTTTGCGTAGTCCTGCTTCTTGGGTGAGCGTTGAGGTATCCTACTATCTATAGTTGGTGCTTCCTTGTTGCCTCTAACCTTTAACACCAAGGTAGAACATGGTTGTTCTATGATGTACTCGTCCCTATGGAGTTCCCTACTCGCATTTTTTTTGCGAACCAGCTAATACCCTGTTGGATGTATTGTTGTTTTGTTTCAGTAGAGAAATCTCCTTTGTTCTTTGCAACTTTCGTATTACAGTGTCAAGCAGCGAGTTCTCAGTATATCTTGACGTGGTTCAACTCTCGGTACACCAAAATACTGTTCAGTAAATCTAAAACTTCAGGCGAATGGGCATTTACTTATTGCAGAGATCACCTGTGGCTTCTTAGAAACTATAATAATTGCTTTGATCCTTGCTGATACATTCCGTTCGTCACAATTAACATAGGTTTCTACGAGGGCTGTTTTTTAAGTAAGGGCTGTTATTTTTTTAATTTACCGAACATTTTATTTTGAAACCACGTTTATTTTTAGGTTTTACATACCTTCCTCTATTTTTCTATATAGTTGGCTTGTTTATTTAGGCCCTTGTCATACCTTAAAACTAAGTTCCGAAATCCCTCTGCATAAAAGTTTTCCGCCTGCTCTGACAACCAAGAATTCACACTTGAGGAAAATCCATTGATAGAGGGGTTATCATGAATCTTCGGTCCTCGTGAATTTTCGTGTCAGTTGGAGTCACCAAGTCATCTGTGATCACAGACCTGAGCGATCATCGTCATGAACATTTTCACGGCCACTTTTGAACACGCGGACCCATTTTCGTACTTTACCTTCAGTCATTGCATTATCACCACACACCTCATACAACCGACGATGAATGTCTGTTTCCTGCACTCAAAAAACGTATCACAGATCGTACCTCACACGCGGTGGGCGAATCAATAATATAATAATATAACATTGTAAAGATGCACAGTTCAGCGTACAGGTTAGCTATACAGCTGCAACTGACGCCTGCTTGTTCGCAAAGAATGCCGGGAGGTAGCGCGCATGCTTGTTGCGGCGTGCGCACTAACTACGGGCTTTAAAAAAGAAACGGCCCTTACTAAAAAAAAGCCCTCGTATTCTATTCTAGCCTATCACTAGAAACAAATTACATTACTCTAGTATGGGTTAATTCCTGATTCATCAAATTTCGTTGTGAGTGAAATACTTGAAATAAAGCGTGTTCCAATGGGGCGGTATGGACCAACATAATATGACTAGTCAAATCTATCTTCTGCATAAACTCCTTTCTACACGACCTACTGTGCCCAAATCCAGTTGCCTATATTTGAGAGCACAGGCCACAATGCTAAGTCTAGAATTGAAAGTTTGAATAGAACGCGCCGAACCTTCTAAGCAGGAAATAGAAGCTTTGTGCAGCCAAGAAATGGTTAAGTGACGTAGGCGAGAGCGTCATAGTCGAGGCTAAATTGACATACAATATTTCCCGATGGAGTAGAATCTTGAGACTAACATCAGATTACTGGCATGGACAAGGGAGGAAGAATGTGCTTTATTTCAAGGAAATTGATTGAGCGGAAGCTGAGATATGAGATGTTTTAGTTTCAGCATATTTCACGCATTGACCTCGAGGAGTCCACTTGCGGGGTATATAATGCCTGCGTGCCAGAGCTAAGTACAGTCACTTCTTCGCAAGAACTTAGTACAATCACTTCTTCGCAAGAGCTCTGTCTCTAAACACTCTAAGTCGCTCAAAACACTGTTATACTGTAGAAATAATCTTCGTGCACATGGTTGCAACATCTACGTTATTACTAGCACACAATTGCTGGGACTTAGTGATTTCGACGACAGTACATGGTTACTGGTTTTATAAAAGTGTTTAACATTATAGTGATCTTCGAACTTTTCAAAAGTTATCACCGAGGTGATAGGCTTTGTGGCATTGGTAATTATTTACTGCTACAACGGACATATGAATAGACTTAGTCTATATTTTGCTTTCCACTGTCCACTAAAATTTAACTTGGATTATTTCATCCAAACAACCAGAATAAGTCTTGGACTTAATAACTTTCGACCAACCAAAATAAGTCAGTACTGTTCACCTACCAGTCTTGCACAGTTCAGTTTACTTGCCGACATAGGGAAACCAGCATGCATAGCATGATTGTCTGGAGAGTGAGAAACTCTGCCCAGGGAACAGATCTTCAGAACTCGAACATGTGTTGCATAAGATTGTAAGAGTAGTGACAGTATTGAAGGCATTACTGTTGGGTCGAGTTAAAACTAGTAATTTTTCATCATGGATCTTTTCGATCTAACCCCAGTCAAGATTACTTCAGCTGTTGAAGCAGCACATTTTACGAACTATTTTCATCAAGATATTCAGGCTACAAGTATGAATACCGCTATATCTGACTAAGACCATTGTGGGTATAAAATGGAGACCGATACAAGATTATAAATACGTGTCCTAATGGGGACAAGAATACTGAAATAATCTGGTTCAGACCAGATTACCAGCATCAAGATCTATAGGAATGTAAGCTACAATTTGCATTATTTTTATGCGTAGTTAGCTGGAATTTCTCAATTTTTCTAGAGTCTTACCAACACATATTTTCTTTTCATCGATGTTTTTGCTGTTGCAAATATTTTTTTTGCAATAGAAGCTTTGATCTGAGCAGTTTTTACACTCAGAAGTCAATGATTCGAAATTTATGGACGAGCAGAACGAGCATTTATTTAATTTTGATATTTTTCTAATCACGGTCATCAGCTGTCACAACTGAAAATTTAATAATAAATTTAAGTTCAGGTATGGATATTTATCCATTATTAAGAAGTTGAGGATGATATTCCCCGAACAGTTTAACAACTTTAAATCCATTTGTTGAGGAAATATTAATAATAATGTTCATTTAATAATAATTATTATTTACAATTTTCTGAGATAATAATAATACTTGTGATTTCTAATAATCATTATCAAGTAGTGTGATTTATTCATTTGACATTTAAAACAATTTTCTAAGATCGGATACTTGTTGATTCTGAAGGTTAGTGGTTAACGCAAGCCCACAAACAAATAACATAAATTAATTCAGTGGAAGGACAGAATATTAATGAGAATTGGGATCCTTCGGTTGAAATAAGATGCCGTATAGAGAAGGCTAGATCCATCTTTATGACAATGAAACAACTACTATGCTGTCGAGATCTCAGTGTGACGCTTAAGAAAAGAATTGTGAAGTGTTATGTTGTCTCCACCCTTCTTTATGGTGTTGAAGCTTGGACCTTGTCCGTAGCTACAGAAAAGAAGATTCGAGCTTTTGAAATGTGGATATACCGGCGGATTCTTAAAATTTCGTGGACAGAACATGTGAGTAATGCCGAGGTTCTTCAGCGTGTGAGCAGCCAACCTGAGCTGTTAAACACAATTAAGAAGAGGAAATTGGAATACTTGGGACACTTGATGAGGAGTCCAAAATACCGTCTGCTTCAAGTTATACTTCAGGGTAAAATTGAAGGTCAGCGTGGACCGGGAAGGAGACGAATAACTTGGTTGGATAATTTAAGAACGTGGTTTGGGCTGTCTTCCATGGAACTCTTCAGGATTGCACAGGATAAGAAGGTGTTAGCCATGGTGGTAGCCAACGTCCGTATCGGATAAGGTAGAAGAAGAAGAAGGAAGTATTTTACGCTTGCATTATGCATTTCAATCTTTGAGAAGACACGGAAAGCCAAAAGCATGTATAAAACAGGGTTTTTGCTAGAGTTTGTATAAATATAAAATCATTATTGAGCAGCGTCTTTTGATAAAACGTTTGGCTAAAAATAGACATGGTGTGGAGTTATTCATGTTTTAAACTGATGGTAAAATTATTATTGTAAACTCATTGGGGGAGTTTACTAACTTATAAATCTTCCAGTTGTCGTAACAAGCAAAGGCTTGATTATTCTGTATAATTTGGGAAGAAATACTTGTTGTATGTGCAAAGAGTTGCCATTCTGATTGTGCAAATAAGTCGCAGGAATGAGGTTGTTGAAATGAAGCATCAACCTTATTGTAGGTTGGATGTCTTTGAAATTAGTGGAGGAGTTGAATTTAGCCACACTTTCGTCGAGATATAACCAAAGGTTATTTTGTTGAGCCATCATTGTCAGTTCACATTTTACCCACGTGTTCTAGAAATATTCCTAGAAATTGCTAGCCCAAAAATTGTTATTGTTAAACTTGTACCTATATAACAAAGGAGAAACTGTTCCGCCTAGTCAATACATTTATTTACAACAAGTTATAAACTTGCTATTATATGGTACATGTTTCGGGGCCTCTAGTACTGGTCCCTTCTTCAGCCATAAATTAAGTTGCAAAATCCAGCATAATTAAAGATATCATAATAAAAAAATACATAAAATGATGAGTGAATGGATGAAATGAGGCGAAAAAGAACATATTACTCATGAGAAGTAATGTGAGTGCACATCAGAAAAAATTAACACCATTGGTATTGCTAGGTTCTTGAGAATACGCTTGTATAGCACTGTTCTAATGTTTGTGCATGTGGAAATTATTAAACAAAATTTTTCAGCCAGCAGCAAACTATCAAATGTTGAAATCAACGAATTCATATCATTGTTGGAATTCACCCTTAATAGCAATTATTTCACCTTCAATAATAAAATATACAGGCAGAAGGAAGGCCTTCCCATGGGCTCCCCTTTATCTGGCATTATAGCAAATATTTATAAGGATCATATGGAATACACTAAAATACATGGAAAAATTGCAGGTTTGACATACTGGGGTCGATATGTTGATGACATTTTCATCATCATTGATAACACAATACAGAAAATTGACCAACTTGTAGAGAAACTTAACAGCATTGACAGCAATATACAGTTCGTCCCAGAATCTGCAGTCAATAACTCGATAAATTTTTTGGATACCACAGTTTCCATAAAGAACAATAGACTTTCCTATAAAATTTTCAGAAAGCCTACACAAACTCATACTACCATAAGCAATAGTTCTAATCATCCTGGCAACCACAAGAAGGCAGCCTTCTTCAGTATGATTCACAGAGCTTTCAACCTTCCCCTTTCAAAAAATGACCTCACCAGTGAAATAAAGACCATACGCCAAATAGCTAAAGTTAATGGTTTTAACTATCAATTCATCTCCAACATTATAAACAAAATAAGAAATAGACCTCCCACCCATTTAACACCAGATCATAAAGAAAAACCTGTATACGCGGTTTTCACTTATTTTAATGCACGTACATACAGCATCTCTAACATATTCAAAAAACACGGTTTAAAAATGGCCTATAAAACATCCAACACCAATGCCAATTTCTTCTTTAATTCGAACAAAGTAAATTTTATAGACAAATTCCATAGATCAGGCATTTATAGACTTAATTGTTCCGAGTGCGATGCGAATTATTTGGGACAAACGGGCAGAGCATTCACAAGCAGATACTACGAACATTTTAATGCCACAAAATACAGAAGATTCTCAGCAATGGCAACACACATGGAGGAGTCACATCATAAATTCACCAACATCGAGAAAGACCTAGAAATCCTCCATTTTACAGTAAAGGGGACCTCTATGAATGTACTAGAAGCGATAGAAATTAACACCGCACAGAAACTATCTCCTCTTCATAATCTTAATGAAATAAATTTTGAAACGAATATCCTGTACAACACCCTAACGGAATATATACAGAATAAAATTGTTGACAACAACAAACCACCGTGAATTCCCCAACACAAACTCCCCCAATATTCCCCCCTCTTCCATTTTCTCTCACCCTTATAACCCCATCTACCTTTCTATATTCCATTTATAACAATTCCAGGTCACAAAGATATAATATTATATTACCTCACCTTATTTTAATTTAAATCTCATATTGTATTTTATGTTTTTTTATTGTCATTATTATTTTTTTAAATTTAATAATGTATTAATAATGAGAGTGCAATGGTTACAAATTTAGATACTTCATGACCTAGGCAATGCATATAATCTAGAAGCCTTGGATCCAAGGTATCTAAGCAACTGGATGAAGCAATAATGGGGCCATGAATAAATTGAGATTCTGTGAATTAGATCAACAAAGGAAATTGTTTTAGTTGGTCTAAGTAAAATATGTTTTTTCCATACTTGGACGTCTCCTCATCATGATGATGTATTTCATTACATGACATTCGATGTTTTCCCTCTAATGCAAGACTATAAGCTCAGAAGCCCCAGCTTGAACAGCAAGTTTCAGTCAACAGCATAGTAAACAACAGGCTATAAATCCCAAGTGAAGTGATTTCCACATGCACAAACATTAGAACAGTGCTATATAAGTGTATTCACAAGAACCTAGCAATACCAATGGTGTTAATTTTTACTGATGTGCACTCACATTACTTCTCATGGGTAATATGTTCTTTTCGCCTCATTTCATCCATTCACTCATCATTTTATGTATTTTTTATTATGATATCTTTAATTATGCTGGATTTTGCAACTTAATTTATGGCTGAAGAAGGGACCAGTACTAGAGGCCCCGAAACATGAACCATGTAGTAGCAAGTTTACAACTTGTTGTAAATAAATGTATTGACTAGGCGGAACAGTTTCTCCTTTGTTATATAGTGAATCTGTCAATACGGAAAATGAACTTCTTTCAGAGCACAATTTAAACTTGTACCTTTCATTATGAAAAGACTTTACCGTCGTCTGGATGCTAATTATGATTATGTGATTTTTGACGCATTTAAATCGAATGGGCCGATGCTGTAAATTATTTAAAACTGCTACTTCTTAACAACCTCTACAAACTGAGAAGATTTTGTGATCCCGTAAAAATATAAACATTTTGCAAATAAATCTAATGATTATCATATTTGACATTTTGTCAAATAATTGTAATTTTGATAATAACAAATGGTATTGTTTTATGATAAATTTTCTAAATGATATTTCCAAGTGATAAGTTAATTGATTGAATGGTTGAATCCATATTGAATTGAATTTATAATTTGTGGATAATAATATTTTGACTATTATATTGATAATTGAGTCAAAAGCTCTGAATAGATTTTGGATCGAGAACGGATGATTCAATAAATATTTTCTGTTTATCGAAGTTCTTCGAATCCAAATTCTCGAGTGTCCATGTTAATGATATTGTGTTGTATTCCTTATGAATAACTTTGTATTTGAACAAATCTTGAGATAACTGAATCCTGAAGTGTTAGTTAATTTGCTACTATAATTTTGAAAAACTGAAACAGTGAGATATTTTTCATCGAGTGATAAATTCTTTTTCATTTCAATATGTGAATACTCAAATAAGATAGGAATCAGGAAGGACAATTAAATTTGCACTTTAACCCATCAGGCGTCCCGGGATATTTTGATTCTCGTGCTGACTGATTTTTGGTGAAATGCAGATGTTGTCGTCCGGACTTCGGTCTAAACGGGCACAATACAGCAATACACCTCTTTCCTATTATGAAGTACCATATGTCTGTTAAGATTACGTCCGGATGTAATTTTGTTTAATGTCGTCAAATATACTGAATATAGGTTAGAAGTTTAGAGTATTGGTGAGGATATCGAATCCTAATGCTGTGGAACGAAGGAACTGTAAACAGGATGCTAACGACATCAATGAATAACACGATAGAAATAACATGAACCTTTCAGAGTGGCATATTTTATGCATTGTGTGATTTTGTGCAGGCCGCAGAGTAACCCAAATACGGCATGATATTGATGGGGTAGGGATGCTTCCTCGATTTGATGGCAAGCACCATGCACAGTGGTACAAACACATTTTGCAGAATGTTGTGTTGTAGATTCTATAATGAGCTAATGTAACAATGAGATCCAGCACTTGCAGTACCTGTCGCTGGTTCACACGTATAATCCTTCAGAAATGGTAGGACACCCATTATGAATGTGATTGACCTTATATGATCGGAATTCGCCAGACCTATTTTCTGATATTTAGGAATGTATTTCTGACAAGAAAGGGATATTTCGTAGGCTGATAAATTCGTTCCTTGAAAGATGTAGCCTTGTATTTTCCTTGTAAAACAGCCATCAATACAACCAAGGGCATAGATGAAGTTAAGTTGGGACACGAGAGGTAAATACATTTTGAACTGAAATATGTCAATGACATTCAAACCTTCTAATTTCAACATTACGCACACTCATTAGCTGGTGAATAAAGAAGTTGAGGCAAAATAAAAAGAAAAAAGTGAAATGATCTTATGTAAATAAAGGATATAAATCTGACTTAGAAATCTTAAACCTAGGAATTTTTCTTCATAACCTTATAATTAACAAAATGGGCATTAAATAAGTGTATAGAGTATCATAAGTGTTTTGTGTTTTATACACTACCCCCCTCCCTCGTAAAATATCACGAAAGGTTGACGTATTCCCTTTATCCCCTTAATTTCAGACCTAGAGATGGTTGGATATCATGCCAATTCAAACTGTTCAACAGACTTTACACTTAGGCCACGGTAATAAAGAGCGACATAAACACTTACTTGTATAAGGCAGATATAAAGGAGGTGTTTGATACAAATAATGCAATACAACCTCGACTTAACCCAATAGTGGTTATTTTCAACCTTCAGAAATGTTGCTAACTACTATGAATTTCACCTTAGAAATGTCGTGACTTTATAGTTTGACAATTCTTAAAGCTACAGAACATAGTTTGGTTTAGTCGTTTATAGGATGATGCAGATGCAAGTCTTAAGTATTGGAGTGAAACCGTGTTCATCTTGGTTAGTGAAATGGGCTCTCGCTAATATGTCTGAAACTGAAGATATGGACTCATGACTGTCCAGACCTGAACAGTACGTTTTGCATGATTACCTGTTTTCTTTTGATAATCTCGAGGGTGTTCCCAATCTTGAGGAGATGAACTGCTAATTCTTGTAGAAAAGGATTACTGATATTTGGTGGATCGGGTCTATGCTGTCAATAAACTAGCCCAAAACACATGTTCCTCAAATACCACATTGAAATTGGCAACAACCTTGTTAACCAGGCAGTTAGTTTTCCAAATTGTACACCTTCAGGTACTAGTGGCGATTTAAAGTTCCATTATTAGGTGATACATTTTAAGAGATTGATATACAATGGCAAATAAGAGGGGACGTATGGCCTGCTATGCTTCATGCTACATAACATATCGTCAGGGCTATAAGTCCTGAAAAAGTTAAGGATTTGCTAATGCTACTCAAGTGGGTATGTCAATTCTTTCTTAATTTGAATCGTTGCATCGCTCACACTAGACATAAAAGACATGCGTATGAATATTAACAAAATCGTATGTTATGCTTATTTTTGGCAATTGCAATATATCTGCATTTAGATAGATATATGTATTATTATCCTCGGGTGTTTACTTAACCTTAGCAAAAAGACTTGCTACGGCATTTGAGTATAAGTCAATATCTTCGAATTTGTTATTTAATATCCACACTTATTTAACTCTTAGAATACCAAGGAGCGCAAAAGCGTTCCTCGGCGTGTTAGCGGAAACAGCCAGGAACGCAATAGCGCTCCTCATGCAGACAGTATTATATATGCTTGTAGTTCTCAGTTTTGTAACAGATCGCAGCACAACACAGATGATCCAGAATCGTCAGAGCCTGTAGTTCCTAAATCTACCACAAATATCGCGGTAATAGCTTTATTTACGGAGATATGATATTTTTGAAAGCGCCCACTGTTTTGTCCACCACGCACCGTTGATAGTACGAGTATGGCCTCAGCCGCGCGGGATGTTTTCGTAAACGATGATGATCTAGCCGAGTGTATCAATAGAGTGTGCGCCGATGATGAATACATCGAGTCTGATGAAGATGTAGCAATATCAGGGTCGTGTAGTAATGATGTTGGTGATTTTATTTCTCATGCAGGAAGTGAGAGTAACCGCTCGACGATGGAGGCCTCTTACGGTCACAAAAATAAAAGCCTTTCTGGCATTATTATTGGAAATGGGCATTACAAAAAGGCCAAACATACTGTCATACTGGTCCACTAACTCACGACAAATTCCTTGGTTCAGTTCCATGTTTCCCCGCAATATATTCCAATTAATTCTGAAATGTTACAAGTGCTAAAAGTGAACCAGCATAAAATGTACAGTGCATGGTGTATTAAAATATTTTTTAAATTAGAAACTTTAGTACCTAAGATAATGAAACTTTCCAGAGAGTAAACCAACAACATGCGACTGCAGGCAATAACAATCGTTTGTGTGTCATTTTCATTTTGAATTGTGTTTCTTTCTCTCAATTTTGACTTTTCTCTTTTTATTTTCACAGTAATAAATGAAATATTTTTATATGATGTAGTGTTATTGTAACATAGCATGTTACTTAGTAGAATGGTAAAGCAACTCATTTGTGTGGGGCGTGGTGGCGCAGCGGTCAAGCTGTATGCCTCTCACCAAGGCGGGCCGGGTTCGATTCCCGGTCAATGCATGTGAGATTTTCGATGTGAAATGCCATGTCCTGTGGTTCGGATTCCACGTAAAACGGAGGTCCCGTGGCTTATGATCGCGAGATTAACGGTCACGTTAAACTTCAAGCTTCCTTCCTTCCTTCCAAAGCAACTCATTTTCAATGATCAGGAAAACTTTTGGGGGTATATCTTCAAAAATACCTAAGTTATAATGATTTTACTACAACATTGCAATTTCTTGAAAGAAGCCTGGTATTCTTCACATATACCACCTATAAGCGACTGGTACTAAAAGGGTTAATTTTCTATAAACAACATAGTTCTCATGTAAATTTTCACCTCATTGGTGGAAATAGTCTTGTATTTAAGTTAATACTGAACCCTTGCAAAGAAGCTTATGAGACTCAGTTTCCCAGGGTTATAACAAAATGAATTTAATAACAGATCAACTATTTACAAGTAAAAAATAAACAAAACAAAACTCCCAAATGACTCCCAACTGAATAAATTACTTGCCATAACTAGGCTTAATCTCAGGAGAGATTATAACTTGGACCAAATGTCCCAAATGACTTCAATGACATTGTTGTATGTGTGCGGCTGTTCTACGTGCTTAACGATGAGTACAAATAAATGCGAGATTCGTCATCATCCGGTAAACCTTCAGAGGATGAATCTGCATTGTTTAGAGCTAGACAGACGCGGGGAACCAACTATACACTACTTAAATTAAACCGACACTTCCTACACTAAATAAACAACAAATAATTTCCGCTTGAAATTGGAGTCAAGAACTGCCGTAGCAAAAACATTAATGCCTAAAATTAGGACTTCTCAAAATCAACACAAGTAACTTAACACGTGACCAACAAAAGAAATACACATATGACCGCCTGTCATTTTTAGAAGTAAATACAACTACACCACACGGGTGCCACAACTGACAATCTAACATGACCTGAGTCATAGAAAATCACTAGGCTCAAAGCCAGCATTTACATCATTAAAACAAAATTCCATTCATACGATATGCGATAATTCGCAACAGACATGGCGAACTCCCCAATTAATTACGGTCCAAATGACCATCACAAAAGAACAGGTTTGTTAATGATAGCTTATAGGGGTCAGTCGGTCAACAGGACTGCCTAACAAAGAGTCACCGAACCTAGACGGGCGCTAAGTGGAAATCTGCACATCTCTCAACCCACGTGTCAATAACCTCGACCTCCCGTGGCACGGGATCGAGTCTCGAAGAAGCGTGTTCCCAAAGCACAATATACGTGTGTGTGTCAGAATAAAATATCTCAGCATTTCCCCTAGGAAATCCAAGAAAATCAATACTGGACAAGGTACAGTAGCCTCCAAGGAGCGCCCTGCCTTTCCATCAAAAGAATACCGCAACAACAACAATATGAGGGCGGTAGCACCACCTACCCCTCATCACGAAGAATCAATACACACACACCTAACACATGAACACACACAGAATCTCACGTATGGGTTTGACAGAAACCTGAAATAAATGACATAGATATTTTTCCACCAGCTTGCGCTTCCGTTCTAGTCCGTGACTAACAAAGCTGAAAGGACTCCAAAAAATGCTAAAAAAATAGAACTAAGGTGTTCTACAGTTACATCTTAATTTGTTGCGCTCGGCAACCCTAGTATGAGTAATAACCTGTTCATAAAAACATCT
Organism: Meconema thalassinum; assembly: GCA_946902985.2. NCBI lineage: Eukaryota > Metazoa > Arthropoda > Insecta > Orthoptera > Tettigoniidae > Meconema > Meconema thalassinum. Next base: position 257,746,562 of record OX336395.1, on the reverse strand, counting down.
ACAATATTTACCTCCCTTTCCTATAACAAAATGAACTTTAATAAAGCACCACTTATCGAATGTAACGAGTTTCGCATTCGCATGGATAAAATCAAATACACGCACCGTGTACACTAAATATGACTCCAAAGAAAAATATACAACAAACAAATTTGGCCACGCACCAACGTACATTTAAAGATGATAGTGTCAGCACAAAAAATCTAAACACAAGAAAAAGAATGAATGAACTATTTACAATGTTCCCGCGCCTTATTTAACTACATATTGAGTAAATCAATTTTTGTACTTCACCGCTTCAGCTTGCAGAACATTAACCTCCGTCCCGGTGCATTTCCCTACGGGAAATTTAGCTCTCCATCGTCGACGTCGTTGTTGAAGCGATGCACATCAATCCATCACATGACCAAACGTCGGACATCTTGGCGAAGTTTCTTGGACAGAAATGTTCAATGTTAATAATATTGCCTAGCTATAATCGCTGTGAGCTACTACTTTCACTCACGAATATGTCCTAATGCGATTACTGATCGTAGACTTGCCCTATTTTAGCATTTGCTTAACACACGCACAAATATCACTCAAAAATATTATATACAAATTTACATAAAATTACACACTTCAAACTCATCGCCACTGGCTTGAAAACAGGTCTTAAACATGTATATCTTGCAGTCCTTATCTCGCCTAGAGATCTCCAATGCTATACGTGAACCTTGCTCACCTGAGCACAAAGTAAAATGTTAGTAAAGTACGCTCATTAGCGCTTGAAAATCAAGACGCAGAGTGACGTGAACCTTGCCCACCAGAGCTCAATAAAGTTGTCCTCGAAACAGCTTCTCACCGATCAATTTATTGGAAACTGACAGAATGAGGTAGAGTGGGGAGAATTTGAAAAATAATCTGCAGTTTTCATCACACAAACTTGGGACTAGTATCAATCTTCATCATTTTATCCAAACGTCTCAGTGCACTATTGCGGATTTAATTCGGATCGGCGGTTCTTTAGATACACGTTTTAGCGCGTTTTTCCAGGGTACGCAACTTGCCGCGTGGCTTTGGCGTGGTCTCTTCTGATTGGGTGATTCAATCCTGGGTCGGTTGAAACATTACTAATGACACTCCCTCAATGACTCTAATTTAGGTGCGCGCTGTTACAAAATTTGTCCTTGAACTCGGCTTAACCGGTCGTCTTCAGAAATAACTACCAAGCTTGCTTCTGTTGTAATCATTGCAACACACTACCTTGGCTCCCCCTTTGTCAATTTCAACATGTACTGCCTGGGCATCAGTAATAATAATAATAAAATCATGAATACTTATTCATCGATAGATTAATAATGGTTCAATACTATATTAGAAAATAACACCGATATTACTAATTCCCTTGACAATTTTGAAAATGTTCTGAAATACATGTCACACTAAAACTTTGTCGACAATAGCTAAAGAGACTAGGAATGACCTGTACTTCGAAACTCTTCAATTGCCTTTCTCTGAAGGAAGAGTACTACCAGCTTAATTTAGCCTTCCTGTTAAGTCCATTTAATTCACTTTTTAAATCTGACAAAGGTTTTAATGATCATCATAATTAATTCATGAAGTGTGTTTAAAGTTGCATCTTTTGATATCAGAGATGGTGGGTATAACTTCCTGTACGTTTCACCACGATACCTTGTCGTTAACATAGTTGTTGTTTGAGTCTTCAGTCTATTGACTGGTTCGATGCAGCCCTCCACGCCTCCCTGTCCTGAGCAAATCGTTTCATTTCTACATAGCTTCCACACCCTACATCCGAGGCAATCTTTTTAACATATTCTAACCTTGGTCTTCCCCTACAGTTCTTGTCCTCGACCATTTCTTCCGTAACTTAACTTGCTATTCCTGCGTATCTTAGTATGTGTCCTACTAACCTATCTCCTCTCCCACATCTCTCCTCTCCCACTCGTCTTAATATTTCGTTTATTTCTAGGGATATATTCACGAATATATCGGATCCTGCAGTCCAAGAAATGTACGGAATGAGTTTAAAACACCAATTGTTAGTTGAAGTTGACCACAAACCACACGTTTGTGAAACTTGCCACAGGACATTTTCACGGAAAAGTAGTTTGAAGAGGCACACAGTAATTCATAGCGGCCAGAAAGAACACATCTGCGAAACATGTTGAAGGGACTTTGCCTCAAAAATAATAAAGTTATTTGGATCAACATATTCTCAGTCATACTGGGGTAAGAGCCTTCGTTTGCGAGATATGTCAGCGAGGATTTTCAGCAAGATATGACTTGAAGCGACATATGTTAGTTCACAGTGGCGTCAAAACACATGTTTGTACAATATGAAACAGGGCTTTCGCTCGGAGGAGCCATTTGAACAGTCATGTCGTCCATACTGGCCAAAAGGCACATCCCTGCATGTTATGTGGAAAGGACTTTGCTTCTAAAAGTTACTTGGTTCAACATTCTCTCATTCATAGCGGCTTAAAGAGTTTCGTTTGTGAAACTTGTAATAGGTCTTTTTCAGCAAGAAATGACTGGAGAAGACATACATTAAGTCATAGTGGCATTAAACCATACGTTTGTAAGACATGTGACAAGGCGTTAACTCGGAAGAGGAATATGAAAAAACATATGTTGCTCCATTCTGGCAAGACAGAAGACAGTTGCAAACCTTGAGAAATGGCCTTTCCTTTTAAAAAATATTTGAATATTCATCTCCTAAATATTAATTTGCTTGTGAAACGTGAAAATACGTGTGATTTGTAAACCCTTGCTCAATATGTTAAAAAGAATAACACACTGGTATGTAATTAAATAAGGCATGCAACTCCATAATGAAGGGATAACGGAGTCACTTGTGAAATTTTGGATAGATCTTTGCCAATAAATTGAATACCGATAATATCATGATTATTCGTAAAGCCCTAGGGGCTTTTCTTCGTTTAATATATATGAAGTAATTTACTGGAAAAAATAATTACAAGGAACACCCGCTTTTTCATAGTGACGCCAGACTACATCTTTTTTGAAGGATATAAAAGAGATTTCACTGTGAATAGGAAATTGAATAATATCTTCATTTTGTCCTTGTATAAAAATAACACATGCTCATCACGGATTTGGAGAGACTTTGGAGGTTGTTTACAGAATTCCATGGTATGCGATAGCGGTAAGAATGGGTTGGTTTCCACTACTTCCGAGAAGACTGTTTCGTTAATGGACCTTTAAAACGATCACTTATTTCCCACAGAAGGAGAAACACGCAAGCTTATAAAAAAAACCTATTGTCGCAAATTGGAATAACTGCCGCAAATTAAATTATAGTGATACTATGGTTCTCTTGTTCAGAATAAACAGTGATCAAGTTTTAAAAAATGCAGGTGGTCAGTCTAGTAAGGACAGTATTCAAGAGAAGTATATTTTTTCGAAGGAGAAGAAAAAGAATACATGTTTTGAGTCATACCACTAACACTAGTAAATATTTGCACAGTGGTAGGTTGTGGTACTGAACTCGAATTCTAAACGATTCAGGATGTTTTGGTGAAATTTGGAGAAGATTGCAGTATTTTTTGAAGGAATTATGATATTTTAAAATGTTTATTATAAAGGGAAGCTTCAGATTGTACACTGTTCGGCAAAAAAAAGTGGAACAGTTAAACAAGTAATATAAATAGTATAAACTTAGCCATGAAAAAGATTTAATCACATTTTAAAAGCTTTTCATGCATTAGAACAAACATCTGAAACATCCTTGAATAGAAATTTAAAACATGACATTTCTTAGGGTGGTTTATTATCACCAATTACCCCCAATCTTCGATGAGCCTATATTAATGGTTTTATGGCGGGAAGCACACTGTAAGCGTTTACGGTTTATGAGTGTTGCCGCTCGCTTATTGTTGTTCTAGGGATAACAACTGGCATTTGTTGAACACGTGTGAACCATTGTCATACATTTTAACAAGTTATCCATGTGCACTTCACACTAAAACGTGCCTCTTAGCCGTGAAGGCGCTGCACATGCAGTTGCAATGGTGGAGGATGGCTGCAGCTTCTGTTATGTTGCTGAGGTCATTGGATCATCTCTCTGTAGCATTCACCGTGCAGTGCAACGTTACAGAGAACTCCAAACATACGACAGGAGACGAGGGTCAGGCCGTAGAAGATGCACAAGTGCCAGGATGACAGATTTCTCACCCTGCAAGTACTGCGTAATCGCCATACCACAGCAGTCCAGGCACGAAATCAACTGGAAAATGTCAGAAATGTGAGAGTGAGTGAGCGAACAGTAAGAAGGAGGTTTGAAGAAGCTCATCCTTCGTCCAGGAGACCTGCACGTGGACCCGCACTCGAAGGACATCACAGAGAGGCGCGTCTTCCCTTCGCAAGACAGCATCTGGGATGGACCCACGAGCAGTGGGCCTCTGTTCTCTTCACTGACGAGAGTCGCTTAAATCGTAGATCTCCTGATGGAAGAGAAAGAGTGGGGAGAAGGCGCGGAGAGAGATACAGCCCTGTTGCTTTCTCCACCAGGACTCCATTTGGAGGTGGCTCGATTATGGTGTGGGGTGGCATCAACGTTATGGCCCGCACTGAGTTGGTGTGCATCGATCACGGGACGCTCAATTCCCAAAGGTACATCGAAGAGATCCTGATGAACCATGTGATGCCCTTTGGGCCTTTCGTAGGTCAGAATTTCATGCTGATGCAGGATAATGTCCGCCCTCATACTGCTCGCTGTGTTGTACAATATCTGCAGGAAGTGGGGATTGAAACCCTGGACTGGCCAGCTCGTAGTCCTGACTTGAACCCCATCGAACATGTATGGGATATGCTTGGAAGGAACGTCAGACAGCGTGACCACACCACCTTGGCAAAACTGAGAACATCGCTGCTGGAGGAATGGGATCGCATCCCGGCAGATGCCAGTCGACGAGTTGTGAACAGTATGCCTGAGCGTTTACAAGCTGTCATAGACGCTAAGGGTGGAAACACTCGTTTTTAGTGACCAGTGATCTCGTGCAGTGCAGTGCAAACATTAATACTGTTTTGTTGGGCAATGCAATTGATAAAAACCAGCCGAAAAGAACATTACTAAAAAATAGAAAATTGTAAGATTTGCAAAATGTAACGAAATTTGTAAGTTAAAGCGTGTTGTAAAACATGTTTCGGTATTTTCTGTAGCCAACCATCTAACATTTACATGAATAAGGCATATATTGGAAAACCGATACATTTTAGTGGAATAAATTAAGAAATTACATAAAAAATTAAAGTGTTCCACTTTTTTTGCCGGTCAGTGTATTTGACGACAGTAAAATGGCGACCGAAGCCATCGTTAGGCAATCCTGTGTCATATTTTCTCTTGATGGCTCATAGCAACGCGGAGAGTTGGAGAAGAAATGCGCTGATTGGCTAAGCAAATTATTGGAAACAGAGGAAGGAGAAATTGAGAGCGCCTAATGAGAAGCTTGATCGGTAATTAATATTGCCATTTGTTAAAGAAGAGAGTATCTGCACATTTAAAACTATTGAGAAAGGATTCTAAATTAATAAGAATTATGTTTGTCACTCAGGAAAGGAAGTTTGAGATCTCTGTATAAAGATATAAGTAGAGATTGGTTTGCCGCTCATTTCTGATGAGGTGCCGTCGAATGGCTGTCGACGAGCAGGATGACGCGAGTCAAATCGAGGTCTTTGTGTTGCGAGAGTGATAGAGGATGGACCTGCGACACTCTGGTCCTGTAACAAGCGTGTGCAAGCTAGGGGTCTTACACGCGCAGTGCCGCCGGTCAAAGTATAGCATAGGAAGACCGCTGATCGTGTGGAAATACAAAGTCGTTCAAATAACAGTTCTCGAGTAAAATTAAGCCTTGAGAGTTCGACTAAACTAAAGAAGAACATTATATATACATTTTATAAAAGTTTCAGGAAGAAATTCGAAAGATTAAAGATAGTTTTCTTTGTTGGAGACATTCAAAAGTTTGAAAAGCACGTTTCTTATTGTGCGAGGCAGCATTGCGAACGCGGTGTAGTGGGAACGGTAGCGAGTGCAGGGGAAGGCCCATTGCGTGTTCGCTTGAGTACATTTGAAGGACAGTGGCGCAGAACTATAGGAAGGTTCCGTTCAGTGAACAACTTTTTGTCGAGATGATAGACATGCAAGCGTTAAGAGAAATAGCTGACTAAGTATTTAACGCATTTGTGATGTTGATTTAAGCCAGATATGCGCAGGGAACGTGATATTACATTGACAGTCTAGAATATCAGGCAACCGATACTAAAAGTAATTGTCAAGATGAGGTGTAACTATCACCGAACTACGATCCAACTATACGAAACGGAAATATATTGTCGTGTCATGGCGAAACACTATCAAACCCGAACCGAAGTAGTCCATCACACTTCAAGACTTGGAAGTCCGTGTGGCGTTCCTGATGGAGACGATGTCCGTGTTCGTGACCAGGCAGGGCGATTAGCGATCGCAGGCCAGGGTTCGAGACGTGGCGAGGCAGTTTTCCGGAGGAAGAAGAGGAAGTGTATCGAGCGTGGAATTACTGGTGCCTACAGTAATTTCCACCATGTTAATTCTTCAAGATGTCATCGCAAGGTAGAGAGAGAAATCTTCGTTCGTAGTTGTTGGTTTTAAGTAGTTAGATGCAGATAAAATATCAATGAGCAAAGCATCATTTCAACATTAATTCATTTTTATTGTGAGTGACTTATTTTAAATTTAGGAATTATTTTTCCATGATGAATATTTAAATTTCAAATTTCTTTTAGTGAGATTTTGGATACCAACGTTTGGATCTTCGACCTTTTTATACTTCGATATTTAAGCTCAGTTCTTAAATTATTTCCTTTTTCGAATTTATTTCGAATCGTAAATTTCTTTGGGAATTTTATTGAATTATTTAATATTATAGTATTTAATATTAATTTATCTAAGCAACCCAGACCAGGAAAATATCTTTTTTGGAAAGGAATTGTTATTTTGGACATTTCCAAGAGTTTATTGCAGATCTTAGGAGCAGTTGTCCTATTTTGGAAAATAGTTATTCGTGTAGTAGCTAACGTCGAGTTCGAAGCTTCTCGTACAATTATTTAATCGAACATTTTGACTTGGTTGAAGAACGAAACATTATTTAGACATTCCAACTTTGGCTATTAATAATTAATAATAATTTATCGATGGATAAATTATTTTATTTCAAGAAATCTCATCGACTATGACATATTAACACATTTGAGGATTCTACAAAACTTTTGCAACATTATTTGAGATTGTTGTTGACTATTGATTGCATAAAAGCAATATTTTGGAAAGATCAGAAAGGAGTAACGAATGTTTATATTTATTAAATATTAACAACAATTATTAAAATCTATAGTAACTTGTATTAGTAAACCATTACGTCATCGCTGTTAATTAGAGTCGACTATTGTGAATTATTGTAACATCTGGAAGAGTTATACACTGTAATTATTATATATGAATATATTAACAAAAGCAAGGCATTAAATGCAATTTAAATAAGTTGTTACGCAAGAATTCTGTATTAAGAGGTTGAAGTGAAGAATTATCGCAGCTATATTTGTTTAATAGCAAGTTTATGGAAATGTTATACGGAATTTACCTGTATAATCGAGAGAAGTCGTTGTTCAAGTATTCAGTGGAGATATTGAGATGAAGAGAAGGTCATTATACGCATTGTGAGCGTTTATTTGAAAAATATAAGTAACTACATTACAGTAAAGAATTAAGAAAGACCTTTGGTGTGTATAACTATAATGAAACGACTTTCAGTTGAATTGATTAGTTCTATTGGCGGAAAATACTTGGGAAACGGATTGAAAATAAAAATGTTGTTAATTATTATTATTAAACCACTATCAATAATAAGACTACATTTATATGAGCTAAACTTAATCGTTCGACTATACATATATGCCCAATTATGAAATGAAACCACGATAATATGATGACAATAATATGATATGATTTTGTAAAATTGACGCTTCATTTAAGAATAAGGATTGTCAGGAATTGAGTTGAGAAGGAAGGTTGGGTGATTGAGAAATAATGTATAAAATTATATAAATAATATTTAAACATACTATTACTAATAGATAGGAGAATTTAATAATATAACGAATTTATCTAAATAACTTACTTGATAAACAGCTGATATTAAGTAAATAATAATATTATTTATTGTTTGTATTGATATGATTAATAACTATTTCTAATAATTAATAACTAATTAAATAATAATTATTTTGCAAACTTAATTAATATTCAGAAAATATTTATAACTTTTTATTTAAACATTTAATAATAATTTCAATTATTATTAATTAAATAATTTAGAGAATTTTAGTTGACAATTAAACTTTTGTTTAATTTATTAATAACATTTTAAATGTTTAAACCATTAACAGGAGTGGTGTTCAAAGAACGTGACGACGTTCATTGACTACATCAAGGATGTTTATTGTTGAACAAAAGTGATCTTATGATAAGATCAGTATTAAATAATTTTCATTATTTTTATGAATGGATGATTTTGTAACAGTATGCAGGAATATTGTTATTTAGACTTTCACGGCCCGTGTTATTATTCATAATGTTGAATTTTGGGCTTATGCCGTGTTTTTATTATATTGCAATTCGACGCGTTTCGAAAGAAACCATGTCTTTCATCGTCAGGAATAATCTGGAATACGACAATGTTGCTAAGAGAAAGCAACGAAGAACATATAGAAGGTGCCCAAAGATGGACGCCATTATAGCCCCATGTTAGGGACAACGGAAAGCAGCAGTGAATTACTTTCTCAGGGTTCTGATAATAGGTAGCCAGGATTCACTGAGATTGTAGCCGGTGTCGCGGTTGAAATTATCTGGGTGTTTACGTATTTCAACCGCCTCCCTGATGATTCTGGGACGATATTGCTTTATACGGGCAAGAACATCCACCCCTTGGAACATGACATCATGGCCAGGTGTTAAAGCATGATCGGCAACAGCTGATTTATCAGGTTGAATGAGCCTGATACATCTATTATGTTCCTTAATGCGAGTGCATATTGTTCTCGAAGTCTGCCCGATGTAAACCTTGCCACAAGTACAGGGAACTCTGTAGATACCCGGTTGTTGCAATTTAGGCAAACTGTCCTTAGTTGGTCGCAGGAGTTGCCTAATCTTAACAGAAGTTCCAAATACAGTCCGTATGTTGTATCGACGTAGGATTTTAGCAATACGATCCGTTGTGTTATGTATGTACGGAAGGTAAGCAGTTCCTCTTACATCTCTTTTCTCAACTGACGTCCTATTATTATTTGTTGGTTTCAGAACCGTAGAAATCAAAGCCTTGCTATAACCGTTGCTCTCAAAGGTGGTTCGCAGGGTGTTAATTTCTTCTTGTAAAGAAGACACTTCACAAATCCTCCTAGCCCTGGTAGTTAGAGTTGTAAGGATACCATGTTTCTGGGCAGGGTGATGGTGAGAAACATGGTATCCTTACAACTCTAACTACCAGGGCTAGGAGGATTTGTGAAGTGTCTTCTTTACAAGAAGAAATTAACACCCTGCGAACCACCTTTGAGAGCAACGGTTATAGCAAGGCTTTGATTTCTACGGTTCTGAAACCAACAAATAATAATAGGACGTCAGTTGAGAAAAGAGATGTAAGAGGAACTGCTTACCTTCCGTACATACATAACACAACGGATCGTATTGCTAAAATCCTACGTCGATACAACATACGGACTGTATTTGGAACTTCTGTTAAGATTAGGCAACTCCTGCGACCAACTAAGGACAGTTTGCCTAAATTGCAACAACCGGGTATCTACAGAGTTCCCTGTACTTGTGGCAAGGTTTACATCGGGCAGACTTCGAGAACAATATGCACTCGCATTAAGGAACATAATAGATGTATCAGGCTCATTCAACCTGATAAATCAGCTGTTGCCGATCATGCTTTAACACCTGGCCATGATGTCATGTTCCAAGGGGTGGATGTTCTTGCCCGTATAAAGCAATATCGTCCCAGAATCATCAGGGAGGCGGTTGAAATACGTAAACACCCAGATAATTTCAACCGCGACACCGGCTACAATCTCAGTGAATCCTGGCTACCTATTATCAGAACCCTGAGAAAGTAATTCACTGCTGCTTTCCGTTGTCCCTAACATGGGGCTATAATGGCGTCCATCTTTGGGCACCTTCTATATGTTCTTCGTTGCTTTCTCTTAGCAACATTGTCGTATTCCAGATTATTCCTGACGATGAAAGACATGGTTTCTTTCGAAACGCGTCGAATTGCAATATAATAAAACACGGCATAAGCCCAAAATTCAACATTATGAATAGTATGCAGGAATGTCATTGGAATACATTGGTTGTATTAACAATGATATTTGTTCAGATTTTAGTATGAGAACATATGTGAATTTAAGTGCAATTGTGCTAACAACTGATTGATTATTTATTTAATTTTTTTAATGAGATGTGAATTACTTCTAACGTCAATTGGACAGTGATTTTATTTTAATATCTGATTATTGGATATTTTTGAATAATCATTTTACGGATTTTATGTAAACATTTAGGGATTATTTGTTAAATAAATTTTATTATTATTATCATTCTTTTAATATATTAATTCGTTCGTTTTTGTAACCACGTCTTTGATGATTTATTTAAATTATGGAGAAGGCTTATGTTTTGGTGCATTTGAGTTTTTATTGAACCACTAGTTACGCCCACTTAACCGAGAATGGTTAGTTTCTCGTACTCTTCGTTTATTCAGTTTATCCACCCAGTTCTGCATTACCAAAACATGATCTTAGGAAGTGTGCATCGCCCATTTAGCTCTTGTTGGTAGGATTTTCAGGTTTATTAGCCGGGGACCTCGATATTCTGCAATCCAGCTGATCTTTGGATTCGACAAGCAGCTCAAATGGTTTAAACGGGTACGGTACGGCACTCTGAATGACAATGTACACTCACGTGTTCAATTACAGCACTATACACAATCACAATAAAACATTAAATAGAATGATGATTGGTTAACATTGATTTCTATTTTATTATTTTACTACACAAGTGTGAATGTTAAGGAAACAGTGAAAATGAATAAGTTGTACGCTAGTTGTATAGAAAATGGACGATATAAAATCAGTTTGATTAATAACACTGGGTCTTTATGTTTGCTTGGCAAGGACATTCTCGCACATGTGCCCTGCCAGTGACGGCTCAGTTGCCGGCGACCACGTGCGCATTTGTACGGCAGAATATGGTGCTTAAAATCAGTATCATGCATTTTTACTCACCATGCCTACAGTAGATGCTGAATATGTTCCCCATCCGCTGCCAAACATAATCGGCATCTCCTTATCAAGTTTGTGGTTACTGCGCTTAATTTAGTAAGAAAATAATGACCTTGACATTTTTTATTGTTTACTGAACCTGTACGTTTGAATCTCTTAGCCAGTTGTTTTATTGTCCGATTTATAGGAATGGGTCTCCCTGGAAATTTCACTCGAAACTTTTGTCTTGTTCTAGCGCACGATTTCCTGCACTTTATGTACGGATTGTGCAGATATACACGTTCAAGTAACGAATATTTCACATCAGGCATTACAGCATTATACACAATCACAATAAAACAAATGGCTAAGAGATTCAAACGTACAGGTTCAGTAAAGACGAAAAATAGGCGTAACGGTCGTTATTTCCTTACTGCAGCTAAATCCACCGGATTAACCGGAATCTTCATAAGGAGACGCCGATTATGTTTGGCAGCGAATGGGGAACATTTTCAGCATCTACTGTAAACATGGTGAGTAACAATGTATGGTACTGATTTTAAGCACAGCATTCTGCCGTACATACGCGCGCGCGGTTGCCGGCAACTGAGCCTTCACTGGTGGAGCGCGTGAGCGATTGTGTCCTTGCCAAACAAATATACATGCCTTGTACTTTGAAATATCACATCCAGAAAGTTTTACTAACATAATAGTTGATAATATGCGTGAAGTATTAAGTTAAATGAACAATTATAGGGGTTCTAAATGGTAGCTTTGGAATTTTATTATTAACTCTCTTGTTACTTTCATCTTTACATTAATAATGTTATATTATTTTGTAACGAAGCTCACCTTATAATAATATTGGCGTGCATGGACTCTATTTTCACTGTCAGGTATGTGGGATATCTTTCCTTGGATGGGTCATGCTGAAATGAGGGCTTGTAAATAGACGTCTTGAGCATTTATTGATCCCATGCTGTTAAAATGTTGAAAGACGTGTTCAATACCTACTTTAGACACTCTTGACATACATCCTCTGCGACAGCTTCACAATCAAAGTAAGACCGATGATTTAATATTGTACACAGTCGTCTAGAACCGATGCCATGTCTCTCATAGTATGGATCTTCTTGATGCACGTACAACATTCAGGCAATTGTTTCCAGTCGCTCAGGACGGAGCAGCAGCTTGACCACTGCGCCACCACGGCCTAGTAATGAGTCAATATCAGTGTATAATTGTATTGTCATCGAGGTCATCTGCCCAATAACAGTGTAGTCTCGATAGCTGAGTGTGTATTTTGATTCCCACTATAACGTACTTTGGTACCTCCCTTTTAAGATAGCGCTGTCGTCAGACCGCAGAGTTCTGCCACCACTGTGTCGGTAGTCGACGATTTGTATTTTACACATATCATAATTTTGTATCCTTTCGTTCCATTCCAAGAATATCCTCTGTTAGTAGGTTATTTAAACTGACACAGTGTCGTCAATGGTGGTTATAAGTAAGGAGGGAACCAGTGGTGATGTTGGGTCTTAAAAATAAAACAGAAACACAGACAGGTAAAGGAAAGAAATAGATTATTGTGTACAAGTCCAAACGAAAGCTATCAGTTGGAAACCATGCAGTACAAATTTCACAATGACAAAGAACATGAAACAGATATGCAAGGAGATTGTTGGTTTAGAAATTATTGGTGTAATGAAATCAATTTGTCCAATAGATCCTAAAGGATAATGCTATTCCCGAGGATATGCACCTCTCTATTCATAATTACATGTGATGGTGGCCTCCTCCCTGGTAAAATTCCAATCCGGAGGTAACCTTGTCCCCCGTTCGGATCTCCGGGTGGGGACTACTCAAGAGGGGGTTAACATCACTGAAGTGACAAAGAGGGAATCTGACATTCTACGGATCGGAGCGTAGAATGTTAGAAGTCTGCTAAGCAGTGGAAGGATAGAAAACATAGAAAGGGAAATGGATAGGTTGAGGTTAGATTTGGTTGGAATTAGTGAAATGCGCTGGCAGGGAGAAAAGAGGACTATGTGGGGGTAGGTCCAGGGAGGGAAGTGAGGCGGTATGCGCCGGTATGCAATACCGGCACTGCTTTCAAAGGCCCAATGGCATACCGTCACTACTTTCAATTTCAAATAGCATACCGCCACTGAAAACGAGTGCATCTTAAACTTGTTTGCGCCGTAGGAATTAATATAATTACTTTTCATGATCATTCATCCACTGGTACCAAGCTACCTTCACCGATAAACATTCCCCTGTAGACATCGCCAATATAGAACCGTGCGTTCCTTTTTAAAGCCAACCCGTAAAACGCTTTAGCATCGCTGCAGGAAACTAGAGTGGAAAAAGCCGTCCATGCAGCAAAACTCATAAAGCGAGATCTCTTCACCACCGCTGCAGCAGAGCGCTTAAAAAGAAAACATGGCTTTGACGAGTAACTTGTGATGACCATAGTCTCCACCTTAAGAATATACCGCTACATCTGATGTTTTTAAACATATTTCTCAGTAAGATAATATCATAACTTTTACATTGTTTAAATAGATCTTTACTTTTAAAATATCCTTAAAATATCTACTGTCAATCGACAAGACATAATATTCTTGACTTTTGGGCTCCTGCTTGGCGAAAATCTATAAAGCAAGGTTGGTTACTCGTGGAGGAACTTAATTAAAAAGACGATAGTCTCCTGCCTCGTTGTCGGGTTAAAAACTAGTGTTGTGGTGTATGGTCAGTACGATTGTGTATCAAGTAGCATCATTACAACTAAAGTATTCTTATCAGCATCGGCTGCAGAGCTGATATCATGGATAAATTTGCCGTAAGAGTACAAAAGAGAAATTTCAGCGAAACTGGTGATTGTGTTGAAGATAATCGGTCTGGGAAAAATTTGACGAAATCGGCTTTGTCTCTCACCTCTCACAGACAACAAAGCACAAGTGAAATAGAAACCAACAATGTAGGCCTAGATAATGTAGATTTTGAATGTTTGCCAACATTTCTGAGTCCTGCTCAGTGGAAAACTAAATTCAAAGAACACGAATGGTTATCCTACAAAACCGAAACAAAAGGATTCGGTTGCAAAGTATGCGTCAGAGCACGTGGCGCATTGGGTGCTTTTAAATCAGAACAAACTCGCTTATCAAATGCGTGCTGTTCTTATTCTGTAAAGGCTTTTGGTGATAGTGATGTGAAAATGCGTCAGGCAATAAGAAAAAAATCTTTGATCACAAGAATTCCCATGCCCATGGTCAGTGTGTTAAAATTTGTTGAGGAGGCCAAGAGGCCAAGAAACAAGTTCTTCAAAACACAACTGCAAAACAAGAAGGGGTTTACCACGAGAATATGTGCAGAGTTTTTTGCTCAGTGTACAATCTTGCAAAGCTAGGAAGGCCATTTTCTGATCTACCATCCTGGATTGATGCACAAAGAGCAAATGGTTTAGATATGGGACAGATTTTGCATTCCAAAAATTCCTGTGCTGACATTACCAATCTGATTGGTGAAGAAATGAGGAAAACTGTTGTTAAACAAATTGTTGAAAACGACCTCAAGATTGGTATGATGGTGGACGAGTCAACTTCAGTGGGTCAAAAATATGTTCTTTGTATTTGTCTTCGGGTGAATTTTAATAATTCTGAAGAAACCAGCAGCATATTTTTCGATCTAGTTGAACTTCCAAACACCTCAGCTCAATGTATATATATGATTCCTTAAAGTCTAATCATCTTCAGCATTTTTCACAAGAGTTTCTAGCCAGCAATTTTATATAATTTGCTTGTGATGGTGCATCTAATATGCTAGGGAGTGTATCAGGATTGGCAGTAAGACTCCAGCAAGAATTCCATCAGCTTTTTATATGGCACTGTGCTAACCACCGTCTCGAGTTAACAGTTGGTGATGTTGTTACCAAGCTGACAGCTATCAACCACATGAGGAACTTTTTTGATAAATTGTATTCCCTATACCATGCATCACCAAAGAACAAAAACCAATTGCAACATTGTGCATCAAATCTGAGTGCTAAAATTCAGGTTATAGGAAGAATGTTAGGAGTTAGATGGGTTTCGTCAAGTGCTAGATCAGTTAGGGCCATTTGGAAAGATTCTGCAGCCCTCTCCCTCCATTTTAAAAGCGCCATGGAGGATGAAACAAGAGACTCTAAAGAAAGGGCCTAGTACAAAGGACTGCTGGATCGTCTAACTGATATAAACCTTATCCTGAATATGGGTTTGATGATAGATGCTCTGAATGAATTAGAGAATCTGTCGCTTCAATTGCAGAAGAGGGAGATGTCTGTTATTCAGGATCATAAGCTAGTACTCCAAAAACTTCAAATTTTCCACTCTTTACAAACCCGACTTGGGGAGTATACAGAATTAGCAAGAACTGCAGCCGAGTGTAAGGAACTAAATGGTATGAACTTACATGGACCTGGAAGAGTGCACAGAATTGATGAACAAGCTTTCTACAGTCTACTTGTGGAAGAAATGGAAAAACGAATGCTAAAAGCCAGTCTTCGAGATCTTCCGTTTCTACTGCACAATCTCTTGCAGCAAAGTATCAAGAACTTCTAAGTAATTTAGAAGTGTTTGATGAAACAAAGTGGCTAGAAGATGTGGCCAATGATATTTGTTTTGGAGACAGTAAAATAAAATATCTGTGTGAGAAATTTTGTATAGGTTCCATCAGGGAAAGTGTAACTGGTTTCAGGCTGTATGCATCAGACAAAACAGTATCTGATGATCTGAAACCACTTCTTAGGGCTGTGAAAACCATAATCATATCCACAGCAGAATGTGAACGATCTTTTAGTGCCATGAACGTAATATATTCACCAGAAAGGAATCAGCTTCAGTTGATAATAATAATAATGTTATTGGTTTTACGTCCCTTTTAACTACCCTGGCTTTTAGAGACGCCGGGGTGCCGGAATTTTGCCCCGAAGGGGATCTTTAACGTGCCAGTAACTCTACTGACACGGAGCTTCATTTGAAAACTGCTGGAAACTTACTCTTTTTGAAGTTGGTTGGGACCCCAATTCACAAGTTCAAGCCTGAGAAATATGTTAAGGCATGGCTAGGTAAGGGACGTCGCAGTGCTGATGACAACAACTCCATGAAGCGAAACATGTCAGATGTCTCTCCTCCAGGGTTAAAAGTAGTCTGGAAGTTTCTACAGGAATAAAATGGTAGGCTACAATAAAATGAACCTTTCTGCAAAGCACAAATTTCGATACACTATTTTTCGTTAAGTTAATGATAAGTGCATTTAATATTTTTTTTCCTATTTAAGTTAGGCCTATCAGCCTTAATTTTATGTATTTTTTACAATATAGACTTTACTGTTTATATTGATGTACTGTATTTTCAGATGCTATCTTTGTGTGATTTTCAGACCAATCTATTGTGACTTATGACACATTTACTGTTAATGTTTCCTATTATACGGATGCTAATTATATGTCAGTAACAAACAAACAAAAATTAATTTAGTTCCCCACTTCACTCATTTAATTTTATTTATCTATATAGCCTAAATAATAATTCACACATACAGTATATTCTTTAAGTGAAAAATAACATTTATTACTTGAGCATGATGCAATTCTGAGTGAATAGAACAATTTCCTGCATATCACGTTACGTTGTAAGGGAGGGGTATGCTTTTTTGAAGTTGAGGTATGACAGGGAAATTTCTTCGGATAGCATACCACCTCTGTTTTTTTCCCACTTCCTTCACTGGGTAGATCACATATTAAGTAGCAAACTTGGACAGTGGGTGGAATATTATGAGCAATATAATGAACGGATTATTGTAGCAATAATAAATACAAAACCAACGTGCACCACAGTGGTACAAGTCTATATGCCCACCAGTCAAGCTGATGATGAAGAAGATGTAGAAAAGGTCTACGGAGAAATAGATGAAATTTTGACGTATGTCAAGGTTGGTGAAAATGTAATGGGAGATTGGAGTGCTGTGGTAGAAAAAGGAAGGGGAGGGAAGATAGTAGGAGATTTCGGATTAGGTGAAAGGAATGATTGAAGAAGCAGGCCGATGGAATTCTGCACCAAGCATGAGTTGTTCATAGCTAACACCTTATTTAATAAACACAATATAAGAATATACACATGGATGAGACCAGAAGATACTAGGCGTTGCCAAATCGACTTAATTATGGTCAAGCAGAGATTTCGAAACCAGATTTTGGATTGCAAAAACATATCCCGGTGCTGACATAAACTCTGACCACAATCTGGTTGTTATAAAATGCAGATTCAAGTTGAAGAAACTGAAGAAAAGTCAAAAGCAAAAAAGGGCAATAGTCAGACTGAAAGAGAAGGATGTAAACGAAAGATTCAAGAAGAATATAAAGGAAGGAATAATGAAAAAACCTAAACAAACTTTAACTGCAGAAGAATGGGCACTTTTGAAGAATGACATAACAAAATCCGCAGAGGAAAACATTGGTAGGAAAAAAAGAATAGGTAGAAAACCAAGGATCAGTCAGGATATACTAGAATTAATGAATGAAAGGCAGAGACACAAGAATGTAAGAGTTGAAAAGGGGAAAGCAGAATACAAACGTCTGAGAAATGAGGTTAACAAGAAATGCAAGAAAGCGAAAAAAGAATGGTTGGAAGAGAAATGTGTAAGTATAGAAAATTGTCTGAAATTAGTAAACGTAGACACATTTTAACGAAGGATTAAGAATACTTTTGGGGAAAATAAGACTAAATGTTGTAATATTAAAGACACTGATAGAAAGCCTCTAACAGATAGGGAAGAAAAGGTTGAGAGATGGAAAGCATACATAGAGTACTTGTATAAGGGGAAGGGTATTGAGAATCATGTAATGGAAAGCGAAGAGGAAATTGATGAGGATGCAAAAGGAGATTTAATATTGAGATCAGAATTTGACAGAGCATTAGAGGACTTAGGCAGGAACAAAGCACCAGGCATAGATGATATACCGATTGAGTTGCTACGCTGCATAGGAGATGGTGGTATGGCCACGTTATTTCACTTGGTGTGTAGGAATTATGAGACAGGTGAGGTACGCTCAGATTTCAAGAAGAATGTTATCATCCCTATACCAAAGAAAGTAGGAGTTGACAGAGATGTGAAGATTACCGTATAATCAGCTTGATTACTCATGCTTCAAAGAACCTGACTAGAATAATTTACAAGAGGAAGGAAAGCCATATAGAAACGGGGTTGGGTGAGGACCAGTTTGGTCCAGGAGAAATGTAGGAACAAGGAAAGCTGTACTAAGTCTTAGGCTGATTTTGGAAGGTAGAATAAGGAAAGATAAGAGAACGTTCATGGCATTTGTATACTTAGAAATGGCTTTTGATAACGTTGATTGGGCTATATTCGTTGACATTTTGAAAACGGTTGGAATAAAGTACAGGGATAAGAGGGTGATCTACAAACTATACAGAAACCAGACAGCAGTCATTTGTGCTGAAGGACATGGTATTCAGAAAGGTGTAAGGCAAGGCTGCAACGTATCACTCATACTTTTCAATCTTTACATTGAACAAGCAATGAAGGAAATTGGAGAAAAAATTAAAGTGGGAGTGAAGATTCAAGGAGAGATAATTTCAACTCTGAGATTTGTTGATGACATCGTCATCTTGACCGACACGCCAGAGGATTTGAATGAGTTTTTGATTGGTATGGAGTCCGTCTTGAGGAACGAATTCATGATGAAAATCAATAAATGGAAATCAAAAATATTGGAATGCAGCCGAAATAAATCAGAAACTTCTATGTATATCAAATTGGCAGGTGAAAATCTAAAGAGGAGACTTCTGTTACGTAGGAAGCAAAATAACCAGTGATGGACGAAGCAAAGATGATATCAAAATAGGTTGGCTCAGGCAAGGAAAGTATTTCTACAGAAAAGGAATCTGTTGACATCGAATATAGATTTAGGTATTAGGAAGTCATTTTTGAAAGCCCTTGTCTGGAGTGTGGCACTAAATGGAAGTGAAACTTGGACTATTGGAGCTGCAGGAAAGAGGAGTATTGAAGCGTTTGAAATGTGGTGTTACAGGAGAATAATGAAGATCAGATGGGTAGATAGGGAAACAAATGACGAAGTATTAAGATGAGTGGGAGAGGAGAGATATTTCTGGCGACTGCTAATGAAGAGAAGAGATCGGTTGGTAGGACGCATACTAAGACACCCAGGAATAGCAAGCATAGTTATGGGAGGGAAGGTCGAGGACAAGAACTGTAGGGGTGGACCAAAGTTAGAATATGATAAACAGATTGCTTCCGATGTAGGGTGTGGTAGCTATGTAGAGATCAAACTATTTGCTCAGGACAGGGAGGCATGGAGGGCTTCATCAAACCAGTCAAAAGACTGAAGACGCAAACAACAACATCCGAAAGGAAATCCTGTTTCTAATGCATTTATTTACATTCAGCCAAAGGTCAAGAAAAACGAGATTACTACAGTTTTGAAGCATGGTTGTGAGCTGGATTAGGAAAACTGAATCCGTTTAGAGTTAAAATCTTTATCGATGCCAGTTGTAAAATAAATCTCTGACCACGTTGCCTAATCACAGTTCACCGAAATGTATGAATGTTTACTATCAACACAAAATCGTGGTATTTTACTCATGCTACAACTAACCATATGAATCATTTATATTCTGTTCCAACATATGACTTGAAGGACAGCAAGGACTCAGAGTGTTAAATAGAATACCCGCCGAACCTTCGTAGAAGAGAACGTTACTCGGACCCAGCTGGGTGTTCAATAGAGCTGGGGTGTAAGAGACAGAATCTAGGTTAGCCTAAAATCTCTCAGGGTTTCGTTTCGTCTTGATGAGAGGCAAAATCAAGGAGAAAAACCGGTGGAATAACTGGGTCAATCGGACGGAAAAGTTTACAGCATTTTCAAGCTAATACCCCTTTAGGATAGAATGTCGACGAGTCAGTATGGAACGAAACATTGTTTATATCCGAGCTAAGCTTGTAATAGCCCAGGATATCCCCGTTTACATCGCTAGTCAGCAAACGCTAGCGCAGCCACAGCCAGCGGCACTTGTATCTCAAACACGTGAGAGTTGAGGAATTTTAAAATGCCGTCATCCGAGACAAATTTTTACAGCCTTCTATAAATTTGGATACATCCTACTGTACCCGATATCCGGATAGTAGGCTGTCAGATATCCGCCCCCTCATTCGGATTGCCAATAATCAATCGCACCGGCACAGCTACATCAATGAAAATGGCACTGACAGATACTATCGAGATTAGAGCACAATAGTTAACAAGAAATTATTGTGGAACACACCAAAATATACGGGGGTTCATACTTACCTTTACTTACCTCTTAAATTTATCTCGGGGACTGGGTTGTCAACTGGATCACTTAAAGTATGCCCTCACAATAACCTCCACCATGATATTTAAAATGAACCAGAACGAAGACGAGAAACTTTAAACTGCGCAATAATTTATTTCACATAAAGAATGATTTTAACAAAAATAAACAACAAAATCCACGTGGCAATCAGAAGCCATCGTCCATATAATCATGTCCTCCTGTAGGACTTGTATACTCTACATACAATGTTTCAGCTTTCTCAAGCTCATAGTAACGTAAAAATAATAATGCACTTGGAATGGAAACGGGATTTGGGACGAGACACATATATCAATTGTTTTGCGTGTTTATATACTTCACATTTTATTTATAGCCATAAGGCTATTATGGATACGTCCTTGGCCTCTGTCATACAGTTGTCCGGGCCAGCTGCAATGCACCTGCATCGTCAAAGCGTACTCACCCCGTTCGTTCAACCCTAGCATAAGCGAGTTACCTCAGAGCTTGGCTCTCCTTTTCAAAACACGTAAATGTTCACATCTCAACTGAAATATTATCACGCAAATGTTTTAAATGCTCCATTCAAACACCAGTGGATTACTCCAACAATCCCAAATCATGTTTAATTGTTCAAACCACTTGTTTAATTAGCGTTGTTTAGAGTATAAAAACAAAACTCTTAATGTTAATAACAAAAGTTCATTAATTATTTATAACAATAATAAATTGTTTATAACAATGTCAAACGACAATTGGAAAACTTATACACGCCTCTATTAATCCTTTTCATTTCAAATTATTTAACAAAGATATTTACAAAATTATTTTACAATATTATATTGTTTATATTATTTATACATTAAACCACACGTTTATCCGGTTGATAATTACTCAAATCGTGTTGATATAATCAACCAATGAAGGTTAGTTATATTTAACTGTCAAATTCAGGTTTAATAAGGTTTAATAATTATTATTAATATTTGTGATGGTAACCTCCATTCAAAATCTTCATCTCAAATTAATTAACACTCTTGTTAATTTTAACAGTATCTTCATATGAATAACTTTCAAAGAACCAGAACAGTACATTCAGCGGCAAAATACTTCGCTCAAAACGCACAAAATTGCACAACAATTGTCCCAAAATTTATTATATATCTTCATATATATGGCATAAAAATCTTCCAAACTACATACAAAAATCCTCCACTTATAAATTCATCAACTTCATTAATTACTGTGGGAACCTCCTTCATTATTCACGGGCATTATTCATCAGCGACTTTTACATGTCCACTGAACTAACGATTATACATCCATTGTTCCTCTTTAAAAATTCTTATATTCATCAATTGTATTAATGACTGTTATTATTTAACCTTCGTGGGTTTCATTCATGAATCGATATGAAGTAAAAATTTGCCAATCACAAATAAATTTAATAGCAAATACGATTAGACACTCCTCCCTGGTCTATCAAAATTGAGATTAATATCTTCAAAGTAACGCAGTATAAAAATACTATCTTCAATCAAAGTTCATCTAAACTGTATGAATAGTCGAATAGAATACAATTAGACTGTGGAATGCAAACATTATTGTTCCAATCTATAATTGAGAAAAACTCCTATCAAATGTTCATTAATATAGTGTATTCAATAAATCGTAATCAAAGTTCATATTTCATAAAATTGTCTATAATGCAATGATAAATGTCTATGTTGCAATCATGTTCATAAGACGACTAGTATTTCAAAGATCGTCGATATCGTAATAGATTTTAACGCTCTAAAATCATTTAATTATTCTTCTTTCTTGAGGATGACAGAAAATTGGTCAAAGTAATTTACTGAATAGAATTACTTTAATAAAATGACACGCTGTCTGAATTCAAATCTGCCGTAGCAAATCGTTAACTTTACAGTCAAATCGTGACTACAAAAATATGCAAATTACTGAACGAATCTAAATTATCAGTCTCAACTGATCCAAAATTATTTAAGTATGCCAATGACATAACAATGTCTCAACAAATCGAAGAAAAAGGCATAAATCATCGAAGTGTACTGAGTACAGAAATGTTAATCAAGAAAATGGGGCACAAAAAAAATATGGGACAGAAAATATGGGAAGAATGGTTGCTCAGATATCGCTACAAGACTCAAATAATACAAGAAACGTTCACGACTACCTTATCTGTTGATTGAAGTTCTAGAGGAAAGTTTTCAAAGAATACTGCTGTTGGTTCCATTTCACCAGCGTGAAGATGTGCTCCGACCTCGAACCTGGAATCAGCGTCCTCGGAGAATCGAACTGCTTCTTTCTCCGGAAATTGCACTGCTCCATGGATACGAAAACATCCTTCTGGCAAAACTCTTCTTTGTGAGCCGGGTCCACCCTAGCCTCTCTTGAAAGTTCCCTGAAGTTCCGGTCGTAATTCTCTATGAAGTTTATTGTAGTTATTTCCGCAGAAATATTCATAATCGTGGAGTATGAAAATATTTCCACTGTCATCTGGTATAATTCAGCGATGGATTCACGATGCATGAGTGTAGTTGGATGTTCATTACATGCTCGCTTTTGTAGAAAGACGATTAACGAAGTTCCATGCTGTTATTTCACTCCAACGATATATGTCCCAATTGCATTAAAGCCTTAGCCTTCCATCTCAACTTCTGTTATAATCATTGAAAGCACTGCAAGATTATAATGTTCCATAGTAGACTGTATCGTTGTATTACCAAACGTATTCTCCAATATCACTGTTGCAATCCACGTGTCAGCCGTAGTGTATAATGTGGAATTTTAAAAGTGTTTCTCATGTGGCGAGAAAATCACTTTTGTTGGCAGCCTTCAAGTGCCAATATCTTTCGAAGTATAACTGTGAAATTGTTCAAATCTTCTACACACCTCAATGTTGTACTGCCCAATTGAATTATAATAAAGGCTGAAGTTAACTCTTGATATCTTATCTGGTGGAAACGTTAATGTGAGCGTTTCAACTTCACCTAGTTTCAAGCAGCGTAAAATGGAACTGCTCCGTGTTCGTTCAATGCGCCGGGCTTTAACCACACGCTAAAGACAACTTGCTTCACTTATTCACTCGAAAATGACTCTATGACATCTGAAATATATATGCGGTATCAGCGGTATGAGAGATATGACTTCTGAGATTATGAGTTCTGAGTTCTGAGATCTGAGAGCTCCTCTCTTCTGTGCACGACCTTTTATCAACTTCTTAAGGGGCGTATCCATCCCTTCCATAGCCTGTTGCTGCGTCATTGCTAGAAGTTTTAACTTTGGCTATACTTGACGGATTTTCAAATTTCAAAAACTCAAAATTAATTTCTTCAAAATTTCAAATCAATGCCATAACTGAAAATAGTTTTCCACAATTCTGCATGCCAAAAGTAATCAAATATCGTAGTTTCAGCAATCTCCGTCTTCCTTCCAAACTATCGTTCATTGGTTCGAGTCTCTCCTCCAATAGCGTAACTTCTTCCTTAGCACAATACCTTGTTTCCTGCGACTGCGTCGTAAATCTCCGATCTTTCTCGAACAAATTCATGACGTCACCAAGAATCTCAGCTCAATCAGCCTACTTGCATGAAATCTGCGTCATCCGTGCCTACGTCATGAATATCCACGTCACAACTATGACATCCATAACTTTATTCATATTTGCCAATACAGCCATCGTGGTCTCAATATAATTCAATTTACGGGGGCATTCTCCCTTCACCACGTTTTAAAAACAGTTGCAAATTGTTTTTAAACTCTGTGTTATAAATATCTCAATTCACTTGAACACGAAATTGAATTATATTCTACTTTTGTATGATATTTCTTCTATGTTCCTTAATCATAAGTCTCTTCTTCTCTGGTTTGTGTGTGGCTAATGCATTCTCCTTTCTACTGTCTCTTCTGTCCTGAATCCCTGTTTTCCGAATTCTGCTGACTTGTAGAAGGACCGGGATCGATCACTACATCCTGTCTTTTCTTTTGGTTTTCAGCTTCCTTTTCTCGTAATTCCTTCAGATACTGCTGACTTTCTTTCTTGATATTTGTCGGGTGTCATAACCTGACCTTGAGAATTCTGATTCTGATTCTGGTACTGGTTATTTCTATTGTAGTTTCTATTAAAACCATTGTTGTAGTATCTACCTCTTCCGTTGTTGTAATTCCCTCTATTATTATTCCAGCCTCGTCTTTGCTGATATGGACGGTAACCTTGGGATCTGTTGTTGCAGAAATAATTATTCCTGTGAGGACCTACATTTTCAGTTTTTCCTTCCTCAGGCTTATCAGTTTGCTGCACTTGATCCATGTAGACTGTATTAACGTCTTTGAATTCGTGCCTCTGACCTTTTTGTACCAAATTTGGCATTGGACTCGTGTAGTCAAGCCTTCTCAACAATTCGTCCATACTGGTCAAATCTCTGATATTTGACGATATGATCAGTCTTCTTACTTCCACAGGCAGCATACGTGAAATCGCATCTATCAACTGCTCTGTTGACAATGGGGGTTGCAAAAATTTCAAGCGTGATAGTTGGCTCGTGAAGAAATCAGCGTACCGTGTTGGAAGAGTACCTGAATACTTCCTCGAGTATACCTCAGCTCTTAATGAATTCTGAGCTTCTATTGACCAGAATCGTTTAATCAGTGCCTCTGCAAATTCGTCAAAATTGCTGAAAGTGTACCGAAATGCTCTGAACCATTCAAGGAGTCCTCCAGCTAGAAATCTTTCTACGATTCTCATATCTCTCTCTCTAGGAATGTGGGCTTCTATGAAATAGTCTTTAAGATTCCTGATATATTCGATCGGTGTGAGACTATCAGTGTTGCTAAATTTTTGAGGTTTGTCTTCAAAATTCCGGATGACTGTCACATTTCTCGGATATGAATCCATATAATTCCTCCCACTATCACCATACTTCCATTCGGGTTCAATATTCCGATCCTCTTCTTCTTCCCTGAATCTGGATATACGTTCCTCAGGACTAATATCTCTCTCTTCTGTAGTAAGGTTACCTCTTCTCACGTAATTTCTCTCCTCTTCACCAGTCAATCCTTCGGTATCCTTGTCTGTGATTTCCGTGATGACTTTCCTAATCAACTCTTCCTTATAGGTTTCCATCATGCTAGCTTCTCCTAGTTTCAAATTCTGCAGTTTGCTCGTAATTTCATTAACATCAGAGACAACCTTATGAATTTGTTCCTCTAACGCAGTTTTTAATGCTTGCACGTCCTGACCTATTTGAGTTCTATCCTCTACCTGCTTTTCGGATAGCGAATCCATCCTTACATTCAAGTCTTTCCTAATCTGAACTACTTCATTATTAATGTCTACTTGTGTACTGGCAAGTTTTCTTTCAATTCGTTCCTGAATCTGATCTACATGTTCCCCACTTGACCTGTTCCATTCATCTTTCCACACCGTTACATTTGCAGTTAACATTTCCGCGATATCTACTTCGATGTCCTCCTTAAGTAAACGATTGTGATCTAATACTTGGGTTCTCATGACCTCTACATCGTATTTTAAACCAGCTAAAGAAGCTGTTGTCCTAACAGACTCGTCAACTAACCTAGTTGTTAATGCACTAATGTTACGAGTACAAAGTGTTTTTGAAGTTTCAATTTCCTCCCTAACTTTGTTAACATCAGTCTGAACTTTAGCAATGTCTATAAAAACAGTATTGACTTCTACTTGTATCTTATTGATATCGCTTTGCATATCATTAACATCTGAATGAATATTATTGATGTCTACTTGAACATTTGACACATCAGTTCGAGCATTTCTAACCTCTTTTTGAACTTCTTCTACTTTGTCTTGTACAGTAGCAACATCATTCCTAACAACAATTACTTCAGCTCTAGCACATGAAATATCACCCCGGACATTAGCAACATCAAGATTCAACATGGTAAGATCTTTCTGTACCTTAGAAACATCAATTTTAACATCAGAAACATCTTTGTGAATGTCACTTACAGCATTCTTGATTCCCTGGGTACTGATCTGTAAACGCGACACATTATTTTCTAAGTTAGCAGAACTGGTCTGAATAACTTTAAAACTTTCATTCATGCTATCTTTCATCTCCCTCGCACTTTTATCTAGCCTAATAGACATATTACTAGAATTCTCCTCCATCATCTGCTTCATTCTGTTGGACATCTCCTCCAACATCATTTTCAGACTCTCATCTGCCATTTCAATAATATTTCAATAATAAACTGCTTTAGGGACATACATCAAACAGAGCAAAATAACAACATCTGAGCAACATTTTTCACCATATATAAGTTTGAGCAATTTTCTGTCTTAAATCTAACTTATAATTACCTTATAATTAACCTTCGTAGACACTTCATGTTGAAATAAACTCAAGCACATGTTCAAGTTTCATTGGTTCATTTTAAAATATCCTAACACAAATAATTTACACTTACAATCCAAATAGTTTAATTTTATCTTTAATATGACTAAACATGTCATAAGCCGGTCAAATTAAATAAGATTCCAGATCATAGGCGATTTTTCTAAGTTTCCAGCCTATTTAACCTCTCTCAAGTTGTATAAGATCTGATCTTTTCTGAGTGTAATTTTCCTAATACAACACAACATTTATCCCTATATAATCACACTCTCAAATTCTACAATTGGCCAAGACATCTAACAAAGAATCAACCTCTTTATTTGAGTCTTCACAATCCCTTTGACATCGATAACTTGGTAATCCACTGTTATTCGAACACTCCACAAAATTGCGGTGTCAATTCTACTGCAATAACTTGGTAATCCAATGTTATTCAAGCACTCCGAACTTCGATTGTGCCAATTCTACTGGCGTTCAACCTGGTAATCCAGTGTTGTCAATCGAGCCCCACCGAATTGCGGCGCCAATCCTACTGGTGTTCAACCTGGTAATCCAGTTTTGTTGAACATGCCCCACGTTGGGCGCCAAACCTACTGTACCCGATATCCGGATAGTAGGCTGTCAGATATCCGCCCCCTCAATCGGATTGCCAATAATCAATCGCACTGGCACAGCTACATCAATGAAAATGGCACTGACAGATACTATCGAGATTAGAGCACAATAGTTAACAAGAAATTATTGTGGAACACACCAAAATATACGGGGGTTCATACTTACCTTTACTTACCTCTTAAATTTATCTCGGGGACTGGGTTGTCAACTGGATCACTTAAAGTATGCCCTCACAATAACCTCCACCATGATATTTAAAATGAACCAGAACGAAGACGAGAAACTTTAAACTG
Source organism: Meconema thalassinum (assembly GCA_946902985.2). NCBI lineage: Eukaryota > Metazoa > Arthropoda > Insecta > Orthoptera > Tettigoniidae > Meconema > Meconema thalassinum. Next base: position 257,718,578 of record OX336395.1, on the reverse strand, counting down.
CACAATAATTTATTTCACATAAAGAATGATTTTAACAAAAATAAACAACAAAATCCACGTGGCAATCAGAAGCCATTGTCCATATAATCATGTCCTCCTGTAGGACTTGTATACTCTACATACAATGTTTCAGCTTTCTCAAGCTCATAGTAACGTAAAAATAATAATGCACTTGGAATGGAAACGGGATTTGGGACGAGACACATATATCAATTGTTTTGCGTGTTTATATACTTCACATTTTATTTATAGCCATAAGGCTATTATGGATACGTCCTTGGCCTCTGTCATACAGTTGTCCGGGCCAGCTGCAATGCACCTGCATCGTCAAAGCGGACTCACCCCGTTCGTTCAACCCTAGCATAAGCGAGTTACCTCAGAGCTTGGCTCTCCTTTTCAAAACACGTAAATGTTCACATCTCAACTGAAATATTATCACGCAAATGTTTTAAATGCTCCATTCAAACACCAGTGGATTACTCCAACAATCCCAAATCATGTTTAATTGTTCAAACCACTTGTTTAATTAGCGTTGTTTAGAGTATAAAAACAAAACTCTTAATGTTAATAACAAAAGTTCATTAATTATTTATAACAATAATAAATTGTTTATAACAATGTCAAACGACAATTGGAAAACTTATACACGCCTCTATTAATCCTTTTCATTTCAAATTATTTAACAAAGATATTTACAAAATTATTTTACAATATTATATTGTTTATATTATTTATACATTAAACCACACGTTTATCCGGTTGATAATTACTCAAATCGTGTTGATATAATCAACCAATGAAGGTTAGTTATATTTAACTGTCAAATTCAGGTTTAATAAGGTTTAATAATTATTATTAATATTTGTGATGGTAACCTCCATTCAAAATCTTCATCTCAAATTAATTAACACTCTTGTTAATTTTAACAGTATCTTCATATGAATAACTTTCAAAGAACCAGAACAGTACATTCAGCGGCAAAATACTTCGCTCAAAACGCACAAAATTGCACAACAATTGTCCCAAAATTTATCATATATCTTCATATATATGGCATAAAAATCTTCCAAACTACATACAAAAATCCTCCACTTATAAATTCATCAACTTCATTAATTACTGTGGGAACCTCCTTCATTATTCACGGGCATTATTCATCAGCGACTTTTACATGTCCACTGAACTAACGATTATACATCCATTGTTCCTCTTTAAAAATTCTTATATTCATCAATTGTATTAATGACTGTTATTATTTAACCTTCGTGGGTTTCATTCATGAATCGATATGAAGTAAGAATTTGCCAATCACAAATAAATTTAATAGCAAATACGATTAGACACTCCTCCCTGGTCTATCAAAATTGAGATTAATATCTTCAAAGTAACGCAGTATAAAAATACTATTTTCAATCAAAGTTCATCTAAACTGTATGAATAGTCGAATAGAATACAATTAGACTGTGGAATGCAAACATTATTGTTCCAATCTATAATTGAGAAAAACTCCTATCAAATGTTCATTACTATAGTGTATTCAATAAATCGTAATCAAAGTTCATATTTCATAAAATTGTCTATAATGCAATGATAAATGTCTATGTTGCAATCATGTTCATAAGACGACTAGTATTTCAAAGATCGTCGATATCGTAATAGATTTTAACGCTCTAAAATCATTTAATTATTCTTCTTTCTTGAGGATGACAGAAAATTGGTCAAAGTAATTTACTGAATAGAATTACTTTAATAAAATGACACGCTGTCTGAATTCAAATCTGCCGTAGCAAATCGTTAACTTTACAGTCAAATCGTTACTACAAAAATATGCAAATTACTGAACGAATCTAAATTATCAGTCTCAACTGATCCAAAATTATTTAAGTATGCCAATGACATAACAATGTCTCAACAAATCGAAGAAAAAGGCATAAATCATCGAAGTGTACTGAGTACAGAAATGTTAATCAAGAAAATGGGGCACAAAAAAAATATGGGACAGAAAATATGGGAAGAATGGTTGCTCAGATATCGCTACAAGACTCAAATAATACAAGAAACGTTCACGACTACCTTATCTGTTGATTGAAGTTCTAGAGGAAAGTTTTCAAAGAAAACTGCTGTTGGTTCCATTTCACCAGCGTGAAGATGTGCTCCGACCTCGAACCTGGAATCAGCGTCCTCGGAGAATCGAACTGCTTCCTTCTCCGGAAATTGCACTGCTCCGTGGATACGAAAACATCCTTCTGGCAAAACTCTTCTTTGTGAGCCGGGTCCACCCTAGCCTCTCTTGAAAGTTCCCTGAAGTTCCGGTCGTAATTCTCTATGAAGTTTATTGTAGTTATTTCCGCAGAAATATTCATAATCGTGGAGTATGAAAATATTTCCACTGTCATCTGGTATAATTCAGCGATGGATTCACGATGCATGAGTGTAGTTGGATGTTCATTACATGCTCGCTTTTGTAGAAAGACGATTAACGAAGTTCTATGCTGTTATTTCACTCCAACGATATATGTCCCAATTGCATTAAAGCCTTAGCCTTCCATCTCAACTTCTGTTATAATCATTGAAAGCACTGCAAGATTATAATGTTCCATAGTAGACTGTATCGTTGTATTACCAAACGTATTCTCCAATATCACTGTTGCAATCCACGTGTCAGCCGTAGTGTATAATGTGGAATTTTAAAAGTGTTTCTCGTGTGGCGAGAAAATCACTTTTGTTGGCAGCCTTCAAGTGCCAATATCTTTCGAAGTATAACTGTGAAATTGTTCAAATCTTCTACACACCTCAATGTTGTACTGCCCAATTGAATTATAATAAAGGCTGAAGTTAACTCTTGATATCTTATCTGGTGGAAACGTTAATGTGAGCGTTTCCACTTCACCTAGTTTCGAGCAGCGTAAAATGGAACTGCTCCGTGTTCGTTCGATGCGCCGGGCTTTAACCACACGCTAAAGACAACTTGCTTCACTTATTCACTCGAAAATGACTCTATGACATCTGAAATATATATGCGGTATCAGCGGTATGAGAGATATGAGTTCTGAGATTATGAGTTCTGAGTTCTGAGATCTGAGAGCTCCTCTCTTCTGTGCACGACCTTTTATCAACTTCTTAAGGGGCGTATCCATCCCTTTCATAGCCTGTTGCTGCGTCATTGCTAGAAGTTTTAACTTTGGCTATACTTGACGGATTTTCAAATTTCAAAAACTCAAAATTAATTTCTTCAAAATTCCAAATCAATGCCATAACTGAAAATAGTTTTCCACAATTCTGCATGCCAAAAGTAATCAAATATCGTAGTTTCAGCAGTCTCCGTCTTCCTTCCAAACTATCGTTCATTGGTTCGAGTCTCTCCTCCAATAGCGTAACTTCTTCCTTAGCACAATACCTTGTTTCCTGCGACTGCGTCGTAAATCTCCAATCTTTCTCGAACAAAATCATGACGTCACCAAGAATCTCAGCTCAATCAGCCTACTTGCATGAAATCTGCGTCATCCGTGCCTACGTCATGAATATCCACGTCACAACTATGACATCCATAACTTTATTCATATTTGCCAATACAGCCATCGTGGTCTCAATATAATTCAATTTACGGGGGCAATACATGCATACATACATTTTCAATCGACACTTTTTTGACTTCCAGTGTTCAGTCTAGCCTGCAAGCCTCTGTTTGCGAACAAGTCGCCTCCATGTTCCCCTATTAGCAGATAGCACTGCGGCCTCCTCTGATTCTAATACTCTCGCTTTGAATTCGTTCAACACTGAATCTAACCATTGCCTCCTAGGTTTACCTCTGCTACTCTTACGCTCCACAGACGAACTCATTAACCTCTTAGGTAATCTCCCCTCCCCCATTCTCTTAACAAGTCGCCATCATCTGAGTCAGCTAATAGCTTTATCTAGCCCTTATCTCTTCAATATGAGATCGTCCTGGAATGGCTCCCATCTAGTTGTACTAGCGATGATTCCTGCTACTCTTATGATATAAGTTACCTCTAGCTTACGTATGAGGTATCCAGCTCACACTTCCATAGAGCATGGTCTGTCTAAATAACGATTCTGTACGAGTATGAGTACTATTCCACTGTGCTACTCTTATAATAAAAGTTACCTCTAGCTAACGTATGAGGTATCCTGAATCCGCCCAGCTCATACTTCCATAGAGTATGGTCTGTCTAAATACCGATTCTGTACGAGTATGAGTACTATTCCACTGTGCTACTCTTATAATATCAGTTACCTCTAGCTTATGCATGAGGTATCCTGAATCCACCCAGCTCACACTTCCATAGAGCATGGTCTGTCTAAATACCGATTCTGTACGAGTATGAGTTCTAATCCACTGTAGTTTCCATGAATTATCCAAAATACTTCTCATTACACTTTGTCTTCCGTTTATAAGATTTTGTAACACTCTAAAATGGTTTCCTGTTGCTTGACCTAAAGTTTCTAATGTATCTCCACATTCCTCCCCTACATTTTTATTTTGGCTCTGCTATTACCTGTTTGGTTCCGTGCCTTTCCAATACATAAAGCTCTCTGTCTTCTAAATTCCTTGTTTGAAACCATGTTTGTTCGCTATCTTTAATCTTCACAAGCCAACTTCAGTACGTCATTCAACCAGGATGCGAGGTTTTTCTGGTCTTTAGACTTTGTTGTCCAAAGATATGCCATTGCTACTTCCTTTACTGTATCCCTCTATCTGGCCACTCTGTTTATAGATCAATTGTTTACCATCTACTTCTTGCAATTTTTCATCGATCATCTCTGCATATCTCTCACTTAGTTGCATATCCTGGAAGTATAATCCGTCTCCTAACAGTCGTTAGTTTAGATCTAGCAATGCTTCATTCCCTGCAGATCGATGTGTGATCTGTTTCATAACAAAACGCCGATTCCCTAAAATTTCTTATCTATTTCCTAAACTGAATGTCAATAATGATAATGTAGCCATTATAACACCGTTGGCTTTCACGGCCGGCGTTCATAAGTACAAGTTGTTCGGGCTTGTACTTAATTAATGTAGGCATTATTTGACCTGGTTTCTATAGCCTAAGGAGATGCTTTGGGAAGGGGTTCGAAACGGATCCCAAGTGACCACAGATGTCCAGTGACCATTTCTCATTAGTGTTCGCTTTATTACCCTCACCACAATTACCCAATACCTTCTCATTCCACTCACTCCTATTTCTTATCCTAGTTCTTTGTAAATTCTCACTACTACATCACTCAGTGCCTCAAAATCTGTCTAGTTCGTTCTGATTCATCCCTTCCAATCCTGACCCCAATTCCCTAACATTTCCAAATCTATCCACATTAATCACATAAAAAATGGATACCAGTAATAGAGAACAATTTGAGTGTTAAAATTGAAAAATAACACCCATGTTAATAATTACGTAACATGGTATTCTGTCCCTTCTGTCCGGAATTTGCTGCTTGTAGAACGGTGGATTTATGGATTCCCAGTCTCTTGCACAAGTTAACAATGACAGTTGGAATGCTGCCTCAAGGGGCTGGTTACGTCAATTACCACTGGATGTCTTAGACCTACTCCAGTGAAGAAGATCTACCCTCTCGCTGGCAATGCACCTCCAGCTATTCGACGCGAGGTGGCAGCAGAGAAAGAGAGACAAAAGCTTGAGACAGATCCCAGACATTCTATGTTCAGCCACAACGTGATCACTCCTCGCCTAAGATCCAGGAAGAGTTTTATTGGGAGAACAGTACCCCTCCATACCAAACCGGACGTCTGGCGTGTGTCACTCTGGAAACAAATAGTACCAGAGGGGTTTACCCCTAAAGAAGAACTGAGCAGTGGTAGTCATTTGCCTAATACCACCTTGAGGTCCTTAAGCCGGATGAGAACAGAAGTGCCTAAGTGTCCTAGCAACCTTGTGAAGTGGGGGTTATGCAGAAGATCCATGATGTGACTGTGGAGAAATCCAGACTCCACAAAACCTGCTCACGTGCCAAGATCCTAATAACACCTGCAGCGAGGAAGACCTTATGTTGGCCACAGACTGAGGGATAAGAGCTGCAGAGTTCTGGAAAGGAAGAATTTAGTGTGTCTCCCGGACACGGAAATATAATATATTGGAAATGTTAGCACTTTCTTCTCTACTCTCTCGAAGTTATCCAGCTAATAATTTTAAGTCAATAAATTTTCGCTCTTCAGTTTGGCCCTGTAACGGAAAGAGGTGTAGTTCAGAACTGCTTCCAATTCTAACTACCATTAATGTTTCATGCACGAAGACCTCAGGCTCCTCCGGTGGGATTTCTGTCGCTAGTCGGTCCTAACCTACATCTTCTCACCCTGTTGTCATATCATTCGGCAGTGGGCGGTTGGCCGCCGTTGGAATAGTGGTTCAAGGTGGTAGAGGTCATCATTTAATTTCATATTTATTTATTAGTGTATTTACAAAATATTTACAGTACACTGACGTGAGTCTCTGAATTGAGCAAAGCCCAACTTCACATTTGAGATGCATCAGAACCTCATATGTCAGAGCGTCACGTCGTGGTCTCATCGTGTATAGATTGTTACGGTTCATTTTGGTTGGACAGAGCGTGGTTTCTGGGGATTCCACGTCTGTTTTCATCATATTCCAGAGCTGCTACAGTCTAAATTGAGGAATCATCCTCGAATGCCTTCAGCATCTCACTAAAACACCATATAGACCACAACTAACAAGTTGCATTACCAGCTATATCATTGTACATATTGTAAATATTTGCACCGGTATTTTCAATCATAGGAAGCCTCCGTGGCTCAGGCGGCAGCACGCCGGCCTCTCACCGCTGGGTCCGTGGTTCAAATCCCGGTCACTCCATGTGAGATCTGTGCTGGACAAAACGGAGGCAGACAGGTTTTTCTCCGGGTACTCCGGTTTTCCCTGTCAAAATTTCATTCCAGCAACACTCTCCACTATCATTTCATTTCATGTGTCATTCATGTAATCATTGCCCCAGAGGGGTGCGTCAGGCCTCGGCAGCCGGCACAGTCCATATCCTCGCCGCTAGATTGCTATTGAAAAGGCGGAGCTTGGTCTTCCTGGAAATGTTTCTATTTCTCCAGATGGGGTAGAGCTGGACAAAGGCACCATTTGCCTTCCTGATACGGCTTCGAACATCTTCCTCTGCTCCCCCATCATTTGTGACTATACTTCCAAGGTAGAGGAAGGACTCAACTCGCTCAATTTCCTATCCGTTGACTGTCAAGCTAGTCGTGATGTCAGAATTTATCCTCATCTCTTTGGTCTTGTTGGTGTTGATCATCAGTCCTGCACGTTCTGCTTCTCTCTGCAACCTCCCCAGCTTATCTTCTATGTCTCGGTACCGTTGTGCCATAAGACAAATGTCATCTGCGAAATCCAGATCTTCAAGCCTGTCATTTATACCCCATTGAATACCCCTCTTCTGTCCTCCCATTACCTTCTTCATCACACTATCCAGGACCAACAGGAACAGAGTGGGGGAAAGGACACACCCCTGTCTCACTCCGGAACTGACCTTTATCTTTTCTGTTAATTTGCCTTCGTGAAGAACCTGGCACTCATACCCTTAGTACATCTCTTCCATGATTCTGATGATCTTGTTTGGAATTTTATATTGCTCGAGGGTCTTTCACATGATTCTTTGATTTACGGAGTCGAAGGCTTTCTCGAAGTCAACAAATGTGAGGTAAAGGGTATTCCGCCACTCCACACTCTGCTCCAGGATGATTCGGAGGGTGTTGATGAAATCCACACAGCTGCGATGTTGTCGAAATCCAGCCTGTTCCTTCCGAAGCCTTTTTTCTACGCAGTCTTTTATACGATTCAGGATGACTCTCGCCAGCACTTTGCTTGGAATGGACAGCAAGGTGATAACCCTCCAGTTGATACAGTTTGTGGTGTCCCCTTTCTTCGGCAACTTGACTATCAACTCCTTCTTCCAGTCGGTTGGTATTTAGTCCTCCTTCCAGATTTTCTCCAACAGCGGGTGCAGCAGATCGATCGTAATATCCAGGTCTGCTTTCAGTACTTCCGCTGGGATATTATCCAGACCTGGTGCCTTCCCGCTCTTCATCTGCTTCAACGCTGTCCGTATTTCGTCCCGAGTTGGGGAGTCGAGGCTGATGCTTGGGTCACTTCCTGCTTCCTCTTCATCTTCTCCTCGCTGCTCACTTTCTGATCCTCTATCTCTATTAAGAACCTAATGATGATATGGAATTATACACTTACTAATAGTTACACATATCGAAACAAAACCTCAATCAAGGGATATGTCTCCATCATTGACTTGTAGAAAGTAGTGACAAGTATTTGCGTGTTTAACATGGGAACAGTGGCAGTTCATCTAAATTGGCTGAAAATTAAAGAGATACAGTTGTTAATAATTATGCTGACACTCTTCTGATTCCGTTTTCCAAAGCTTCAATATTTCGTGAGATGTTAATTTGCCCCTCAAATTTTGTAATGTTTAGCCATCTTAATAATGACAAGCTGCATCACTGTGCTCGGTGATTGAGGGGTCCAATTTGAGGACAGGCTCACATCCACACGTGTCAACTATGAAAGGGCTCTCCCTTTTACTGTCTCTCCTTGTTTTAGACGTAACCTGTCTCGCACCGCTTTCGAAACAAAACAAAAATGTTCATGGACTTCCAAGAAAGCGTCGATGTTTTTTTCGCACAACTTTACAGTATGACTTCTTTAAGTTGTACTGCACGTCTCCACAGTGATTACTCTGTACGCAGTTGTGTATTTAAAATGAATTAACTCTCATTTCATTTTAGGGTATCCATAGCTCCTATTGAACAACTACAGTCTTACTGTCATAACACAAGAAAACGTTAGGCCTACTTTATAATGAATATTTTAAACGAATGTTATAACTGCAGATGTCAATTTGACACCAAACATGATCATATAGGAATAAAATAATAATAATAATAAGAGAAAATCGCGCAAAACACTAGAAAATGAAGAGAGCACAGGGTGTCTACAACAAAAATGCCGGGCCAAATTCCCCAAACTTCGTCATTACAACGCGGTTATTAAACCTGAGGTACTTTACGCCAGGGAGACATTGACAAAAGGTGACTTGGAAAAGATCCTCACAGAGGAAAGAAACATAATAAGGAAATTTATTGGACCAAAACACACAGACTAAGGCTTCACTCCAGAGGCACCACAGAGAAATTGTTCAACATCGCAGAATACATCAGAAAGAGGTGGCTAAAAGTTTACGGCCACATCAGCAGACTCCCACAAACCAGACTCACGAACGAAATTATTAAATTCATATAGCGGCTCAAGACTACTACACCCTGGATGATGCAAGTCAAAATTGATCTGGAAAAAGCACAGGTCAACCCAGAAAAAATCATGGACAAAAGCATCTTTCGACACAAGTTGGAAGTGATGTCAGAGAAAACCCAAAGACCAAAGTGGACCGGAGAAAGGAAGAGGGCCTTTAGTGCACGAATGAAAGGGTACTGGTAAAACAGGAACAACAAGTAGTCATGATTGCTTCGCGTGGTCTGACAAAGGGTATGTAACGTGTAATAATAATAATAATAATAACCCCTGGCACTACAGCCCGTGAAGGACCTAGGCCTACCAAGTGACCGCTACCCAGCCATTTGGCCTGCAGATATTGGGGTGACGGGTGGTCAGCGCATCGGGTCCCCTCGGCCGTTAATCTTGGTTTTCGTGACCGGGGCGCTGCCTCACTGTCAGACAGCTACTCAATTTTCCTCACGGGGGTGAGTGCACCCCGTTCCAGCCCTCACGTCAGTTTCCAAAATGCCTGACGGAGCCGGGAATCAAACCCCGGGACCTCCGGGTGAGAGGCAAGCGCGCTACACCAACACCACGGGGCCGGCTTCTATAACGTGTAAAATAAAATAAAATAAATGATAATAATAATTACAATATCACAGAAGAAGGTACACCACAGAGAGATATTCTTATGCAAAAAGTGCTAAAAATGGAAGGATTCCAAGGGTGGAAGGGAAAGAAAACAGGCTCAAAATGGTTCAAGGAAAGGAATAGGAAACAGAGTGAGATGATGAAGGACTTTTGGAGGAAGAAGAAGGAACAGCAACGGTCAAAGCATTGAAATTGGCTCGTGGTCCCTGGACGACCGGAACGAAAATAATAATAATAATAATGCGACGATACCAGCTTAACAAAGAACTCCAAAATCAACAGAGTTTCCAACCAGAGACAACGGAGTGTTCCGTGGCGTAGCATTGAATCACGCCCGTGAGGGCAGCTGCAGCAAGTCCGGAGTTCGCAGGTTCGAATCCCGGCGCTGGCAGCTGCTATCCTTAGTGTGGTTTCCCCCCGGGTATTTCCACACTCCTTCTAGTCAAATGTACCTTACTTTTAGTCCCGGGGCGCCGGGTGAGTTATCCGTGGTTGTTACGGTGTGGCTGCAGGAAGTCGCTCACATCCGGAGGCCAGGAGGTTCGAATCCCCCCACCGTCAACCTTGAAGATGGTTTCCCATCTTCCTTCCAGGCAAATGCCGGGGTTGGTCCCTAACTATAGGCCACAGCCGCTAGCTTCCAATTCCTCGTCCTTACAATCACACTTTCCTCCCCACACAACACTCCACACACGACGGTACTTGTCGCTCACCCCATGGGTGTCCGCATAGAAGCAGCTACTAACTCTAGCGAGCCGAACATGTCCTTGGATACTCCCGGCACTAAAAGCCATACGCTAAAATAAAATGTTCTGGGGCACCTACCTCATCACTGTCTCTATTACAGTTACACACACTACTACAGGCTACTGCTGGGATAGTACCTTACTTCCACTCCCAGGGCTCCTACCTCTTCACTGTCTCTATAACAGTTACACACACTACTACAGTCATCACAAGATACAGGTTATGAAACAAGTTCCACACACGCGAAAATAAGCGGGCCTCATGAGCAAATTGTCCGAATCCTTAAGTATGAATTATTAAGAAAAAGAACCAGCGGGCCCACGAAGTAGCTTGTCATTTCAACTATTTATTTTGAGCTTGTTGGTCCTCAATTCCTACATTCGTATACGTAGTTGTTCCATTCTCTATTTCGTGCTAGTCTTTCCAGCTTTCAGCGTCACTTTTGTTGTGGTTCACAATTTAACGAGCACGGCTACGCCGTCGCCTTTGGTTGGAAACTGTGTTGATATAATGATTAGAATGAAGTAACGCATTTTCCTGCGCAGCAAGGAGGAAGTAGTATGGTAACCTTGTTCTCCGACCACACGGCGAGACTAGGAATGTCAACACCATACATAGCTCCCGAGCGGAAAAGAGATGCAGCAATTAATAATGTTGTATCCTCGACTCGGAGTCTCAAGCTCCAGGACACCGCCCTCAGTGGCGGTAGATGTGAGATCCCTCGCTTAGTCTCTGGGAAAAGCCACCAACCGTGGAGGGTAAACGATCAAGAAGAAGATAATTATGTACCCTATAACTATTTTACAATCATATACATAATTCATGTATTGGAAGAACGCGATACTTGATAGCAGAAGCGGTTGCATCTCAAAATCCAACCTTGCGTACTTTTCAGTAAAAAAGAAAAAAGAGAGAGTTACCAGATCGAGCAATTGGGACAACAATAAACTACTCATATTATTTGAAGATTAACAGTCGGCCACCACGGGTGTAACCGAATTAGGTTCGGCGGTGGATTGCAATTTATTAATTTCCTAGTACATGAAATATATTAACTTAGATGAGTTAATTATACACGTTATAAAACACTTGTCATATAAATGGGGGGAGAAATTGGATAACTAGTTTCGTTCGTGAAGCGAACATTATCAGGGCCTGCTCACTTAGGCATATTCTTATTCTGTTACACTTCTAATGTTTTACTTTTATTGTTACGGTACTACAATTCCAGAGTTTAAGAGTGAAACCTTCTAGAATCGTTAACTTCTGTCGTTGCGAGCTATTGAAGTGATTCCTGTCTTCATTGTCTTGTTATTAGCAGTTACTTCAATTTCTTTATTTTCATGCTGAGCTTTTGTGGTTAAACACACACTTAAATGTATCGGGCATTACTAGCATCGTCGTCTATAATTCTCAAGCCGTGCTGTTAGTAGAATTGGCAACACTGGACCTAGGCTCTGAGGTGTGTATACGAGCTAATCTCACATGCTAACTTGTGTTAATAGATATCGTTTATTTTGATAAGACAGCATTTATCCCTAGAAGAATAACATAATTCAGTTGATGCTTAATACTAACAATACGTTAAATTTACGTGCATTACGAAATTTGTGCTAAGGCACCAATTAGTTAAATGGTTGAAATTAATATATATTTCATATGTAACACTATTTATATACAACGAATTCTCTGTGGTCTTTCAAGTTTAATACGCCTAGTTCCATCTTAAATACAACAAATACAGAAGTCGTTTGCTTTGACGTAAATAGCAGTACGTAATCTGTCCAGCCTCTTATTCTGTCTCTGGTTTTTATGAGGTTGTTTTTATAATCCCTCTGAAGTGATGTGACATAGCTACATCAAATTCTCCACCTCTTTGTTACTGCCATGGAGAAACCAATATGTTGTTAAATTCAAGGATAGTTTCCAGGCATTTCTTTGCCCCATGATTTTGCCTCTAGAACTGATTGGCATTAATAACAAAAGCATTGACCTCGCCACCTTAGACCAGTAGAAACACTGCTGGAAGATGGTAGGGTGGGGACAGATATAGAGGGAATTCTAAGAAGTTAAATTAATCATGCACGTATATTTTACTTATGTTAGTATTTTAGGGTTAAAATCAGTTCGTATTTACTATTTCAACACCCGTGAAGTTCCTCGTGCTAAATCAGAGCTCCTTAAAAGTTGTAGAAATCTATATATTTAAAACAGTAAGGTGATTTTTGTTATCACGAGATTGAGAGAACGACAGAACCGATTTACTTCGTAGAGCACTCTAACGAAAGCTCTTGGTCTGTAGTTTTGCAGAGTGTCTCTAAAATAAACAAATATATTACGGTATATTTTTAAATGAATATAGAAAATAGCAGAATTCTACCCCCTCACGCATGCGCACAACCCGCCTGGGCTCATGACAAAATGGCGGTGAGAAGTCCATTAAAATGTAAGTTATTTAATAAACTTCCATGTAATTGAAATCATACATTAGCCAAGTTCTGACTATAAAATATAATAACAGTATGAACGTATACGAATGTGCAACATTGATTTTTTTTGATAATGAAATGGATTATTTCCTTCAGACAGCGGCTTTTGAATGTAGTGAATGCTTTTGTCTGCTGCTGAACGAGAGTGCGCGATTAGCTATGTGGTTAAGGCGACTGACTGTAGTTCCAAGGAGCACAGGTTCGATCCGATCACTCGCTATTTTTTTTTCCACTGAAATATTGTTTAATCAAGGAGTATTAGTAAGGTTTTATGTCTGTTAAAGATACATATTTCTACATTCCCTCTCAATATGTTTTATTTCCGTTTTACCATTGCATTACAGCATGTGATCAAGAGAGCTAACTGTTGTCCTCAATACGCCGTTCGAATATCTGCAATCAGTTCCAGTAACTGACAACAGATGGCAGTACCTCGCCCATATATTTCCTGTAACTGACAACAGATGGCAGCACCATTGCATCGCTATATTTTAAACACAAGACATGGTGCGTTTTCACGTGATGGAGAATTATAAAGGAGGGGAATATTAAAGAAGGGAAATGTTGAAGAACATTAACTGACAGTTGAATGTGTAGGCTATGTTGTTTATGTACCTCAATATTGCAATTCTTCCCAATGCTTCGGAGGTCAAGTTATTAGCGTCCTAGACTAAAAGTTATAATTATGCATCGTTGATATACTCTTAAATTATTAAAGAAAAAAGAAGTTTTCCAGGCACTCGCGCGTGTCCACAATTGCTTTCGCCACGAGAGACACTTGGCAAACATAATTCGTTTGAAGGGCTCCGACATCGTGGTCACTCAGCCCCGTGTACTTTGGTGTGTATGTGTAGAATTTTCTCTGATAACCTGCGTTATTGTGATGGCTGCATTAATGTGTGTATTTGTAATTGAGGTGGGAAATGGCAAAGAGACGGCCAAGGCCTTAAGTAAGGAACCATCCCGGTATTTGCCTTGAGTGGAAGTGGGAAACCACGAAAAACCACATCCAAGATTGTCGAGGTGGGAATCAAACCTTCCTCTTCTTAGTTATACCTCAAGAGACTGCGCCCCGTTTTTGCCCTCAGACCCGAATTAAATTTCCTGGCAGAGCAGGAAATGTAACCCGGGTCTCCGAGGCGATAGCCAAGAATGGGTGGGCTTCCATGTGTTAATACGATTTTTGACATTCACGGGACATAGAATTCAAAAACTGTCTCCATTAGGGTGACTGCCGAAGTGAGTATTGAGTATAGGCCTATGGTCATTCCAGTAGTTGGCGAAGTGATTCTATGTTCCCCTGCAAAATATACCGCCATAACCTATAACAGGTGATGGAAATTGCTTATTTAGAGCAGTTTTGTACTGTTTATAACAAAATGAAGAACGTCATTCAGAGCTGCGTTTTCAAGCTATTGCAAACAATTTCGTTGGCAGGAACAATTATAAGGAATTTATTTTAAGCGATCAGTCTCATCGCATTCTCCTCACCAACCAACTTGAGTATGAAAGTCTCTGGACGGTCATGTTGAACTTCATTGTATAAGACAGTTGTTTAATGATTATTTGTTTAGAGTACTGAGTCTAACTACGCAGTTGATTTCGGTAATGGAAGTATTATTTGCCATTTAATATTTAGCGGCTCCGTTATTGCAGGACACTATAGTGTTATCGAATAATACGAAGCCACATTTAAAATCCAATATAAATAGGCCATTTCAGAAACAATTCCAGATATTATGCAGACTATGCAGTACAGTGTAAGGTCTTTGACGATCAAATGTAAACATTGTTCTAAATTGTATTTCTCTTGCGTAAAATCTACGCGTGGTTATTTTGGCCTTTACTGTTGTGATGGTAAAATTGATCTGCTGGAATATATAATACATGTATTTGCCAATTTGCAACAATATAATGATATTAATTTAAAAGTCATTGAACTTATGTCCAGTAGTTCAAACACATACATCAGCGTTAACAAATTGGATACTGAAGATGAAAGCCAGCTACTTCCTTTCCCTATTATAGAATTCTTCAATTCCTTGGAATTAAGTGATTCGCTTCCACATACTCCGAACGTTTGAGCCATAGTTATGCTCCTTAGAAATCTGAACGTTTCCCAAGGACTCATATATGGAAATATATTAATTGTAAGAAATATGTAAGAAATTGCTTGGATTCGGATATAATAGGTGTAGTAATATTAGGCAGAGAGCTCAAATCCTACGACTTGATTTAACACCTTCCGATAAAACACTTGCAGGTACAGTACATTTTCTTTTAATAGGCAACAATGTCTTATTCGCTCGGCCTACTTTATCACAATCAATCAAGCTCAAGGAGAAACTCTGGAACGTATTGGGCTCTTTACCTCATCACGTTTTCAGTCATGACCAGCATTATGTTGCAATGTTGAGAGTGCTATCCTTTGACGCCCTTTAAGTTGCAATAGTGCTAAAAAGTAATCGTACAAAGAATGTAACTTATATAAGAAGCTTCTTCAGTAAATATATATTTCCATTGTCCGTCATGTTTTGACGGGTTTCATCTAGTTAGTATTTAATTCATTAAAATATTTCAGATGCCTAGGAAGTGTTGTGTGCCTTGCTGTGAGCCAAATTATGGTAGCACTATTAAATAACTTGTTATATCACTACGTTTCGATCATTTACAGCATGGAAGACTTTTAGTGCCTAGTAATTTAGTTTTGGTATACAGTATACCTTGATGTAGCCTCCATACTCCAGTACATTATGAACTTGACTCAGTAGGCAAGTGCTTAAATTAAGTGACCAGTGAAGGATTATTGTAAGACTGTCAACATTATCATGGTGTCCACAGAATTTTCAATGTTAATTTTCCTGACTTTTCCTGACTATTCCTGACCATTTTTAACAAAATTCCTGACTTGCGAAGTCATCATAACATCGGAGAAATGGTTTATTGAGCAAATATATACATATATATATCTTATTTGCAGCCTCTACCATCCCCATAGCTGCCCAACGCTTGCCTCTTTACTCATTTAAAATACAAAATAAAGTAAATTATAATGCAATAGTACATAAATTAAAGTACCATACTTAATAACCTAAACTATAGCCACATTCCTACGCCAACGCCAAAAAAAATAGGTAAAAGAGGTTTTTACTATGATGTACTGTAAAAATGGAAACTTACCATAATGTCCAGCGAGTGATTGCTTTTTATCTTCAGGTATTAGTTGAATTAGTAACATCAAAATATGGCTGTAAAACACAAAATACTGTATGTATAAACGGGGCGTGGTGGCGCAGCGGTCAAGGTGTATGCCTCTCACCAAGGTGCACCGGGTTCGATTCATGTGAGATTTTCGAAGTGAAATGCCATGTCCTGTGGTTCGGATTCCACGTAAAAATGAGGTCCCGTGGCTCATGATCTCGCGATTAACGGTCACGTTAAACTACAAGCTTGCTTTGGTTAATATAACATTCCTGACTTTCTAATACTTTTCGCCAATTTTTCCTGACTCATGCCATTTTTTCACACTTTTTCCTGACTTTTCCTGACCAAAAACAAAATTCCTGACTTTTCCTGCCTGTGGACACGATGATTAAACTTGGAGGCCTATTGTGACTATGATGAGTGCATCACTGGGCAAAAAGTTAACAATTTATATTAATTGTATGGAAGAGGTAAACAAATATGTTGTTTAATTCAAGGATAGTTTCCAGGCAATTCTTGGCCCCATGATTATGCCTCTAGAACTGACTGGCATTAATAACAAAAGCATTGACCTCGCCACCATAGACCAGTAGAAGCACTGCTGGAAGATGCTAGGGTGGGGACAGAGAGGGAATTCTAAGCAGTTACATTATTCATACACGTAAATTTTACGTATGTTAGTATTTTAGGGTTAAAATCAGTTCGTATTTACTATTTCAACACCCGTGAAGTTCCTCGTGCTAAATCAGAGCTCCTTAAAAGTTGTAGAAATTAGTATTTAATTCATTAAAATATTTCAGATGCCTAGGAAGTGTTGTGTGCCTTGCTGTGAGCCAAATTATGGTAGCACTATTAAAATAACTGGTTATATCACTTCGTTTCGATAATTTACAGCATGGAGGACTTTTAGTGCCTAGTAATTTAGTTTTGGTACACAGTATGCCTTCATGTAGCCTCCCTCCATACTCCAGTACATTATGAACTTGACTCAGTTGGCAAGTGCTTAAATTAAGTGACCAGTGAAGGATTATTGTAAGACTGTCAACGTTATACTTGGAGGCCTATTGTGACTATGATGAGTGCATCTCTGGGCAAAAAGTTAACAATTTATATTAATTGTATGGAAGAGGTACTTTTCTCTTTTAACAACTTTAACAAAGCAGATTATTGAAAATACTATTTATGATTCACATACCTCTCTGGAAGTCATTACAAGTTTATTTTAATTTGAATTTTCACTGCTGCACCTGACATATTTGTTTTATTACGTAAATAAATGGTTTTACTTCTTGCTCAATCGACGACGGCGGCCATGATACAGGGACGTCCTACACTACGTCATACCCGTTGCCAATATGTCCGATACAAAATACACCACACGACACGAGAATAAAGAAATGAAAGGCAAAACCATTGGCCTGGATAAAGATTATTGATGTGTGACTACCCCCAATGTACGTGACAAAAACCAGGGGTGTTTATATTAGCTAAAGCGGCCCCGCGCTACCTAACATTTATTGGTCTGCCGGATGCGATATAATACAGAATGCGTGGGGTTGGCAACACGGTACGTGATGCTCAAAATGGCTGAATTAGGTACGTGATGCTCAAAATGGCTGAATTAGGTGCGTGATGCTCAAAATGGCTGAATTAGAAGGAATTTTGCGTATATAAGTCGTGTTTTATACTTGGGATGGCTGGGTGGGTCACAGAGAGCGGAAAAGTAAACATCTATTACCACATCATCTACAGATATTTTCCCGACTATTAATTCAAGTAATTTGGTTACTTTCAGTACTTTTATACCAAAGATACCGGTACCTCTCCCGATTTTCACCGAATTTATTATCTAAGGCAGTCTCTAATTTCGTTAGAATAGTTTTAAATATTGTTTCTGAGCGCGTCAGTGACGGCAGTGAGCATAGCAGAAAGATATTGGGGCATTGAGGTATTGTACACTACAGCATTGTATTATTACCTTATCGGGAATCGACAGTATCATTACATAACATGATAATAATTAACCTTTATTTGTAAAGCGGACGTTATATTCTGTAATGGCAGTAATTCTATATGTATACCATGCAGGTTGAGAAAAACTCATATTCACGTTTATAAAAACGCAAATTCCCAACGAATTTGGAACTGATTAAATTTCTGTTGCCGAACCACTCAATCATTCGAAATTTCCATTAGAAGGCCACTTGGTTGTGTCGTCAAATAAAATCTTGGCGCACCTCCATCCGAATTCACAAATCGAGGCCCTTAATCGTTGCGGCGCCATATAATGTCGCCCAACCACTAGGGTACTCGAGAATGCCAATTCTATAGCCCCTTATGTTGGGGCCGCCATATAATGTGTACCCGTATCCACATGGTCTTACCTGTTGAAATCCGATGGAACAACTGGATCGTAGAATCTGGAAGTACCCGGCTGAAATAAACCCCCAAAAGTTCTACCAACATGGATCAACCTGGGATAAGGACACATCATTATAAAAGAATGTATTAAGAACGTCCCAGTGGTCAAAGTACAAATAAAAACTAGCTCAAAGTGAACTCAAAAAACTCTAAAATTAATCTCGGGCATATGGCTGAACGTTGGAAATTTTCCCCACTGGTTCTCCTAATACATCCTGTTCCTATTATAAATCACGAAATCATTTGATATTTTAAAATGATTTATTCCGTTTATTGACTGTAAACGTGGAATATTGCAGATCAAAATCTACGAAGAATAATGTAGATCAGAATCTACTATCAGCATAACAAAACATAAATGGTTCGTCTTTAATACTGACGAATATCATGGAATTGCATCGACATGCAATGTTTCTTGTCCATGAAAACGTTCATACACAATATAACAATATCGTCAATTAGATATACAAAAATACCCTAGAAAATATTAATCATGAATTATATACAATATTTTACAGTCTTATTCGTTCACCGAGTAGCCAAACTCGTGTAGCACATGCGAGGCCAAATTTGCTTGTAGGGGGCTTACGAAGGCTCTCATGTTATCGCATGCCGATAAGGAGGCATACTTATAATGCCATGCCAAGAAATATTTCTCAGAAAGGGAATTTGATAAAACAGATGTAAAGGAGAGTTTGCTCCGGTACGGCGAATGTCCCATAACTCATTTGGTCACGTTTTAACATTCAAACTGGTCAAGTTAATGCATACTATACCAACAGTGGCGGATCCAGGCCTTGCGGGGCCCTGGGCGATATGATAAGGTGGAAGCCACAACAATAGAAATTTAAAAGAAATATCAAATCAATTGGAAAATAGTTTGGTAATATTAATAAAATAAAGAATACCGTAGTTACAATATTTTGAATACACTACAGTACATTTTTTAATAATATGAAAGAAACCTTCAAGTCCCCTTGAAGAAGATTATGTAAACTATGAAATGTTAAAATATTACTTTGCGAATTTTTTCTATCATTTCACTGAAATCTGAACATGCAAAACGGTCACGGGGGTCATAGCTTTACTGAAAAAAGGAATATGAATTATAAATTAGTTTGTAAGGTAGGCCTATAATTAATTATTTAAATTTAAAAAATCCACAGCGCGGGGCCCTGGGCAGTCGCCCTCCCCAAGATCCGCCCCTGTATACCAATATAACAAACGGATAGCAAATAATTGTAATATGCTCACATATAACATTCTCTTTTTATCCATTGACATTAGTATTTTGACATTATTATTAACCATATTCTGTCTTATTCAACAATCAGTAAAGTTCGTCGTACGTAGTGTTTCTTAAGTACATTTCAATCGTATTTTCAATACATTACAACATTATCGTGTGGTTTCCAATTATTGTTTCACACTAGACATTCGTTAATTTAAACAATTTAATTCATGACAAATAACTTTCTCTTTAATTAACATTTAAATGGTGGCTTATATTTAATTTCAGCATTGTGGCTTGAATAATCATGTTCTATTCACGAATAAAACTCATCATCTTATACAATTCAGCGACTGCATATTAGCTCGAGTAATTCCCAAAACTTCATTACATAGGTGGCAATCTCTCCACACTCGAGATTCCTAATACAAACTTCATTACTATTTCTGAATATCCACTGACATCGAAATGTATCCGAATTATGACATTAATACCTGTATTGCTTAATTCAATACGAATAATAGCGCTTAATAGCTGTACAAAATTTTTCCACACCTGAATAAAGTTATTAAATTTTCAATTAACCATCAAGAAATATCATGTTTCATAATTAACATGACTATCAAAGTGTCAATCCACTCTTGGAAAAACTATCACTATAGTTCTATAATTCTCCAATTTAATTCATTACATCTGTAAATTCCAACAATGTCATATCTATTCATGACAGAATATACATTACTTCATATTGAGATCTACTTCTCAATTATTATTCATTTCATTATGAATGACCACAATTAAAAATATATTTTACAAGAGATTACAATTTAATAGAAGTCGAGATTTAATTCAGATCAGATAAAACAATTCAAAATAGATCTGCCTCTTAATAAAATCGTACATTCCTACACAATGGAAAGTGCCTAATGTAAATAGGTTGCGATATAAACCGTTAGAATCATACGACATCAGAAAATGACTGATCCAAAATGTTCTATAAAATCAAAAAACTGAATTTACTCTAATCCTAACAAAATATTTCTACTCAAGAACTTGACTCGAAAACTGGCTAAAATATTACCTAATCCATAAATGATGCAAAGGTTCAATTTAAAAATGTTATTAGATTGTAATGCATGTATCTAGATTCACGTAGAATAATACAGTCATAAAAATGTAATGCTGTATAACACGTCGAAGTAATTCTGTTTCGAAGTTCACGAAATAAAAGAAGTAATGTTGTAAAATGTTCATAATAATCGTAGTAGGTCATCATCTTACTAATTCCCATTCTTATACAATGATATCGTAGTCTTCTTCCTAAAATGCTTCTTCTTGATAAGTATTTCTTCTCAACTAATTATAATGCTCGTGATTTATTACCAAAATTTAATAGCAAAGTTGCAAAACTAAAATTACAAAGTGATTATCTACAAAAAAATTGACTACTTAAGTGCGTCCGTTGTCGGATCAAAACTTAAAATAGACTATCGAACAGAAATGACAGAAACGCCAAGTCTAATCTTCAACTCCATTTTCAAAATACTAGAAAGAAAATATTGTGAAAAGGGCAATCAACAGATATATGATTCATACCGTTTACTAATAAGGCATTCTCCCAGCTACTTTATGTTGTCTTGATGTGAGTAGATGCATGTAAGAACATACATCACTATAGAGACCAAACCGTCATCCTTGGCGTTGAGAAGTTGAAGTATTGGTCCGTAATTCAGGTGTTCGAACCGCGTCCTCTCCTCGTTCGAAACAGCTGTCCGTAACTCAAAAATCTTCTCACGTTAACTGCCTCGAATAGGTCTGTAGCGATGAGTCAATCGACACCTCCAATGTTGTTTTGAAGATCCATAATAGTAGTAGCAATATATCTCAGTATCATTCCATAAATTCCTTCAGTCTTCTCTTATATAGACGTATGCTTTTGTAATCCCTTATCACCATCGGTCACTATTATAATGTCTATCCTGCTTTATGTGTTGCATTCCTTATGAATGCTTTAGCAATTCATTACTACACTCTAATTATACTGGTTGATTATTCCCCTTAACGCAGTACTGTATAGTTCCTTGATAACTGGATAATAATACAAGTTTATTCGAAGTAGCGTACAAGCTAACGAAAAGTTTATCCGAACTACAATGCTCATTCGCGACACTTTTCTAGACCGAACTGCGCTAACACTGGGATATGCGAACGTCCCGTGTACTTCGCGGTCGTGCCTGCCTGAATGCAGTAAAGCACTGTTCCCGTGCGGACTTTACAAAACGCATAATCTCAATCGTATTTGCGGCTGTTGTCGTGACAGAATCAAGATGTGAGTGTCTGTCTTAATACCGAGCTTGACTCAGCTGTCCTGCATTCTCCCATAATCCACTGCTTTCCGGTCGATATAAATCGAAGTTGCACACCGTTAATGCGATAAACACATGTTAACGTTATAAATGCATTTGTAACTTCGTAAATGTCTTTAAAATACTCCTCATTATATATCATTATAATCCCATGTCGTAGATCCCCTCTGTGATCTCTGTAAATGTTAATATTTGCATAATTCATGTCGCGGTGGTAGAGTAGCCATCTTGTGAATGACCTCGTTCTCCGAAACCATATGTGCGGGGTGTATCAGTGAGCAGACTAGCATGCCATCGCTTATGCGAAGCTGGGTTGCCTATACAATCAGCTAAGCTCACATGCTGTAATTCTCAACTGGAAGTTGGAATGTCCACAAAAAAGTGAAATATACGCTTCTTATACATACATGTGATCTGTTGCTACATAAAATACTGGTACAGTACTGTACAAGTATTTTCTGTATTTATAGATAACATGGATTTATAAGAAGTGATTATTACACTCTAATGTGGAGATTTCAACTTCCAGTTGCAAATTACAGCCAGCATGACGCGAGCTTAGGGGAAATTGCTTATGAAACCCTGCTTTGCAGAAGCAATGCAGCTCTAGTCCGTCTACAGTGACCCTGGTCGCACATGTTTTCGAAGGACGAACTTGTTCACAAGATGGATGGATGCGGTACAACCACGATATAAAGCCTACTTTTACAGAGAGGATCTACGACATGAGATCATAATTTAGGAGTATTCTTAAGACATTCACGGGGTTATATAATCCATTATAACGGTTAATATGTGTTTATCGCACTAACGGCATGCAAATCCCAGGGAGGACTTACTACAAGTCAAGTGATTTAATTATAACACATGATGTATGATACAATTGTAAGGCAATATTTCTAGGCTTTTGTGGTGTATTTAAAAAAAAAACACAATAATGAATTTCAGTTACGTGCTACAGCTCTAATTATTTTTCAAGCACAATTTTAAATATTATGATAATAATCTGTTTAATAAAGCAGTAAATTAATGTTGGATAATCACCGATGTGGATCCAATATTTCTCGCTTTTAATGGCATCATTTCTAGTTATTTTATGTTAGGAAATTGGAACCTACATCCAATTGTGGCCCCTCATTTTTGTTGGTGAACCACGTGCCACATTCTTCGATTTTAATCTATGGTTTTTGTGGATTAAATAGGTCGTTTTAACGACAGTGTAATTTTGTTGTTTTTATCTTGTTTATTCGCTGAATAAATTTTTGTTTTTCTGATTTGAAATGTATCGCGTGATGCTTTATAGAGGTTTGACAGGTCGCATTAAGAAGACCATCGCTGGGTATTTCTAGGGTATACCACCCCCATGTGATATTCCTTTTTGGAGGAATCTTGTGTTCTTTGAGCTAGTTAATATTCCTTCAGCCATGGTCATTCTTTATGCAACTTGTTAGAATTTCTGGTTACCCTATTATCCCTTTACTTGTTGGTAGGACTTGGGGGTTTTTCTAGCCGGGGATTATCAGGTTCTACGATCCAGCTGTCGTTGAGGGATTTCAACGGGTAATGGTAGGCATTACGGGAACAGTTCAAACCAAATTGCGAACTCTACAAACACCAGGCAAACCTCACCGATGCTATCAGGACACGTCTGGCTTTCTATGGCCACCTGTATAGAATGGACCATCATAGGATCTTTAAGGGAGCCAAGAAGGGTAAAGCCACAGGGTCCTTGTGAATCATACAAATTGAGAAGGATCATGCTGAACATAATATTCAGCAAGCCACACTAAATGACAGGAATCGCTACCGCCTGACAGTTGAAATTAGTTCACAACAAAGCGTCCAGGAAATGGTACGAGGTACCTACGATACAGTTCAGCAAGAAAATGAAAGAATACTGGTCGAATAGAAAAGCTCAAGGTTTCAGCAAAAAAAGCAGTCGCCAAACAATCCACCAAAAACATCAGAAGTGGCATATAACAGCTAAAGCACAAGCACCGTGGTCTATAGGTAGCCCAAACGACCGAAGAAGAGGAGATAGTGCTCTTCAAACACCCAGTCTGATCTTTTACGAGTCTTCTAGTTTTTTAACTTTCGAAACAAATGCTAAAATACCGCAGCTTAATTTAAGGTTTTTGCTAAACTAGACCTCTAGAGTCTGAGTGCCCTAACTGTATTTAAAACTTGATTTAAAGATTCGAATGTGAATCTTGAATAGTCCACTGTGACCTATTTGCATTCGCATATGCTACATGAACATGGCTTCTGGCCGTAATAAGTTTATATTTTTTTAAATTCAACCCACTCTCTGATAAATATTGATTTCCCACAAAGGGCCTCCACGAATTAAAATGGCACCGAAGCTTATGCACAGCACACTTCCGGTCCGCGAATCTCAATTTGATGTTCTTTGGCAATGATTCGTCCGTGATTATTTTCATTATTATTTTGAATTGTGGTTTTGTTTTCAGGCGTTCAACTTATGAAATATGAAGTGGAGGTTTGGTCTTTCTTGAATATTCCAGAGACAAGTGTCTCCTAAAAGAGTAATTAGTATAACTTCGCAACAAGAACGACCATAAGTATAAACTGGTTAAATGATCCGCCTGATCAATACTTTTATTAAATGTGATCTCTGTGTGGTCATTAGAGGGACATGTTTCGAGGCCTAATTATTAGTTTTGGCCCCTTCATCAGCCGATATGAAAGAATGTTTAGTTCTTTAAATTTGTATCGTGCTTTTTAGCTAAGTTAGCCTGGCTAGCTTCATTGAATTTGGAAATTAAAAAGTTCATTCTGGTTCCGTATTGATAAACTAATTAGTATAAACTGTTCTAATATCAATGAAGCGAGCCAGGCTAACGTAGCTAAAAGCGCACCATACAAGTTTAAAGATTCTTTTATATCGGCTGATGAAGAGGCAAAAACAAATAATTAGGCCTCGAAACATGTCCCACTAATAACCACACAGTGATCATATTTCTTATAAGTATTGATCAGGCTGATCCTTTAACGTGTTAATACTAATTAGGTTACCAAAACGGAACCAGCATGAACCTTTTGAGTTCTAAAATTAAGAAACGACCATAACAAACTGTTTACTTAAAAAGTGTGCGATTTGCACATTTCAATCGGCAGCTGTATAACGTACGTTAGACTACAGTTGTATTAAACTGGTACCAATTAAATATGTTATATGTGAGCATATTACAATTATTTGCTATCCGTTTGTTATATTGGTATACAGGGGCGGATCTTGGGGAGGGCGACTGCCCAGGGCCCCGCGCTGTGGATTTTTTAAATTTAAATAATTAATTATAGGCCTACCTTACAAACTAATTTATAATTCATATTCCTTTTTTCAGTAAAGCTATGACCCCCGTGACCGTTTTGCATGTTCAGATTTCAGTGAAATGATAGAAAAAATTCGCAAAGTAATATTTTAACATTTCATAGTTTACATAATCTTCTTCAAGGGGACTTGAAGGTTTCTTTCATATTATTAAAAAATGTACTGTAGTGTATTCAAAATATTGTAACTACGGTATTCTTTATTTTATTAATATTACCAAACTATTTTCCAATTGATTTGATATTTCTTTTAAATTTCTATTGTTGTGGCTTCCACCTTATCATATCGCCCAGGGCCCCGCAAGGCCTGGATCCGCCACTGTTGGTATAGTATGCATTAACTTGACCAGTTTGAATGTTAAAACGTGACCAAATGAGTTATGGGACATTCGCCGTACCGGAGCAAACTCTCCTTTACATCTGTTTTATCAAATTCCCTTTCTGAGAAATATTTCTTGGCATGGCATTATAAGTATGCCTCCTTATCGGCATGCGATAACATGAGAGCCTTCGTAAGCCCCCTACAAGCAAATTTGGCCTCGCATGTGCTACACGAGTTTGGCTACTCGGCGGTATGCGTAAGCAGTCGAGATTTCAAATGCCCTGTGTGAGTTAAGATGCCTTCACTTATACTAAATGAATCAGGTTATTCGCCGGTATGCGTGAACATGTGAGACTTGCAGCGATTCTTCCTTGATAATTTGGCTACATATATATATACTAGCAGGTACCCGCGGCTTCGCCCGCGATCAAGACAATGGGGACGATGCATTATTGCTGATAATAATTGGTCTATTCTATTACAGCAATCGCGGCTATAGGTGTGTCCATTCTAATTCTGAATATTCTGATACATACAGTATATTGATATGATCAGCAAAGTGGGAATTTTATCGAGTTGTGAACGTCTGCAGGGTTCGTTGTTACATTATGTTAACACATTTTAAAATTACGTTTATGGTTTTGCCATCTTCTGCTGAGACATAACGATTTTGTTGTCCGGATGCTCGCGAGCACGCCACATACAGTTGGCCATGGGAAAAAATTGTTTTGTCTAAATGTACACGTGCTACTGTTAAGTGTGTGTGTGTCATTGCGCTTTGTTAAAGAAATTGCGAATATTGTTTGAAGAGGGAACTGCACTCTTGCACACTGGAATGGCAAATCTATCTGAATATGGGGAATTAAATGTATTCTTACTTAAGCTATTCTGGATGTAATTTGGCCATACTAATTGATGATTTGAACGTAAACATATCCCTATTAATAGACCTATAGGAAATATCGCTCACCTTGGCCGCTGATGTACACTATGCAGTCTCTTCCAGTGTTACATCCCAGGGATTGAAATTCTCCAACGACCCTTTTGCCCCACATGCCTCTCTAAGTAATTAAAATTCCTGATTGTTGTTGTTTGAGTCTTCAGTTTTTTAACTGGTTTGATGCAGCCTTCCATGTATCCCTCTCCTGAGCTAATCGTTTCATTTCTACATAGCTACCACACCCTACATCCGAGGCAATCTGTTTAACCCTGGTTTACCCCTACAGTTCTAGTCTGCGACCCTCCCATCCATAACTACTGTCGACCAAACTATTATGTGTACTCGAGTTTGAAGTTTGTGAAGTAACCGATAGACCTATATAAAATCCAATAACATCATCATTTTTGTCGTTCTATTTTACGTTAGATCATGTAGGTTTGGAATTTTTATTTTATATTTTAATATTCTTTATCACAGTTGGGACACAAGAAGTGCCTGTTTTAAGCGTTTTTCAACCATGCGTCACATTTAAGAATTATTATCCCACAAACCCGTCATCAGATCGAATCCAAATTTTAACACAACATACACTGGAATGTTGTATAACAGGTTTATTAATTTTATTTTATTTTGTGTCCAAGAAACAAAGTTGTTATTATTTTTGTTAGGTAACTTTTCCTCGGCTCGGGATGGTTTGAAAATGTAGTTCTTGGTCGCGTTGTAATCCTTATACATCAAAACGGTATGCTGTATGATTGTGAAATACGTAAATTAATTCACTTATTGAATATCGGTTTGTATTTGTACGGAGAATTAAGACATGGTTCACCAGTTAGCCGCTCCGGTGAAAGCAGTACATCATTGCCAAGATGGGCTACCTCACGCGTCATGGCACGTCTCGCTCGGAAGTGATGGGCTCCATATCAGCAACGCTGTATAGCATTTCCCGGAGCGGCTAGATGGTGAACCATGTCTTAATTCTCCGTACAAATACAAACCGATATAAAATAAGTGAATTAATTTACCTATTTCACAGTCATACAGCATAACTTTTTGATGTATAAGGATTACAACGCAACCAAGAACTACATTTTCCAACGACCCCGAGCCGAGAAAGAGTTACCTTACAAAAATAATAACAACATTCGTTCTTGAACACACAAAATTTCGAAATTAATAAACCAGTTATACAACATTCCAATGTATATTGTGTTAAAATTCGGATTCGATCTGATTACGGGTTTGTGAGATAATAATTCTTAAATGGGACGCATGGTTGAAACACGCTTAAAAGGGGCACTTTTTGTGTTTCAACTGCGATAAAAAATATTAAAATATAAATTAAAAATTCCAAACCTACATGAACTAACGTAAAATCGAACGTCAAAAATGATGATGTCATTGGATTTTATGAAGGTCTATTGGCTACTTCACCAACAACCTTCAAACTCGAGTGCACATAATATTTTGGTCGACAGTAAGCTTGCTATTCCTGGGTGTCATAATGTGTCCTACCCTCCTATCTCATCTCTTCATTAGCAGTCGCCAGAAACATCTCTCCTCTCCCACTCGTCTTAATACCTCTTCATTTGTTACCCTAACTACCCATCTGATCATCATTCTCCCTTATCACCACATTTCAAAAGCTTCAATTCTCCTCTTTTCTGCTGCACCATTAGTCCATTAGTACAACTCAGCAACTTTTCTAGGTTTAAGCCGTGCCTTGTGCGGGGATTCAATGGCCGTGAAAGACAAAACAACAACTTTATTGAAATAAGTTTGCCCAATTCCTCAGTAAGAGTAATTAAGAAACAATAATAATTAACGTGACAGCCGGTAGAATACGACACATTCGACTGTGAATCAACGTTGCAGATCATGGTTAAAAACGAAAAAGAGCAGATCAAAATTGGCAAACAAAAATATTCAGTTAAGAAAAAACAAATTTATAAAGAAAATGAAAGCATACCGTGCAAAATAGAAAGTATCTTAACATTGTAAATTCGAGTAAAATTCTGAAAGCTCGCTTACAACAACCAGCCGAAAGAGTATAAAATTAGACTCAAAATCACGATCGTATCCGAGCCCCAAAAGCAACCTCTATAAATAAAATATATCTCATTTTACGCGTATCAATGCGAGGAGAAACGTTCGTGGTTAGAGGTGGGAACCGAACCCAGCGTTTTAAGGCCCTAAAACGAACGGTTTCCGAGATATTGCCAGAAAACTATCCCCGGTCTGCGAAATTTCAGCGGTTGCCATAGTAACGTTGATCGGTTTCTCAGAGGGAACACAGTTATTTGGGAATATCTCCGAAACCGTTCATTTTAGGAACTTAAAAAGTGTGTTTCGGTGTCCCTACAGGACCTCCGAGTATTGTTTCTCGTATGTGGCGGCTTAAAATGAGCTAAATCCGAACATTTTACCGACTGTCCTTGCTCAGTGCCAAAGTGCCGAAAAAAGTCACTTACAAATTGAATTTAAAAAACCGTTTCTTATTGGGCCTC
This sequence comes from Meconema thalassinum, assembly GCA_946902985.2. Lineage (NCBI taxonomy): Eukaryota > Metazoa > Arthropoda > Insecta > Orthoptera > Tettigoniidae > Meconema > Meconema thalassinum. The sequence goes on along the minus strand of OX336395.1, from coordinate 257,689,068 downwards.
TACATACTAGGATCAACCAACATGCAAAATTTCAGCTTTCTAGGTCTAGTGGTTTGAGCCCTGCGTTGATGAGTCAATTTTGGATTGTCAATGCCAAAGGGCCGAAAAAAGTCACTTACAAATTAAATTTTCAAAAACCGTCTCTTAGTGAGCCTCTACATACTCGGATCAACCAACATGCAAAATTTCAGCTTCCTAGGTCTAGTGGTTTGAGCCCTGCGGTGATGAGTCAGTTTTGGATTATAAATAAGAGATATATTAGTGCATGTCTATGGCTTCTGGCCGGTATACGTTGACATGTCCGATTTTTTAATGTTGTTTCTGGCTAAACACTGCTTCACATATGGCGCATGAATACGGCATTCCGCCAGTATGCGTTAACAGGTGAAACTTCAATTGTTCTTTCCGAGCTAGCTTGGTTTCACATATGCTGTATGAATAAGGCTGGTCACCAGTAAGTAGTGACATGCGAGATTTCAATTGTTCATTCCGAGCAAACTTGGCTTCACATATGTTACATGAGAAAGGCTTCTCACCAGTATGGAATACATGTGCAATTTCAATTGCTCCTTCCGTGAAAACTTCGCTACTTATAGCCCTATAGTACATATCTAAGGCTTCTCGGTGGTATGCTTTAAAATGTGGGGCTTATTGTCCTTTCCGAGCAAACTTGGCTTCACATATGCTGCATGAATAAGGCTCATCACCAGTATGCAACAACATGTGCGACTTCAACCACCCCTTCCGAGGAAACATGGATTCACACATGCTGCATGAATAAGGCTTATCACCAGTATGCGCTAAAAGGAGAAACTTCAATCGATCTCCTGAGCAAACTTGGTTTCACATATGCTACGTGAGCAAGGCCTCTCTCCGCCTTCGATAAGCAGGTTGGTCTTCGTGTAATGTTTTCTTTCATTCTTTTCTCCAGATACAGTTGGAGTCGAATGTCCTCCATTATTACATAATGTGTAAATATTCCTGACAACAGGAATCGAAGTATTTTGACACATAACCCTGAAATCATTGGTATAAATGTATTACACTTCGTTACTAATTCAATTGAAATCTGAAAAAAAAAATGCGAACAAAACTTTCAAGATCCAGAGATCTAACTAATGTAATGATGATTCGATTTTATTTAATTAGAATCACACACAGAAATATATTTTGAAATTACTCATATATTATGGAGGGTCATGTCGGAGTATTTGGAGTCATAGCTTTCATGGATATATCCATGTGTTCCAACAAGGCTGTGAGGTTATTAAAAAGAAGAAGAAACCAGAGAGAAACGTTTGCGAAGTAGATGTTGTGTTGTAATCATGAGTGTTGCAGTTCAGCTGTTATGTAGTATTTGATTTCTAAATAAATAAATATCTCCCTAAAATCCCACAGTTTGGAGGCTCGTCCGGGATAGAGAACTAATGGATGACCAAGAAAGTGCCGAAATAGTGATACGAGGGTAACATGCAATAAAAAATGATGACGCAGACCAATGTAAGTAGACTGAAATTCGTTGCGTTTGGTGCACTGTATGTTATCTAAATAAACGACGTTAAAGAAGAATGAAGACATACATTGTAAAAGTCAATGACTACGATGTTTAACTACGATGAATGTTGACAATAACGTGTAAGTTAACGGCGCAAGGTTTGAGTAAATACGACAATTGCAATCAAGAATCAAATTGTTAGGAGATATTCAAGGAATATACAGGAACATTTCCACAGCATCTGTGTCTGCAGTTTAAACTCTGCATAAGTTTATATATAGCGACGAAGGCGATCGACAAATCCGTAAAAGGTTGCGAGGGTTTACAGGATTTCATTTTTAGGAAGGGTCCACTGAATATGACGATAAGGTTAAGAATGTCCTTGACAATTTTGCTGAACGTGATTTGAATACAGTACGCAATGTGCTTACGTTTGGGGTTTGAGGGAGGTAAAGAGGAGCTAGTGAAGCGTATTTTAAGGCATGTCAGTAAATTAGAATTGATATCAAAACATGAGTACGGCGGGAATGATAAAGACGATGACGATGATGAGGAAGAAAAAAGTGACGACAGAGATGATGGATATGCTGTCCAATGCAGTTACGCTTGAAAGCTAAAGGGAATTCAAAACAGATCACTAGAATTAAGAAGAAAGTAATATACAAGACAGACACATCAGCAGAAGAGAGTGAAGAAGATGACCTACTTACGGACCATTCCTCACCAAGAAAACGGAAAATTCAGGCCGCAAATTTGCGCTAACATTTCGAGATGTGGAAGATTCTATTCGCACCTTTAATGGTAAAGGAGATTGTCCAGTCAGAAAATGGATTATAGAATTTGAAGAAACAGCTGTTCTGATGGGATTGGACGACATGTAGAAGTTGGTATTTGCTAAGAAAACATTGTATGGTATAGCAAAACTATTCATTCAAAAAGTAACAGGTTTATCAACATGGAAGAATTTAAAGAACGTGTTAACAGAAGAGTTTGATGTCAAGATGTGCAATGCAGAAGTACATAGACTACTGACTAGGCGGAAGAGGAAGAAGAAGAAAGAAAAAACATTCCAAGGGTAACTGCTTGTAATGAAAGAGATTGCACATCGAGGTGAAGTTGATGATGACTCCCTGATACAGTACATTATCGATGTATGGTATAGAAGATGACTCTGGAAGTAAATTGATTTCTTATGGGGAAAAGAATTCCAAGAATTTAAGGAAAAGCTGCGAGACTATGAGTGCATAGTTGAAAGACGAAACTCAAGGGTTTTGAATAAGATGGAACACAGAAACCTACTCCGATAGACAAGACTGCTGGAGCTGTTGAAGAAAAATATAAAGCGCAGAGATGTTTTAACTACGATGAAGCTGGCCATAAATCGTCAAGTTGCCGTCACAAAGACAGCATGAAATGTTATAAATGTAATAAATTTGATCATAAGTCGGTGGAAAGTAAGACAATACATGGTAAGGCAGGTAGGGGCAACGCAGTAAACAGATTAACGAAACCTGCACCTACCCGTCTCACCACTAAATAAAGGATTGCTAGTACCACGACTAATGCCTTAGTAGATGAGGAAGCAGCGTTACTTTAATCCATGAAGACATCTATGCAGATTTAGGAGCTCCTCCACTAAGAAATACTGACCTTATCCTTACAAGTTCTATAAAGAATTATGTCGCACATAAAGGTTACTTCCACACCGACGTCTTTATTGATGATGAAGCATTTGAGGTTGCCATTTATCTTGTGACTTTTGATACAATGAAGATGCTGGCAATAATTGGAAGTGATGTTCTACAACAAGTAGTGATAAATCAAAATGTATTCGAATTTCTGTGCCAAAATCAGGTAGATTTCTCATGCAGATCAATGTTGATGAAGAGCAGCCATTGGATATAGCTGAGTCCACAAGTGAAGACCAGAAGCAACAAGTAGAATAATTGATTTCCTCCTACGAACCAGCCAAAACGAAAAGTTCGGAAGGGGAATGGATCATTACGCTTAAGGATGAGGATCCAGTTTTCAGTAGAACACGACGACTTGCACCTTCAGAAAAAGATGCTGTTTACGACCAAGTGAACAAATGGCTAATAGAAGGCATCATTGAACCAAGTTCTTCAGAATACGCTAGTCCTGTAGTGGTTGTGCGTAAGAAAGATTGCTCTCTTCGTTTGTGTATTGACTATCGTAAAATAAACAAGATCATCCTAAAAGATCGTTACCCGCTGCGCTCATCGAAAACATCTTAAGATAGGTTGCGAAGAGTAAGAGTATTCAGTACACTTTACTTAAAAAATGGATTATTCCATGTGCCAGTGGGGTCTCAAGCTAGAAAATATACCAATTTTGTCACTCACGCCGGTCAATTCTAGTTCCAAAAACACCATTTGGATTGAGAAACTCACCAGTAGTGTTCCAACGTTTCATTAGTTGTGTCTTCCGATCGTTGGTGATTCAAGGCATAGAACTTACGTTAATGGATGACTTGATAAGTCCAGCTAAAGATGAAGCAGAGGCATTTCACCGCTTGAATACGGTGCTAGATGTAGCTTAAGATTATGACGTTGAACTGAACAAAGCAAAATGTCATCTACTGAAGAGGAAGGTTGAGTTCTTGGGACACGTGGTAGAGGAAGGACGACTCTATCCGTCACCAAAGAAAACTAATGCTGTAATGAAATTTCCGGAACCTAGAAATGTGAAACAGTGCAATCTTTCCTTGGTTTAACTGGTTACTTCAGGAAGTTCATTCCAGAACACACTGTTACTGCGAGACCTTGAAGCAACTTGCTGAAGAAGGATGAAGCAAATCAATTTTCTACAGAACAGAGAATTTCCTTTGAGAAATTGAAGGAAGCTTTATCAAAGAATCCTGTTTTAAACATCTACAATTCTTCACATGAGACTGAACTTCATGCTGATGCAAAGAAGCTTGGATATGGACCCGTGCTAATACAGAGATCACCCGAGGATGATCAACTACATCCTGTTCATTACATGAGCAAAAAGACAACACCGCAGAGGAAAACTATCACATTTATGAGTTAAACGTATCAGCCATACTTGTTGCATTGAAGATGTTTCGAGTGTCTCTTCTGGGAATAGATTTCAAGATAATTACACATTAAGCTGCTTTCCAAAAGACGATGCATTAGAAAGATCTAACACCCACAGTGCGAGATTGGCTTTGATGCTGGAGGAGTACAGATATACCATCGAAGACAGAAGTGGAACGAGGATGCGACATGTCGATGCTCTGGGTCGCCATCCTGTCTTATATGCAGTTCCTGATTCTTCGGTTGTCCGAGTGAGGAAAGCACAACCAGAAGATTAAGGTCTTAACGCCATCAAGGAGATATGCTAGGAGCACCTTACAAGGACCGTATGATTCGAGATGAGATACTTTTCAAATTCTGTAAAGGTCATGAAGTTTCAGATGTACCTAAATCCATGCAACATGAAATTATTAAAAGTGTTCACGGGAGAGGTCATTTCTCTGTCAAGAGATCAGAAGAAAATCGTAAGTGTCATATGAAATTGTGTAAATGGTCTCTTAAATAACAGAAAGACTGAAAACAGGAACGATTCCAGCATCCTTTGTGCAAGGAAAGTGCGCCATTACATACATATCACGTATATCATATTGGACAATTGGAATTGAGTCATAAAGGATATCGTCACATATTTTCAGTTGTTAATAATGTTAAAAAGTTCGTCTGGCAGAACCCAACAAAGTCTACCACTGCGAAAGAAGTCACTGCGAGATTTGAAGCACATAAGGAAATCTATGGAAACTCTGAAGAAATAATATTTGACCGAGGATCAGCCTTCACATCTCATGAGTTTGAAGATTACTGCAAAACTGAAAACATTAAATATTAAATATGTGCTCATTACAACTGGATTATCACGATCGAATGGTCTAGTAGAGATAGGGTTACAAACGAAGATGTATTAAGACGAGTGGGAGAGATGTTTCTAGCGACTCCAAATGAAGAGAAGAGATAGGTTGGTAGGACACATACTAAGACACCCTGGAATAGCAAGCTTAGTTATGGAAGGAAGGGTCGATGAAAAAGAACTGTAGGGGTAGACCAAGGTTAGATTATGTTAAACAGACTGCCTCGGATGTAGGGTGTGGTAGCTGTGTAGAGATGAAACGATTAGCTCAGGACAGGGAGGCATGAAGAACTGCATCAAACCAGTCAAAAGACTGAAGACTCAAACAACAAAAACACTGATATATATACAGGGTGTATTTGATATGATGGAAGTCCGTTACACTGGTGATAGAAGAGACTATTCTAAGCTTTCTAGGTAAAGAATTTGTCACCTATCTTGAAATTGATAATTAATCATTAAAAAGTCAATGTTTTTAGTTATTTCAGAAACTAATCAGGCAGAAAGTGGAGCGGCAGGCTGGGGTAAACGAGGCGGAGCCAGGAGAGACGACGCGCGAAGGGGAAGTTGTTACGTAATCGGAGCATTGACCTTACCGGTTGACTTGAGGGGTGGTAGGCTATCAGCTGTTATGAGGATAAGCGCTACCGTCTCCTAAGAAAATGTGCATTGCCGTTGTTCTTGTTGTTGTTGTTGACAACGCACGCAATGGCTTGGGACGTTAGGACCGAGTGTATTGTGTAGCCTACTTTGTAAGTGTGGAATTCATTGATTGATGTTCATGTATAAAATAATTTCGATACCTTCTGTTGACTAGTTCCTGAAAATACTAAAAACATTCACTTAATGAAATGCAGTGTGACGAAATTCCGACATCCCGTAGTCTGTTCAGAACTAGGCATTTAGGACGGAAGTAAAATACTTGATGTTTTGTTTGAGAGGCTTGGCGATTTTGGTCATTTAGCCCCATGTAGCTGGGCTACACGGCCTACTGAATTCAAATGGGTTCTTTGACAAGCCAACATCGTATGACATGCGAGTCGTATTTTTGCCGCCTTTCAAAAATCACGTACAGGCCGGACGTTTGTTTTACACGATTGCCCTTGACCTTGAAGCCCGCGGGTGAGCCTGTACACAGTCACTCTCTCACCCTATCACTTCACATTTGTACCACCGATCTGATGTAATATAATTCCAGACTTGAGCAGACAGTACAGTCCACGTCGAAGTATTGTGTGACACGGAAGTACACGTTACGTAGTTACGAACATAATGCCATTATATTTGCCAGTGACTATACTTCAGCAATAGTGTGAAACAGCTTTATCAATCATCGAAGCGCTTGGGGCAGCTGATAACAACACAGGTACTGTAGTAACTCGCCTCCAGGCTTCCATTAAGATTTTTCACTCGTCTAAAACAAACGTCCGGCCTGTACCACGGCCAGGAGTGAACCTGCAATCTTGGGGTTAGTAGACCGACACGCTATCCACTCACCCACCGTGGCAAGGTATAAATGGAGTGATATTGCTTCTTACAGAAATAGATGGAAAGTTGGATGCCACCCCTTGAGATAATGTTGTCATGGTTACCGATTTCCATTCCTTCATTAGTTTCTTAAATTAAATTAAATTAAATTATTTTTCTGGGAATATTTCAGTTACTGTTGGTTTTAGAGCCTTATAATGTAGTTTTCGAGGCCCCCAAGTTTTGTTTCTGGCACCGAGGGGCTTTGTCTCCTCGTTGTACGCCATAATATAATACAAATAATAATCTTTTTTATTTATTTTTTGGTCGTGAGGCCTCCTGAGAGGCCGAGTGCAGGTTTTTCTATTCGACGCCCGTGGTCGACCTGCGCGTCGGGATCAGAGATGGAATGGATGAAGATGAATGCAACTGGGCAAGGATGTGGAAGGAAGCGGCCGAGGCCTGTCAGAAGGTACTGTCCCAGCATTTGTCTGGTGTTGAAAATGGGAAACCACGGAAAACCATTTCAAGGACAGCCGACGGTGGGGCTCGAACCCACGCGTCTACCGAGTCAGCAGAGAGCTTAGCCCCATGGCCTAACGCAGCGCTTTAGCCAGCGTAGCCACTACTGTCGGTAATAATAATAATATAATCTAGGGATAGGAATATAATAGACCTGCCGTACCACACCCGCAGGTGTAAATCGCGTGAAAAAATTCTAGTGTACCCCTTGACCCCCTTTAGCGCATTATATGTATTGATGAATTTTACAGCTTAATTTGGTTCCGTGATAACCCTCTAGCCGTTTGCAAACTTTCACACCAATGTAATTAATGGAATTGCATTGCGTCTTACAGCAATAGAGAATCTGTTGCCATGGTTACCGGCTTGTATTCGTTCATTAGTTTATTAAATGAAATTAGTTTTCTGGGAATATCTCATAAATGGTTGGTTTTAGGGCCTTAAAATGTGGATTTCGAGTTTTGTCTCTCACATTGAGGGGCTGAAAATGATCTTTGTCTCGTCCTTCTACTCCTATTTCAGCATGTATTTTAAGGGGTAGGCCCTCTTTTATGAGAGGTACGGAGAAGGGTTACATCAATGATTAGTGTCATGCCTCTGATGGATATCTGTACCAAATTTTACGTTGATACACCCAGCCGTTCTCGAGTTATAAGGGAACGAAGTTGTCCACAGACAAACAAACAAACAGACAGACAGACCAACAAATTATTTTCGCGCGCATCCATAATAAAACAGTCTGAAACGCGTAAATAACTCAATTTTCCGTAGAAATTGCGAAAAAAACATACAAACTTTAATTTTTATGTATGTCGAGATATACTGCACCGCTCGGTGTTGACCGTGTTTTATTGCACAAATTTAGATTTTACTCGCTAACCGTTGGAGATACACGAAAAGTGATAAGGACCTTCTGGATAGAAAATTAAATGTTAAATCTTGTGTATGCATCAAAAGTTTGCTATTTCTTAGCGTTCTCTTTTTATTTGATATGGAAATATGAAATTTTGAAACCAAAGGGTGTACTGACGTCACTAAAATGGTCGCCATTTTGTAATAGTGCAAAATATCGAAATTAAAAGTATCCTATATGTAAACATGGTAAATCAGCTACATCCATGCAAAATTTCATTTAAATCGGACCAGTAGTTCTTGCGTTATTGAGTAACACACAGACAGACAGACAGACAGACAGACTGACACACACACCATCTCATTTTTATATATTAGTATGATGATGTGTATTTGGTTGGTTGGTTCCTTAGTTTAGGGGCTGCGACAACGCAGTCATGTAGCCCCGTGTACTTTGGGTGTGTGCTGTATTTGTCTGATAACCGGTGTTAATAGGGATGGCTGTATTAGTGTGTGTTATCTGTGATTCAGGTGAAAGGACTGGAGACGATTAATTTTTTCAAGTAGTTCCTACTTTTGCTACCAAATGCTACCGTTCACGACACCTAGCTGCGGATGTGGCTACTAAATGCCAATGCAGTCAGCATCTGGTGGCGAACGTTGGAACCAATATAAGTTAGGGTTATCAAACTAACCTACAAATTTTAGCTTCCACAAGTGTAGTTAGCCGTATGCTATTCCCGAGGATATGCACCTCTCTATGCATAATTACATGTGATGATGGCCTCCTCCCTTGTAAAATTTCAATCCGGAGGTAAACTAGTCCCCCGTTCGGATCTCCGGGTGGGGACTACTCGAGAGGGGGTTAACATCACAGAAGTGACAAAGAGGAAATCTGACATTCTACGGATCGGAGCGTGGAATGTTAGAAGTCTGCTTGGAAGTGGAAGGTTAGAAAACTTAGAAAGGGAAATGGATAGGTTGAGGTTGGATTTGGTTGGGATTAGTGAAATGCGCTGGCAGGAAGAACAGGACTTTTGGTCAGGAGACTATAGGGTCATTAGCACTAAATCAATGGCCAAGCAGGGGTTGGCCTCATATTGAGTAGGAAACTTGGACAGCGGGTGGAATATTATGAGCAATATAGTGAACGGATTATTGTAGCAAAAATCAATACAAAACCTACCTGCACTACAGTGGTACAAGTCTATATGCCTACCAGTCAAGCTGATGATGAGGATGTTGAAAAGGTCTACGAAGAAATAGACGAAATTCTGAGGTATATCAAGGGTGATGAAAATGTTATAGTAATGGGAGATTGGAATGCTGTGGCAGGAAAAGGGAGAGAAGGGAAGATAGTAGGAGATTTCGGAGGTGAAAGGAATGATCGAGAAAGCAGGCTGGTAGAATTCTGCACCGAGCATGAATTGGTCATAGCTAACACCTTATTCAATAACCACAATAGAAGAATATACACATGGATGAGACCAGGAGATACAGGGCGTTACCAAATCGATTTCATTATGGTCAAGCAGAGGTTTCGAAACCAGATTTTGGATTGTAAAACATATCCTGGTGCTGACATAAACTCTGATCACAATCTGGTTGTAATGAAATGCAGATTAAAGTTGAAGAAACTGAAGAAAAGTCAAAAGCCAAAAAGGTGGGCAATAGACAGACTGAAAGAGAAGGATGTAAATGAAAGATTCAAGAAGAGTATAAAGGAAGGACTAATGAAAAACCCTAAACAAACTTCAATTGCAGACGAATGGGCACTTTTGAAGAATGAAATAACAAAATCCGCAGAAGAAAACATTGGTAGGAAAGAAAGAATAGGTAGAAAACCGTGGATCACTCAGGATATACTAGAATTGATGGATGAAAGGCGGAAACACAAGAATCTAAGAGATGAAAAGGGAAAAGCAGAATACAGACGTCTGAGAAATGAGGTTAACAAGAAGTGCAAGGAAGCGAAAGAAGAATGGTTGAAAGAGAAATGTGCAGGTATAGAAAATTGTCTGAAATTAGGAAAAGTAGACACAGCTTATCGAAGGATTAAGAATACTTTTGGGGAAAAGAAGACTTGCTGTAATATTAAGGACACAAATGGAAAGCCTCTAACAGATATGGAAGAAAAGGTTGAGAGATGGAAAGCTTACATAGAGAGTTTGTATAAGGGAAAGGAGATTGAGAATCATGTAATGGAAAGGGAGGAGGAAATTGATGAGGATGCGAAAGGAGTTTTAATATTGAGAACAGAATTTGATAGAGCTTTGTAAGACTTAAGCAGGAACAAAGCACCAGGCATAGATGATATACCGATTGAGTTGCTACGCTGCATAGGAGATGAAGGTCTGATCAGGTTATTTCACATGGTGTGTAGGATTTATGAGACAGGTGAGGTACCCCCTGATTTCAAGAAGAATGTAATCATCCCTATACCAAAGAAAGTGGGAGCTGAGAGATGTGAAGATAACCGTACAATCAGCTTGATTACTCATGCTTCAAAGATCCTGTCTAGAATAATTTACAAGAGGATTGAAAGCCAGATAGAAACAGAGTTGGGTGAAGACCAGTTTGGTTTCAGGAGAAATGTAGGAACAAGGGAAGCTGTACTAAATCTTAGGCTGATTTTAGAAGGTAGAATAAGGAAAGATAAGAGAACGTTCATGGCTTTCGTAGACTTAGAAAAGGCTTTTATAACGTTGATTGGACTAAATTGTTTGACATTTTGAAATCAATTGGAATAAAGTACAGGGATAGGAGGGTGATATACAATCTGTACAGAAACCAGACAGCAGTCATTCGAGTTGAAGGACATGAGAGAGAAGCTGGTATTCAGAAAGGTGTAAGGCAAGGCTGCAACTTATCACCCATACTTTTCAATCTTTACATTGAACAAGCAATGAAGGAAATTAGAAAAAAATTTAAAGTGGGAGTGAAGATTCAAGGAGAAATAATTTCAACTCTGAGATTTGCTGATGACATCGTCATCTTGGCCGACAAGCCTGAGGATTTGAATGAGTTTTTGAATGGTATGGACTCCGTCTTACGGAAAGAATTCATGATGAAAATAAATAAATGTAAAACAAAAATCCTGGAATGCAGCCGAAATAAATCAGAAACCTCTATGGAGATCAAATTGGCAGGTGAAAAGCTGAAGGAAGTAGGAGACTTCTGTTACTTAGGAAGCAGAATAACCAGTGATGGACGAAGCAAAGAGGATATTAAAAGTAGGTTGGCTCAGGCAAAGAAAGCATTTCTACAAAAAAGGAATCTGCTGACATCGAATATAGATTTAGGTATTAGGAAGTCATTTTTGAACGCCTTTGTCTGGAGCGTGGCGCTCTATGGAAGTGAAACTTGGACTATTGGTGCAGCAGAAAAGAGGAGAATTGAAGCATTTGAAATGTGGTGTTACAGGAGAATGATGAAGATCAGATGGGTAGATAGGGTTACAAACAAAGAGGTATAAAACGAGTGGGAGAGGAGAGATGTTTCTGGCGACTGCTAATGAAGAGAAGAGATAGGTTGGTAGGACACATACTAAGACACCCAGGAATAGCAAGCTTAGTTATGGAAGGAAGGGTCGAGGACAAAAACTGTAGGGGTAGACCAAGGTTAGAATATGTTAAACAGATTGCCTCCGATGTACGGTGTCGGAGCTATGTAGAGATGAAACGATTAGCTCAGGACAGGGAGGCATGGAGAGCTGCATCAAACCAGTCAAAAGACTGAAGACTCAAACAAAAACAAAATCTATGACATGGGACCACCGGCTTTACTTCCCCTCCGAAGGAAGGCATACAGAGGAATTTTTAACGCCGTTAAAAATCCGACGACTCCGGCCGGGTTTAAACCCGTGATCTGACCCGTAGCTCAGCATGCTACCAGCTACGCCACCGAAGCCGCTATAAGTTTATTTACGAGCACTTAAATCCTTCATAATTCTAGGTGCATTTTATAGATGACCGGCAGTGGAGTTCGAAGCCACTCGTCTCCCAAATTTGGGGATAGCCTGGTCCCATAACCATCCATGTTAAAACGCGTGGTTATTCAAGTCGGTAAAATAATTATAACAATATACAGGCTGTAAAAAAAGTCCTGCACCAAACTTAAACTCCGCATGGGGGTGGGGGTAGGGAGTAATTTGAGATAGGGAACCCATGTCCGGAACGCAACCGTAACGCCCCTATGAGCGATTTTAATTTTGAGTACATCTGGCAACGTCGCGTGCTATCCACGGCAGAGGACCGATTACCGCTCACAAGTCTACCTAACTCCAGTCCCACTTCGTGGCTCAGTGGTAAAGCGTTCGACCCTCAGGCCTAAGTGACTACACGCTGGGGTTCGAATCCTTCTTCCAACCCATCTTGATTTTTTTTCCTCCGAGTAATGTGATGATGGATCAACTCAATTACCGTAAGCATGATGTTTACAGGTAGATGTTTCAAGAACGTTTTAATAATCTTAATTAAATGTTTACGCGTATCCTAACAGCCACGTGTTCGGTAACGGTTCAAATTTCAGTAATGTTGCGACTCTGCCTTGTCTTCTCTGCCAGTTCTCTTTTTCATTTAATTTATTTATCTTTTTATTGTTGTTGCGGAGGGAGGTCTGTAATTTAAAAAAAAAATCTCGTTTTGAAAATCAGACAATTTATTAGTTTTAATACAAATTGTTCTTCATTTTCAATACATAACATGACTTTCCAGACAAGTAGACTTGGAAGAAATGAACAATAGCAAACTAAATATTTTTTCTTTGGGAGAGTTTTACAAATTTGTTTTCGTTAAAGCAGTTGCTCAATATTGCCTCCTTGCACATCGCCACGAAGGCAAAAATGAAGACGGTTTACAAGTGATTCGCGGACTCGTCCAAAAATTTCTTCTACTCTGTCCCGAACGACGCCGGCCGCTACAGCTATTCTTCCGACTAGCTCTTCTTGACTGTCGATTTCTGTCCCACCGTATATCAGGTCCTTCATGTATCCCCAAAAGAAAAAAATCAAGTGGCGTCAAATCAGGAGAGCGTGGCGGCCACTGAACTGGACCTCCTCTGCCGATCCATCTTTCGGGGAACGTTTCGTCCAAAAAGTCCCGAACTGCTCGGAGCCAGTGAGCTGGGGCGCCGTCATGCTGGAAGACCATTTCAGCCCTTGTCTCCAGCCTCCTCTGCCGATCCATCTTTCGGGGAACGTTTCGTCCAAAAAGTCCCGAACTGCTCGGAGCCAGTGAGCTGGGGCGCCGTCATGCTGGAAGACCATTTCAGCCCTTGTCTCCAGCGGGACATCCTCCAGAAGTTCTGGGAGAACTTCTTGAATAAACCGCAGATAAACGCGTCCGTTGAGTCTGGCTGGTAAAATGTATGGCCCGATTAGATGGTCCCCAATAATACCCGCCCAAACGTTCACAGATAATTTTTCTTGATTTCCCTGCACGACTGTCTGGTGGGGGTTTTCGTGACTCCACGTGTGATTGTTGTGGATGTTGAAGCAACCATCCCTGGTGAACGTCGCTTCGTCGGTGAATAAAATTTTCGACAAGAAATCAGGGTCCTCCCCCAAGCGATCGATCATTTGATTGGCGAAATCCATCCGCACTGGAAGATCCTCAGGCTTTACTTTTTGTACTTTTTGAAAATGATACGGATACAGGCCATCATGTTGTATCACGCTGTGGACAGTGGTATGCGTTAACCCTTCCGCACGTCCGATCGCACGCGTGCTTGTGGAAGGATTGTTGCGCACACGCTCCAAAACCCTTTCTTCCATTTCTGGAGTTCTCCTCCCCCGCGGTCTTCCCGGTCGGGGGTTGTGAGCCTGTGTAAGAAAAAATAACTTAATGAAAAAATGTGAATTAAACCATTCTTCTTTGTTCCCACTAAACGATAACTTGAAAAATCTAACCTAAAATTCAGATTAAAAAACAAAGCAGAAAATAAAGCACCGTTAGTAAAGAAAATCTTCTTTCAAAATGGATACCTCTAATAGGAAAGGTACTCAGAAAAATCACCGACGGATACCCCTAATCATAACAAAATGAACACCATGAATCACTAAAATTAAATTAATTTCAGGGGGTGTAAAGTTTATTTTTGCATCCAAAAACCCTGAATCCGCCTTGAAATTTTTAGGCTTCACAATCAAAGAACATACGGTCGGAAACCCGCCGTTTGTCGTCCAGGCTCTTTCAAACGTTGGGTATCGGTACCCGCCATTCAGACCGGGCACTATTTTTTCTACAAATATTCGAGTTGAATAAGGTGCGTGGTATTTTTTAAAGTAACTTTCATTTCTGATATCTTTGTCCTATTTGGAACGGTTAGGGTTTTAGGAGCCAAAAGCTAGATGCGAAAGTATTACGTTCGATGGGACAATGTTTACATTCCCTTTACGGCTTCTAGTACCTACACCGTTCCATTTTTAAATTGTTAAAACACTAAGACGTAGCTATTATTTTATCACATTTACAGGGAAACAAAGGATGAATAAGAGATACACATTGACAGATATGGTACTTACCTGAATCGATCCTGTTGCTCGCAAACGATTGTGAATTCGCATAAAAAATTGGTAGTGTGGGATACGGCGCATGGGGAACCTCTCTTGGTAGATGCGCTGGGCCTGGCGACTATTCCCGTCGGCCAACCCGTAGACGTAGTGGATGTCTGCGAGGTGTTCGTTAGGATATCCGTCCATTGCGATTTTTCAGGAAAGCTACGGTTTAGAAGACTCTCGCGGAAGAAGAGATAACGCATCGCTGTTCTTAAGGGCTTTTATACACTGACAGAATTTTCTAGACTTTACAGAAACCGGAAACACCGAAATTTCCTGAAGTTCGATATTTGTTCCACAATGTTCTCGAACAAATTATGTGGCACGAATAAAAATACGTGTAGTTACTCGGATTCGAACCGGAAACGCCCGATTCGTAGGCCAGCACGCAGACCCAAGGCTACGGTACCTCACGTGCATTTAAATAACGTGTAACAATAAGGATTGGGAGCAACAAAACGACGGTTAGAAAATTCGGAGTTTCATCAACATGCAATAATTAGGACATCTAAGAAAAGCGACACAGAGAAGTGATCTTACGCAAAATTCAATAAAATAATTGATACGCATTTATGTTCCTCAGTTCCAACGATCGCTGAACCTGTATCTGTATCTTCGCTGTAACTTTTTCGAACTCGCAATCTTTTGCTTGTAAAGTAACCACCTATGACCTTTATCTCAAATTGCGATCTTAATGATATCATTGCGAAACAATCATACAGCAATTAACACAAAACCAAAGAGATTATTTGTGTCCAAACAAAATCCTACCGCGAAGAAATTAATCAGCAACGAACAGAACCAATTTGTTTTCCTTTTACAACGCAATATTGCGGCGTATAATTTAGCTTCTTTTAAAACGAAATTAGAAACAAAAAGGATCTAATCTAGCCCTATGTAGTAATTAATTGATGCAAATCCAAACGACTCGAAGAAAAAAACTCAGTACTGTCGGAAGGGGGATTCGAACCAAGTCACCTCAATGTGAGAGTCTAACGCCTTGCCACTGAGCTACGAAGTGAGACTGGAGTTAAGTAGTCTTGTGAGCGGTAATCGGTCCTCTGCCGTGGGTAGCACGCGACGTTGCCAAATGTACTCATAATTAAAATCGCTCATAGGGGCGTAACGGTTGAGTTCCGCACATGGGTTCCCTATCTCAAATTACTCCCTGCCCCCACCCGCATGCGGGATTTAAGTTTGGTGCAGGACTTTTTTTACACCCTGTATATACTAGCAGAAGTACCCATTCTTCGAACGGTCGTCGGTATTAATAACCAGACGTAATCAATTGAGATACTGTTGCAATGGTTAGGGGCTTGGAACCTGTTTGTCGACAAAGATAAATGATTAGTTGAAATATGCTCTGAAACTAATTTACCTAACGTGTACTTCCTGACGTGAAAATAAAATTGAAAACCTCGTAGAAGAAATGCAATTCACGTCACATAAAAACTGACCCTCACTGTTGTGGCAAGTGCGCATCCAGAGGAAGACCCCTTTAATAAATTATAAAGGCTTGTGGTGCATGAAAATTCAGGTTCTTTAGCCTCCAATGGCCCAAATTCATAAAAGCAAAAAAAAAAAAAAAAAAAAATTCAATTCAGGATTTTTTGAATGTTGCTGTTTGAAGATATAATAGACCTTCTGTACGACACATCACACGTTTAAGTCTTGTGAAAAAATCAAGGGGACCTCTTGACCCCCTTAAGCGCATTGATGAATTTTACAGTTTTTGTTTTTTCCGTGATAACCTTATAGCCATTTGCAAACTTTCACATAAATTTTATAATTGGAATGGCATTACTTCTTGCAGAAATAGATGGGAAGTTGGATGTACCTTTTTGAGACACTGTTGTCATGGTTGCTGGCTTGCATTCCTAAATTAGTTTATTAAATGAAATTAGTTTTCTGGGAATATCTCAGAAACTCTTGGTTTTAGAGCATTAAAATGTAATTTTCGGGGACCCTTTACGACTGTTTAGGGGCCCCGAGGTTTTTTTCTGACACCAAGGGGCTGAAAATGAGCTTTGTCTCATCGTAGTAGGCCATAGTATCATCATCATCATCCTCTTGCACAGTTTCTAGCCGTTGGCCGGGTCTGTTTTTGAACACAGGCCACTCCAACGTCTTCTGTCTTCCTACCATCTCTCAGCTTCCACCCCTGTCCAGTCTTCTCCTCTCTTCGTCACGCTTTCTTCCATCCCTTTCAGCCACCTGTCTCTCGGTCTTCCTCTCGGTCTCTTTCCTTCCCACTTCGTCTCGTGTATCCTCCTGGGTATCCTCTTATCCTCCATTCGTTTTACATGTCCATGCCATCTAAGTCTAGATTTCTCTATACCATTCCGCAATGGTTCCTCCTTTATTAATTCTCTGGTCCTCTCATTTCTCATTCTGTCCATCTTTGTAGCTCCAATACTGCTTCTCAAGAACCTCATCTCACTGGCCTGTATTTTGCTCTTCTCCCTTCCTTTCATAGCCCAGGTCTCCGAGGCATACGTCAGGATAGGGGCATAGTACGTCCGATATATGATCTTTTTTCTGTTCTGAGGGACATCCTTGCTATATAACATGCTTCTCACACTCCTCCGGAATGCTTCTGCCTGTCTCCCCCGCTCATTTTTTCTCTATAGTTTCTTCCATTATCTTGTATCAGGCTTCCCAGATACTTGAAACTCTCCACTTTCTTCAGCTGTTCCCCACCAATTGTTATTCCCGTTGTGGTTCTTTCTTTCTTCCTTGTTGTGATCACCATCTCACTCTTATTTATGCTAAATTTCATCCCATATCCTTGTATTATTCCTTCCTACACGTCCAGCTGTTCCAGTACCTCCTCCTCCTTGTTTCCCCAAATCATCAAATCATCCGCTAACACCATTGCTTTCATCTTTCCTTCCCCAATTACTTGTGCCACTCGGGTCATTATGTCATCCATCACCACAATGAAAAGTAACGGTGCCAGTGCACTTCCTTGTTTCAGGCCGTTTCTCTGTTCCACCCAGTCCGATCTCTCTCCTCCCACTTTCACACAGCTCAAAATTCCCTTGTACATCTCCTTTATCCTCCTTATAGTCCATTTTTCTACTCCTCTATCCTCCAGGGACTTCCATACTTTGTTTCTGCATACATTATAACATAATAGGTTATAATTTAACACTGCGAAAGATTTAGGGAGAGAACATACGTACCCTAATTAGGCTGAATTTCGGCACATTAACGTGTTGACCGACTGATAAGCAATTCTATTACTAGATTACGTTGGCAACAACGAATAATGGCTTCTATTTTTATACAAGTTTAAGACCAAATAAGAAAAGGTCAAGTAATGCCCTTATCCTTGAAAATAAGGAAATTTGAAGGGAGGAGATAAGTCATGAAAGGCATATCGAAAAGCGAATGTGAAAAGGGCCAATCATAAAGTCACTGGCCACAAGGCCATGAAGTTGTAGAACATCATCATCTATGCGAACCATAAAGTCACTAGCCACAAGGCCATGAAGGTGTAGAACATCATCATCTATGCGAACCATAAAGTCACTAGCCACAAGGCC
This sequence comes from Meconema thalassinum, assembly GCA_946902985.2. Lineage (NCBI taxonomy): Eukaryota > Metazoa > Arthropoda > Insecta > Orthoptera > Tettigoniidae > Meconema > Meconema thalassinum. Next base: position 257,670,722 of record OX336395.1, on the reverse strand, counting down.
ATGAAGGTGTAGAACATCATCATCTATGCGAACCATCAGCTTTTGCTGAAATATTGGATACATGTCGCCTAGATCACAAGGAAATCTGTGATCATGCTTTATATCGAAATTACATGAACCATCCTTAGGAAGAATGAAAATGTGCTCATTAGAAACACATGCCACACATGGAGCAGCCCACGTGAAAGGGCTTACCGCCTTCTTAACTATTGTACTACTTCAACCATTCCCTCAGCAGTCAATGTACATACCTAACGGGCAGCAAAACACACCAGGGAAAGTGCAAGTAGCAATGTACTTGGTATGAGAGGATATGAGAGCTCTCTCACGTGCCCATTCAAGCAAGCCTTAAATTGGTTTCCACAGAGATCACCCCAGTGTAATTGGAAACTAAGTAATACCTCATGTGTATTATTTCAGAGCTATTTAATATTTGTGCAACGTTTCAATGGGATAGGGAAATTATCATTTGTGATGTTCTCTTGTGGGTGTTACCCAGTGTGCTCCATTGAATGTGAGCTACATACCATTCTTTAAGTCACCATCTAACAAAGGTAGAGAATATCAAGACGTGAAGGAAGAGAAATTAAAGTAAGTTACGAGGTAGTAAAGGAAACTGGAAAAATGGATAAATAGCTAATACTATCGGGATTGAATTTGAGGAGCACTTGACCAAGGCAGGTCAAAATAAAAGATGGAAAAGAGGAGCCCGGCACAAGTAAGCAGAAGCAACGTCAGACTCTACTCAGGTTCTACTATTATAGTTGTGGCAAGGTAGTATTTAGATTCGACGTATTCACTTGAGCCACCTAAAACAAGGATTTTCAAGAGCATGGCACTCCACAAACTTATCCTTTACATGAAATTTAAAATGATCTACCACAGACGAAGACCATTTGTGGTGTAATTGCTGAGCAAAGCTACCTGGACTCTTTTGTATTCTGTTTCAGGTTCAGTCGTCGGTCTGGTTATCAAGGAGAACAAACAGAAACATGTGAGGATGAAGATGATTATTCATTTGAATTTGATTGCTTTCAGACAATTTAGGATCCAAACATTGCTTTTAGACGGTACTGAGGTTGCTTTGACGTGGCAGTCTTTCCTTTTATCCACTAACCTATAAACAATAGGATACACAAATCGCAGCGCATTCACATCCGGCAGTCATAACTCAAATTTTTTATAAGATTTAGTTTTTACATGGCACGTGACCTAGACTAAACCTCCACAAGGACTCAGGGTGTCAGAAGACTGAAGCTGCAGCATCAATACATCAACATCAGCTATTCTTAAGTGTTCTTGCAGGAAACAAGGCTGAGTAATCCAAAGTTCAAAATAATATTCAATCTAAAGATAATTCGTATTATTATAAGTAGCAGGTACCCGTGGCTTCGCTCGCGTCATAGTTGAGTTATGTCCCATTAAATATTTTGTTATTTTCTATTTTCTTTTGAATGCCACCGAACCAAGAGTTAGATGTTCATTTACTTTCGTCAGAAATGTAAGATGTAGACGTAATTTATGTGTTTCCCAGTCCGCGGGTAACATTCCATGTTACGAACATTGGCCATATAACCTGTACCGAAGGCTTCTGCAGATTTAACACCATGGCTATTCTGAACAGCAGTTCCTTGAATTCATATTTGCCAACATTTTGTAGTAACTTTCCATGTCTAATATCTCTGTACCTCAACATATACAAAAGTGCTTTCAAAATCACGTCTTGTGTAAATGTTGGAAAAGGTAGTGAATGTGGTTTTTAGCGGAATGGATACTCGCTCGTAGAAATTATTATCAGTAAAATAGACTGGTTCACAATTCTGTAAGTGCATATCGAGGTTATGTGACGGCGGGATGCCTTTAGTGTTATGGAAATGGCAATAGCCGCCACATAGCTTGACTGATATGTATGAACTTAACTATACGGGATTTTTGAGCCCAGTGTTTATGAAATTGAACGTAGCTTGATCGCTACCTTTATTTAGTAGTCGCTACTGCAGTGTTACAAAATTAAAGGTGGTATTGGCAGGCGTTATCTCACACTAATGTTCGTTATCGTAGTTCTAAAACATAGAAAGTTATTTTTAAATTATGATGTAGATATATCTTGAAAGAGGGATCTCATTTGGCCAGTAAAACGCGCCACAGTAGTTGCAATTCTGCGTCATACTTCCGCAAGTATGTTCTTCAATAGTAATCGCAAGCTGTGAATTATATGGTTCCTGTACCTGGTCATTTAAACTGACGGATTTTTCAAAGTCTCGTCTAATGAGGTTAACCGTTTCCCGTTTGTCAGGTGATTTCCTTTTCCTAACATGTTCATTCCTCTTCCTCATACCAAGTAAACTCATCTCTCTCTCTAGAGGAGCTTCATGTTCCCTCCGTAATGAAGCACTGTTTTTTACATCTTCCAGTATCTTCGCTCGTTTTTCTCCTAAATCTTCGTCCATTAAATGAACAGGAGGCCTACCACCGCGTTTGACTTTCACGTGTCTTCTGCGTTTCGCTTGGTGATTATTAGTTGAGGGGATATCAACTTTGGAAGGAAGGGATCGAGATTGTGTAATTCTAATGCTAGGCTTCATTTCCTCATGAACATCGAAATGCCCACTATTGTAATCACCTGTAAAGCGTAGTCGTTTAACAGGATTTCCAGAATTACCGAAGGAATACTAACACTGTCTACCACTATATACTTCAAATGTGAAAGGAAATATATCACCCTTCTTCTGTGAAATCCATGCAATGATTTTGTGTTTCTTGACGCCTTCAGCCCAGAATATCTTCGGCCATGTAGTCTTTGTATTTCTCCCACAACTGTGCTGGTTGTGAAGGGGAACACGTAGATGAAATAGTTGCCAACAGCGTACGTATTTAAAATGGATTAGAAGGGGTCGCTGAATCTACGATAAAGTAGTGCACTCTACTTTCTATTCACGGCGTTGCCTAGGTCAACCATCTGTAAGATGGACAATATCGTTTAGCAATTTTTACCGGACTATCGTGATGCAGAGTAAGTCATTGTCACCTAGCGACAATATTTTATAAGATCATCAAGTCAGGTTCAGTATTGGAGGGGCTTTGTCTATCATGATGCAGTGTTAGTCGTTGTCGCCTAGCGACATTCAGTCCGTGAAGTTTTTAGATTCAACTTTATTCGTTTAAACACTCTTTTTAAAGTATTTTAAGGTATGTATTTAATTGTGAGGCATTTAAGGAGTAAGTGAGTGTGTTTCACGCACACATTGGGTTATGCGGAATCTGTAGGTACCCCTTATGTGTAGGTTGGTGTTAATAGGACCTTATTTTCGGTACAAAACTGGAATGGGACCTTAGCAGAATAATATAGGGAGGGATTGCGATCAAGCACAACATATAATTACCTGTGTTTGATGTTCCTCTTTAACATCAATCCTTTCAATTTGAAATATATCACCAGGCTCGTCCTGCAGATTATCAGAGGGCAACTGCTCACTGGACTCCTGGAAGTATTATACAAATATGATCCAATGTAAAATACATAGACACAACGTAAGGGTTAAGTTAGGTGTAGCACGAAAACTAAAAGTTAACAGATCACGGTCAGCCAACAATTTACTACCGTACTCATTGAAGGCGCACCTTAAATATTACCAAATTGATCAGTGGGTACACACTGAGACCACACGTTTCTTTTCACGGGCAGTGACTGATAACTGTAATCAACCTGTTGATTGTTTGGCCAGAGCACGTGTAGAGGGCAGGAGCAGGCACATTCAACTGAAGTGCTCACACGTGTTTCTAACCTTCACCAACTAACAGCTCCAACTGTTTGCTAGTGCGCAACACTCTGTTGTTACATTTAGCCTACACAATATTGTGAATGGTTTTGGTATTCACTGGTTCAAAATCATTTACAGAAAATTTATATTTGATGTGAAGTGCAGCTTTGTGTAATTGTTACATCTCTGACATTTGTATTGCTATTATTAAAGTACTTTAATAATAGCAAAATTAATTGTGAGAAGAATCAATGTGGAGATGGAGGTGTAAACTTAATTGTTTTAACATAATTAGGAACGCCTGAATTTTCTGTGAATGGGGGCCCAGGCTGAACAGATTTATTTTTACTCCATGTTTGTGTGCACTGTTGCTATGAAGCAAGGAAAACCTTGCATACACAGAACAATATGATTCGAGAGCAACAGGTATCAGCCCAGTATCTTGAATCACCAAGACAATGTGCTTTGTGCAGTACAAATAAGACACTAGTCCCTACAAGGTGGCATTTCTGATGTCCACTTTGCCTTAGGAATGAAATACCTTGTTTCTAAGACTTCCACACCCAGCGTATTCAAACAGTGATCCTTTTTAAGTGAACTCCTGATTCTATTTCAGAATCGTGTATAGTTGCCCACTGGGGCTGTGGTTATAAAGTGTAACCACTACAGACCCCGTGGTTATACACCCACTTATAACAAAAAATAGAGGGTAGTTTTACGTGCACGTTAATCTCGCGATCATGAACCTCGCGACCTTCTATTACTTGGAATCCAAACCACAGGACACGTCATTTCACTTTCAAAATCTCTCCTACATTGACCGATAATTGAACCCAATCCGCCGTGGTGAGAATCCAACAGCCTGACCGTTGCGCCACCACAACCCTCTAACAAAAACGAATAATTCACATCCCCATAGTTGTTAATTTGGTCTAATCTAAACAAAAAGTAATAAGCTGTATACAAAATTAAGAGTTACATTTTTCTGCCCCTTTGGGGTATATTTAGTTGAGTTTCACCTGCCCCACAAAGAGTTATGTCACAAAATTTTGCGTGCATCCACATAACAAACATTTCAATATTACACATACATTTTTCACGAAAGCCGAACACTTGCACTCGGATAATATATGAATTTCATACCTTGTTTCATATTGGAGGGGGGGGGGGGGGAATTACCAATTGAAATTACTATCCACGGTTACTGTTCCGGATATATGAGCTAGTTAGTTAGTTATGGAGGTTTTAAGGGGCGGAACTACGAGGAAATCTTCCCCTATAAAATATGAGCTATGTTACGTTAACATGTGTTTATATTTCTTGCCCACACAATCACGGCAGCCATGTTTGTCAAGCGCATAAGGTCTCTTCAACTGTTTGCCAAGGCACACACATTGACGTCACATTACTTTTACCAACATGTGGGATAAAAAATACACAACGCCGGTCATGTTAAAGACATGGGTAAAATTGTAATTAAGCGATAATACTTCTTTTGGATAAACAATTGGTCCAAACAAAGATTATTGAAGAGTGAGTACTCGCACTGAGCGTGACAATAAACAGGACTGCGTTCATAGCTAACGCGACCTGCAGGGCCCGGTACCTAGTAGATATTGGTCTATGTAAATCCCATGTTTTCGTGTTGAAAGATGCCGTCTCCACTGCCGCATTCGTGGAGTCGCCAATAATCTATTTGGCTCATAATTCATCCGGATGATGGCAAACAGAGATGGAGTTAAACTAGATAAATCGTTTTCTAGGATGGGGACAGTGGGTAGGTGGACAGAAGAAAGAAGAAAACATATATGTCTACATCACTTTTAGATTCAAGGTTCTCGTGCTTTCTCCGGTATTATTTTTGTTAGTTGCGCTCTGAAAATGGTTTCTACTAACAGTGCCACGTTATTGAAGCCAACTGCCATTCACAATCAGCACGAAAACACTTTCAAAATAAGGAAATTGTCAACATTAACTTTTAAGTAATAAACTTTCACAAAAAACACGTCACCATGTTGGATTGCAACTTCACTACACCGCAATCCCCTGTTGCGGGGTTTGGCGACTATCTGGGCGAAATTATTGGTGAAAATTACTGATTGTACTACTAGACAAAATCATTGGCCTGGATTAAAATTATTGATACGTGACTACCCCCAATGTGCGTGACAAAAACCAGGGGTGTTTATATTAGCTAAAGCGGCCCGCTGGGCCGCGCTACCTAACTATTATTGGTCTAGACAAAAACCATTGGTCTGGAACCATTAACATTGGCACTACTAAAAACATGCAATAACATCTTCTAGCGATAAAATATTCAACTCCTGTATCTTAGTAACAATAGCCATTTCTATAGTAAATTTTGCAGATTTTCATGGCAGTGGACACCAGACAATGCACGAGTTCCAGATTAAATTTTCATCGTTACAAGATTTTTTCGTACGTTCTGCGCCCGTGCAGTATTACTCCTCGCACCATATACAATTAAAATGCAACTTACATCATCTGTGTGAGCCGACCATTCTGGTTCACTCTTGATGGATGATTGTCCCTCCATTATGTTCAGCAAACTAGAACGAAGAAAGTAGGCTACACTTAACAGTAAACCTTATACTACGCGAAAGAGAACTTAGGTTAATCCAAGTGCATTTTAAATCGGCACCAACTGCATACAGGCATTCAGATGCTTCATAATGGAAGTTCCTCCAAGCGTTACAAGACGCCCAGTTGAACATAAAACCGTAGGCGCAATACCAAGGAGATTTCTTATATTAACGAAAGGCTACCTTGTATATTGTAGTCATACGGCTCTTCGTAGTTACCTCTGTGTCCTGTATATACCAATAATGTAAATTAAGTTCCATAGGATACTGAGCAGATACTTCCGCTGATAACCACGTTATCATATTTCCAAGTTTTGACTAGCACCTATTACTTTAATATATATTTTTTAAATCCTGAGACTAACATCCCGCCGAAACTGTATATCAAACAAAGGATTTAAAACCTGTCTAAACTCCCGCGTTTAATAATTTCCCTTATATTGTATTGCATTATTGATCCTTTTGTATTGTGGAGAGTGGAGAATTAAAACCTCAGATGCATACACGACACAAACTTGCAACCTCCAACTTAGGCTTCCGTTACTCTACCTCTGAGCTTATGCCGAGACCTTCGTCAAGGGTACAGCTGTGTCATTGGTCTCTGCATTAGCATGTCTAACGTATTGGTTTAGAGGTGGGTCAACTGTAGTCAGAGTTGAATGTCACAGATTAACGTCCCACATGTCTTGTTCATTTTTACTTACCGGTATCTTCCATCTACAACACACAACCTAATATTTGAAATTTCCAAAGTTGTCAATGGGATCGGCTTTCAAAAAATACCAGATATGATAGTATTTGGGCCTTTATCATAGAAAATCGTAGAAGGAAACAAAACATAATACGGTAGCAGAAATTCCTAATGCACAAAATAAGACTTCAACAACCCCCAGTGCAACAGTATAAACAGCAATAAATAGCTGCATACACTAAGGAACACAAAACGTGCTACACCTTAAAAAAGTAGCCTACTGGTATGGCACAGGATGGTAGAGTATATTGAATGGAATGTGATTAGTCGCTTGTGCACAGATTTACAAGAGTCAACATAGTTTGACATCCTTGAAGCATGAGTCACCATCAGTGATCTCAAGAGTAGCCTACATATTGATATTCCTGGACTAAAGGTCCATGTTTTGTTTGCAAAAAAAACATTCTGGTCTGATTGGAACATGCAAAACAGTGAATAGTTAGGCTTAGTTCACACCACATCAATCCACTCAAATGATAGCTCCTAAATTAAGGCCATGACTACCTCCTTTCCAATCCTAATCTCACCTACAAATGCATGTAGGCTACCACTACAGACAACCTATACATACAGTTACCGGAAGCTCTGCACTTCTCCATCCTACTCCCCCAGTATACTACCACAGTGTAAAACATTTGCCACACTGAGCGTGTATGTTTCCGATTGTGAGAATCTACTGTCACACGCGTCAGTGTGCTGAGATAGGGAAGTAGTCTGCTAACTCCCCGCAGCACTCTTCACGCAGCTCCTACCGCTGAGCTCTCAAGCGAATGTCAAGTGAGCAGCTGAACGCCGGTATTGTATCAAGTTGATATTGCTAACAGCCACAATAGTCAAGCAGCAACAACAACATGGGTTTACAGCAGACGCCAATGTCCAACTAAGCTAAAACAGCTCACAGTGATGATTTGTTCAGAAACTGTTATGTCAGTGCCCTAATATTAGGTATTTATGTTGCTCTAGACTAACCTAGATATGAACATTGCCAGAATATGCCAGCTGGCCTAGTGTTTCTCATCCGGGTAGCAAATTGGTTATGGAGTTCCAAGCCAAGGAATCTATAACGTAAATGTCAAGAAATATGGATCCATAGTAAGTTACAACTATTGTATTACATAACAAATCAACATGAATATGTAACGGCCGAAAAGACATATTTCGGTATAAAGAGAACATCCAAGAAGGCATTGCAAAGAATAGGCTGCCTCAATATGTAAGCATTGCATCTGTTACCGGTACCTCACTGTAGTTTGATCATACCAACATGTTATTCTCATTTCAATAGCTTGGGACATCATGTGCATAAGCCCAGTGATTGATTGATTGGCAGTTGTTTCATTGCACCACAGGGGGCGTCCCTGCGGTGGCGGGCCCCCTTAGACGGTTTCGCCGTCTCTTCGGGCCAGGGGAGTAACCAGTAAGTTGATTAGGAGAGATAGGATTATTGGGGAGGGGTGAGTTCGAATTGTAATAATGAATGGAGTAGTAATTGACCATTTTATAGGGGTAGTATGGGGTGGAGGATGTAGTGCGGTGATTGGATTGGAGTATCGCTTTGAGAAGGTGATGTTATACGAAAGGGGTGAATTGAAGTTGGAGTGTTTGGGGGAGGGGGGATGTTGGGAGAGGAGAAGATTTTTTTCTTTTAAATGAATGCAATGGAAGAAGAGAAATTAAGGGATGGAGGGGAGTTGTATTACGGCGATGGTGAGGGGTGAGGTCTGGGTTAATTGCAGGCAGGTTTATATGGGCTTGGAATGTGCAGGAGTGCTCCCTTTCGGAAGCACGGAAACAACAGCTGCAATCGCCTAAAGCAGACGTTTATAGATTTAAATTTAATTAATGACTTATGTTGATTTACAACTTATATTTCTCTGAATTTTTTAATTTTTATTTTTGTTGTGATTGATCGATGCTATTTGTATGTACGTAAGCAAGTTGGTTGAGTGATTATTATGTAAGGATTATTGGGGGATGGTTGTGGTGATATATTTAATGTAATGGGAGAAATGGATGATGTCGTATTGTGAGATGGGAGTAATTGATGATGTTTGTGGAGATGAGAAGAGGCGGTGCTGTACAAGGGAGAGAAAGGAGAATAGAATAGTATATTTTTTATTTATTTATTTATGTCTTTTGCAGTGGCGAAGTTAGGACCCGTGGCCCTCTCTTACACTTAACCAGTGATTAGATATATTAGATAAGATGATCGTATGAATTCGATAATGCTTGAAAGATGGATGGGGTGATGGTATGTGATGAGATGATGTGTTTGAGGTGGAGTATGAGAGTGAGTAGTATTTTTTTTTTCTTTTAAATGAATGGAATGGAAGAATTGGATGATGGTATTTGATGAGATGGGAGTAATGGATGATGTTTGTAGAGATGAGAAGGAGAGCGGTGCTGTAGAAGAGAGAGAAAGAAAAGAAAAGCACGAATAGTATATGAGGAGAGATAATCGTAATGACAAATTGAAGTGAGTAGTATGAGGATGAAGTGAATGAGGAGTGCAAAAATGTTGATGTCGATTGGTGTGAAAATTGCGTGAGGGATATTGATGATGTCGAATAGAACGTGGGTAGTGCTTGGAAGATGGGGTGTATAAGTGAAAGATGGAATGGGTGGATGACTGTTGTTGTTAGTTACTATTATTATAATATTTTTCCCCCCTTAATTATATTTCGAAGTGTGGAGATGAATTGAGTGGGGAACAGATGGAGTGAGTGAGGAGTTTGTTATTGGTGATGTTAAGTTGTGTGAGAATTGCTTGAGAGATGGATTGAGTAGTGAGCGGATGAAGTGAATGAGGAGTTTGTTTTATGTAGTTGTTAGTAGATGGATTTAATGTGAGAATGGTGAAGGCGGATGTCACTGTGAGCCGATGTTGGTGTTGTGGGTGTAGAAGATGAGAGCTTAGAAGGAGGAGTCAGATATGACCTCTTTAGTTAGGTGCGCTTCAGTCAGGTGCCTGGAGAAGGCCCTTGAGGTTGCATATGCCCAGCTTGATGCGCAGTGGAGTGCGGAGAGGCCGTGTCAACAGGGGGTCTTACAATAGGATTGTGTTGGGTGCGCGCCCTGAGGACGTATCGGCGATGCAAGATCTCGTCGTACGTTGTAAGTGGAGGCAGGGGATGCGGTCTATCAGGTCCGTGGTTGGATAAATGAAGGGGGGAGGGGGGGGGCGCATGACAACTCGGACCGGGCGGCGCCGAAGTTGAAGATATGGGGTAGCCCCTTTTTTTTGGGGGGGGGGGCGAAAAGAGTACCCGCACCCCCCGCGTGGCACCCGACCTTACTACTGGTGCCTCCGACATGCAGTTAATCTACGATAGTAGAAGAGAAAGCATAGGGGATTGGATAGAAAGGAGTCTTTTAGGACTTAGTGCCTGTCCCATCGCGGTCGCGATCTACCAGGCATAATGTATAGGTATTAACATTGGTATATATTATATATGAGCACATATAAATATGTACTCATATATAAGGGTAAGATTGTAGGGCCAGGGAAAACCGCATAGGCAGAAAGGAAAGATTGCCTACACGTAAAACCTGGCGGCTTGGTTATTGCCACATGCAAGGATAATGTGGGTATGGAAATGAGTAGGTATGTTAGTTGGGAGAAGGTATCATGCACCAGATCCATGTCCGTCCTCTCGCCAGTTTGTCTCCGGGGAATCAGATAGAACTCGGCACTGCTGGAATCAGCGCGGGCCTTGCCGGCTACCGAGCAATGGTGCAAGGATCCGGAGAACCTGCGCCAGTACCCGATCTCCATGGGGTCCCTGGTACCGAGCCTCCGTCGCCGGAGAGTGGAGGGGGGGCCTCGCCTGCCGAAACAGGGGCCTAGTGGGCGGTCCATGGGAACGAGCCACCTTCCTCTCTGCTCTTGCCATGGACCTGTAGACTGGGCAACTGCGATGGGATGACGGATGGTCACCCATGCAGTTGGCGCACACCGGCGCGTCCCGCGGCACCGTGCAGCCGGTGTGGTGGTGGCCACCTGAGCACCGGTTACAACGGACTGGAGAGCCGCAGGATCCCTGGGAGTGGCCCCATCTCAGACAGCGAAAACACTGTAAAAGCTGGCCTGAGAGGGGCCTCATATTACCTGGCTGGTGCGGCTGTTCCTGGCTGCGGCTGGTGGCCTCGCATCGTCCTGGTTCCCCTTCCTGGGGGCGCTGCGGGCGACGGTCCTCTGGGCTGCTGCGCTTCTTCTTCTTCTTCCGCTGCTTTGGGGCCGTCCTGGTGGCCCCGGCCGTCTCTGGAGTCCCCTGCCTGGTGGTGGTGGCGGGCGCGAGTTGCCCCGCTAAAGGCCCCACCTGGGGCTCTGGTAACCGGTCCTCCTCCTGGTTGGCGGGCGCGAGTTGCCCCGCTAATGGCACCGCCTGAGGTGCTGGTTGTGATGCCTGCGTCGCGACGTCCGTCTGGGTTGCCGCGTCCTTTCCTGTCCTGAAGCGAAGTATCTGCGGAGGTTGCCCCGCCTGCATGCCTGGGATCGCCACGACCTGCCAGGTCGTACTCAAGGGCCCGATGGATCCCGGCGGGTATGGCCTGACCATGACCCCAGTGGGCAGGTAGGCCTCGATGAACTCGCCTCGGCGTGCAGCTTTACCCGTCATTCTGTGATAACAGACGTTCAGGCACTGCATGATGTCCTCGCGTTCGTGTTCCTGGCTGCATTCAGGCCTGTAATAGATAAACAGAGCCCAGTGGCTGGGGTCGTAGCCACATGCTTGCTCGGAGCCTGGGGAAGTGGCCCCAGGGTGCCCATGCACGGTGTCCGAGCTAACATCGCTCGCCCAGCTGAAACTGGCTTCCGGGCTGCTGCTGGCGTCCGGTCGCGGGGAGCTAGCCGGTCCTGGCGTCCGACTTTTCTCGGACTCGGCTAGCTCAGAGGGCCCTGGGGACGCTACTCCAGCGTTGCGTGCGCCAGCCGGGATTAGAGGCACCCGCACCTCTTCATCGGCTGGCGGCTTCTGCGCCGCTGACGTCTTCTCACCAAGGGCCCGCTGGCGCGCCCGCGTGCCCGGAGGTGAGGGCCCTGTGGAGGCTAGCTCACCTCTACCTCTCCGGGCGCGGTTGCGCCTGCTCAGGCCCCTGGCTGGCTCGCCGGTCCACCGCTGCTTCCTCCACTCGATGGTCCCGCTGCTCGTAGTCTCCATCCTGGTGAGCTGTTACAACAACTTAGGCTGGTCTGCTGCTGCCACTGGCAAGGTGTCCTTCCTCTAACGATTCAGAGACAACCTCGGGGTAGCCCCTTGTATATATATATATGTGCAGTCGTTTCATTCCGCCGCATGGTGATTGCCCCTGCGGCGGCGGGCCCCCTTAGACGGTTTCGCCGTCTCTTCGGGCCAGGGGGTTAAGGTATTTAGGAGAGGTGGACATTTTTGGTGATGGGTGGGTTTGTTTTTAGGATTTGGAAGAAAGTGTGTGAGAATTTTGGTTGGGGCATTGCTGGAGAAATTTGGAGAAGGGTGCTGGGGGCGAAGTTTTTGTTTTGAGAAGGGAGAGTTAGATGCAGGAAGGGGAATGTGGAGGAGAAGGGTGACTGCTTCATTGTGCATATGTATAATTTTAAATGTCGGAAATTTTTAAGAAACAAAGAAAACACGGAAGCCATGGAAAACACTGCCGCAATTGCCAAAGCAGACGAAGGAACTTCTATTGCTCGCTCTGAGATTGATATGAATTTTAAGGTTAGTGGGGAAAATTAAAGGGGGGCTGCGTTTAAGTCCAGATCATAAGGTGATTTTTTTTTTTTTTTTTTTTTTTTTTTATAAGATGGTGATGAGAAGGTAGTATTGATAAATATGCGGTGAGATGAGAAGGGGAGTTTTATGGTAGTGAAGAGAGAGGAAGAAAGAATTAAATAGCTGGTAGTTTGAAGAAATTAAATGATGTTGATGAGAAGGGAGAAATGAATGATTGATTTTGTTGAGATGCGAGTGGTATTGGTGGAGCGAGAGAGAAAGAAGAAAGAAAGCAGAAAAAAGAAAGAAAGAAAGAAAGAAAGAAAGGAGAAAAACGCAGAGCTGGTGATGTGAGGATGGTGGCGATTGAACAAGTTGAGATTGGGGGAGGGGGGTTGAAATCGGATGAATTGAAATGGTAAATGAGGAGTGATGATGTCAACTATGTGAAATTTGACGGTGAATGTGTGTGAAGGTGAAGATGATTTTTTTTTTTTTTTTTTTTTTTTTTTTTTTTTGTGTTGAATTAATTGATTATGTTGCGAAATATGGTTTTGTCGCTATTTCGAAGCCGGCGAAGTTGCCGTCAGTGTCCAGTGAAGTGGCGTTGGTAAGAAAAATAATCGGAGACGAGGTTGTTAATCAGGTGCTGGAAGAAGTGCCTTGAGGCTGTAGATGCCGAGCTTAGTTCGTACCGGGGCACGGAGCGGCTTGTTTAGGAGAGGGCACACAATGGGGTTGTTGGTTGCCTGCGCCCGTTGGAGGTAACGGCGTTGAAGTAACTCGACGTATGTTGTGAGTGGAGGCAGTGGCATTCGGTCGATGAGGTCTGCAGTGCGGTAAGTGAATGGGAGTCTCATCGCCACTCGGACTAGGCGGCGTTCCATTGAGAGAAATGGTTGAAGGGGGCAGTCCGGGAATCCAGCCCACGCAGGATGGCCGTACACCAAAAATGTGCGTATGAGTACTTTATAGGTATGGAGTAGTAGTTTCTCATTCAGTCCCCAGGTTGTTCCAGCCAGACGCCGGAGAAGATACGCCCGCTTACGTGCCACAGGGAGTTTGGTTTTAAAGAAGGGGCGGAAGGTGAAAAATTGGTCGAAAAGGAGGCCGAGGTATCGTACGGTAGGGGTGGGGGCTAAGCGGCGGTGATGTAGGTGAAGAGTGAGATTGGCGGGGTTTCTGGTTGGGGCGAGAGATCGCCTGCGTGGGCGGAAGAGGATGGTCTGTGTTTTTCCTGGATTCAGGCGCAGATGCCATTTGCCACACCAGGAGGTGAAGAGATCGAGGTAGGGCTGGACGTGGGTGTTTATATGTTGAACAGTGGCAAACGGTGCGACGATAGCGGTGTCGTCGGCAAACTGTAGAAGTTGCATGGGAGGGGAGGGTTGGGGGATGTCAGCGACGAATAAGATGTAGAGAAGGGGGGAAAGGACGGAGCCCTGCGGGACGCCCTGTTCGAATGGGATGAGGCGGGAGTAGTGGCCATTGATGGTGATGCTGGCGGTGCGGTTCCGGAGGAAGGTGTTTAAAAAGCGGATGTAGGTATGGGGGAGGTCGAAATAATGTAGTTTGACGACTAGGGCGTCGTGCCAGACCGTGTCGAATGCTTTCTCGAAGTCGAAGGCGATAAACAATGTTGGAGCTGGACGGTTGTAGTTTTCCGCTACCTGGGCAGAGAGGCGGAGAAGTTGATCCTGCGCGGAGAAATGTAGCCCCTTGTGGTATATTCTCCTGAATATACAGTTCGCGTTAGTCTTCAATAGTTGTCACTACTTTTGGACTTCCTTCGTGTTCACGTTTTTTCTTACCTCCCTTCTTTGTAAACACCAACAGAGACTTCCTTTATATTTCTGTTTTCTCTCTTGTGCATTTTCCTTATTCTGCCTTTAGTCTGATTCCAGGAAATTATTTATGTCATCCCTGCTGCTCAAGTGCGCCGAACTTCTCCATGCCACGCTATCTAGCGATGCACCTTCACGCCCGTACGACTACCAGCGCTCAAAATGTTGAACTAACTTATTGAGCCATGCTAGAGCGGAAAGTTCTCCGTTACTACCACAGATGTCTCTACCAACAACTTCTCGTCACCAAGTTCAATATTCAAGAAGAAGAAATGTTCATGTCTAAAATTGATTTATTTTTGTCATGTTGCTTTTATGAGATTACTCGAGGTGCACAGTGATATTGAGAACTTAAGTTATATTTGTCAAGAACAGTAAAACGTATACGACCATGACGCTCAACATGCGAACATTTACTCTAATTCACATGTTTGCAAGTAGGCTATATAGGCTAGTCATGGTTGCGCAAATTTTTAGTAATTATCCTTGCGGTTGACATAAAGAGAAATTAATGGTGCCTGCTTGTAGACCGGTGAGACAAAGCAGCCTATATTAGTTTTATCTATGCTTATGTACACACTAACCTGATCTGGGGGCCGGCGGGGAAAATATAATATTGTCAAACGATAAAGTACATTGCAATCCTATCAACACGTTTAATTTGGCTACGTGAAACTGAACTTTAATTCTGTGTTGGTATTAGAAATTATCATTACCGTACCGGTACTTGCTTTCGGACGCCCCAAAATACTACTTTCCCTTCGAGTTACCAGCCGCACAGATCAAAGTAGAAACATTATCGCACCAATATCAAATTAGACATCAGTAATTAATATCGGGGGTAACATGTATTTTATCGTCATAAGGCTGTATGTATCCCACACAATTAGCTGTTGTAAATTGATAAACTGATTTGTACAGGGTGCTGAGCACTTATTTACCTACTTCTGTAAAACATATTATAAATAGGCCTAACTAAGGTTTGTCATGTCCCAACGGAACATTCAAGTCTTCCAACACTCACCTGTTACTTATGATTATTTAAAAAATGAATTTAGACTACCGGTACCTGAGAGTTTGGTAAGATCCCACCACCCCGATCCAGTAAAATTATGGTTCCTCAATTAAGGCCGCGGCTACCTCCTTCCCAATACTTGTCTCGCCTACAAATGAATATAAATTAGTCTAGGACAAAGCATCTCCCTGAAAAAGGGACACAGAGAGTGAAATCAAACGCCGCATAAGACTGGCGTGGAATACATTTTGATCGCTCAAGTTCCTACTCACAGACCAAAGAAAAAAGTAAGTACAAAAGCAGAA
This sequence comes from Meconema thalassinum, assembly GCA_946902985.2. Taxonomy (NCBI): domain Eukaryota; kingdom Metazoa; phylum Arthropoda; class Insecta; order Orthoptera; family Tettigoniidae; genus Meconema; species Meconema thalassinum. The sequence continues at coordinate 257,654,750 of OX336395.1, read as the reverse complement.
ATCCTGGACAAATGTGTTATGCCAACACTACTTTATGGTTGTCAAACATGGTCCTTGACAGAAATACTGAAAAAGCAGCTACAGGTAGCCTATGTCAGAGAAGAATGGAGCTTAAGATCATAAACGTTTCTCTAAGAGACAGAATCAGGAACGAGGAACTAAGAAGGACAAAGATACGCGACGTCGTAGAAAGGGAAGAAAGCCTAAAATGGAAATGGTGACCAGAAATGGTCACATCGCACCACAATATGGGACCCGAGAGAAGGACGAAGAAACGTGGGCGGTCAAAAAAGCAGCTGGGCAGACTACTTCAGAGCTAAAGCGAGAAACCAATAGTCGAGATTAGCAAGAGACAGAGAAGCATGGAGACATCTGGAGCCAAACAGAAATCAACAAGCACCAACCTGGACAGAAAGTCAATGACACTGAGTGCAACAAGACTAAAGCTCCCAAGGATGCTCACCTTTGGAGCCTAACCACGAGCAAGTCCCTGTGCAAACAGGAGGCCTTAGCCTTTACGGGATGCCTGCAGGCTATTATTATTATTACTGATTAATATTCCTGCCTAGATATCCAGAAACTTGTGTTCAATTCCAAGTGGTGTTTCCACGATAGTAGTTTGTTTTAGGAACATTCATTTCCTTAATTAGACTACCAGGCCACTGATAATTATGTTATTGGAACTAAACTATGGTATCTGAAACTTGCAGGACACTAATGTCCGTCCATGGGGCCCGAAGGATTCTTTATTTCATTACTGTACCTTCCTGTCACTAGGTGATGATGAGACGTGACCCATCCTCTAAAATTTTCGTTTCATTTCTTATTTGCGTCGTGATATTCATTATTTAACTGCTCTGAAATCGTTGGGTACTTCATTTTTATGGCATGAATGGAAGGAATAGTTTTTTTTAGTTCATAGGTCTTGTCCAGAAATGTTCGCTTTTCTTTGTGAATCGTCATGATGTTCATTTCTTAAAAACAGCTAAAAAGTAGTTGTGTCACCATGTACCAACAAGAATAAAATTCAAGCAGTTCATTCAAATGGCAATGTTAATCAGTGGCTTGTGACATTTTGTACAACAGCCCCATGTACTTGGATGTGTCTTGGACTCGTGTAGCCTAAGTGTATTAGGGACAGGGATAGAGTGGGTGCCCCGGGATTCCCTCAAGGGAGTGTCACTCAGGAAAGTTTCTGTCCAAGCCAGGATCCAAACCGTCGAATCTAAGATTTGCTGCAGCTGCCCAACACGCCTGTGGTGCAAGATAACGCCTCAGGATGCCATTCTAACAGAATCGGATCAGAACTTGAAAAGAAACTATTTTATAAATTCAAGACCTTCTAAAAACTATCGTCCACTCTAAGTATACGTCTGCAATATACTTTATAATCGAAGTTAAAAACCCCAGGAAAACAGATTGTTACTGAACCTGAAAGTGGGGGTAGTATAGGCCTAGATTTTGATATATTACACTACAAAATTCCCCTAGACACAGAATGGCGGCATGCATGTTACATTCTGTGTTAATAAGGCTTATATACAAACACAAACCCACATGCCATTGTTTATATTACAAGCAGTAATTGTCGTCCAGACAGTCGACTAACTTTGTAGCGATAAGGGTTTTCTTGTGTCGTCTTCCTCTCATTCATCTACCTTATGTTGGGGAGATTGCTGTTGCCGTAAAGCAATGGAACATTGAAGTCAGATTTCTCTCTGATCTCCAACTACACCATCGAAGAAGAGAGGAAAACGAAAGAGTATCGTCACCTCAAACAATTAAGGTATTTGGAAAAGAAAAGTCAAAGGCACTCAAAGGATGGAAACTAAAAATACAGTCTAGGCTCTCATACATAACATCGCTGGGATTGGAAGAGATCGAAATGACTGAGATAATTCGGCAGGTACGGTTATGAAAGATAGAAGCCTGGCACAAGTAGGTGGACTCTCCTAGCCCCGTGATCAATATCTGTTTTCTTTAATTCCAACGGTATTTGGATAACTGAGGCCTAGGTTGTCTTACTTCCACACTTAATAAATTGACTATATCATTTCTAATATCCTCGTTTTTCGATTAGTCAAACCGATTCTCTCCGTTCGGATGTTAGATCGAATACAACCTCAGGGTCGTAAGAGGTGACGTTAAGTCCGAGGCGAGTGCAGGGAATGGGCATGTACTTTCTTTTCAGGACGGGTCAGGGAACGTATATTGGAAGAAAATCGGACGTGGACCTATTGAAAGGAACCGTGCCCGGTGGTGAAAATGGGAATCCACGAAAACCACTTTCAGGACGACCGAGGTGGGATTCAATCTCACACTCTCCCGTTGTTAGCGAGGCAGTTGCCACCGCGTCAGCGCTCTCTGCCACCGTGGTCGATTGAGCGAAGCCGAACACGATCCCGAGACACGTGAGCTGGGTCCATTTCTCCCATCTTCTCTATACCCTGGGATGGACCTTCCCTCTTTCAGTTTCCTTTCTGCCTTTCATCGCCCTGTTTAACTAGAACATTCTCATCTCTCATTCCTCCTGGATTGATGATATAAATTGTGGTTATTGTTCTAAGGGGAAGAACAGCGAGGTCATCTGCCCTTTCTCATTTTTAATGTAATTAGAATGATGCTTGGAGTATTACGGGACCATATTCTGGAAATTATAAGCCACGGGAGCTTATTTTTGCCAGTAATACGAGTATTGACGGACATTTCAATTCGAAATTCCCCCACCAAAGTCTGTAATTTCTTCCAAGGCCTTCAATGCTAAGTCTCTGAGGGTTATGAGATCACCATTTACCGTGTGTGTGCGTATGTGCCCCACCCCCTATTAATAATTAAACGGCTGAAGCGACTTCAATGAAATTCGGTAAGTTCATAGCATAATTCCAGAAGAACCCGACCGTGCCCTTCAAATGTTGTTACGTCTCACCAATCCAACATGGCGGTTGTGCGAAATATTTCACCACCATTCAATATCTCAGAAACTATTACCGATATCGCCCTGGGATTTTGTACGGTGATAAATGGATCTACTAGAAGTTAACCTATGAGACTTTTGAAAACCGGGTACCTACAATACTAACATGGTGGCCAAGCAATTTTCAACTCCTAAATAGACGTATCTCGCGACTTAACCAACCAAAAGCAATGAAACTTTGTACAGTATATGTTTATACAAATTGTAATGCACTTTCATCTAACTTCAATATTTTGCATAATCTCAAGATGGTGGCTGTGCGAAATATTTCACCGGCATTCCATATCTCTGTAACTATTACCGCTATCACCCTGAAATTTTGTACAGAGATAAAGGGCATTACTTGAAGTTCATCTATGAGACCTTCAAAAACCGATTAACTACAAAACGAACATGGCGGCCAAGCGAAGTTGAAAGTTTTAAATTGAATTTTCTCGTGATTTAATGATCCAATCGGAATGCAACTTGGTATAGCAATTGTTTATACACATTGTAATCCAATGGTAATTAATTTAGTTCAATTTTTTACATAACCTTAAGATGGCGGCTGTGCGAACTTTAAAATGAAGTTTATATTTCTTGTGTCGTAATTAAGCGATCGAAGTGAAAGTTTGAATAATGAACCTACGCAATAATTTTCCTTTAATGGTACATGACTCTATGGCCTATGCATATAACAATCCAACATGGCGACCATCCGAAATATTCAGACGGTTCTCAATATCCACGAATCAATTACAGAAATCAAACTGAATTGTTTTTATGTTCTTAGGGGCTATGAACATATGTTCACCTATAGGACTTTAAATAACCTGTTGATCACAAATCCAACATGGCGGCGACGCGAAGTATAAATATTCACATGGACGTTTCTCGCAATTTAACCATCTGAGTGCGTTGAAACTTGGTGCAGTAAATCCTTATATAAATGTTTATGCACTAGCATCTAATTTATTTCAATTGTTTCCATAACAATAAGATGGCAGCTGTGCGAAATTTAAAATCACGTTTTTACTTCTTGTGTCCTAATAATGCGATTGAAGTTTGAAAACTACACGTACAAAATAATATTCATGTAACAGTGGGGCCGATAGCCTAGATGTTAGGCCCCTTAAAACAACAATTATCATCATCATCATCATGTAACAGTAGTCTACATAACTCTATTGTCCGTCCAGAGTTAAGAGTGTACTACGGGCTCTTATGGGCTTTTACATTTAGCGGCCTACCCCAGAATTGATGACTTCGAAGTCTTTAAAACTGGATTTTCGCTATGTTATTTAATAGGTTAATAGTCATGGGTGGAGAGTACATGATCCTCAGCATTCACTTAATGATATGTAATTCTTACATTCTTGATATGCAACATGATTTTGTAATGTATCTGACAGCAGTGTCTGCGCGCTGGATGGAACAGCGCGCACGCTGTAGTACGTGTCTTAGTTCTCCACTGAACGCACGAGTCCAGAACTCGCCAAGATATTTGAAACAGTGTTGGAGTGTAGGGATCGTTTTGTGTAATATAAAAATAATTTTGATTTAGGTATAAGTGGCATTCTTTCATCTACGCGTGTAATAATATGTGAATTATCATATAAGAACAAAATTACTTGTTATTTCCGGGTACTCTCTTCGCCTCTGCAGATGAAAGAGACTCACTGGGATCCGTGTAGGTTTCGTTGCGACAGATGATTTGTATCCTGTCACTGACCTAGGCTGACCTTGGAGAATATATCGCCATATTACGTATTAAACTTCATCCGTATCTAACGGATGACTCAGGTTAGCTTTCGTGTCATTTCAATTGTTTTGTCATAGCCATACCGTACGTAACTAAAATTCCAATGTACATAAATAGTAAATTGTCGCAGTATTTATAATCCGTTCTAAGCATTATGTAAGTCAATTACTATCCTCGGCTCCCCCACTCCTTAAGGGAATAAGTCAGTCTTTATCTTTATTAAAAACTGTTCATCCAAATTCTGTTATTCTTACGGGAATTTTAATAAAAGGTTGCAGATAATAATGACGCGAAGGATCGAAATTTCGTCGGGATGAGGAGCTCGCTGACACTCAGTCCGGCAGCGGGCTGTACTAATCGTGTGGAGTGCTGTACAATAGCTGCCCTTCTACACTCGCTAGACGTGGCAACGCTTGTGCCATAAGAGCCCGTAGTACACTCTTAACTCTGGACGGACAATAAGACCTACATATATAAAAATCCAACATGGCGACCTTCCAAAATATTTAGTCGATTCTCAATATCTACGAATCTATTGCAACAATCAAACTGAAATTTTGTATGTTGATAGTGGCAAATAACATAAGTAGGATATATGAAAATAGGCTTTAGTCCTTCACGGAACTACTTGTCCTTTATCTTACTAATTTTCGTAATTTTTTTCTCCAGTAAATTACATATAAATTAATCATATGCTGTAGAACTGCTTTTCGTCATTTTCGTTATCATCCATGTCATTAAGTGCAGATGACCTATGTCCTTCGTCCCGTGAAGAACAATCACCACCAATTAGGAGTGGTGGGCAAGCAGCCATCACAGGAAGGAAATATGGGGGTAAACACTTCATCAATTTCCAAATGAGATAATAAATAGGTCAAACGAATGTGGCCACGTCTGTAGAGTCGTACAGGTATTAATTACCATTAGGAGCAGATGACCAAGATGTGGTCACTGTAACTGTGCAGTCATTAGAAACACGGCAGAAAGAATTTGAGCTCAAGAACAACTTCCAGCGCACCACTATATTTGTCGATTGTTTGAGAGAATGAACAAGATCGAACGATCAACTGAAGAGACGCGCGGGAGTATAACAAGTGTCGACAGTGTTGCCAGACCTCAACAGCACACTGTGTACTGGAGACTAAGCGCAACAGCCAGTGCCACGAACTCATGTTTACGGAGAGGCACTAAAACCTATCAGTGTTGTAACATTGCCAAATTCATGTTTTATCCGACAATAAAATGCTGCATATGATTTAAGGGCACTCTGACAAAAGAGCCTCCGGAAACTGCCACCCTTTTGAGAGCCATTTTCTGTGAAATAATTTGATTTCCACGGAACTTCAGACCCTTATTGCATATTTTACCTATGGCCTGTTCTTCGTGTAATGTTGTCTCATGGTTAGTTTTGTACCCACTATATAAACGATTGTTCTAACATGTTTCTTAATTTAGAGTTCACGGATGTAAGTTTCGGTAAACATTGCTAGGAAGGTATTCCATTAAATAGATGGTACAGTGGCTTTCACGGCCTGTGAATTAAAACTCAGCAATTTTTGCAGTTTTATGCCGATTCTTGTGAGGGGCTTCGCCTAGGACACCAAGCTGGCTCATCAGCGGTTCCTTAGAGTTCGTGCCCAGACACCCAAAGTAGTAAGAAGCGCACCTGCCCTTTACTGCGAGAGCTGAAAGCTCAAGCACCCTTAACCTCATTATGAACGCTTCCAAAAATATGGTATATTGGCTTTCATGGCTAGTGAATTAAAATTCAGCAATTTTTCTAGGTTTATGCCGTGTCTTTTGTGGGTTTTCACCTAGGACACCAAGCTGCCTCATCAGACGGCTCTTGGTGTCAGGTACAGGAGTAGCGAACTACGCTCTATCTCCATTTTTATGAAGCGTGCCTGCACCTCATTACTGCGAAGCTAAAACTCAAGCAGCCTTAACCTCCCTATTAAGGCTTCTATAAAAGATGGCATATTGGCTATTGGTAGCGCACGAGTAGATTCAACAAATGAGCGACGACGCGCAAAGCGTTAAAACAAAATCCCGTATGCGTTCATATACCATTCATCTGATTGCGACGAAACTTTCATGAGTTGTTGTGTACACGCCAGGGAAGGTTTTCGACTTAGTAAATCCATTTTACAATAGGTAGGGTACGAGTATATTTAACAAATAGGTGACGGCGCTCGAATCGTTTCAACAAAGTCCCGTATGCGTTCATGTAGCATTCATTTCATTGCGATGAAACTTTGGTGAGTTGTTGAGCACGCTCCCATGATTTTTCTTTGAGATAGTATATCAATTTTACAATAGATTAGAGGTGGTTAACGGAAAAAGAAAACTTATTGGGAATCCAAAAGCACTTCACCAAACAAAGTTACAACGCCAACATTTTCTTTGATTGGCATTGCAACGCATGCCGAGAACAGCTAATAATGAATAAATTATAACACATATTTACATATTTACGTGATTTAGCACAAACATCGGGTGCAGTCGGTGCAGAAGTGATCAAGGTAAGTAGTAACAATTGATAATGTCCCCCCGATACATGCAATAAGGTATGGAAATGATGCATTGTCGTAATGAAAGTGAATAGGAGAAATGTGATGAGTCATGCACAATTAATAAGAAGGCTTCTAACATTCCACGCTCTGATCCATAGAATGTCAGATTTCCACTTTGTCACTTCTGAGATAATATCCCCCTCTCGACTAGTACCCACCCGGGGATCCAAACAGGGTACTAGCTAACCTCCGGATTGGAATCATACATGATATGAGGCCTTCAACGCATGTGTTTATGCATAGAGAGATGCATATCCTCGGGAATAGCATTACGGCTGTAGTTTCTCGTTGCTTTCAGCCATGCAGAAGAACGCAGTGTAGTCATTAGCTGGCTAATGTTATCAATATCTTAAACATCTATAGGAGAAGTAAATAATGGATATATTCTGACAGGCTGCTACTCCCCAAGAGAATAATATACTGAAACAATTCTACTAACAAAAACCTAACCTTCTACGAACAACAAGACATTAAATTTTACTAACGAAAAGAATACTCAAGTAATACCAACAAATTACTAAACTTCTGTGTTTGAGTCTTCAGTCTTTTGACTGGTTTGATTCAGGTTTCCATGCCTCCCTGTCCTGCGCTAATCGTTTCATCCCGACATGGCTACCACACCATCCTTCAGAGGCAATCTGTTTAACTTATTCTAATCTTGGTCTACCCCTACAGTACTTGTACTCGACCCGTCCATCCATAACTAAGCTTGTTATTACTGGATGTCTTAGTAAGTGTCCTACAAACGTATCTTTTCTCTTCATTAGCAGTCGCCAGAAACATCTCTCCTCTCCCACTCGTCAACATACCTCTTCGTTTGTAACCCTATCTATCCATCTGATCTTCATCATTCTCCTGTAACACCACATTTCAAACGCTTCAATTCTCTTCTTTTCTGCTGCACCAATAGTCAAGTTTTACTTCCATAGAGTGCCACCCTCCAGACAAAGGCTGTCAAAAATGACTTCCTAATACCTAAATCTATATTCGATGTCAACAGATTCCTTTTTTGTAGAAATGCTTTCTTTGCCCGAGCCAACCTACTTTTTATATCCTCTTTGCCTCGTCCATCACTGGTTATGTTGCTTTCTAAGTACGGAAACAGAAGTCTCCTACTTCCTCAAGCTCCTCACCTGCCAATTTGATGTCCGTAGAGGTTTCTGATTTATATCGGCTACATTCCAATATTTTTGTTCTACATGTATTAATTTTCATCATCCTCAAGACGAAGTCCATACCGTTCAAAAACTCATTCAAATCCTCTGGCGTCTCGGCTAAGATGATGATGTAATCAGCAAATCTCAGAGTTGAAATTATTTCTCCTTGAATCTTCAATTCCACTTTAAATTTTCTCGAATTTCTTTCTTCTCTTGTTCAATGTAAAGAATGAAAAGTATGGGTGATAAGTTGCATCCTTGCCCTACATCTTTCTGAATACCAGCTTCTGTGTCATGTCCTTCAGCTCGAATGACTGCTGTCTGTGTGGATTGTAGATCACACTCCTATCGCTGTAATTTACTCCAATCGTAATATCAAATAATTTAGCTCTATCGACGATATCGAAAGCCTTTTCTAAGTCTACATATGCCATGAATGAGCGCTTATCGTTCCTCATTCTACCTTCCAAAATCAGCCTAAGACTTAGTTCAGCTTCCCTGATTTCCCTGGTTTCTCCTGAAATCAAACTGGTCTTAACCCACCTCTGTTTCTATCTGGCTTTCCATCCTCTCGGAAATTATTCTAGTTAGGATCTTTGAATCATGAGTAATCACGCTGATTGTACCGTAATCTTCACATCAGTCAGCTCCTTCTTTCTTCGGTATACGGTAGAGATGATAACATTCCAACTATAACTAACTATACACTGGAACTGACACAAGTCACACTCACATTGACTCTCACACCTCAAAGTCTAATGGAACAATGAACCAGGTCGATGATTTAGGCAAATTATGGCTTCACTTATAATGCAGTACCCTACATGAATAAGGAAAGTGTTACCTGTACTACCGTATACTGTCTGTCTGTTAGGTAGTCAGCCCGAAGGCTGGTTGGATCCTCAAAAAGCACCGCTGTTAGGTTATGTGGGTAGATGCCCACAAAAACCCAAGGCAGCGCTATATTGAGGCGTACTAGGCAAGAAGAGGAGTGAGGTAGTTTGCCATTGCTTTCCTCATACTACCGTATACAACTAGAGAAAATTAGAGAGGGCTATGGTATAAGCAAACAAGCATTCTCTAAGATGCTTTGAAGATATAGCCTACCGGAATTTGAATTATAACTGTAAAAAGTAAAAATATTTGGAAGAATGAGGGGTACCGGTATCATAAGAGTAAATTATCATACTTTCAGAGTCAGTAAGTAGTAGGCCTACCTCTTAATTTAGTAGCCTAGGTAGGCCTGCTGTTGAAAACACAGGCTCCCTCGATGTTATCTTTGACGTAGGGTACCGGTGATGTAAGGAATTTGGCGCTTGGTCTGATGATGTTGACAGGAACGTCACATAGTCTACTGACGTCATTTAGTGAAACAGTTTCCTGCTATGTCGCTTAGGTTTTTAGTTAACTGACAACTCGGGCTGTCCTGTTCCACGTGAGGATTTTTTTTCACATGTTGTGTAAGTTGTTCTCGCCTTGATGCAGCAAGAATGTCTAATTTCCTACAATGGCGCTTGGTCTATTGATGCATATATACATCCAACTAATATCCAGGGGTCTCCATATATATCTACGAACTGTACTTTCTAACAGGCCACTTCATTCCAACTTCTTGTCCTGCTTTCATCTGCAGAGGCAGGCGTCTGGAAGAGCATTCAAAATAAGTTACTATGCTCATCAGTCAGTGTGGTTTGATTGAAAATACCCTGGCTATTTCTGACCACTTTCTGACATGACGAACGTATATTAAATTGCAGCCTAAAACCTTACTTTGAGAATCCCAAAAAGAATTTACTGTAGGTCATGCTATAAAGACCTTCTTATAGTAGACGTACGGTAGTTGACAGGTATATAGAGAGTTTTCGTCACAAGATTGAGTATAGGCCTACGGTATCTGATATATATTCGGCGAGATGTAATTGTTTGAATGAAAAACAAATTTGTAAGTAACTAGTCCACGTTAGAAATGACATGTTCTGTGGGGACAAGACAAAACCTGGCTTTTGATAACGCGTTTTACAACGGGAAAAATAAGTATGTGCCCAGCACAGATTAAGTGACACTCGATGTATAATATTAATTGTGGAAGATGCAGAGGTATGGAATGTTTACCTAGGAACATTCTTATGATGACAATGTAGGTACAAGTTCATGTCCTATAAGAGATGATAATGTATCTAGCTTGAACTGGGTATTATGTATCGTAAGGAGGAAGATGTATTTTGTGGCGTCTGAATGCCTCTAAGCAACTAGAACCGTTTTGACTTACAATATCAGTTCGTTACTTAAGATCACTTTCACATAGCTTAATTAAACGTGTTGATAGATATCTAATATAGGTACTTCAAGTTCTGACAACATAATATTTAATCTGTTTGCGTAAAGTCAAGTTTGTGTTATCATTGGAATAGAGAAACCGAATGTTAATATCTCCCTGCTCTACACGCAGGCACCAATATTTCTTCATTTTGTCTATTGAATCGCAATGATAAGTAGTTACAACTTATTAGACCATGATGGTCAACATGTAAACATTGTTATTTTATGTTTTATTAATGCAGCCAATAGTCATGTACCGTACGGTACTTTCCTTTTCAGGACGGGTAAGGGAAGGAATATTGGAAGGAAATCGACCGTGGTCCCATCGAAAGGAACCGTCGCGGCATTTGCCTGGTGGTGAAAATGGGAAACCACGGAAACCATTTTCAGGACGGCTGAGGTAGGATTCGAGCCCTCGCTCTCCCGATGCCAGCGAGGCACGAGGTAGCGCGTTGGCGCTCTATATGATATAGAGTAAATGCTGAACATCAAGGTTGTACATGGGGGGCAAATGACCTCGTAGTTCTGCCCCTTAAAACAACAATAACTAACTGACTACTATGGTTGTAGATGTTTTACTGTTGTGTATTTCGAGGGTTCTGAAATTACCTCATTTGATTTATCAAATGACTGATTTGGCGTACGGTACTGTTGTAGCCTAAGTAGGGTGTTTAATTGATTCTTAAGTGCCCTTTCTCTCTTTTATAGTTTCCAGATCATAATGGGGGAGCAACCATCGATTAAGATTGAGCCAGAATGGTTGACTCATACCCATGAATTCTCCAACCTGGTAAGTTGCGTTCTAATTCGTATATGGTGTAACATTGCAATCTTACTGATGTGTATGCCAAGCAAGTGTTAGTGACTTAATACAGTAAGTGGTAGGCTAAGTAACTGTTAACATCTACTTTTTATGATAAGTTACAGTAGTAGTCGTTTTTAACTTTGGGACATATTCTGCAGGAGTCAAATGAGCAGTTGCCCTCTGATAACCCGCAGGACGAGGATGTTGGCATTTTTGATATTGAAAGGATTACAGTTAAGGAGGAACATGAACTACAGGTATTCAATGGTTCTGCATTACTTCTCTTATGATAATACGAATGATTTTAAGATTGAATATAATTTGGAAGATTGGATTACTTAAGACTTCTTTTCTATAAGAACTCCCTCACAATAGCTGATGTATTGACAATGCAATTCCACTCTAATGGCACGATAGATCATACTATAGGTGAAGTCTACAGAGCATACGATGTTAAAAATCTATCATATAGGCCTAAGGCTTTGTAGATTTGATTTTCCTTAAGTGAATGTGCTGCTGGATGTGTATCATATTTTTATATGCTAGTGGGTAAATGGGAAGACTGCCCCAGCAAAGCAAACTCGTTACCGGCATGTTTAGATCATAACTTGGCCGTCAGCAAACATATTTCTAATTAATGACCCTCATTACATCTTTCTTCTTCTTTTTTCTTGAAACATGACTGCCAACGGAACAAACAGAATATCCTACTTACCAAGCAATTACACGACAAATGGTCTCAGCCAGAGGTAGTTCATTAGCGAACCTTTGATGTCAACGATAAGTTTGTGGCTTGCCGTTTTCCGTAGAATAATTTGAATACAATTATTTGGTAGCTTAAGTAATTTCATAGAACCTAAGTATTAACTCTCCAGAATTACAGTAGTTGGAATTTGCTAAAGACACACATGACCTGAGTATAGGCCCGACAGTACATAGGAAATCATCATTTTCTCTCATTAATTGACTACGTTCCTTACAACCCTATAATGTAGTCAAATTTTCCATGAAATAATGGTGTAATTGATTAACACATCTGCCTGGAATGCAAAATATTCTGATGTAGTCTATCATTTATGAAAGGAAACTATAAGGGCAGTGTGTATCCCATCTGCAATTGTGCATACCGTGTAACATCAAGAGAACATTGAAATGCTATTTCTCTATCCCACTGAAACATTGTACAAATATTGATTAGATCCGAAGTTATACATCCGTGATGTAATTTAGTTCCGAAATGTACTTGTGCCTCATGGAGGGCCGATATGTGTCATGCTTAAATGTGCACGTGAGAGAGATGGAATGGTTGCCTTGTTTTCATATCCTCTCGTAACAAGTACACTCTGAGGTACATTCCCTGGTATGTTTTGTAGCCTTTAGGTAAGTAGATAGACTGCTGTGGGAATGGTTGAAGTAGTGCAGTAGATGAGAACGCAATAATCCCTTTCACATGGGCTGCTCCATGCTTGGCTTAACTTCTTCCTTCGAAGTTCCTTCTTCTTTGAGGATTTAGGGTATTCTTTGAACTTTTCTTATTTTATATTTACTGTATCTTCTAAAAAGCAAGATGTTCATTAAAGAACATATAGCCTACTTTCTCCTAAATGCATGGGTATAGTCATAACATTTTGTCCTTTTCAAGGTGTATGATTGAATGTTGGTTGTAGTAGCTTGTTGACATATAACATGCTATATTATACGTTGATTGATTGAATCGTCACCTGATTTATAAATACACACACTAATACAGCCATCACAATAACACAGGCTATCAGACAAAATTCAACACTCGCCCAAGTAAGCAGGGTTAAATGACCATGTTGTCCAAGCCTCTCAATTGAAACAACAACAACAGCTTCCTATCAAAATCCTTCCTCGTATGAAAGTATACACACTAGTACAGGCATCACAGTGACACAGTTTATCAGACAACTTCTACACACACACAAGTACACGGGGCTACATTGCCACGATGCCGCAAAGCCCCTAAAGAATCAACAACAACAACAGCGTACTCTAGAGCGGGATGGAGGACAGCTTCCTAAACAAATTCTAACTCTTTTATAACTACACACACTATTATAGACATCACAGTGACATAGGCTATCAGACAACTTCTACACACACCCAAGTACATGGGGCTACATGACCATAAAGCAGCAAAGCCCATAATGAATCCACAACAACAACAACAGTCCGTACCGCGGATCAAGGAAAATGAATTTTAATCGCCATAGTCGAGGGTTGAAATATGTGGTTGGTTGGTTGGTTCCTTAGTTTAGGGGCTGCGACAACGCGGTCATGTAGCCCCGTGTACTTTGGGTGTGTGTAGAATCTGTCTGATAACCGGTGTTAATTGTGATGACTGTATTAGTGTGTGTATCTGTTTTTTAATTCAAGTAGGGACTGCAACTTTGAATTTTCAAATAGTTCCTACTTTTGCCGCCAAACGCCACCGTCAACGACTACTAGGCCTAGTTCAGAACTAGCTACTAGACGCCACCGCAGTCGGCTCTTGGCAACGAACGTAGCAACCTAAGAGCGTTGTTTACATTCTTAACCTATACAATTTAGTTTCACACAGGTGTAATTAGTGGAAAGATCTTTAACATGCCATAAATCTATGACATGGGACCGCCGGCTTTACTTCCCCTCCGAAGGAAGGCATACTGAGGGATTTTTAACGCTCTTAAAGAAATATGTGGTGTTATAAGTATATATAATACTAGCAGGTACCCGCGGCTTCGCTCGCGATAAAGACAATTGGGACGATGCATTATTGCTGAAAATTGGTCTATTCTATCACATCAATCGCGGCTACAGGTGGGTCCATTCTAATTCTGAAAATTCTAATACATACAGTGTATTGATATGAGCAGCAAAGTGGGACTTTCATATAGTTGAGAAAGTCCACAGGGTATGATGTTACCTTATGTGAACACATTTGAAAATTACTTTTTGGTTTTGCCATCTTCTGCTGAGACATAACAATTATGTTGTCCGGATACTCGTGAGCAGGCCACATACAGTTGTTCATGGGAAAAAATGGTTTTGTCTAAATGTACACCTGCTGCTGTTAAGTGTGTCATTGCGCTTTGTTAATGGAAATTGCTAATATTGTTGGAAAAGGGAACTGCACTCTTGCACACTGGAATGGCAAATCTATCGGAATATGGGGATTTAAAAGTATTTTTCCTTAAGCTATTCACAATGTAATTTTGCCATAATTATTGATGGTTTGAACGACAACATGTCGCTATTAATAGACCCATAGTGAAATATCTCTCACCTTGGCCGCTGGAGCACATTATGCAGTCTCTTCCAGTGTTACATCCCTGGGATTGAAATTCTCCAGATGCCTCTGTGGGTAATTAAAATTCCTGATTGTTGTTGTTGTTTGTTTGAGTCTTCAGTCTTTTGACTGGTTTGATACAGACCTCCATGCCTCCCTCTCCTGAGTTAATCGTTTCATCTCTACATAGCTACTTCATCCTACATCCGAGGCAATCTGTTTAACCTTGGTCTACCCCTACAGTTCTTGGGCTCGACCCTCCCATCCATAACTAAGCTTGCTATTCCTGGGTGTCTTAATATGTGTCGTACCAACCTATCTCTTCTCTGCATAAGCAATCGCCAGAAACATCTCTCCTCTCCCACTCGTCTTAATACCGCTTCATTTGTTACCCTATCTACCCATCTATCTTCATCATTCTTCTGTAACACCGCGTTTCAATCGCTTCAATACTATGTCAAACGATTCCTTTTCTGTAGAAATGCTGTCCTTGCCTGAGCCAACCTACTTTTGATATCCTCTTTGCTTCGTCCTTCACTGGTTATTTTGCTTCCAAAGTAACAGACGTCTCCTACTGCCCGTAGCGTTTCACCTGCCAATTTGATGTCCATAGAGGTTTTTGATCTTTTTCGGCTGCATTCCAATTTTTTTGTTTTACAATTATTGATTTTCATCGTGAATTCTTTCCTCAAGACGGATTTCATACCATTCAAAAACTCATTCAAATTCTCTGGCGTATTGGCCAAGATGACGATGTCATCAGCAAATCACAGAGTCGAAGTGATTTCTCCTTGAATCTTCTCTCCCACTATACATTTTCTCCAATTTCCTGATTACTGTGTTTTTAGAGATCTTTGAAATGCGTTGCCCTCGCACATGGTGTAGATGCATTGTCAAAGGAAAACATTCTATGTTACGAACATGGGATGCATAACCTGTACCGAAAGCTTCTGCAGATTTAACACAATGCCTATTCTGAACAGCAGTTCCTTAAACTCAGATTTGCCAACATTTTATTGTATCTTTCCATGTGGTATATATCTGTACCTGAACATACAGAAGAGTGCTTTCAAAATCACGTCTTGTGTAAATTTTGCAAAAGGTAGTTCACAATTTTATAAGTGCACATTGACTATTTATTTATCGTATGGTTTTTAGTGCCGGGAGTGTCCGAAGACATGTTCGGCTCGCCTGAGTCTGTAGCTGCTTCCAGCGGACACCCTAAAGGGTGAGCTACAAGTTCCGTTCAATTTCAAGTAGTTCCAACTTTCGCCACAAGATATCAATGATACGTAGTGGTGAACGTTGGAACTTTGATAGAGCGTTCTGACGAAATCTAACCTAACAATTTTGCTTTACACAAGTTTAGTCTGTGAAAGGATCTTTTACATGCCATAAATCTATGACATGGGACCGCCGGCTTTACTTCCCCTCCGAAGGAAGGCATACTGAAGGATTTTCAACGCTCTTAAAAAAATCCGACGACTTCGGCCGGGTTTGAACCCGCTATCTTGGGCACAGCAGTTCAGCATGCTACCGACTACGCCACCGACTATGAGACGGCGGGATGCCTTTAGTGTTACGGAAACGGCAATAGCCGCCACAGAGCTTCGTTGCTACTGACATAACGACCAGACTGATATTTGTACTGAAATATACGGGATTTGTGAGCCCAGTGTTTATGAAATTGAACGTAGCTTGATCGCTACCTTTATTTAGTAGCCGCTACTATAGTGTTTAAAACTTAAAGGCGGTATTAGAAGGCGCTTCCTCTATTTTTTTTTACCCCTGGCACTACAGCCCATGAAGGGCTTAGGCCTATAATGCGACCGCTTCCCAGTCATTTGGCCTGCAGATATTGTGGTGACGCGTGGTCAGTGCATCGTATCCCTCGGCCGTTAATGTTGTTCTTCGTGACCGGGGCGCTGCCTCACTATCAGACAGCTACTCAATTGTCCTCACGAATCTGAATGCACACCGTTGCAAACCTCACGTCAGTGTCAAAAATCTCTGACGGAGCCGGGAATCGAACCCAGGGCCCCCAGTTGAGAGGCCGGCGCGCTACCCTGTTCTTATTGTGTTTATATATATCTTGAAAAAGATAACAAATGGATTGGCATTGCCTCCTATAGGGATTTATATAAAATCGGATGTCATACCTTGAGGTAGTGTTGCCATGGAAACGGACTTTCCATTAGTTCAGTTTATCAGAGCGAAGATAGTTTTCTGCGAATATCTTTGAAAATATTGGTTTTAGGGCCTTAAAAAGTGGTTTTCGGTGTCCCGTAGGGACCTACCGAGTATTGTTTCTCGCATCGAGGGGCGTAAAATGAGCTGTGTCCGCTCTTTATGCGACAACTTCGATATTTTGTCCCAGTTGAGTATTTTTAGTGACTTTTCTGTTATGTTGCTCGTTCCACGGGAACAATGATTTATTTCTGGATGAAAGGCATCCTATATGTTATCCCAGGGTATAAGCTGTCTCCATTTCAAATTTCATCCAAATCCGTCCAGCCGTTTTAGTGTCAAGAGGTAACAAACTAACACAACACAGACTTTCACAATTATAATATATATATAGGGATTTAGGATTGCAAATACACACTGTATATGCTTAAAATTATAATGCGTGAGTGGTTATAAATCAATAAATACAAAATAAATCAGGTAAGTTGAAGGAATTTGAACCCGCTTGGGTTCGTTCCACGAACCTCGAGGTTGAGAGTTAGAGACGCTAGCCCGCTGCTATACATGGCCAATGCTAGCAATGCGTTAACAACTTGCTTAGTATAACTGTACACCATATTTCCATATTTTGTCTTGGGAAGAACCATTTCAATAGCGTTTTCTGACATTTTATAAACCATTTTATATTATTAGCCTACTTTCGATTTTTGCAAAAAATGAAAGTAGACTTATGAGATCAACACAGGGCGAAAAAAGTGTGTCTGTCTGTGTGTGTGTATGTGTGTATGTGAGTCTGTGTGTGTGTCTGTGTGTGTGTGTGTGTGTCTGTGTGTGTGTGAGTGTGTGTACTCTGAATGTCTGTCCCCCCCTATCAATTCGAACACGGTGAATGCGAATTGAACGAAATTTGGTACAAAGGTAGCACTAGCAAAGGACACCTCAGTGTCATGTTTTATATCGCCGCCATCTTGACGGAAACGTAATGGCGGCCTCACAAATGTTCAAAGCTTAAATCAAATTACGACTAACCTAATCATCCGATCTCTACCAAATTTTGCAACAACATACCTTTATGGGGGGAGCATCCTTTGACCAAACCAATAGGTCATCACCGTAATAGTTTACGGAAGGCGGCCATCTTTGGGTGAAAATCGATTCCCCCTATTAATTCGAACACGGTGCAACCGAATGGAACAAAATTTGGTACGGAAGTAGTACTAACGAAAGGCACCTCAGTGTCATGTTTTATATCGCCGCCATCTTGACGAAAACGTAATGGCGGCCACACAAATGTTCAAAGCTTAAATCAAATTACGATTAACCTAATCATCCGATCTCTACCAAATTTTGCAACAACATACCCTTATAGAGGAAGCATCCTTTGACCAAATGAATAGGTCATTAGCCTAATAGTTTGCGAATGGCGGCCATCTTTGTGTGAAAATCAATTCCCCCTATTAATTCAAACACGGCGAAACCGAATGGAACGAAATTTGGTACAGAGGTAGCACTAGCAAAGGGCATCTCAGTGTCATGTTTTATATCGCCGCCATATTGACAGAAACGTAATGGCGGCCACACAAATAATCAAAGCTTAAGTTAAATTACGACTAACATAACCATCCGATCTCTACCAAACTTTGCAACAACATACCTTTTTGGAGGGAGCATCCTTTGACCAATCTAATAGGTTATTAGCCTAATAGTTTGCGGATGGCGGCCATCTTTATGTCAAAATTGATTCCCCCTATTAATTCGAACACGGAGGAACCTAATGGAACGAAATTTGGCACAGAGGTAGCACTAGCAAAGGGCACCTCAGTGTCATGTTTTATATCGCCGCCGTCTTGACTGAAACGTAATGGCGGCCACACGAATGTTCAAAGCTTAAATCAAATTACGATTATCCTAATCATCCGATCTCAACCAAATTTTGCAACTACATACCTTTATGGAGGGAGCATCCTTTGACCAATCTAATAGGTCATTCGCCTAATAGTTTGCGGATGGCGGCCATCTTTGTGTCAGAATCGATTCCCCCTATTAATTCAAACACGGTGAAACAGAATGGAACGAAATTTGGTACAGAGATAGCACTAGCAAAGGGCATCTCAGTGTCATGATTAATATCGCCGCCATATTGACAGAAACGTAATAGCGGCCACACAAATGTTTAAAGCTTAAATCAAATTACGACTAACATAACCATTCGATCTCTACCAAACTTTGCAACAACATACCTTTATGGAGGGAGCATCCTTTGACCAATCTTATAGGTCATTAGCCTAATAGTTTGCGGATGGTGGCCATCTTTATGTCAAAATTGATTCCCCCTATTAATTCGAACACGGTGGAACCGAATGAACGAAATTTGGTACAGAGGTAGCACTAGCAAGAGGCACCTCAGTGTCATGTTTTATATCACCGCTATCTTGACGGAAACGTAATCGCGGCCACCCAAATGTTAAAAGCTAAAATGTAATTACGACCAACCTAATAATCTAGTCTCTACCAAATTTTGCAACACCATATCTTTATGTGGGAAACATATTCTGACCAAACTGCAAGAACATCAGCCCAATAGTTTGCAGATGGTGGCCAAGTATGTGTGCAAATCGATTCCCCCTATCAATTCAAACACGGCGAAACCGAATTGAACGAAATTTGGTACAGAGGTAGCACTAGCAAAGGGCACCTCATATTCATGTTTAATATCCCTATAGCACGTTGTATTTCAACAAGCTACTACAACCAACATTCAATCATACTCCTTGAAAAGGACAAAGAGTTATAACAATACCCATGCATTTAGGAGAAAGTAGGCTATATGTTCTTTACTGAACATCTTGTTTTTTTATTATTTTGTTCATTACATTCCTAAAAGATATTAATCTACTGAAATATGGACTAAGCAAGCAATAGCGTCCATTTTGAACCAGTGGGTGGGCCACGGCCCAGAACGATACGGCACGATCATTCTGAACTACAGGGTCTTTATATTTACTTGGCAAGGACATTCTCACTCACGCGCTCCACCAGTGACCGCGTGCGCATATGTACGGCAAGATACGTTGCTTAGAATCAGTATCATGCATTCTTACTCACCATATTTACAGTAGATGCTGAAAATGTTCCCCATCCGCTGTGAAACGTAATCGGCATCTCCTTATAGTGGGGAGGTTAAGACGAAAATGGGCTACCGTTCATTTTTTGATAGAAGCATCAGACTAGGCACACTTATAGTTTGGACCCTAAACTTTCGATCTGTGATGGTAGCCACTTCCGGAGGTCGTGCCGAGTGCCTGTTTTGCAAGGTTGCCTACCCACCCAGAGTGAACTACGAAATCTACGCTTAAGTCGATTATAAATGCCGTTTCTCATTTTCAAAAACTCGCCAATGTATTTCTTATGGGCCCTCGCCTCTGTTGGGGATCAAGAATCAGACGACGTGGCTGATGAAGCGAGATGCAGAAGTGCGCGTGACGTCACACGCTCCTAGTCTCTATGCAGTTTGACGCTGGTAAGCGATGCGACGCTACCGCCGTGTATTGTTGCGGCCAATAACAGAAGCTTGGTGTTGGTGCTGTGTTTGGGGAACTGATTTCTTGGAGGCGCACCATGACGCATGATGGAGCCCATCTTGGCAACGCTGTACAGCTTTCACCGGAGCGGCTAACTGGTGAACCATGTCTTAATTTCCCGTACTAATGCAAACCGCTATAAAATAAGTGAATTAATTTACGTATTTCACAATCATACAGCAAACCTTTATGATGTATAAGGATTACGGTACAACGCGACCAAGAACTACATTTTCAAACCACCCCGAGTCGAGAAAAAGTTACCTTACAAAAATGATAACAACATTGTTACTTGGACACACAAAATTTTTAAATTAATAAACCAGTTATACAACATTCCAATGCATATTGTGTTAAAATTTAGATTCAATCTGATGACGGGTTTGTGAGATAATAATTCTTAAATGTGACACATTGTTGAAACACGCTTAAAAACGGGCACTTTTGTATTCCAACTGCGATAAAAAATATTAAAATATAAATTAAAAATTCCAAACCTACATGAACTAACGTAAAATAGAATCACAAAAATGGTGATGTTATAGGATTTTATGTAGGTCTATTGGTTACTGCACAAACAACCTTCAAACTCGAGTACACATAATATTTTGGTCGACAGTATACAGTTTTTTCGCACATGAAAACCAACCAACACCACCGTCTCTCTCCGCAGACGGCTAACTAAGACCGGACAAAAAATCAGATCTTTTGAAATGTTTGATGGCTGCAAGTCTAGATGGCTTCCACACCAGTGACGTACCCGCCGTACAAGAAACAATTATCGATGGACCTGCCCTAGTCCATATGCTACATCCCGGACAGTCAAGAACGTTTCACGGATATGCCGACAGCGTTTTTATGCCAATCCTCAGGAAAGAACTTAATACTGTTCATCGCGTTGAAGTCGTTTGGGACAAGTGTATACAGGATAGTCTGAAAAACCACACAAGGGCAGAACGGGGCGAAGGATTACGCTCGAGAGTCACAGCTGGAACACGCATCCCGAAAGGATGGTCCAACTATCTGCGCAACTCCGAAAACAAATGCGAGTTGTTCCAATTCCTAAATACGCAAATACAAAAGATCACACAGGAGGGCAAAGAAATGTACAGTACACAGGATTCGTCTGTGTTAGCATAGCCTCATCGAGAAGATATGGATATGTTGTCTCCATGCAATCTCGAAGGGTCATGATTCACATCGCGGATTGTGTTAGTCAGGGATACCGGAAAATACTTCTGCGAACTGTGGACACCGATGTCCTTGTATTGGCCGTGAGTATTGTGCCTAAATTGACGGATATTGTAGAGCTCTGGGTCCATATTGGCACGGGAACGAACCACCAGATTGTAGCTGCACATAAAATTGCCCAAGATTTAGATAGGGACCAATGTCGCGGTGACAAAACATATGTTATCATGGAAAGGCAATGGTGACTAAAGAGGCTTTTCTTGTAGCAGGTCGTAACAAGGCTTTAAGTTTACCCCTATTTCACGCATTTTCTTGATGTGATACCGGTTCCTCGTTTTCCAACAAAGGTAAGAAAAGTGCCTTTGAAGCTTGGACGGCTTATCCTGACGCCACCGAAGGATTTTTGGGAGCTCAGGAGCACGATTTGGACAAATCTTTACCTTATATGGAAAAGTTGGTAGTCACTATGTATGACAGGTAAGAAAAATTGATTCCTAATCGTTACCGATTCGTTTTTGTTGAACTTCGTCGTTAACACTTGGGTTTTATAGCATTGTAGGTCGAGTTCATTTTTCAACGTAAATGCCTGCCGAAAGGAACTTTTTACCAAGAAAAACCGATATCTGGAGAGTATTCATCCAACGCAGAATGCACTGGAGTAACACATCCAGCGTGCCATGTACCACGGGGTTTATGTGTGGGGACAATCTCTGAGCCCTATCCAGGAACTACCCTCATCGTCAGATTGGGGCTGGGAAGGAAGTCCATCAGAATGGTAACCGCGGTGGACGACTATCCCCATTGCAAGTAAGGCTTGCTTAGAACTAATCCGTTGCGGGTGCAAAAGTTGTGCAACTAGGCCTCAGCAATGTGTATGCAGGAGGCGAGACTTGAAGTGCACGGAACTGTGCTCGTGACGCAAAGTGCTAAGTAATATTTTCTGCTTATTTTCTACACCCGTCTTTATTTTCTGGTGATGGCTGTCCACTTAATAGCTAAGAGATTATTTTAATACATTTTTTCCTTTTTTTAGGAAGTTTGTTGAGCCTCCAAGATGAGTTTTGGTGAGCCTGATGCATAGGGCCACACGCATTACAAAACATGTACTTCTGCCTTCTTATTCTTTGTTTTCTCATGCCATGTTTTCGTCCTTTTTTGATTTTTCGTAAGTTATCAAAATGATTTTTCATTTTTACTAAATAAATTAAAGATTGAAGAATGTGGTGGCTTGTTTTTGCAGCTTTAGGAAAGATGTGCCTAGTAGGTAGGCAACCACACCTCAAATTTAAATCCTTCCACTCCCAATCGTGGTAACAACGTTTTCCAGGTGATTCTGAGTGCAAAAAATATTCATCGCGTAGCAAAACAGGCATTTGTAATAGACTTAAGCGTTGATTTCGTAGTTCACTCCGGGTGGGTAGGCAACCATGCAAAACAGGCAGTCGGCGCGACTTCCGGAAGTGGCTACCCTCTCAGATCAAAAGTTTAGGGTCCAAACTATAAGTGTGCCAAGTCTCATGCTTCTATCAAAAAATGAACGGTGGTTTTACCTAACCTCCCCACTATTATGAAGTTGCCGATTACTCCGGTTATTTAGTTTCAGTTAGGAAATAACGACCTTTATGTCTATTTTTATTGCTTACAGAATCTGTGCTTCTGAATCTCTTAGACAGTTGTTTTATTGACCGATTTATAGAAATGGGTCTCCTTGGAAATTTCACTCGAAACTTCTGTCTTGTTCTCGCGCACGATTTCCTGCACTTTATGTACGTATTGTGCAGATATACACTTTCACGTAAAGGATATTTCACATAAGGCATTACAGCACTATACACAATCACAATAAAACACTATACAATACGATATGCAGTACACTGTAGCTTTATAAAACACCCAATTAGCTTGGAACTCACACGTCTACAGCAGCAAGAGCAAGGGACTGCCGGCCAAGGTCGAGAGGAATCTCCTTGCCATGCAAAAATAACCCTGTTTAAGTCACAACTGCGGAATAATATTCTATTTTTAAAATGTTAATATCTTACAGTCGCCTTCGTTGTGTAGTGGTCAGTGTGCTTTGCTGCCATCCCGGAGGTCTGATGTTCGATTCCTGGCGTATACTCAGCCTCGTGTTCTCCAAATCAGTAGAGGGGGTTTGATTCACACAGCCATCCTCTATGTGGTATTCTGTGGTTTCCCACTTCGTCTCCGGGCAAATGCTGGGATGGTACCTACCGTAAGGCCACAACCGCCTCCTTCCCTCTTCCTTCCCTATCCCTCCCAATCTTCCTCTCCCTTCCCATCCCTCATGAGGTGAGGCCACCTGGGCGAGGTGCTGGTCTCATCTCCCCAGTTGTATCGCGCGTTAAGGTGTTTCAGGGTCCAGAACACTGCCCTGGCGGCGTAAATCGTGGGATCTCTCGCTGAGTACGGGAGAAAAGCCAATCTGGAAGGTAATTACGCTCCAAATCACCTCCTTGAGGACAGTTTAAACCACCCTCTGTACGATAAGAGGATGTTGTGAGGCTGGGCCTTGTTGAATCGTAAGTTACGCTTAGGCTATAATAATTGTATGATTCATACATCCGCCATCTTGAAACTATTTGGCTGATGACCTTGTATTTTGGCCAATGGACGCTTCCCACATTAAGATATATTGTGACACCATTTGGTAGAGATCGGATGGATGATTTGGTTAGTCGTAATTAGATTTAAGCTTAGAATATTTGGCAGGGCACCATTTCATTTTGTTAAGATGGCGGCGATATACAACGTGACACTGAGTTGTACTTTGCTAGTGCTACGTCTGTACCAAAGTTCTATTTGGTACCGTTGTGTTTGATTTGATAGGGGAGATTGGTTTGCACACATATACGGCCCCCACCATCAAACTATTTGGATGATGACCTTATGTTTAGGCAAAAGACGTTTCCCTCATGAAGGTATATTTTTGCAAATTTTGGTAGCGATCAGATGATTACGTTAGTCGTAATTTGATTTAAGCTTTGAACATTTGAGTTGCCGCCATTCCCTTTCCGTCAAGATAGTGGCGATATTAAACAATTCAATTCGTTTCGTAATGTTTGAATCGATAGGGGGAGGCAGGTATGCACACACACATACACACACACACAGACAGACTGACAACTATTGGCCCGTGTAGATCTCATAAGTCTATTTTCGTTTCCTGCAAAAACGAAAGTAGGCTATTTAGGAGCTATTTTATCCTTATTTCATTTTATGAATAATTGGCTTATGAGATCACATTTGTCCGTGTGAGATATGTGTGGTTATGTTAATTTATCCGTATTAAAATCTAAACGACTGAAGTGATTTCAATCAAACTCGATAACAAAATACTACTGCGTTTTTAATCGCGACCGAGCCCTGCAAAGTCAATAAAATTGACCAATCCAATATGGTGGTCGCGCGAAACATTTCAGTGCCTTTTATATCTCTGAATCTGTTAGTGATGTGACCCCGAAATGTGGAATGGTGATAGAGAATACTATGATAAGTTCACATATTTCACGTATAACAAACTGTTTCATACAAAACCATCAGGGTGGCCAATCAATGTTTATTATGTATAAAGGGAGTTTATTCGTGATCATCCGAACGTAGCAAAACTTGGAACGGTACACGTTTTTACAAAATATAATCTACTGGCATCTAATTTATTTCAATTGCTTTCGCATATTTAATATGGCTGCTGTGTGAAAGTTTATAAGTTAAATTTCTTTTGTCTTTTAATCTTGTGATTGAATTGAAAGTTTGTATAATGAACCGACGCAATAACCTTCATCTACTGGTGCACAACTCTCTAGTTAACGTATAGTACATCCAATAAGGTGAACATCCCAAATAATTTACCGGTTCTTAATATCACTCAATATCTCAATTCTAAAATGGCGGCGACCTGAAATTTAACTATGAAAATTGATTTTTTGCGCAATTCTCATTGACAATCAAATTACCCCTCCAATTTCTTTTTTTATTCTACCACAGGGTTTATTCTTATAAGGGAAATTATAGGTCTCTGTATAGTACCCGTGTTGCTCCAACATACCACCAGGCAGAAGGCCAAAATCGATATTGGTGAGATCCAATAGCACACAAACACTTACCATCGCAGACATGTACTTGAGCTAGTCCCAGCTCAGGTATGTTACTCTATGAGCATCGAGTAAGGGTTGGGTGGAGTTATGTAACTAGCTAAAAATACTCGCTATTTAATAAAGAAAAAGTTGCAATCTACTGCAAGTAACCACCCATTTAAAATAACGTGTCCTCGAAAGATTCAATTGTCTAAGAAAAATGCTGAGCAATGTAACAAAATCAACATTCCTGAAAGAAATTATATTCTACACTATCGTCTTACCGTCTCCTTAAGGAATCCTTCCATACACAAAATCTCGGAACTTAAAAGCTGAGAAATGGCACAAAATAATTTCCTAGGCAAATACAAATGTTATTTAGTCATACGATTTAATCCCATTGCTCTTATTTTCTGCAGCAGACAGATTGGCGTTCTAAAACGTTCAATAGAATCCGATTTATAAAGCAAAAGAAAAAGTTATCGTAGTTTGATGTTCATCAGTCGGTCTACACGATTGTTCCCGATTGTGGTTCATCCCCTATTCCTGAATAATATTTACATGAGATTAATAACTATCATGTACTAGGTACACCGGAATTCAAATTAATGAAGCAATCAGTATTATCAACAATCTAAAGACAAACATCTCGGCAAAAGAAACCGAAGGGATCGTGAAATTACTGAGGGTCGTACTCAGCCAAATTGTGGTTCAATTTGACAATAAAATATACACACAAACAGAGGGCCTAGCCATGGGGTCACCGCTATGTGGGCTTATTGCTGACATCTTCATTATCTCACTCGAAAATGTGTTCGTAGAAAAGTTCTCGACATGGAGGATAGTGCAGTGGAGAGATACGTGGATGACGTAATTTGCATCTACGAGACTGAATTAAGAAACGAAGAAACAATACTCCAAGTCATTAATAGCCTACACCACTCTAATATATTCACTAAGGAATCCGAAACCGATCGAAAAATAAATTATCTCGACATAACGATCGAACCTAAAGATAATGAACTTATACTCCATATTCCGAAAACCGATACAAACATCGCATACAATTGGCAACCATTCCCATCATCCCAGTACGCATAAATTAGCGGGCTTCAATTTAACAGTGCATATGGCTTTAAACATACCCATGTCAAAGGCAACTACAACACCAAGATCCGGATAATCAAGCAAATAACAAAAAATCACAATTTTTCCGCTCAGCAAAATAGATCAAATTATAGCCAGACATAAGAATAAAATGATTCAAAAGCCGAACAATAATGAGAAAAAACTCGCGCGTTTCAATTACGTGAACTCGAATGCATATACAATCACCAAGCTGTTCAAAAACAGAAGCCATTAAAATAGCATTTACAACAAATAACACAAACGGAAATCATCTGCACAACAGTAAGCTAAATAAACAAGACATGTATTCAAAATCAGGGGTATATTCCATTACGTGCCAAGACACAGGGTGTCAAGCAAATTACATCGGGCAGAGTGGGAGAAGAATGGATACACGATACAATTAACACAGAAATGGGATAAAATACGGGATGCACTCGGCCGTATGCGAACACTTGTGTGACCCGGGACACAGTTTCATTAATATTGAAACATACTTAAAAATAATTGATCACGAACTGAAAGGCACAGTTCTTGACATTAAGGGAGCAATCGAGATACACTTAATTTCAACGAACCCACATTCATGGAGAGTTCACCCCTCTTCACTCTACTAGAAAAGACCCTCCGTCGGAAACAAGACACAATATAATAGGCTATCACTCGTTTTCGAGTAAGATTGTCTTCCAAAGATGAGTTCTTAGATGACTGTATAGCCCAATCCTGGAAACACAAACTCTCCCATAGTAGCGACACAGCCACTGGCTCTGGTGGGTTGATCCTCCTGTAAACCTCACGCTCTTTCCTCGCATTGTACTTCTCAGTTTCACGGCTTCGCCGATGTTGTTCGAAACATAGTGGACCTTGGTGGACGATGCGACGTCATACCTGACGATTTGATGCCGTAGTCTCACATTTATCCGTGTCGATTTGATATTTGGTTAAATTGTATTTTAGGACGTCTTTGGAGCGTTTCCGTTGCCCGCCTTGCTTTCTCTCCAATCTGCAACTGGCAGTACATGATTTGTTTTGGAAGACGTCGTTCAGGCATGCGAACAATATGTCCTGCCTTCGAAGCTGATGCTTTGATAGCATAGCCTCAATGCTGGTAGTACTCGCTTCCTGCAGGATACTGATGTTGCTGCGTCGGTCCTGACACTTAACTCCGAGAATTCTCCTGATGCAACGCGGATGGTATTTTTCCAAGCCCCTTAATTGCCTCCTGTAGGTAGTCCATGTTTCGCAACCATAGAGCAGAGAAGGCATTACAACAGCTTGGTACACATGCAATCTGGTTGGAGTACTGATGTCATGGTTGTCAAACACCCTTTTTCGTAGACGCCCAAACGCTGCACTAACACATTTAAGGCGATATTGGATTTCAGCATCAATGTTAGCATTTGCTGAGAGATGACTGCCCAGGTAAGGGCAATGTTCAATGTATTTTCTGTTGTTCCCGTTGATAATAATGGGAAAACCAGCAGCATTACAGTTGGACGTAGCAGGTTGATGGATAATTTGCGTTTTACTGGTGTTTATTTCCAGACCTATACACTTATACGCGTCATTAAAAGCATTCAGAGCAGCCTCAAGATCATATAGCGAATTTGCCAATATAGCATTCTCGTCAGCATATTAGAGTTCGAGAATGGAACCCTTCGATACCTTTGTCTTTGCTCGCAGTCGGCTAAGATTGAATAATCCTCCGTCAGTCCTGTATTCAATATCTACACCATGTGGAACCTTTTCTTTGATCAGGTGACGCATAGCGCCAACAAAAATTGAGTATAATGTTGGGGCGATCGCACATCCTTGCTTGACACCTGTTGTGATCTTAAAGGGTTCTCCAGGCCCATTGCTGTTAAGAACAGAGCCCTTCATATTCTCATGCAGTATTCTAATGATCTGAATGAATTTTGGAGGACATCCAATTCGAGCTAGAATTTTCCAAAGAGCTTCTCTATAGACCGAATCAAAAGCCTTGACGATATCAATGAAGACCATATATAGAGGGCGATCTTGTTCTCTACATTTTTCTTGTATCTGTCTAGCACAGGATCATATCAGTTGTTCCTCGATTGGGTCTAAATCCACATTGAGTTTCAGGCAGTGATTCTTCAGCCTAAGGTTTAAGAAGATTGGTCAGGATTCTGGCAAGAATTTTTCCAGCTACAGAAAGCAGGGATATTCCACAATATTTGCCACATTGAGCTCTGTAGACCCAATATAACGTAGTAGCAAAGCTAGATAAGGGATTATTAAGGGAAACATGTCATTGGATCAGGATGCACGATGTATCTTTTTATTCAATATACCGAGGCCGGCATTAACGGTCGTATTAAAGATTCCGGCACATTCTCGCGTGACCGTTTTCGCTTAAATAGGATTCTTTAGCTTATGCGTGGCGAGGATGTTAACTGAGCTTTAATAGTTGAAGATTGTCCAGTATTCAGATACATACACCATATTAGGGAGACTAGACTTGGCAAAACACAGTCACATTTGCTGGAAGAACACATACAGGAATGCGGGAGGGGGGAAAGTCCCAGAGAGATAAGAGACCCTCACATACAGGAAACTCTCCTCAGTTGGGAGCAGACAGGGACAAAGTTAACTGCTTTCACCAAGCCCGCGCAAAACCCATCCAGATAAGTAGCCTGCACAATACAATCTGAACTGACCATTTAACAACACTAAACTCTTAACGAGCTAATTTTGGAAGTCAACCACCAATTCCATCTTAACAAAACATCACGTAGACTATAACTCACAAATATTGGCGAGTTGCATTAGCTGAAAAATGGCTTTTAACACCATATTATTCTGAGTCATGTTGGTACCATTTCCAACATTCAATTAATGTATAAACCAAGCTAGCTAAATCCTGATGTAGTATCCAGTGGCGTACCGACGGGGGGGGGGGGGGGGGGGAGGGGTTCAGGGTTGATCCCCCCCCCACCACCACCAGAGATATTCCTTTACTTGAATCTATATATTCTCCCATCTCTCACCTGTTTTACGGCATCGCTCGTTAGGCGTCGTAACTCCCGCATAAACCTTAGGTGTGGTCACGTTCCTCACTTAATAAATGCTCTGCACTCTACTCGCAGTGTTGGAGCTACCCATGGATCAGTTTTGCTGTTGAAGTGTGCGATCGATAAGTCTTTTCACGTCGCTTCGGGTTGCTTTAATTGTGTGTGCCCGTTTCCTTATAGATAATTCAGTAAAAGAGGAGTTTCTGCAATTTATTCCAATTAATGATACAGATACAATAACCAAGATAGGCAGATTTTGAGAGCCAATAGCAATTGCAGTAGGAACACGGAGAGCAAAACATTATTTTTCTCTCACATAATATCAATATTTTAAGCAACCACGTCACTATGGTCATGATGATACCACTGCATCGTTTCAGTCTCAATATTTAGTTACTGTTGTCCATATTTTTTTAGAATTTCTTTTCATTTTTTTATTGTGTCGAAAAAATGAAACCTAAAATATTTTAAATGCAGAGAGAGCGGTTATTTAATTGTTGTTTTTAATGAATATTACCGGTAATCAAAGTATCATGATAATTATGATGATGACTGTCGTTTTAAGGGGCGGAACAGCAAGTTCATCTGTCCCTGTAATACCGGTAATGCACACAATTACCCTATTATATTAATGAACCCCCCCCCCCTCCCCCAGAAAGAAATCCTGCGTACGCCACTGGTAGTATCCTATATTTACCACGCACCAGAATATTTATGCTATGCTGAAAAAGAAACATTATACAAATGTGTACAATAAATGCATTCTCACCGGTGTCATAATCATACGCTGACAGCCAATCACCGTCGGTTAAGTCCCGAAATTTGGAGCCAAATATCGTTGAATGTTACTTCAGTTTATCAGAGTATTCGTGGCGTTTAACATTTCATGTAAATTTCATTAGCATTCATTTCTGACCATCTCGTTTGAATATATCCTTAATTAACAAAACACATGGCTATACAAAATACTGTTTTGCTCATCTGTATTATATGTCAATGCTTGTCTACACGTTTTTGTTTTCACTCATATCTTATATAGCAATTTACACACAGATTGCTGGCTCCGTTGCCTTTCTCTATTGATGTTTGAAAACAAAAGTATGAAACAAAACTAAAACCGGCTTATACCTGCAACTTCAATTTAAATTCACAGTAGCCCACTGCTTTCTGTATTCTCCTGATATTAGTCAGCTCCTGTTCTTGTGCTAAGTTACACTTGCAATAAGAAATGTCATAATATTATGCCTTCCGTAGCGAATTGTACAGCCACTATTATACAAAGTTTGGCCTGTTAACATTTCTAAAGGACTAAAGAAATGCATCTGAATTTTATCACGATTATAATAAAGTGAAGTAGTTAAAATCATCAGTATCTTCGTTCCCTTAAGTTAGTCTTTTGACATTAGATTAACTTATCCCTCCAGGATCGAATTGGTTTGCCATCGTGAACTGAGTCTTTCACTATTGCACTTGATAATATTTTTATACAGCACAGCCTTCTGGCCACATCCTCGTGAACTATTAAATGATTCTGTTACTGAAATGTGGCTCCCAAGGCCTTCTATACTGTAGCTACACAGCACGCATTGTATTACAGTATATAATATTATCTCTGCTCTTGGCTCTGACATAATACTTTGCAATTTGCGGTACGTTCTCACACAGCACGACGACTGACCTTGCGGTGCACAGTTCGCATGTACTTAATTAGTTTGCAAATAGTTGTGTGAAATGTTCGATGCGTTATTAGTGTTTTCCGCTTCGACGCATTTTACATTGATTTGAAGGATTTTATTTAATTTTTTCAAATTTCAATACCATATGGTTGGATGCACTAATAATCACACTCACCTTGCCATCATTCGACAAGTAACGTTCTCTAATTAGTAACTGTTTCCGGCTTCCTCCTCATGTCCTTCCGGATTATTTTAATTGTTTATTAATCCTTCGTGTATTAATGTTCAGTATAATGCAGTAAACTTCCAACTCAATTTATTGTATTATCTATCTCTTCTGTTATTCAATTATTCATTTCCTTCTCTTAATTCTAGTGCCGTTCACAGCTCATTCGCTCCTTCCACAGTTTTCTCGAGCACCTTCTTCTATAGAATATCTTCCTCAGTAGACTCCTCTCGCAATTTCGGACTATACTTTGATGTCCTCACGTATATACTCCATATATGGTTATCAGCTAAAGAACTTACTCAAGTGTGGTATGTTCAATCTGAAAATTGAATAAATATTCTGTACAGAATTAGTGATCAAGTGCTTGTATGTTGCATTTTGTTTGGAAGGAGTTAATAGGAATGGAACGCTGTGTGAAATGTAATTCAATCTGTACAATGGGAAGTGTTTGTGAAACATGTAATTTCTCTGCAGGATGATTCTAATCTCACTGGGGATATCAAGACAGAAGAAGTTTCCATACCGGTACCAGAGTTTTTTCCATGCATCAAAATAGAAACACCGTCTTTAGTGAGTGGTGGAGATTTGAAAGTGGTAAGTATTTTTTGGGTTACTATTTGTTGCATCTTATAAAGGACATGACCTGATCGCCGTCGTCTTCTCACCAATGATATTTAGGGATTAACAGATTCTGTAATCATACCGTGCTGATTGCAAATTGAAGCTTTCAGCTACTGTGTTGTGTATGGTATGGAAAGTACAAGGCGATAAATGGAAGGTAAGGCGTTATATTTTCTGAATAGTGGTGGAGTCGGACCCATGACTCCCTCTTGGTATGCCGTTGCTCTGTCCCCTAAGCTACTGCAAGAAAGATGTTAATCTCGAAGGTGACAGTGCATAATATTGTGAAGCCAACATATCATAGCACAGCCTCGTGTTATTAATTGGCTGTTGTGAACTTTGTATATTTGTGTGGATTGAAGAATTTTAACGGTATAGGTATCAAAATGATCAGGGGTTGTCAAAATACATTCATTGTGAACAGAGGAAAAGTGCGAGATCCTGTCATGAGAGAATTGCTGTTGAGATAATTTTGACTGCCTCCAAAATTGTCTCAAGTTGTCTTCTTTGGCTTGTCATTGTAACTCCAGGCCATTGCAGGAATGCAGTGGCCACCATCCTTCGCAATCTTGAATATTCCATGATTATGCATCGAAATGTAATGTACTTCAGTTGGTCAACATGATTTCATCCAATTCTAAGGGTGGCTTGCTTATTTTAAAATAAATTTACGAGATTGTTAAATACACTTGGATGACCGGTTTCAATCGTCAAGCGGTCATCAATAGATCCTTTGCAGTTGGCTATTAACTCTATGCCGACAAGTATGGGTTATGATATTTACAATATATAGGCCTACACTCATTTAGTTGCAGTAGTAATCGCACATTTCGTACATTTTAAAGTGTTTTTTTACCAAACATTTAAATATGACAAAAATTTATATTTCGATCATCGGAATAATTATAATTTGTAGAGCGTCATAAGGGCTTATTCGCATGGTAACCCGCGGTCATGTGACTGGATTCACCAGTGTTGTTAGTTATCCTCTACTTTTATTGTTTCCATCGTGCTTTGTGGGAGCAAATGACTTCATAATACTTGGATGAAGTTTCATAGTTCCGTTTAAGTTCTACAATTCCATTAGGACCAATAGATTTTTAAATTCGCGATTGCATGGGCGTGTCTACGCTGTTACATGACGCACTTCGCTGATATCTGTAGCTTGAGGCAGTGCAGACAGGTGGCGTTCAAGGCCTTTCATGTTCGCCCTCGATATGTAGCCTATTGGCTTATGTTTAATGCATATGTAAACTCTGGTAAATTTTTGTTACAGTATTTCTTATTTCTTATAGCTCATTAAGATATGTGCGTATATATATATTTATACCCTCATTATTCCCGTCTGTACCGGGTTGGGAAGGATGTGGAGAAAGTTCCTGGAGGCAACGTTCCTTCTACAACCGGATGCCTTTTGAGAGGAGTTTATGAGAACAACTTACATTTGTAGATGTGGCGCTTCCCAACAAGCGTTAATATGTTTTTATGTCTATTTTTTGATGATTTTGTTCTTTGAAGTCAGTGATCCATCATGTTTGATATTTCTCATGGGTTTCAAACCCTCTTGTCTTCAGGTTGCGGAAATACTCTGACCACATGCATTTATGAAAGCTTCAGAAATAGGCATTATATCGGGCGCAGCTATTGAAATGTGCAGTGTTTTGTGATAATTCTCTTGCAGAAGATTGTTTCTGTGGCATGTATGAGTAATTTATACGTTTATTCTTAAGAGCTGTGCTGATACAACTATTATGTGGATAGTAACTTGTTAGTGGCATTAGGCAGTGTGACTGTAATAGGACAAAAGTTTGGACTAGTAAGGGAAAATCCTCTTAGAAACTTACTGCTAAAAATGCTAAAATAAATATCGTTTCTTCAGTCCTACAGCTTATTACTTCCTTTAAAGCATTGCTCACCACATTTTCTATCACACTTAGATTTACTTGACGTGTGAGGTGTAATGACTTCGATAAGTTTCAGATGTACATAAGACATGTTTAATGGAGTGTAGAATATTATGGAGATTAAGGAAGTAATCTCACTCAGTTTTACAGCTGATATATGCTTAGTTAAATTTGAGCTTTCGTGCAAATTTATATTATATGTTATTTATTGTGTAAAAGCATAAGATGATGGCAAAGAAGTTAATGATTCATACTTATCACTAGGATATAAAGGAAGAAACCAATAATGAAGAGAGTGTTGCAAGTGGAAATCATCCAAATGAGTAAGTGGACAACATAATAAGATATAAGTATTGTTTCATATGTAAGTGTGCAAACTTAAAATGTTGGATATGAATAAGTTTTGTTGGCAAAATTAGTTATTCCCTTATTATATTTGTTATCGAATGTTTTTGGATTTGTCTGTCTTAAGGGGGTATTGATACTTAATTATTATTTAGCAGCCCAAAATGTAACAATTGTCATTCAGAGTTTTGGAAGTATTTATGTATATTTACGTATATATATTTATATGGTATCCAGTATGAATAATGATAAGGAGATTACTTTGACCTATTTGTGATGAAAACTGTTTCTGATGTTTGGAAAACCCTCTTACTTGTAGCAGAGATCAGAAACTATCTGTGATTTGAGTATGTAAAGGAGGATCCACTACAGTCTCCAGTGTATTTGTTCTCAGTCCCAGAGCTGTCTCTTGTATTTGAGAATGTAAACAACTTACCCCTCACCCGTTGTTGCTTCATGTAGTAAGCACCTATCTTCGATTCGGGTAGAATTTAAATAATTTTCGAGGTTTAATTATATATTGCTTAGTGGTTTGTTGTTGTTTAAGTATTCAGTCTTTTGACTTGCTTGATTCAGAGCTCCAAGTCTCCCTGTCCTGAGCTAATCGTTTCATCTCTACATAGCTACCACACCCTACATCTGAGGCAATCTGTTTAACATAGTCTAACCTTGGTCTATCCCTACAGTTCTTGTCCTCGACCCTTCCTTCCATAACTAAGCTTGCTATTCCAGGGTGTCTTGGTATATGTCCTACCAACCTATCTCTTCTCTTCATTAGCAGTTGCAGAAATATCTCTTCTCTCCCATTCGTCTTAATACCTCTTCGTTTGTTACCCTATCTACTCATCTGATCTTCATCATTCTCCTGTAACACCAAATTTCCTAGTTTCACTTCCTTAGAGTGCCATGCTTCAGAAATAGGCATTCAAAAATGACTTCCTAATATCTAAATCTATATTCGATGTCAACAAATTCTATTTTTGGAGAAATGCTTTCATTGCCTGAGCCAACCTTCTTTAAAAATCCTCTTTGCTTCGTCCATCACTGGTTATTTTGCTTCCTAAGTAACAGAAGTCACCTACTCCCTTTAGCTTTTCTTCTGTCAATTTAATGTCCATAAAAGTTTGTGATTTATTTCGGCTGCATTCTAATATTCTTGCTTTAAATTTATTAATTTTCATCATGAATTCTTTCCTCAAGATGGAGTCCATACCATTCAGAAACTCATCCTAATACTCAGGAGTGCCGGCCAGGATGACGATGTCATCAGAAAATCTCAGAGTTGAATTTATTTTTCCTTGAATCTTCAATCCCACTTAAAATTTTCTCCAATTTCCTTCATTGATTGTTCAATATAAATATTTAAAAGTATTGGTGATAAGTTGCATCCTTGCCTTACATCTTTCTGAATACCATCTTCTCTCTCATGTCCTTCATCTCGAATTACTGCTGTGTGGTTTCGGGATAGATTGTAGATCATCCTCATATCCCTGTAATTTATTCCAATCGTTTTCAAAATGTCAAACAATTTAGCCCAATCAACGTTATCAAAAGCCTTTTCTATGTCTGTAAATGCCATCAACTTTCTCTCGTCTTTCCTTATTCTACCATCCAAAATCATCCTAAGACTTAGTACAGCTTCCCTTATTCCTACATTTCTCCTGAAACCTAACTGGTCTTCACCCAACTCCGTTTCTATCTGTCTTTGCATCCTCTTGTAAATTATTGTACATAGGATCTTTGAAGCATGAGTTATCAAGCTGATTGTACGGTAATCTCCACATCCGTCAGCAGCCACTTTCTCCGGTATTGGGATGATAACATTCTTCTTGAAATCAGAGGGTACCTCACCTGTCTCATAAATCCTACACACCGAGTGAAATAACCTGAGGAGACCATCATCTCCTATGGAGCGTAGAAACTCAATCGGTATATCATCTATGCCTGGAGTTTTGTTCCTGCTTTAGTCTTCCAATGCTCTGTCTAATTCTGATCTCAATATTAAATCTCGTTTCGCATCCGCATCAATTTCTTCTTCACTTTCAATTACTTGATTCTCAATCTCCTTTCCCGTATACAACACTAAATGTAAGCTTTCCATCGCTCAACCTTTTCTTCCCTATTTGTTTGAGGCTTTCCATCTGTGTCCTTAATGTTACAGAACTTAGTATTCTTTTCCCCAAAAGTGTTCTTAATCCTTCAATAAGTACTGTCTACTTTTCCTAATTTCAGACAATTTTTTATATCTGCACATTTCTCCTTCAACCATTCTTATTTCGCTTCCTTGCACTTCTTGTTGACCTCATTTCTCAGACCTGTAATCTGCTTTCCCCTTTTCATCTCTTACATTCTTGTGTTTTCGCATTTCATCCATCAATTCTGGTATATCCTGTGTGATCCACGGTTTTCAACGTATTCTTTCTTTCCTACCAATGTTTTCTTCTGCGGATTTTGTTATTTAATTCTTCATAAGTGCCCATTCGTCGGCAATTGAAGTTTGTTTAGGAATTCTCTTTAGTCCTTCCTTTATACTCTTCTCGATTCTTTTGTTTACATCATTCTATTTCAGTCTGTCTATTGCCCATCTTTTTGGGTTTTACTTTTCTTCAGTTTCTTCAACTTTAGTCTGCATTTCATCCCAGATTGTGGTCAGATTTTATGTCAGCACCGTGATATGTCTTACAATCCACAATCTGGTTTTGAAACCTCTGCTTGACCATAATGAAGTCCATTTGTTAACGCCCTGTATCTCCTGGTCTCAGCCATGTGTATATTCTTCTATTGTGGTTATTTAATTTGGTGTTAGCTATGACCAACTCAGGCTCGGTGCAGAATTCCATCAGCCTGCTTCCTTGAACATTCCTTTTGCCTAATCCGAAATCTCCGACTGTCTTCCCTTCTCTTCCTTTTCCTACCACAGCATTCCAATCTCCCATTACTATAACATTTTCATCACCCATGGCATACCTCAGAATTTCATCTATTTCTTCGTAGACCTTTTCAACATCTTCATCATCAGCTTGACTGGTAGGCATATCGCCTTGTAGCACTGTGGTGCACGTGTTTTTTTAATTGATTTTTGCTACAATAATCCGTTCACTATATTGCTCATAATATTCCTCCCTTTGTCCATGTTTCCTTGTCAATATGAGACCAAACTCTGGTTGGCCATTGTTTGATTTAGTGCTAATGACCCTATAGTCTCCTGACCAAAAATCATATTCTTCCTGCAAGCGCATTTCACTAATCCCAACCCAATCCAACCTCAACCTATCCATTTCCCTTTCTACGTTTTCTAACCTTCCACTGCCTAGCAGACTTCTAACATTCCACGCTCCGATCTGTTGAACGTAAGATTTCCTATCACTTCTGTAATGTTACCCCCCTCCCGAGTAGTCCCCACTCGGAGATCCGAACGGGGGACTATTTTACCTCCGGATTGGAATTTTACAAGTGAAGAGGCCATCGTCACATGTAATTATGCATACAGAGGTGCATACCCAAGGTTTTGTATTATGGCTGTAGTTTCCCGTTGCTTTCGGCCGTGCAGAATAACGCAGTGTAGCCATTATTTGGCTAATGTTATCAATATCTTAACCATGTATAAGAAGAGTAAATAATTGATTTATTCTGAAAGGCTGCTACTCCCTTTCAGAATAAAGTAATAGAACAATTCTACTGACAACAGGTAGTTCTGTGAAGAACTAAAGCCTATTTTCATATATCCTACTTATGTTAATTGCCACTATCAACATACAAAATTTCAGTTTGATTGCTGTAATGGATTCGTTGATATTTCGAATCGACTAAATATTTCGGATGGTCGCCATGTTGGATTTTTATATATGTACTGTAGGTCTTAGAGTTTTGTACTGTTACATGAAGATTATTGTGTGTGTCTAGTATTCAAACTTCAATCGTATATTTAGGACACAAGAAGTAAAAACGGATTTTAAAATTTCGCACAACAGCCATCTAGTGGTTATGGAAACAATTGGAAAAAATAGAAGCCAGTGGATTAACATTTGTAGAAGGATTTAATGTACCAAGTTTCACTGCTCTCAGATGGTTAAATGGTGAGAAACGTCCATGTGAATATTTATAATTCGCGTCGCCGCCATGTTGGATTTATGAACACCAGGTTATTGAACGTCCTATAGGTGAACTTATGTTCAAAGCCCCTATGAAAATAAAATATCAGTTTGATTGCTGTAATAGATTCG
The DNA here is from genome assembly GCA_946902985.2 of Meconema thalassinum. Classification (NCBI taxonomy): domain Eukaryota; kingdom Metazoa; phylum Arthropoda; class Insecta; order Orthoptera; family Tettigoniidae; genus Meconema; species Meconema thalassinum. The sequence goes on along the minus strand of OX336395.1, from coordinate 257,615,675 downwards.
TAGATATTGAGAACCGTCTAAATATTTGGGAAGGTCGCCATGTTGGATTGTTAAATGTATAGGCCATAGAGTCATGTACCATTAAAGGAAAATTATTGCGTAGGTTCATTACTCAGATTTTCACTTCGATCGCATGATTACGACACAAGAAATAAAAACTTAATTTTAAAATTCGCACAGCCGCCATCTTAAGGTTATGTTAACAATTGAACTAAATTAGATACCAGTGCATTACAATGTGTATGCGCATTTGCTGTACCATGTTTCATTGCGTTTGGATCATTAAATCGCGAGAAAAGTCTATTTAAACCTTTCAAATTAGTTTGGCCGCCATGTTCGTTTTGTAATTAACCGGTTTTTGAAACTCTCATAGATGAACTTCTAGTAGTGCCCTTTATCTACGTTCAAAATTTCAGGGTGACACCGGTAATAGTTTAGGAGATATAAAATGCCAGTGAAATATTTCGCACAGCCGCTAACTTGAGGTTATTTAAACAATGGAACGAAGTTACATGTCGGTGCATTACAATGTGTATAAACATATACTGTACCATGTTTCTTTGCGTTTGGTTGGTCAAATCGCGAGAAACGTTTATTTAAATGTCGCAACTTCGCTTGGCCGCCGTGTTCGTTTTGTAGTTTCCTGGTTTTCAAGGGTCACATAGTTGAACTTTTAGTAGTTTCTTTTATCACCGTACCAAATTCCAGGGTGATATCGATAATAGTTTTGGAGATATTGAATGCTGGTGAAATATTTCGCACAGCCACAATGTTGGATTGGTACGACGTAACAAAATTTGAGGGGCATGGTCGGGGTCGTTCGGAATAGTGCTATGAACTTACCGAGTTTCATTGAAATCGCTCCGCTGTTTAGATTTTGTTAGCGGGGCGGGGGGCACACATACGCACGCACACACACACACAGACACGTGGAAAATGGTGATCTCATAAGGCTATCTTTTCATAAATGAAAATAGGCTAAAAATTCTACCCTTCTACTAACAACTAAACACCAAAATTCAACCTGCGGAAAATCATGAATGTTCCAACAAAAACAAAATACTACCACTAAAACAGTCTGTCACCAGACACACTCACATGGACACACTCCATCACAGACTATTGAAACAATGAACTATATCTAATAAACAATGTAACTGTCACCAGACACTCACATGGACCCTCCCCATCACAGTCTAATGAAACAATGAACTATATCTAATAAACAATGTAACTGTCACCAGACATACTCACATGGACCCTCCCCATCACAGTCTAATGAAACAATGAACTATATCTAATAAACAATGTAACTGTCACCAGGCATACTCACATCGACCCTCCCCATCACAGTCTAATGAAACAATGAACTATATCTAATAAACAATGTAAACGTCACCAGACACTCACGTGGACCCTCCCCATCACAGACTAATGAAACAATGAACTATATCTAATAAACAATGTAACTGTCACCAGGCATACTCACATGGACTCGACCAATCACAGACTAATGAAACAAGGAACTATATCTAATAAACAATGTAACTGTCACCAGGCATACTCACATGGACCCTCCCCATCACAGTCTAATGAAACAATCAACTATATCTAATAAACAATGTAACTGTCACCAGACACACTCACATGGACCCTCCCAATCACAGTCTAATGAAACAATGAACTATATGTAATAAACAATGTAACTGTCACCAGGCATACTCACATGGACTCTACCAATCACAGTCTAATGAAACAATGAACTCGATCTAATAAACAATGTAACTGTCACCAGACATACTCACATGGACTCTACCAATCACAGACTAATGAAACAAGGAACTATATCTAATAAACAATGTAACTGTCACCAGACACACTCACATGGACCCTCCCCATCACAGACTAATGAAACAATGAACTATATCTAATAAACAATGTAACTGTCACCAGACACACTCACATGGACTCTACCAATCACAGTCTAATGAAACAGTGAACTATATCTAATAAACAATGTAACTGTCACCAGGCATACCCACTTGGACTCTACCAATCACAGACTAATGAAACAATGAACTATATCTAATAAACAATGTAACTGTCACCAGGCACACTCACATGGAACCTCCCCCATCCCAGACTAATGAAACAATGAACTATATATCTAATAAACATTGTAACTGTCACCAGGCACACTCACATGGACTCTACCAATCACAGACTAATGAAACAATGAACTATATCTAATAAACAATGTAACTCTCACCAGACACACTCACATGGACCCTCCCCATCACAGACCAATAAAACAATGAACTATATCTAATAAACAATGTAACTGTCACCAGACACACTCACATGGACCCTCCTCCATCACAGACTAATGAAACAATGAACTATATCTAATAAACAATGTAACTGTCACCAGACACACTCACATGGACCCTCCCCATCACAGACTAATGAAACAATGAACTATATCTAATAAGCAATGTAACTGTCACCAGACACACTCACATGGACTCGACCAATCACAGTCTAATGAAACAGTGAACTATATCTAATAAACAATGTAACTGTCACCAGGCATACCCACTTGGACTCTACCAATCACAGACTAATGAAACAATGAACTATATCTAATAAACAATGTAACTGTCACCAGGCACACTCACATGGACCCTCCCCCATCACAGACTAATGAAACAATGAACTATATATCTAATAAACATTGTAACTGTCACCAGGCACACCCACATGGACTCTACCAATCACAGACTAATGAAACAATGAACTATATCTAATAAACAATGTAACTCTCACCAGACACACTCACATGGACCCTCCCCATCACAGACCAATAAAACAATGAACTATATCTAATAAACAATGTAACTGTCACCAGACACACTCACATGGACCCTCCCCATCACAGACTAATGAAACAATGAACTATATCTAATAAACAATGTAACTGTCACCAGGCACACTCACATGGACTCTACCAATCACAGTCTAATGAATCAATGAACTATATCTAATAAACAATGTAACTGTCACCAGATACACTCACATGGACCCTCCCCCATCACAGTCTAATGAAACAATGAACTATATCTAATATACAATGTAACTGTCACCAGGCATACCCACTTGGACTCTACCAATCACAGACTAATGAAACAATGAACTATATCTAATAAACAATGTTACTGTCACCAGGCACACTCACATGGACTCTACCAATCACAGACTAATGAAACAATGCACTATATCTAATAAACAATGTAACTGTCACCAGGCATACTCACATGGACCCTACCAATCACAGGCTAATGCGACAATGAACTATATCTAATAAACAATGTGGATTAATGAACCCAGGGAAGGGACTTCTATTCTGACCACGAAGGTGAACGAATGTGCCAAGTCGCCCCAGGTACTGTGGGCAGAACGCAGAAAGATTCTTCGGGAATCGATAGATAGGGGCGGTCAAGCTATTTGATACGGCCGTACTCTGAGCAAAGAGTGTGACGACTAAAATTATTAATTCTAAAGTTACAGTGCTGTAATAACTTGTTGAATTACGAGTGATATCGAACATATCGGATATTACCCATGTGGAACAAGAATGGGAAAAGTTTAAGAGTGCATTTGTAAACAGTGCAGAGAAAACATGTGGTAGAACATCAGGAAAGGTACGGGAAAAGGCGACAAAATGATGGAATGATAGAGTGAAAGAAAAGGTAAGAGAGAAGAAGAAAACTTGGAAGGAATGGAAAACAAAAAGGCTGAATAAAATAGAGCAAAATATATAGAAGCGAAAAGTGATTGCAAGAAAGTAATCACAGAGGAAAAGAAAAAAGTTGGGAAGAATTCACCCAGGAAATAAGGGAGGATTAAAATTGTGGGAAAAAATTGCTATTTGGAATGATAAAATCTAGAAGGAATGAAAAGGTGAACACTGGGTTCGTTAAAAACAAAGAAGGTGAGACGTCAGGCATGCGGAGGCGCAAACAGCCAAAACAGTGGAGGAAGAAATAGAAGAAGAACCAGGTATTACTATGGCAGAAGTGGAATGGGCATTTAGGAAGATGAAGGTGGGGAAAGCTGTTGGTTTCGACGAAGTGACAATAGAAATGATCAAGGCGGCAGCACCAGTGGGACTGCAGCGGACATACAGTCTTCTCAGGTGTATGTGGAGAGAGATGAAAGTTCCTGGAGACTGGAAAAAGGGAATAATATTGCCAATATTCAAGAAAGGGAACAGGAAGGTGTGCGGTAACTACCGAGGAATCACCATCATCTCGCATGTTGCCAAAGTAATGGAAAGAATCGTAGATAAAAGAATTAGAGTAAAGGTAGAGAGCCAAATAGAGGAGGAACAATTCGGATTTATAGGGGGCAGGTCAATATTGGAACCCATTTTCATTCTGAGGCAGAAGATTGAAAGAAGTTGGGAATATGGGAAGGATATGGTAATGACTTTTATTGATCTAGAAAAGGCCAATGATAGGATCCCTAGAACAAAAGTTTGTGAAAGCTTAACAAATAGGGGGATAGACAAGGAACTGAGAGACATGATAAAAGGAATGTGCATGGATTGCTACAGTAGGGTGAAGACTAGAGTAGGGATATCGGAATGGTTTAAAATTGACACTGGACTAAAGCAAGGAAGTGTGTTGTCGCCCTTATTGTTCTTAATGGTGATGGATGACATCATGAAGGCACCAATGAAACACTATAGTAGGGCAAAGATGAAGGTAATGTTGTTTGCAGACGATCTTGTGATCTGGGGCGAGGATGAGATGGAGGTACAAGAACAGTTTACCGTAACAAATGAAAATATTGAGCAATGGGCATTGAAGATAAATGTGGAGAAGAGTATTACAGTTGTGATTAGTAGAGGTAATAAAGAAGGAAAAGGAGTAATCAAAGTCGGAGATAAGGAATTGGAAGTGGTGAAACACTTCAAATACTTGGGAAGTGAACTGACTGAAGATGGTAGACTAGATTTGGAAATTAGCAGAAAAATACAACTCGGGAGTGCTTTCTACCAACAGGTACGGAGACTAGTATGGAACAAGGATATACCAATTAAGGCTAAAGAAGTTTGTACAAAGCATATTATGTTCCTATAATGACATATCCAGCAGAGACCTGGACAATGACTGAGGAGGAGAGCAGAGTGCAGGCAGCTGAGATGAGATTCCTGAGAAGTATGGCCCAGAAAACGGGGAGGGACAGAGTGAGAAATGAAGATACACGGGAAGAACTGGGAGTACAGAAACTAAATCACAAACTGGACCAAAACAGATTGAGATGGTTTGGACATGTCAAACGGATGAATGAAGTAAGGCCACCAAGACGTGTTCCGGAACGACGGATGACAGGCAAGAGAGGACGAGGAAAATCAAGAATGCGTTGGATGGACTCATTGAACGGAACCTGGATTGGAACAGCGTTTCGGAAGAGGAATGGTGGAACGACAGAACAAAGTAGAGAGGAACCATATTTGCCCCCACCCAGTGTCAGCTGGAAAAGGGGATGATGATGATGAAGATGATGATGATCGAACATAAATATTTTTACGGAGATGAATTATAAGAGGGTATTCTTTTATGAACTATTTATTGTGAGGAATTTCATTAAATAAATTCACAAAATTCTCAACAAAGAACTCCCGATTATTTTGAGAGCCGTCGTAAATGCAGAACATTTGTGAAGTGTACATACACTCTTGAAAGAGATACTACGAGACATTATTAGAAAATATTATTCTTTTGAGACATCATCACTATGATAAATATCTCGAAATTGAGAGGGAGAATTTTCGAAATTATAGAAGTTATTAGGATGAAGTGCTAAGATCCTAATGGAAACATGGCTTACGAGAAATGAATATCTGCAATAAGATAGATCATTGAAGAACATCTTCAAAGTTTTTCGAAATTCTGCATCACAAAATTACGCACCATGAAGAATTCCTCAAATGATAGTGAGACAATATACTACGATGAGACGATAGCAAGAAAGAGAAAAGAGAAGACGTCTAAAGTAGCATTATTTGAGAGATGCAGTTGATAATCCAGGATTCGAACGAGGACTAGGATGGGGTGAGATTGCTGTCCAATTCAAGGCGTACCATCTACCCTGGAGATGTCTGGTAACATCAGCCATGGACCTGACGGGCGATTGCTGATCTTGGGAACTATGGAGGCAGGAGTACGGAAGGATATGGTAGAGGAAGCCACTTCTATCAGGACCACTTCTAGACGACTGTTTCCGACACAAGGTAGAGAGAACATCACCAGTTATTTCATGTAGTTATTTGTCGAGTAGTGAAAACAATCCAAAGTCCCATTTTAAATGAAATATTTTAGTAAAGTCTTAGGTCATCTTTTGAGATTTTAGATATGTAACCTCTAGAGGGCGCGTCTCCAGGTGGCGGATAGGGGGGCCCTACAGCACTAGTAGGGTTGGTTCAAATACCCTCCAATAGAACCCGCGGATCAACAGGTAGCCCAATTCCTGGGGGCTTCACAATGCTGGGACACCCTCTCTCCAGGGCCCAGCTCCGGGTTATGAGTGAAGACCGCAACGGTGCCTGCAGCGGAGAAGGAGTCCTTAGGTACAGTGCAGTTGGCGGAAGTGGCATCCCAGTGCTCGGGATATTGAATAAAGGGTATCGTTCTCACTTCAGAGACAGATATCAACCGTAGCGTCTGACCCGGAGTGGGTGGCTACAAACAGCGTCTGTTTCCCATGTGAGGGGCGGCTGATTTACTTCTACCTGGCCGTAGGTATAAAAGGCTTGGCGTCAGCAAGGGCATGCGGCCGGAAAACTATGCCAAAACCAATATGATAGCGAATCTTAATTTAACCTCGGAAAATGCTAGGGCGTACCCCAGAAGCGACGTGCAGGGATTTCGCCCGAGCCCTGTGAGAAATGGGCTAGGGCTACTGGGTCATGAGCGAACCCGGCTAAAGAGGCTAGCTCAAAAATATGGTGGGTTACGAACAATAGGTACAATGAATTTAGGAACAATGACTGGGAAAGGAAGGGAGTTAGTGGATCTCATGGAAAGGAGAAAGGTGAAAATATTGAGTGTGCAAGAGACTAGATGGAAGGGAAATAGGGCTGGAGAGTTGGGTAGTGTCTATAAGTTACTATTCAGTGGAGCAGACAAGGATGAGAGGAATGGAGTGGGAACAATCCTCTCCCAAGACATAAAGGATACCATAGTTAAGCGAGGAAGTGACAGGATAATGGTCATCAAACTGTGTCTTGATGGAGAAATGGTAAACATTGTGTGTGCTTATGCTCCGCAAGTGGGTTGCGATGTGGAAGAGAAAGTATCCTTCTGGGAAGATATGGATCGTGAACTTGGAGATATACCAGCGAATGAAAGATTGTTAGTCGGTGGTGACTTAAATGGACATGTCGGAAGGAGTCGAGATACAATCGAGAGAGTACATGGATGCTGGGGAGTAGGAGTGAGGAATGATGAAGGACATAGAATCGTGGACTGTGCGATGGCATATGATTTGGCAATTGTGAATACATGGTTCTAGAAAACACACAGGTCAATATACTGTATGACTTACAAGAGTGGGACCAGAGAAAACCAGATTGACTTCTTAATGTGTAAAAGGTCTCAATTAAGGGAAATCCAAAACTGTAAAGTTTTTAATGGCAAAGCAGTGGCAGCACAGCATAGGACGGTAGTCATGGACTGGAAAATTAGGATTAGGAAGAAAGGCCGACCTGTGCAAGTCCTAACAAAAATTAAGTGGTGGAGATTAAATGAAGAGGCGTTGAAGGACCAGTTTAAAGAGAAAGTACCGGTACTCAATGGAGTGGTTCTTTGCAATGATGTGCAGGAGTGGTGGGCGCACAACAGAAGTTTGATAAGGGGGGTAGGAACTGAAGTGTCAGGGATAACTTCTGGCAGGAGACCACTAGCTGACAAAGAATCATGGTGGTGGAATGAGGAGGTACAGAAGATAGTGAAAGCCAAAAGTAATGCAAAGAAGTTATGGGATAAGTCAGGTAGACAAGATAATAAAGAGAACTACACGAGATGTAATAAGGAAGCAAAGAACGTAGTAGCACATTCAAAGGCACAAATGATGGATCAGCTGTACGAAGAGTTGGAAACTACAGAAGGTGAAAGAAAAATTGTCAGAATAGGGCAGGCGAGAGATAAAGACAGGAAGGACTACAGCCAAATAAAGCATATCAAAGATGAAAATGGTCTAGTATTAACGGACCATTCTGACATCAAGTGCAGATGGAGAAACTATTATTGAAAACTTCTCAATGAAGAGACTCGAAGGGTATATTTAGGAGAAGGAGAACAACACCAGGGTCTTACAATGGATATTAGAAGAGAAGAAGTAATATTAGCACTCAGGAAAATGAAAAACGGAAAGGCAACAGGACCCGATGAAATACCAGTTGAAGTGTGGAAGTATCTGGAGAAAGATGGGATCGACATGTTGCTGAATTTAATGCAAAAAATGTACTCTCAGGACTCAATACCTGATGAATGGAGAGAAAGTATTTTAGTAACTATATATAAAGAGAAGAGGGATATTCAGGACTATGCTAACTACAGGGGCATTAAGTTAATGTCCCATACCATGCAAATCTGGGAAAGAGTGATATACAAGAGGATCCGAGATGAGACTAGCATTGGCGAGGAACAATTTGGCTTCATGCCAGAGGAAGGGACCACAGACGCAGTGTTTGCCCTGGGACAAGTAATGGAAGAGTTTCGTGAAAGACAGAACGGATTACACTTCGCATTCATTGACCTAGAGAAAGCATATGACTGGGTGCCCCGGGGAGAAATCTGGAGATGTTTACGAGCGAAGGGAGTCCCTAAGAAGTACGTGCAGTTGGTTCATGAAATGTACAAAGAAGCAAGAACACAGGTTAGAAGCAGCGTTGGACTTACAGATTAGATTCCGGTTCGAGTAGGTTTACACTAAGGTTAGGCTTAAGTCCATATCTGTTAGACTTAATTCTGGACGAAATGTCTTGTGGATTAAGAGACCAAGCCCCCTGGTGCGTGATGTTTGAGGACGACATTGTGTTGTGTAGTACCACCAAAGATGTCATAGAGGTAAAACTGGAACAGTGGAGGGGAGCCTTGGAAGACAGAGGACTCAGGATTAGCAGGAAGAAGACGGAGTATATGAGGTTCAATACAGATCAAAACTGTAAGATCAGAATGCAAGGGGAAACGTTAAATAGAGTGGATGAGTTCTAATACGTGGGTTCGGTGTTGACTGGAGATGGAAATCTGGATGTAGATGTGTCACACAGGATTCAGGTAGGATGGATGAACTGGAGGAAAATGTCAGGAGTGCTCTGTGACCGTAGGATCAAGCCTAAGGTTAAGGGGAAAATATATAAAACTGTTGTAAGACCTGCATTGCTGTAAGGCTCTGAAACATGGCCTGCAGGCAAAACGCACACAAACAGGCTTGACGTCACGGAAATGAAAATGCTCAGGTTGATGAGTGGAGTGACTAAGCGTGATAGAGTGGAAAATGTCAAAATAAGAGGAACATTGAAGGTTGTGGAATTACCTAAGGAGATACAAGAAAAGCGACTTCAAAGGTACGGGCATGTGAGAAGAAGGGAGGAATCCTACGTGGGGAGGAGGATGCTAGACATGCAAATATAGGGAGTGAGAATGTGAGGCAGGCCTAAACGAAGATGGATGGATTGTGTACAGGAGGACCTCAGAGAAAAACAGTTGTCAGAAGAGGATGTGCATGACCGGGTTTTTGGAGGAGAGCTGTCAGAAACATCGACCCCACATAGGCGTGGGAATGATGTAAAGAGAAAGAAGAATATATGTTTAGATTTGGTTCGATTTCGATTTTGGATTTTATTTTAAATTTTGTATATAGGTGAGACCGTATTTGCGAATTTAGATTTTGAGTAGGCCTCGTGGAGATATTTAGGCATGCGCGTTATAATATAATTTTACGATAATTATATAATGGAGCTAGGCTTCGACGACCTATTGAGATCGATATTAGATCCTTTTATATGGATTAATACAAACAGTTGGATGATAGATGATCTTTCGATGAAATAAAGAAATCATAAGAAATATTCATTTTTGAATACGATGAGAAATGTATAGACAAGAATATTGTAGTCGAACTTATCTGCATTCTGAGCAAGTTTGATACAATTTCTTAATAATTAAAGTTGTTTTGAAAGTAAACGTGTGAGGAATAAATGACATAGTGGTCATATAAATATTAAAGATTAGAAGGATGCAAATATCGACAGATATCAATTATTGGAAATTATAATTCTACCATTTTTATTAATTGAAATATTTTGAAACTGAACTAAGAGCAATGGTAACGAATTAATATGAGTTCGAAGCAGTGAGGTTGTTATTTGTAATATGAGATATCTCTCCAGGAGTAGTTGTATTAGTTGTATTGTGAAGATATTTGTAGCTGAAATAGTGACAGTGATGATAGTGACAATGGCTACGTTAGCACTTCACTCCATGGTGAAATATTAAGTTGATAAAAGGTTATTGCAAGGCAATATTGCTGTAAAAAGGATTAAGATGCATTTGAGAAAGTTATGTGATGTTATTTGTTTTTTGTTTTGCATATGGAAAAGCTGATGCTTTGAGCCAGCTGATATTGTGTGAACAGCTGATGGTTGCTCATGAGTGAGTGGAATAGTTAAACAAGAGTTCAGTCATAACAATAATTATTCAATGAAATATTCATGGTGATTGAGACTATTGGTAGAAACTAATGTGGAATATTTTCATTATTAGACTATAAAATATCTTTTGAAACTAACCCATGATCAAACTTATTATGATCTTAGCTTAATCGCTCGGATTATGTTATTGATTCTGACAAACGCACCGAAAACGACACATTAGTGTGGAATTAGAGTGAAGACAAACTGTAGATTGATTGTGAAGGGAGAATGGTGTTGTACATTTGCGAATATTAACGTAATTTTAGGATGACATATTAAGGAGTTGGAATAGATTAGAAATAGATTTGGATCAAGAAGGAGTGCATAGATTAATTTATAGGATTGTTAACGAAGGTTCTTTACGTTTCTATTTTACTTCTTGAAAGTAGAGCACAGCAGTTGCTGATGTGGATGTTTATTGAAACAGCTGACGATAGGTTATTCTATTTAAGAAGGCAGGGCCTATTTTCATTTTTGTAAATATTTCTGAATTAATTCAGACACTTATTTACGTTTCTCTGATCCCTTTGTAACCATCTGCGTTATTTGTGTAGTGAATTAGGTAGTCGTAGTGCTGTGCTATAGTTGTAGTGGGAGTTTTACCCACGGTGCACCACCCTTAACCCCCGAGAAGCGCAATTTTCTCACTCTCCTTTTGTTATAGTTAGTTATTGTTGTTTTAAGGGGCGGAAGTACGAGGTCATCTGCCCCTACTCTCCTTTTGTATTTAGCGAGCCAATATCCATGTAGTTTGAACTATAGCACAACCATAGCTAGGTATACCCTTTTCCCGTTCTATTTGCCAGTAGCACTTTGGAGTTCTTCTAGCCGGCGTAGTGATGTGGGCCGAGCAAATGCCCAGTGGGCAGGACATCTATAAATGGGCATTTATCTGGGCATTTGCCCAAAGCAGTTTTAAGCGCCCAAAATCTGGGCATTTAAAAAACTTTTTTTTTGTCTTTTTACTACTTGCGATTGTTACTAGAGCTCCTAAAACATAATAAAACCATTAATTAAAGGTAAATTTCGTGGATAAACTAGTTATGCCCGAATATTCATTCATTCATTCATTTATTTGCAATTGGGGGTGTGTCCCCCGGTGGCAAAATAGGTTATAACAAATAAATAATTGTACATAACAATTCAATAACAATTAAACTGGAGTATTTACACAAAGTCAGTCTTTTCTTAAACACACCTATATGTTTGGGAAAAGGCTCTAAGACTGCGACAGGTAGAGAGTTCCAGTTATCAATGGCATGGTTTACGAAAGAATATTTACCATAATTTGTTCGCTGTGGTCGGCCCTTAACTTGGAAAGGATGATCGCTCCTACCCATGTAAGTAGGCTTTTCCATACGTTTGCTAAGCTCACCCCATGCTGGGTGATTTGTATACGTGTTGTACATAACGCAGAGTCTAAATTTCATCCTCCTAGCCTCAAGTGATTCCGACCCAAGTTTCTTTAACATACGTCTCACACTGCTCCTGGGATTAAAGTCACTGAGCACAAATCTAGCGACCTTACTTTGTACCATTTCCAACTCATTTATGAGCCCTACTTGATATGGATCCCAAACCGCCGAGGCGTATTCCAGAATAGGTCTCACAAGTGACAAATATCCTAATTCTTTAGCAGAGGTACTACTTCCTTTTAATACCCTCATTACAAGGTGCTAGGATTTGTAAGCTTTAGAAACTACACATCCTATATGACTACTCCATTTCATATCATTTCTTACGTGAACGCCCAAATATTTGCAAGAATCTTCTTCTACAAGTATTTCCGTGCCAATGTTATATTGAAAATCTTGCCTTCACACTTTCCCTATTTTTATTAGACTACATTTTCTTGTTTTTATTTTCATTTTATTTTCAATCGCCCACTTATAGACCAGGTTCAGGTCATCTTGAAGTACTGCATTGTCTTGTGAGTCATGTATCTTTCGATATATTACACAATCATCCGCAAACCATCGACAGTCACTGCGAATCCCATTTGGTAAGTCATTTATAAACGCCAAAAATAACAAAGTTCCGATTACGCTGCCCTGAGGGATACCCGACGTTACGGTAATTTCATCCGAGAATCGGCCTTCAACTTTCACTTTCTGGGAACGACCCGTCAAAAATTCTTGGATCCATAAAATTACTCTTCTATCAATCTTCGTCGAAGCTAATTTATGGAGTAGCATGTCATGCGGCACGACATCAAATGCCTTCGCAAAATCTATAACTACGGCGTCGACTGAAACTCCATCATCTAACGATTCGCTAATATCTTGAAAAAGTGATAGCATCTGACTCTCGCATGAGTAACCTTTCCGAAATCCATGTTGCCTATCATTAAAGCATGATAATGTTTCCCACTGTTCCCTCAAGTAGTCGCAAATATTGCTAATAATAATTTACTTATCCTGTGTCAATGATATCAATAACATCTAAATGGGAATTAAGTATATCTGGTTTGAATAAAACATTGTATTACTGAGTTAGGCCTGCAGGCCTACTCAGCTGAATGTAGGAAATGTAGGGGCACCTGTTACATCTGCTGCCACAGAGCGGACCTTTGGCAGTTTTGGTTGGATTCATAGTAAAAAAGAAACAGACTTGCATCTGAGAGGGTTGCCAAGTTGACTTATCTAGCCTACAATTGGAAGCTGATGAATGGGGAGAATGGAACATCTAAGCGTAAGACCGACAAAATAACTGAAGAGACTCGTCAGAGTAATCCAGAACAAGGAGAGGAAACCCCAACACCCAGTCAAGATCGAATTATAGGCCTAGAGGAAGATTCAGAATCAGAACTGTCAGAAGAATCTCTGCCAGAACTACTTGAAAGTTCAATAGAAAGAAGTGATGAAGAGGATACAGAAACAGAAGAAAGTGATTAAGATACCCAAGAACACAAAACATTCATTTATTATTAATTTCATATTTAAATATATGTAGTCTGCTGTACATCATGTCCTCATTTGTTTCATTTTTAACTTATACAGTTAATGTAATAGCATACATTAAGTATTCAGTATTAGTCATTTGTCAGTAAAATATCAAACTCATTTACAAAAAGAAATGCTTATCAATTAATGCAAAAATTAAACATTACAATACAGTCATAAAACCGGAAGCCACATATGCAGCAGAAACATTATTCCATCTAAATGAACATTCTAAAACCGACAGATTACAAAAGATCGAAAGGCGAATTGGAAGAACTTGTATCAATAAAGGATATAAAAAAGATGGGCAATGGCGAATAATACCTAACAATATGGTCTATAACAGCCTAGAACCCATTACTGATACCATGCGAAAGAAAAGACTAGGATTCTTTGGGCACATCATGAGAATGCCAGATTCACGTCTTCTAAAACAACTAGTGCAGTACAATCTTGCTTCAAAAAACACAACAACTGGATGCCGATGGTTAAAAGAAATCAGAGAGGACTTAAAAGAAATTGGCCTAACAACAGAAGATGCTGCAAATAAGAAAAGTTTAACTACAGCACTTAAAAATATGACGTTTCATTTTCCACTCACAAAGAAGAAAATTCCTACAAGAATATTTTCCGCCGATGAACGGGCAAGACGATCAATACGCATGAGAAGTACTGGGAGGACCGCAAGGCTCGTACAGTTCCTACAAGTCGACGAACTAATGGTTGGGTAAAGTGATCCTTTGTGGTCTCAAAAGAAGAAGAAGAAGAAAGATGTGTTGATGTGTTAAGTGAATTATTTTCCCCCAATTACACAATCAACATTCATAGTCATACGCATAATTATTATGTATAAAAATCCACTCGAGTTGAGAGGCTATAGAAAAGTATTAAGACTACTTAACTACTTTTCCATCAATATAAATTAAATGATTTTGTATAGTAAATATGTATACTGTTTACATATATATACCTGTTTATATGGATAAATATATAGAATATGTATATGTAGATACATATATGGCTAAAACAATATTTATTTAAACGTTGCATTATGAATATGCTTTTAAAAGAGGTAAATGCCCAAAATGCCTGGGCATTTATGGGTTTTGGGCATTTGTCCGGGCATTTATCCTGGGCATTTGCCCGGGCATTTATCCTGGGCATTTGCCCCGACTTATAAATGCCCAGACATTTTACATCACTAAGCCGGCGACTTCAAGATGCTCCAACCCATCTCCGTCTTCGGATATTGGAAGATTTATAACGATGAAATATGGGTACAACTCCTTATTCTCTAAGGGAGTAACAGTACAGAATTAGCCATGCTCTACTTGTTCGATAGATGGTGGAGACATTTATAACAATAGTTATATTATTTAATATGTGCACTGCTGCACGTCTAAAAACAATGGGAAACTTCAGCCCTTAATGTTCTTCCGGACGATATGCACCTCCCTAACCATTATAACTGGTAGTAATTCCATCCTCTCACGTACATTTTCAATCAGGAGGTACACTGATCCCACTTTCCGTTCTCCGGATAATGACTACTCGAGAGGGTGTTAACATCACAAATATTAAAAAGGTGACTTCAGTTATTCTACTGGACAGAACGTGGATATTACAATTGTCAGAGGCAGCTTTAAGAACATTGAAAGGGAACTGGGAAGGTTAAGTTTGGATTTGGTTGCAATTATTGACGAATGGGATTTTAGGCGAGTAGACTATTGCATCATTAGCAATTAATCTAATAACGGTTTGAGGAAGTAAGCCTCACATTGACCTGGTGAAATAGTATGAGCAATATAGTGAACGGTTTACTGTAGGAAAAATCGGAACGAAATCTACGTGCACCACAGTACTTAAAATCAGTATGGGTACCAGTCAGGCAGATGATAAATAAGTTGGAATGGACTGCAGAGAAAGAGGTGAAATTCAGAGATTTGTCGAGATTGAAATTCGGAAACTTGGTTATGGATTGCAAAGCATACTTCGGGGCAAATAAAATATCGATGACAATCCGGTTGTTATGACTTATTTGGTGAGTGTAAATGGAGATATCCAATGCAAGTCAATGCGAACTCTTTAAGATTTAAATAAAATCCGTAGTAGAGAACTTTGGGAGAAAGGAAAGAACAGACAGAATACATAGAAGGAAGACAACTTTCGGTCTCTCGTATATAAGAATTAATGGACGACAGATAGAAGAACGTGAACCATCAGTCATAGGTGATATGCCTGACTGAGTTGCTACGTTGAATAAGGGTGAAGAGCTGATCAGTTAATTTCGCTTTTAAGTACGTAGGATTTTTTGACAAGTATGTCAAAGATGGCAGAAGTTTGTTAAGAAATATGTTATTACGCTTATACCTAAGAAAGTAGGAGCTAACAAATGGGAAGATAATGATACATTGAATTTGCATATTATATGAATAATTTCATGATTTAGGCCTAGTTGGCGCAGAACATTGTCAGTGTTTCAGTTTTTTGTTGTTGTGCAAAACATCGCATGGTATCTGCTGCATAGCCCACCTCTGCACGTACACACACATTCCAGTCTCGGCGAGTAGACATTTTCTCTCTGACACATCAGATGTTGAAAAGCATGTACCGCAAACCAAGTCACTACATGTTTGAGGTCGTCGTTTGAGTTTTTGAATCGGTCAATTAGCGAAATAACTCTTGTGTGCACCTATTAAGTTATTAACACGTCTATATACAAGAAGACGCACAAATCTAGCAGATGCTCATCTACCCCAAGGGAAATTTTGATTCAAGGAGACATAGAAGATGCGCTGTCGAAGCTGAAAGGAAAATCGCATACTATATCAATTTCTCAAAAGCTATCGACACCATCAGAATAGTCATCACGAAAACAAAACTGGACAATCTAATCGCCATAATAATTACATATTATGCTGCATTATAAAAAGCATACTTAGCAAAAACTATATAGAGATATATGATGGAATCTCCCGTTCAGGAATCATAGAGTGAATAGTAGGAGTATTACTAGGTGTCACACTAAGTCCGCTTTTATATATAATGGCCACAGTGGACATAATAGAGAGGATACACTCAGATAAAGTTAAAAGGTATATCTATGCTGATGACATTGTGATGACAGCGACAGAGGACTCGTGTACCTTTTTCGGTAAATTGGAAGATTGGGCAAAGAATAATGAAATATATATTAACGAAGAAAATACAGTGACTATGACACTTAGAAGAGGTTGGAAGCAGGCGACTTTCTTCTGAAAGATGTAATGTAGGACAGCATTTTCTAACTCGTATTTTACATCCTATCCATTTAGCAAGTAACTGAAAACACAAGATCAAAATGAACATTATAAGTCAAGAAACAATTTAAAGTTATTTTGACTCAGAGAGGTGCTAACGGAATTGTCATCATTGCCGATTCACAAGCGAGTTTGCTTGTTTTTCTAACCAGTATGCACTTAATACTGAAAATAGATTTCATGATAAATCAGAGTGAGTAAAAGAGGAATAAGTTACATAAATGCAGCTGGAAGAAATAAAATGAAAACTCCAATGGCTTCGATTGCCACATGAAATGCTAAAGGAAGTTGGTGACTCCTGCCACCTAGAGAACAACATGGACCAAGCAAGGAAAATAAGTAATACTTGGGTTGACATATGTTGACATCAAATACAGGTGTAGGTAGTAGGAATTCATATTTAAAGCCGTGGTTTTGAGTGTGGTACTATATGGAATTGAAACTGGGATTGCTTGTGGTAAAGAAAAGAGAAAATAGTAGCATTTGGATGAGGTGTTATAGAAAAAAAAAACGTTAAGATTGGACGGGTGTGCGATTTCCAAAGAAATGTTATGCAGCTGAATGAGGGCGGGTTTAGATGTTTAAGTGAGTGGTTAGGAATGGGAGATATATTGGTAGGGCACATACTATGGCACAGTTTTTATGGGACGAAGAGTTAACGACATGATCTGTAGAATATGAGAAATAAATTGATTGTGATATAGAATGTGCTAACTAAGTAAAAACGAATGAATTTTTTACATCGAGCATGGGGGACATGGAGTGTTATGGTGAATCAGTCTAAAGACTGAATTCCTGAACAATAACAACAACAACAACAACAACTTATCCCTGTCAATTGGCATTTTAGCTCCCTGTACGAAATCTCACACCATTATGTCCAAGAACATTTGCGCATCGATAATCTAATGGCAAAGGTCAAGCAGATTTGCAATGGGTGGGGGCACAAACACCTTGACCTTTATGGCACCCGGTATGTAAAAATCTAACAACTTGGGATCGATAGATTGTGGTTGTTAAGATACAATCCTAATACACTAATGCCCTCAGACCTATGACTCCTAAATTTCCGACATGACACACTACATTGTATAATATACATATTGTAAAATATTCAGCCTGCATGATTAACATATTAATGATGAGTGGAAACGACATCTTTAACCCGTACCTCTTGAGAACAATTTTCCTGGTAGAGTTATAATGAAAGTTGCTCCAGAGATAATTTCACTAACTAGGTCTCTAGATTTTCACAGGTTATTACACATCCTTGATAATGTACTCAAAATCCAACTTTTCGTACTGAATATTTCAGGTTGATATATCCAGCTACATCAAATCGTGATCTTGGAAAGTTTTACGAAAATAGAAATTGTGGAAGACAATATACTAATACTGCATCTGGAAGAAAATTGACATTCCTGCAAAATTATAAATCGAACATTGCGAGCCATAGCGGGGAAGATGCCCTCTTGTGTAGGGTATGTGAAGCCAAATTTTCCGTGAAAGGAAACTTGATGCGACACATGTTAACCCATAGCTGTGAGGAGCGATACTCATGCGGCGTATGCGAAGCCAAATTTACACGGAAAGACAATTTGCGAGCCCATTTTCTTACCCATAGTAGTGAGATGCCATACACATGTGAGGTATGCGAAGCCAAATTTACACGGAAAGACAACATGCAAGCCCATTTGCTTATCCATAGTAGTGAAAGCCATATCCATGTAGGATATGCGAAGCCAAATTTACACGGAATGGGCACTTGACGAGACACATGTTAAGCCATAGGAGCGAGAAGCCGTATCCATGTAGCGTATGTGGAGCCAAACTATCACAGAAAGAACTATTGAAGACTCACATGTTTACCCATAGTAGTGAGAAGCCATATCCATGTAGCTTATGCGAAGCCAAATTTACCCGGAATGGTCACTTGACGAGACACATGTTAAGCCATAGCAGTCAGAAGCCGTATCCCTGTAGCGTATGCGAAGCCAAATTTGCACATAAAACACACTTGAAGACACACATGATTACTCACAGCGGTGAGAAGCCATATCCATGTAGCGTATGCGAAGCGAAATTCACACAGAAAGGACACTTGAAGATTCACATGGTAACCCATAGTAGTGTGACGCCATTTCCATGTAGCGTTTGCGAAGCTACATATTCACGAAAAGCACACTTGAAGAGACACATGATAACCCATAGTAGTAGGAAGCCATAAACGTGTAGGGTATGCGAAGCCAAATTTACAAAGAAAGGACGCTTGAAGATCCACATGTTAACCCATTGCGGTGACAAACCTTATTCCTGTAGCGTATGCGAAACTACATTCTCCTTAAAAGGGAGTTTGCAAAGACACACGCGTATCCAGAGTGACGAGGAGCCATATTCGTGTAGCGTATGCGAAGCCAGATTCATCCGTAAAGAGAGTTTTACGTTACACATGCTTGTACACAGTGGCGATAAGCCACATTGATGTAGCGTATGCGAAGCGAAATTTAGACAGGACAATTTAAAGTCACACATGTTAACTCATAGCAGTGAGAAGCCATATCAAAGTTGCGTATGCGAAGCCAAATTTGCACAGAAAGGACACTTGAAGAGACACATGTTAACCCATAGCGGTGAGAAGCCATATCCATTTAGCGTATACTTAGCCCGACATTAGCTCATGTCCTCAATATTTCGTCGTAAGCATGCTTATTCTTTGTGCTCACATGTGTAGAACACACTCTGATGCATCCTCGTATTTTTTATATTAAGTTGACTTCGCCGAGGACAGCTCTTTCATTTCCTGGAGATATTTTATACTCAATTCTTCTGCAGCGTATCTCAGGAAATTAAAACTAGTAATTCTGCATTATTTACCAATTTACTATTCCTTGTAATTGGTAAATTTTATTAAGAGGTAAAGGTAATTACACCGCAGACACGCGGAGATTATGGAAGTAAACGATCAAAGACTTGCAATTTCATTGACACCCGGGGTGGAGTTCCTGTTTTCGATACACCGTACTGAGAGTCCACTCAGGTTGGACGTGATTTCCTTTTGTCCGTCAAAGTGACGATGAACACTCTTTCACGCTAAGTAGCACTTGTGAACATTATCGACAGCCATCAGGCTGCTACAGTGATTATTATCAGTGAATTGTACATCATACAGCCGCATCAGGCCAGTTAAATTATATTTTCCACGAAAAGTGAAGTATTTGTAAAAAACTTTATTTTTCCACGAAACACTTCGTGGAGGACTTGTGTAAATTTCGACCACGCTGTGCAAAGAAAGTGTGTCGTGTACAATAGAAAATTTGAGCAACGTTGAAATATATCACATCAGTGTATTGTGCTCATAATTGGTCACCGCCAAGACTATACATTTATTTTGGTTATTTATGATGGCCGTGATCATCCACGATTTTTTGTGTGTACTTGTATCTGTAATAGAAGCACTGACATAGATGTAACCCGTATATCTGAGATTCAGTGGCAGGATTAAGGCCAATTTTGAAACGCATCTGGAATAACTGCCATGTAGGAGGATAAATCAGGTGGATAGCCATGGACAACCCGTACCATGAGAACCAGGAACGAGAGAACAGGCCAGTGTTCCCGAACATGCTTTTGGAGCCTGTGGAATACTCCAAGGAATTGGAAGTTATTTACCCCTCTCATAATGGAAACAGGGAAGTGAGCTACACGATGTTACTTCTGTGAGTCCTGTAATTTCTCTGTATACAAGGTTTTTCCAGTAGACTTATGCTATGAACATATTTTAGCGACCACATAGGTAGAACAATCTTTGGAATATGTATTTTTCATTCGAGTAACTGGGACAATCTATTGTTAGAAGTCCTATACCGCGATCTACACGGGAGGTGCACATGTACATTTATGTCTTTCAGTATATCTATTTACCAGACATGTCAGAGCTCAACATTGTGTCAGTTAAAGGATACCGTAAATAAGAAGATGTGAACTTCTGAAATACTTAGGGAACACCCTATATAATAGGCCCCTCACTTTTATTTGAAGCTACTTATTAGCGTATCAGTTGACAGTCGCGAGCTACTGTCCTATTTTAGTACTGTTTATTTAACATTTGTGAGTACATTTTTACCACACTTAGTTCCAGGGAGGAACGAACTCATGTATTGTAGGACTGATCTAGACATGAAGCCAAGATTGAATCGTATCGTTTCAACTAACACCGTAGAGGTTAGGTGATTATTTTCGCTTGAGAATGTTCCAAGTAAAGTGCACAGAACCATCGAGTTCAAGAGTAGGATGGAGGAGTGACATCTCTTCCAAATATCAAAGCTGTTAGATCTGCTAGTGTACAGTCTGCGTTTTTGTAGGGTTTGGAACTTAACAAATGTTATATCTGTGGACAGGGTAAATCGTATTGAAAGACACTCATAAGGAATAAGTGCAATTGGTTAGTTTATCTACGGAACAATACAGTACTGTATTCATTGTATTCCGTTAGATAGAAAACCCGTAGTTTTAACACAAGTAATGTGATTTGAGCTGCGATACTATGCATGAGATATTCAGCAGTGCAGAGCGCGCGGCCAACTGACAGGTTTTCTTACCCAGCATTCCCCATTGAGACCTACTTTTATTGATTGTTTTCTTTTGACAATGACGTTCATTTGTCATTTGCGGAACGTGGGGACCTTGAGACTAGGAGCATTATGTCACATGCTACGAGTACAGCCATTGACGGCTGAACACATGTTTTGTATCGCTACATGCGAGGACGGCTTCCGTGATCGGAGCGTCTTTATTTTTCGCTGGTGAATTAAAACCATCCAGCAAGATGTAATCAAAGGTTTATCAACTAATGTAAATTGAACCAGCTCATGTGTAACGGCTAGTAACCCATGTATTTGTAGTGTCTCAAAACACTGTTATGAAAAGGGTAGATGGAATTGAATATCCCCATTGTTATTATTGGTATTCTGACGAACCATGAGCGATATAGCATGGTCGACCGATGAGTGTGTAAGACGCGCAAGTGTCTGTAATTCGCGCGACGTGTTATTGTTACATGAGCCATTAGCTCAATGTATATAGGTGACTAATTGTTAGTCTTATCTGTGAGGAGATTTCTTTAGCCTACGACTGGTGTTTAATAGATCCAACTAAACATTCATATAAACCTGAACCTAAATCATTCTATTCACTCTATTAAATTGACGTGATAATTAATGCATAATTTCAGCCGGATAAACTTGGAATCTTTGCTTTGTAATATTTGCTCCCACACCTATATCTTCATCATTTCCCTATGGAGATGAAACCTAAATGAGCTGACACATTTTTGCTATTTGACGACAAGAATCGCTGGAACCATTAGTTAGTAATTTGTGGTCGGCGTGATTCTATGCAATATAAGCCGTAGTAATGATTACGCCATTGCCAACCTAAATGACATGCTTGAGATGACGACTGGGGGGCAAATAACTTTCCCAGGCTTGTGTGTGTGTTTGTCTTATTTTGAGTGCATTACCCAACTTGTGACCCTGCTTGTTTATAACAGTGTATTTTTCTGTAACATTTTTTGTTGTTGTTTAATAGTCTGTGATCTGATATCATTATCTCTGGCTTAATGTTGGGAATAGGGCGTCTCGTCATAACATTTTCTTTCATGTCAGGATTTAGATAGAATTTTAATGTAATTGCAAATTTGAACGTGGTACCATCCTCGCTCAGGGATTGGTTTGCTCATCTGTTAAATGTAAATTTTACCGAGTCATTTGCTTGTAACTTGCTTTCGCGTAGATTCGGTTTGTGCCACGAACCTAGTACAGTATTGTTGCTGCTTGTTTTTCTGTGTAACTAGGAACTTCGCGAGGGTTCGTAATTTCAGTTAGAGATTTAGTCGACTCATTTCATGTAACTAGTTAGCGGATTAGCCGATTTTGAGACCCACCGAAGTAGGATAGGGGCCACATTGTTGAATAAAACATTCACGAAATTTTACTTAAGACTGGATCTCTTTACTTATTAGCTTGTGTTTTGTGTGCATTTCTTTGGGGTGTCTATTACATTTACGTACAAATGGACCAGATCTCTGGGACCAAGACTCTCGCACTACACATTCCCTGTGAGAAATGCTCCCGATCCTCTCAGATTTTGGGTTCGAAGGAAGGAATCGTTCCACGTACTATTTCTTTCGGCGGATGGTACCCTAATAACCTCCACTAACGGGCTCAATACGTAGCCAAAGTTACACAGTAAGGACATTCGATACCTCATAGCGGTAAAATGCCATGTCTATGTAGCGTATGCGAAGCCAATTTACACGGAAAGGACACTTGAAGACACACGTTAACCCATAGCAGTGAGAAGTCTTGTAGCGTATGGGGAGACAAATTTACACGTAAAGGACAATTGAAGACACACATGCTCACCCATAGCGGTGAGAAGCCAAATTTATACAGAATGGACAATTGAATCGATTATTTCAACAAGCAGTTAAGTGCCAAAAAATGAACAAAATGAGTTAATGGCAGAATATGTTACTAGGAGGGTTAACGCACATTTTAGTGCTGAAACCAGACAAGAAACGACCTTCTATAATGGTCAGGCATTACGTTCAATTTCGAATTTAGTTCTGAAACCAGTTTAATTACAAGTCATACTGGTTTCTGCAGTAAAGTGTTGGTACATTTTGCGATACGCCGCCGGTTGGCACTGCTGCTCTGAATCAACAATCTCTACCTAAAAGAGATCTTGCTCCTGACTTACCCATCCAGATGGACTACCCTTCGGGAAAAGTAAGTTTATAAATATGATTTATTAGGTATGCTTACCAAATAATTAGTTAGCGTTACATGTAACAATACTCTTCGATTCAAAAGCGTATTAATAATTTAATATATTATATTGTAGCCTGGATATTTCTGTACTCTGTTGGTCTGAGCCCTAAGTTATTCTTTGTTAATGATTGTTATAGGTGCCTATCAATATCAAGAAGATACGAGACCTACATCCCCTAAAACCTTACCTGATGGGATATGAACACTTTTATGACAGTATTTTACAATGACCTACTATAGAGACAGAATGTGCTCTGGAGTTTGTTTATGAGGATTATCTACCTCCTGTCATGATGAGCAGGCAATGCTGATTTCATCCTTTTAATAATTATATTTGTATCAGCAATGAAGTCTAAACCTAATTAAAATATATTCATTTTCCACGAATATATGTTTTATGACAAAATCCTTTCAAAATTCGAGACTTAACTAATAAAAATTTGTTTGCAACACTCGTTTATTGCAGAAAGCAGTTTAGTGGATTTTCTTCGGATTGTTTTACAATAAAGTTAATAAGCACAAAATATTTTTCCTGCAATAAGAAGTATTCAAAGTTATAATACTTTCAAGCTAAAATATTAAAATCACTACAAGATTTTTAGTCTGATGCTAGGCACTTTTTTTTTTTCATTTTCCCACAATTGACAGACATGGCGCTTGACTGGTTTCTGAATTAATCGATTCAATTGAAGACACACTTGTTAACCCATAGCAGTGAGGAGCCTTATCCATGTAGCGTATACGAAGCGAAATTTACACTGGAAGGAACGTTAAATGACCATTTGTTTACCCGTAGCGGTGACAAACCACATTCATCTTCCGCAGGCATACTGAAATACTCCCTCTAAGAGACTTTGAAGTGACAAACGCGTAACCACAGTTGCGAAAAGCCATATTTGTGTAGCGTATCCGAAGCCACATTTGATCGAAGAGAATGTTTTATGTTACACCAGCTTTTACACAACTTCGAGAAGCCGTATTCAGGTAGTGAATGGAATGCCCAATTAACCGTGAGAGGACACTTGAAGACACACGTGTTAACTCATGGCGGTAAGAAGCCATATACATGTAGCGAATGCAAAGCCAAATGTATCGAGGGAGGGAACTTGAAGAAACGCATGCGTATTCACTGCGGCAAGAAGCTTTATTCCTGTAGATAATGCGAATTCTTACTGTGAGAGGGAACTTTATGCTCATGCGTACCCACTTCAGCAAGATGCCTTATTTGTGTAGCGTATGCGAAGCTAAATTTTCCCGAATTGGAAACGTGAGACACAAGCGTATCCGCAGCGGTGAGAAGCCATATTGATCAAGTGTATGCGAAGCCAAATTTGCCCAAATAGGACACTTGAAGAGAAACTAGTTCAGGTGAGGAAAATGCAATTATTGTACCTCTTACAAAGCAAACTTCACTCTGTTACCATTGCGGTTTGAAAACTTGATTATGTAGCATTTGCAATGCTAAATTTGCTTAGATTGGATATTTTTTGTTGTGTTGTCTTTATTACTTTGACTGTTTTGATGTAGCCCTCCACACCTTTATGTCCTCAGTTAATCGTTTTATCTCTTCATTATACATCCCAGCCAAATTTTTCATCATATTTTAACCTTGTGTATCAGTAACGTTCTTATCGTGGACACATCCTTCCATAAATAAGTTTGCTATTCCTAGGTGTCTAACTATGTTTCCTATCAATTCGTCTCTTCTCTTCATCAGCTCTTGCTAATACATCTCCCCTTGTCCACACGTCTTAGTAACCTTTCTATCAACACATCTCATCTTTATCAGTCTCATCTAGCACCGCATTTCAAATGATTCTATTCTACTGCTGCCTTGTCCCAAAGGGATGTTTTGAAAATGACATTCTAATACCTTCATCTATATTTAATGTCTGCATAATTCTGTTCCTTGGAAATCCCGTCTTTTCCTCAGCCAAGTTGATTTTAATATCCTCTTTGCTTCGTCCAACTTTCGTTATTTCTTCTTTAGCTTCAGTAGGGGGATGATGGTGCTTTAAACCCATAGCCTACTTTCTTGTTGACTTTGTAGATATCTCGCGAACCCACGGCCTGATTTTTACAAATGAGGCGTCGTAGGACTCGACGTGACGCCCTCCTTCCTCTGGACAACTTATTTCCACCCCAAAATGAAACTTTCCCCTACTACGGGTGAAATAATAATTTATTAGGGAAACAATGCTTTCCGTATACAACATGTATGCGGTTCAATGCTATGATGAAATGAAACTTTGTTCCACACAAAAGTACGGTTGGATGCCAATATGAATTAACATTTTTGTTTTTTATTCTTACGCATGCGCACTAGGGGATTTTGTAAGAGGTCGGGCTTTTTGAATAATGATTTATATATTTTTAGCCTAAATTCGATATTTGCAAAAAAATGAAAGAGACTTTTGAGATGAACACATGGCGAAAAATTGTGTGTCTGCGGGTGTGTGTGAGTGTGTGTACTCAATATCTGTCCCCTGCTATCAATTCGAACACGGTGGAACCGAATTGAACGAAATTTGGTGCAGAGGTAGCAGTAGCAAAGAGCACCTCAGTGTCATGTTTTATATCACCGCCATCTTGACGAAAACGAATGGTGGCCACCCAAATGTTCAAAGCTTAAATCAAATTACGACTTACCTAATCATCCGACGTCCACCAAATTTTGCAGCAACAGATATTTATATGGCGAGCGTCTTTTGACCAAACTACAAAGTCATCACCCCAATAGTTCGCAGATGATGACCATTTATGTGTGAAAATCAATTCCCCATATCAATTCAAACACGGCGAATCCGAATTAAACGAAATTTGGTACAGAGGTTGCACTAGCAATGGGCACCTCAGTGTCATGTTTTATATCTCCGCCGTCTCGAAGAAAACGTAATGGCGGCCACCGAAATGTTAAAAGCTTAAATCAAATTACGACCAACCTAATCATCTGGTCTCTACCAGTTTTTGCATCATTATACCGTTATGTATGAAGACTTTTTCGACCAAAATACAAGGTCATCAGCCCAATAATGTGCGGATGGCGGCCATGAATGTGTGCAAATCGATTCCCCCTATCTATTCAAACACGGTGAAACCGAAATGAACGAAATTTCGTACAGCGGTAGCACTATCAAAGGGCACCTCAGTGTCATGTTTTATATCACCACCGTCTTGACGGGAACGTAATGGCGGCAACCCAAATGTTAAAAGCTTAAATCAAATTACGACCAACCAAATCATATGATCTCTACAAAATTTTGCAATAAGATCCCTTTATGCGGTAAGCATCTTTTGACCAAACGACCAATACTTTGCAGATAGCGGCCGTGTATGTGTGCAAATCGAATCCCGCGGTCAATTCAAACACGGAGAAACCGAATTGAAAGAAATTTGGTGCAGAGGTAGCACATGCAAAAGGCAACTCAGTGTCATGATTTATATCGTCGCCATCTTGACGGTTATGTAATGGCGGCAACCCAAATATAAAAAGTTTACATCAAATTACGACCAACATAATCATTTGATCTCTACCACATTTTTCAACAACATACCTTTATTTACGAAGAATTTTCCGACCCAACTAAAAGGTCATCAGCCCAATAATTTGCGGATAGCGGCCTTGTATGTGTGCACATCGATTCCCCCTATCTATTCAATCACGGTGAAACCGAAATGAACGAAATTTGGGACAGAGGTAGCACTAGCAAAGGGCACCTCACTGTCATGTCTTACATAGCCGCCATCTTGACGAAAACGTAATGGTGGCCACCCAAATGTTGAAAGCTTGAATCAGATTACGACCTACCTAATCATCTGATCTCTACCAAATTTTGCAACAACATACCTTTTGTGGGAAGCATTTTTTGACTGTACTACAAGGTCATCAGCCCAATAGTGTGCAGATTACGTCCATGTATGTGAGCAATTCGATTCACCGTATCAATTCAAATACGATGAATCCCAATTGAATAAAATTTTGTACAGAGGTAGCACTAGCAAAGGGCACCTCATATTCATGTTTAATATCCGTATAACACGTTGTATTTCAACAAGCTTCTACAACCATCATTCAAGTACACCCCTTGAAAAGCATAATGAGTTATAACAATTCCCATGCATTTAGGAGAAAGTAGGCTATATGTTCTTTACTGAACATCTTGTTTTTTATTTAACGTCTGAATATGTAAGGTTAAGTGTACATAAACGCATGAATCCTGCAGTTCTAGCCATAAGATATTACATTACCTCAAGATATGTGTATTTCTTTTCTAAAAGATTCAACGCAAGCACTCCTATATAGTGTTTGGTGATTCAAACCTTTTATATTCTGCCTTTTTTTATGTCTATATGATCCTTTTTGATAGTTCTTTTCCGTAGATATATTTTAATGACTGGTGAGAGAATTCTCATCCAAAAGCCATCATTTTGTTACACGTAGTGCAGCCTGCTGTAAAATAACAAGGCTCTGGCGTCCAAATAACTCCCGGGAGAAGGAATGATAGAGGAGTAACACCTCTGTGAAAAACCTTGGGCGAGCTGACCCGGTTGGTAGTCCCATGTAAGCGTCCCTTGCCAGGGTTACGGTGAAGACCACAACGGCAGCTGCATGGAGAAGTTGGAATTTTGTACAGTATAACTGGCGGAAATGGCAGTCCAGTGCTCGGGATTAATGGAGTGAAAGTTATCTGTTCCAAGGTTGGGACAGGTATCTGATGGGAGGAGACCGAACGGAGGCCGGGATAAGCTTCCAAATCCATCTTCATGATGAAGCAGGACACTCTCTTTTCCTTGGATAAGAAATTGCCCTTAGAGGCGGAGGCACCAATAGCAATTGGTCAACGGCATGGGAATGTGGAAGGCAACGGGAAACCACCACATTATCTTCTCCAGGATAATCTTTAGCATGACTGGTCAATCTAAAGCCAAGGCCCCTATTCCCCGGCATCCCTTAAGTGGGCATGGGGTGTTAAGAATCTCCGGGCCAGTCATCAAAGGATAGCCACTTAGAATGTCCGTAGTTTATTTCAAAGTGGAAGGACCCCACAATGCCATCAGAGAAATGGAAAGACTAAAAGTTGACGTCCTTGGAATTAGTGAGATGCGCTGGCCTAATTCTAGAAAATGTAACGTCAATGGTTACCAGGTATATTATGTAGGTAATGACAATCACCACCATTAAAATGGTGTAGGGTTCATTTTCACCCAAATATTACTGCGACAGTGAAGACCTGTGTCCGATAGGGTAATTTTTCTACAAAACCGTTATTTTTGAATATTATCCAGGCGTATGCTCCAACTTGAGATACATCACACGAAGTCATCGAAGCATTTTACACCCAAGTAAAAACGGCCTTGTCTTTCACCAAAACGCATGAGATTACCATTGTGATAGGCGATTTCAATGCCAAGGTAGGTCATGTTCGACACGTTGATATAGTGGTAATTTCGGATTAGGGATTGGCAATCATCGAAGTGATGGATTGGTCCAGCTAAGCCAAGAGGAGGAGTTCATCATAGGAAACACTCATTTTCAGCTTCATCCACGTCGTCTTTACACATGGACCTCAAACGTCGACAATAATGTCAGGAATCTAATCGACTATATCCTCGTCAATAAGCGATTCAGAAATTCCCTCAAGAGTGTGAAGACATATCCTGGTGCTGATATTAACTCCGGTCATAATGTTTTGTTAGCCACAATGAATTTGAACTTGAAGAAATATCAGCCAGTGAGGCACAGCAATCATTTTGCGATCCATAAGCTCCAAGAAATGATGTCCAAACAGCATTGAGTACAAAACTAGATTATATCCAGTCGAACAAGGATACATATAATATTGAAGACTTTAGGAACCAATTCAAATCCGCAGTGAATGAAGTGTGTCGAGAAGAACTACAGGCCACGGAGAGTAGGAAAGGCAAACCTTGGATGACAGATAAAATTGTACAATTGAGCGATTGCAGAAGACCTTTCAAGAATAATGACCCGATAAAGTACAGAGAATTGCAGAAATTGATGCGGAAGGAAATCCGTACTGCTAAAGAACAACACCTTCAAAGGAATGTAGCGAAATAGAAGAACCGTGTGCAAAGCATGACTCGTTTAACATGTATAAAAAGTTAAGCAAGCAGCTGGGATTTATAAGAGCGGAGGGATTAGGATTCTCATAAAGAGATATGGCATCATTCTCCCTTGTACTGAAGAGAAGTTGACAGAATGGAAGGACTACATTGAAACTCTATTCGAATACAACAGAAGTGATGATCATGGTATTCGAACGGGCGATGGCATAGCTATTACAAGAGCTGAAATCGAACATGCTATAACAATATCAAGGAGTGGAAAGGCTCATGGTCCAGATGAATTGCACATTGAAATACTAAAGCGTCTCTTTCCTTGCTGGCTGGTTTGTTTAATAATATCTATCGAAGTGGATACATACCACATGATTGGCTCAAATCAACTTTTATGCCGATTCCCATAAAGACCAGTGCAAAATGCTGCAATGATTATAGAATGATCAGTTTAATGAGTCGTGCCCTGAAGTTATTCCTTAAAATCCTGCACTTAAGGTTATACCATAAATGTGAAGAGAACATCGGTGGCACACAGTTTCGATTCAGGAGTGGTTTCGGAACTCGGGAGGCATTGCTCAGTCTTCAGGCGTTGATTCAAGAATGTGATGTTCGTGTCGATGTTTACATGTGTTTTATGAAAAAGCCTTTGACAATGTTCAACACGATAAACTGATGAACATTTTATGTGACCTGGGACTAGATGGACGTGACATCCGATTAATTGGAAATCTGTACTGGAATCAACGTGCTGCTGTACGTGTTGATGGTCAGCTGTCTGAAGAAGTATCGATTATGAAGGGAGTTTGCCAAGGTTGCATTCTTTCTCCACTCCTCTTAAACATCTATTCTGAAAAGATTTTCGAAGATGCTCTTGATGGAAAGTCTCATGGAGTAGTGGTAAATGGATCTACTGTATCATTTATAACATCCGATATGCTGATGACACTGTCATCCTTGCAACAAGTATGGATGATCTACAAACAATACTGGATTGTATTTCTGAAGAGAGTAATGCCATGGGAACACATTTAGATGGGAAAAAATGTGAATGGTTGTTAGTAGAACCAAAGATGAAATTCAGGGCATTCTTACACTTGGTAATGAAAGACTTGATAGAGTTTCATCATATAAATGTTTAGGATGTCAAATCAATGATAACTGGGACATAAGTCAAGAAATTGGCTGTAGAATTGAGCAGGCCAGAAGTTATTTCATCAAAATGAGTTTTGACCAGCCGTGATTTAAATCTGTCATTACGCACCCGACTACTTCGTTGCTACGTTTTTTGTATCCTGCTCTATGCAGTTGAATCATTGACACTTACCGAGGTTTTAAGTAAGAAACTGATAGCATTTGAAATTTGGATGTATCGCAGGATTTTAAAGATATCATGGATAGCTAAATTCACAAATGTGGAAGTACTGCGGCGTATGAACAAAGACTTGGAAATTCCCAGTATCATGAAAAGGAGAAAACTAGAATGCTTTAGTCATTTCATGCGCAACAACAAATACCACCTCTTGCAATTAATTATCCAAGGGAAGATTGATGGCATTAGGGGTCCAACACGCAGACGAATACCCTGGCTGAAAACTTAAGCCAGTGGTTTGCACTTAATACAGTGTCACTCTTTAGAACAGCTATGGACAAACAGCAGATCATGCTACTGATCGCCAATGTTTTTGGAGGACGAGGCACTTGAAGTAGAAGAGGAAGAAGGAGGAGAATAGAAGAAGAAGAAGGAGAATGAAGAAGAAGAAGAAGAAGAAAATATCCAAAACTAATAGGTCATGCGCTTTTTAATATCTTGTGAAGCAATAAGGCTAGGGACTTGTATGAGGGGTCGTAGCACTTTGGATGACACCCCCTTTTTGAATGTATTTTTGAAATTATGACGAAGAGCGTAACTACGCTTTTGCTGATATTTCCTGAACCCATGATGGGATTTTGACCTATGAGGTATTGTTGGACTCAGGCTAACGTCCTCTTTCTGAATGCATTTTTGAAATTTTCACAAAGGGCTTAACTGCTTTTTTGTTGATATCTCGCGAACCAATAAGGCTAGGGACTTGTATGAGGAGTTATAGGACTTGGGCTGACGCCCCCTTTCTAAATGTATTTTTGAAAGTCTGACAAACGGCTTAACTACACTTTTGTTGATTTAAAAAATCCATGATGGGGTAACTATTTATGCCGGTAGCCGATAGCTAGCAGTAGACCTGGTTTATGTGTGTGTGTGTAAAGCGGTTTGTTGGACTGACTTTGGTCACTAGTCTCTCACTACTACAATCTGATAACTATATGAAAGGAAAGTGGCGAGATGAATGTGAACACTTGTTAGATGGCATTATTGCTGACCTTTGTGAAACAACATGCAAGCTAGCAAGTCACATCCTGTTTGGTTTGTACGTGACAAAATGCAAGTTAATGTGAAACATGACCCGACGCAAATGTTTACCATGGACGTTAGACCTACACGTGTGTATGATAATAGGATGCTAAAAGGGTGACGAAAAAATGATTATACATGCAACGTGAATATATAAAGACATGTCGTTAACATTTCCACTTGCACTTATGCGACCACCTTTGAACACGCTACAGCGTTGTGTGAAACACTTGATCTTGTTTAGCAGTTTTGGTGTTGGTGGAAAATACTTGAAATAGTTGTGAGTTGTTTGTAGATAACCAAATGAACATGCTACAGCGTTGTGTGAAACACTTGGTCTTGTTTAGCAGTTTTGGTGTTGGTGGAAAATACTTGAAATCGTTGTGACCTGTTTGTAGATAACCAATATACTTATCATGTCTGAGAGAGAGACCATTACACCCTTGAGCCCACGAGAAGGAAACATCAAGACATTACAAGTCAAGGTGAGGTTTTGTTTTTAATAACATGTTTGATTTTTGTTTGATTTTTATTTCATGAAGTGCATGTAATAACCTCAATTTAGGTATTTATGGTGGTTTGTTTTTAATTTTTTAGAAATTTGGAAAGAAAAGCTTTACCGCTATACAGGGTGAAAACCTGAGACGTTCTAGAGTGGAACCATTGCCAGATGGTGAACTACTCAAAACTCAGGTAAGACTAACGTAAAATGCTGTCCCCTTTTATCACTATTGAAATCCCTAGACAAAATGTATTACCTCTACATGACTGGGACAATGACTGCTTTTTGGTTAATGGCTGTGTATTGGCAATCGGCACAAGACCATAATTAATGTCAACCGGGAAAGTAAAGACAGTATTTTCCCTTTTTTTTTACAAAATTTTAAATTCAACTGATGTGTCGTTCCCTATGGACTTAACTAGTATCCACAGGTTTGAACAATATAAACTGGACTATTCTTGTTGGTTTATGACCCGTAACAATGATGAAATGATGAATCCTCTTTATGCTACAAAAGAATCAAAACGACATGACATTCATTTCTGTTTATATATTGGTAAAAGGGGGATGTGAATGACTGATGCTTTGTTAAAAATGAAATTAGATGGGTTACTGTTAGTGGCGACACATAGTATATTTTTTGATTGGTGTGTTGATCTTTTAACGCTAATTAACGTTAACGTTTTAGTTAAGAGTATTGATTGATTGAGTGGTTATTTTGTTTGTGTGGTAATGCGCTACTAACGTAGTGAACAGACAGTGAACAAGCATACATTATGCTTAAAACTAGTCTGTGCTCTTGTGCAACGTTAATTGCTTACAATACAAACATTTTTAGCATAACACATGGCTTTAATACCAAATACAAGAAGTGAGAAAGTCGGTTTACCACTTGGGTTTAATTTAAAATCAGAAAACGATCGTTGGTTGACATTTGAAACATGGCCTGTACGCTTTTTGTCAGCACATAAACATGCTGCAGCGGGTCTCTATTATTTGAACCGAGAAGAGGTTGTGCGATGTGTGTTTTGTAGTGTTGAACTTTCGCACTGGGATGATCGGCATGATCCCTTTCAAGGCCATTTGCGATGGTCCCCTTGTCGTCCATATAGGCTTAGAAAGAAAGTGGGTAACATACCAGTGTATCCATTCTACCGAACCACAAGTCCATTCGCTACTTCCTACTTTGCTAAATCACAAATAAATAATAGAGATGTATTACCAGCCAACAGAAGTGTTGATATATGTGATCCATATGGAATAGACAGTGTTGAATTTTCATGTGCTTTTGAAAAATTGGGAGTCCGCAAGACTAAAGCTCTAGCACATCCAGAGTTCAGGTCTGTTGAAAAACGTTTAGAATCTTATAAAAATGTTTGGCCATTAATATTAAAACATCTTGCAAAGGAGCTAAGTGACTCTGGATTTTTTTATATTGGTGAAGGGGACAAAATAATATGTTTTCATTGTGGATTTGGTTTAAAGGATTGGCAGATGACTGATGACCCTTCCGTGGAACACGCTCGTTGGTTACCCTACTCTAGGTACATTGTTTTGCTTAAAGGTTAAGAATTTGTGACTCCATTCGTAAAAAAAATCAATGTGAATTTAGCACAAGACATAAAAGTGTCTTCAGAGTTAGAACACGTGGTACAATTACATGAGGCTGAAAAAAAGACTTTTCTCACCAACTGGTACGAAAGTGTGACCGACAATTATGTCAAATTTATTATCAAGAAGAACTAGGTGTTGAATTCTTGCCTTATGGACACTTCATTGCCTGCATTATCACTTAACACTTGTGTTATATGTAGGAAAGCAGTGTCTGCTACAGTTAGGGCATTTCTTGCGTAAAAAGTTTAATTTATTGACAATGAATGGTGCAATGAAAAATACAGGATTAATACAAGCTGTTGTACAGTGTAATATATATGCTTTGCTTTTGTTTATAGACTTTTACAATGAATGTTCTGAATGCTATATGACAAGCATGTGGCTTAGAGACAAAAAAAAAAGCTCAGCGAATTGCCAACGCATAATCCATTCCGCATTATGAAGATTCGGAAATTGAAAACAACATATGGTGATCGTGTACTTTGTGCATGAGAAAACTTTGAGAATTTTTTTCTACACGGTTTAATGATATGTCAGAGAATGTGTTTGAAGATGTGAATAATGCTATACATCCTGTACACCTAATTTATGAAGGTTTTAAAAACAATAGGTGTATGGTACGTTTTAATTAAATAAGTAAAAAAACAACATAAATGTCAAATTTTAATGAAAATATAAGCCATGACAATGGACTGAGAAAAGGAAAATATGTGTGTATAAAACAATAATATTTTAGTTTTTAGTATTGTCTTTAAAAATATTACCATGAATAAACAAAAAAGAAATGTATATAAAGTTTGTTAATAAATTTAATTGATGTTACAATGCTGTTTTATTTTACCGTATACAATTTTAGAATATTTAACTTTGCAGAGGTTGCATCATTATAATGTTGTCTTAGGTGTTATGTAAGTAGTTACATTATGATTAATTTCAAAATATAACATTATAATAACATAATGAATAAGATTTAGGTTAGATGAAGTTAGGTTGGATGGAGTTAGGTTAGATGAAGTTAGGTTAGATGGAGTTAGGTTAGGTTATGATATGTTACATTAGGTTAGGCGAGCTAAGTGTTATAGCTATACTAGCATTCTTGGAGAATATTTTATATTTTAATGTTTTTCTTGTTTTATATTGTAAACTAGCAGGTACCCGCGGCTTCGCTCGCGATAAAGACAATTGGGACGATGCATTATTGCTGAAAATTGGTCTATTCTATCACATCAATCGCGGCTACAGGTGGGTCCATTCTAATTCTGAAAATTCTAATACATACAGTGTATTGATATGAGCAGCAAAGTGGGACTTTCATATAGTTGAGAAAGTCCACAGGGTATGATGTTACCTTATGTGAACACATTTGAAAATTACTTTTTGGTTTTGCCATCTTCTGCTGAGACATAACAATTATGTTGTCCGGATACTCGTGAGCAGGCCACATACAGTTGTTCATGGGAAAAAATGGTTTTGTCTAAATGTACACCTGCTGCTGTTAAGTGTGTCATTGCGCTTTGTTAATGGAAATTGCTAATATTGTTGGAAAAGGGAACTGCACTCTTGCACACTGGAATGGCAAATCTATCGGAATATGGGGATTTAAAAGTATTTTTCCTTAAGCTATTCACAATGTAATTTTGCCATAATTATTGATGGTTTGAACGACAACATGTCGCTATTAATAGACCCATAGTGAAATATCTCTCACCTTGGCCGCTGGAGCACA
This sequence comes from Meconema thalassinum, assembly GCA_946902985.2. Lineage (NCBI taxonomy): Eukaryota > Metazoa > Arthropoda > Insecta > Orthoptera > Tettigoniidae > Meconema > Meconema thalassinum. The sequence goes on along the minus strand of OX336395.1, from coordinate 257,579,530 downwards.
TTATGCAGTCTTTTCCAGTGTTACATCCCTGGGATTGAAATTCTCCAGATGCCACTGTGGGTAATTAAAATTCCTGATTGTTGTTGTTGTTTGTTTGAGTCTTCAGTCTTTTGACTGGTTTGATACAGACCTCCATGCCTCCCTCTCCTGAGCTAATCGTTTCATCTCTACATAGCTACTTCATCCTACATCCGAGGCAATCTGTTTAACCTTGGTCTACCCCTACAGTTCTTGGGCTCGACCCTCCCATCCATAACTAAGCTTGCTATTCCTGGGTGTCTTAATATGTGTCGTACCAACCTATCTCTTCTCTGCATAAGCAATCGCCAGAAACATCTCTCCTCTCCCACTCGTCTTAATACCGCTTCATTTGTTACCCTATCTACCCATCTATCTTCATCATTCTTCTGTAACACCGCGTTTCAATCGCTTCAATACTATGTCAAACGATTCCTTTTCTGTAGAAATGCTGTCCTTGCCTGAGCCAACCTACTTTTGATATCCTCTTTGCTTCGTCCTTCACTGGTTATTTTGCTTCCAAAGTAACAGACGTCTCCTACTGCCCGTAGCGTTTCACCTGCCAATTTGATGTCCATAGAGGTTTTTGATCTTTTTCGGCTGCATTCCAATTTTTTTGTTTTACAATTATTGATTTTCATCGTGAATTCTTTCCTCAAGACGGATTTCATACCATTCAAAAACTCATTCAAATTCTCTGGCGTATTGGCCAAGATGACGATGTCATCAGCAAATCACAGAGTCGAAGTGATTTCTCCTTGAATCTTCTCTCCCACTATATATTTTCTCCAATTTCCTGATTACTGTGTTTTTAGAGATCTTTGAAATGCGTTGCCCTCGCACATGGTGTAGATGCATTGTCAAAGGAAAACATTCTATGTTACGAACATGGGATGCATAACCTGTACCGAAAGCTTCTGCAGATTTAACACAATGCCTATTCTGAACAGCAGTTCCTTAAACTCAGATTTGCCAACATTTTATTGTATCTTTCCATGTGGTATATATCTGTACCTGAACATACAGAAGAGTGCTTTCAAAATCACGTCTTGTGTAAATTTTGCAAAAGGTAGTTCACAATTTTATAAGTGCACATTGACTATTTATTTATCGTATGGTTTTTAGTGCCGGGAGTGTCCGAAGACATGTTCGGCTCGCCTGAGTCTGTAGCTGCTTCCAGCGGACACCCTAAAGGGTGAGCTACAAGTTCCGTTCAATTTCAAGTAGTTCCAACTTTCGCCACAAGATATCAATGATACGTAGAGGTGAACGTTGGAACTTTGATAGAGCGTTCTGACGAAATCTAACCTAACAATTTTGCTTTACACAAGTTTAGTCTGTGAAAGGATCTTTTACATGCCATAAATCTATGACATGGGACCGCCGGCTTTACTTCCCCTCCGAAGGAAGGCATACTGAAGGATTTTCAACGCTCTTAAAAAAATCCGACGACTTCGGCCGGGTTTGAACCCGCTATCTTGGGCACAGCAGTTCAGCATGCTACCGACTACGCCACCGACTATGAGACGGAGGGATGCCTTTAGTGTTACGGAAACGGCAATAGCCGCCACAGAGCTTCGTTGCTACTGACATAACGACCAGACTGATATTTGTACTGAAATATACGGGATTTGTGAGCCCAGTGTTTATGAAATTGAACGTAGCTTGATCGCTACCTTTATTTAGTAGCCGCTACTGTAGTGTTTAAAACTTAAAGGCGGTATTAGAAGGCGCTTCCTCTATTTTTTTTTACCCCTGGCACTACAGCCCTTGAAGGGCTTAGGCCTATAATGCGACCGCTTCCCAGTCATTTGGCCTGCAGATATTGTGGTGACGCGTGGTCAGTGCATCGTATCCCTCGGCCGTTAATGTTGTTCTTCGTGACCGGGGCGCTGCCTCACTATCAGACAGCTACTCAATTGTCCTCACGAATCTGAATGCACACCGTTGCAAACCTCACGTCAGTGTCAAAAATCTCTGACGGAGCCGGGAATCGAACCCAGGGCCCCCAGTTGAGAGGCCGGCGCGCTACCCTGTTCTTATTGTGTTTATATATATATCTTGAAAAAGATAACAAATGGATTGGCATTGCCTCCTATAGGGATTTATATAAAATCAGATGTCATACCTTGAGGTAGTGTTGCCATGGAAACGGACTTTCCATTAGTTCAGTTTATCAGAGCGAAGATAGTTTTCTGCGAATATCTTTGAAAATATTGGTTTTAGGGCCTTAAAAAGTGGTTTTCGGTGTCCCGTAGGGACCTACCGAGTATTGTTTCTCGCATCGAGGGGCGTAAAATGAGCTGTGTCCGCTCTTTATGCGACAACTTCGATATTTTGTCCCAGTTGAGTATTTTTAGTGACTTTTCTGTTATGTTGCTCGTTCCACGGGAACAATGATTTATTTCTGGATGAAAGGCATCCTATATGTTATCCCAGGGTATAAGCTGTCTCCATTTCAAATTTCATCCAAATCCGTCCAGCCGTTTTAGTGTCAAGAGGTAACAAACTAACACACACACAGACTTTCACAATTATAATATATATAGGGATTATTAACTGTCAGGGTGACCGAGTTATTGAGGCGTTTGACTTAAGTTGAATTTCCAGTACAAGCAAGCAAGGGTTTGAACCCCTGACCTGACATAACGAATGCCTAATCATGGCCTGGTGACACTGTATTATTATGATACTCGTTAAACAAACCACAGATAGAGTGTATTCTGAACATAGCTAGAGACTGTTGATGGTTAACAATGGCATTAACAATGTGGATAACAATTAAGAAAAACAGACAATACACATACATTATTTTTATTTATTTAATGCAAGTGCTTGTACAATAGTTACATAAAGAATACAACTCTCTTTTCTCTATTACTATTTAGTCCTTTTTATCCTCTTGCAATATATCCTCTTGCCTATCAAGGACAGATGCCCTTGTAGTTCAACCCCTTAAAACAACACCAGCACCACTTTTTTCATAGTCTGTGATAATGATTTCTCTTGAGACGTGGAAGATGGATTAAACGTAACTTTTACAACAGGGGTTAAACGTTGGTCAATAAACAATGCACTGTTTTGTATAGACACATTTTTTTCTTTTGCTCGCTTTTTAGTATTGTCTTGATTTTTTGTCGACACTAACAGTGTTTCATCTGGAGCACGACATTGATGACCACTCACACCTAAAACCTCACCATTTCTACTTTTTAGATTGGCTCGATATCTTGCTGACCTCTCATTTGAGCATCGCCAAAATATTACTCTTTTTACATTCAGACGATTATAGTTATAAGATTAGCCTTTATAGAGTACACGTTGTTTACCATGGTTAGTTGTAGAAAGTTCCATAGTAGCAAATAACCTGTTAGTATGATTTTCTCACTACAAAGGTTATCACTGTTCTGGTAATAGAATCATTTAGCGTTAGCTTTTATATTTAGTATATACAGTTTAATGTGACAGCAAAAATGATAGCAAAGTGGTAGAAAATTAGTAGCAAAGTGGTGGAAAAGAGGTAGAAAAGTGGTAGAAAAATGGTAGAAAAGTGGTAGAAAATTGGTAGCCGAGTGTGAGAAAAATGGTAGCAAAGTGGTAGCAGGAAGGTAGAAAAGTGGTAGCAAAGTGATAAAAAAGTGGTAGAAAAATGGTAGAAAAGTGGTAGCAAGGTGGTAGAAAATAGTATATATATTTTTAAGACATAGTTTAAGCAGTTACGTAGACCCATTACACAATTATTTTAACACGATAAATCTCTTCTTCAATTTATTTATTTCCCAATCGTGACCGGTATGCCCAGCTTGTTGTAAAGCATGCAAGTGCTGAAGCCGTTGAATTAGCTTACTGGGAGTGTTCCAGTATACAAATTTAATAAATGATTTTAAGGTGTAAACAAACCATCATTATTAACATCATCATCATCATCATTATGATCATTATCATCATTATTATTGTGACGTGCAAGAGTCCGTCCCAAAGTTTTCAAACATGTATCTACCCTTGGATGTGACCTCATGACATTTGAAACGACCGCCTGGTCGTTTGGTTCCGTTTGTGAACACGAGATGGCACCTGTTGTCGGACTTCGGGGTTCCTTCAAGTGGTTCCTTCTCCGCTAGAATGCGTTGCTTGTGCCTTATAAAACTCTTCCTTTTCGTGGCACAATTGAAGGCAATTATATACTACCACTTGAAACAAAAGACTATATATACTTCATGCTGCCAAAACATTTTAGTGGTGTCGTGTGAATATTATTTGTTTTTCACATTGTCGTAATATGTGGCTAAGTTCAATTGGTCCAATTTAAATAAACCTGGTGCATGCTGGGTGGCCTTGGTGGCTTTTGTCATCCATCTTGTGAATAATAGTTGTGACTGATCGCTGGGTGAAAAAAGATCTACGCATATTGTGAATCTTGCCAGGGCGAGGGCTCTGCCCTCGTCCAAGACAACTTGGGGAAAATATCCCAGTGTTTAATGATACATGAAGTATTAGTGAGCAACTATCATCTATGATGATCGTGTAAATAGTTTCGTCGGCCTTAATATGGAAAGGCGATCTTTGGTGTGCATCTCTTCGACAGCGACTGGCAGCCATATGCTATTTTGTTTATTTTTGATGATATAAATCCTTTAAGGATGTCTAAGTAGTGTTTAAAAAATTAGTGTTTCCCCTAAAGGTACGTTTTGCATGTTATTATTTTAAATTATTGGAGCTCCATATTTTTTGCATTGTGTACTGAGTGTTTGTTTTGGTTCTGAAAGGTTGACCTTGGAAAAGATATGTCACCTATGAAAATGTAAATTTTTTGTTAAACTATATTTGTCCGGGGAACACTACTGTTTTTATTCTTATTTTATTATTTGGTATATGGCTAAGGCATTTTCTTCTTATAATATTATGGTACTGGCCAGACGAATCTATTAACACTAGGCCTAAATTGGTTCATTAGTTGGTCGGTTTTTAGTCTGATCCGCTGCCTTTAAAAACTATTTGATCTCGTAATGTCTAGTGTTTATTTATATCTAGCTGTTTTCTCACTGGAGAAGATTTAATTTAAAAATGTAAATTACGCGTTTCACTTAAATACGTACTGATGTACCTTCAACTGTTCTAGGTCGCCATGGTAACTTGTTTACAGAAGTGCATTATGGGTTGTTTTTCGGGCGGTTTTTGAAGTGCACGTTCTTGGGTCATGGTGATGTTGATTAACTTATTTGTTTTAAATTTTTTCCTTAATGTTTTCCTTTTTGGAGTTTTCTTGGTACTCCTTAGTTATCCTTTCGTTACCTTGTTTATGGTAATTCTTTTGCACTAGTTTTTTTTTGATTCTCCAAGGCCCTCATGGTCCTGTTTGGGAATATGTTTGGTGCTTATTAAGTGTTTAGTTGGTTTATAGCTTTTCATTCTCTTACCTCTGGTAATAGTTTTTTTTGGATATCGGCCTTAAATATTTATTTTTTCTACAGTGAGAATTCTAGCTGAGATTTTATTTTATTTTTGAAATTAATGCAAGCAAGCATGTTCTGTTTTCTGGTGGAGGTGTTTTCTTTTTATATTTTAACATTAAATTTTTATTTTAAATTTTTAATCAACTGTTGTGGCATTATTTCGTCGACGACAATTCCGTCGGTTATTGGGGGGGTGTCTGTAGAATAGCCTGTGCGTTGTCCCCTTCTCCACCTCCTTTCCACCCCTTTGGAGCTCTTCTGTTGGGACATGTCATCTGGAGGTGATTTTGCTGTGGAAGCGACACGGACCTCTCAAACAGGTAAGTAGGCCCATCCACGCCGGCCGTTAATGCGGCGTCATTTTGGTGAAGCAGAGCGTTGGTTATCGAGTTACCGACGTGCTGCTGGCCCATGCCGCCGGTGTCAATTATCATCATCATCATCATCATCACTATTACTATATAGTTCTTTCTTTATCCTCTTTCAATACCAGCTCTTCCATAGTCTGTGTTGAAATCGATAGTGTTGAGGGTTTCTTAGACGTTGACAACTGTCCTAACATGACTTTTTGAGGACATGATAAGTGATTTTGAACAAACACTGCATTATTTTGAGCCACAATATATTTTTCTTGAACTTGCTTTTTTACGTTGCTTTGATAATTTTGTCTATTTAAATGAGTATTATTTTGAGATTTAAAATTATGATCGTTTGAAATAAGTATGTTGGAGCCTTTTGTCAGAAGACATGGTGAGGCAGATGATGATTTGTTGTGAGTTGGCTGTGCTTGTGAAGTCGAAGATGGTAACATAGAAGTTAGTGATACAGTGCTTCAAATATTTCTGGCGATGAATTGAATAATGCTGGTGCACATTACTATGCGAAAGAAGGACGCACTGCCTGGTACATCCATTGCCCAAAATATATTGCAAAATCCAGCACATAAACCTTGTTTGACGCCCTCCTGGTGTAAAAGATGAGGCAAGAATTGTGACCTCCCCTAGTGAGGCGTGGAACTCGTTTTTTTCACAGGAACCTATTCAAGAAATTGTGGACTGCACTAACATACAAATGTCAAAACTACGGACGAGAAGGGTACGCTCGAAACTGTGACTGTGATGAAATAACTGCATTATTTGGCCTATTCTATCTCTCTGGCGTATTGAAGGTTTCTCATGTGAATGCGGAAGACTATTAGGCAATCTCAGCTTTATTTTATCTAACAGTTCCCACTACTGTCAATCCTTTCTTCAGCGAGTCTAAAGCCAGGGTAATCGAAGAAAAATAATTATCCACATAATTATTCTTCCAGTATTCTCAATAGGAAATGCTAGTAGTTTGACATACTCTGCAGGCATGTTCACAATAGAAGATGGACCAACGGGTTGCTTTCCATTATAAACTTCCCTTTGGTATTGTGCCCGAATTTACCTACCATTACCTGTTGTATCCCACGAAGGAAGACAGCCGGGTAGTAGAACCTGAAAACCCTGGCTAGAAAATCCCCCAAGTCCTACCAACATGTGAATGGGATAAAAGGACACAATTATATCTAACAAGGTGGCGTTAAGAATGACCATGGCCAAAATAGCAAAACAGCTCGGAGAACAAGAGATTTCCACGTGGAGCACCTCGGGAGCATGGAATACTCCGAAACACCCAGCGATGGCCTTCTTAATACAACCTTCCATCACATCTATAAAGCATTACGCATGAAACATTTTAAAAGAAGAATAAGTTTATTCAGTAAAGAATGACATGGACAAAATAATCCCTGCATCCTTCTTGGAAAGTAATCAAAATTACCCCTCAAATAGGGTATTGATCTTGAATACCAGTATCAAAATAACTGGTAATGCCAAAGAAAAACTAGCATTAATCTGGTGTCCAACTTGACACAAATATACAAAATGTATATACAACATTATTATAATTATTCAAAAACACTAAATTCATGAATTAATATTGGTCGTCGGCAATCTACAAAATTATCGACCTAATTTTCATAAGCATTGTCGAAGTATCACATCATCAATATTATTTACTAACAATAAATTAAATTATATACATATGATACATCACGTAGAATTATACCTCATTTGTATTCTTTCATTAACTTTTAACTTGACTTGTTGCAACCTCTCCATTCTGAGATTCATTTTCATAATTTAGGTTGCACTTATCTTAATCATGATAAAATCTGACAAACATTTAAGCTAATCAGAAGTATAAATCCTCTTATTCGTTGCGAAAAAATATCAATAATAATTGATAAATAAATTTGCTGGCATTTGTTTAACAACTTTGTCGGGAATATTCTAACTATATATCACGATTGTAATCCAGTGTTTTGCTCATTTTAATCGTCAGAGTGCTGAATATTCAGATGCTACACTCAAACATCTGGTTTATAATTCCATACTTGGATTTGCCTCAATAAATCTTTAACGTAGATTGTCACATAATCTTAAATACTTGCTTTCACTAGCACAATTCAATATTGTTAATACCACTTAACAGTGTATTCATAAACAGCAATTACAGTAATATCCATGATATGCTCGACGACTGACACACCCTTCTACTGGTGTTCCTATACCATATAGATCCAGAAATGATCTGCATTACACCTCGGTGACCACATAATCAAAGAACGATCTGCATTACACCTTAGTGACCACAAAATCAAAGAATGATCTGCTATCATTATTCAATACCGCACAAAAATAGTGCACACTCTTCGTAAATAAAATCTAAAACAAATTGCACAGTGTTCAAAACGAAGATAAAATAGTAGAAAAATTACCCTATTAAAGCTTCAAGCTTTGCCTTAAAATGTCTTAATATTTATTTTTCTAGACTTTTCCAAAGTCTGAAATAATAATTGCTTGCAAATGAGCGTTGATGCTTGCCAAAAATCTCTCGAATTTAACGTAAAATTATTGATAATATCAGCATATACAATGCTTTTAACTATCAGAAGTAACGTAGAAAACCGTGGTCTAGATCAAAGTGGAAACTGATCAAAATCAACTATAGAAGGTTCAGAAGAACTCAAGAATATTTAGGAGTACTTCCTATACCATGAATCCAGCAATCACAAGTATGATAAAGAACTATTGATCCTTTAGGCAGTACTGGTAACATCTCTTGCACTTAAGAATAAAATGAAGTCTTCTTGAAAAAATAATAATTTACCAACATTATCCACCAAGTCAAATATCTGAGAAATTCTACGTCCAAATGACATCTCAAAATCACACAACTATTTTCCTCATCCAGAAGATTAATTTCATCAACGTTGGATCATACTGAAGTGTATAAAAACACTCTCGTCCTCAATCAAAATGTTCAAAGTGCTCATGTTGCACAAAATCGCTGTGCAATAGGCACGTAATAGTTCCTAGCTCTATCAAAAATACGTATATCTTCCTCTATGATGAGTCTTCCCGACAATGAAAATATGCATTTATCAAAAGGAAATACTACTAGAATACTCAAATATAATTGCCGAAACTACAGCAATGGAAGCGTTTGATTAAGTCGAACCTAAATCCGGTTGACCAGGAAGTCAGATACGTCAAAGTATCGAACCTAGACCTCTGTCCAACCATGCTACATTTCAAGAACAAAAATAATGGCAACTATGGTTACTTTTGAACATCCACTAAGCCACTACTTAATATACTGTAGTTCTTCTACCTTCTGCCGAGCTTCGTAGCGATGTTAAAAAGGTTATTAATAGGCCATTTAATTCCTCTCCATTCCCCACCATCCGACAGCAGTCTGGGTCTTGAACTCGGGAACTCCGTCCACACCAAGCCTCCCGACTCCAGCCTCACGGTCGCCCGTGCCACGAAATGGCGTCCGGATACGATTGCACGCACTGGTGTTTCCCGTAAGAAAAGTAACAGTTCATAGCAGCTAAGAGATATTCGTTTGTAACCATATGTTATGCTCATCCCTATCGGAGATGCGTAAAACATTTTCTCATACAGTTGCTCTGTCCGAGACGTGAATAACGTGTTCTTGTAACACATGTTCAAACCGGTCACTTTAAAGAATCTCCACTATGCCGTGAAAGTAGTGCTTATGTCATATCTAAGCCCTCCATGGCTATCATGACTTAGTAATGTTCACATATTCCCCCTGATGTCCGAATAGACAACACGGTGTTCGGGAAAATGTACAGTTCTAACTCACATATAGGGTATAAGTAACAATCTATTCAGAGATTCGATACTAGGTGTACAATGAGTAGAATCACACTCTTGGCAAACTTTTCGTAATGTCGTCACTCAATAGCGTGTTCACTGCAGCAAGAAAGTATCAATGCGCGCTGCATGATAATGGCGATTGTCCTTGCCTAATAGCTTGAACTCCGAACACGGCACTTACAATATTCATGATTCATACTAGTGCACGCAACATCGCACAGTATGTTATTTTCTCAATGTCCGTAAACTTCACCTTTATATAATTCGACACGACTCTACTGCAACGAGCACTCCCGTGTTTGTAAAGTTCCTAGTTGGAATTACATTATGATCTGGGGTCGAGTAGTGGTGGGTCGCTCCGCTCGAAAACTTCCTACCCCCGCTCTCTAAGGTTGGTCGCTAGGACTGTAATATATGTATCTATATATCTTTTCCAACTTCTCATAATAACATAAACACTTGCATTTACATTCCAGCATTTTAGCAAGGTGTTTGATAATTATATTACTGCGTAAATCGCTGATTCGCAAATAAACATTATAATCATTTCTCAGCTGATTTTACGTCATGAATCCTGCAGTCCAATAGTGTCATAGCATGTCCATTCCTTCTTTCGGTTTTCGTATACGTTCGCGGGACATCGGCTACCCTCGGCTCCCATCTTGGCCTACATCTGAGATGTGATGGTGACGCACCATATGATCCCACACAAAGTACCGCTAGAAAGTCGTCAGTTAGTGGCGCGCAGTCCATAAATGAATGGTACAGTATGTATGCTTAATCTCCACCAGAGATTATATTTAGATGCCATATTAGGACTGTTCTGAGCCTCCGTGGCTTAGGCGGCAGCGCGCCGGCCTCTCACCGCTGGGTCCGTGGTTCAAATCCCGGTCCCTCCATGTGAGATCTGTGCTGGACAAAACGGAGGCAGACAGGTTTTTCTCCGGGTACTCCGGTTTTCCCTGTCACAATTTCATTCCAGCAACACTCTCCACTATCATTTCATTTCATCTGTCATTCATTTAATCATTGCCCCAGACGAGTGCGACAGGCTTCGGCAGCCGGCACACTTCATATCCTCGCCGCTAGATGGGGGCTTCATTCATTCCATTCCTGACCCGGTCGGAGACTGGAAGCAGGCTGTGGATTTTCATTTTCATTAGGACTATTCTGATTTAAACGTTTAATTATTCTTAGGTCTGGCCAAACTAAAGTATCTTTTTATGTAAATATCTATTAGATACTTCACGAAAGCTAGTAAACGCATTACCGTCCCTTTCAAAACAATGATTTGTGTATAAAACTAAAAAAAACAAGGTGAGCGAAAATCTTGCCCGTGACCAAATTACACTGCGGCCACTGCCGGATAAATATAGCTTCCCTTGCTCCTACTTTTATATAAAAGCCAAACTGGTCGTGACCCAACTGTGTTTCTATCAGTATTTCCATCTTCTTGTAAATAATTCCAGGCAGTATCTTTGATAAATAAGTCATCAACCTGTTTGCACGATAATCTTCCTATATGTCAGCTCATGTATTCCCCGTTAAAGGGATGGTAAGATTCTTTACAAAACTAGAGGATACTTCAACTTTCTTATAAATCCTACCTACCAGGCGAAATAAACTGATTAGAACTTATTTCCTATACAATGTAGCAACTCAGTCGTAACATCATCTACTCCTTGTATTTTCTTGCTGCTACCAGTGCTCTATAACATTCTGATCTCAATAATAAATCTTCATCTCATCCTCATCAATTCCTGCTCCCTTCTCATCCCGTGATTCTCAATCTCTTTAAGTCTATACAAACGCTCTATATAGGCTTCCTGTCTCTTGATCTTTTCTTCTCTAACTGTTAGAGGTTTTCTATCTGAGTCCGAAATATTACTGCACTTAGGCTTCCTTTCCCCACAAGTACTGTTAATTCTTCAAGAAGCTGTGTCTACTCTTCCAACTTTCGGACAATATTCTATAATGGCACATTTCTCTCTCAAATATATTTCTTTCGCTTCCTTGGGTTTCTTGATTACCTCATTATCTAGCCACCCCCTTTTCATCTCCTGCATTCTTGTCTCTTCGCCTTTCGACCATTAATTCTAGTGTATCCTGAGGGATCCACGGTTCTATACCAATTAATTCTTCTGCTGATTTTATTTCCATCTTCAAAATTGCCAATTTCTTTGTATTTGAGGTTTCTATAGGATTCTTCTTTAGTCCTTCTCTTAAATCTTTTGTTCACATTCCGTTTCAATTTTTCTAGCGCCCACTTTTTTTTTTGGCTTTTGACTTCCTCCAGTTTCTTTAGCTTTAATCTGAATTCCATAACAAGAATTCAAAATCTTTGCTGAAAACTCTGGGTTTCCATTTTAAAAACCCTACCCAATTTGATTGATATTTGTCCTTCCACTGTCACTGATTCTTATTAGGTAATGACAATAATCCGCGAAAAAGATAACCTAGTTAACATAGAAGTGATAATTAATCCATCCATAAACAATGCGCAAATCCTCGATGACTGGAAAAGAGCTACGGTAGGTCCAATATTTACGGGAGGGAGCAGACTTGAATTAGGCAACCTCGTCCTTCGTAAATAAACAGTTGGAGCATCTCATTTGCGGGAAGAGTGGTAACGTTTATCATGGTTTGAATTTTTTGAATTTGAATTTATTGTTTCTCTTATACAGGCCACTGAGGCTACAAAGCCTCTTTATGCAGCTCTCTTCATTCAGAGGGCGGTTACATAAAATAGAATAAATTAAGAAAGAAAAAACTTAACCTATACATACAGTTGACAATAAAAGTTCTTGTTATTACATCCGTTCACCTTGAACATGATAATTGTATAGCTGATAGATTACAATGAAGGGAGTGTTTTATCGCTCTGATAGGAAGTCCTGAATACTGGTGCAATTTATATTTATTCCAGAGAATACTAGCTGAAATACGGAATGACCCTTTGCACTTTTCGGTTCTGTGATGAGGTATCTGGAGCATTTGTGGTTCAGTGATAGGAAATATGTATTTCAACAAGGGTACTCATGCGAGAGCCAGATGCTACCACATTTTCAAGATATCGTTAGATAATTGAATTTAATTGGACGTCGTGGTTATTGATATTGCGAATGTGTATGATATACCACATGACATGCTACTCTATAAAATATCTGCTGAGGGAGACGCACTTATGTGCTACAGTTAAAGTAGGAGCAACGAGCAAACTGAACATTCCTCCCCTCTTGCTCCCGCTGTAGCGCGTGGACTCGCCTGCATACAAAGATATTTCCGCATGCATGCGCCATCAGGTAATAGTTGCGGTATACTCCCGGCTGTCCTCTGTTATCGCTCCCGTTCATGCTTCCCTCCCTTCCCCATACGTTGAAACCTGAAATATAAGTTCCTTTTAACTAACGAGGCTTTTAGAGGTGCAAAAGTCTTACCCAGAAGAGGTCCTTTTACGTACTATTAATCAAGTTGACACGGTTTTCTCACATTTGAACACCCTCAATTGCAAACTGACTGCACCAGAATTTGATTCTGCAACCTTGGGCACAGCAGTCCTGAACGTTACCACTACGCCATGCAGCCATTCCTACCACGTGACCACTTCCTGATTCTGTGTGTCTGTGTGCGTGCGCAGCGCAGTGACGTGCACATTGGCTGTCAGCTATGGAGACAGCAGTCGCTAATTCAAGTAGTCAGTCTCTATATGAGAGCCTTGCTGAGCTGTGCAATTCTTTTCAGTAGCTATTGCTGTGTTAACTGATAATGTCGGGTGTTATTGTGCGTGTTGGTTTCTACTACTTCTGGCGAAAATGACAATGACTATATCGAGTTCGTACAGCAATTGGGATAGATAAGGAGATTATACAACTGTGCGCGATTTGTCCTTTTGTCCTCTGCAATGAAGCCTTGAAATCTGCAAAACTGCATCCTTTAAATACATTCCTACCATGAGTAAACGGCCACCTAATGTGTTCGCTGGAAAATTAGGAAACATAAAGAAAAGAACATTCGTGGAACCTTGTACGGCATATGAATCGTCTGGAAAATCCCTTGCAGTTTCATTTGAGGTCTCACAGTTTATCACCAATAAAGGAACCTAATAAGATTGATGAAACCCTATTGAAGCCATGTTTGATAAACGAAGTCGATCATGTTTTTGAGGTTTGATGCTTCTATGAACACTGAAATTCTCCTAGCGAGCGATACTGTGAGGCACGTATGTGGTTCATACACAGTGTCCAGAAAGTTCCTCGCTAAACATTGACAGTATTTTTTGGATACCTCAACATTGCTGGAATAAATGTATTTGTCATGCATAACACTGGAACTTTGGTGCTCTATCGTAGGCAGTTTTTGAAACACCTTTCCTTAGAGCTGACCAAGGAACATATTGTGCAACGAGCTTCACTAACGTTCCTACCATCAGATCTTCAAGCCCAAATAAAGCGTTTGAACACAGTATTAAATGGAGTAGTTGGCGAGGAAAAGAGCCAGCCGAGTGAAAATTGCCGAGCTGCTGGACGGTGTGAGAAGAAAGATCACAAAACGCAAATGGCGTGTGTAAACTATGACAAACTGATTTGTAAACAACATGTTTATCCCATTGTCAGTGTTGTTACCAATCACTAGTCTAACACATGCAAAATTATGAATGTAAGAAATGAATTTCATTATTCTATACTTATGTGTAATTTGTGTAATATATAGTATCTGAACAATATTGTTCGCCTCTAAAATTGTCACATCAATTATAGTTTTTTATTAGATCTATTGGAAATAATGTACTATAAACATATAACTGAATATCATGTTTGATGTTGACTTTTTATGTAGAATAAATAAATTTAGTGCTCATAATAAAAATGGAGCTGCAATAAACCTACATTTCTGTAGTTTCAAACCTAGTACGGAGGAATGGATTGGGCAAAAATTTTAATTTTCTACCTACAATATATTATTCGATTCTGATATAAATAAAACATGGCATTTTGCTTCTTGAAAAGAAGGAGATTGATTACATATAATGATTAACTATTTGGGTAAAATTTAGCCAGCGCGCACCAATACCTTAAAAAACAGAGCGTGCGTCCTCACAGGTTAAATATATACCGTGCGTGTGAAGAAGATATATCTAGGAGAATTTTTAGTGTAGTCGGTGACATACGGACGTTTGCTTGTTTCATGTGCCTTGAATTGCCGCTATTCCTGTTTTAATTTTCTTGGTGCAAGGTTTAAATAATAGTGCATGGGTACTAGTCCCATGTAAACCCTTTTTAACATAAACCATTTTAAATGTATGCATCGTTAAACCTTCAATGTCGTCCATGACGTCAGGGATGCCACCATTTTGTTTAGGAATTGTGACTTATACCACTCTTCTGGTCATTGCTACCACGCAAGGCTAACAGATGTCATTTGTAGTAGCAGAGTAGTCCCTTTGTAAAAGTACCATTATTATGTCTGCCTAACCACAAAAACATCCTTACCTCTCAAAAGGCTTAATAATCTCCACTTCTCTGAATCTTGCAGTCTACATTATGAGAGTATCATGTTCATCTCATGAGAGAACTTTCAGTCTTGCAGTAATGTGAACTCTTAAATTTCGGTTGTTTCTTTGTGTAGATAACTCGTTTCCTACTATGCTCTTAATACAATGCTCCAGCAACAGAAGTAAGATACAGCAGCATACATAATTTTTCAGTGAAACGTAAGGATTGCGATTGCGATTTTATAGAATTATTTCGAGAGGAGGAGGCCAACAGGCAGCAGAGGCATCCTGAGAAAATGGCCAACAGGGAGCAGAGGAAACGTGAGCGGCTGGAGGCCAAGGAGAAGGCACACAGGGAGAAAGCTGAACATCGATCGGTCCTACTGCAGAAAATTGACGAGTTATTGAAGAAATATTAGGTATTATTAATTATGTGTATTATACTATTCGGGATTGCATTTTTAAATACGAGGGTAATTCTAAAAGTAAGGTCCGATTCGCCGTAAATATATGAAAGCGGCGCCGACTCCTGGCATGACTTGCGCGGCAAAAGCCGCCAGTAGCGTTGTTACTGTTGCTGTGTGCTGCTGATAGTGTCAGTTCACAATGTTTAAGACAATTAATCAGCCCGCTGATTGTGAAGTAAGGGCAGTGATACGGTTTCTGTCTGCAAGAAACATTTTTGCGGCAGAAATTCGTCACCAGATTACTGAAGTGTACGGTCCTAACATAATGAGTGACAGTAAAGTGGGTGCGAGCCTTTAATGAAGGACGGGAAAATGTGCACGATGAACCCCGCTCTGGCAGACCATCAGTAATTTCAGACGAGTTGGTTCATGCGGTTGACGACAAAATTCGTGAAGATCGACGATTCAATATTTCAGGGACAACGATCAATAAGCCGCCTACTGCGCTACCCTGACTACACTTCAACGTGCAATCCAGAATAAGCGACGTGGTCTTTTGTCATCTGGAGTGTTGTTGATGCATGACAATACCAGACCCCATACTCTGAATGACACGCAAACTCTAATCAAGAAATTTGGATGGGAACAGATGGACCACCTACCGTACAGTCCGGACTTGGTGCCAAGTGATTTCCACCTGTTCCGCTACCTAAAGGAGTTTCTTGGCGGCAAGCGCTTCGACACAGATGATGAAGTGAAAGAAGCTGTTAAAGACTGGTTAGCTTCGCAGGTGGCCGAGTTCTACGACTTAGGCATTCAAAAGCTTGTGGAATGATGTGACAAATGTGTAAATAAGTATGGAAATTATGTAGAAAAATAGAGGAAGACGTAAGGAATGTTAATAAAACAATCGCTTTGGAAACAATTTTGATTTTGGATGTTTTTTAACCGGACCTTAGTTTTGGAATAGCCCTCGTATATTATTCATAAAATTTATTCTTATGTTTAAGTATAGATGTGTATATACTAGTGGACCTGGCAGACGTTTTCCTGCCCTAATATATAGAGCGGATTCACCAAACATATTTGAATTTTCGATGAACTATATACTAAGTAACATTTGACATTGGTTTTTCAAGAAAAAACTCAAATCATTTCTATGGCAGCCTTCGTCAAATGCCAATAATTCGACATACATCACGGTACTAAAACATAACTATGATTTATTCTCAGAAAGTCAATTGTTCATGCACTCGAAAGAAACCACTGCCAAGGGAATGGGACTGGTAGAATTAGTGGGGAAAGAAGACCCTGACAAAAACAATCAAAACATTTCTAGAACCTGATCGCAACGTCACATACCGGGTCCAATAGGGAATCAACCATACAGGGACCCACTCAAACTAAGCCACAGGTTGTTTATTTTCGATGAGCTGTTATTGAAATGTCAAAACAACGCCAAGCTACAATGCACGTAATTTGTGCATGTTTTGAAGCCTACGTCAAATACCGAGAACTCTACAATCATCGCCCACCTATGATACAAAAACATAACTATGAATTATTCTCAGAAAGTCAATTATTCATGATCTTTTCAGAGGAAACCATTGCCAAGGGAACGGACTTAGGGAATCAGTGGAGAAAGAAGACCCTGTTGAGCTGAGACTTAAGTTTTCACTAATGCTACCGGTTTCCATGACGACAGTGTTTGTTTTGTTGACTGTATCTTGTGGTTATAAAAGTGTGTTCATCCTACATGTTCGTTGCTATGCCACCTACCGGGTCCAATTGTGAATCTAAACCATACAGGAAACTACTCAAACATACATAAAAATTTTAATCAAAATCGGTCCAGCCCTTTAGGAGTAGTTTATTAACATACACACGTACACAAGAATATATACAGGTCATCAATAAATAATGCCTGGAATAAAAAAGGTTATAACATCGAAACCTTTCATGTTAAATGAGTGATTCTTTCACTGTGTGGTATGCGTGGACTAGTTGCCTAACGAAATCTACGAGTACGTGATTCTCCCAAAGTCAATGTGTGGTGCGGGTACTTCATGACCAAGTTATTGGACGTACCTTTTTCGCTGGAAAAACTATTACAGGCCTAATTTACCTCGACATGCTTCACAATCTGTCTTCCCTCAAATAGTAGACTGGACAGCGTGGGGCTCCGCCTGACTACGTTGGCGCGGTACGCGATACACTCGATGCACGCTTTCCAAACGGTTGGATTGGCAGAGAGGCCTCCAGAACAGATGGAACCCCTTTGGATTTTTTTCTGGGAGTTCATAAAAATCGTTGTGTACGCAGAAAAGATTCATGATTTGGTACATCGTCGCGAGTGAATCGCTGCCTCCATCTGTACTGTTACTCCAGATATGATTCAATGCACGTGACACGAAGTGGACAACATATTAGATGTACGCAGAGCAACAAAGGGAACTCACATTGAAAGGTATGAAAAAAAATCTTTTCCACGCATTTTAAGGCTAAAACCATTACATTACCTACAATAACTTTTTATAGTGATTATTTAAAATCTAGGCATTATTTTTCAATGACCCATTATATATATATATATATATATATATATATATGTCTTGATCTTGCGGCAGACATCGGAAAACGAAGATGACTTCTACCAACTAGTTCTAGGCTTACACACCAGATCATGAGATACGCAGGAAAACTGAAGAATATACCTTGGATTCAGCTAGTCAAACAAAACACCGAGAAGAACAGCAGAAGTCTTTGACAGGAACCAATTGCGTTGTAGGGTAAATTGGTGGATAGTAACGCCAGGGAATGACATACCAAAGTGGATTGAGGAATGGAAGATGGTCCACGGATAGAGAATGAGAGCCGTATGGAAGATCAGAAAGGCTAATCATGAAAGTACTGCGTGATCCATCTGGGTCCATTCCCACATAATAATAATAATAATAATAATAATAATATATCAATATATAAAAACGGACCTGTGTATGTCCGAAATTAATAGACTCTGACACCGATTAATCAATTGCATTGACATTTTTTAGAGTTGTAGTTCTTACCACCAGGAAGGTTTTTGGCAAGCATAATATTAGATAGCCTCTCCATTCATGATCATGACATATTACTCTGTTGTCTATTTAAAATTCATCTCTTTATGAACAGTATCCAATGGATGGACTTTTATCTACGTGGACGTCAAGAATGTGTTAACAGTAACTCAAATCAAATGTCTTCATGGCGTTCAGTTGAGAATGGAGTCCGTCAGGGGTCAGTCATTCTTTGGAACTCTCCTACTTTCGATCCATATAAACGACATTACTTCATCAATCACTAAATGCTACCTACTGTATATGCTGATGATGTACAACTCTACCTGCATTCAGCACCTGAAAAACTATCAGAAGCAATCGGTACCTTCAATGAAGACTTAACTGGATTCACTTCTTTGGACTAAGACTCAATGAGGCTATAACTCAAGCAATCATGATCTCCCACCCGAAAATCCTCCTAAAATAAAAAAATAAACCCACTTTACCAAAATTATGCTTATGCGATTCCCCAATCGAATTCCCAGAATCAGTTAAAAATCTATGCATTATAATAGATGAACATCTTTCCTGGACGCAGCACGTCTGCAATGTTTCCAGAAAAGTATTTTCCGCATTGAATTCACTTAGAAGTCTCAAGAATATTTTCTCTCGTGTATTAAAAGAACGACTTTTTTCCTCTCTAATATTGCCTCAATTTGATTACTGTGATGTGGTATACAATGATCTGACTGTTACTCTTAAAATAAACTCCAACATGCACAAAATGCCAGTGTACGCTACGTATGCAATTTACGGTATTACAGTATGACCATGTCACCCCCGTTTATGAGCAACTTAACTGGTTACGTCTAAATCAACGCCGCGACCTCCGTTCCTTATACCTTCTTCAACAAATACTCTCAACCTCCACTCCAGCTTACCTGCATTCTCAGTTTCACCGCCTCTCATACGAGCATAGTTTTGGAACACTGTCAAAAAACGACACTCTCATGCTGATACCCATGCTCTGCACAGTACGCTGTACCAACTCCATCGTTGTTGCTACTGTGGAACAATCTGCCTCGCTCTGTCAGAGGAGCAACCCCGTCCAGCTTGAAGCGGCGTGGCCAGCAGTACATAATCACTAAGTAAATGGATGTTGAACTCTACAAACACTGAAGAAATGAGTTCGTATGTTGTATTACAGATATTCTCACAATTTCTTATTTACTCTCTATTTAGACGTCTAAATAACCTTCATCCATTCAAAATGCACTGCATAATTAATCTTGCTCATAAGTCGGTGATGACTAAGGGCTGGGATGTTTTAAGACCTAAATATACAAGCAAAATAACGTCAAAAATGGCGAAATATGACTCAAAATGTCAAAATATAACCTGGAAATGACTGATTTAAATATGGCCGTTTTTTTTAATTTCACGCCTGTGATTAACAGTGGGATAGGATACTTTTGCGAAAACAAATACCAATGTCTATGAGGCACATTTTATTCTCTCCATTTATATTGATTAGTAATTATGAAATATATAATGCAGGAACATTATACAGGAAGATTCTTTTGCTGGAGAGGGGCCGATGACCAGCTGCCGGGAGCGCGATCCTTCCGCCAGCCAACCGAGCTCGGGCCGCGGATAGCGCGCAGATGGAAACTGTAACAAAGTACTTTAATTAATGGTAAATTCACCGCAAATCATGATTAAAGAACTTACCTTTTAACAGAAGATGCTGAAAACGTTCAGCTATAGCTGGGAGGCGTTGTACTGTGTAAATAAATGAGCGTTTACACGTTGTAATTCCCTTCTGTAGTGAGGGCTACCTGCTGCTGTATATTGTTCTCCAGCTCCACTAGAGTGCGGGTAATTGATCTGTAAACTTTATATTTTAAATGACCCCACAATTATACATCAAACGGGCTTAGGTCCGTGCTTCAATTAATTACAGTTAACACGCAGGGGGGGAGCAGGAGTAGCTAATGTAACGATGTAACTTCCAAAGTTACTGTCTGTCAGCTGAAGGAGAACATATTCAGCATCTTCTGTGAAAAGGTAAGTTCTAACCTTTAACTGGTGACGTGAGGCCATCCAGATTCCCAAGAATTAAAAAACACATGAGTGCTTTTTTAATTAAATATTGCAAGAAGCTGTTGTTTATGTTACCTTCTTACCTGTGCGCTGACACTTCACACCCTCGTTGATGAAAGCTTAATGACTTTAATGACCCTGGTTATTTCGCCTGCGCGGTATTCGAGGCCCGAGCTCGGTTGGCTGTCGGAAGGCACACGCAGCTGGCCCCGCTCCAACAAAATAATCTCCCTGTATAATAAGTATGAAGTATGAGAACAGGATATTAACACCTTTGAAACACTGCGAAGTTTGACTTTGTGGATCCCGGTGCTGATAAAGTTTCATTTTTAGCCTATTTTCAATTTTGAAAAAATAGGCTTATGAGATCACCTTTTGTCCGTGTGTGTTTGCGTGTGTGTGAGGTGTGTGTGTGCCCCACCCCCTAATAAATTCTAAACGGCTCGAGCGATTTCAATGAAACTCGGTAAGTTCATAGCACTATTCCGGATGACCCCGACCGTGCCCTTCAAACTTTGATACGTCTCATCAATCCAACATGGCGGCTGTGCGAAATATTTCACCAGCATTCAATATCTCCAAAACTATTCCCGAGATAACCCTGGAATTCTTTACGGTGATAAAGGGAAATACTAGAAGTTCACATATGTGACTTTTGAAAACCTGGTAACTAAAAAACCAACATGGCGGCCACGCGAATTCGCGAATTTTAAATAGACGCTTCTCGCGATTTAAGCAACCAAACGCATTAAAACTGGGTACAGTATATGATTATACACATTGTAATGCATCGACATCCAACTTGGTTCAATTGTTTATATAACCACAAGATGGCGGATGTGCGAAATATTTCACCGGCATTCAATATCTCTGAAACTATTAGCGGTATCACCCGGAAATTTTGGACGGAGATAAAGGGCACTACTGGAAGTTCATCTATAAAACTTTCAAAAACTGTTTAACTACAAAACGAACTTGGCGGCCAAGCGAATTTGAACATTTTAAATAGACCTTTCTCGCGATTTAATGTTCCAAACGCAATTGACACACTGGTAGAACTGAGAGCTAACTAATTTACCAAAATAATAAGAAAAACCCCCAAAAATAACAGAGACGAAAGTAGAAGGTGTTGAACAAAACCATTTACCCAGGCAGTTAAATAGTATGAACATAAGAGAATAACGAACTATGATACAAGAACACAGAGGTCACTTTTGATATATATATTGTGACCGTCAGCCGGGTGGCAACGGCACATATTTGTGAGTGACCTTCAGAAGTCCTCCGGTAAAGCTGTCGGGATAGCCAACAACCGCGATGACTCTCCTAACATCTCCCCCGTCGGACCTTTAGAAGTTTGCCGTGAGAATCAGGTGAACTTCCTAACAATAGGCCAAAGCGGCACGAGGTTCTATAGTCCACGGGGAGCGTGGTACATGGTTGCGATGGTCAAAGACGGCCTAAGGAAAGGTTCACCTCAAAAACTAGACTGTGAAATTAAACATCCAGGCTTATGTAAAACACCGTGAAAATTTATTGTAGATTTCCACAAACCCCTATCCTAGTTCGGAGGGTTATATTCGGCTAATCCGCAAGCTAAAAGTTAATGATAATAAAAGTTCAAGTCCCTAACATTGAAGTTACATTAACCCTCGCGAAAGATCTAATACACAATAAGTAAGCAACAGCAACAACGCTGGGTAAATGGTACGACGCAAAATCCCTAATACAAGTTACATGATCAAGCTAATATGAAGTTACATTTAAGTGAAGGAGCAAAGCAAAGCTAAGTTATGGTGGTACCATTTCCACATTTACATTTAACTTTTCTAAGTCCTATCAGTTAACATTCAAAGTTACGGCGGTGACGTCCGTAATAGCAAAACAGTTACAATACAAAGCTAAGTGTACAGCCATTTAAAAACAATTAATCTAATCAACAATCATGTGCTAAATAGCAGGCAATAAAGGTAACATGGGGAAAAATACAGTTTCATGACATCAATAATTATAGTACAACACAGTTGTTATTATAATGCCTTCCTGCCCCATGGTTAACTCTTTGTAAACCATTGTCATCTAGCTTGATAGTAATGTCGGTGATAGCTTAGTTAAAACCACGTCTGACAATCACATGGCCCGCGCTCCACACACTATGAACTAATGGTTCATGTGTGCGCCAGGTCACAACAAAAATGTCTACAGTCTTCGTCGTTTCCAATAAAGGAAATCCCTTCATTTGCACGGCCATGTCAGCAGGTTCAAATGTAAGAATGACAAAGTTTAAATGGAAACAATATGTTAGTTAGATCTTGTTTAAAACAATTATGCGGATGATGTTTATTATGTCGGTTTATGTTCCTTCCGTAGGTTTATGGCGTATTCTGACAAAGGCCTGACAAGGAGTAGTCTTCTAAAGATCATTCTCCCGCAGCAAAACATCGACTCAATAGTCGGAAACTCAACGAGCAAACTCGGCTCGGACTCACAATAACACGAGTTATCAGCGGTAAATACCTCGCTTTCAACAACTCTCATAATAATGCCTCATAACAACAACAGATGCGCGACTTACAACAATGGCACGTCTTACTCACTCAAGGTACATAATATCATGGGTTACCTGCGGCAAAAACCTCGCATTTAATAACCAAATTGCCTTCATTATAATTTGCCTCTCTCAAGAGGATCGCCAACAATGCATAAAGAAACCTGACAATCCTGGACATGTCGAAATGACATTCCTCGCAGCAAAATATCTAACTAACAGCACGAAAATCCAAGAAAAACAAATGAACAAAAATACAGTAAGAAACACTGGGTTTCATGAGCAATAGCTGCATTGAAAGAAAGAGATGAATGAAATCAACATTCTGTCCTATGTTATCGTAGTTCTGTCTCGCTTTCAAGCATATGTTTTCAAGTTTACTGGATCAACAAACCAGTTTATTGGTGACAACTTCACAAATTGCAGTCCTTCACTGACCACATTTTTCAACAGGCAAGGCCGGCTAGTTTTAACATTATATAATACCATTATATTTGGCCTTGTCATTCATAGCATATGCTTGGTTCAAAAACCTTATAGAATCCGTGTGCTAAACACGTTACAATTTAACTGTACAATAAAGTATCGCAGTCCTTCATTTCAAAGAATAGTAAATCACAGACATAACAGCATGTCTCACGAGCTTCTTTGCTCATCAAAGATATAACACTTATTAAGTTCTCAGTATAACATTAACACCTGTGTCCTCATGACAGAAACAAAGTAGTAACAAATTGATAAATACGGCACAGATCTGCAACTCTAGACCTGCATAATGATGCGATAGTGCACTTAGTTCGATGCTTGACATCTACACTTTCTCCAAAATAATAAATCTGTCAGTATTTGACTATAAATTGGCTTCTGAGCGCTTTCAAAAATGAAAATACAGCTTATTTTTATAAAACTGGAAACTACAGTTGGTTTCCTAACGATACGACCTATCTAACGAGGTCATAAGTCTCAACAGACTGGTTGCAAAGATTGCAGTTAAATAAAGTGACGATGACATCGGAATGAAACCACGGATAAATATCCTACACATGGCTGAGCAAAATAGCTGCAAATGATTACAGTCATGTTTGGCAGTGGGTCGGCTATAACGTGGTACGACGTCCATCAGGACGGCACCAGGGTTAACCAAAACTGGTCTACCCCATAGGGTGACTCACAATGACTGAAATAAACAACAATTATACTAATTACAACCGTACCTAGCAAATGGCTGACACATAAGTGCGGTTGATTCAAAAAAAAAAACTACGATATCTAAATATACCACCGCGGACTATTACAAAAGAAAGGGTGCCCAAACTCACGACTTTTGGTAGCTCTCACATCGGCTCAGACATTCATCGACCAGGGTCGCGAAAAAGCTCTGCTTGGCTCTCCAGCATGGTCCTGTCCTCCACGGATTCACCAATCTGGACCTCCCAAGCAACCAGGGTTCGTTCGCCTCCGGATGATGGTCTCCCAAAAAGGTCTGGAATGTGCCTGGAAGTCGGCATCCACGTTCCTTCGTCTGCGTCCTCGGCATCCTGACGTTCCATCAAGCTGGTGGTCTCCATCACGACGTCTCCCTCATACCGGAACGGTATTAACCCATAATCGTCTTCTTCACCATGGCGTGGAAAAGTTCAATGTCTTGCATGATGTCGAAAATGTCGAAATATCTCGTTCCTCTCGGGGTTTTGGCGTGATTATTGTGGACGATGCAAATAATAGTGTTCTCCACAGTATTTTGTAGTTTTTTTGCCTGTTGATCCTCAAGTTTCAACACGATGCGATGCTTTGCTTGTTAGCACGTGCAATTGTATCACGTTTTATCAATCACGTGGCATCCGCGATAAAATTGATATTTTCAATTCAGAATTTCCGTAGCAATAATGTTGTGATCGTTGGCAGTAATAATCACGTCGTCTTGGCACAATTATCAGACAATAACTCTTATATTTTCGGCGTGGCACTTTGCCCTTCCACTTACACGTGGGAAAAATATCTGGCGTATGGCACCAATTACAGTTTGTAGAAAATATTGTCTAATATGGCCTTACGTAGAACAATAATATGTCCACAATGTGTGACAACGTTAGTATAGTTATTTTCAACACACGATGCAGTCGGATGCTCACTTGAGCACAAAAATATTTATAATGTCCACGTCGCGACGGACGGATACTCGAAACACGCCTGTCTGGTGTCAGATCTCCAGATGTAGTGTCGTCACTGACTTTCACTCGGAAGTAGGTCGCCAAAACGAAGTCATTGAGCGACTACTTTCATAGCTCCTTGCATATCTGCAAGTGTTAAACCTTACCAAAAACGTAATAATCATTCACCAAAATGATTCAATAATACAGAATGACGAATTAGAATATTCTGAGTCTTATGAAAGGATAAAAGTGATTAACAAGACCTCCAAAGTCAAAAATGCAATTGAGCGCTACTTCAAAGAGTATAGCATGAGCTCTCTGCTCCACGTGGTATTCTGGGTATGTTCAAAAGTACTACATCCCATAATAATTATTCCGTCACAAAAATATCACATGAACCATAGCTCAGCCGGTTCATCTGCCTCTCCGTCGTTTCAAAGAAAATGTTGGGACGACATTTTATTTGCCTCTATAATTCATTCATGTGTGATATTTTTTTAGATTGGCGGCGTTGAAAGTTCCAATACGTTCTCCAGTTCTGATGTCTTCAATGACATAACTCCCATTATTCAACGGCTGTCTAACACGACTAGGGCCGTAATACAAGGAAAGAATTTTCCCGTATACGCGGTCAATTGGATTAGAAATTCCGGGTCTCCTTATAAGGATAAGGTCTCCCTCCTCAAGTGGTTCTCTGAATCTCTGGCGTCTTGTTCTCCTCAAGCGTTTGGCAGCTTGTCTGTCTAAAGTATCTCTAGCAGCTAACAGTCTGCTGGCATGCGATGGTTGTAAACAAGGTGGATTTACAATCACGCGGTTCCAGACTCTCAGTGGCATCTGGTTCAAATGCAGGACCAAAGGTATTTGACCAGTGCTTTCATGCACAGTAGAATTAATGCATTTTGCCATCAAAACAAGGACTTCAGTCCATCGCCAGTGTTCCTCCTGACAATACAAACGACAAAATTTTGCAATAGTGGACATAACGCATTCCGCTGGATTGCTCTCAGGGTGTCTTATTGATGACAAAAGATGACCAATCTCTAGTTCCTCCATAGCGTTGGCGAATTCTGCAGAAGTATATTGCGATCCGTGGTCAGTTAATAAGAATTGTGGCTTCCCTGCCTCCGGTATCACTTGTCATCTTATTCGCTGGATAATTTGATGTGCATTAGCCTTCTGAATAGGATGGAGCATTGTGTATTTTGTAAACACATCTATGGTGACTACAATGTAACGATTCCCACGACGGGCTTTAGGTATAGGACCGTAAAGATCTTGTGCGTACAACTCTCTGGGTTGAGTTGGTAGTATAGGTCTAGGTGGTTCTCTCAATAATTGTGACGTGTATTTGTTCCGCTGGCATGCGTCACAGGCACGTAAACACTCTCTGACAGTGGTTCCTAACCTTTTCCAGGTGAACGACTCTTTAATGGTGGCAATGGTCTTGTCCGTTCCACCGTGACCAATAGACAAATGTACCATGAGAATGACAGATTCCTGGTACCTTCTGGGAATAACTGCACGCAGTTGGGTGTGATCTTCGTCCACAAATTTATACAAAACGCGACGGTAAATCAGATAGTCATCTGCTATGGCAGCAATCCTTGCATAAAGCTCATCCTGAGGATCCATCTTTCGTTCAAGAAATCGAATGATGTGTCTAAGTTCCTCTTCACGTCTCTGTCCTTCGGGTAGATAACGAAGTCGGCGAAGGTGTTCTTCGCATTCTCCCTCGATGTCAATGGCTTTAATAGAAGTTTCAGGATTCCGGCTGAGGATGTCGGCCAATACATTCTCTCTGCCTGGTTTGTAAACAATCTCCAGATCGAACTGTTGGAGAAAAAGAGTCCATCTAGTGATCCTGTCACTTGCCAGTCTTGTTCGTAGGATGAAGGTCAAAGCGTGGTGATCGGTTCTTACGACAATCTTCTGGCCTATCAAAAGTTTCTGCCAGTACTCTAATGCATAGACGACGGCTAGTGCTTCTATTTCTGTTGTAAAATAGTGAGATTCGTGAGCTCTTAAACGTCTGCTCAAGAAAGCGATGTAGTGACGTTTCTTATCATCGTCCTCCTGCAATAATATAGCTCCAATACCAATGGCTGATGCGTCTGTTTCAAGAATGAAATTGCGTGGATAATCAGGATATTCCAACTGGATAGAATTCGCTAGCATCTGCTTAGCCTTCTGGAATGCTGTCTCACACTCATCATTCCAATTCCATCTACAGTTCTTTTTCAGCAGACTTTGAAGTGGTGCAACAGTCTCTGAGTATCGCTCACAATGAGCAGCAAAAAATTGTAGTATTCCCAAAAATTGTCTCACGTGCTTCACACGGGTTGGCGTTGGAAAAGCGGCGACAGTTCTGATTTTTGCTGGATTCGGTCGATATCCATCTCCACTAATAATATGTCCAACAAAATTTACTTCTCTTTGGAGAAATCTGCACTTATCAAACTTGACCTTGAAATTGGCCTGTC
Source organism: Meconema thalassinum (assembly GCA_946902985.2). NCBI lineage: Eukaryota > Metazoa > Arthropoda > Insecta > Orthoptera > Tettigoniidae > Meconema > Meconema thalassinum. Next base: position 257,551,619 of record OX336395.1, on the reverse strand, counting down.
GAAGATTTTCAAAAACAAGGCGTAGGGTAGCCAAATGCTCTTCCTCTGTTTCAGAAGCGATGATTATGTCGTCCACATAACATATTACTTTCTCTTTTACCTCTGGAGCTAACTTAGCATCTAGTGCTCTAATCAAAGCAGCTCCAGCATTCTTCAAACCAAATGGTAACTTGCAGAAGACATAGGTGGTTTGATCAAATAAGAAGCCAGTGTACTTCTGAGTATGCTCGGACAGTTTGATGTGATAATATGATTGTACAAGGTCCAATGATGAGAAAATTTTCTTCCCTTTAAACTTCCTAAGGATGTCCCTAATCTTAGGCGGTCTGTCGTGCTCGGGAGCGAGGCGTTCGTTTAAAGCCCTTGCGTCGAGACAAAGCCTCAAACTTCCATCAACCTTAACCACAGGTATAATTGGATTCAGAAAAGGAGTCGGTGACTTCTTAATCGTGGCTGCTACTTCCATCTCATGGATCTTCCTTGCAGCTTCCTCGCGGTGTTTTTCAGCAATCGGGTAAATTTTCTTCTGAAATGGAGAGTCGTCTAATAAAATGAGGTCATATTCATAATTCATAATTTCGCCAGGAGCAGTATCGAATATGTCCCAATATTCATTTAGTGTAGTAGCCAAATTCTCTTGCATGGTTGTGGATATTAATCCTGCCTCTCCGTCGGCATCAAGTGTTTCCTCAGTTTCCTTGCTATTAAGTTGCTCGACAACGTCGACTTCGGACAGGAATTCCGGTTCATCTACCACAAGGTTCATCTCTATAGGTTCGTTCGGTTTAAATTCGACAGTATTGCGTCCCATGTCGATAATACCGTCATACTTCCTCATGAAATCAGCCCCTAGTATGACATCATGATGCAAACCTTTCATAACTAAGAATTCGTGCAAATACACGTGGCTTGTGATTCTCAATGTGCACAAAACCTGTATCTTGCACGTCACAACCCGGTCAGGTATCACTCCTCTGACACGAATAGCGGAAACAGGCAGCTCTGTCACCTCAGAGTTAGCCTTCAACTTAGCATAGCAATCTGCAGAGATTACACTGATCATTGCGCCAGTATCGATCAGAATTATAACACTGCATCCATTGAGAGTGGCTACTATTTTGGGTAAACGTGTTGGCTCATAACTGTGGTTCGTCGTTCGTCGTTCGTCGAGTAAATCCTGTTGGATGGGCTCCCAGAGTAAAATATCTGCCGTCACTCTGTGCTCAGCCAAACTAGACTGTCTTAATTTTTCGGCGTTTTTTTTTTCCTTTGTTGTGACTAGAGGTACCAGGCTGGTTCTGTCCTGCCTCTGACGTCACATTTCTTTCTTCCCTCGAAGTAGGGTTCCTTTCTCCCTCTTCTCTATTTTGGCTCTCTCTCAATTGCTGGAGGTACTCGCGGCTCTCGCGCGCTCTCCCTTCCCAGTCATGGTCCGGATGGTAACGTGGATCACGTCCTCGTTGGTAACCTCCGTTATACCTGTAGTCTCGCCGGATCCTTCCTCTTCCTGACGGACCTTCCTGATTCCCACGACGGTTATTGTCGTGACGACGGTTGTCGCTCGCCCCATTATCGAACCTACGATTCCAATATGTTCTATTGTCTTCTCTCTGGTTCCTTGAATATGGAGTATTACTCCACTCTCTCCAGTTACGGCGGTATTCATTGTTGTATTCTGGCCGAGGATTCCCAGAGTTCTGTGATGCTTCTTGTGTCTGGCTAACTTTGTCCGCAGTCGTGACGTTAACGTGACGCTCTTCACGCCTGTCAACCTTCTGTTGACGGTGAGTTGGAAATTGCTCCGCGTTAGCATCAAGACGTCGTAATATCTGATCACACTGTTGAAATGTCGTCGCCCCTGCAGCGATTAGTACTCTTTGCACGTCGGCTGGGTATTGCCATACTATGGTATTCACTAAATCCTGCTCCGATAAAGGAGGCTGAAGATTTCTCAATTTAGCAAGCTGGGTTGCAAAGTAATTTGCGTAGCGAGTTGGCATGTTGGAACTGTATCGGCGAGTGTACATTTCAGCCCTTATACTTTGCTGAACGTCACTCGACCAATACGTCCTCAGTAGTGCTTCTTTAAAGTCTTGATACCCGGAGAATGAATATTTAAAAGCCCGATACCAAGTTGCTGCTTGTCCATCCAGAAGACGTTCAATAACTCGAAGTTCTCTTTCAGGAGTCACGAGTGTGTCTCGTAAATAGCTCTCGACGTTCGTGAGAAATTCTACAGGAGTCACTCCGCTTCCTGTACCAGTGAATTTAGCGGGTTGCTCTTCCCTTGACCTTATCACTGTGACATTACCCTGAGTATTAGCAGTACGGTATGTATTCTGCATGTAGTTGTTTGACGGCGTGTTAGTTTCAGGATCCAGTCTATTTATAGCTGGTCTGAACGGGTTAGCATCGTAATTTAACGTCTGGCTTGGCGCTGTTGCATTAAACTTCCAAGGTCGTGTATCGGCATGTACACTTGACTGTACATTACTAGTCCAAAATTCCGGCGTTTCACGTGTATTTCCCATCGGCGGTTGCAAATCTACTCCCCTCGGAAGTGCTTCTAACCTGTCGAGCCTCTCCTCGATGACTTCTAATTCTTGTATATTCCTGTTGGCGACTTTGCTCCCTAAATCATTTAGTTGCAACTCGATTCGTTCAACTTTACCTTTGAGATTTTGGTCCACCTCACGAATAGCTGATTTGAGGTTACGACTCAACTCGAGCCTATCAATAATCGTTATTTCCTCAATCTTTTTCTGCAATGTTGCAATTTCGCCCTCAACCTGAGATACGTTACTCTGGATATGGTTGATATCATCCTTGACTCCATTTACATTGGCGTCGACTGTAGTTTTATGCTCCACGAATTCGCCTCTCAACATCATCAGGTCGACTTTGTGCTCCTCCCTGTGCACATCTACAGTATCACGTAAGCCTGTGACAGTTTCTTTTAGTTCCGCGATGTCTTTCCGGTTAGAATTAAGTTCCCCCCTAACCTCAAGCATGTTATCCACGATGGTCTTCACGTTGTTATTAACGGCGTTAGCTGCACCTCTCATTAATACCAGTCCTAGGTTCAAGGTAGCCATATCCTTTTTTAGGTTGTCCATAAAACCTTCTACGTGATTCAGCCTAGTCCCAAATTCTTCTCTGGTGTGCTCGATATCAGCTTGGACGTCTAACTGTACTTTATTTATAGCGGTCTGAATTTGAGCCGTGTGCTCCTCGAGTCGGGTTTGCACATCCTGTCTTGCCCTATTCATTTCTTCCGTTAATGTGTCTACGCGCTGGCTTGCCTCCTGGTGGTGACGAATCACGTCTATCCTTAACGCTGCCAAACCTGCCGTTAAGTCATTTTTGGCTTCTACCCTGTACGAGTCCATTTCGGCCCTGACCTTCGTTAGATCGGTCCTAACGTCTTTAACAGTACGTGTGTTTATCTCTAAATCTAAACGTACTTCATTAATTGATTGGGTATTTACCTCAAGGTTCTGCCTGACATTGTCAACAGACTGAGTGTTTATCTCGAGGTTCTGCCTGACCTGGTCCACATGACCATTTACATCACCTACTTCCTGTCTAACATTGTCAATAGCTTGTGAATTAACATCTAAGGCTTGTGTATTCACACTCAAGTCACTAGTAAGTTGTTGGAGGTTAGCGTTGACACCTGCCAACATCTCAGCGAACACTCTGCGAATCATATCCTCATCCATTTGACAAGAATTTATATTGAGAGAAACGAGGGATCAATCATGATGGAAACTTACAGCTATGATAGTAACGTGGTGGTATAAAGCTTGTTTCGACCTAATAAATATCACGAGTACAGCTGGAGTATGCAAACTAAGTGCTTCTACATTTACTAATACAACGGTGAGCAAAGCAAAGTATTACATTTACTTAGGATGAGGCATCATCTAAGAAAAACCCTATCTTTCATTTATTCAATATAAAAACCTCACCCCATGGTCTTCTATCAAATATGAATGCCATGCGGTCTACTGATCTGCAGTACGACTTTCTAAGTTCGTCCCAGTCCTGTCAATTTACCATTATTCAAATATTAAGATCCTCCTAAATATCGGCATAAGAAAATATACAGGGCGCCATCTGATGATCACCATGTTGACATCTGGCTCCATGTATAGGGAGTCAATCAATGTGTTACCATGTCAACGTCTCTCCCCACGTATAGGGAGCCAATTTATGTGCGACCTATACGTCGGTTTCCACGTTAACACCGTGCACCATGTCAACTTCGTAGCCCCATTAGTTGGGCCGCCATTTTATGTGACCGTCAGCCGGGTGGCAACGGCACATATTTGTGAGTGACCTTCAGAAGTCCTCCGGTAAAGCTGTCGGGATAGCCAACAACCGCGATGACTCTCCTAACATCTCCCCTGTCGGACCTTTAAAAGTTTGCCGTGAGGATCAGGTGAACTTCCTAACAATAGGCCAAAGCGGCACGAGGTTCTATAGTCCACGGGGAGCGTGGTACATGGTTGCGATGGTCAAAGACGGCCTAAGGAAAGGTTCACCTCAAAAACTAGACTGTGAAATTAAACATCCAGGCTTATGTAAAACACCGTGAAAATTTATTGTAGATTTCCACAAACCCCTATCCTAGTTCGGAGGGTTATATTCGGCTAATCCGCAAGCTAAAAGTTAATGATAATAAAAGTTCAAGTCCCTAACAATGAAGTTACATTAACCCTCGCGAAAGATCTAATACACAATAAGTAAGCAACAGCAACAACGCTGGGTAAATGGTACGACGCAAAATCCCTAATACAAGTTACATGATCAAGCTAATATGAAGTTACATTTAAGTGAAGGAGCAAAGCAAAGCTAAGTTATGGTGGTACCATTTCCACATTTACATTTAACTTTTCTAGCTAAGTCCTATCAGTTAACATTCAAAGTTACGGCGGTGACGTCCGTAATAGCAAAACAGTTACAATACAAAGCTAAGTGTACAGCCATTTAAAAACAATTAATCTAATCAACAATCATGTGCTAAATAGCACGCAATAAAGGTAACATGGGGAAAAATACAGTTTCATGACATCAATAATTATAGTACAACACAGTTTTTATTATAATGCCTTCCTGTCCCATGGTTAACTCTTTGTAAACCATTGTCATCTAGCTTGATAGTAATGTCGGTGATAGCGTAGTTAAAACCACGTCTGACAATCACATGGCCCGCGCTCCACACACTATGAACTAATGGTTCATGTGTGCGCCAGGTCACAACAAAAATGTCTACAGTCTTCGTCGTTTCCAATAAAGGAAATCCCTTCATCTGCACGGCCATGTCAGCAGGTTCAAATGTAAGAATGTCAAAGTTTAAATGGAAACAATATGTTAGTTAGATCTTGTTTAAAACAATTATGCGGATGATGTTTATTATGTCGGTTTATGTTCCTTCCGTAGGTTTATGGCGTATTCTGACAAAGGCCTGACAAGGAGTAGTCTTCTAAAGATCATTCTCCCGCAGCAAAACATCGACTCAATAGTCGGAAAACTCAACGAGCAAACTCGGCTCGGACTCACAATAACACGAGTTATCAGCGGTAAATACCTCGCTTTCAACAACTCTCATAATAATGCCTCATAACAACAACAGATGCGTGACTTACAACAATGGCACGTCTTACTCACTCAAGGCACATAATATCATGGGTTACCTGCGGCAAAAACCTCGCATTTAATAACCAAATTGCCTTCATTATAATTTGCCTCTCTCAAGAGGATCGCCAACAATGCATAAAGAAACCTGACAACCCTGGACATGTCGAAATGACATTCCTCGCAGCAAAATATCTAACTAACAGCACGAAAATCCAAGAAAAACAAATGAACAAAAATACAGTAAGATACACTGGGTTTCATGAGCAATAGCTGCATTGAAAGAAAGAGATGAATGAAATCAACATTCTGTCCTATGTTATTGTAGTTCTGTCTCGCTTTCAAGCATTTGTTTTCAAGGTTACTGGGTCAACAAACCAGTTTATTGGTGACAACTTCACAAATTGCATTCCTTCACTGACCACATTTTTCAACAGGCAAGGCCGGCTAGTTTTAACATTATATAATACCGTAATATTTGGCCTTGTCATTCTTAGCATATGCTTGGTTCAAAAACCTTATAGAATCCGTGTGCTAAACACGTTACAATTTAACTGTACAATAAAGTATCGCAGTCCTTCATTTCAAAGAATAGTAAATCACAGACATAACAGCATGTCTCACGAGCTTCTTTGCTCATCAAAGATATAACACTTACTAAGTTCTCAGTATAACATTAACACCTGTGTCCTCATGACAGAAACAAAGTAGTAACAAATTGATAAATACGGCACAGATCTGCAACTCTAGACCTGCATAATGATGCGATAGTGCACTTAGTTCGATGCTTGACATCTACACTTTCTCCAAAATAATAAATCTGTCAGTATTTGATTATAAATTGGCTTCTGAGCGCTTTCAAAAATGAAAATACAGCATATTTTTATAAAACTGGAAACTACAGTTGGTTTCCTAACGATACGACCTATCTAACGAGGTCATAAGTCTCAACAGACTGGTTGCAAAGATTGCAGTTAAATAAAGTGACGATGACATCGGAATGAAACCACGGATAAATATCCTACACATGGCTGAGCAAAATAGCTGCAAATGATTACAGTCATGTTTGGCAGTGGGTCGGCTATAACGTGGTACGACGTCCATCAGGACGGCACCAGGGTTAACCAAAACTGGTCTACCCCACAGGGTGACTCACAATGACTGAAATAAACAACAATTATACTAATTACAACCCTACCTAGCAAATGGCTGACACATAAGTGCGGTTGATTCACAAAAAAAACTACGATATCTAAATATACCACCGCGGACTATTACAAAAGAAAGGGTGTCCAAACTCACGACTTTTGGTAGCTCTCACATCGGCTCAGACATTCATCGACCAGGGTCGCGAAAAAGCTCTGCTTGGCTCTCCAGCATGGTCCTGTCCTGCACGGATTCACCAATCTGGACCTCCCAAGCAACCAGGGTTCGTTCGCCTCCGGATGATGGTCTCCCAAAAAGGTCTGGAATGTGCCTGGAAGTCGGCATCCACGTTCCTTCGTCTGCGTCCTCGGCATCCTGACGTTCCATGAAGCTGGTGGTCTCCATCACGACGTCTCCCTCATACCGGAATGGTATTAGCCCATAATCGTCTCCTTCACCATGGCGTGGAAAAGTTCAATGTCTTGCATGATGTCGAAAATGTCGAAATATCTCGTTCCTCTCGGCGTTTTGGCGTGATTATTGTGGACTATGCAAATAATAGTGTTCTCCACAGTATTTTGTAGTTTTTTGGCCTGTTGATCCTCAAATTCAACACGATGCGATGCTTTGCTTGTTAGCACGTGCAATTGTATCACGTTTTATCAATCACGTGGCATCCGCGATAAAATTGATATTTTCAATTCAGAATTTCCGTAGCAATAATGTTGTGATCGTTGGCAGTAATAATCACGTCGTCTTGGCACAATTATCAGACGATAACTCTTATATTTTCGGCGTGGCACTTTGCCCTTCCACTTACACGTGGGAAAATATCTGGCGTATGGCACCAATTACAGTTTGTAGAAAATATTGCCTAATATGGCCTTTCGTAGATTAATAATATGTCCACAATGTGTGACAACGTTAGTATAGTTATTTTCAACACACGATGCAGTCGGATGCTCACTTGAGCACAAAAATATTTATAATGTCCTCGTCGCGACGGACGGATACTCGAAACACGCCTGTCTGGCGTCAGATCTCCAGATGTAGTGTCGTCACTGACTTTCACTCGGAAGTAGATCGCCAAAACGAAGTCATTGAGCGACTACTTTCATAGCTCCTTGCGTATCTGCAAGTGTTATACCTTACCAAAAACGTAATAATCATTCACCAAAATGATTCAATAATACAGAATGACGAATTAGAATATTCTGAGTCTTATGAAAGGATAAAAGTGATTAACAAGACCTCCAAAGTCAAAAATGCAATTGAGCGCTACTTCAAAGAGTATAGCATGAGCTCTCTGCTCCACGTGGTATTCTGGGTATGTTCAAAAGTACTACATCCCATAATAATTATTCCGTCACAAAATATCACATGAACCATAGCTCAGCGGGTTCAATATATATATATATATTTGACAATTAATAATATTACATGCATTTACAAGAAAGGAATAAAATTTAAAAGAAATTAGTTCTTGGTATAAACAGCTAATTGAATATAAGCAAGGAATCCCACCGATTGAGGAGGAAAAGGGTTGAATTAATTATATTAAATGAGCAAATGAAAAGTCAAAGACCAACAAAAATATCCAACGTTAAATAAACAGATAAATTACCTTTAAAGGATACTCAAGGTATGAACCGAAACTAGTTTAAGTTCAAATACGGTCTCAACTCAATGCAATCAATTAAGTTAGTTTTATTAACAGGAGCGAATTCAAGGTACGTGTGATCGCAATCAAATCCTCAAACATGTCTCCTTTTTATCGACACGAAAAAAAACTATTGTTTTTTACTGCAAGGAAGAAACGATAACAATAGCTTAGGTTGTCACCAGGCAACCCATTACACAGAATAAAATAAGTGCCATAATCTACGATACAAGTTACAGCGCCTATATGAGGCATTCTAAGAAGATGCAAGGAGATAAATAAAATTTATATAAAGATATTTAGGTTAAGAAAGTCCTTGCTCAGACCAAGATGAAGACTGAAATCTACATGGCTTGTAGCTCAGACAAGAAATATAAATAACCACATTCCCCCAAAAGGTACATAGAATATATTAGATAATTCGAAAATATTTTAAATATATCGACAGATACTTTACCGTTACTCCGACCACGAGGCTAGACCAAAACACGAGAGTGAATAACAGTCCGCCAACATAAAATAACACAAAGTTAAGAAATTACAATACGTCCAAGATAATAAAACATATCGATAGAAATAAAACAGCTTCCAAAATATCTCACAATATTTACAAACCTTTTCTAAAACATACTGGTTGAGAAGCCAGAAAATATTATTACACCAAGAAGTCAAAATATCTTCAGGGAGATGTTGGAAGTACTTCGTAATCAAGTTGGATATGAACATATTCCAGAATAGAGGCTATGTTAGCCTTCAGGGCTAACCAGCCCGGTTTAATATCGGAGTTATAAATTTTGCATCTTGCTTGTAAGGATTCCAATAGACAATAACTTTTCTTATTATCGCTGTATCCAAGGTAACAGACACTGTTGACTTCGGTAGCCATCGGAGGAAATCGTAGATAGAGAGTACAGCGCTCCAAGCGGCAAATCCAATAGGAGTAGTACTAATATTCTCCGTCAGATGGCAGCATCCCGCAGCGACAAACGAGTTTCTACTCGTGCTCAACAGGTAGCGTGGCAAGTCTGTTTATCTCAAGCACATGCACGACAGCTAGACCAACTCGGTTACATATTAGTAAGGATAAAGTTCACGTCAGGGAAATTAAAACGCGTCAGCAATGAAATCTGGTACAGGAAACGTTTATACAGATTTTAATGCATTGGTATCTAATTTAGTTCAATTGTTTACATAACCTTAAGATGGCGGCTGTGCGAATTTTAAAATTAAGTTTTTATTTCTTGTTTCGTAATCATGCGATCGAAGTGACAGTTTGAATAATGAACCTACGCAATAATTTTCCTTTAATGGTACATGACTCTATGGCCTATACATTTAACAATCCAAAATGGCGACCATCCGAAATATTTAGAATCCTCTGAATATCAACAAATCTAATATAGCAATCAAACTGAATTTTTTATGTTCATAGCGGCTATGAACTTAAGTTCCCCTATAGGACTTTCAATAACCTTGCGATCACCAATCCAACATGGTGGCGACGTTTCTCGCAATTTAACCATCCGAGTGCAGTGAAACTTGGAACAGTAAATCCTGATACGAATGTTAATCCACTGGTATCTAATTTATTTCAATTGTTTCCATAACCACAAGATGGCAGCTGTGCGAAACTTTAAATTCTCCTTGTTACTTCTTGTGTCCTAATCATGCGATTGAAGTTTGAATGCTACGCGTACACAATAATCTTCATGCAACAGTTCATAACTCTAGGACCTACATATATAAATTCCAACATGGTGACCATCCAAAATATTTAGACGGTTCTCAATATCTACGAATCTCTTACAGCAATCAAACTGAAATTTAGTATGTTGATAGAGGCAATTAACATAAGTAGCATATATGAAAATAGGCTGTATAGTTCTTCACGGAACTACTTGTTTATTTTATCACAAAGATAATATCCTGCAAGTCAGTGATCATGTTAAAACTACCTTGCGCTATGTTTTATTAAAATTAGAACATAATTCAACAGCCTTTGCCATTCCATTATACACCCTCTTGATGTTGACGTTTGTCTGAATGGAATGACAAATTGATAAGGCAATTCTTCAGTCAGTCAACACCAAGCTTTTCTGGATAAGTTGAAGAAATGAGGACCTCATGTTCTATAGAGTTCTAAACTTGGGTATCCATAGTGTTGAATCTGATTGTAAATGTTTTGTCACCATGCTTACCACACAGATGCAAAGCACATCTCTACAAACAATGCAACCTTTGTGTCTGAACATTATCAATGTTTAGGTATTTATGTTGGATGAGGTGTATATTGACCAAACATACATTCAAATTAATTCTTTTATGTTTCAGGTTGACGTCAAAAGTACTGGAATGAACTGCATGAAAACTTGCATTTCAATAGAATGCAGGCACCCCTCTAATAAAATTAGGCTACAGAGGCAGTGGCGTAGCCAAGGGGGGGGGGGTTAGAACGCCCCTCCCCATTGGAAAATCGGCAGGTTGTGATTTGTGTCTGTGGTGATGTAGGCTACTCTTGTCGCCTTTCGGCCCGGGTCCCCATTTGCGGCTACACACGTTTTCATGACAACGTATAACCACAGTCTACCTACAGATCGCGAAGCTTGGCTCATATTTTTCTATCGCGAGACAATAATGCTCTCATGCAGCCAGCAAGAATGTGCCAACTGCGCTATGTTGGTGTATGTTATTGTTGCTGGATTTACTGTATGTGAGCATTGTGCAAAGGTTATATCTTTAATTTAACATGTGCTTTACAAGAGGAGATGTGCAGTTCAATAAACAGATCTAATATTAGACGCAATATTTCAGTGTTGTTAAGTAACCTATATGATCGCTTTTCAGTCGGTAAACACGAGTGTACGGTACCCAATTAGATTTGGTGGGCAGTGACAATTTATCTCCAAATGCCTGAAATAAAAATATATGAATCGTTTATACACTTAATAAAACACTTCTCGCATTAAGGGGGGGGGGGGAGGGTCGTACGAGAAGCGTTTTATTAAATGTATAAATAATTATTGTATTATGAATTACACAGGGAAATTAATTGTTACTCCTCGACCAATCTAATTGGGTGTATTCATGTTGACCGACTGGGAAGTCAGACTGTTCAAATAGCAAGACGACACCCGAGTCTCCAAAGGGCCCTTAAAGGTAAGATTTAAGCTATGGATTTTAGGCTAATATTATAAAGCTATTCAAGGGAAGCGTGATGGTGCAGTGGCTTAGATGCTCGTCAATCACCCGGACGGCCGGAGTTCCAATCCCGGTGAGAGTGGGGTGGAATTTTCACCTGAAAAATTACGTGGAGTCAGGAAAGACATCCGGCCTTAAATTCCCGGCCAAAACCAAAATGAGTCTGTTTGGCTTCGGCGACCCCAATTAATTGGGATACGCAGTAGAAAGTATTATAATGCTTTTCAATCAAACAACGGAACTAGGTCTTTAACTGGTTATAAATCAATAATAATGTTATTGGTTTTAGGTCACTTTTAACTACTGTGGCTTTTAGAGACACCGGGGTGCCGAAATGTTGCCCTGAAGGGGATCTTTAACGTGCCAGTAAATCTACAGACTCGGTTCCTTCGCATTTATACACCCTTAAATGCCAGCTGACTGCGCCAGGATTAGATCCTGCATCCTTGGGAACAGCAGGCGAAAACGTTACCGCTGAGCCACGGAGTCAGTCGGTTATAAATCAGAAGCATGTCTCGGTAGGATATCCATGCATGGCTTTGGTGGCATAGTCGGTAGCATGCTGAACTGCTATGCCCAAGTTTGCGAGTTCAAACCCAGTCGAGGTCGTCGGAATCATGTCATAGATTTATGGTACGTGAAAGAACATACAACTACAATTGGTAGTGTGTAGCCAAAATTTGTAGGCTATTGGGTTAGACACCCTCTATCAAGTTCAAATGTTCGCCGTTAGGTTTCAGTGGCAGTGGCGTCTGGTAGCTTAACATGGAACTACTCGACATTGAAATTGGGGAACCTACGGGCGTTCATGTGAAATGTCCTGCCATTGGCCATTGGCTGCAAATCAAATATAAATATCTATGCATTTTGAAAATTAAGACATACTGTAGGCTAAGTAAATGTAAAAGATGTAATCTCAAACGCGTGCCGACAGTTTAATTTTCAGATGTAGAAAATGGCTTTTTAATAGTCAGAGAGCTGATTTAATGAATAAAGATTTTGTACAATTATATAAACTTATTCTCGAATCCTTTGGAAGCAAGCCACTTTATGTCGTCAGGATATTGCTCACAAACTTAGATGTGGTACACTGTTTGTTGGTTCTCTTATGAAATACCAAAAAGGAAGCTTGTAGTTAAACGTGACCGTTAATCTGTAGATTATGAGCCACGGGACCTCCTTTTTACGTGGAATCCGAACCACAGGACATGGCATTTCACTTCGAAAATCTCACATGCATTGACAGGGAATCGAACCCGGACCGCCTTGGTGAGAGGCATACAGCTAGACCGCTGAGCCACCACGCCCCTTTATGAAATACCTGGTCTCCTACTTGGCTGCTGTGAAGGTACGGTACTCAATTGTTATTGCCGATATTTTGTAAAATTGGCATTGCATTATTTTGTCAAATTCAGGAATGAAAGGTTTCAAACCCAGAGAAAAGATACACTGTACCTACAATTGAGCCATTTAAGACCTTACTGTACCTACAATTGAACCATTTAAGACCTTAAGATCTTTTTATACTTTTCGTTTCACAAATCACACTGGTATTTTCACTAATTAACTATAATGTTATTCAATTTTACAGAATAACTAGCTTTTGATATGGTTAAGAATTTGATATTATATTATACCCATACTATCAACCCACCCCGGCTTCGTCTGGTATCTTAAAGGGGTTACTCAGCGTAAGCTTAAAAGGCGCACAGACGGTAGGTCTCAGACGCAATTCAGAAAAGTCGAGGTGAACAGCAAAACTCCAAACACTAATAGTCTACTCTTCTCTGAAGTCTTAACTCGACACGACTCGACAGTTAATGCTGGCCGAAGCTGGGGTGATGGGCTCGCTCGATAGCTCGTAAACTCGCTCCTAAGCTAGTATTTTCCACTGAATGGAGATTGTTGGAAGAAATTAAAACGTAAAATCACTTATACTGTAGTTGGCGATGTATTAAAGATAAAGACATGCTGTTGCGGACTTCTTTGTAGAACTTTTCATGCTGACCAATTCTTACACTCATAGTATATGGATATTCTTAATGGTTTACCCAGCGTAAGCTTAAAAAGCGCACGGACGGCAGGATTTCCTTCGACACGATTCACTGAATTTCGTTACTGCTCGGCTTCCTTTGGTCATAAATGAATGTTTTCAAACAGAAACCTTCCTCGAGAAATTCTTTACTGAATGGTGAAAACCACATCAAAATCCACTCAGTGGATTTAAAGATTACCCGTTACATCCAGGAATCGTTGACTTGGTTTAATGTAGATGCCAGCGACTATCATTAAAACAATTACATGAATTTATAACTAGTATGGACTATGAATTCTATGTAAGACTCATTAAATTTGTCATACAACTGTACCTAGGGATACTTACAGAGGAATGAACTAATAAAAACACAGCATTCTTTTTATGTTTCTATAAATTAAAAGTGTACAGTATATCAAAATTGTGGCTTTTGTCTGTAGTAGTTGGTGATTTAACGTGACTTATGTTCACAATGGAAATAATCACTCAGGTGAGTTAAAATTAAAATAAAATAAAAAACTTGCAAAAGTGAAATCATCTATTCCGCGAATATCGTGCTTGCTGGCCGCCGTGAGCGCTAGTGTCGCTTCACCTACAAAGAGGATGCAATTTCGTAACGCAGCGAGCTTCGCGACTGTGTATTTAAGACTGTCGTAATACAACTCCGCCCTCCCAGAGTTGCCAATCTAACTTTTCCCCCGCGAAATAACTTATAGCTTATTTCAAACTGAGGCTAGCGCCAAATAATTTTGAATCCTACACAGCGGGGCAATATTAGCTTTTATCTTTTCTTGGCGGGAGAGAAGTTATATGTAAATTAATCTAGTTTTTATTAAAAATAACACGCTTTAATAAAGACTTCGAAAATTCTATGGGTACATTAACACTAATTTTGGAATCATTATTAACATCTTGAACATGAGATAACCGTCAGCCGAGTTGATTCATATTACGTAAATATATGTCCAGCAATTCCCCGAATTACGGTTATCTCCCAGTTACGAATGAGTGAAATTTGTCGCCTGAGTAGTGTAAGCAAATAAACCTTTTTCCGGCTGCAGGTAGCATTTGTAAGGTAAGAAGGACCTTGGTAGGTGACAAAAATCTTCGAAAATATTTCTTTAGGCATTCAGGACTAATTGCAATATAAATCACAGGATCTTGTTGGAAAAACTGAATAAACATAAAAATGAGTACCGGTATTGAATTACTCATAAATCAACATGATACATCGTGAGAGGACATGCCCACTTTTGCTGAGACCTCTGTAAATAATTTCTCTTGTTGAGAGATACGCAGTATTCATGTTCGTAGCACAGATATATTTGAGTTTATTTTGTTCCTGTCAGGGGAACAGGAATGTTCTAAATTTACCATTGAGGTGAGACATTTTAGTAAAATGTAACTTATTTTTTTAAAGAACTGATTTGTTTTTGTCTTTTGAGCATATTGCATTACTCGAAAAATTCGGAATCAAAATACATTAAACTTTCCTTTTGTAATAATATCTCATAGAGAAATGGAAATACTTGTAGAGTTGTTGTTAATTCATTTGAGGGGCTTGAGACACCTTGGTCATCAACCCCGTGTAGTTTGGATGTGTTGAAGCTGTCTGGCAACCTGTATTGCTGTGATGATGGTAGTTGTGTGTGTAAATGTATCTGGGACAGGGATGGAGTAGACGCTCCGGGACTTGAGCAAGGCACTATCCCGGCAATTTCATGTAGGAAGTGTGGCGAAACCCGAGGAAGAACCACACTCAGGATAACCGCTGTCAGCACCAGGATTCGAACCTACGATATCCGTACTTACCACAGCTGCCCTCGCGACCATTGTGCACGTTTGACGAGCGCGGCTACGCCACGGGACGAAATGCTTGCAGAATTTGGCTTGAGTACCTATAACCCCCCCCCCCCCCATTGTCCGATCCTGGCTACGCTTTTGACAAGAGGTGAGAGGGTTAGACAGGAACTCAACCTTTTCGTGGTTCATTTGTTTTCCTGCACCATGATCAGCTTCCAGATGTCGAAGCCTATTGATGCCTACCCTTTGTATCTTCCTGCCTGCTGGTAACTAAGGAGCCTTGTATTATCCAGTTTCTGCAGTGTTCTCAAACAACACATCCCGCCTTCTTTTACACATTATTTCTTCTTACACTGTTATTACTGAAGCAAGATACTACCTCATTTACAGCTTTCTCAACAGTAGACCAAGATCGGGGGTTCAAATCCCGCCGAAGTCGTCGGATTTTTTAAGAGCATTACAGATCGCTCAGTATACCTTCCTTCGGAGGGGAAGTAAAGCCGGCGACCCCATATCATAGATTTGTGGCATGTAGAAGAACCTTCCACTTACTTCAATTGTGTGAAGCTAAATGTGTAGGTTAGATTTGATAGTGCTCTTAAGTTCCAACGTTCGCTGCCAGGTGCCGTGGCATCTAGTATCCAAGTTCACAGCTAGGTGTCGTTGACGGTAGCATTTGCTAGCAAAAAAGGAACTACTTGAAATTAATTGTCTGCAGTCCTTACCTGAATTAGAGATCACACGCACTAATGCAGCCATCACAATTAACACCGGTTATCAGACAGATTCTACACACACGCAAACTACACGAGGCTACAGGACCGCGTTGTCGCAGCCCCTAAACTGAGGAACCAACCAATCTACTGTAGACTTGTTTTAAGGCATCGTTCCCTCAAGATGGACTAATTTATTTTTATTTTTTGTGTTACTATGCAGGCAATTTTGGGAAGCTCTGGTTTAGTAAGGTCTTGGCTTTGTAGTATCAATATAGAAACACTTACGTAAGCTGAAGAATGATCCAATTATGCATTGTGTAGTTTAATTGTACTCTTACTGGTGTTCATAACATTACAAAGCCTATTACTGATATTTATAATAAGAACCTTATTGGTTTTATGTCCCTTATAACTACTGCGGCTTTTAGAGACACCGGGAGGCCGGAATTTTGACCCGAAAGGGATCTTTAACGTGCCAGTATGTCTGCTGACTCGGCTCCCTCGAATTTTCACAGAAAAAGGAAGCTTGTAGTTAAACGTGTGAGTTAACCTCCTGATCATGAGCCATGTGACCTCCATTGTTACGTGGAATCCCAACCACAGGACGTGATATTTCACTACGAAAATCTCACATGAATTGAGAAGCAAGCATCTTGACCACTGCATCACCACGCCCAAATCATAAAATGTTGCGGAAAACAGCTCACTCATTTAATTACTGTACAAGTCAGCTGTTTTAATGCAAGCAAACAATGTAGGTACATAAGAGAGGCTAATAAAAAGCCAACAAATCCCACAACATTAGAAAATCTAGTAATGATGCAACCAGTATCGAGTATTAAAATGTTTGAACTACTCAAAAAAGCCTGACGTCCTGATTTTTTGTTAAGTATGTATATACATATCTTTGAAAAACTAGTAACTACCTCATCAAAAAACATGTATTTAGATATTTTTAACATTTCCATGTCGATGTCCCCTTATAGAGAAATCTTTAACGGGAAGTCACAGTGCATTAGAGAAGAGTGCGGCGGTAAAGAGAAAAGATCAAGGCCATCGAGGGAGGCGGCGGATGTGGGGTTTTGGAAGGCTCTATGCGATGATGAAAGCGGAGAAAATATACATCCGAGTGAAAGAGTCGATTCACCTCAGCCTTTGTGACCAATAGGTTCGGGACCATCCAGGCGGGTCCAGTCAAGTTCAAAATGCGGAAGACATTATTATACTGAGCCGGCCCCATTGTGTTGGAGTAGCGCGCCAGCCTCTCACCCTGAGGCCTCGGGTTCGATTCCCGGCTCCGTCAGTGATTTTAGACACTGACGGGAGGGCTGGAATGGGATGCACTCAGCCTTGTGAGGACAATGGAGTAGTTGTCTGACAGTGAGACAGCGCCCCGATCACGAAAACCAAGATTAACGGCCGAGGGGACCCGATGCGCTGACCACGCGTAACCCCAATATCTGCAGGCCAAATTTGCTGGGCAGCGGTCGCTTGGTAGGCCTAGGTCCTTCACGGGCTCTAGTGGCAGGGGTTACTTTTATTATTATACTGAACCCAATCCCGGAGAAGTTTGTGAATAACAACCTCCTCAAGGAGGCCAGAATCCATTTCCTGCACATCCCAAGAAGAGAGGAATCGCCAGGCCAATGGAGGAGGAGAGGCGGGAGTTTGGCGGGGCACGATGGGGTGTTTCGTAACTGAGGGTCTAGAGAAATAGTAGCAACAGCTTCATTGTCTGTCTTGAAGATGACCCCTTTCGGAACGAAGACCAGGAGAAAACGGAGATGTATGGGAATAACGGATTCCATGGCAGCAGAAATCATCTAGTGGCTGAGATGCTGAATGCCAGAGATAAGGAAACCGTGCTTTAGAGAGGAGTGTGCAGTCTTAGTGGCATGCGGGTTTGGGGAATGCGGAGGTAGGCGAAGCTTGTCCACAGTCCAGGAAGGGAAAACCTCGAACGGGAGAGGTAACGGTGGGATTTATCCTTCTCCATACCATCCCGGCCCCGGAGGCTAGAATATAGGCGCTCCTTGTGGTGGACGTGTTTAATGACGGTACACCACTGATCTCTATACTTGGATCGCTGATGGCAGCTCTCCTGCTGCACGAGAAAGTACGCCAGGTTGAGCGCGCGGTCCGTCATGTTGGCGTAGCCATTCTCGAGCTCTCCTTATGGGGAAGCAATGATAATCTAGTCAATTTTAAATCGTAATTAATGGTGCTTTGGAACAAATAAAAATATAGAGATATGTTCACTCATAGCATAAGGGCATTGGGATCACTGACAGGTCATTCCGAGGTCAGTAAATCACCGGAATAGCAATAAAATTGAATGTATAATAACGGCTGACAATTATCAACTTAGGTGCTGAGTACATGCAATTAGCAATCAGTAACAGAGTGACGAGTGAAAAAAAAAATCTGGAAACATTCTTGTAAATTACTACTGTTTACTTCAGGTAGTTTCCGGTGGGGGGAATTGTGGAGATGGACACGTCGCTTCGTACCAGGGTTGCAGGCACTATAAGAAAGCCATCAAAAAACAGCAGTTGAAAAACAAGCAACAACTCCATAAACCCATTCCCTTACTTCTCTCCCTCTCACCAACACTTCCCCCCAAGTAATCCCAGCACTCTACATCAAATACTACAGCTTTTAATCACGATAGCAGCACAATAAACTTAATAATAACTGGAAGTAGATCAAAGCCAAAAATGCACTTTAAGCCAAACCAATTTCACTCCTCAGCTCCACATAAAACTTAACACAACTAAAAACCTACTCAAAATATACTCTCCCCAACGTTTTACAACTATTAAGCGAACTATTCGCACCCAGAACGGAAAAATTCTGAAATGGGATCAAATTTAAAAACGTAATAGCCTAGCCCGATCACGTCTGCTTCAGCACCACCGCATATGTATACTTAACTTCACAATAACTTCAAAATTACGGCTAAGTGACATGTCTGCCTGAGAAGTAAAGGTATTACCGGCTTGCCTGGGATGATCGGTCACCAAACCGCTTTAAATAACCAAATTCAGCCCATTTTACAACTACAAGAAACACAAAATATTTACTGCCAGTATAAATACATGTATAACATCAAACTACCACTATCCAATCACAGAGCCGGATTCGCAATATTGCATCATGCGCTCGCTGCCATCTTTCTACACCTGTCATCATCTATTCGGCTTACTGCTGCCTTAGCTACCAGCCATCCATGTATAGAGATCAGTGAGGTACACTGGCCTGCAGAACTAAGGTAGCCGGGGAAAGCATCGAGGCGAAGTTGGCCATAAGATACAGTGGGATATGTTGAGGTACAAAATAAAGGGAAGGGCTGAATGGACCATTTCAAAAGGGACCGCACTATTCAGGATACAAGAAACGTGAAGAAGTGTTCTTAAGGGAACATAATGACCTTAGGATCCAGATCACACGCGGGAAATACATAGCCAGACAATGGGGTGTTAAAATACACCACGGTGAGGGGAGGATAAATACTAAGGAAAAGTAGGAGAGTTTAAAATGGATCGCTCAATGGACCAAAAAACATGACACTAAAGTTCGGTAGCCAAAACGACGAAGCGACAGTATCCCAAAGAACGGGAGTACAACACATGAGAACCAAAGCGAAGCCATTCAGCCTTCGCAAACCGCTGAGAAGCAATTAACCGAATAGGCGATGGTAAAAGAAACATGTAGGCTAGTTCCGTTGAGAACTATACAGCCTATTTTCATATATCCTACTTATGTTAATTTCCTCTATCGTTGTTGTTGTTTGAGTCTTCAGTCTTTTGACTGGTTTGATGCAGCTCTCCATGCCTCCCTTTCCTGAGCTAATCGTTTCATCTCAACATAGCTACCACACCCTACATCCGAGGCAATCTGTTTAACATATTCTAACCTTGGTCTACCCCTACAGTTCTTGTCCTCGACCCTTCCTTCCATAACTAAGCTTGCTATTCCTGGGTGTCTTAGTATGTGTCCTACCAACCTATCTCTTCTCTTCATTAGCAGTCGCCAGAAACATCTCTCCTCTCCCACTCGTCTTAATACCTCTTTGTTTGTAACCCTATCTACCCATCTGATCTTCATCATTCTCCTGTAACACCACATTTCAAATGCTTCAATTCTCCTCTTTTCTGCTGCACCAATAGTCCAAGTTTCACTTCCATAGAGCGCCACGCTCCAGACAAAGGCTTTCAAAAATGACTTCCTAATACCTAAATCTATATTCGATGTCAGCAGATTCCTTTTTTGTAGAAATGCTTTTCTTGCCTGAGCCAACCTACTTTTTATATCCTCTTTGCTTCGTCCATCACTGGTTATTCTTCTTCCTAAGTAACAGAAATCTCCTACTTCCTTCAGCTTTTCACCTGCCAATTTGATCTCCATAGAGGTTTCTGATTTATTTCGGCTGCATTCCAGTATTTTTGTTTTACATTTATTAATTTTCATCATGAATTCTTTCCGTAAGACGGAGTCCATACCATTCAAAAACTCATTCAAATCCTCAGGCTTGTTGGCCAAGATGACGATGTCATCAGCAAATCTCAGAGTTGAAATTATTTCTCCTTGAATCTTCACTCCCACTTTAAATTTTTCTCTAATTTCCTTCATTGCTTGTTCAATGTAAAGATTGAAAAGAATGGGTGATAAGTTGCAGCCTTGCCTTACACCTTTCTGAATACCAGCTTCTCTCTCATGTCCTTCAACTCGAATGACTGCTGTCTGGTTTCTGTATAGATTGTATATCACCCTCCTATCCCTGTACTTTATTCCAATCGATTTCAAAATGTCAAACAATTTAGTCCAATGAACGTTATCAAAAGCCTTTTCTAAGTCTACAAAAGCCATGAACGTTCTCTTATCTTTCCTTATTCTACCTTCCAAAATCAGCCTAAGACTTAGTACAGCTTCCCTTGTTCCTACATTTCTCCTGAAACCAAACTGGTCTTCACCCAACTCCGTTTCTATCTGGCTCTCAATCCTCTTGTAAATTATTCTAGACAGGATCTTTGAAGCATGAGTAATCAAGCTGATTGTACGATAATCTTCACATCTGTCAGCTCCCACTTTCTTTGGTATAGGGATGATTACATTCTTCTTGAAATCAGGGGGTACCTCACCTGTCTCATAAATCCTACACACCAAGTGAAATATCCTGATCAGACCTTCCTCTCCTATGCAGCGTAGCAACTCAATCGGTATATCATCTATGCCTGGTGCTTTGTTCCTGCTTAAGTCTTCCAAAGCTCTATCAAATTCTGATCTCAATATTAAATCTCCTTTCGCATCCTCATCAATTTCCTCCTCCCTTTCCATTACATGATTCTCAATCTCCTTTCCCTTATACAAACTCTCTATGTAAGCTTTCCATCTCTCAACCTTTTCTTCCCTATCTGTTAGAGGCTTTCCATTTATGTCCTTAATATTACAGCACTTAGTCTTCTTCTCCCCAAAAGTATTCTTAATCCTTCGATAAGCTGTGTCTACTTTTCCTAATTTCAGACAATTTTCTATACCAGCACATTTCTCTTTCAACCATTCTTCTTTCGCTTCCTTGCACTTCTTGTTAACCTCATTTCTCAGACGTCTGTATTCTGCTTTCCCCTTTTCATCTCTTACATTCTTGTGCTTCCGCCTTTCATCCATCAATTCGAGTATATCCTGAGTGATCCATATTTTTCTACCTATTCTCTCTTTCCTACCAATGTTTTCTTCTGCGGATTTTGTTATTTCATTCCTCAAAAGTGCCCATTCGTCTGCAATTGAAGTTTGTTTAGGGTTTTTCATTAGTCCTTCCTTTATACTCTTCTTGAATCTTTCGTTTACATCCTTCTCTTTCAGTCTGTCTATTGCCCACCTTTTTGGCTTTTGACTTTTCTTCAGTTTCTTCAACTTTAATCTGCATTTCATTACAACCAGATTGTGGTCAGAGTTTATGTCAGCACCAGGATATGTTTTACAATCCAAAATCTGGTTTCGAAACCTCTGCCTGACCATAATGAAGTCGATTTGGTAACGCCCTGTATCTCCTGGTCTCATCCATGTGTATATTCTTCTATTGTGGTTATTGAATAAGGTGTTAGCTATGACCAACTCATGCTCAGTGCAGAATTCTACCAGCCTGCTCCCTCGATCATTCCTTTCACCTAATCCGAAATCTCCTACTATCTTCCCTTCTCTCCCTTTTCCTACCACAGCATTCCAATCTCCCATTACTATAACATTTTCATCACCCTTGATATACCTCAGAATTTCGTCTATTTCATCGTAGACCTTTTCAACATCCTCATCATCAGCTTGACTGGTAGGCATATAGACTTGTACCACTGTGGTGCAGGTTTTACTCAATATGAGGCCAACCCCTGCTTGGCCATTGTTTGATTTAGTGCTAATGACCCTATAGTCTCCTGACCAAAAGTCCTGCTCTTCCCGCCAGCGCATTTCACTAATCCCAACCAAATCCAACCTCAACCTATCCATTTCCCTTTCTAAGTTTTCTAACCTTCCATTTCCTAGCAGACTTCTAACATTCCACGCTCCGATCCGTAGAATGTCAGAGTTCCTCTTTGTCACTTCTGTGGTGTTAACCCCCTCTCGAGTAGTCCCCACCCGGAGATCCGAACGGGGGACTAGTTTACCTCCGGATTGAAATTTTACAAGGGAGGAAGCCATCATCACATCTATTTATGCATAGAGAGGTGCATATCCTCGGGAATAGCAAACGGCTGTAGTTTCCCCTTGCTTTCAGCCGTGCAGCAGGACGCAGTGTAGCCATTATTTGGCTTATATTATTAATATCTTAACCGTCTATAAGACTAGTAAAGAATTGATTTATTCTGAAAGGCTGCTACTCCCTTTCAGAATAAGTAAAGAGCAATTCTACTAACAAAAATACTAACCTTCTACTGTACTAACAATTAAATACCAAAATTCTACTAACGAAAAAATACTTAAGTTCCACCAACAACAAATACTACCACTAAAACAGTCTGTCACCAGACACACTCACATGCAATCACACATCACAGTCTACTGAAACAATGAACTATAACTAATAAACAATGCAACTGTTACCAGACACACTCACACACCACAGTCTAATAGAACAATGACATATCTTTTAGACAAACTAACTACCTACTTACAACTAACTACATACTTACTGTACTGTTATTTAGGCTATCTCTTCCAAATTTAAATGTATGTATAGCAATATACCGACTAGACGCTCATTACATATTCCTGAACAAATTATTTTTATCTCGGCAACTGGTGACCGAATTTCATTTTGAGTCTGAATTGAATTTGTCAAATTACTAGTTTGTAAGCATAAATCTTCAAGTCTCAGAAAAACCTTCTGTTTCTAGCACTTTCCAACACATAATTAATTATATATCTGGCTCTACCCTATGCACAATTTGTGCTCTGTATTTTCCTCTATCAACATACAAAATTTCAGTTTGATTGCTGTAATAGATTCCTAGATATTGAGAACCGACTAAATGGTCGCCATGTTGTATTTTTATTACGTAGGTCTTAGAGTTATGAAATATTACATGAAGATTATTGTGTACGTGTAATATTGAAACTTCATTCGCATGATTAGGACACAAGAAGTAAAAAGAAGATTTAAAAATTTCGCACAGCTGCCATCTTGTGGTTATGGAAACAATTGAAAAAATTAGAAGCCAGTGGATTAACATTTGTATAAGGATTTACTGTACAAAGTGTCACTGCACTCGGATGGTTAAAATGCGAGAAACGCCCATGTGAATATTTATAATTCGCGTCGCCGCCATGTTGGATTTGTGATCACCAGGTTATTGAAAGTCCTATAGGTGAACTTATGTTTGATTGCTGTAAC
Source organism: Meconema thalassinum (assembly GCA_946902985.2). Taxonomy (NCBI): domain Eukaryota; kingdom Metazoa; phylum Arthropoda; class Insecta; order Orthoptera; family Tettigoniidae; genus Meconema; species Meconema thalassinum. The sequence continues at coordinate 257,527,536 of OX336395.1, read as the reverse complement.
AGATTCGTAGATATAGAGATCCATCTAAATATTTCTGATGGTATCCATATTGGATTGTTATATGTATATGCCAGAGAGTCATGTACTGTCCCCGTATATTCTAGAGGCGGTCTGTCGGATATCCGAAGCAACGGCTGGATTCGTAGACCCTGACTGCTCCGGCGCAAAATACAAGTCAAGGATCTACCTCCAACTAGACCCTCGTGAATATACGTGGCGGAAATTACAATACAACTGTGAATTACATGAAAAATACACTTAGCTCGCGGTAAAGCACCTACCTTAATCTCGGGAATCTCGTGGTCAGCTTCTCTGGACCTAAAATGGGTTTCACAGTTGCATCTCCTTATATCTAAAATAATTCACGACGACACGGCTTCTAATATAACCAAACAATTTAATAACAAATGTAAACTAAAGCTAAACATTCATACTACAAAATAAAATACACACTCCCATTCGTTCATCTCCACTCTCACGCCACTGACAGAACAGCGTTCTATCAACATAATGACAAAATTTGGTGTAGATTGGGTCCATACAACAAGCTGTACAACAATTACACACATCGGTGTATTAACATTCTTCTGGCACGTTCCCAAGCACATATGGGCGCTCGGCGCACGCGATCATTGCCACGTGTCCGATGACATAACATTCATCGCTACATTCCCAGTCTGACTGGTTTAAAAAAAAAGAGCGAGCCGGGCAGATCGCCACATCTCTCCCCATTTGCTTGGCCTGGCCGTGCTATGGCCTTGGTTGGAAACGAGTTTTAAAGAAGTCTCCGCTATTCCAGCCTGGTCCACAAACGAGCTCTTCATAACAATGAAAGCTGTGTTAAATGAAGGCATATTCACGTCAGACAGATACGTGAACTGCACTCAAATCCTACATGCTACTGGCATAAAACTTCTATACACACTAACATTCACACTCTAGCATTGTGACGTCCCAATGGAGTTCATTTCATTCGCACTGAACAAGAAACAAACCACATGCAATCACATACTCCTTCACACTCTAATCTTTACGTTAAACAAACGAAAACTTCCTATTCTTAACAAGTTATACACTCGATTGATAAATAATAAATATTAACACTAAAAGAATTTATAATGACGCTTATAGCACCAGCTATAGTCCTTCCAAAGTAATAGCGTCAAAATACAGTCGAGCCTGCGCTCTGATCTAGCAGTTATGTCAAATACAGTGAACTGTGATCTTTAATATCTTCTACATCACCAGAAATAACCACCACAAGTCTATCCTATCTGATCTGGTGTCAAAATAAGTTTAATACATTCGACCACTGGAGGTGAAACATATGATGTTACAAGTCTGGTTTAATAATCTCGATAAAAGTATAGCATAACAGCTGTCATCATCAATTTCCTATTCCAATTTCAACCGTGAACCTTCCTGTCCTATCTAAATTCCATGTTGTGTATAACAAAATAAGGAGTACTCTCTACGCACAGTCTAAATGCCTTTGCCAACACTAGTCATGCCCACGCAATGACTGTACTATAAAATGCGGAACACACCTTCGCAATAACCTCGTATGCCAACTACATACGTAAATACACAAAAAACACTATCAAAGGGTTATCAACTCCACTTCTATCAACCTGGCATTCCTTCGAAAGGGCATAATTTCACAGCGTTGTCACCACAATCGCTGCTCTGATGAACAATAACAACAATTGTTAAATTAATAATTTATACATCTTAACGACCATTGGAATTCACGATACTGAACCTCCTCACTTAATACTCTTGAAACGATACTCTGATAAGTATAAACTGTCGTGCATACATTTAATAAAAATACTACATCTCATCTTCACACATCTGGGTTCGACTTTAATCGAAGAAGGAATATTATGTCTACAACGTGACATGATATTACTCCTCGTAAGTAATTAATCACAACATCATATCTATGTGTTTGTGTCCAACAAGAATCTATCACGACGAGGATATCAAACGATAACTACCCTATCGTCGGATGATAAGTAATCTTCCAAGAAGATTCTAGCTTCAAATAAATTAAATGACTGAAAGTTCAAAGCTTTCTTCAATAAAAACATACAGTTAGTCATATTCGTATTCTCATCATTCAGAACGAATGTCTATGAGTTCTGACGATAATAATCGTGTCCACGTTAAATGTTTCTTTTCCACAATATGACATGATATTTCACAATATATCACTACCAAGATCTTCTTTCTTGACGTTTCTTCTCGACGGATAAAATTCCCAAATTAAGCTAATAAAAATTAATTTAATGGGTAACATAGACGAAAATGTCTATCACCTGTATTCAAAATGAATACAAAATCGTCGAAGATAAATTACTGTTCCTGAAAGGAAATGACAAAATCTTGTTCCTCGAACAAGTAAATAATCTCAGTTCAGAAAATGGATTCCTAGCAAACGAGGATAATAGCATCGCTAGACGATCACTATAATAAATTTCGAAGAATAAAAATGCTATACATGGAGTACATAAATACTGTATCGAAAAAAATGGATAAAGGATTTGCTCAGTAAATGTCACTACAAGCTCTAACTACAAGGTTAGTGAACACTGCTACCTGGTCTCGAAGTCTAGATGATCAAGATAGAGTATAACAGAATACTCTGATGTTACATCTCACAAAGATCTGGGCTGGATCCTAGTTCGTCTCCACGAACTCGTGACCTCAGGAAAGGAACGAATTCCCCCACTGGGAACAGCAAGCTCCGACCGGAATCGAACTGCGGGCCTCCAATCATCATCTTCATTTTGACCGGGATAACCCTGGACCTCTTGAAAATCTTGATGCTTCTTATATCTCCGTCACAGCACAGTCTCATTATAACAGTGAGTAGCGTCAAAAGTTCTGCTTTCCACTTCAAAATGCATTTGAAGAGAAAGTCTTGGACCTCACTCGTATAATGAACATACATGTAGATGGAATCTGAACATCGTTCTGTAGTCTCTGATGTTAATGTTGGGCTCATGTTTGACGAGAATGCACTAGAATGGAGTTGTGCATTGAGTCTCATGATTGCTCACTAAGTAGACATTCACGAACAGTCTCCTCTAACGAAGCTCCATCGCTGCCTATACTTCTTCTATCTGCCTATACTCCTGGCGCACATAATAATCTAGTCTATAATAATCTTCATAATGCTAGACTGAATATTGTTCTTCACTATGGAATACATTTCCATCCGAAGTGTTGTAATACAGTTCCACACAAGTAATACACACTCGTACTCACGGGTGGCTGTTGCCTGAGTTGCAGTCGCTCGGACAAAGTGTCGTATCGCGCTGGAGAAAAACACTTTTCTCGCGCTTCACAAAACTGCTTATAATTGCCGAAATAATTCTTCCAAACTTCTGTAAGTTTGCAATATACAGTATCTGCTAGTCAGCTACAATACGTAGTTGAAAGGAATTCTCTGAAGTCGATCAGACCGAAGTTAATACGGTAAATGTAAACCTCGCAACTTCACCTAGATTCAAGGCGCGGTCGTCTCCTGATTCCTCTCTCGCTCAAGCCTTGTCTCCACGAGTCATCTTCTACTAGACTGGTGTAACACTCGGAACTCCTTTTCTCCTCCAATTTCACACGTGACCTCTTCGACGTTCAGATACACGAGAGCCTCGGTGCTTGGCATCTCCCCTCCAAGTCTACCGATTTTAGCCGCCATTTCGAGTTCCCTCTCGAATTCACGCGGGCTCTAGCAAATCGCTTATTTCTTCCAATAGCGACCTGCTATTGACTTATAAAATATTTCCAAGAAATATTTTATTATCATATTCTTCTCTTTTCCAATATGTAAATTCATTCCCTAAGGGCTCAAATGAATTAAATATCCATAAAATTTTAGTTGCTGGAACTCCCGTCTTCTCTAAAACTTCTTCCTATTGGCTGTAAGCTCAAATCCAATGGGATAATTCATAACAATATCTAAACAAATCCTGGGAATATTCACTGTTGCTAGGTCGATTCCAAGCTTCTCAAAACTTCCATTGCGCAATACTATCACGTGACGGAATTTCCCTCCTAGCTCGACGTCGCCTCACGACTGGTTTCTGCCAAGTTCCAGCCATCATATTCCTTGGTTAAATTTTATCATGGGCTTCGAAAAAAATTGTATTATTCCCATTTTCATCCCTTATAATTCATTTTACGGGGGCAGTACCATTTAAGGAAAATTATTGCATAGGTTCATTATTCAAACTTTCACTTCGAACGCATGATCAAGACACAAGAAATAAAAACTTAATTTTAAAATTCGCACAGCCGCCATCTTGAGGTTATGTAAACAATTCAACTAAATTAGATACCAGTGCATTAAAATGTGTATAAACATTTCCTGAACCAAGTTTCATTGTGTTTGGATCATTAAATCGCGAGAAAGCTCTATTTAAAATTTCAACTTCGCTTGGCCGCCATATTCGTTTTGTAGTTAACCGGTTTTTGAAAGTCTTATAGATGAACTTCCAGTAGTGCCCTTTATCTCCGTACAAAATTTCAGGGTGATACCGCCAATAGTTTCAGATATAGAATCCCGGTGAAATATTTCGCACAGCCGCCATCTTGAGGTTATGTAAACAATTGCACGAAGTTAGATGTCGGTGCATTACAATGTGTATAAACATATACTGTACCACGTTTTATTGCGATTGGTTGATTAAATCACGAGAAACGTCATCTAAAAGTCGCAAATTCGCTTGGCCGCCATATTGGTTTTCTAGTTACCAGATTTTCAAAGGTCATATAGGTGTACTTCTAGTAGTTTCCTTTATGACCGTAAAATATTCCAGGGTGATATCGGTAATAGTTTCGGAGATATTGGATGCTGGTGAAATATTTCGCACAGCCGCCATGTTGGTTTGGTGAGACGTAACAAAATTTGAAGGACACGGAGGGGGTCATCCTGAATAGTGCTATGAACTTACCGAGTTTCATTGAAATCGCTTAAGCCGTTTAGAAGTTATTAGGGGGGTCACACACGCACACACGGACAAAAGGTGATCTCATAAGCCTACTTTTTTCATAAATGAAAATAGGCTAAAAATTACATCACTCACACAACGAATGAAGGAAACAAAGTCGCTAGATTTGGAAGTTGTAAGGCGAAGATAGATAGGAGCACCTTGGCCCCAAGCAGAGTTCAAACTCCAAACGTATAGACGGTAAGCATGGCTCAAAGGCGAGGGATGGCAGACTCGTTCTTCTCACGATGACATAAAAGAACTTAGAAGGCGGACCCGCTGAAGTCTCGTGATTGGGCAGAATTGTCCCATCAGTAATGACATCAAAGATGGGGAGAAAACGATTACTGACACTTTAAATTCAATTCCTATTACAACCGCAAGGATTACATATTCCACAGCCTGGTGAGTGTACAGCATACTAAATTTTAAGCACGGGCGATTTGAAATTTGTACCTTGGCAGCCCCGCAGTATCCTTTCAACCCTTCCACCTATTTTCCTGCTCATATCCCATCCCTTTACTTTTTTAATATTATACAGCCTATGCTGTATTAATGCTAATTTCTCTACAAATGTCATTTATTTTTGGATCGTTCTTTCCTTTTTATCATATTGAATTTTGGACCATAGCTTTTTCGGTGGATGTTACGTGAGTTAGATTGGTTTCCTTCATGCGATTCTCTTTCATTAGTATCAGCTGAGGACGAACTTAGATTCCACGGTTTTGGAACTCTAGTTGCAAGTAAGTCAATCTTCTTCTACTCCTCAATATACTTTATATCATATCAGACAGGTAGAAGAGAGGTCTAGCTGCCACCAGTTTAAGCAGTTGTGGTTTTGCTTCCAGACCTTTTGCAGGGATGTATATGCAATCCCCTAATCCAGTAGTAATAGAACACAAATGACTTCAAATAAACAGCTGTATCCATCACCTTAGATATGGAACAAACTTACAAACAAATACACCATGTTGTAAACCGATCAAGAAAGGAGCACAGCAGACAAGAATGTAATAAAGCCATCGCTATTACCAACTTCAAAAATGTAAAATAATTAACCGCTGTTGAATGGAATATGACGCTGAATGCAATCGGGATGGGCTTAACGCTCCGTTTGTCGCACTGGGTCTGATGGCCGCATGCTACTACCTCTCAATGATAGTTCATTATTTCAACTATATATTCATTTTCAACAATTAATACCTGTGTTTCGTCACTAACAGGAAGATCCCAACATTCAAATTCATCATTAATAGACCTTACAACTGCAGGTTGTTTTGTCAGAATATTGTGGGGCCATGTCAGAGGAATCATTCATGGTTCCTTGTACCACTTCGTGGCATCCTTGCCTAAAACGAAAACATATGTAATCCGTTCTTGTTGTTGTTGTTGTTGTTGATTCTATAGGGACTTTGCAACATCTTGGTCATGTAGCGCTGTATACTTGGGTGTGTGTAGAATTTGTATGTTAACCTGTATCATGGTGATGTCTGTAGTAGTGTGTGTATTTGTAATTAAGGTAGGATTTGGGTAGGAAGCGGCAGTGGCCTTTAGTTAGGTACCATCTTTGCATTTGCCTGGAGTAGAAGTGGAGAAACCACGGAAATCAACTTATAGGATGGCTGAGGTAGGAATCGAACCAACCTCTTCTTAATCTTGCTTCACGAGGTTAAGTGTGCCCCGTTCGAGCCCTCAGACCAGAATTAAATTTCTTGGCATAGTAGGGAATCGAACCCGGCCCTCCAAGTGACAGCCAAGAATGCTAGCCACTATGCAAAGGGGCAGACATAATAATAATAATGGCCTACTTACCAATAAAATATGAACGGCCAACCAAATCTTCGCTTCCAATACCGCCTCCTGGTCAATTTCATGGTCAATATTCGAGGCTTCAGATCTTGTTTCAACTTTGTCTTCAGTATCAGAGTCACCATTTTCTTTGAAATCATTATCAACTAGCGATTCGTTATCTTCCAGCTGAAAGCGACATACTTCATCTACATTCTTAGGTTTTCGTAAGTCGTAATCCCTTTACTTATATTACATGTCCTCGGACACTCCCGGCACTAAAAGCCATACGATAAATAAATAAATAAATAAATTATATTTGCTATGGTAACGTACCAAACCAATAATCACTCTAACAACACACCTACAGCTCACTGACAGAATGTTACATTATTGGGCACGCTGAGGATACCAGTCCCATATGATACAGCAGCTGATAAATGTTTCTCGTGTGGAGTTATTTTCAGTCTCATCATTTCACAACTCCAAAAAAATGCTTACTAAGGTGTACTATAAGGTGTCCCAAGATAATAAGATCATAACTTGAACTGTTGGCTTGATATTAAAACTCAAACGACCCATGGGGCTGTCAGACCCATGCGCGACTAACGGAGGGTTAAAGAATTCTGAAGGAATACAAGAGGTTGCACTTATTCTTCTTTACGATTTTTTGTAGATATAAAAACCACAAAATATTTTCATAAAAATTGTGACATTTAAGGTGGAATATATATATGGCGGAAAATATCGAATTCCTCTTTTTTTGAAGCTTTGGGTTCTCAGCTTACTGAAATGTCATAGGAAGTTTGTTTGGAGCAAGAAATGCTAATTTATTTCCGAAATAAAATTTAGTGAAGTTTTGTCAACTATGGCAAATATAATTTTCTTTTTTCATTAATCTATTTGCGGTATCCTTGACAGCCATTTCTTACAACTTTTACTTTTATGAAAATGCGGTAAGTTACATTATCTCAGAAAATACTGCATCGAACTACTCGAATATTTAACAGTATCTCTATCCGCAAATATGCAATAATATGACGCAGAACAATGACTGCAGTATTTATGCATTGTGTAAAGAACAAAGCTCTTTTCAAACTTATCAAAGAAACATTTAAAATAATAGGCTCGAAGAACTACAACCATTTATCCTAGGTTGGATTGCAAACCATTAAATTATTGTCAGGTGTATTTAGTTTCAAATCATTGACTTCAATAGTTAGGTCATAAATGTATCTTTATATTCATATGTCATGTATAGAATTGATTAATTTTAATGTTGGTAACAGTGAATGATATTTTCTTTTCGGTATCTTAACTATTTTATCTTATAAAGGTAAATTTTGATAATAATTGATTCCGAAGTTTGTGTGGTAGGATCATAATAAGAAACTGGAATGTTCAGTTAACGCCTTCAACTCATTGTCCCAATAGGGAATTGGCATCACACAGTAGAGCCACACACATCTAAACCTGTACGAAAGTATATTGTTGAAGTAAGCATGACACTTCTAATAATTGTGTTGTTGCTGATTAATTCAGTGGATTTGTGAAATCTTGCAATTAGGGATGCCTGAGTTCTTGTGTAATTGTGACGGATAGGATTTGGAAGAGGGAGGCCGTGGCGTTCATTTGGGAACCATTCCGGCATATCCTTGGGGAGGTTGTGGGAAATTACAAAAACTTATCTAGAATGGCGAGATGGGAATCGAACCCATCTCTACTTAGTTTTGTGCCACAAAATCTAGAATATCCCGTTTCAATTCTCAGACCAAAATTAAAAGTCTTGACAGAGCTAAGAATAGAGTAAAATCTGTATTTATGGAGCTCACGTGTATAACATCCAATTACTCTGTATAAATAACTAGTTCTCAACGAGTATGGTAACGATTGCTCTATGGGATTCTGTATTCCACACACAAATATTTAATTTGTTTTGTAATTGTGTTATGGAGCTCGTTGCTGTGATTATTACCCACATATTTATGTTGCAAAATGCCCCAACGTGGACCCTGTTCAACACCATTTGCTGTGCCTTTGGCTTGTGGACAGGAAGTGGGTAAAATACAGAGTTTGAAGAAGAAGGCTTTTATAAATAACAAAATCGGCAGAGTTCAACAAGTAGCTATCACAGTTTATAAGCGAGACATTGTAATAGGTGATTATTTCATCACGCATCGTGCTGGTTGGCTGGAACTGTCGACTTATTTGTTCTTGGAGTCAATGCAGTATGTGTAATGAAACTGGCAAGAGACATTTTGTTTAGAAACAAGAAGTTCCGTGACGAACTAAAGAGCCTACTTTTCATGCCAATGATTATTGTACAGTATATGAACCTATCTAGAATAATGACGAAATTAAGTTGGTAATATCGAAATGTCTAATTAGTTCGAAATATACCGGGTATAATGTAGCCTAATAGAGCACTACAGTTGGCAGCCCTGGTGACTGAATATATTCTTAGTTCCATCTCTTAAGGTACAGAAAACAAAATTTGGTTGAAGTCCAATGGACATTACATGCAGTTGGACATTGGATCTATCAGCACGCGTAAAAGCATATTGGCAACAATGGCATGCATGTGCTGGTCAGAAATAATCTGAAATATTATGATATCTTGTTGTGCCAATTTTGGATGAAATCCATTTGTTAGTACAGAAGTTACTTGTATTTAAAAATTGGACCTATCAGCAGGCATAGAATCATGTTGGCAGCACTGACATATATTAATTACTCCAAATTAAATTACGTGTGTAAAATATAGTGCTGTTGGCTTTCATACTTTCTGATATATTGATATAAGGGTTAAAAAATATAGATAGCATTTATTAACAGTTGACAGCCCTGATTGCTCATAAGAATACTTATAGTCATATCTGTTACGTTGCACATAGCACATACGAAATTTGGTTGAAATCCAACTGATAGTATAGAAGTTACATGTATTTAAAAATTGGTCCTATCAGCAGGCTTAGAATCATGTTGGCAGAACTGACGTATATAAGTTACTCCAAATTAATCTATAATGTCAGGTACTATACGTGTGAAGAGTTTAAAGCTGTCGGCTTGCATACTTTCTGATATATTGGTGTTTGGATAAACAAATAAAGAGCAATTATTAACAGTAGGCAGCCCTGGTGGCTCTTAGGAATACGCTCTGTCATATCTGTTTATGTACACATATTACATAAAAAATTTGGTTGAAATCCAATTGATAGTGTAGAAGTTATATGCATTTAAAAATTGGACTTATCAGAAGGCTTAAGATTATTTTGGCAACACTGTCATGTATGGCCTCCAGGAAATTAAATTGAAATAGTATTATCTACATGTGTGCCAATTTTGGAATACATCCCATGCATGCCTTCCAAGATATCCAACATGGAGCTCAAATTTCTAGTGCGTTTTTTCTGCAGTTGGTAGCACTGGCATCATTTGCAAATATGGGCTTGAGATCTTCCGGTATACATCTTTACTCATTCTAAATTTGGTTTCGATTGCTGCAGCCGTTTAGGAGTTGATAGGGGGGGGACACACACACACACGGACAGACAGACACACATTTTCCCGGATCGATCTCATAAGACTACTTTTTCCTCATTTTTACAAAATGTGAAAAGTAGGCTAAAAAATACTAATGCTGTAAGAGGCTTTCCCAAATAGGGCAAGAGATTTAGCGCTGTGTAGTAACTATATCTGAATGTTGGCAGTAGTCTCCTCCCTCCCCCCCCCCCCCCTTCCCACCAAATATCAGAAAGGAAGTATTCTGTCTTGAAGTTATTTGATCAATGTTCCTTCGAAACGTGCGGAGCAACAACTTAACAAACAATCAGAACTTGCCTAGTTCGTCTTGTCCGGAGCCACTCAAAGATTCAACAATTTGACTAAAAATTAACAGAATGAAGTATAAACTAGCCCTGCTGGAAAATGATGAGCAGGAGAAAGAACATAAGTTTGCAGGTATCCACAAAATAGAAAAACCAACCTGACAATTTGGAGAGATATCGGAGTGTTTAGGTAAACTAAACTACGTTATTCTTTGTCACGATGCGTCAATACATTTATTGAGAATTCACCTCCCATTACAATAGAAAAAAAGTCCTCTCGGCACGCCGGAAGGCGGAGGTAGATTTCACCGGACAAACTTGGGGATAGGCGAAAATAGGCAGAATATGCAGGTTTTCGTAGAAGGATCAGACCTCATTTATTGCGAGAAGGTATTTTATAATTGGAGCTTAATTAACTTTGTTTTTCGTCATTTTATGCTTATTTTAAACATTTTATTGTCTTATGGGAACGGTAACCTTCTTGTCATTTGGGGTCCATTTTTATACTTGTGGTCACACTGTCCTTATGCAAGGTTTCGACACTGATGTGTAACTATGTAACGGTCTGTTACTTCTTCACGCAAAATTATATCTCCCGCAGAGATTTTGGTTGGTTCCTCAGTTTAGGGGCTGCGACAACGCGGTCATGTAACCCCGTGTACTTAGGGATGGCTGTATTAGTCTGTAATTCAGGTAAGGACTGCAGACGGTCAATTTCAAGCAGTAGTTCCTAATGTTGCTACCAGGTACTACCGTCAACGACACCTACCTGTGAACTTGGCTACTAGATGCCACCGCAGCCAGCAACTCGCAACGAACGTTGGAACTTCCCCTCCAAAGGAAAGCATACTGAGGGATTTTTGGCGCTCTTAGAAAATCCGACGACTTCGGCCGGCTTTGAACTCGCGACCTTGGGCATAGACATTCAGCATGCTTGCTACCAGTTACGTCACTGAAGCCGCTTCACACTTAGTCAGATGGAATTCTGAATATGATCTCGTGCAAGTGCGTTATCTTGGCAACGTCTGATGGCTCATCCCTCATCAATTTAGTAGTATTGACATGGCAACCACTGATAGCTCTTGGCATTTTCTTATAATTCCGAAATCATTTTTCTCATCCCTTGGCATAATGGTGGGTCATATCAAAAATTATTTCAGACAAAATTTTAGGTAATTATTAGGGGAATATTGTCCATTTTGTACGGTTTTGATATTGTGCCTATTAAGAGAGATATGATTAATGTTTCCCGAAAAACCCACTTTTTCCCACCCCTTTGGTCAATGGTTGGTGCTATAAAAAAAACTCTTCAAACATAAATTTTTGGGCTTTATCCGACACATAGTATGAACGTTGAACGGATTCGATATTTCACATATTAAGAGAGTTATAGCAATATTTCACTTTTTCGAAAAAAAGCCCCCCATTTTCACCCCCTTCGACCGATTTAGCCCAGTAACGAACTCGACCGAGATTTTATAGGTATACATATTCGGTAAAATATTCAAAGTGATTGGTGCAAAATTACGGCAGTTATCGTGTCCACAAGAAACTGATATGCATATATATATATACACACACATATACATACATAAATCATACTAATATATAACAAGATGTTCAGTAAAGAACATATAGCCTACTTTCTCCTAAATGTATGAGTATAGTTATAACTCGTTGTTATTATCAAAGAGTATAATAGAACTATTCTTTGTTGAAGACCTTAGAAACGATTTACCTCTACCAAACGCCACAACCTAGATAAAAACTGCTACCATCATTGAAGAAAGAAAGATAAGAAGTATATCAAGAATGTTATGGATCTGGAGACATAATCGACCGGACTGGCGGCGTGGCTCAGCGGTAACGTTCTCGCTTGCTGGGCCCTAGGTTGCAGGTTCGTATCCTGGCGCAGTCAGCTGGCATTTGAGGGTGCACAAATGCGAGGGAGCCGTGTCAGTACATTAACTGGCACGTTAAAGATCCCCTTCGGGCCAAAATTCCGGCACCCCGGTGTCTCTAAAATCAGCAGTAGTTAAAAGGGATGTAAAACCAATAACATTATTATTATTATTATTATTATTACGACCTGCCGTGGGCAACATCTAACTTCGAGTTGAGGCATGTCTTGACACGTCTGGTTGTGCATGGCTTTCACAACCCTAATTGAATTAAAAAATCTTTCCATGACCCTACAGAGACGTGTGTATACAAACTATGTGGATATTTTCGATAATATAATCCTAACAGAGCGAGTGCATTCTAGCGGCCAGAAGAAGAAACTTTTCAATAAAATCTGGAAGTTACCTTTTTGGCAGCTAGATGTCTCGAGTAAATCTGCTGGCGAATTATGTTTTAATTAAATACATATTTTACACCATAATGTGCACAATATAACGCTTAATAACATTTTCAAGTAACGCAAAATAGGCTGTTACAAACCCTTTAAAATAAAAAGTTAAAATGTATCGTAGTATCATCTTGTCATTCTTCAAATTCGATGCGCATAGAATGATAATGGTATAGTAATCAATGGATCCCCACGTAGACTAGTCGTGACATCTATTGGTGAAATATCGAACAATATAATCCTAACAGAGCGAGTGCATTCTAGCGGCCAAAAGAAGAAACTTTTCAATAAAATCTGGAAGTTACCTTTTTGGCAGCTAGATGTCCCGAGTAAATCTGCTGGCGAATTATGTTTTAATTAAATATATATTTTACACCATAATGTGCACAATATAACGCTTAATTTTAAAACATCTGAGTCATTACAAAACAATAAACATATAACATTTCAAGCAAAAAACCTAGCTCTGATCGGGTTTGAACCATAGGCATTTGAGCGATAGGCTAACGCTCTACCACTGAGCTAATTGTGTCAGCGAATATCGTTCTATTTAAAATGACTTACATAGATCTTGTTAGCAAATAATGATTTATACTAAACGATTTCATCACTGGAGTATATTATTTATATATAAAGCATTTCATACAAAGTTTATTTATTTTTTATCAGTACGCTATATTGCATGCAATACTCAAATTAGTGAAATATAAGTCCGGCACAAGATATCCGCTGCCATCTTGTCTTATTACTGAATCAGTTCAGCTTTTTAAAATCACGTCTGCACTATAGTATTACAAAATAAACTTTTAATTTCGAACGTGCCTCTTCCTTTAGAACAGTTAAAACGATTCTCGGCTCGATAATCGGAACTGGTGGGTCCCATGATATGGATTATAAAGTTTGCATAATTCGCACGACCGCCATCCTGAAATGGTAGGGCGGACGACCTTGTAATTTGGTCACAAGACGCATCCTATACGAAGGTATGTTGTTACCAAATTTGGTAGAGATCGGATGATTTGGTTAGTCGTTATTTGATTTTACGTTTTGAACGTTTGAGTGGCCGCCATTCAGTTTCAGTAAAGATGGCGGCGATATAAAACATGACACTGAGGTGTCCTTTGCTAGTGCTACCTTTGTACCAAATTTCGTTCAATTTGCATTCACCGTGTTCGAATTGATAGGGGGGGAAAGACATTCAGAGTACACACACACACAGACACACACACACACACAGCCTCACACACACACATACACACACACATACAGACTCACACACACACATACACACACATACACACACACAGGCAGACACACTTTTTTCGCCCTGTGTTGATCTCATAAGTCTACTTTCATTTTTTGCAAAAATCGAAAGTAGGCTAAAAATGAGATGGTGTCTGTCTTTCTGTCTGTCTGTCTGTCTGTCTGTTACCTAATAACGCAAGAACCACTGGTCCGATTTAAATGAAATTTTGCATGGATGTAGCTGAAATACCAGGTTTACATATAGGATACTTTTAATTTCGATATTTAGCACTATTAAGAAATGGCGACCATTTTAGTGACGTCACTACACCCTTTGGTTTCAAAATTTCATATTTCCATATCAAATAAAAAGAGAACGGTAGGAAATAGCAAACTTTTGATGGCACATACGAGCTTCAAAATTTAATTTTCTATCCGAAAGGTCCTTATCACTTTTCGGGTATCTCCAACGGTTAGCGAGTAAAACCTACTTTTGTGACGTCACTACACCCTTTGGTTTCAAAATTTCATATTTCCATTTCAAATAATAAGAGAACGCTAAGAAAGAGCAAACTTTTGATGGTATACACGAGCTTTAGCATTTAATTTTCTATCCAAAAGGTTCTTATCACTTTTCGTGTATCTCGGACGGTTAGCGAGTAAAACCTAAATTTGTGCAATAAAACACGGTGACATCTAGCGGTGCAGTATATCTCTACATATATAAAAAAGAAAATTTGTCTGGTTTTTTTCTGAATTTCTTCGGAAATTTGACTTATTTACACGTTTCAGACTGTTTTATGATAGATGCGCGCGAAAATAATGTTTTGGTCTGTCTGTCTGTTTGCTTGATTGTCTGTGGACAACTTTGTTCCCTTATAACTCGAGAACGGCTGGGTGTATCAACGTAAAATTTGGTACAGATATCCATCAGAGGCACGGCACTAATCATTTATGTAACTCTTCTCTATACCTCTCATAAAAGGGGGCATACCCCCTTAAAATACATGCTGAAATAGGAGTAGAAGGACGAGACAAAGCTCATTTTCAGCCCCTCAATGTGAGAGACAAAACTCGGGGGGCCCTAAAAGCACATTTTAAGGTCCTACGTCCAACCGTTTTTGAGATATTCCCAGAAAACTAATTTAATTTAATAAACTATGAACGAATGCAAGCCGATAACCGTGGCAACAGATTCTCAGAGATCCATCTATTGCTGTAAGACGCAATACAATTCCATTAATTACATTAGTGTGAAAGTTTGCAAACGGTTAGATGGTTATTATGGAACCAAATTAAGCTGTAAATTTCAGCAATACGTAAAATGCGCTTAAGGGGGTCAAGGGGTAGTCTAGATTTTTTCACGCGATTTACATCTGCGGGTGTGGTATGGCAGGTCTATTATATTCCTATCCCTATGTTATATTATTATTATTAGTATTATATTATGCCGTACAACGACGAGACAAAGCCCCTCGGTGCCAGAAATAAAACTCGAGGGTCCTCGAAAACTACATTATAAGGCTCTAAAACCAACAGTTTCTGAAACATTCCCAGAAAACTAATTACATTTAATTTAACAAACTAATGAAGGAATGCAAATCGGTAACCATGACAACATTATCTCAAAGGGTGGCATCCAACTTTCCATCTATTTCAGTAAGAAGCAATTTATTACATTTATTACATTTCTGTGAAAGTTTGCAAATATAAGGTTATCACGGAACCAACGTAGACTGTATAATTCATCAATGCAATTAAGGGGGTCAAGGGGTAACCTAGGATTTTTTCATGCAATTTTCACGTGCGACATATAGTGCAGAAGGTCTATTATATTTCCAAACAACAACATTATTTTCAAAAATTCCTGAATTGAATCAGCATTTTTTGCAGCTTTTAGGAATTTGGGCCATTTGAGACTAAAGAACCTGAATTTTCATGCACCACAAGCTTTTATAATTTATGAAAGAGGTCTTCCTGTGAATGGGGACCCAACACAACGTAGAGGGTCAGTTTTTATGTGACGTGTATTGCGTTTCATCTACAAGGCTTTCAATTCTATTTCATGTCAGGAAGTACACGTCAGGTGAATTTAGTTTGAGAGCACATTTCAACTAATCTTTTTTTTTTTTTTTTGTCGACATACGGGTTCATCGTAAGGATGATTTTCTTTGATACTGTGTGGTAGATACACCCATATTTGGATTTCTGGGTGATATGTTGTAGACAATAGTATTTTCTGTCTGTCTTTCTGTGTATCCTTATGTACGCCTATAACTCATGTTTGGATGCTTGGTGCATCGTAAAATTAGGTATGGTAAACATGAGTCAATACACCAATCATTTATAAAACTCTTCACCGTTCATTTCATTCAGTAGAAGGGTGGATATAGGGAAAAACTTCTCAAAATACATGCTAAAATAGGCGAAATATAAAAATTATCCTAGAAGGACGACCAAAGCATATGTGAGACACAAAATTCGCGAGTCTATAAAGGGTCTCCGAAAACCACATTATAAGGCCCTTAAATTAACAGTGTGTGTGATATTCCCAGAAAACTAACTTCGTTTTGATAAACTTATGAAGGAATGACAAGCCGCTAACCATTGCAACAGTAGCTCAATTGATAATGTCTGGTGCGTCTCTAAAAGCAACAGTACTTAAAAGGGACGTAACACCAATAACATTATTATTATTATTATTATTATTATAATGTATGGTGTTAACACCAAACACCGTTCGAAGAACGGGTACTTCTGCTAGTTATATATAAACTTTTGAACTGACGGTGGTTTTGGGGTCTGGGGGATGTGAAACGCGAAGATATGTCGAAATTTTCCGGAAGTCGAAACATGGTACCCATTGCAATAGTTAGCTTTCTAATGAAATCTACCTCTGGTTGGTTCCTCAGTTTAGGGGCTGCGACAACGCGGTCATCTAACCCCGTGTGCTTTGGGTGAGTGTAGAATCTGTCTGATAAACGGTGTGAATTGTAATGGCTGTAGTAGTCTTAATTCAGGTAAGGACTGCAGACGGTCAATTTCAAGCAGTAGTTCCTAATGTTGCTACCAGGTACTACCGTCAACGACACCTAGCTGTGAACTTGGCTACTAGATGCCACTCCAACCAGCAACTCGCAACGAACGTTGGAACTTCCCCTCCAAAGGAAAGCATACTGAGGGATTTTAGCTCTCTTAGAAAATCCGACGACTTCGGCCGGCTTTGAAACCGCGACTTGGGCATAGACATTCTGCATGCTACCAGTTACGTCACCGAAGCCGCTTCCCACTTAGTCAGATGTCAAAGTCAACCCCTGGCACCATCCAGCCCATGACGGGCTAAGGCCGACCAAGCGACCGCTGCCCAGCCATTTGGCCTGCAGATATTGGGGTGACGCGTGATCAGCGCGTCGGGTCCCCTCGGCCGTTAATATTGGTATTCGTGATCGGGGTGCTGTCTCACTGTCAGACAGCTACTCAATTGTCCTCACGAGGCTGAGGCACCCCGTTCCAACCCTCACGTCAGTTTTAAAATCCCTGACGGAGCCGGGGATCGAACCCGGGGCCTCCGGGTGAGAGGCAGGCGCGCTACCCCAACACCACGGGGCCGGCTTAGTCAGATGGAAATACTGAATCTGATCTCGTGCAAGTGCGTTGTTATGGCAACGGCTCATCCCTCATCAATTTAATAGTGTTGCCATGGCAACCTCTGATAGCTCTTGGCATTTTCTTATAATTCCGAAATCATTTTTCGCATCCCTTGGCGTAATGGTAGGTCATATCAAAAATTCTTTCAGACAAAAGTTTTAGGTAATTATTAGGGGAATATTGTCCAGTTTGTACGGTTTTGATATTGTGCCTATTAAGAGAGATATGATTAATGTTTCCCGAAAAACCCACTTTTTTCCACCCCTTTGGTCAATGGTTGGTGCTATCAAAAAACTTATTTGACATAAATTGTTGGCACTTATCCGACACATATTATGAACTTTGAATGGATTCGATATTTCACGTATTAAGAGAGTTATAGCAAAATTTCAATTTTTCGAAAAAAGCCCCCCATTTTCACCCCCTTCGACCGATTTTGCCCATTAACGAACTCGACCGAGATTTTATAGGGATACATATTATGTAAAAAATTCAAAGTGATTGGTGCAAAATTACGGCAGTTATCGTGTCCACAAGAAACTGATATACATATATATATATATATATATATAAACTTTTGAACTGACGGTGGTTTTGGGGTCTGGGGGATGTGAAACGCGAAGATATGTCGAAATTTTCCGGAAGTCGAAACATGGGACCCATTGCAATAGTTAGCTTTCTAATGAAATCTACCTAAAACCCGTTGTAGGAAACAAGACATAGCATGACCGTGCACCCAGGCTAGGTAAGGGGGCAACGAGGAAAGCATGTTACTGGATTAGGATGTACTATGTACCATATCTTCAATACACCAAGGCTGGGATTAACGAGTTCAAGGTATTCTCAATAGCTCGATTGCGCCTAAAAGTTTTTTTTTAGCTTATGCGTGACGAGAATGAAGATTGGTCCTTAATTGTTTAAGATATACAGGATACACCAAGCCAGTAACTACAATATTTATGTCACATTGTGAGACGTATATAGACAGGTTGAAATGCGGAGAAAAGCCAAGGATGGGAAGGAGATAGTGAAGCAGCCAGCACAAGGAAATTCCTTCCAGTTAAGTTAAGACAATGTTAGTGGTTGTAGCTGCACAAGAACAACCAGCTAAGTTCTTAATCTGTTCCAATACAAACCTGACCATTTACTAATAATCACTAAACAAGCAGACTTGAAGGTCAATATCCACTATCAATATCTTTAAAAAAATCGCATACAAATCTTGACATAGTGCGCAGGTTTATAATAACTGCTGTTGCTAAATACGTGCAATTAATGTAAATTCCATCATCCAAATACTGCACCGGTACTTGGTCAGATTATTATAATCAAGTAGGCTACCGGTACATGTTTATGGTGATGCTTTTCGTGTTCTGCATTTTTCTAACCTCTGAAATCTAAAATGTTCCTTTATCTATCCCTTAAGCCATTTGATACTGTACTTGCCTATTTGTTGACTTCATTCTGTTTGTAATCGCAAGTTGCATGAAAAAAGAGGCTGTTTTCCAGGGTGAATTATTTCTTAATTTTCCCCATCACAATGAAGGTCATGTCGAATGCACAAATAACTATGAGCAGTATAAATGAATGGATTGTTAGCAAAGAGCTACAACAAATAACTTGTTTCTACAATACAGCTGTAATCAAAAATCTACTAAAGCAAAAATCACTGCAACACTTAGGCCCTCTATAATCGCTCACCAATACCAGCTGAGTAACGCCAAGCGCACTACAAAAATGCCAACAAACGTGGAAGAGGCTTAATCATCTTTCTTTAACTAAAATCTCATACATAGAGGAAACAAAGCTAATGAGAAACAAATACAAGAAATCTAAGAATGATCATAATAATCTGACCATTTAAGTGTAAAGGAACTGATCATGATCACTTGATGATCGAAACTGGATATCCTTGTGAATTTATGAATCTCATGTAAACATTCCTTTCAGGTTTAGGGAAACCCCCTTTACAATTGGGTACAATCGTGCTGACCGACCTTAAAGCATTACATCTCAGTATTTGACATAAGGTGAAATATTTTCGGAACACCGGAATGCCTCAAGTCACGGATTTATAAATTGAGAGGAGACCACAACTCCAGCAAAATTCAGTATGTCGTGATTGAAAACAAAGCATTTTCTTGAATTGGAACCTTTTATCCCATCCTTCAGCCGTTTTTTTTTACTAGAACTCGGCAATTTTTCACGGCACAATCTGAGAAAAATTGCTGAGTTTTAATTCACTGGCCGTGAAAGCCAATATACCATCTTTTTAGAAGCCTTCAGAGGGAGGTTATAGCTGCTTGGGCTTTTAGTTGTCGCAGTGAAGAGGCGCAGGTGCACATCATAAACGGGAGGTAGCGCGCAGTTCGCTACTCCTGTGGGGGTCTGGGCGGGGCCACCTTGAGCCCGCTAATGACCCAGCTTGGTGTCCTAGGTGATATCCCGCACAAGACACGACACAAACTTGGAAGAAAATTGTCGAGTTTTAATTCACTGGCCGTGAAAGCAAATATAGGCTACCTGTTTTTTTACTAGTTGGAATAAACATGAGATTGAAAAATATCATCAATATG
This sequence comes from Meconema thalassinum, assembly GCA_946902985.2. NCBI lineage: Eukaryota > Metazoa > Arthropoda > Insecta > Orthoptera > Tettigoniidae > Meconema > Meconema thalassinum. The sequence continues at coordinate 257,507,105 of OX336395.1, read as the reverse complement.
ATTTACAATTTTTGTTTTCGATCATTTCAGAGATAATATTGGTTTAAATTCTCGGTGTGATTGCGAGGTCTTTGACTTGTCGTGTATGTACTCTGTCTATATTCGACGTCTCAAGATTATTCGTTCTTCATGCGTCTTCACACAACTGGACTTACCCCACTCCTACCCTATGCGCCCGGCGATGGACTCGCGTTCCATGCCGTAGAGACCAAAAGCGCCCGTGTGCTTCCCAGCTAACTCCTACCATCACCCGGACGGGAATGTTATATCTATTGACGCGCTAATATATCAGGAAAGCGTGAGCCAGGGTTAGAAGGCCTAGGTTGTCAGCAAAGAAGAAATTATAAATATGTATTCCATGAATTAAAGAAAGCTTTCCGGCATTCCATGAATGCCACATTTCTCTGATGTAAATCTCCGTCCTACAAATGTTGGCAGCGCTGGTAGAATACCTCCGCCGGGAAATGTCCATTCATTTCTGCCGTTTTCTCTGCCAAGCACTTATCCCAGTGATACGAACCTGTTCACAATCTAGCTCCTAGCTGTATAGAACTAACATATTTTGAATTTGTTGTAAATGGCGGTGAACTACATAGGCATCGCGAATTACACTATCCTGTATGCTTATTTCAAGCAGCCGCAAGTTATGAAGGCTGACAGTGAGTGGATGACACCACACCTGATAATTTCGAAGATATTTGTGGATTCTCGTTTGCTGTTAATGGGATATATCTACTTCCACACACAGCAAAATATTGGAAAAAATAACGTTGATGAATGTAAATGATGGTACAGCACTTGTGGAATGGAATAAATGATACACATCAAAAGAAGATTTGCATAACACTTGTTTTCCATTATGCAGAGCAATGTGGGATTGAGGGTGAGACTTATTCAAAAGAGACAGCATTCTGACAAATTCTACACACATTATTCATGTGTGAAGAGAAAATTACAAACAGGGAGTCAATTGGCCTTCTTAACAGGTGTTGTATTCTTGCCATCCTGTGATGTTTTAATAAGGAACAAGGCCACCACGGGCGTCCAGCAGGGCTTTTACTCGACGTGGCATACCACAGATCATGTTGTCCAGGTCCTCTTGAAGCAGGTGATCCCACACTTCGATGGCGGCCAATAAGATCTCTTGGTGGGTTATGGGAGGGCGTGGGCCCTGAGCAACAGCACGCCTCAGCTTATCTCAGACATGTTCGAAACAGTTCATCGCAGGCCATTCCATTCGTGCAATGGCGGACTCAAGGAGGAAGTTTAGTACCACCACCGCTCAATGTGGTAAGAGCATGCAAAACTTTCATTTATGTGTAAATTACGTCATTATAGGGAATTCAACGACAAATGGTGAGATAATAGTGATATGATGTATTGGGAATGTAATACGCACGCAACGTGATTTTATTGTGAAATGATGATGTGTTGTTCATTTTAGGGCTTGTGACTTCTTAGTCGTCAGCTCCAATAGCGGCAGGGGCCGATATGAGGGGGGAACTGTGGGGGAATCCAGCCCTTCCCCCGAAAGTGTAAACAATAAAATAGTGTTGTTTTGATAAAGGCATAAAATGATAATTGTAAATTTGGTTGTACCCTAATATTCACTTATTGGATAAGTAATAAACAATATCAAGATTGAAATTTGACTACCTCGTGGTATTGTGGCTAGCATTCTTACCTGCTGCCCCAGAGGTCGGATTTCGATTCCCGGCTCTGCAAAGAAATTGCAATTCCGGTCTGAGGACTGGAACGGGGTACACTCAGCCTTGTGAGGCAAAACTGACATTTGCACCTTTGTGAAATAAATTATTATCAATTTGTGAAAAACAAAAATTTTTACCTTTCTGCTTAATACATTGACAAATATTTAGATACTTTTCATTCATTCTTCCAAGACCATAACAGGAAATTCATTAAGTATAAAATATTATTTTGTGTTGTATTTCACAACATTTTTGGTATTGTCACTAATTGTAGACTATATAAACTTAGAATTCAACAATTAACTCGCATCTAAAATAATTACACAAAATTATATGCTCTAAGATATTGGTTGATATTTCTGGGTATTTAGCGGTGACAATCCCCTGAGAATATTCGCAATTTTCCAGGATAGTCAGGCCTCCCCAGAATTCTTTTTATATACGCTCCTAAATGGCGGTAATGTAAAAATATCGCATATCAGACAATGGCATTACGTGCGATATAATTATCACAAGATTGAAGCATACGATGATGGAGTAGTTGTCCCATTAAAACAACACCTAATTCAAAGAGAATGTGATGGGATTTGAGGCATATAAACTAAAACCTAATGTATCTAAGATTTAAATAATTGCTCCGAATTATTAAAAAAGAGCATGCGATAATCTGGTGGAAATGATATCAAATTAACATCTTGCTAACACTATTTACTTTCAATCATACGATAATTGATGACTACGAGTTGAAATTATGATGAGAATGACGTAATGCAATATAGACTAATAAACCATTGTTGAAGAGTATAGATGCTGGTGAATCATTATGTGTTGTTACTTTCTTATGAGAGCATCATTTTGAAAAAGGGACTTGCATTAACATTTAATTTAGGTAAGGAGGGGTAGCTGGTTTTACATGTAAATATGGGAATGGCAAAAGGTGAAATTTAGTAAAGTTAGTTTCATTATTTTTCTTTATTGAGTCCGGTTGATAATAGCATTCAGGATCGGGCCTTAACGACCAACGGATAGGCAATGTCACAATGAATTGTATTTAATATAGGGATTTTATACGTCATTTAGCTACGGTAGTTATACTTTATTTTTGTATGGATAGGACTTTCATAAGGGAGACTGGTAGATTTACTGGCAAGTTATAGATCCCCCTCGGAGCAACATTCTGGCACCCCAGCGTCTCTAAAAGCCGCAGTAGGGAAATAAAACCAATAACATTATCTTTAAGGGAAATCATACGATGTTGACATAGAATGTTTATTTTTTAGGCAGTACTTCTTAGCTAGGGACCAGCGAGATTAGCACTATTTTCTCAATGTAAAAGTAGAGCAAGTCATCTGGTCCATAATACATCCGAAAGAAGTTTTGTTTTATCTCTAACTGGTTTCTTCTTTTCCTCTTCTTTCCTTGAAGCATGTAATTTGTGGTAGATCTACAGCAACGTTCCAACCCAAACACAACACGCCCTGTGATTAACAGTATCAGCCCACAGGACTAAAAATACATGTCGGTGTATGTTCGGAACATGTTGAACTTGGCAATCACCAAGTCATCCCCTGACAAATGCGAGGATTATTCAAATAACCAACGGGCATAGTTCTGTCCACATTTTTCACAGATGAGACCTGCAAGCGACGATGAAACAAAATGCACATCACGTGTATCAGTATCCATGTATTAGGCCACTTGAAAAACATGTTTTCTTAAAATTATTTCTTCTGAGCAAAGTACTTTGTGCAGTTTCCACTCGCGTGTGCAATTAATTATGTATCTTCAAATCACATTTCTATGCTAATTTCCTTCCACATATTTTAACACTGGACACCAATTAAGCACATGGTCCTTTAATGAGCCTTTTACTGTAAAGGCCCTCTTGCACATATCACACACATATTCCTGCTTACCACTATGAGCTGATATATGTCTCTTCAAATTACCTTTCTGTCCGAAGGACCTACCACATTCATCACAGGCGTGCGGTTTGTCGCCAGTATGAACTAACATATGCTGCTTCAAGTGATAGACTTGCCTATTGCACGTTTTACAAGTATGTGCCTTTTTGTCAGGTTCCATATATTTTAACACTGGACATGTCTTAAGAACGTGATGCTTTAAAGTGCCTTTTTCCGTAAAGGCCCTCTTGCACTTATCACACACATATTCATTGGTACCACTATGAACTTTATTATGTCTCATCAAATTAGCTTTAAGTCCGAAGGACCTACCACATATTTCACAAGCGTGCGGCATGTAGGCAGTATGAACTAACATATGTCTCTTCAATAAATAAATTTGCCTAAAGTCTTTATTGCATGTTTTACAAGTATGTACCCTTTTATCAGAATGGTATAACTTATTATGTTTCTTCAAAACATGTCTATCCATAAATGCACTTCCACACGTTTCACAAGCATATGCTTTGAAACCATTATGAACCACCATATAATGTTCCTTCAGTTTACCTTCGTGTTCAAATACCTCTTCACATGTATCACATGCAAATGCCTTCTCTACACTATGAAGCAACATTTGGGGTGACAAATTGATCCGGCACATTTTTTGGATAGAATGATCCGATATGAAGAAACAAGTATTTCTGAAAATAATCAAATCCTTAAATTAACGACAAGACGACATGGTGATTCGTACTTGAGTATTTTTTGCCCACGAACTATGATAACAAATGTTGCAAATTCCAGCAGAAATTTAAATTAGCTTTAATGCTTAAACTTATGCAGGTCTGAGGCATTTTTTAAATAATTTACAAGAGACCTGCTAAGATTCCAACTGCAAAACTGGTCGAATCAACTGTTTCGATGAAACAAGTATTTTCAGGTAATTTCTAAACGTAAGTTGGCATTTTGATTGTTTTTGTGTAGTAGAACTGGGTTACCCTCACGAATGTTGCTTTGAAGAAATGTATACAACAATGACAAGGGAATAAATAATAACTGAGGGGCATGTACCTCTTAACTATTACCTAAAGTACGTACCCAATTTTATGAAGGAGAAGAATATTAACAAAAGAAATCATGTTGAACATAGGAAATTGCCGTACTGCGGATAGTGTATATCAAAATTCTATGAAATACAAAAATACTAACGAGCTGTAATAAATATTACGTCGGACTTAGACAAAATAAATCGTGGTTTAGGCTGATATTCAGAATTTAACGTAACTATACGTACACATGACAGAATATCTCCATCCAAATGCGGAATCACGTACAATTGACAGAAAGAGACAAACATAACATGTTCTTTTTCACCTGGTCTGAGTGACGTAAAGGTAGAAATTACGAACGAATTGAGACACCCACTTGAGTACCCTCAGCAATTCTTTAAGTTATACAGGACCTAAGCCCTGACAAAGTTTCGTATAACAGATAGCGTAACAGTCCATGTGCCTCTCTTATTTGACGTTGCAAATGAATCACTCCAAGTTCATCGCCTGATGATGTTTCATACAGAGAACTTGAATTCTGTGCTCGTACTTGAAGATTTACAATTTGGGTAACCAAGTGACCTGGAGAACAATGTGTTACCAATCCGAAGGGGTGGTATGTGATCCAAATTTGATTATTGTTCGCTCTTTAACACCTTGGTTACCGTCTACATACACATGAATGTGCCATTCCTGCAATTTGCGGACCATCCGTTTGATATTACGAACACACCTCAGAGTATTGAAATAAAAAAGACACAATCAAACAGAAGGTAATGGTTCAGTCCTCCACATTTGGCAATCCGTATCCTAAGTTGCTCGGTTTAAGGCGGTTTATGGAGAGCCCAAGTCGGCAAATAAGGTAAACAACGTCCACATCTTGCAAATGTTTCATCCTACATACGAGTGAAATCATCTGTTCTTTAGCTTCAAGAATTGTCAAATATAATGTCACGACATTTCAAGCAAGAAAATTTCTGGAATTAGTACTATATTTTTAAATCTAGCTTCTTTTGACTGATTTTTTTTCCATCAAGGATCTGCATTATATCTCTTAAGTGCTCTCAGAGGTGGGAAATATGATTTTATATTTATTGTGATTCCCACCTTGTCTATTACAATATAATTTTCCAGTATTACCTGACACTTAATGCAGTCATCACCGGTAAAATTAGCTTGTTAGATGCTCAATTTAGGTTTCTATTTTGGGTTTCATACCATGCTGTATCTCCATTAACATGGCTGAACGTTTGTATATAAAATTGATAAGTCATAGACTTAAAAAATTACGTTCGAGTTTGCGGCCTTACAAAAACGACAGCAGAACGTATATCATAATCCTTCAAGATGTTCAGTATCTTACCCTATGGTACTTTATCGTAAGACTTATTTTATTGTTATAATTATTATCATTGATATGTTTTAGGGATGGATGCCTATGTGGGATCAGAGTGAACTAAGGAAACCGCAAGCCATGGTTACCATGGCTTCAAATGTGTTCGCTATCTAAACCTATGCATTTTAGTTCATTAGAGACATCTATTTGCTAAAGGAATAACATAATCACTATTATTGAAAGTTATTACACCTATCACTCTCGAAGTAAGACGAACCCGCAGTGTTATTCTATTTTTCTTCTTCTTTTTTCTTTTTACACTTTAAAGATCAGTGTTACCAACATTTAAGTGTCCCAAACAAAATAAAACTTAATTTGCTTAATTCGACCATCTTTAAAAGTGATATTTTACATGCGCGAGTGTGGCCTAAGCGGTTACCAAGGCAAAAAGGCTTTAAAAACGGCCCTTTACTAAGAATTACATCAAACGTTGTATAATCGTAAAAATATTAATACAATGTTTGCAACAACTAATTCTATACCAGAACAGAAGTCCAGTTAGCATTTCTCAATGGTGTTTGTTTCTATATCCTCGCTCTCAATAACCTTCTCACAACCCCCAGTCGTTTTTCCTATCCAAGCATTGAAATCCCCCAACAGCACCATATTGCTTCTGTATTCTCACCTCTATTTACAGTTTATCTTCTCATACCCCTCAGTCCTATCTTCTATCCTAGCATTGATATTCCCCAACATTATCATTATTGTTAACTCTCACTACTACACCACTCAATTGCCTCATAAAATGTGTCTCTGTCGCCCTATCCGCCCCTCCAGTTCGAGCGTACATCGAAACAAGTCAGACCAGAGTTCCTGAGATTTACAAATCACCTATCAGAAACAATGTTACATTCTCTGGATTTCTTGCCGTAGAGCCCTACTCCACACTTTGCCCTACCTCCTTTTCCTACCTGACAGGTACGCACTGTAATCGTACTTCCTTCTCTATCTCCCTTTAACAGAATTTCAGTAATATCCAGAATATCCCATCCTACATTACATGCTGGTTCTAATAGTTGTCCTTTATTCCTTATGAAAATAAAAACAAGATGTTCAGTAAAGAACATATAGCCTACTTTCTCCTAAATGCATGGGTATTGTTATAACTCTTTGTCCTTTTCAAGGAGTATAATTGAATGTTGGTAGTATAGCTTGTTGAAATACAACGTGCTATAGGGATATTAAACATGAATATGAGGTGCCCTTTGCTAGTGCTACCTCTGTAAAAACTTCTTTCAATTTGGTTTCACCGTGTTTGAATTAATATGGGGAATGGATTTGCACACATACATGGCCGCTATTTGCAAACTTTTGGGCTGATGACCTTGTAGTCAGTCATAAGATGCTTTCCTCAAAAAGGCATGTTGTTGCAAAATCTGGTAGAGATCAAATTATTAGGATGGTCGTAATTTGATTTAAGCTTTTAACATTTGGGTGGCCGTCATTCCGTTTACGTCAAGATGGCGGTGATATAAAACATGACAATAAGGAGCCCTTTGCTATTCCTACCTCTGTACCAAATTTCGTTCAATTCGATTTCACCGTGTTTGAATTGCATACATTGCATACATACTTGGCCACCATCTGCAAACTATTGGGCTGATTATCTTGCAGTTTGGTCAGAATATGCTTCCCACATAAAGATATGTTGTTGCAAAATTTGGTAGAGACTAGATTATTAGGTTGGTCATAATTACATTTTAGCTTTTAACATTTGGGTGTCCGCGATTACGTTTACGTCAAGATGGCGGCGATATAAAACATGACACTGAGTTGCCCTTTGCTAGTGCTACCTCTGTACCAAATTTCGTTCCATTCGGTTTTACCGTGTTCGAATTAATAGGGGGAATCGATTTTGACACAAAGATGGCCGCCATCCGCAAACTATTAGGCCAATGACCGATTATATTGGTCAAAGGATGCTCCCTCCATAAAGGTAAGTTGTTGCAAAATTTGGTACAGATCGGATGATTATGTTAGTCGTAATTTGATTTAAGCTTTGAACATTTGTGTGGCCGCCATTACGTTTCTGTCAAGATGGCGGCGATATAAAACATGACACTGAGGTGCCCTTTACTAGTGCTACCTCTGTACCAAATTTCGTTCCATTGGGTTTCACCGTGTTGGATTTAATAGGGGGAATCGATTCTGACACAAAGATGGCCGCCATCCTCAAACTATGAGTTAATGATCTATTAATTTGATCAAAGGATGCTTCCTCCATAGAGGTATGTTGTTGAAAAAATTTGGTAGAGATCTGATGATTAGGTTAGTCGTAATTTGATTTAAGCTTTGAACATTTGTGTGGCCGCCATTACGTTTCCGTCAAAATGGCGGCGATATAAAACATGACACTGAGGTGCCCTTGGCTAGTACTACCTCTGTACCAAATTTCATTCCATTCGGTTTCACCGTGTTCGAATTAATAGGGGGAATCGATTTTCACACAAAGATGGCCGCCATCCGCAAACTATTAGGCCAATGACCTATTATATCGGTCAAAGGATGCTCCCTCCATAAAGGTATGTTGTTGCAAAATTTGGTAGAGATCTGATGATTAGGTTAGTCGTAATTTGATTTAAGCATTGAACATATGTGTGGCCGCCATTACGTTTCCGTCAAGATGGCGGCGATATAAAACATGACACTGAGGTGTCCTTTGCTAGTGCTACCTTTGTACCAAATTTCGTTCAATTCGCGTTCACCGTGTTCGAATTGATAGGGGGGACAGACATTCAGAGTTCACACACACACACACACACACACATACACACAGACAGACACACTTTTTTTTGTCCCTGTGTTGATCTCATAAGTCTACTTTCATTTTTTGCAAAAATCGAAAATAGGCTAATAAAATGAAAAGAAATATAATATTAATAATTACTATCTTAATCAGAAATAACGTTTCAGAACTATGCTGAAAAACTCTGCAATTCAAAAATCTCATTTCAAGATAAGGTAAAAATTGCACACCTCTAAAAATTTTCAACAACATACCTCCAGGAATAGTTTCGGTTGCGCAAAACACATCGAAAGGAGATCATCATGTGGTAAGTAATGACACTTATTTCCTGAGGAACACAATGAATGTATATCGTGGAAGTTGCAGCTTTGCTATCGGGAACGAAGATGTGCACCAAAAATCAGATTTGCTGAGGAAACTCATTGTTTCGTAAAGAAACTTGAATACCCCTACTAGCGGTGGCCCTACACCCACGAAACTAAGACCCTCATTTACTGATCTTAACCCTTTATAGGGCAGAAGATTATTGAAGATATTTTATTTATATTCCAATGTCATTTTTATTATTTTAGCATAATTGTCTTTAATATTTGCTTATTAAGGCTTTCACGGCCCGGATTATTATATAAACAATTCATAAATACACACGGCATTAGCCCAAAAGCATGAATTGTTTATGTCTTTAATATTATCTTTTGTTTTCTTTAACAATTTAATGCTTCTATTTATCTAGATAATTTTAATTTTATATTATTTCTACAGTCTCATAATTAACACGTCATCACACGCCCCCTCGTTTTTATACGAGAGCACGCCCCACGGAAATTTGCTCACATACGTGGTAAATTGTAGCTATAATTTTAAAGTGAAAAATTCAATCTGAAACTTTAGAATCATCTTTAGAAACACAATTTACTAACCATAAAATTCTATTTAGAACTTTAAATCATTATAAGTACTATATATAAAGTATTTTACAAACGCGAGAGCACGATATGTTTGCAAACTGCCGCAAAGCATATAATTGGTAATTTTCAAATAAATTCCATTAAATTAACAAAAGACCATTGTCATTACACGATAAGTATTACAAGTAAGAAATGACTTACTGCAGTAGAAATGTTAATATTTTGGATATTGAGCAATGGAATGCAAATTCAAGCAAACGACACTGCTGGTGAGGTTCTTGCTGAGGGCCTACTGAAAGGTTCAGTGCCTCTTCATTGGATTGTTGGGGGTGTTGATCGACACCATCATTGCACGGCTGCAATATTTCATCTGAAACACTCTCCTCTGAGTCGCTATCAACGTGCTCTAAGATGTCTCTTTCATTAACGTCACTGTAATCGAATTGTCTTCACCTAATTCACTTGAATGTCATTCTGGAACACTGTCCAATAAATCTCTCACTGTAGCTTGTTGCACTTCGTACGGATCCATTTCCAGGTAATACCACAAACATGAAAACAGAAATATTACAACTCTTTCATATTAAATAAACGCGAGAACATGCCCGTTAGCAATATGCTCACTTTGGTTCGAAAATTTATGTACGTGATAGCACGCGCGTCAGCAAACTGCTCACACAATGTGACACCACCAACACAAGTGTGAACTGACGTTGACAGCACTCAGTGACAAACTGGTTTAAACCACGGTCGTTATACATAGATGTGGGGTGAGGAATACCTGACTGCCCTCTACTTCCTGGAAACAAATAAGGAAAAAAATTGCATCGTTGTGCAAACGCAGCAAACTATCGTGGGGGCGTGTGATGACGTGTTAGGATAGTAAAATTATTATAATTTTAATTGTTATGGGCGTATTTATTTTTAATTTTTACAAGCATGTTCATTTTTAATTCTAATTCTTATTATCATATTTTCTTTCTTTCACTTTTTAGTATTAATTACTGTATTATTATTATTATTATTTAATCTTTGACAATATAAATTGTCCTTTTAGTAGGTGGTAAATGTACAGACCACATACCTATAAAAGGTGGTTCAAGACCAAATAGAGAAACCAATATGAAATTGTAAGAGTTACAATAATCAGCGAAACCATTGTGTTCCATCCCTTTGAAGCTGATTAGTATTCTTTCACTTGGTCATTTTCTCCCATTTTAAGAAATGCCCCTCTCATAGATGCTGGGGTGCCAGAATTTCAAGACGAAGGGGGTGTTGAATGTGTCCCCTTGCAATTAAGCGCCCTCAAATGTCAGGTGACAACGCCGCATTCGATCTGGAAGACTTAAGGACAGCGAGCGAGAGCATTACTTCTTTGCCCAGCTAGTAAAATATTGTTACAGAATAAAGAAGGGAAATGAAAATGCATGCTAAGAAAACAGCATTAAGGCCATAGCAAGCAAACAAGACTGAGGAATTTAACCACAAGTGAATATGGTAGCATTGATTTCATAATCGCTGATGACATTGCAGTGAAATATCATTAGCTTTTCGTTATTTAATTACATTTTGGGGTCCAAGATACAGTGAGTTCCCTTATCCATCAATACCAGAAGTTAAAATTACAATTCAATACTTCACTGACAAGGCTTATTTCGTCTCATGAAAACTGGGAAAGCATCTGCGCCAGATGAGCTGCCTGCAAAAGAACATCACTTAAGAGCGGCCACCTAGCTAAAATAATTTTTCTAAACCACAATTGACTGCGGTCATATACACACTAATTGGTCGTACAGTACCACGATCCTCATTTGCAAGGTTAAGGGTGACCCAGCTAAATATGAAAGCCACCGGCGAATCCAGCTTCTATCAGAAACAATCAATAGTTTCAAGCGTATGCTTGACAACAGATTGGACACTATAATCCAGCTCTCAACCAATCGATATCCACTTGTAAAAGAGTGAGGGACGTTTGAGTCCATCATTGCTGTACGCTAACCAACCAAAACGCATCATAAACATAGTATGTTCCTGCATCTGGTTTTATTCGAGTTTAAGAACGGCTTTGATCGCGATCATCTAGATCCGGAAGCACTCATCCTCGAGGTGAATTTATTGTACAAGAACAATAGAATTAAAGTGCGATGTACTTCAGGACTGATTTACAGCTTCTCTGTGACAATTGCTATTCATGAAGGATTGACCTTGTTTCCACTGCACTTCGCTGTTGTGATGGACAACATAAAAAGAGATTTATAGAAGAGTACCCGTTGGATCTATTTCCATAGTGATATGATAAGGGCAGTGAACACCCAAGACGACATTGAAAATACAATCATGGTTTGATTGCGTATACAAGTCAGGCCTGACTCTAAATGTCCTTGAGAAGGAGTACTTCTTCAAAATCTCCCGGTTCTATAGACACCAATGGAGTTTCTCTTAATACAGCACATAAGGAACATTTCACTACACAAGCTCCCGAATGCAGATGGATGATTAAGCATCAAAGCAATTATGATGTGGTTCTAGGAACTCAAAGGTGTTTTTTGAGATGAAAAAATCCCCATACGTCTCAATTCTTAGATTTACCGAACAGTGGATTCTACTGAATGGTAACGAGTGTCAAGTCACGTAGAGATGTGCAGAGCACTCACAGTAACCCACTGAGGTGTAAATGTTGCAAAGAACATGGAGATTGTCTCCTCTCAAGCATATCAATACAATCATCAGAGAATTAACTGCTTTTCAAATGAAAAAACAAAGAAAAGGAAGGAGACTTCGTTTGTACGGACACACCAAAGATAAAACACTTGATTCCGTTATCAAATTATTCTATCTTCTTGGTGTTCAAGACTACAGGCAACAAGGAAATCCTAATAGGCGATTAGACACCATTAACGCTGACATCAGACGCATAATATTATAAATGTTATTGGTCTTACGTCGCTTTTAAATATTGTGGCTTTTAGAGACGCCCGGGGGTCGGAATGTCTCCCCAAAGGAGATATTTAATATGCCACTAAATCTACTGACACGACTCCCTCGCATTTGCGCACCCTGGAAAATACCAACTGGCAGGATTAGGAATTAAAGACATTTCGTACTGAGGAAATGAAACTAAACATCATGTATCATAAAATATACTTAATTGATAATTACACATAGGAAGAGTAAATTCGAAATAATCCGTATTACATTCAAAATTGTATTTATTGGGAATCAACATGCGTGACGTCCAGAGTAAAAAAAATAACACACACTTAGAAGTTAGGTACATGATAATTATCCGGAGGTGCAGGTTCAGTACACTGGACTGTATTGAAACACACTGGATATGATGCACATATAATAGATACCACTGGTACAAGAGTAGTCTCCACCAGCAATTGAGAGAGTTTGTCGCAAGTCAGGAGTGTGAAAACTTTATGGCGTTATTAGCCTACTTTCGATTTTTGCAAAAAATGAAAGTAGACTTATGAGATCAACACAGGGCGAAAAATTGTGTGTCTGTGTGTGTGTGTGTGTACTCTGAATGTCTGTCCCCCCTATCAATTCAAACACGGTGAATCAGAATTGAACGAAATTTGGTACAGAGGTAGCACTAGCAAAGGGCACCTCAGCGTCATGTTTTATATCGCCGGCATCTTGACGAAAACGTAATGGCGGGCACCCAAATGCTAAAAGCTTAAATCAAATTACCACCAATCGATTCATCTGATCACTACGAATTTTTTCAACATTATACCTTTGCAGATGAAGAACCTTTTGACTAATCTGCAAGGTCATCGGCCCATTAATTTGCGGATGGCGGCCATGTTTGTGTGCAAATCGATTCCCCCTATCTATTCAAACACGGTGAAACCGAATTGAACGAAATTTGGTACAGAGGTAGAATTGGCAAAGGCCAACTCAGTGTTAAATTTCATATCGCCGCCATCTTGACGAAAACGTAATGGCGACCACCCTAATGCTGAAAGCTTAAATCAAATTACGACCAAACCAATCATCTGATCTCTACCAATTTTTGCAACATTATACCTTTTCATATTAAATATTTTTTGACCAATCTACAAGGTCATCAGCCCAATTATTTGCGGATGGCGGCCATGTTTGTGTGCTAGTCGATTCCCCCTAGCTATTCAAACACGGTGAGTCCGAATTGAACGAAATTTGGTACAGAGGTAGCAATAGCAAAGGGCACCTCATTGTCATGTTTTATATCGCCGCCATCTTGACGGAACCATAATGGCGGCCACCCAAATGTTAAAAGCAAAAATCAAATTACGACTTCCCTAATCATCTTATCTCTACTAAATCTTGTAACAGCATACCTTTATGTGGTAAGCATCTTATGACTATACGAAAAGGTCATCAGCCCAATAGTTTACAGATAGCGGCCATGTATGTGTGCAAATCGATTCCCCCGATCAATTCAGACATGGTGAAACCGAATTGAACGAAATTTGGTACAGAGGTAGCACTTGCAAAAGGCAACTCACAGTCATGTTTTGTATCGTCGCCATCTTGACGGAAACGTAATGGCGGCCACCCAAATGTTATAAGATTAAATCAAATTACGACCAACCTAATAATCTGATCTCTACCAAATTTTGCAACAACATACCTTTTTGTGGGAAGCATCTTTTGACTGAAATACAAGGTCATCAGCCCAATAGATTAATCTATTCACCATATCAATTCAAACACGGTGAAACCGAATTGAATGAAATTTTGTACAGAGGTAGCACTAGCATAGGGTATCTCATATTCATGATTGATATCCGTATAACACGTTGTATTTCAACAAGCTACTATAACCAAAATTCAATTAAACTCCTTGGAAAGGACAAAGAGTTATAACAATTCCCATGCATTTAGGAGAAAGTAGGCTATATGTCTTTACTGAACATCTTGTTTTTAATCCTGCGGACCAGCAAGAATACTACGATGATACAGAATAATTTGTGGGCATCTAGATAGAAATGATGACATACCCAGTAAAAACTCCAAAAATTTTATAGATACAATAAGAGAGATAGCTAATAGAATAACCAAGACTTCCTCCTATCCAATATTTTCAGTTAGTAACATATCGTAGATACAAGACAGGGTTAACAACTTACTCTTTTGAATGAGTTCCACTTGATTGACCATTCTCATCCGGGGTCGCCTTTTTCACAACCTAAAAATGATTAATTTCTTGAGAATAATCTCAATGATAATAATTGTAATAACTCTTTACAACAATCACAATAATAAATAAAATCATTTAGGACCAATTCATTTCATGAAATTACCGGTTAATGTTTGAGCATAGATGAGTGTTTAACATGAATAAATGGCAAGATCACCCAAAGCATGATTTCCCTAGTTCTCAAACTTTTAATGCCTCTTTAGCCATCATATCCTTAATATCTTATATAGTCTGTCCGTTCGTCTTTTATGGGTTCATAAACCGTTCATCCGATGGCGATCAAATTTTGGTGAGTTGTTGTAAACACTTCCGAGGTGTTTATAGTCATACCTAATCCATTTCACGACAGATAGTGCGAGTAGATTAAACAAATGAGTGATGGCGATGCGTTCATATACAATTCATCCGATTGCGATCACATTTTGGTGAGTTGTAGTGCACACTCCCGAGAAATTTATAGGCGTAGAAAATCTAATTTACAATACATGGCGTGCGAGTAGCTTCAACAAAATGGTGTGCGATTCGTTTCAACAAAGTCCCACATGCATTCATATATCTTTTATGCATTGCGATGAAACTTGGGGGAGATGTTGTCTACACTTCAGGGAAGGTATCTGGCTTAGTAAATCCAATGTACAATAGGTAGCGCACGAGTAGATTCAATAAATGAGCGACGACACGCGAAGCGTTTCAACAACATCCCGTATGCGTTCATATACCATTCGTCCGATAGCGACGAAACATGGGTGAGATGTTGTGTACATTCCATGGAAGGTTTCTAGCTCAGTGAATCAATTTTACAACAGATAGCGCACGAGTATATTCAACAAATGAGCGACAACGTGCGAAGAGTTTCAACAAAGTCCCATATGCGTTCATATACCTATCATCCGATAGCGATGAAACTTGGGTGAGATGTTGTGTACACTTCACGGAAGGTTTCTGGTTTAGTAAATCCACTTTACGATAGGTAGAGCACGAGTAGATACAACAAATGAGCGACGATGCGCAAAGCGTTTCAACGAAGTCCCACATGCGTTCATATACCATTCGTCCGATACCGATGAAACTTGAATGAGATATTATGTACACTCCGGGGAAGGTTTCAGGCTTAGTAAATCCATTTCACAATAGGTAGTGCACGTGTAGATTCAACAAATAAATGAGGCGCGCGAAGTGTTTCAACAACGTCCCGTATGCGTGCATATACCATTCGGCCGATAGCGATGAAACTTGGGTGAGATGTTGTGTACACTCCTGGGAAGGTTTCTGGCTTAGTACATGCATTTTACAATAGGTACCGCACGAGTAGATTCATCTACTGGGCGACGGCACGCGAATCGTTTCAACAAAGACCCGTATGAGTTCATATAACATTCATCCGATTGCGATGCAACTTTGAAGAATTGTTGTTTACACACCAGGAAGGGTTTCTGGCTTAGTACATGCACTCTACAACAGGTAGCGCACGAATAGATTCAACAAATGAATGACGGCACGCGAATCGTTTCAAAAAATCCCGTATGCGTTCATATACCATTCATCCGACTGCGATGAGACTTTGGTGGATCGGTGACTACACTCCAGGGAAGGTTTCAGGCTTAGTAAATCCATCCTACAATATTTAGCGCACGAATAGAGGCAACAAATGAGTAACTACGCTTGAAGCGTTTCAACAAAATCCTGTATGCGTTCATATACCATGCATCGATTGTGATAAAATTTTGGTGAGTTGTTGTGAACAATTCCAGGGTGGTTATAGGCATAGTTAATCCAATTTACAATAGAGAGCGGGCGAGTAGTTTAAACAAATGTGTGTTGGCGATGCGTTCATATAGCCTAGAATTCATCCGATTGCGACTAAATTTTGGTGGTTATTAAGCACACTCCCGGGATGGTTATAGGCATAGTTAATCCAATTTACAATACATAGCGCGCGAGAAGTATAAACAGATTAGTGTTGGCTATACGTTCATTTACAAATCATCCGATTGCGATCAAGTTTTGGTGAGTTGTAGTGCACACTCTCGAGAAATTTATAGGCGTAGTAAATATAATTTACAATAGATGGCGCGCGCGAGTAGCTTCAACAAAATGGCGTGCGATTCGTTTCAATAAAGACCACATGCGTTCATATACCATTCATCCCATTGCAATTAAACTTGGGTGAGATGTTGTGTACACTCCAGGGAAGGTTTCTGGCTTAGTAAATCAATTTTACAATAGGTAGCGCACGAGTAGATCAATAAATGAGCGACGACGCGTGAAACTTTTCAACAAAGTCCCCTATGCGTACATATAACATTCGTCCGATAGCGATGAAACTTGGGTGAGATGTTGTGTATACTTCAGGGAAGGTTTCTGACTTAGTAAATTATTTTACGATAGAAGGTGAACGAATAGATTCAACAAATGAGCGACGACGTGCGAAGCGTTTCAACAAAGTAACGTATGCGTTCATATACCATTCGTCCGTTAGCGATGAAACTTGGGTGAGAAGTTGTGTATACATCAGGGAAGGTTTCTGGCTTAGATCATCCACTTTTCAATAGGTAGCACACGAGTAGATTCAACAAATGAGCGACACGCGCGAAGCATTTCAACAAAGTCCCATATACGTTCATATACCATTCGTGCGAAAGCGATGAAACTTGGGTGAGTTTTTGTATACACTACAGGGAAGGTTCCTGGCTTAGTATATGCATTTTACAATAGGCAGCGCACGAGTTTATTCAACAAATGAGCGACGGCACGTGAATCGTTTCTACCAAGTACCGTATGCGTTCATATACCATTCATCCGATTGCGATGAAACGTTGGTGAATTGGTGTGTACACTCCAGGGAAAGTGTCTGGCTTAGAACATGCATTTCACGATAGGTAGCTCACGAGTAGATTCAAGAAATGAGCTACGGCACGCGAATCGTTTCAAAACTGCCCCATATGCGTTCATATACCATTCATCCCATTGCGATGAAACTTTGGTGAATTGTTGTGTACACTCCAGGGAAGGTGTCTGGCTTAGTACATGCATTTCGCGATAGGTAGCGCACCAGTAGATTCAAGAAATGAGCGACGGCATGCGAATCGTTTCAAAAGAGTCCCATATGCGTTCATATACCATTCATCCGATTGCGAAGAGACTTTGGCGAATCGTTGAGTACACCCCAGGAAATGTTTCAGACTTAGTAAATCTATTTTACAATAGGTAGCGTACGACAAGATTCAACAAATGAGTGACGGCACACGTATCGTTTAAACAAAATCCCGTATGCGTTCATATGCCATTCATCTGATTGCGATGAAACTTTAATGAGTTGTTGTGTACACGCCTGGGAAGGTTTTCGACTTAGTAAATCCATTTTACAATAGGTAGTGTACGAGTAGATGCAACATATGTGTGACGACGCGCGAAGCGTTTCAACAAAATCCCGTTTGCGCTCATGTACCATTCATCGATTGCGATGAAATTTTGTTGAGTTGTTGTGTACACGTGAAGGTTTCTAACTTAGTAAACCCATTTCACAGTAGGTAGCGCAAGGGTAAATTTTAAAAATGAGTGACAGCGCACGAATCGTTCAAACAAAATTCCGTAGGCGTTCATATCCCATTCATCCGATTGCCATTACACTTTGGTGAGTTGTTGTGCACGCTCCCACGAATGTTTCTACATTATTTAATCCATTTTACGATAGTTTAGAGGCAGTTCAGGGAAATTGAAAAAAAAAAAAAAGATTGTTTCCAAAAGCACTTCATGAAGCGAAATTACAACGCCAATACTTTCTTTGATTGGCATTGGAACGCATGCCGGGTACAGCTAGTATATATCTATATAAGAAAAGGTTGTTCGTCTGTTCGTCTTTTATGCGTTCATAAACCATTAATCCGATTGCGATCAAATTTTGGTGAGTGGTTGTGAACAATTCCGGGATGGTTATAGGCAGAGATAATCCAATTCACAATAGAGAGCGCGCGAGTAGTTTCAACAAATGAGTGTTGGCGATGCGTTCAAATAGCCTACAATTCATCCGATTGCGACCAAATTTTGGTGGTTTTTTAGCACACTTCCGGGATGGTTATAGGCATAGTTAATCCAATTTACAATAGATAGCACGCCAGTAGCTAAAACAAATGAGTGTTGGCGATGCGTTCATAAACAATTCATCCGATTGCGATCAAATTTAGGTAGCTTGTTGTGCACACTCCCGGGAAAGTGTTGGCATAGTAAATCCAGTTTACAATAGATGGCGCACGAGTAGATTTAACAAAATGCAGTGCGTTCGTTTCAACAAAGTCCCTCATGCGTTCATATACCATTCATCCCATTGCGATGAAACATGGGTGAGATGTTGTGTACACTTCAGGGAAGGTTTCAGGCTTAGTAAATCCAATTTACAATAGGTACCGCACGAGTAGGTTCAACAAATGATCGAAGACGCGCGTAGCGTTTCAACCAATTCCTACATGCGTTCAAATACCATTCGTCCGACAGCGATGAAACTTGGGTGAGATGTGTACCCATCCGCGAAGGTCTCCGGCTTAGTAAATCTACTTTACAATAGGTAGCGCACGATACATTCAACAAATGAGTGACGGCACGCGTATCGTTTCAACAAAGTCCCGTATGCGTTCATATAACATTCATCTGATTGTGATAAACCTTTGGTGAGTTGAGTACAGTCCTGCGAAGGTTTATGAATTAGTAAATCAGTTTTTCAATGGGTGGCACACAAGTAGATTTAACAAATGACGACGGCGCGCGTTGCATTTAAATAAAATTCCGTATGTGTTCATATGCCATTCATCAGATTGCGATGAAATTTTGATGAGCTGTTGTGTACACGCCTGGGAAGGTTCTCGACTTAGTAAATCCATTTTACAATAGGTAGCGTACGAGTATATTCAACAAATGGGTGACGGCGCTCGAATCGTTTCAACAAAGACTCGAATTCGTTCATATACCATTCATTTCAATGCGATGAAACTTTGGTGATTGTTGAGCACGCTCCCATGAATGTTTCTGAGATAGTAGATCAATTTTATAATAGTTTAGAGGAGGTTAGAGTAAAAAGAAAAAAATATTGGGAATCCAAAAGCAGTTCAACAAAAAAAGTCAAATCGCCAACACTTTATTTGATTGGCATTGCAACGCATGCCGGGTACAGCTAGTAAAAAAGAAATAACACTAAAGTTTTACCAATTGGTGTAGAAATCCAATGTTAGTCGAATAGTCAATTCTCGTACAAGTTTTAGGCAAACTGATGCCTTTATTCAGGGAAATTTAATATTAAATTTCAAAAACATGAATACGAGTATTAACGCCTTTATTATATACCTTAACAAATAAAATAATATTGTATATTGGAAAAAAAAAAGTTAATAACTAAGTTTGCAACAAGAATATTGATTAACATGCAGCATGGGGAAGAACATTCAAACCCGTTCCTTTCATATCCCCTCCTTTTCTTGAAGATTGATTGAAATATGTGTATTGGAGTTATAAAAAGTTTATTTCAAAATATGCTCCTTCTCTTCCACATTTTTGATGGGCATTGTTACAGTATATCCTGGGTTATGAGGAAACCCTCAATTGACCGCAGTATGTTAGGAGGTTCCCGATAATGTAAGTCGATCATCTCTTGGTAGGTATGTCACTTCCCAAGAACCATTCAACCTATCAACTTAGAATTTTATGATCTGTATATCATTTTTAGCCTATTTTCAATTTTGAAAAAAAAAATAGGCTTATGAGATCATCTTTTGTCCGTGTGTGTGTGCGTGTGTGTGTGTGTGAGAGGTGTGTGTGTGTCCCCCCCTAATAAAATCTAAACGGCAGGAGCGATTTCAATGAAACTCGGTAAGTTCTTAGCACTATTGCGCGCGACGTCGACCGTGCCCTTCAAACTTTGTTACGTCTCACCAATCCAACATGGCGGCTGTGCGAAGTATTTCACCACCATTCAATATCCCCGAAACTATTCCTGATATCACCCTGGAATTTATTACGGTGATAAAGGGAACTACTAAAAGTTCACCTATGTAACTTTTGAAAAACAGGTAACTACAAAACCAACATGGCGACCACGCGAATTTGCGACTTTAAAATAGACGTTTCTCGCGATTTAACCATCCAAACGCAATAAAACTTGATACAGTATATGTTTATACACATTACAATGCACCGACATCTAACTTCGTTCAATGTTTAAATAACCAGAAGATGGCGGATGTGCGAAATATTTCACCGGCATTCTATATCTCTGAAACTATTAGCGGTATCACCCTGAAATTTTGTACGGAGATAAAGGGTACTACTGAAAGTTCATCTATAAGACTTTCAAAAACCGATTAACTACAAAACGAACATGGAGGCCAAGCGAATTTGAAAATTTTAAATAGACCTTTCTCGCGATTTAATGATCCAAACGCAATGAAATCTGGTACAGGAAATGTTTATACACATTGTAATGCACTGGTATCTAATTTAGTTCAATTGTTTACATAACCTCAAGATGGCGGCTGTGCGAATTTCGAAAATTAATTTTTTATTTCTTGTGTCGTAATCATGCGATCGAAGTGGAAGTTTGAATAATGAACCTACGCAATAATTTTTCTTTAATGGTACATGACTCTATGGCCTATACATTAAACAATCCAACATGGCGACCATCCGAAATATTTAGACGGCTCTGAATATCTACGAATCTATTATAGCAATAAAACTGAATGTTTTTATGTTCATAGGGGCTATGAACTTAAGTTCGCCTATAGGACTTTAAATAACGTGGTGATCACAAATCCAACATAGCGGCGACGCGAAGTAAAAATATTCACATGAAAATTTCTCGCAATTTAACCATCCGAGTGCAGTGAAATTTGGTACAGTAAATCCTTATACGAATGTTAATCCACTGGCATCTAATTCACTTCAATTGTTTCCATAACCCCAAGATGGCAACTGTGCGAAATTTTAAAATCTTGCTTTTACTTCTTGTGTCCTAATCATGCGATTGAAGTTTGAATGCTACACGTACACAATAATCTTCATGTAACAGTACATAACTTTAAGACCTACATACATAAAAATCCAACATGGCGACCATCCCAAATATTTAGTCGGTTCTCAATATATACGAATCTATTACAGCAATCAAACTGAAATGTTGTATGTTGATAGTGGCAATTAACATAAGTAGGATATATGAAAATAGGCTGTATAGTTCTTCACGGAACTACTTGTTACGACATTTGTTCATTAAATTCCAAAATCAGAAACAATTTATTAATTCATTTCAAACTGCCCAGGTAATGATGAACATCAGATGGCAATAAATCAAAAAAACATTCTATAAATGGTGATACATATGGTGGTCATCTCTGTTAAATCCCATGGGCCTATACAATACCCAACAACATAGATTTTCCTTTTCTGTCTATTTTATTTAATGCCTAGTCGAGAAGACTAAGAGAGATTGCTGTGGATGTAGTGAGGAATGTCCAGTGTGACTTAAGTTAATAAATCATTCCTCTTCTCCATGTTGGAAGACCTTTCATATTAAAGAATGGTTAGGTTAAAAATTAATTTATATTTCATCAGTATTTTTAAAATAGTGAAGGAGCCAAAAAATTTTGGAAATCCAGCACCTATACTGACAACATTTTGGCCCATAAACATTTAACCAATTCTCAAGATATTTACATAATAAGATAATTATATGCATCGGGAGCTAAACGGAATAAAAACATTTCGTCTTCTTGATGGCATGAAATATGAGATACTGTCTGCATGTTCCTAACAGTTTTTTCTCTGCTATAATATCATGTAAATTCTAGAGATAAGTTCATAACTAAACAATTCACACATTTCTAGGGGCAAGAGTAATAGTCTAATAATATATTTTACACACAAATCTTATTTACGCCAACAGTTAATCATTTGTTTGGTTTACTTTATTCAGCATCATGTGATTTCGAATAATACAACACTTTATATAGGCTTCTAATTAATGAATGAGGCATTCTACGTAAATGGAGAAGATGAACTCTACATTCTACCCCTTAAAACAATCATCACAATCATCATCATAATACTATGTGAATGTTGCAACGTGATTGCATAATTGTCCTATTAACATTTTTCTGAGACAAAATCAGGAATATACCCTATTGTGCTAGGCCAGGACTGCGAAAAATAGTTGATGTTTCCTTATGTGCTCAACCACCGCATCTCATGTTACATATCTTGCTGTTCAATTAAGCTTTAAAGAACAGAGATGATCTATGATACCGAGTCAAATTTTAGTGAAAACATGATAAAATGATGTTAGCTACATATGTGTCTTTAACTTACATAATAAAAAGCTACCCGAGCATCGCCACCAGGCCTGCTGACTCGTCTTTCACTCATTTCTTTTAGGCAGAGAAATGGAGGAGAGGGAATTTTTACACACGAATGTATGTTTATGTGCCAAAAAATTCTCTCTCACAGCTTGAAATATTTTTCAAGGCGAGTGACTGTGATAGCTGTAATGCCCTGGTTATATACATTGTTTTTCAGCCTCTTAGAATTGATGCCCATGACCAGTTATTGACAATTTCAATAGTACCTAAAGATATGAATCTAGTTTTATTTTTCTGTGACCAAATATTAAAAATCAAGCTTCATTTACTGTTATTGCGACTTGAACTTGTGTATATTCCTTGTTAACAATTTCTTTTTTTTAATTTAAAATTTTAATTTTTAATCTTCAATTTTTAAGTTTTTATTTTCAACTACCAATTTTTAATTTTCAATTTTTATTTTGTATTCTAATGTATTTTAATGTATTATCTGTGTGTAAACTATTGTTTAATTGTTTGCTACTGTAATTGGGGCACTGCCTTGTTGAGGCAATAAATAAATAAATAAATAATAGCTCGTACTCTTAAGGAGCAGTCATCAGAATATACTCAACCAATATGCTGGAAAATCGTATCTAATCATCCCTCTTAAAGCTAAATCTTCTCTATAAATGAGCTTCTTGCAGTCATACTGGTGCGAGA
Source organism: Meconema thalassinum (assembly GCA_946902985.2). Lineage (NCBI taxonomy): Eukaryota > Metazoa > Arthropoda > Insecta > Orthoptera > Tettigoniidae > Meconema > Meconema thalassinum. The sequence goes on along the minus strand of OX336395.1, from coordinate 257,483,155 downwards.
ATTCAACCCATGATTGCCTTGTGTTGAATAATTGATATGTGTGGATATACTAACTCAATTCATGCATGTGGGTACAATAACAAAAAACAAGTCTGAATTAAAATCTTGCTCCTATGTCCCACTGCTGAGGAGGAGAGAAGCTAAGTTTCAGCTCGTAAAATAATCACCTACCCGATATTGTCCATACATATCCTTCCTCCACATTCATGACTGGCTGGCTGAGTCACCTATCTCCTTACTTCTCTATTACAATTTTTGGAGCAATGAACAAAAATTCAGATTTAAGAGGCCTGTAAATCAAGTAGACAGGAGATAACCAGTTTAAAGAGGGTACTATCCAGGAAGTTACAACCTTCAAGGAGGCTTAGCTCATGCCAGCATAAACGAAAGCAAAAAATTACATTTCTACAAATACTCTGGTAATTGGGATATGGACACCAAAAGACCAGCTGCAGGCATATGTTAAGAACCATCCATGTAGTTGCATAGAGATATAGTGAAAGAAACAACCTTACTTCTTCTCTTCAATACACCCTATTCTCACCTTGAAATAAGGATTTTTACCCCTGGAAAGGCCAAAACCCCATCCCGGGCCCTATGGAAGAAGGCTTCGAATGCCACAACTGGACCATTCTAATTCTTGTGTTAAGTAATTTATTTCTTGAGCATTAGGAAAGCACAATTCATATCATGAATTACTGCAAAAGAGAATAGAACTGAAATACAGGTTGATATCAATAGGTACCTACATCTCTCAAATCCTCGTGCTTTGATGCAGATGGTGATTCGCGTTTGACGTTTGGAACAATGGAAGTAGTCACATTCTCGTCAATGGTAATATCCACATTCTCCTTAATTTCTTGCTTAATATATGTATCCTACACAAAAGGAACCATGGATACAGCTTGTTAAAATGCACCACAGAGGCCACTGGAATAGTTAACAGTAAAAATATATGTATTTGAAACATTTACCTCGCTTCACATACTTAAGATTATTTCAAAACTTACTGCATAATTTTAAAAATTAGAAATAACCCAGAGAATTGCAGTTCTAAAGCATAAATTTCACAGCATGAAGAAGTGCTCTTTGTAAAACTTATATATTTGAGACTTATGTTTCAATGCTTGGAATACTAAACATGGCAAGAGCAAGAAAGATCAAAAGGAATACTACATATGATGTTCAAGTTCAAACCCAAATCCAATACTGCCATGTACCTACCCTGTTATAAAGTCACCCATGCAATAACAGCTATTCACTTTCCCTATATGAAACAAATGGAGGTCGATTTTGGGACTTCAAAGCAAAATTACCAGGTGTAATTTATAGATTTAAGTGATAGCACTTAACAACATTTTCTAAAACAATCACTGAGAATAGACATTTCTTCATCTATTCTGGAGAATTGGGAGAGAAGTTAATTGGGCATGACTCAGAGAAAATTAGTAACCTTGTCCTCCATATCCTGGGTTTGCTTACACTACCTTAGAAATATACCAAAAATACATAGAATCTGCATCACTAAAATAACTTAATTACATACCTAAAAACTGTAAGTTTGCAAAAAAATATTGTAAGTGTGTGATAAGTAGGCTATGATAAAATTACTGTCATTATGAACTTTTAACACAACAGATTTGCATAATGTATTGCTTGCATTATCCATGTTTGAACCTGTGTGGCTAGCCATCCAAATATGGCTTTATTATAAGATTTAGTAACAAAATACTACATTTTCCAACATTGAGTACCATAGCAAAAATTACATTCATAGAAATAACTGCTTATATTTATCGAATATAGATTTAGGTATTACGGAGTTATTTTTGAAAGCCTCAGTCTGGAGCATGGCGCTCTATGGAAGTGAAACTTGGACTATTGGTGCAGCAGAAAGAGGGGAATTGAAGTGTTTGAAATGTGGTGTTACAGGAGAATGATGAAGATCAGATGTGTCGATAGGGTTACAAACGAAGAGATATTAAGACGAGTGGGAGAGGAGAGATGTTTCTGGCAACTGCTAATGAAGAGAAGAGATAGGTTGGTAGGACACGTACTAAGACACCCAGGAATAGCAAGCTTAGTTAAGGAAGGAAGGGTCGAGGACAAGAACTGTAGGACTAGACCAGGGTTAGAATACGTTAAACAGATTGCCTCGGATGTAGGGTGTGGTAGCTATTTAGAGATGAAACGATTAGCTCTGGGAGGGAGGCATGGAGTACTGCATAAAATCAGTCAAAAGACTGAAGAAAAAAAACAGCAACATTTATTAGTGAAATCCTAGAAAATTATGCCACAAATAGGATATTGTGTCAAGATTCACCTGCTCGTCTAGTTCTTCTTTAATAGTGAAACTTTCATCCTTGTCCATTGCGTCTTTAAACACATCATCAGGTTGCTCAGCCTTCACCTCCACCAAACTATCAGTCTTGGGCTGCTCAAATAACTCCTGGAAAGTTATAAGCAAATACTGCATATCACCAAATGTAGAATATAGATGAAAATGATACTGGAGTAAACTTATCATCTAAAATAAGATTATTTGCTGAGGACATTATCAAACAAATAAGGATATTAGTAATTGTGAAGTACCATATTAAAAAGGGAGAGTTCAGTTTGATTGATATTGTACATATTTAGGGATTACTATTGCACAGAGAAATAAGGGAAAGAGTTAACAAGGCAGACAAATCTCTGGACATGATTTTGTGGGTGTGTAAATGTGAGAGGGCTTATCCATCTCAAGAAAGCCCTCAGCTGGATTTGCAGGTGTATGGGATCAATATCAATGAGTTTTGATAAACAAGTTGGAAAGGGTGGAAATGAAGGTCACCTGGTAAGTACAGGCGGACAAATAGTGTGCATAAAATTACTCAGGAATTGGTTTGGAAAGGATTGGGGATGGGAAATTCTAGAAGAAGCTTGGAGGTATGTTCTTAGGTTATAAGGGTGAGAATCCATGGGAAGATCTGTGTGACAAATTTCGAATGGAGGTGTTATAAATAGGAGCTGACTTGATCACTCTTGTTAAGCAAATCTAAGTCAAAAGAATAATAACTGGGCAACAATTCCTTCGTGGTGAGAGGGGAAATAGAATGAAACCGTTTGCCAGAGGAATTTTCAGGCCTGTGCCTCAAAGTGTTCAGAGGCTCAAGAAGGATTAGTATTTCGTTATATCAAAATTGTTATTTTTTATTTGTTTCCGCAGCAAAATTACATTAAAAAAAATATTTTTGAGTACACGTTTTAAATTTTGCTATTATTGTAGTTTTGCCACTAGGGACTATGACCTCATTTGCAAATTACTCTAGCTATATTTTCAGCTATCTACAAAATTAGCTCCAAATTATTATTATTATCATTATTATTAACAACATAAAAAACAAGACAATCTTGGTTAGTATTACAGTAGGTTGTATAATGTTTTATCAACTTTTGAAACGATCTGTCAAGTTCATAAGTAAGATTACTATGTTACAGAATATATGGAGCTAAACTTTTACTCACCATCGTAGAGAAATTAACAGGTCCGCAGTTTATGAATGAAAGTTCCTCCATATTTGTGAGGAATCTAGAAAATATAATAAGTTTAAATCATTGTTTGTCTGAGCATAACCCTCCAAATACACTGTAATTAGTACTGTAGAGGTTGTATTTGATACTGAGGGTGATATTAACTGGACTTAGATTGTGATTCTCAAACACAAGTACAACATCACTAGAATTAAGGAAACAGGGTAATCGAAAATATTGTCATTTTATATTTTTCAGTTGGTCAATGCGCTTTTGTTCAATTAAAATACTCAGGGTAGCTATATATAGGACACACGTTTCAGAAAAAAATTACATTTAATAATATTATTCACTGATAAATTGGGAAATCACAAATCCCGCATTATACACACAAATAATACCACCTAAATATAAATGTACAGTTTTGAAGCCATTCTTTCAGTGTTGCCAACACAAACTGTCAGTTGTAACTCTTCATTCGGTCAACAGGAACTTGCCCAATGACTGGGTGGGGTACAATGTACAGTACTCTACATACCTCGAAACAGAGACCCCAATTCTAGGCTGTAATGCAAACCACTGGATGGATTTTGATGCAGTTTTCAACATTCTACAAAGGATTTCTCGATAAAGGTTTCCGTAGAAAAACATTCATTTCGACCCAAGGAAGTCGAGCAGTCGATTTCATGGAATCAAGTTGAAAATAAAACCTATCTTCCGTGCGCCTATTAAACTTACGCTGGGTCCTTACTAAACTATATAATAAGCCAACAGATTTAATTAAACAGTTAAAAATACCTATGTACTGCGATTTTAGAATTGTTCAACATGAAAAGTTTTAATAAAAAAGTCCACAACAGAATGTCTCCATCTTGAATACATCGCCCATCTTGTTTTTACGTTGTAAGTTCCTCCAACAATCTCCATTCAGTGCAAATTTAAATTACTAGGTTTGGAGCGAGTATACGAGCTAGCGAACATCGTGTCGAGTTAAGATTTCAGAGAAGAGTATTTGTGTTCGGAGTTTCGCTTTCACCTCGATTTTTCTGAATTGGGTCCGGGACCTGCCGTCGGTAAGCCATTTAAGCTTACGCTAAGTAAACCATCAAAGATACCGGGCGAAGCCGGGACGGGTTGCTAGTATAATATATAATTAACACTGCTGGAAAACAATACATGTAAAAGTTATGATCACTAATTTAATGGGGCAATTTTAGGATTACGCGTTTGGACATTTAAGTAGTCATCTTCAGACCCTGATCACTGTGTTGAGGAGGAGGCGAGGCAAGCGATAGGGTAACAGTTGTACGACTCTAATTTTATCTTCACTTAATTTATTATATTGTGTTGTTAATATTATTTACAGTTGGTGGCATGCTGATCTTCTATGCCCAAGATCGTGGGTTCAAACCGGCCGAAGACGTCGGATTTCTTAAGAGCGTTAAAAATCCCTTCCTTCAGAGGGGAAGTAAAGCCGGCGGGCCCCTATCATAGATTTATGGCATTTGAAAGAACCATTCGCTAACTACAATTGTGTGAAGCTAAAATCTGTAAGTTAGATTTGATAAACGCTCTATTAGTGCCAACGTTCGCCGCTAGGAGCCGGTCTAGAAGCCAAGTTCGCGGCTACGTGTCATTGACGTTATCATTTGGTAGCAAAAGTAGGAACTACTTAAAATTATCATCTGCAGTCCTTACTTTAATTTACAGATAACACACACTAATACATCCAAGACAATTATCACCAGTTATCAGACAGATTCTACACACATTCAAATACACGGGAGCTACATGATCGTGTTGTCGCAACTCCTAAACTGAGGCACCAACAATCAAATAGCATGTGAGGGTGCCTAAATCTGAGGGAGCCGTGTCAGTAGATTTACTGGCAGGTTAAGGATACCCTTCGGGGCAAAATTCTGGCAACCTGGCGTCTTTAAGAGCTGTAGTAGTTAACAGAAACTTAAAGCCAATAACGTTATTACCAAGAATACTAAGTCATATAATGAAAGCCCCTCATTGCATTTGCTATGTGAGCAATAATTGAAACTATGTTGCATGTTGTAAGAACACTTCGTCAGTCATTTAATATGGCCAGGTACTGTGGAGATATAATTACCTGACCCCGGCGGTATTCGAATCTATGGCTTCCGGCTTTGTAAGCCACTGCGCTGACCACTGAGGTATTTATTCATTACACGTTGATGGATACAACTGGTCATAGACTGCTTGTAAGAGATATTCCTTAACTGCTATTACCCTGTGTCGTGTGTTGCACCGCGCCTCCTTCAAAACAAACTTATTTCACATTTTCAGTAGGACGGTATCGACCTAAGAAGAGGTTTTTCATCTACAACCAGCAATATGAGACAAAGGGCGAACTTGTACAACCGTTATCATAAATCACACACCACACCAGTGTATCCCGGACAGTCTAATATTGTGAAATGTTACAGATAATCTGCACTGGACACGAACAAAATGTTAGCCTGTGTCCCTTTTCTCTGAACATTTGTGTTTATATCACTAAACACACTTATCCATGGTGGCTGACGCCGTAATTTTATGATTATATTACCAACAAACAACTAACTCAAGCCTTCACAAGACGGATTTCCTCCCTTGTAAAAGGAACAGTCCATATGAGAGGAAATAAACCGCAGGCCCTGACCCAACTTTAGTATTAAGAATCAACTTGATACGAGAATGTGCTATGACCACGTAACCTACCTGATAATAGCTAGCGACCAAGCGAAAGAATACGATTATCAACGAGCTTATGTTCGAGGTTTATACCGTATTTAACCCCTTCTATTCTTCTGATGCCTCTACATGTTTATTTTTTGAGCTATTCAGTAGGCCTATAGGGCCTAGTGGCCCAAGAATATGAGTAGCTAGAGAACATGCAAGCAGAAAAGGACCCACCTAGGGTAGATGGGCCCCTATAATTGGCCGAACCCCATTGAAGGCCAAAATACGTAAAAAGAGAAAGAAGAAATGAACAAGAAGTTCCGTGACGAACTAAAGAGCCTACTTTTCTTAAAATGTAAGATTCATGCCAACTATTAATTTATATGGACCTATCTAGAATAATGAAGAATTTAACTTAAGTTGATAATATCGAAATTTCGAACAAGTTCGAAATATACCTGGTAGAATGTAGCCTAATAGAGCACTACAGTTGGCAGCCCTGGTGACTGAATATATTCTTAGTTCCATCTCTTAAGGTACAGAAAACAAAATTTGGTTGAAGTCCAATGGACGTTAAATACAGTTAGACATTGGATCTACCAGCGCGCGTAAAATCATATTGACAACAATGTCATGCATGTGTTGGTCATAAATAATCTGAAATAATATGACCTCTTGTTGTGCAAATTTTGGATGAAATGCATTTGTTAGTATAGAAGTTCCATGTATTTCACAATTGGTCCTATCAGCAGGCTTAGAGAATCATGATGGCAGCACTGACGTATATTAGTTGCTCCAAATAATTCTAGGATGTCAGGTACCGTACTATACGTGTGCAGAGTTTAGAGCTGTTGGCTTACATCCTTTTTGATTTATTGATATTAGGGTAAAAAACAGCATTTATTAACAGTTGGCAGCCCTGGTTGCTCTTAAGAATACGCATAGTCATATCTTTAATGGTACACATAGCATATACGAAATTTGGTTGAAATTCAATTGATAGTAATGAAGTTACATGTATTTTAATATTGGTCCTATCAGCAGGCTTAGAATCTTGTTGCTGGCACTGACATATATTAGTTACTCCAAATCATTCCAGAATGCCAGGTACTTTCGTGTTCATAGTTTAAAGCTGTCGACTTGCATACTTTCTGATATATTGGTATTAGAATAAAAATAATAATAGACAGAACATTTATTAACAGTTGGCAGCCCTGGCGGCTCTTAAGAATACGTTCAGTCATATCTGTTTATGTACACATGGTACATACGAAATATTGTTGAAATCCAATTGAATGTAGAAGTTATATGCATTTAAAAATTGGACCTATCAGCAGGCTTAGAATCAGTTTAGCAACACTGCCATACAAGGCCTCCAGGAAATTAAACTGCCACATTTAGAAATACTTATTTTGCTTATTTCCATTCATACTTAAGATATGGGGTCATATTTTGGGGTATGTCGCCAGATGTACTAAACACGTTTAGGATACAAAAGAGGGCGATTAGAATTATGGCAAATGTAAACACTAGAGAATCATGTAGACCTTTGTTTAAAGATTTAAACATTCTCCCTCTGCCCTGTATATATATCTTTGAAAGTATTATGTTTTGTAAAAAGAATTTAATGAATAAGGATGTTTTTCTTAAAACAAACAATGATATCCATAGGCATAACACAAGACAAAATCAAAACATTCATATTTCACACACACACACACAAGCATATATCAAAAAGGAACTTATCACACAGGAGTTAAATTATACAATAAACTACGCCAGTATATAAAACTTGTCCCAAAAATAAAAACCTTTGATAGAAAGTAGAAAGTTTATCTGCAGTGCCATTGTTTTTACTCTGTAGTTGAATATCTTAGTGTATAGAAACGATGAAATCTATTATTATATATTACTTTTCTATTTTAATTGTAATACCTAGCTGTAAGTTGTTGTATTTATAGAATTAAGTTTTCATATTATAATAATAGAATAAGGTGTAAATAGTTGTCCAATAAGATTGTATCTCTTAAGATCTGTTGTTATAATAAGTTATAAATAGTTATAGTATTAGTATTACTGTATATACCTATTAGTACTTTTGTTTTATAGATGTAAATTCTGACGTGTCCTATATCAAAAGTGTATTGTATACATGTATTTGATCAAATGGAATTAATAAAACTATCTATCTATCTATATGTGTGGCAATTTTTGATTAGCTCCCAAGCATACCTTCCAACAGGGAGCTCAAATTTCAATTGCGTATTTTCAGCAGTTGGTAGCACTGACATCATTTTCAAATAAGGGCTTAAGACATTCAGGTATAGATAGATCTTTACTCATACCAAATTTGGTTTCTATTGGTGCAGCCGTTTAGGAGTTGGTAGGGTGTACTCCAAGACAGACAGAAGGACAGACAGACACACACACATTTTACCGAATCTATCTCATAAGTCTACTTTTACCTAATTTCTGCAAAATATGAAAAGTAGGCTAATAACGGCACACGGGGAAAAACGTAATGAACGGTTGGAGAACGGAAGAGTTGGGTCTACCGGGAGCGAGCGGAGGTTCGTTAGAATGGTGGTGATGGTGAGAATGCCGGTAATGGCAGAGGAATGAGATGGGAGGGAGAGAGTCGAGGATAATTATTAACTCTGGAGGGCTAGAAAAGGGGAGGGAGTACAGAATGGAAGGAGAGAATAAAGAGAGAGCGTAAAGGGAAGTGGGACTTTTAAGGGTAAGCAAGACAGGGAGGGGGCGGAGATGGCTAATTGCCGTGGGGAAGTTGACCAGGAACAAGGGGGTAGAGGAACGGGGCGGTAGATCACGGAAGAAGAAAGGAGAAGATGAAGGCGAAGACCAGAGATGAGAAAGGCCAAGCGGATATAAATTGGTCAAATTATTGGAATTAAAATAATACTTAGCAGTTCATTAGCAATTTGTATCCCTAATTAAGACAGTACCTAACCATTATTTTCATAGTTTAGTCATTGATGAGATGTAGAGATTTGAAGTCAATCTTTTTCATCGTTGCCTATACAGTTTGTCATTTGTAGATTTTCAGTTGGTCAACACGATTGTGCCCAGTGAATGGGCTGGGTACAATATATAAATATGTAAATTGCCCCCTTTAATTGTGATTATTAGCTAATACATGTAATTTATTCCAGGGGTGGATTTACATATTTATATCTTGTACCACGCCCATTCATTGGGCACAACCATGTTCACCGACTGAAAGTCTACAAACGACAATCATTGATGAGAATAGAATGTCTATATTTTGAGATATATAATACTTTATGCAATTATATTGAGACGAAGGCGTCTTTTCTAACCTATTGTTTTGTGACAAATTATCACACTGTTGCCTCGATAAACAAAAAATATTTTCATTCGGAAACTAAAGATACATGCCCACAAAAAGGCAAATAAATGAGATGTTTTAATAACTAGACGATTACAGTACATAATCCAAAAGCTGTACCCGGCATGCGTTGCAATGCCAATCCAAGAAAGTGTTGGGGTTGAAATTTTGATTCTTGAAGTGCTTTTGGATCCACAATATATTTTTCAATTTCCGTTAACAGCCTCTAAACTATCCTGAAATGGATTTACTGATCTAGAAACATTCGTGGGAGCGTGAAAATGAACTTACCAAAGTTTCATCGCAGTCGGCAGAATGGCATATGAACGCATACGGCATTTTGTTTAAACGAGTCGCGTGCCGTCACTCATTTGTTGAATCTACTCATGCGCTACCTATTTTACATAGATTTATTTAGCCTGAAACCTTCCCTGGAGTATACTCAACGATTCACCAAAGTTTCATCGCAATCGGATGAATGGTATATGAACTCATACGGGACTTTGTTAAAACGATTCGCGCGCCATCGCTCATTTGTTGAATCTACTCGTGCGCTACCTATTAAATAATGGATTTGCTAATCCAGAAACTTTCCTGGATTGTACACAACAATTCACCAAAGTTTCATCGCAATCGGATAAATGGTATATGAACGCATACAGGACTTTGTTGAAACGATTCGCGCGCCATCGCCCATTAGTTGAATCTACTCGTGCGCGACCTATTGTAAAATGGATTTACTAAGCCAGAAAGCTTTCCTGAAGTGTAGTGTACACAACATCTCACCCAAGTTTCATCGCTATCGGACCAATGGTATATGAACGCATACGGGACTTAGTTGAAACCTTTCGCGCGTCGTTGCTCATTTGTTGAATCTACTCGTAGGTTACCTATTGTAAAATGGATTTAATAAGCCAGAAAGCTTTACTGGATTGTACACAACAATTCACCAAAGTTTCATCGCAATCGGATGAATGGTATTTGAACGCCTATGGTACTTTGTAGAAACGATTCGCGTGCCGTCAATCATTTGTTGAATCTACTCGTGCACTACATATTGTAAAATGGATTTATTACGCCAGAAATCTTCCTTAGGGAGTACGCAACATCTCACCCAAGATTCATCGTAATCGAACGAATGGTATATGAACGCATACAGGATTTTGTTTAAACGATTCGTGCGCTGTCACTCATTTGCTGAATCACCTTGAGCGCTACCTCCTATGAAATGGATTTACTATGTTAGAAACCTTCCCTGTAGTGCACTCAACATGTCACCCAAGTTTCATCGTAAGCGGATGAATGGTATATGAACGCATACGGGACATGTTGAAACGCTCTAACGTGCAGAGACAAACAGGAGAATTCGACATCATCGCCACCTATTGCACAAAATATGAACTTTCCGCCACAGGCAAAGTGTAAGGTATGGCGGTAGTTGCACAGGTTGCAGCCAGTTGGCTCTAACATTCAGAGACAAACAGTCCGAAGTCTTCAGCTTTCAGTAAGGCTAGCGGTTTCCATGACGACTGTTTTTGACTGTATAGGCCTATTGTGGTTCTAAAATTGTGTATAAATTGTGGTTCTAAAATTGTGTTCATTCAACCTACCGGCTCAAATTGTGAATCTAAACCATACAGGGACCCACTCTAATATACATGGGTTGGTTTTTTAGTTTTGGCACCAATGCTTCAGTGCCAAGTTGCAACAATGTTGGGCGCTGCCACTTTTACCGACGGTTGCTGCCATGCATCCGCTCCCTCAGAGCACATGACCTCGCCCGTCCTCACCACCGCTCGTGCGCAGTCGCGCCTGATAGATGAGTAGTGTGAGACCAGCGCTCGCGAAAGACAGTCGCAATGTTTTCCAAGCTGGAGCAGAGAACGTGGATGACAATTCAGTGAGCTAGGGGTCGCAGTGCTAAACAGTGTGTCCGAGGATTGCAGGAAGCGTGCGGTGCAGCTGCGTTACCGTTCAGAACGGTAGCAAGATGGGTTGCAGCCTTTCGAGATGGGCGCGAACGTGTGTAGCACATGCCTTGATCTGGTCACCCACCAGTAAGTGATGACAATGTACAGATTGTGTCCGCGTTAGTACAGGTGGATCGGAACGAAACGATTCGTCAATTAGAGCTAGATACTGGACTGGCGCATTCAACTGTCCTCCACATCCTGAAAGACTTACTGAAAATGAGGAAGATTGCGTCCAAATGGGTTCCGCATGACTTAACCGACATGCACAAATGGCTGCGATATGACGCTTGTCGTATGCATTTGTAGCGTTATGAGCGCGAAGGAGAGGCCTTCTTATGGCGTATCATAACCATTGACGAGACGTGGGCCAGATCTTATATGCCACAGTTAAAACGCCAATCGAACGAGTGGCAGAACCACGGAAACAAACAGTTCAACTAACCCCTACAAATGTGAAGGTAATGTTGATTCTTGCCTATGATTGAGATGGTGTGATCATTCACCATACTGTTCCCCGAGGGCAAACCGTTAATACGGCGTACTATTGTTCGTTTCTGCAAGACCATCTCCGAGGAGCTCTGAGAAGTAAACGGCGCCACCACATGGTTACACCGCCCATCGTTCTGCACGACAATGCTAGGGCACACACAGCAGGCGTTGTGTGGGCATTGTTGGATCGCTGGGGCGGGGAGGTCCTCCATCACCCCCCATATTCTCCCGACATCAGTCCCTGTGGCTATGATCTCATCCCGAAGATGAAGATGGCAATGCGTGGGGAGCGCTTCTGTACCATTGAAGACGTTAAGCAGGCTGCCGAGCGCTCTTTGTACCATCCATAGATTGGGCAGTGCCAACGGGATCCAACGACTTCTGCATCGCTGGGAACACGTTGCACTCAACGGTGGGGACTACATCGAGGGCCTGTGAAACTTGGAACCATCCAAGTGAGTTATTAATCCAGTTAAAACTAAGGTGCCAAAACTAAAAAAAACAACCCATGTACATAAAAATTTCAACAAAATCCGCCCAGCCATTTGGGAGGAGTTCAGCCACATACACACGTGTCAAAGAATCTATATATATAAAACGCTAAGGTTTATGTATCACAAAACTCAAGCTCCTAAACCAGAGGGAGTTAGAAGGTGTGGTTTGTACTAATATCTTCCAAATGGTCTCAATGTTACAGGATAAATCTTTCTTTTCTTGAAAAGTCAACGGAAATATATTTATTTGTTTAAAAATGTGTTTAAACAAATAATGTTGAATCTAATAACTTCACTTACAGATTGTCGCCAGGCGACAAGGAATAACTCTATCATGATAGTCAAAGCCGCACCAATACTGAACCTGACTTGAAGGGTAGATTGACCGTCTTAAAGATTGTCGCTAGGCGACAACGACTTACGACTTACTCTGCATCATGATAGTCCGGTAATAATAATATCGCATGGCCTCGGATGCCGGGTGCAAGCTTTGTAATTTGACACAATTTGTAATAGTAGCTTGAATTTCGAATTTCGTTGTTCCTTGAATCACTATGAAAGTCAAGTAGGTTAGATATCTATGCTCCTTGAACACTATAGCGCTTTCTAGTAGAGAAATGAGGAACTTTGTGTTGGCGGAAACTCCCGAGATTAATTTTGCCATTATGAACACGGCCTACTGAATTCAAATGAGTTATTTGACATGCCAACATCGTATGTCATGCGTGTTGTATTTTTGCCGCCTTTCAAAAATCACTTACCACGGCCAGGAGCGAACCTGCAATCTTGGGGTTAGTAGACCGACACGCTATCCACTCACCCACCGATAAAAATTGCTAATGGACATGCCCATCTTAGAGAAGGTCGACCTAGGCAATGCCGTGAATAGGAAGTAGAGTGCACATTTTCATCGTAGATTCAGCGACCCCTTCTAATCCATTTTAAATACGTACGCTGTTGGCAACTATTTTATCTACGTGTTCCCCTTCACAACCAGCACAGTTGTGGGAGAAATACAAGGACTACATGGCCGAATATATTCTACGCAGAGGGCGTCAAGAAACACAAATTCATGGCATGGATTTCACAGAAAATATATACAATGAAGCTCTAATCCTCATTGAAGATTGGAATTTGCAATTAGTGGCAAGTGTTTGGCACAATTGGGAATGACAGCGCCGAATTGATCAATGCAACATTCGACAGAGAACAACCATACAACATAAACGACTTACAGCTGTTCATCCAAGAAAATACACCGAAACTCCTTCCAAAACAAAATAGAGCTAATCAAACTGGTGGATTGTACTTTTTGGACGCTCCTGGCCGTTCAAACGCTGGGTAGTCCCTTACAATCCGTCGTTATTATTGAAGTTCAATGCTCATACCAATGTTGAAGTTTGCGCCTCTTTTAAAAGTGTGAAATACCTATACATATACGTATATAAGGGGCATGATGCCGCATGCCCTGGAAACAAAAACCAGTAGCGGGAATCTCAATCATTAAGAAATTTTGTCATTCCTCAAAGGCAGTTATGTAAGTGTTCCGGAACCAATGTCGAGAATCAGTGAGTTCACCATGTCAGAGAAATCCCATACAGTAATTAGACTGCCCGTGCATTTACCTCAACAGCAACAGATAGTTTTTCATGAAGGCCAGGAAAATCAGGCGGTAGCAGCGACTTCTTCAAAACAAACGATGCTAACTGCTTGGTTTGAACTTAATGAAACTGATGATCAAGCCCGCAATCATACTTACGCAGATATACAAAATCACAATGTGTACGATAAATGTAAAACAAAATGGAAGAAGCGTCAGCGTGGTGGACAAGGTGTAATAGGGAAAATGCCAGTAGTTAGTATGCACGATAGAGAAAGATACTTCTTGCGAATGCTGCTAATAAGAGCAAAGGGTGCCTAAAGTATTGATAGTATCAGGACAGTCAATGGAGTTCTATGCAAAACTTTCCGGGAAAAATGTAAAAAACTTGGACTTCTTCAAGGAGGTAGAATTTGGCATGATACTATCCTTGAAGCAACTCACTCTCATATGCCAAGTCGCTTACGAATGTTATTTGTCATTATCTGTGTTTTCGGGGAACCAGAAAATGTTCCCAAGCTTTGGGACCATCATAAAGAAGCAATGTCTTAAGATTTTGTACGCAGATACTCTGAATAAAGTGGCCAACAGTATGCACTCATTGAAATCAATGGCCTCCTTCACACCTACGTTTTACATCTTAAGAAACTTAACTTGCCAGATGTAAAACTACACGTTAACAGTCCAGGAATGCATTCGTTTGATGTTTTAGAAGAGCAAGCTAGGGCTATCAGCAACAGACAAAAGCTTAATGAGGCGCAACTAAGGCTTGTAGATTCGATCTTTAATCCCATATATGGAAAACCAAAAGAAACATTAAAACAGAACTGTTTATTTTTAGATAGACCGGCAGGACCTGGTAAAACATTTGTTTACTCTACATTGTTACATATAATCAGAGCAAAAGAAGATCAAGCTATTCCAGTAGCGTCTATAGGAATAGCAGCTACACTTCAACAAGGAGGAAGAACTGCCCATTCTGTCTTCAAAATCCCTCTGATTCTCAATTCTAATTCTTCGTGCAATGTTACGCCAAACACACCAGAAGCAACAGCCCTGTTGAATACAAAATACATTATTTGGGATGAAGCACCAATAACGCATGTGTATGCATTTTTAGCTGTGGAGAGACTTCTCAAATATCTGACCAACTGTACTGAAGCATTCGGTGGTAAAGTCATCTTACTGGGTGGTGATTTTCGCCATGTCCTTCCTGTCATAATGAGAGGATCACGTTCTTTGACAGTTGCTAGCTGTTTGAAGCGGCATAGCCTCTGGAATAAATTCCATGTACTTAAACTCACCCAGAACATGCGCGCTTTAAATTCTGAAAAATAATTTTCATCATGGCCTTTAGAAATAGGAGAAGGCAAGACTGGAGCAGAAGTTACGGTACCATCTATATTCTATCCACAAATACAAGATAAAGTTGAACAGCTATACGGGGTTTTTGATTTTACTGTGGTCACCCCACAGGAACTTAAAGAAGAACTATTCTTACGGTCGCCAATGAAGCATCGTTTGAACTGAACAATCGAGTACTTCAGCGTTTACCTGGAGATGAGGTAGTCTACGAGACTGTATTGTGAGTGAGCATGCGCAAGGTCACTTGGCTTACCCTGAAGAATTTTTGAACAGTCTGACACCAACTCGCATGCCTCCACACAAACTTAGACTTAAGAAAGGTGCTATCATTATGTCATTAAGAAATATTCTACCCTCAAAAGGGGTCTAAAATGGGACAAGGCTAATAGTTAACGGGTTACAACGTAATATCAAGGGGCAAGTGTTACAGATTCTGATAAGAGAGAAATCCTTTTAATACCCAGGATAACCCTTATCCCCTCTGATACGAACATGCCTTTTAAATTTAAAAGAAGGCAATTCCCAGTACGTTTGGCTTTCTCAATGACAATACATAAATCTCAGGGTCAGAATTTCGAAGAAATCTGCCTTTAATTGACAAAACCCGTCTTTACTCATGGACAGCTTTACGTAGCTCTTTCACGGGTAAGATCGTTTTGCTCGCTATCGGTTGTGTCACCAAGTAACAACATAACCAACTGTGTGATTAGAGAAATTTTTGATAGATAAATTCAAAAAGTATCTTATTAAAATGCATTATCTTTGAAGAAATGTGATTTGGCTTCTTAGATACAACTCTGTACAGCTCACTCAAGAACTAATGTATGTGAAGGAAGTCCAGGTTGTATTCCAAATGTCCTCTGTTAAGTTGTGATTTCACAGTCCAGTTGGAACCTTCCTTCCTGCACTGGTATCAACATATTAAGTTTGTGAAGTTTTATTTCATAAATAAATGTAATGTTACTAATAGCTTGGGCCGTTCCTTACATTGCACTCTTATTGCGTAGATACTCGACGCGGGCTCTGCTAGTTATATATATATATATATATATATATATATATATATATATATATATAAAGATAACATTAATAATTTTGAGCAACAATGTGGCAGGATCACCTCTTAATTTATTTGTTTCGATTTATTTTCGAGGGTTTTCGTTCAAATGCTGCCGAAATGTACAAAAAAATCAAGAAATTCATTTCCCGGTACTTCAAAATATATTGGTATGCAAATGAATCGTTGACAGACTGCTTCTCTGCCTGGAAAACGTATCATCATCATCATCATCAGCAGCAGCATGATCATTATCTTCTTCTTCTTCTTCTTCGCGTTTTCCTGCTGGTGCAGGGTCCGCGGAACTTGGCTCGCCATTTAACACGATCTTGGGCAACTTGTGATCTTAAGTGGAGATTTTTCAGATCAGCATTTACTGTGTAATGTTAGTGCTGCCTTGGTCGTCCACGTGGACGTTGTCCATTAATTTCAAAGGAGGAAGGGAAATAGGCTACTGTTCCAGGTGTGGCACGTTGGTCGTGACCATACCGTTAGAGCCGCTTTTCCCGTGTCTTCTCAGTGCGGCCGATTACCTAGATGTTAGGCCCCTTAAAACAACAATTATCATTATTATCATCATCTTCTCAATGATGGGTGCGACTCCAATTTGCTGACGAACGGTTTCGTTCTTGACATGATGGATGCGTGTGATGCCCATCGACGAACGGAGCATACGCATTTCCATACTGTGTAAGTGGCGCTCCGTGGCTTTGTCAGATGGTCGACGTTCAACACCTTATAAAGCAACAGGACGTACCACCATGCGGTAAATTTCGGACTACAGATTGAGTGGCATCCATTTGTCGCAGAGCACGCCTGTGACTTCCCCTCACTACCATGCTACCTTTATTCTACTGCGCACTTCATTACTTACCCCACAATCACTCTGCAGGCGAGATTCTAAATACCTAAAGCTTATGGTCTTCATTATTGTATCTCCATCAACTTGGATGGAACCAATGCTGGGGATGGTTTCCAGGTATTCAATTTTATTTTTATTTAGTCTAAGATCATATTGTGAGTGGTGACTGTTACAATTTTAAACTTGACGCTGGAAGCCTCTCTCGGTGGTGTCTTATGTGTATAAAAGAGTCCAAGGCACCTTTCATTGCAGGTCTCGTGTAATTGTGTCCATGATTAAGGTCAGGAGGAAGGGGGACAGTGCTGATCCTTGGTGTACACCGACATTCACGTCAAACCTCTCGGAGATGCCGACTGAGCAACGTGCATGACTTGTAGTGTTCATGTATAACATCTGGACAACACGGTCGAAAGCCTTTTCAAGATCAAGGAAGACAATATGCAGTAGTTGGTGTTTCTCACGATGCTTTTCAATGAGCATTCTGGCGGAGAAGATCGGTTGTTCCAGCACTCTTGACAAAGTCGCACTGGATGGTACTGACGGTGACGATTTAACGCAGACGTCGATCAAGGACTCTCTCAGCGATCTGCATTGTGTGCGACAGTAGGCGAAATGGACGGTATTGGGCACAGTCTGCTGGACCATCACTTTGCTTGATAGGGACAGTGATGCTGGTAGTCCAATCACTGGGAACAGAGCCAGAGTCAACTATGGCATTGAATAAGTTGGTCAGCCAATTTATCGCAGGTTCTTGCAATTCTTGTAACGTCCTAAGGTCTCCTGAAAGATAATCTGGTCCTGGCACTTAGAAGTTCTTCATACTCTTTATGGCGTCGGCAACTTCCCCTGGTGTGATATGAAAGATAAGACTTACTGTAGGGTTACCTCCTGGAATAGGAGAATTGGGAACTCAATGTTGGAGATCTCTATGAAGTTTTGTTGCCAACTTTTGAGGATGTCCTGTTTCTCGTGTTATCACTGACCATCTGCCTTTAATGCACATATAGGTTCAATTTCCTGTGTTTTTTTTTTCGGGCTAACGCCCTCTTTCCAATGAGTAACTCATTTCAACCCCAAAATTAAACCTACCCCTACTCGGGGATGAAATAATAATTTTTAGTAAGTGTCGCTTTTCAAATGCGACAGACATGAGGCCAGATACCAGTATGAAATTAAACGTTGCTGCACATAAAGCGCATATATAAAATTGAATGCCGCTATGATTTATGATTTTTGTTTTTTGTTTTTACGCATGAGCACTTGAGGATTGTGTAAGAGTGCGGGCTTTTTGAATAATGATTTATGGATGAGTTTTTTTAATATAACCAAAGGATAGAAAACTAATAGGTCATGCGCTTTTTAATATCTATTGAACCCATAAGGCTACGGACTTGTATGAGGGGTCATTGGATTAGGGATGAAGCCCTGCTTTTCAATGTATTTTCGATTTTTGTCAAAAGGGCCTAAGCGCACTTTTGTTAATATTTTGAGAACGAATAAGGCTAAGGACTTGGACTTGTATGAGAGGTCGTTGGATTTGGGAAGACTGCTTTTTAAAGTGATTTTGATTTTTGTTAAATGGCCTAACTGCACTTTTGTTAATATTTTGAGAACGAATAAGGCTACGGACGTGTATGAGGGGTCGTTGGATTTGGGATGACGCTCTGTTTTTTAATGTAATTTTTATTTTTGTTAATAGGGCCTTACTGCACTTTTGATAATATTTTGAGAACGAATAAGGCTAAAGACTTTTATGAGGGGTCGTTGGATTTGGGATGACGCCCTGCTTTTGAATGCAAATTTGATATTTTTGTCAAAAGGACCTAAGTGCACTTTTGTTAATATTTTGCGAACAAAGAAGGCTACGGACTTGTATGAGGGGTCGTTGGATTTGGGATGACGCCCCGTTTTTTTAATGTAGTTTTGATTTTTTTGTCAAAAGGGCGTAAGTGCACTTTTGTTAATATTCTGAGAACTAAGAAGGTTACGGACTTGTATGAAGGGTCCTAGCACTTAGGGTGATGACGTGTTTTTGAATTGATTTTTTGATTTTTTTCAAAAGGGCCTAACGCTATACTACATGTTGAATAAATTTGTTTTTACCTGTTTAAATTTTAATTAAGAGTGGTCGTTGAGAGATACGGTCTCAACGAGCCTGTTGTCGAGCACGGTGACCATGCCCGGAAGAAATGAATTGCTATTTTGGCGGGGCGGCTTATTACGGTTGGTTTTGTGATATTTCCTATGACGGATGGAGGCGAATATTTGAAAATGTGTTAAGTGTGCTAAGATTATTTTACCGTGAATGGGATCTTTAACGTTTTAGTCAACGGTGATGAGCGAGACCGCTCTCTGGCACAGCAGACGGTTGTAAGATATGACCAAGTGATTCATGGACGTGATGAAAGTATGTTGTTAACATGGTCATGTATTGAGGATGGCCACTTGCTAATCATTATTATTACAGTAAAATGTTTAAGACACACACGTTTTCATTATTAACACACAGCCCTGCTCGCTGGAGACTGAATACTGTACCTAGCCAGAGGCCTTGTCCGAACTGTTGCTGCTGCTGATAAGAGAGAAATGTGCATGCAGACAGGAAGTGCAGTGTCAGGTTACTTGCCTCGTGGTGGCTAATAGGTGTGACGTTTAAGAAGAGACCGCCGATATATAAGAGGCAGCCATTTTGGTTCCTTATTAAAAACATGAAACTAGTATAAGGTACGCTAAACTTATCGCGCCTGAGGAATGTGGGGAGGCGTGGGAAACATGTGAGAGACAGAGATGAGTTGAAGGTCAAAATGCTGAGAAAATGCAACTCTCTCTGTTGCTAAGCAGAATGATAAGGATTGTGTTAGTGATACACTTGCCGTTTTAGCAAACGGACGTATACAGTAGAGCTGTGGAAGAAAAATCCTTTTATTTTTTGGTAAGTACCTATTAATGATTATTTTAATAATGTAATGCTAATGAACCTTACATTTGTAGATATTGATAAGGTAATTAATGATTTTTTTTAATTTATTCGTTTGCAGATAATCGATATACCTCAGATGTCTGAGAGAGAAGAAACCATTGCACTTTCGAGCCCACTACAAGGAAACTGCAAGAAGCCTTTACAAGTCAAGGTGAGATTTGTTTAAAACTAACTTGTTTCATTTTTTGTTTGTTTTTAGGTGTGGCGTGGTCATGCGCCATTAACGTAGTGAACAGATAGTGAACAAGCATACATGCTTTAAAAGTACTCTGCGCTCTTGTGCAACGTTAATTACTACCAATAAAAACTTTTATTATAACACATGGCTTTAGTACCAAATACAACATGTGAGCAAATCGGTTCACCATGTGGGTTAAATTAAAAATCAGAAAACGATCCTTGGTTAACATTTGAATCCTGGCCTGTAGCCTTTTTGTCAGCACATAAACTTGCTGGAGCTGCTTTTTATTACTTCAATCGGGAAGATGTTGTGCGTTGTGTTTTTTGTTATGCTGAACGTTCACACTGGGACGAAGGGGATGATCCCTTTAGAGACCAATTGCGATGGTGTCCTCATTGTCCTTACATGCTTGGAAAACAAGTGGGTAACATACCAGTGTATCCATTTTAACAAACCACAAGGCCATTCGCTACTACTTAATTTGCTGAATCACAAATAAATAATAATAATGTATTACCAGCCAACGGTAGTGTCGATATATGTGATCCATATGCCGTAGACAGTGTTGAATTGGCATGTGCTTTTGAAAAATTGGGATTTTGCATGACTAAAGCACTAGCACACACAGAGTAAACTCTGTTGAAAAACGTTTCGAATCTTACAAAAATGTTTGGCCATTAATATTAAAACACCTTACTAAAGAGCTAAGTGAAGCTGGATTTTTTTATACTGGAGAAGGGGAGAAAACAATATGTTTTCATTGTGGATTTGCTTTAAAAGATTGGCAGATGACTGATGTCCCTTTTGTGGAACACGCTCGTTGGTTACCTAACTGTAGATACATGGTGTTGCTTAACGGTCAGGAATTTGTGAACACTATTTGTCAACAAAACTTGATTGCACAACAAGAGATAAAAGTGCCTTTAGAGTTAGAACACACGGTACAAATACATGACGGTGAAAAAAACGATGTGTCCGACCAACAAATACAAAAGTGTGATCAACAATTATGTAAAATTTGTTATCAAGAAGAACTATGTGTTGTATTTTTTGCCTTGTGGACACTTGATAGCCTGTGTCAAGCGTGCATTACTACGTAACACTTGTGATATATGCAGAAAAGTAGTATCTGCTACAGTTAGGGCATTTGTTGCTTGAATTGTATAATTTATTAACAATGCATAGTGCAAAATACCTAGATGCCCAATATTATTACAAGCTGCTGTAGTGTGTAATAGATGTGCTTTTGTTTTGTTTATAGACTACTACAATGAATGTTTTGAATGCTGTGGGACAAGCATATGGCTTAGAGACGAAGAAGCTCAGCGAATTGTCAACAGATATTCCATTCCGCATTATCAAGATTCGGAAATTGAAAAGAGCATATGGTGATCGTGCACTTTGTGTATGCGAAAATTTTGAGACATTTTTGCCTACACGGTTTAATGATATGTCGGAGAGTGTTTTTGATGAAGTGAATAATGCTGCACAAACTGTATACTTAATTTATGGAGGTTTTAAAAACTATAGGTGCATGGTTTGTTTTAATTAATTAAAAAAACAAATGTGAAATAATAATGGAAAATATAAGTGTTGACAATAGACTGAAACAAAAATATGTGTATAGAATAATAATGTTTTAGTTTTTAGTATTGTCTTCAAAATATTATGATGGAACCAAAAACTGTATATAAAGTTTGTAAATAAATGTAAATCATGTTACAATGTTGTTTTATTTTATACAAAGCTAGAATATTTAACATTGCAGAGTATACATGATTATGACAATAGATGCACACTGAATACAACTCTTTCTCTCTTTACGATAGTCTGTTATAGTTTTTAAACACAAGGCTTGTTGTAGATATTTTTATAGCAATGTCCATTCACTGTTGTTTTCAAAAACTGGGGAAGCCGCAATGGTTTTATAGGCGTAAAAACCTTATTGTTATTACTATTTAGTAATTTTGATCCTCTTGCAATAGTACCTTTTTGCATATCAAGGCAGATGACCTAGCTGCTCGACTCTTTAAAACAACAACAACACTACCTCTTGCATAGTTTGTGATGTTGATGACGCTTGCGACGAGGTAGATGGATTAAACATAACTTTTAGAACAGGGGTTAAACGTGCTCATTTAACAATCCACTATTTTGAGTAGCAATATGGTTTTCTTGATATTCTTGTCGACAGCAACGTTGTTTCATGCAGTACACTACATTGATGATCACTAACACTTAAAACCACACTATTTTTACTTTTTAGGTCACCTCGACAATGTTTAGAACGTTGTTTTGAACAATGCCAAATAACAGTTCCATTTTTATTGGTTCGTTTCACAATATATGAATATCCTTTATAGTATGCATAAGGCTTACCATACCTATTCACTGATACTTCCATGTCAACTGTCAAGCATAGACTAAGCTCTAGTAAAGTCAACTTGGTAATAAGAATAATAGTTTAATGTGAGTGCAAATATGGATCCATAGAGTTGAGAAAAGTGGAAGCAATTAAGCAAATATAAGAACCAAGAGTGGGGGTAAAAGTGGTAGCAAAGTGGTAGACCCATTACACAATAATTTCAGCAGGACGAAGCTCTTGTTGAATTTCTTTGATTTCTAAATCGTGACCGGTATGCCCAGCTTGTTGTAAAGCATGCAAGTGCCGTTGAATTAGCTTACTGGGTTTGTTCCAGTATACAAATTTAAAAAATGATTTTTAGGTGTAAACAAAGCATTACCGTTATCATCATCATCATCATCATCATCATCATCATCATCATCATCATGATCATTATCATCATTATCATCATCACCATCATCACTATTACTATATAGTCCTTTTTGATCCTCTTGAAATACCACCTCATTCATAGTCTGTGTTGACATTGATAGTGTTGAAGGTTTTTTGGACGTTCACAACTGTCCTAACATGACTTTTTGAGGACATGATAAGTGCCTTTGTACAAACACTGGACTATCTTTAGTATCAATATCATTCTCTCGAACTTGCTTTTTAGCATTTTGATAATTATTTCTTTGTAAACAGCAACCGTGGTTCGTTTGGAGCACTACATTGATGAACACTCACACTTAAAACCTTTGCATTTTTACTTTTCAGATTGCCTCGATATTTTGTTGACCCCTCTTTTGAGCATCGCCAGAATATTATTCCATTCACATTCTGACGATTATAGTTATAAGAGTAGCCTTGATAGAGTGCACGTTGCCTACCTTTGTTGGTTGTAGTATGTTCCATAGTAGTAACTGACCAGTCAGTACGATGTTCACACTACAAAGGTTACCACCGTTTTGCTGATGGAGTGACTTACCATAAGCTACCACCTAGTGGTAAATTCATGAAACGTGTGTTGTTTGTTGGTATAGTATTCATAAAATCTCATGTATTTCTTTTCTTTTTTGAGTGGCTTCCGTAGAGGCCGAGTGCAGGTCTTTCTAGTTGACGTCCGTGGGCGACATCCGCGTCGTAATGGGGATGAAGTGATGATAAAGACGTCACATACACCTAGTTTCCGAGCCAAGGAATTAACCACAGGAGATTAAAATCCCTAATGGCCCGGCCGGAAAACGAACCAATTAGCCATGGAGCAAGACATGCGGTAGTGGCAGTAGTGACGCATACTATTAGACTTATAATTTTGGGTTTTTAAGACAGGGAAACAGTAAAACTGAAATTGTAAAATAGTTTCTCACAATGAGGGGTATAAAATGAGATGTGTCTGGTCCTTCTATGAAAACCTCCATATTTTGCGTATTTAAGCTTTTCCAATCGCCAAAAATGGCGAAAATCAGAAGAATATCCGACATTTCAAAACGGACATAGTCCTATGTTTGATCTGGGTACAAAAATTATGTTGATGCAAAATTTCAGTTTAATCGACTGGATGTTTTTTGCGTGAGAGAGTAACAGACAGACGCCGCTACATTTTAGGTGGATTTTATGAGAAAGCTATGTATTGCAATGGGTACAATGTTGCGCCTTCCAGAAAATGTTGACACATCTTCACGTCTCACATCCCGCAGACCGCAAAACCACCATCAGTTCAATATATGAATCGGTCGGAGGTGAAAAACATGAAGTCAAAAATGGTCATTTTCTAACAATTAGTATTATGAAGTATTCACCCGAGGGTCTTTGAAGGGCAAAGGAAATAATTAAGTCAGCTTTCTGCTCAAGCTACACAAAAAACATCTTCATCAGGAGAAAAGGCATAGAAGCTCATTGGCAAGGCACAATCCATCACAAAGCAATTTGTTTTGAGGGGTTCGGCCAGAAACCACTGCTACATGATTGTAGTTCGATCAGGGAATACAAGCATTAAGTCACGACTTGCTGACTTTCAGCGCCGTATTCCGTACTTAATGTTGGCCGCACTTCAAGATTCCCGCGTGTTACAGTGCTATTGTAAATCACATTTGTACATGGTTTAGGTGGTTTTTATGTTACAAATCCATTTTGAAATAAAATAACATGTGAAATATTCAATACGGATGGCTTTATGCCGCACTAAACTGACCAAGGAGCTGGAAGGCATTAAGTCACGTTTGCTAAGTTGATTAGAATATTATGTTTATGAAATTAAAATTGATATTCCACTAACACAAACATAACCTGTATAGTTGCTTTACAATATAGATGACTAATATAGTGTGTTTGTTAAGTTCTGTTCTGTCAATGTCGTCTTATATGTCTCCTGAAAAGTAATGACAACTGACTTAAAGCTTTTCAGCCCCGACCGATTCAATCCCCTTCTTGTGGACACGATAAATACCGTCGTTTTGCACCAGTCACGTTAGAACTACACTTACAATATAAACATTCAAAATCCCGGTTAGGATCCTTAAAGGGCAAAATCACACCTGGGGGTGCTAATAAGGGGGCATTTTATCGAAAAAGTGAAATATTGCTATAACACTTTACTATGTGAAAACTTGAATCAATTCAAAGTTTGTGCTATTCTTTGGATAAGGGCTAAAACCTTATCTCAGTGAAGGTTTTTCACAGCACCAAGAATTGACCAAAGGGTTTGGAAAAATGGATTTTTGAGAAAAAAAATCATACCACCCTCAATAGGTACAATATGAAAACTATAGCTCTCTAAAAGTTACCTGAATTTATTGTCTGAAAGAATTGAATCGCTCGTTGTTGAAAGACACTAAGTCCAATTTTTTAAGTTTTGAGATAAACACAAAAAATGTTTTCCCGCTCTTGTACTGAAATATGATACGTAGTTTTTTGTGTGTGAAAGGTGCACACAGACGCCGATATGTTACTAACAATTTTATTGATAAAATACGTAACTGGACTTAGTCCATTTCAACATGAAACCTTTGAGCGAGGAATATCATTCACATTATTAGTTTATTTCCTACATTTCGAAATGAACATTTGTATCCGGAAGTCTCAAAACAAGGTAACATGATTGAAATTACGGTTATTTTCTTCGTGTTGAAACGCACTAACTGCTGGACTAAGTTCCTTTCAACACGAAATAACTAACTTGAAAAAATCATACCTCCCTCAGTAGGCAAAATGGTCAATAGCTCTCTAAAAGATACCTGAATTTTTTGTCTGAAAGAATTTATGATATGACCCAAATTTACGCCAAGAGGAAAATGTTTTCGGAATTATTAGAAGTTGAGGCTTCTCGTATGCTAATAATAAAAATATCGTATGGCCTCGGGTGCCAGGTGTAAGCTTTGTTATTTTCACCCAGAGACCAGTTTGCATGTCGAATTTCGTTGTTCCTTGAATCATTATGAAAGTCAAGGAGGTTAGATATCCAAGCTCCTTAGCTTTATAGCGCTTTCTACTAGAGAATTGATGAACTTTGCGTTGGCGGAATGTCCCGAGATTAATTTTGCCTTTATGACCACGGCCTACTGAATTCAAATGGGTTCTTTAACATGCCAACATCTTATGACATGCGAGTAGTCATTTTTGCCGCCTTTCAAGAATCACTTACCACGGCCAGCTTGGGTTAGTACTCCGACACGATAACCACTCACCACCATGGCAAGCTAAACATGTGGGTAAACAAGAATTGGCACATTTAGTAAATTTGAAATATGTTACTTTGCCCGGTGAAATCTACCTCCGCCCAGAGGGATTTGCTTCTTTGGTTTCCTATGATTAAATTAATTAAACAAAACTAATTCAAGAAAATCCTCACAAGTGCGGATTTAAATCTAACTCTTAGACTTCGGTTTGTAAGCTGCTACATTTGGTCTGTATTTCTATATGGGTCTGAAGGATGGGCAATAAATGCGTCAACAACAAAGAAGATACAGGCCTTTGAAATGTGGATTTACCGCAGAATGCTGAAGATACCATGGACTGCTCGAATAACTAATACTGAAGTACTGCATAGAATGAACAGACAACGAAACTTATTATGCACCTTTAAAATACAAAAACTGTATATTTGGGACATATGTTGCGGATCACCAAATATCGACTTCTCAAGTTGACACTGGAAGGAAAGATCGAAGGTCAAAGAAGAAGGGGCCGAAGAAGGATTTCCTGGGGGATAACATAAAACAGTGGACAGGATTATCCAGCATCGATAAATTATTTCACATCGCAGTTCATAAGCAAAAGATGCATCATGTGGTCGCTAACATCCATTAATGGATAGGCATCTGAAGAAGAAGAAGAAGAAGAAGAAGAAGAAATATAATTATTATTAATAGGTAGTAAATTCAGTATGTTATTTAAGCTGCGTAGTGCTGAACAGTTACTGCGTTATTTTTCTTGTCGTTGCTGGTTAAAATCGAGTTTGCACCATTTTTGGTCATCAGACTGGTGTAAGTTTCTTTTACTCTATTTTATGATAGGTTGGTTGGTTCCTCAGTTTAGGGGCTGCGACAACGCGGTCATGAAGCCCCGTGTACTTTGGGTGTGTGTAGAATGTGTGTTATTTGTAATTCATGTAAGGACTGCAGATGATCAATTTCAAGTAGTTCCTACTTTTGCAACCAAATGCTATCGTCAACGACACCTAGCTCTGAACTTGGCTACTAGATGCCAACGCAACCGGCCCCTGGCGATGATTGTTGGAACTTAGAGAGCGTTAATCAAATCTTACCTACAAATTTAGCTTCACTCACATGTAGTTAGTGGAAGTTTCTTTTACATGCCATAAATCTATTGCATGAACCCGACGGCTTTACTTCTCCTTCCGAAGGAAGGCATACTGAGTGATTTTTAACGCTTTTAAAAATCCGTCGGCTTCGGCTTTGTTTGAACCCGCGATCTTGGGCATAGAAGCTCAGCATGCTACCAACGACGCCATCAAAGCAGCTCATTCTTTAAAGGATTACTCGAGGAAGGTTTCTGTAGAACATAAAATTCAGCTAACATTAATAGTCTCAAGGGATTGTGTAAGATGACTTTTGCCACTGCTGGGATTCGAAGATCTGATCTCCAAACACTTAATCGTGCAGCTCCTCTAAGTCAGCATAGTAGGGGGGTAATAGGAGTTCTGCCCCCCCCCCCCCCCCCCCACCCCTCGCCCTCTGGAGTCACATACTAACCCGCAATACATTCGGGGCAAAGTCCATATCTCTCGAACGCATGGTCCGATGTTGACAAATGAGGTGTCGTTGTCTCGGGTTGACGCCCTCTTTCCAATGGACCACTCATTTCCACCCCTAAATAAAACCTACCCCTACTAGGGGGTGAAATTGTAATTTTTTAGTGAAAGTCTCTTTTTAAATGCGACATGTATAAGGTGCGCTGCTAAAATGAACTTAAACGTTGTAGCTCATATAGCGCATGCGTTTTGTTTGATGACGCTATGGATCAACATTTTTGTTTTTGTTTCTTACGCATGCACACTTGGGATTTTTGTAAGAGGGCGAGCTCTTTGAAAAAAATGATTGATAAGAAGGGGTTTTGGTGGTGAGGAGAGAACCAGATAGTCGCCTACTTTCCTACGAAGTTTGCTGATATCTCTCGAACGCAAGATCGGATTTGGACGTGTGACGTGTCAAATCGCTTGTCTCGAAGCCCTATATATGCTATTAATAGGTTAAAGTTTTGAGAAAGAGGGAAACAGGCTTTTTGGGGGTAAAACCATGATTTTAGACTTTTTCCGATATCTCACGAATGCATGGTTGGATTTGGTCCTATGACGTGTCAAATGGCTTGTCTCGAAACCCTCTTTATTTTGGTAATAGGTTAAAGTTTTTGAGAATGAGGGAAACAGAATGTTTTGGGGTAAAACCGTGATTTTAGACTTTTTGCTATATCTCGCGAACCAATCACGCTAGAGGTGTGTACGACGGGTCCAAGGACTCGGGGTGACGTCCTCTTTGCTATGGACCACTCGTTATAATTTTAAAAAAATTGGAAACTCGATTTTGGGGTAAACACGTGATTTTTGTGATTATGCCGATATCTCTCGAACCAATAACGCTAGAGACGTGCACGAGGTGTCTTAGGACTCGGGCTAACGCCCCCTTTCAAATGTGGTAGATATTTTTTTCCAAAAAATAAATCACAAAGGGCCTAACGCCATACATGTTGAAAAAACTATTTTTTTTCTTTACCTGTTTATAATGTCCATGAAGCGTGGTGGTTGAGAGAGACGATACTGCTGGGTGTGAGTGTGTGTGTGTCAACGAACCTGTCGCTAACCACAAGGACCATGTTTAATAGAACAATCGCTATTTCAGCGGGTCGGTGTATGACAGAGCGAGCGTGCATTTTTCTGATATTTTACCTTTAACGTGTAAACGTTGATGAGAACTTGGTTCTATGTTGGTCGAAGCAAGTAGAGAAAACAAACTTGCCGAGGAGCAGGAGGTGAATATTATTTGAGCTTATTGGAAGGCACTGATCTGACTTGACAACAGGTGCAATGGAAAATGACCAAGACGCTTGAAGGTGAAATAATCTGACCATCGTGGTGGCAGGGAAGAGCGAAAGGCATGTGAACATGTGTGAAACCACATGTACGCTAAACTAGTTACATCCTGTTTGCATCGTACGTGACAAAATGCAAGTTCATATTAAATTTGATCTGGCACAGGTGTTCACCTGGAGCGTTATCTGTCCACGTGCACGATAACTGTTAACAAGTCACATACTGTTTTGCTTCCTACGTGACGAAATGCAAGTTGACGTGAAATTTGATCTGCCACAGGTGTTCACCTTGGACGTTAGCTGTCCACGTGCCTGATAACAGAATCTTCAAAGCGTGGGAATCGCTGAATCAGTAAAAAGTATCATGCAACTTGTTGGAATGATGTCACAACCAATAGATAGGCAAGAGCTGCGAACAGCAGTGGTGGGAGGTAAAGGGGGGAGAGGGGGAAGGGGTAATGGAAAAGAGAAGACAGGTGGAAAGGGAATGACAAACATGTATGAACATGCACGAAGCAAGGAGCGCTGTACACACAGAGCTATAGGAGGTGTACAACATGTGTGAATAAATAAAAAGTACACAGGTTCATACAACATGTAATTTATTGATCCAAGAATTAAACGAAGAGTTAAACCCTAACCATTTGACATATAGTTTATTTCCTTTTTGTTTCAACACTTTTTCCACAAGATAATGCTGAGGAAATGCAGTTTTCTGAAGTTCATGGAGATAAAATCTACCTTTTATGTGTTGGTGGTTGAGGTCTTGCAGTAAATAGGTGACTGGAGTGTCCAAGTTGACTCGACGAATTCGAAATAGTTCAGCCCCCCACTGAGGCGTGTAGCACTTATTGAAGGCAGACTTAAATTTTCTCACACGAACAAAATCCCCAATTTTCAGTCGGTGACGTTTAGGATCGGCTGTTTTTATGGGGTTTAACAGTTTATCCAATCGCTGAATATTTTTAGTCACGAGGCGTGGCTTGCTCCCAATCGTTCTATGTTTGCTGTCATTGTAACGTGATACTAGCTCAGGTAACATGTCCAACCAGCGATACGTGCCCTGAGCAGTAAACGCTTTCCACATATGGGTTTTCAATGTTCGGTTGAACCGCTCGACCACACTGTCTTTATGATTGCTGTACGTGGTGTAATGGTGAATATCCTTAGATTTGAGAAAACTGGAGAAATCCTTGTTGAACAATTCTTTCCCCTGGTCGATTTGTAGCAACTGAGGTTGACATTTGGAGTGCTGAATAATATGTTGAAAGGCCTTGGTAACTAGTGGACCAGACTTGCGACGCACAGGTTCAACAAAGGCCATTTTGGAATAGACATCAATGACGGTCAACATATAGCGTACACCGTCGTTAACGCCAGCATAGGGTATCATTTCAACCAAGTCAGCCTGCCAAAGTTCATCCACACCTCGTGAAATCACCTTGAGTCGCGGATAGTGACGCCTAGCTGGGCGATGCAACTCGTGAGCAATACCCATTTTAATGGGTGAGGGCTTAAACAATAATTTGGGCATTTCGAAGTTCTTGTTCAATTTCTTGAATTTCCCAATCGTGACCGGTATGGCCAGCTTGACGTGTAGCATGCAACAACTGTAGCCGTTGGACGAGCTTATTGGGATTGTGCCAGTAAGTAACATCCACAAGGGGTATTAATGGTTTAAATGTCACTCCCGAAGCGGATGCTTTACGACGAGTACTTTGACTGGTGGGAAACATTTTTGCAATGATGGTTTTATATTTTTGAGATATATTGGCATTTACTTGTTGTGCGGGATCATACTGTCTTTTGTGGGCATGGGTATCCAATAAAATGGATTTATATTTGTCAAGGTCCTCTGACGTATAATCATGGGAAGAGGGAGTCCGAGAAAAGAGCAGCTTTAACAGTCCAGGGGTTAATTTATAGTTGATGTTTTTAATGACAGCTTTAGTACGAGCAAATTTAATGGATGATTCGCCAATTTTAAATCTATCATCCTCATAGCGAACTCCATACGTGGTATCTGTGTTTCCAATAAATAGATCGGTGAAATAGGGTTCCAATGTTGATCCATAATATTTTATTAAAATGGTTTTCAGTTGAGCTTTATGTTGAGGAGAGGCCAAGAGTTGTGAAAACGGAGACGCCCTGGAAGGGCAAGGTGTTTCGACCATGGCCAAGGTTTTTTTTTTCAAAAACTCTGCAAGGGGTGCGGCCTTTTTTTGAGGCGTTAACACTTGTTCCTCCTCATCCTCAACTTCACTAACACTAGTCAAATATTCCTGTTCCTGTTCCTCTTCCTCTTCCTCAGGGTCCTCGTGCAGCGTCTAAGTGGCTTGTGAAACGGTGGGTAGCGTTTCAGATGGCTTGGAAGAGGGTTTCAACATGGCTTTTAGTGGAGGTGCTAAATGTTGTTGATTAAACAAAGCATGATTTGCACGTGATCGTTTCAATTGACGAAACTTTTGGCGAATAGTATTTTTTGCTCTAATAATATGCTTTTTCAAAGCCTCCGTGGCTTAGGCGGCAGCACGCCGGCCTCTCACCGCTGGGACCGTGGTTCAAATCCCGGTCACTCCATGTGAGATCTGTGCTGGACACAACGGAGGTAGACAGGTTTTTCTCCGGGTACTCCGGTTTTCCCTGTCACAAATTTCATTCCAGCAACACCCTCCACTACCATTTCATTTCATTTGTCATTCATTTAATCATTGCCCCAGAGGAGTGCGTCAGGCCTCGGCAGCCGGCACAGTTCATATCCTCGCCGCTAGATTGGGGCTTCATTCATTCCATTCCTGACCCGGTCGGAGACTGGAAGCAGGCTGTGGATTTTCATTCATTCAATATGCTTTTTCAATTGACTCTCTGCTAACGCCATGGTGTCTTGACAAATGACTTGCCGGGGAATGAGACGGGGCCTTAAATAGCAATAAAATGATCAAACCCTAAGCGATACCGTCCTTGGTTGAGTTCACTTTGTTTGTCATCACTATGCAGGCATGACGTTGAGTGTTCCAGCACATGGCACACAATTCTGTAAACATTTGAAAGGTCATATCCAGAATCACATGTTCATAATAAATGTGACGAATGTTCCTCTCGTCCTGGCGAAATAAAACAATGACATTGGCATTGTCACGAATCAACTGTTTGGACATTTTTGAATACGTTTGTCCAAGAAAGAAGCAATCGATATGTTTGTGTCGACCCATGCTGAAATAGCTTTGAATGATGCTTTGACGTTCAGTGGATACATCATCGAAAATCATGAGTGAATCGGGTTTTACCTCATCCGGTGAAATCACATTTTCTTGCATGGAAAATGTAAAATAACCCATATTCTCTTTTTTGTAATACAGACATGACTTGATCCAGAAACACTTAGAGGGGTAGGTAGAGAGATTTTGCAAAAATATAAATATTTTGAAAACGCAGACCATTGGGCGCTGTGATGAGCGTTCGCAAAAGATTAGTCTTTCCACAGCCGGAAGGCCCCACAATGATGCAGCGAATGGAAGATGGAAACAGTGAACCATGGCATTGTTCACGTGATGTGGAACAGAGATGGGAAACCATGTCCCCCACGGGGAATGACTCTTGCTGCTTAATAATCTTCATTTCAACTAAGGCTTAGACAGGCTAGCAGGTTGTCTATATACAGGACACCGAGCCTTGTCATAGAAACAGTAGACTGATACTACAGGTTGACGATGGATGTCTTTGGACGTGCGTTGATGGCCAAAGCTAGGCCTGTCCCCATACATGATCCTAAACAAGAAATAGATCCTGCTAATAAACACTATGTGGATAGGTCTGTAGTGCCACGCACAAAACCATGAAATGGTCAATGCAGGTGACGAATTATCCTTTCAACTCATGTGCTTGCTTCGGGTTTAAGCCACTATCGATTGCATTATGATGGAACCATTCACATCAAATACGCCATACCTGATGAGAACCATTTACAAATACAGATAAACGGTCATAGAATGTTGGTTCATAACCATGAAATGGTCAATGCAGGTGACGAATAATCCTTTCAACTCATGTTGACATGGGCTGAAAAGCAAGCGAGAAAAACCATAAACGATTTCCCACTTTATGTGGAATTGGAATATACAGCCATGAAATAACCATCTGACGTTAGTTGTGATTTAAACTTTCTTGTGAAAGGTTGTTGGTCATTATCATCATGGTGAAACAAAGGTCTGCGGTGAGAAAGACTAAATAAAGGACTTTGTCCTTGGCAAAGCCTGGGCTTACGATATTCGTGGACAAGCCCTTGCGAAAGAAAAAAAGAAAAAATAATGTATTGACCATAAGGAAAGCCTTTCGAGCAGCACAGAGACATGTTATTCCAAAACGTCGGCGACAGGTTTCAAACCAAGGGAGAGTGATTCCCGTCCCCAAACGAGCGGGATTTTTACCTGCATTATTTGCCGGTTTGGCTGCTCAGGGTTCACTTTTGGGCGGTGCCAGTGCAGTGGCGAAAACCATTAAAGCCGCGCAGCAGGGCAAGCAAAAACTCAAAGAAAGTAAGTGACATAATGAAACGATGGAAGCGATTGCCATGGGGGCTAGAAATGCCAATTTAAAGCCAGCCTTTTATCAACAAGGATTTGGGATTTCACCATTTCGAAGTATTAAAAAAAAATAACCTCAGCCATAGCAACACGTGCCCTAACGCATGAACAAGTGGAAAGCTATGCTAAACAACTAAAGCTTTCTCATTTTCGAGGTGTGTTTATGCGAAACCTATTACCCGCACGACCCTGGAAACAGGAATGTGCTGTTGTCAATTTGGATGATCACCGAGGACCAGGAACGCATTATGTAGCTTATGTCAAAGAGGGATCCATCGTATGGTACTTTGACAGTTTTGGGAATTTGCCTCCGCCCATGGAACTAGTGACCTATTTTGGAAACAGGATCAAGATATATTATAATGTGAAACGAGAGCAAACGTTTAACAGCCAACAGTGTGGACGTTTGTGTTTATTTTTTTATATAAGACGCAGCATAAGAAGAAACGCCAGCAGTATGTCGGCAGAAAGTAAAACGTTTACACTGCATGGACGTGGACCTGAAGTCAGCCTAGACTTTTACCCGCCTATCGAATTGAGTGAAAAACCCTATGGTTTAGGACTTGTTTCTCTTGAAACGTACAATCGAATATACAACATACGTGAAAAATGTGAACAACAAGTTTTACTATGATGATTCTGTGCTCACCTTGAACTCTGGTGGATACACGATCGATGACATTTATGAACACTTTTATGTGGTGTTGATCAATGAGTATGGTTTAAAGTCATTTCTCGACGGAACGCAGAAGTTTGAACTTGTAGGCAATACCAACACTCATCGCTGCAGTATTTTCTCTACCTTCAACATTGACTTTAAAACACACCCCGATTCCATTGGTACATTACTAGGATTTAAACCACGTGTGTTGGAGCCCAACAAAAAACATGAATCGGACCATGAAGTGAAATTCATTGAGGACCATCATGTGTCGGTGACGTGTAATATTATTAGCCAAGTGTATACCAATCAAGAACCATCGCATTCGCTTTATGACTTTATTGTGACATCGCCCAATGGGTATATTATTTGTGAAAACCCTCCAGTGGTGCTTTTTCATTCTGTGGCTGTCGATAGTATTAGTAATATATAACATTAAGACTGATCAATAGAGATCAACAACTCATTGATCTAGATTCTACCACACCAGTGACTTACAAGTTGGTGCTAAAGCCACAATGAAGTTTGTGTATAAAGCAACAACACCGTCTAGGAATGGTGTTAGTTGTTTGCCACGTGAATGCACGTTAACATCTCAAGGCAAGCAGATTTTACAGCATTTGTGTTACGACGTCAACCCTCATAATGAATTCTATCCTAGAGATAGCGAACAGCATCGAGGAGCAACCAGGAGTGGTAAGAATTGATTTCCATTCCTATCAAGCTCAAACACCTGGTCTCAATAACAATGATGAAATTCAATTTGTCATCAACAACCAAGATATTTACACCCTACCGCATGAAAGTGTCATTCAGATTGAAGGTCGGCTCACCAAAGCCGATGGCTCTACACCCACCACATCCAAGTTGGCCAACCATGGTTTGGCCTTTCTGTTTTCTGAAGTGCGGCATGTCATTAACGATATCGTGGTGGATAGCACTCGAAATGTGGGCATTTCCAGTGTCATGAAACTATACCCCTCTTATAGTGAGGAAGAAGGTAAAACACTTTGCATGGCAGGTTGGTGTCCTGACTCGACCAATGACTGGATGGCACACACCGATGGGACCTTAACTGGATATTTACCTCTTAAACTGATTTCAGGCTTTGCCGAAGATCACCAACGCATTGTGGTCAACGCAAGGCAAGTGCTTTACCTAGTGAGAGACAGGAGTGATAATAATGCACTCAAGGGAGCCGACAATGCCCCCATCGATTCAAAAATTCAACTACAACGCTTGTTATGGAAAGTGCCTCATGTGACCCTTGAAGATAGCAAAAAACTGGACATACTCAAAATGGTAAAGAGAGATATGCCTCTACCCATGGAATTTAGAAGCTGGGCACTCCATGAGTATCCGCTATTGCCCACCACCAACACACACAGTTGGTCTGTAAAAACAGCTCGCTATGCAGAGAGACCTCTCTACCTGATCGTGGGTTTTCAAACGAATCGCAAGTATCAACAAACCAAAGATGCCACGCAATTTGATCACCTTCAGTTGAGAAATGCACGTCTTTTCCTCAACGGAGCTGTGTTTCCCTATGAAGGACTGGATTTGGATTTTTCAAAAAATAAGTTTGGCCCCCTGTACGAATTGTTTTCTAAATTTCGATGGTCGTATTATCAAAAAGAGAACGGCCCCATGCTACTACACCAAGCGTTTAAGGCAAGAGCACCACTGATTGTCTTCGACTGTTCATACCTGGAAGAGTCTGTCAAGCCATCCAATATTGACATTCGACTAGATTTTGAAACGCATGACAATGTACCAGCCAATACCACGGCCTACTGTTTGATTATTCATCACAAACAAGTCAACTATTATCCACTGTCCAACCAAGTGACGAGCATATAAATAACAGGTCATCCCACGTCAAGCCGCTCAGTCATGTCTCGCTTTAAAGCCTCAAGAGACGTTACATCCATGAATTTAAACTCGGAGGAACAACGTTTCAAGACTTTTGCCACGTGGCCGGTGCCTTTCATAAACCCTCAAGCCGTGGCGGCCGCTGGATTCTACTATTTAAAAACAAGAGATGAAGTGAAATGTGCCTTTTGTCCCATCATCATAGACCAATGGCAGGAGGGCGATGAACCCATGCAGGAACATCAGCGCTGGTCACCCACCTGCCCCTACCTGTGTAGAATGGAAGTGGGAAATAAACCCTGTCATTCAAGCTATCCCTCACTTGTGTCCCTGGGTAATGAAAAAACAAGTTACGATACATGTGAACCGTATGGTATCCATGGTGCTTCGGTGAGCAGCTCACCATAAAAAACGCCTAGTTTAGAGACATTGGGACATCATCGGTGTTATGGACGATACAAACACAAGAGACTATATTGTTGTATCAGTTGGTATCGTCCTTATCCCAAAATGACAAAAGCCTGTAAGACGTGTTATGATAATAAAATGATATAATTCTTAAATTCTTATTTTTGCATGTCCCCCTGTCCTACCCTAGCCTCAATTTGAAACTAGCATGGCAGGTAAGTCCATGTTAAGATCACACTTTAGTGGTCGATCGTCAGTCAGTCGTCAGTTGAGCTTGGTCCAGGCAAGCGTCAACATGTTGCGCACACTCATTGTGGATTGCCAAGGGTTTAAAATTGGTGACAACAAATTTATATTTAAATAAGTGGCCTTTATCGATTGTACCACGTTTTGGATATCGCAAGCTATGCATTTGCTATTTAAACCATCCTATGCTTTTGATTTGTTGTGTGAAAAAGACCGTAAACAAACCCAGTGGATTTAAAATCATAGGCAACTAGACTGGGTTCAGGGAACCATTTCCTATAAATATTTGGACGTGGTCATGAAAGCACACTTGTCCTCGGCCAATGTGGTATTTGTGAAAGGTAATGAAAAACGTCAATGGTTGCAACCATTTTTGGCGTCTTACTGCCAATGTATCGACCTCATGAAGTCGGGCTGCCCCTCCCTGCAGACGCTCATGGATACTTGTTCCTGTGGCAACATTACCCATACAGCCCTATCACATGCGTGGCATCTCTTTCATTGGTTAACCACCCATCCGTGCTGGGAGTTGTTAAACAAAATTATAACTCAAGATTTACCTGTGAATGACGCCAGTGAGATTTCTACAAGCGACGTGTAAACATCTACAGCACGTGATACCATGGAGAAAGGCAATGCTACGGACAAAGCCATCGGCAAGTTCTTTGTGTGCAAAAAGAAACTAGACAGTTTTACCAAAGAGGAACTCTTGGCGCTGCCCAAGTCGTTCATTTATTATGTGGCAGCCAACGCGGTCAAAGAAATCTGGCAACATGTACCAAAATCATGGACTCAAGACCCTGTGTTGAGTAAATTGCAACCCTGTACGGATTACGATCACCATAAGCAAGTGGCCATGGCAAAAATACCGTCTATGCGTCAGTGTGCGATTTGCCAGCTAGTGAAACTGTATCAAGGTCATAAAAGTCCATGTAAAGACTTTGTTGAATCATTCCACGGGTGTCATGGCGAGAAAAAGCAACAACAACAACAAACAAACAAAAACATCGTCCACAGAGGAAGACCAAACCTTTTTACCATCAATGGAAAAGGAGATGCCAGACCTGTACTGGCAATGGCGTCATTGACAAAGTGATTCAATACCTACCTTTCGAAATCCATCTTCCAGGTTATCGTTTTTGCGGCCCTTGAACTTGTCTCGAAAAACGTTTACAACGTGGTGATGTACCCATTAATCTTTTGGATCAAGCATGCAAGGAACATGACCTTTCTTATCGCCATAGTAATTCTGGTTTAAGACATGTGGCAGATAAATTGTTATTAAAGAAAGCTAAACAACGTTTCACATCCAGTGATGCCTCAGTGGGTGAAAGGAAGGCAGCCCTGATTGTCATGT
The DNA here is from genome assembly GCA_946902985.2 of Meconema thalassinum. Classification (NCBI taxonomy): domain Eukaryota; kingdom Metazoa; phylum Arthropoda; class Insecta; order Orthoptera; family Tettigoniidae; genus Meconema; species Meconema thalassinum. The sequence goes on along the minus strand of OX336395.1, from coordinate 257,444,560 downwards.
GTGCTATGAAAGGAAAGTTGATGATGCATGGACATAAACATTGAGGAATTGAGGAGTGAGGAATTGGGATTTGTTTGTATTCTATATTTCTTTTATCAATTCACTATGACTATGAAATAAAAACAAAGGTTTACCAGAGCACGATGTTGTGTTATTTTTAATTTAAAAAAATCATGATGTTGATGGCTGATTTTTCACTTTACACATTTCACACATGATGAATTCACACACTGTCATTTGCCAATTTACAATTTACAGTTTTTGAAAAAGTTCGTTTCAAGTTTAACGTTTTTGATGATATGGATTTTTCCATTTTGCTGATGACACTTTTTAAACAATGTCCGTTTGAAGTTTTTGAATTTTCATATTTCACACATGGCCATTTCCAGTTTTTAAAAATGTCCGTTTTAAGTTTTGCGTTTTTGGTGATATGGAAACATAGATTTTCCATTTTGCTGTTTTCACATTTTTCCATTTGGTGTATGTCGAAAGTTGTGATTTGACAATGATGTTGATGCAAGTGCTTGACCATGGCGATGTTGCAATGTGTTTATGGGTGTTTGGAGAAACGTCGAGGTCTACGACTACTGCAGGTAAGACTGTTTTTACAAAAATAATGTCTTTTGACTGCCACATTTCAATGAAAAAACAAAACTATTGAAAACAAAATGAGTATATAAGTGACCATTTACCCCCTCCCCACCCACCCTACCTCACCGTGTTTGCTCTGGTCAACCATACACACCAGCTTTCTCTCTCCACTCAAACATTCACACCTGTCTTTGGAAACAAACACAACCACTTTATTTATTCCCAAAAGCACATTCTCGACATGCACACTCATCCCAAAATAACTTTTTTAGTTTATTATTTACATTACGAAAAATAATTAAATACTAGTTATTAACGTTACTAAAAATCTTACTTACGTCATATTTACAATAAAAAAAACTTTGTACAGCTTAAAAGAATCAAACTATTCACCAATCAAAAATAAAAATAAAAAAGGTTGCATAGAACTTTTTTAGGAGCAAAAGGTCCAAGTGGGTTACCACTATTTACAAAATCTACTATTTACAATGGCAGAAACCAATATTTACTAAATACTAAATCTACAAGTTACATAAAGCTATGTCCCATAAACGATTAAACAGTGAAATCACACCTCCTCCTCCTTGCATTCATAACCCCAGGGCAGGATGGTGAGCAGGTCATCAGCCCACACACGCTTGTTATCCATGGAGGCGAGGGTGCGTTTTCTCTGTTCCACAAGATACAAATGATGGTTGCTGGATTGTATCCTGCACTGTGTATGAGACATAGCCTTGCCAGTGCGTAAAACCGCTAGGTAATCGTCTACACGTAGCGATTTTACCACTGCTCTACCTACACCTTTTGCTCTTTTGGCTTCCTTACAGTCGAGTGTGCGGTAAGCATACATTTTTGTGGCCAAACCTACGAACTCCGTCATAATGGAATCACCGCATTCATCTTTTAAAACGCCCATTTCCTTCTTGTTCTTTTATGAGCAGCTGAAACACGTTGTCATTGCTATAGCAAGAGGTGTCGAACCAGTCACTATGTTGCCTCATGACGTCATAGGGGTTGCAGTGGCAAATGTGGTAAATGAATGAGTCCGTGTCCATATACAAAAGAGAGACGTTCTCAAAATGGCCTTTGGCAAACTCATAGTGAAATCGATGCATGACTGATTTATAAAAGTCTAAAATGACTTGACCCAAGTAAATGGGTTTATCCATGTTCACGCTGGTCTTACTCATTTCAATAGTAACCAAATCCTCATCGATAATTTTGATCGATTTGAAATTTGGCTTGGCAATGTACCGCCGGGCACCCCACTGCCCCTCCCAGACATTCACCAATTTAATGTCACGGTATTTGCGGACATTCTCCATAGACTTGCCATAGATGCAGTTGTTCATTAATTTAAAAAAAATAATTTCAAACTGTTGTGTTGCCATTTGTCGGTGCTCTGTGTTGAGTCTAATGTATGGCTCAAGCCATGCTTTTTGAGCAAAAGCAATACCCCTGTGGATTTTCTTCAACACCAAGCCTTGGGCGAGGCATTGCACCAACATTTGGATATGTAGTACATATCGATTTTTGTTGTAAAGTGTGCCCATGAGTTTTTCAATTTTCACTTTACTGTCAGGGGGAACCATTTGCTCAAGGCAGAATGGGAAATCGGCATGTTCATCATACAAGGAAGAAGGATATTCAACATCCACTTCTAGCACATATCCACGGCCTGTTTCTTGGCTAGACATGTTCACATCAAATTCTGACACTTGTTTGTCTGTCAGCCAAGCAAACTTCCCATAGGGCAAAGGCTGACTCATGGCGTAATCGTACAAATTATTCACGTCATAGTACATTAAGTATGATTCTGGTTTGTCCGGTGAATAATCAGGCATGTACATATTGTTCGCCTCGGCATGGCGTTTGTTAAGCGACTCAAAGCCGCCACGAATGCCCTTTTCAAAAAATAGAACCATGTCTACATCAGTGAGTAAATCCAATTCCACTTGATTGTATTTCAAAGCGGCATTGAACGAGAGCCCAGGACTCGTATATTAGTGAGCCGGGTCAAGACCGTAAATGTGTTGACACAAGTTACGGAATTTTTCAAACACATCAGTGAGCAGCAATACATCCAGTTTTAGGTAATGCAAGGCATGTTCACTTAGCGTGTTAATGCCAAACACTCGCCAAACTTGACATGCATGTGCATAGTCTTCATCGGAAACGTTACTGCGTGTTAGTTTCGAGTAAAATTCCTCTTGTGGTGGGAGTTTTCTTTGCTTTAACACGTCCCAGCTATTGCAGAAATCATACGGGAATATACCTTTCCGAATGCACAATTGAAATTGCTCAGGATCATTAAAATGCATTCTAGTATTTTTTAATTCCTCCTCATTCAAGGCATTCACAAGGCTGTCTAGCGAGGATGCCATAAACTTTAAGGAATCCAAAAATCGAATGCTAAAGTCGCCCAACCTCCATGTCAGGGCTGTAAAACGCTCATGGTTTTGTGAAATAATGGCAAACGAGCCCTTGTTGACATGGCCCAATTCACGAATCAAAAACTGAATGTCATAATTCGCCAGATTGTGGAAAAAGACACTGATGAAACGAGGAGCTGGAAAGTTCAAGTTGCATTTGCTGTGCGCAGCACCACGAAACTCCCCTGTAAAATGCGAGTGGTCTCTGACTTTTTCCTCTCCACTTAAAATAGGCTTTTCGCAAATATGGCATGTCGTGGCATGCTCATACCGCTGCTGCTGTTCTTGAGATAGGCTCATGGGTACTGGGTGGTCCAGTAATTCCTGTACATCATGAGCCAACTTGACAAGTTCATCCAAGAACCATTTGGCACAATCTGGCCCCTCACGGTATTTGTAAACGGATTGTATGGGGTCATAGGCACACACCACATTAAATCCTATGGCAAAGGGCTAATGTTTTTGAATGGGTGTGGTTGAGCTGATAGTGGGATCTGGTTCACATCCCGCCATGGGTGTGGTGAGAGCTTCAAAATCTGCATACACCACATAGGGGACAGTGTCACGCTTGTGAATGTTCTTAAACTTTAACACAGCCTTGTCCCCTTGTGGCAATATCAGTCTCACCGCTTCTTGAGAAACACAATCTACCCTATGACGTTCTAAGAGCATGGGGGTAGTAAAATATTGCAAGCAACGATCACAAATATGTTTTTTACCATGTGCTTTGGACGCTTGACTGCTTAGCAATGTACTCAGGCTTTTAATCAGGCAATAGTGATTCACTTCTCCGAAAGGCAGATATAAAAGATGAATGTGGTGTCGTTTCGGTTCTTTTGTGGCATAAAGAGGACCCACAATCTCATCACCATCAAGGCCATACACCATGAACGAGAAGTCCTGGTTATCTTGTTCAAACCTATGGATCTCGGTTAAGTCCATAGGGAACGACACTCGAGTTAAATTTAAAGTTTGTTTTAATTCATCAAACTTGGCCTTGTACTTTGCTGGTCTGTTAACATGACGATTTTGAGCTGGCTGCAAATACGCAGCCACAGCCCACAGAAAACATTCATCATCAAAATTTTCAATATTCACCACAGCCTTTTTCGAAGCTATTGCTGGCGGTGTTTTAATATAGCTAGACCCAGCATTCAACGGGTTGAAATGACAAATGATGATTTGTAAATGATGAATTTTGTCTAAGGCAAGGCCACTCGGTCCTTGTTGCAGTTTATCAAATTTTGATAGCAAGGCATTCACCACATGGCTTTGATACCACTCGTTCAGATTATCGGCTATCAAAAGCTCTTGCATTTTACAGCAAATATAAAATGTCTCTTTATGCTCTACGTCCTTCTTTTTATTTATGAAATCGCACACCAGTTCTGTATTCACCTTTAAACCTGTATGCAACCTTTGCGCTGTACAAATTTCAATTTTAAAAATTCAAAACAAGATTCTAAAAATTCTTTGGGAATCAAACTTTTTCTAACATTGACCACGCGGACAGAGCACACACGCGATTCGAAACAAGACTCAAGGGGCTCCCAAGTTAACATATCCGCAGCAGTAAAAGACATTATTTTGAAAGAACACTCTCACCTGAGTTTTCAGCTGTAGACTGCTGGACAATGGCCTCAAACCGTCGCGTTCCTGGTTATCAACAGAGGTCAAGCGTTTTCCAACACTCTAAAAAGAAATAAAATAAACCACCATAAGTATATCCATTCCATATAGTTTATGCATTTCATAAACAAAACAAAATCAAACTGGTTATAAAAAAACAAATCTCACCTTGACGTGTAATGCTTTGCTATATTCCCGTCTCGTGGACTAGTGTGGAAATGGTTTCCTTTTCCAGCTGTCTGTCTTTCTCTATTTTTCAATCTCTTTCCCACAGACACACGACAGGTAGGCTATACACGTTATCTGCAAACAAATAAATAAATAAAATCATTAATTACCTAATCAATAAATAATTGCATGTATTTATATAAAATCAATAAATATATAAATGAATAAATATATATCTACCCCACAACAAGGTTATGTATTTTCCACCAACACCAAAACTGTTAAACAAGACCAGGGGTTTCATGCAACGCAGTGTGTTCAAAGGTAGTCACCTAAGTGAGAGTGGAAATGATAACGACATGTCTTTATATATGTTACGTTGCATGTATAATCTTTTTTCCCCCACGCTTTGAACATTCTGTTATCAGGCACGTGGACAGCTAACGTCCAAGGTGAACACCTGTGGCAGATCAAATTTCACGTCAACTTGCATTTTGTCACGTACGAAGCAAAACAGAATGTAACTTGATAACAGTTATCGTGCACGTGGACAGCTAACACCCAAGGTGAACACCTGTGGTAGATCAAATTTCACATGGACTTGCATTTTGTCACGTACGTAGCAAACAGGATGTAACTTGTTTAGCCTACATGTGGTTTCACACGTATGTGCATGCATTTCGCTCTTCCCTGCCACCACGATTGTCAGATTATTTCACCTTCAAGTGTCTTGGTCATTTTCCATTGCACCTGTTGTCAAGTCAGATCAACGCCTTCCAATAAGCTCAAATGACATTCACCTCCTGCTCGTCTGCAAGTTTGTTTTCTGTACTCGCTTCGACCAACATAGAACCAAGTTCTCATCACCGTTCACACGTTAAAGTTAAAATATCAGAAAACGAACCCTCGCTCTGTCATACACCGACCCGCCGAAATAGCGATTGTTCTATTAAGCATGGTCCTTGTGGTTAGCGATAGGTTCGTTGAAACACACACCCAGCAGTATCGTCTCTCTCAACCACAACGCTTCATGAACATTATAAATAGGTATAGAAAAAATAATATATTTTTTTCAACAAAGGTGTCGTTAGGCCCTTTGTCAAAATTACAAACATAGTTTCAAACATGGGGCGTTAGCTCGAGTCCTAGGACACCTCGTTCACGTCTCTAGGCTTATTGGTTCGTGAGATATCAGCAAAAATCACAAAATCACGTGTTTACCCCAAAATCGAGTTTCCATTTTTTTTTAAATATAACGAGTGGTCCATAGCAAAGAGGACGTCAGCCCGAGTCCTTGGACCCGTCGTACACACCTCTAGCATGATTGGTTCGCGAGATATAGCAAAAAGTTTAAAATCACGGTTTTACCCCAAAACATTCTGTTTCCCTCATTCTCAAAAACTTTAACCTATTACCAAAATAAAGAGGGTTTCGAGACAAGCCATTTGACACGTCATAGGACCAAATCCAACCATGCATTCGTGAGATATCGGAAAAAGTCTAAAATCATGGTTTTACCACCAAAAAGCCTGTTTCCCTCATTCTCAAAACTTTAACCTATTAATAGCATATATAGGGCTTCGAGACAAGCGATTTGACACGTCACACGTCCAAATCCGACCTTGCGTTCGAGAGATATCGGCAAACTTCGTAGGAAAGTAGGCGCCAACTGGTTCTCTCCTCACCACCAAAACCCCTTCTTATCAATCATTTTCTTTTTCAAAGAGCTCGCCCTCTTACAAAAATCCCAAGTGCGCATGCGTAAGAAACAAAAACAAAAATGTTGATCCATAGCGTCATCCAACAAAACGCATGCGCTATATGAGCAACAAAGTTTAAGTTCATTTTAGCAGCTCACTTTATACATGTCGCATGTGAAAGGAGACTTTCACTAAAAAAAAATACAATTTCACCCCCTAGTAGGGGTAGGTTTTATTTAGGGGTTGAAATGAGTGGTCCATTGGAAAGAGAGCGTCAACCCGAGTCCAACGACACCTCATTAGTCAACATCGGACCATGCGTTCGAGAGATATTGACTTTGCCCCGAATGTATTGCGGGTTAGTATGTGACGTCAGAGGGTGAAAAGGGGTGGGGGCAGAACTCCTATTACCCCCCTACTCAGCAATAAGTATTTAAAAGATAAGATATCACTGTTCCGGATGATGGGGCCTCACTCAAGGATGTACTGGTACGTACCTCGCCACGAAGAACATAATTATATGGACTGTGGAACTACAAACATCAAACTGTAATAAAAATTAATTTTTAACAGCTGGAACCCTATTGGGTTATGATCTTCATGTGATACGCAATATGAAATGAGCTATATTTGATTCCAGACTAGAACACCTTGCGTGCAGTTGGCTCCTGGAAGAAGCAGTTTGGAATATTCTTCATTTAACTCTTTGATCCCCTACGAGTAAAGCTCCTCGTGGTGATGCGCCTAGCAAATTTGGCTGTCGCCCTGAAGATCCAGGTTCAATTCCCGACTTTGCTAAGAAATTTAAATTCAAGTCTGAGGGCTGGAACGGGCTACAATCAGCCACGTGAGGCAAAACTGATTTCCATCTCAGCCATCTTGGTAACTCACTCCAATCCAAGCAAATGCCGACATTGTTCCTATTTTAAGGCTAAGGGCGCCTTCGTCCCAATCTCCCTCTGAACTACACATACACGCATACAGCCATCAAAATAATACAGGTTATCAGAAACATTTTGCACACATCCGTAGACACGGGGCTACATGGCCACGATGTCAGCCTCTAAATCAATCAAAAACAACGACCTTACGAGTAGTCACAGGAAATGAAAAACCGTTTAAAACAACTGAAAAAAATTCAAAAATATCTGCATATCTTTTTAAATGTAGCTCAATACCCGAAGAAAGTTTTTTGGCCGTTCATTTTGTATTTTCCCAATATGACTAAATATACCGTCAATTCAATGGCTTGCTATAGGTTGCCATGAGAAAGCATCCTTACACTAAAACTGGACTGGAAAATATTTGCAAAAGATGAAAGGGTGTTTAACACTTTGTTTCAAAATGACTCTTTGTTCTGTGTTAAAGTCGTGGTAAAAAAATGATCAAATGTTGAATCTTAACAACGTTTTGATTCTACGGACGCTCGCTTTACGTATGTGACAAAACAACTAAGGGTGGGAATCGAAGAAATAATGCCACGCGGGCTTGGAGACGGCTGCAAATCCCTCAGCACTTTAGCAAGGACCGTGGAGTGAGTCCACGCGCATGGTACTTAAACTCTTTCTCCAACCAGGAGCAGAGATGACAGTTTGTCTTATGAATTATGTTATGTTTATTCCTGGTTCACCCTAACTTGTAGGCAACCACCAACACTGTTGAATGACCATCCGTAACCAAGACAACCAAAACTCAAGTGTTCTCATCCAGCTTCATATCTACCTCCGTAAGACACAGTGCCACGCCCTTTATTAAAAGGGGTTCGAATCGCAGCTGAAGAATTCGGTTTTTTGAAGGGCGGTGCTCCGAGTCTATGACGTCAGCTCGTAAAAGATCTCTCGTGTCACAAAACGGGAATTAAATTACAGACACAGGGAAGCTTAGGGAATTTTGGTAAAATCGGGGGGTGTTTAGGGAATTTTAGGGGAATTTGGGTGAATACTGGGGCCATTTTTACATTCCACGGTTGGCACCACTGACAGAATATCAATGAGTCCCGATCCCATGACCTTTGTGATACCCCGCCATTGGTCCCACCGCCCTGTCGTAGTGCCCTCAGGGGTTAATAGCCCAGATTTCCCAAATTCCCCATGATTGGGGTAAAATCACCCGCGGAGTTCCTCAAAGTCATATATATTCATAAGAAGCTTCCTCAAGGTCATTGGACGTCAGTCGGAGATGGCCCAACCCAAATTCCGGCGTAAAGGGTCCCGGAGCTTCACCTAAGGATTCCCCAAGAACACGTGGCTTCATGTGAGGATGCCTCAAGGTCATGGGGCGTGGTAGCCGAGTGGCGAGTGTGAGATGGCTCTAAATGAATAAATGAGGTAAAAAAGAGGTTGTGATACCGACCACATTCGTGGTGGATGGGGTAGAGTCCTAAAAGGTAAAGGAGGTCACGTGACTGTACAGAAGAGTTGAAGCTTTTCGCGAGACAGTGGATGATGTCATAGGACGACAGCGGTAGGAGGTGACAGCACGACATGCTGAGTGAATTAAAGTGAACGCTTGTTTAAATGATTGGTTGTTTATTGGCAGTCGTATGAAAGGTCTAATGGATGTATGGGGTTTGGGTCGAGGATTAGGAGCTAACGCACACGTCCTGTGCTATGCGGTGTCCTGAAATCCTGGCTTCGAATGGCAGCTCGTCTCGTCTACGCTAGCGCGACACCTCCACACTCTACTCCCTGCTTCCATTTGTCGTACAGACTGATCCCTTCCGTTCACATTCTCCCGTATTTAGTGCCTTGTGTTGTCGTCATGGAATTCGCTAAACTGTTTCTTGTAATTTTCTTAAAGCAGTCGCAAACCTTTCGAGTGTTCTTAATTCCGTGGCAAATCCTTATTGTTGAATCCTTGCTTCATGTGTTGCTATATTGACTCGTCAGCGTTAAATGTTTCGTTTGGGAATTACATCACGTAATAATATTCCGTGTAGAGCTGCTAGGTCCTTTTAGATTTATGTAGATTTTGGGGTAAATTGGTATTTATGGGGTGCGGTATGGATGGGTTCAAAAATAGCATTACATTAAATAACAGTAGAATACATTAAGTAAAATGGCATAATAACGATCATGATATAGCGATTGCCTATTGACGTAATAAACTATTTAGTACCTAAGTCAATTTAGTGTACAGGGTCTTTATGTGTGTGTGCGCCAGTGAACACGGCAAGCTAAGCCGGCTGTGACTAGTGCAGATCGCGGCCGCGCGCACCCGGTCCAGCCGGCGGTTGGTGGTGTCCGCTGACTCATATCGTTACTTCACACGTGTTTTGTCATGCGTATGGACGTGTATTTGCAAAGCTTGCAGGTGTAATGAGTATTGTGATTACTGTGATTGCTGGTCATGTCTAGACACCAATTGACATTGCGCGAACGTGTGTATATCCTTAATTCGTACATGAAAACCAGAAAATCTTTTTCTGAAACAAGACGAAAATTTCGAATCAAGTTCCCAGAAAGACCTATGTTTAATGCCAGTACAATTAGGAGGCTCGCTAAACGATTAAAGGAAACAGGCTCCATAAATAATAAATGAGTTGACTGACATTCTTTCATCAGAAGATGTCGGGTGTGTGTTACAAGAGAGGGAGGACATTTTCAGCATCGCCTGTAAGTACACATTATTGAACATGTTTGGTAAAAGTGAGTAAGTGCCGGCTGGACCGGGTGCGCGCGGCCGCGATCTGAGCTAGTCACAGCCGGCTTAGCTTACCGTGATTACTGGCGCGCTCACACATAATGACCCTGTAAATTAAAACCGTACTGGTTTCAGTCACATTGTGACTTCCTCAGCGTAGTATAACAACTTCTTCTCACCTATTTCCTACGTTCACTCTACAATATTTCTCTACCTGGCAAATACATATCAGCCATCATTTATAACCTAAGTTATTCAGCATTCCTATTTTCACATCCACATCTGTCCAATTCAACGCTGATTTATCAAGACTCTTTCATGTTTTTATTAACACATTTTGTAAAAGATCTGGTTTTATAAATTTTACTTTGTGAGCTTTCAGAACAAAATTATTTTTAGTATCCTCTGTTATGGCGAAATGTTATTAAGTGTATGTTATTGCACAATTACTACTCCAAGGAACGTCACAATGTGACCGAAACAGGTACGGTTTTAATGTACAACATATTGACTTAAGGTGACAAGTTTATTAGTATACATTAAGTAATATAATCCTTGAAATAATTACCTAATAAACTAAGTATTAAATACCATAATGCTTTGTAAAATTCCTGTAACCATCTGAAAATATCATTATCAACCATCCAATAATACATCGGAAAGATGTCTCCTGAGAACTGAAAGTGAATTTTCGGACGCTTGCAGATTACACAAATTATAAATGCGTGATGCACTACAATATAAACGATTTATTGTTATTAGAAGTACGATGGTGAGACATCTGTATTGTGAACTCGGTTAATCTCTTGCTTCTGCCATTGACTGATTCCATACGACAACATCCTACGTAAAGATATGAAGGGGATTTAAGGATGTTTGCAGTCAATAATGCTATTTCCAGTAATCTACATTCATATAGTGGGGAGATCCAATGGATAAAATATGAAAAAAATATCAATTTTCAGATTTGTATACGATATAAAAGCTAGCACTTTGACGTTTAAAATGATGTATAACACTTGATATTTGTTATTTGCAAAACATGTCCAATATGTATTTAAATAATGCAGTGCGCGTTAGAAAACATTGATAATTAGAACATACAAATGCATTTTCTCAGAACATACTTTTTGCACATAAATGTTCCATATTTTTCAGTTGTTACTTATCACAGTAGCCTCAAATTTTTACCACCTGTAGCTTGGCTTGTAAATGAGATTTTAACACAGGGATTTTATTCTTGCTCGAATACATTATGAAAAAAAAATGGATATATCTAGATTTTTAAACAAACAAAAAGAGATTAAAGAAATAAAATATTATTATGGTCACAATTGTAGAAACACCAAACGCCCGTGTTAAAGAACTGGGAATTGATCACTAATTATGGCAAAAGAATTATCTAAATCAACGCAGTAGTTTCTACGAAATAGGAACATGAATTTATTAAATATTAACATTAAGAAGATAGGCCATTGGAACTCCCCTTAGCAACTGCAGCTGAATATAATGTGGTGATATGTGCTCCTCACTACTTACGTCAAGAATGAATCTAACACAGGCAGTTCGGGTACGTTCCATTTTGTATCCAACTTGTCTACTGAGTAGTTCTCTAAAACAGGATATACCCACTATTGCACGAATAATTTTCGTATGACAATCGGCATGTATGAAATAATAATAATTATTATATTAGAATTGCAGCCAATGGCCATAGTGGGGAATTTTTAATTGAACGCCCATAGACTGCCCGTCATGTTCAATTTCAAGTAGTTCCAACTTTGGCTATCATACGCCTCTGTCACTGACACCTAGCGGTGAACGTTGGATTTCGATAGAACGTTTCTAAGCAAATAACCTACAAATTTAGCTACACACTTCCAATTGTAGTGGTGCCATGAATCTATGACATGGGCCCACCGGATTTACTTCCCCTCCGAAGGAAGGGATTCTGAAGAATTTTAACGCTCTTAAAAATCCGACGACTTCGGCCAGGTTAGAACCCGCGATCTTGGGCATAGCTTGCTACAGACTACGCCACCGAAGCCATTAAGTATGAAATAACACGTCGTAGTTGGCGAATAATCGAGACAGCTTTATTTATTGTTCGATGTATGCGTTCTGTCTGAGAGAGTGTGCTATCCATTAAGAGCCCCTTATTAACAGTTCTTCTGTGGGGAATAACAGAACCATCGACTACCGTTGGCGGTACATTTCTCATGTCGACAGAGTTAAGAAGTCTAAAATGACGAATCAAAATCAGTTGTGATTTGGAAACATTAAATAATAAATTGTGATCAGTCACCCAGGTTAGTAGTCTTCCTATGTCATCATTTAAATTTTGAATAGCTGTGGGGATATGTGTTGTAGGAAAATGTACGTAGGCTTCAAGATCGACAGCAAACATATGATACTTGACATGCTGAAAAGCATATCAAAAGCATACAAGAAAAATAAAAGCGGGCCAAGGACTGTCCCCTGAGGTACACCAACCTTAACTAATGCCCATTCGGAACAACTGCCATCATTAATCAAAATTCTCTGATATCTGCATTTTAAGTATGATTGACACCTAACTGAAACGCTTTCAGAAAAACCGATGTAACTTAGCTTACAGAGCAGCAGATCATGAGGATCACAATCAAATGCCTTGGTAAAATCAAACACAACAGTGTCAACTGATTTTTGTCCATAGCAAAACGAATGCCATCAGTGACTTGTAATGACGCAATGACTGAACTATGCTGTTTTCAAAGCCCGCTCGGTACTCATTACGGCTCGTTCATGCAGATATGAACAAATCTTGACTTATGTCCTCTTAAGCTCCTCCAATGAGCAAAGGGCTTCCTAAAGAGCTTTCCAGCGAACTCTGTTACCAGCAGTCTTCTTCACCCCGTTCCAGGACCTCCCAATGGTGGAAAGTTCTTCGTCCACAGTTCTTTTCCAGGTTTTCTTTGATCTCTTCCTTTTCCGGCTGCCTTGTGGGTTCCAATCCAAAGCTTGCCTCGGGATTTGCGTTGGGCTCCTTCTTAGGGTGTGGCCTATCCATCTGCTTTTTCTTCTTTAAACCAATTCTCGTTTTCCCCTTCAGACTGAAAGTCGTCATCGTGAGATCCGTCCGGTTAGCTCTTGTATCAGTTTCAGTAATAAGTACATTTAAGGGGTCCAGGTTATTAGCTTACAGCCCCCGAGCCTGCCACCTTGGGCAACAGGCTGCCCTGGAGCAACTTCAGGGTATTTTGGTGCTTCATACTCATGTTATTCCCTGGGACGAGAATTCCTTCCTCCCTCCAGGTTGTAGCTCCTTCCCTCCTCCTTTGTCAACACGGGCTTGGGACCGGCTATGGCGGAGTTTTGAACAAATCTGGTTATTTATTATTCTCTCCCGACCCTTACTCAGTGCACATAGGACATTTATTGGACCAACCTCCTAACAGACTTTGGTTTCGAACAGAATTAACATTCGCAAGTTTCCACTGGGAGGGAAAGATGCTATTCACAACGGAGCAGAAGTAGAATATCGAGACATTTTGTTACCAAAAACATAGATACTTTATTCGGTCCCTTCGCCTTAGTACGAATTGAAATAATCGCATTCACTATAACTTCAGGATCGGCGTAGCGAAAATCATTCAAGAGCTCTGGAAGAGACTGGTAATATCGCAGTGTGTCATTAATACGATAGATATCAGGAGATCTGCTGAAGTAACGGAGTAGTCATTAAGCTTCGAGATTGAAACTGGCAACTCAGTTAGTACGTGATGCTCCAGAACCAACACCTAGGAACTTAGTTGCTCTCCATCGATCAGAAGATGATGTTGATTTTCTAAATTGACTGTGAATATACCTCCGTTTCGCGTTACGTATCGCCTGATTTGTATGATTACGAGGTTTCCTAAATTTCTGCGGCTTGCTTTTTTTGACAGATTTCTTCCTACCATTGCCGGGACCTCTCATATAAGGGGTCTTTTGAGGGGATATCCAAGGCATTCGGTTTGTTTTACTCATAATTGTTTTCTGTGAGGCACGCTTGTTACATAAAGCAAGTAATTGCTCAATAAAGAATGAAATATTGCTGTCTATATTGTGCACGTTGAGAACAGATTGCCAGGAAACTGTACCACTATCTGTTTTAAGGTTTTCGGGATCAAAGTTCCTGAATTGTATCGATATCACTTTTGGGGTTGCCAGGGAATGTACAGCATATATATTGGAATTCACTCACGAGCGAGTATGCATTAGTCTTCCTATTGATGTTTTCTCGGATGACTGATCAGTCCAAGCCATGAGCTACACACTCTACTGCAGTTATAATAATAATAATAATAATAATAATAATAATAATAATAATAATAATAATAATAATAATAATAATAATAATAATATCGTATGGCCTCGGATGCCGGGTGCAAGCTTAGTTAATTGACACCCAGAGGGCAGCTTGCATGTCGAATTCTGTTGTCCTTGAAGCACTATGAAAGTAAGGGAGGTTAGTTATCTAAGCTCCTTGTCACTGTAGCGCTTTCTAGTAGAGAAATGAGGAACTTTGTGTTGGCGGAAAATCCCGAGATTCATTTTTCCATTATCAAAACGACCTACTGAATTCAAATGGGTTCTTTAACATGCCAACATCATATGACATGCATGTCGTGATTTTTGCCGCCTTTCAAAAATCACTTACCACGACCAGGAGCGAACCTGCAAGCTTGGGGTTAGTAATCTGACACGATAACCACTCACCCACCGTGGCAAGCTACTGCAGTGATGATTCACATACATTGAGCAGCCAGCTGGCACATGCCCATTCCGCTTCAAGATCTCCCGCTGTTTTCTCCTCGTGTGCAGTTCTGCTGCAGTGCTACGTCTCTGCTCTTCCAAAACAGAAATACCTTGATAAATGGTGCTTCTACATGTTGGACGATCCAGCGCTTGAATTTCCCAGTTACCATCATTCACGTTACATTTCTTCAGGGTGGATTTTATGGAAATTGTATACTTCTTTCTCTGAGCTCCATATCGCCGAACGCCCTCACGAAGTTCAGGATATAGTAGCCTACTTGTTAGCCTATTTTCATTTTATGAAAAAATAGGCTTATGAGATCACCTTTTGTCCGTGTGTCTGTGTGTGCGTGTGTGATTCGTGTGTGTGTCCCCCCCAAATAACTTCTAAACGGCTGGAGCGATTTCAATGTAACTCGGTAAGATCATAGCACCATTATGGTCGACCCCGACCTTGCCCTTCAAATTTTATTGTCTCTCAACAATCCAACATGGCGGCTGTGCGAAATATTTCACCAGCATTCAGTATCTCCGAAACTATTACACATATCACCCTGAAATTGTGCATGTTGATAAAGGGCACTACTACAAGTTCCCCTATGGGACTTTCAAAATATTGGTAACTACAAAACCAACATGGCGACCAAGCGAATTTGAGACTTTTAAGTAGATTTTTCTCGCGATTTAACCATCCAAACGTAATGAAACTTAGTACAGAACATGTGTTTACACATTGTAATGCACTGGCGTCTAATTTAGTTCAATTGTTTATATAACCTCAAAATGGCGGCTGTTCGAATTATTTCACTGGCATTCTATATCTCCGAAACTATTACAGATATCACCCTGAAATTTTGTACGGTGATAAAGGGCACTGCTACAAGTTTATCTATGTAACATTCAAAAATCTGTAAAGTACAAAACGAACATGGCGGCCAAGCGAAGTTGAAACATTTTAATAGATTTTTTTCCTCGTGATTTAACCATCTGAGCGCAGTGAAATGTGGTACCCGTAAATGATTATACATATTATAATGCACTGGCATCTAATTTAGTTCAATTGTTTACATAACCTCAAGATGGAGGCTGTGCGAAATTTTAAAATTGAGTTTTTATTTCTTGTGTCGTAATCATGCGATCGAAGTGAAAGTTTGAATAATGAAGCTACGCGATAATTTTCCTTTAATGGTACATAACTCTATGGCCTATACATATAAGCCCTAACAATCCAAAATGGCGAGCATCCGTAATATTTTGACGGTTCTCAATATCTACGAATCTATCACAACAATCAAACTTATATTTTGTATATTGATAGAAGCAACTAACATGAGTAGGATATATGAAAATAGGCTGTATAGTTCTTCATGGAACTACTTGTTTTGGAATGCGATGATTTGTCATGCGGATTGCGTGGCTCACCCATCGGAGTTGGTGTTGGGCTAACATTGCTTCTGGGCTCGTAATACCAGCATCATCCAGAACGCTAGTAATTGTGCGTTTATCTCTCCAAGTGACTTTCAAGATATGTCTGAGGCACCTTTCGTACAATTTCTCAAGCATTTCTTTGTGAAGCCTGTAGGTTGTCCACGACTCACAACCATATACGTGAGTCGACAGTACAACACGAATATCTTGGTAAAACTATTGATGTCGTGATTGTCGAATAGTCTCGAACGAAGCTTTCCAAACGCAGATCAAGCGCTTTGCGAACGATTAAGGATCTCTAAATCAATATTAGATTTAGAAGAGAGGTGACTTCCCATGTACGGGAAGCAATTATCATTCTGAAGGGGTTGCCTGTTGACTATTATGTTAGGGGCTTCTGCAATGTTTCCAGGAACAGGTTGGTATTAAACTATTGTTTTCTGAAAGTACAGAATACAACAAATCGTGAAATAGGAAGCATGACCATAAGATGTTAATAGATTATGACTATTAGATGCAATGATATCCAGCTTTGAATCACTTGTAGGAATGCACTACGATTGCACGTGCTGAGCATGTCACATAGGTTCTCAGTCTCAAAGACACCACTACCAAAACGGGCAGTTACATCACCAACAACAAATATATACTTATTATTAAAACTAGACGTAAAAATGTCATTCAAAACCTAGTCCATGAAGCCTACTTTAGGCGGGCTATAATTATGTAGAAGCAAACGTTTTGTTTCTCTAAGCTGTAACTCATGCATAATACTGTATATTCAGGAGATCTTGTATGTTTGCTAGGTGTTGAACAAACCGTTAAATATTTAGTATTTTCTCTACGAAGACGGCCAACCCACCATAGGTACGCCCTGTACGATCATTGCGAAATAACTTGTAACCTGGCGAATAAACAGTAGAGTCCGGTATATTTAGCCTATTATCATTTAAGAAAAAATAGGCTTACGAAATCACCCTTTGTCCATGTGTGTCCCCCCTAATAACATCTAAACAACTGGAGCGATTTCAAAGAAACGTGGTAATGCCATACTGCTATCATGTCCGACCCCGACCGTGCCCATCAAATTCTATTACGTCTCACCAATCCATCATGGCAGCTGTGCGAAATATTTCGCGGCATTCTATATCTCCAAAACTAATACCGGTACTCATATCACCCTGAAATTTTAAACGATGATAAAGAGCACTACTAAAAGTTCACCTATAAGACTTGCAGAAACCCATTAACTACAAAACGAACATGGCGGCCTAGCGAATTTGATGCATTTACATAGAATTTTTCTCGCAATTTAACCATCCGAGCGCAGCGAAACATGCTACAGCGAATATTTACACACATTCTAATACACAGACATCTATTTTAATTCAATTGTTTATATAAACTCAAGATGGCGGCTGTGCCAAGTATTAAAATTAAGTTTCTATTTCTTGTGTCCTAATCCTGAGATCAAAGTCAACGTTCGAAAAATGATCCAACGCAATAATCGTCAGCTAAGAGTACACAACTCTATGGCCTACATATATAAAAATCCAACATGGCGATCATCCGAAAAAATTAGACTGTTCTCAATATCTACTAATCTATGACAGTAATCAAACTGAAATTTTGTATGTTGATAAAGGCTATAAACATAAGTTCACCTATGGGACCTTCAATAACCTGGTAAGCACAAATCCAACATTACGGCAAGGCGAAATTTAAATATTCAAATGAACAATTCTCGCGATTTAATCATCCGAGCGCGGTGAAACTTGGTAGCCTACGGTAAGAGCTTATACAAATTTTACTCCACTGACATCAAATATATTTCAATTGTTTTCACGACCACAAGATGGCAGCTGTGAGAAATTTTAAATCTCGTTTTTATTTCTTGTGTCCTTATCATGCAATTGAAGTTTAAATAATACACCTACGCAACACTCCTCATGTAATACTACATAACCATATGGCCGAAATATTTAGACTGTTCTCAATATGTACGAATCTAATACAGCAATCAATCTGAAATTGTGTATGTTGATAGAGGCAATTAACATAAGTAGGATACATGAAAATAGGCTTTTAATTATTTAAGGAACTACTTGATGGTTTTAAAACTGACTCACTGACTGCAATAACATCTGCTCCATTGAGCAAGTAATAGAATTCAGTGAAATGTGATGTTTCAACAAGAAATTGTGCGCTAATGTTAACAATTCTGAAAGACTTTTGGTGTTTGAAAGATACATTTGCAAGCACATCAAGTAGTTCAGTACTGGTAGGCCTATTCATGGATTTTTTTTTCAAAAGACAAGGCAGGTACTACAATCATTATTCAATGGCTAGTAAGTTACATTATTTTGTCTGGAGTACTGTTGAGAGGAAATAACTTCAATTTAAATAAAATTTAACTATTTCTGTGCCAAGGTTTAATAACATAACTACAAGGATGTAGCAGTTCCTCAAACCTTTGTTGGGGCCTCTGAACAAATCAAGCGGGCGCTTATTTCCGCTTCCACTTTAGAAAAGGTTATTGATTATGCTCATCAGAGAGACATTAACCCTTTCCATCTCAAAGCGCCCGAATGCGCCCGTGTATGTTCTGGCATTCTCCTGCCACTCCTCGTATTGGTGTGGAATTAAAACTAATTGTGAACTATAGGTAATGTGTCAGGCAGGCATAGGGCAGCATTTAGAAGGAATAGTGTTGCTTTTAGCGGTAACAATATTTATTCCTTGACCTTTCTCCCAGCTGTTGCTATAGAGCATCCAGCGTTTAGAAAAGACTGTGGGGCCTTACGGTGGCAGTGTTGTTAACTCCAGGCAGAGGTAGTGGTGACGTCATACGTTATGTTCACCCGCTTCGAGTACTGCCCTTTCATAAGTTAGCGAGACAACACAACCCCAGCAGCTACCTGAAATAATACACGCTCAGGAAGGAGCAGTTTTGCAGGTGTTAACGGATTGGACCAGTATTAAGGATACCGTACGCGAAGAGAAGCAATAACGACATTCTTTACTGATTGACAGATGTAGAGAGCACAACCTTGCCTTCCCTCTCGGATGTATGCTAATGATGTTAACAATGTTTACGTCAGCAATACTATTGATCATCACCTTTTTTGTTATTAGTTAGGCTATATTTTAGTTTCTTTCAATTTTATTTTTTGTTGTTTTGTTTAGATTGATATTTGTAATATTGTAGTGAGTTAGCCATGCGGTTAGGGGCGCGCAGCTGTGAGATTGCATTCGGGAGATAGTGGGTTCGAACCCAACTATCGGCATCCCTGATTCGATTGAACAGAAAATAAAACAGACACATAACAATAACACCAATGACGGATAGGGCTTCCGAATATATGATGCCAGCGGAACTGAGCACATGCTCCACTCAGGGCGAGCATGCAGCACAGGACGAGGCTCTTCTTTTCGGCGTGCTAACCTCGAAATTTTTTAAATTACTATGACGTAATATAAATGATACTTGTATGCAATAACAAAGGTAATCAATTGCCAGATAATTGTAGGAAGCTATTATGACGAAAAATACGTATGTTCAGAGTTCCTTCAAGATAAAAGGTGAGGTAACTGAACCAGTGTAGGGGGGGGGGGGGGGGTGTTCGTTAAAAGTAAAAGCCCATAAGACCCACAGTCTTTTCTAAACGTGGATGTTCTATAGGAAACATGACTGGTCTCTCAGATGTCGATGTCCTAAACAGAATTGAAAAGAAGCGATGTTAGTGATTCGGAAAGCTCCTGTGGAAGTGATTTTTTGTATGATTTACATGTTAATGATCAGTTAAATGATAGTAACAGCGATATTGATGAGGATATAGTAAGCCAGCCTACTGTAAATGCCGGTGGTGACGGTAGCCTACAACCAAACATTCAACCTTTCCTACCTTTTACTCCGTCAGATGATTTTATTGGCGATGGGAATAGACATTGGGAACTAAGGACTCCATGGAGCAGGCTACCAAGATGTATAACTTAGTCTATATTAGCATATTAAAATTACGATTTGGCAATTTTTGTAGTATGGGCCAATGTGACTAATTCTGGGAGAAATAAAAAGATAATGAAGTGGTTCTCAACCAGGGACCTTAGGGAATAAAACGGGAAACAATGTAAATAAGTGTACAGTTTTTAAAAACTGTGCAAATTCCATTACTGACACATTTTTTAAACTTAGTTTCATGATTGTTTATGTGGCCAGATCATATCATTTTAAAATTGTGACCAGATTAAATGAGCAGACTTCAAACCAACGACCCCAGGTGAGTGTGATTTACTGTGGGTCATTGCAAGTCTCTTGGTAATTCACGTGTAAAATTTTATTTTATTTGAATGTACTGTATTATATAGTTCCAATGTTATGTGCTGGAGTTTATACCCATGTGCACAGCACTTTATATTCTGAAATAATACGGTGATTTCTGGGGATATCAAGCCTGGAAATACAACAAGGAAAGGGTTAAGTGCCACTTTATCCCTCCTTACGCACCTCATCATGGCGGAAGTGGGAATCGTGCAATAAGCTTACTAAGCGTCATTTGAGAAAGGTTTGTTGCTACCCCTTCTTTCCCACGAATAATTTTATTCCTTAATTATTTTCATCGAGGGTATAATAATTTCTCGCCCCTTATCTAATGATCCTTCAAATATTCTAACATTAACGCCGGGCCACTTTCTGATTGGTGGTTCACTGGTTGCCTCCCCTACTGTACACTAAGTCTGAGGTTTCTTTAACTATTTCTTGGCGCAAAATTTAAAGTTTGCGTAATAATTTTTGGCGTCGCGGGAAATTTAATGAACTTAGTTTGCTTCAGCAGCGAGGCGAGACGCGCCGGCACTTGTCCTAACCTCCAAGTAGGGGACTTTGTGCTCTTAAGAGATCCCAGTCCCCCTCTTGTGTGGAATATTGACAGGAGTCTTGAGTGTATCCCTGGCAGAGATGGTAGGGTCCACGTGGTGAAGCTTAAGACTTCTACTTGTCAGTATCTTAGACCAATCGCAATTGTGGCGCTGGGTGTAACGAAATACCACCACCTACTACGCACACAGATAGTATAGAGACTAAGGGGGAGCGTCAGAGCCTCGAACCCGATATCGGAGAATGGAGGAATGCTCCCACATGTGCGCAGGATGGGGAGTGGCACTCGGAGGGACTCGTGGACCCTATAACTGTGTCAAGCGTTCTCACATTATGAACTAGTTGGAGATTAACTATGGAATAAAAACACGTTTCATGCAAAATGTCGAAAACCAAAAGATAAATTTAATAAAAGAGCAGACATTAACAAGAATACCAAAATAGGGAACGAGATACGCATGAAATGGAGTAAGAGGGTGATAACAAGGGGAAGGTATAAAATACAATATCAAACGAGGTTCAAAAACAGAGTATGCACACAAATAAAAATCTAAAAGAAATGAACAAGTAGGAAGAGAAGAGATGCCCTAACGAGGATAAGGATAGACAGGAGGTCGCAATATAGTTCACATCTCACGACTGACTGACGACCCTCGCTACAGCCACCAACACATGAAAAAAAAATGCACAGTACTGAACACGCTCGCTAGAGCACACCACCAAACAAGGATACAACCAACCCCTGGCGGGCGATTCATATCAAATCTGCATCTGTTTGAGATACTGGCAATACATATACCAACGTATTATATACGTCAGTGTGTATACTGATTACCTCAGTGTTACAAAATTAGTAAAGCAATTACTAAAAACTTAAAGCACCACCTTTCCAATGACAAAAACAATTCCGTAAAGAACACAACGGAACTAATAACTGCATTAAACATGTTACAAATGAAACCTAGCTTGCGGCTAGTATCCTTCGATATAACTAACATGTACACCAACATTCCAATTAATGAAGCAATCAATATTACCGAAAACAACTAAAAGTCCAACAACTCATCAAAAGAAACCAAAGAGGTCGTGAGATTACTGAGGGTCGTACTCAACCTAACCGTGTTTCAATTTGATAATAAAATATACACACAAGCAGAGGGCCTAGCCATGCGGTCACCACTAAGCGGGCTTATCCCCGACATCTTCATTAACACACTGGAAAGTGTGTTCCTAGCAAAGACCTCGACAAAGGGAATAGTAACGTGGAAAATATACGTGGATGATATAATTTGGATCTACGACACTGAATTAACAAGCGAAGAAACAATTCTTTAAACCATTAATAGCTTACACCACTCTATCACATTCACTAAGGAATCCGAAACCGTTCGGAAAATAAATTATCTCGGCATAAATATCGAACGTAAAGAGCTTTCTTATTCCATATTCCGAAAATCTACACAAAGTTCGCATGCAATTGACAATCAGTCCAATCACCTCCTTACGCTTACATTAGCGGGGTTTAATTCAATGGTGCACAGGGATTTAAACATACCCATGTGAAAATACAATTACAATAAGGAAATCAGAACAAATAGCAAAGGAAAACAACCATCGGTCCAGCAAAATAGATCAAATAGTAGCCATTCATAAAAATAAAACGATTCAAAGCCGGGCAATTATGAGAAAAAATTCGCGCGTTTTAATTATGCGAACGTAAATACATATAAAATCACCTATCTGTTCAAAAACCAATGCATAACAATAGCATTTACAACGAATTAAACAACCTGAAAACATTTGCACATTAGTAATCTAAATAAACAAGACCCGTATTCAAAGTCAGGGATATATTCCATTGTATGCCAAGATACAGATGTCAAGCAAATTCCATCGGGTAAAGTGGGAAAAGAATGGATACATGGTACACTGAACACAGAATTGCGATAAAATTCGGGACGCAAACAGCCGTATGCGAACACATATGCGACGCGGGACACAGTTTCACTAACATTGAAACCGACTTAAAAAAAAATCATCACAAACCAAAAACTCTTTGCATAATGGAAGCAATTGAGATACACTTAGGTAAAATAAACAAACCCAATAATTTAAACGAACACACGAGTTCACCCATCTGCAATCTACTAGAAAACACACCCCGTCGGAAAAAAGACATAAAATAATGATGTAGCCAAGCTAGATACGGGATTAATAACGGAAACAATAGGATCAGGATGTACGATGTATCTCTTCTTCACCAAACCGAGGTCAGTATTAACGGCAGTATTAAAGGTGCCGGGTCATTCTCATTAAACCGGGCAGCGCTTATATCTATTTATTTATTTCGTGTCCTAAGCACAGCAAAAAGATACATAGGGAACAAACCAAAGGTTGATAGAATATTATACAATGTAACTCAAATCTTAAATGACAAACTAAACAATATCAGCCCAAAATTGAGTAACAGTAACAGCGTAGTCTGAAGCATCAAAAAGCTCTTGTGGGTAACATGATGTAGGACAACTAGGACAGCTAATTAAGTGTTTAGTTGTCTGTTCCTCCCCAGTCACACAAGGTGGAAGATTCCTTCCAAAAGCCCCATTTGAGCAGGTTGTCCTTAGTTCGAGCGCTTATATGACATAGTTGTATTTTGGTGCTTAATACCTTGATATTTATCATTAATCTCACTTACTAAGCTTTCTGAAGCAGGTTTTCTTGTATTTTCTTTTTTCGGGGGGGAGAGGGAGGGGGAGGGAAGAGACTCTCTGTGAAAGTCACTGTGGGTTTGGTAGTGTTTTGTAGAGCTATTTGTAATTGTGATATGTCTTGCATATTTGGATCTGATGATGCTCGCCTGACGAACGAAACATGTCATTCCTTAATAATATATATAAATCTTAATCAACTGTCATTTATTTCAGGTTATTTTTTACACATTCCAGTCATTGGAATGTATTTTGTGTTGACCGACTGAAATCTAAAATATTAATCGATAGCAAGTTGTCAAACCATAGCCCCTCATTAATCAACACATGGTATTGCACTGACATAGAGATGTTAAGACTATTTCATTGAGGAAAGGTCTAACCGCATGTCAAAAGAGAATAGTTAGAAAAACTATTAAGTGATCAACGTACTTAAACGACAAATCTATAGCTTCTCTTTCTATGAACAGTATATTTAACATGTACTGTAGATACTCTCGTTACATTTCAAACAAACGCCTTTCCGCACTTTATACAGGTGTGAAACTTATGGCATGTGTCAAGCAGCACTATATTATTCAGATTACGATATTATAAAGTATCATTCCACAAGTTATACAAGTGTTGGAGATCTTAACTCTTTAAAAAAAATTATATCAAATGTATTCTGGAGAAACTTATTTTCAGCATAATCTACAAGACTGTGGTTCGGTGCCAGTATGAATCAAACAGAGACAATAATTTCACATTTTAAAATCATGCGCTCTTCATCTTCTATACTGTATCAAGCGGCGTTATCGTCTTGATATTCAGAAATTCCTCTCCAAACAGATAACAAAGACAACCCTATTTTCGGCAGTTACATGCGATTATTCAATTCTTTTCAAAGATAATTGCATTTGATCGATACGCGTGCAATTTATTGCCACATTAACCTTACTATTTTTTAAAGTTAGCAATGAAGCCGAAATCCTTTGCAGATCCTTCACATGCGAATTATTGCCACTACAAATTACTAAGATATAGAAAGTGAGGTTATGCGGCATTAGCCCTTTCACATATAATCACAAGTATGGTGTTAAATGGCACAATAAAGCGGAACTTTCAAGTTCAGTGACATTTTGAAAAGCAAACAACCAACACGAATGTTTCATTTCAAATATATTTTGCAAATGCGCATCCTGTTACTGACAGACTATTTTAAAACTCCCAGAGGAGTATCCTTCCTCGTCCATACGAAGTATTATGTGTCTTGAATGGCCGTATCTGTGAGAAGTCGCGTTCGCATACTTGTGGACACTATGAACCAACATAGCCTATATTTCGTAAAAATAAGAAGTCCCATTCACATAATCCTGAAGTGCATGCATGATCGCTATGAACATATACAAGTTTATTTCGATTACTTTACCGCGAAAAAGGCCCTTTCCCAAGCTAAACAAGCACAAGAGTTGTACTAAGCTATAAAGTAAAATCCATTTCGTCAGGCCTTATTTAGTTGATAATGTCAATACACACGTTGTAATGGCGTTAGCTTACTGCTCATTGTGAACTATCTTGTTTGGTCTCAAATTACTTTCTTGATCAAAGACCATTTACCAAGCTACACAAAATTTCACCTTACGGGCGACTATGAACTAGGACCATATGTCTCCTCAAATGACATTTTCTTGCAAATGGCCTTCCACATTCATCACAAGCGAATTCCCTGTAGCCACTATGTACTAACATATGACGCTACAAGTCACATAGAGTTGAAAAAGGCTTTTCACACGTTTCACAAGCGTGAGCTCGTTTATGATATAGCATGTGTGAAATTAAACTACTTTTACTAGCCAAAACTCTTTCACAAATGTCACAAGCATATACCTCACGGCCACTATGAACGAATAAATGTCTCTTTAGGTCATTTTTGGTTGCGTAATCCTTGTCACATATCTCACAACAGTACACGCTGTTTCGACTATGGAGTTTTTTGTGATCATATAAATTAGATGATCTTCGAAAGGCTTTTTGACAAACGGAACAAACGTGCGGTCTATCACCACTATGAACAACCGCATGATTCTTTAAGTCATTCTTAGTAATGAAAGACGAATTACATGTACTACAACCATAAGGTTTGTCAACTGCAAATTGTTTCTTCAAATGACTATGAACAGGAAAGTGTCTCTTCAGAGTACTTTTCCTTGCAAAGCTCTTTTTACACGTCTCACAAATATATTCCTTGAGACCACTGTGCACCAACAAGTGTCGCTTTAAGTAATGCCTTGTATAGAAACTCAAGTTACATATTTTACAAGAATATTGTTTCTGACCACTATGAATAACTAGGTGAGCTTTCAAATTTCCTTTCTGTACAAAGGACAATTTACATATATCACAACAATACACTTTGCGGCGACTATGTCCTGCCATGTGTGTCGTCAAACTACTTTTCGTTGCAAAGTTCTTTCCACATTCATCACAAGGGTGTCTTTCATAACCACCATAAACTCGCATTTGGCGTTTCAATTTGATAGCATACATATTCTTAAAGGAAGGATCCAGTCTTTTATTATATATATACCTAAAAGACACAATATACTTAATCTTAAAGACCAGGCATCATGGAGATGCATACAGGAATAAATTATATTGCCTCATTTAATATTACATGTACAAACATTCACCCGAGACCGTATGTTACTTATCTATATTCTTTTCGTCACAGGTAAAAGTATACAAAATTGACTTTACTGGAGAGCTGAAAGAAGATATTAGGACTCGACCTGCATAGCAAGTCGATTCAACACTTCCGTACTTTGGTTCACCTAGTGTCTATATACAAGTTCTCATTGTAAATGTTTTGTGTACTAGTGCTGGGTACCTCACAGAATTGTGTTTTTAAATATTACAATTGCACAAACAACGATATCAAGGGAAGTAGGGGAGCAGTGACGGTTCTAAACCAGAGGCAACTGAATAGGCCATCCAAACCCATGGTCCGATTTTGACAAATGAGATGTCCTTGGACTTGGGGTGACGTCCCCTTTCCTATGGACCATTGGTTATGTTTCTTTTTTTTTTGAAAATTTTTGTTTTCGAAAGTAGGCGATATTATCAAAACCAAACATGATAGAACGTTGTGCAATGGCTTAAACGAAACGTCTCTATGTCCTTTATTGCTACAACAAAGGTTTATATTTTTTTTTCTTTTTCAAAAAAGTTCAAATATTGAAAGTGGCTCTATTTTGGAAACTGGGATTTCCACAAAAACGTTTGTTTGACATAAATTGATGGTCTTTACCCCTTCTAACCACAAAATAAAACAGTAGGGCCGGTGGGTGTTCTAGATCCCAGCCTACTTTTCTACGAAGTTTGCCAATATCTCCCGAACGCCTGTTCAAATTTGGACATGTGGCGTGTCAAATGGCTTATCTCGAAGCCCTCTTTATGTTGTTAATAAGTTCAAGTTATTCAGAAAGAGGGAAAAAGAATTTTTTGGAGTAAAACCATGATTTTAGACGTTTTGTTATATCTCGCAATCTAATAAAGGTAGGGACGTATACGAGGGGTCATATGACTCGGGTGAACGCCACTTTTTGAACATATTTTTGAAATTTTGACAAAAGGCCTAACGACACTTTTGCAGCAAAAAAATAATTTTGAATTTTTTTTACCTGTTTAAAATGTTAATAAAGAGTGGTTGTTGAGAGAGACGATACTGCTGGGCATGCGTTTTAACGAGACTGTCGCCGTCCACTGTGGCTGTGCTCAATAGAACAATCGATATTTCGAAGGGTCAGTTTATGACAGGGCGAGAGTTCGTTTTTCCGACATTTTACCCCCGAAGGGGATCTTTAACGTGTATACGATGATGTGTTACATGACAAATGGTCATTCTATGATCAGATGAAGGGCAAACAGAACTTGGTTATATGTTGGTTGAGGCGAGTAGGGAAAACAAACTTGCTGGAGAGGGGGACAGACTAGCAGGATGTGAATGTCATTTGAGCTAATTGGAAGGCGCTGATATGAATTGACAGCAGGTGTAATGGAAAACTACACCGACGCAGAGGACGCTTGAAGGTCAAACAATCTGACAACCGTGGTGGGAGGGGAGTGCGAAATGCATGTGAACACGTGTAAGCTAACAAGTCACATCCTGTTTGCTTCGAACGTGAGAAAATGCTTATTGAGTGTAATATGACCAGACACACAGGTGTTCACCTTAGAATGGCCCGCGAGATCCCCGGACCCCAGTCCTATTGAGCATGTGTGGGACATGATGGGTCGACAACCACAACTCTGGAACAACTGACCCGTGCGGTGCAGCAAGCGTGGTTGGGCTGCTCGAAGTTTCCTAGCTTGACGCTTGGCCTCTTCATGTGCGCGTCGATCCCTTTCAAACGTTTTTACAGTATCCGAGATGGTACGGCGCCAATTTGAGCGGTCTTCAGCCAGAATGTCCGAGGTTTGTGAATCAAGACCTGTCGATTTCAGGGTCTGCGTAAATTGGTCCTTGTTGCGCCTCTTAGGACCACCATGAGGTCTGGTGCCATAGCATAACTCACCATATAGTATTTGACGAGGTAATCTCACATCATCCACCCCATGGACATGACCAATCCATCTAAATTGGTTACCCATTATGGATGATTCTATGCTGTTGATTTCAGCCTTTTCAAGAACAGCAATATTGGTAATGCGGTCTTCCCATTTAATCCTCAGGATTGACCGAAGTTTTTGTAGGTGGAAGCGATCAAGCTTCCTAAGATCACGTCGGTAAAGGGTCCACGTTTCACAGCCATACAATAATGTAGAAATGACTACTGCTTTATACACCATAAGCTTTGTACTCATGGACAGATCTTTATTCATGAAGACCCGGTGCGCTAATCGTCCATATGCTGCATCGGCTGCGCCAATTCTCTTATCCATATCCTGCTCACAGGTACAGCTCCCAGAAATGGTACTGCCCAGGTACGAGAAGTGGTCTACCTGTTCTAATGGCAAATTTGAGATGGAGATATTGAACTGAGGAAGAGGTGTGCAGGTGAAGGTTGTGCCAAGATTTAGTCTTATTGACATTTATGGTAAGACCAAAGCGATCACAAGCACTTTTGTAACAATTAACTGACACTTGCAGCTCTTCTGGTGTGAGAGTTGGCGACGCAGCATCATCTGCATACAACAAGTTAGTAACCTTAGTAACCTGAGTTTTCCACAAGGAGCGGAGACGAGTTAGGTTGAACAGCCCTCCATCAAAACGATACTTGACCTCCACACCTGGGATATTTGTGGGTGAATCATAAAGCATTGCAGCCAAGTACAGTGCGAAAAGCGTTGGAGCCAGTACACATCCTTGTTTCAAGCCATGGGTAATAGGAAATTCATCGGACATCTTATTCTGATGGCAAACCTGACCTGTCATGCCATCATGGAGAGCCTTGATTAGATCTACAAAACACTGAGGGCAACCAAACCGCTTCAGCACCGCCCATATGGCTGGTCTTGGAACCGACTCAAATGCCTTTTCCCAGTCATAAAAGACTAAGAAGAGTGGATTCTGTTGTTCTCTACATTTTTCTTGTAAGTGTCTCACACAGAAAATCAAGTCAATTGTGCTTCTGGAAGCTCTAAATCCGCATTGTGAATCTGCGAGGATCTTCTCAGAGATAGCCTTTAGACGGTTAAGTAGAATTCTTGCAAGCATCTTCCCCACAATTGATAGCAGTGATATACCACAGTAGTTGCCACAATCACTGCGATCACCCATATTGAAGATAGGGATTATAGTGGCATTCTTTAGGTCTCCTGGTACCTTTCCTGAATCCCGTATTCTGAGTATAAGGGTGTAAATCCTTGATTAGAGGGAATGACCTCCGGCTTGAATTAGTTCCAGAGGGATGTTATCTGGGCCAGGTGTCTTTCTGGGTTTCAATTTGGTGAGAGCTGCAGTGAATTCATGATAAGTAGGAGGAACTGCCAACCACAGTTGTTCGAGTTGTTGCGGCACATCACAAAGGAAGTCTTCACCAGCTGCTGATGGACGATTTAGGACATTGGAGAAGTGCTCCTTCCAGCGTTCCAAGATTTCTTGACTGTCAGTAAAGGTAGTAGAATTATCAGCGCTTTTTAGTGTACCTGATGATGAGCGAGATGGTCCATATATTTCCTTGAGTACCGCATAGAAATTCCTCAAGTCTCGAGCATCCGATAGTCTCTGCAGTTCCTGAGCCTTCTGTTCCCTCCAAGTATTTTTAATCAGCCTTATCTGCGTCTGACATTTACCCTTGAGTACCAGTAGTTTATCTCTCTTTGAGTTGGAAGTCGGGTCTTGAAGATGGGCAAGATAGGCATTACTTTTGGCATTGATGAGAGACAGAATTTCTTCATTGTTGTCATCAAACCAGTCTTGTCTTTTCCGCACTATAAAACCAATGGTTTCCTCAGCTGACTGTGTGATAATCTTCTGTAGTGTGGCCCATTCTTGCTGAATGTCATTCGTTACTGGGTTTTCTGATAACTGGGTGACGATCCTGATTCCAAAATATTTATAGATGGATTCATCCTGATGTTTGGAAGTATTAAACTTCTTTCTTGGCAATTTTTTTATGTTCCTATGTGGTTTAGGTCTGATGGATATCCTGAGCTTACATATAAGAAGTTTATGATCTGTCCAACAATCGTCTATATTCCTTGCTGTTCTGGTAATAAGAGTGTCCTTCTTATCGCAATGCCGGGTAATGATATAATCAAGAATGTGCCAATGTTTGGAACGAGGATGCAAGGATAGTAGCATAGGCAGAGATGAGCGTCATAAAGGAACCTCCTGAGAGTAGTATGCCGAGAGTAATGAGCCTTTCCCTGATGCAATGGGCGTAAGTTGGTGAAAATTTACCAGTTTGGTCTTCACAGCGAAGCCCACACCATGAATACGACATTCACCCTCCTCCTTTCCTTTCCAGAAGATGGTATATCCTGTTCCAGATTCAGTAATCTTGCCTTCAGAAGACAGCCTAGTTTCACTGAGAGCAGCAATGTCAACGTTGAGTCTTGATAACTCATGGGTTACAATAGCTGACCTTCTCTCAGGTCTAACGTTATTGTCCATATCAAGCAAAGTTCATATGTTCCATGATCCAATAATCAATTTGGGATTCTTTACTTTTTTTTTAGTTTCGACCGCATGAGGGGTGACCTGCTGAGTGCGGTTGCCCTGCCGGACCTAGATTGTGACTTTCGATGTTTAGCCCACCTTTTCTAGGACCTTCCCCATGTGGGGTGGGCAGCGGTGATCCTAAATAGGCCTGCCAAAACACAGATGCAGGACCGAATTCCCGAGTAGTCACAGAGTCTCCGGAAGACGACCATCACACATCTGCTGCCAACGTGCAGTTCCAAACTAAGGGCTTCCAGTTACACCCATAACCTGCCCCCACCATCCATATCCCATCGCCGTTGGACTTTGAAAGTAAGTGACGTTCGTAAAAAGTGCCACTGGCGTGAATTTGTTTAGGGTGGATCTCAGCTTGCCAGGACGAGACCCACACACTATGATCTCTGAGCCTTATTCTGCGGCTCACAAAGAATGAGACATGCAGGAACAAACACAGGGACCGCAATGGACTACCGCATACTCAAGTACTACTGAGGTGTGCCTTTGCAGCCAAGCTGTCTGGCCTGACCTCGTCCACCTCTATGACCGTTGGGAGCCATAAGGGTGATTGGTTCCTCCACCGCTCATTTTGTCGTAGGGCCAAAATCTGCCCATCATAAATATGAACAATAGTTTGCCCTATTAAACCTGAGCAATAGGCTGCCCCATCCACCAACCACACTGTGCCAGAGTTCACCTCTTCCACTGCAGGTACCGTTGGGGACAATACCAACTCATACAACAATACAGTCTAATGTGTTTATAACGTCCTTAACACTGATGATGTCCCAATGTCTCTAAACTGGGTGTTTTTGACTGTGAGCTGCATACCGAAGCACCGTTGACGCCGTAAGTTCCAAAAGTATCATAACTTTTTTCATGACTTAGAGGCACTAGTGAGCGGTAGCTTGAATGGCAAGGTATATTACCCACCTCCATTTTGCACAGGTAGGGGCAGGCTGGCGACCAGCGCTGATGTTCTTGCACAGGTTCATCACACTCTTCCCATTAGTCTATGGTAATGGAACAAAACACACATTTCACTTGACCTCTTGTTTTTAAATAATAGAAATCAGCAGCTGCCAAGGCTTGAGGGTTTATGAAAGGCACAGGTCATGTCGCAAAGGTCTTGAAACGTTGTTCCTCAGATTTTAAATTCATGGGTGTGACTCCTGTTGAGGCTTTAAAGCAATGCATGACTGAGCGGCTTGACGTGGATTGGCCTGTAATGTATACACTCGTCACTTGATTGGACAGTGGATGATAGTTGACTTGTTCGTGATGAATGATCAAACAGTAGGCCGTGGTATTGGCTGGAACATTGTCATGCGTTTCAAAATCTAGTCGAATGTCAATATAGGATGGCATGACAGACTCTACTATTTGAATGGTTCATTATGGTTCCGTATTGATGCAACAATTAGTATTAATATTTTGCAAAAGGTATTGATTAGGCGGAACTTTTGCAAAATAGTAATACTAAATGACAGACTCTTCCAAGTAGGAACAGTCAAAGACAATCACTGGCGCCCATGTCTTAAAAGCTTGGGGTTTATTTTATTTATCGTATGGCTTTTAGTGCCGGGAGTGTCAGAGGACATGTTCGGCTCGCCTGAGTCTGTAGCTGATTCCAGCGGACACCCTAAAGGGTGAGCTACAAGTTCCGTTCAATTTCAAGTAGTTCCAACTTTCGCCACCAGATATCAATGATACCTAGTGGTGAACGTTGGAACTTTGATAGAGCGTTCTGACGAAATCTAACCTAACAAATTTTGCTCTACACAAGTTTAGTCTGTGAAAGGATCTTTTACATGCCATAAATCTATGACATGGGACCGCCGGCTTTACTTCCCCTCCGAAGGAAGGCATACTGAAGGATTTTTAACGCTCTTAAAAAATCCAACGACTTCGGCCGGGTTTGAACCCGCTATCTTGGGCACAGCAGTTCAGCATGCTACCGACTACGCCACCGAAGCCGCTAGCTTGGGGTGATAACATGGGTCAATTCTCTTTTTGATA
Source organism: Meconema thalassinum (assembly GCA_946902985.2). Lineage (NCBI taxonomy): Eukaryota > Metazoa > Arthropoda > Insecta > Orthoptera > Tettigoniidae > Meconema > Meconema thalassinum. The sequence continues at coordinate 257,411,444 of OX336395.1, read as the reverse complement.
ATACGACCATTTAAATGTAGAAAACAAGTCGTACAAGGGGCCAAACTTATTTTTTGAAACATCCAAATCCAGTCCTTCAAATGGAAAAACAGCTCCATTGAGGAAAAGACGTGCATTTCTCAACTGCAGGTGATCAAATTGCGTAGCATCTTTGGTTTATTGATACTTGCGAATGGTTTGAAAACCCACGATAATGTAGAGTGGTCTCTCTGTATAGCGTGCTGTTTTTACAGACCAACTGTGTGTGTTGGTGGTGGGCAATAAGGGGTACTCATGAAGCGCCCGGCTTCTAAATTCCATGGGTAAAGGCATATCTCTTCCCACAATCTTGAGCATGTCCAGTTTTTTGCTATCGGCAAGGGTTACATGGGGTACTTTCCATAGCATTCGTTGTAGTTGAATTTTTGAATCCCTTGGGTGCATTATTACCACTCCTGTCTTTAACCAGATAAAGCACTTGCCTTGCGTTGACCACAATACGCTAATGATCTTCAGCAAAGCCAAAAATAAGTTTAAGAGATAAAAATCCAGTAAAGGTGCCATCCGTATGTACCATCCAGTCATTGGTTGAGTCAGGGAACCAACCTGCCATGCAAAGTGATTTTCCTTCTTCCTCACTATAAGAGGGGTATAGTTTCATAACACTTGAAATAACCACATTTCGAGTGCTATCCACCACGATATCGTTAGACATAGCCCACCTCAGAAACAGAAAGGCAAAAGCATGGCTGGCTAACTAGGATGTGGTGGGTGTAGAGCCATCGGCTTTGGTGAGTCGACCTTCAATCTGAAAGACACTTTCATGCGGTAGGGTGTAAATATCTTGGTTGTTGATAAGAAATTGAATTTCATCATTGTTATTGTGTCCAGGTGTTTGAGCTTGATAGGAATGGGGATCAATTCTTACCACCCCTTCTTGCTCCTCGATGCGGTTCACTACCTCTAGGATAAAATTCATCACGGGGGTTGACGTGGGAACTCAAATGTTGTAAAATCTACTTGTCCTTAGATGTGAACGAGTATTCACGTGGCAAACAACTAACACCATTCCTAGACGGTGTTGTTGCTTTATACACCAGCTTCATAGTGGCTTTAGCACCAACTTGTAAGTCACTGGTGGGGTAGAATCTAGTTGAATGAGTTGTTGATCTCTATTGATCAGTCTTAACATTATGTTACTAACACAATCAACAGCCACAGAATGAAAGAGCACTACCAGAGGGTGTTCACGAATTATATAGCCATTGGGTGATGTTACAATAAAGTCATAAAGCAAATGCGATGGTTCTTGATTGGTGTACACTTGGCTAATAATATTACACGTCACCGACGTCCTCAATCAATTTCAATTAAAAGTCTGAATCATGTTTTTTGTTGGGCTCCAACGCACGTAGTTTAAATCCTAGTAAAGGGCCAATGGAGTCGGGTTGTGTTTCATAGTCAATCTTAAACGTAGAGAAAATACTACAACGATGACTGTTGGTATTTCCTGTAAGTTCAAACTTGTGTGCCCAATCAAGAAATGACTTTAAACATATTCGTTGATCAGCACCACATAGATGTGTTTATAAATATCATCTATCGTATATCCACCACGGTTTCGAGTGAGCAGAGAATCATTTTAGTAAAACTTGTTGTTCACATTTTTACGTATGTTGTATATTCTATTGTATGTTTCAAGAGAAACAAGTCCCAAACCATAAGGTCTTTTACTCAATTCAATAGGCGGGTAAAAGTCTAGGCTGACTTCAGGTCCACGTCCATGCACTGTAAACGTCTTACTTTCTGCCGACATACTGTTGACGTTTTTGCTTATGCTGTGTCTTATATACAAACATTAAACACAAACGCCCACACTCTTGGCTGTAAAACGTTTGAACACGTTTTACATTATAATATATCGTGGTCCTGTGTCCAAAATAGGTCACTAGTTCCATGGACAGGCGTAGATTTCCAAAACTGTCAAATTACCATACCATGGATCCCTCTTTTACTTGGGCTACATTATGAGTTCTTGACCCTTGGTCATCATCTAGATTTAAAACTGCACAATCCTGTTTTCATGGTTGTGGGCGTAATTGGTTCCGCATAAACACACCTCGAAAATGGGAAAGCTTTAGTTGTTTGGCATAGCTTTTGACTTCTTCATGGGTCAGGGCATGTCTTGCTATGGCTGTGGTTAATTATTTTTTTAATTTCGAGATGGAAACATCCTAAATCCTTGTTAAAAAAAAGGCTGGCTTTAAATTGGTGTTTCTAGCCCCCATAGCAATCGCTTCCATCGTTTCATGCTGTCGCTGACTTTCTTTCAATTGTTGCTTACCCTGCTGTACAGCTTAAATGGTTTTAGCCACAGCACTGGCACTACCCAAAAGTGAAGCCAGGGCAGCCAGACCAGCGAACAAAGCAGGCAAAAATCCCGCTTGTTTGGGAACAGGAATCACTCGACCTTGTTTTGAACCCTGTCGCTGACGTTTTGGAATAACATGTATCTGTGCTGCTCGAAGGGCTTTCCTATGGTCAACACATTATTTTTTATTCTTTTCATTCGCAAGGGCTTGTCCACTAATGACTTAAGCCCATGCTTTGGCAAGGACAGGGTCTTGCTTTTAGTCCTTTTCACCACATATCTTTGTTTCACCATGATGATGACCAACAACCTTTCACAAGAAGGTTTAAGTGACAACTAAAGTAGGGTTGTTATTTCATGGCTGTATATTCAAGTTCCACATAAAGTGGGAAATCGTTTATGCTTTTTCCCGCTTACTTTTCATCCCATGTAAGCATGAGATGAAAGGATAATTCATCACCTACATTGACCATTTGATGGTTATGGAACAACAACTTATGACGGTTTATCTCCACATGCAAATGGTTCTCATCATGCATGGATTGTTTCATGAGAATAATTTCATCATAGTGCAATCGATAGTGTCTTAAACCTGAAGAAAGAACATACGTTCAGTTGTCATTCACTAGCGGTAAATGGTTCCTGTCATTCACAGGTTTTTCATTTGTTAGGTACACTAAAAATACGGATGGGACAAATTTATAAAGTCTTTTCATTTGATAAGTTACATAACGTTTGGTGCAGACATCGTCTTCGTCTTGTGGGTCTTCCACGTGAATAATACGATGGTGATTAGCGGCATAGCCATTCACCGTAAGCTGCGGCACTTGATTACATAACTCATACACCTTGTTATCCACATACGTTTTGTAGTGACATCTGTAGACACTTGAGGATGCTTCACATGGGTTAACCGCTTTCCGTTATAGTCATAATCTCCCTGTTTAGTGCGTGGCACTACAGATCTATCCACACACTGTATATTAGCAGGGCCTATTTCTTGTTTAGGATCATGTATGGGGTAAAACCTAGCTTTAGCCGTGAATGCACATCCAAACACATCCATCGTCAACCTGTTTTAGAGGTCTACTCTTTCTATCGCAATTCCTCAAGTCTCGTTTTTTAGTTTTGGCACCAATGCTTCAGTGCCAAGTTGCAACAATGTTGGGCGCTGCCACTTGTACCGACGGTTGCTGCCCTGCGACCCCTCCCTCAGAGCTCATGACCTCGCCCGTCCTCACTACCGCTCGTCCGCAGTCATGCCTGTTGGATGAGTAGTATGAGACCAGCGCTCGCGAAAGACAGTCGCAATGTTTTCCAAGCAGGATCAGAGAACATGGATAAAAATTCAGTGTGCTAGGGGTCAAAGTGCTAAACAGTGTCACCGAGGATTGCAGGAAGCATGCGGTGCAGCTGCGTTACCGTTCAGAACGGTAGCAAAATGGGTTGCAGCCTTTCGAGATGGGCGCGAACGTGTGGAGCACATGCCTCGATCTGGTCACCCACCAGTAAGTAATGACAATGTACAGATGGTGTCCGCGTTAGTAGAGGTGGATCGGAACGTAACGATTTGGCAATTAGAGCAAGATACCGGACGGGCGCATTCAACTGTCCTCCACATTCTGAAGGACTTACTGAAAATTAGGAAGATTGCCTCCAAATGGGTTCCGCATGACTTAACCGACATGCACAAATGGCTGCGATATGAAGCTTGTCGTATGCACTTGCAGCGTTATGAGCGCGAAGGAGAGGCCTTCTTACGGCGTATCATAACCATTGACGAGACGTGGGCCAGATCTTATGAGCCACAATTAAAACGCCAATCGAACGAGTGGCGGCACCACGGATCACCATGGAAATGAACAGTTCGACCAACCCCCACCAATGTGAAGGTAATGTTGATTCTCGCCTATGATTGGGATGGTGTGATCATTCCCCATACTGTTCCCCGAGGGTAAACCTTTAATGCGGCGTACTATTGTTCGTTTCTGCAAGAACATCTCCGAGGATCTCTGAGAAGGAAACGGCGCCACCACATGGTTACACCGCCCATCATTCTGCATGACAATGCTAGAGCACACACAGCAGGCGTTGTGTCGGCATTGTTGGATCGCTGGAGCTGGGAGGTCCTCTATCACCCCCATATTCTTCCGACATTAGTCCCTGCGACTATGATCTCATCCAGAAGATGAAGATGACAATGCGCGGGGAGCGCTTCCGTACCATTGAAGACGTTAAGCAGGCTGCCAAGCGCTCTCCTCGTACCATCAATAGATTGGGCAGTGCCAACGGGATCCAAAGACTTCCGCATCCCTGGGAACACGTTTTACGCAACGGTGGGGACTACATCGAGGGCCCGTGAAACTTGGAGCCATCTAAGTGAGTTATTAATCCAGTTATAACTAAGGTGCCATAACTAAAAAACCAACCAACAGCCTGCTAACCTCTCTAACCCTTAGTTGATATGAAGATTATTAAGCAGCAAGAGTCATTCCCCTTGGGGGATATGGTTTCCCATCTCTATCCCACATCACATGAACAACGCCACGGTTCACTGTTCCCGTCTTCCATTCGTTGCATCATCGTGGGGCCATCAGGATGTGGAAAGACCAATCTTTTGCTCACGTTCATCACAGCATCCAATGATCTACGTTTTCAAAATATTTATATTATTGCAAAATCTATCTACCGACCCCTCTACGTGTACCTGGATCAAGTCAAGTCCGAATTACAAAAAGAGAATATGGGTTATTTTACATTTTCTATGCAAGAAAATGATATTGCCCCGGATGCAGTAAAGCCTGATTCACTCATGATTTACGATGATGTATCCACTGAACGACAAGGCATCATTCAGAGCTATTTCAGCATGGGTCGTCACAAACATATCGATTGCTTCTGTCTTGGACAAACGTATTCTATAATGTGTGAACAACTTATTCGTGACATTGCCACTGGTATTGTTTTATTTCGCCAGGATGAGCGCAATAGAAGCCACATTTATAATGAACATGTCAATCCTGATATGACCTTTCAAACATTAACTGAATTGTGTGCCAAGTGCTGGAACACCCAACGCCATGCCTGTTTGGTGATTGACAAACAAAGTGAACTCAACCAAGGACGTTATCGGTTAGGGTTTGATCATTGTATTACTAATTAAGGGACAGACTCATTCCCTCTCAAGTCATTTGTCAAGACACCATGGCGTTAGCAGAGAGTCAATTCAAAAAGCATATTATTAGAGCGAAAAATACTATTCGCCAAAAGTTTCATAAGTTGAAACAATCACATGCGGATAATGCTCTGTGTATTCAACAACATTTAGCACCTCCGCTAAAAGCCATGCTTAAACCCTCTTTCAAGTCCTCTGAAACGCCACTCACTGTTTCACAAGCCACGCAAACGCGACACGAGGACCCTGTGGAAGAGGAAGTGGAACAGGAGGAATTGACTAGTGTTAGCGTTGTTGAGGATGAGCATGATCAAGTGTTTACGCCTCAAATACAATCCACTCCCCTTGCAGACTAAAAAAAAAGAAATCCTTGGCCATGGTTCAAACCCCTTCCACTTTCAAGAAAACACCATTGTCACAACTGTTGGCCACACCTCAACATAAAGATCAACTCAAGAACATTTTAATAAAATATTATGGATTAACACTGGAATCCTATCTCACAGATCTATTTACTGGAAAGACTGATACCACGTATGGTGTTCGCTATGAGGATGATGGTTTTAAAATTGGTGATTCATCGATTAAATTTGCTCGTACTAGTGCCGTCATTAAAAAGATCAACTATAAATTAACACCAGGTCTCTTAATGCTGCTATTTTCTCGTACCCCTCTTCGCATGATTAAACACAACAAGACCTTGCCAAATATAAATCCATTTTATTGGATACTCATGCCCACAACAGACAGTATGATCCCTCTCAACAGGTGAATGCCAATATCTCTAAAAATATGCAGCCATCATTGCAAAAATGTTTCCAACCAATCAAAGTGTTCGTCGTAAAGTGTCCGCCTCAGGAGTAACATTTAAACCATTAAAACCCCTTGTGGATGTTACCTACTGGCAAAATCCCAGTAAGCTCATCCAACAACTACAGCTGTTGCATGCGTCACGTCAAGCTGGCCATACTGGTAACGATTGGTATATTCAAGAAATTGAAGAAGAACTTCGAAATGCCAAAATTATTGTTTAAGCCCTCACCCATCAAAGTGGGCATCGCCCACAAGTTGCATCGCCCAGCTAAGACGTCACTATCAGCGACTCAATGTGATTTCACTAGGTGTGGATGAACTTTGGCAAGCCAACTTGGTGGAAATCATTCCTTATGGTAGCGTTAACAATGGTGTACGCTATATGTTGACAGTCATTGATGTGTATTCCAAAATGGCCTTTGTTTAACCTGTAAGTCGCAAGTCTGGCCCGCTAGTCACCGAAGCTTTTAAACATATTATTCAACAATCCAAACACCAATCCCAGTTGTTACAAACCGACCAAGGAAAATAAATTTTCAACTAGGATTTCTCCAGTTTTCTCAAATCTTTGGATATTCACCATTACACCACGTACAGCAATCTCAAAGCCAGAGTGGTCGAGCGGTTTAACCGAAAATTGAAAACTCATATGTGGAAAGCGTTCACCGCTCAAGGTTCATATCGCTGGCTGGACTTGTTACCTGAGCTAGTGTCACGTTACAATGACATTAAACACGAAACATTGGGACCAAGCCACGACTAGTGACCAAAAATATTCCACGATTGGATAAAAGCAGCAGACCCTAAACGTCAACTCCTCAACATCGGGGACCTTGTTCGTGTGAGCAAATTTAATTCTGCCTTTTATAAGGGATACACACCAAATTGGGGGACTGAACTATTTCGAATTCGTCAAGTCAACCTGGACAGCCCAGTCACCTATTTACTCGAGGACCTCAACAATCAACCCATAAAAGGCAGGTTTTATCTCCAAGAACTTTGCAAGACAGCGTTTCCAAAACATTACCTTGTGGAAAAAGTGTTGAAACAATTCTTGGATTAATAAATTACATGTTGTGTGAACTCATGTGCCTTTTAATTATTTATTCACTCATGTTGTACACAATCTATAGCCCTATGTGTACAGTCCACAGCTCCACATGTATTATGAGCAACATATATTTTTTCTCTCTCCACCAGTGTTCTCTCTTACACCACACCTCCCCCTCCCCTCCCCACCCATTCTACCACTGCTATTCGCAGCACTTGCCTAGCTATTGGCTTTGACAACATTCCCACACGTTGCATCATAATTTTTACTGTCTCAGCGATTCCCACGCTTTGAACATCCTATTATCAAACACGTGGACAGCTAACGTCCAAGGTCAACACTTGTGTGTCGGGTCATATTACACATCAACAAGCATTTTCTCACGTACGAAGCAAACAGGATGTAACTTGTTAGCTTACACGTGTTCACATGCATTTCGGTCTCCCCTCCCACCACGGTTGTCAGATCGTTTAACCTTCAAGCGTCCTCTGTGTCTTTGTAATGTTCCATTGCACCGGTTGTCAAGTCAGATCAGCACATTCCAATAAGCTCAAATGACATTCACAGACTGCTAGTCTGCTCACCAGTAAGTTGGTTTTCTGTGCTCGTTTCAACCAACATATAACCAAATTCTCATAACCATTTACACGTTAAAGACCCTCTTCGGTGGTAAAAGAAATATCTTAGCGTGCTTCACGCATTTTCAAATATTACGTCCATCCATCTGCTATAAGAAAGATCAGAAATACGAACCCTCGCTCTGTCATAAACAGACCCATCAAAATATCGATTGTTCTATTAAGCACGGCCACTGTGGTCAGTGATAGCCTTGTTAAAACACGCGCCTAGCGGTATCGTCTCCCACTATCTACAACCCTTCTTCATGAACATTTTAAACAGGTAAAAAACATAAAGTTTTAAAAATTAAAATTTTTCAGCAAAAGTGTCATAAGGCCCTTTGTCAAAATTTCAGAAATACATTCAAAAAGGGGGGCGTTATCCCGAGTCATTTGACACCTCGTACACGTCTCTAGCCTAATTGGTTTGCGAGACATAACAGAAAGTCTAAAATCATGGTTTTACCCCCAAAAAGTCTGTTTCCCGCATTCTCAAAACTTTAACCTATTAACAACGTGAAGAGGGCTTCGAGACAAGCCATCTGACACGTCACATGTCCAAATACGAACAGGCGTTCGGGAGATATCGGCAAACATCGTGGGTAGAGGGGGTAAATTTATGTAAAACAAACTTTTTTGTGTTTTTGTGGAATTCCTAGTTCCCAAAATATAGCCACTTTCAAAATTGTTTTTTTTAAATAAACCTAAAAAATATAAACATTTGTTATGACAAAGGACATATTGACCTTTCGTTTAAGCCATTGCACAACGTTCTATCATGTTTGGTTTTGAAAATATCGCCTACTTTCAAAAACAAAAAATTTCTACAAAAAAAAAAGATACAACCAATGATCCATAGGAAAGGGGACGTCACCCCAAGTCCAACGCCACCTCATTTGTCAAAATCCGACCATGGGTTCAAGATATATCAATTATTTTAAACTACATATAATGCGGGTGGCCTATTCAGTTGCCCCTGGTCTAGAACCGCCACTGCTCCCCTACTCAAGGGATTTAATAATAACGGCGGATGAGGCCGATAGCCTAGATGTTAGGCTTATTAATACAACCCTTAACATCATCAATGATCATTACCTTAAATGCAAGGCTAATTTTATAAGTGAGGTGAATATTTACATCTGAAATAGCAAACTAAGCAACTATTCATATAATCTACTGTAAGAAAGTAGTAATATGCAAAAAAGCTGCAACAAGTCTTCTTTGCTTAGAGAAAGAAAATGCCTTAAAACACAGAATAAATAAATCATGGTTTTGGATTATCACCAGGAACTAACGTAACTATAGGAACACGTGACAATAATTAATATCTTACATCTGAATGTAGAATTAACTACTTTGATATTATGTAAATCCAGTACTATTTCCTCCGGTCTCAACAATGCAATGGTATGAATTATGAAGGAATTGTAACATCAAACCCGCTAGTGTAGTTTACAGAGTTTGGAAAATTTTCAGGACTTATAGACCTAAAATGGTTCGTATGCATACCTACCAACTTTCAAAATGGGCATTCAGTACAACTCGCGTGCGCCAAAAAATCTAAAAAATTTCGACATACCCCGGCTTGAAACAATAATCCTCCTGGGCTACAAAATACCATAATTCATGCCTTGAACAAGTTATTTCAATGAAATCTTATCTACTTACATCATACGCCAATTATTTGTAGACGAGTATGTCCCTCAAATGGCAGGTGTGGTGAATTTTGGTTTGGAGCATAGATATAACAGGCCTTCCTTGACATAATATACCTAGGTAATACACTCATCACCTAATGGAAATACTTGGAGTCCGGTGCGTAATGACAGACGTAAATCACAACTGATCAAAACTTTTCTCATTTTCATGAAAGAACTTCCGGTCTGCTCAATTCTACAGCGAATTTCTATACTTAAGTTCCAGTTATCATTGATTTAATATCCTAAATATTTATACGATGAAACCCTTTCAATTCTTTCCTTACCAAGTGTAAGAATGCCCTGAATTTCATCTTTGTTTCAACAACAACCATCCACTTTGTTGTTTTTTTTACATTTAAATTCAATCCCACGGCATTACTCTCTTCAGAAATAGATTCCAGTAGTGTTTGTAGATCATCCATACTAGTTGCAAAGATGACTGCGTCATCAGCATATCGGATGTTATTATTGATATATGCATTTACCACTACTCCTTGAGACTTTCCATCAAGAGCATCCTGGAAAATCTTTTCAGAATAGATGTTGAAGTGGAGTGGAGAAAGAATGCAATCTTGGCGAACTCCCTTCATAATCGATACTTCTTCAGACAGCAGACCATCAACACGTACAGCAGCACGTTGATTCCAGTACAGATTTCCAATTAATCGGATGTCAGGTCCATCTAGTCCCAGGTCACATAAAATGTTCATCAGTTTATCGTGTTGAACAGTGTCAAAGGCTTTTTCATAATCGATGAATCACATGTAAACATCGACACGAACATCACGACATCGTTGAATCAACACCTGAAGACTGAGCAATGCGTCCCGAGTTCCCAAACCACTCTTGAATCCAAACTGTGTGCCACCGATGTTCTCCTCACATTTATGATATAACCTTAAGTGCAGGATTTTAAGGAATAACGTCAGGGCATGACTCATTAAAATGATCATTCTATAATTATTGCAGAACTTTGCATTGGGCTTTTTGGGAATCGGTATAAAAGTTGATTTGAGCCAATCATTTGGTATGTATCTACTGCGATAGATATTATTAAACAAATATTTTTGAACCGATTCCCCTTCTTGAACTGATCTTTATTTACCTACGCACGTTTGTATCTATTACCTTGGGAGTGATGGCTGTTTGACAGAGAAACATAAAGGCTACACCCCTCATACATCAAAGAACTTATCTATCAGCCTAGGAAGTGCGTTTCTTTTGTTGCCACAAGGACCTGTTTCACTACTTTCTAAAGTGATGGCGTGATACGTGAAGCACATAACTGTTACAAATGCAGTACCAGCAAACAATTGAGATTGTTTTCCACAAGTTAGAAATGCGACTACTTTGGGGAGTTATAATTAATCCTGGAAACCGGCAAGAGATAATCATACCTACACGCGTGAAATTGGGTGATATTAGATCATTTGTTGGATGCTAAATAGATATTAACACAGATAGTAACAACTTCAAAGATCCCATGGACAGATGCAATAAGAGAGACATCTCAATAGGGCATAAAAGCCCGTTCCTATGTAACATTTTCTGATAGTCATACATATAAAAGGCAAGGTAAACCACTTACTTGTTAGAATGAGTCCCACTTGAATCACCTTCCTTATCCTGGGTCACTTCCCTCACATTCTAAGAAAAAGAAGAAATGATTTAGTTCCTTACAATAATCTTATAGTATCGCAGAATAAATAAACATATTTCCCGGATGTTCAGTTCACGAAACTACCCGCTTGTACTCTGAGTTACTGTTACAGATGATTGTTATACAAATAAACTATTACAAAATCACCCAAAACATGATTTCACTTGTTCTCAAACTTTTAATGCTCCATCACCCTTCATCTCCTTAAAAGAAAGAGTAAGAAATGTGAAAATTTAAGAACTGAAACCAGTGCTTCAACCGTTATAATAGCCTCCAATCGTTTTGATAGGTCGATGGCACATCATAACGTGTTACCTCTCATACTACTTGAACACAAAGAAGGTATTTAGTCGATCTACAAACAAGAAACATATTTTAGTTTCTTTTCGTTCGTACAATGTTTGGGATGGAGCTACAGATTGGAAGGAAATTTTCTAACTAGGCTGAATACGGCCAAGGATCTAGGGTTCTATGTAAATAATTATTTTTAGTTTCAAATATCATATTTATAAGGTAGTGAATGAAGAGGTACTCAGAACACTGGGTTTTATTTTTAGTAATTCCAAGGATTTGACGAATTCAAAGACAATCATTACGCTCTTCAATGCATATGTGAGAAGTAAACTGGAGTTTAATGTGGTAGTCCGTTCCCCAATGTATGAGTTACACATAAATCATATAAAATGACAACAAAAGAAACGTTTCTGCTTCATATATTACAAGAACTACACAGTATCAGCCATTCGATGTAGAATTCCTTACTCAAACTTGTTATCAGAATTCCCAGTGACAACTTTCAACTCACAGGATTATTGCTCAGCAGATATATTTGTATAAAATTATCAATGGTATCACAGCCATGAGTGAAACATTAGACCAAATAAATTTGAACATGAGAAAGAAATGTCTCAGAAAATTAGAACTCTTATTGGTCAAAAAATTCAACACTGATTTCCATAAATATTCACCTATATTGAATATGTGCTGAACGTATAACAGGCTCTCAGCTAACAAGGATTTAAATTGTGGAATGTCCTTGCTAAATTATACAAGAATATTACACTCAGTTTTGGCTGTCAAATGACTCAATTTTACAAAGATATTAAATGTTGCTATTAGTTTTAGTTTTCACTTTATTACTAATTACCAATACTAATCATTAATGCCAACTTTACACCTTTCATTGCTATTGTATTTAGTACATAAAAATATGAATCTTGTTTGACATTAAGTGACCAAATATGCAGAATCATGCTTCATTTACTGTTATTGCTACTAGAACTTGTGTATATTTCTTGACAGGTCCATTGTCATTAAATACTGCATAAATATTGTCGTAAAAATACTCAACTGCCCAATCAATGCCGTGAAATGTAGCAAGATATTCCCAGTTGATTTCATATAATAACCTATACATTCTATTAAAGTCTGCTCGTTTAAAATTATAAATCATAGTGGATGTGGCCTTACTAGAACAGATGCGTACTTTAGTTAGACTTAGCTCAATAGACAATGTCAGATGGTTGTTATCCTCTCCTACTTATGGGATGCTTCCCTTACTGACCAATACGATCTTGCCTAAGTTAGTGAGTAGCAAGTCAAGAGTTCTGGAATTTATATTCTGGATATCATTTAAAGAATGTAGGTTATGTAGTGACATAAAATTGAATAAGGCTCTTTCTTGGGAATTACCATTCAGAAGATGTTGATTATCACACGTCACTGTAGGAATATTAAAGTCACCTGCGATTATAATATTACTACAAAAAATATTGAATTGTTCATTGCATGGATTCCATAACACATTCGCAGGTTCTGGTGCGAGAAAATAAACAGTTTAAGGATAGTACTAATATGCTCCCTTGCTGTATCCGAATATGAATTCAGCCAGGTAGTTTCAACCCTCAGGGAGCCTTCACTCATACCTGTACAGTTTAAAGTAAACAGGTTAGAATTCTACAAACACTCTGGTAATTGGAATACGGACTAGAAAGGATAAAAGCTGTGGCCGTATGTTAGGAACCATCCATGCCAACAGATAAAATGATTGAAACCACTGATGTGAAATTTGAATCCACCTCTCCTTACATGTTCTCTATGAAATTAAATGATAAAACCTGGAAGAGCCAGGAATAAATGAATTAAACCTGGTCCTATGGACAAAGGCTTCAATTGCCAAAACTGGGCTATCCTAATTGACGGGCGGTTATGTAAAGTGCATTATGTCACAATTCACTAGTTCTGAGAAAATCAAGTTTTAAAGTTAAATTCGAAACCCAAAATCTAGTTGTGGAATATAAGTAATTTGAGTTATGTCTTCAGGAGCCTAATACTATTCAAAACAATGGGGTAACTCGTCATAATAAATTCCATGTAAACTCACGTATTTACGGAGCCAAACAACACGAGGAGTCTCATAAATTATGATTTAACACACTTTGCTCACCCACGTCTTGCCTATATAAGTTAATATAAAGCTCAAGGTTGGTTTGTCTGTCTGTTATTTATTCAAAGCTCAATATTAGTTTCTCTATCTGTTATTTATTCAAATCTACACCGTATCACCGATCTGAACCAGATTTTACCCAGTTATCCTTTGGAATCCTGTGAGTAACACTGTCCACATGAAATTTTGGACAGATCTCTCCATTCCCTGCATTTAGGCACTTTGGCACAAATCTACACTGTTTCACAGATCAGAACCAAGTTGTATGAACTTACCGTCTGAAACCCGACGAGTAACACTATGCACTTGAAATTTCGCACAGCCCTCTCCATTCTTTGAATGTAGGCCCTTTGGCACTAATCTATACCGTTTCACCGAACTGAACCAAATTTTACGTAATTTCCTTTCGAAAGCTAGCAGATAACTCTGTGTACCTGAAATTCGGACATCCCTATCCATTTCCTAGAATAAGGCCGTTTGGCACATATACGAAGGATCAAATTTGTAGTAGTAGGACCAATCTACGCTCATTATAAGCCTCGCAAAGCAAGAAACAAAACTCGAGACGTAAACTTTAGTTTAGTATGTTTGGTGAAATGGTGCAGATTTGTATAAATAACAGACAAATGAACCCGAAAACCACGTTTTGAAGCCATAGAACCATTCGTGTCGGGTGCAGTATAACTGCAAGAATATTTAAATTATTCTCTTGTTGGCTGGCATGGCCAAGGACTAGGAACTTATGATCAATGCTTTTTAAGGATAATGAAAAATCCTTTCCACTCTGGAAGACATAATGCTTTTCAATTAAGCTCATAACATACACTGTGAATAGCTCCTGTTAGCAAAGCAATAGGAACCGCAACAAGGCATGTAACTAGCCAACAAGCAGAACAGCTGAAAAATGACGAATGACAATGGACTATGTGACCTACCAGTTGGCGAGAATTTAGTTAATAATCACACAGTGGTAATGAGTGATGCTTTGTGTAATAATTCATTAATTACATTGTCGGAAAACTTCACGAGGAGCATGAATGAGTAATGTGTTTAGTCACTACGAAACTGACATAACGCTCCTTGCACGCACAGAATGAAGTGTTCAATAGTGTTCAGTGTGGGAAGTCATAACGGGAAGGACATAACACACTTTGCACACTCGAAGTCTGGTCGAAGTCAATATAACACGTAATACACAACTCAGTAACTATGTAACAGTCCAGAATATAACATAACACACTAAACACGTGCAAGCAGATCACCATGATCATATTCCATGTCAGTATTAACTCAGGGCACCATTTCTTGACTTAACGCTCTTCACACACACACCCGTCAATTCTAACGTTAAATTCTTTATTTCCAGAGCACAGGGAATGTACACAACCTTATATCACATATCATTGAAAAGGACAACAATAAAAAGTATAGGTTGGTCAAAAAATGGTACCGTACTCACATCTCTCAAACCTCGGTCCTTTCCTGTAGATCGTGATTCTCTTTTGACGTATGGAATAATCTCTGGAGTTACGTGTTCATCAATAGTAACTTCCTCGTTCTCTCCAATTGCTTCCTTATAACAAGCTCCCTACACAGAAAAACCATGGAAACAGCTTGTTAAAATCACCCCAGCAAAACAAAGAAGTTGAAATGTTTGTATTCGAAACATTTACCTTGTTTCATTTATCTTGGATTTCCGTATTTCAAATTTTATGCAGAATTTTACAATCAGAAATTTCCCAGAGAATTGCAATTCTGAAGCCCAATTTTCACAGTGCGAAGTTTGTGGCCACAACATAACATTAATATAACTTTTGGTTTATGTTTAGAAACACAAAATAATACAATACGAGTTGTTATCACAATCATATACTTTCATATGCCTACACTGCTTTCAATTCATCAACACAATGATCACTATCACTTTCACTTTATGGAAGAATTGAATTTGAATTAGGGATATCAATCAGCTTAACAAGGCATAATTTAAAATCTTAATGGCTTTAAATATAAATCAACATTATTTTCTAATACATTCACTGAGATCCGATAGTTATTCATTTACTTCAAGGAATTGGTCTAAGATATTAAGTGGTCATGACCCAGGGAAAATAGCATCTCCAGTGGCCTAGATTTGCTCACACACAATTATGAATATACCATGAATCCACAGAATGTTTCTTTTTTTTAACATAGATTACACCCACATTGTAGCACTAATTAGTCCATATATATTTAGGTTAAATAGTTACACATCAGACTAACTTTTCATTATGGTAACTACAATGAAATGAAACGAGGGGCTGAAGACAGAGAACAATGGTTGCGGAGACAAGGCATTGCCTCTGGAAGTTAATGATGAGAGTTAATTAAACACTCGAATTTTCTGCTTCTTCTTCTGCACCCAAAATTCCTTCATCCTGTTCTTTACTAAAACAACAGCATAACATACCCTTAAACGTAGGATTTTGCAAAGTATTATTTCATAGGCTATGTGCTTTAAAAGGCACTAGATACAATTTCTTCAATTACTGAGTTTTACCAAACAACATCGGCTACATACCTCTTATATTGATTGCATTATCCACAATAGGACATAAGGTACCTTAAGCCTTCTGAATATGGATTAAAGCTCAGATTTAGTAACTAGCTATATTTTTTCTAATATTCAGTAACAAAGCACAAAATCACATTGACTTAAAAACTAATAATTTTGAGTGAAATTCATTGGAAATAATGGCAAGAGAAAACATAGTGTCTAGAATTACCTTCTCTTTCAGTTCTTCCTTAACAGTGGAAATTTCCTTCTTGACCTTTGTATCTTCAAATGCATCTTCAGGTTCTTCAGCTTCCATCTCCACCAAACTATCAGTGGGTAGCTGCTCAAACAGCTCCTGGAAAGTAATAAGTAAATGTAAAATGAATTGAATAATTAAAATGATACAGGAGTGAACTTATAATCTCAAGTATGATTATTTGCAGTTGGTGTGGTTATCTATATATAAATATTTAAGAAGGATATTCATTCTTGTGAAGTAATACAACGAGTTTTGGTTATGATATAAAACTGGAGAGTATATTACAAAAATATCCACTTTACAATATTATTGTAATATATCTTAATCAATACGGGAAAAGATAGAAAGTCATAGATTTACAAAACTGGAGAGTTCGAAATGGTATGGAGATAATGCAAATAAATGTCAAGTAGTAAGGTTTGTAAATAAAAGCATTCAAATTGCTTATGATTGGGAGGAAATAGTGATCAGTTCGTTGGATTTCGTAGGTACTTACAGATTACATTTATTGTTCACTTTAGACCATCCTCCCTTTTCATCACTTTTAACAACTTTTAACACCTTAGCTTATTGAAAATATATCATTTATGATATGCAAACCTTTCGGGGAGTTGTTGGGAGTCGTTTCACAATCTTTTCATGCTCAATAGCCACTGCTGCACCGCAATAATTGTTATTTCACGGAAAGAATGCAATTTTTCTTCACTTTCTTCACTTACGGACGCCATCTTTGACAGTCATGTGACACCCGAAAGTCGATCATGTGACTACGTTACCAACTTGAATAAAGAAATTCACCACACGCCTTCGCTACTAAGTTAGGCACTGTCTTGTAGAAAATTACTGCTAGTACTACAAGCCCCAGGTTAGGTCTGTTTTTGTATGTAAAACATTAACAACATACAATTTATGTCCGCTACTAGGTTAGGTACTGCCTGGTCGAAAATTAATGCTAGTACCACAAGCAAGGGGGTCTGGGGCATAAGCCCCAGGTTAGGTCTGTTTTTGTATGTAAATTATTATAAATACATAAATAAACACTGTAATTGAGTTCACTTAGTGATTTCATACATCACGTGCGAAATAGTACCAAACGCGTGGGGTTGGCAATACTGACTCAGTGAGAAACTTCGATTTCAACTATGTAAGTCGTGTCGCTATTTGGGCGGGATGGTGGGTCTATGACAGCGGAGCAGTGAACATGTAATACTCAATCCTCTCCTGATGTCTCCCGACTATTAAATCAGGTAATTTCAATTTTTAAAAATATTTATACAAAAGATGGTCTAAAGTGAACCGCTACCCAGGTTACTATGGCAAAGAAAGAATTTGTTGGGGAAGAGAGTTAAGGAGGCAGACAAATCATTGCACATGATTATGCAGGTGTTTAAATGAGCAGGAAAGGAAATTTGGAAGACGGCATATCTCCCAGAAGTATATCAGCTGGACATGCCTGAGGTGTATGCAATCCATATCAATGAGTCTTAGATAAATGTGTTCGTTAAGTTGCAAAGCAAGAAAGCCAGGAAATTACTAGGGGACCACAGGTGGACAAATAGTGTGCGTGAAGTGACTTGGGATTTGGTTGGGAAACGTATAAATGATGGACAAGAAGATTGGAAAAGAGTAAGAATATATGCGAAGACTTGGGTGACAAATAAGGATAGTGCCCTTATATACAGGCTAATTCAATCTTTCTTGTTATGTTCATTTAACTCAAAGCAAAAAAAAACAAGGGCAAATATTGCTCTGTAGGGAGAGGGGAGATAGAATGGAACAGTTTGCCAGAAAATGTATCAACTACTCAAAAATCGGACATGTAGCCTACATAAGTAAGATGGCCATGTTACTCAATACATATAACAAAACTACTACTTACGATCATAGAGAATTCTTCTAGTTCGCATTTTATGAATGGCTGTTCCTCCATAATTCTGAGGAATAAAATATATTATAAATATAAATCATTGGTTGTCTAAATATAACCCTCAAGATATACTGTAATTAGTATTATAGAGTTTGTTTTTGATACAAACCTCACAAACACAAAAGAAAACTACACAAGCGTTAATAAAACAGGGCACTCCTGCACATTGCACCCTAAAGGTATCTCATTATGAGACAACAAATTCATATATACATACACAGCCACTCAGAAAGGCAATACCTTAAACAAAAAGCTTAATTTAGAATACACACTACCTTCACTTCATCTAACTTCGTAGCCAAAATAAACTCAATGGTGGCAACACTGAGAGAGATGAAGACCATACAACGAAAATCACCCCCCGAAAGTCAGTTCCAGTTGCTGATGATGAAAATCTTTATTACAGTATCGATAACACTCCAACATCAAAGTAATTTTCCTTAAATTCAAATAATTGTTTTCCGAAATACAGCATAGTTTATTTTGTGGTATTTCATATTTCTTCTAAATTTCTTCTACGAATTTTGAAGAATTCCTATTAATTTTCTTAATATGCATTTTAAGTGCTTGAGTTTCTAGTTTGAGGTGGCCTCAGAGAAAAGGTAAGAAAAGTCACCATGAACACATCTTCATTCTCAGAATAGTCCAGTAGGTGTGTCTTCAAAGCAACCAACAATGAAAAGGTTCTCCATGACTACGTGGGGGTGATGTGTGATTCAATGGGCCAAACCTTTTCAAAGTCATAATGGATTGTTACAATGGGCCACAATCAGCACCATAGGTAAAGCCCTGCGCTATAATTTGTATGGCTTTGCGGATAGCTGATAATCTGCGGATAATGTTTGGAGTAAATTTGCGGATAGTTTTTAGAATACAATCTGAACTTGTTGAATGTCATGGGGAAAGTTAGGTAATTGTGCGCACCTATGTTTTCCGAGTTGGTAGTACAACTAGCAACTCAGTTCACTGCTACCATCAAGCTGTCATCGTACCTATCAAATAGGGACAGTCAGCATG
The DNA here is from genome assembly GCA_946902985.2 of Meconema thalassinum. Classification (NCBI taxonomy): domain Eukaryota; kingdom Metazoa; phylum Arthropoda; class Insecta; order Orthoptera; family Tettigoniidae; genus Meconema; species Meconema thalassinum. The sequence goes on along the minus strand of OX336395.1, from coordinate 257,391,890 downwards.
ATGCCAGTTGCTATGTGTTAACCGTGAGGCTTATGAAGAAACTTGACACGTTGCATGTTATTTTCTGTAGCCAGCAAATATGAAGGTAAGCCTACAGTTGTGATTCAATTATTTAAAATTAAATGCAGTTTTAAATGCCAGTTTTACAGTGTTTTTGCAGGTATTTATTTTTCAATATAATAGATTAGTTGACCGGGATTCCTGAGTTACGTTTTAAAAGCAGAGTGGGGTAATGGTGCGAAGAACATACGATACAAGTAAATACAACGCGAAATTAATGGTAAAATATTTCGTGTTTGTTCTCCAGATGCCAAGAAATTATACGCGGAAAACGGAGAAAAACTCCTTCCCAGCAAAAAATATGCAGAAAGCTCTACGTGCAATTAGGGATGATGGGAGGAAAATAAAGGAAGTGGGGAGACGTTTCAACATTTCCGAGTCAACCGTACGAAAGCAGTTGCTGCAAAATAGGCTTGTTCTATCTCGTCTAGGCCGTAAACCTGTTTTTACCAACGAAATGGAGTCACAATTATCCGAATGCGTTTTAACATTGGCAAAATTATTTTACGGCTTAACGCCCACCAAGCTTGTCAGACGGTTTGCGTTCAAGTTTGCAGAGGAGAATAAGATTCCCCATTATTCCAATAAAGTTAAAGGTCTAGCAGGCAAAGATTGATGTATGGGTTCTTGAAGAGAAATCCTACATTAACGTTGAGACAACCTGAAAAAAACAAGCCTAAATTGGATTGCCTCCTTTAATGCTGACGAAACGAAGATATTTTATTCTAATTTCCAAAACTGCAGAATTTTAGTATCATTGCATTGTTATGCTATTGTAAAAAGCATTGGAAGGTATTCTAATATTAATGCACAATGCAAGTTTCAGCCAATTCACATTGTACTATTATGGCTCTCCAACAGTCATCCCATGTGCACAATTCCCCCAACCCATGCGCATGATTACCCTGCAGGGAGGGCGAGACTTTGAATTATAATCCACCAAATTTATTTTTGAATTAAATTTGTTTCTGCACATCGAATATAGAATTACTAAGGCTCCCTTATTCATAGCCGCAGCTGTGTTATCTATTATGAGACCATCGCAAGACCGATTCTTGCTTAAGTGCGCACAATTCCCCCACTATCCTTTACGAGGGCCCGGATGTTTATGACTTTCAGTTTTCGTTATGTTTTTTCATGACAAATGTAAGATGATGATTTACGCTAATTCCATTCAAATTATGTCATTAAGGATAGTCAACACTCCGAAACTGAAAAGGGTTGCGATTCTGGCTGTATAACATTCATTTTAAACATAGCACATGGCATACATAGCCTAAGGAAACGACTTTCTGCTCAAATGTCTAAAAGATACAGTATAAAGCAACACATTGAAAATATTATTGTAATGCCAGTAGATTCGGATAACAAACGTGTGGATAAAAGTCGGGCAGATGCGGGGCGGATGCGGATAACAGTCGTGCGGATGCGGGGCGGATGCGGATAACATTCGTGCGGATGCAGGGCGGATGCTGGGCGGATGCGGATAACGTTTTGTTTATCCGCGCAGGGCTCTAACCATAGGCAGCTTGCAACATTCACAGTATGATAGGTTATGCATAGATGTTTCATTAGCAATTGGCCCATTAGCTGCAGAGACAAAAGCAACGGTGTACAACGTCAGAGGTCGTGGAAGATACAGTACGGTACATTACCTAGCCAATTTATTAGACAAGGCGTAAGAGAAATACAGTAACACTCCCGATTTAAAATGTGACGCACAGAAGTCCACTGACTGCAATTTCACCTTGTGTCCAATTGCTGTGTAACGATAGTCCCTTAACAAATGCAGGAAGGTCATGGGACCACTGTGCTATTTGAGCATCACACGTCCTGAGATCTGTTCCTATGTGCTTCTTTTACATAGCCCGGTCAAGCTAGCCCAAAAAATAGGGGTAAGGTTAAAAAAATTCGCATAGAGCTGAAAATTTGTACTAATGGTCTAAACACCTTTATAAATTAAATGTGAAAAGTCCCCATCGGTCCGACAACGTAAAAAAAATTATTCAAGGTCGAAGTTCGCAAATATGGGTTTTTTACGTTTTTCAGCCAAACGGTAAGTTTTACCATAAAAATAGACAAGACAAAAATTGTGGATCATGCAATTATCTATACAAACTGTCTCAACACTTTTTCTCCTAAGAGTCACCGTTTTTGAGATATAACGATTCAAAAAGGTGAAAAAGTTGTATTCTTCATAATATGCACACGTTTCCACGCCACCTGTGAGGTAGTGTACTTGGCGTTTTTTTAACGTGGTTTCCCCGGTAGGCCTATTCCACTATCTATTGTAATCCTATTTAATTCATTAATATTTAATCATATATATTATTTCAGTAGTATAGATCCCTCCTCCGGCGCTTACAAGAGACCGATCGAGACAAATGAGCATTCTAATGAAAGAGAATAGACATTAGCAGTGACGAATTGCACTCCAATTTCATAAATATCTATACTTTCCTTAAAAAGTGACTTTCAAAAAAATGTAAGAAATGTGTGATTTGCATATACTGTTGCTGTAGGAAAATACGCTCCATAATTGCTGTCCACTTCACATTTTAACCGCTGTGACGCCTGTTTCATGTCTTTTTTTTAACATCTGAGGTCTTTCCTTTATCATTGTTCATGGATTTTAGAAACAGTAAATCAAAGAAATGAGTACGGTACCGGTACTCAAATCGTATGATTTCATAAATACCGAATAACCGGTGAGTGTTATGATGATCCAATTTTCAGTGATTGCCTTCTTAAGTTAGGGAACGTAGAACTTGGAATTCTAACTGAAATTATAATTAGTGTTCTATAATCATTTGGATGAAATAAAATCATAATAACCTTTCTCCTTAAGTCTCTCATCATAAACCTATTGGGGAAAGTATGGTTTATGAACATGCGAGATTTCTCGCATGGGTCTGCTTGTAATAAAAAATGGTACTATTGGAAATGATGAAAGCGGTGTGAATTTTAAGAAATTGGGGGAAATTATTCAGAATCTTCTAATATTTCTGCTTCCACATGTTCTTGTTCTTCTTTTCTTCTTGTTCCTCCTCTTCTTCTTCTTCCTCTTCTTCTTCCTGCTGGGTGCAGGTAAATTGTCCTAACACCGGTGAATCAGATGTCTCCTCGCTGATATAGTATGATCACTCTTCTGATGGCAATCAACATTGGAGCATGACTGGCCTTGACAACTGGTACATGCTAACAAAATAATCCAACTTTTTTGCAGCCGCATTTAGCATTACATCCCTTTTTACAATTGCTGATGGCCTGATAATTGAAAGAGCAATAGAACAGTTCAACTTGACAAATACAACTATTGTTGTTGGTGAAGACGTTTACTTACTGATATTACTTACTGCTCGAACTCCAACCGAAGAAATTATTTATTCTTTAAAACCTGAGAAAGCTCAACATCAGTTGGAACAACAAACAATTGCAATTAGCTTGTCTCCCTCCAACCTCTGCTTCTGCTTATCAACATCTATTTCGGGTATATTATCAAGTTCAAGTGTGGCTTGGTAATCAACTTGACCCAGAAGTTAATATTGGAAGTAAATCGACAATACATTGGAACCAATCCAGACATTACTCCCACCTGCACCGGAAAACTCCTCAACAAAGTTTTTTGCAATTGTTAAAAAGGATGTAATGCTAAATGAGGCTGCAAAAAAGTTGGATAATTTTGTTCATTAGCATGTGCCAGTTGTCAAGGCCAGTCATGCTCCAATGTTGATTGCCATCAGAAGAGTGTGCATACGATATCAGCGAGGAGACATCGGATTTCGTCGCTGTTAGGACAATTTACCTGCACCCAGCAGGAAGGAGAAGAAGAAGAGCAAGAAGAAGAGAAAAAAGAAGAACAAGAACATGAGGATGCAGAAATATTTGATGATTCCGAATAATTTCCCCCAATTTCTTAAAATTCACACCGCTTTCATAATTTCCATTAGTACATTTTTTTATTATTAAATATTATTGAATTAAACAGGAACACAATAGATAGTGGAATAGGCCTACCGGGGAAACCACGTTATAAAAACGCGCCAAGTACACAACCTCAAAGGTGACGTGGAAACGTGTGCATATTATGAAGAATAAAACTTTTCAAATTTTTGAATCGTTATATCTCAAAAACGGTGAGTCTTAGGGGAAAAAGTGTTGAGACAATTTTTATAGATAATGGCATGATCTACAATTTTAGTCCGATCTATTTTTATGATAAAACTTACCGTTTGGCTGAAAAACGCAAAAAAACATATTTGCGAACTTTGACCTTGAATATTTTTTTTGCCGTTGTCGGATCGATGAGGACTTTAAACATTTCATTTATAATGGTGTTTCGACCATTAGCACAAATTTTCAGCTCTATGCGAATTTTTGTAACCTTGCATGTCTAACTTGACCGGGGTATACAGACATACAGATACAATTAACTTCCTGCTATCGCACAATGCCCACTTCAAAAACAAACTTTTCACTCGTAGAAGGCAATCGATAAAAGAAAAAGACTCGTATTCGCCTCCAGCATTATAAGGCAATGGGCAAACGTGTATAACCGCTTAGACTTTCACGGCCGGCGTCCATAACTTGTACATAATTATTGGATAACCCCATCACATAACTCATACAAAACCTGCAGTGTATCCTGGACAATTGAATATTGTGAATAAATTGTTACTTATAATCTGCACTGGACACTAACTTGTTTTACATCCCTTTCAACTCATCATGTTTAAAATACCAAGTGCACGTATCCTTAGTAGATGACAGCGTACCTTGATTTTAATACCAAACAACTAAAACTAGCCAGCATGCCAAACACACGTCAGATTTCCTTCCTTGCTTGTCTAAAGGAACAGTAGGCCTGCATAGAAGAGAAAACGAACCGTAACGCACTTTTAGTATTAAAATATTTCCTAACTTAGATCGAAAATTGTATCAGAATCCGCTAAATGACCACTTACCTACGACTGGTTAATGGTTTGGGGAAATAGAGCTGTGAAAAGGAGCTAATCAACTGCTCAATGCACTCGGTAGTAGCGAGTGAAATACCGAAGCGGAGATCTCCGGTACTATGTCACGATACTACCCATACCGCCAGAGGAAAACTTGCTGTTCATTGAAATATGCCGCTTAGTGATATTTAGACCCTAGATATGCCTAGCATACTTAAAGTTAATTACAGACGCTTTTATAAGTGGAGAACTGTACCTAAGACGAGCATAGGCTATAGATAGCCTAAACTTGAGAATACCGCACTTGTCCTATATCAAAAAATCCTCTCGGCACGCCGGAAGGCGGAGGTAGATTTCACCGGGCAAACTAGGGGATTGGCTATAATAGGCAAAATATGCAGGTTTTCGTAGGAGGATCAGACCTCATTGATTGCAAGAAAGTATTTTACATTTGGAGGTTAAAAATCAACTTTTTTTCGTTTTTGTATGCATATTTTTATCATTTTAATGTCTTATGGGGATGGTAACCTTCTTGTCATTCGGGGTTCATTTTTATACTTCTGATCACACTGTCCTTATGCAAGGTTTGGAACTGATGTGTAACTATCAGACAGTCTGTTACTTCTTCTCGCAAAATTTTATCTCCCGCAGAGATTTTTGTTGGTTCCTCAGTTTAGGGGCTGCGACAACGTGGTCATGTAACCCCGGGTGTGTAGAATCTGATAAACGGTGTTAATTGTGATGACTGTTTTAGTCTGTAATTCAGGTAAGGTCTGCAGACGGTCAATTTTAAGTAGTAGTTCCTAATTTTGTACCATATCCTAACGTGAACGACACCTAGCTGTGAACTTGGCTACTAGATGCCACCGCAACCAGCAACTTGCAACGAACGTTGGAACTTCTCCTCCAAAGGAAAGCATGCTGAGGGTTTTTTAGCGCTCTTAGAAAATCCGACGACTTTGGCCGGCTTTGAACCAGCGACCTTGGGCATATAAGTTCAGCATGCTACCAGTTAGCCGCTTCCCACAGTCAGATGGAAAAATGAATGTGATCTCGTGCATTGGCGTTGTCTTGGCAACCTCTGTTAGCTCATCCCTCATCAATTTAGAAGCGTTGTCACGGTAACCTCTGATGGCACTTGGCATGTTCTTTAATTCCGAAATCATTTTTCTCTTCCCTTGGCGTAATGGTAGGTCAGATCAAAAATTCTTTCAGACAAAGTTTTAGGTAATTATTAGGGGAATATTTTCCATTATGAACGGGTTTGATATTGTGCCTATTAAGAGAGATATGATTAATGTTTCCCGAAAAAACCACTTTTTTCCACCCCTTTGGTCAATGGTTGGTGCTATCAAAAAACCTATTTGACATAAATTTTTGGCACTTATCCGACAAAATATTATGAACTTTGAATTGATTCGATATTTCACGTATTAAGAGAGTTATAGCGACATTTCACTTTTTCGAAAAAAAAAGCCCCCCCCCCCCCCCATTTTCCCCCCTTTTAACCGATTTTGCCCATTAACGAACTCGACCGATTTTTTAAGGGGTTACATATTATGTAAAACATTAAAGTGATTGGTGCAAAATTACGGCAGTTATCGTGTCCACAAGAAACTGATATATATGCATATATATACACACACATATATATAAACTTTTGAACTGACGGTGGTTTGGGGTCTGGGGGATGTGAAACGCGAAGATATGTCGAAATTTTCCGGAAGTCGAAACATGACACCCATTGCAATAGTTAGCATTCTGATGAAATCTACCTAAAATAGGCTACATAATTTAAAATACTACCATCAACGACACCTAGCTGTGAACTTGGCCACTAGATGCCACCGGAACCATCAACTCGCAACGAACGTTGGAACTTCCCCTCCGAAGGAAAGCATACTCAGGGTTTTTTGGCGCTCTTAGTAAATCCGACGACTTCAGCCGGGTTTGAACCCGCGACCTTGGGAATAGAAGTTCAGCATGCTACCAGTTCCGATACCGAAGTCGCTTCCCACAGACATATGAAAACAGAATGTGATCTCGTGCAGTGGCGTTGTCATAGCAACTGCTGATGGCTCAACCCGTATCAATTAAAAGTAAAGTTGTCATGGCAACCACTCTTACACTTGGAATTTTCTTATAATTTAAATCATTTTGCTCACTCCGTGGCGTAATGGTGGGTCATATCGAAAATTCTTTCAGACAAAAGTTTTAGGTAATTATTGGAGGAATATTGTCCATTTTGTACGGTTTTGATATTGTGCCTATTAAGAGAGATATGATTAATGTTTCCCGAAAAACCCACTTTTTTCCACCCCTTTGGTCAATGTTGGTGCTATCAAAAAACTTATTTGACATAAATTTTTGGCACTTATCCGACACATATTATGAACTTTGAATGGATTCGATATTTCACGTATTAAGAGAGTTATAGCGAAATTTCACTTTTTCGATAAAAGCCCCCCATTTTCACCCCCTTCGACCGATTTTGCCCATTAACGAACTCGACCGAGATTTTATAGGGATACATGTTATGTAAAAAATTCTAAGTGATTGGTGCAAACTTACGGCAGTTATCGTGTCCACAAGAGACTGATATATATATATATATATATATATATATAGATACATATATACATAAATTATATATAAACTTTTGAACTGACGGTGGTTTTGGGGTCTGGGGGATGTGAAACGCGAAGATATGTCGAAATTTTTCGGAAGTCGAAACATGGTACCCATTGCAATAGTTAGCTTTCTAATGAAATCTACCTAAAATGTATTTTATACCGGTACATGTAGTCTAATTGTTCAAATGGATAAGTAATAATCTGACTAAGCAACCTTTCTCCTCTCCTGAATAATCGGTACCAACAAATAGGAAAATTGCCTTCCAAAATTCTCTAACTTAGGCCTACTTCTGCTTTCAACTATAGAGAAAATGCTGGACTGCTCTAACACCGGTTTCAGATTCCGGTTACGAAAATGAACAATCTCAATTCTGTCATTGACAATCTCTCTTCACATTAGTAATAATGCTATTGTTTTAACGACGACAGGGTGTCGGAATTTTGCACAAGAGAGCATTCTAAACATGCCCGTAAGTCCACTCACACAAAGCTGTCGCATTTAAACACCTGTTAGTGTTATCAGACAGATCGAAACCGCTATCTTGGGTTTTGAAGGAAAACGTTTAACCAACTACGTCACTCTGATATTATTAATAATATATTACCATACCGGTACAATATAAGCCCTGTGGCGGATCTAGAAGCTTAAATCTGGGGGGGCCCAGACATTTTCCCGGATCGATCTCATTAGTCTTCTTTTTCCTCATTTTTGCAAAATGAGAAAAGTAGGCTAAAAACTATCATTGGTAAAAAAAATAGCATATTTCACTGTCAGATAAATTTATTCTTCTGTTTCCACTCTGGGCAAACAGGTTCACTACATCAGAAGGGTCGTGAGGTAATTTTCCACTTCATTCTCTTTCAATTGAAAGAATTGCGAGATTGGAAAGCCACTTTGTTGCCATTGTTGCTCTTAAATAGGATTTTATTCGTTTCACGACTGAGAAACTGCGCTCAGCAGAAGCAGTTGACACAGGAAGAGTCAGCATCAATTTGAAAAATAATAGTAGCTGTGGAAAAGCAACTTCCATTTTCAGAAGTTCAGAAAAAAAGAATGAGGAAGTGTTTGCTTATCTGCCTCTAAATACATTCTTAGCTTAACTGATTTCAGTCTGTATTACCTTACGGTCTGTGAAGATTTGATTATACTTTTCACAGAACGTGAGAATATATATATATTCAAAATTTAAAAAATTTTCACTTTTTGGGTTACAGGCATCCATTGCCATTGCACACAAAATCATTTTCAGTAAATCTACGCAGTAACTCTTCTACCATGTTGTCTAATATTTCAAAAAGATTTCTTTTACATGTATCTGATAATGTGACATTTCTCTTCTTTCTCCGCAGAGACTGGCATTAATAAAACGTAGTCTGAAAAGTTCTTTGGAATACTTGAGACTCTAGATTGCTTATAAACTTTCAAGCCTAACGACTGAGCAGTGTCACATGTAACCGCCCATAGTTCCTTAAAATAATCATCATTTCGTTTTTCTTGCATGGATTTTACAAGACCATAGATCAATCTATGTGCCCCTCCGAAGTCCACATGTTTTTGTTGTAAGAACATAGAGGCTCTATTGGCAAGCTCGAGAATATCAGAAAATATTTGTAACACAATCATCACCTTCACTTTACAAAGCTGTTTCAACAAACCTTTTGCTTCTGCTGCTTCTTTTTTGTTAGTTGACTTGGAAAAATACTCTAAAGCTTCTTTAACTGAAGCAAAACGTTTCTGAAAATACATTACTCCTCTATATTTACATACCCATCACGTGTCACTTTGAAGAGGTATCTCTAAAACACGTTCTCCTGGATGTATCTCAACAAACTTTTGGTGTCTTACAGTAGATACAGACTGAAAAGCATAAATTACTTCCGGTAAACCAAAAGTGTCCCCTACCACGTCTACAAACTGGCTTTGAAACGTCCACCAAAACTAAATTTAAGCGATGTCTATAACAATGCACGTAAACACACGGGTTATTGACCTTTTGTCGCAATAAACGTTGCACACCGTTTATCTTCCCTGGCATAACCGCGGCTCCATCATATGCTTGTCCAATGCTCTTACATGGATCGAGACCCAGTGAAACAAGGTACTCTAAAGCTGAATTAGCTATACTTTCGGCATTCAGTTGAGACAAATGTATAAAACCAATGAAACGCTCCTCTATACACATACGGACATCTGTTTCACTTTACTAAAAACTCTAACTTCATCCAGGATTAAGGAAACATAACCATTGTTTTATTTTTTCGTCTCTCCTCCAATATGTTCAACTATTATATTAGCTGAGATATCAAGAAATTCATTTTGAGAATCTTTAGATGAGTAAGTTGCATTCTTTGATAGACTGTTTACTTGTGCTTTCACTTTCTAGTTTAATTACAATTAAAATTTCAACAAAATTCCCTTTATTATTAACACTGTCATCATCCGGAACTGTTTGGCGATGACCTCTAAGCCCAATGTCTTGCCGAGCACAAAGTAATGTGACTTGGGCCATTGTTGCCACAGCTGAGCGGTTACGCAATATAACCAGAGGTTTCTCGCTTAGCTTCGAAATCACTGTGCCGCTATGTTCACTTACCAGAAAACTGTTTCACTTTACTATTGAAGATTTATAACATTCACTATCAGCATGCTTTGCACGTTTTTCTCATATTCTTTTCCAATTGCAAAATCCAGATTTACTGAAAACATGTTCAGTATGCTTGAATCAGATTGAACGAAATGACGACACAGAAAACAGCATCTTTGTTTTCAGAGTATTCAATAAATGTATACCTATCAAACCATTTACTGTTAAAACTTCTGTTCTTATTATATAGTAACGTTCGTTTATAAGCTGATTTACGTGGTTGGCATGGACCATCATAGATCGATGCACTGATATAAAATGGTACAGGTTCGTCTATATTAGAAACAGTTGCACTCACATTTTTGTCACAGAGTTGGGGAGATTTCGATGCACTTGTATCGCATGGAGGTTTGTCTACATTGGAAACTTGTGAACTTGCATGTCATAAAGTTGGGAAAAGAGTTTAATACTCTTGGTGTATGCACTATGCATTTTAAAAACATTATATTTATACACGATTTCAATTGTGTGTTTAAATTACATATAATAAAATAAATAAATAAATCTTGAAATTGAAAGAAAAATTAACTTAATTAAATGCATTAGTTTGTTTTATATCAGATAAATTGTATCTGTAAATTATCAATTTATTTAGTAACCAAGGAATCTTAAAATAATTATTTCACTAAAACTGGGGCTAGGCCCAGGGCTAGAACCGCCTCTGTATAAGCCTAATAATGATTAGGCTACAATATTGAGGGTGTTTATAATTGCCGTACCCATTACAGACTTTAAGGGCTTGTAGTGGGAAGGGCGTACGGTACGGTATATACAATTTCTTTTCGGGGAAGAATTTCGAGTATTCTCAGGGTATTGTCACCGCAAAATACCCAAAAATATCAGCCAATATCTTAGAGCATATAACTTTGCGTAATTATTTTAGATAAGAGTTAATTAATAGTACATTATGCAACGAGCCTATAATGGCAATAATTACAATACGAGTATGTTTATAAAAAGCGTATGCGAGTTTTATAATTTCCATACGAGTGTCTTAATTATCATTATAGGCGAGTTGCATACGACTGTTTATGTTCGACGATAATTATTATAACTATTTTATGTTCGACAAAAATATTCATAAATATCTGTCGACATTTCGCCAGTTTTATGTACTGAACAGAGCGCATGAGACGCAGAGAATGCCTTGTATTTGACCATGGCCTCCTCGATTACCATACTATAACACTAGGCCAGGCGGTGAAATGTAAATTAGAAGGCCGTGGAACTCGTTATCTAATAGGTCAAACAACTGTTTATTGAGCTCTGATTGGAGGGAGAAACTTTTTCCTAATGAAACAGTTTTCTGACATATAGGCCTAATAGTCAGGGTCGAACATAAAAAATTATAAGTTTATATGACCTACACTCAGTGGCAATACAAAGAAAGTTGTATAATAGAACAAAACACATAATTTGTTTTTCTTAGTGAATTTTCTATCATGGCCTATTGGAGTGAGAATGGCAAAAATCTAAATATTTATCAATTCATCAAGCAGAAAGGTAAACTTGTTTTGTTCTTTTTTTTTTTTTTACAAATTGATAATTTATCTCTCATAAGTACCGTACTGTGAAATTCTCTGTTTTGTCTCACAAGGCTGAGTGTAGGCTACCTCGTTCCAGCTCTCAGACCAGAATTAAAATTACTTGGCAGAGCCTGGAATCAAATTTGGACCTCCGGGGCGGCAGCAAAGAATGCTAGCCACTACACCTCGAAGTATCCTAATTTCAATCTTATTATTGTTTATAAATTGGGCAATATGTTGATATTAGTGTGAAAACAAATTTACAATTAATATACGCTTTAACCAAAGCAACACTTTCTTAATTTTTAATGGCCTTATTCGTGAGGTGGTGTGTGGGGGGTGGTGGTGGTGGTTGGGGGGGGGGGGGGGTGGAGCCCGTACATTTTCCCCGTTATATACGCCCCTGTGTAGTGGAGCCAACATGGTTAAGTTTAGCATAGCATAAGGACTTGTGTCCAGAGACGTACCGTCTTCCCACTACGCGTAAAAGATAAAAATAAAATAAACACTGCAGATCACGTTCAAATCTCTCGCATTTTCTGCCCCACTGACTAAAGTACGTATGACACCTGAGGTCCGATATCCCCTACAGGTTTGTAGACATTCCATACCTTCTTCCACGAAATCTCACGGGTGCCGCGTATTTGGTAGGCCTATTCCTTGAAGACGTACTGCACGAGTTCTTGGACGATGTGGCACTGCATGTGCGTCAAAACACGTGGATTCATCACGATGGTGCACTACCCGTTCTCCCTATATAAAATTCCAGCGTCACGAGGTTGGTGAAATTTACAATGGAATTTCCTCTGATGAATGGAGGTCCTATATTATAGGTTGATTGATATCTTACCTGAATTATAAAAACTTTCTTCCACGAAATCTCACCGGTGCCGCGTAATTGGTATTCCTTGAAGACGTACTACACGAGTTATTGGACGATAACACAGGTTATCAAGCAAAATTCAACACTCACCCAAATACATGGGGCTAAATGACCATTCCATGAAGACGTACTGCACGAGTTATTGGACGATAACACAGGTTATCAAGCAAAATTCAACACTCACCCAAGTACACGGGGCTAAATGACCATGATGCTCTAGCCTCTCAAATGAAACAACGACAACAACAACCGCTTCCTAACCAAATCATTCCTAGTATAAAAGTACACACACTAGTACAGACATCACAGTGACATAGTTTATCAGACAAATTCTACACACACCCAAGTACACGAGGTTACATGGCCGCAAAGCCCCTGAAGAATCAACAACAACAACATAATCTACAGCGGATGAACGACCGCTTCCTACACAAATCCTTTCTCATTTACAAGTACACAAACTAGTAGGCTACATCATCACAGTGACACAGGCTATCAGACAACTTCTACACAAACTCAAGTGCACGGGGCTACATGACCATGATGCCCCAAAAGAATAAACATCAACAACAGTCTGTACTGTACCCGTTAGAGAAGGTTATCTGGTCCACCACTGACCGTGCGCGGCTTTCCAGATGACCCCTTCCTTGAACACATATGGCCTCTGAGGATCGGAGTACACTCCTTGTGGGACTATTCCGGCACAAGACGCCTCTTCTCAATAGGGATCAGGTTCCCATCATAGCATAAGTCAAAGACACCCCAAGAAAATGCACCCCCAAAAGAAAACAAACTACTAAATTAAAATCCAGGCTTTAGTAAAATCCATAGAATGATTTATTAAAAGATCAAACCCCTAGCCTATCATCGGAGGGTAAAAATCGGCTAATTTGCTAATTAATAACAAAAAGAAACAAAAAGAAACAGCCCTGACTATAAGAAATTAACCCTCTCGATTGGTTCTAAATACGATAAACAAACAGTAGCAAGGCTTGGGAAGTGGTACAAAATAACCCTAACTTAACGTACAATGGAAAAAGCATGATATTTCCAAGAGAAAGATCATCTAATCAAACAGTCAATCATGACAGAAAAAATCTAAATAATCTGGGACCCCCCAAATTTTCATTTAAAATTACATAAACTAAGCTAATCCTGAATTTAGCTGACCTACGGCGAGAAGCGTCCGTGATATACAAAACTGAATATAAGGTCTAAAAGTGATTAACAGTCACTATTTACAACACAAATATTTACATCAACTTTTACAACAAACATCTACAAAGTAGAAGAAAGATGGGTAACATAAAGGTTAACATTTCATTAAATAAATATGACACATACAATAGCATTGCTATTATTCCTGCCTACTACACAATGGTTACTCTCTGTTTCCATTAGTCATCTAAACAGAAAATACTGTTCGATAACAGTAGAACTCATTAATGGTTCACGGCCAACGAGTTGAAAACTCTAGGTAACCAAAGATCCCAGTCCGTCGATCATGTCAGCTGCTAAAAGCTTCCTCTAAGGAATAAATATGTACAGCACAATGCAATGGTCAGCAAGATTGTAATCATGGATCAAAGTTTAACAGTCGTTTAATAATTAATGCGTATTTTAACAGTCGTTTAAGTAAATTAGATTTTATGATTTAATTTATGATTATTAGTTATGTTCGTAGGTTTGAGGTTAAATTAATTATGACGATTGACCATATTGCAAGGCTTCCTATCAAGTGGATTCACCACTGGTGTACACCAACGTACACGGGAACATCATTACTCCGAGCTATCAAATACTCAAAAAACCATACTAAAATAATCTGCTTGGCTCAAGGCTCTAGCAAGAAAATCCTCGTCTAGACTTGTGACATGACAGAGGTCTACCGGATTACACAAAAACACGGGTACCACCCCTAACATCGTGTATCAAAACATGGCAACAAAATCATTGACATCATATGAGAAAAATATAGCCTTCAGAAACTGCCAATGGCATCTAATGACAACTCAAAAATCTTAAACAACAAAATATTATAAGAACATTCTTCGCTTAAAACATATGCGAATATAATCAATAGAACTGGCGACTTGGCTTTCACATGGTATCATTGCATTCCAAAGAAATGGCTGTTACTCTGACCTAGTTTACAACTCAAGCTTATAAAGCTGGCTTGTTTTAGAAAAGATTTAAGAAATGTTAGCATTGCATTTGTCAAGTGTTTGTAGTCTCATTTGTGATTATTGGTTTGGCATCACTGCGACGTGACCTTGGGTACACCTGCCCCAACGAGTGCAGTACGTTTGTTCACTCACTCACTCACTGCATGAGTTTCTTTGATAAACAGTATAATCTAAAATGTTCGTTTCATAGCATATTGGGGCTCACAAAACTGTTCAAATAGTGACCCTACATTTTGCAGTTTATAATTAACACACATTATACTGGTGACGTTGTAGTAGAATACAAAAAGATATGAATAATGATAGGCTTGCTTTAGCAAAGGAAATAGAACAAAGCGAGAGATATTCCTCTCTGATGTATGTCTTTGAAAGATATAACTGTCACTGCGGGTTGTAATATAATTCCTTTTTGTGCACTCACTGCATATTAAACAAGTCAATAAACCTTCTCACCATCTAAAATTATGATGTTAACTGGAAATTATACGACAATAGTGTGAATCGGGGTTAGGAGGATTATTCCAAAGATATTTCACTCCTTCACACTTATATTGAATTCAACTTGAATCTAGTGGTCTACTCGCCACTACAAAAATGTATTTACAATAATTCAGGTGAATGGGTAAGCTCTCCCATCAAAATGATACGCCCGCCATTGGCGTTCTAAATTCATACAAATTGGGAGCTTCAAAAGTGAAGATAACAGCAACAGCTGATTCAAAGAAAATTACTGCTCCTTCAATAAATGACACAATTGGTTTTCCAAGAACATTAAGTAAATAAAATTACATTGGTGAACCTTATAAAAACACACTGTACAGGTGACTAACTCTATGATTTGGTAACGGAACGTGTAGATGTGCTTGAAAAGTGAAATTAACATAAACGGTAACTAAAGAAGTAAAACTAAATTACCCTACGTAGATGACTGAAAATCAGAGTTACGGTCATTAAACCAATCCACCAAGAACCATCACCTTACAAACAGACATTAGATCATGACTCACGGCTTAAGTTGATTCACCTAATTCCCAAAGGAATAAAAATTGAGGGGTAATTTCCTTCCATAAGTGCAAGGGCGAAAACTTCCAGCGTTCGTCCTTAGACATCTTCCTCCGCTCTTCGGCTTCCATGTTACTGTGCTGCTTAGATGTTCAGTATCTCTCCCATCAAGTAATTTACGCCATCATCGACTGCATGGTGATCGGTGATGAAGTTCTTAGCATATGGCGCTCCTCTGACATTTTGCAGGCGACGTAATTTCGAAGATAAAGCACTGCTTCTATGTTAATTTTCACAAGCAACACTGCTGATACACTCTCAATTGCAGACTTTATTTCTATAAATGGCCTTGTATGCGGCACCGAATTTAATAGACACCAGCTCGTGTCTGCCCACTTTGACACTCACTGTTAGTGAAAATAACTATCAGATTTAATCTGAGACAACTTTCGCTTAAAAAATCACGGCTTTGCACAGCACGGATATTTCTCGTATTATTTGCACTATTGTGAAATGTAGCACTATGCAATATAGACGATTCACTGAATTGACACTTAGTGATTGGTACAGTAGTCGGCCATGCTTGGTCTGAAAAAATGTGCCCATGTGTCAGATTAAATATCGTAGATATTACCTGATTTCTCTCAAGAAATAATTTGCTCACTTAGCAAAAATACCACACTGTAATCACTTGCACACATCGTGCATAAAATAAACTTGACGTTCGACGTTTCCACTATGATTTGATTCCTTCACTGATTATATCCTCGGTCAACTAGACCGGACGGTAATAGCAGCTGCGTGCTACACTTGCAAGCTGTAGGAGTAGAAGTAGGAATACCTTATTCACGGAAGCGAATGGACCGGCTTCGTGACAGGTGGAGTCGTTGAGCAACTCTTGACATTCCTTATGCATATCCGCAGCGTAATACCGTTGTCTCAAACATGAAATAAATAATTCTTATGCCATTTCCAACTGGCAATTTAAGAGAAATGCAGTAGATGATAAATTCAAAGATGCACATTAAAGAACAAGTTCTTTAATCATGAGAAATAAATATTAGCAGCTTTCTGACGAAGTCAAAAGTGCGTCTGCATCATCCTAGATGCGTTCAAAAATTCTTCCACATAGAACTCCAATCTTAGCATAAAAAATACCACCAGCATGAGCGAATACGGGCTCAGTACCGCGGATCAAGGACAACGAATTTTATTCGATGTTGTCGAATGTTGAAATACGTGGTGTTATCTACTGTACTCTATATATAACAAGGTGTATTTTGTTTCTCCCATATTGGTAACAGTAATGTGACGTTAATGTGTGCGCTTACAAACATGGCAATAGTCGTTCATTCAGCAAAAATAACCACATATTTAAGTGTTTTAGCTCCTATTTCCAGTACTATAGAATCCTGGTTCACTACTCCTTTACAATTACCCTTTGAACTCTCATCCCCCGTAACCTCTTATGTAAGCGAAATTTCCTTATCTATCGTAACAATGAATACATTGTGTAATATTATGTTTTTATATAAGACTTGTGAATTTTAAAAAAGGACGGGGCTGTTGATACTTACTGACTGGTTAAAAATTATCCTCTCTATATTATTCTGCTAAGGTCCCATTCTGGTTTTGTACCGAAAATAAGGTCATTTTAACACCAACATACACATTTGGGGTACCTAGAGGTTCCGCATAACCCCGTGTGTGCCCGAAACGCACTTACTCTATAAATGCCTCACAATTTAATAAATACCTTAACAAGAAGTTCCGTGACAAACTAAAGAGCCTACTTTTCTTAAAATTTAAGATTAATGCCAATGATTAATCTATATGGACCTATCTAGAATAATGACGAAATTAAGTTGGTAATATCAAAATTTCTAATTAGTACGAAATACTGTATATCTGGCATAATGTAGCCTATTAGAGCACTACAGTTGGCAGCCCTGGTGACTGAATATATGCTTAGTTCTATCTCTTGGGGTACATAATACAACATTTGGTTGAAGTCCAATGGATAGCATGGACGTTACATGCAGTTAAACATTGGATCTAACAGCGTGCGTAAAATCATGTTGGCAACAATGTCATGCATGTATTGGTCAGAAATAATCTGAAATAATATGATCTATTTTTGTGCCAATTTAGAATTTGTATTCCCCGCCTTTTAATCTCTGATCCCGTGTGTCAATCCTTTGAATTGCACATTTTTTGCGGACAGTTTCGAAAAAGACTTTTGTTGTTGTTCTTGTATAGTAGGACGTCCCACCGCCTCTTCTGAAGGATTATAAAATTTGATTTGTGCTAAGTCCAAAGTAGCTCCGCTTAAGTCAGTTTCCATTCCTAGACTGGAATTGTGTACCGCCTTAATATCCGCCGAATTATCTGTCAAACTAAACAAAAATCTGAATGTTCAATTTTTCCGCACATGTTTTTGGTGTGACACCGCGGTTGTTTTGGCTTGGCTCTCGAAACCCTCCTCTCATTGGAATACTTTTGTTTCGAATCGTGTTTCCAAAATTCAATAAATCTCCCAATCAGAGCAGTGGTGTCATGTTTCTAGTAAAGAAAATCCCGCGGATATTATATCACGTGGTTGTTCACCTGCAAAATTGGCTTCTTTTGATTTATACTGGCATGGGCCGCCATGGCTTTTGCAAAATTCCGCATTCTGGCCTCGTATTTCGTGTAAAGTGTTGACAGAAGTATCAGAAACTCGCGTTGTTTTCGCTTCTTCATATGTTGTTTCAGTTACGATTCGTCTTTTTCATCGCTATTTCTCATTCTATAAATTAATTCGAGTGATGGCATACCTCTTTCGATGGAAATATTTTGTAATCAATGAACCTCACAAACCTGAAGGTTTTCTCTCTGCAGTAGAACTGGAACTCGCAACGCGAAGAATTCTACTGTTAACCCAACAAGAAGTGTTTTCTTCCGAAAAGCAAATACTTTCATTTGGTCAGGAATTATCCAAGTCTAGTCGATTTTCAGCCCTTACTCCCTTCCTTGATAAGGATGGTTTGATAAGAGTTGGAGGTGGATTGTTATTTTCAAACTATTCTGATGAAAAAAGGCATCCTATAATTCCTCCATCAAAACATCATGTGACCGCTCTCATAATTCGTAAGTTTCATTACCAGCATTTACATGCAGGAACTCGTACTTTGTTGTGTTTGATTAGAGAGCACTACTGGCTCATTAATGGAGCTCATGAAGTGTCATCTGTTTTTCGCAAATGTATACCTTGTTTTAAGGCTAAACCGCGCCCTATCACTCAGATTATGGATCAGCTTCCTTCCTTTCGATCTGAGCTTAACAAGCCCTTTGCACTTACTGGTGTGGATTATTCTGGTCCTTATACCTATCAAGTGAATTCTCCTACTTCTAAGCGCAAGGTGTTGGGCAATCTACAGTATATATAGCTTTATTCGTTTGCATGGTTACAGGAGTCATTCATCTCGAGTTGGTACCAAATGCTACCACTTCCTATTTTTTTGCCGCCTTCTCTAGGTTCACCGCTAGACGAGGTGTACCTTCCGAAGTATTCTCAGATAATGCGAAAACTTTCATTAGTGCTTCTGTTCTTTTAAGAAAGGCACTAACCTCTCCTTCCTCTAAGGAAGAACTCTCTAATGTTTCCTACAATAAGGGTTTCAAATGGCATTTCACCCCTCCTTATGCCCCTAACCATGGTGGTCGCTGGGAATCGTGCGTGAAGCTTACTAAGAGGCAATTACGGAAAACTCTTGGTCCTTCTGTACTTTCCTATGAAGAATTTAATTCCCTCTTAATTCAAATTGAAGGAATTGTTAATTCAAGACCACTTACTCCCTTATCCAATGATCCTAATGATCTTATTTCTTTAACGCCCAGTAATTTTTTAATTGGTTGCGCTTTAGCTTCCACTCCTCCCTTGTTGATTCGACACTTTGATATCAAACTGCCTATTTATTGGAGAAAGATAGAACCATTCCGCAATGCTTTTTGGCGCCGTTGGAAGCTGGAGTATGTCAGTTTACTTCAGCGGAGGATATGGCGCCTCTCTCATACTAATGTACGTGTGGGTGACATGGTGCTCCTTCGGGAACCCACTCCCCCCTCGTATGGAATCTCGGCAGAGTGACCCATTGCCACTCTGGTCGGGATAATCATGTTCGAGTGGTAAGGGTCATTACACCAGACCTATTTCTATGATTGCTCCCCTACCACTCGACTCTTAGTGTTTTGCTTCTTTGTTGTTGTTCGCTTCTTGTTTGTTTGTTTTGGTGGTTTTCGGAGCATGGTCACTTTCGTGACAGTATAAGTTTGTACATGTTTACTTCTTAGCGATAGCCCTGTTTTACTGTTCGCTTTTTTTCTGTCCCGAAAACTTCCAAACAAGTTAATATGTTGTTGTATTATAATTAATTTATTGATTTATACACATATTTGTAAGCTTCGGTTTTCTAAAGATCTTACCTCAAGTGTTCCAGCGCTCACATTCTCATCCATCCACACCCTCGGCATACAGAGCGTCTACTATTGTGCTTTTGGCTTACCGCATGCCGGAGTTGGAATGACGTCAGCTCGACCTTCATTCAGCCAATGGCAAGACTCTGTGGTCAGGTGGGCTACTGGTTCGAGAGTGTTCTATCGCTCCCGTATAATAGACGCTGCTTGGTGGTGTCCTGCATCATTCAGATCGTCATTCTCTACACGCTACTGCTTCTCATGGCACTATTTCTGCCACTCCTCTCAGTGCCGCATCGCTATCCACTACGCTACCGAACAGTTACACCATGAGTTCTTCACTCTGACGCAACGATCCAGCTGGTAGAAGTAAATACCGGCTGTCTTACTCAGCGAGCCACCTCTTAGATGGTGTCTATTTTGATTCATCCTACAAGGCAACAGCAGTTTTCCCGACTGCTAGCCAACTTCAAATTTCTTATAAATCATCGCCTGGATACTAAAAGAGAGATGGAAGAAGAGTTGGACTTTTCTACTTCTGGCATACATATCTTAAGGCCATGAACGCCTCCTTCCAAAGGAACTGTAAAGACTTCTCAACACCATTTTTTGGTAACTGGAATTTTTAAGGAGATGGCTCTGCAAGAATATATCTTCAACTCTCTTTTGAGAAGATAAGCTCATTTTATGTAAAATTTCAATTTTACTATTAACATGCATTTCTTCATTCCGTTTTATTATTAAGGGATTCAAGCGCAATATTTATATGTCAAGCTCAACTTTTCTCTAGTCAGAATCAAGCATTTCATTGGTTTCTCTTAATTAGGGTTTCTGTAATCAAACCCTTACTATTGATATATTTAAACTATTCATTTGAGCACTTATGTGCATTGTTTGTTTACTGTGTTATCAATTTGCACTTAAGCAATAAATATTGTTATCTAACCTTTGATTTTCTGGTGATGTACCTCGATGCCCTCTACCCCACATCACTTCAGTTTTATAGCGCTTTCACTGTAGTTATTTTGGTCAGGCTTACGCCTGGTTCGCGTTCTCCCTTTATGGGAAAGATTAGGGCAGATCTTCTCCACGGATCAAGGACAACGAATTTCATTCGATGTTGTCGAATGTTGAAATACGTGGTGTTGTCTACTGAACTATATATATAACAAGGTGTATTTTGTTTCTCCCATATTGTTAACAGAAATGTGACGTTAATGTGTGCGCTTACAAACATGGAAATAGTCGTTCATTCAGCAAATTAACCACATATTTAAGTATTTTAGCTCCTATTTACAGTACTATAGAATCCAGGTTCACTACTCCTTTACAATTACCCTTTGGACTCACATCCCCCGTAACCTCTTATGTAAGCGAAATGTCCTTATCTATCGTAACAATGAATACGTGTGTAATATTATGTTTATTATATAAGACTTGTGAATTTTAAAAAAAGGACGGGGCTGTTGATACTTACTGACTGGTTAAAAATTATCCTCCCTATATTCTTCTGCTAAGGTCCCATACTGGTTTTGAACCGAAAATAAGGTCCTTTTAACACCAACCTACACATATGGGGTACCTACAGGTTATGCATAACCCCGTGTGTGCCCGAAACGCACTTACTATTTAAATGCCTCACAATTACATAAATACCTTAACAAGAAGTTCCGTGACTAACTAAAGAGCCTACTTTTCTTAAAATTTAAGATTCATGCCAATGATTAATCTATATGGACCTATCTAGAATAATGACGAAATTAAGTTGGTAATATCAAAATTTCTAATTAGTACGAAATACTGTATATCTGGCATAATGTAGCCTATTAGAGCACTACAGTTGGCAGCCCTGGTGACTGAATATATTCTTAGTTCTATCTCTTAGGGTACATAATATTGGATCTAATAGCGTGCGTAAAATCATGTTGGCAACAATGTCATGCATGTATTGGTCAGAAATAATCTGAAATAATAAGATCCATTGTTGCGCCAATTTCGAATGCAATCCATTAGTTAGTGTCGAAGTTACATTCATTCTAAAATTTGACCTATCCGCAGACTTAGAATCAAGTTGGCAGCACAGACGTATAAAAGTTACTCCAAATTAATCTAGAATGCCAGGTACTATATGTGTTCAAAGTTTAGAGCTATTGGCTTGCATACTGTCTGATATAGTGATATTAGGGTAACAATTATAGAGACAGCATTTATTAACAGTTGGCAGCCTTGGTTGCTCTTAAGAATGCGCATAGTCATATATGTTATGGTACACATAGCACATACAAAATTGGTTGAAATCCAAATGATAGTATAGAAGTTACAAGTATTTAAAGTTGGAACTCTCAGCAGGCTTAGAATCATGTTGGTAGCACTGACGTAAATAAGTTCCTCCAAATTAATATAGAATGTCAGGCACTATACGTGTGCATAGTTTAAAGCTGTCGGCTTGCATACTTTCTGATATATTGGTATTTGGATAAAACAAATTGAGAGCATTTATTAACAGTTGGCAGTCCTTGTGGCTCTTAAGAATACGCTCAAATATATCTGTTTATGTACACATAAAACATACGAAATTTGGTTGAATTCCAATTGATAGTGTAGAAGTTATATGCATTTAAAAATTGGACTTATCAACAGGCTCAGAATCATTTTGGCAACACTGCCATGTATGGCCTCCTGGGAATTAAACTGAAATATTATTATCTATATGTGTGCCAATTTTGAAAATGCTTCCATTCATACCTTCCATGATATCCAACATCGAGCTAACATTTCAATTGCGATTTTTCAGCAGTTGGTAGCACTGACATCATTTTCAAATACGGCATTGAGATATTCAGCTATAGAACTTTACTCCTACCAAATTTTGTTTCGATTGCTGCAGCCTTTTAGGAGTTGATAGGGGGTGGCGGACATACACACAGACAGACAGACAGACACACATTTGCCCAGATCTATCTCATAAGTCTACTTTGTCCTCATTTTTGCAAAATGTGAAAAGTAGGCTAAAAATGTACATTTACAATGGGAGCAGCGTAACCTGGCGAGCCTGTCGCTAGAGCGCAGGGCAGCGCGGCGTATTGCTAGGCGAGCCTGCCGCTAGTGCGCAGGGCATTGCGGCGACGGCAGCCATCTGGCGGGAGCACGGCGTACTGCTAGCTGAGGAGTCTCTCAGCAGATGGCTCCGGTGTGGTCTCGCCAAGATTGTCATGTTATCTAAGAAGGCAACTGAGCTAGGAAGCTTGGTAATATACAATTCGCAACCCACATATAGGGAACCTACATGTTCCGCATAGCCCCATATGTGCCCGAAACGCTCTTACTTCCTCTTTAAATGCCTTACTTCTCATGTGCCTGAACATATGTGAACAAGGTAAGACCTACAATAGACAACTACCTAATCTCAGATTTCTGTACAATACGTTTACTCACTCAGTTCTTTTGCAGTGACCTACACGCTGCCCGAAATATGCCAAGGAGAAAGCCACTACCCACATTCACGTTGCGAAAGCTCGCACGGGACCACTAGTCAACAATATTTGTTCTAAGAATGTATTTCTTCCATTTGTTGTCACTTCAATTCAATGGTTTAGTCGACTATGCGATAGACACACAACAATTCACTGTATTGAGACATGAGTCTCAAATGCCAATGATTTCGTAAATGCTATATAAATAATCACTGACTCGTTCATTCATCAGAGGTAACGTATAAATATTTTCTGTAAATCATACTGCATGGAATTAAATGGAAGACGAGTATAGCTTTACTGTTATTCCCACCGTCTCAATCTTTTTACACTGCCTGATGCTACTAGTCACAGAAAAGCGCGAATATCAAAATAATTATGTTTGTTCTAGTCGCCGTAAGAGTGCAGTCATAGATGCATTTTGAATTATTTATGCCTGTACGCGTGTGAATATTTTGCAATTCAAATTTAATTTAATTTGCGTACAATGTGCATAAGTAAAGTGCAGAGTTTTACTCTCACTTTCGCAGAATTGCGTCAGAGATATTTCTCTGATGTTGCATGTCCTTACGTGGGTGAGTGGTTATAGTATCGGACTACCAACCCCAAGATTGCAGGTTCGCCCCTGGCCATGGTAAGTGATTTTTGAAGGCGATAAAAATCACGATACTCATGTCATACGTTGTTGGCATGTTAAAGAACCCATTTGAATTCAGTAGGCCGTGTTCAATGGCAAAATTAATCTCGGGATTTTCCACCAAAACAAAGTTCCTCCATTCTCTACTTGAAAGCGCTGTAGTGTCAAGGAGTTTAGATATCTAACCTCCTTGACTTTCATATCGTTCAAAGGAACGCCGAAATTCGACATGCAAGCTACCCTCTGGGTGTCAAACAAAGCTTGCACCAGGCACCCGAGGCCATACGATATTATTATTATTATCTGTCACATGGGCTTTCACAAAGTTTGCGCACGCATAGTTTATCTAGTAGATGGTAGATATCTTTCGGGCAGATCTGGTGGTAAAAAACCATGCACCGCAAAGCACGTCAAGATGTCTTAGCTCTAGGATCCTTGCATCCAGTCCTGTGAAGTCATAGCGTCCATCGTGTGAACTCCGTTCCAAATGTAATTTCTCTTTGCGGTCATGAGATGTTGTTAGACGCCATTAGTATCCTGCTTCAACAACCCATTCTTTTAATTAAATATATATTTTCAACCGCAATACGCACAATATAACGCTTAATTTTATAACGTCCGAGTGATTATACAACAATAAATATAAAGAAAATCAAGCAAAAAGATAATATAGATTTTGATCTCCAGCCGACTTCGTGACAGACGAATACTCTATCGCTGAACTAGAGACGCCTATATTACTACATCGTTATTAATCGACTTACATACAACGTCTTAGCATATATTGACTTTAACTAAACGATTTATTCAGTGCAGTATATATTTTTCATTATCAACTATTTCATACAGAGTTTATATTATTTCTGTCATTAGGTTATATTGCATGCAACATACTGAAACTACTGTAATATAGCTTAGGCACGAGAGATCAGCTGCCATTTTGTCTTGTAGCCGAGCCGGCTCAGCGTTTTGAAGTCACTGATACAGTTTAAAATTATAATATTAACTTATTATATCGACAGGGTCAAGCCTTTCAGGACATTTTTAACCATTCTCGGTTCGATAATCGGAATTGGTGAGTCCTACGTTATGCAATATAATGGTTGTACAATTCACAGGGACACCACTCTGAAATGGTATGGTCGATGACCTTGTAGTTTTGGCGTAAGATGCGCTCCATATAAAGGTATGGTTTTACGAAATTTGGTAGAGATCCAATGATTAGTTTAGTCGTAATTCCATTATAATTTTTTAAAATTTGAATGGCCGCAATGTTGTTTCGGATAAGATGGTGGTGATATAAAACATGACACTGAGGTGTTATTTGCTAGTGCTACCTCTGTACCAAATTTGGTTCAATTCGGTTTCGTCATGTTTGACTTGATAGGGGTGACAGACATACAGATTACACGCACACACTCACCCACACCCAGACAGACACACAAAGTTTTGGCCCTGTGTAGACCTTATAAGTCTACTTTCATGTGTTTTTTTTTTCAAAAATAGAAAGTAGGCTAAATATACGATTTTTAATACTTTTGTATCTTGTATTTTTTACCAAAAAACTATTTGGAACAATGTCTCTGGAGGAATGTTCCCCGGATGCCCTGATATCAGTTTGGTTAATTTTGGAAATCTTTCCGCAAGTAGTAGTCTCAAGCTACCTAGTATGAAATTCTCAAACGCAAGAGGTTGTCTGAACCTGTTAACTAGATTCTCTGAAAATTCCTGGAAAAGCTCAACATGGGCTATAAAAAATGCGGCAATTATCTCCCTTAAGAGCAGTGTAACAGTCGTATTAAACTTTGAATTGAAATATAAGTTGCTTTTGTTTCTTTTGACGGGCTTGGACACCATGATCATTTAGTTCCGTGTACTTGGGTTATTGTAGGTCAATGTAGTAGTAGTAGTGTGTTTATTTTTAACTCAGGTAAGGATTGGGAAGGAGACGGCAGTGGCCTTACTTATGAACTAGCCCGGCATTTGCCTGAAGTAAAAGAGGAAAGCCCTTCCAGGATGGCTGAAGTACGAATAGGTTTACTTGCCACTGCGCCGCGAGCAGACGAAAATAAATATGGTGGTGGTTGTTAACAAATCTAGATCATCAGCCCGTTGTATTTGGGTGTGTGTTAAATTTGTCTGGTAACCTGCGTTTATGTGGTTATTGTAGTAGTAGGTGTGGTCGTATTTATAATTGACTAGGATTGAGCAGATGCCATGGGACTTGAAATATGGTGCCATTCTGGCATGTGTCCAAATGGAGGGTGGGAATAAACCAGCGAATATCCCACCTAGGATGGTCAATGTCAGTGCCAGAATTAGACTTAGGTATCTTTAATACAGGGTGTCTCAAAAAATGTACTTACACTTAGAATGAGTATAAAATTATTATTTATGAACATAGAGACAAGTTTAAGGCTTCAATAATAGAGGAGACATGTAATTAAAGACTCGTGTTCGCAAATGTTGAAATTGATCACCGTCAGTGTCCAGGAGTTCGACAAACCTCCACCAACGCACTGGACCATTGCTCGAATCAGAGATAAATTTGAAGGAGATGGAACCGTTCACAACGTCAACAAGAAACGTTCTGGACGACCACGGACATCCACCAGTCCTAGAAAAAAAGAACAGGTGCAGGAAGACCTCGCTCGATCCCCACCGAAATCACTACGACAAACGGCTCGAGTGACACACAACTCAAAAGATAGCATCAATCGCATGATGAAGCGTCTGCACTGGAAATCCTACATTCCAACACGAAATTGTAAATTGACATAAAATGTCACGAAATTCCAAATGAACTTTGTCGTAACGTTTGCGAATCCATTGCTTCGCGTTATCAGCTTTATACGGACACTGTTGGTCATCAATTTGAACATTTGCGAACATGAGTCTTTAATTACATGTCTCCTCTATAATTGAAGTCCTTAAACTTGTCTTTATGTTCATAAGTAATCATTTTATAGACATTCAAAGTGTTAGTACATTTTTGAGACACCTGTATATTGTCTTGGACAGTTGCATTCGTTAATAGCCCAGTGCAATTAGACGAAAGAAAAGCCAAACCCAGAAATTTAGAATATCGAGTCCAGATATGAAAACATACTTGTAACTACCTTTAAATAAGATAATCAGAAAAGTCCCATGGCCTCCTAGATGAATACCTGAAATATCCTGGAAAAACCTGGAGAAACCTGGAATTTTCCTGGAGCGCTTATAAATCGCAAACGAGTGGTCAGAATCTGGATGTTTTTTTGCTTATTAATATTTATTTGTATGAAGAATAATATTTTTAAGTACCCAGGAAAAAATGGTACACTGTAAAAAAATATCCAAAAAATTTGATTTTTTGCTCTTTTTAGGTAAAATTAAAATCCGAATTTTGACGAAAATATGACCTGCTTCCATGCTAAAATGCAGTCACATACACGCTAAAAATTATCAGCGATGATAAAATTAATTATTTACTGTAAAATATCCTAAAAAGTCCGAAAACACGGTGTTCGTTGCCTGGAATATGGCTCCAATGGGTGAAGTGGAAGTCCGAAAAATGCTCAATTTATCGCTTTTTCTCGTGTTTTTTTTAACTGTCGTCTTATATGCTAAAACGTACGCTACTTTTGTGTTATATTGCATTTTCTTTACGTTCATGCACAGTGAATGTAGGAAGATCTACACAAAACGACCAAAACCTCCCGAAGCCCTGACAGAAGAAGAATGTTTTTCGACCGAAAAGTCAATCAGGAGACTTTGTGTTCGATTTTAAAACTCAGTGTATTTTTTGTGAAGAAAGAATAGACTACGCTCACCCAGATCGCAATCCGTTCAGCAAAGTATAGTACATTGAGTTTATTGACGCCCTCCGTGGAGAAGCTTAGAAGAGGAATGACCGGGGACGAAAAGTTGAATTAAATTTGAGTGCCTTGACTGATTTGGTAGCCGCTGAAGAAATATATCACCGGAAGTGCTAAGCGTATTTCAAACTGCCTGGCTCTTCTGTCCCAGGCAACGCGCTCAACAAAGGCATAAAAGAAGACGCCCACAAAAAAATCAGCATTTGAAATTTATCAGAGCTAGAAAAAGAATCTGCTGATTGCCAGGTTACACTAGCATCACTCATGTAAGTAATGGAAAAACATGAATCCGGGGAGATATACACTATAAAATATTTAAAATATAAATTAAAAGAAAAGTATGGTGACGCCATAACATTTACAGAGCTACCCAGCGAACGCTGTATTGTGTGTATTACGGACTTTGCTCATATAATTCTGAATGACAGTTGGTACACTGAAAAAAGTGGTGACTCTGAAAAAAAGAAACTTCGGATTATATCGCTTGTTGCAAAGCTGATTCGAATATACATTAAATCTCGTGGGTATGATGACACCGTCTACTCCTCAGTTAAAGAAATGGCTACTGGAGGCCAAGATTTAGTTCAAGAAAGCCTTCAAGCATGCATTGAAGTTCTTATTCGTGACACTGACAAGAAAAAATCCTGATCCGGCTCTTACGCGGATAGTTAAGTCGATCGGCCACTCAATCGTGTCAGCTGTGCGTCCAAAATCCGCTGTGCACGCGGACTCTCCTGTTCCTCGGTCTGCAAGCCCGGAAAGTGAAGATGTCAGATCAACACCCAAAGGATTTCTTCCCGTGACTCATTATTTTGAACCATATTCCAATGGATACTCCAAAGGAGGTCTGCACTACGCAGCTTAATGAAAGCATTGTCGCCCAAGCTGCTTCCCTGGATCTCCTGTGGTCGTCGGGATTTTGGTCTGGAGCATCGCCTCGCCCTGGTTGGAGCGGTTACATGGAATCTGTTCATCACGAAGTGCCATACTCAGAGTCCTCTGTGACGCCACTCTCGTTCATCAATCTTGAGCCCACAAATACATCCTGTATTTACACGGCTTTACTCTACGCAGCTGATCTCTGTAAGAAGCAAAAGCGAGCCTATTGCATGGTGAGTAGAGCACTGTATAAAAATAAAATCATTGCATTTCCACACGGAAAACGAAAAAAGATAAAAAATATTTCCAAAACTTTTGGGTTGCGAAATATTTTGACCTGCCAAGAGGAACGTGGACTGCCCTCAATAGGATCCGGACTAACCACGGGGTCTGTGCTGAATCGCTCTTCAAATGGGGTAAAATTCCTTCTCCCCAATGTGACTGCGGTGCTCCCTTACGGTCAGTTCACCACATTGTTCACGAATGCCATTGAAGAGCATAACAGGGTAATCGGTCTGACTTCCTGTTCACAAAACCTACAGCACTGCAATGGATACAGAATTTAGATTTAAAGATATTTGCCTGCCTTGTCATGTGTCCCTGTAAATATGTATATATCAATGTTTATATGTGTATATATCTATCTTGCATGCTTGTCGTCTGTATGTCATACGATCAACAAATAAATAAATAATAACTTTGAATTGCATTTTATACAGTGTGGTAATACTCTTTCACTTTACAGGTGACGTTTGATCAGTAGCTCTAATCCAAAGCTGTGCCGATGGTCCTTGCGGCACCTCCTGATAGCCCTCTGAAACGTATTGTCGTTAGACTTGGGGGTTTCCATTTACTGAAGTATTTCCTTGGATACATTGGCACCTTGATGGCATAGAAGAGTGTTTGGAGACTGTTTACGCGAAGAAGACAGTGCATCACATGTTATCTGGCGATGCATATGCGAGAGCAATTAGAGGACACTGGCGCTTCTCACACTGCTGTTTGAATCTGGCGTGAGGGATGATCTCAAAGAAAACCTGAAGATCCCCTTCAGAGAGCTTCTGAATGGAGAAATACATATTTTTAATTTAACACAAAATTGTCGTAAGAAGCATACATTGATTGGACTTGATTGTTGGGAACAAAGGCGGCAGGGTTGAGGGGGAGGAGTGGAAAGAGGGGGGGGGGGGGGGATGGATGAGTGGGGAGAGGTGCCGTACTTATTTGTGAAGAAAACAGAAAAAATCATAGGTCTAACACAAGGCTAAGCATCTCTAGGAAAACAAAAACAAAAACAAGATAAATTCTGCAACTCCGGGGTCCGCGAATTATGCCCATTGTAGCCATAGTCCAGGCAACGAACACCGTGTTTTCGGACTTTTTAGGTTTTTTTACAGTACATAATTAATTTTATCATCGCTGTTAATTATCTGCGTGTATGTGACTGCATTTTGGCGTGGAAGCAGGTCATATTTTGTCAAAATTCGTATTTTTACCTAAAAAAGTGCAAAAAAATCAAAAGTTTAGGATTTTTTACAGTGTACGAATTATTTTTTCTGGGTACCTAAAAATATTATTCTGCATTCTAATAAATATTAATAAGCCAAAAACAACCAGATTCTGACCACTCGTTCGTGATTTACAAGCGTTCCAGGAAAATTCAGGTTTCTCCAGGTTTTTCCAGGATATTTCAGGTATCCCATCAAAGAGGCCGTGGGACTTTTAGGATTATCTTATTTAAAGGTACTTACAACTATTTTTTCATACCCGGACTTGATATTCTAAATTTCCGGGTTAAACTCTAATTGCACTGGGCTATAAGGACATGATAATGTCGATGTATGTACAGTATGTCTACTCCTTATTCTTCGCGTTTTAACGGGGTCAAGTTTGAGATGCGATGAAGGCCTATGTGGCATATGTTTTAACGACCGGATGCCCCTCCGCCCCTGAGGTAGAAGAGATGAAATGAATGAAATTGGGCAAGGATGTGGAAGGAAGCGGCCGTGGTTGTTCAGAAGGTACCGTACAAGCATTTGCCTGGAATTGAAAATGGTGAAACCACGGAAAGCCATTTCAAGGACGGTAATCCGTGAGGTTCAAACCCACGTCTTCCGAGACCGCAGATAACAAAATCACAATTGAGCCTTATTTTAGTCGAAGGATATGAGGTGGCAATCCACTTATGTCTATGCTGTCTAAAAATTCTGTTGGGAATTGTAGACGTTCACTCTCATCTTCAGTAATAAAATTATTCACACTGATGTAAGTTCTCGATGATCCTGGGATTAGCTCTAAAATTTTGTCATTGATTTCTTTACAGTGTTCAATTGTAGGTGCTAAAATCGCTATTTTTGAAAAGCGTGAAATAACTTTCAGCTTGAAAACTTCGTTTCCACATATTTCAGTGATGATATCAGTTTTAGCAATGATGGAGGGTGGTAAGTCGACTAATTCACCGTTACCAATTTGTATCAAGAAGTTTGCAAAGTCACGTTAATAATAATAATAATATCGTATGGCCTCGGGTGCCTGGTGCAAGCTTTGCTATTTGACACCCAGAGGGTAGCTTGCATGTCGAATTTCGTAGTTCCTTGACTATGAAAGTCAAGGAGGTTAGATGTTAGATATCTAATCTCCTTGAACACAATAGCGCTTTCTAGTAGAGAAATGAGGAACCTTGTGCTGGCGGAAACTCCCGAGATTAATTTTGCCATTATGAACTCGGCCTACTGAATTCAAATGGGTTCTTTGACATGCCAACATCGTATGACATGCGTATCGTATTTTTGCCGCCTTTCAAAAATCACTTACCACGGTCAGGGGCGAACCTGCAATCTTGGGGTTAGTAGACCGACACGCTATCCACTCACCCACCGTGGCAAGCTAAAGTCACGTTGATCTGTATCCACTCGCATATTTTTGTTGAGTTTAAAAAAATTTTGAATAATGGCCACAAAGGAGAGAACTTTACTGACATTTGAAGTGAAGCTGCTCTAGATGCGTGAGGCACAACAGGCAATACCTGCCTAAAATCTCCACCTAAGATGATAATTTTTCCTCCGAAAGGCACGTCGTTATTCATGATGTCCTTGAGCAGCCGATTTACACATCAACGCGTGCTTATTAGTCACAGGGGCTTCATCCCAGATGATAAGTTTTGCTGAACGAGTATAAAAACCTTCCTTGCTGTTAACTTTTATTCCTGATACAGAACTTTCATGTAAATGTAGAGGTAACTTGAACTGGCTGTGTACAGTGCGCCCCTGAGGTAGTAACATTGCTGCAATACCAGTTCATGCAACAGAAACTACATTTAACCCCAAATTTGTGCAACTGTGAATCAAGCATTGGAAAATAAATATTTTACGGTGCCCCCCGGACCGTCAATGAAATATGCATTACTCATCCTTTCATTGCCGTTTTGTACTAACCCCAAAATTTCTGTATTTTTAGCCGTTTGGTTTTCATTTGCTCGATTTATCATCCGACTTAATTGATCCTCATTAAGTTTGGGATAATTCATTGGTAAATTTGTTTGAGGGAAATGATCGAGAGAAGTAATGGGAAGGCCATGGAGCTTTAATGTATTAGAAATATGTATAAGTGAGAACTGATAAGCAATGTTAAGTTCGTGAAACTGCAGATAATCTTCTGATAATGAATTCTTGAAAATGTCCCAAAACTGTCTTACATTTGAAGGGTTTTGAAAGATACATATGTAAGAAAACAGTTTTCGTAACTGAGACGGCATCTGAAATTGTGACGCTTCTGCCAAACAAACGCTGCTATTCAGAATCATCAATCAGCAAACCTCGCTCCTTAGCTGTTTCCTAAAAAGTAGAATAGACAACGGCTTTGCATGTTCGATAGATCCTGGAAGCTGGTAGCTGGGTAGATTATAGGCTGAGGAATAACCCACCCACCAAGGGAAGATGATTAAGAAAAGGAAGTGGGTTTCGGACTGGAGAAAAAGGATAGAAAAATAGGATGAGAGTTCCACAAAAATTATAAATTTAGCCTTTGATACCCTTAGAGGCAGTTGCCACTGAAAATTAACTCTTTGATACCTAAAGTAGGTACGAGCTTGGTCGAGGCTAACGGGAACCGCAGCTAGGACTTGGGCGATTTGCAAGAGACAGGCTTTAGTGTATTTCCTCCCAAGCATGTATAAGACTACTATGGGGAAAGGTGTTGGTCTGGCAAGACTGAGAGCAACCGATTTATTGTATGTCATCTCAAAGAAATTCGTTTTTGCGAAATAATTCGAAGAATGCCAATAATTCAAATCAAGTTTGGTATTTCCAATTTTCGAAGTTATAGAGTTCCTGAAAAAAAAAACGACCCAGTGCTTCCAGGAAGGATAGTGATGAAAAATTATATCTTGGAAAGTAATTTTGGTAAGTGAACCAATGGTTGCATTTGGAAATGGCTAAGCCTTTACTCAGCGAGAGGCCGGCTAGAAGCTTAGACAAAGAAGAAACACTTATCTTTTGGAAAATTAACCATAAGTTTTCGGAGAGGATCTCCACAAGCAGGTAGCTGGCGTAGCGAGCTTTACTTGCCTTACTGGCCAATTAGAATTAGCTATTAAAGCTAAGAGAAACTTGAAAAAGGTTGCCACTAAGAGTTCTTGCTCAAATGCAACAAGTGGTAAAATCCCTATCAATAGATTTAATGGCATCGAGTAGGGAGAGCCAAGGAGGACAGGATCTTGTTTAACCTTTGTATTAGAAAAATGAAAAAGCGAAAAGGAACGCTTAATTTATTTAACAATTCAGGAGAAATTAATATTTTTAACAATTAAATATTTTTCAATCTTGTTAACAATTTGGGGTCGCAGACCTCCGACAACATTCAGAAATTGCTCCAGGCAAATAACAATTCTTAAGGTTTTAAACCTGGTATTAAAATCTTTGTAAGATTTAAAAAAAGGCAAATGAAATGATTAAAGTATAAACATTTACAAGAGTACAAGGAGTGTACTTTAAAATATTACCAGGTAACTGATTTAGAAAAGGTTACAACTTCGAAAATAACAATAAGAAAAACATAAAGAATAAAATAGAAGTTCCTACAACTTCTTATATTTATACAGAGTTACGGTTGAGTAAGGCAAATAAGTGCAGGTCACTTACTGTGAAACCTGAAAAGGTAATCAAAAGGAAGGTTCTAGACTTCCTATGTTTAATTAGGAATCACGAGCCAAATAGGGCAGTTTCCATTTCGTGAGACCTAAAAATAACTCACTCAAGAGTTGAAAATATTGGTTTCCCTGATAGTAGAGAAAAAACAATGTAAGCTTAAACCGTGTATAAAACACGTAATTATACAGCAATTACTTAATGATAAACAAGCAAAATGGAAGGGCACTTCGTAGAGTGACACCTTATTGAAACAGACCTAAATTTAAAAGTTTATTACGGATTGTTAGTAAGAGGTTTAGGAAAGAGAAATAGGGGATTGAGGAAAAATGTTCATGGCCTTATTTAAATATAAACGGACGATCGCGACGCGGTAGAAAAGTTGAGCAAGCACTGGTTTTCACTATAGTTCGTTGAAACTTATGAAAAGTTCACTATAAAAACACGAAAGTTTATGGCAAAGAAAGTTGTTTCAATTTGAAAAAGAAAAATGACTGGTTGCACTAGATGAACAAAAGACTATTGCTGGAGAAAATGGTAGATTGCAATTAAATGCGCCATAAAATGTCCAACGGTGGAAGTAAATTCGCTATTGAGCTTTAATTCCGAAGTGAAATTCTTCAATTTTAAATAGCATTCTCACAAGTGAGTGAAAATTTCATAACGGCAGGACTTGTAGATAAAATACAGAATCTGGAAGGTTCCAGAACGATCTCAGTAGAAAAATGGGGCTAATGTAAATCCAACGGAGGAACTAGCTTGGTGAATTATAGACAGCGGGTATTTAGATAATATCCCACGTGGTGAGAAGATTTCTCATTTAGTTAGTGTAGGAAAAGCTACTTTCTATTGAGGTTGGCTCAGACAGACAAAGCTCAACATGGCAAATCCCGCGAAGAATGCTTTTACCCCAAATAAGTAATCTCACGCTGTCTATAAAATATCTTTAAAACATGTAGAAGTTAAAACCATGAAGATGAGGTTAAAACTTTAAGATGGTACTTATCTTGATTTCATGTAGAAGGTGAAGTTCCCCTTGACGATAACTACTTTGCCAACATGGCGTAGAAGAGAGTTTGCCTCTTGAGTTGAGGAGACTGGCCCTAGGTGAGCCCTGACTGAATGAGTCAACTGCCGATTTACAAGTGAGACCTGCTCATCGAAGCACAGAGGGTCCAAGGATGGGAAAAGAGTGGGGGTAGTAGACAAAAGGTATACATATCAGCATAACCAACTTATCAAAAATAAATGTTCTTCATGATGAATGGTCTTCAAAGAGTTGATAGTAGGCGATATTAGCGCAGCATGGTGAGTGAAACAGTAGACGTTTTCCTCTTGCTCAAGGAGAAAATAGCTGGCGATGGTAACAAGATCTGGTGGCCAGATGGATATGTAAGTCCTCTTGCACCAGGAGGAATATAGTAGCTTCAGAGATTCGCTGCTAGATGACGCTAGGTGGGTCACAGAAGTTATATATCTAGAACAGACTTATGAAGACATAAGAGATTTGCCCATCAAGGAGAAAACAGAAGATCACTGTTGGTGTTTGACAAAGAGGAAGGAAGAAATGAACATGCAAGGAGCAATAAAAATTATATCTCAGGTACCGTGTATTCAAAGAATACACCATACTGGGGGGAAAAAACACCAACAGAGAGCAAATAAGCAGTTACACATTTAATGGCAGCGAAGCGATCAAAGACAGTGGTCTTGTGATCGGGCCATTAGTGGTCAAGATTTTGGCCTCCCTGACTCTCCCATCTCTTCCAGGATAACACTCGGTCACTCTACCAGAGATCCATACTAAGGGGGGTGAAACATCCCTAACCCAGACCAAGTCCCCCACCTTAATGTCGGGACTGGAAAGAAACCACTTCTGTCTCCGTTGTAAGGAAGTTAAATATTCCAAATTCCACCTCTTCCAAAAAGAATTACGGAGGGCTTCAAGTTTACGCCAAGCGATAGGTAGATTAGAATCCCTGTAAGAATTGGGAAGAGGAGGAGGAGCAGAAAGAGAAGTGCCGATAAGGAAATGACCAGGTGTAAGTGGAAGCAGGTCATCAGGGTCATTGGAAAGCGGAGTTAAAGGAAGAGAATTAACAACACCTTCAATCAGAACAGACAGTGAATTGAATTCTTCGTAAGTCAGAATTCGATTACCTAAGACTTTTCTTAAATGACGTTTAGTGAGCTTTACGCAAGACTCCCACCTACCACCGTGATGAGGAGCGTAAGGAGGTATAAAGCGCCATTTGAAACCCTTTGAGTAGGAAAAATTAGAAATTTGTTCCATGGCAGGAGAGGAAGTGAGAGCTTTCTTCCACAGGGAAGCTGCGCCCTAAAAGTGAAAGCGTTATCAGAGAACATCTCTGAAGGAACACCACGCCTAGCAGTGAAGCGAGAGACAGCTGATAAAAAGTAAGAAGTAGAAGCATTCGTTACTAGTTCCAAATTGATGGCGCCAGTAACCATGCAAACAAAGAGAGAAACATAAAGCTTACCAAACAATTTGCGTTTAGCTTCAGGAGAGTTTCGTTGATATTGGAACGGACCCATATAGTCCACACCAGTTAAAGCAAATGGGCGTAAAGGAGAAGAGCGAAAAGAGGGCAGATCGCTCATTAATTGAGTATTGATTTTAGGTTTCGCTTTGAAGCAAGGAATGCACTTATGAATTACAGAAGAAACTTCATGAATTCCATTTATAATCCAGTACTTTTCCCTTAAGAGGCAAAGCAGAGTGCGTGTACCAACATGCAGATTACGACAATGAAAGTCACGTATAATTAAGGAAGTTACGTGATGTTTGGAAGGCAAAATAACGGGATGCTTTTTGTCCTCAGAGAGTAAAGATTGCGAGAGCCTTCCACCTAACCTGAGTAACCCATGGTCATCAAGGAACGGGGCTAAAGCACGAAGACGGCTGGATTTGGGAAGATCTCTTTTAGAAGAAAGCAAAGACAATTCTGAAGAAAAGGCTTCTTGCTGTGTCAGTTGTAAAACTTTAATGGTAGCGAGATTCAATTCATGATTGGTAAGGTGTGGTTTGGGGAGAAGGGGTTGGTCAACCACAAAATATTTCCATCTAAGGAGATAGGCGATAATTCGTATTAATTTATGAAAAGAAGAATAGCGGGACAACAAAGGATGAGAAGCGTTGGAAACCAGACACGAAGCGATAGATAGAGGTACTTTAGCGTCAGGCAAGTTGGAGTTTGTAGCTAGAGGTTTAGAAGGCCATGAAGAAGAGTCTTTGATTAACCACGAGGGCCCATGCCAGTACAATTGGGAAGCTGCCAATTGAGAGGTTAAACAACCACGAGAGATAATATCGGCTGGATTATCGGCACTAGGCACATGCCTCCATTGACATCCAGAAGAAAGAGTTTGAATTTTGGAAACCCTATTTGCAACAAAAGTTTGCCAGTGAGAAGGGTTCTTAGCGATCCAAGAAAGGGTGATCATGGAATCGCTCCAGAGATAAATTTGCGAGAATTCGACTTTTAATACTTCCCGTAATTTCTTGACAAGTTCTGCAGCCATGAGTGCAGTTCAAGCCTAGGCAAAGTGATAGTTTTAAGAGGAGCGACCTTCGATTTGGCACAAACAAGGTTGGAAACTAGAGATCCATAGAATGAATCGTGATAAACTAAATATGCACAGCAACCGTAAGCTTTTTCGGAACTGTCCGCGAACACATGAAGGAAAAAGAATGCATTAGAATGAGAGCTGATTAAATTCCTGGGAATTTCAATAAGGGAAAGATCCAGCAAATTGCTGCGAAACGAGAGCCAACGATTAAGAAAAGAAAGAGGGACAGTGTCATCCCATTCACATTTAAGCGACCACAGCTCTTGCATGAAGAGTTTGGCGATAACGATAACTGGGGCAAGAAATTGAAGCGGATCAAAAATTTTTGCAATTTCAGAGAGGATTTGTCTTTTTGTATTAGGAAGCTCTTCTGCGAGCGTAACTTTATAGATAAGAGTGTCAGTACTAGTGCACCAGTGAACCCCTAGAGTTTTTATAGATTCGGAGTTTCCACAAATTTCGACAGAAGAAGGATCTACGTCTTCGATGGGAAATTGGGCGAGAAACTCAGGGGAGTTGGAGTTCCACTTATGAAGTGGGAACCCTCCATTCCTTAGTAATGCTTGAAGTTTTAAAGACACAAAAGAAGCTTCCTCCAAAGTGGAGAAGGACTGCAAGTAATCGTCAACATAGAATGACGTAGTTAGTGCTTCAGAGGCTTTGGAATTAAATAAATAACCATCTTGTGAGGCTAACAAATGTAGAGATCGAATAGCGAGGAATGCTGAGGGTTTTAAACCATAAGTAACTGTTTTTAAGCGAAATACCTTAATGGGCTTGCTGATTTCATCACGCCACAAGATTCTTTGAAGATCTCGTTGTTCCGGTTGAATTAAAACTTGACGGTACATCTGTTTTATATCGGCTATGACAGCTATGGGAAATAATCGAAAGTTTAAAAGTATAGCAGATAGATCTGACTGAATAGCAGGACCAGAGTAAAGAGTGTCGTTAAGGGTGTTGCCATTAACGTCGGGCGATGAACCATTGAAAACAACTCGGATTTTATCTTTTACAAGAGGATTTTTCCACACGGGATGATGATTTAAATAAACCGTTTCAAATGGGGGGTGCAATTCATCATCAGATTTGTTAACAACTTCCATATGATCTAAGCTTTCATACTCATCCATGAAATCCGTGTACTGCTGTTTGACAAGGGGTTCTTTTTTGAATTTGCTCTCGATAGCAAAGAGAGCTTTTCGAGCTTTAGGCTGAGAGTTAATAAGTTTGGGGGGATTGTGTAATCTTGCCATTTGAACAATGAACCGGCCATCAGGAGAACGAGTGGTGGTGTTCAAAAAAAGTTGCTCACAGAATTCATTTTCTGAAGAGGTTACATTAGGAGAATCAACGTTTTCAAGCCTCCAAAACTGTTCCAGATCAGTATTGGAGAAGTAACAATGCGATGCAGGTTGGGGAGAATAATGGGAAAGTTGCCCTGTGACGATCCATCCAAAATTAGTGTCTCTGGCGACCACGTTTGAGGATAACTTGCGAACCTGTTTCCGAAGGCAATTCCAAAAGACATTGGCACTAAAGAATATGTCAATGGGATTTTGTATGTTAAACAAAGGATCGGCTAACCTTAAATGCGAGGGAATGTTTAACCCTGAAATATCCACCGAGTGACTTGGAGTGTCTTCTCCAATGCTATTGAGAATTAGACAATTAAGTTTAAAAAAGTTGTTTCTATGACAAATATCTCTTATGTTTAGTTTTGAGAATTGTAAAGCTTGCGATTTTGAGCTGTTGATGCCCGACACATTGATAGAAGTGGGGTTTACGGGTAGGCCTAGTTTTCTAATCAAGGAATTAGACACAAAATCATGAGTTGCAGCTGAATCTAGAAGGCCGCGTGCACGGACCCAGTTGCCAAAGTTATCCTGAACTTCAATTTGAAAAGTAGACAACAATACTTGAGCACTGCGAATGGACTTGGCATTTTGAATATACGATGAGGCATTAGAACTATTAGCACTATCATTTTTCGGAGAAGTAGATGCGGTCGATGACCTTGCCTGATCATGACGATGTAGCAAAGTATGATGAGCCTTTTCACAATGGTAACAAAGTCTTGTGGACTTACAATTAGAAGTAGAATGCGTGGGCGCTAGGCAGTTGAAACAATGTATATTTTGAGCAACTAATTTTCGTCTGTCGTCGACTGACATTTCTTTAAAGGATTTACAGAGGTATAGGACATGGGAATCTTTACAAAGTATGCACTTTGCAGGTTCGTTTAAACTTTTGCGAGGTTCGCTTTGCGTGTTTAAAACAATAGAGCTAGCAACACGACGTTCACTAGACCTAGTTGGGTAACCAGTAGTGTTTGATTTAAATTTGGATGAGCTAAACCCGGATTTTTGGGTATTAGACGCTGAGCGTTTGCTTTTGGGTTTGATGGACAGTAATTCAAATTTGGAACTAGGAGATGAAGGTTCACTTTGATTAGCTAGAGAGGTTAAGAGTTGGCATCTGGCGTTTATGAAAGTAACTAAATGCTCGTAAGTGTAGTCGTCTTCTTTAGAAAGTTCAATTTCCCAAGCTTTGAGGGTAGCAGCATCAACTTTAGAAACCACGAAATGTATTAGGAAAGTATCCCAATAATTAGTAGGTTGATCTAATTGGGACAAAGCCTTAACGTGAAGTTGTGTAGTGTCAACTAGAGTACGTAAACTAGTGACGTCATTGTGCTGTGACGCAGGTAGATTGAATAGAGCCTTTATATGGCGTTGAATACGTAACCGTAAATTTCCATATCTTTCCTTTAATAAGTTAAAGGCAATGGGATAATTTTCGGCACGCAGAGGAAGTGCTTCGACCAACTACAAAGCTTGACCTCGGAGGATAGATCTCAAGTAATGAAACTTATAAATGACTTGAATGTCTTCATTGTCGTGAACAAGGGAGCAAAATAATTCATAGAAAGAATCCCAAGCAGATTCATCTCCGGAAAAATGGGGTAAATCAATTTTCGGTAAAATTGGTTTGGGCTTGAGAGTACCCTCACGGAAAGAAGTTTGTGGTTCGTGAAGGGAACCGAGAACAGAAGCGTCCTTTTTCTGCTCCTCTTCGAGTTGGCGTATTATTTTGAAAGCAGAACCTATGCCTTCATAATATTGGTTTTCTACTTCAACTCGATCTTCTGTTTGATTGAGCATGCAAGTTTCTATTTCAGTTTGGATGTTACAATAATTTTCATAAGAACGTTCATAATCTCGTACACGATGTTTCAACAAGTCTAATTGAGCTTCTGAGGGATCTAACTCTTTTATATACTTTCTGAAACGGGTAATTTGTCCTTTATAGGATGCTCGTTTAGAAGTAAGTTTTTCATCTTTATCCTTCTCAGTAGGAGCCATGTTATAAAAAATAGATTGAAATGTAACTCACGATACTGTGGAACCTTGGAAATGCTGTCAAGCTGGCAGCAGCAAATAAGTAGGAAGAACGGGACACACCAAAAGAGACAGGAGCGGCCTCTTTCCCGTTCACAGGCTTTGCATGATGTAGTTATAGCTGAAAAATGCAAAGCAGATATTAATAATTTGCAGTGTATTGTCAAATAGAAAAAATGACAAATGGACTCTCCCGGGTTTCTGGTACCAATTTTTGGGTAGATTATAGGCTGAGGAATAACCCACCCACCAAGGGAAGATGATTAAGAAAAGGAAGTGGGTTTCGGACTGGAGAAAAAGGATAGAAAAATAGGATGAGAGTTCCACAAAAATTACAAATTTAGCCTTTGATACCCTTAGAGGCAGTTGCCACTGAAAATTAACTCTTTGATACCTAAAGTAGGTACGAGCTTGGTCGAGGCTAACGGGAACCGCAGCTAGGACTTGGGCGATTTGCAAGAGACAGGCTTTAGTGTATTTCCTCCCAAGCATGTATAAGACTACTATGGGGAAAGGTGTTGGTCTGGCAAGACTGAGAGCAACCGATTTATTGTATGTCTTCTCAAAGAAATTCGTTTTTGCGAAATAATTCGAAGAATGCCAATAATTCAAATCAAGTTTGGTATTTCCAATTTTCGAAGTTATAGAGTTCCTGAAAAAAAAACGACCCAGTGCTTCCAGGAAGGATAGTGATGAAAAATTATATCTTGGAAAGTAATTTTGGTAAGTGAACCAATGGTTGCATTTGGAAATGGCTAAGCCTTTACTCAGCGAGAGGCCAGCTAAAAGCTTAGACAAAGAAGAAACACTTATATTTTGGAAAATTAACCATAAGTTTTCGGAGAGGATCTCCACAAGCAGGTAGCTGGCGTAGCGAGCTTTACTTGCCTTACTGTCCAATTAGAATTAACTATTAAAGCTAAGAGAAACTTGAAAAAGGTTGCCACTAAGAGTTCTTGCTCAAATGCAACAAGTGGTAAAATCCCTATCAATAGATTTAATGGCATCGAGTAGGGAGAGCCAAGGAGGACAGGATCTTGTTTAACCTTTGTATTAGAAAAATGAAAAAGCGAAAAGGAACGCTTAATTTATTTAACAATTCAGGAGAAATTAATATTTTTAACAATTAAATATTTTTCAATCTTATTAACAATTTGGGGTCGCAGACCTCCGTCAACAATCAGAAATGGCTCCAGGCAAATAA
The DNA here is from genome assembly GCA_946902985.2 of Meconema thalassinum. Taxonomy (NCBI): domain Eukaryota; kingdom Metazoa; phylum Arthropoda; class Insecta; order Orthoptera; family Tettigoniidae; genus Meconema; species Meconema thalassinum. The sequence goes on along the minus strand of OX336395.1, from coordinate 257,349,359 downwards.
CAATTCTTAAGGTTTTAAACCTGGTATTAAAATCTTTGTAAGATTAAAAAAAAAGGGAAATGAAATGATTAAAGTTTAAACATTTACAAGAGTACAAGGAGTGTACTTTAAAATATTACCAGGTAACTGATTTAGAAAAGGTTACAACTTCGAAAATAACAATAAGAAAAACATAAAGAATAAAATAGAAGTTCCTACAACTTCTTATATTTATACAGAGTTACGGTTGAGTAAGGCAAATAAGTGCAGGTCACTTACTGTGAAACCTGAAAAGGTAATCAAAAGGAAGGTTCTAGACTTCCTATGTTTAATTAGGAATCACGAGCCAAATAGGGCAGTTTCCATTTCGTGAGACCTAAAAATAACTCACTCAAGAGTTGAAAATATTGGTTTCCCTGATAGTAGAGAAAAAACAATGTAAGCTTAAACCGTGTATAAAACACGTAATTATACAGCAATTACTTAATGATAAACAAGCAAAATGGAAGGGCACTTCGTAGAGTGACACCTTATTGAAACAGACCTAAATTTAAAAGTTTATTACGGATTGTTAGTAAGAGGTTTAGGAAAGAGAAATAGGGGATTGAGGAAAAATGTTCATGGCCTTATTTAAATATAAACGGACGATCGCGACGCGGTAGAAAAGTTGAGCAAGCACTGGTTTTCACTATAGTTCGTTGAAACTTATGAAAAGTTCACTATAAAAACACGAAAGTTTATGGCAAAGAAAGTTGTTTCAATTTGAAAAAGAAAAATGACTGGTTGCACTAGATGAACAAAAGACTATTGCTGGAGAAAATGGTAGATTGCAATTAAATGCGCCATAAAATGTCCAACGGTGGAAGTAAATTCGCTATTGAGCTTTAATTCCGAAGTGAAATTCTTCAATTTTAAATAGCATTCTCACAAGTGAGTGAAAATTTCATAACGGCAGGACTTGTAGATAAAATACAGAATCTGGAAGGTTCCAGAACGATCTCAGTAGAAAAATGGGGCTAATGTAAATCCAACGGAGGAACTAGCTTGGTGAATTATAGACAGCGGGTATTTAGATAATATCCCACGTGGTGAGAAGATTTCTCATTTAGTTAGCGTAGGAAAAGCTACTTTCTATTGAGGTTGGCTCAGACAGACAAAGCTCAACATGGCAAATCCCGCGAAGAATGATTTTACCCCAAATAAGTAATCTCACGCTGTCTATAAAATATCTTTAAAACATGTAGAAGTTAAAACCATGAAGATGAGGTTAAAACTTTAAGATGGTACTTATCTTGATTTCATGTAGAAGGTGAAGTTCCCCTTGACGATAACTACTTTGCCAACATGGCGTAGAAGAGAGTTTGCCTCTTGGGTTGAGGAGACTGGCTCTAGGTGAGCCCTGACTGAATGAGTCAACTGCCGATTTACAAGTGAGACCTGCTCATCGAAGCACAGAGGGTCCAAGGAAGGGAAAAGAGTGGGGGTAGGAGACAAAAGGTATACATATCAGCATAACCAACTTATCAAAAATAAATGTTCTTCTTGATGAATGGTCTTCAAAGAGTTGATAGTAGGCGATATTAGCGCAGCATGGTGGGTGAAACAGTAGACGTAGTCCTCTTGCTCAAGGAGAAAATAGCTGGCGATGGTAACAAGATCTGGTGGCCAGATGGATATGTAAGTCCTCTTGCACCAGGAGGAATTGAGTAGCTTCAGAGATTCGCTGCTAGATGACGCTAGGTGGGTCACAGAAGTTATATATCTAGAACAGACTTAAGAAGACATAAGAGATTTGCCCATCAAGGAGAAAACAGAAGATCACTGTTGGTGTTTGACAAAGAGGAAGGAAGAAATGAACATGCAAGGAGCAATAAAAATTATATCTCAGGTACCGTGTATTCAAAGAATACACCAGTAGCACCTATGACGTGAAGCAATAACAGGCGTAAATAATACCTTTCTCTTTCTGTAGGCGAAACTTTATACATTTTGCCTATAATTTTTGAAACATTTTTTTCTTTTTTGCCACTGGCAGTTGCTCTTATTCCAGACGTAATGTACTGGTGTTTCAGGATATACTATATACGGACTTCTGGCTTGCGAATCTTGATTTAACATGAACCACGCTTGTAATTCCGTGTTGCGCAACTCTGCTTGAAGTAAAATATCAGGAGCGTTATCATTTTTAAAATAGATATTTTGCAAGTTTGGCAAGTGAACTGGTAATCGCACGATAGAATGTGAGTGTTCATGCATATGAAATGAAAATATCCTGCATGCGGCTTCTGTTGGACCAACATATCTTGCATTTAGGAAAGAAGTAATTTAACCATAGTTCACCGTTTCGCCTTCAGGACATATTTTAACATTGCAGCAGTCATGACCTTTCATACACATACTTGTCGATGTATTTAACACTCCGAACACTTGAGCATATTTCAACATTAATATGAGCTTGAAAGTAAAGTAAAAGAAATGGATTGTAGGGAACAATGAATCGACTATCGATTTCAATGTCAATGCGTCGAATGGTTTTTACAATAATCCGTCCATTATTTCTTCTCCTATACGAAGGATAACCATTGGCATTCTCTTTGGTCTCTTCCTGAAACTGTTATGGGAAATCTTTCTTACATACGCCATCTTTCATACAGACTGAAGGAGGATTCGAAGATCCGCAAGGACCATGTACCATATGACGCCTTACCAACTCGTATAGCGCTTCATCCTTGAGATCTGGTATTTCGGCAGACACCATACTGTCAATGTCAGAAATTTCTCGAAACTTACAATCTTCCGTTAATGCTAATGGTAAATGGATGTGCGGGAGACCTGGTTTTTGAAATTCCACTGTATATAGATACGCTTTTACTTTACCGAAAATTTCCTTAACATTAATCAATCGTAGCAATTCCTTTACTTTGCAATGGAAAACTCTCACTACCATATCAGGCCTATTATTAGCCGTTTCCCAAGGATGAATGCTGTTAAGTATTTCTGGCCAGCCCGCATTACAGGTGAACGTAATCTGTCTTTCCAAACTTCCTCACTATCGCCATCGCATCCTGATAAATTTGTATCATATTCCTTGGGCTACCTGTAAAAGAAGATGGCAAAACTACAATTCGACCGAATCTGAGATTTTCATTTTCTGCTCGTACATGCAAGGCGTCTGTTAAAACAGCATATGTATCAACTCACAACTTCGTTTGTTGATGACGTATATATTTTAACCGGTCACCTTCCATACGACAGTAGTAATCCACGAATAGCTGTTGAGTCATTTTACCAGCGTTAATAAGGGGATTGAAATCGAACTCAGCTCCTAGACCTCGAATGGCAATTCTGTACAGAATATACTCTCGCATTGTTACAGTATGACGTATTTTAGTTTGTCTCACTCCAGCAGTTGGCATTGAAATGTGCCAACCTGACTCTGCGCAAGGCCAAATCAAAGTATAACACAGAGGATCACTGTGCATACTATCATAATCAACATTCCTCAAGCCACCTTCTCTCTCATATACTGCAATGTGTTGATGAGATGGTGGAGCTCCATCAACAGTTCGAAATACAGCATCAATTTCTGAACATGTGGGGTCATTATAACGTCTTGGATCTGAGGAAGTTTCGTGATAGAAACACATTACCAATTCCATTTTACGACGATTTTCTTTTAGAGCTGATTTTTTCTCTTCACTTACTTTCTGGTGCATTGTTTTATAAGACCGCACGTAAGGATTGTGCTGATCTAGTAAACGATTTAAAAGACTGAGGGTATCTTCTCTCAGTTCGTGATTAGCATCTTTCAGTAGGCTTAAATCATTTGCCTCTGAAAATTCTAAGATGAATAATTGGCCATATGAACTGTTTTCCTGTTTTCTGGCCTATAAAAGGGAAATTCTGTGATGAATGCCACCATTGATTTTGAAACAGTAAGGCCATGGCTCGGTAGTAGCTCAGCAGTAGCACCAAAGGATACAAACGACATAGCATTATTATACTGCCGAACATTTTCCCTAAATGTTTTACTGATTTCGTCACAATTCGTAAACAACTGCTTAATTTCTGAAAGTATTGTGTATGGTGGAAGTTTCACTTTGCCATCGCTACACCAAAAAGAAAAGTGACCACTTGTATTTTTCTCTTTTGAAAAGTATACAGGTAGTGACAAATGTTACACAGTCTTCCAATTGAGAATGGTTCTATGTAGGGAATAGTTTCATAAATAGCACATCGATAAGTGGCTGAGAACGGTTTTGTGACAATCTGTTTCTGATATCTATTTGAGTCGCGTAGTGCTCGTTTCTGTTTCTTGGTACTGACGTTTTCAACCATACTTGACTCTGAGTTAGCACTGATATCTAGGACGTCATAGTGACCGTTCCGGCCATCTCCAGAATACAGTAAGGAAATTATTCTATTTGGTGGCGTATTTTCGGCGTTTACAGTATGCGTTTTATTATTAGTAACTATGTTAATATTAATTTTGTAAACTTGAGCAGCGGCAACTAATCAAACATGACCTCCATGAATACCATTCATAGACATATGCCTTTTGTAATCATCGCTCGTATTGATAGCAGATTCGTACTGTCCCCGTTTACCCGGATAGTAGGCTGTCAGATATCCGCCCCCTCAATCGGATTGCCAATAATCAACCGCACCGGCTCAGCTACACCAATGAAAATGGCACTGACAGATACTACCGAGATTTGAGCACAGAAGTTAACAAGAAATTATTGTGGAACACACCAAAATAGACGGGGGTTCATACTTACCTTCACTTACCTCTTAAAAATTATCTCGGGGATTGGGTTGACCACAGGATCTCTAAAGTATGCTCCCACAATAACCTCCACCATGATATTTAAAAATGAACCAGAACGAAGGCAAGAACTTTGAACTGTACAAAAGCTTTTATTTCAAATAAAGGGTATGATTTTAACAAACTCAACAAAATAAATGTGGCTATCAGTAGCCCATGTCAATCTGACTATGTCCTCCTATAGGACTTGCAAAGTTATCATACAACATGTTAGCTCCCACGAGCTCAAAACAACGTAATATTCATAACACAATTGGACTGGATAAGGAAGTCAGGACGAGACACATATATAGAGCATTTGGTTTCTTTTAATAAACATGACACTTGTATTTATAGGCACAAGGCCACAATGTAGACGACCTTGCCCGCTGATAACCAGTTGTCTGGCCAGCTGCGGTCTACCCTTCAAACCTGACGCACACCTGTCAAATGGGCTCACTTGTCTAGCCACGTTGCGTAAGAATCCAGCACTCTCTCAAAAGCTTTAAATGTCCGCAAGACAACACAAATATTGTTACGCAAATCTTTCAAATGCTTTACTCACATACCACTGGATTATTCTGACAATCCCTAAACTTGTTAAATTATCATCCAAATGTTTAATTAGCATTGTTTAGAGTATAAAACAAACTCTTAAATGTTTATAACAAAAACTCATAAATTATTTATAACAATTAGACATTGTTTATAAAATTGTCGAAGACCATTGAAAAATTTATAACACGCTTCTAACATTACTTTCGTTCCACATTATTGTCAAAGATATTTACATTATTATTTACAATATTAACATTTAAATTATTCAAACTATTAATTTGAGAAATACATTTAACCACATGTTCATCCGGTTGGTAATTTCATAATCGTGTCAATATAATCGACCAATGAAGGTTAGTTATACATGTTAATGTCACAATCTGGTTTAATAAGTGTTTAATAATTATTATTATTATTTGTGACGGTAATCTTCATTCAAAATCTTATCTCAAATTCTTTCAATACTCTTGTTAATTATAACAGTAAATTCACTTGATTAATTTTCAAAGGACTAGGACAATACACTCCAGCGGAAAATACTTTGCTTACAAAAAAATGCACAAAACTGCATTAAAATAGGCCCAGAATTCATCATATATTAATATATACGGCATCAAAATCTTCCACAGAACTCACAAAAACCTCCACTAACAAATTCTTCAACATCATTAATTACTGTGGGAACCTCCTTCATTTATTCAAGGGCATTATACATCAGCGACTTTCAACACGTCCGCTGCACTAGCGATTATACATTCATAGTTCCACTTCAAAAATTCTTATAATCATTAATTGTTTCAAAACTGTTGTCATTTAACCTTCGTGGATTTCATTCATGAATCGAAATGAAGTAAAAATTTGCCAATCACAAACAAATTTAATAGTGAATACGCTTATATACGCCTCTCTGGTCTATCAAAATTTAAGATTATCATCTTCAAAGTATTGTAGTATAAAAATACCATCATCAAACAAAGTGCGACTAAACTGCAAAATAGTCGAATAGAATCCAATTAGACTGTGGAATGCAAACATTATTATTCAAATCTCTAATTGAGAAAAAACTCCTAACAAAAGTTCATGACTTTAATGCATTCGATAATTCATAATTAAAGTTCATCTTTCACAAAATTGTCTATGATGCAATGGTCGTTCATAACTGACGATAAATGTCTGTGTTGCAATCATTTCAAATAACGACTAGTATTTCCAAGATCGTCGACAACGTAATGGATTATAACGCTCTAAAATCATTTAAATAATCTTCCTTCTTGATGATGACAGAAAATTGGTCAAAGTAATTAAACTGGGGTAGAAATTACTTTAATAAAGTGACACACTGTCTGAAGTTAAATCTGCCATGAAAATCATTAACTTATAGTCAAATCGTGACTACAAAAATAAGCAAATTACTGAACAATCTCAATATCAGTCTCAACTGATCCAAAATCATTTAACTATGTCCATGACATAACAATGTCTTAATAAATCGTCGAAAAAGGCATAACTCATCAAGGTGTACTGAGAATAGGAATCTCAAACAAGAATATAGGGCAAAATACATGAGGACAGAAATAAGGGACAAAGAGTTGCTCAGATATCGCTAAAAAACTCAAATACAATAAACGTTCACGACTACCTTATCTGCCGATTGAAGTTCCAGAGGAAAATTCCCCAAAGAAGACTGCTGATGGATCCATTTCACCAAGTTAAAGCTGAGCTCCATCCTCGAAACAGGAAACAGCACCCTCGGAGAATCGAACTGCTTCCTCCTCCGGAAATTGCACTGCTCCGTGAAGACGAAAGACATCCTTCCGGCAAAACTCTTCTTTGTGAGTCGGGACTACCCTGACCTCTCTTGAAAAATCCCTGAAATTCTTGGAGAAAATCGCCATGAAGTTTTTGTAGTAATTTCCATAGAAATATTCATATTCAGTGAGTATGAAATCGTTTCCATTGCTGTTTGATAGTATTCAGCGTTGAGCCACGAAACATGGGTGTAGATGGTTGTTCACCGCATGTTCGCTTGTATGGAATGGCGATTAGCGAAGTTCCATGTTGCTATCTTACTCCAACGATGTATGTCCCAATCGCATTAAAGTCCTTTAGCCTTCCATCTTCTCCTCGGTTATGGTAATAGAAGAACAAACTGCCATATTAAACTGCTCCATAATACTGTAGCGTTGTGTCACAATTCAATCGGAAGTGTCCCTGTTATACTAGCAGTGTCAGCCGTAGCGTAGAATCTGACGATACAAGGTGCTTCTCAGGTGGCGAGAAAATCACTTTTGTCAGTCGTCTAAAATTGCTAATATCTTCCAAAATAACTCCTTGAAATTGTTCAAAATTTTTATACTCCTTAAAGTAGCACAGCACAATAGAATTAGCTTATAGGCAAACACTAACTGTTCATAGCTAATCTTGTAGACGCGTTATAATGTGCGTTTTAACTTCACCTAGTTTTACTGACAGTAAACTTGCACTGCTTGTCTGCTTGAATCACGTTCACTGCGATGGCTTCACCACGCGTTATAAAGACGACTCTTTCTACTAATATCACTCGACGTCTCACCAAAACGACTATATAAGCACTGAAGATCTGACGATTTGAATATCAGAGGTATCAGCTATGACGATTTGAGACTCCTCTCTTCTGCGCAAGGCCTTTTATAAACTTCATAAGGGGCGTATCCATCCCTTCCATAGCGTGTTACTGCGTCATCGCTAGAAGTTCCAACTTCGTCAATACGTGACGGATTTTCAAAATTCAAAAACTGAAAATAAATTTCACCAAAATTCCAGATCAATGCCTCTACTGCAAATGGATTTCCACAATTCTTCATTCCAAAAAGTATTAAAAATACCATAGTTTCAGCAATCTCCGTCTTCCTTCAAACAATCGTTCATTGGTTCGAGCCTCCCCTCCAATAGCATAATTTCTTCCTCAGCACAATTCCACGTTTCCTGCGACTGCGTCGTAAATCTCGAATCTTTCTCGAACAAATGCTGACGACACAAAAATCTCAACTCAAGTAGCCTGCTGGTATAACGTCTGCGTCATCCGTGCTTACGTCATGACTATCCATGTCATAACTATGACAGCCATAACTTTCTTCATAATTTCCAAAATAGCCACCGTGGTCTCACTATAATTCAATTTACGGGGGCATTCTCCCCTCACCACGTTTTAAAAACAGTTGCAAATTGTTTTTAAACTCAGTGTTACAAGTATCTCAACTCTCTTGAACACGAAATTGAATTATTACTGGCTTACTCTAGGATAGTATCTTTTCAAATTTCCAGCATTGAACTTGCCGTAAATGACATTATTCTCATCATCGTAGAGCTCATAACAGTTGTTTCCATAAGCGTTCGTAATTCTAAACGGACCCATAAACACAATTCCAAACTTGGGATAGATTTTCTTGCTCATATCAGCCATGACAGGTCTGCGGAGTAATACAAGATTTCCAACTTGTAAGGGTGCACCAAAACGTTTTCCAGCTACCCTTTTCAATCGTTTCTCTGCTGCTTTCTGGAGTTGTTCCTTCGCCTTGTCAATCCTCTGCTGCCTTCCTAGGTCGGGATCTCTAGGAACGTGGTTGAAAAGATTATCCCACGGCCTTTCTGGGTTTCTTCCTAGATGAAGTCGCATTGGCACTTCTCCTGTGCTCTCCTGCACTGTAGAGTTCAGACATTCCTCAATAAGGGGTACAAATCTCACCCAACCAGAATGATCATTTGGACAGAAAATTCGACAGAATTTCGAAAATTCAGCCATATATCTTTCAGAAGAATTCGATTCTGGGTAACGCACGCTTGAAAATAAGTGCTTAATGCCAAGCCTTTCCATATCCGCTGCAAATTCCAAGGATGTAAACTGCGTTCCATGATCTAACAGTAGATATTCTGGTTTACCAGCTTTAGGAAATACAGCATTTTCCAGTCTGCTTACAACGTTCCTCGTGTTAGCTTTCTGCATGGGACTCATTGTTACAAATTTTGAGAAAACATCCACGGTAACCAACAGGTACTGGTTACCCTGATATCCCTTCGGACAGGGGCCAAATATGTCCGTCGCCATGAGTTCGTTTGGCTTAGAAGGAATCATAGCCTTCGGTTTTCCTTTCAATAAAGCAGAAGCATACTTTGCTCTTTGACATTTGTCACATGATCGAATGACCTTGGCAATGCTGGAACGCATGTTAGTCCAAATAAATCTCTCTTTAAGAGTATCAAGAGTTTTATCTAAACCGGCATGTCCAGTTGCGTGATGAGCTACCCACACTAAATTGACAACAAGTTTAGGTGGCACGACTATTCGGAGTTTTGTATGCGCAGAGTCAGCATACTTGCATACGATGTCTCCACTCAAGACAAAGTGTCGTGAATTTCTCCGTGTAGCTGCATAGTCAACATCCGTATTGTCCATGTAACCCTTGAGGAACCTGTACATTTTCCTGATTGGAGCGTGTCTCTTCTGTGACACACCGATTCGGGCTAATCTCCTAACGGTTTATGATCTTCTTGCTCCAATTGTACATGGTGTATCTGCACATTTTTAATAGGGTTACGTGATAAAGCATCAGCCAGTAAGTTATCTTTCCCAGGCTGGTGGACGATAGTGGCGTTAAACTGTTGGGTGAACAAAGCCCAACGTGTCAGTCTATCACTTGACATGTCCGTTTGCAGCATAAACTGTAGTGCTTTATGGTCAGTAATAATGATGACCTTATGTCCCAGCAGGATTTTCTTCCACGCTTGCAAAGCTGTCACAAAAGCTAACGCTTCAAGTTCAGTCGTGAAGTAGTTTTCCTCGTGTTTCTTCAACTTCCGACTAGTGAATGCAATGTAGTGCTTGTTGCCTGCCTCGTCTTTCTGGTATGAGACTGCACTAATGCCTATTCTTGATGCATCAGACTCAATATAAAACACCTTCTCAAAGTCTGGGTACTCCAGTTTCACGTTATTTCTGAGCATCTCTTTTGCTTTCTCAAAAGCCTCGTCGGCTGCTGTACTCCATTTCCATCTATTATTCTTTTTGAGTAAGTCATACAGAGGAGCCATAATTTCAGAGTATCTCGGACAGTGGCCGCTAATAAATTGGCATGCGCCTACAAATTCTCTGACTTGTTTTACCTTAGTTGGTTTTGGAAATCTCGTGATCGCCTCCACTTTTTGCATGTTTGGATGATATCCATCTTTATCAATTGTATGCCCCAAGTAATTTATCTCCTTCTTCAAGAATTGACATTTTCCAAAATTGACTTTGATATTGGCCTCCCTTAAATTCTCGAACAACTTCCTCAAGTGCACTAAATGTTCTGCGGCGCTGGGTGAAGATACAATTAAATCATCAATGTAGCAGATTACATTTTCTTTTACCTCGTCAGTGAGCTTACTATCAAGTGCTCGAATAAGTGCTGGTCCACTGTTAACCATACCAAAAGGCATTCTGACAAAGACCCATGACGTCTGGTCAAATAAGAATCCAGTGTACTGCATACTCTCTTCTTCTAGTTGAACTTGATAAAATGAAGACGTCAAGTCAAGAAAGCTGAAACATGCTCTCCCTTTGAATTTTCGAAGCAGATCTCTAATCTTGGGTGGTCGGTCATTTTCTGGAAGAATCTTCAAGTTGATGGTCCTGGCATCGAGACAAAGACGTATCTGACCATTACTTTTCTTCACTACTGTGATGGGGTTTATATAAGACGACTCCTGTTTTTTAATAATCCCGTCTACCTCCATTTTTCTTATTAACCCTCGTACTTCTTGATAGTATTTCTCAGGAATGGGGTATATTCTCTTCTGGTAAGGGGTTTCATCTGTCAGCCTTATCTTGTATTTATAATCCTTAATCAATCCAGGCTTTTCATCAAACATATCTTGGAATTCCTTTATCAGATCCTCAAATTCCCCCTGAATTTCTTCAAATCCTTCAGTTTTTCTACTGGGTATTTCTGCTAAATTTTCCACTTCACTAATTATGGTATTCAAAATTTCTTCCCTAAGGTCTATTTCCAGACTGTTTTTCACGTCCTGTTTTTCGATCTCTTCTGTGATCATGTACCCATCATTAAAGCTAATACTTCTGTTCTTCATGTCAATAATAGCTCCGACCTTCGATATAAAATCGATTCCAAGCACCATATCAAAATTGATCTTGCTCACCACAATGAAGATCTGTTCATAATTCCTTCCATTGATCTCAAAGTACAATAACACTTGAATCTTGCACTTCACTGCCTTATCTTGGAAAATCCCTCTCACTTTGACGGTAGAAACAGGCAGAACTGTCATGTTCTCTCCTCTTAGCAGACTTTGATAACAATCTTCTGAAATGATGGAAATAATTGCACCAGTATCCATCAGGGCTTTGTACTGTTGGCCATCTATCAGTACAGAAATAATAGGTAAGGCACATGGTCTTTCCTCTCTAACGATACCCCTCTCTTCTAGCAAATCTTCATCAGTAACTTCATATATCTCATTAATTGTAATCAGGTGTGGTGTGGCAATGTATTTACAAGTTCTCACTGTCGTTGAGAAATCGGCGTGTTTTTTTTTTGTGTTACCGACCTCAAAATTCTGCTGGCTCGTAGAAGGCCCAGGATCGATCACAACATCCTGCCTTTTCTTTTGATTTTCGGCTTCTTTTTCCCGTAACTCCTTCAGGTATTGCTGGCTTTCCCTCTCTCTTTCCTGATACTGATCGGGTGTCATAACCTGACCTTGAGGATTTTGATTGCTATTTTGGTTCTGGTTATTTCTATTATAATTTCTGTTATAACCATTATTGTTGTAATATCTGCCTCTTCCATTGTTGTAATTGCCTCGATTATAGTTCCAGCCTCTTCTCTGTTGATACGGACGGTAACCTTGCGATCTGTTATTCCGAAACTGATTATTCCTGTGAGGACCTACATTGTCAGTTTTCTCTTCATCTGGCTTGTCAGTTTGTTGAACTTGGTCCATATATACCGTATTTATTTCTTTGAAGTCATGCCTTTGACCTTTCTGTACCACGTTGGGCATTGGACTTGTGTAGTCTAACCTCCTCAGTAATTCGTCCATGCTGGTCAAATCCCTGATGTTTGACGAAATGATTAGTCTCCTCACCTCCACAGGCAGCATACGAGAAATCGTATCAATTAATTGCTCCGTTGACAAAGGGGGTTGCAAAAATCTCAAGCGGGACAATTGACTCGTAAAGAAATCAGCGTACCGTGTTCGAAGAGTACCTGAATATTTTCTTGAATAAACCTCCGCTCTTAACGAATTCTGCGCTTCGATGGACCAAAATCGTTTGATTAATGCCTCTGCAAACTCGTCAAAGATACTGAACGTGTATCTAAATGCGCAAAACCATTCAAGGGGTCCTCCAATCAAAAATCATTCCACTATCTTCATCTCTCTCTCTATGGGAATGTGAGCTTCGATGAAATAATCTTTGAGGTTCCTGACATATTCTATAGGCGTTAAACTATCAGTGTTGCTGAATTTTTGCGGTTTGTCTTCAAAATTCCTGATGACTGTCACGTTCCTCGGATATGAATCTGGGTAGTTTTTCCCACTATCTCGATAGTTCCACTCAGGTTCCATATTCCTCTCGTCATCTTCATCCCTGAATCTGGATACGCGTTCTTCAGGAGTCACGTCTCTCTCTTCTGGATCTAGGTTATATCTTCTGGCATAATTCCTATTGGTTTCGCAAGCCAAGCCTACTGTATCCTTGTCAGTAATCTCCGTTATGACTTTCTTGATTAACTCTTCTTTGTAGGTCTCCATCAAACTAGCTTCTCCTAGCTTAAAATTTTGCAGTTTACTCGTCGTTTCATTCACATCAGAGACAACTTTATGAATCTGTTCCTCTAATGCAGATTTTAATGCTTGCACATCCTGACCTAGTTGTGTTCTATCTTCTACTTGTCTTTCGGATAGCGAATCCATTCTTACGCTTAAATCTTTCCTAATCTGTACTACTTCATTGTTAATATCTATTTGAGTACTGGCAAGTTTTCTTTCAATACGTTCCTGAATTAGGGTTACATGTTCCCCACTTGACCTATTCCACTCGTCTTTCCATACTGTTACATTTGCCGTTAACATTTCTGCTATGTCTACTTCGATATCTTCTTTAAGTAATCTATTATGGTCTAATACCTGGGTTCTCATGACCTCTACATCATACTTTAAACCTGCTAAAGACGTTGTCGTTCTAACTGACTCGTCAACTAGCCTAGTCGTTAATGCACTCATATTACGCGTACAAAGTGTTTTCGAATTTTCTATTTCTTCCCTGACTTTATTTACATCAGTTTGGACTTTAGCAATATCTACGAAAACTGTGTTGACTTCTACTTGAATTTTATTTATGTCACTTTGCATCTCATTTACATCCGAATGAATGTTATTAATATCAACCTGAACATTGGACACATCAGTTCTAACATTTTGGATTTCTCTTTGGACTTCCTCAACCTTGTCTTGGACAGTCGCAACATCATTTTTAACAACAACTACTTCAGCCCTAGCACAAGAAATATCACCTCGGACATTAGCATCATCTAAATTCAACATTGTAAGATCTTTCTGTACCTTAGAAACATCAGTTTTAACATCAGCAACATCTTTATGCATATTAGACAAATCTTTGTGGACATTGGACACGTCTGTGCGCATGTCAGTTACAGTATTCTCGATTCCTTGGGTATTAATCTGTAAACGCGACATATTATCCTCTAAGTTAGCAGAACTGGTCTGGAGAACTTTCATATTCTCCTCCATTCGACTAGTACTCTCCTCCATTATCTGCTTCATTCTACTAGCATTCCTAGCTTCCATCTCCCTCGCACTTTCATTCATGCTTGCTTTCAAATTAGCAGACATCTCCTCTAACATCATCCTCAGACTTTCATCTGCCATTACAATATTATTCAAAATAGACTGCTGTAGGGACATACATCAAAAGAGCAAAATAACAACATCTGAGCAACACTTTTCACCATATATAAATTTGATCAATTTTCTGTCTTAAATCTAACTTATAACTACCTTATAATTAACCTTCGAAGACACTTCATGTTGAAACAAACTCAAGCACACGTTCAAATTTCCCTGGCCCATTTTAAAATATCCTAACACAAATAATTTACATTTACAATCCAAATAATTTAATTTTATCTTTAATATGACTGAAACATGTCATAAGCCGGTCAAATAAAATAAGATTCCAGATCATAGGCGATTTTTCAAAGTTTCCAGCCTATTTAACCTTTCTCAAGTTGTATAAGATCTGATCTTTTCTGAGTGTAATTTTCCTAATACAATACAACATTTAATTCCTATATAATCACACTCTTAAATACTACAATTGGCCAAGACATCTAACAAAGAATCAACCTCTTTATTTGAGTCCATCGAGCCACACGTTTTAGGTTTGCCAATCCTACTGGCGTTCAACCTGGTGATCCTATTATGTTGAACAAGCCCCATACGTTGACTGCGCCAATCCTTCTGTCCCCGTTTACCCGGATAGTAGGCTGTCAGATATCCGCCCCCTCAATCGGATTGCCAATAATCAACCGCACCGGCTCAGCTACACCAATGAAAATGGCACTGACAGATACTACCGAGATTTGAGCACAGAAGTTAACAAGAAATTATTGTGGAACACACCAAAATAGACGGGGGTTCATACTTACCTTCACTTACCTCTTAAAAATTATCTCGGGGATTGGGTTGACCACAGGATCTCTAAAGTATGCTCCCACAATAACCTCCACCATGATATTTTAAAATGAACCAGAACGAAGGCAAGAACTTTGAACTGTACAAAAGCTTTTATTTCAAATAAAGGGTATGATTTTAACAAACTCAACAAAATAAATGTGGCTATCAGTAGCCCATGTCAATCTGACTATGTCCTCCTATAGGACTTGCAAAGTTATCATACAACATGTTAGCTCCCACGAGCTCAAAACAACGTAATATTCATAACACAATTGGACTGGATAAGGAAGTCAGGACGAGACACATATATAGAGCATTTGGTTTCTTTTAATAAACATGACATTTGTATTTATAGGCACAAGGCCACAATGTAGACGACCTTGCCCGCTGATAACCAGTTGTCTGGCCAGCTGCGGTCTACCCTTCAAACCTGACGCACACCTGTCAAATGGGCTCACTTGTCAAGCCACGTTGCGTAAGAATCCAGCACTCTCTCAAAAGCTTCAAATGTCCGCAAGACAACACAAATATTGTTACGCAAATCTTTCAAATGCTTTACTCACATACCACTGGATTATTCTGACAATCCCTAAACTTGTTAAATTATCATCCAAATGTTTAATTAGCATTGTTTAGAGTATAAAACAAACTCTTAAATGTTTATAACAAAAACTCATAAATTATTTATAACAATTAGACATTGTTTATAATATTGTCGAAGACAATTGAAAAATTTATAACACGCTTCTAACATTACTTTCGTTCCACATTATTGTCAAAGATATTTACATTATTATTTACAATATTAACATTTAAATTATTCAAACTATTAATTTGAGAAATACATTTAACCACATGTTCATCCGGTTGGTAATTTCATAATCGTGTCAATATAATCGACCAATGAAGGTTAGTTATACATGTTAATGTCACAATCTGGTTTAATAAGTGTTTAATAATTATTATTATTATTTGTGACGGTAATCTTCATTCAAAATCTTATCTCAAATTCTTTCAATACTCTTGTTAATTATAACAGTAAATTCACTTGATTAATTTTCAAAGGACTAGGACAATACACTCCAGCGGAAAATACTTCGCTTACAAAAAAAATGCACAAAACTGCATTAAAATAGGCCCAGAATTCATCATATATTAATATATACGGCATCAAAATCTTCCACAGAACTCACAAAAACCTCCACTAACAAATTCTTCAACATCATTAATTACTGTGGGAACCTCCTTCATTTATTCAAGGGCATTATACATCAGCGACTTTCAACACGTCCGCTGCACTAGCGATTATACATTCATAGTTCCACTTCAAAAATTCTTATAATCATTAATTGTTTCAAAACTGTTGTCATTTAACCTTCGTGGATTTCATTCATGAATCGAAATGAAGTAAAAATTTGCCAATCACAAACAAATTTAATAGTGAATACGCTTATATACGCCTCTCTGGTCTATCAAAATTTAAGATTATCATCTTCAAAGTATTGTAGTATAAAAATACTATCATCAAACAAAGTGCGACTAAACTGCAAAATAGTCGAATAGAATCCAATTAGACTGTGGAATGCAAACATTATTATTCAAATCTCTAATTGAGAAAAAACTCCTAACAAAAGTTCATGACTTTAATGCATTCGATAATTCATAATTAAAGTTCATCTTTCACAAAATTGTCTATGATGCAATGGTCGTTCATAACTGACGATAAATGTCTGTGTTGCAATCATTTCAAATAACGAC
This sequence comes from Meconema thalassinum, assembly GCA_946902985.2. NCBI lineage: Eukaryota > Metazoa > Arthropoda > Insecta > Orthoptera > Tettigoniidae > Meconema > Meconema thalassinum. The sequence goes on along the minus strand of OX336395.1, from coordinate 257,332,522 downwards.
TAGTATTTCCAAGATCGTCGACAACGTAATGGATTTTAACGCTCTAAAATCATTTAAATGTTCTTCCTTCTTGATGATGACAGAAAATTGGTCAAAGTAATTAAACTGGGGTAGAAATTACTTTAATAAAGTGACACACTGTCTGAAGTTAAATCTGCCATGAAAATCATTAACTTATAGTCAAATCGTGACTACAAAAATAAGCAAATTACTGAAAAATCTCAATATCAGTCTCAACTGATCCAAAATCATTTAACTATGTCCATGACATAACAATGTCTTAATAAATCGTCGAAAAAGGCATAACTCATCAAGGTGTACTGAGAATAGGAATCTCAAACAAGAATATAGGGCAAAATACATGAGGACAGAAATATGGGACAAAGAGTTGCTCAGATATCGCTAAAAAACTCAAATACAATAAACGTTCACGACTACCTTATCTGCCGATTGAAGTTTCAGAGGAAAATTCCCCAAAGAAGACTGCTGATGGATCCATTTCACCAAGTTAAAGCTGAGCTCCATCCTCGAAACAGGAAACAGCACCCTCGGAGAATCGAACTGCTTCCTCCTCCGGAAATTGCACTGCTCCGTGAAGACGAAAGACATCCTTCCGGCAAAACTCTTCTTTGTGAGTCGGGACTACCCTGACCTCTCTTGAAAAATCCCTGAAGTTCTTGGAGAAAATCGCCATGAAGTTTTTGTAGTAATTTCCATAGAAATATTCATATTCAGTGAGTATGAAATCGTTTCCATTGCTGTTTGATAGTATTCAGCGTTGAGCCACGAAACATGGATGTAGATGGTTGTTCACCGCATGTTCGCTTGTATGGAATGGCGATTAGCGAAGTTCCATGTTGCTATCTTACTCCAACGATGTATGTCCCAATCGCATTAAAGTCCTTTAGCCTTCCATCTTCTCCTCGGTTATGGTAATAGAAGAACAAACTGCCATATTAAACTGCTCCATAATACTGTAGCGTTGTGTCACAATTCAATCGGAAGTCTCCCTGTTATACTAGCAGTGTCAGCCGTAGCGTAGAATCTGACGATACAAGGTGCTTCTCAGGTGGCGAGAAAATCACTTTTGTCAGTCGTCTAAAATTGCTAATATCTTCCAAAATAACTCCTTGAAATTGTTCAAAATGTTTATACTCCTTGATGTAGCACAGCACAATAGAATTAGCTTATAGGCAAACGCTAACTGTTCATAGCTAATCTTGTAGACGCGTTATAATGTGCGTTTTAACTTCACCTAGTTTTACTCACAGTAAACTTGCACTGCTTGTCTGCTTGAATCACGTTCACTGCGGTGGCTTCACCACGCGTTATAAAGACGACTCTTTCTACTAATATCGCTCGACGTCTCACCAAAACGACTATATAAGCACTGAAGATCTGACGATTTGAATATCAGAGGTGTCGGCTATGACGATTTGAGACACCTCTCTTCTGCGCAAGGCCTTTTATAAACTTCATAAGGGGCGTATCCATCCCTTCCATAGCGTGTTACTGCGTCATCGCTAGAAGTTCCAACTTCGTCAATACGTGACGGATTTTCAAAATTCAAAAACTGAAAATAAATTTCACCAAAATTCCAGATCAATGCCTCTACTGCAAATGGATTTCCACAATTCTTCATTCCAAAAAGTATTAAAAATACCATAGTTTCAGCAATCTCCGTCTTCCTTCAAACAATCGTTCATTGGTTCGAGCCTCCCCTCCAATAGCATAATTTCTTCCTCAGCACAATTCCACGTTTCCTGCGACTGCGTCGTAAATCTCGAATCTTTCTCGAACAAATGCTGACGTCACAAAAATCTCAACTCAAGTAGCCTGCTGGTATAACGTCTGCGTCATCCGTGCTTACGTCATGACTATCCATGTCATAACTATGACAGCCATAACTTTCTTCATAATTTCCAAAATAGCCACCGTGGTCTCACTATAATTCAATTTACGGGGGCAGTACATATCGCTGTTGCCAACAATAAAGGAAGTATAATGATTCCAATTGTCTGTAACATGTTGACGAATTCGTTTTCTAACCTGTGTATATAAACTCTGATTGTTGTACACACAATATGCCAATGCCTGAACATACAATTTCCGTCACCTTTAATTCGTATCACATTTTGTCTCTGGCTATCTGGTTCTGAGGTTCGCTTCCGACACGACTCTGGGGTTTTACTGCACGCAAGCCCACTCTTAGTGGGTCTTATGTTTCTTATCTTTTCATAATTGATACCTTGATTTAACCTGAAGTTATGCATTGAGCTAACCTCATTGTTATATGAAGTTCTTCCTTCCACGTTCGTTTCGTATGCAGGGATTTGATTTGGCTTTTGGACCTGTTAAGCATAAGGCTTCTTCATTGGTTGTGTACATATGGTGAAGTATTGTGGTCCCATTTTTGCCAATTCAAGCTTCGACATGTGTTTTGGAGCGGATATGTGAATGAACTGTCCACTGGTTCTCTACGCCTATCTTCGCTTGTGTTTGATGGCTGAATATCATCACCGTTTCATATTTTTTTAGTTTTGCTCAATATGTTTCTGTGACCTACTTAAATGGTGCACCATATTAAGTCAAATAGCCATTTGTTTTTTTGAGTGCTACGCTACTTTATAACTTTCTTCAGATATTAATCTTGGCTGATGAAGGGGATAAAAGCTATTAATCGCTGAAACATATACCAGGAGCAAATCCAATTATATTTCTTTTCGTTTATGTATTGACTAAGTCGGATGTATAATTGTTGTTAAAAACTATCTTGATTCTACCTTAAGATTTTTGCATGGTCACCTTCTCGTGTCGGTTGAATTCGCCTAGGGACAATGTAGGCTTCAAACCATCCGTCCTACCGTTGATTGCACATTGATCTAGACAGACACCCAGGAAAGTCGGCTAGTGTCTCCCAACTTTATCTGTTTAAACCACCATGGTCTCGTCCGTGAAGAAAGCAGACATCTCCATCCTCAATATGAAAAGTGAACGTATATGCACACGTGTGTTTGAATTTTCAGTCTATTGACTGGTTTGATGCAGCCCTCCTTTCATCTCTACGTAGCTACCAGACTTTACATCCGACACAATCTGATTAACATATTATAAACTTGGCCTACCCCTACATTTCTTGTCCTGGACTGTTTCTTCATTAATTTAATTTGCTCTTTCTGGGAGTCTTTGTAAGTGTCCCACCAACTTATCTCTTCTATTCATTAGTAGTCGTAAGAAACATCTCTCCTTTCCCACCTGTCTTAATCACTCTTCATTTGTTACTCTGTCTACTCATCTAATCTCCATCCTCCTCCTGTAACACCACACAGCAAATGCGTCTATTCTCCTCATTTCTGGTGCGCCAACTGTCCAAGTTTCACTTCCATACAGTACCATGCTCCAGACAATGACTTTCAAACATGTATTTCGAATACCGTACCTAAATATATGTTTGATGTCAACAAATTCCTTTTCTGTAGAAATGCTTTCCTTGCCTGAGCCAACCTATTTTTCTTACCCTCTTTGCTTCGTCCATCACAGTTTATTCTTCTACCTAAGTAGCAGATTTTCACCTGCCAATTTGACTTCTATATGGGTTTCTGATATATTTCGTCTGAATTCCATTTTTTAAAATTAAGTAGGTGCATTTTACCAAGAATTCTTTACTCAAGACGGATTCCATGCCAATTAAAAGCATTAAAATGCTGCGGTGAATCGGCTAATATAATAATCAAATCTCAGAGATGAAATTACTTCTTCTTGAAACTGTGGTTCCATAAACAATCCAAATATTTTGTATAACTCACAGTTCCGATATTTTGCGTCAAGTGTTTTGCTCCACGAATTGTTAATATTCTTATATCAGAGTGAACGTTGATGATTGTTCAACTTCATGCCACACACGAGGGAAACATTTCACAATATATGTTTTGCTCAAGAATTTGGTACATTTGGCCCTAGTCACACACTGGGGAAATTCGATTACTGGCAATACTTTTCCTCAATGATTATTGACCGTATAACAATAATAAAAAGTGACTCGCACGCTATCAATTTTTGCCAGGTGTAATATTTTAAAGGTAGGCCTACAGTTCGAAATAGAATCAAAAAGTCAGCTGAGCGCCAGATGTAGTAGTCCACTATACCTATTTCTTGCTTATAATTATTCAGATTACTGAAGTACTGGTCTTATATCTTGTCGATATTAAAATATCGCAATAAATTGCTTGTTTACTACGGTTCATCAACATTCCTTTTAACTTATACAACATTCCCTTAAGAAATGATCGTCATCTGAATTCTCTACATATCAGCTTTTATATAGGAATTCCTGGGTTCGAACTCTAACAAAGATCATCTTCCTAGCATTATAAATAAATTCGAAAATACGAATAAAAATCGAAAACTACGAATGAAAATCTCCAGAATCGAATTTATAAATACGTAAAATGGCAAAACAAAATGGTCTGAGACCTGGGATCTATATACTCCTACTTCCTCATCGCAAATAACGTACACGAGCCTGATGATTAAGGGGGCCCAAGCTCAGGTGGAACCAGCAACAACAATGAAAAGCAAAATAGTAATTTTTCATAATTAACTTATTGTATGCTACCTGATGCATGTGGACAACAATGATCACAGAACACAATAGTGGCTAGTATTCTCAGTTTCTATACCACTATAAATATATTATATATGACAGATATAAGAAATGCTTTTATTGTAATATAATTATCCGGTATTGTTTATAATCACCTCGGTATCAGTGACACATTGTTGTGTGCATGAATTATATCTGCAATTACGCAACATAGAGTTTATTTACACAGCATTACTGAACTTTTTTCTTCTCGTTTCAAAAGGCATAGGCCACATTCACATTTCCTAATGATGAAATGAAAATCCACAGCCTGCTTCCAGTCTCCGACCGGGTCAGGAATGGAATGAATGAAGCCCCTATCTAGCGGCGAGGATACGAAATGTGCCGGCTGCCGAGGCCTGACGCACTCCTCTGGGGCAATGATTAAATGAATGACAGATGAAATGAAATGATATTGGAGAGTGTTTCTGGAATGAAATTTTGACAGGGAAAACCGGAGTACCCGGAGTAAAACCTGTCTGCCTCCATTTTGTCCAGCACAGATCTCACATGGAGTGACCGGGATTTGAACCACGGATCCAGCGGTGAGAGGCCGGCGTGCTGCCGCCTAATGATAATGGAGCTTATTCCCTAGCTACGGATATTTCGAATACTGCGGGCTTTCTAGGGACGGGCCTGACGTCACCCATGAATGCCGTTATACCAAAGAAATGGTAGTCTAATAACATTATGAAATTTTGCAGCCAACATTACAAAATGATAGATGAATTTCAACATTTCTCTAATATATTGTTAACTGCCTGTGAAAACAATATAAATATTAATTGATCCACAAAGGGAATAGCTCTGCGGAATATTCATAAGTTTAAGGTGACATTTTAGAGAATGTTTTATACTATGTTTCCCCTGCCGTACAGAAATGATTTGTTTTTATGAAGCTGGTTTTGGGCGGAATCCAAAACAAGTTAAGACTCTGGAATTATATCCTATTTGGTAGTAGGTAATCTTAAGTGGTTGTTTATGACAGGATCTACAACTGACTATTTCAACAACCGTTACATGCCTTGTGGTAAATCAGACCTGCTGAAAGTTGTTGATGTGAGTATTTCCCGTATTAAGTTGGACCGCACCGGGTGACACCATCACAAGGGGTGACACCAAAATTAGGACCGTTCGTAAAAATTTCAATTTTAAAAAAATTTACCACAGCAGAACATCGTTTTTTTTTTACCAGTACTAAGTGTCTGTCTTGTCTGCCTTCACATCATTGGTTATAAAAAATTGAAAATTTATCATTTAGGTCAAGTATGTACAAGGCTTACGTTTATTATTGAATATCATCAAGTACCGGTACCTAAAATTGAGTATTTTTGCATCTTATTCAATTTTATATGTGTGTTTCGTTTCAAACTAAATATCACTGTCTATGATTCTATGTCACTCCATGAAATTGCTCTTATTAAAGGTCGTTGTTCAATAAATAAAAGATTTTCAAATATAATTTGTTTTATCAATTAAACCAAATCATCATATATATTATTTCAGTAGCTAGATCCCTCCTGCGGCGCTTACAAACGACCGATTGAGAAAAATGAGCATTCAAATGAAAGAGAATATACGGTACATTACCACTGAAGCATTGCACTCTAATTTCATAAATATCTATAATTTCTTTAAAAAATGACTTTTAGAAAACTGTACGAAGTGTGCGAATTGCAGAAACTGTTGTTGCAGGAAGATACGCTCCATTATTGATGTCTACTTCACATTTTGGCCTATGTTTATAAACGTTACAAAGGATTATGTACGGTATCTTTCCGTTATTTGGCGGACTAGGAGGAGTCTATGCAGTGGCGGATCCAGAGGTTCACCTCGGAGGGGGCACTCTAGGATCTCAGAGTAGCAACAGAAAATATGTAATAAAATTACTAAATTTTTATTTAATCTACACACACTACACATAACATCCAACCACCAGATTTTATAATTCTACAAGAAATTCATTATATTGAAATGGTTTATTGGTTTCAGTTTCAAGTCATTGTCATGAAGTAAAAAAAAAATCTACAGAATATGTACATTTCCACATTTTAATGCACATTACACAGTCTAATATGTATTAAAACATTTGCAATCATAGTGACTATCTGAAGACAATATACAAGTCTACTACTCAAATGTTACAAGATATGTACTGTATATAGTACCAACATTGTCAGTCACTGAGTCACTACTATTCACATAAATATAAATACAACAAGAAGTTCCGCGAAGAACTATACAGGCTACTTTTCATACCAATGATTATTCTACAGTATATGAACCTATCTAGAATAATGACGAAATTAAGTTGGTAATATCGAAATATCTAATTAGTTCAAAATATACCTGGTATAATGTAGCCTAATAGAGCACTACAGTTGGCAGCCCTGGTGACTGAATATATTCTTAGTTCTATCTCTTAAGGTACAGAATACAAAATTTGGTTGCAGTCCAATGGAAGTTACATGCAGTTAGACACTGGATCTATCAGCACGCGTAAAAGCATGTTGCCAACAATACCATGCGTGTGCTGGTCAGAAATAATCTGAAATATTATGATATCTTGTTGCGCCAATTTTGGATGAAATCCATTTGTTAGTATAGAAGTTACATGTATTTTAAAATTGGACATATCAGCAGGCATAGAATCATGTTGGCAGCACTGCCTTGTATTAATTACTCCAAATTAATCTAGAATGTCAGGTGCTATACGTGTGCAAAGTGTAGAGCTGTTGGCTTGCATACTTTCTGATATATTGATATTAGGGTAAAAAAAAATATTGACAGCATTTATTAAGAGTTGGCAGCCCTGATTGCTCTTAACAATACTTATAGTCATATCCGTTATGGTACACATAGCACATACGAAATTTGGTTGATATCCAACTGATAGTATAGAAGTTACATGTATTTAAAAATTGGTACTATCAGCAGGCTTATAATCATGTTGGTAGAACTGACGTATATAAGCTACTCCAAATTAATCTAAAATGTCAGAATATACGTGTGCGTAGTTTAAAGCTGTTGGCTTGCATACTTTCTGATATATTGGTATTTGGATTTAAAAAAAATAGAGAGAGCAATTATTAACAGTTGGCAGCCCTGGTGGCCCTTAATAATCCGCTCAGTCATATCTGTTATGGTACACATAGCACATACGAAATTGGGTTGAAATCCAATTGATAGTGTAGAAGTTATATGCATATAAACATTGGACCTATCAGAAGGCTTAAAATTATTTTGGCAACACTGTCATGGTTGGCCTCCTGGAAATTAAACTGAAATAGTATTATCTACATGTGTGCCAATTTTGGAATAGCTCCCATGCATACCTTGCAAGATATCCATCGTGGAGCTCAAATTTCTAGTGCTTTTTTTCAGTTGGTAGCCCTGACATCATTTTCAAATATGGACGTGAGATATTCCAGTGCACATCTTTACTCATACTAAATTTGGTTTTGATTGCTGCAGCCGTTTAGGAGTTGATAGGGGGGGGGCACACACACAGCCAGCCAGCCAGACAGACAGACAGACACACATTTTCCCAGTTCGATCTCATAAGTCTACTTTTTCCTTATTTTTGCAAAACGTGAAAAGTAGGCTAAAAAACAATTGTATTGAATACTGATTGGGATTCTATTTGGTGACTATCCTAGGCAAAATATTACAAAATAAAATCCAGGCGATCATTCGTTTACCCTCTTTAGAGAAGCGTTCTACAATTTTTTCAACGTCAACATTTATATCACGGTGAACAAATAACAGACACAAGCCATTCAACCTTTCCTCTGTCATTCGCGTTCGTAGCCATGATTTAACAAGTTGCAGGCTGCTAAAAGATCTCTCTGCACTTGCACCACTGTCGATGTAGCGATTATATTAACAGTTTTGCCATTACATACTATATGATAACAAACATTGACCACATTCATGAATGCAGGCAACAGAGCAAAGATTTTACTTGCAGTGCAGTTTGGAAAAACAATCATTTTTATCGGCAATATCAATGTAGCAGACAATTGGTTTTTCGGAGGGGGCACTTGCCCCTGGTGCCCCCCTCTGGATCCGCCACTGAGTCTATGGGGGTGTCGTGAGGGGGGGGGGGGTGACACCATGAGTTATCACACTGGGTGACGCCACTGTGTGTAACCAATACTTGGTTATGAATTTAACCAACAAATTCCTCACTAATATTTCATTAAACTACGGTATTTCAGATGCCTAGGAAGTGTTGTGTGCCTGGCTGTAAGTCAAATTAATTCAGCAGGCCCTACTATTAAAATAACTGTTTATATTACAAAGTTTTGATCACTACAGCGAGGTGGACTTTCTGTCTCTAGTACGCCTAACTTAGTTAAGGTATATGTCTTCATGTGCCCTCTATTTTTCAGTACATTATTACCTGTACTCAGTTGGCAAGCGCTTTTAGGTAGATTTCATTAGAAAGCTACTATTTTTAAATTAAGTGACCATTGTAACATAATTGTTAGACTGTCAACATTATGCTGGGAGGCCTATTGTGACTATGATGAGTGCATTTGAGGACAAAAGGAGAAGGATTCATTATCAAATGCAGTTTCTAAGTTATTAATAATAGTCTTAAATATATTTTCCGAGCGCGTCAATGACGGTAGTGAGCATAGAAACAAGAAAATAAAACGTTATACATTGGGACATTGAGGTACCGTACAGTACAGCATTTCATTATTACCTCATCGGGAATTGACAGTAGGCCTACATAGCCAGGGGGGACTCCAGACCCCCCCCCCCCCAAAGCCAATAAAAATTAAGAAAGTGCTGCTTTGGTATGAGCATAAAATAATTGTAAATTTGGTTGTATCCTAATCTTAACTTATCGGCTAAGTTATAAATAATATTAAAATTGAAATTATACTAACTCGTGGTGTAGTGGGTAGCATTCTTCGCTGCCGCCCCGGAGATCCGAATTCGATTCCCGGCTCTGCCAAGCAATTTTAATTCTAGTCTGAGGGCTGGAACGGGGTGCACTCAGCCTTGTGAGGTAAAGCTGTGAATTCAACAGTATGATTTTTGAGAAATACATGTAAAGAAAACTTTTTTCCTTTCTGCTTAGTAAATTGACAAATATTTCGATATTAGCCATTCATACTCCAAAGGCCATAATAGAAAGTTAATTAAGTATAAAATTTTATTTGTGTGTTGTGTTGTATTTTACCACTTTTTTGTATTGCCACTAATTGTAGGCTATATAAACTTTGAATCTTACCTAAAATAATTACACAAAGTTATATGCTTTAAGGTATTGGTTGATATTTCTGGGTATTTTGCAGTGACAATCCCCTGAGAATACTTACAATTTTCCAGGAAAGTCGCCCCCCCCCCCCGATTTTTTTCTATATACGCCCCTGCATACCATGATAATATGTATCCTTTATTTGTGATATTTGTGTGTAGATTTAGCGGACGTTATGTTCTGTTGTATTTTCGGAAACATTTGGCGTCAAAATCTATGTGTTTACACAGTGTTAGCAATTACCATGTGCTTGCGCTAGGCCTCCCAGATGACAGATGGGCGGCGTTGCCAAACCTTATGACACGGTTTGAAAATTATTGTAAACGGCGTACCGGTACCGTATGTGTTTGTTTCTTCAGATTTGGGCAAGTCCGTCTTGTGTGTGACGTGTAGGCTACCGTTACTTCTTTGGTATTAATATAAAATCGAAGTAAGCTACTCCATCGCCAATTAAGAACAAGATAAGTGTGTCTAGTTATATAAACATAACAAGATTTTAGAGCAAAGGTAATTAATATACTGTTGGTGACCAGTAGAGATTATCAGTGACAATTCACAATATTCTACTGTTGAGGAATCACAGGTGTGGTGTGTGCTTTATGCTTTATGATAACGGTTGTGCAAGTCTGTCCATTGTCTCATATTCCTTGTTGTATATTAAAAACCTCTCCTTAGATCGATTCAGTTCTCGTGGGTAATAAGATTGGTTTGTCAAGTGGGCGCAGTGTTACTCTGGAGGGTGGTTAATGGCAGTTACTGAATATCTTCAAGAAGGAGATCTCATAGTCAGTGTAATGCTGAATTACTTCAGTGATCAGGGCAACGAAGGACATTCTTTCGAATATGGCTTTTGCCTGATATTTTATTTCTTTTAGATACTTTGCCATTAATTGTAGAACTGTCGTTATAACAAGCAAAGGCAGTTTCAATTATGGCTCACAATTTTCGACATATAATAGCAAATACATGCATTAGATGACGGAATATTCTTGGCAACAATATCATCTACCGTACGGTATTGAACATTCTTCGGCTCTAAGATCTTGCCTTATTCAACGAATGCTCATCATCCAATATTGCTTAATGGGACAATTATCATTTAATTGATAAAACAATTACCGCATGCGAATGAACCACGACATTTCTCGTTATGACGTCAGCTACACAGTAATTTGATACAACGAGAAACAACAGTCAGACTTCTGTGCGTCACATTATAATTCAGTAATGTTTGATTTTGTTTGTGCATTATTCTAATGCTCTACCTTCCATCTACATCATTCGCACAATGCCCGTTGAGTATTCTTCAGAACGACTTTTAGGATTATTAAGCAGTCTATAATGTTTCTTGGTATCACCTGGACATATCACATCCACTGTGGGTCGGACATTTTTCTGCTGAGGATATTCCACTGCACTACATTTTAAAAACGTACAAAACTGTTGAAATAACGCAGACATTAACTTTGTAGTTTGTATGAGTATACACTAATAGCACTAGTACTGGTAGTGCTCTAGAGAGTGATATATTTGGTAACAAGACACAATGTGTTGTGGCGGCTTGCATAAAGAGCAGATGCAGTGTATTTGAGGTTAGATTGGTCAACAAAGTACAGTAAGTACCGGTACGTTAGTTATATTACGGCGCCTAGAATAAATAAAACCGAGATTTCTTGGGGGCCCGTCACCCATGTGTTATACATCTGGCATTTGCCTGTATAATAGTACGGTTGCCCTAATAATATTGTAACATATTGTACAGTGTGAGCCTTCTCTGCAGAACAGAACTTCACATGCGCCGTGTGACGGTTGGGTACTGTGACTAGCCACTTGTCGAGCAAGGGGCTTATGCCAGCGCGCAATTAGTTTAACACAGTTACACTTTTTAACGTATTTTTAATCATACTCACATGAATTTCAGAGTAGCATACTTGCAGGAAATGCTGTCATTCATATTCTAAACACACGTTGTACCAATGTAGGACGTTTTGGTACACTCGCTGTAATTCATCCTCACCGATATTTCGTACCTGTGCAGTTATTTCACTCTCGAGAGCCTCCAGAGTACGAGGATAGTCTCTGTATACCTTTAGTTTGAGGTTCCCCCACAAGTGAAAATCGCACGATGCTGAAACGTACGAACACATTAATTGAAAGACTCCTTGAGAAGATAAGTTCTCACTAGGAAAATTTGATGTTTTGTTCAATACCTAACCATGTTTACGGGATACGAGATAGCCTACAGTACTTTAGCACAAATCTTAATCATCTCAACTAAGGATATCTTGCCAGCACCGTATGTAAACAATGCAATGACAACCATCAGGGCTTCCTGCCCCGCCCTTGTGTAATCGGCAAATGCTTGTCAACTGGCGGTGACTAATCAGTCTCCGCCCGTCACATGGCCCAGCGTGGCTACTAGAGAAGGCTCTCACTGTAGCAATCCATACAAGCTTCAAAAATCAGCACTTAGTCGTGATGGACATTTACACTCTTTGTAACCAAGAAGACGGAACTTAGAATTATTCTGAAGAGGAAGATGTGTCCCTCACTTTCCTCTGAGGTCACCTTCAAATAGAAACTGAAGCATTTCACTTAAAGGACCGTACGCATAGTCTTAGTAAGAAATTAAAATCGAAATTGTAGAAAATTCGCTGAAGACATAAAACACCATAAAATAAACAGTGATTAATCGGGAAGCTGACTCAATGATTTTAAGTCAATTAACTTTGATGGTAGACTAAAGATGATCACTGTCAGCAACACTGCAACTGGCTTGTCGAGAGATTGTTTCCGATTTTTGGGTCTTCATCTTTGTCAGTGTTGCCACAACTGAGTTTGTTTTGGCTACAATATTCGATCAATTTAAAGTAGATCATAGTGTGTATTCTAAATTAAGCATTTTGTTTAAGGTGTTGTCTTTATGAAGTATTGTGAGTATAAAATTATAATTGTTGTATATCACTTGGGTTTACCTATATTGCAGGATTAGTGAATTCCTCTTTATCAGTGAATACTATTAATAAATGTATTTTTTCTTCAGGAACGAGTGTCATAGGTATAGCTACCCTACGTTATCCAATTGGACAAAAGCGTCTTGGCTGACTGAAAATATAAATTGGTAATATGCGGGAATACCCCGTTTGATTAATGCTAGTGTTGTTGTACTTGTGTTTGTCAGGTGAATAATATTGAGAATCACAATCTAAGTCCAGTGAATATCACCCTCAGTAACAAATGCAACATTTACAGTAGACTAATTATAGTGTGTCTCGAGGGTTATGCTCAGAAAACCAATGATGTAAACTTATTATATTTTCTAGATTGCTGAGAAATATGGAGGGTTTTTCATTCATAAACTGTGGACCAGAAGAATTATCTACGATTGTAAGTAGTATTTTCACTCCATGTATTGTGTAACATTGCAAACTTATAAGCATGATGGATCTTTCGGGTGTTGATACAACTTGTTACCACCATATAGTAATGAAGAACTGTCTTATGGTGGCAACACTGTCCCGTGTGGGTTGCTCGAAATGAATCTGCAAACATATTTTTTAACACTTGTGCCAAATTTTGAACTGTCTGCCTGCATACTTTGAGACTAGGGTTAAAAATTTCTGAGAGCTTCTATCAACAATTGCTAGCCCTGATGACTTCAAACGTATGCTGAGTTATATCTCTTTAGGTATACTTTGCATATATGAAATTAGGTGGCAGCCGTACAAGACGCAGCTCCTGAACCAAGCTCCAACTGAGAACAGCGAACACTTCGAGAACTGATGAAAATTGATGGGTCATCTTCCACCGAGGCTCGATTCATCGATACCATCTAACCCTACCCAGCCAACAGCCAATTTCCTTGCCGTCCTGCATCTTTCAAACAACAATACCCTTCCCAAACGTTAGCCATTGTTGCCAAAAATCAAGCAAACCCACCCTCAGTCCATCCAAGTCAAGCAATCCTATCTTCCAGAGTTGCCGTCAAGCAAAACTCATCCCTTCTCTCCCCCCAGCAGCCAATAATTAATTAATAAATATTAATTAATTATTAAATTTAATTTTAACCAGCGCGTTCAGTTTCGCGGCCCATCCGGTCAAAAACTGGTAACCCTGAACGACTGTTCTTTCTTGGGCGAAGCCAAAATCTACGTTCCCCAAAGGTCTGCCAAGCATTTGACCTATTCATCTCACTTACACTCACACTATACAGACATGTACCCATCTCACAAACATAACCCTGAAGAGTACGATCCAAGCGATCCAGCTTGGGATACTTTCAGGGACACGCCACGCACGTCCACACGAGCTAAGAAGGCTTACCCGTATGCTAGAGTCCCCGTACCAGCCTTCGATTTCACCGATTACCTCATATATTCGCACCCCAAACGACCCTCACCGTGGGCCACAATCATCATGATTAGGCCATCACGGGATCCCCCCGCTACCCGAGTGGCTATCATTGAGGTACTGAACCTTTATCGCAGTCCATCTCGGCGATCGAGGAGACTTCAAATGGGTTCTTCATCATCACACCTACAAACAACAGACGCTTGGGGAGTATCAGGAGAGCCATCTTGAGTCACCCTGATATTCCTCAGCACCTACACATCTCTCCAGCCCTTACAGAGGGAAACGACGCTCAAACACAAACCGAACCTACTCCAAAATCCATGAAATCATCATCGCAAACCATTCCACTTCCTCCTTCCATGCCGCCAACTCTCAAATACATGAAAGGTACTCAAACAGCATCGTCACTCATTCCAAATCCGCCTCCCATGCCTTCTACATTGAAATACAACAAGCCAACTCAAACTAAAGCTCCAACAGATATCCCCTCATCTCCCTCTACCGCGCACGCCACTGACGCAGCGTCAGTTGGCCACACTACAGCAAAATCTTCCGCCCACAATCCACATTTTTCCACAACACAAGCGTCGCATAAAAAGACCGCCAACAAAACAAAAACATCAACCCAGGAGTCGCGACGCCGCCCCTCGACCTTCCAACGCAACACACTTGTCATCCAATGCTTTCGATGTCAACGCTTGAACCATGACGCCGCTAATTGCAGACATGATACTCGCTGCAACCGATGTGGCGAAAATCATCGTCACATGGTCTGCACAGTACCTAAGGACAGCCCCACGTGTGTAAACTGTGGGGGCAACCATGCGGCGTCTTATTTGGTCTGTCAATACATAAAAGACGCCATCAAATACAGGCAAAAAGCATACTCCAGGCATCGAACCCGTCCCAACATTCCATCATTACTCTCACTCCAAACAGCTCCCCCTCCAGCACAGCCCGCCATTGCACTCTCACAGCTACTTCAAGTCCTATCACAACTATCAGCCATTTCACTAACATAGATTGAACACAAGACTGCCTGAGCAAAACCGAACTCGAACCCAAGACTCGCTGTCGCATGGCGTGCCTGCCTGGGGACTAGGCAATGCCCTGGCCACCTGGGATTGAGCGCTATGGTCAGCGGGCCTCATACAACACGCAGATACCCTAATTCACCAGTTTCACAACTCAGAAATAAAATCGCTCAACTCTAAACATTTTAAATTACCATTTTCCAACTTAACAGAAGCACAACTTGCAAATTCAACATAGGAAACAGCTTCAAATCAACCAAACTCGGACAGCCAATCACAGGCCTTCATTAGCCTGTTGGAACGTACGACCAACTTTTTCGTCTAAATTGCAATATTTTTCAAAACCAAAACTACTCTCCAGCGTAGATGCACTCAAAAATTACACGAAACAAATCAAAAAATATCATTTTCACCACTGGAAATACTCTAAATGGACATAACTCCAACGACCAATCACAGGCCAACAAAATTTGCCCGCTCAGACAGCCCGTTCAAACATAGCCAATCACAGCGCTTCAGCTGGCTCACAACTCATGACATACATTACAAGACATTTTCATCAATTTTACCCTCAAATCATCAGCGAGGCTTATTAATATCATTTTATTATTTTAACAGAATACCTACTAAAGGTCTACCAACTTTCATTCTAATCAAACCAACCCACTAGAGGTCTATTCTTCCTTTCTAAAGTACGTCAAACCAAAACTTAAATTTCAAACCCAAATATTATTATTATTATTATTATTATTATTATTATACTAAACTGAAGCTGTTGCAACGCCGGCCATGGCGCACGTTACATATAGAGCCAGAATACCAGGCTAGTAGCTAAACAGAGCTCAACTGCTATGACAACTGTTTATTCCCCGAAAACAAAAATAACAAACCTTTTATTTTTATCCACCTTATTTACTTAAAACAACAATTTAAACCATCATCAATTTGTACACGCTGCCGCCGAAGCGGTGGTAAATCTATATATTTCTTTTTTATATTAAATAACATACTCAATTTAAAACAAAATTAAAAACTTACGTCCTTAAAATTAAAATACACCAGGCAGAGTAGCGCATAGTCGCAACGGTACCTGGTTCAAAACAGATTAGCAGGTAGAAATCCATGTAATAGTATGGAAGATATATGCAGTTAAACGTTGACACTATACGCTAGCATATAATTATGTTGGTAGCATTAACACTGACGATATACTCTAAATATGTATAAAGCATCTTGGTCTGACAGTTTGCTAAATTTGAAGTGCGTTCCTTACATATATTCCGAGATATTGAATCTAGAGGTCAAAAGAGATTATTATACATAGTTGCCAGCCCAGAGACAGATATGCCCTGTCTGCACCCCATTTAAACACCCACAAAATCATATGCAGTGAATTGTCTGTCAACTCTCTCCCTTATGTTCATTGCCACATGAAATGTATCTGTGCCATAGAAATCTCTGGATACCTACAATCTCAATCAAATTGAAAACTACTTCTCCCTAATCAGAAGCAATTTGATTCGTTTTATTTACAAACCTTACTACATTACCTTTTTTCACTCATCTCCGTACTAAATCCCATTGTATTACTTCCCAATTATTAATATCCTTATTTTTGTTTATAGGTAACAACGTCCTCAGCAAATAATCTTATTTCAGATGATAAGTTTATTATTGTATCATCTACATTGAGTGATATGTGGTATCTGCTTATTACATTTCAGGAGCTTTCTGAGGAATCCCCGTCTGATGGTTTGCTGGAGGTGAAGGCTGAACAACCTGATGATGAGTTTAAAGACACAATGGACGAGGTTGAAGGTTTCACTATTAAAGAGGAACTAGAAGAGCAGGTGATTCTCGACACTATATTCTAACTCAAGCCATAATTTTCAAGGATTTCACCTTGAATTGATCCACACTTCTCCCAATTATTATTATTATTATTATTTTTGCGTTTTGATACTCAGTGTTAGAAAAAGTAGCGTTTTGTTATTAAATCTTATTCTTAATCCATATTCGGATTGCAAGGCAACCCATGTCCAATCGTGGATAATGCAAGCTGTATGATATGTATATCTGTTATGTTAGAAATCGATAATGAGAGGACTTCTACCGTAGCCTACTTTATCAAACACACAATAATTTTTAGCAAAACATACTAAGGATGCATGGCTTATTTATGAGGGAGTGTAATCAAATCCGAAGAAGGAGGTTACAAATTTGTAACTTCCCCCCAATTCTCTAGAGTGGAAACATTTATTCTCAGTGAATGATTTAGAAGAAATGTTGAGGGATATTTGAAATTACACTTGGTAATTTTGATTGAAGTCCCTAAATCAAGCTCCTTTTGTTTCATGAAATGTAAGAGAATAGGAACCATTGTGTTGGTGTGGGTAGGTACATCGCCATTTTGGATAGCGGTTTCAACGTGGACATCATAAGTAGGAGACCTTTTGAACTCGTTTGCTTTTGCCATGACTAGTTTTCCAAGCCTTAAAAAATATATCTCAATATTGAAGTTACGTAATGAACACATCTTTATGCTGTGAAACTTGAACTTCAGATCTTCGGGTAATTTTAGTTTGTAAAATTTTACAATAAGTGTTGAAACATGATAAATATTTCAGAAGCATATATTTGTACAGTTAACGTTTCCTTTGGCCGCCTCTGGTGCATTTTAACAAGTTCTATCTATGGTTCTTTCTGTGTAGGGAGCTTATCTAAAGCAAGAAATTTGGGAGAGTGATCATATATCCATTGACGAGAATGTGACTACATGCATTGTTCCACACATCACAAGTGAATCACCATCTACATCAAAGCACGAAGATTTAAGAGAAGTAGGTACCTTGTTTTATCAACCTGTATTTAAGTTCTATTCTCTTTTGCAATGAAGGATGGTTCCTCAGTTTAGGGGCTGCGACAATGCGGTCATCTAGCTCCGTGTACTTTCGGTGTGTGTAGAATCTGTCTGATGACCGGTGTTAATTGCGATGGATGTATTAGTGTGTGTTGTCTGTGATTCAGGTAAGGACTGCAGACGATCAATTTCAGGAAGTTTTTACTTTTATCACCAAATAATACCGTCAACGACAACTAGCCGCGAACTTGGCTTCTAAATGCCACCGCAACTGCACCTGGCACCGAACATTGGAACTTAGAGCTAAGCTACAAATTTTAGCTTCACACAATTGTAGGTGGAAAGTTCTTTAACATGCCATATATTTATAACATGGGCCGGCTTTACTTCCCCTCCGAAGGAAGGCATACTGAGGGATATTTAATGTTCTTAAACAATCCGACGTCTTTGGCTGGGTTTGAACCCGCGATCTTGGGCATAGAAGCTGTGGGTGTCTGTAGAATCTGTCTGATGACAGCTACCAACTACGCCACCGAAGCTGTCTTTTGTAATGCGATATGATATGAGCTGTTTAAATTTCTCAGTGCTCGAGGAATAAATAACTTAATACAAGAATTAGAATGGCCCCATAATGCCATTTGAAGCCAAGCTTCATAGGGCCCTGGTTTGATTCTTGGATATTCAAGTAGTTAAATTTTTAATTTTATGGTGAGGAGAGGGTGGATTCATAAGAAGAATTAAGGATGCATGGATTCAAAATCCATCCCTCCAGTTTACTGTATCTGGAGCCAACTACATGGATGGTTCTTAACATATGGCCACAGATGCTGTTTCATTGCTCTTATCCTGATTTTCAGAGTTTTTGTAGAATTTAATTTTAAACTATTCTGGCATGAACGAAGCCTCCCTGAATTTCCAGGTTGAACTAATTATATCCAGATACCCCTAGGGATAATACATGGACCTTCTTGAAATTTTTTATGTTCTCACACCTTAGGCATTCAAAATGTAATGTATTCTAATATATGATTCTCTTCTATAAATATTGATGACATGTTCTTATGTTGACAAAAATATATTTCACTATCTATCTTGAGAAACAGAGTTTGTGTTCAGGAAGCTCTTAGAAATATGCAGACTGCATATCTGTATGTAAATAGTTTCTTAAAATCTACATGTGCAATAGGGAAGTGCCAATTATGTTAATCCAGTTTAAGAAGTTATCAGAATCCACCATTCAGGTGTGGATATTGCTGTAATTATCACTTTGGAGTTAAGTGACAGCATAGCCATCTTGATTTATAGGCCTCTAACATCAGAATTTTTGTGCATTGTTACAAAAATTTTGTAAGAGTAGGAGATAGGTGGCTTGACCAGACAGTCATGTATGTGGATGGAGGCTATGCGTAGACAAACGTGGATAGGCAATTCTTTTATGGACTCAAATTAAGCAATCTCCTCTTCATCTGTGGATGATGGAAGCAATCCAGACTTCTTTTTTATAAGAGGAAGTGACCTACATACATACTAAACAGTCAACACAAGGCTATCATGAGTTTTATTCTCCCATTAGTAAAACCACAATCAGTTCCTCTATAGGGAAGATTCAGCTTTGAAAGGGATGAGTAGATGAGATTCTCCAGCATACTGGATGAGGAAATTCCTGAAGAGTATGAGCAATTAGTAGACATTGTCAAGGGCATCAATCCTAAGAAGCTGCAAACAATGTACATAACGAAGAACAGCCACTCTGTTTGAACAATTTTACAAACAGTTTGAAGGAAACATTTCCTCACGGAATCATACATTCAGTTGAAAAAATCTCCTTGCCTTTATTTCTCTGCTTAAATGAGTTGGTAAAATTATCGACATGCCTTGATAGGATAAAGATGAGCCAGATGACCTGGCGGCCATTACATCTCTCCAGTACTGACGCCAACCAGTAACTCATCAATAATTCATGAAGACACACCAAATTGCTCATCAGCTCCTAGTTTATGGCAAACTGTCCTACAGTATAATAGAACAGAATCCAATGAATTATCACCAAGACTAAGTGAGCAATATATCCTTCGGTGACCTTTGCTCTTGCTGAATTAGGTTTGTCCTCCTGTAAGTGTAAATAAGGAAAGCGTTGTATTAGATGGCATATGGATTGAAGAGATTAAGAAATTCTATCTTGCAGAAGTAAACCAAAGAGCGTTTATTCGACAACCTATCCGCATATCTTGTTTCCGTTTTTTATGAACCTGCATCTTTGTATGTCTTGGGTGAACATTTTTGGAATTCATGTATTATACTGAGGTTTGATGATGATGATCAGGTGCCATCAAGTCGGTGTCGACTCCTAGCGACTGCATGGATGGACTGTCTTCATATGATTCGGTTTTCAGCCATATAATTCAGATCCTTCACCGACATATTCATGTTGGATTTGATGGAGTTGATCCATCTCAATGCGGGTCGCCCTCGTCTCCGAGACCCTTCCACCTTTCCAAGCATAATTGTCTTTTCCAACGAATCAGAACGTCTCATAATGTGTCCAAAATATGACAGCTGTAATCTTGTTATCAATGCTTCAAGAGACAGATCTGGTTTGATTTTTTGAATTACCCATACATTTGTCTTTTCTGCTGTCAATGGAATACGCAGTATCCTCCCCCAACACCAGAGCTCAAAAGCATCAATATACTTCCTACCTCGTTTCCTTATGGTCCAGCTTTCGCAACCATGGGAAAGACTAGTGCCTTAACCATTCTAATTTTAGTAGGCAAAGATACACCTGAACACTTGAAGATCTTATCCAGGCCTTTCAAAGCTGCTCTTCCTAGGGCAAGTCTTCGGCAAATCTCTTGACTGCTTGAGCCACTACTACTAATGGTTGATCCCAACAAACAGAAACTATTCACCTCTGTGATAATTTATTATCTATCATAATGTTTGATGGTGAACCTGTTGTCATTAGTTTTGTCTTGTTGATATTCAAGTAAAAATATATTGGGCAGTTATCGGAATCTCCATTTGTTCATTGTAAAAGTGCACTCCTTACACTATGAGAATATGCTTGGGTTATGTCCACACATGTTAAGGAACGTGAGCCCTTTTTATTGAGTTCTTGATCATGTGGGCTTTATAGGATGAATATTATTCCAATGTACAGGGTGTTTTTTTAATTTGCTCCGAGTATCAGGGGAACATGCACGGAAGGCGACAGCCCGGTCGGGTTACCCATTTGCCGAGAAATATATTCCCGTTATGACGGCCAAGATGATCGAATACAGTACGGTAGCGATAACCATTGCTTCACAGCAATAGTTTAGTTTAACATCTGCGGTACTGGTAGCGTGTTCAATGTGTTCGCTTTAAAATAGCGTAGTTTCTGTTGGAATACAAAAGTTATCGTGTGTTTAACGAGTGATGTATACAGTGAAACAGCGTGTATTCTTTGTGTTGTGCTATGCGAAGCATGCTTCTTATACAGAGTGCCGCTTTCAATTCATTCGCAAATTTCCTGGCATCCTCCCTCCCCAAAGGAGTACAGTACGTAAATTAGTAAAGAAGTTCCGCACCACCGGGTCCATTCTTATCAAGAAATCACGCAGGAGACGAACCGATTTAACAGAGGAAAAGCTTGACGAAATAGGAGCTCTCTTTGAAAGAACTCCAACAAAATCACTGTCACGTCTCGCCGTACAAGCTAATGTATCACTATCGCTGCCCACAAAGCAACAAAACTGTTAAAAGCCAAACCGTACAAACCCACCCGTGCCCAACAATTAAGAGGACCTGACAGCTTCGCTAAGTTTCAGTATTGTAACTGGTTGCTTCAGAACCTTGATTTTATAATGATCAGGCATAGCTACACTTAAGTGTCTAAGTAAATAGTCAAAACAATCGCTACTGGTGTGCAGAAAGTCCCCACCAGCTGCATGTCCGTCCACTTCATGATGTAAACATAGGAGTTTGGTGCGCAGTAAGTGCTCGTAGAATTATAGGGCCTATATTTTTCTGTAAAACAATAAATGCTGATCGATATATAAACCTCATTCTCAGACCATTCTTTCAAGAGCTGACGGAATAAGAAAGGAGTAATGGTTAGGTCATGCAAGATAATGCGACGGCACACAGTGCTAATCGATCTATGGAAGTAATACGGGAAGTTTTCGAAGATCGTGTGGTTAATTATCCCCCTAGATACCCTGATTTAAATCCCTGTGATTATTACCAGTGGGGGATGCTGAAGGGAAAAGTGTATGTGAACAACTCTCACACAAGAGAAGAGCTACAAGAGAACATTACACGAGTTATTTCGAATATCACACTGGCTGAGTTTCGCCGAGTGTCTGCAAACCTGTTTACGAGATGTCAGGCGTGTTTGACAGCTGAGGGACAACATTTTGAACATCAAATGCAATGCCAGGTAGGTTTCACCAATAATTTCACTAGAAATGGCTTTCTATAAGTGTGAATTGCCGCGAAGTAGTGGGAAGGAAAAGCGCGCATTATACGGCTAGGGACGGAATGTCATTGCGCCAGCCGAGCCGTGCTCGTGAGTGGTGCTGCGGAGTGACCTAAGAAATAAGATCCTGTACTATCCATTTCTTGTCACAGCAAGAAGTAAAAATCCAACCAAGACACGTATTTCATCACAAAGTTATAAGAAGCGTTTGGTCATTCTTCACATTCACCACATGCCGTAGCGTTTCCTTCACTTTGTACTCGTCTAGTATTTAAAGATCTCTTTAGGATACTTTGAAAACAGCTTTAACTTCAATTCCTCCGTTTTGATCTGTGCCTGGTCTCTTCTTGGTGATTGGTAGGAGTACTTTGTGGTACATTTCGACCAATGTCTTCGAGGCGTACTAGGAGTACGTTTCTTAGACAATTTACTTTAAGCCTCTCTGCTTTCAATCTTTTGAGAAGATGTAGATGATAATGGATCGGATATTCTTCAAAACTTTCATAGGATCTCGAAGACATATACCGAATATCAAGTGGTCCAGGTACGTCCTGAACTTTAACAGCACTGAACCCGTTATCTCAAGGATGGCGGTGGTGTGGTAGCCCATTCCCATTTGCACCTTGTCGATGAGCAGCCGTCCAGAGACTAGCATACCTGTCTTAAATAGGCCTTAAGGGTCGAGATTCCTGTTTCGGGGGCTAGGGGGTATCGGGTAAAATATCAGTAAAGCTCTAGTACAGGGTATAAATTACAGTTAACCAAGCGATTAAAAGGTTCTTTACCTACTCTTATACTGGGTATCGAAAATGAAATACCAACATCTAGCTAATAATACAACCCCTAAAGAGAATCATCCTCCTTTTTTAAGTCCTATAAAACCCGCAAAGAAGTTGTATCAAAACAACATTAATTTGTTCCATAAATATATTTGATTACACCTAACATCAACAGCGTCTATTATTTACCGTAAGTAATCTCATAATGCGACCACGAAATCAGACCTGGCAAAAAAGTCATAATAATCCCGTGTTGTTGAGATAATGTGCCGTAGTCGACTGCTAAAATCTGTCTTCAGTTTCAGTTTTATTCCAATGTATGTATTATGTATGATTCTATCGTTAATGTAATCAACGCCGCATGTACTGGATTATTATTAATGTTTACTCTAATTAATTGTTATTTATGCCCAGTATTATTCATAACTAATCCTAATTAACCAATCGGTGTTATTATAATAAATTTATATTTTGGTTTATCCCTGAGATGGTGAATTTAATACATTTTCATTAAACACCCCTGTGTGCACATTGCATCTCATTTCCCAAACACCCTTTATTGGTTGTTATATTAACCTTATATAACGTTCACTGTAACTCTATTAATATAACACATTTCATTTTCGCTTCAAACCTTTGCTATATTTACACTGACGGTAATTAGCCAGGAATTCACCATATTATATTGATAATTGTGGCATGTGTCTTTCACAACTTAATAATACGCATAAGCAAACGACCTCACATCAAGTTTACTCAATTCATAACATTTCTTCATAGTAGACAAGACCAGCTATTCACTATGCCATAAACTTCTTCTACCCGATCAGGCCCAGCAGACCGCGCTCTGCTGCAAGTTTCCAGTATGTATCCTACAAACCTATCTCTTCTCTTCATTAACAGTCGCCAGAAACATCTCTCCTCTCCCAATCGTCTTAATACCTCTTCATTTGTAAATCTATATACCCATCTGGTATTCATCACTCTCCTGTAACAGCTCATTTCAAAAGCTCAGTTTTCTTCGTTTCTGCTGCTCCAACTGTCCAAGTGTCACTTCCATAGCGGGCCACGCTCCAGACAAAGGCTTTCAAAAATGACTTCCTAATACATTAATCTACAGTGTGTCCGCAAAGTCTCTCAGCAGCGTGTTGGGTTGACATGCTACTTGGAAATAATTACATTAAATTAAGTAATGCAATTATATATATATATATATATATCGCACTCACCACTATCGCACTGTGCTTCGTAAATATTCCACTAGCTCGGAAACCCTCTTCCACTAAGAACACACGCTCCTCAGTAGTGAGCATTCTCACTAGACTCAGCTTACACAAGAACTTGACAAGAACACAACTTGCAGCATCAACACTGTCACGCACAGGCATTCACTGTCGGCAATAATGATCCGGTACTCCCCACCCTCTCGCTCCAGTTCAAGGTCAACACGGAACAAGTACATACTAGGCGAGACCCGCGTAGCTCGCCGCTGCGGAGAGGCTTTCTGGACGCTTTGTATATTCCATGTCAACAGATTCCTTTTCTCTAGGAATTCTTTCCTTGCCTGAGCCAACATACTTTTTATATCCAGTTCGTGGGCTATTTTTCTTCTTAAGTAACTGAAGTCTCCTACTTACGTTAGCTTTTCACCTGCCAATTTGACGTCCATATGGGTTTGTGATGTATTTCGGCTGCATTCCAATATTTTTGTTTTACATGTATTTATTTTCATCATGAATTCTCATTATTGATTAATATGGTGATTATTGTAAATATATTAATCATTTCTTTTCCTTTAGGTTGTGAAAAAAGAGACCCAGGATGAGAACGGTGATTCAAGTGGAATTCATTCTCAACAGTAAGTTGTTAACCTTGTGTAATGTTGGGTAGGTACAAGTCTTGGGTATCCTATTAGATATCTCTGTTATGTATGTCTAAGAAATGTTTGAAGTTGTTATGCACTGTGTCATCATTCCTATTTAGTTTTTTTTCTTCGATTTATTAATTATCATACAATTTCAAGGATGGAGGTATTATTCTTGCTGCTCCTCAGGATTAAGGATAACGTCCCCAAAGTAGTCACACTCTTGACCTCTAAATTGCTTGCAGACTACACTTGTAGCACGTGTATCTCATACAGTTTTTTTTTCAATACAAGCTGGTGTACAGATCATGTACCTCCTGATAAATATTGTTGTGCTGGAAGTCATATTCCAGTGTTGCCTTCGCAATCGAAGTTTATTGTTATTTAGTCAGTCCCAAACAAGAAAACTCACCCCGAAGTATTCCCCGACAAATAACTACGGTACTATAAATGCGTACTCGGGAATAATTATCCCATACAGCTCTAGCTAACCTCATGTTATAGGTTACAAATGAGGAAGGTCCCTTTATGGACAATTAATGCTTCAGGCAAGGCTCAAACAGGCCATTATATCAATTTTGCATTCACTTAATCAATTAAAACATACTGTTCAATGCCCTATGCAAGGAATTGAGCAACATCTATACAAAGCCTTCACATCAATCAGCTCCAAGTAAACAGCAAGCCAATGAGAAAATTTACAGTAATTCAAACCAATGGTAATTCACTATTGTAAGGGGTGAAAAGAAAGTTCCTGCACAGAACATTCAGAGAATGCTTTGACGTCTTATCCCACGGACCGTCAGTTGAACAATTAACAAAGCTAGTTGATAGCATGGCGACAAAGTTTTGTTATAAATCAAGAAATCTATGTCTGTACCACCTAATACAGCATTTCTTCAAAGACGTCTGCTCATAAAAGAACGAATCAAGATAAGAAATATCAGGTTAGAGCTTGGGTTTTGCCACAATCTCCGTCCCTGCTTTTGTAGTCGTCACTAGAGAAACATCTGACTGCGACAGAGGTCGTAATCAACTTAGAACGACGCGTAGACAGCAAGTAGTAGTCAATTACACAAGTGCAGAAGAGGTGTAAAATGTTTAGCTTGGTGCATTCACATTAGACACGGACTTGAGTGTTTATTATAGACATTACACGCACACTGAACCAGCTGCACGCGGATGCATGACCACGATGTTACCAAGTCCTTAAATTAATCAACACCAACTTCATTATATATTAGCATTAGTTAATACGGATAAAACGGTTACCAATTTAAAATGGTTAACGTATACGCATTTTATCTCTAACTTTGTCAGTTGTACCCCGCCCAGCCTTTGGGCAAATTCGTGTTCACCAACTGAAGAGCTACAACTTACAATTTGTATCAACAACACTGATAATATGGCTTCAAAACTTTACATTATGTTCTGACATCTAAAATTCATTATTATTACTCCAAGATTAGCACGTTTTAATGGCAGCTAGCGATTCTCAAACGATATCTACATAAACTTTAGAGAATCAGGACGGAGTAGACAAATGTTATGTGGCATTGAGGGATGTAGTAGTGAGAGTTAACAATAAATATAGTATAGTATCGATGGAGAATTTCAATATATGGATAAGAAATAGGACTGAGGGTTATGAATAGGTAATTGAGGTTGAGGATAGAGTACCAAACACCAATGCAAGGATAGCATAGAATCAGTTATTATGAACGTATTATTATTAATATCAATATTATACAATATTTGATGTAATTAATAGTAATGGCCATTTTGAGAGTCGTGGTACCTTGGTAACCATATAGATCTGCTGTGTATAACTCGCGCATGTAAGTATCACTTTCGAAGAAATTTGATTAAGTAACGTTTTAGTCGGCGCTGATTTTTAAAAGCAAACTGTTATTTAAAACGTTAGAAGAAAAAAACATTTTGAACGATGTTTAGTAACTCATGGGACTTTTTGAACAACACTGTGAGTTCGTATTACTTCGTGCATGACAGACGTAATAACTTTCAATAACAGTGGCTAAGAGGTCCTTGTAGACGGCTCTACTGAACTAAACTGCATATAACTAGATAACGAACATATTTGCATCTATGGTAACGACCGGATAACTCTTGTGGTTTCTTTTGTTCACGCTAATCTCACATAGACAACCATCCATAAAATATATCAATAATCATAATGGTACAAGTCGGGCGATGAAGTACCTGAGGGATTATGGTATACGTTTAGCAGTCCTTCCTGAAAGACCGGCATTACTCTATCAAAGAAGTTTGTCTAATATGTTTGATAAATGATCTTTTATAAAAGATATGACAGTGTAATGGAGAAATTCTTTATAAAAGATGATTTTATGAAATCTATTTTATAAAAGGTATAAGCATTCAAACCAAAATGGCAGATCACAACAGCTAGAATGTTACCACAACAAATATGCTCATATATCAGAGTGTGAAATTTTACATAATAAATGGTATAAATATGCAAAAACATAAGTCAAAGATAGAAAATGTAGGTGAAGTTAGAAGAGGCTATAAGCGCTGTATATAAAGACGCATATTCCGGGATATAAAGAAGAATTAAATATGGTATATTGACTTTCACGGCCAGTGAAATAAGATTGAGCAATTTTTCTAGGTTTGTGCCATGTCTTGTGTGGGGTTTCGCCTTGGACACCAAGCGGGCTCCTGGTGTCCCCGACTTCCCCTCACAGGAGTAGCAACCTGCCCGCCACCTCCCTTTGTATGAAGCGCACCTGCGCATCATTACTGTGAGAAATGAAAGCTTCAGCTGCCATAACCTCCCTATGAAGGCTTCATGACCAGTGAATTGAAACTCAGCAATTTTTCTAGGTTTGGGTCTGGGCGGGGACACCAAGAGCCTGCTGCTCAGCCACCTGGTGTCTTAGGTGAAACCCCACACAAGATACGGCACAAACCTACACATATTGCTGAGTTTTGAGAATTAAATAGTTAAATAGGTTGGAAATAGACGTGAATTATTGTGTATTTTATATTGTAATATTCGAATTATAATTATTATTAATTCACACTAAAGGTATCACAAGTGAGTATGAATAAACACTTTATCTTTTCCAGTCGCGTTGAGGAAGTGTTTATTGACGGAATGAGTAGGGCGCTCGAATCCTTTGTGACATGACCAGGAATCGAATCCCACCTACTGTTTACTCCTTTACTTCGTATGTTTGAATTTTCTTTTCCTGGGCAGTGGTGGTTTAGAACGTTATCATCATTTTTATTTCTTCATAATTATTACAAATAAAATAATATCATATTTTAAGTCTTTGTACTGCAGCTCGTTCACCATGATTTTAGTCGTATAAATATCTTCCTTGTACGTGAGCGACCCGTTGTTAAACTTATAGACGTTCACTTTATCTTTCGGTTACTTTTATATACCGGTATTGCCACCACAGAATTTTTACTACCATAATACAGTTAAGTGAACAAGAAACTGTCCGTCATCCATTTTGCTGACTATGATAAAATATTTGATGTAGTGTGATGCAGTGACGATTGCTTTGCATAACTTTTATAAAGGTTCAGTCTTATAAAACACTAGCTATTCCCAGCATGCATTGCAATGCTAATCGAAGACAGATAGAAAGAAAGGAAGATAATAATAATAATGTTATTGCTTTTACGTCCCTTTTAACAACTGCGGCTTTTAGAGACGCCGGCGTGAAGGAAATTAGGCCCGAAGGGGATCTTGAACGTGCCAGTAAATCTACTGGCACTGTCCTCCACATTGCGCACCCTCAAATGCCAACTGGCTGCGCCAGGATTCGATCCTACAACCTTGGTTACAACAGGCTAGAACGTTACCGCTGAGCCACACAATGAGCCCAAGAAAGAAAGAAAGAAAGAAAGAAAGAAAGAAAGAAAGAAAGAAAGAATAAAAATAAGTGTTTGAATTGTAATTTCGTTTGCTGAAGCGCCTTTTGATAAATAATATTCTTTGTTTTGCTGTCTGCTGCGTATATAAATAATTCCGAAGGCTGCTGATCATGTGAGCATTTGTTGAAACTACTCGTACTCAATCTAATGTAACATGGATTTACATGATTTAGAAACGATGGTGGGAGTGTGCACAACAACTCGCCGAAGTTTCATCAAAATTGGCGGAATTGTAAATGAGCGATCACAGGACTCTCCTGAAATGATTCGCTGGCCAACGTTCATTAGTTGAAACTACTCGTATACCACCTACTATCATATGTTTTCTTAATTCAGAGACATTTGCGGCAGTGTGCACAACAACTCACCTAAATTTCATCGCAACCGTATAAATGGCATATCAACGCACACAGGACTTTGTTGAAACGATTCGTGCACCGTCACCCATTTGTTGAACCTACTCGTGCGCTACCTATTGTGAAATGAATTGGCTAAGCCAGAAACTTTCCTTGGAGTGTACACAACAACTCACCCTAGATTCATCGCAATTGGTTGAATGGTAGATAAACACATACGGGACATTGTTGAAACGATTCGCGTGCCGTCGGTCATTTGTGAATCTACTCGTGCGCTACCTATTATATAAACCTTTTCTGGAGTGTGCACAACAATTTACTAAAGTTTAATCGCAATCAGATGAATGATAAATGAACGCATAAGGGACCTGAAACGATTCGCGCGCCGTCACTCATTTGTTGAATCCACTCGTGCCCTACCTATTGTAAAATGTATTTACTAAGTTAGAAAACTCCCCAGTAGTACACACAACAACTCACCCAAATTTCAGCGCAACTGGTGATGGTATATGAACGCAGAATGGACTTGAAACGATTCTCGCGTGATGACCGTATTCGAACCGGCAGCCAAGCTTCAGTTCAGTTTTAAGAACTGCACTTTACCACTGATACACGCTAGCTGGTATAAATAAAAATAGAAGATGGTCGGTGTGAAGTGATTGATACACAATCTTACAGGCTTCATTGATGCACAAGCATTATTAGACTTGTGCTGAGAAAGCATGTCACCTCGCGATGAATCAGCAAGCCATTCCCACACCTAGCATTGCGGTGTCATGTTGATGTTTGAGTCTTCTGTCTTTTGACTGATTTGATGGAGCACTCCCTGCCTCCTTGTCCTGAGCTAATCGTTTCATTTCTACATAGCTACCACACCCTACATCTGAGGGATTCTGTTTAGCATATTCTAACCTTGGTCTACCCCTACAGTTCTTGTCCTCGACCCTCCCTTCCATAACTAAGCTTGCTATTCTTGGGTGTCTTTGAATGTGTCCTATCAACCTATCTCTTCTCTTCATTTGCAGCTGCCAGAAACATCTCTCCTCTTCCACTCGTCTTAATACCTCTTCATTTGTAAATCTATCTACCCTTCTGATCTTCATCATTCTCGTGTAACACCACATTTCAAACGCGTCAACTCTTCTCTTTTTTGTTGCACAAATAGTCCAAGTTTCACTTCCATAGAGTGCCACGCTCCAGACAAAGGCTTTCAAAGCGCATACAGACTGTGCAATTGGGTAACTGTGGGATTTAAGGCTTCCTGTTAAGTCCCTCACCCTTTTGTATTACATAAATAATTTGTAGCTAGGGACCTTCCCTGGATTGCACACAACAACTCACCCAAGTTTCATCGCAATCGGATGAATGGTATATGAACGCATAGGGGACACACAAACAGACAGAAAAACTATCACGTAACATCGATTTATATACCTATAGATTTTAAAAAAATTCTTTGACAAATATCTTTAATCGTGTTATACCGGGCCATGACCGCATTGGTCGGGAGGGATGTTAACCCGAAAGTAATTCTTCTTCTTGTGCTTCTGTCGATTTTGGCCTACTGTGGACCGCGTTGAACAATCGGCCGACTTCTTCTCCTCCCAGATATTCTTCATGCGTTCGCTCAGTCTCCTCCTTCTTTCTTCAGACAGATGACTTTGGGTTTTGAGCTAGGTTTGTCCTGCAACACTTTAAATTTATCACCCTTCCTTCGAAACAGCGATTTGTTGAGAATATCTCCTTGAGTGATGACAACTTCTTTGAGATCTGCTCGTGTTTTCTCAACCCATTTTGTGGTGGACTTTAATTTGCTAATGTAAGTGAATATCCATTTGGTTAATTTATTGTTGCTCATTCGTGTGAGGTGGCCTTAAAATTTAATTCTTCTCTTACGCATCGCGTCTGTAAGTTTCTCCGTCTGGTTGTACAAATCACTATTCCTCCGTCTCCTCCAAAAGCCGCCTGCTCTCTGTACTGGTCCCTATATTTTCCTTAGGATTCTTCGTTCTTTCTTTTCTAACTCCTCTGTTTCTCCTTTTTGTTTAAAATAAGGCATCCAGAGCTATCAAGAGCTTCCGGTTTAATCACAGCGGCTTAATGTCGTAACTATGCTCTGAAGGAAATGGTTTTCTTGTCATACCTATTCTGCGTTAATCGATATGCAGTTTCTATCCTACAAGCTCTGACCTTATTGGCTTCCTTATCAAGGCCATGAGGTTGAATCCAGTCACCAGGATATTTAAATTTTTCAGTCCTTTTGATATTTCCAAACCTTGTTTCCAAATATTTCTCATTGCCATGTTTGGATTCAATGTACTCTGTTTTCTCATAAGAGATCTGGGGGCCTGTTTTTGCCGCAATTTCATGCAATATCTCAATCATAAGTTTCTCATCATTAATATCTTCCGCTAACACAGCGAGATCGTCGGCAAATGCTAAGCACTCCACACCCAAATTTTGCTTTTTAGTGCCTAAGTAGATTCCTTCAACCCCTTCCTCTTTTATTGCTTTTTTCCTAGTCCGCTTTATTTTCTTCACGACGATGTTAAATAAAATTGGTGATAGACCATCACCCTGTCGGACTCTTGTCCGGATCACAAAGGGGGCAGATATTTCTCCACGAACTTTAACCGTAGGCACAGTGCCTGATAGGGTCTGTAGTGCATGTGACCTCGTTTTTTTTATGAACTCCAAATTCCTCCAAAACTTGTAAGAGAGTCTGGCGGTCAATTGAATCATATGCCTTTCTGAAATCAACGAAGACAACTACCATGTTTTTACTTCTTATAGCTCTCAGTCTAAGAATACTTTTTAGATTGAATATTTGATCAACACAAGATCGTATTTTATAAGAGACAGATAAGAGAAAAATTCCACGGTAATTGTTAGGGTTGGTACGATTACCCTACTTATGTAAAGGATGTATCAGGGCGCATTTAAGTCAGTGGGAATCTCTTCCTTTTGCCAAATATTACAAAGTAAACGATGTAAGTTCCCTACAATTTGATCCCCTCCTTATTTCCACATTTCAGCTGTTATTGTATCTTCACCCGGTGCTTAATTTGATTTGAGTTCTTGAATGACCTGATGTATTTCAAGGAAAGTAGGTGGATCCGACTGCTGGTATATTGTTGATGGGTGTTTAAAAGTCAAATTTCTTCTGATTCCTCACAGTTCAATAGATCCTCGAAATAAGTAGCCATAAGCTGTTTTCTTCGTCACTGAATGCTAAAGTACCATCCTTTCTTTTAAAACAGAGGCTAGGAGATTGATAAGATTTTAATTCGTCCTTGAAAATTCTATAAAATTCCCTTGAACTATGTTTTTTGAAGTTCTCTTCCTACTGTTCCAAACAACTTATATCATACTTCCACTTTTCACCCCGGATTATTTTGGAAGTAAGTTCTCTTTTTTGAAGAAAGGCATCATAGTTTACGTCGGTCTTATTCGAGTTCCATCTTTGCCAAGCTTTTGATCTCTCTTCGAGAACAATGTCGCACTGCTCATTCCATCAACGATGTTTTATTTTCCTCTTCGGTAATGACAAGCTTTCAGCTGCTTTTAATTCAGATTCTTTGATTTCATCCCCATCATTTAAATCTAATTTTGATGAATTATTTTGGTAAGTATCTTTATTTTGTTTCAGAATCTCTACAGGAATGCTTGGTTTCACCTTAACTCTACGACATGGTCTACCGGGTTACTTTTATCTCGGAGAAGTAATGATCCGAGTTGATGTTAAAACTTTTCCTCACCTTAAAATGCATGCTCTCTGTAGTTGCTAGTTGATATTGCAACGTGGTCGTGTTGGAATTCTCCTAGTAAAGGGTTGGGGGAAACCCATGTTTTCTTTTTCTTCGGGAGGGCTTTGAAATGAGTTGACATAAGTTTTAAATGTAATTGTTGGCAGAAAGCAATTATTCGTTCCCCATTCCTATTTGTTCGGTTATGTGCTGGGTAGTTACCTACAATTTTTTATATTTTCATTCTACTCCTACTTTAGCATTGAAGTCCCCGACGAGTATTTTAACATTATTGGGAGGGATTTTATATGTTTCATGTTCAAGGATTCCCCAGAAGTCTTCGACCTTATCCAGGTTTCTTATTTATCTTGATTTATGAGGGCATGGGTGTTAATGATCCTGTATATTCTATTTCCAGATTTAAGGGATAAGAGGGAAATCCTCTCTGAAGGGAAGTGAAAGTCTGTAATTGAATTTAATAAAGCTTTCTTGATAACGAAGTCTATCCCTAAAATTGGTGATCTTCCGTTCGATATGGGTTATCCGGGTTTACCCTTGTATATTCGAAACCCGTCTGAATCCATTGCATTGTCATCTAGATACGTTATTTCCTGTAACGCCAGATTGGAAATATCCTTGTCCGTCAGTAATTTAGTAAATTCCTTTAGTTTTCCTGTTTGAAGTAATGTGTTGATATTTAATGCTCCAAGGAGGTGTTTCTTGTTGGAGTTCATTCGATATGATCAGGTTCCAGCAAGCTCCGACTCGTGCTTGCATGATATTTCAGGCTCTCTCGATGACTATCGATTTTATATACAAACGTTAGCTTGTTCAGAGGAGATACAACATGTTAATAATCCCACGGTGGAAACCTTTATTTTCCATGTAACAAGCTAATCTTTCCTGTGATGACTGCTCTCAGGTAAAACTATAGCATGATAATGGAACAGACTGGGAAATAATCACAATACATATAAAATCATAATGTTCACCTCAGAGAGCATATATGAGAGAAAGAATAGACATTTGATGATAATAGTTTAAAGGAAGCTAGATTTAAAACAATAGTGATAATCTGAGATCTTCAGAAATGCGTGCCGGCAACGAACGTCACTAACTCCAGCGTATTTCACCTGAAAAATATTGTGACATATAACTTGAGAATTCTTGAAGCCACAGAAGAGAATATTTTCAGTCATATCATGAAGTAGTTTCAGGTCGTGGGCGTATAGAAAGTGTAACCTTGCATATCTTCCGGCATCTGCCCTAAAATGAGCATGTTAAAATATGAATTGATAACTGTGGAGCACTGAGTTTTTCATTTTGAATGGTTAGTTCTTTTTAAATTATTTGAGGTGTGTTCCTTATCTCATCGGATGGTCCGCAAATGCTTGTAGAAATGACACACTCATATCTAGGTAAACCATGACCATGGTGTTAATAAACGTGCCAAAACCAAATTGGGCACAAATACCACCAAGTTTGGATTGGTAACTCTTTGTTCGCCGAGTCGCTTGGTTACCCAAATTGTAAATCTTCCAGTACGAGCAAAGAATCAAGTTCCCTGCTCTACAAAACATCACTAGGCGATCAATTTGGAGAGATGAATATGCGTCGTCAAATAAGAGACACGCAGGGCCTGCTATGATTAGGCTAATCGGAACTTCGTCAGAGATATACGTCCTGAATAACTTAAAGAATGTTGCTAAGAGCACTCAAGTAGGTGCCACAATTCGTTCGTAATTTATACACAACTTAGACCAGGAAAACGTAACTGGACGCAGATATTATCACAGCAGTGAATTCCACATTGAACAGTGTATGTTAATTGTGTGTGACTGCATTTGGATGGAGAAGTTTTGTTTCGTGTTCGTATAGTTACGATAGTTCCTGAAGATGAGCCAAAATCATGATAATTTTTTTCTATGTTTTAATGTGTTCACTGTTTACACTTTACATCTCTTTAACAAACATCCATTTCATTGAATTTCTATATTCAACATCTGCAGTTACTTATTTTCCATATGTTCATCATCACTTCTGATGTTAATTTTCACATTTGCCTAGAATTATGCATGTACTTAGGTAATAGTTAGAAAGGAAAAGATACACCGATATTAATCATTCCTTTGACATTGTTGTATATTTTAAATAAGAAATACATGCATGAGAGGTACCCGGTACTACTACAGAAAAAAAATCAAAATGACAACTTACTCTGCGTATACTACAGATAAGAAATAACTCCTGATGTAATGTTCTCCAAAATTATTGATTCGACCTGTTTTTAGGGAGTTGATTTCACAGATACTTTCAAGTCTCTCATAAATTCAATTCTGGTTTCATATACCTCTGACCTGCGGTGATGCCTTGTTGCTAATCTATTCTTATTGGTTATTTTCAGGAATCTTGCTATCGGAGACGGGTTTAATTTGATACCCCAAATGTTGGTGTATAGTTTACAAAGGATATATCCTTGTGGTTCATGTGAAAAGATCTTTGCATACGAGAGTAAACTGAAGGAACATCTAATGGTACATCGTGTTCCATTTGATCCATTTAAAAACCTCTTTCCGCGAGTAAGTAAAAAGAAGGAACATACGTCAGTTCATACTAGTCTCAAAAGTCTCAAAACTTACGCTTGTGAAATATGTGGAAATGCCTTTCAGCGGAAAGATTCTTTTACGAAACATATGTTATACCATTCTGGTAAGAAATTTCATTCTTGTAATATACACACATCAAAAAAAGTTTTGCATCACCTCGGTTCCCAGATCTCCGGCATATAGACGTTGACTGTGTATATTGTATCCAAGATACAGTCCCTTTGACTGTTCATAGATGTCACTAAAACTGCTCAAAGATGTAAACAACCATGCATGAGCAGGGCCTATTAGACGGAGGGGGTACGACAGCCGATCAGTTCCAGTCATTCCACCAGGACGAAGGTACGCTGCTCATGTTGTCTGTAGTTCTACCATGCCTAGAAGGTCAATACCGCAGTTCGATCGCGTCCGCATTGTTACTTTGTGTCAAGAAGGGCTCTCAACAAGGGAAGTTTCCAGGCGTCTCAGAGTGAACCAAAGCGATGTTGTTCGGACATGGAGGAGGTACAGAGATACAGGAACTGTCGATGACAGGCCTCGCTCAGGCCGCCCAAGGGCTACTACTGTAGTGGATGACCGCTACTTACGGATTGCCGCTCGGAGGAACCCTGACAGCAATGCCACCATGTTTAATAATGCGTTTCGTTCAGCCACAGGACGTCGTGTTTCAACTCAAACTGTGCGCAATAGGCTGCATGATGCGCAACTTCACTCCCGACGTCCATGGCGAGGTCCAGCTTTGCAACCCCGACACCATGCAGCGCGGTACAGATGGGCCCAACAACATGCTGAATGGACCCCACGGAATTGGCATCACGTTCTCTTCACCGATGAGTGTCGCATATGCCTTCAACCAGACAATCGTCGGAGACGTGTTTGGAGGCACCCTGGTCAGGCTGAACGTCTTAGACACACTGTCCAGCGAGTGCAGCAAGGTGGTGGTTCCCTGATGTTTTGGGGTGGCATTATGTGGGGCCGACGTACGCCACTGGTGGTCATGGAAGGCTCCGAAACGGCTTTACGATACCTGAATGACATCCTCCGACCCATAGTGCAACCATATCGGCAGAATATTGGAGAGGCATTTGTCTTCATGGACGACAATTCTCGACCTCATCGTGCACATCTTGTGAATGCGTTCCTTCAAGATAACGACATCGCTCGACTACAGTGGCCAGCATGTTCGCCAGACATGAACCCTATCGAACATGCCTGGGATATGTTGAAAAGGGCTGTTTATGGACGTCTTGACCCACCAACCACTCTGAGAGATTTACGCCGAATTGTCGTTGAGGAGTGGGACAATTTGGACCAACAGTGTCTTGATGAACTTGTGGATAGTATGCCACGGCGAATACAGGCATGCATCAATGCAAGAGGACGTGCTACTGGGTATTAGAGGTAGTGGTGTGTACTGCAATCTGGACCACAAATGCTGAAAGTCTAGCTGTATGATGGTACAACATGCAATGTGTGGGTCTCATGAGCAATAAAACGAGCTGAAATGTTGTTTGTGTTGATCTCTATTCCCTTTGTATTTAACGGTTCCGGAACTCTTGGAACCGAGGTGATGCAAAACTTTTTTTGATGTGTGTATGTAATAAAGCCTTTACACAAATATGTGATTTAAAGTCACATTTTTTTAGTTCATAGTGGTAACAAACCATACACTTGTGATATATGTAATGGATCCTTTGGATTCAAAAATCATTTGAAGAGACTTAAGATAGTTCATAGTGGCCAGAAAGAATTCGTCTGTGAAATATGCAAAAGGGCCTTTTCGACTAAGGCATCTTTAAAGCGCCACGTGCATAAAACGTGTAAACTTGTAAATTATGTAAAATAGTGAATGAGCGTTAAAATGAGGTTTGGGCACATCTTTTACATCACATGGGTGTGGAATCTGTGAAATGTATTTTGCCCAGAAAACTAATTTGAAGAAATATATTACTTATAGTGCCTTTAATTTTGGGCTTCAGAAGCAAATGAATGGGTCTTTGCGTCTACTTTTGTTGAAAGACGGAAGTCATTTCATAGTGGGTAGAAACATGTCTCCTGTGAAAGATGTGGACAAATACAGTATTTGTAAATTAAAGCTCTTTGTAAGCAACTCGCTTAGTTTCCGTTTTATCTGGGACGACGTGGTGTTTGCCGATGTAACATGTCCCGACTTCCCATTACTATCGTACGTAAACCCTAACACGTATTTCAACTAGTCCTGTAGGCTGAGACTAATCACAGTGCATGTCGTGTTTGGTTTGGAATGTTGTTATTGATCTAGAATAAAATACATGCTAAAAGGAAAGAAATGGAAAGGGGGCAAAATATAACACTTGTTTAAAATTTAAAAAATTAAAAATCCTCTCGAATGAATGAAGGTTCATCTTCTACTTTTATGATGAGTTATTAGTGATAATTTCACTGACTGCCAAGCTAATAGGCACCGTTCTAAAAAACAAATATCCTATATTTACTTTGTCGTAAACTTCGGAGCTATTAGTTGGAGTAGATTTCAAATGCCGACGTTTCAAGACAACTGCTTGTCCCCTTATCAAGGTTACGTCAAGAAGGAAAGAAAGAAAGAAAGAAACAAACAAACAAACAAACAAACAAAGGGAAATAGATAGAATGAAATGGCTTCCTATCTAATACATTTTATCTATGGAAGCTATATGCCATTATTTAGCCTTTCTTTCTTTCTTTCTTTCTTTCTTTCTTTCTATCCTTCCTTCCTTCTTGACCTTGATGAAGAGCCAAGCAGTTATCTCGAAACGTCGGAATTTTAAAATTCGACTCGACCTAGTAGCCCCAAAGCTATATTATGGATCCTATATTTACGTTGTATAATTTACGTTAGCGAAGTCTTATCCATACAGATAGTCTTAAAATCCCTATATTTAATACAATTAATAATGTCATTGTCCGTATGTCGGTCGATATAACTTGAACCTGAACACTAATGGATTAACAACCGGACACAATAAAAAAATAGTAGAACTATCCTTACTAAGTTACGACGTTCGTCATACCCGCATTCATAGTTACAGTCTAAACTAAATGTAAATTATTATCTCATTCTCAAAAAATTCACACAATTAAGTCACAACTTATCCTGTTTCTACAGAATCCAAGCTTTTCGACGTTGTTGTACCCATTTCTTCCACATGGGGTATTATACTGGTCTCTCTCCTCATAAATAAATTACCATTAATTTAATAATTAGGAATAAAATCCGTTAGAAAGATATTAATTTAGTTAATTTTATGTATGTTCTACCAGATTATCACATACTGTTGGTATTGTTTGAAGTAATTATTTAAATTATTTAAAATTCTCGATGCATTAGGTTTCAGTATATAAGACTCTTTATATTTCATATGTCAGTATATAGCGGTGGTATCTCACCTTATGCTTTCATCCTGTGATTATTCTTTTGATAACGCACGTAGCACCGTTGGCTGCTATGCTATCCTTTGTACATTTCCACCATTGGGGCTGATGGCTTATATGCCCCAAGCTCCTTAAATGAACAACAGATCACCATCATCGTGTTCCAATAAATGTACTTTGGGCTCGTATTCTACACTCAATTCTGCATATAACTATTCTTCGATAATTTGACGTGGAATCCCCACAATGACGTAATATTTGTCTTCTTCCAAATCGCAAGCACTGAATTACTATTTATATTCATGACATTATCATTTGCAATCTGTCCCCTTCCTTAAATACCCGAGGGAGCCCTGTGGTCGAGTTCGCGTTCCTGGCATTGCAACCGAAAGAGCCCACATGCCATCACCTGGACGGGATTGTAATGTCTACTGACTGTTAAGTCACGTCGATATATCGGAGAAGCTTAGGACAGTATTGGAGGGTCGAGGGTTGTAGCCACGAGGACATAATTAATATGTTTTCCATGAATATCACATTCCACTGTTGTGTTTGTAAACATGGCTGCACTTGCAGATTCCGGTGTTAAAACAATTTGGTGTTAAATAATTCTCATGTACTTAATTACCTGTTGACTTAATGTGGCGCTAACTGAATAGATATGATCCTAGCACACAAACTGATGTACCAATTGTTATCAACATTTACCTTTATAGGATAAAATAGCTATATTGCTGTATAATAATATCGTATGGCCTAGGGTGCCGTGTGCAAGCGTTGTTATTTGACGCCCAGAGGGCAGCGTGCATGTCAAATTTTTGTCGTTCCTTGGAGTGCTGTGAAAGTCAAGGGGGTTGGATATGTGAGCTCCTTGACACTATAGCGTATTCTAGTAGAGAAAGGAGGAACTTTGTTTTGGCTAAAAATCCCGAGATTAATTATGCCATTATGAACACGGCCTACTAAATTCAAATGGGTTCTTAACATGCCAACAATGTATGGCAATCGTGCCGAGATTTTAGTCGCCTTTCAAAAATCACTTACCACGGCCAGGAGTGAACCTGCAGGCTTGGTGTTGGTAGTCTGACACGATAACCACTCACCCTCCGTGGCACTCTTAAGTTAATTTGATAAAAAGGCAATATCATAAAATTTTACCAACATAACAATAAAACAATTCTTAAACACGGATGATTGAAGCAAATTATAGATT
The DNA here is from genome assembly GCA_946902985.2 of Meconema thalassinum. Classification (NCBI taxonomy): domain Eukaryota; kingdom Metazoa; phylum Arthropoda; class Insecta; order Orthoptera; family Tettigoniidae; genus Meconema; species Meconema thalassinum. Next base: position 257,292,015 of record OX336395.1, on the reverse strand, counting down.
TATGACCTTACTATTGACGTTGAAGACTTGTAACTGTAAACATTTGAAGGAAATTTCATGGTTTGCCAACTTGTTGTTTGAAAATAATTCCTTTATAAGTTTCAAAAGATCTTTGTTTTTATGGCAATGCATAAATACTACAGCCATTAATCCAGGTGAGATCATTGCACATATTCATATAAAGATACTGTGAAAGTTCCAATTAGATCGATGCTGTAATCTCTGATATAATGTACCATATTTGCTTACAAATGAAAATTATAAGAAATGTCCGCAAATACATCAATAAAGAAATGGTAGATGTTTGCCAAAATTGACCGAATTCTAAGACTCATATCTCGGAAATACATTAACAATTTTGCTCCATTCAAACTTCCTACGATATTTTAATATTCCGAGAACCCAAAATATCAAAAATGAGGAAATTGATTGTTTCGAACCAAACCTTAAGTGTGAATCATCGTGCACAACATAGTGATGTGGAAGATGCAAATCTCCTACCTACAAATAACGGCAGCGCTGTTAGTATACAACCACCGGCAAATGTTCATTCGTAACTGCATTTTACTCTTCCAGGCAATTTTGCCGATGAATATGGACCTGTTAGCTACTAGTTTATTAGAACTAACATTGACGAAATAGAATTAGTCCTGAAGATTAAAACTCAAGTCAATGTTAATTTGTACTTTATATTGTACCGGTTTGTGGCCTTCCTCAGCGCGAATAATAATATGTATATAAAAGCAAGACTTGCAGTACAGGAAAAATTTTACCATAAAATAAGTTGGTTCTGAAGACTATTTCTAAAACATTAATCGTCTAAAAGCTAAAAAACACATACCCTAAAATTAAAGAAAGAGATCTATTACAAAAAATGTTAAATGCAAAAGAAACCGGAACAGTGATCTAGAAAGAAAATTGAGGGGACCGATGACTGAAATATTCAACTTCTACAATTTTGCTGATATCATCCCGAAATTTTTTGAGCATATTTATACAGTAAATATTACATGTTGTAAAGTGTTTCCAGATAATAGGTTGATTAAAACTTCTCTAATTATTTTGGTGTGATATTTTGGTGTGCAACACTGAAAAAGCTCCTCGCGTCACAATTTTGACTTTTATAGCCTCAAAGTTTGAAAACAGATTTTACACACATATATAAATAAAACTTACTTAAAAAGAAAATTCCTTTTAAAATATCTGTTACAAAAATTTGTTAAATTCGAAAGAAAGAAATCTTGATATAAAACCAGCTTCAAGAAGGAAGAGTGATGTAGAAGGAAGATTAGGATAGAAATGAGAAACACATTCTAGAGAGTCATAAAGGAGAGGGGAAGAAATATAAACCTCAAAAAACTAACGTGGATGTTATGGAGACAAAACAAAATAGGTTAAGATCCAAGTTGTCTGAATGGGTAGCAATATTCATGTAAAATTGTGAAGAGAAATAACAAACAATATAACATGTCTGTAAGAAAATAAATGTACTCGAATATTAAATTGTGAAAGTTGGAAATCACTTACTGTGGAACGATAGCCTAACGTTGAGATAAATATTCCAAGCTGTAGATAGGGCAATATAGAGTGTTTGGAGTAACCATGATGCAAATAAAATGAGGCTTGTAATCAGTTTATATGTCTTAGAGAAAATAGTGATCATAGACAGATATGTTCCGTGTGTTGCTAAGAAACTAGTGTATTGCAATCCCTATAAGCGAATGGAAAATAATAAAACTTGTCAAAATTATTTCGTTCTTCACATACCATAACTCATGTATCGTTCTTCCAGTTACGACCTCATAAATAGCCAAATAGACATGAGGTAACATGACCTTATTCCTATCATCCTGTTTCTTATTCTTTCTGCACTTCATATTATTTCAGAATACGCAACTATCTCCATCATCTTTCTTTAATTAACGTTGAAACGCCACCATAATTATGGGACTTTTGACAAGTTAAAAGTCACAGTAACAAATTGTGGTCCACGAGACAATATTCAATATTGTGAATCCGCAAGTTCAAGTGGAAATGTCTGTGACACTCTCGTGTGGCTGTTATCTGAGAGAACTTACTACATCCCGGCTTTCTTTCTGTCAGCGTACGCCGTATTCCCGGTCTGCAGGCACCGGTCCATGCACCCTGGGCCAGCCAAGCCCCGGGAAGTTTACTCGGCTGCTATGTCTCTTGCTGTTGGCTGGAGATATACAGCTGAACCCTGGGCCCACTTTCTCTGAACACACCACCAAATCAGAACTAACCATCTACTACCAAAACCTGCATAGCCTCAATAATAAACTCTCTGACTGTGAAATTCATCTGCCTGATTTAAGTCATGTAGACGTGGTGGGGCTGTCTGAGACATGGCTTACCCAAATGTTTAGTGATTGTGAACTGCCTCTCAATGCTAACTTTAGTATATTTCGCAGTGATCGCGCTACGAGAGGGGGAGGGGTTTTAATTGCAGTGAACAGTGCTTTACCATGCAAAAGGAGATCAGACCTCGAGCGGAACTGTGAGTTAGTGTGGGTGGAGTTACTTTTTCCAGGTCGCCACGTATTTGTGGGTTGCTACTACCGGCCTCAGGGCAGTCCCCTGTACAGATTGGAGCAGTGTCTAGACTCAGTGCTTGCAGCTGTATCGCAAGGCGAAGTGGTGTTAATGGGTGAATTCAATCTTCCCATATTAAAATGGACTTCTCCAACAACAGGCACACCTGATAACGATGATGACTCTTTCTTTATAGATAATTTTTTTACTGGCCTCAGATTACAGCAGCATAACATGTACCCAATGCGGGGCCCCAAAGTACTGGACTTCATATTATCTTCACTTAAACTGAAATCCAACACTGCTGGTAGAAACATCTTTGGCTCTGACCATCAGTCCCTCGACACCTCTTTGTTCCTCCCCACCCCACACTCAAAAGTAGTCAAGGAGCCACCCTCGCGCCCGACCTTCAACTGGCGCCGAGCTGACTGGCCAGCCATATGCCGAGCCATGGAATGCCTGCCCTGGACCCTCCTCAAAACACCTCACGTGCAGTCGGCAATCACCCTGCAGTACGACTGGCTACATGCTAGCATCAAAGACTTCGTGCCGGTACGGTAGTCTACCAACAGCAAGTACCCGTTCCAGATTTCCTATGAAACTCGGCTGGTCATGGGAAACAAAAAAAGGCCTGGCGGCTTTGGAAGGACTTCTTCCCTAACCCCCACACTCGAAATAGTTTCGAGTACATTCGCCAAGACGCAAGACGTCTGCTCAGGAGAGACTACACGGGGCATATAGAAGCCATCACTGACAACGTCCGGGAAAATCCCATGTGCTACTGGTCCGTCATCAACTCGAGGAGGAGAACCGACAGGATTCCCGTCAGCGTAAAGCACCAGAGAACCACAGCGGATGGACCAGACCGCAATAAGCTATTCAACAGGTATTTCTTAGAAAAAATGTCCAATCCCTCCCAAAATCAACCCCTTCCACCGGTAGAAAGAGCAGCAAATTGCACTTTATCGAAAATAACAACTACACCAAATGAATTCCTCAGTCTACTTCAATCTCTCCGCACCAACAAAGCTACCGGTCCCAATGATATTGGTCCTATCTTCCTAAAAAACACCGCCACTGTTCTCTGTACACCGCTTTCCAATCTATTCAACAGGTGCTTTGCCAAAGGCTTTTTTCCCACTGCCTGACAACAGGCCAACATTGTCCCTATATTCAAATTTGGGGACAAATCAAACATATCATCCTACCGACCAGTATCTATACTACCCACACTATATTTGAAAACATAATCCACCAAAGTCTCCTGTCTTTTACATTACCATATATTTCAACCAGCCAGCATGGCTTCCTTCCTGGAGGCTCGTACCTCACTAACATGGCCACTGTCCACAGCTATGCAACACATGCCATTGCAGAAACATCCCAGCTTGATATCTGCTACGTAGATATATCGAAAGCATATGACTCAATAGCCCATACCCTACTACTCCACAAAATCACTGAACAATTCAATATACATGGCAATCTCCAACACTCCTTGCCGGCTTTCTACAGAACCGACAACAGAGAGTCGTAATATCAGGCACGTCATCCCCTTGGCTACCAGTGCTCTCTGGCGTCCCACAAGGCAGTTCCCTTGGGCCACTTTTATTTTCATTATTTATGGACGACCTACCATCCAAACTCTCTGACACAGACGATACCCTACTCTTCGCAGATGACTGCAAGATTTTCAAGGAAATTAAGACACCAGCCGACGCCGCACTCCTTCAGTTCTCACTTAACGCTCTATCCGACTGGTGCCGCACATGGAAGTTGAAACCAAACCCAGATAAATGCAGCATTTTAACAATATTAACCTACGCAATTCACCAGTACCTACAACATATGCTTTACTTGACAGACCCATTACCATAGTTGCGCATCAGCGAAATCTCGCGGTCATATTCAACAACCAGCTAAGATTTAAAGGACATTTACAACATTCTTTATCCAAAGCCATGAAATTCCTTGGCATACTCTACCGTTTCTCAGAAATATCAAATCCCACAGCTCTTCACCTCTATTACCTCTCAATAATCCAGTCCATTGTAAACTACTGCTCTCCCATTAGGACAACTTCTTGCCCGTCAAAGATAGCTAAATTAAACAGAATTTAATCCTTCTTTGCTGCCATTGTAAGGAACAGAATGCCAAGGTTTAGACATTTCTCCACCAAGCAGGTACTTTCAGCCATAAAAATTCCTCTCCTCAACACGACAAGACAGGTAACTGACCTGTCCTTCGTACATTGTATTTTAAATGGCCATTACCGTTCGGAGCCCCTTCCTGTTCTACCAGGCTCAAAGATATTCTGCACATTCTACACACAAAACATTCCATAATCCAAAGATCCTTCCTAAACCGCATGTCATCCTTGTACAATAGCATTGCAAGTAACCGCGAGTTTGATGTATCAACAAACAGGAGGACGTTCCTGAAGCAGGCGGAGGAGAAGTTAAACTGTATTTAGAACTGTCATCTTGGCCACTGACGACATGACTACAAGCAAGGACATTCTACCGGCTCTTGATCTGGACTTGTTTTGTTTGGTGATTTGTTAAATTTTAATCTTATATTTTATTTTAAATTGTTATTTGGTTGTTATTTGTACAAACGTGAAGGGTTGGCATAGCTGTAGTTTATGCTTTGATTAATAAATGAAATAAAAATAATAAAGTTTTATTATTTTCTGTTCTCTCATAGGGATTTCAATACACTAGTTTCCTAGCTACACACGGAACATATCTGTCTATAATTACTATTTTCTCTAAGCCATCTAAACTGACTGCAAGCCTAATATTCTTTCTTTCTTTAATATATTTATTTATTTTATTTCTTCAGTAGTGGTGAAATCCAATTATTAACGATTTGTGGGTGCAATTAAAGTTAATGCCAGGAAATGTATTCCACGTGGGTTTTGGAAGGACAACATCCCCGGATGGTCTCAAGAATGCAAAGAGTTTTATGATAAGTATCAAGAATCTCATATTGAAACAACAGCTGATGACCCCTTGAAGGCTCTCAATAAGAACAGAAGAGAAAAATGGCATAAAACAACGGCAGGACTCAACTTTACACATTCTAGTCAGAAAGCATGGAATCTAATAAGATAACTGGGTACAGACCCAAGGTTGTCAAGGACAATCACACATGTGAATGCCAATGCTGTTGCATCCAGATTAATGAAGATTTCAAAAACTAAAATGGACACGGCACACACATGAAATGTCAAAAATGAAATGTGCTTAAGGAGGGCTGATCACTTTCGTGATGTTTCACGTGTTGATTTTTCTGTAACTTAGCTGTCGCATTTGGTGGTCAAATGCTTTTAGTTTCCGAGACCACCGAACGAGTAATATTTATTTATCGATTTATTTATTTATTTAATTATATTATATTGTTAATTGCTAGTGTTTATACCCTTCAAAAATCTAAGAGTCTTACCTTAGCGTGTTTAAGGTTATGCGTGTCCAGCGTCAAAAACACAACTGATAGGTGTGTTCCTTTGCCTGCCGCTTACCTGCTGGGCTGACGTCACATCTACCGCTATAGCCAATCATTGCTTGCCAGCCTGTGGATTTCCAGATCCTTCGATGGTATCACTATTTAAATGGTGGCTTTCTTCACCCACATGCTCATTCTTCATTCTTCAACAAGACGTTCATTTGGTACACCAGCACTTCCACGATGCAATACTACGCAGCACTTCCACGGTGTACTTCCGCTGTATGACCGAGCAAGCAACGCTCCACTTCGCTGGCGGCAGCATAATACCACGTTGCTACGGCATGACACATTGTTCGTCATCCTCGCATATGATCAAAACAACTTGAGTGGTGTTCAACTTAGATCATATTGTGATCCGCTATACAAGATGGGATCTTGTTCACTACGCTTCAGCGAACTTCTACAAATGGTACAACTGAATTACCAAAGAGAGAACTTGCTCCAAGCTGGGCCATCATTTATGGGGGCTGGACATCCTCAACGCAACATCTAGTCACTTACATAACAAAAGGTCCCGCCGTCCAGCCAGCAAGCTCCAGCTACGGCTGGCCTGCTGAGCCAAAAATCTAGTCACCGCAAAAGTTAAGTGTTTTCATTTTATCCATTATTTTAATCATCTCTCCCCTCATTTTAAATGATATTAATAGTTATATTGATATTTTGTTTAAAGTGCAAAACCAAGTTATATTGAATACTTATGAACTCTCGAAAATAGCACCAGGTTGTGCCAACATAATTACCATTTTCAATTTAAAGTTTTTTTTCTCTATTTATGTATACTTAACAAGTCAGATAATTTAATAAAATGTATATTGTGTAAACGCTCAAATGTTCAAGTGTGAAACTAAAGAACCAGGCCGCATTTCCTTTAGCCCAAATATTCAGTTTAATAGTTCCTATTTTTAAGCGGTTATTTGGTCCAGGCATTCTTGCCTGATGCTTTCTCCCATTATGGGGAAGAACTCGGGCTGTTCTCCAAATAATCAAGGGCTGACTTCTCACGTGACTTCTGCACTGATGAACTTTATATAGGCTTGAATACTGTAAAGGTAAATAAAGTTGTTGGCTTTGATGGCGTGCATCCGGAGTTCCTTAAAACAAAATTCTGGCTCATTGAATTTTTTACGAGAATTTGAGAACTGTAGAGTTACCGAAGCTTTTTAAACAGGCTAAGATAATTGCCATCCTGAAACCAGGCAAAGACGGAACCGATGCTTCTCACTACCGACCAGTATCACTACTTAGCATGACCTATAAGCTACTAGAAAGGCTTATTCTGAATCGCATTCAAGAGGCCATTGATCGAATCATCCCCATCGAACATGGTGGCTTGAGAAAACATCGGAGCTGCTGTGATCAGAGTAGTATACATTTCTATGCTTTGGATATTGCGTAATCGCGAGGACATATTGCATCATCATGACGTCATCACACTAGAGCGAGCATGTGCACGTGCACATGTTAGCGTGGGAAGAGGTCGACCTTTAACCGCATGAAGCAGATAACCTTTGGCTTATTTATGCGATAGAGATAAAAATTAATGGGTGTTGACGTCATCTGATACCCGTGCAAGTGTGCAGCTGTGCGAGCGATCACGTGATATGTCTGCAGTGTTCGCGTGAGACGTGGTTGACCTATAACGTCATTGGGTAAGAATGTAATCTTTGATTTCTTTAAGTAATAGTGATAAAAAATTAATGAGATGATTGCATTAGAAGCTCGTTTTGTAGCATTTGGTTTCTTGAGTGTAGGTGGGGGTGAAGGATATATAAATGCATGTGTGCGTGGATGAGTTTAACTTCTACGTTTGCGCGAAGAGAGTGTGTGTGTGAAAGAAATAAAGAAAGTCAACGACGAGGAACAAATTGTGTGTGTGATGGATGCTCTAACGAAGTTCAATAACTTAGCCACTTGCGTAGAGTATTCTAATAAGAAACTATCAGAACTAATAATTGATTTACCGTATGTGGTCCAAATTATTCGGGCTGTGGAGACGAGATTTGGAAGAAAAATAGTGGTGGACATTATCATTGATGATGAAATAACAAGTGTATTTCTACCAGCAGTATTTGCAAAACTAAGCGCATCAGAGATCGATGAACTAAACTCACTTAGAGGCAAACTGATGTTGGTGTATTTGGGGTTGAAGAAGCGCTCACATCAAGTTGTTTTAAAACTGTAAATTTTTGGTGAGTATATATATATATACATGCGGATTATATATGTATTGATTGGTATAACGAATGATATACATTTAGTTGCTTATTATTTCTTAATTATTTTGTTTTTCAGATTATCTAAAAACTAATAATAGGAACAGCAAAATGACGTGGAAAACTGTTGATTTTCTGAGTGGAACTGAACATGGATCGCACCCGGTAATAGAGTATCATCGTGTATGCTTTCATCAGTCTGAAGAAGAAGAAGAAGAAGAAGAAGAAGAAGAAGGAAAAGAAGATGATAATGAGGTGAGTCATAATGAGAAAGAAGCTTGTTTTAACAAATGGACATCTTCGAGTGGAATTTCAAAATTTTCAGTCTACGTTACTAATGTTAGCAAATCAGATGATAGTCATCGAGGGGTGACAGAAACAGTTCTAAGATATTTGTTACAAGAATTATGTGAAGATGAACATTTTATTTGTTTCTTCGGATACAATACATTTGATGAGGTTTACAAAATTGAATTTTCCATGACTTGTTTTGAAGTAACAAAATTGAATGACTATAGAAACAAATTGCTTGGTAAACTTCAGGACGAATTTCCCTTTGAAGCCATTCATTGTTCACTGGAGATTACAGGCAGTAATTTATCTCAATGGCTTGAATACACTTTAAAAGATTATAGGTTTATGGTGAGCCGATGTTACAGCAACTGCTGGTGGTGTATTAACAACAGTGCAAATTGGACAATTGCTTAGACAACAATGGCAACACCTCCTAGAAAACGTAGAAAGGTTGATATTGTAATACATAATAATAACAGTGAAAATATAAGAAACCAATTGGACAATGTATTTGAAAGTGTTTCTAATTTTAGAAGTGAACTAAACGGTGCTATTTCAATATCATACCAAATCGGGGAATACACTCAAACGGACTTGATTGAGAACAGTGATGAGTTGATTGAACGTTGGAGAGTTATTAGCAACCACATATTGCAACAAGCTGTGAATTGTGAAGAAATTACACTTCAAGTAAAGGATGAATCTTTCTTAAGCTGTGAGTTAATTGAAACGGCATTCTATTCTAGAGTGTACACACTTGCAGTTTCAAATGTTAAGAATGAGTTTTTGGTTCCTCGCGAATTTTTAGCAAATGCTAATATTTGGTTTACAAAGTATGTTAAGAAAGCGTTAACTGTGCAAGCTTTAAATGTGAATTCACTTTTGTTTGCACAGTATGTGCTTCGCGACATATCAGAAACAAAATATTTTGCTGCCAAAAATATATAGTTTTCGAGTATATGGATGTAAATGAATTTTATAATAATCATATCATTGAAGGTACATTGACAAAAATGAGCGAATTTGAAGCAAATGGCTCTGGGTGGGCTTTAGAAAAAATTCATAGTTTGAGAATTAATATAAATAAATATGTTGGATTTCAAGTAGGAATGTCCAATACTAGTAGATTGCCTGATGTAATTGTCAATAAACATGCAGTGCTAAATTTGTATGATTCAAAGGAAGCTTGTTTTGCGTGGAGTGTGGTTGCTGGTTTGTATCCAAAAACGCGAAACGTGTATCATCTTTCTTCCTATCCTAATTACAGAGATGTTTTAAATTTAGATGATATTCCAATTCCAATGCAAATGAAATATTTAAACAAGTTTGAAAATCAAAACAATATTTCTGTGAATGTGTATGGAGCACAATATAATGAAAACAATTGGGTGTGTATGGGAACAAACGAAGTAAAAGGAAAAAAACATTTACTATTGTACCTTTGTATGTATCAGATAAAGTATATGAAAGGAGTGTGGACTTACTGATGTTGCAGATTGGAAACAGTGAAAGTTATCACTTTTGTTTTATTAGAAATCTCGCTCGCCTTGTGCGTTCAAGCGTCACTAGCAATTGTAGACGGATTTATATATGTAGACGTTGTTTGTCATATTATTTTCTTGAGGATGATCTAAATGTTCACTATGCAGACTGTAAACAGTTTCCTGTTGCAAAAAGCATATTGCCAACTGACGAACAAAGATTTGTTAATTTTACAGAATTTAAATTTAAAGATACAGTTCCATTTATAATTTATGCAGACACTGAATGCGTTTTGTCTCCTATTTCCTCTTGTTTTCCAAATAGTGACATTCCTAACTCTACATTAACCCATAAACATATTCCTTACAGCATTTCTTTATACCTTCATTGTAATTTTGATAGTGATTTGTGCAGTTTTAAACTCTTTAGAGGAAATAATTGCATAGAATTGTTTGTAAAGGGACTTTATAGTATTGTAGATAAACTTCAAACAAATTATTTATCAGCTAAACCGATGTTAAAGATGGCGGAAATGAAGAAAGATTGTTTTTGTTAAGTAAAATTTGTCATATTTGCGAGAAACCGATTGCAGATAATGAACTCAAAGTACGCGATCATTGTCACATAACTGGAAAATATAGAGGAAGCGCACACAATAGTTGTAATTTAAATTACAAAGTAACAGAGGTTCTGCCTATAGCATTTCATAATCTAACGGCGTATGATGGACATTTTATAATTAAAGAAATTTGTGAGAAACAAGATGGTGAGGTGTTACATAATCCTGGTCATATAAGTTTGTTAGCAATGAATATGGAACGTTATAAAGGGTTTACAAAGTATGTACGGGTTAAGAATGGATTCATTCAGTTAAGATTTATCTATACATATAATTTCTTGTCCTGTTCACTAGATCAATGTTCATCTTCGTTAAGTGAAAATTCAAAGCAAATAACTAGACGTTATTTTAATGATGATGCACAGTTTCGACTTACTGCGAGAAAAGGCGTGTTTCCATATGAATACGTCACAAGTATGGATGTACTTAACGAAACTAAATTACCTGAAATATGCAAGTTTTATAGCAGTCTTTATAATCAAACAATATCGAACGAGGAGTATGAGTTTTCTCAATCGGTGTGGGAAACGTTTTCCTGTCAAACATTAGGAGAATACGCTGATTTGTATTTAAAAGTGGACACACTTCTTTTGGCAGATGTTTTTGAAAATTTTAGATCGAATGGCATGGAGACGTATGGCATTGATGCAGCTCATTTTTACACTGCTCCATCTATGTCTTGGTGTGCAATGAAAAAGATAACCAATGTTCAACTTGAATTGCTTCAAGATATTGATATGTTACACTTTTTTGAACGATCTATTCGAGGAGGTAATGTTCAGTGTATAACACGACATGCGATTGCTAAGAATAAGTATATGAAAACGTATGATGAGAAAAAACAAGAGTCCTACATAATGTACTTTGATGTTAATAATTTATATGGATATGCTATGATGGAATATCTTCCAACAGATGGCTTTAAATGGGTTGCAAATGTTGAAGGGTTTAATGTTTTAAATATTGATGATACTTCAGAAATCGGATATATCATGGAAGTAGATTTGAGTTATCCTCAAGAGTTACATGACAAACATTCAGATTACCCTCTATGTCCAGAAATGTTGACACAGCTAATGGCTTCCCTAGATAATAAAGAACGTTATGATTTGCATTATAGAATGTTAAAGCAATGTATTCAACTAGGAATGAAATTAGAACGTATTCACAGAATAATCGAATTCAATCAGAGTCATTGGCTAAAACCATATATTGATGTGAGCACAGAGAAACGAAAACAGGCAAAAAAAATTTTTTTTTTTATAAATTGATGAATAATGCAATTTTTGGCCGTTCACTGATGAATGTGAGGAAGTTAAGGGACATCAAATGAGTTACCAAATGGCATGGAGCCTATGGTGCTAAGTCTTTAATAGCTAAGGCTAATTTTAAACATAGAATTATATTCGATGAACAATGTATGGTCATTGAGATGAGCAGACTAAAGTTTTTTCACAATCAACCAGTATATGTTGGTGCATCTATATTAGATTTGTCTAAATGTAAAATGAATGACTTTCATTACAATGTTATTTTAGCAAATCCTGAATCAAATGTGAGGTTGTTATACACAGACACAGATAGTTTTATGAATATATTCTATTATGATATTTATGAGTTCATAAAACAGCATTCAAATTTGTTTGATACTGGAAACTATGAAACAAACAATCCTTTTGGCATTGCCAGACACAATAAAGGTGAAATTGGTTTAATGAAAGATGAACATGCCGGAAGGATTGTTGAAGAATTTGTGGGGTTAAGACCCAAAATGTATGCAATAAAATTGTGTGATGAAATGAATAGCTTGTGTAAGACTAAAGGCATTAAGAAGAGCGTGAGTAAAACCATGAATATTGATGAGTATCGAAAGTGTCTTTATAACAGAAAACAAGCCAACAAAGTTCAAGTTTGTATAATTTCAAAATCTCATTCTGTATTTACTGTTCGGAAAAATAAGTTGGCAATTTCATCAAACGATGATAAAAGACACATAACTGAAAACGGAATTGTTACTTTACCCTTTGATCATTTTTCTCCGAAAAATGATTAGAAACAAATTTGAGATTAAAGCACTTCATCTCTCTTACTTACTTTATTTCTTTCACACACACACTTTTATTCTGTTAATAATACTAATTTTTGTGTGTTCCTTTGCTTATGAAAAAGAGATTAAATAATAACCCAAATTTTGTGTGTATTATTTACAACTCCTCCCCCCCACCATTCCCATTTTCCTGAAATATATATATATATATAATTACATTATATTACTTATCATTTAGTAATGGTGCGTTGTAAGAGGAGCAACTCTGCCACTCAATATAAACGATCAGGAAGTGGATTATTAATTAGTCGTGTACTTAATAAAACTATTGATAATTTACCTGTGGAATTACACATTCCGGGATATGAATATTGTGGACCAGGAACAAAATTAGAAAAGCGATTGAGCCGTGGTGATCCAGGAATAAATATATTAGATAAAGCGTGCAAAGAGCACGACATTGATTACGCAAATCATAAAGATTCAAACAAAAGAAGAGAGGCTGATGAAATTTTAGCTTCAAAAGCTTGGTCTCGTGTAAAATCTCGTGACGCATCATTAGGAGAGAGAGCGGCTGTACTAACAGTCAGTGGCATAATGAAAGCTAAGTCTAAGCTTGGTGGAGGTAAACGAAAATTAAATATAAGAAAAACAAGAAAAGATTAAAAAAAGGAGCATCGAAAAAGCAAGGTGGTATTTTACCCCTACTTCCGATATTTGCTGCCTTGTCGGGCTTGGGGAGTCTAGCAGGCGGAGCAGCCGGGGTAGCGTCTGCTATAAACAAAGCGAAAGCTTCACAAGAAGAATTAAAAGAAATGAAAAGACACAATGGAATGATAGAAGCAATGCGAGGAAAAGCAGGTCAAGGCATTTATTTAAATCCTCCTGCATACAAAAGATAATTAAACAAATACCAAATAAAGCATTAAGTAATTTCGATTTAGCTAAATACGCACATCAATTAAAGATTCCAAATTTTAGAGGGGTCTTTATGCGAGATACGTTACCAAGACATCCTCGAAAAAATGAAAACTGTGTTGTTAACCTTGAACCGATGGTTAAATCTGGTTCACATTGGGTGGCTTTCAGTAAACGAGGTAAATACGTGCATTATTTTGATAGTATCGGTAATTTAAGACCGCCATTAGAAATTTTAACATATCTTAAAAATTGTTATCTACAATATAATTTTCATTCATATCAATCAATTACTTCTTCGATTTGTGGACATGTATGTTTAGTCTTCTTGTATTGAATAAATAAGGGAAACACAGACTGTCTTTAAACATTTCAAAGATGGCTTTCGAAAGACGGATAACTCTTGAAGGTAAAGGCTCAAAGATTGATGTTACATTGGAGAACCCGCTTCATCTTGTAGGAGCAGAGTTTTTTGAAATAGGACTTGCAGGATTGTATACATCTAATTCTATTCGATATGTTACCAACCGAAAAAATAAATTTCGCTTTCATTTTACTAAATTTTTGTTATCAATTGATTTAGTGGTACCACCAGGTATTTATGAATTTGAAGATCTAGCCTCAACATTTGATGATTTATTAGTTATCACTCATTGTCGAAACTTTGAACCACTTTTTATGAATCTATAGTTATTATTATTATTATTATTATTATTATTATTATTATTATTATTGATGATGAGATGATAATTGTTGTTTTAAGGGGCCTAACATCTAGGCTATCGGCCCATTATTATTATTATTATTGTCATGTGTTGTGACATCTCTATATTTCGCCTCGATTGTTTAAAAGTGCGCATATTGACTGTATGTATCTCTCTGTCTAACGTTGTGCAACCCCTAGCTACATACTACCTAGTTCTCTCGTATTGGCTAGTGCTGTTGCTTACCTTGCATTTTGTTGTGCAATTTGTTCTGCTATTGGCTCTGCCAATATTTGACGCGAGTTTGGTGCCACTCCCAAACTACGCATTTTATATTTCTGAGAGGCTTCTCTCCTCTCTGGGGGACAGAAGCTTATTCAGTCTTGGACGTGCCGAGATGTAGGGCGAACGTGTGTATTCGGGCAGAGGCCCATCCTCATGGCGCAGCGGAATGTGAGTACGGCTCAATGTATTTCTATCTAATGCAATGTAATTGTTTTTGTTCAATGTTTCTTCTTTTGCTTAATTCTCTTTCCTTTTCAAGATGTTACTGTTAGTATTATAATCCTTGAACCAGATCTCCGGGATCTTGCGTAATGTCATACGGCGGAGTCCTTACTTTTTGCTTTTGTTATGTACCCTCCTCACAGTTTTATTATTTTTGTTAATACCTGTAAGATTCGAAAGTATTGCGTTTCTGCGTCTTGGCTTATGTATGTTTCCTGTCGGGCCTTGGTGCTCGTCTTTTGCGTCGGTGTCTCTTTTGTACCACAAACGCTTCGTTTGATTGGTAGCATTGGACCTTTGTTTGCGGACAGTACATGTGAGGTAACGGGACATATGTCCAACGTCTCCCACTAATACGTGTCCCTTTTGTATATAGAATATATGTGACGGTTAACTGGGATTTCTCCAGCTCCGATGTCATATTATTCTTTTTTATATGTCGCGTTGGTGCGGCATTATGTTGGAATATAAGCCGATTTTTCTTAACAGCGTGCTTTCGATTTTTACCGGTCTCTTTCGTCCCAAGTCAATTGTAATATAATGTATCTCCGTATATCTCATTTTCCTTTTGTTTTGTTTTTCTCTTTCTATTTTCGCCGTATTACATAACTTAATGATATTCCCCCTTTTCTTCCCCTTCTTCCTACTTCCGTGAAATCTATCTCCCCTTTGTTTTACTCCCCTCACTCCTCCCCCATCCCTTCGGTATGTTTACATAACATCATGAAAAGCTTCGCGTCTTGTTGCAGTTCGAATTTTGACTTTTTGCAAGTTTGTCGTTTCTCTCTACCTTTTGTAAGTTTCGTTTTATTTTCTTTCATGTTCGACTCTTTTCGTTAGATTCATGTTGTTAAGCTGTACTCAGGTTCGGTCGTGCTTTTTAGTTTTTTAAGTTTTTGAATTCTTTATTCTTGGTATTGGGTTTCTTTTGTATTATTGATCTTGTCTTAGCTTGCCTTTTTCTTTGTTTTAAATAATTTGTTTATTTCGTGTACACGCTCTTTCTTTTATCTTTAATACATTTTTATATTTTGAGTAATATAGCTCCCTTGTCTTTTCATTTCTTATATTTACGTTCCCCTTCCTTATCTTCATCTCGATTTCGTCAATCTTGTCTTTGTGATGTAACAAAGGCACGATTAACGCGCCTCTGGGTTTTCTTTAATTAATTTTATGGGATTCTCGTTTTTGCACTTTTGATTATTGCATCAAGCAATTATTTGTTTCCATTTGGTGTTTTGGAAATCATCTTTTGCTCGCTCCGAAAACCTTGGGCCCAGCACCGGGTCGAGCAAGACGTCTTTTCCCCCGTCCATTTGCGGCCTTGTTGATTTTATCTTCCACTGCTACTCTGACGCGCATTATTATTATTATTATTACTAGACCTGTAGCGGCGCAATGGTAGCACATCGCGTGGTTGCGTGCGAAATCTTTCCTTCCTCCCCTCTCTCAAGTTATTAACCTTTTGTTACTTTTCTTTTCATTTACATTGTATTAAAATTTGTTTTTCTTTGAGTTTAAGGAATTCACTGAATTGTTTTCCCCCACCCCTGAAGAAAGGATGAATTTACTTTCTGTGTGAACTACGAGCATCCAGGAAACCCACCTCCAAGGAAAGGTGGTTTTGTCCCTCAAGTAAACAGGACATCCAAAAGACCCAGCTCCGAGGTGAACAGTGGCAACATATCAGTGAGTACATCGCATCGCTGGAACACGACACATCACGGTATTGTAACCCGCATTTATGTATTTGCTTCCTCTAGTAGACATTTGTTTAGTTAACGGTGATTTTAAGGCAACAGAAAATTTTGTTTGCTTTCTCTTCCTTTTCATTTCGTCAGTGTTGTAGACGTTTTTATTTTACTTTCTGTAAAGTAGGAAATGCATTTCTCTCAAGGGTTTGAGTCCCTACCTTTGTTGTAAATAGTCGCTTAGTTAACTGTGATATTTCTCAGAACTCGCCTTACCCCTCCATAGCCTATTTCTCAGTCTGGAACAGCTGCTGACAGGTTTCTTGTCATAACCGTGCGGCCTAAAACTCCCGCCCATCTTTCTCCGAAGTTTTCCTCAATGAAGGTAGGCCCTCTTATGAGAACCGTCTCTTTAAATCCGACGATCGCCACGACCCACCTTGAGCCTCGCGTAATTATACTAACGTTTGATGTTAGTAACGTGTTTGTTGTCTCAGTTATGAATGGTATGTTGAGCTATTATGTGTTATGATTTGTAAAGTTGGTTTCATAATTAAGGAGGGTGATAGTTTTATTTTTGTCAGGGGATTTTCAATGTAGGTTTTCATTAAAAATTGTTTACATACGGTAAGATTGATGTTACAATATGTTCAGTATGGTAGTGTTTATTTCGTTGGGAAACCTGCGAGGTGAGGTCTCCGTTGGGATTAGGGTATGGGACCTATCCCACGGCTTCGACGCCCACTTAAGGTGTACATAGATTCTACACGATTCGTCAATCTTTAGTATGGGATGAAGTTTGTCACGATGACCTGTAGTCCATTATTTGTGTTTCCATGGGGTTCCAACGACCCACATTTGCATTCTGGTGTAATGGGGAAATTTTGATTTGTTTATGGGAAGGAGTATGTATGTAGTGTTGTTGTTGTTGGTTGCATTTTGAGATGAATGTGTGTGTCAATGAGTTTATTGAATTTTTATCAATAGTTATTTGTGGATGGTTTCAAATTTAGTTCAATTTTGATTTTACACTCTATTCAATTTAAACTATATATATATTACTCACGAACTATTTATTCGTTTTTATTGGCAAACCAAATAAACGATAAGTGTTACTCAGAGATACCAACCATTTTAGGTCTACGGCATCCGTGGTATGGGACATTGATGTTCGTGTGAACTACTCTGGCGTGCATTACCCAATTTTCTGATATTAGTATGGGATAGGCCATACCCTCTGTGTCTTTAATTTTTTTTTATGCGGTACCTCTGAGGTCTACGGCCGGTATATTGACGCTGTAACCATTCTATGTTTGTGGGTTGGTAATATTTATTATTGGGTTTCGTGTTTGATTGATTGTATGTCTGGTCTTGATTGGTTTTATGTGAGGTTTCAGTCAGTTCTTTTTTTGGAAGATATTTTGTAACGTAATTATTTGGTTTTTCGTTCTCTGTCCGGGATGTTTTTTTTTTTCGACAGCCACTTTGAGTTATTATTCCTCTTTTATTTGTTAGTACCTAATGTCTTTTGATGAAGGTTATTAGTATATTTTGCCCCTTTACTCCTTCTATGAATCTAGATAGGCAGGAGACACCCGTGGTCGCCTGAGTTACACGGAGGATTTCGAAAGATGTGTTGAACTATACCTCTGCCTAAGGCGATTTCCAGTACCTGCCTGCTTTTTTTGAAAGGAGCCGGGTCAACCCATTGTCATAGCTACAGACACGCTATTGTTCGGCAGCGTCTGGGATGGTCTGTCGACTAAATTATTTTCTTGTAGTGACAGTGATTTGTTTTCAGTTTATTGATATAGTTGTTTACTTTTCATCCAAACTTCTGTTTTACGGTTTTGTGAAATCATGTTTTTATAAATCATTTCAATCTAATATGTTTTCTCTAAGATAATGTATATTATATTCCTGTATCTGTCATGTATTTGGAGTGTGTTTTTGGTGGCGATAGCTAGTCTCCAAGTACCTGAGAAGTGGCCGGTGTATTCTTGGACCCTGTTCACGGCTCGTTACTCTTTTGTCATATGGTCTGACGATCCTGTCTATTCATGCCTTTACTTACCAGCTGGCAAAATGAATCCACTTTCATTCTTACGCAACCTACGTAACCCCAAATATTTCCCCGACGCAAGCCCTATTTTGTATACAGAGTGCTCCCCCTCATAATATTTTTTAATGTGATCATGATTTAACATTTTTCTTTCTTTTATTATTAGAAAATTGGCTGATTTCCAGAAGGTCGCCATTAAGAAGCCTTCGCTTTCTCCACGTCATCTGGCAGAGTCAAGCTCAAGATTGACCGTTTTATTATTATTATTTTCTTTGGGTGCATCCATTTTTAATACGTGTGACGTATTGACGTGCAGTAGAGGTTGGATCCGCCTTTATTTCACGCCTGTACTGATCCTTTATATAATTTGAATTTTTGTTGTTTCAATTCCATTTTAAAGTTTTTTTTCTTTTGTACCAAAAAAGGAATAATTTTCCTCATCAGTGAACATCTTCGTGAAAACGTGTGTATGAAAATATATGTGTGTATGAGAAAAGAGACTTGCGTTTCGTCAAGCCTTTTATGGAAGTTATGACGTTCAAAGTACTTTTAATTAAGCTGCGTCATATGAATCAGAGAAATGTGAGAACATTTTATTATGTCTATATTTTTCATGTGTGTATCCAGTGTACATGATATAATTTTCTATCCTTCGCCCTGTTCAAATGTATCTAATACTAGCTGAAGTACCCGTGCTTCGCTACGCGTCATAAATAAATTAAAATGTGAAGGTGACAGTTAAAACAGGGGATAGGCGAGGTGCTGCGCAGAGGGAGATTAAGGATGGAACATTTTGTCCAACTACACCGCTCGGCGTTGACCGTGTTTTATAGCAAAAATTTAGGTTTTACTCGCTAACAGTTGCAGATACTTTTCGGATAGAAAATGTAATTTTAAACCTCGCATATGCCATCAAAAGTTTGCTATTTCTTAGCGTTCTCTTTTTATTTGAAATGGAAATATGAAAGTTTGAAACCAAAGGGTGTAGTGACGTCACTAAAATGGTCGCAATTTTAAATAGTGCAAAGTATTGAAATCAAAAGTAACCTGTATGTTAACCAGGTAAATCAGCTACTTCCATGTAAAATTCACGTAAATCGGACCAGTGGTACTTGCGAGATTGAGTAATACACAGACACACACCATCTCAATTTTAGCCTCGCATCGCTCCCGTCATAGTCGTATCATATTGTTTTTCAATGCAATGCAGGTTTAACCCCGTTAACACCACTTTAGAATCTGAATACCCAAAAATCCCTCCGTAGTAGACGTTTTCGACACACAACAAACAAACATATCCCCAAAATATCATTCTTCTAACTTTAATAGTTTTGGTTGGTCGATGAGAGCCAACATCCAAAAATCCTTCCTTAGTGGACGTTTTTCTTCCAGAAAATCACCCCTCCCCATATGCCCCTTAAATTGCATTTATGAAAACACGGTCGAACACCTATTTATTTTATTTATTTATTCATTTGTTTATTTATTTTTAAGCTGATAGATTTCCTCCGAGTTTCAGACTCCTCCCTATGTCGTTTAAGAGATACACGCTCAGTTAGGAATCTTTCAACCCCCACTTTTCATCCCTTTCACCTCATAATATACACTACATCGAAAAACCATTAGACATGTGTCAGCTTATTTTTAATGATTAGTATATGTGCCAAGTATCACATCCCCAAATGAAACCACTCGTGAGATATTGTTATTCAATGGAAAGCACGTTTTCCCCCTTAACACCTCTTTAGAACCTGAATATCCAAAACTCTTTCCTTAGTGGACGTTTTCGACATACAACGAACATATCCCCAAAATGTCATATTTCTAACTTCAATAATTTTGGCTCGGCGATGAAGAGTGAGTGAGTCAGTCAGGACACTTTCTTTCATTTATTTTTGATAATTTCACCCCTCCCTATGAACCCCTTAAATTGGATTTATGAAACTAACGGTCAAACACCTATTTACTTATTTAAAGCTGTTTTCCCCCTGAGTTTGATGAGTGAGTAAGTGAGTCAATCAGTTAGGACACTTTCTTTCCTGTTTTTTTCCCCCAGAATTTCACCCCTCTCCAAGGGCCCCTTAAATTGGATTCATGAAAAAACGTTCGAACACCTATTTACCTGTATTTTAAGCTGTTTTTTCCCACCGAATTTCAAACTTCACGCCTATGTCGTTTCAGAGATACACGCTCCGTCAAGAATCCCTCAACCCCCAATTTTCACCCCATTCACCTCATAATATACACCACATCGATAAACCCTTAGATATATGTCTGATTATTTTTAATGATTAGTTTATATACCGAATATCACATCCCCAAACAACCAACTCATGAGATATCGTTATTCAATGAAATGCACGTTTACCCCCTTGACACGTCTCTAAAACCCGAATAAACAAAAATCATTCCTTAGTTAACGTTTTCGACATACAGCGAACATCTTCCCAAAATTTCATGTTTCCAACTTTAATAGTTTTCGCTGGGCGTGATGAGTGAGTGAGTCAGACTGGACATTTTCTTTCATTTATTTTACCAGAATTTCACCCCTCCCCATGGGCCCATTAAATTGGATTGATTAAAAAACGCTTGAACACCTATTAACTTATTTCTTAAGCTGTCTTTTTACCCTGAGTCAGTCGGTTAGGACACTTTCTCTCTTTTTTTCCCCCAGAATTTCACCCCACCCCATTGGCCCCTTAAATTAATTTATGAAAAAACAGTCGAAAACCGATTTACTTACTTTTTAAGCTGATTTTTTTTCGCTGAGTTTCAAATTTCTCGCCTATGTCGTTTAAGAGGTAGGCCTACACGCTCCATTAGGAATCCTTCAACCCCCACTTTTCAGCCCTTTCACCTCATAATAATACACCACATCGAAAAACGCTTAAACACATGTCTGCGTATTTTTAATGATTAGTTTATATGCCGAGTATCACATCCACAAATGAAACCACTCGTGAGATATTGATATTCAATGAAATGCAGGTTTAACCCCCTTAAGACCCCTTTAGAACCCGAATAACCAAAAAACCTCCCTTAGTGTACGGTTTTGACATACAACGAACATATCCCCGAAATGTCATGTTTCCAACTTCAATATTTTTGGCTGGGCGATGATGAGTGAGTGAATGAGTCAGGACATTTCCTTTCAATTTTTTTTTCAGAATTTCACCCCTCCCGATGAACCCCTTCAATTTGATTGAAAAACAAACTGTCGAAAAGCTATTTACTTACTTTAAAGCAGTTTTTTCCTGTGAGTTTGATGAGTGAGTCAGTCAGTCAATCAGTTAGGACACTTTCTTTCCTGTCCCTCCCCCCGAATTTCTCCCCTCCTCATGGGCCCCTTAAATTGGATTTATGGAAAAGCGGTCAAACACATATTTACTTATTTTTATGCTGATTTTTTTTTCGCTGAGTTTCAAACTCCTCGCCTATGTCGTTTAAGAGATACACGCTCCGTTAGGAATCTTTCAATCCCCACTTTTCACCCCTTTAACCTCCTAAACACATCGAAAAACCCTCAGACACGTGTCTTGTTACTTTTTAATGATGAATTTATATGCCGTGTATCACATCCCCCAATGAAACCAATCGGGAGATATAGTTATTCAATAAAATGCAGGTTTAACCCCCTTAAGACCCCTTTAGAACCTGAATATCCGAAAATCCTCCCTTAGTAGACGGTTTTGACATGCAATGAACATATCCCCAAACTGTCATGTTTCTAACTTCAATAATTTTGGCTAGGCGATGATGAGTGAGTGAGTAAGTGAGTGAGTCTGGACATTTTCTTTCAATTTTCTTTTTTCAGAATTTCACCCCTCCCCATGAACCCCTTAAATTTGATTTATGAAAAAAAAACTGTTGAACAGCTATTTACTTACTTTAAAGCAGTTTTTCCCCCTGAGTTTGATGAGTGAGCCAGTCAGTCAATCAGTTAGGACACTTTCTTTCCTGTTCCCCCCCCCCCCCAGAATTTCATCACTCCCCATGGGCCCCTTAAATTTGATTTATGAAAAAACTGTCAAACACATATTTACTTCTTTTTTATGTTGATTTTTTTTCGCTGTGTTTCAAACTCCTCGCCTATGTCGTTTAAGAGACACACGCTCCGTTAAGAATCTTTTAATCCCCACTTTTCACCCCTTTCACCTCATAATATACACCACATCGACAAACCCTCAGACACATGTCTTCTTATTTTTAATGATGAGTTTATATGCCGAGTATCACATCCCCCCATGAAACCAATCGGGAGATATTGCTATTCAATTAAATGCAGGTCTACCCCCTTAACACCCCTTTAGAACCTGAATAGCCAAAATTTCTCTCTTAGTGGGCATTTGCGGCCCTTGAGGAAGCTGCATACCAGATTTCATTCCAATCCGTTCGGTGGTTTCTGAGATTTCGTGATGAATAAATGAATGAGTGAGTGAGTGGTATTTGAAAAATATATAGTAGAAAGAAGATAGTGTCAAGTCTTTGTTGTGCTAAACTCGGTTGACAGTGCTGTGTGAGCAGCTGAGTAACTAATGGAATTTCAAGTAAAGATCCTCATTTTCTATACCGGTAGTGCTGAGCGCAATTGGCATCAAGTCGGCCGTGTCTCGACTTGAGCTATGTTGCCATGGAAACTATCTGCCTTTCCATTCCTTCATGAGTATATTTTATGATTTGATTAGCCTGTTTTTGAGTGAAAAAGGGCCAAAATCAGAAGAATGAGAAAGACTATCGAAAATACATGTAGCCAGCGGTTCCTTCTGGGTCCTAAACTATGTGTATGCAAAATATGGTTGAGATTGGTGGAACGGTGTAGATTTGTATACGGAACCAACATATATACATACATACATACATACATACAGACTTTCACTTTTATATATTAGATAAGAATGTTATTTTATATAATTTTGTTGAGTAAAGGAAAAAAATTCTTTTATGCCTTTGTTATATAAATTTTGTTTGGGAGAAAGCGGTGGAACTTGAACCACTTTTCATCAATCAATAATAATAATAATAATAATAATAATAATAATAATAATTATTATTATTATTATTATTATTATTATTATTATTACTGTCATGTGTTGTGACAGCTCTATATTACGCCTCCAGTGTTTAAAAGTACGCATATTGTCTGTATGTATCTCTCTGTCTAACGTTGTGCAACCCCTAGCTACATACTACCTAGTTCTCTCGTATTGGCTAGTGTTGTTGCTTACCTTGCATTTTGTTGTGCAATTTGTTCTGCTATTGGCTCTGCCAATATTTGACGCGAGTTTGGTGCCACTCCCAAACTACGCATTTTATATTTCTGAGAGGCTTCTCTCCTCTCTGGGGGACAGAAGCTTATTCAGTCTTGGACGTGCCGAGATGTAGGGCGAACGTGTGTATTCGGGCAGAGGCCCACCCTCATGGCGCAGCGGAATGTGAGTACGGCTCAATGTATTTCTACCTAACGCAATGTAATTGTTTTTGTTCAATGTTTCCTCTTTTGCTTAATTCTCTTTCCTTTTCAAGATGTTACTGTTAGTATTATAATCCTTGAACCAGATCTCCGGGACCTTGTGTAATGTCATACGGCGGAGTCCTTCCTTTTTGCATTTGTTATGTACCCTCCTCACAGTTTTATTATTTAGGTAAATACCTGTAAGATTCGAAAGTCGCTGGTCTCTCACCGCTGAGTCCGTGGTTCAAATCCCTGTCACTCCATGTGAGATCTGTGCTGGACAAAACGGAGGCAGACAGGTTTTTCTCCGGGTACTCCGGTTTTCCCTGTAAAAATTTCATTCCAGCAACACTCTCCATTATCATTTCATTTCATCTGTCATTCATTTAATCATTGCCCCAGAGGAGTGCGTCAGGCCTCGGCAGCCGGCACAGTTCATATCCTCGCCGCTAGATGGGGGCTTCCTTCATTCATTCATTCAATTCCTGACCCGGTCGGAGACTGGAAGCAGGCTGTGGATTTTAATTTTCACCTGTAAGATTCGAAAGTATTGCGTTTCTGCGTCTTGGCTTATGTATGTTTCCTGTCGGGCCTTGGTGCTCGTCTTTTGCGTCGGTGTCTCTTTTGTACCACAAACGCTTCGTTTGATTGGTAGCATTGGACCTTTGTTTGCGGACAGTACATGTGAGGTAACGGGACTTAATTCCAACGTCTCCCACTAATACGTGTCCCTTTTGTATATAGAATATATGTGACGGTGGTTAACTGGGATTTCTCCAGCCCCGATGTCATATTATTCTTTTTTATATGTCGCGTTGGTGCGGCATTATGTTGGAATATAAGCCGATTTTTTTAATAGCGTGCTTTCGATTTTTCCGGTCTCTTTCGTCCCAAGTCAATTGTAATGTAATGTATCTCCGTATATCTCATTTTCCTTTTGTTTTGATTTTCTCTTTCGATTTTCGCCGTATTACCTAACTTAATGATATTCCCCCTTTTCTTCCCCTTCTTCCTACCTCCGTGAAATCTCTCTCCCCTTTGTTTTACTCCCCTCACTCCTCCCCCATCCCTTCGGTATGTTTACATAACATCATGAAAAGCTTCGCGTCTTGTTGCAGTTCGAATTTTGACTTTTTGCAAGTTTGTCGTTTCTCTCTACCTTTTGTAAGTTTCGTTTTATTTTCTTTCATGTTCGACTCTTTTCGTTAGATTCATGTTGTTGAGCTGTACTCAGGTTCTGTCGTGCTTTTTAGTTTTTAAGTTTTTGAATTCTTTATTCCTGGTATTTGGTTTCTTTTGTATTATTGATCTTGTCTTAGCTTGTCTTTTTCTTTGTTTTAAATAATTTGTTTATTTCGTTTACACGCTCTTTCTTTTATCTTTAATACATTTTTATATTTTGAGTAATATAGCTCCCTTGTCTTTTCATTTCTTATATTTACGTTCCTCTTCCTTATCCTCATCTCGATTTCGTCAATCTTGTCTTTGTGATGTAACAAAGGCACGATTAACGCGCCTCTGGGTTTTCTTTAATTAATTTTATGGGATTCTCGTTTCTGCACTTTTGATTATTGCATTAAGCAATTATTTGTTTCCATTTGGTTTTTTGGAAATCATCTTTTGCTCGCTCCGAAAACCTTGGGCCCAGCACCGGGTCGAGCAAGACGTCTTTTCCCCCGTCCATTTGCGACCTTGTTGATTTTATCTTCCACTGCTACTCTGACGCGCATTATTATTATTATTATTATTACTAGACCTGTAGTGGCGCAACTTATAACAAATCATATACAAAAAACAGATCTTTAATTGGAAGAGGATATAAATGGAAAAGGACGCAACCGTCTTGTTTTGTCTTCTCCGTTTAATATTGATTTTAGTGTACCCAACAGTGTAGCAGAGGCTGTTGGTATTGATAAGGAAGTTTACCCTAAAAAGAATAAAAAAGAAATTGAGATTGATCGAAATAGAATCGAAAGTGAAGTAAAAATTAACGAAAATAATAACGTTTTAGCCATAAAGATGAACGATGCGGATACAACAATTTTAATTATACCTGTTGCTAGCTATACGTTTCAATTAAGTGCAAAGAATAATGAATTATTACTAGCACAGTTATTATCAGTTTTATTAGGTGAAAAAGACAAATTTCCTTCATATATTTATATTAATTATGATAAAGTGTTCTCTTATTGTAAACTATATTCGAAAAACTTTGCTATAGATTTTGGTGTTGCAGATTCTTTTGCAGATTTGTTAGGATTTTCTCATAAAAAGTTCGAGGCAAACACAACTCATCATTCTGAATATATGATTAAAATTAACACTCTTAATAGTATTCGAGTAAGTTGCAACATTGTGCTTGGTACGAGTTCTTATTTGAACCATAAACCAACACACTCTTTATATAATTTTAAAGCTCATGTTCCTGCTGGTTATCCGATTGTTGTACAACCAATAAAAATTAATTTTTTGCCTATGAACAGCAAGGTTATTCAACATGTATCTGTGCAACTTCAAGATCATCTTCAACAGCTCATTGATTTGCAAGATGAAGATTTAACTGTAGAATTAATTATTCGTCCAGCACGAAATCTTGCTATATAAAGTAATGAAATACTGTTATATTTTCATTCTACTTGAGTAAGCTACTAGAAAACATTCACAAATATGGTTATATTATATAATACTCAAAGTAAAAAAAAAAGACATCGACTCTGATTCGAAAAAAAAATCAATCAGCTAAAATTTCTAAAAAAACCACGCCATCACAACTTAAAATCTAAGAAACAGTTATCGAGTAACAACAAACATTTCATACAGTCTTTAGGCTATCGCGTATTTTAATTTCAATATAAATATATATGCAATTGTTAATCTTATATAGTTTCTATCTATATTTGAAGCTGTTAACATGTTTAAAATAACGGATAAAAGAGAGGTTGACAACAGAGTTGTGCGACGAGAAAAAGAGTTTACCAGCCTTATTCAGCTAATAAATTCGGAAATAATGATGAAATTCGAATACCAATTCAAAATGATGAAAACATAGTTTTATTATCAGAAGGTTTCTTCACTTAGAAGGACAAATTATTACTTCTAACGTAAATCCGGCTGCTTCTACTACAGCACATCCTGACCAAAATTTTGGGGCTAATCTTTTTAGCGAAATTCGCGTTACGTTAAATGGTAAAGAAATTGATCGTACACGCCATCTAGGTATAACAAGTTCTATAAAAACCTTTGCATCATATTCAAAAAACGAATATACAGCTTTACAAAATGCTGGTTATTTTCCCTCTTTAACAACACCAGCAAGTGAAGCAAATATTGTTGATAGTATCACAAAACGTTTCCATGTAATACTTCCATTAAGCAACCTGTTAGGTTCAGCAGAGGATTATAGAAAGCCGATTTTAAACTGCAAGCATGAGCTAATACTTCTCCGATCGTCGAGTGACGCACGTGCGTTGCAATCTGCAACCGAAAATGATCTTTCTAAGGTCAAGTTATTTAAAGTTTATCTAAAAATTCCCGTTTTATTACTATCGGACGAAGAACAAATTAAAAGATTAAAACTAATGCAGAAAAATATTCCCATTCAGGTTGGTTTTCGATCATGGGATGTTCATGTCTTGCCATCTCTTCCTAGAACAACTAAATATAGTTGGACTGCAATGACAACTTCTGAAACTCAAAAACCACATCAATTTTTATTAGGTTTTCAAACTAAAAGAAATGTACTAAATATGTGCTCTTCCTATTTTGACCATTGTAACATTAAATCTATAAGAGTTTTTTTAAAATTCAATTTTTTATCCCTATGAAA
The DNA here is from genome assembly GCA_946902985.2 of Meconema thalassinum. NCBI lineage: Eukaryota > Metazoa > Arthropoda > Insecta > Orthoptera > Tettigoniidae > Meconema > Meconema thalassinum. The sequence goes on along the minus strand of OX336395.1, from coordinate 257,264,137 downwards.
TGCCAACTTCTGAAATTGCTATAAATGACTACAGCGAATTGTATGACATGTTTGTTAAATTTCGTAATGTATATTATCAGATCGATGATTTTCGTTCAGAGACTCTAGTTTCACGACATGAATTTAAGTCTCATTGTCCGATTATTGTAATTAATTGCCTTGAGCAAGTGGAGGCAGTAAAGACATCTTCAGTTGATGTGCGAATTGAAATCGAGACAAGTGAGAATATACCTGAAGATACAACTCTTTATTGTGTTCTTATTCATGATCGTCAAATACCTTACAGACCATTAACTAATGAAGTAATTATCTATACCAATATTTGCTATGTTATAAGCAAGCAAGTAAACAAGTATTCTCACTTTAGTTGCAATCATGGAATTGACAACAACAAACTCTCCTTCTACTGATGCTGGCACGTGGAATAAGAAGCAGCCAATAGTTGCAGACATTCGCAAGCTACCAAACGGCAGTTTGGAACTTGCTTACTGTATGTTAATTAACAGCAATATACCTTCATTCTAGTCCTGTGTTCACATGGGTCGCAGCGTATTGTGAAAAAACTCTTCCTTCTTTTTTTGACTCTATTAAAAATTAATATGAATATTTAGTTGTATATAATTTGCCACAAGAATTTTCTTTGTTTGCACTAAAACACTTTCCTCTGGGTCATTAATAGATCTTAATACGATTGATGGAATGTCAGATCTAATGTTGAAGCATAGCCAACGTTTACCTACAGATTATCCAAAACATTTACCATCTCTTGCAATGGGAAGCAATAGTTGTGCTAAATTTAATGTCAATGCTGTTCAACATTGGTTAAATTCTTCTGATGGCATCATGAAAATCGTGTGTTCGATAATAAACAAGTTTCGAAACAATGGAATTCAAGGTTTTAATAAGTTTGATTGGAACTACTTTCCTATAAACATACTGACTATATATGAGCCACAACGAATTCGTCTGGAGTGGGAACATCTACCAGATCATCTAAAAAGAAAATGTCAACTGTTTCATCTTCGTTGCAAATGTGATAACTGTAATCGCTATCTATAAAAGGTAATTCATTAAATCTACTAGTGTTGTTGACACCTATATATATTTTGTTTTTGTTTGCTTTTTTAACACTGTATATTTTTCGTCTACAGAAAATAAACATCTGGACAATTAAAAGAACAAGATCATCTCAAAACACACTCATCAGGACAACTAAAAGAATGAGATTACTTCAACACTCATACAAGAGAAATAAAATTGTATTAATTGTAATTCTAAATGAATAAAGAAGAAAAGGTCTTTGTACCACTTCATATTAAAGTTTTTTTAATGATCTAACATCTCCTCACTCCACATGTATATAAAATAATATTGTCAGGTGAGGGATTCGAACCCTCGCTTTCAATTTCTGAAAATTAGATCTTAAGTCTAACGCCTTAGATCGCTCGGCCAACCCAACACACGCAAATCATGCATATTAGCCAGCGTGTTTTGTTGATTCATATCAGTTCACATGTAGCTTCGTGTGGTGAACATCTTGTTTTTTTGTGAAGTAAAGCATCATCATGAAGTATTTTAATTGTGTAAAGTATTCCAAGAAACAGTTAATGCAAATGATATTGAGTCAAAAAGGAATGAATTTAAAATCTGAAAGAGATCGGCTAAAAACATTAAAAACTGGTCTTCAGACAGTTTTACGAACACTGCATGGTTAGCAGCTGCAGGATTTTACTATTATGGATATAAGGATATGGTCAGGTGTGCTTTCTGTAATCTGCAACTTAGTTATTGGGAATAAGATGATGATCCGTTTGAAGACCATAAGAAATGGGCTTTTTCTTGCCCTTATGTAAACAATATTTCTCCAAGCATAGAATTAAAATCTGAATATGAAAGACTTAAAACTTTTCAAAATTGTCCTCTTTCCTGTCCAAACGAATTTTGTTTAGCATCAGCAGGATTTTTTTATACCGGTCATGGTGATAAGGTGAAATGTATATTCTGTAAGATTGAAATTGAAAATTGGAGAGAAAACGATATTCCTTTAAATGATCATAAAAATGGGCACCATATTGTCCATATTTAAGAGGGTTTTACGTCGGCAACGTTGTTTTAAATCCTGAAAATCCTACTATTATTCCATATAATACAAGTTATGAAACGTGTGGAAACAATATATGTTGATGTGATGTGATTTTCTGTGCAGTGTGCATTCTCAGACGTAAACGTTGACATGCTGAAGTTTGTTAAGCAGACAAACACTCTACCAGTAATTTCATTTACTAATGGTGAAAACCAGAGTAAAAGTGAAAAAAGAAAGCATAGTGTTTTACTACCGAACACTATTCGATGTATCATTTGCGGTCCATCGAACTGTGGCAAAACAAACGTAACGATAAATTTATTATGTCACAAAAATGGAGTTCGTTTTGAAAACGTTTATATTTATTCTAAATCACTTGCTCAATGTAAGTATGTTGAATTAAAAAAGTTTGTGGACTCTATAAAAGAAATAAAACGTGATTTTTTTCTGATAATGATGAAGTTATGCCTCCAGAAATGGCTAGAAAAACTCTATATTTGTTTTGGATGATGTAGCCAGCAATAAACAACAACACATGAAAGATTATTTCAGTAGAGGTCGTCATCACGATGTTGACGTATTTTATCTTTGTCAAACATATTCTTGTATACCTAAACTTCTAATTAGAGATAACGCTATTTTTTTAAATTCTTTTTAAACAAGACGGAACAAACTTGCGTCATGTATATAACGATCATGTAAATACAGATATGAGCTATGATCAGTTCTTCGATATTTGTTCTTATTGTTGGCAAAACTCTAAGTTTGGCTTTTTGGTTATCGATAAAGAAAGCGATTTACAAAATGGTCGATATCGCAATGGATTTGATGTTTATTTTCAGTTATAAATAATAGTTCAAAAGAGCTAAATGCTCATTCGCGTTATACACTTTGTGTGGTTAACAACCTAACTATGACATCGTTTAACAAAATCAATAACGTGTTTATCAGACCACCAACTTCACGCCATGATATTGCAACTAAATCGTATGTTGATGATAAGCTACTGCAATATGGAAATCAAGTAACAACAACAACAACAAGCGATGGACATCTAAGTATTAACGGCAAACGGTTAAATGATGTTGGAACGCCCATACATGTTGAAGATGCTTGCAACAAAGGTTATGTACTGAAGTTATTGAATGAGCTAAATAAAATTGAGTCTAAAGAAGACATACAAGGAAACATTAACGATCTTAAATGTATAATTTTTTCAATTTGTAAAATAGAGAAACAACAACTTGACTTTGAAAACAAACGTCTCGCAGGCTCAGCTTTACCATCATCTGCAAATGATGCAGTAAACCTTATTGCAATGCAGCAACATACATCGAATATAAAAAAATATCTGGAAAACCGAATAACCGAAGTGTTACAACGAGTAGTATTCATTCATGGTTTAGTGAGCGAATTTTCAGTACATCACTTTCCGTTTGATGATGATAGTCTCGACTTGGGTAACAAAAGAATAAGAAATGTTAAAGATCCAATTCAAAATCAAGATGCGGTATCGTATTCTTTTCTTAAAACTCATATAACAAAAGAACTCGATGAAATTAAAAAATCTCTTTTGGATATAAACAAAGATGATGAAACTGTAGATATTTTAAATAGAAGAATAACAAACATATCTCAACCAATCGATTCGTTAGCTGCAATAAACAAATATTATTTAGAAAACTTTGCTGCTTCTCGAAAAGATCTAGGAGACTTAATCACTAAATTTAATAAACAAAACTTCTTAAACGTAGACGATGGTGGGACTTTAAATATGATGAGTAGACGAATTACTCACGTAATCAATCCCATATACGATAACGATGTTGCAAATAAGACGTTTGTTGAACAATATGCCGCTTCACGAGATTAATTTGAAAAAATGAAACAGACTGTAAACAATCTACAACATAAAAAACAAACAAATGTCGAGTTTCCTGTTAACGACAAAGATGTGACAAATAAACGGTTTGTAGAACACTATGCTGCTTCACGAACTGAAGTTAATCAACTAAAAGAAATTTTAAGCAATTTACAAACTCGTATTGAGGGTGTTGCTAACAATCTAAATATTGTTAAAAAAGAAGAACTTGAAAGTTACGCTGCTGCATCCAAAGATGAATATAACAAGGTAAAAACTGAACTAGAAAAAATTGAGCATTTGGTTAACAAATAACCACTTGAATGTTTTACCGCATCCAAAGAAGAATATGGTATATTACAAGATGAAGTAAAGAAAAAGAACTTATCGAAATTTATTCTGAAATTCTCCATCACACCATCAATCCATTCACCGGTATACACGCTTCATAATCATAATATACAATACCAACTTCCCTATAAAGGTATATTAAAACCAATTTTTGTTGCACCAAGCTCTCCAGTTGTGTATGCAATTTTAAATATACGTCAAGAGATTGAACTGGATGGCAGTGACATTGTAGTTGAAGAACAAGATGAAATACAGTTTCGACTTAGAGACCCTGAGAAACATAAAACCAATGATCTTCCTCTGCAAATTGATTTTGAATATACTATAAATAAGTAAAACAACTACAATTTTAGTTTAGTCACGGAGAAGAGCTTGAAGATTAAAGCTGAAAGTCGAGTAAAGGATAAACTTTCTCGCTTAAAAAAAGAAGTTAAGGACAAGTATCTTTCACTTCAAAATGATGTTAGACGTCAAGAATTAGATATAGAGAGTAAATTTAAACCAGTAACAAATTCATTAAATCAGCTTGTAGCTATTGCTAATACAACGTCAACTAAAAAAAGAAAATAAAAAAAGAAAAAAATATGATGATTCTGAATCAACTGTTACTTCAGACGAAGAAGATGGAGATAGCATCAAAATAATTACACTACTTAACCGCTACTTTGATCCGTTCATTAAACAAAACGTGGATAGAACATTTGGTATAACGATAAGAAATGACAAACACTACTTGGGACGTGAACGAGTTTTCTTTGATAAAAAGTGGATAAAAGTTGGTGGTGAAAAATTTCTTATAACAGAAGGTCTACTTGAATTGATTCAAAGGAAAGTACCAGATCACTCTCTAATCGATAGGAGTGATTTAAGTTCTTATTTGAAATTATTAAATGTTTCAAACGTGCACAAAAGAAATTATGCAAGCAATGCAGCTCTGAGAGGAACACAATCTCATAAGTATAATAAAATATAATCGAGCCCCTTCTTACTGAAGACATAGATAGAATTATAAAAACAATAGATGAGAATGAAGAAGCAAATACTACGATGCATACTGGATATGTCCAAAAGAAACACATCACACCACAAGCCATTTGGAATTTCGAAGGAGGAAACAATATTGAATGTGTCCATTGGAATGAACCAAACAAATTAGTATCAAGACTTAAAAAAATAATTGCATCGAAAGCTGCAGGTCACACAGGACTCGACAGCGAAATCTTTGCAATTGAAGAAGAACTAAGAAATGCAGGATATATTGAATACAAATTCAAACATTTGTAAAACCATGCACAGTATGTTATAAATCTTTGTTTAGAAATTAACTATGAACGAAATCAGACGAGAAATTGCAAAAGAACTTCATGCACCTCTTAGAAAAAAGTTTAATAGACGACATGTTATTAGCAAAAGAATCGATGACCTCCATGAAGCTGATCTTGTGGACATGTCAAAACTTGCAAAATGGAATAATGGATTTAAATATTTATTAACCATTATTGACGTTCACTCAAAATATGCATGGGCAATTCCTCTTAAAACCAAAAAAGGAAGTGAGATTGTAAAAAGTTTAAAATTTGATTATTCTCAAAGTAAAAGATTGCCCAATTATTTTCACACTGATCGAGGAACGGAATTTTATAACAGTGAATTCAAAACATGGTCTCAGAAACAAAATCTAAAGCATTATTCCACTGGGAGCTCCATAAAAGCGAGTGTGGTAGAGAGATTTAATCGAACTCTTAAGGAATCGATGTGGAAAGAGTTCACAACACGTGGTTCATACCGATGGGTAAATATTTTGCCTGAGTTATTAGTGAAGTATAATCACAAAATACATCGCAGCATTGGCATGAAACCTATTGATGTAAAAAGAAACAATCAACCCCGCTTGCCAACACAATATAATGAAACTTTAAGAAAACCAAAATATAAAATTGGCGACATTGTAAGAATATCAAAAAACAAGAAACATTTCAGCAAAGGGTACGACGCTAATTGTACTACGGAATTATTTACAATTTATAAAGTTCAAAATACTAATCCACGAACATATATTTTAAAAGATAATAAAAATTTGCAGATATTTGGGGCATTTTATGAAGCAGAGTTACAACGAACCAAACATCCTAATATTTACTTAGTTGACAAAGTACTACGTAGAAAAGGAACCCAAGCCTTCGTATCTTGGCTAGGATTCGATTCAACTCACAACTCTTGGATTTCGAAAAAAACATATTCTAATTAAAACAATGTAAGTTTTTTTTAATTCAACGCAAAAAATATTATTATTATTGTTGTTGTTTGAGTCTTCAGTCTTTTGACCGGTTAGATGCAGCTCTCCATGCCTCCCTGTCCTGAGCTAATCGTTTCATCTCTACATAGCTACCACATCCTACATCCGAGGCAATCTGTTTAACATATTCTAACCTTGGTCTACCCCTACAGTTCTTGTCCTCGACCCTTCCCTCCGTAACTAAGCTTGTTATTCCTGGGAGTCTTAGTATGTGTCCAACCAACCTATCTCTTCTCTTCATTAGCAGTCGCCAGAAACATCTCTCCTCTCCCACTCGTCTTAATACCTCTTTGTTTGTAACCCTATCTACCCATCTGATCTTCATCATTCTCCAGTAACACCACATTTCAAATGCTTCAATTCTCCTCTTTTCTGCTGCACCAACAGTCCAAGTTTCACTTCCATAGAACGCCACGCTCCAGACAAAGGCTTTCAAAAATGTCTTCCTAATACCTAAATCTATATTCGATGTCAGCAGATTCCTTTTTTGTAGAAATGCTTTCTTTGCCTGAGCCAACCTACTTTTTATATCCTCTTTGCTTCGTCCATCACTGGTTATTCTGCTTCCTAAGTAACAGAAGTCTCCTACTTCCTTCAGCTTTTCACCTGCCAATTTGATCTCCATAGAGGTTTCTGATTTATTTCGGCTGCATTCCAGTATTTTTGTTTTACATTTATTAAATTTCATCATGAATTCTTTCCGTAAGACGGAGTCCATACCATTCAAAAACTCATTCAAATCCTCAGGCTTGTCGGCCAAGAAGACGATGTCATCAGCAAATCGCAGAGTTGAAATTATTTCTCCTTTAATCTTCACTCCAACTTTAAATTTTTCTCTAATTTCCTTCATTGCTAGTTCAATGTAAAGATTGAAAGGTATGGGAAATAAGTTGCAGGCTTGCCTTACACCTTTCTGAATGCCAGCTTCTTTCTCATGTCCTCCAACTCGAATGACTGCTGTCTGGTTTCTGTATAGATTGTGTATCACCCTCCTATTACTGTACTTTGTTCCAATCGATTTCAAAATGACAAACAATTTAGTCCAATCAACGTTATCAAAAGCCTTTTCTTAGTTTACAAAAGCCACGAACGTTCTCTTATCTTTCCTTATTCTACCTTCCAAAATCAGCCTAAGACTTAGTACAGTTTCCCTTGTTCCTACATTTCTCCTGAAACCAAACTGGTCTTCACCCAACTCCGTTTCTATCTGGCTTTCAATCCTCTTGTAAATTATTCTAGACAGGCTCTTTGAAGCATGAGTAATCAAGCTGATTGTACGGTAATCTTCACATCTGTCAGCTCCCAGTTTCTTTGCTATAGGGATGATTACATTATTCTTGAAATCAGGGGGTACCTCACCTGTCTCATAAATCCTACACACCAAGTGAAATAACCTGATCTGACCTTCATCTCCTATGCAGCGTAACAACTCAATCGGTATATCATCTATGCCTGGTGCTTTGTTCCTGCTTAAGTCTTCCAAAGCTTTATCAAATTCTGATCTCAATATTAAATCTCCTTTCGCATCCAAATAAATTTCCTCCTCCCTTTCCATTACATGATTCTCAATCTCCTTTCCCTTACACAAACTCTCTATGTAAGCTTTCCTTCTCTCAACCTTTTCTTCCCTATCTGTTAGAGGCTTTCCATTTGTGTCCTTAATATTACAGCACTTAGTCTTCTTTTCCCCAAAAGTATTCTTAATCCTTCGATAAGCTGTGTCTACTTTTCCTAATTTCAGACAATTTTCTATACCTGCACATTTCTCTTTCAACCGTTCTTCTTTCGCTTCCTTTCACTTCTTGTTAACCTCATTTCTCAGACTTTGTATTTTGCTTTCCCCTTTTCATTTCTTACATTCTTGTGATTCCACCTTTCATCCATCAATTCTAGTATTTCCTGAGTGATCCACGGTTTTCTACCTATTCTTTCTTTCCTACCAATGTGTTCTTCTGCGGATTTTGTTATTTCATTCTTAAAAAGTGCCCATTCTTCTGCAATTGAAGTTTGTTTACGGTTTTTCATTAGTACGTCCTTTATACTCTTCTTGAATCTTTCGTTTACATCCTTCTCTTTCAGGCTGTCTATTGCCCACCTTTTTGGCTTTTGACTTTTCTTCAGTTTCTTCAACTTTAATCTGCATTTCATTACAACCAGATTGTGGTCAGAGTTTATGTCAGCACCAGGATATGTTTTACAATCCAAAATCTGGTTTCGAAACCTCTGCTTGACCATAATGAAGTCGATTTGGTAACGCCCTGTATCTCCTGGTCTCATTCATGTGTATATTCTTCTATTGTGGTTATTGAATAAGGTGTAAGCTATGACCAACTCATGCTCGGCGCAGAATTCTACCAGCCTGCTTCCTCGATCATTCCTTTCACCTAATCCGAAATCTCCTACTATCTTCCCTTCTCTCCCTTTTCCTACTACAGCATTCCAATCTCCCATTACTATAACATTTTCATCACCCTTGATATACCTCAGAATTTCGTCTATTTCTTCGTAGACTTTTTCAACATCCTCATCATCAGCTTGACTGGCAGGCATATAGACTTGTACCACTGTGGTGCAGGTAGTTTAGTATAGAGTTTTGCTACAATAATCCATTCACTATATTGCTCATAATATTCCACCCGCTGTCTAAGTTTCCTACTCAATATGAGGCCAACCCCTGCTTGATTAAGTGCTAATGACCCTATAGTCTCCTGACCAAAAGTCCTGTTCTTCCTGCCAGCGCATTTCACTAATCTCAACCAAATCCAACCTCAACCTATCCATTTCCCTTTCTAAGTTTTCTAACCTTCCACTTCCTAGCAGACTTCTAGCATTCCACGCTCCGATCCGTAGAATGTCAGATTTCCTCTTTGTCACTTCTGTGATGTTAACCCCCTCTCGTGTAGTCCCCACCCGGAGATCCGAACGGGGGACTAGTTTACCTCCGGATTGAAATTTTACAAGGGAGGAGGCCATCATCACATGTAATTATGCATAGAGAGGTGCATATCCTCGGGAATAGCATACGGCTGTAGTTTCCCGTTGCTTTCAGCCTTGCAGCAGGACGCAGTGTAGCCATTAATTGGCTTATATTATCAATATCTTAACCGTCTATAAGACTAGTAAAGAATTGATTTATTCTGAATGTGTCTCTATATATTTTCAGCTCACTAAACCAACACACTCAAGAAAGAAAAGAATGATTGTACTTACCTTTCACACAAGATCAGCATCATATTCAACTCTGCAGACAGCATCTTCAATTCTCAGCATCTTGGCGGAAAAACGAACTACTTACCACTTTAAGAACGAAGATCATACCATTTTGTTTTCACTATTTCGTATTATATAAGAAGAAACTTGCGCATGCCCGCCAGCATATCTCTGTCGCCTTCTATCACACTCCCTTCCCTTGCTTGAAGCACAGCAGTGGCCAGCGGCTTGCTGCCTGGCTCAGCAAATACGGCGAGTTCGTAGATTTGAATCGCGCGCCAGGAAGTAACTAACCTCATTTTCTCGGAGGGAAATATTTTCTCCGCCAATCCGATTGCGGTATCGTCTTTTACATAACACGCAGAGCATCCCTGATCTTTTTGTCGGTATAATTAAGATACACCCGTGTGTATATATATATATATATATATATATATATATATAGTAGTGGCGAAGTTAGGGCTCATGGCCCTCTCACACTTAACCACGAAATATGGTACCAGTACATATCAGACAATTTTTAAAGTAAACAACATAATTATGATAAATTTGGAGTAATTTAATTATGCTTCTTCTTCTTCCTTCGTTACCGCCAACTAAGGACCACGTCATGTCAACTGTTTTTTCGGCATTTTAATGTTAGCCCAGTACTCCTTCGCAATCGATGTTGCACCTTTCTCTCTGTCGTCCACGCCTTCCCGGTTTTTAGCTTCGGCTTAAGTTGAAAACTCCGATGTTTCTGAAGTTTATCCCTAAGTGGGCCACGCTCCTGGATATCTTCACGTGTAATCCCAGTCTCCAACAGATCTTTCTCTACTTCAATGAACCAGGCCCCCTTTGTCTTTTTCTCACGGAGAAAAGCAGAAATTCTGTTGGATAGCCGTGTTGATTTCATTCGGGTTATATGTCCATAAAAAGAAATCCTCCTTTTCCTCATCACGTCCGTTATTTTCTCTACGTGAGTGTACAACTCGTGGTTGTGGCGTCTTCGGAACTCGCCGTGTTCTTTGACTGGACCCAGGATTTTCCTCAATATCTTCCTTTCCTTGGTCTCCAGTTTTTCCATTATGCCTTTTCTATTCATGGAGAGACATTCCGCTGCATACAAAGCTTCTGGCCGGATGACCGTGCAGTAGTGCTTCAGTTTTGCATTCAGGGATATAGATCTTTTGTTGTACACATTTTTAGTTAGATGGTAAGCCATTTCAATTTTATTTCAGCGTGACGGAAAAGCCTCGTTTTCGGACATTGTAGGGTCTATCCATTCCCCCAAGATACTTAAATTTCACAACCCGCTTGATTTTCCCATGATTCACTTCAATATATTTTGGAGCCGTTTTGATGTTGGTAATAAATTCTGTTTTCTCGAAAGAGATCAGGAGGCCCGCCTTTGCAGCTTGTGTTTGAAGCTGGTTGATCTGTTTCCTGGCCGTATCCAACGAATCTGCAAAAACCGCAAGGTCATCCGAAAAGGCTAGACAGTCAATTGATAAATTCTTATTCTTGTGACCAAGTCTGATTCCATTTTCGACTCCTTCATCAATCATTGTTTTGCGCCACTCACGGATAACTTTCTCAAGAACGCAGGTGAATAGTAGAGGCGAGAGACCATCTCCCTGTCGAACTCTTGTCCTTATCTCGAAGGCATTGGAAATCTCGCCTCTAAACTTAACTTTTGAAGTGGTGTTGGATGATCGCTCTGGTTTTGTTGTCTAGGCCGAACTCCTTTAGAATCTTAAGCAGGGTAGTTTGATCAATGGAGTCATAAGCTTTCTTAAAATCAATGAAAGTTACTACAAATTTCTTGCTCCTTAGTTTCAGATATGAAAGGATAGATTTGAGATTCATGATTTGCTCCACACATGACCGTCCCTTCCTAAAACCTCCTTGATAATCGCCCAGTTCTGTATCTAGCTGTTCTTCAGCCCTAGTTTGAAGAGCTTTTGAGAGGATTTTGTAAGTTATCAGTAGGAGGGAGATGCCTCGATAGTTGTTAACATCTGCTTTATCGCCTTTCTTATGAAGGGGGTGGATTAAAGCAGAAGTCCAATCACTTGGAAGTCTTTCGGTATCCCAAATTTCATGTATGATGTCCGTTAATTTATCCACTGTATTGTCACTAGCAAACTTCCACAGTTCAGCGATTATCGAGTCTTCACCTGGAGCTTTATGGTTCTTTAGAGATCGGATAATCTGTTTGACTTCCTCTTTCGTGGGTGAAGAGGAATCTGGGTGGACTTGCGCATGGTCATTAAATGTGAATATGGAACTTGGAGTCTCACAGTTAAGAAGGGACTCAAAATATTTTGCAAGCACCTGACAATTATCTTAGTCACTATAAACTAGTTTTCCATTGCAATCCCTGAACTGAAGACAAGGAGGGTTATATTTCTTCAAGTTGCTTTTAAATGTTCTATAGAAGTTGCGCATATTATTCTTCTGGAAATCCTGTTCGATTTGTTCCATCTGGTTTTTAAGAAAGGCACGTTTAGCATTGCGGATGGTTTTTGCTGCACTCGTTCTCTCATTCAAGAAGTCTGTCCAGTTGACTTGATTTTGTTGCGAATTCCATTTCTGCCAGGCATGCTGTCTCTTCCTTATTACTGCGTCACATTCACTGTTCCACCAAGCGTGCTTCCTCGTTTTAGTTAGTAGGACGGTCTCTTTTGCTGTAGGGGCCGATAACCTAGATGTTAGGCCCCTTAAAACAACAATTATCATCATCATCTTTTGCTGTCTCAACCAGCGCCTCTTGCAGTTGTTCCCAGTTCTCTGCATCCTCAGTTTGTAGTTTTCGTGTAAACTCATTACCGGACGCCAGTTTTTCAACATCATATCTTTCAGTCTTTTTTGCTCGGAATCTCCGTGTGTTTCTCGGGAGGAGTTTGATTTTAATTTTAGATAGATAATGATCCGAGTCCAGTTTTCATTTCATAGAACTTTCACATTCTGAATTTCTCTTTGAGCTTTCCGTGCAATTGCGACGTGATCAATCTGGAATTCGCCAATACTGGGATTTGGGGATTTCCAGGTCTTCTTGGGCAGATGTTTGAAAGCAGTGGATTTCATTACGAGGTTGAAGGCCCTACATAGCTCTATTAGCCGTTCTCCATTACGATTCGTTCTGTGATGAGCGGAGTAATTTCCAACAATGTTTCGAAATTTATTTTCTTTCTTTGCCTACCTGGGCATTGAAATCCCCAAGTAAAATGATATTATGTTTGCCTGGAATCTTCGATAAAATGTCTTCAAGTTCTTCCCAGAATCGATCAGTTCCTTCCGGGTCTTTCTTGTTCGCTACGTTGATAGGTGCATGAACGTTCACAATAGTATACATTTTATTTGTACTTCGAAAGGAAAGGGTCGAGACTCGACTGCTTACAGAAGTGAAATTTGTGATGGAGTCTAGAATCTTCTTGTTGACTACAAATCCAGTACCAAGTTGGGGAACCGTTTCTATAACACGTTTACCTGGCTTACCCTTGAAGATTCTGTAGCCTTCTGATTCAAAGGCATGCTCATCAGTAAATCGTGTTTCCTGAACTGCCGCAATTTGGATCTGATGTTCAGTTAGAGCATCCGTGAGTTGTTTTAATTTTCCAACCTTCCGGAGAGAATTTGTGTTAAAGGTAGCAAAGAAATTCTTGGCTCTATGCTTGATCTTTCGTGGAGTCTCCGATACCTCCAAGCATTTCGGTGCAAGCTCCCCAGATTCCGAAGGCTTGCATGCGTCACTCGAAGCGACGGTGGATTGGTTACCACCTGGGGTAGTAGCATTTGCTGAACTTTCCTCCATGCTTTTAACAGTTGAAAGACTGTTGACTTAGGCCAGTGATGTTTCACACTGACAAGGATACTGCCAAGGTTGTGAGCCTTAGAGCCCCCAGCGCTGATCGGCTCACCGACCCAGTTTCCCGCTAGGATTGGTTACCCAACCTTCCACTGGGTTGCTCGGTTTAACAGGGGCACCTCTTGTAGGTTATGTGCTGGAGTTGGAGTGAAAGAGGCTAGTTGGATTCTCTTGCTGAATCAAATATATTAATGTTGCAGATGACTAGCAACGACGCATTTCACTCCCATTTGCCCAGAGACACAAGGTCTCCTCTCAGGTTGATTCCTGGGACCAAATTAATTATGCTAATACTAATATTAATAAAAAAGGCACATGAATAATGATAATAATAATAATAATTATAATAATAATTAATTGATGGAAAACAACTCAACAAGGTCACTGGATTTCGATATTTAGGCTCATACATAACATTAGATGGAGACATATTGAGAGAAGTACAAATGCGAACAAATGCGACAGGTGACTGGAGTTTTATGTGATCGTAAGATTCCTGTACAGCTGAAGTCAAAAGTATATCGCACTGTGATCAGACCTGTAGCATTGTATGGAACTGAGTGTTGGCCAGTAACCAAAAGATGTGTGCAAGTGCTGCACTCCATGGAGATGAGAATGCTGCGCTGGTCCATTGGCCTAACAAAACTGGATCTTGTCACCAATGTCCATGTAAGAAGCACCCTTGGTGTCGCACCGATCCCTGACAAGAAGTTGGAAGCTCGCCTGCGTTGGTACGGACATGTACTACGGAGCTGCGAGGACACAGTGGCAAAAAGAGCACTAGAACTAGATGTAGTGAGCAAGCGACCACAAGGAAGGCCCAAGAAGTGGTGGCTTGACCAAGTAAAGGAGGACATGAGAGCAGCCAATGTTGAGAAGAAAGACGCTGCAGACCGTGCCAGATGGAGGCAATTGTGCAGAAGAGCCGACCCTGCTCTGCGGGACAAAGGCAAGAAGAAGAGAATCACAATGTCACAGACCTTTCTATAATATCCTAGATATAATCCTAGCTCAGTCGTATGTACTGTCATCGATCACCATTCACACGGGGCAATCAGCAGTAATCAACATGTAATCTCGGCATGCAGCCTTAAATTTCTTTATTGTTATAGAATTTCTGACATCGACAGGAGTTGAATTCCATAGTCGAGACCCAGCTACAGCAAAAGAGCGGTTGAACATGGATGAGTGGGTTGATGGGTATGGCGAGGGAAGATACAGATCGAGTGCAGTTATGATATGAAATGATATGATATATATGATATAACTACATTTTCATGCAGAAATCGATGGATGGATGTCAGCAAGTGAAATTTGCGGCGTTCTTCAGGTTTAAGCCAAGAAAGAGTACGGAAGCTTGGGGTTATGTGGGCATCGTATCTTAGGTTGAAAGCAAAACGAAGACAATAGTTCGATGCTTGTTGGAGTTTCACTGTTTGTCCATGAGTCGCGTCAACGAGAACGATGTCACAGTAGTCTAGAATTGCTAGTATTAGTGTCTGGATGAGTTTAATCTTAAATTTCAAGTGGTAAAATGTTCTTATGAACCACGAGTGGGTGAAGAGAAGCGTACATCTCTTTACGTCTATTTCATATATGTGGTGACCGGTCGAGAGTTTCAGTTAAGGTTAACCCAAGGTTCCTTACTTCCTTATTAAAGGGAATAGTGATTGAATTCAGTGTTAATGGGGGCACAACGTAGTTGGTTTTAATGAGTTTAATAACTTATGAGAGCCAATGACGATAGTTTGGGTTTTCCTAGGATTGAGGAGGAGAGAGTTGTCGCCGGCGTATACATTAAGTTGATCCCTTACGACAACATTTGACATATCGTTGATACTAGTGTGGCAACATATTTGGAGATCATCTGGAAAAAGATTATATTTATTATATTTTAGTTAATTGTAGAGGAGATATCGTTGATATAAAAGTAGGGGCCCTAGGACTGAACCTTGGGGGGTTTCTGCCTTTTTCTGATGCCACTATGAGGTGGTTTCCTGTACAATCACACGCTGATTTCGACCCGTTAGATAAGCAGAGAAGAATTGTATGGCTTCGGTGCCAAGAAGGGATATTAGCTTCTTCAATAGGGTCGGGATATCTATGGTGCCAAATGCTCCGCAGAAATCGAGGAGTGTGATTATTGTTACTTGTCTTTGATCCATTGCTTGTCTGATGTAATCAGTCACCTTGAGTAAGGTAGTAGCTGTGCTGTGGCCCTTCTTGAAACCAGACTGGAGTGGGTCATGTAGAGAGTGAGTGTTCAAATATACCAGTATTTGAGTTTGTACTAACCGTTCCAGTACTTTGGAGAGAGCAGGGGGAATAAATACAGGGCGGTAGTCGAACGGTAACAGTGGGCATGGTATCTTAGGAAGAGGGATCACGTTGGCGTATTTCCAGATCGAAGGCAATGTGCCATTGTTTAAACAATAATTAAATATGGGTGCGAGAATGGGGAGAACAGCACCAATAATGTAATGTATAACTTTTTTAGGTATATCATCAATCCCGCTCGCCTGGGATCTAATGGAATACAACTCTCTCTTAACCTAATCAGTGCTTATGTTACCAAATGCAAAGCTGGGTCGATCTGGTGGTGAAAATGATGGGCCGTGGTCACCACTGGCAGCTTTATCGGGGTTGGATTGAGTATCTGCATCCATGAAATATGTATTTAGCTCGTTTAGTGCAATGTCAGGTATAGGAAGTTGCTCCTGGTTTTTAGCGTATTTTCATTTATGAAAAAAAAAATAGGCTTATGAGATCACCGTTTGTCCGTGTGTCTGTGTGTGCGTGTGTGATGGTGTGTGTCCCCCCTAATAACTTCTGACCGGCTGTAGCGATTTCAAAGAAACTCGGTAAGTTCATAGCACTATTCCAGACGATCCCTAACGTGCCCTTCAAATTTTGTTACGTCTCACCAATCCAACATGGCGGCTGTGCGAAATATTTCACCAGCATTCAATATCTCCGAGACTATTACCGATATCACCCTGGAATATTTTACGGTGATAAAGGGAACTACTAGAAGTTCACCTATGTGACTTTTGAAAAACTGGTAAATACAAAACTAACATGGCGGCCGATCGAATTTGCGACTTTTAAATAGATGTTTCTCTTGATGTAACCAACCAAACGCAATAAAACTTGGAACAGTATATGTTTATACACATTGTAATACTCCGACATCTACTTCGTTCAATTGTTTACATAACCTCAAGGTGGCGGCTGTGCGAAATATTTCACCGGCATTCTATATCTCTGAAACTATTTGCGGTATCTCCCTGAAATTTTGTACGGATAAAGGGCACAAATGGAAGTCCATCTATAAGACTTTCAAAAACCGGTTAACTACAAAACGAATATGGCGGCCAAGCGAAGTTGAAAATTTTAAATAGATCTTTCTCGATGTCGTTACGTATCTCTTAGAAGTAGATTCACACTCATGAATGAATGAATGTTTGCCATTGAGGCTCCATCCCAAACTATGAGTCGAGCTAATCGAATATCGTCAGCTGGATTTTGAATGTTAAATGTAGGGGTTTTGCAAGAATTCACTTGATTTGCAGATCTGACTCGATTAGCTTCTGGATAATCTAATATATACAACTGGTCCAAAGAACCGTCGCTTATAATTTTGGAATATAACGAAGAAATGCGATGATGTGCAAATCCATACATTTTAAAACAATATGGACCGTATGCATGTGGCACGGTAACATTGGTACCAGTACCAAATGAAACGAAGTTCATGGCATTGTTGTACTGCCAATTATTATCTCTGAATTTCCTTGAGATATCAACTCCTGTGAAAATTTGTTGCAGACTGTCGAATATTTTATATTTAGTCAGATCAATTTTACCATTACAATAGCAAAGGTCAAAGTAACCAAGCGTAGATTTCTCGCAAGAGAAATACAGTGCAGAACAATGTTTACATTTGTTCGTTATGGACCCTACACTGTATAGCATATAATCTGGAATTTCTTCTGAAATGGCATATTTATATTTGATTTTAAAAGTGGCTTCGTATTTTCCTCCAATTTCCCATTTTATTGCGGCTAATGTTCTGTTTCGTCAAATGGGTTTATTTGTAGTAGCATTTCTCCCCAAATTAACGTCATATTCAATAACACTATAGTGGCCTGCATCAACGCAGCCGACAAATATTAAATGGTAAATAATACTTCTATTGAAAAAATCCACAGCATGGTTAGATTCATTGTTATGTACTCTTAACAAATAATCAATAAACAATAGTATCCACTGATACAATGAAGTTCAGAGACTTTCATTCTCAAGTAGGTTGCTGATGAGAATGCGATGAGACTGATCGCCAAAAATAAAATCCTTATAATTATCCCTTCCTGCAACAATATTTGCAATTTGCTTGCAAACGCAGCTCAGGATGAAGTTCTTCGTTTTGAAATAAACAGCATGAAACTGCTCTAAATAAGCAATTTCCATCACCTGTTGTAGGTACAATCCTTTGCATATCCATGGCAGTACATTTTGTAAGGGAGCATAGAATCACTTCGCCAACTACTGGATTGAGCATAGACTCACTTCGCCAGCCACCGTAATGGAGGGAGTTTTAGAATTATATGTTCAGTGCGTGACAAAAATCATATTAACACAGGGAAGCCCGCTCTTAAGACTACATTCTGAAGTTCTTCACCCCAGATTACGGGTTCAATCCCTGCTCAGCCAAGAAATGTAATTCTGGTCTGAGGGCTAGAATGGGGCGCACTCTTGTGGCAAAATTAACAATAGCAAGGTTTGATTCCCATCTCAGTAATCTTGGATGTGGTTTTCCGTGGTTTCCCATTTTCACTCCAGGCATATACCGGGATAGTTTCTAACTTAAAGTCTCGGTCATCAACTCCCCATTCCCCACCTTAATTAGAAATGCACTCATCAATATAGCCATCACAATAACTCAGGTTATCAGAGAACGTTTTACACACACACACCAAAGTAGACGGGGCTGAGTAACCACGATGTCCGAGTCCATCAAATGAATTATGTTCGCCAATTCTCTCATGGCGGAAGCGATTGCGGCCATTTTAATTTAATAATTTAGAAGTATATGGCAACGTAAATCGTGGGGAATTCCTTACTTAACGGGAATAGTGAAAGTAAAATATGTTTAGACAATGCAACACCAAGAGAAAGAAAGAATAATTGGGAAATAAAAATTCATGTCTGAGGTGGGATTCAAACTCTCTCGATAATGCATAATGATATTTTCAGATTCTAACGCTGGCCCTGAGCCACCTAGACAATGTGAATAGTGTGCAATATTACGATATTTCAACAACGTACACACTCAACTGACTGTTTGAGTTCTTCAATACTTCCCGTATTTTATAATTCTATTTCAATGTATATTGTGGAAACATCATAAACAATATTCGGGACCCTTTTTAATTCTCATAAACAAAGATCTCAGTAAGAAGCGGTGGGATGCGCCATTTCGCTCGTGTAAAAAAACCATTGTGCGCAAGCGCTGGAGCTACAAATATTATATTTTCCTTTATTAAGGAGAATTCGTTACACTAGGGGAATTTTAGAAGTTAAGTATGATTTGGCTACGTAATACCAATAGCAATAAATAAGATTACGGAATTTAAAAAAAAACCTGTCGGAGGTGGGAATCGAACCCCCTCCATTTCACGATGCATACATTTCAAGTTCACAACGCTCCCACTGAGCCACCAAACAACTGGAAAAATGACGCAATATTATCTTACGTAAACAATATACTCACTCAACAGTCAGTGTAAGTTCTTCTACATTTCCCTTCTATTAAAATTCCATTCTAGTATATATCGTGGAAACATCATAATCAATATTCCCCTCCTTTATAATTCTTATAAATAACTATTACATTAAAACGCGGTGGACATCCGCCATGTCTGTCATTAACCAAGGTGATTCTGCGCATGCGCTTGAGCCAATAATATTGCGGTTTTGTTTATAAATTTAAAACTATATGGTAACATATTTGTTCATTTTAAAGACACTCTGCAAATACACAGGCCAAGGGCTTTCGTCAGAGTGCATTACGAAGTCAATCGGTTCAGCCGTTCCGTCAATCTTGCCGTTACAAAAATCAGCTTACTGTTTTAAATGTATAGATAAATATATAATAACAATAATGTTATTGGTTTTACTTCCCTTTTAACTACTGCGGGTTTTGGAGACGCTGTAGTGCCGGAATTTTGCCCAGAAGGGGATCTTTATTGTGCCAGTAAATCTACTGACACGGCTTCCTCGCATTTGCGCACCCTCAAATGCCAGCTGACTGCGCCAGGGTTCAATCCTGCAACCTTGATAACAGCAAGTGAGAACGTTACCGCTGAGCCACGTAGCCAGTCGTAAGTTATATAAGACGGCGAGAAAGAACCACAAGTACGCGCAAATTACATTGCAAGACATAATATCGGCTGTTGATGATACATCACGGATGTCTCCATTCGCGCCTCGGCTCCCCTTTTGCAATCAGCGGGCAACGACCAGCCGAGTTAACTGTTGGGATATGACTTAATCGGTCTAGCATCTCTGCCATACTCTTCACTATTTATATCTGGTCGGTGCTTGGGCCTGGCAACGACCAAACGGACGAGCGCTCCTAGTTGGTTGGCACGCTTCGCTTTCTCAGACAGTTCACAGTAACTTACTATTAGGTTTTCCTAGTTATTGAAGAACAAAATTATGAATTCCTATACGTATTAAGAGGAAACGTACAGCTATAATTACTAAATATATTATTACGGTATTAATTGTTTTTCTTGAAATAATCTGGTCGTTGTGCAACACTGTACCCTTATTACCGGCCGCCACTGCATAGGCAAAACTGAAATATGCTTCTAATATTTGAATAGTTTACTGCACTGCACACTCGCCTCTTGTAAAACACATGTTAAATTAAATACATATCCTTTACACAATGCTCAAATACAGTAAATGCAGTACCCCCCTCCCACTGACTTCGTCACATCAGTAGAGACTACCTAACCCATAAAGCGAAGAAACTAAATCAGAGCAAAGAGGCACTGATTTTGTATTGGTGCCTACACACTGTTGACCGACTAAAGAGCAAATTTGTTGATTGAATTTCGTGAATGTAAGTAAGTTGGACAGATAGAATTCTTTCCAGTCGGTCAACACAAATTCTGCCCAATTACATTAGGCGGGAAAACAAGTATTTATATACCGGTACCCTAACCTGAAAAATAATATAATAATAATAATAATAATAACCCCTGGCACTAGAGCCCGTGAAGGGCCTAGGCCTACCAAGCGACCGCTGCCCAGCCATTTGGCCTGCAGTGATTGGGCTGACGCGTGATCAGCGCATCGGGTCCCTCGGCCATTAATCTTGGTTTTCGTGAACGGGGCGCTGCCTCACTGTCGGACAGCTACTCAATTGTCCTCACGAAGCTGAGTGCACACTTTTCCAGCCCTCACGTCAGTTTCTAAAATCCTCGACGGAGCCGGGAATCGAACCTGGGGCATCCGGGTGACATGCAGGCGTGCTACCCCAACACCACATGAAAAATAAAACATAATAACTTATACCGGTATATATCACAAAATAACCTTTTTTCTGTCATCCAATTAATTTAACCCCCATTTTTAGCCTATTTTCAGTTATGAAAAATAGGCTTATGAGATCACCCTTTGTCCGTGTGTCGGTCTGTGTGTGCGGGTGTGTGTGATGGATTTTTGTGTGCCCCCTCCCCCTAATAACTTCTAAACGGCTGGAGCGATTTCAATGAAACTCGGTAAGTTCATAGCACTAATCCGGGCGACCCCGACCGTGCCCTTCAAATTTTGTTACTTCTCACCAATCCAACATGGCGGCTGTGCGAAATATTTTACCAGCATTCAATATCTCCGAAACTATTACAGATATCACCCTGGAATTTTGTACGGTGATATAGGGAAATACTAGACGTTCACCTATGTGACGTTTGAAAACCCGGTAACTACAAAATTAACATGGCGGCCAAGCGAAGTTGCGACTTTTAAATAGACGTTTCTCGCGATTTAACCAACCAAACGCAATGAAACTCGCTACAGTATTATGTTTATACACATTGTAATGCACCGACATCTAAGTTCGTTCAATTGTTTACATAACCTCGTGATGGCGGCTGTGCGAGTTATTTCACCGGCATTCTTTATCTCTGAAACTATTTCCGGTATCACCATGAAATTTTGTACGGAGATAAAGGGCACACCTGGAGGTTCATCTACCTGACTTTAAAAAACCGGTTAACTACGATACGAACATGGCGGCCAAGAGAAGTTGAAAGTTTTAAATAGACTTTTCTTGCGATTTAATGATCCAAACGCAATGAAACTAGGTACAGCAAATGTTTATTCACATTGTAATGTACTGGTATCTAATTTAGTTCAATTGTTTATATAACCTCAAGATGGCGGCTGTGCGAATTTCGAAAATTACGTTTTTATTTCTTGTGTTCTAATTATGCGTTCGAAATCAACATTTACATAATGAACGTACACAATAATCATCATCTTATAGTACATAACTCTATGGCCTACATGTATTGAAAACCAACAAGGCGACCATCCGAAATATTTAGACAGTTCTCAAAATCTATTAATCTACTACACCAATCAAACTGAAATTTTGTAAGTGTATAGAGGCTATAAGCATAAGTTCAGTTATGGGACGTTCAATAACCTGGCGAGCACAAATCCAACATGGCGGCGACGCGAAATTTAAATATTCAAATGCACGTTTCTTGCGTTTTAACCAACCGAACGCAGTGAAACTTGATACGGTATATGCTTATACAAATTTTAATTGACTGGCATCTAATTCATTTAAATTATTTTCTTAACTACAAGAAGGCGTCTGAGCGAAATTTTAAAATCCCGCTTTTATTTCTTGTGTCCTAATCATGAGATTGAAGTTTGAATAAAACACCTACACAATAATCTTAATGTAATCATACTAACATATAAAATGAGATGGTGTGTGTCTGTCTGTGTGTTACTCATTAACTCAAGAACCACTTGTCCGATTTAAATGAAATTAGGCATGGATGTAGCTGATTTACCAGGTTTACATATAGGATACTTTTGATTTCGAAATTTTGCACTATTAAAAATGGCGACTATTTTAGTGACGTCATTAGACCCTTTGGTTTCAAAATTTCATAATTCCATATCAAATAAAAAGAGAACGGTAGGAAATAGCAAACTTTTGATGGCACATGCGAGTTTTGAAATTTAATTTCCTATCCGAAAGGTTCTAATCACTTTTCGTGTATATCCAACAGTTAGCGAGTAAAACCGACATTTGTGACGTCACTACACCCTCATGTTGTTCTACATTGGGTGGCGTGTTTAGATAAGAGTGTATGTGACGGCAAAAATGTATTGACATTCCGCTAGGGTATAAAATGTGGTATATTCAGTGTGACGAGGCGCTGTGTAGATATCCCCGAGAATATTGGCTTCTGGCCGTTAAATGTGTTATCCCGGTGTAAAGGGTTGAGGGATAATAGGGGTAAACTAAAATAAAATCACCCGGTTACCCTATTGTGTGAATTGGACGATAATAACTATATGTCTGTCCCCTAGTGCCGTTTGAATCTGGCGCGCGCTAGCGACTTAAATCCATTATGGCCGTTTACAAGTCATGTGTCCCGTGTGAGGCGTGTTCATAGATAACGCTGGTGTATGTGAGATATCACCTGTCGTCAGTGTGAGGCGTGGCCTGTAGCCTGTAATTGGCTGTCCGGCTGGAGCAGTTCGTGTTTATCATGTTCTTACTGTGATTGGATGCGAGCGACAAGAGTGGGTTGGGCCCATTAAGACTTTGTTATCGCTCTGCGAAGGAACTGTCAAACGCACGTGTTATGGATTTAATGTATTGTTTCTCATCGGTTTCGACTGTATGGCTGGCGCGTTGTACAACTTGGGTAGAGGGCATTAGCTATTCATCTGTAATCTGGGAGTCTATGTATGTCCTCCTCTGGCTAAATCCTAATAGGACTATTTTGTCATTATATCGTGTCGAAATGTGACAAGTTATATGTATAATGGTAATGTGTTTACTATTTAGTATACATGCGGTATGCTGGAGTGTACTTTGTATCTCCGTAAGCATATGTCGCTCCCAGTGGCATAAAAATTCTCTGTAATAATGTGTAGAAAAGTGTATCAGTGGTTTTCACTTTCTACTCCAGGAAAATATATGTAGTATTCCGGATTGTGTCTTTGACCTGTTTGGAAGCATATATTGCATTCTTACGGCTATATCAATTCTATGGAAAATTGTGTAGGAGAGTATGTCAGCGGTTTGCACCCTCTACTCCTTGAAAACGAAAAAAATATGGCGAGGTGTAGCAATATGTGTATGCACGGCTAATACTACGTTCCGCATGGTAGATTGTTCGTGGGGGAATACAATGGGCTACCTTTATCGGGTGTTCTGCTATATGGGAGTGAAAATTACGCTTTGTATCGTCCTGACCGGATGTGTTTGTCTGAGGATAGTGTATTCCGTACGCTGTATAGTCTTGTTTGCGTAATCAAGAGTATATTTACTTGTTATATGTCAAAGTTAATCCTCGGGTCTTTGCTAAATATTATCTATAAAATTCGGCATGACTATGTTTATGCTCGATACTTATTCCTTATCGTTATCCCCGGAGGGTAGGCAAACACCTGCTCTTGACTGAAAAAGTTCGCCGTGAGATAACGTGGAATATCTATGGACCATATAACGTATTTATTGCCGAATATCGATATATCTGTCTACTCATGGCTGATATTTATCCTTCAGTGTTTTGACCTAGGAAGGTAGGCATACACCTGCTTTGGACTTATGGAGCGCCTGAGGTCTACTGTAGGACATCTATGGGCCATGGCGTTATCGTGTTACTAATGGACATACATCTGTATGCGCCATGTCGTACCACGTTGCCTCAAAAGGAAATAATGGAAATTATGTTGGCCAACCGACGATTGTACTGTTACTTGTAGATCTATTGTGTGTATGCTAACTAGAGGGGATCCCTGCAAGGATTTGTGGTCCTTAATGAGCCTTGTGGCTGTTATAGAAATGCTGAGTTAATTTTGTTAAAATGATGACTATCATTTCGTCATTAAGTATACAATTACGAACAGTTTGTACTTGGCGTTTGGATGATAGATGATTTAATACGTTGGCCGTTAGGGGAATAGCCCCAAGCGTTTAGCATTGTAGCTAATCGTCCGAACGGTCGCAGGCTAGATAATGAGATGATCATTACTTATAATCGTATTTCAAATGATTTCCCTGCTCCGTTGGCTAAGTGAGAATATTTTGCTTCGTATGAAAACTGTTCATTATGTCTGTCTTATATGACGTTATTTGGTGGTCAAATCCACTTTAATCTAGAAAGCAGAGATATCTAAAAAGATCCCCTATGTGGGTGAAAATATATGTAACAGATTCTGTTGTGAGCGGCGGAAGTGCTGTACTCGCCACGTGAGTCGCGGTTTACTATCGTCTCCGGTGTCGTTAATCTGTATACGCAAGCAGCCTTCTTGTCTGCAGATCATGATTCAGTGTTTGTGTGGAGACTGCCTTAGCAAGAAGTCTGTGTGAGGCGAATTAACATTTATGATTAAAAACCTCTAGTGGATTATAGTGTATTGGATTATCTATACGACGCGTAAGTATGTGGCAACTCCTTTCCCCGTGTTTCCTACTTGTGTGTTTGTCGGAACTATCTATGGTTTTCGCTGTGCTATTCTAACAACCTGTGTTATTGTGTCGCTTCCTATTGGTCGTGGTATTAATAATCTATTTGTGTACTGTCGCAATTCTGAGCGTAATGATATTAATGCTTGCTATGTACTACTGCAAGTGTTCCTCTGCCTTTGCAGTGTACTTCGCTAACCTGTGTTATTTTGTGTCTACATTTAATCGTGTGGGACATGTCGTTCATGTGCACGAGTGTAGAAGTATTATGTTTGCTCCCTAAATGCCGCCAACCTGTGTTTATCGTGTGTATGCACCGCGGCTAACCTGTGTTATTGTACTGTACTTTCGTTATCACGGTTGTGAGGACGTTTGTTTAGAAAAACTGTATGCATGTACTATTATATAGTATATTAGGCCCTATGTGTTACTTTGTTAGTTTATTCCGTGGCCCTACAGTGTATCAGCCTGTTATTTCTTCTTAAGATGGGGTAACTGTGGGAATCCGTGCACTTTCTAAATTGTTCACGTAAAGATGTGTGTTATTTTTTATAGGTGTTCATTATCTATAGAAGTGTTATTCCCTTATATCTTTATGGGGAATGTATAGAATCTCTATTATTTATAATACCTATCGGGATGTATGTGTAAATAATGAAGTTTTATATTATGGCAATCGAACTGTGTCCTGACATTGTATGTCTAAAGGACAAGGGTCCGTTATCTTACATCTCCTTACACTAGGTGATGAGAGTTTTGTTCGCGCACCTAATTTTTTTTGCGACTATGTCTGCATGTGAATCTAAATGTGAGTAGTTTTATAAAAAAAAGTGCACCATTATTAACTTTCGTTTATATAAATTGTCTAGGCATTGTCCTAAAAGAAGGAAATCTTGCTATTGTCTGCCATGTGGCTCACATATGGGTAAATGACCCCATGCGTCGCACGGCCATGTGTGAGTGGGGCATTTTTAAGTGACTTTGCGTAACTCGCTGTTGCTATGGACTGAGCGTGTTCCGCTGAGCGTGCGCTTCGTGTCTTGTTACTTCCGCCTGGGATGGCAAAGTCGTGACCTCGCTTTCTGCACGCTGTAGACAACATGTGTAATATTTTATCTACCATGTATTGTCTATGAAAATTTTCGTGCACCTGTCATGTTATAAATGTATAGTTATTATCAACCTTATTCTGTCAGTATGTCCTATGGGGATTTTTAGGATTAAAGACGAGGTGTGTTTGTATGACCAGCTAAGACTTGGTGGTGACTCCTGTCTCTGAGTTTGGTGACCAGGTGCCAGTTCGTCTTGGCGCTCTTGCTAAGGCTTGTATGGCGTATTTGAGTTATGGTGACCTATGGGAAAATATAGGGCCTAAGTAGTACTGAATATGTGTATAGCTATGCGCTATTTCCGGCTAGTTTGTGTTAACAAAATTCATCACTTTGTTATAATATAATACACATGTAATATAACCTGGTATGTCTTATCATATCACTTATAACTAAACATGCATCTTATGACTAATGCCTTATCATGCAGTATTGGAGACTACTAGTGAATGCTATTTATTAGCCTATCTATGAAATGTCATAGCGCGTAGGGTGCTTGTTATATTCTATCTATTCCTGGGTTCAAATCATTTGGGGGGAAATATGTTATTTATGTCCCTATGATTGGTGGTGAATTGCACTTATTCTTTATGGCTGTGGGGCCTGGAAAAACTATATCTAGCCTATGTGGGACTTCTGCGAGTGAAATGTACCTCGACATCTCTTATCTTTTACCTACACCTAAATGTTGTGTGGTAAAGAAAGTTTGCTAGAAAACTCAAATTACGTTATTTGTAAGGCTACTCCTTAGTTTTTTTAATTGACAATTTTAGGAAAGTGTAATTTTAATTGTTTAGGAATAACGTGTTCTTTATTTGGGAATCTATTCTATTGCTGAACTATCTCAAATGATTCGGATTGCCAAAGCGGCTTTCGCCCCTGGCACCCACTCAAGGGATGCATTCTCCGTGCGAGGCGTTTGGAGAAGGGTGATCTTGTGTTTATGGATTCTACCCTCTATTTTGGGGATTGTGACCGGAATTACGCGTTGGATTAGTATGTCTTTCCGGCGTACCTTAGGATTATTTCTAGCCGATGCGGGTGCTAATGTCCTAGGGCCTAATGGAAGCTTTGGGACGGAAATGCTACTAAGAGGTACGGTGACTGTGTTTTCCCGTGTCCCGTTTCCCATATTCAGCTTGGGATTTGGCACGGCCACGGCCGTCTCCTTCCTAGCAGGAGCGGGCATTACAGGATTGGATGTTTGAATTGCTTTAGGTATGTTCTGTGTATTGGCCGCCTCCATTTGGGTGGGTGAGTGTGTTAGCAACTCGAATGTAATAAACTGTGCCTGGATCTGGCGGAAGCGTTGCCATATCTCGGCATATTGCAGGGTAATCTCCGTGGCCTGTTCCGCCAGTCGCGTGTTAATTGTATTCGCCCTAAGGTGATCTCTTTTGAGTTGAAAATGTTGTCTGTGCAGGGCCTCGTGGAGTAAGTGAATTCTATCCTGTGTCCGGTTAAGTTGTTGCCTGATGGCTGGGATGGGGCCCCTAATGACATAATTATGTCCTGTTTTAAGGGAAATGGCTCCCAGTATTCTCTTATACTGGGCACGCAATATTTTCTGCAGGCGGTTCAGGTAATCCTGTTTGTCGCCTATGGATTTGTGCCACGCAATTAAGCTTTGCAATGCGTCTATACGTTGCAATGTATTAATGCGGTCGAGGGATGCCATAATGTAAAAATGAATAAATGACTGTTATTTAAGGTACTGGGGATCGAATCGTGTAGACAATTATCTAATGTGGCCCTACACGAATTATTTATTGCGTGGGCGTAACAAATGTGGGGTTTCAAGTGACTATCTACCTGATAGGGGTGGCGTTATTAAAAGTAGCTCAATTGGGGTGGGTCTGGGTGGGTTTATAACTTTAACTAGACCCTGATCTCAAAAAAAAAATTTGGTAGCGTTTGCTTGGCTTAGCGCGAGGTTTAGGGATCTTTGCCGCGGAAATTCGTTGTTTGAACTCCCTTAGACGTTGTTTTAAATCAACGACGCGGTACCCTTGCCTCCACCATTTGTATGGTATCTGTGGGGGATGCCAGTACAAATACTAAATCTAGGGGTTGAAATTAATCTAAATTGGGGTTGTAGCTTGGCAAAATTGTAAGAGGTAGGGAGTGTTTTATGAAAGGAGATCGATTAGGTGATCAGCCAGGAAAACTCCCCAAAGTGCTGTTTGAAGGGGTAGTTCGAAGTAAAGGGGTGTTCGGTAAGAGCTATTAACTTGTAATCCAAAGCGCGAGGACCGCGCCACGCGGTCTGTAGAGAGCTATAAGCACGTTCGCAAGTAGCGAGATCGCTGTGGTCAGCGCGTATCTAGGACACTTGCTGAACAAGAGTAGTGATTAAGCAATAAGGCTATTTCTAAGTCCTGCCTAAGTGGAAGCTATTAGGGTAGGAACTTACGGACTAAATAAATAAATGAGTAAGACCAGTGGCTACTGTTAAATAGAGTTTTAATGTGTATCTCTATTGAGAGATACACTAAAAGAGCTGGCAGTTCAGACTAGTGAATGATAATAATAAAATACAGTCCAAGCACAGGGGGAAGGGAATGTGTAGTGTAGTGGTTAGAGTGTAGATCGCCAAGACACTTACCCGACCTGAAGGCAGCAGTTGTACGTCACGTCGTTGCACTGAGAGAACTGAGTAATTAGTGCCCCGGTACTTGACCTTTGGGGGGCTCTTATAGCTTTGGTATGCATGGTCGGCAGATTCCTACATACCTCCCGTGTCGTGCACCTTCCTCAGGTCGTTACCTTTGGTACGAGCCTGCCTGACTTCCTGAGTGTGCTACTTCATGTACTTCATGTTGTATTTTACTAGAGTTTTATATTAGAAGTCTGTAGTTTTTGGGAATTTGTGTATTTTCCTTAAGGGATGTATAGCGTACCCTAGGGGTACAACAACCCCCTTTGTAGGGTTAGTTATCGACCTCGATAACTGGACGAAAACGTGGGGTGGTATTTTGAAAAAATAAGTCATCATCTTCTTTCTTGTTAATCTTCTGTCTTCTGCTCTTCTCTTCTTTTCTTCTTTTAATTTAGGTCATCGTCGTATGGTTGGTGTCGTAGGGGGTGGCTTGGTAGCCTCGTAGAAGATAGGGGAAGTCAGGGGGTAAAGATAAATTTGGTGCTATACTTGTGAATCGTCGAGAGGTGATATCTGAATAATTGTGCTTTCTATTAGTTGAGTGTCCGGGTGTGCTTGGCGATCAAGTGTAATTGTCTGTGGTTAGGGGAACAATATTTCTTTACAATTTGTTTCCGAAAAATCAACAATGGGGTGTGAAGCTTACTATTTTTGTATATTTGATGGGATGTCAATTGGATCCCTATTGTATTTCTTTTGACATAAAAAACATAATAAACAGAATAATTTGGTACATAAATCATGACATATTATAAAAATTTTCACTTGGAACATGGTAAATTGAGGGGTGCAGGAACACACGAGAGGAAAAAAACATCCGAGGGTTAATTGGGGAGGTTATGGATACATTTATAATATTACTTGCCTCCAATGGGGATGAAAAACTGCTCTCGCGTGCCCTGTATGTGTGTAAAAGGGATAGAGTATAGAAATAGAAAAATAAGTGCCGCAAGGTGTAATTAAAGGTTTAAATTTGAAAGTGTTTTATTGTGTGGGAAAAAATGCGACGCTTTTACAATGTGGAATTTAGAAGAGTGGAAATGAAAAAATGTGTATTAAAAATTGTCATCTCTTGGTTACATATTAACAATGTTGTAAAAAAATCAGTCTTCATATTGTGTAGCATCGTTAAAATCTTTAAAGTCTAAAATAAAAACCCTATTATTCATCTCGATACAGTAACAAATCAACAAATCGACAAATCAACAAATCAACAAATCAACAAATCAACAAATCAACAAATCAACCAATGTCTCATAATTATTGATCCTCCTTCAGTGATCACTGTAGTTGCGCAACTATACTCCTTCGATTACTGTTTGCAACATCTTTTACCTTTCCTTCGATTGTACCACTTAACTTACTATGCAATTATAATCTATTATGTATTATCTATTACCCCTTATTTACTAACCATTATCTACTACCTGCAGGTGATATACTAGGTGTTGATAGAATATTTTATTGTATGGCTTGCTCCCTGTGGGTGAGCGAAGTCATCTTGGCTGCACAACTCGTCCTTTACAGAGATAGGCGCGAGTTGTGTGGCCGTAATGCACCTCTCATTTTAGGCGCTAATTCGATTCGTTGATCCGACCTTCAGTGGAGGATATCCCACAGATATATCTCTACTGTGGTCTGGATATGTTCCTGAAAATGGGTATTGTGTGCTGGAGGGGCTGTTTTATGGGGCATTTGAGTGTACACCTTTGGGGGTGGGGCAGTTGTGTAACACAAAAAAACAGATAGTTAGTTCATAAAAAAAAAATTGTTATAAATGTTGTGGATCCAGAATATAAAAATGATCATTACAGAGGGCATTCTCCCTCATCCTTTGCGGGGTGAATCCTGTGGAAGCATATAGAAAGACAATATTTGTTATTAATAAATTATCCTTTGAATATTATTATTGCCTGTGGAAGCATACATGAAAACATTTTATGTAGTTAGTAAATCACCCTTTATCATAATTGTGCACCCCCATGTGTGCTTCATCTGGTATCAGCGCCTCAGGTTTTCAACCTGTGCTGAAATGGAAGTACATGTTTATTAGTAGTATATTTATATTCTTATTTGCTAATGGCCATGTTTTATTAATACTTTGTTTACCTTTATATTTACTTTTTTTACCTTCATCTGTCTCCTAATTCTCTGTATTATATCAATCTTTATCTCTTATATGGTATGTATTCATATTCTATGCATTCCTTCTTATTTATTATCCCTTGTAACTTCACCGTACTTTGCTCCTACTTATTTCTGTTGTACCTCATTGCTCTATCGTTATCTTTCTCCATTATTGTATTTACCTTTATCTCTTTTTATTCTTTCTTACTCTGTGTTTTGCATAACTTCAGTGTACTGTGTTTCTATGTGTTTGTGTTTTATTTCATCGCCCTATCATTATCTTCCTTCACTATTGTAATTACCTTTGTCTTTCCTTATTCTTTCTTACTCTTTGTCTCCTATTACTTCACTGTTCTGTATTCCTATTTAGTTCTGTTTCATACCATTGTTTCTATCTTATCTCTGTTCATTATTGCACTCATCCTTGTCTTTATTTACTCTTCCTTACTCTGTGTTCTGTGTAACTTCAGTGTACTGTGTTTCTATGTGTTTGTGTTTTATATCATATCATTATCCTTCTTCCTGGGGCATAATAGTGTATGTGTAGTGTATGTTGCCTCGGCCAGGGAAAAAGAATCGTAGTTTTCTTATATGTGTGGGATATCCTCCTTCCTGGGGCACAATGTGTGTTACCTCGGCCAGGGAAAAAGAATCGTAGTTTTCTTATATGTGTGGGATATCCTCCTTCCTGGGGGCATAATGTGTGTTACCTCGGCCAGGGAAAAAGAATCGTAGTTTTCTTATATGTGTGGGATATCCTCCTTCCTGGGGCATAATGTGTGTTACCTCGGCCAGGGAAAAAGAATCGTAGTTTTCTTATATGTGTGGGATATCCTCCTTCCTGGGGCATAATGTGTGTTACCTCGGCCAGGGAAAAAGAATCGTAGTTTTCTTATATGTGTGGGATATCCTCCTTCCTGGGGCATAATGTGTGTTACCTCGGCCAGGGAAAAAGAATCGTAGTTTTCTTATATGTGTGGGATATCCTCCTTCCTGGGGCACAGTGTGTGTTACCTCGGCCAGGGAAAAAGAATCGTAGTTTTCTTATATCATTGTAGAATATGTATCAGTATATTCCTCTCCTCTGGGGCACAACAGTAACTTAGCTGTAACCTCGGCCAGGGAGAGAATCGTATTTTCAATATATTTGCTGCTTGTGCGCTTTGTTCATCGGGGGTATGAGCAAAGAGACCATCGGTGCTACATACCTCGGCCCGGAATATAATTGTTCATTATTTCATTTCATTTCTTGTGTTATTATTCTCTTATTACCTTATATTCTTTCCTTATCACATTCTGTTACTGTTTCCTTATTTCCTTGTTTCCTTACACCCTTAATGCATTATCATTTTTTTCTTTTCTCAATACTCATCTTATCTCTCTATTTACCTGCCGCTGCATGCGTTTGCTCCTACTCTAGAGCATCTACTTAATTCTAGTTATTGACTAATGTATAGTCCTAGGGGTCATCTTGGGCAGGAGAAAGTATTATTCCTCCGTCCGCAGGTACAGTTTAGACGACGCTAGGGAAAAAAAAACCGGTATAACGGACCCTGCATTGAGAAGAGACAGGCTAGGTACTTCCTCCCAACACAGGCGCTTGCCCTGCCTAGCGTGTCACCACTATAACCTCTCGTCGATCGTCATCGTCGACGTCTTGTCATGTCATGTCAAAGGTACAATTTATTGATACATTACTATATATTTTCAACTGGAAAATATTTTTCAATATATATTTTCAACTGGAAAACATATTTCCCATCCTCCCAATCGCATCGCCGTGCGTACACCATGAAGGATAAGTGTCTAGCGTTTTAATGTTTTGTTGTGTTGTAGTTATACGGGGGGGGACAATTGTGGTGGCACGGTGCATTATTATTGCGCCTGGTTAATCGGATTTCCAGCTAATATCAGCAGCGTATATTTCCTTCTCACATGTTAGTAGGTAAGTGAGGGATGTGGACTGGTATTCCCATGTTATTGGGTATTTGTAGGTATGTTACAAAGTTGTTAATTATAGGTAACGGGATGGTAATAAAGGTGCAAGGAATCTCGGTCCTATGGGGATTTATGGAAACGTTACTGGGTAGGAATTCTCTACCGGTGTAGGTGAGGATTTTTATTGTGTAGGATCTGGTTATTCAGTCTTGGTTGTTAGTTACCGTACTGAAGGATATGGGTGAGCATTTATGCTGTTAGTTACCATGCAGGGCAAAAACATTGGTGAAAAAAAAATGTCATAGCATGCACTTGTGTTAGAGGGTTATGCCTGGAGCACTAGCTGTTAGCTTTAAAGTTCCGAGTGTTGATTAACACACAACCATGAGCGATAAGGCATGGTATACACCCTGGTATTTGCATAATAACCATAGTGCCTCGCATGGATAGGGGAAGAAGTGCATCTGTGTTATTTGTATATTGTTTAATGGGTATCATGGGAGGTAAACGTGCTCTGTGGCATGGACATACTATGGGTAATATATGGCACCTATGGCCATAATAATATGTGACTGCTTTTTATGCTCGTATGATATTTATTAGACTTATAGGCTATAAAGTCTATCTGAAAAAAAACTGGTCATCTATTATTATTATATCTAGTGTAATTCCTTAACTAGAGGTATTATCTAGTGGTATCATCTAGGTATACTATCTAGAGCTATTGCTTATGTGTATTTGCTAGAAACTCCGTCTAGAACTAATGTCTAGCGTTGCCGTGTATAGATTGTATCTAGGTGCGCTGTCTAGATATTCTATCTAGAGCTATTGGCTATAGATTTCATCTATATATATAATCTATAGATTTTTTTATCAGAGATCCTATGTATAGGTATCATAAAACCAGGCTATATTTCAGCGGATTATATGTGTCGTAGTCCCCTCCTCTGATGGGGTTGATCGCTGCAAAAAAAATATAACATACTATCCGCCCTATGAAAATGAGGGGGGTACGTAAGAGTTTATTGTCATCCTATGAACTGGAATGATGGTATATATACATGCCATCTATCCATTAAACTACGTCCATAAATATCCCTAAGTGTGGATTTTTAATTATGGGTACTGAAAGGGGGACAATGTATGGTGGTTATATGGACATGCTGTCATTTGGAACAACTCTGCCGGTCCCACTGTGAAATATAATGTTTTAAATAATATCGTCGTATTCCAAAATAAAACAAATTAAAACCTCGTAATGGGAAAGTGGCTTTATGTACCTATCTGACTACGGATACATACTCATGTTGTTCTACATTGGGTGGCGTGTTTAGATAAGAGTGTATCTGAGGGCAAAAATGTATTGAAATTCCGCTAGGGTATAAAAATGTGGTATATTCACTGTGCCGAGGCGCTGTGTAGATATCCCCGAGAATATTGGCTTCTGGCCGTTAAATGTGTTATCCCGGTGTAAAGGGTTGAGGGATAATAGGGGTAAACTAAAATAAATCACCCGGTTACCCTATTGTGTGAATTGGACGGTAATAACTATATGTCTGTCCCCTAGTGCCGTTTGAATCTGGCGCGCGCTAGGCGACTTAAATCCATTATGGCCGTTCGCAAGTCATGTGTCCCGTGTGAGGCGTGTTCAGAGATAACGCTGGTGTATGTGAGATATCACCTGTCGTCAGTGTGAGGCGTGGCCTGTAGCCTGTAATTGGCTGTCCGGCTATAGCAGGTCGTGTTCATCATGTTCTTATTGTGATTGGATGCGAGCGACAAGAGTGGGTTGGGCCCATTAAGACTTTGTTATCGCTCCGCGAAAGCGCTGTCAAATACACGTGTTACGCATTTATTGTTTTGTTTACCAGCGGTCGGGATTGTATGGCTGGCGCTTTGTACACCTTGGGTAGAGGGCACTAGCTATTCATGTGTAGTCTATATGTGTCCTCCTCTGGCTAAATCCTACTAGGACTATTTAGTCATTATATCGTGTCGAAATGTGACAAGTTCTATGTATAATGGTAATGTGTTTACTATTTAGTATACATGTGGTATGCTGGAGTGTACTTTGTATGTCCGTAATCCTATGTCGCTCCCAGTGGCATAAAAATTCTCTGTAATAATGTGTAGAAAAGTGTTTCAGTGGTTTTCACCTTCTACTTCACGAAAATATATATAGTATTCCGGATTGTGTCTTTGACCTGCCTGGAAGCATATATTGCATTCTTACGGCTATATCAATTCTATGGACAATTGTGTAGGAGAGTGTGTCAGCGGTTTGCACCCTCTACTCCTTGAAAACGAAAAAAATATGGCGGGGTGTAGCAATATGTGTATGCACGGCTAATACTACGTTCCGCATGGTAGATTGTTCGTGGGGGAATACAATGGGCTACCTTTATCGGGTGTTCTGCTATATGGCAGTGAAAATTACGCTTTGTATCGTCCTGACCGGATGTGTTTGTCTGAGGATAGTGTATTCCGTACGCTGTATACTCTTGTTTGCGTAATCAAGTGAATATTTACTTGTTATATGTCAAAGCTAATCCTCGGGCCTTTGCTAAATATTATCTATAAAATTCGGCATGACTATGTTTATGCTCGATACTTATTCCTTATCGTTACCCCCGGAGGGTAGGCAAACACCTGCTCTTGACTGAAAAAGTTCGCCGTGAGATAACGTGGAATATCTATGGACCATATAACGTATTTATTGCCGAATATCGATATATCTGTCTACTCATGGCTGATATTTATCCTTCAGTGTTTTGACTTAGGAAGGTAGGCATACACCTGCTTTGGACTTATGGAGCGCCTGAGGTCTACTGTAGGACATCTATGGGCCATGGCGTTATCGTGTTACTAATGGACATACATCTGTATGCGCCATGTCGTACCACGTTGCCTCAAAAGGAAATAATGGAAATTATGTTGGCCAACCGACGATTGTACTGTTACTTGTTAATCTATTGTGTGTATGCTAACTAGAGGGGATCCCTGCGAGGATTTGAGGTCCTTAATGAGCCTTGTGGCTGTTATAGAAATGCTGAGTTAATTTTGTTAAAATGATGACTATCATTTCGTCATTAAGTATACAATTACGAACAGTTTGTACTTGGCGTTTGGATGATAGATGATTTAATACGTTGGCCGTTAGGGGAATAGCCCCAAGCGTTTAGCATTGTAGCTAATCGTCCGACCGGTCGCAGGCTAGATAATGAGATGATCATTACTTATAATCGTATTTAAAATGATTTCCCTGCTCCGTTGGCTAAGTGAGAATATTTTGCTTCGTATGAAAACTGTTCATTATGTCTGTCTTATATGACGTTATTTGGTGGTCAAATCCACTTTAATCTAGAAAGCAGAGATATCTAAAAAGATCCCCTATGTGGGTGAAAATATATGTAACAGATTCTGTTGTGAGCGGCGGAAGTGCTGTACTCGCCACGTGAGTCGCGGTTTACTATCGTCTCCGGTGTCGTTAATCTGTATACGCAAGCAGCCTTCTTGTCTGCAGATCATGATTCAGTGTTTGTGTGGAGACTGCCTTAGCAAGAAGTCTGTGTGAGGCGAATTAACATTTATGATTAAAAACCTCTAGTGGATTATAGTGTATTGGATTATCTATACGACGCGTAAGTATGTGGCAACTCCTTTCCCCGTGTTTCCTACTTGTGTGTTTGTCGGAACTATCTATGGTTTTCGCTGTGCTATTCTAACAACCTGTGTTATTGTGTCGCTTCCTATTGGTCGTGGTATTAATAATCTATTTGTGTACTGTCGCAATTCTGAGCGTAATGATATTAATGCTTGCTATGTACTACTGCAAGTGTTCCTCTGCCTTTGCAGTGTACTTCGCTAACCTGTGTTATTTTGTGTCTACATTTAATCGTGTGGGACATGTCGTTCATGTGCACGAGTGTAGAAGTATTATGTTTGCTCCCTAAATGCCGCCAACCTGTGTTTATCGTGTGTATGCACCGCGGCTAACCTGTGTTATTGTACTGTACTTTCGTTATCACGGTTGTTTGGACGTTTGTTTAGAAAAACTGTATGCATGTACTATTATATAGTATATTAGGCCCTATGTGTTATTTTGTTAGTCTATTCCGTGGCCCTATAGTGTATCAGCCTGTTATTTCTTCTTAAAATGGGGTAACTGTGGGAATCCGTGCACTTTCTAAATTGTTCACGTAAAGATGTGTGTTATCTTTTATAGGTGTTCATTATCTATAGAAGTGTTATTCCCTTATATCTTTATGGGGAATGTATAGAATCTCTATTATTTATAATACCTATCGGGATGTATGTGTAAATAATGAAGTTCTATATTATGGCAATCGAACTGTGTCCTGACATTGTATGTCTAAAGGACAAGGGTCCGTTATCTTACATCTCTTTACGCTAGGTAATGAGAGTTTTGTTCGCGCACCTAATTTTTTTCGACTATGTCTGCATGTGAATTTAAATGTGAGTAGTTTTATAAAAAAGTGTGCCATTATTAACTTTTGTTTATATAAATTGTCTAGGCATTGTCCTAAAATAAGGAAATCTTGCTATTGTCTGCCATGTGGCCCCGATATGGGTAAATGACCCCATGCGTCGCACGGCCATGTGTGAGTGGGGCATTTTTACATGACTTTGCGTAACTCGCTGTTGCTATGGACTGAGCGTGTTCCGCTGACCGTCGCTTCGTGTCTTGTTACTTCCGCCTGGGATGGCCAAGTCGTGACCTCGCTTTCTGCACGCTGTAGACAACATGTGTAATATTTTATCTACCATGTATTGTCTATGAAAATTTTTGTGCACCTGTCATGTTATAAATGTATAATTATTATCCACCTTATTCTGTCAGTATGACCTATGGGAATTTTTAGGATTAAAGACGAGGTGTGTTTGTATAACCAGCTAAAACTTGGTGGTGACTCCTGTCTCTGAGTTTGGTGACCAGGTGCCAGTTCGTCTTAGCACTCTTGCTAAGGCTTGCATGGCGTATTTGAGCTGTGGGTACCTATGGGAATATGTAGGGGCTAAGTAGTATTGAATATGTGTCTAGCTATGCGCTATTTCCGGCTAGTTTGTGTTAACAAAATTCATCACTTTGTTATAATATAATACACATGTAATATAACCTGGTATGTCTTATCATATCACTTATAACTAAACATGCATCTTATGACTAATGCCTTATCATGCAGTATTGGAGATTACTAGTAAATGCTATTTATTAGCCTATCTATGAAATGTCATAGCGCGTGGGGCGCTTGTTATATTCTATCTATTCCTGGGTTCAAATCATTTGGGGGGAAATATGTTATTTATGTCCCTATGATTGGTGGTGAAGTGCTCTTACTTCCTATGGCTGTGGGGACTGGAAAAACTATACCTATCCTATGTGGGACTTCTGCGAGTGGAATGTACCTCGACATCTCTTATCTTTTACCTACACCTATATGCTGTGCGGTAAAGAAAAATGGGCTATAAAATCACTTTACGTTATTCGTAAGGCTATTCCTTAGCCTCTTTAACTGACATTTTTAGGAAAGTGTACTTGTAATTGTTTAGGAATAACGTGTTCTCTATTTGGGAATCTATTCTATTGCTGAACTATCTCAAATGATAGCTTCGTCTCCCTCGGATTGCCAAAGCGGCTTTCGCCCCTGGCATCCACTCAAGGGATGCACTTTCTGTGCGAGGCGTTTGGAGAAGGGTAATTTTGGGTTTCTGGATTCTACTCTCTATTTTGGGGAGTGTGCCTGGAATTACGCGTTGAACTATTATGGGTTTTGGCGTACCGTAGGACTATTGCTAGCCGATAAGGGCGCTAATGTCCTAGGGCCTAATGGAAGCTTTGGGACTGAAACGCTACTACGTGGTATGGTGACTGTGTCTACCCGTGTCCCGTTTCCCATGTTAAGCCTGGGATGTGGCATGGCCACGGCCGTCCCCTTCCTAATAGGAGTGGGCATTACGGGAATATATATGTTAATTATTTTAAGTATAATGTATAAAATGATCGCTTCCATTTGTTCATGTAGATGTGTGAGTAATTTTACTGTAATAAATTATGCCTGGGGCTGACGGAAGCGTTGCCATATCTCGGCATATTGCCGGGTGACTACCCTGGCTTGCTCCGTTGCATTCACCGTGGCGGT
The DNA here is from genome assembly GCA_946902985.2 of Meconema thalassinum. Taxonomy (NCBI): domain Eukaryota; kingdom Metazoa; phylum Arthropoda; class Insecta; order Orthoptera; family Tettigoniidae; genus Meconema; species Meconema thalassinum. Next base: position 257,224,755 of record OX336395.1, on the reverse strand, counting down.
GTTAAGCTTAAGTTGTGAACAGAGGCTGTGCGTTACGTGACCTTACTTATATGTCCATAGGGGCGAAAATAAATACCGCTATCAGTTGTAATTGGACATTTACTGTGTGTGGATTTTTTTTTATTAATACTGCCCGCTATGTTTCTTATTAAGAAGTAATATGGTACATTCGTATTAACTGGGCGCTCAGCCGCCGATATTCGGCAATGAGCCGTGCGAAGTGGTTCTCCAGCCTCGCATACTGCGACTTAATATTTTGCAAGTGTTCTGTATAACTGATGTGCCCATAGGCCCTGTCCATTTTGGCATGGATTCTCAGTGTTTTTGTATGCTTCTCCTGTAACACCCTGTGGATTGTATGTAAATTCTTATGTGCCCGGGTGAGGAGTATTTTACGCCTATTTGTGGGGGCGCGGATGTATCTAATTTGTGCCGCACTTACCCTTGCCTGCATCGATTGGATGCGGAATTGTACCCTGTACATTCGGTTTTGTCGGCTTCTTACAAGAAAAAAGAATAATTCGGAAGCTCTCCGCCTATTGCTATGGTTTATTCTCCCTTGTAAAATATTCGTTGCGGCATGAGGTGCCATGGTTTAAAAATGTGGGAGATAAATGGAATATTGGTATTAAATTACTATCTGAGGTACTGGGGACCAAACTGTGTGGGCAATATCTAATGTGGCCCTATACGAATTATTTATTGCGTGGGCGTGGCAAATGTGGGGTTTCAAGTGATTATCTACCTGATAGGGGTGGCGTTATTAAAAGTAGCTCAATTGGGGTGGGTCTGGGTGGGTTTACAACTTTAACTAGACCCTGATCTCAAAAAAATTTTTGGTAGCGATTGCTTGGCTTAGCGCGAGGTTTAGGGATCTTTGCCGCGGAAATTCGTTGTTTGAACTCCCTTAGACGTTGTTTTAAATCAACGACGCGGTACCCTTGCCTCCACCATTTGTATGGTATCTGTGAGGGATGCCAGTACAAATACTAAATCTAGGGGATGAAATTAATATAAATTGGGGTTGTAGCTTGGCGAAATTGTAAGAGGTAGGGAGTGTGTTATGGAAGGCGATTGATTAGGTGATCAGCCAGGAGAACTCCTCAATGTGCTGTTTGAAGGGGTAGTTCGAGGTACAGGGGTAGTCGGTAAGAGCTATTAACTTGTAAGCCAAAGCGCGATAACCGTGCCACGCGGTCTGCAGAGCTATAAGCACGTGAGCCAGTAGCGAGTTCGCTGTTGTCAGCGCGTATCAAGGACACTTGCTGAACAAGAGTAGTGATTAAGCATTAAGGCTATTTCTAAGTCCTATCTAAGTGGAAGCTATTGGGGTAGGAACTTACTGACTAAATAAATAAATGAGTAAGACCAGTGGCTACTGTTAATTGGAGTTTTAATGTGTATCTCTATTGCGAGATACACTAAAAGAGCTGGCATTTCAGACTAGTGAATAATAATAATAAAATACAGTCCAAGCACAGGGGGAAGGGAATGTGTAGTGTAGTGGTTAGAGTGTAGATCGCCAAGACACTTACCCGACCTGAAGGCAGCAGTTGCACGTCACGTCGTTGCACTGAGAGAACTGAGTAATTAGTGCCCCGGTACTTGACCTTTGGGGGGCTCTTATAGCTTTGGTATGCATGGTCGGCAGATTCCTACATACCTCCCGTGTCGTGCACCTTCCTCAGGTCGTTACCTTTGGTACGAGCCTACCTGACTTGAGTGTGCTACTTCATGTACTTCATGTTGTATTTTACTAGAGTTTTATATTAGAAGTCTGTAGTCTTGGGAATTTGTGTATTTTCCTTAAGGGATGTATAGCGTACCCTAGGGGTACAACAATATCCAAAATAGAGCTCAAATTTCAATTCTGATTTTTCAGCAGTTAGTAGCAGTGATGTCATTTTGAAATATGGTATGGCCGTGAGATATTCAGGTATAGATCTTTACTCATATCAAATTTGCTTTCAATAGCTGCAGCCGTTTAAGAGTTAATACAGGGGACGGAGACGGGAGAGAAGGACAAACACACATTTGCCCGGATTGATCTCATAAGTCTACTTTTTCCCCTTTTTATAAAATGTGAAATGTAGGACAAATAATTACAATCAAATTTTATTTCACTTACAGTCACGCAACATTGGGCGTGGTCACCGTGTGATGGGTGACCATGTCAAATATCATTCAAGCATTGAATACAATTTACTATTAATAATAACGGTCACAGCAGACATCGCTGTTTGATACCAAGAGTGTGCCTTTTTTCCTCTACGAAATATATGAGTAAAAATAAATGAAATTGTTATCGTTGACAATTATGAAACCGCCAACTGATCGCCGATCTGGTAATACAAACTCTTAACGGTAGCGGTGCAGAAGACGTGAACCTAGGAAAAGAAAATTAACTTATATAATTTGCAATAAATACCTTTGCTAATGGTTAACAAGTAGTTCCGTGAAGAACTATACAGCCTATTTTCATATATCCTAGTCATGTTAATTGCCTCTATCAACATACAAAATTCCAGTTTGTTTGTTGTGATAGATTCGTACATATTGAGAACCGTCTAAATATTTCAGATGGTCGCTAGGTTGGATTATTATTTATGTACTATTACATTACGTGTGGTATTCAAACTTCAATCGCATGATTAGGACACAAGAAGTAAAAAATAGATTTTATAATTTCGCACAGCTGCCATCTAGTGGTTATGAAAACAATTGAAATAAGTTAGATGCCAGTGCATTTAACGTGCAAATTTTCACTGCACTCGGATGGTTAAATCGCGAGAAACGTTCATTTAAATATTTATACTTTGCGTCGTCGTCATGTTGGATTTGTGCTCACCAGGTTACTGAAAGTCCTATAGGTGAACTTATGTTCATAGCCTCTATGAACATAAAAAAAATCAGTTTGATTGCTGTAAAAGATTCGTAGATATTGCGAACCGTCAATATATTTCGGATGCCCGCCATTTTGGATTGTTATATGTATAGGCCATAGAGGTAAGTACCATTAAAGGGAAATTATTGCGTAACTTCATTATTCAAAGTTTCACTTCTATCGTATGATTACGACACAAGAAATAAAAGCTTCATTTTAAAATTTCGCACAGCCGCCATGCTGAGGTAATGTAAACAATTTAACTAAATTATATGCCAGAGCATTACAATATGTATAATCATTTACAGTACCACATTTCACTGCGCTCAGATGGTTAAATCACGAGAACAGTCTATTAAAATGTTTCAACTTCGCTTGGCCGCCATGTTCATTTTGTACTTTACAGGTTTTTGAATCTTACATAGATAAACTTGTAGCAGTGCCCTTTATCACCGTACAGAATTTCAGGATATCTGTAATAGTTTCGGAGATATAGAATGCCAGTGAAATATTTTGCACAGCCGCCATTTGAGGTTATGTAAACAATTGAACTAAATTTGACGCCAGTGCATTACAATGTGTATAGACAATTGCTGTACCAAGTTTCATTACGGTTGGATGGTTAAATTGCGAGAAAGAACTATTTATACGTTTCAACTTCGCATGGCCGCCATGTTGGTTTTGTAGTTACCAACTATTTGAACGTCTCATAGGTAAATTTCTAGTAGTGCCCTTTATCACCGTACAAAATTTCATGGTGATATCGCTAATAGTTTCGGGGCTACTGAATGTAATTAGGACAACATATCAAGGAATTAGGGTAAATTTGCTTTGATGTTGGTTGAAGTGTTATCACTTATGCAGATGATCATTATCAGCATCTGGAACTGGCTTTTGATACGTGACTCCGTCGTTCGGTCTGCATCACCTTGAGTGTTCCCACCATTGAGTTTATTTTGGCTGCAAAGTTTGAAGTAAAAGTAGAGAGTCTTTTTTAAATTAGAGCTTTTTGTTTGAGCTTCTATGTGTGTAAATTTGAAATAGTTGTAGTGCAGTGTATTGAGATAGCATTTTTGGGGTATTATGTGAAGTTTGCCTTGTTTCGTTCATGTTTGTGTAGTTGTGTCTCGTGTTTGTCAGGTCGATATTGAGAATCACAATCTCTATCCGGTTAAATTCACTTTCTATAACAAATTTACCTCTACAACACTGATAATGTACCATCAGGGTTATATTCTGAAGACCAATTATTTATACTTACTATATTTTCTAGATTCCTTACCATCATGGAGGAGCAACCAGTTATCAAATGCGATCCAGAAGATATATCTATGATGGTAAGTTATATTTTAGTTCCACCTACTATGTAGCATTCCAGTCTTATTTAGGATAATGACAGATTTCTCAGTAGTCGATACAACTTAGACTGCCAGATATTACCGAAGATCTGCCTACTTCTTATGTTGCTAATAATAATTTGAGGCTTGTATTGTATCCAATTGCGAATGATGACCTAGTCCCCTTTGGAAAAATTTACACCAAAACTACATTTAAAACAAAGATTATGAAAAACAGTATTTTTTGCTGCAGAAATGAATCATAAAAGCAATAAAACCGGCCGTGGTGGATGAGAACGCTAACGCGCTACATCCTGCCTCGCAGGCATCGGGAGAGCGTGGGTTTGAATCCCACCTAGGCCGTCCTGAAACTGGTATTCGTGGTTTCCCACTTTCACCACCAGGCAAATGCCAAGACGGTTCATTTCGATAGGTTCAAGGCCGATTTCATTCCACAATCCCTTCCCTGATCCGTCTTGAAAAGAAAATACATGGCCATTGGCTACATTGATAACATTTATAAAATCTACAATCTAAACATTCTGAAATATCCTTCTTACCCTACCCCACCAACATGCTTGTTGTAACTGCACTAATCTAATCACAATTTCCTATTTAGTTGGCATTGTTTGTCTGACATCTTAAACCTCCGGACGTATAAAGGCACTTGACTCACGTTTTTGCTTAATTCCTCTTGTCCCTCATGGATCATAGGGCATCAACAAAGCATCCCCATCTGGTCCTATTGACAGCCAAGCTCTTTACCTTGCTCCAGGTCTTTCCTTCTTCCATTGTTTCCTAGTGCACTGATCTTCGCCATGTTTGATTGGTTCTCCCTCTCTTCATTGTACCCTGCGGGTTCCATTCTAATACCTCTCTTTCAATGGCTTCATTTTAATGGCTCAGTGTATGCCCGATCCATTTCCAATTCCGCCAGGGTTGAAAATATCGTCTAACAAACCTTTCCATTCTATTTTCCCTCTCCTCACAAAGGATTATTTGAATGATTAGATTGGCCCCTATATAACCCCACCATTCCCAATTTGCAACTTGGATGAAACCATGTAATCTCATTCCTCAATCTTCTTCTAGAATGTCGTCATCAGCCAAATATTCCAAATCAACTCCTGTATCATTTCACGCACACTACTTATCCACCTGTGGTCCCAAAGTACTTGCCTTGCGACTTTTCTTTGCACCCCTTCCAACCTGTTGATCAAGGCTCATTGGTGTCGATCCCATGTACCTGCAGCATATTCCAGCTGAGGTCTTACTTGGGACAGTTAAGCCCTTTTCTGAATTTCCTTACCTGTGTCTTGTCTACCTTCTTACACTCGTGTCCCTTACACAATGAAATCCCCCATGCCATAGTAATCCCCAAATCTCAATCAAGCTGAACTCCACTTCCTCCTAATCATAAAGAATTTAATTCCTTTTATTTACAAAACTGCTTGATGTTTATTTGCCATTTTCTCCATACCATTTCATACTCTTTAGTTTTGTATCTTAATCAGATCCATCTCTAATACCTCACAAGAATTTATATTCTTTTATTTTATTTTATATATATTTTTTTACGAGGGACTGTGGAAAATCTTCAAAAGACACTTGTGAAGGGTCCGCACTCCACAGTAGTGTGGGATTTTTACCCACTAAAAACCACATCCCTTTTCCCACGATGCGTTCATCACCCCGGAACCGCTCTCGCATTACTTCAGGGTGATGTGCTTACTTAGCCTTTCAGACTTCTTCTTTCTTCATTTCTTCTTAAGGGCGTTCGTACGCTTCCAGATCTCGCTTTTTCTGGCGAAGGACATCCTCCACATACACTGCTACATGATCTCATGATTGCTGATTCCGTAACATCACAGAAATAATATTATCTGGTGTCAGTTCTCCCAATTCAGTTTCCACATATTCTCTCTTTATCATCCAATGGCCGCACACGAAGAAGGTGTGAGGCACATCATCGATGTCGTCACAATATATGCATGTTGCACCACTCGCTCCGCCTACTCTATGCAGGAATTTACGGAAATATCCATGTCCTGTTAGAATTTGTGTGAGGTAATAATTGACTTCACCATGGACTCTTTCGATCCAGGTATCCAGGCGTGGTATCAGTCGCTTGGTCCATTTACCACGAGGGTCACTTTCCCATCTGAGTTGCCATCGCCTCATCCGTTGGTTAAAGGCACGCTTCTTTGCACATTTCTTTCCCAGCTCTCCTTGGGTACGCCAGATATCTTGTCGCTCCAATGCAAGTAGATCTATTGGGGCTATTGCTGCCACCGTGAGGATTGCAGGTTCAGAAACCGTGCGGTATGCACATGCAATACGTAATGCTGCTCTCCGTTGTACGGCAGCTATCTTTCTACGATACCATGCAAATCTCATGGATTCGGCCCAAACTTCGGAGCCATACAGGAGCACCGACTGAACCGTCGTCATGAGGAGGCGTCTTTTACTTGATTTTGGGCCATTAATATTGCCCATCAGCCTACTAAGTGCTGTCATGTATTTTACTGCCTTATCTGTCACTCTCTGAATATGGTTCCAGAATGTGAGCTTGGAGTCAAGTGTCACTCCTAAATATTTTGTACTCGTAGATGTTTCAATCACTGTATCTCCAACAGTCATTGGTACAAGAGTCTCAATCCTTTTCCTCGTCAGAAGAACTATCTCCGTTTTATGTTCTGCTAATGTTAGTCTGTGACTCGTCATCCAGTTTTTTATGCGCCGCATCACCTGGTTCAATTTGATTTGAGCCATCTCAACATTGCGGGCCACTATCAAGGCAGCCCACTAGATTCGTATCCTTTGGCATCTCCAGACGTAACAAGCCATCATACATGATGTTCCAGAGATCTGGACCAAGGATCGATCCCTGTGCTACTCCAGCCGTCAGTCGTTTTGCCCTTTGTCTATATTCCGTATCATACAGTAGAGTGCGATCCCTGAAGTAGTCTCTCATAATGCGCATAAGATACTGTGGTACTTTGAAAGTCTCTTCAAGAGCTTCCAACATGTAATTCCAACTTGCCGAATTAAAAGCATTCTTTACATCCTGGATACAAGAAGTGTCACTTTACGAGAATGATGATTGCCCGTTTGCGCTCTTTCTACTGTACTCACCACCTCCCATATTGCATCAATAGTAGAATGTCTTCTGCGAAATCCATGCTGATGAACAGATAAATCCCCTGCTATCTGAACTGCTGAGAGAATTCTTGGCTGCAGAAGTTTCTCTAGGCCTTTTCCAGCTGTGTCCAACATACATAAAGGTCTATAACCAGCAGATTTTCCTTTGCTGATCAAAACCAATCGAGCCATTTTCCATCGGGCATTAAAAACACCCGCTTGCAGGCAATGATTGTACATATTCAACAACAGTTCTGGACAAAGTTCTGATAATATCTTTAGCACTTCTGCAGGTATATCATCTGGTCCTGGAGCCTTCTTGTTTCTAAGAGAGCTAAAAGCTGTATTCAGTTCTTCTACTGTGAAGAGAGGTATATCATTCAGTTCACTTTCATCGTCACAATCAGTCCTCTCTGGATGGTTGGGAAATAGTGTGTCCACAATTTTTTTAATGGTTTGTGAATCCATGCTCGGGTTTGAGAATTTTCCAAGTTTCTTCATTACAATCTTATAACCCAGACCCCATGGATCATCTTCCACTTCCTTAGCCAAAGCCCACCATTTATCAGCTTTACTCTTCTTAATTGCTTCGCCGAGTTCCTTCTTTGCTGACTTATACTCCGCTGTGCCTGCGGTATTCACTTCTCTGCCTCTCGTCCTCTGGGCCATGCGTCGAAGTCGCAGACAGTTTCTTCTCAATTCTGCAATTTCTTCGGTCCACCAATACGCTGGACGCCTGCTAGTTCCTGGTCTCTTTCGGGACATTGATGTATTGCATGCTTGCTGGATTAGCTGCATGGTGAGTTCAACACGGACACCAGCTGCTTCTTTTCCTCGACTTTTGAGACGATAAGTTAACTCCTGTATTACTTACAGTACATCTATACATTTTACATCGAGTGATGTATTTGCTTATTACTTTCCAGGAGTCATTTGAGCACCCACCCCCTGAGAGCTTGGTGGAAGTGAAGATTGAAGTACTTGATGATGTATCTGAAGATACAAATTTGAAGGATGAAAGTTCCACCGTTAGAGAAGAAGTACAGGTAATTCAAGACATTATATCCTGTCTCGGCATAATTTCCAATGAAATCCATTATTAAATGTTGCTCAGTATTTCAATAAACTTGATTTTCTGTTTTGGGTACTGAACATTAGAAAAAATAGATTTTTAGTAGGGTAAACTACATAGTGATTGGCCACTTAAGGTTTGTTTGCTATTGCAAACAAAGAAAGTAAACGAGATATATAGTTTAATTTTTTTATTGAGTATTATTAACATTTATGTAGTGTCTGCTAACGTGCAGTACAATTTCAACTTGATCAGATAATAATATAATTCCCAAATTTCAATAAGTTTAGAAAGATGCTAAAAGTTACAGTTATTGGCCACTTTTGACAGTTATTGGCCGGTATAATTTCAGTGATTGGCCACTTATTCCTAAATTAAAGCAATTAGCCTAATTGCCACAATTCAGAACTGATTGACTTCCAGAAGTATTTCCTTCTACGTACTGATGCAAAAAATATTCATTTCCGTCCATAGTGTTGATATCACTCGTCTTTTAAATAGGTGGTCTAAATTAGTTCATATTTCGTGCTGTAGTCATCAAATAAAATTCCATTTTTATTTAGTTAATTTGTACAGTGCATAGAGTTCATCATCTGATGACACTTCACAGTTAAGGGAACTGTCCGAATCGTCCTCTTTGTAGCAATCGTGACAAAGAAAATCCTCTTCATCTCTTTCAGGAATGTGAATCTGGTGGTATTTTGGTATGCACTTTCTGTGGTACGTTTTGCGACAATAATCGCAAACAACACTGTCGTGAAGAACTATTCTTCGCTTGCAGATGCAACATTTGACACATGCTTTCATTGGAGTGCTTTGTAAAAAGAGTCTTCTCTTAGCGTGGTCGTAATTTAAATGTGTCGGTGAATTGTCTTGGTGTGGAGAAACTTGGCCTGAGGTTTCGTTTGTTTCGAACACGGAAAACCCTGATGGAAGGTTATTTGACTTCTCTGTGTATTTACCTCTAAAGACTGCCCTTCTGTAGGTGAATATTCCTTCCCTACTGATGGTTCGCTACGTCTTGATGCTTCAGTTGTAGGTCTGCGTGATTTCTTTGCTTTGCTGGGCATGCAGTTCTTCTATTCCCGTTTTGGTTTCCTGTCTTCTTTATCTTGTTGGGCTTTCATTTTCCCCTCTTGATTGTTTTTATACATGAGTTTGTATTTTTGGGATGTAATTGCAAATGGAAATCTCTCAGACACGCGCTTGCCTTTCCTTTTAGGGGTTTCAGGCCAAACTAAAAATTCACCCATGTGATCATTTTTAGCCACAGGTGATTTATTGGATTCTTGCGAAACACTTCCCTGGATAGGATTGTTGGAGATGTTGGGGTTACCTTCTAAATGATATTCATAATTTACTTGTGAGGTGGTGTTACTCGAAGTTGTAGGTAGATTAACTGCTATGTTTGCAGGAATTTCCTCTGATGTCTGGGAATTAGCTTGTACTGATTCAGACCTACCATCCGATTCCCCATTTTTGGCTTGAAACTTTCTCCATATATGGAAAAGAAAGATGAACTCCTCATTATTTGTCTCCTGACCCATAATATCCTGAATTGTTTCTGCTCCAACAACTTCACAGAATTCTTTGTAACTTATAGATGTGGTATCTAGTTGTAAAGAAGGCAGTAGGCCTAAGTAGTTAAGGAAATGTATGTTTTGAATATTGCGTAATCGCGAGGACATATTGCATCATCATGACGTCATCTGATAGCTATGCGGATGTGAGCATGTGCACGTGCACATGTTAGCGTGGGAAGAGGTTGACCTTTAACTGCTTGAAGCAGATAACCTTTGGGTAACCGCTTGAAGCAGATAACCTTTGACTTATGTATGTGATAGAGATAAATATTAATGGGTGTTGATGTCATCTGATACCCATGCAAGTGAGCAGCTGTGCGAGCGATCACGTGATATGTCTGCAGTGTTCGTGTGAGACGTGGTTGACGCTTTTGTAAGAGAGCGGAACTTTTAAATGGTTATTTATAGCTGAGTTTTTTTTATATTTATTAAAAAACAAAACAAAAAACTAATAGGTCATTCGCTTTTTAGTATTTCGCTAACCAATAATGCGATTTAAGCATAGGGGGTGTCGTAGGACTCGTAGTGAATTCTCCTTTTGTATGAACGAGGTATGTCAACCCCTAAAATAAAAACTACCCTTACACGGGCAGAAAGAGTAATTTTTTGTATGTATGCACGCCGGTGGCTTTTGTCAAAAAAGCCTAACTACACTTTTGTTAATATTTTCTGAACCCCTGATGGGATTTTGCCATAGGCAGTATCCTAGCACTTGGGGTGACGCCTCGTTTTTAAATGTGTGATTCATTTTTTTGTCGAAAGGGCCTAACTACTCTTTTGTTAATATCTCGCGAACCAATCATGCTAGGGACTTGTATGAGGGGTCCTAGCACTTGGGGCGATGTCCCCCCTTTGGGGGTGAAACTACCCCCCAAAATTGAAAACTCAATATCTTGGAAACTAAGAATCCTAAAATTTGGCGTGATAGCTCTAAAAATAGGTGATGACATAGGCTTTTAGCTGGATTGGTCATTTCACCCCTAAAACAGTAAATAGTCATGTTATGGGGAAAAAACGTGTTAAACACCTAAAAATGATAAATGAAACTAAGATCTTTTGTTTTTGATGAAAAATAGCAGGAGGGTGAAAACAACCCCTAAATTGAAAAATCGATACCTTGGAAACAAAGAACCGTAAAATTAGGTGTAATAGCATAAAAAATTGGTTGTGATATAGGCTTTTATCTGGAGAGATGATTTCACCCCTAAAACAGTAAATAGTGATTTTACACTGGGGGAAAAGGTGTTAAAAGGGTAAAAATGATAATTGAACCTATGATCTTTTGTTTTTGATGAAAAATAGCAGGGGGGTGAAAACTACCCCTAAATTGAAAAATCGATACCTTGGAAACTAAGAACCGTAAAATTAGGTGTAATAGCTGAAAAAGTTGGTTGTGACATAGGCTTTTATCTGGATAGATGATTTCACCCCTAAAACAGTAAATATTGATTTTACACTGGGGAAAAAGATGTTAAAAGGGTAAAAATGATAATTGAACCTATGATCTTTTGTTTTTGATGAAAAATAGCAGGGGGTGAATACTACCACTAAATTGAAAAATCGATACGGTACCTTGCAAACTAAGTACCCTAAAATTATGTGTTATAGTTGAAAAATAGGTGATGACATACGCTTTTACCTCGATAGATTATTTCACTCTTAAAAAGTCCTCTCGGCACGCCGGAAGGCGGAGGTAGATTTCACCGGACAAACTTGGGGATAGTCGAAAATAGGCAGAATATGCAGTTTTTCGTAGAAGGATCAGACCACATTTATTGCGTGAAAGTATTTTATAATTGGAGATTAATTAACTTTGTTTTTCGTCATTTTATGCATATTTTAAACATTCTATTGTCTTATGATGACGGTAACCTTCTTGTCATTTGGCGTCCATTTTTATTCTTGTGGTCACACTGTCCTTATGCAAAGTTTCGACACTGATGTGTAACTATGTAACGGTCTGTTACTTCTTCACGCAAAATTATATCTCCCGCAGAGATGTTGGTTGGTTCCTCAGTTTAGGGGCTGCGACAACGTGGTCATGTAACCCCGTGTACTTTGGGTGAGTGTAGAATCTGTCTGATAAACGGTGTGAATTGTGATAGCTGTATTAGTCTGTAATTCAGGTAAGGAATGCAGACGCTCAATTTCAAGCAGTAGTTCCTAATGTTGCTACCAGATACTACCGTCAACGACACCTAGCTGTGAACTTGGCTACTAGATGCCACCGCAATCAGCAACTCGCAACGAACGTTGGAACTTCCCCTCCAAAGGAAAGCATACTGAGGGATTTTTAGCGCTCTTAGAAAATCTGACGACTTTGGCCGGCTTTGAACCCGCGACCTTGGGCATAGGAGTTCAGCATGCTACCAGTTAAGTCACCGAAGCCACATCACACTTAGTCAGATGGAAATCTGAATCTGATCTCGCGCAAGTGCGTTGTCATGGCAACGTCTGATGGCTCATCCCTCATCAATTTAGTAGTGTTGCCATGTCAACCACTGATAGCTCTTGGCATTTTCTTACAATTCCGAAATCATTTTTCTCATCCCCTGGCGTAATGGTGGTTCATATCAAAAATTCTTTCAGACAAAAGTTTTAGGTAATTATTAGGGGAATATTGTCCATTTTGTACGGTTTTGATATTGTGCCTATTAACAGAGATATGATTAATGTTTCCCGAAAAAACCACTTTTCCCACCCCTTTGGTCAATGGTTGGTGCTATCAAAAAAACGTTTCGAACATAAATTTCTGAGCTTTATCCGACACATAGTATGAACTTTGAACGGATTCGATATTTCACATATTAAGAGAGTTATAGCAATATTTCATTTTTTCGAAAAAAAAAAGTCCCCCATTTTCATCCCCTTCGACCGATTTAGCCCAGTAACGAACTCGTCCGAGATTTTATGGGTATACATATTCGGTAAAAAGTGATTGGTGCAAAATTACGGCAGTTATCGTGTCCACAAGAAACTGATATACATATATATACATATATTACATAATTTATATATAAACTTTTGAACTGACGGTGGTTTTGGGGTCTGGGGGATGTGAAACGCGAAGATATGTCGAAATTTTCCGGAAATCGAAACATGGTACCCATTGCAATAGTTAGCTTTCTAATGAAATCTACCTAAAATACTGCCGTCAACGACACCTAGCTGTGAACTTGGCTACTAGATGCCACCTCAATCAGCAACTCGCAACGAACGTTGGAACTTCCCCTCCGAAGGAAAGCAAACTCAGGTTTTTTAGCGCTCTTAGTAAATCCGACGACTTCAGCCGGGTTTGAACCCGCGACCTTGGGCATAGAAGTTCAGCATGCTACCAGTTCCGATACCGAAGTCGCTTCCCACTGACATATGAAAACTGAATGTGATCTCGTGCAGTGGCGTTGTCATAGCAACTGCTGATGGTCATCCCTTATCAATTAAAAGTAAAGTTGTCATGGCAACCTCTCTTGGCACTTGGCATTTTCTTATAATTTAAATCATTTTGTTCTCCCCGTGGCGTAATGGTGGGTCATATCAAAAATTCTTTCAGACAAAAGTTTTAGGTAATTATTGGAGGAATATTGTCCATTTTGTGCGGTTTTGATATTGTGCCTATTAACAGAGATATGATTAATGTTTCCCGAAAAACCCACTTTTTCCCACCCCTTTGGTCAATGGTTGGTGCTATCAAAAAACTTATTTGACATAAATTTTTGGCACTTATCCGACACATATTATGAACTTTGAACGGATTCGATATTTCATGTATTAAGAGAGTTATAGCGATATTTCACTTTTTCGAAAAAAAAGCCCCCCATTTTTACCCCCTTTGACCGATTTTGCCCATTAACGAACTCGACCGAGATTTTATAGGGATACATATTATGTAAAAAATTCAAAGTGATTGGTTCAAAATTACGGCAGTTATCGTGTCCACAAGAAACTGATATCTTTATATATATAATTCTTCGACACGTGTGTATGACTGAACTCCTCCTAAACGACTGAACCGATTTTGATGGAATTTGGTATGTATATTAGGGTGGGTCCATGTATGGTTTAGATTCACAATCTGACCCGGTAGGTGGAATGAACACAATTTTAGAACCACAATTTACACACAATTTTTGAACCACAATATACAGTCAAAAACAGTCGTCATGGAAACCACTAGCCTTGGCCTTCGTGAAAGCTGATGTCTTTGGACGGTTCGTCTCTGCACGTTAGAGCCACCTGGTCGCAACCTGTGCAACTACCGCCATTACATACACTCCTCCCGTGGCGAAAAGTTGTGTTTTTTACCAAAGGTGCAGTGATGTCGAATTGTACTGTTTGTCTCTGCACGTTAGAGCGTTTCAAAGCCCCGTATGCGTTCATATACCATTCATCCGATTGCCATGAAACTTGGGTGATATGTTGAGTGAGCTCCAGGAAAGGTGTTTGGCTTAGTAAATCCATTTTACAATAGATAGCGCACGACTAGATTCAACAAATGAGTGACGACGCGCGAAGCGTTTCAACAAAATCCCGTATAAGTTTATATTCCATTCATAGATTGAGATGAAACTTTGATGATTTGTTGTGTACACTTAAGTGAAGGCTTCTAACTTAGTAATCCATTTCACAGGAGGTTGCGCACGAGTAGATTCAACAAATGAGCAACGACGCACGAACTTTTAATCAAAGTCCCGTATGCGTTGATATACCATTCATCCGATTGCAATGAAACTTGGGTGAGATGTTGTGTACACTTACGTGAGGGTTTCTAACTTAGTAAATCCATTTCACAGGAGGTTTCGCACGAGTAGATTCAACAAATGAGCGACGACGCACGATGCGTTTCAATAATGTCCCGTATGCGTTCAAATACCATTCGTCCGAATACGATGAAACTTGGGTGAGATGTTGTGAACACCCTACGGAAGGTTTCTGGCTTAATAAATCCATTTTACAATAGGTAGCGCACGAGTAGATTCAACAAATGTGTGACGGCACGCGAATCATTTCAACAAAGTACCGTATGCGTCCATATACCATTTATCCGATTGCGATGAAACTTTCGTGAATTGTTGTGTACACTCCAGGAAATGTTTCTGTCTTAGTAAATCCAGTTTTTAATAAGTAGCGAACGAGTAGATTCAACAAATGAGCGACGGTGCGCGAATCGTTTCCACAATGTCCCGCATGCGGTCATATATCATTCATCCGATTGCGATCAAACCTTGGTGAATCATTGAGTACACGCCAGAGAAGGTTTCAGGCTTAGTAAATCTATTTTACAATAGGTTGCGCATGAGTAGATTAAACAAATGAGTGACGGCACGCGAATCGTTTAAAGAAAATCACTTATCCGTTCATATGTCATTCATCCGATTCCGATGAAACTTTGATGAGTTGTTGTGTACACGCCAGGGAAGGTGTTCAACTTGGTAAATCCATTTTACAATATTGGTAGCGCACGAGTAGACGTAACAAATGAGTGACGACGCGCGAAGCGTTCCAACAAAATCCTGTATGCGTTCATATACTATTCATCGATTGCGATGAAACTTTGATGAGTTGTTGTGTACACTTACGTGAAGCTTTCTAACTTAGTAAATCCATTTCACAGTTAGCAGAGCACGAGTAGATTCAACAAATGAGTGACAGCGCACGAATCATTGAAATCAAATCCCGTATGCGTTAAATGCCATTTATCCGTTTGCGATGAAACTTTGGAGAGTTATTGTGCACGCTCCAACGAATGTTTCTAAATTAGTTAATTCAATTCACGATAGTTTAGAGGTAGCCAACAGAAATAGAAAAAAATATTGAGTATCCTAAAGCACTTCAAGAAACAAAGTTACAACACTTTCTTTGATTGGCAGGACAACGTCTGCCGGGTCAGCTTGTATATATATATATATATATATATATATATACATATACATATATACATAAATTATATATAAACTTTTGAACTGACGGTGGTTTTGGGGTCTGGGGGATGTGAAACGCGAAGATATGTCGAAATTTTCCGGAAGTCGAAACATGGGACCCATTGCAATAGTTAGCTTTCTAAAGAAATCTACCTAAAACAGGGAATAGTAATGTTCCAGGAGAAAAAGGTATTAAACACTTAAAAGCATAAGAGTTTTGTGAAACCATGCTTTAATGAATGAGTTGTATGGAGGATGACAGCATGCTAATTATTATTATTATTATTATTATTAGGTAATTATGGATTAATGTGTTTATTGCTAACTAATAAGGCTACAGAGTTTTATCAGTTGTTGTACAAATCAGGATGGCCAACCCGTTGCCATGCCCCATGAATTTACACAAAAGAGCCAAAACGTTAAGGTTATCGACCTGAGATTTTATAAAACTAATTATCAGAGAGGGTGTTGTTTTGGACTGACAATGGCTAACCCCTTCCCATGATTCATGAATTGACCCAAAACATTTTACCTGACAAGACTGAGTGTACCCTGTTGCAGCCTTTAGAAAATTGAACCTGGAGCTCTGTGGTGACAGTTGAGTTATATGAATGATGCTTTTTGAACAAACACACACTTGCATACGATCGTTGGGTTGAATCTGCACAGAGCCACTGGCTTTGTTTATGTAATGAGTCTTGGTGATAAGAACACGGAGCTGTTGCCAGCAAGTTTCATATTACTCGTCTGCTTGATAGTGGACGTGCTTCGCACCGTGTTAATTTACATGAGAAGATAGTTGTTAGGTAAGGGTTGACAAGGCTCAATGAACCTTATTGCAACCTTGAAATGAAAATTAATTTCTCGGTATAGTCGGGGTTGGAAGCCAAGTCCTTAGGGTAGACAACCAAGTATGATAAACACTACACTGTGAGATGGTCATATGATAATGTAAGAGAACATAAATAAATGTTTTCTGTAGTTTAACGAATTGACTAAGAGCCATACCATGAGAGGTATAGGTAATTGAAATTGAATCCTTAGCTGTTGACCCTACTACATGTAAGCTATCGCAATGCCCGCCTATAAGCTATCATGTTAGAAAAAGAAATTTATGGGTTGTTTTAAACGGAGAATGATTGTGTTTACTGTGAAACACAAATCTGAATTTAAAAATAGTTTATATCCTACATGATGTTTGAACCCCTTTTCTTATTTATACTTTAGACAAACGCTAACATAGTTGTAATTCAGAAGCCATGGCTGCCTCCTTTCCAATCCTACACCGTACACTGAAGTTAAAATTAATAATGATCACGTTACAGACAGCCAGTTTCAAAGCCATGAGAAATAAGTGAACAAAGTATAAAATTCTTGACCCAGTCTGGAATTCAACATGGTGTTGTTCCAAACAAAAGACAAGCGTTCTATAAACTTAACCACCAAGCTGTCCTATCGACCTCTAATTGTTTGGCTGATGGTGAAAATAAAATTAAATCTAAACTATAATTAAAACTAACTACACACTTATAACTAGAAAAAAGAAATGTAAGACAAAAGGATAACAGGACAAATAAAGGACAGAAGGCATAAAAAATGCCCCTCAACCCTGAAGAATGTGGATTGATGGACTTGAAAGGAAGGAGAGCCATAAAAGGTAGATATGAAAGTATAAGAGGAGAGGGTCCCGCTCCAATGGTAATCGATAAAAAGGAGGAAAACTGGACCCAGCTCAACTTCCAAACTGATCAGCCTAAGCCCCTGAGGGTGTAGCCATATCCAGGGTGCACCACAAGTGGTGGGGCTACATACACCCTACCTTTAGTGTGGCTTCAGCAAAAGGCAGGAAATAACACAAAAATAGAAAGAAGGCTGCCTCCTCACACAAGGAGGGTATCAGAAAAAAATAAACAAGGGTCAATTAAGTCAGAAAATAAAGAGACTCCCTAAGCCTTGGATAGCCTAATAATGTTGGAGTCGGTAGAGAACAAGTGTTGACCAGGTGTGGTCGACAGGAAAGAAGATAGACAAGAGCCTAGCACAAGTCAGTGGAAGCAATGATGGACTCAGCTGGGGCTCCACGGTCGTCAACCTACATTCCACTAGATGTAAGCCCATGTTTGGGGGTAATGGAAAATAAAGGCCTCTTTTGTTTTAAATCACTGGCTTTAAGGACGGTAACACATGGCATGCCTTTATAATGCGATACTGGTCCTAGGGGTATGCAAAATTGTATTAGATACTCAATAATAATAGTGTACACGACCCCTTATTATTTTCTCTAAGTACAGTACATGGGATGGATGACCATGATTTCCAAGCCCCTAAGTAAGACAAAAACAAATTATTTCCATTTCCAAACAGTTGGGGTGAGGTGAGGTGAGTTTTCTAAACGTCCAACTCATGTGGTTTTTCCACTTGTACTGACGACACTCAAAAGACGTTCCATATTCATTAAGTCCGTTATCATTAGGAAACATTTTCTGCCAACAGGTGCTTACTGCATATGGCAAGGCCTTACACTCCTGGTTTAGTCAGTCTTTCTTGCTAAGGATGCTATATATTCCCTAGAAAAGGCTATACATGTTAGTTCTGAACACTTAGTGGTAATTGTATATTAAAATTTTATGCACTGCTTATACAAGCACGTTTTGCATGCAGTCAAACTTTGTAAGATAGTTACATACAACACGCAAAGTGTGTTTCCGCTACCTAGCAGTGGATATGAGCACTCACTGGTGATATCCGAGGTGAGCTGATTTGCTCACACATTTGCTCCCATATTGGCCCCCACTTTTGCTCCCAAATTTGCTCCCACATTTGCTCCCGCTTTTTTGCTCCCACTTTTTGCTCCCATATTAATACCAACTCTTGTAGACAAGTACCTTTAACAGTTATTTGTCAATAGGAATATATAATATTAAAAAAGTTTGGCTAGTATAGCATAAATTATTCCTAATGTTTGTGTTGGGGTGACATAGAGATTTAAATAATAAGATTTCTTAAAAGTGTAGGTACTCAAAAGTTAGTTTATAATTAAAAAGTGTATTAATTATAAGCAGCAGCAAAATGTAAATCGAATAATATTTCTGATAATGTTCAAAACAAAAGTCCTACGGTCTTGGGTTTGAATTCCCAACTATGGTTGTCAGCCAATGAGTTATACTACAGGATACTTTTATTTTTGTGTTGTGTTGCGTGATAATTTGCCGATCTCGCGGTGTAGTGGTTAGTAGACTTTGGTTTTATCCCTGAGGTCTTGGGTTCCAACTCAACTATGCCCAGAATTTAATTTTGATCTGAGAGTTGAAAGGTTAGGTTAGGTGAAGCTAGGTTAGGTAAAGTTAGGTTAGGTGAAGTTATGATAGTTTAGGTTAGGTTAGGTAAAGTTGGGTCAAGTTAGGTTAGGTAAAGTTAGGTTAGGTTAGGTGAAGTTGGGTTAGGTGAAGTTGGGTTACGTTAGGTTAGGTTAGGTGAGGTGAGGATATGTTAGGATAGGTGAAGTTAGGTTAGGTTAGGCGAGGTTAGGGTAGGTTAGTTTAGGTTAGGTTAGGACAGGTGAAGTTAGGTTAGGTGAGGTTATGGTAGGTTAGGTTAGGTTAGGTTATGGCTAAGTTTGTTATGTTTAATTGTTTTAGAAAAACACCACTTTTGCTCTCATATTTGGTTCCATATTTTCTTTGCACTTTCAACTATCTTGACTTGTGTATTGACTTTTGCCGGCATATTTGTTGACATATTTGTTAGCATATTTGCTCCCTCTTTTTATATTTGCTTTGCTCCCACATTTCATCCCATATATGCTCCCGCTTTTTGCTTCCCACTTTTTGCTCACAGTTTTTGCTCCCAAATTTGCTCACACTTTTGCCGACACTTTTTACCCCCACTTTTTCTCCCACTTTTTGCATCTATATATGCTCCCACATTAATCTATTGTTGTTATTACCAAGTTGTCTTTACTAGAAATTAGTTTATGCTTGACAGTTGATATGGAAGTATCAGTGACTAGGTATGGTAAGCCTTATGCATACTATAAAGGGTATTCATATATTGTGAAACGAAGCAATAAAAATGGAACTGTTATTTGGCGCTGTTCAAAGCAACGATCGAAACAGTGTCGAGGAATGCTTAAGACAAAAGAATTGGACATACTTTCTTCAAAAAATCATGATTGTAAACTTACTAATCATGCTAGTGTAAATGTAAGGAAAACTCAAACCGAAGCAAAGAACCAAGTCCAAGAAAAAAATAGTGCTGCTCAAGATAATATTAACCTAAGGTCTAATACACTACAACGCACTCATGCTGTTAGCAAGTTGTTTAATGAGAAACCTTTAACACCTGTAAAACCCATGATCAGACACACACCCACATCTCAAAAGCCCTCAACCCTGTCCGAGACAACATACCCCATCAAGAAGTTGGTTGGGGAAGGTGAAAAGGATGGTGATGGTGATGATAATAATAACTTAACAATATTAAAGCACACTATCACATCTAAAAAGAAGCTTTCAACACTTTCAAAGGCAACTCAAACCATTGAACAGTTTGTGGACACAGGTGGAAATTATGATGGTAAAGATGACGACGACGATGATGATGATTATGAAGATGATTATAATGATGATGATGGTGAAAATGATGAACTGCTTCCCGAGTATTTAAGACCATTCATAAAAAATACCAAATGGAACGATCCTAATATATTAGTAGAACGTCTACAGCTCTTGCATGCCTGTAAACAGGCTGGTCATATTGGTTATGAAGAAGAGCTGTTAAAAATAGAAGATGAACTTCGTAAAGCTGGTATTATAGTGTAATTGATCAACGTAGCAACACCCCCATCCCCTAAAGTAATGTTCAGCAAGTGTTTTATTTAAAAACTATAACAAGCAAACGTGAACATAAAAGAGCTGTATTCTGTGTGTGTATACCTATTGTAAAAATATATATATTTGAATTAAATTAATTAACACAGTTTGTATATATTTTTTGTTATTTTTGCATGTTGACTGTATATTTCCTCAACCACTTTTTGGTTTTTCAATGCACATTTTCGATTTGTTTTGATTTTTACGTAGCATTACAGTTATCAGTCTTGTAAACTGGGTGATTAATATAGGTATAAAGGCATCTTAAAAAATCACAAGCACTACAGTTGTGACATATCACGTATAATATGTAACATGTTATCCTACATTCCACATAGAGCTCGCCCTTCTTAACAGTGAACTCAGTTGGTCATTAAAATAACTACTTGTAAAATAATTCCAGTGGCATATCCTGTTAACAAATATGATATATTAAATATTTTCACGTCATAGAACGACAACTTGAAAATCATTTATTGTAGGAATACCATTAATGGGACCACCAAGTTTGAATAAAACACCTACACAATAATCTTCATGTAATAGTACATAAATCTTAGGCCTATAATATAAAAATCCAACATGGTGACCATCCAGAATATTTAGACGGTTCTCAATATCTACGAATCTATTACAGCAATCAAACTGACAATTTGTATGTAGATAGAGGCAATTCATATTAGTAGGATATATGAAAATAGGGTATTTAGTTCTTCACGGAACTACTTGTTTAGTACTGTATAACTGTTTGTTGACTAGCATTTACTGTTACACAACGTTATTTTTGGTAAACTCTACATAAGTATCCTAATTGTCTCCGGTATAATGTCTTGTTTAACAAACATGGTCACACGGTTCGTCTATAGGTTTGAGCCTCTGTTGTATATGATTTCAAAAAATGATAAACAGCTACACTCACGCGTCAATAACCAACATAGTGGCCAAAATGTTTCCCTGATAGGTAACTCATGTTTGTATAGTCAATTCTTATTGCAAAGCCATTCAAGACCTAAAAAAGTAGTATTAACACCATATCCCTAAACAAATCAAACCATCTTAAGGTATTTATTAAATTTAATTGCATTTTAGGAAACTTGCAAGCATCTTGCAGCCTTCAAGAGGAAAGTATAGACAGGAATTGTGAAAAGGAAGCCGCTAAATCATTCAATGTAGTAAGTGTTATGAACCTCATTGTAAGAAGTGATGAAAGTCTATGTGAGGGTGTGGTTTTTACTGTTGGATATCTTTTCTGGCACCCACCTCAGAGACGAGTTTATGGGAGATGAAACTCAGCTATCATGTCGAATGTGGAGCTCCTAGTCTAGGAGAAAGTCACGTTCAGGTATTTGTCTGCAGGGAGTGTGGGAAACGAAACAACAACTAAAAAGCATACAAGTAAAGGGAATATTATGGAATTTTCGAGTATATGATGTGAATGTTTTAAAAAATTGGTTAAATTTCAAGGTTTGTAGACCTCTTGGCTAAATTTGGTAGAATTAAGTGAATTTTCATCAATATTCGGGTAATTTTATATACATTTGAGGTAGTTTCAACCATTCTTTAATAATTCAATGGCATTTCAATAAATCTGGTAGTCATTTGTTGGATTTTGCTGAAATTTGGTGGAATTTGCTAAATTTGCGGTAAATTTAGTGGATTTTAAAAAATTCTGGTCAATTTCAAGATAAATCTCAGATATTAAGATATTTTACAAATAACCTCCGTTACTGTGATGGCTGTATTAATGTGTGCTTCGACTATGAAGGGTAGGAATGGTAAGGAGCTGGTTATGGACTTAAGTGCATAGTCAATTATATTTACTATCAGGATGTGTGTTGTGGGAAAGTCGAACACTCCTCTTGTTAGTTTTTCAAGTAAGTGTACTCCATGCCTCCCATAGAAGCCGCTAATGAGCTCTAAGCATTGGCAGTTTGCAACCGTCTCACTATTGTTAACATAGAATGCTCATTACTTGTTATTTCAAGTACATGTCATGTAGGTAAGGAATTGATCAAAACACAACATGATTTGATTTTCTTTGCACTTGTCTGTGGGCAAACATGGCATTTACCTGGAGTACAAGTGGAAAAACCACATGAGTTTGACGTTTAGAAATCTCACCTCACCTCACCCCAACTGTTTGGAAATGGAAATAATTTGTTTTTGTCTTACTTACATCTAGTGGAATGTAGGTTGACGACCATGGAGCCCCAGCTGAGTCCATCATTGCTTCCACTGACTTGTGCTAGGCTCTTGTCTATCTTCTTTCCTGTCGACCACACCTGGTCAACACTTGTTCTCTACCGACTCCAACATTATTAGGCTATCCAAGACTTAGGGAGTCTCTTTATTTTCTGACTTAATTGACCCTTGTTTATTTTTTTCTGATACCCTCCTTGTGTGAGGAGGCAGCCTTCTTTCTATTTTTGTGTTATTTCCTGCCTTTTGCTGAAGCCACACTAAAGGTAGGGTGTATGTAGCCCCACCACTTGTGGTGCACCCTGGATATGGCTACACCCTCAGGGGCTTAGGCTGATCAGTTTGGAAGTTGAGCTGGGTCCAGTTTTCCTCCTTTTTATCGATTACCATTGGAGCGGGACCCTCTCCTCTTATACTTTCATATCTACCTTTTATGGCTCTCCTTCCTTTCAAGTCCATCAATCCACATTCTTCAGGGTTGAGGGGCATTTTTTATGCCTTCTGTCCTTTATTTGTCCTGTTATCCTTTTGTCTTACATTTCTTTTTTCTAGTTATAAGTGTGTAGTTAGTTTTAATTATAGTTTAGATTTAATTTTATTTTCACCATCAGCCAAACAATTAGAGGTCGATAGGACAGCTTGGTGGTTAAGTTTATAGAACGCTTGTCTTTTGTTTGGAACAACACCATGTTGAATTCCAGACTGGGTCAAGAATTTTATACTTTGTTCACTTATTTCTCATGGCTTTGAAACTGGCTGTCTGTAACGTGATCATTATTAATTTTAACTTCAGTGTACGGTGTAGGATTGGAAAGGAGGCAGCCATGGCTTCTGAATTACAACTATGTTAGCGTTTGTCTCAAGTATAAATAAGAAAAGGGGTTCAAACATCATGTAGGACATAAACTATTTTTAAATTCAGATTTGTGTTTCACAGTAAACACAATCATTCTCCGTTTAAAACAACCCATACATTTCTTTTTCTAACATGATAGCTTATAGGCGGGCATTGCGATAGCTTACATGTAGTAGGGTCAACAGCTAAGGATTCAATTTCAATTACCTATACCTCTCATGGTATGGCTCTTAGTCAATTCGTTAAACTACAGAAAACATTTATTTATGTTCTCTTACATTATCATTTGACCATCTCACAGTGTAGTGTTTATCATACTTGGTTGTCTACCCTAAGGACTTGGCTTCCAACCCCGACTATACCGAGAAATTAATTTTCATTTCAAGGTTGCAATAAGGTTCATTGAGCCTTGTCAACCCTTACCTAACAACTATCTTCTCATGTAAATTAACACGGTGCGAAGCACGTCCACTATCAAGCAGACGAGTAATATGAAACTTGCTGGCAACAGCTCCGTGTTCTTATCACCAAGACTCATTACATAAACAAAGCCAGTGGCTCTGTGCAGATTCAACCCAACGATCGTATGCAAGTGTGTGTTTGTTCAAAAAGCATCATTCATATAACTCAACTGTCACCACAGAGCTCCAGGTTCAATTTTCTAAAGGCTGCAACAGGGTACACTCAGTCTTGTCAGGTAAAATGTTTTGGGTCAATTCATGAATCATGGGAAGGGGTTAGCCATTGTCAGTCCAAAACAACAACCTCTCTGATAATTAGTTTTATAAAATCTCAGGTCGATAACCGTAACGTTTTGGCTCTTTTGGGTAAATTCATGGGGCATGGCAACGGGTTGGCCATCCTGATTTGTACAACAACTGATAAAACTCTGTAGCCTTATTCGTTAGCAATAAACACATTAATCCATAATTACCTAATAATAATAATAATAATTAGCAAGCTGTCATCCTCCATACAACTCATTCATTAAAGCATGGTTTCACAAAACTCTTATGCTTTTAAGTTTTTAATACCTTTTTCTCCTGTAACATTACTATTCCCTGTTTTAAGAGTGAAATAATCTATCGAGGTAAAAGCGTATATCATCACCTATTTTTCAACTATAACACATAATTTTAGGGTACTTAGTTTGCAAGGTACCGTATCGATTTTTCAATTTAGGGGTAGTATTCACCCCCTGCTATTTTTCATCAAAAACAAAAGATCATAGGTTCAATTATCATTTTTACCCTTTTAACATCTTTTTCCCCAGTGTAAAATCAATATTTACTGTTTTAGGGGTGAAATCATCTATCCAGATAAAAGCCTATGTCACAACCAACTTTTTAAGCTATTACACCTAATTTTACGGTTCTTAGTTTCCAAGGTATCGATTTTTCTATTTAGGGGTAGTTTTCACCCCCTGCTATTTTTCATCAAAAACAAAAGATCATAGGTTCAATTATCATTTTTACCCTTTTAACACCTTTTTCCCCCAGTGTAAAATCACTATTTACTGTTTTAGGGGTGAAATCATCTATCCAGATAAAAGCCTATATCACAACCAATTTTTTAAGCTATTACACCTAATTTTACGGTTCTTAGTTTCCAAGGTATCGATTTTTCAATTTAGGGGTAGTTTTCACCCCCCCTGCTATTTTTCATCAAAAACAAAAGATCATAGGTTGAATTATCATTTTTACCCTTTTAACACCTTTTTCCCCCAGTGTAAAATCGCTATTTACTGTTTTAGGGGTGAAATCATCTATCCAGATAAAAGCCTATATCACAACAAATTTTTTAAGCTATTACACCTAATTTTACGGTTCTTAGTTTCCAAGGTATCGATTTTTCAATTTAGGGGTAGTATTCACCCCCTGCTATTTTTCATCAAAAACAAAAGATCATAGGTTCAATTATCATTTTTACCCTTTTAACATCTTTTTCCCCAGTGTAAAATCGCTATTTACTGTTTTAGGGGTGAAATCATCTATCCAGATAAAAGCCTATGTCACAACCAACTTTTTAAGCTATTACACCTAATTTTACGGTTCTTAGTTTCCAAGGTATCGATTTTTCAATTTAGGGGTAGTTTTCACCCCCCTGCTATTTTTCATCAAAAACAAAAGATCATAGGTTCAATTATCATTTTTACCCTTTTATCACCTTTTTCCCCCAGTGTAAAATCACTATTTACTGTTTTAGGGGTGAAATCATCTATCCAGATAAAAGCCTATATCACAACCAATTTTTTAAGCTATTACACCTAATTTTACGGTTCTTGGTTTCCAAGGTATCGATTTTTCAATTTAGGGGTAGTTTTCACCCTCCTGCTATTTTTCATCAAAAACAAAAGATCTTAGTTTCATTTATCATTTTTAGGTGTTTAACACGTTTTTTCCCCATAACATGACTATTTTCTGTTTTAGGGGTGAAATGACCAATCCAGCTAAAAGCCTATGTCATCACCTATTTTTAGAGCTATCACGCCAAATTTTAGGATTCTTAGTTTCCAAGATATTGAGTTTTCAATTTTGGGGGGTAGTTTCACCCCCAAAGGGGGGACATCGCCCCAAGTGCTAGGACCCCTCATACAAGTCCCTAGCATGATTGGTTCGCGAGATATTAACAAAAGAGTAGTTAGGCCCTTTCGACAAAAAAATGAATCACACATTTAAAAACGAGGCGTCACCCCAAGTGCTAGGATACTGCCTATGGCAAAATCCCATCAGGGGTTCAGAAAATATTAACAAAAGTGTAGTTAGGCCTTTTTGACAAAAGCCACTGGCGTGCATACATACAAAAAATTACTCTTTCTGCCCGTGTAAGGGTAGTTTTTATTTTGGGGGTTGACATACCTCGTTCATACAAAAGGAGAATTCACTTCGAGTCCTACGACACCCCCTATGCTTAAATCGCATTATTGGTTAGCGAAATACTAAAAAGCGAATGACCTATTAGTTTTTTGTTTTGTTTTTTAATAAATATAAAAAAACTCAGCTATAAATAACCATTTAAAAGTTCCGCTCTCTTACAAAAGCGTCAACCACGTCTCACACGAACACTGCAGACATATCACGTGATCGCTCGCACAGCTGCTCACTTGCATGGGTATCAGATGACATCAACACCCGTTAATTTTTATCTCTATCACATAAATAAGTCAAAGGTTATCTGCTTCAAGCGGTTACCCAAAGGTTATCTGCTTCAAGCAGTTAAAGGTCAACCTCTTCCCACGCTAACATGTGCACGTGCACATGCTCACATCCGCATAGCTATCAGATGACGTCATGATGATGCAATATGTCCTCGCGATTACGCAATATTCAAAACATACATTTCCTTAACTACTGGCCTATTGCTTCCCTCTCACTTCATGATGACCGTAGGCATTTGGTATAATCCACAGTGTCGGGGTCAAAGGGGTACAACCCACATGCACGAAATCCATGGTGGCGCAGCGGTCAAGCTGTTGGCCTCTCACCACGGCAGACCTTGTTCGATTCCCGGTCAATGCATGTGAGATTTTCAAAGTGAAATGCCACGTCCTGCGGTTCGGATTCCACGTAAAACGGAGATCCCGTAGCTTATGATCTCGCGATTAACGGTCACGTAAAATTACAATCTTTTTTCCTTCTTCATTTGACAGATTTGTAGAGGGACCAAATGTATCTTTATGGCCTGGATTTTTTATTCTGAACTGGAGACTAGATTCGGTACACCAAACATTGTAGCCACAGCACGTACAGAAGCATTATTTGACTGAACGTAAGCCAGTGCTCTCTCCATTGCCTCTGCACTATAAGCCTGCTTGGGAGCCTTGGGCATGATGGATAGGCCCTATTTAAATGTCTGCACCTGTGTTAACATTTGGACACAGTTATTAGCCACTACGAATGACAGTGATTGGCCACCTGGCCAATAACTATTTTTCCACAATTATTCACACACAGTTATTGGCCACACCAAAACGCCGCGTAATATTGTGATTGATGGCATTTCAATTAGGCTAAACATCATTCCATGCCTTAAACTTCATCTACGTACAATATAACTATTTCAGAACAATTCATTCTCCTATGAGATGGCTGAACAAATTGCTCAATCCTTAACAAATATGTAAGACATACCTTAAAATTTGGAGGGAGGTTCACATCAACAAACACAATACGCCATTACTCAAAAGTCACGCTCCTGGTGACAAGAAAAGTAAGCTGGTCTCAACAAGGAAGGTACACAGCTGCTATCTAGTGGCATCAGCTGTAGTCAGGCCGTAACCAAAGAGTACAAGAGGCAAAGAGATCACAAGATGGCCAATCACTATAGGGTGGCCAATCACTGTATGGTTTACCCTATATCTTATTCTTAATCCATATTTAGCTAGCAAGACAACATAGGTCGTATTGTGGTTAATGCCGATGCAACCAGTAGTTATATATTTATGTTGTGTTGTTGAAATTTGATAATGGAAGTAATTGTTTATTGTATTTTATAAAATATGCATGGAGTAATTATTTTCCAAAATCTTAAATTTTAGGGTATGTTGTTATTTTATTGAAGTACATTCTATGGATTCACGGCATGTTTTTAAGTGTGTGTAAGCAAACCCAGGGCACTGGAGAAAGAGGACTCCAATATGCTCTTGGTTATGACCATGTAATTTTTGCCTCAATTCTCTAGAGTAGACGAAGGAACATCTGATTTCAGTGATTGTTTTAGAATATAATGTTGAAAGATAGTTATTGTAAATCACTAAGATTTATAGATTATGCCTGGTTATGTTGATTGAAGTTCTTAAATCAAACTCTATTTTTCTGTACAGTGAAAGTGTTGGTGAATTTATAACAGAGTAGATGCATGAAGGTTTGGGAATAAACATAAGTAATAGAATTTTGTTTTGTTATGTCTAGTATTCCAAGCCTTTTAACATAATTGATACTGTATCAGTCGTACAATCGGGTTATCTTCCACAAATTCCAGTAATTGGAATTATTTTGTGTTGACCGACTGAAAGTTACAATATTAATTGTTAATATGGCAACACTGAAAAATGGCTTCAAAGCGATCTTTTGACATAAGCCACCATGATGTAAGTAATATTGAAGTTATGAAATTAACACATACACCACACTGAAAAATTGAGTTCGGGAATTGAAATTCTCAGGGAAAGATATTCTTTTTTAAAAAATTATGCAGTAAATTTTGAAATAATCCAAGATATGCAAAGCAAGGTAAATGCATACCTCGAATGCATACCTTTCTACAGATCTGTTCTTCTTGGCTTCCTATGGTGTATTTTAACAATCTCTACCAATTGTTTCTTCTGTGTAGGGAGTTTATCTCAAGCATGAATTTGTGGAAAACGTGGATACCACCATTGATGAGCACATAACCCCAGAGAATTTTCCAGTTGAAGCAAACGATCAATATTTGAGAGATGTAAGTACCTATTTTTTATAAATCTTTATTTTAATTCTATTTTCTTTTGCAATGTTACATGAGCTGTTGTTCTTTCACAGTGCTCAGAAAAAAATGAATTTAATACAAGAATTAGAATGACAATAGGGCCCTGGTTTAATTCTTGGCTCTTCAAGGGGATAAGAGTTTGATTTCGGGGTGAGAATAGAGTGCATTCAAGAAATGAGGTGTGTAGTGTACTCTAAATTCACAGCAGTGGTTTCTAATCTCGTTAGCTGTAATGGTATTAAATAGATGATTCGACATGATTGTTACATCGAATGCGTCAACATTAACCATTTTGAAAATGGTAAATATATATTATCCTTACTGATTGATAGAAGTGATAAATTGAAAGTACTTGGCGAAGTATTGATTTTCAGGTGGTGCGAGATCTCATCGTGGCGCCCCCTCCCCTGTAGAGACATTTTTTACATTATTAATAACTATTATGTTAATATTAAAAATATTATTCCTAGAATGCACCTAAAATATCATTTAATATTAAACAATAGTGTTCGCTTATAGCCGCGCGTAGACCAGGCTAGGCATGGTTATTATCTACACAAAAAGAAATGTCAAATATGATGTTACTAATATCTTACATTACATAACAATACTTAGTATAGTAGTAACGTTCTTACAATAAGTAAGTTTCAATTTCACTCGTAGGTTGCTACACAGACACAAATCACAATCCACATACGATCGAATGGCAAGGAAACGGGTGGCGGACGAAACCCTAGATGTATAGATTTTGGTTTCAACTCGTTTATATTTATACAACTTTAAGTGTGTATCTCACGTTATATGTCTATACTTTTGAAATGCACGCACCCCAGCTCTCTTATATACATAATTAATTTTGACGGGTAGGGTTAACAAGTAGGTTTATAAGGTGATTATGTTTCATTTATGGCGCTGTCAAACTGTCATTTCATTTTCTACTGCCCACCATATGACAGCACCCGGTGTGGTCGCACCGTTCGCACCGTCCTAGGGCAGCCCCTGATTCCTACAACCTACTCTCATTAATTACACACAAAAATAAAGGAAAATAAGTTTCAATTGTGGTGTTTGACTAAATACTTACTTCTTGTTCATGTAGTATGAACAGTAGAGTGAATTTTGCTGTCATGTCAACCTATCAAAACGATTGGAGGCTATTGTAACGATTTAAGCACTGATTTCAATTTTCTTAAATTCATATTTTTCCCCCTTTTTATCCTTTTTGTCCTTTTTAATCAGATGGGCCATTAAAAGTTATAGAACTAGGGAAATCATTGTTAAGGTGCTGTTGTTTTGTTTTTGTTGTATAATACTCATCTATGACAGTAAGATATCAAGAGTATTAGCGGGAACATTCATGAATTGAAATGTCTCCAAGTGCTTTTTCTGTGAAGAGAAATTAATCATTCCTTTCTTTCTAAGGATGAGAACAAAGAGACCCAAGACAAGAATGACGATTCAACTGGAACTCATTTCAATGAGTAAGTGATTACCCTTTCTTTTCATATATATTACTGAGTGTGCTGGTTAACAGCATGGGTTAGATATCTCTCTTATTGTATCTGTCAATCACATATTGAAGTTTTTACTAGAGCTCAGCAACTCCAACTGAAACCCCGGAAAAGAATGCGAACTACAAGCTCGCTGTCCTCACTGTCACACAGGGTCGCACTTCAAGTTGCTGAGCTCTAGCTGTGTTATTTATATTTAGTAGCTCACATATATCCCATTATAATTCAAATTTATAGGTGACTAGCAGTAGTACCCGGCTTCGCCCGGTGGAATGATGATAATGTTTTAAGGTCACCTTAGAAATATAATGGACTTAAAATCTAAGTGATTTGCCACCAAAGACAATGAGGGAGTAATATCTAGGTCATTTGCCCTTTTGATAAGGATGATAATAAAAACTACTGTTGAATTGACACGTCAAACTTACAAACTACCGTAATAGAAATACATATTCCAAAATTCACAGGCGAGGAAGACTTATTGTGTGTGGTGATTAATGGTGTAATGGGCGTAACATCTACTGTAGGTCATTTGCTCTTATGATGATGATGATAAGGGAAACTACTACCGGTATTGAATTGACACTTCAACGTATAATGTACACAATGTACTGTAATAAAAATAACTATATGGCGGCTTCGGTGGCGTATTTGGTAGCATGCTGAGCTTCTATGCCCAAGATAGCGGGCTCAAACCGGGCCGAAGCCGTCGGATATTTTAAGAGCGTTAAAAATCCGTCAGTATGCCTTTCTTCGGAGGGGAAGTAAAGCCGGCGGTCCCATGTCAGATTTATGGCATGTTATTGAATCTTCCACTAATTACACCTGTGTGAAGCTAAATTGCATAGGTAAACAACGCTCATAGATGTCTACGTCCGTTGCCAAGAGCCGACTGCAGTGGCGTCTAGTAGCTAAGTTCCGAACTTGGCCTATTAGTCGTTGACGGTGGCGCTTGGCGGCAAAAGTACAAACTATTTGAAGAGTTCGAAGTTGCAGTTTGTACTTAAATTAAAAAAACAGATAACACACACTAATACAGTCATCACAATTAACACCGGTTATCAGACAGATTCTACACACACCCAAAGTACACGGGGCTACATGACCGCGTTGTCGCAGCCCCTAAACTTAAGAACCAACCAACCAAATATAAATATTTTAAAAATCACAGTCGAGAAAGACTTTATGCGGCTGTGATTATTGGTATGATGCGCGTAACATCTAGGTCATTTGCACTTATGATGATAATAATAAGGTAATGAAAAAATGACTACTAAACGAACATGGTGTTATTTTAAAACTGATATAGGTAATTCAGGTGTCTAGCTTCGATGTCTTCCAAAGTCTCAACCTTATTTTCTGGCTTAGGCCTGAACTGAATGCGACTAGTGAAAGAGCGTACTGCTCGGCAAAGACAAAGAATATTGGTCCAAGCTGCACGAACCTGAGATGATCGCAGATGATGACGAAATATGATGACTCACGTTCGGGGTTCCCCGTCCTATACAGATTGACCGGGAATCACTCACTGTTTCGCAACGGCCCTGTGCTGGCATCAGCATAGACAGCAGGAGATAACACGGCGGGCTCTGGAAAGTACTCTCAAGTCACCTCAAGATGAATCAGCAAGCTATTCTCACAACTGACCCCCCAGGGTCTCACAACTTGTGGGACGTGGGTTGGCGACCATGGAACCCCAGCTGAGTCTGGCATCGCTTCTACTTCCTGGTGCCGGGCTCATTTCAGTTCTCTTTCCTGTCAGCCTCCCTTGGTCAACTCTTGTTCTCTTCCGACCCAGACTGTATTAGGGTATCCGAGGGCTAGGGAGTCTTTCAATTTTCCGCCTTAATTGGCTTTGTCTCATCTTTCCTGATACCCTCATTCTTCGAGGGGTCTGCCTTCTTTTCCTTTTCATAATATCTCCTGTCTTCTGCTCAAGGCCCTTAAAGAGGCAGGGTGTGTGTAGACCCACCATTTCTGGTACACCCTCAAGGGCTCATGACTGGTGAGTTAGGAAGCTGGCAACCCCGAGGAATTCCTGAGCTACATGCAGGGAATGGAGTGGTATGTCAGAAATTTCAAGTGGACAGTGTTACGCATCGGGTTCCAAAGGGTAAGTATACACACTTTGTTTTCGATCGGTGATCGATGTAGATTTGTACCAAAGGGCCTTAATGCGGGAAATGGAGTGGTCTGTCCGAAATTTCGAGTGGACAGTGTTACTCGTCGAGTTCCAAACGTTAATTATGTAAAATCTGGTTGAGATCGGTGAAACGGTGTAGTTTTCTGCCAAAGGGCCAAAAAGCAGGGAATAGTGTGGTCTGTCCGAAATTTAAAGTGAACAGTGTTACTTGTCGGGTTCTACGGGTAAGTATATAAAATTGGGGTCAGACCGGTGAAACGGTGTAGATTTGTGCCAAACAGCCTAAATGAAAGGGATGGAGTGGCCTCGCCGCAATTTCAAGCAGACAGTGTTAGTCGCAGTGTTTCAAAGGGTAAATATACAAATTTTGGTTGAGATCGGTGAAACGGTGTAGATTTGGGACAAAGGGCCTAAATGCAGGGAATGGAGTGGTCTGTCCGCAATTTCAAGCAGACAGTGTTACTCGCTGGGTACCAAAGGGTAAGTTTACGAATATTGGTTCTGATCGGTGAAACGGTGTAGATTTGTGCCAAAGTGCCTAAATGCAGGGAATGGGGTGGTCTGTCCGAAATTTTAAGTGGACAGTGTTACTCGCAGGGTTCCAAAGGGTAAGTATACAAAGTTTGGTTCAGACCGGTGAAACGGTGTAGATTTGTGCCAAAGGGCCTAAATGCAGGGAATGGAGTGGTCTGTCCATAATTTCAAGCAGACAGTGTTACTCGCTGGGTACCAAAGGGTAAGTTTACGAATATTGGTTCTGATCGGTGAAACGGTGTAGATTTGTGCCAAAGTGCCTAAATGCAGGGAATGGGGTGGTCTGTCCGAAATTTTAAGTGGACAGTGTTACTCGCAGGGTTCCAAAGGGTAAGTATACAAAGTTTGGTTCAGATCGGTGAAACTGTGTAGATTTGTGCCAAAGGGCCTAAATGCAGGGAATGGAGTGGTCTGTCCGCAATTTCAAGCAGACAGTGTTACTCGCTGGGTACCAAAGGGTAAGTATACAAAGTTTGGTTCAGATCGGTGAAACGGTGTAGATTTGTGCCAAAGGGCCTAAATGCATGGGATGGAGTAGCCTCTCCGCAATTTCAAGCAGACAGTGTTACTCGCAGTGTTCCAAAGGGTAAATATTCAAATTTTGGTTGAGATCGGTGGAACGGTGTAGATTTGGGCCAAAGGGCCTAAATGCAGGGAATGGAGTGGTCTGTCCGCAATTTCAAGCAGACAGTGTTACTCGCTGGGTACCAAAGGGTAAGTTTACGAATATTGGTTCTGATCGGTGAAACGGTGTAAATTTGTGCCAAAGTGCCTAAATGCAGGGAATGGGGTGGTCTGTCCGAAATTTTAAGTGGACAGTGTTACTCGCAGGGTTCCAAAGGGTAAGTATACAAAGTTTGGTTCAGATCGGTGAAACGGTGTAGATTTGTGCCAAAGGGCCTAAATGCATGGGATGGAGTAGCCTCTCCGCAATTTCAAGCAGACAGTGTTAGTCGCAGTGTTCCAAAGGGTAAATATTCAAATTTTGGTTGAGATCGGTGGAACGGTGTAGATTTGGGCCAAAGGGCCTAAATGCAGGGAATGGAGTGGTCTGTCCGCAATTTAAAGCAGACAGTGTTACTCGCAGGGTTCCAAAGGGTAAGTATACACATTTTGGTTCAGATCGGTGAAACGGTGTAGATTTGTACAAAAAGGGCCTAAATGCAGGGAATGGCGTGGTCTGTCCGAAATTTCAAGCAGACAGTGTTAGTCGCAGTGTTCCATAGGGTAAATATACAAATTTTGGTTGAGATCGGTGAAACGGTATGGATTTGGGCCAAAGGGCCTAAATGCAGGGAATGGAGTGGTCTGTTCGCAATTTCAAGCAGACAGTGTTACTCGCAGGGCACCAAAGGGTAAGAATACGAATTTTGGTTCTGATCGGTGAAACGGTGTAGATTTGGACCAAAGGGCCTAAATGCAGGGAATGGGGTGGTCTGTCCGAAATTTTAAGTGGTCAGCGGTACTCGCAGGGTTCCAAAGGGTAAATATACAAATTTTGGTTGAGATCGGTGAAACGGTGTGGATTTGGACCAAAGGGCCTAAAAGCAGGGAATGGGGTGGTCAGTCCGAAATTTCAAGTGGACAGTGTTACTCGCAGGGTTCCAAAGGTTAAATATACAACTTTTGGTTCAGATCGGTGAAACGGTGTAGATTTGTGCAAAAGGGCCTAAATGCAGGGCATGGGGTGGTCTGTCCGAAATTTAATGTTGACGGGGTTACCCGCAGGGTTCCAAAGGGTAAGTATACAAATTTTGGTTCAGATCGGTGAAACGGTGTAGATTTGTATACATAACAGACAGACAGACAGACAGACAAACATTGTGCTTTATATATATAGAAGAAGAAGAAGATGTGGTATTCTCTCGCTTGCCTGTCCTCTGAATTAACATTAATGGCCCAAAGTAGTCACACTTCTGACTTGTGGAAAACACTGTCAATTGCAAGCAACAGTGGTGTCTCTTATCTGAGTAACGCATCCAGTGATTTTTACGAATATTCTGTATACTTAATCAACACCATGAGATAAATATCCCTGTGTGAAAATCAAGTATTTCTTTTAATACACTTTTTGAACTCATTATGGGTTAATTCGATTTTTGTAAAATCTGCTATGTTATGGGAGTACATTAGTTTTACAATTCTTATGTATAATTCATCAATTTGTAATTGTCTATGGTACACGATATGAAAACGAATTTCTTTATCTCATTTAAGCGATACCATAAAAGGAATCTGTTATTTTAAGATGTAGCCATACCATTGGATATTCCCTTCTTCCATTTTCTTACGACCCATTGAATTCTCTGATGTTTGTTTTATTGAGATGTGTAAGTAGTCGAGGCATACATTGATTTAGATATTCCTCTTAAGTATTTTTAAGTTTAGTGCTATTTGATTATAGATGGTGTATGCCATATATTCAGGAATCTTATTCTTCCTCTTCAGCGATTTATCACCGGGGCGAAATCCATATTTCAGAACAATGAACGCCACTTCCAGCAGTCTTTTGTGTCGTCCTGTTTCTAGGGTGAGCGTTGAGGTGTCCAACTATCTATAATTAAAGCTTCCTTGTTGCCTCTAACCTTGAACACCAAGTAGATATGATAACCTGACGAAGGAATAACATGGTTATTCTATGATGTGCCCATCCCAATAGAGTTCCCTTCTCGCATTTTTTTGCGAACCAGGTAATTCTCTGTTGGTTGTATTGTTGTCTTGTTTAAGTAGAGAAATCCCCTATGTTCTTTGCAACATTCGTATTACAGTGACAAGCAGCGAGTGCTCAGAATATCTTGACGTGGTTCAATACTCGTACCACAAAATACTGTCCACTGTTCGGTAAATCTAAAACTTTAGGCTAATGGGCATTTGCTTATTACAGAGATCACCTGTGGCTTCTTAGAAACAATAATGATTGCTTTGATCCTTGCTTTAACATTCCATACGTCACAATTAACATAGGCTAGAATAGAATAGAAACCTATCACTAGAAACAATTTGCATTACTCTAGTAGGGGTAATTCAAGATTCATCAATTTTCTTTTGTGAGTGAAATACTTATAATAAAGCATGTTCCAATGGGGCGGTATGGACCAACATAATATAACTAGTTAAATCTCTCTTCTGCATAAACTCCTTTCCACAACGTAAAGGAATATACTTCTTTCCTATTATGAAGTACCATATGTCTTTTAAGATAACGTCTGGATTATATTTTGTTTAATATCGTCAAATATACTGAATATAGGTTAGGAGTTTAGAGTATTGGTAAGGGTATTGAAACCT
The DNA here is from genome assembly GCA_946902985.2 of Meconema thalassinum. Lineage (NCBI taxonomy): Eukaryota > Metazoa > Arthropoda > Insecta > Orthoptera > Tettigoniidae > Meconema > Meconema thalassinum. The sequence goes on along the minus strand of OX336395.1, from coordinate 257,187,952 downwards.
AATTTTGTGGTACGAATGGAACTTTAAACAGGATGCTAACGACATCAATGAATAATATGATAAAAATAAATGAACCTTTCAGAGTGGCATATTTTATGCGTTGTGCAATTGTGCGCAGGCCACAGGGTAACCTAAATATGGCATGATATTGATTGGGTAGTGATGCTTCCTCGATTTGAAGGAAAGCACCGTGCACAGTGGTTCACACACACATTCTTCAAAATGTTGTGTTATAGATTCTACAATGAACAAATAAATCCAGCTTTTGCAGTGCCTATCGTTGGTTCACATGTATAATCGTTCAGGAATACATTCAACTTATCGCCTGGTATACTAAAACTTCCGTTTTAGCGCGGTAGAACACCCGTTATGAATGTGATTGACCATTTATGATCGGAATTCGCCAGACCTATTGTCTGATACTTAGGAATGTATTTCTGACAAGAAAGACATATTTAGTAGGCTGATAGTTTCGTTCCATGAAAGATATAGCCTTGATATATCTCTGTAAAACAGCCATCAACACAACCAAGGCCATAGATGAAGTCAAGTCGGGACACGGGATGTAAATCTATTTTAAACTGAAATATGTGAATGGCATTCAAACCTTCTAATTTCAATATTACAGCACACTCATTAGCTGGTGAATGAAGAGATTGAGGCTTCAATAAATAGGCAAAATGAAATGATCTTATGTAAATAAAGGATATAAATCTCACAATGGAAATCTTATGTCTAGGAATTTTTCTTCATAACCTTTTAGCTAACGAAATGGGCATTAAAATAAGTGTATAGATAATCATAAGTGTTTTGTGTTTTATACCCTACTCCCTCCCAAAATATCACTAAAGGTTGACTTATTCCCTTTATCCCTTTAATTTCAGAGCTAGAGATGGTTGGATATCATACCTATTCTAACCGTTCAACAGACCTTACCCTTAGGCTACTGTAATAAAGAGTGACATAAACCCTTGCTTGTATAAGGCAGATATAAAGCAGACGTTTGATACAAAAAATTCATTGGAACCTGGTTTTAAAACAATGGTGGTTATTTTCAACCTTCAAAAATGTTCCTAATTCCTGTGAATTTCACCTCAGAAATGTCGTGACTTTATAGTTTGACTATTTTTAAAGCTACAGAACAGAGTTTGTTTTAGTCGTTTATAGGATGAAGCAGATGCAAGCCTTAAGTATTGGTGTGAAACCATGTTCATCTTGTTTACTGAAAAGGGCTCTCGCTAATCTGTCTGAAACTGAAAATATGGACTGATGACTGTCCAGACCTGAACCGTACCTCTTGCATGATTCCCTCTTTTCTTTTGATAATCTGGAGGGTGTTCTCAATCTCGAAGAGATGAACCGCTAATTCTTGTAGAAAAGGATTACTGATATATGGTAGATCGTGTCAATGCTGTCAATAAACTAGCCCAAAGCACATTTTCCTCAAATACCACATTTAAATTGGCAACAACCCTGTTCACCAGGCAGTTAGTTTTCCAAATTGTACACCTTCAGGTACTAGTAGAGATTTAATGTTCCATTATTAGGCGATACATTTTAACAGATTGATACACAATGGCAAATAAGAGTTGAGGTATGGCATGCTATGCTTCATTCTACATAAAATAACGTCAGGGCTAAAAGTCCAGAAAAAGTTAAGGATTTGCTAATGCTGCTCAAGTGGGTATGTCAATTCTTTCGTAATTTGAATCATTGCATCGCTCACACTAGACGTAAGAGAAATGCGTATGAATATTAACAAAATCGTATATTTTCCTTCTTTTGCCAATTGCAATGGTTCTGCATCTGGATAGAGATTTGTATTATTATCAAGTTTACCATTAGTTGCTGAAGAAAATTCAGGATCATGTTTTTCTTTTCTTTTTGTCCTCGGGTATTTACTTAACCATAGCATGTTATACTTGCTGCGGCATTTGAGCATAATTCAATATCAACGAATTTGTTATACAATATCCTCCCATTGGTGCCCCTGGATAGGTACTTGGAACTTCAAGTACTGAACTGAACGTCAACTCTCGGCAGCCAGACTATCTTTAGAGATCTCCTGGCTAATTGTACACAGAAGGATGCCACCGTACTCTAGCTCTTTTCAGAGCCAATCAAAAAAACCCTTAGGACCGGTAATGAAAATCCTTCATATCAACATAGAAGGCACAAGCAGATCTAAATGTGAATTCTAAACTTTCACTTGGGAATAATATTGATGTTATCTGTGTCCAAGAAACTCACAAATCCAACGATCCACAGTTACTCGCAAGAGGGACCATCCCTGGATTCCGATATGGTTCAGCAACCTACATTCGAAATTCTCTTGCCAGTGCTCACCTTATCTCATCAAACAATGAGGACAGTATTTTTAACACCACAGCACAGTAATGATATAATAATAGTGAACATTTACAAACTTCCGGCTACACCGTGGCCTGACAGCCTTCACTCATCTTGTAGTGTATGTGGGGATTTCAACAGCCATCATACTTAGTGGGGATACAGATCCAGTGATCAGTGTGGTGAAAAGCTTTCGGAGGGGTCAGAACTGAACAACATTCACCTCATCTTCGACCCCAAAGATAAGGGTACTTTATGTCTGGTCGGTGGAACTCGGAGACAAATCCTGATCTAGGTTTTGTTTCAAGTGACCAAGATGATCGCTGCTTACCTGTTTTCCGTAAAGTGCTTACAAACTTCCCACACAGTGAACACCGTCCTGTACTCCTGGAAGTTGGAATTCAAATACCGGTTATCCGATCTTCTCCACTCCCGCGCTGGAATTTTAGTAAAGCCACCTGGGAAAAGTATTCTGCTGAGCTTGATAGCAATGTAAGATGGATCTCTCCAGATGTGAACAATTACAACAGGTTTGTAAAATTATTAATATCAACTGCTAAAAAGCACATTCCAAGAGGAGTGAAAAAGGAGTATATTCCTGGCTGGAATGAAGCTTGCAAAAAGCTCTACAGTGACTTTCAAGAGAATGGACAAAGTGATGTAGCCAATGACCTCCTTCATAATCTAGACGAAGCTAGACGGAGAAGAGTGATGGAGACTATGCGGACCACTAACTTCAAGCATTCCAGCAGGAAGGCTTGGAGCCGTTTGAAAAAGTTAGGTAGAGTGCCACAGATACCTCATACTTCACCTGATATATCTCCACATCAAGTAGCTAGCCGAATCGCATGCAGATCGAAAGTGAAACCTGACAAATATCTCAGAAGGACAATCAAACAGCAGTTGCCACATATGAAGAGGCACGGCCATGAAACATCAAGGTTTTTAACTACATTCTAGGAACAACATTCTGCTTTTGGAAGCACTCAAGGGGATGAAGAATGGAAAGCCTCCAGGATTTGAGGGTATTCATCCCGAATTTATAACACACTGTGGGAACAACACAAGAAAATGGTTTTTACATTTTATTTTTTCAAATATCATACTGACAGGAAATCTCCCACCAGAGTTCAAACGGACAAAGGTTCTGGCCACCCTGAAACCAGGGAAAACTGCCGATAACCCAGAGAGCTATAGACCAATAGCCTTGATGAGTGTTTGTTACAAACTCCTGGAACGGCTCATATATAATAGGATTAGCCCACAAATAAATGGTATTCTCCCTCTTGAGTTGACTGGTTTCAGACCAAATCGGAGCTGTGAAGACCAGGTGCTAGCGCTGACGACGCACATTGAAGCAGGCTTCGAAAAAAGATTGAAGAGTGGTACAATGTTTATAGACCTTACAGCTGCATACGACACGGTTTGGAGGGAAGGTGTTGTGTACTAGTTCCTTAAACTGACAGGCTGCAAGCTAATGGCACAATTACTAAACAACATGTTATGAAATAGAATGTTACAGGTTGTAATGGGTGGTAAAGGAAGTAAAGTTAATGTCCTCAACAATGGTCTTCCTCAAGGCTCTGTGCTGTCTCCTCTACTGTTCAATTTGTACATTTGTACTTACCACCTCTCGTCAGTTTGCTTATGCTGATGACCTGGCAATAGTAACTCAACATTCCCCTACAGAACAGATTGAGGAAATTCTTAATGCAGATCTCTCTACCTTGAGTGATTATTTCAGAAAGTGGTGTCTGAGACCAAATACCACCAAAACAGAAAGTTGTTTTTTCCATCTCAACAACCGACAGGCAAATGTTGCTTTAAAGGTCTCACTTGATGGTTCACCACTACCTTACAACCCTCACCCAAAATAACTGGGCGTTAGTCTCAATCGCACGCTATCATTCAAGAAACACCTGAACAATAGTGCTGCTAAACTACAGACTAGGAGCAACATCCTCCACAAACTCGCTGGTACAACATGGGGAGCTTCTGCATCCACTCTTCGAACATCAGCAATGGCATTAGTGTATTCTACAGCAGAGTATTGCTCCTCAGTGTGGCTAAACAGTCCGTATGTCAAGAGGATCGACGTAGTCTTGAATCAAACCATGCGTATCATCAGCGGCACCGTACCGACAGCAGTGGCTACGCTGGCTAAAGCTCAGCGTTAGGTCATGGGACCAAGCTCTCTGCTGACTCGGTAGACGCGTGGGTTCGAACCCCACCGTCGGCCGTCCTTGAAATGGTTTTCCGTGGTTTCCCCATTTTCAACACCAGTCAAATGCTGGGACGGTACCTTCTGACAGGCCACGGCCGCTTCCTTCCACATCCTTGTCCAGTTTCATTCATCATCATCCATTCCATCTCTCATCCCGACGCGCAGGTCGCCCACGGGCGTCGAATAGAAAGACCTGCACTCGGCTTCTCAGGAGGCCATACGACAAAAAAAAAAAGCGGCACCTTTAAATCTACTCGACTATTTTGTTTACCTGTGTTGAGTCATATTGAGCCTCCAGATATAAGACGCCTCAACGACCTGGTAAGAGAGTACAGAAAAATAACATCAAACACTGCCCTTCCTATCCACCAGGACATAGCTGTAGGATTCAGGCGCTTAAAATTGAGATCACCACCAGTTCAGACGGCACAGTTGCTCACCAGCAGAAGCTATAATGGGAAAGCAGAATGGCAATCTGTTTGGAACGGCAGTGGCAGCCATTATTTAATATCAAGAACCCACCGGCTGGTTTTGATCTCCCACGAAGAACTTGGGTTGCCCTCAAAAGAATCCGAACCAAGCACGGACGATGTAGCTCACTGCTTCATAAGTGGGGCATGCGAACTTCCCCCAGCTGTGACTGTGGTGCAGTGAATCAAACCATCCACCATATTGTAGCAGAATGTCCGATGAGGGCGTTCTCTGGATCAATTGACGACTTTCTGGTGATATCTACTCAGGCCATACAGTGGTTAGACGAACTGGACATACAGCTGTGAAATCTGTAGGGCTAAGTTGATTGTTGTAATGGTTTGCCCCCTGTTTTTTGTATATATTTATATGTATATATGTAAATAGAATATATTTTTGTGTACAATGCAATAGGCATAAATAAATAAAAATAACTTATTTCATTTGCTATGAACAACATAAGTTCTGATCTAAATTTTCACCTCATTGGTGGAAATAGCCTTGTATTTAAGTTAATCCTAAAAGTGAAAATACCACCGATATTACTAATTCCCGTGACATTTTTGAAAATGTTCAAAAATACATGTCTAACAGTTACAACACTAAAACGTTCAGGATGGCAAACTTTGTCGACACTAGCTAAAGAGATTAGCAATGACCTGTTCTTCGAAACCGTTCAATCGCCTCTCTCTGAAAGAAGAGTACTACCAGCTTCATTTAGCCCTCCTGTATAGTCCTTTTAGTTCACTTTGTAAATCTGGCATACGTTATAATGAGCATTAGAATTAATTTATAAACTCTGCTTGAAATTGCATCTTTTGATATCAGAGATGGTGGGTATAACTTCCCGTACGTATCACCACGATGACTTGTCGTTAACATAGTATATTTCGTATATTTCTAGGAATATATTCACGAATATATCAGATACTGCAGTCCAAGAAATGTACGGAATGAGTTTAAAACACCAATTGTTAGTTGAAGTTGAAAATGACCACAAACCACACGTTTGTGAAACTTGCCACAGGACATTTTCACGGAAAAGTAGTTTGAAGAGGCACACAGTAATTCATACCGGCCAAAAAGAACACATCTGCGTAATATGTGGAAGGGATTTTGCCTCAAAAAAAGTTATTTGGATCAACATGTTCTCAGTCATACTGGGGTAAGAGCCTTCGTTTGTGAGATATGTCAGCGAGGGTTATCAGCAAGATATGACTTGAAGCTACATATGTTAGTTCACAGTGGTGTCAAAAAACACGTTTGTACAATATGTGACAGGGGTTTCGCTCGTAGGAGCCATTTGAACAGTCATGTCATACTCAGTACTTTTTTTTTTTTCGTGTGGCCTCCTGAGAGGCCGAGTGCAGGTCTTTCTATTCGACGCCCGTGGGCGACCTGCGCGTCAGGATGTGAGATGGAGTGGATGAAGATGAATGAAACTGGGCAAGGATGTGGAAGGAATCGGCCGTGGCCTATCAGAAGGTACCGTCCCAGCATTTGCCTGGTGTTGAAAATGGGAAACCACGGAAAACCATTTCAAGGACGGCCCACGGTGGGGCTCGAACCCACGCGTCTACCGAGTCAGCAGAGAGCTTGGTTCCATGACCTAACGCTGCGCTTTAGCCAGCTGAGCCAATGCTGTCGGTATACTCCATACTGGCCAAAAGGCACATTCCTGCAAGGTATGTGGAAAGGATTTTGCCTTTAAAAGTTACTTGGATCAACATTCCCTCATTCATAGCGGCTTAAAACGGTTCATTTGTGAAACTTGTAATAAGTCATTTTCAGCAAGAAATGACTGGAGAAGACATACATTAAGTCATAGTGGCATTAAACCATACGTTTGCAAGACATGTGACAAGGCATTTACTCGGAAGAGGAATATGAAAAAACATATGTTGCTCCATTCTGTCAAGACAGAAGACAGTTGCAAACCTTGAGAAATGGCCTTTCCTTTTAAAATATATTTGAATTTCATCTCCTAAGTGTTAATTTGTTTGTGAAACGTGACAATACTTGTGACTTCAAAACCCTTGTTCAATAAGTTAAAAGGAATAGCACACTGGTAGGTCATTAAATAAGGCATGCTACTCCATAATAAAGGGATAACGGAGTCACTTGTGAAATTTTGGATACCAATAAATTGAATACGGATAATATCATGATTACTCGTACTGCCCTAGGGGCTTTTCGTCGTTTAATATATGTGAAGTAATTTACTGGAAAAAATAATCACAAGGAACACCCGCTTATTCATAGTGACGCCAGACTACATCTTTTTGTGAAGGATATAAAAGAGATTTCATCGGGAATAGGAAATTGAATAATATCTGCATTTTGTCCTTGTATAAAAATAACACATGCTTATCACGGATTTGGAGAGACTTCGGAGGTTGTTTAGAGAATTCCGTGGTATGTGATAGCGGTATGGGTTGGTTTCCACTACTTCCGAGAAGACTGTTTCGTTAATGGACCTTAAAAACGATCACTTATTTCCCACAGAAGGAGAAAAACGCAAGCGTATAAAAACATATTGTCGCAAAATGGAATAACTGCCGCATATTAAATCATAGTGATACTAAGGCGGTCTTCTTCAGAATATACAGTAATCAAGTAAAAAAAAGTGCAGGTGGTCAGTCTAGTAAAGACAGTATTCAAGAGAAGGATATTTTTTCGAAGGAGAAGAAAAAGAATACATGTTTTGAGTCATAACACTAACACTAGTAAAGGTTTGCACAGTGGTAGGTTGTGGTACGGCACTCTGAATGACAATGTACACTCACGTGTTCAATTAATGGTATGAGTAATAAATAGAATGATGATTGGTTAACATTGATTTCTATTATATTATTTTACGACACAAGTGTGAATGTTAAGGAAACAGTGATAATGAATAAGTTGTATGCTAGTTGTATATAAAAAGTAGGATATAAAATCAGTATGATTAATAACACTGGGTCTTTATATTTGCTTGGCAAGGACATTCTCGCACATATGCTCTGCCGGTGACGGCTCAGTTGCCGGCGACCGCGCGCGCATTTGTACGGCAGAATATGGTGCTTAAAATCAGTATCATGCAGTTTTACTCACTATGTTTACTGTAGATGCTGAAAATGTTCCCCATCCGCTGCCTAACATAATCGGCATCTTCTTATTAAGTTTGCGGTTACTCTGCTTAATTTAGTAAGAAAATAAATACCTATACATTTTTTAATTGTTTACTGAACCTATACCTTTGAATCTCTTAGCCAGTTGCTTTATTGCCCGATTTATTGGAATGGGTCTTCCTGGAAATTTCACTCGAAACTTTTGTCTTGTTCTAGCACACGATTTCCTGGACTTTATGTACGTATTGTACAGATATACACGTTCACGCAACGAATATTTCACATAAGGCATTACAGCACTATACACAATCACAATAAAACAAATGGCTAAGAGATTCAAACGTACAGGTTCAGTAAACAATAAAAATAGACGTAACGGTCGTTATTTCCTTACTGAAGCTAAATCCACCGGAGTAAGCGGAAACTTCATAAGGAGATGCCGATTATGTCTGGCAGCGAATGGGGACCATTTTCAGCATCTAATGTAAACATGGTGAGTAAAAATGTATGGTACTGATTTTAAGCACCGCATTCTGCCGTACATATACGCACGCGGTCGCCGGCAACTGAGCCGTCACTGGTGGAGCGCGTGAGCGAGAGTGTCCTTGCCAAGCAAATATACATGCCCTGTATTTTGAAAAATCGCATTCAGAAAGATTTACTAATAGAATTGTTGATAATATGCGTGAAGTATTATGTTTTGTGAACAATTATAGGGGTACTAAATGGTAGCTTTGGAATTTTATTATTAATTCTCTTGTTACCTTCATCATTACATTAATCATGTTGTATTATTTTGTAAAGAACCATACCCTATAATAATATTGGCGTGCATGGACTCTATTTTCACTGTCAGGTATGCGGGATATCCTTCCTTGGATGGGTCATGTTGAAATGAGAGCTTGCAAATAGACGTCTTGAGCAGTTTGGGATCCCAAGCTGTTAAAATGTTGAAAGACGTTTTCAATACCTACTTCAGACACACTTGACATACATCCTCTGCGACAGTTTCACAATCAAAGTAAGACCGATGATTTAATATTGTACTCAGTCATCTAGAACCGATGCCATGTCTAACATAATATGGATCTTCTTGATGCACGTACAACATGCCGGCAATTGTTTCAAGTCACACAGGATGGAGCAGCAGCTTGACCACTGCCCCACCACGGCCTAGTAATGAGTCACTATCAGTGTATAATTGTATTCTCATCGAGGTCATCTGCCCAATAACAGTGTATTGATGATAGCTGAGTGTGTATTTTGATTCCCACTATAATGTACTTTGGTACCTCCCTTTTAAGATAGCGCTGTCGTCAGACCGCAGATTTCTGCCACCACTGTGTCGGTAGTCGACGATTTGTGTTTTACACATATCATCATTTTGTATCCTTTCGTTCCATTCCAAGCATGTCCTCTGTTAGTAGGTTATTTAAACTGACACAGTGTCGTCAATGGTGGCTGTAAGTAAGGAGAGAACTAGTGGTGAATAGATTATTGTGTACAAGTCCAAACGAAAGCTATCAGTTGATAATAATGCAGTACAAATTTCACAATGACAAAAATCATGAAACAGATATGCAAGGAGATTGTTGGATTAGACATTATTGGTGTAATGAAATCAATTTGTCCAAAAGATCCTAAAGGATAATGCTATTCCCGAGGATATGCACTTCTCTATGCATAATTACATGTGATGGTGGCCTCCTCCCTTGTACAATTCCAATCTGGAGGTAAACTTGTCCCCCGTTCGGATCTCCGGGTGGGGACTACTCAAGAGGGGGTTAACATCACTGAAGTGACAAAGAGGGAATCTGACATTCTATGGATCGGAGCATGGAATGTTATAAGTCTGCTAGGCAGTGGAAGGATCGAAATCACAGAAAGGGAAATGGATAGGTAGAGTTTATATTTGGTTGGGATTAGTGAAATGCGATGGCAGGAAAAAAACAGGACTATGCGGGGGTAGGTCTCATAATAAGTAGCAAGCTTAGACAGCGGGTGGAATATTATGAGTAATATAATGAACGGATTATTGTAGCAATAATAAATACAAGAGCAACGTGGAGATTTCGGATTAGGTGAAAGAAATGATCGAAGAAGAAGGCTGATGGAATTCTGAACCAAGCATGAGTTGTTCATAGCTAACACCATATTCAATAACAACAATAGAAGAATATACACATGGATGAGACCAGAAGATACTGGGCGTTACCTAATCGACTTCATTATGGTCAAGCAGAGATTTCGAAACCAGATTTTGGATTGAAAAACATATCCCGGTGCTGATATAAACTCTGACCACAATCTGGTTGTTATAAAATGCAGATTAAAGTTGAAGAAACTGAAGAAAAGTAAAAAGCAAAATAGGGCAATAGTCATACTGAAAGAGAAGGATGTAAACGAAAGATTCAAGAAGAGTATAAAGGAAGGAATAATGAAAAACCTTTAACAAATTTCAATTGCAGGAGAATGGGCACTTTTGAAGAATGACATAACAAAATTCGCAGAGGAAAACATTGGTAGGAAAGAAAGAATAGGTAGAAAACCGAGGAGCAGTCAGGATATACTAGAATTAATGAATGAAAGGCAGAGACAGGAGAAGTAAGAGTTGAAAAGGGGAAAGCAGAATAAAGACGTCTGAGAAATGAGGTTAACAAGAAATGCAACAATGCGAAAAAAGAATGGTTGGAAGAGAAATGTGTAGTTATAGAAAACTGTCTGAAATTAGAAATGTAGATACACTTTTTCGAAGGATTAAGAATACTTTTGGGGAAAATAAGACTAAGTGTTGTAATATTAAAAACACAGATCGAAAGCCTCTAACAGATAGGGAAGAAAAGTTTGAGAGATGGAAAGCTTATATACAGTGTTTGTATAAGGGGAAGGAGATTGATAATGGAAAGCGAAGAGGACATTCATGAGGATGTGAAGGGAGATTAAATATTGAGATCAGAATTTGACAGAGCATTGGAGGACTGTAGCAGGAAAAAAGCACCAGGCATAGATGCTATACCAATTGAGTAGCTACGCTGCATAGGAGATGATGGTATGGTCAGGTTATTTCACTTGGTGTGTAGGAATTATGAGACAGGTGAGGTACCCTCAGATTTCAAGAAGAATGTTATCATCCCTATACCTAAGAAAGTAGGAGCTGACAGAGATGTGAAGATTACCGTACAATCAGCTTGATTACTCGTGCTTCAAAGATCCTGACTAGAATAATTTAGGGGCAGATGACCTCGTAGTTCTGCTCCTTAAAACAACAATAACTAACTAACTAGAATAATTTACAAGAGGATGGAGAGCCAGATAGAAACGGTGTTGGGTGAAGACCAGTTTGGTTCAGGAGAAATGTAGGAACAAGGGAAGCTGTACTAAGTCTTAGGCTGATTTTGGAAGGTAGAATAAGGAATGATAAGTGAACGTTCATGGCATTTGTAGACTTAGAAAATGCTTTTGATAACATTGATTGGACTATATTCGTTGACATTTTGAGAACGATTGGAATAAAGTACAGGGATAAGAGGGTGATCTACGATCTATACAGAAACCAGACAGCAGTCATTCGTGCTGAAGGACATGCTATTCAGAAAAGTGTAAGTCAAGGCTGCAACTTATCACTCATACTTTTCAATCTTTACATTGAACAAGCAATGAAGGAAATTGGAGAAAAAAATAAAGTGGGAGTGAAGATTCAAGGAGAGATAATTTCAACTCTGATATTTGCTGATGACATCGTCATCTTGACCGTTACGGCAGAGGATTTGAATGAGTTTTTTAATGGTATGGACTCCGTCTTGAGGAACGAATTCATGATGAAAATCAATAAATGCAAAACAAAAATATTGGAATGCAGCCGAAATAAATCAGAAACTTCTACGTATATCAAATTGGCAGGTGAAAAGCTAAAGGAAGTAGGAGACTTTTGTTACGTAGGAAGAAAAAAAACAGTGATGGACGAAGCAAAGATGATATAAAAATAGGTTGGCTCAGGTGAGGAAAGCATTTTTACAGGAAAGGAATCTGTTGACATCGAATATAGATTTAGGTATTAGGAAGTCATTTTTGAAAGCGTTTCTCTGGGGTGTGGCACTCTATGGAAGTGAAACTTGGATTATTGGTGCTGCAGAAAAGAAGAGAATTGAAGCTTTTGAAATGTGGTGTTTCAGGAGAATAATGAAGATTAGATGGGTATATAGATTAACAAATGAAGAGGTATTAAGACGAGTGGGAGAGGAGAGATATTTCTGGCCACTGCTAATGAAGAGAAGAGATAGGTTGGTAGGACGCATACTAAGACACCCAGGAATAGCAAGCATAGTTATGAGAGGGAAGGTCGAGGACAAGAACTGTAGGGGTGGACCAAGGTTACAATATGTTAAACAGATTGCTTCGGATGTAGGGTGCGGTAGCTATGTAGAAATCAAACGTTTTGCTCAGGACAGGGAGGCGTGGAGCGCTGCATCAAACCAGCCAAAAGACTGAAGACTTAAACAACGACAACATCCTAAAGAAATCCTGTTTCTAATGCATTTATTTACATTCATCCAAAGGTCAAGAAAAACGAAATCATTAGAGTTTTGACGCATGGTTGTGAGCTGAATCAGGAAAACTGAATCCGGTTAGAGTGAAAATCATTATCGACGCCAGTTGTAAAAAATAGCTCTTGTTCGCTCTGCGAACGTTGCCTAATCACAGAACACCGAAATGTATGAATGTTTACTATCAACACAAAATCGTGGTATTACACACATGCTACAACTAACCACATGAATCAGCTATATTCTGTTCCAACATATCACTTGAAGGACAGCAAGGACTCAGAGTGTTAAATACAATACCCCCCGCCCAACCTACGTAGAAGAGAACGTTACTCGGACCCTTCTGGGTGTTCAATAGAGCTGGGGTGTAAGAGACTGAATCTAGACTAGCCTAAAGTCTCACAGGGTTTCGTTTCGTCCTTGATGAGAGGCAAAATCTAGGAGAAAAACCGGTGGAATAACTGGGTCAATCGGACGGAAAAGTTTACAGCATTTTCAAGCTAATATCCATTTAGGATAGAATGTCGACGAGTCAGTATGGAACGAAACATTGTTTATATCCTAGATAAGCTTGTAATAGCCCAGGAGATCCCCGTTTGCCTCGCTAGTCAGCAAACGCTAGCGCAGACACAGCCAGCGGCACTTGTATCTCAAACACGTGAAAGTTGAGGAATTTTAAAATGCTGTCATCCGAGACAAAATTTTTACAGCATTCTATAAATTTGGATACATCATACATTCATACATCTTCATTCGAGACTTTTTTGTCTTCCATCGTTCAGTCTAGTCTGCAAGCCTCTGTTTGCGAACAAGTCGCCTCCATGTTCCCTTATTAGCAGTTAGCACTGCGGCCTCTTCTGCTTCTAATACTCTCACTTTGAATTCGTTCAACACTGAATCTAACAAGTGCCTCCTACGTTTATCTCTGCTATTCTTGCGATCCACAGAAGAACTTATCAACCTCTTAGGTAATCTCCCCTCCCCCATTCTCTCCACAAGTCGCCATCATCTGAGTCAGCTCATAGCTTTGTCTAGCAAGTCAATTTCTAACATAGCCCTTATCTCTTCAATATGAGTGCCGTCCTGGAGTGGCTCCCATCTATTTTTACTAACGGTGATTCGTGCTACTCTTAAAATATCAGATACCTCTAGCTTACGTATGAGGCATCCTGAATCCACCCAGCTCACACTTCCTTAGAGCATGGTCTGTCTAAATACCGATTCTGTACGAGTATGAGTTCTATTCCACTGTAGTTTTCATGAATTATCCAGAACACTTCTCATTACATTTTGCCTTCCATGTATATGATTGTGTAACAGTCCAGAAAGGTTTTCTGTCGCTTGACCTAAAGTTTCTAATTTATCTCCACATTCCTCCCCTGCTTTTTTATTTTGGCTCTGCTATTATCTGTTTGGTTCCGTGCCTTTCCATTACATAAAGCTCTCTGTCTTAAAATTCTTGTTTGAAACCATGCTTGTAAGCTATCTTTTATCTTCACAAGCCGACTTCACTACGTCATTCAACCACAATGCGAGGTTTTTCTGGTCTTTTCACTTTGTTGTCAAAAGATATGCCTTTGCTACTTCCTTTACTGTATCCCTCCATCTGGTCACTCTATTTCTAGGTCAATTGTTTACCATCTACTTCTTGCAATTTTTCATCGATCATCTCTGCATATCTCTGACTTAGTTGCTTATCCTGGAGGTTCTTAACCATAATCCGTCTCCTAACAGTCGTTACTTTAGATCTAGCAATGCTTAATTCCCAGCATATTGATTTGTGATCTGTTTCATAACAAAACGCCGATTTCCTGCAATTTCTTATCGATTTCCTAAATTGAAAGTCCATAATGATAATGTAGCCATGAAAACACCTTAGGCTTTCACGGCCGGCGTTCATAAGTACAAGTTGTTCAGGCTTGTAGGCCGTGGTCCAGGCAGGAAACGTCGGGAGATATCTTGTCTGGACTACGGCCTACATGCCCGAACAACTTGTACTTAATTAAAGTAGTCATTATTTGACCTGGTTACTCTAACCCAAGGAGATGCATTGGGAAGGGGTTAGAAACGGATCCCATATGACCACAGAAGTCCAGTGACCATTTTTTCATTAGTGTTCGCTTTATTACCCTCTCCACAATTACCCAATACCTTCTCATTCTACTCACTCCTATTTCCTATCCTAGTTCTTATATCCACCATCAGTACCACATGTCAATATTGTAAATTCTCACTACTACATCACTCAGTGCCTCAACATCTGTCTAGTTCATTGTGATTCATCCCTTCAAATTCTGGCCCCAATTAACTGACATTTCCAAATCTATCCACATTAATCACATTAAAAAATAGGATATCGGTATAAGAGAACAATTTGAGTGATTAAATTGACAAATAACACCCATGTTAATAATTACGTTTCATGATATCCGATCCCTTCTGTCCGGAATTTGCTGCTAGCAGAACGGTGGATTTATGGATTCCCAGTCTCTTGCACAAGTTAATGAAGAGTGTTGGAATGCTGCTTCCAGGGGCAGGTTACGTCAATTTACTTCAGCTCATATTTAACCATATAGCAGATGGAAGGTATATGGCTTCCTTCTCTTCATCAGATCAGTGAGATCACGGTTGGGTCTAGGATGTAACCAGTGGTGGATCCTGGCTTTAAATAGATAATAATTGTCATTTCCTGGGGCCTAACTTCTTGGTGGTCTGCAGGCAATAATATCAATATTTCGTGTATAGCGCTGGTCTGATCTTGTTTGAATCTTTCGTAAACAACGGAAATGGAGCGATGGAGATGGTAGTCCTGATAGGATGGTGTCACCGTAATGACAGAATCAATGGTCATGACCTTAACTTTCAAACATGTTTTGACGGATTCCAATGTAGACGCAGTCTACCTGGATTTGTTTAGTGCCTGGATAGTATTAAACCTACGAAAGATACCATAGCCTATAAATCGAGCATATTTTTTGAAGTTTATGAAAGTAAAGTGACACAATACAATAAGTCAGGTCCAATATTTTAAGAAACATAGAACCTGTACAGGGTGTATTTACTCATTTTCTTAAGGTCAAACTTACTGTGTGCACTAGCTTCGGTAGGCTATGATTCTGTAATGTCGACGTAAATTTCCTAGATTCTGGTTTTAATACTATATTTCTGTCACCCTTGAGGTCCGAGTGCGAATTCCGGGTTAGTCAAGACATTAACTTCCGGTCTAAGAGCTGAAATGCGAAAACACTCAGCCAATACGACATAAGTGAGGAGAGTTGGGTTGGATTTTGACCACGCAAGAGTCCCTGATGGAACAACAGACAACGTGATTCGTTCTTTCTCCGCCTTCAGTGGTAATGCATAATTGTCTAAATTACTGTGATTTTCAAGGGAAAACAGCTGGAGCACACACTCCCCATATTCGTTCCTTCTGATTTAAACCAATATATATGATCTGTCACGATGAAGAGGTAATGAAAAATTGCCCCTTGCAAAGTTTGCTGTTTTAAATATCCCGCTTCGCCATGAATGAAGGATCTTATCGTGGCCTGCAATAGGGTGCTTTGAATTTGATTCGGACAAGGGACTACCTACTTTATGTAAGAAATGGCATCCAATTGCCTAAAATTATATAAAGGAACCTATGAGAGTTTCGCTTTTCAACCCAGGTATTGACACTGAGATGTCCATTAATGACGGAAACACGACAGCCCTCATACATTGCTCATTCTTTCCATCCACTTATTGCTGGTGCTTATATCGCCAAAGTGAATGGTCGCATCCACAGTAAACGACAGTGAAACTACATCGCGAAATGTAATCACTTCACTGAAATTAATAATACATTTCGGCCGACTTGGGCTGGATCATCAATGCCAACCTTATGTTCTAATTGTCAGCTGACAGATTAATCACACATTCAGGTGCAGTATGTTATTTTAACTTAAATATCTGGATTTTTTCAATTCAGTGTTTTGTAGCAGAACTGTACCTAACCTTAGGGATACTATGAACAGGATCTCGTAAAAGAAAAACAAAAGAAACAAAGGTACTGGTTGTGATTGTTATTTCAGGAACCTAATATGTAATACATCTTTCACTTACAAGAAAACACATGTAAGCCCAATTAATACGTTTTGTTGTGACCATTATAGTATCAGTCATGGTTCTCAGTGGTCGATTGAAAACGGAGAGAAATGAATATAATATCAATTGTATTTGCTCTGTTGCTCAAGGTAACTGACGAAACAGTATTAAAGAGAGATAAATATTTCGACTAATTTGGTTTAAATAACAGAGAAATAAAGCATGTATGACCGTATAAACAGAGCAAACGACATATGAAGTAGAGCAAGTGTACAATCTAGAAATGCATAAAGCGGTTGATCGTCGTCCAGGACCACTGGAAAAAGGTCGCTGACTGATTAGAACAAAAACGGCTTAACACTATTTTACTGATTTTCCCAGATACCTCCATTTACGGATTCCTAAGTCGTGTAACGGAATTTCGGCTGTCGGTAAGAAAACAAATGGTTCACAGCAACGATTCCGTGCCCTTTAATCAAACTGCAGGTATCAGAAGAAATAATGCCTTTAATAACACCTACTAATTCAACAGATATGCTCATTTACATGTTCCTTCCAGGTAAAGTTCCAATTTTGATCATTCACTAGATTCATTAACGTCCTGGTTTATAAAGACACATTCCAAACGTCAGAATTAACAACGGTTTCTATTGTAGCACATCACTAGAAATGTATTGTGTTACTCTAGTATGTGTTAGTTCATGATTCATCAATTTTCTTATTTGAGTAAAATGCTTGTAATAAAGCGTATGCCAAAGGCGCGGTATGGCCCAACATATGACTAGTCAAATCTCTCTTCAGCATAAACTCCTTTCCACACGACGTACAGGAATATACATTTTTCCTATTATGAAGTACAAATGTCTTTTAAGATCTTGTCCGGATGAAAATTCTTTGGCACATATACAAGTGTATGATTTAATACCCCCTCTCATCAAACTGCCCATGATATTGCAATCTTTCTCCCTTTCCATAAGATGGAGTTCCTAAAGCCCACTATGAACGAGCAAATGACGTTTAAAATATCCACTGTGCACGTAATATTTTCCAGATACTTCACAAAGGTTATCAATCGTGAACATTAAGAAGAGATTCATCAGTCTTTAAATGATGTTTTAGAGCAAACATCTGTCCGCACGGATGATATAGGTGAATTACTGGCCCAGTATGGATTAAAATATTAGTATTCAAATTTGCTCTTTGAGGAAAGTCATTCCTGCACTCATCTCAAGTGTACATTCTTAGACCAGTATGATACTTTTATAAAGAGTGGTATATGAAATGTAATTTCCGGGCAAACTATTTTCTACATGTTGTACAAGAATGTTGCTTTTCATCAGAATGAGTATTTATGTGTCTTTTCAAATTACATTTTTCATTGAAAATATTTTTGCACATCTCACAAGAATATGCCAAGCAACATTATGAAGTTGCATATGCTTGCACAGATAATTCATCCGTGCAAAACTCTTTCTGCATATCAAACAGCAGTTTGTCTTCTCGCCACTTCGAATCATCATTCCGCGCTGTGAATTGTCGGGAATTTGTATCTGACAAACATTGGAGGCTTATTGTGGACCACATTTATCTATACCATAATTCTTGTAAATAGCAGCATTCGATGTCTTGGTAATCAAATTCCTAAAAATAAGCAACATATTTCATGTAGGCCATTAAATATTTATTGATGATATCAGGCGGTGACACTTTCCGAGATATATTTGAGATTCAGTATTTGACATTTTACAGATTTTGTGGTGGCATTGAAACCTTTCAGGATGTTATCCTGGAATTTATAATTCCTAAAACTTTTAAAAAGCAACGAATGTATCAGTATTTGACATTGATGAGAATATATAACTTATGAAAATTTTACTTATAGATCTGGATGTTGAGATTAATTATGTAAGGAAAGCAGTATAACTTAGCGTAGGCGCACATTTTAATCTCTGTAAAGCAACTCAAAATAACACTCCTGACATTATTTTCTTATAATCGTTAAGGTCAGTGCTATGTAAAGGTTGTCATTGTAAATGTTCTTCGAAGTGGTACAGGGCACTTTTCGGAGATGAACATAAACATCAGAATCGGTGTTGAATATAATAAATAAAGTAACTTTTGGTATTGTACATGGTATTTTATTTTTACATTATTACATGGTATATCCAGGTTTTATTGTTCCATAGAAATAGAATAAAAATTCACACATGGTTAATTCGTGGTTGCCTCTACCAAAGGTTTTCAAATTTCGTAAACCTCTTTCACAGGAAAGGGGGAAAAACTAGTGGCCGGGCTAAATAGGTATTGGGAACGGAAGCGAGCATCCAAACAGAACTGATCATAAGCGCTTCTTAGTGTACTTAAATCAATAAGAAGAGGAAGAAAAATAAGGAGAAGAATTTAGTCGCAATTTCTTTGTTGAACAAAGAAAAACAGAAAGGAAATAACAATACCATTCATGGCTTTAATAAATTTCAGGAACTTACGTAATAACGGGTATTTCATAACATGTGACGAACATTAACAATACCATTCATGGCATTAATAAATATCAGGAACTAATGTAATAATGGGTATTTCATAACATGTGACGGACATATTATATGTACTGTAGGTAATAATAAAAGGCTGTACAATAACTCAATGTCCCAATAGTAGGTAATGTTGGCCGATTCTGGGACAGGAGCTAATGCGCAAGATGACCGCCGCGCGCAACTACCCTATGTTATTCTTATGGATGGACAGTCACAGCTGGGCCAGGGGCGAATTCGCAAGATGGCCGCCACGAACAACTGCACTTTTAAATGGCGGACTTTTCAAATCATTATTTATTTGTTGTTAACTATGCATTGTTTATTATTTATTTATTATCTGTTTTTAGCCTATTTTCATTTATGAAAAAAGAGGCTTATGAGATCACCTTTTGTCCGTGTGTCTGTCTGTGTGTTCGTGTGTGATTCGTGTGTGCCCCCCCCCCCCCCCCCCCCAATTACATCTAAACGGTTGGAGCGATTTCAATAGAACTCGGCAAAATCATAGCACTATTCCGGGCGACCCCGACCGTGCCCTTCAAATTATGTTACGTCTCACCTATCCAACATGGCGGCTGTGCTAAATATTTTACCAGCACTTACTAGGGTGATAAAAGGATCTACTAGAAGATCACCTATCTGACATTTGGAAACCTAGTAACTACAAAACCAACATGGCGGCCAAGCGAAGTTGCAACTTTTAAATATACGTTTCTCGCGATTCAACCAACCAAACACAATGAAACTTGGTACAATATATATGTTCATACACATTGCAATGCATCGAAATCTAACTTCGTTCAATTGTTTACATGACCTCAAGATGGCGGCAGTGCGAAATATTTCACTGGCATTCTATATCTCTCGAACTATTAGGGGTATCACCCTCAAATTTTGTACGGCGATAAAGGGCACTAGTGGAAGTTCATCTATGAGACTTTCAAAGACCGGTTACCTACAAAACGAACATGGCGGCCAAGCGAAGTTGAAAGATTTAAATAGACTTTTCTCGTGATTTAATAATCCAAACCTAATGAAACTTGGTACAGCAAATGTTTGTACACATTGTAATACACTGGTATTTAATTAAGTTCAATTGATTACATAACCTCAAGATGGCGGCTGAGCGAATTTTTATATTAAGTTTTTAATTCTTGTGTTGTTTGAAAGTGAAAGTTTGAATAATGAACCTACGCAATAATTTTCCTTTAATGGTACATGACTCTATGGCCTATACATATAACAATCCAACATGGCGACCATCCAAAATATTTAGACGGTTCTCAATCTCAACGATTTTATTACAGCAATCAAACTGATTTTTTAATGTTCATAGGGTCTATGAACTTAATGTCACCTATAGGACTATCTATAACTAGGTGATCACAAATCCAAAATGGCGGCGAAGCGAAGTATAAATATCCAAATGGTCGTTTCTAGCAATTTAACCATCCAAGTGCAGTGACATTTGGTACAGTAAATCCTTATACAAATGTTAATCCACTGGCATCTAATTTTGTCAATTATTTCCATAACCACAAGATGGCAGCTCTGCGAAATTTTAAAATCTCGTTTTTACTTCTTGTGTCCTAATCATGCGATTGAAGTAAGAATACTACGCGTACACAATAATATTCACGTAACAGTACATAACTCTAGGACCTACATGTATAAAAATCAAACATGGCGACCATCCGAAATATTTAGTCGGTTCTGAATATCTACGAATCTATTACATCAAACAAACTGAAATTTTGTATGTTGGTAGAGGCAATTAACAGAAGTAGGATATATGAAAATAGGCTGTATAGCTCTTCACGGAACGACTTGTTTTTATTCAATTTAAATACATATACAATATTTACACATATGATATTTATATTAAATATTTTATATTTTGTTATAAATTGTACAGTTGGTTTTATTTTTTTATTCTTAAGTATGAATACCATTTATTTGTTATTGCTTGATTGGTGTTGTTTTTTATTTTTGTAGTGCTATTGTTTTATTTTTTTAATTGTTTTGTTTTTGTTTATGTATTTGGTATATACAGGTGAGGGATGAGCTCTATAATTTGGAGGTTATGACAGCAGACCTGACTCGGTATTTCATTGTATAGCATTCAACTAATAAAACGTGTTAGCTAATAGATTTTTAAGGACGACGCCGTGGCCTCATGTAAGGAACTACACCACATTTGCCTGGGATAGCAGTAGGAAACCACAGAAAGCTAGTTCTGGGATTGCTGGGGGTAGGAAACCACCAACGCACAGGCCTCCTTCGCAAGACTGAGGCCTGGATTTAATTTATTGATAGAAACAGACCCTATGGGTGACGGGAAAGAATGCTAGCTAATGCACCACGATGTGGACCAATGATTGCTAAGCCTGGTTCATCGTATTTAAATGGTCGTCCTTAAACGTTTATGTTCCTAATTACACTGCACAGACAATGTTGAGTATATACACCCTAAGAAGTTAACTCGTACCATACAGCATTTAAACACATTTGTGGGTAGCTCTACCCAACGGTGCAGTTTGTTGCTGCGAGGACACCTCTTTCTGCAAAGCTAATACGGTGCATATGAGGAAGATAGCAATAGTTTCCATCCAGTATGAAGTACTGCTGTTCCTCATCGTGCTTCAAAAACTCTGTCAAGTTGATCCCATTGCGTGTATACATTCGCATGCTAATTTGAATAAATATATTGTATGTAACCTCATATAAAGTGTCCCTTATGTCACCCCTTTACCAAAAAAAGAACTGTTGAAAAAGTCTCCACTAGTATTAGGCCAACGAGTGATTCAACAAAATGCCTTGTCTTTTCCGTATTGTTTCACCTATTGGCAATTATGGAGCAACATATGCCTCTTTAAATATCTTCTCCGTGCAAATTCCTTTCCACATGTTTCACAAGGTAGCTTTTCCCAGTTACTGTGAATTAACAAATGATTTTTTAAATTGCCTCTCCATTGAAAAGATTTACCGCATATTTCACAAGAGTACGCCTTCTCGCCACTGTGCAAAGACATATGTACCTTTAAATAGCTTTTCTGAGCAAATGTTTCCTTGCAGATCTTACATGTGATAAGCCTCTCACAAGAATGAATTGTCATATGACCCTTCAAGTTACTTTTATCAGAAAATGCCTTTCCACATATTTGGCATGTATGCGCTCTCAATCCACTATGAATCAACATATGCCTAGTTAGAGAAGATTTTACAGTAAACGAATTTAGGCAAACAGTACAAGTGTGTGTTTTTTGACGAGTATGAACAACCCTGTGATTCCTAAGATGGCTTTCCTGAATGAAAGTCTTTCCGCACATTTCACAAGCGTGTATTCTTTGACCTGTATGCTGAAACATATGGTTTCTTACACTACCCTTCTGGCCAAACGTCCTTCCGCATTGTTCACAGGAGTGTACTTTCTGATGAGTATGGAGCAACATATTCCTTTTATAAGCCTTTCTACTAAAGTCCTTGTTACACTCTTGACAGGTGTGTGATTTGAGGCTATTATGAAGTTCCATATGTGTAGTGAAATTATCTTTTCGAGTGAAAGCCTTTCCGCACGTCCTACAGCAATGTGCTCTTTCGCCGCTATGAAAAAGCAAATGGCTTTTTAAATTACTCTTGGGGAAATGCGCCTCACATATACTGCAATACTGACTTGTAGTCTTATCTGAGACATTATTCCTGAGAAGTGCCGGATCGGACATCTTGGTGCAGATACTCCTACAAATTATAATACCTTTGATATTAGAAATGTGACTTGTTAGTGATGGGTCATGCAAATAATTACCTTTGATATTAGAAATGTGACTTGTCAGTGATGGGTCATGCAAATAATTATGTGCATTTGGGGAACTTTAAAACATGGAACATCCAGCATCCCTAATATACAGGGTTATTCATTGAGTTATTAGAAACCATTCTCACCGTTGCCTAGTAATCCGTAAATGAGCGCATTTCAGTCGGTCTACATGATTGCGCCCAATTATATTAGACGGGGAGTATAATATATACATGCCCTTTGAAGTTTAATTAATGCAGGGATAAATTAATTATGTGCAAACACCAAAAAAGTATTGCATCATCTTGGTGTGAAGATGTCCTGCACCTTGACCTAAAAATGGCTTAGAGATATAATCAAACAACGTTTCAGCTCTCTCTATTGCTCACGAAAACCATACATTGCCAGTAGTACAACCATACTGCGAGCCTTTCGAAAGTTGTGGTCCAGATTGCAGCATACACCAGTACCACTAATACCGAGTAGCACGTCCTTAAGCGTTGATGCATGCCACTATCCGTCATGGCATACTCTCCACGAGTTCATCAAGGCGCTGTTGGTCCAGATTGTCCCACTCTACAACGGTGAATCAGCGTAGATATCTCAGATTGGTTGGTGAGTCATCTCGTCCAAAAAAGCTCTTTTCAATCTATCCCAGGCATGTTCGATGGGGTTCATGTCTGGAGAATATGTTGGCCTCTCTAGGCGAGCGATGGCGATATCATTGAAAGAACGCATTCACAAGATGTGCACGATACGAGCGAGAATTGTCATCCATGAAGACGAAAACCTCCCCGAAATTCTGCCGATATTGTTGCACTATTAGTCGGAGGATGTCATTCATGTATCGTAGAAGGGGCCGATAACCTAGATGTTAGACCCCTTAATACAAGAATTACCATCATCATCATCATCACCATCAAGTATCGTAGAGCCGTTTCGGCACATTCCATGACCAACAGTGGCCTACGTCATCCACCCTAAACATCAGGGAACCGCCACCTTGCTGCACTTGCTGGACAGTGTGTCGAGGATGTTCAGCCTGACCACACTGCCTTCAAACACGTCTCCGACAATTGTCTGGTTGAAGGCATATTCGACACTCACCTATGAAGAGAACGTAAGGTCAATTCTGACGGGTCCATTTAGCATGTTGTTGAGTCCATCTGTACCGCGCTGAATGGTGTCAGGGTTGCAATGATGGACCTCGCCATTGACGTCGGGAGTGAAGGTCTTTTGCGTACTGTTGAAACATCACGTCCTGTGGCGCAACGGAACGCATTATTCGGCTTGGTGGCGTTGCTCTCAGGATTCCTTCGAGCTGAAATTCGTAACTAGCAGTCATCCACTGCCGTCATGGCCCTTGGGCGGGCTTAGCGAGGCATATCATCGACAGTTGCTGTAGTCATGGCAGAACTACAGACAACACGTGTACTTTCTTTCTGGTGGAATGACTGGACCTGATTGGCTGCCATATGCCCTCAGTCTAATACGCCCTGCTCATGCATGGTTGTGTACAGCTTTGGGCAGGTTTAATGACATTTAGGAACAGTCAAGCGAATTATGTTCATGAAGCTATATCGACATTCAGCGTCAGTGGTCAGGCAATCCTAGAACCACGGTGAAGCAACACTTTTTATTTTGATGCATGTAATAATTGTTTCAGATTACGGTATTTAAATATTGTACTCCTCAATTAAAATAATTAGGCACAATCATATTGGCCGAATGAAAAGCATTCGGGCAATTCATATAAAGCGAGTGGTTTTCAAAATTACGTTATATCTGTCTTGTAGCATACAGAAACTCACAAACTTCACAGTAATGTAATAAATGGAATTGCATTGCGTCTTACAGAAATAGATAGACATCTGAGATTCTGTTGCCATGGTTACCGGCTTGTATTCTTTCAGTGGTTTATGAAATTAGCTTTCTGGGAATATCTCAAAATCTGTCGGTTTTAGGGCCTTAATATGTGATTTTCGGAGACCCCGAGTTTTGTTTCTCACATTGAGGGGCTGAAAATAAGATTTGTCTCGTCCTTCTACGCCTATTTCAACATGTATGTTAAGGGGGTACGCCCCCTTTTATGAGAGGTACGGAATAGAGTTACATCAATGATTGGTGTCGTACATCTGATGATATCTGCACCAAATTTTACGTCGATCCACACAGCCATTCTCGAGTTATAAGGACACAAATTTGTCCACAGACAAACAGACAAAAAATATTTTCGCGCGCATCCACCATAAAACAGTCTGGAACGCGTTAATAACGCAAATTTCCGTGGAAATTCAGTAAAATCTGACAAACATTTATTCTTATATACAGGGTGTTTCAGGAGGAATAGTCAATATTTTAGGAGGTTGTAGTATAGATGAATTGCAATAAAACAAGAAGTTCCGTGACAAATTAAAGAGTCTACTTTTCCTGAAATAAAGATTCATGCCAATGATTAATATATATAACCTATCTAGAATAATGGCAAAATTAAGTTGGTAATATCGAAATATACCTGGTATAATGTTGCCAAATAAAGCACTACAGTTGCCAGGTCCGGTGACTGAATTTATATTCTTAGTTCCATATCTGAAGGTACAGAATACAAAATTTGGTTGAAGTCCAATGGATAGCATGGACGTCACATGCAGTTAGACATTGGATCTATCAGCGCGAGTAAAATCTTGTTGGCAACAATGTCATGCATGTGATGGTCAGAAATAATCAGAAATATTATGATCTATTGATGTGCCAATTTTGGTTGAAATCCATTTGTTAGTGTAGAAGTTACATGTATTTCAAAATTTGACCTATCAGCAGGCTTAGAATCATGTTGGTAGCACTGACGTATATTAGTAACTCCAAATTAACCTAGAATGCCAGGAAATATACGTGTGCAAAGTTAAGAGCTGTTGGCTTGCATACTCTGCGATATATTGATATTAGTGTAAAAAATAGAGATAGCATTTTTGAACAGTTGGCAGCCCTGGTTGCTCTTAAGAATGCGCATAGTCATATCTGTTATGGTACACATAGCACATACAAAATTTGGTTGAAATCCAATTGACACTGTAGAAGTTACATGTACTTAAAAATTGGTCCTATCGGCAGGCTTAGAATTATGTTGGTAGCACTGGCGTATGTTAGTTACTCCAAATTAATCTAGAATGTCAGGTACTATACGTGTGCATAGTTTAAAGCTGACTCATTGCATATTTTCTGATATATTGGTATTTGGGTAAAATAATAGAGAAAACATTTATTGACAGTTGGCAGCCCTGGTGGCTCTTAAGAATAGGCTCAGCCATATCTGTTTATATACGCATAGTACATACGAAATGTGGTTGAAATTCAATTGATAGTGTAAACGTTAAATGCATTTAGAAATTGGACCTATCAGCAAGCATAGAGTAATTTTGGCAACACTGCCATGTATTTCTTTCTGGAATTTAAACTGAAATATCATTGACTCTATGTGTGCTAATTTTGGAATAGCTCCCATGAATATCTTCCAAGATATGCATAATGGAGCTCAAATTTCAAGAGCGGGTTTTCAGCAGATGGTAGCACTGACATCATTTTCAAATATGGGATTAAGATATTCAGATATATATCTTTACTCATACCAAATTTGGTTTTGATTGCTGCAGCCGTTTAGGAGTTGAGTGGGGGGGGGGCACACACAAAGACAGGAGAAGGACAGACAGACACACAATTTCCCGGATCGATCTCATAAGCCTACTTTTTCCTCATTTTTGCAAAATGTGAAAAGTAGGCTAAAAATCCATATGACATGTGTCCCATTTGTATTGCGTACAGAGATAAAGCTGGTAGTACCAAACAAATGTAAAGTCAAGGCAAATGACGACGTTCAAAGTTGATTTTAAAAGATTTCACCACCAACTTTAATGCAAGGACTACGTTCTACCGACAGCATAATGTCTTCTGCTTCCTCCTCAGTCTGTTCATTTGCACGTTCAGATGAAATACGACGGATGGGTACTGCACCAGAATCACGCAGTGTATTGTAGACGCGAGTAAACACTCTTGAATCTGGTCGTCTGCTGTTATGAAATCGTATGCCGTATTGTCTACAATCCTCAGCAGCGTTTCCATTACAAAACCCATTACCATATCGGCACACTGAGCAACGTGCGGCATGTTTAAACGATACAACGCACGAAACGACAACTGCCCTGGTTACATAACAACATCTGTATCTCGGTACGCAATACAAATGGGACAAATGTTATATCGATTTTTGTTATTGCTCTTAATTCCAGAGCAGGCTGGATCTAGGCCAGGAAGGAACTGTTGTTCACTGGTCCTTAATCTGACTCAGCAAATAGAAGACGGATTTCAGCGTGGTGATATTACAGGAGTGGCTTTTATCGATCTTTCTTCAGCATATGACACTGTACAACACCAGTTAGTTTTAAGGAAGTTCTATCATCTTACTATGGATATCAAGCTCACAATGATTATTGCTATGTTGTTGCAGAACCGACGTTTCTTTGTTGACTTCCAAGGTCAGCAGAGTAGATGGAGAATACAGAAAAACGGTCTCCCACAAGGCAGTGTCTTTGCTCCAATACTATTTAACATTTATACCAACGACCAACCACTTCCACCTTATACAAGGAGCTTCCTATACGCAGATGACCTGGCTCTGGCAACCCAGAGTAAAAGCTTCGAGACAGGAAAATCACCTCAAGCCAAACCCATCGAAAACTAAAGTGTGCGCCTTTCATTTGAAGAACAAAGATGCCTTGCGGAAGCTGCATGTGAATTGGAAAGGATTGGAACTGGAACACAGCAATACCCAAGTTTACCTTGGTGTTACATTGGAACGTTTCTGCAATCCATACACCTTCAATACACACTGCACCAAATTCAAGGCAAAAGTTTGATCACGAAATTGCCTACTGCATAAGGTAACTGGCCCGACGCACTCACCACGCGTCACCCCAAAATCTGCAGGCCAATTGGCTGGGCAGTGGTCGCTTGGTAGGCCTAGGCTCTTCAAGGGCTGTAGTGCCACGGGGTTAGTTTTTTATAAGGTTAACTGGTTCTGGACGGGGTGCCCACCCTCAGACAGTAAGGGCAACTGCCCTAGCTCTCTGCTATTCTGCTCCTGAATATGCTGGTCCCGTGTGGTATAAATCAGCTCACGCACAAAAAGTCGACATTGCCTTGAATGAGACTTGCAGGCTAATCACTGGATGTTTAAAACCAACACCAACACAGAAGTTGTACTCACTTGCAGGCATAGCTCCACCTGATATTAGACGTGAGGTGGCCGGTAATATCGAAAGACATAAGGTGTGCAACATCTTAGCCCATCCCCTTCATGGTCATCAGCCACCTTGAGCTCGACTGAAGTCCAGGAAAATTATTGTACAGTCTTCTACTCCACTTGATTCTAACCCAAAAAAGACCAGGGTTAAGCTATGGAATCAAAGGTATCCTGAAATCTAGAACTTGATGAAATTGAAGAAAAATTACCACCTGGTCACGAAGATGGATGGTGTACCTGGAAGTCCTTAAACAGACTCCGCACCGGTGTAGCAAGATCCAAGGACAATCTCATGAAATCGGGAATCTTGCAAGATGGGGACACACTGTGTGAGTGCGGAGAAGAACAAACTTCTAGGCATTTCTTGAACTGTCGTCTATGCCCAGACTCATGCACAGGGTTGGATCTGGCATTGGCTGGTAACAGTGCTGTCAATGTAGCCAAATACTGGTCACAACTCGTGTAAATATTGTTTATATTATCATGAAATAGCTGAATTCTCCTGTTTCATTTCTCTTGCTCTTGTGTTATGTTATATGCAAGTGCTTCATTATGGGTTTTCTTTTTAATATTCAATGTCTTGTTTGTATATTTTGGTACCTCTGACACGAATAAAAAAATTGCAATTCATCTATACTACCACCTCCTAAAATATTTACTCTTCCCCCTGAAACACCATGTTTATAGAGATGAAAATTTTTGATCTTTCTTACCAGTACAGTTAAAACAAGTTTCGCTTCGACTAGTTTCAATGGTGCAAATGTTAAAGAAATTAAAATTTTTGAGTTCAGCAGAAAATTTATCTACACTGATAACTAAAAACGTTATTGGATATTTATTGGAAACATTGTTCTGGTACACCATACATTTAATTGGAACCGGTCCACTGCGCCACGATTACCGACAATTCTAACTTAAAATCAACTTCAATATCTCAAAGAAATATCCATGGGAATATCCATATAATGGTATCAATGTACTGTACAGTGAGAACGATAAATTACGTACCTTCCAAGTTACAACCTTCCAGTTCAGTCTTTTGCAAACATGTCCTACACACTGTAACATCACCAGAATACAGCAAGCAGAACATGTGGGGGTGGCAAATAAAATACAGGGTGTACAGAGATTACAAATTTAACATCTCTTTAAATGGATATTGCTTTTATCTATGAGCTTTGTTGTGTTGGTTCACTTGAGGGACTTGTAAATTATGGTCATTTTGCTTAGTGTAATCTCTACTTAGTATAAAACAAAGTCCCCGATTTTTGGATGTCACAGGTAATCTCGAGAACCACTGGATGGATTTTGATGCGGCTTTCACCATTCTGTAAAGAATATCGCGAGGAAGATTTGTGTATAATATGATTCCTTTATGATCAAAGGAAGCCAAGCAGTAACGATTTCAATTAAAAAGTCGTAAAAGCTTACGCTGGGCAAACCGTTAAAATTATCATTATTCTATGAGTGTAAGAATATGTTCAGCATGAAAAGTTCTACAAAAAAAAGTCCGCTGGAACATATCTCTATCTTCAATGCATCGCCCACTGTAAGTGTTTTTACGTTTTCATTTCTTCCAACAATCTCCAATCAATTACTGAGGCGACAGTTTACGAGCTTGCTAGGGGCGAGCTTATCACCCCACCCCAGTTACATCCTAGCTAGCGGGGGAGCAGCGAACTGTCGAGTCATGTTGAATTAAGAATTCAGAGAAGAGTGGTTGTGTTTGGAGTTTCCCCGGAAGTACAACTCGGCTTTCCTTCATTTCATCTATGCTTACAGAATGGAGCCGCGTCGTGTATCGGTGATTGTTTCCCGACGTTTCGGCTGTCATTGCAGCAGCCTTATTCATGGGTAGGTACGAGTTGGTTTCCGTACTCAAACTAGCGGTTATTGCCGGCTTCTGCAATGACAGCCAAAACGTCGGGAAACAATCACCGATACACGACGCAGCTCCATCCTGCAAGTCTAGACGATAAACTAGACACCGGTCGCGAAAGCCTACGATCGAAATACATTTTCTTCATTTCGCCTGTGAACTTTTCGTTCCGCAGAATACATAGTCAAGTTAAGATTGGACGGAAGATGGATTTGTGTTTCATGCAACTCATCATTCTTAAATTATGTCTGACAAGAATTCGTTACACATGCATCTCCATGATAATATAATTAATAGTCCAGTCAGTGATTTTAACCTATCATGCCGAGACGTAAAACGGATATAGGTCGTAGTTCATTGACATCGAAATAAAGCGCTCATCACGTTATGCGTTCATAACTGTTCCCGGGCGAAGCAGGAGCAGGTTGCTAGTTAGGTGCATATAGAGAGAAAGAAATAAGTAAGCTTGTCTGCTAGCCTGTGTTATTGCGGTAAGTGTAGCAGTGTATTTGTAATTCAATCGAGTGCTGGGGAGGAGGCGAATTTGGCCTCAAGTTGGGAAACATCCTAGCATTTGCCTGGAGTAGAAGTGAGAAACTATGGAAAACCAATTCCAGGATGGCAGAGGTAGGAATCAATCCCACCACTCTCAGCTTTTGCCTCACGAGGTTGAGTGAACCCATTTCCAGCTCTCAGACCAGGATTAAATATCTTGGCAGAGCCGGGAATCGAACCCGCACCTCAGAGGTAACAAACAACAATGCCATCCACTGCGCCGCGAAGCGGACTGTTATGCAGACTGTGTCTGAGGTGCCGCAGACAGAAAACCCATTAACACTGCGAAAGGTATGTAATAACTTATTCCTATCCCACTTTTTCTGTAAGAAAAGAGAATGTCAACCACTTACTCGTTCAAATGAGTTCCACTTGCATCATCTTCTTCATCCCGTGCTTCTTCTTTCACATCCTAAGGTAAGGGATTGATTTAGATGTATCATTTTCTTACACCTCTACACAATATATAACAACTAAAGGCAGCACAATACAAGAAACAAGCTGTGACTATTTTCACAACTTACTGTTACAGACATTTTGAGATACGAGTGCCGGCAGTCAAGTTGTCTATTATTGTTTGTACATGCATCATTTTGTCAGCTTTCACTGTTGATAAGTACAACTACATTAGTTAAGAAGGATATAACTCTGATCAAGTAACCTTCGTTAGCGGTCTTCTCTGAATGTGGTCAAGTGCTCCAGTAACACTTAGCAGGGTGGACACTGTACTCAATCATCACAGTGTATTTAATGGTTGCAATGACAATTTTTTATCAACTTTTGAACAGTAAGAGTATTCCAGACCAACGTTGTGTTCCACTATACACTGAAGAAAATGGAAATTGCATCACCATGAAGGCATTGGTCGTTTGTATTGATTTTCAAGATATGGAACAATGACATGTAGACATGTAAACGATCAAAGTTTCAGACCCATTGGATTGTTGCTACAGGTCTCCCCACGTGATTGGTCGCGGAGGAATCAACTCCAGTATACGAACTCTGGTGTAGCGTAGTTGACTTGCAGTCTGTGCAGTGAAGTGTTCCCCGTCAAACATGCCTCGACGACAGAGAAGAGCACACTATGAACAACTGTTGCCGTTTGACAGGGCTCCGATAATTGGGTTGTGTGGGGCTGGATTATCGCTAAGGACTGTCCCTGAACGTGTTGGCCGACAGGCATCTACGGTACAACGTGTATGGCAACAGTGGTCAAATGAAGGTACCCACACTCGTAGACCTGGCACAGGCCCAGCGCGACAGACAACTGTGAGAGAGGATCGCCGCATCATTCGGTTGGCTCAGATGGAACCCCATGCAACAGCAGCGCAAATTCGAGCAGCTTTGGCACCCCACGTTACACAACAAACAGTTGGTAATCGCTTGCGTGCAGCTGGCTTACGATCCCATGTCCCTGCAGAAGGTGTTCCATTGGCCCCACAACAGCGACGTGTAAGGCCGGCCTGGTGTCGAGAACGATCGACGTGGGTCGAAGAATGGCATAGGGTCGTC
Source organism: Meconema thalassinum (assembly GCA_946902985.2). Taxonomy (NCBI): domain Eukaryota; kingdom Metazoa; phylum Arthropoda; class Insecta; order Orthoptera; family Tettigoniidae; genus Meconema; species Meconema thalassinum. The sequence continues at coordinate 257,155,599 of OX336395.1, read as the reverse complement.
TTTAGTGATGAATCGCGCTTCTGTCTTGCCCGCAGTGATCGCCAGAATCGTGTGCGCCGACGTACCGGGGAGAGGGGCCGCCCAGACCTTATTGTCGAGAGGCACACAGGGCCAACACCAAGCATTATGGTATGGGGAGTTATTGGCTTTAATGTGAAATCACAATTAGTGCTTGTTGAGGGCACTATGACTGCTTGACAGTACGTTGCTAGGGTACTCAATCCAGTGGTTGTCCCTATGATGGCGAACATTGCTAAAGGAATGTTTCAGCAGGACAATGCCCGGGTTCACACTGCACGCAACTCCAGAGAAGCTCTTCACGACATCACAACCTTAGAATGGCCCGCCAGATCCTCGGACCTCAGTCCTATTGAGCATGTGTGGGACATGATGGGTCGACAACTGGCCAACCGTCCTCAGCCACCCACAACTCCGGAACAACTGACCCATGCAGTGCAGCAAGCATGGGCCATAGTTCCTCAGGAAGCGATCCAGGGCCTTATTGACTCCATGCCTCGCCAAATTCATCAATGTATCGCAGCTCGTGTTGGGCACATCCAGTATTGATTGTTGTCCAAACTTGCGGTCAGAGGGACCTGAAAGTGTAATCATTGAATCTCAACCGAACACTCGTCCTGCATGTTCAATTGCAGCAAAGTAGCACCACTCCTGCAATTTCCATTTTCTTCAGTGTATGTCAGAAATGATCTGACCCGTAAGAAATAATATTAACAGTCTTAATCAGGGTATTGAAGTTTTGCTTCGTTTGGCCAGTACCATTGTACTGTGCAGACACCTGGACTCTAATACGAAGGACACCAACATGCTGGAACCATTAAAGATGTGGTGTTGGCATTGTATGATACAAATCAGTTGGATTGAGAGAAACCCAACACTACGATATTAGAAATTATTCAATAAAATGGACAGATGCGTCAGCATATCAGGAAGAGGCAACTTGCAAGGCTAGAACATGGTTTTCGGCATGGCAGTTTAATGGTAAAATAACTGGGCAAGGAAGAACCAAGAAAAATATTTGTTAAGACCTTTCTTGTCAATTCAGGTTTGCAGAAATATCTAGACCCAAACCATTCAGCTTATGACCGAAGAGAATGGATAAAAGTCACTGTAGGGGCAAACCAGTAAAAATACAGAAATGCTCGTGATGTTCAGGGTAGACAATTTCAAGAGCAATAAGAAACAGATTTTTACTTTGAACATTAACATGCAATGTTTATCTTCCACAATACATTGGCACTGACTCAGCACGTATTGGCCAGCATCTTGGTGAGATGAATTATCCCTACTGATGCTACAAAGGAGCAAAAACCTGAATTGCAATAATTCTACTGAATTAATCTAAGGGGATAGTGTGGTGAAAATACACAAATCTATACTTTATTAGGTACACATTTGAAACTTTGCACACTATTGAAGTTGGTTTAGCCTACTTTCAACACAAAATTTGGAACCAGTATATTAAATGGTTTTTCAGATAATTGATTTTCTCATTAAATTTCTTAACAAAAATGGTGAAATAATGAAAATGCTCCTTGCATAACTGTTTTACTTGTAGGCACTTGATTTTTTTCTAATAGTTCACCTTTATATTTTCAAGGATGACAAAGATAATTTTTTAAATTATGATGATTCATACAGGGTTAGTTAATTTCTCACAAACAATTTCCGCTATATAATTCGTGATTAATGAAAATTGGGTTTCGTTTTCCTCTTTTATTGAAAATCCTCGGTGAATCCTTACAACAAGGAATAATTGTGCAAGTTTACAAGACAATTGGATAATAACTGCTCTGCAAGGAGGAATTTCAACACGAAAAAATGTTGAAAAAAGTTTTGGAGAAAAAGCAGCTTAACGTACGAAGACACTTGAAAGCTGCCTAAAACTTCCTGCACCATATGTAGACCCTCCCTTCTTCTTCAGGAACTCTACCCTTATTTTCTTAAGTTCAAGTTTTCTCCTCACTTTTTTGGACTGCTTAGAACACCTAGCTTTGGATAGGTCGATACGTTCCCTGTCTCGTTGCCCATTGATGTCCCTTGCATTGTCACTATTTCTTCTCCTGAGACAACTTTCCGTACTTCCAAGCTAGTTTCCCACCCCATCTTGAACTGGCTTACAGCTGACACAGCATATTCCAGTCATTTCTTATACACAAATTTTGTTTTAGGGCATTTTGACCACACAGTGCAGTGAAGACGCTCATTAGCATTCTGAGTCCTGCCTCTAACACACCTGGTGAGAAGTTCATTTGCTGCCAGACTTTGGTAAACAGGCATGCTTTTTACTACTACAACAGGCTTTAGCTTGGATTTCATTTTTTATGACTAGCTGACTTTTCTTCCTTTGCAATTGCCCTATTGTAGAAGCCCAGAGGGGCACTTGAAGTAACGAGGATAGTCATCAGTGTTCATGTAGTGGTATAATGTAGCATACACTGCAGATTTAATTTCCTGCTCATTTGGAATGTTATTTTTCAGGGCATTCCTGTGGTAAGAAGTCAATTTCTTTATGGTAAGAACAGTCAAACTCCCCAACAGCAATGGCTGTTTCCTCAGAGCAAGTCACTCATAAGCTATTGCCAAGCAACACAACAATAACATATCATAAACCAGAGAAACTATAGCACAAAACAACAATGCTCCCGTAGTATTGTTTCATAATGTAAATACAACTTCTGAGACAAATATTATATCATGCATGAAGAAGGGCACTAATGAATAGCTTGTTACAACGGAAACTCCAAGCCCACTTTGCAAGGTGACAAATGGCGCTCAAAGGCCTTTAAACGTTCCAAATGTCAAAAATAACAGCATCATATGAACAACAAGTGTTGTGATGTCATTAAAATGAAAAAAAAAAACTTTTTTCACAATTTTCAGAATTTAATCTTATTTTTCACCAAATCAAATCATACTAATATATAACAAGAAGTTCCGTGAAGAACTATACAGCCTACTTTTCATGCCAATGATTATTCTACAGAATATGAACCTATCTAGAATAATGACGAAATTAAGTTGCTAATATCGAAATTTCCAATTAGTTCGAAATACTGTATACCTGGCATAATGTATCCTAATAGAGCACTACAGTTGGCAGCCCTGATGACTGAATATATTCTTAGTTCCGTCTCTTAAGGTACAAAATACAAAATTTGGTTGAAGTCCAATGAATAGCATGGACGTTACATGCAGTTAAACATTGGATCTAACAGCGCGCGTAAAATCATGTTGGCAACAATGTCATGCATGTATTGGTCAGAAATAATCTGAAATAATATGATCTATTGTTGTGCCAATTTTGAAGGAAATCCATTAGTTAGTATAGAAGTTACATGCATTTTAAAATTGGACCTATCAGCAGGCTTAGAATCATGTTGGCAGCACTGACGTATATTTGTTACTCCAAATTCGTCTAGAATGCCAGGTACTATACGTGTGCAAAGTTTAGAGCTATTGGCTTGCATACTTTCTGATATATTGATATTAGGGTAACAAAAATAGGGACAGCACATATTAACAGTTGGCAGCACTGGTTGCTCCTTAGAATACGCATAGTCATATCTGTTATGGTACACATAGCACATACGAAATTTGGTTGAAATCCAAATGATAGTATGGAAGTTACATGTATTTAAAGTTGGACCTGTCAGCAGGCTTAGAATCATGTTGGTAGCACTGACGTATATAAGTTACTCCAAATTAATATAGAATGTCAGGGACTATACGTGTGCATAGTTTAAAGCTGTCGGCTTGCATACTTTCTGATATATTGGTATTTGGATAAAATAAATTAGGAGCATTTATTAACAGTTGGCAGCCCTGGTAGGTCTGAAGAATACGCTCAGTCATATCTGGTTATGTACACATACAACATACGAAATTTGGTTGAATTCCAATTGATAGTATAGAAGTTATATGCATTTAAAAATTGGACCTATCAGGAGGCTTATAATCATTTTGGCAACACTGCCATGTTTGGCCTCCTGGAAATTAAACTGAAATATTATGATCTGTACGTGTGCCAATTTTGAAATAGCTCCCATTCATACTTTCCAAGATATCCAACATGGAGCTCAAATTTCAATTGCGATTTTTTAGCAGTTGGTAGCACTGACATCATTTTCAAATATGGCCGTGAGATATTCAGGTATAGATCTTTACTCCTACCGAATTTTGTTTCGATTGCTGCAGCCGTTTAGGAGTTGATAGGAGGGACACACACACAGCCAGACAGACAGACAGAAGGACAGACAGACAGACAGACAGACAGACAGACACACATTTGCCCGATCTCATAAGTCTACTTTTTCCTCATTTTTGCAAAATGTGAAAAGTAGGCTAAAAATGAGATGGTGTGTGTCTGTCTTTCTGTCTGTCTGTCTGTTACTCAATAACTCAAGAACCACTTGTCCGATATAAATGAAATTTTGCATGGATGTAGCTGATTTACCAGGTTTACATATAGGATACTTTTGATTTCGAAATTTTGCACTATTAAAAAATGGCGACTATTTTAGTGACGTCATTAGACCCTTTGGTTTCAAAATTTCATATTTTCATATCAAATAAAAAGAGAACGGTAGGAAATAGCAAACTTTCGATGGCACAAACGATCATTGAAATTTAATTTCCTATCCGAAAGGTCCTTATCACTTTTCGTGTATCTCCAACAGTTAGCGAGTAAAACCGACATTTGTGACGTCACTACACCCTTTGTTTTCAAAATTTCATATTTCCTTTTCAAATAAAAAGAGAACGCTAAGAAATAGCAAACTTTTGATGGTATAAATGAGCTTTAACATTTAATTTTCTATCCGAAAGGTCCTTATCACTTTTCGTATATCTCCAACGGTTAGCGAGTAAAACCAGAATCTGTGCAATAAAACACGGTCAACACCGAGCGGTGCATTATATCTCTCTATATATAAAAATGAAAATTTGTGTGTTTATCTCTGAATTTCTACGGAAATTTGAGATGTTTACACGTTTCAGACTGTTTTTTGATGGATGCGCGCGAAAATATTTTTTTTGTTTGTCTGTCTGTTTGTTTGTTTGTTTGTCTGTGGACACATTTGTTCCCTTATACCTCGAGAACGGCTGGGTGTATCAACGTAAAATTTGGTACAGATATCCATCAGAGGCACGACACCAATCATTGATGTAACTCTTCTCCGTACTTCTCATAAAAGGGGGCCTACCCCTTAAAATACATGCTGAAATAGGCGTAGTAGGACGAGACAAAACTCATTTTCAGCCCCTCAATGTGAGAGACAAAACTCGGGTCCCCGAAAACCACATTTTAAGGACCGAAGACCAACCGTTTTTGAGATATTTCCAGAAAACTAATTTAATTTAATAAACTAATGAACGAATGCAAGCCAGTAACCATGCCAACGGATTCTCAGAGGTCCCATCTATTGCTGTAAGACGCAATGCAATTCCATTAATTACATTAGTATGAAAGTTTACAAACGGCTAGAAGGTTATCACGGAACCAAAGCCGTAAAATTCATCAATACGTTTAACGCGCTTAAGGGGATCAAGGGGTACTCTAGAATTTTTTCACGCGATTTACACCTGCGGGTGTGGTACGGCAGTCTATTATATTCCTATCCCCATATTATTCATTCATTCATTCATTTCGTATAGGCCATCTATGGACCGCGTCATTCCAACCGTCTCCTACTGGCTTTGATGTTTGCCCTGTACGCCCGCATTCGTTCTCGGTGGACTTCCTTCCGTTCCTGGGTCCAAATCTTTCCCGTTTTCAGCTTCAGTTTTTCTTGGAAACCTTTACAAGCTTGAAGTTTCCCTTTGAGTGGGACGCACTCCTGAATGTCTGTTGGTGTAATCCCCACTTCTTTCAGATCTTTATCCAGTTAAATGAACCAGGCCCATTTTGTTTTCCTCTCCTGAAAGTAAGTTATCTAGCGGTTGGTCAGTCTCGCTGGGCTCATTCGTTTCACATGCCCAACAAATGGTAACCTTCTCTTCCGGATGACATTGCTTATCTTCTCCACATGAGTATATAGGTCATGGTTATGCCGTTTTCTGTATTCCCCATTATCTTTGATGGAACCCAATATCTTTCTCAAAATTTTTCTTTCTTTGGCCTCCAGTTTCTCGACCAAGCCTTTTTTGTTCATCGTGAGGCATTCAGAAGCATGCAAGACTTCCGGACGGATGACACTGCAGTAATGTTTTAGTTTTGCGTTGAAGGATATTGACCTTTTCATATAGATGTCCTTAGTTAAATGGTAGGCCATTTCCATTTTGCTCAAGCGCGATGAGAATGCTTCTTTCTCTGATAATATCCCTTCCCTGACCCGTCCTGAAAAGAAAAGTACATAGCCATTGGCTGAATAAAAAATAGGTGTTATAATTTCTCCCTATATTATATTACTATTAGTATTATATTATGGCGTACAACGACCTGACAAAGCCCCTCGGTGCCAGCAACAAAACTCGGGGGCCCTAAAGGGTCCTCGAAAACTACATTATAAGGCTCTAAATCCAACAGTTTGTGAAATATTCCCAGAAAACTAATTTAATTTAATTTAACAAACTAATGAAGGAATGCAAATCGGTAACCATGAGAACATTATCTCATGGGGTGGCATAAAACTTTCCATCTATTTCTGTAAGAAGCAATGACACTCCATTTATTACATTTCTGTGAAAGTTTGCAAATGGCTATAAGGTTATCACGGAACTAACGTAGACCGTATAATTCATCAATGCAATTTAGTGGGTGAAGGGGTAACCTAGAATTTTTTCATGCAATTTTCACGTTCGACATATAGTACAGAAGGTCTATTATATCTCCAAACAGCAACATTATTTTCAAAAATTCCTGAATTGGACTAGCATTTTTTGCGGCTTTTAGTAATTTGGGCAATTTGAGTCTAGAGAACCTGAATTTTCATGCACCACAAGCCTTTATAATTTATGAAAGGGGTCTTCCTGTGTATGGGCACCTAGCACAACGTAGAGGGTCAGTTTTTATGTGACGTGTATTGCGTTTCGTCTACAAGACTTTCAAATATATTTCACGTCAGGAAGTACACGTTAGGTGAATTTAGTCTGAGAGCACATTTTAACTATTTTTTTTGTCGACATACGGGTTCATCATAAGGATGATTTTATTTGATACTGTGTGGTAGATATACCCATATTTGGATATCTGGGTAATATGTTGTAGACAATAGAATTGTCTGTCTGTCTTTCTGTGTATCTTTATGTACGCCTATACCTCGTGTTCGGATGCTTGGTGCATCTTAAAATTAGGTATGGTAACCATGAGAGTCAATACACCAATCATTTATAAAACTCTTCACCGTACTTTTCATACAGTAGAAGGGTGGATATAGAGAAAAACTTCTCAATATATGCTAAAATATGCGAAATATAAAAATTATCCTACAAGGACGACCAAAGCATATGTTGCGCTTCTCAATGTGAGACAGATAATTGGGGAATCTATGAAGGGTCTCCGAAAACTACATTTTAAGGGCCTTAAATTAACAGTGTGTGTGATATTCCCAATAAACTAACTTCGTTCTGATAAACTTGATAGAATGACAAACCGCTAACCATTGCACAGTAGCTCAATTGATAATGTCTGGTGTTAACTACGAACACCGTTCGAAGAACGGGTACTTCTGCTAGTATTAAATATTTTACTTCTCACAGATTCATTGTCGAATACCGACGATCGTTTCAATTTGAGAGACCTCTAGCTTTCTCGACAAAACAACATGCAAAAAAGTAGGTTTACATTTGGGTTTTCACAATGAAGTCATGGCAAAAAAGTAAACGGAATGCATGTATAAATACTGGTATGAGATATGGAATATAGTTTCAAATAAAGAGTTTAGCGGTAACTAAATATATAGTTTTGCTATTAATTCATTTTAAGGTGTGAGGGCATATTAGGGTTCAGCCCTTTTCACTTGGGCATGTGTTGGAATGTACTGATAACCTGTGTTTATATGGTGACAGTACTTATCAGAGTAAGGAAGCAGGTGCCATGGGAATGAAAGAGGGTTACATTCAAGTATAGAAACTTTGAGGGAAATCTGCATTCAGGACGACCAATATCTACAATAGAGTTGTCCGGACTTGCTGCAGCTTCCTATCAAAGAGCTGCGCTGCAGGGTCTAAGTAGCAGTACATTGCACCCGTATCCGATCCGGCATCATTGCAGCTGAGGCGGAATTTGAAGTTAGCGGGGGTGGCCACAACGTCACGCGGCTGGAATATGGAAGGGATGAGGCGCGAAGCCCGGATCAACCAGGAAGGCAGATGGGAGTAAATTATGTCACGCACATAGCCAACAAATGTAAATCTAGGATATCATCAACTATAGCCTACAATACAAGTGGTGAAACAACAAATGGGAAGCTAGATTCAGTGGAGGGGTCAGATGCACACCAGAAACTTAGATTCCACTATCAATTTCTCTGGTATTAGAATACTTGAAGTATCCTTCAGTAGCAAGAAAAATATTTAGAGAATTGCTATCTCACATTTTCAGGTATTGAATCGATCCAGAATGCTCTGATGTTCCGCAGAAATACAGGATCAACACTCCTGAATTGTACATACTGATTACAGTTGGTTAACCCAACAACCCTAGAAGAATGCCAACTGCAAACATCTCAGTCAAGGAAGATATGAAATATGATGGCAGGGAATATCTTATATCATTCAAAATGCAGAAAAAGTAGAAGAACTGTTAGGCGGTGCCTTGTACTAATAGTGATGCCAGTTTATGAGCATCGTAAATCGAAACATAAATCACTTTCCAATGATCTTTGATTTATCACCTAGAATGGCATATTGAAAGGGTTAATACATACTGCATTTAGTAATATTTTCTATCTAATGAGTTATTCTGTCCCAAGATATTCTGAAATATTGCCAACCTTACACGTTACAGCACCAACAATAACAAATATATTATAATTGCAAATAAATATAAATATCTTGGTGAAATTCTCACTTGGAACTCCAAAGCAAAAAGCCAATAGAAAGTAGAATAATTTAAAAAAAAGCACAACGAATTACCTGGCCATCAAATAAGAAAAAATATCTTTCGATAAATGCTAAATTTTAACAATTGTGTTCCGTCGTTAAACCTGAAGCGGCTTACACTTGTGAAACACTACTTGAATTAAACACCAACTCAGCGACAGATCAACTGCAGAAGGATAATCAGAACAATTATTAATAAACATCACCAAGTGGAGATTGTAGCCAAATGCAGTTGTCTACCAGGAAAGTGATTCAATAACAGACACGATGTGAAAAAGCTGCCATTTATTGAGATTACTTGACAACAGACTAATAAAACACCTATTTTTGGAAAAATAAAACAAAAAATAATTGGATCAAAGAAGTTCAAAATGATTTAGACGAGTTGATTATTACAATGCAACGAATTGCAAACTGAGAAGAAAAAGGATTTCGAATTGCAAACATATGAGACTTACACTAAAAAATGTTAAACAAAAAGATGTTCAGTCAAGAACATAGAGCCCACTTTCTCCTAAATGCATGGGTATTGTTATAATTCTTTGTCCTTTTCAAGGAGTATAATTGAATGTTGGTTGTAGGAGCTTGTTGAAATACAACGTGCTATACGGATATTAAACACGAATATGAGGTGCCTCTTGCTAGTGCTACCTCTGTATTTTTTTTTATTCAATTCGGCGTCACCGTGTTTGAATTGATATGGTGAATCGATTTGCACACATACAAGGCCGCTATCATCAAACTATTGGGCTGATGACCTTATAGTTCGGTCAAAAGATGCACACATACATGGCCACCATAAGCAAACTATTGGATTGACCTTGTAGCTTGGTCAAAGAACGCTTCTCAAATAAAGGTATGTTGTTGCAAAATTTAGTAGAGATCAGACGATTAGGTTAGTCGTTATTTTATTTAAGCATTTAACCTTTGGGTGGCCACCATTACGTTTCCGTCAAGATGGCGACGATATAAGACATGACACTGAGTTGCCTATTGCCTAGTGCTACCTCAGTACCAAATGACGTTCAATTCGGTTTTACCGTGTTTGAATTGATAGGGGGAATCGATTTGCACACATAATGGCCGCTAACTGCAAAAAATTGGACTGATGACCTTGTAGTTTGGTCAAAAGATGCTTGCCACATAAAAGTATGTTGATGCAAAATTTAGTATAGATCAGCTGATTAGGTTGGTCGTAATTTGATTTAAGCATTTAACATTTGGGTGGCCGCCATTACGTTTCCGTCAAGATGGCGACAATAAAAGACATGACACTGAGTTGCCTATTTCTAATGCTACCACTGTACCAAATGGAATTCACTTCGGTTTCACCGTATTTGAATTTACAGGGGGAATCCATTTGCACACAAACATGGCCGCCATCCGCAAATTATTGCGCTTATGACCTTGTAGTTTGGTCAAAGAATCTTCATACATCAAGGTATAATGTTGGACAATTTGGTAGAGATCGGATGATTAGGTTGGTCGTAATTTGATTTAAGCTTTGAACATTTGGGTGGCCACCATTACGTTTTCGTCAAGATGGCGGCGATATAAAACATGACAATGAGGTGCCCTTTGATAATGCTACCTCTGTACCAAATTTCGTTCAATTTGGTTTCACCGTGTTTGAATTGATAAGGGGAATCGATTTGCACACATACATGACCGCCATTTGCGAACAATTGGGCTGATGACCTTGTAGTTTAGTCAAAAGACGCTCGCCTTATAAATATATGTTGATGCAAAATTTGGTAGAGATCGGATGATTATGTTAGTCGTAATTTGATTTAAGCTTTGAACATTTGGGTGGCCGCCATTACGTTCCTGTCAAGATGGCGGCGATCATGACACTTAGGTGCCCTTTACTAGTGCTACCTCTGTGCCAAATTTCGTTCAATTCGGTTTCAACGTGTTCGAATTGATAGCGGGGGGGACAGACATTGAGAGAACACACACACATACACACACACAATTTTTGGCCCTGTGCAGATCTCATAAGTCTACTTTAATTTTTTGCAAAAATCGAAAGTAGGTTAACAATATGTCTTATCTGATGAGGAAATGGTGCTAGGTCAGGCAGAAAGAAGAGGTTTTGTGAGAGGAGGAAGACGATAACAGCGAAATTCCCTGTCAATTCGTAGATGACTTATATGTTTCTTAGTTTGATTTAAGTGCTCCAACGCAGGTGTAAACTATGCAAATAAATTAATGTACTTATTGAAATAAGAATGTCAAAGTTTCGTGAAGAAATAAATATGAAAATGGATTAAGAGATGCTGCACTCGGAAATAATTTTGACGAATCTTATATCTATTTAATTTGCAGAATCATAGTTGTTGAAGAATTAATGTGGGTTGTCCATGTCTGCTTCTTTGTAAGAAATCAATAACAAGTAGTTTCGTGAAGAAATATACAGCATATTTTTATATATTCTACTGGTCTTTTCTATTAAAAACTCTATCGCCTGTTTAAAGGATTTTCCATGTGATGTACCGGTACTAAATAACTTTTGCTACACGACCTACATTGCGATAAGGTATAGAACAACAAAATCAAAGTCAAAAGTGAATATCCATAAAGTTACTTTTACATTAGTAAGTTATTGGAGCAATAACTTGAACGGGAGAACTTGCAACACAAAACGGTAAGTCTAAACTCCTCGGCAAGTTGGCTTGCGGCTATGAGCAGCCAGTCTTGTGCGTTAGTGTAAATAAGATTGCCGTGAGCCTCGCAGGTCACTTGCCAAAATAGAATCAGTTCCTATTTTGTCCAAGAGTAAAAGGCGCAAGTTAGCAAATATGTAAATACACATATCTCTGGCTCAGTATAGTAGTGGCGTAACTCAGAAGTCGATAAAATGTATCCCAACATACTCCTCCTTATTATGGTGGTACAGGCATAATTATCTTATTATTAAATTGAATAGTACTGCCTAAATATAAATAAAATTTTAAGAAAAGGAATTGTGAAGAAAAAAAAACTGTGATACCGGAATGAAAGTTTAAAGTTGTGCCACAGTGTATGGAAGAGGAATTGTACGATCTTCGCTTGGTAAAAATAACGGCACTTTTCAATCAGCTATAAAATATTAACGGGATACAATGAAAATGTTTACTCTATATAGCTAAATGCAGAATAAAATAACAACAATTTAGGTGTAACTTGATTTTGTGTGTGTAGAAAACACGATCTAGTGGTTTTAACCTCCCTCGTAGACTACGGTCTACTCTGAACAGGATTCGAACCAACCACGGGAACTGTGTACCCGTCCTCTACAAATGGAACAGAATCCCCACGCTCGAGAGTGACTGCAGTGCTCCATAACAGACAATCCAGCACATCACCAGTGAATGTAAGACAAGAAAGTGTAACGGCAGTGTTAGTGACCTTGCTCTTGCGACTCCAGAAGTTCTAGAATACATCATAAATCTGGACATACATATATAGTACAGATTCTATCCATGTTAACTATTGTATCTCTAGCCATATGCTAAATAAAGAAATAATAATGTAAAACTAAGGGTAACATTTGTATTGACGTCCAAACTCGAAAATCTATACTTCCTTCTCCGAGAGTAAGTGTAAGGCACGACTGTCCACAAAAGAAGAGCGCATCTTCTCAGAAACTCCATGCTAGATCTTGGGAAGAGCAGGGCTAAAATACGTGGGCCAGTTCGTCCTGGGTGCAAGCGCACTAATTGCGAATATGTGCTAGATGTGTAAGTGCTAGTTCCTGACAACCCTAATTGATACCTTTTTGGTGCTAGTTGCGTACATTACCTGAGCAGCATTTAGTTCCCATTCTACTTCCTATTTACAGTTTCATTGCCTTTATGCCGGTCTCCTAACCTAACCTAACGTCAAACCTGACTCACCAACGCTTGTGATTTTAATTGACTTGCACAACAAGCACATGTAAACGCATCTGCGAGTTATTGCTGCTAGTCTGGTAAAGGAAACTTTGCCCTGTATCTATGTTTCATCATTCCTCAACACAACTCAATTCAGCACACCTCCAGCAGTGGAAAAATATATCCCATGTAATACGAAGAGGCATTTATCACTATAGAATTGTGTATTGGTTTATAAACTTACCGAGAGGTTGCTTCAATAGAACACAGTAAACATGAACATACCAATAATCCATAATTTACGATGTCCGGAATAGAAAATTGAGGTAATGACCTTAGCATTTTACCCCTTAAAAGAATATCCACCAACACCATTACATTATTTATTTATTTAGCGTATGATGCTTACAAGAGAGAAACATAATTACAGTGTATACACTATTTACAATTTTAAACACTATTCACAGCAGTAGGACCATCACATCAAATTTGGACAGGAAGGTCTATAATCCACGCAATTTCATCAGGAGTTGCTGAGTGGAGATCATCCAAGGCGTCGGGATATGAATGCAGAGGGCACTCCTGCACAATATGCTCGATAGTCTGCATTTCAAAACCACAGTCACATCGGGGGGAATCTATCCAACCCCACTGGTGTAGGGCTGCACCTGTTCGACCGGTACCACATCGGATTCTGTTGAGCCTTGACCAAACTGCCCGAGGAAGATTAAAACCAGCAAGTCTTGTGGTGGGGTCACTGATTTGAAGTAAGCCACGAGGTGAGGAGTTTCACCATTCATCTCTCCAGGCATTTCGGAGGTTGAACTCAGTGGACGAAAGATCAATAGCCGTTTTGCATGCTGGCTTTCGGGATTTCAATCTCTTTGTAGAGAGCCGTATGACATCCTGATGAATAGGAAGCTCAGCATTTTCTTTGATCCTGTACCACAAGCGAACAAGAGCTTGCTGTCTCCTTATATGGGGTGGAGCGATATTACAAAGTACAGGTAGCCACTGGGTAGGGGTGCAACGTAGAGTACCAGAGATGATGCGCATTGCCTGGCGGAGCAGTATATCTACGAGTTGGCAGTGAGAGCTGTTCAACCACACGCCTGCACAATATTCAGCAGGAGAATACACGACAGCCAGAGCGGTAGTCCTGAGTGTGCTGGCGTCAGCGCCCCATGATGATCCAGCTAACCTACTAAGTAGGTTATTGCGACTTTTTAGTTTAGCAGCAGTTTTTTCTGTATGTTACCATCACATTAAAGAAGTATCAGTAATTATGACTTCTCAAGCAAGATGGCATCTTTTTGTAACAAATCACGTGAGTTAATTTTTTCAAGAGTAAAATACACGGCTTCTGTGATTTACGAAAAGTAAGCTACAGAATTAAGTGCCTATTAAAATGATTTTAATCAAAGCTCATCTTATGAATCTTCTCAACAATCGCCTAAATAAGATACGAGAATAAAAAGTAAGGTTTTAAAATTTCGAACTGATGCTATCTTCATTTTTTTTAACAATTGAACAAAACTTAACTGTGCCAAGGTTCATTGCACGAGGGTAATTAGATCACCAGAAAAGTCATTTTAAATACTTAAAATTAATTTGGCCACCGTGTTTCATTTTGTTTCTCAGGATCTTCAAAGTCACATACATCTATATACAACAGTCCACAACACCATACAAAATTTCACTTTGATTCCTTAATATAATTTTGTAAACATTAATAACTGGCGAAATATATCACATGAACGCCATGTTGGATTATTTGATATAAAGGCTATATAAATATACACTAGCAGATAAATATTCTAATGGTGGTTCATCATATATCGTTTATTTAGCACACGAGAAATAAAAACGCGACTTTACAAATTTTGAGCAGCCACCATTTTGAAGTATTCAAATTAATTTAATTTAATTAGATGCCAAAATACTAAAGCCTTGTATGAAGATTTGCCGTGCAAGCTTCATTGCACTCGGAAGTCGCGAGGAAACTCCATATAATTATTTAAATTACGCGTGCCGCCATGTAGGTTTTGCGCTCATCAGGTTATTCAATGTCTCATATGTGAGTTAATTTTATTAGCCTCAGTGATCAAACTGAATTTTAGACTGAACGCTGTAGGCTAATAGATTCGATGATATTGAGAACTGGCGAAATATTTCGGATGATCAACATAATGGATTGTTTTATATGTAGAGTTATATACCATTAAATTATGATTAATGTGTTGGTTCATTGTACAAACGCTCACTACAGTCGTATGATTAGGAAACAAAGATTAATAACTTCATTTTAACATTACGTACGGGCACCATCTTTAATTGAATTTATGAAAACAGTTGAATACGAAGCCAGTTGATTATATCGTGTATAAGCATTTACCGTGCCATGTAACATTGCGCGCTGATGATTATATCGCGAAGAAATTCCACTTAAGTATTTTATATTGCTTGGCTGCCATGCGGTTTTATAGTTAACAGGTTTTCGAAGATTCCATTGGTATCCTCTATCACCACACAAAATGTCAAGTTCTTATCCCTAATAGTTGCGGAGGTATAACAAGCCGGTAAAATAATTCACGCGGTCATTCTGCTGGATTTGTGAAACGTAGTAAACTTTGAAAGTCAAGGTCATGGTTGGACAATGCAGTAGTATGTATTTTTCTAAGTTTCATTCAAATCAGTCCAGCCGTTTAGATCTTATTATTCGGGAGGGAGACACACAGCAAACACACACACACACACGGACAGAAGGTGTCTCATAACCCAATATTTCATATAATTTGAATAGGCTAACATTTGAATTTAAAAACATTATGTAATCGAATTTGAAGGTGAAACTTATTAAAAAATATTCAAGGAAAGGAAATAGTGTCTACAATCACCTGCACTTCACGTTCTTCTTTAACCCATGCACTCACAGCTATGCTTTTGGTATCTTCAAATACATCATCAGGTTCTTCAGCCTTCACCTCCACCAAACTTTCCCAGTGTAACTGCTCATTCAACTCCTGGAATGTAATATGCATGTACTGTATATGAGGGCTGTTCCATAAATTATGATCACAGTTCTTGTCTTAACAAGATTTATTGAGAATGTAATTTAATATTAAGATATATTGTTCTCTTAGTACAGTAGTTAATGTATATGAGATAATAGCTTCATTGATTTGACTCCAGTAGTGCGTTAGTAGCAGCCATGTTCATCAGTATAGCCTAGGAGAACACTGGAGCTAACACGAGACGAGGAACAAGTTGCATGGAAATTTTGCTTTTACCCACATCAATCGTCAGCAATGCTACAGGAGGCTTAGAGAGAGCCTGTTCTTCCCTAGAGCACAGCGAGAAGGTGGTTTAAAATTGTTATTCATACGAGAAAATCAATTTCGAACAAAGGTGGGCCCGGAGATCGCGTCACTTTTCTCACAAACGTCAACATTAACGCTACCAATGCTATTTTCATAGAAGGTAGTCAATTAGAGGGGCATAAAACTCCTCGCAAACGTGGAGGGGGAGGGGGGGGGGGGGTCAAATTTATAAACTGCTGTTGTCTAGCGTAACAGCAAATGTCAAACTTCTAACGCCATGTGCATCATTGCTTGTCGGCGCAGCGTAGGGCGCATGCGTAGGGTGTGCTTAAAACGCGAGGGAAGAGTCGTGTTATTTTACCTTCTTTATTTCAATAAACGACGCGCGCGCTGTTGTTTCCGGGCAGGAGTAATGATTTTGTGTGTCCCAGTATCCTACTAGAGTTTTAAACCAGGGCTCAGAAATAATAGTTCGATATTGCACATTTTTGGATCATCGTGGTAAAGGAACAAAGCTCATAGAGCCTCGGCTCAGTTAACGCCTCGGCGGGAAACGGGAGAGGGGGCAAAAACAGACTGTTCGTTCAGTAGAATAACGATATTACGACTAAGCAAGGCAAGATGGCTTTTCACATTTGCCGCCTAACGTACCGTATTATTAAATCGTTTATAGAATCTGGATGTCTACTGTTAGGATGAAGTAAAAATTAGTTGCTTTTATCATTTTAAATGATCTTGTCGACTTCGTCGTTACGCTGGGGCCTGGCGTTACGTTACGGTCCCTGCACTGAGGTGTGTGATGTTATTGTACTGCTTGGTGCATGTGTTCCCCGACAATCTCTACTTCGTTAGTACAAGACAAAAATCCCCGATTCTTGGATGTCACGGGTAACCTCGAGAACCACTGAATGGATTTTGATGCGGTTTTCACCATTCTGTAAAGGATATCTCGAGGAAAGATTGTGTAGAAAATAATTTATGTATGATCAAAGGAAGCCAAGGAGTAACGATTTCCGAGATAAAGTCGAAAACAAACTTGGCGTCCGTGCGCTTCTTAAGCTTACGCTGGGCAAACCGTTAAAAATATCAATATACTATGAGCGTAATAATTGGTCAGCATGAAATGTTCTACAAAAAGTCCGGAGAGCATATCTCTAACTTCAATACTTCAATGCTTTTAGACTGGATGGAAGGGGCACGTCCCCGCGCGCTCTGGTGAGCGTAACGGCATCCCATGCGCTTGACCTTGCTTTGCCCTTGGTTTGCACTTGCCGTTCGCGACTAATTTGAAACAAGATAAGCAAGATAAGTATTATGCAAATAATTTTCTAACATCTCAAGAGTCTTTGGCTTCGAGCGAAGCGAGAAGCCTCCAGCCTTTCTAGCATTTTTCAGCATTTGTAGCATTTAAAATGATACAGAGTCTAGTCTTTCAGACCGTCACTTCTTTAGCAACCTTTTAGTCACCTACTAATTCAAGATGCGTCTGCAAGCAAAGAAGCTCAGCAAGCGGTGGAAAAAAATTAACTGTGCTTAGAGCGGTATTATAAGAACTAAATAATAAATAATAGAGATTTAATGCCAAATTAGTTGTTTCAGCTAATATGTCATCTTGTGACAAGAAGTTGTCATGATTACCAAGAGGTTGCTCTGCTCTGGGCCGTTTGACGAGATTTCCTTTATCCCAGCGGTAGAGCACGGAGAAACATCGCGATTTACACAATCGGCGTCACTTTTAGTAGTTTGACGGAGATTTAAAGTGTCCTCATTGTTGGGCGCGGGAAAATATATCTTTATCACACAATCGTGTGACAAGAAACCACTTGTCTCCGTCATCGAAAGGCAAGTTGTGCAGTCAGCTGCGCGTCTTGATGTACGTTTGAAGTAGGCATCAAATATTACGAATTGTTACGCAATCGCTGCCCCTCTCGGCCATTTTACGAGAATCGCGTTGTCTTCGCGGTATGACACTGATAACGCGATATTATCCAATCGTCGTGAAACCCTGCTCTTCTACGATTGTCTGCCTGTCTAACTGTCCTAGCAGAATGGCTGGGGCAAGTTCGAGGTTGGGCATGGTTAAAATTCACGAGCAGTTATGGAAATGTTTTATGGTCAGCCCCACTTCCATGTAGGGTGCCATGATTCCCGCTGTCCCTATACTGTGGTTGGAAGTTCGCGGTGATCACGAGGAGAAATGAGTATCGCAATGCTACGTAGTTGAAGCCACTCTCTCTCCCCATACGCTTTTAAGAGCACGGCCATGGGAAAAGAGGCGAGTAGGTTTAAGGATGTTTCGTGATGGGCGCCCAATCACCTTTGACAGGATTCCCGCAGTCCTTGCGGTCACAAATTCATGATCGGTCACGGGTTTTATGATTCTACGCAACCGGCGTCGATCTCGGTCGGTTTGACGAGATTCCCGCAGACAAGTTGTGCGGTCAACTGGTCGTCTTGATGTACGTTCGAAGTAGATATCGAATATTACGAATTATTCTGGGAGGAATGCACGAACAATACCCATTTTCTTGCGAATCGCGAATTATAAATGTTATACACGTTTTAGAGATAACCAGTTAGATTAAAATAGTTTGAAGGAAATATCGCCATATAACGGGATTTCGAATTAACCATACTGACTGTCGCAAACTTATGACTCGGGGATATTTTTAACATATATGTATTTCCATGTTATTTCGCGATTATTTTTTCGAAACGGTAACATTTCGCAAGATTGCGACATTAATTTGCGTCATTTCTGGACTTCAATTTGAGATAGTCTCGAAATTTAGAGGGCAATAACAGAAATGTCTGTTGAGTTTCGGAATATTTCGCGAATAAACGTCTCGCGAAAAGTCAGGGTTACTAATAATAGAATAATATTTCACACTAAACTAAAAACTCTCTTGATGCCGAAATTATACGTTGAACCAATGTATAACACTCGAGGTATCCTCAGTGCGCATTTCCTTAAGTCTGGCACGGGAAAATATAGCTCCATTACGCTATCGGCGGCGTTACCTCTAACTATCCAGCCTTAAAAATTAGCTACTTTTTGTTACTTCTGTTACATGTTTGTAAAATTAGTTACTTTTTCGTTATTTTCGTTACCGGTAAAATGCCTGAGAATACTTTCTGGTTATATTTCTTTTATATTTTGAGGGTAGGCTACTTAAAAATTTTTACTTGCACCTAAAAGTTGGGGAGTGGGGGGGGGGGGGTTGCATTGCACCTCTCCTCCCCCCCCCCCCTCACCCCTGTGTTTTACGACCCTGGTCGATTAATATTACGAACACTATCTGAAATAATGCACATTTTTTGGGGGTGCCACCATCATGTTGGTAACATAAAATGGAGGCGATTGTGTGCGAGCAGTGGGTTTCGAGACAGCTCATACAGCGTGCAGGTTTGCAGTTGATCTTGCAGGAAGGAAGAGAAGTTTCTTTCGAAGGTGGTAATTGCGAATGAAACTTGGCTGCACTATTATCAATCTTGATACAAACAGCTTATTTCTATGTGAAAACCTCAATTACTCAATAACGCAAACCTGGTGGCTTTTCCTGGGAAAGTTATGGTCATATCGCATTTCAATAAACAAGGAATGGTGTATCAGAATTGTCCTACCAGAACATACCACTGAAACTGGCATATACTTCAGTGATGAACTGGAAACTCTCGAAGACCATACCAAACGCAAAATTCCACATTTGAAAGCAACAGAACTGATACTGCAGAAAATACAACAGCGCATATTGCAAATTATGATGTTCAATATCTTGCGCAAATCGATGTGACGTGCGTTTCGCATCCTCCCTACAGCACGACCCAGCCTGGTGTGACTTTGTCTATTCACCACTCCGAAAACACGGTGGTGAAGTCAGAGAAAACGATTTTGAAGAAATTGTCTTCGAAGACTGGCAATAAAAAAGGTAGAACAAGTGCATTGCATCCAGTGGGGATTACTTTAAGAAAGACCATGAAAATTTGTAGGACGAGTAAAGGTATGTTGTTACAAAAAATATGATCTTATTTACTAAACAAATCTCGTATATAGAAAATGAGCTCAAAATGACTATAACGAACATAAAACGCCAAAATCTTACAGATCCTGGTTACTATTAGGAAGTATTAAGTCAGTACTGTAAGTCTAATTTCTACTAATGGCTGAAAGCACTCTCGTGTAAGTGAGCAAGTCTGCAATGTTACACAATACATGGAACTAAAATACAACTTACTAGCTTCAAGAATTCTTCTGGCTCAGATTTGATGAAAGGTTGCTCTTCCATGATGTGGAAAAAAAATCTAGAAGAGAGGATATTAAACTAAGAATACACAGGAATCAGGCAAAATCAAGGGTTTGCGAACCTCGTTTTATTAAGGCAGGAGAGCGGTGAACAGAATATAATTAGGAGTTTGGAGCAGGATGCATCATAAAAAATAGAAAACCATACGCTTGGAAACCTAGTAACGTCAGGCTATGTACGTCACTGGCAATATTTAATCCTAATGTTCAACAGTCTCATATTGCGGTTCTAGAAATAACCTGAAGATTATGGTGTTTGAAGCCATTTTTAGTGTTACCTTAGTAAACGAAAGTTTGATGCCTTTCAATCGATCAACACGATTGTACCCAAATAATAAACCTAGGCCGGTATCAAAGGCAGTATTAAAGGTGCCGGGACATTCTCATTATACCGGCCAGAGGTTATATGGCTTATTTAGCTTATGTGTGGCGAGGATGAAACTTGGTCTTTAATAGTTGAAGATTGTCGTGAATACAGTAACATACACCACATTAGGGAGACTAGACACGGCCACACACAGTACACATTTGTAGGATGAACACACACAGAAATGCAAGAGGGGGGAGAGGCCCAGAGAGATAAGGGATCCTCACATACAGGAAACTCTCCTAAGTTGGGAGCAGATAGTGACGAAGTTAACTGCTCTCTCCAGGAACACGCAAGTAGCCTGCACAATACAATCTCAACTGACCATTTAACATCAAGGAGGTCAATCACCACTTCCAGTATTTTAACGAAACACCACATTATAACTACCGTAACAAGTATTGACTAGTTGTATGTCTGCAACTAAATAAGTGTAGATATTGTAAATATTTTCACCCGTACTTTCAGACGTAGATTTTATAGCCTAAGTGTAATGGATCTGATGATGATCGCTTGACGAACGAAACTGGTCATCCAAGTGTACTTATTAATCTCATGTAATTTTTTTCAGGATTAGGGAATAACCCATCTCATTCGTGTACAATCGTGTTCACCGACTGAAAAGCATCAAACTTTCCTTTTCTTTTCATGACCTGAAGAACTACAATTACTTATCGATAAGACCTAGCTAAAATAGAATATTATCCTTATAGACAATTGAATGACTGGTTTCTCAGTTTATGGGCTTCGACAACGCGGTCATGTAGCCCCGTGTACTTTGGGTGTGTGTAGAATCTGTCTGATAACCGGTGTTAATTGTGATGACTGTGTTATCCGTTTTTAATTCAAGTATGACTGCAGACGATAATTACAAGTAGTTCCTACTTCCGCTACCAAAGTCGACCGTCCACGACACCTAGCTGTGAACATGGCTACTACTAGATGCCATCGCAACCCGCACCCGGTGTCGAACGTTGGAACTTAACAACATTTATCAAACCTAACCTACACATTTTGCTTCACACAAGTTTAGTAAGTGGAAGGTTCATTTACATGCCATAAATCTATGACATGGGCCCGCCGGCTTTACTTTCCCTCCGAAGAAAGGCATACTGAGGGACTTTTAACGCTCTTAAAAAAAGGACGACTTCGGCCGGGTTTGAACCCATGACCTTGGGAATAGAAGCTTAGCATGCTACCAACTACGCCACCAAAGCCGCCTGACGATTAAATCAAGTGACTGGGATGTATTGATTTACTCCAACTTCAGTCAATAATACAGTAATTCAATTAATATAATTACTCAAGGAAGGAAGTTTGCAATTTAACGTGACCGTTAATCTCGCGATTATGAGCCATGGGACCTCCTTTATACGTGGAATCTGAACCGCATGGCATTGCATTTGACTATGAAGACCTCACATGCATTGACCGGGAATAGAACCCGGTCTTCCAACAGTTTGAGCGCTGCGCCACCACTCCCTCAAGAGAACCAGCTTCAACCATATTACGTTATGGTCCTTCTCAACGTTTCGAACATGAAAAATTACAATGATTAAGAGCATACCATTATATTAAAATACCAAGTACAACAGGAATATAATTATATATATTCTTAGTAATAAAATGCAATTAAACAAGAAGTTTAATAAAATATTAGGCTACTATGCTAGAAAGAATGCCATGGAAAAAGAGTTCAAACTTGAAACTTTATCTCCTATAATTAATACTATATAATTCTAATTATTTATGTATTTCTTTATTTAGCGCAAGGCTTTTAGTGCCGGGAGTGTCCGAGAATAGAGGCTGTAGCTGCAATTTCCATTATATTTCAAGTAGTTCCAACTTTCACTACCAGATGTCAATGATACCTAGTGTTGAACTTTCATAGAGCTATCCAACGAAATCTAATCAAGAAACTTTGCTTCACAGAAGTTAGTGGAAGGATATTTTACATGCCATCCATCTATGACATGGGACCACTTGATTCACTTCCCCTCCGAAGGAAGTCATACTGCAGGATTTTAACGCTCTTAAAAAATCCCATCTTGGGCACAGCAGTTCAGCATGCTACCAACTACGCCACCGAAGCCGCTATAATTCTAATAATAACCTGTGAAAAATACGTTAAAAACAACAGATATGTTACAAATGTCCTTAACTTGATTTGTGAAATATAAATTGGAATTAATTTGGCAAAAGAGGGATAATACTGGAGCACCGGAGCGATACTAACATTGGTCTGTCGTCTGTGACTGTGAAGTGTTGCCTAAGCTTTCCAGTCGGTCAAACCCAAATACACCATAACCAGGGTACAACCCTCATTTTAGTAATTAAGAAACTTGCCACGGTGAGTGAGTGGTTATCGTGTCGGACTACCAACCCCAAACTTGCAGGTTCGCTCCTGGCCATGGTAGGGTAGGTGGGGGCAGAGCCCTGCAATATTCGGTTTTTTGACTATTGCGACCAACCAGGAGCAGATTACCTCAGAATGTTATATGTGTGTTTTAGGTTGGGATCTTACCTGTAACTACTGGAAACACCAAGCACCTCCAATCATTAGTCACGAAACAATTTGATTAAATACATTAATAAGTAATTGCAGGGCCTTGCCCCATTGCATGGGGCAAAAACCTGCAGTGCAGGGCTTTGCCCCAATTGGATGGACATGGATGAAAAAATATATACGTTTACCAAAAACTCTCAAATTATCTCTGTAATTTACTTTAAACTTGAACAAAACGCAATTAGAAATAGACTAGTACAGTAAATAAACTAATAAATTGTGAAAATAGTTAAGTCCTCAGAGAAAGTAATCGCGTTATGGAACCGTGCTGACTTTATTCCAGTTGGTTTTGAGAGTTTAAACACTATGTCATCCAACGCAATGAATGACTCTTCATTAGTTTCTGTAAATTTGTAGGCACCTGGTAATTTCTTGTAGAAAATCGCTTCATAGCCTCCGTCATCGCAGGAGGAAATGATCCTGGCCACGTAGTATCGGAAAGAATGTTTTGTTTTACCCTGCACTTTGACTACAGCGTAGTCATTAGGCAAAAGCGATGGCAAATTTCGGGTCATCGACAGCGTCCCATGAGAATGTCCAGGAAGGTGAGCTCCCATTGGTTCCTGTGAAATATTGACATCCTCATTTTCTTGGTCACTTTCCTCGTCGAGAAGACAATCGAAATCCGAACTACTATCGTGAATTGAGAATTCCGCATCAGTCTCTGAAGAGTCTGTATCTGGTTCATCGACATTCTTTAGCTTTTTCTTCCTTTCGTTTAACTTGTGCGCAGTGAAGTCTATCCTACGTTTTTTTGCTTCAGCACGTGCTTTTCTTTCTTTGGCGCGTTTTTCCTTCTCAGCAGCAAGTTCTTCTTTTACCTTGGCTTCGTTTTCCAAACGATCTTTATTAGGTGTCGACGTTAGAAGCGAAGACTTCAACCCTTTACCTTTAAGTTTCCTAGTGATCTTAATTTTAGGAAGTGGAATTATATCATTAGGTGATGTGGGTTGGTTGCCATGTTTTGAGGGGGATTCCAAATCAGGGATGTTGCCTCCTTGCTGCGTGGTAACATTGTCATCTTGTGGTGATATGACCGAGGGAGCAGTGGAAGTAGAGGGTCCTTGATCAGGAGACGTTTGGTCAAAAACAGCTGTTTCACCTACAATGTTACCACTTGCGTCTTCATCGTTAAGAAATATGATTCTTCGATCATCATGATATTCATCATTGGCGAGATCGTGTTCTGGTAGGTCTTGATCTGTCACTTCTGATGGCAGAAAACCAACTTCAACGAAGACATTTGGGTCAAACGGGAAAATGCCTGTTGCTTTGAAAGCTTGAACTGCAGTTGCAATGGTTCCGGCTTTCTCAAAGGCAATCTTGAAAGTCGCAGCAACACTGTAAACGTCAAACGTCTGACCCGGATTTGATACATCCCATGCATCAACAGCAGCATCATAATAACTCCTGAGAGGGCCAAAAAAAACAGCGATCAAGTGGTTGAGTCTTGTGACTGCTGTGTGGTGGTAAGGTGAGCAGGTGGATGTGGTGTGCTCTTGCAAACGTAATAACCTCTAGGCTTGTGTGAGAAATATGATTATCTAAAATGAGTAAAATTGGATTTTCCTCGTTTGGATTTGCATACTTTTGAAAATGTTGCAGCCACTTGATGAACGTCGAGGTGTTCATATACCCCTTTTCTGTCACAGCCATATCACACCCAGTAGGGCCACCATGAAGCAATTGGCGATTTTCTCTCTTTCTAGCATAGATAAAGTAAGGAGGAACATAATTCCCCACTTCATTCAGTGCACACAACAGTTACTGTTTGGCCTTGCTCTGCTGCTACTGTCTTGGCAACTTCTCTTTTCCCTGTGGGGGCTACATGTAATGGGAGTTTGTTTGGAACAGTTTGTACCCCTGTTTCGTCCATATTGTAGATTTGATTCGGAGTAAACTTATAAGTTCTGACGACAGACACCAAATAGTCAAAATACTGTGCAAGTTGAACTCGGTTGAAACCCATAGCTCTGACAACGCTGGTTTTTTCGTGGAACACGCAGGGACAATTTGTTTCTCTTCATAAATTCTTGCGTAAAATCCCTCCCTGCTAGTTTGGAGTTTATAGGAAATTGATGAGGTATGTTGTTGTCCTCTGCATATTTGAAGAGAAGAAATCGTAAAGATTTCAGTGTAAGACCAAAGAAACGTTGATCGAGGGCAATACAGTGGCTCACCACCTCCTTCTCTTGTTCTGTCGTAAAGGTATTCCGAAATCGTCCGAGTTTTACGCTGCCTCTTTTCTTCAGTCGAGTCCTCAGCGTAGTCTCATTGAAACCAATTTTCTGGCAGCTTGACGAAATGAGGATCCTGCAGCAATCAATCTTCGAGCCTCATCGAGGTGGTCCTCCGTCAAAGGCTTATTATCAGTTTTTCTGTTGTAGTTCCTAGAGAAATATATTGGAAAAATTATTTGAATTGCTTTGATATATCTACCCAGCTATCTACTCTTAGAAAGTATTTGTTTGATAGATAATAAATGATAATTAATACGTACATTATTGTATCTACAATGTTGATACTAAATGGGGCAAATCGCTGCACTCAAGGGGTGCAGGGACTTGCCCCAAAAGACCTGCAGAGATTTGCCCCATTTGGCGTGTCAGTAAGGTTAGGTGAAGTGAAGTGAAGCAAAAGTTAATCCACGACATTAAAGCTTAGTTACAGTACTATTCACTGATATTTAGTTGATACATTTGGAGCAACGCTAACTCGCACAATATTGAACTGAAGTATCAAGAAAGTTACATCAACAACGTGAAAAACTAACTTACCTCATTTTCTCGGCTGACATTGTACACCAGACGCCATACTTTTGATAACAGACTCCTGCTGCAGTACTACAACTGCTGCCTGGTGGCCAGTTCTTAAATCAAAGGCAGACTATTCAAAAAGTTAACGCAGAGCTTTGCCCCATGCAGGTCTTTGCCCCCTTTTGAAAGCCGAAAAAAATCTCGGCACGCATGTCATACGTTGTTGGCATGTAAAAGAACCCATTTGAATTCAGTAGGCCGTGTTCATAGTGGCAAAATTCCACCAATACAAAAGTTCCTCCTTTATCTCCTAAAAAGCGCTGTAGTGTCAAGGAGCTTAGATATCTAACCTCCATGACTTTCTTAGCGCTCCAAGGACGGACAAAATTCGACATGCAAGCTGCCGTCTGGGCGCAAATAACAAAGCTTGCACCAGGCACCGAGGCCATACGGTATTTATATTAGTAGTACATAAGAGCGTGTTATTTTGTGATAAATGAAAATCCACAGCCTGCTTCCAGTCGACCAACCGGGTCAGGGAATGGAATGAATGAAGCCCCCGTGATAAACACCTTGTTACATTTTTTTCAGGTTAGGGAGTAGAAATATTTATTTCCCGCCTAATATATTGGGCAGAATTTATGTTGATCGATTGGATAGCTTTCTTTAATGTAAGAAAAAGAGCAAGCAAGGCTGGGATAGAAAAAAAACAGTCCGTTTCCTCGCTACTTATAAAAGATGTAAGGGCCAGGTGGATAAATCTGATGGTGACAGAAATCGGTGCATAAAAATCCTATACACATGTAACTTAACTTTACTTTACTTACCGCCGTACTGATAGTAAATACGTCGTCAGAAACCTCCTCTAGTTGCAGCAAGACTTTCACAAACCGCAAAATTAACCTCTATCTTGTATTACAAGATGACCACTTCAACATTAAACTCCCTTAATTGTGTCGATGTGGATTGGATTGAAAAACAATATTCTTATCCACACACAATAAAATGGGGTAAAGAAGTACAGGCCCAAGTTTTGAGAAACACAAGATCCATGTATTCTCGAGAACTGAATACGGTAACCTACTTTAAACTCAGTAAATTGTCATTGCCCTCGAACAGTTTGGACATTTCTCGTTACAGTATGTTTATAGACGTGCCGCACGGTACAACCAGTGCAAAAGCAAAGCAAAGCCAACTCCGAACAGGCTATAAAGGCCCTGGGAGTAGTGGAAGGTAGAGGCTTCCACCCTGTGGGAGATCGGCATTAGCTGGGATGGACTTGTCTTTGCGCCTACGGTAATAGTACAGTACTCATTTCTAGTGTAGACTAAATGATCCCCAGGGCTATTTGCGTTTCCGAAAGTGGTAGGCTAGTTTTGCTTCTAAAATCCACTAACTGGGTGGTGTTCGAACCCACACCCTCTCAGTTACAAGCTCAGCGCCTCTACCAATTGCGCCACGCAGCCCCCACGGTGCAACCAGTGACTAGGATTTTCTCGGTAGCATTTGATACGTTTCATTTGCAAATGCTTGAAAATGAATAGTTTTGCCTAAGGAAGTGTTGAGTTCAGATAACAGTTAAAAGTTTGCACGAGTAAAGAGAAATATTCTGAAATTAGTAAGTAAACAAGTGGCCTACATAATCCAGTCGTTTGTCATCGCACCGAAGATTAATAATAATAATAATAATAATAAAATTAGCCTATAGACTTCCCGTACCAATAAAGGGCAAAGGCTTCCTGTTTTCACAGGGACGTACTCGTGATTAGGTTCCCAAGGTGAGCATTCTTGGGAGCTTTTGTCTGGTTGCACTCAGTGTCATTGACTTTCTGTCCTGTTTGGTGCATGTTGATTCCTGTTTGGCGCCAGCTGTCTCCATGCTTCCCTGTCTCTTGCTACTCTCGACCATCGGTTTCCCGCTTTAGCACTAAAGTAGTCTGCCCATCTGGTTTTTTGGAGTCCCACGTTTCTTCGTCCTTCTTTCGGGTCCCACATTGTGGTGCGATGCGTCCATTTCTGGTGATCCATGCGTGATACGTGCCCTCCCCATTTCCATTTTAGGCTTTCTGCCCTTTCTACCACGTCGCGTATGTTTGTCCTTCTTCTTAGTTCCTCGTTCCTGATTCTGTCTCTTTGAGAAACGTAGTTTTATTCAAAATTAAAAATACCACATCGAATTACTTATTTCAATTATTTAGTCTGGAGGGGGATTGATCACCCACTTCCTTTAGCTTTCACCTGTCAATTCGACATCCATAGGAGATTCTGATTTCCTTCGACTGCATTCCAATATTTTTGTTTTAGGGTCAGGAGGGGTAAACATGAGACACACACCGAGTGGGTAAATAAAAGACATGCTTGTTATGAGGAAGTTTGACAGGAAAAATAATTAATATTATTTACATCACTCTTTAATAAGTATAGAAGCATCCCTTACAAACAAAGAATGCAATAAGACATGTAATGAATTTGCAAAAAATTAAAATGTGATTACATAGAAATTTCATTACAAAAACTTTTAAGTTTTTCCTCCAAAATTTTCTTGTTTTTTAATATTTATATTTCATGCTGAATGGCACCCATATAGCTTATTGGTCAGTATGCTTTACAGTTTACAAAGACATGTGTCGTTTCAAGATTAGAAATTCGATTTTATAAAGTAACTACTAACGGGGGCAAAAAAGAGACAATTCAGGTAAGAGCCTGTGTAGATATTCTGAAACGTTTGAAGAAGAGGAATGGCAATAAATTGGTGATAGTTTAGATTACATTGACCTCATAGAAGATGAAACTAAGTGTACTGACATTTGTGAGGTAGGGCTACCTGAGCCAAATGAAGTGAAGGTTGGAGTTATGTGTGAGTCGAGTTTAAAGGTGGTAAAAGAAAAACAGTTCTTTATAAGTACGTATGTGAAGCCTCCGTGGCTTAGGCGGCAGCACGCCGGCCTCTCACCGCTGGGTCCGTGGTTCAAATCCCGGTCACTCCATGTGAGATCTGTGCTGGACAAAACGGAGGCAGTCAGGTTTTTCTCCGGGTACTCCGGTTTTCCCTGTCAACATTTCATTCCAGCAACACTCTCCACTATCATTTCATTTCATCTGTCATTCATTTAATCATTGCCCCAGAGGAGTGCGTCAGGCCTCGGCAGCCGGCACAGTTCATATCCTCGCCGCTAGATGGCGGCTTCATTCATTCCATTCCTGACCCGGTCGGAGACTGGAAGCAGGCTGTGGATTTTATAAGTACGTATGTGTTGTACAGAAAATATACCCTGTAAGTGAAGAATATGATGTCATATGTATGAATATAGTATCTGGAAATAAGACTCTTTTTAAGTTGAACGAAGTAGATGTGACACTAATTCATAAAAGTGATATTATTGGCATACTTCCAGTGCCATTTATGTCTTGTATTGGACAGCGTATGCAATATTGTTTTGCACAGCCAATTGATGTGTTTGAAAAGTGATGATTGAAGGTTGAGTGGTATGTTTTTTCATTAATGTGTTTAATACCAACTGAGCTATTAAATTAACACTCATTAGTACCTAAATTACCCTGTTGGATATTTGAAGTTCGGTAAAACGGTGCTTTTTGGTGTAAATTAATACTTTTTTCAGCATACTATACTTAAAAGAAACCAGCTCTGTCTTATTTTTGCACTCCCATTTGTGTAGCTCCGTTAGATAAGGAGAGTGAATGCTGTCTTTTATTTGCCCCATGCTGTCTTTTTTTTACCCCATTTGGAGGGTAAAAAGAAGACACTGTTTTTATTTTTAATTAAATAAATATGTAAACTGGTGGGAAATAGTCCTCTAATTTGAATTCAGCGTGCAATTTACCATTATTTTATCATTTACCATAATTTCAATATTTTTTTTCTGTTCAAAAAAGTGAAAGTTTTGATTTTGTCTCATATTTACCCCTCCTGACCCTACATTTATTAATTTTCATCATGAATTCTTTCTTACAGAATAATCCATATGGTACCATTTAAAAACGCATTCAAATCATCTGATGTGTTGGCTAAGATGTCATCAGCAAATGTCAGAGTTGAAATTATTTCTCCTAGAATCTTTAGCCTACTCCTACTTTGAAATTTTCTTCAATTTCCTTCATTACGTGTTCAATGTAAAGATTGAAAAGAATGGGTGATAAGTTGCAGCCTTGCCTTACACCTTTCTAAATACCAGCTTCTCTCTCATGTCCTTCAGCTCGAATGACTGCTGTCTGGTTTCTGTATAGTTTGTAGATCACCCTCCTATCTTTGTACTTTATTCCAATCGCTTTCAAAATGTCAAACAATGTAGCCCAATCAGCGTTATCAAAATCCTTTTCTAAGTCTACAAATGCCATGAACGTTCTCTTATCTTTCCTTATTCTACCTTTTAAAATCGGCCTGGGACTTTGCACAGCTTCCCTTGTTCCTTCATTTCTCCTGAAACCAAACTGGTCTTCACCCAACTCCGCTTCTATCTGGCTTTCCATCCTCTTATAAATTATTCTAGACAGGATCTTTGAAGCATGATTAATCAGCTGATTGTACGGTAATCTTCACATCTGTCAGCTCCTACTTTTTTTGGTTTAGGGACGATAACATTCTTCTTGAAATCAGAGGGTACCTCACCTGTCTCATAAATCCTACACACGAAGTGAAATAACCTGATCAGACCTTCCATCTCCTATGCAGCGTAGCAACTCAATCGGTATAACATCTATGCCTGGTGCTTTGTTCCTGCTTAAGTCTTCCAATGCTCTGTCAATTTCTGATCTCAATATTAAATCTTCTTTCTCTTCCTCATCAATTTCCTCTTCCCTTTCCATTACATGATTCTCAATCTCCTTTCCCTTATACAATCACTCCATGTAAGATTTCCATCTCTCTGCCTTTTCTTCCCTATCTGTTCGAGGCTTTCCATCTGTGTCCTTAATATTACAGCACTCAGTCTTCTTTTCCTCAAAAGTATTCTCTATCCTTCGATAAGCTTCCTAATTTCAGACAATTTTCTATACCTGCACATTTCTTTTTCAACCATTCTTCTTTCGCTTTATTCCAATCGTTTTCAAAATGTCAATCAACTTACTCCAATGAAAGTTATCAAAAGCCGTTCCCAAGTTATCAGTTTGGTTAATGTTGGAGACCTTTCTAACTAGTAGCTTCAGGCTACGTAAGTCAGAAGTTTCCAAATGCAGGAGGCTGTCTGAACCTGTTAACAATTCCTGGAAGTGCTCTAATAAGGGCTGTACAAAATCGGACAATTATCTGCCGTAAGAGCACTGCAACTGCTGTATAAAACTAAATTATGGAAAATAAGTTGTTATCATTTCATTTGAGAGGCTTGGACATGATGGTCATTTAGTCCCGTGTACTTGAATAGATGTGTATCAAATTTGCCTGATAACCTATGTTATTGTGGTGTATGTAGTAATATGTATTTGTAATTAAGTTAAGGATTGGGGAGGAATAGAAAATGGGAAACTACGGGGAACCACTTCCAAGATGGATGAGGTGGGGATCATACCCAGTGTTACCTCACGACGCTGAGTGCACCCCGTTTCAGCCCCCAGACCAGAAACAAATATCTTGGCAAAGCTGGGAATCGACCCCGGACGTCCGAGTGAAACCCAATAATGCTAGCCACTTCCCCCCGAAGTGGACAAAAAATATGTATGGAGGTTGTCGTTAGTAATTGGGTGTGTTTAATATGTCTGATAACTTGTGTTTCAATGGTGTCTGTAGGGGATAGTATGTATGGCTGCATTAATATAGCCTTGGATTGAGCATATGTTCCGAGATATGATGCTCCATGAAGCTATCAGTGGCAGATTTCTAAACTTCTATCACAATAATTTCCTGGTAAGCTATAAGCAACTTACGTTAAGTAAGGATAATAGTAATAACGTATATGTAGAGCCCTGTGAGGATATCCGCAAAACCTTTCGTCACGCAGATATAGTTAGCATGGCTGTGCGGATAGCGGATAAGCCGCGGATAAAGTTTGCCGATACTTTTTAGAATACAATAAAAATTTGTTGAATATCATTAGTCTAAAACCCGGCTGTTTTTCTTATCTTATATCTCATCTCATCATACTAATATATAAAAATGAGATGGTGTGTGTATGTCTTTCTGTCTGTCTGTGTGTTACACAATAACGCAAGAACCACTGGTCCGATTTAAATGAAATTTTGCATGGATGTAGCTGATTTACCAGGTTTACATATAGGATACTTCTGATTTCGAAATTTCGCAATATAAAAAAATGGCGACCATTTTAGTGACGTCACTACACCATTTGGTTTCAAAATTTCATATTTCCATGTCAAATAAAAAAAGAACGGTATGATAGCAAACTTTTGATGGCACGTACGAGCTTTGAAATTTAATTTCCTATCCAAAAGGTCCTTATCACTTTTCGTGTATCTCTAACGGTTAGCGAGTAAAACCGACATTTTTGATGACACTACACCCTTTGGTTTCAAAATTTCATAATTCCATTTCAAATAAAAAGAAAACGCTAAGAAATAGCAAACTTTTGATGGCATACATGAGCTTTAACATTTAATTTTCTATCTGAAAGGTCCTTATCACTTTTCGTATATCTCCAACGGTTAGCGAGTGAAACCTAAATTTGTGCAATAAAACACGGTCAACACCGACCGGTGCAGTATATCTCTCTATATATAAAAATGAAAGTTTGTCTGTTTTTCTCTGAATTTCTACAGAAAATTGAGTTGTTTACGCGTTTCAGACTGTTTTTGATGGATGCGCGAATTATTTTATTCGTCTGTCTGTTTGTTTGTTCGTCTGTGGACAACTTTGTTCCCTTATAACTCGAGAACGGCCGGGTGTATCAACGAAAAATTTGGTACAGATATCCATCAGAGGTACGACACTTATCATTGATATAACTCTTCTCCGTACCCCTCATAAGAGGGGGCCTACCCCCTTAAAATACATTCTGAAATAGGCGTAGAAGGACGAGACAAAGCTCATTTTCAGCCCCTCAATGTGAGAGACAAAACTCGGGTACCCGAAAACCACATTTTAAGGCTCTAAGACCAACCGTTTTTGAGATATTCCCAGAAAACTAATTTCATTTAATAAACTAATGAACAAATGCAAGCCAGTAACCATGGCAACAGATTCTCAGAGGTCCACCTATTGCTGTAAGACGCAATGTAATTCCATTAATTAAATTAGTGTGAAAGTTAGCAAACGGCTAGAAGGTTATCATGGAACCAAATTAAGCCGTAAAATTCATCAATACGTTTAACGCGCTTAAGGGGATCAAGGGGTATTCTAGAATTTTTTCACGCGATTTACACATGCGGGTGTGGTACGACAGGTATTCCTATCCCCATATTATGCATTCATTCATTTCGTATAGGCCATCTATGGACCCCGTCATTCCCAATGTCTCCTACTGGCTTTGATGTTTGCCCAGTACGCCCGCATTCGTTCTCGGTGGACTTCCTTCCGTTCCTGGGTCCAAATCTTTCCCGTTTTCAGCTTCAGTTTTTCTTGGAAACCTTTGCAAGCTTGAAGTTTCCTTTTGAGTAGGGCGCGCTCCTGAATGTCTATTGGTGTAATCCCCACTTCTTTCAGATCTTTATCCAGTTCTATGAACCAGGCCCATTTTGTTTTCCTCTCCTGAAAGTAAGTTACGTTGCGGTTGGTCAGTCTCGCTGGGCTCATTCGTTTCACATGCCCAAAAAATAATATCCTTCACTTCCGGATGACGTTACTTATCTTCTCCACGTGAGTATATAGTTCGTGGTTATGCCGTCTTCTGTATTCCCTATTGTCTTTGATGGAACCCAATATCTTTCTCAAAATGTTTCTTTCTTTGGCCTCCAGTTTCTCGACCAAGCCTTTTTTGTTCATCGTAAGGCATTCAGAAGCATGCAAGACCTCCGGACGGATGACACTGCTGTTATGTTTTAGTTTTGCGTTGAAGGATATTGACCTTTTCTTATAGATGTCCTTAGTTAAATGGTAGGCCATTTCCATTTTGCTCATGCGTGATTGAATGCTTCTTACTCTGATAATATCCCTTCCCTGACCCGTCCTGAAAAGAAAAGTACATGGCCATTGGCTGCATAAATAATTTAAAAAATAGGTGTTATTATTTCTCCCTATATTATATTATTATTAGTATTATATTATGGCGTACAACGACGAGACAAATCCCCTCGGTGCCAGAAACAAAACTCGGGGGCCCTAAAGGGTCCTCGAAAACTACATTATAAGGCTCTAAATCCAACAGTTTCTGAAATATTCCCAGAAAACTAATTTAATTTAATTTAACAAACTAATGAAGGAATGCAAATCGGTAACCATGAGAACATTATATCAAGGGGTGGCTTACAACTTTCTTTCTATTTCTGTAAGAAGCAATGTCACTCCATTTATTACATTTCTGTGAAAGTTTGCAAATGGCTATAAGGTTATCACGGAACTAACGTAGACTGTACAATTCATCAATGCAATTAAGGGGGTCAACGGGTAACCTAGAATTTTTTCATGCAATTTTCACGTTCGACATGTAGTACAGAAGGTCTATTATATTTCCAAACAGCAACATTATTTTCAAAAATTCTTGAATTGAACCAGCAATTTTTTTGCGGCTTTTAAGAATTTGGGCAATTTGAGGCTAAAGAACCTGAATTTTCATGCACCACAAGCCTTTATAATTTATGAAAGGGGTCTTCCTGTGTATGGGCACCTAGCACAACGTAGAGGGTGAGTTTTTATGTGACGTGTATTGCGTTTCGTCTACAAGGCTTTCAATTCTATTTCACGTCAGGAAGTACACGTTACGTGAATTTAGTCTGAGAGCACATTTTAACTATTTTTTTTTTGTCGACAAACGGGTTCATCGTAAGGATGATTTTGTTTGATACTGTGTGGTAGATATACCCAAATTTGGATATCTCGGTAATATGTTGTGGACAATAGAATTGTCTGTCTGTCTTTCTTTGTATCTTCATGTAGCCTACGCCTATAACTCGTGTTCGGATGCATGGAGCATCGTAAAATTAGGTATGGTAACTATGAGAGTCAATGCACTAATCATTTATAAAACTCTTCACCGCACTTTTCATACAGTAGAAGGGTGGATACAGAGAAAAACTTCTCAATACATGCTAAAATAGGCGAAATATAAAAATTATTCTAGAAGGACGACCGAAGCATATGTTGCGCTTCTCAATGTGAGACACAAAATTCGGGAATCTATAAAGGGTCTCCGAAAACTACATTTTGAGGGCCTTAATTTAACCGTGTGTGTGATATTCCCAGAAAACTAACTTCGTTCTGATTAACTTGAAGGAATTACAAACCGCTAACCATTGCAACAGTAGCTCAATTGATAATGTCTGGTGTTAACAACGAACACCGTTCGAAGAACGGGTACTTCTGCTAATATATAAATAACAAGTAGTTCCGTGAAGAACTATACAGCCTATTTTCATACATCCTACTCATATTAATTGCCTCTATCAACATACACAATTTCAGTTTGATTGCATTGTTAGATTCGTAGATACTGAGAACTGACTAAATATTGCAGATGGTAGACAGGTTGGTTTTTTATTTATGTACTATTACATGAAGATTATTGTGTACGTGTGGTTTTCAGACTTCAATCGCATGATTAGGACACAAGAAGTAAAAACGAGATTTTCAAATTTCGCACTGCTGCCATCTTGTGGTTATGAAAACAATTGAAATAAAGTAGATACCAGTGGACTAACATTTGTATAAGCATTAACGTGCAAAATTTCACTGCACTCACAAGGTTAAATCGCGAGAAACGTCCATTTAAATATTTATAATTCGCGTCGCCGCCATGTTGTATTTGTGCTCACCAGGTTACTGAAAGTCATATAGGTGAACTTATGTTCATAGCCTCTATGGACATTAAAAAAATCAGTTTGATTGCTGGAAAAGATTCTTAGATATTGAGAACCGTCAAAATATTTCGGATGCTCGCCATTTTGGATTGTTATATGTATAGGCCATAGAGTTATGTACCATTAAATGAAAATTATTGCGTAACTTCATTATTCAAACTTTCACTTCGATCGCATGATTACGACACGAGAATAAAAACTTAATTTTAAAATTTCGCACAGCCGCCATCTTCAGTTTATGTAAACAATTGAACTAAATTAGATGCCAGTGAATGACAATATGTATAATCATTTACTTTACCACAGTTCAATGCGCTCATATGATTAAATCACCAGAAAAATGTATTAGAATGTTCCAAATTCGCTTGGCCGCCATTTTCGTTTCGTAGTTTACAGGTTTTTAAAAGTTACACAGATAAACTTGCAGCAGTGCTCTTTATTACCGTACAAAATTTCAGGTTGATATCATAAATGGTTTCGGAGATATTGAATGCCTGTGAAATACTTCGCACAGCCGCCATTTTGAGGTTATGTAAACAATTGAACGAAGTTATATGTCGGTGCATTACAATGCATCTAAGCATATACTGTGCCAACTTTCATTGCGTTTGGTTGGTTAAATCGCGAGAAACGTCCATTTAAATGTCGCAATTTCGCTTGGCCGCCATGTTGGTTTTGTAGTTACCAGGTTTTCAAGGATCACATAAGTGAATTTCTAGTAGTTCCCTTTATCACCATACAAAATTCCAGGCTGATATCGGTAATAGTTTCGGAGATATTGAATGCTGGTGAAATATTTCGCACAGCCGCCATGTTGGATTGGCGAGACGTAACAAAATTTGAAGGGCACGGTCGGGGTCACCCGGAATAGAGCTATGAACTTACCGAGTTTCATTGAAATCTCTCCAGCCGTTTAGATTTTATTAGGGGGGGGGACACACACACGAATCACACACACACACACGCACACACACACGGACAAAAGGTGATCTCATAAGCCTATTTTTTCAAAATTGAAAATAGGCTAAAAATGATTGTTCGTTTGTTCGTCTTTTATGCGTTCATCAACCATTGATATTATTGCGATCAAATTTTGGTGAGTTGTTGTAAACAATTCCGGGATGGTCATAGGCATAGTTAATCCAATTTACAATAAATATCGCGCGAGTAGTTTAAACAAATGAGTGTCGTGATGCGTTCATATAGCCTACTATTCATCCGATTGCGACCAAATTTGGGTGGGTTGTTTAGCACGCTTCCGGGATGATTATAGGCATAGTTAATCCAATTTACAATGGATAGCGTGCGAGTATTTAAAACAAATGAGTGTTGGCTATGCGTGCATATACAATTCATCCGATTGCGATCAAATTTTCGTGAGTTGTTGTGCACTCTTCCGGGAAATTTATAAGCATTATAAATGTAATTTACAATAGATGGCGTGCGAGTACCTTCAACAAAATGGCGGGCGATTCGTTTCAACAAAGACCACATGCGTTCATATACCATTCATCCACATGCGATTAAACTTGAGTGAGATGTTGTGTACACTCCAGGGAAGGTTTCTGGCTTAGTAAATCCATTTTACAATAGGTAGCGCACGAGTAGATTCAACAAATGAGCGACACCACGTGATACGTTACAACAAAGTCCCGTATGCGTTCATATACCATTCGTCCGATAGCGATAAAACTTGGATGAGATGTTGTGTACACTTCAGGGAAGGTTTCTGACTTAGTAAATCCATCTTACAATAGGTGGCGAACGAGTAGATTCACAAATGAGCGACGACGTGCGAAGCGTTTCAACAAAGTACCGTATGCGTTTATATACCATTCGTCGGATAGCGATGAAACTTGGGTGAGAAGTTGTGCATACATCAGGGAAGGTTTCTCGCTTAGATCATTTACTTTTCAATAGGTAGCGCACGAGTAGATTCAACAAATGAGAGATGGTGCGCGAATCGTTTCAACAAAGTCCCGTATGCGTTCATATACTATTCAATCGATTGCGATGAAACTTTGGTGCATTGTTGTGAACACTCCAGATAAGGTGTCTGGCTTATTCCACGCATTTCACGATAGGTAGCGAACGAGTAGATTCAAGAAATGAGCGTCGGCACGCGAATCGTTTCAAAAATGCGTTCATATGCCATTCATCCGATTGCGATGAGACTTTGGTTAATTGTTGAATACGCTCCAGGAAAAGTTTCAGGCTAAGTAAACCTATTTTACAATAGGTAGCGTACGAGTAGATTCAACAAATGAGAGACGACACGTGCATTGTTTAAACAAAATCCCGTATGCGTTCATATGCCGTTCATCTGATTGCCATGAAACTTTGATGAGTTGTTGTGTACACGCCAGGGAAGGATTTCGACTTAATAAATCCATTTTACAATAGGTAGTGTACGAGTAGATGCAACAAATGAGTGACGACGCGCTAAGCGTTTCAACAAAATCCCGTATGTGTTCATTTACCATTCATCGATTGCGATGAAACTTTGTTGAGTTGTTGTGTACATTTACGTGAGGGTTTCTAACTTAGTAAATCCATTTCACAGTAGGTAGCGCAAGAGTAAATTTTAAAAATGAGTGACAGAGCACGAATTGTTTAAACAAAATTCCGTATGCGTGCATATACCATTCATCCGGTTGTGATGAAACATTGGTGAATTGTTGTGCAAGCTCCCACGAATGTTTCTAAATTTTTTAATCTATTTTACGATAGTTAAGATGCAGTTAAAGGAAATTGAAATAAAGATTGTTTCCAAAAGCACTTCAAGAAACAAAATTACAACTCTAACACTTTCTTTGATTGGCATTGCAACGCATGCCTGGTACAGCTAGTATATATATAAAAAGGATGTTCGTTTGTTCGTCTTTTATGAGTTAATAAACCATTCTTCCGATTGCGATCAAATTGTGGTGAGTTATTGTGCACACTTCTGAAATAATTATAGGCATAGTTAACCCAATTTACAATAGACAGCGCGCGAGTAGTTTAAACAAATGCGTGTTGGCGATGCGTTCATATATATATTCCTCTGATTGCGATCAAATTTTGGTGAGTTGTTGTGCACAGTCCCGGAAAAGTTATAGGCGTAGTAAATCCAATTTACAATAGTTGGCGCGCGAGTAGCTTCAACAAAATGGCGTGCTTTTGTTTCAAAAAAGTCCCACATGCGTTCATATACCATTCATCCATTGCGATGAAACTTGGGTGAGATGTTCTGTACACTTCAGGTAAGGTTTCTGGCTTAGAAAATCCACTTAACAATAGGTAGCGCGCGTGTTGATTCAACAAATGAGTGACGATGGGCGAAGCGTATCAACAAAGTCCTGTATGCGTTCACATACCATTCTTCCGATAGCGATGAAACTTGTGTGAGAGGTTGCGTACACTAAAGGCAAGGTTTCTGGCTTAGTAAATCCACTTAACAATAGGTAGCGCACGAGTAGATTCAACAAATGAGCGACGACCGGCAAAGCGTTTCCACAAAGTCCTGAAAGCGTTCACATACCATTCGTCCGATAGCGATGAAACTTGGGTGAGAGGTTGTGTACACTACAGGCAAGGTTTCTGGCTTAGTAAATCCACTTAACAATAGGTAGCGCACGAGTAGACTCGACAAATGAGCGACGACGCGCGAAGCGTTTCAACAAAGTCCTGTATGCGTTCATATACTATTCGTCTGATAGCAATGAAACTTGGGTGAGTTGTTGTGTACACTTCAGGGAAGGTTTCTGGCTTAGTAAATCTATTCTACAATAAGTAGCGCACGAGTAGATTCAACAAATGAGTGACGACGCGCGAAGCGTTTCAAGAAAGTCCTGTATGCGTTCATATACTATTCGTCTGATAACAATGAAACTTGGGTGAGTTGTTGTGTACACTTCAGGGAAGGTTTCTGGCTTAGTAAATCTATTCTACAATAAGTAGCGCACACGTAGATTCAACAAATTTGCGAAGACGCGCGAAGCGTTTCAACAAAGTCCCGTATGCGTTCATATACCATTCGTCCGATAGCGATGAAACTTGGGTGAGATATTGTGTACACTTCGGGGAAGGTTTCTGGCTTAGTACATCCACTTTACATTAGGTATCGCACAAGTAGATTCAACAAATGAGCGACTGCATGCAAATCACTTAAACAAAGTCCCGTATGCGTTCATATTCCATTCATCCGATTACTATGATACTTTGGTTGAATTGTTGTACACACTCCAGGAAAGGTTTCTGACTTAGTAAATCCTTTTTACACTAGGTAGCACACGAGTAGATTCAACAAATATGTAACGGCGCGCGTATCGTTTAAAAAAATCCGTATTGGATCATATACCATTCATGCGATTCCAATGAAATTTGGTGATTTTTTTCCACTCCCGCAAAGATTTATGATTTAGTAAATACATTTTACAATTGGTAGCACACGAGTAGATTCAATTAATGAGCGACAGCGCGTGAATCGTTTCAACTAAGTTCCGTTTGCGTTCGTATACCATACATCCGATTGTGATAAAACTTTGGTGAGTTGAGTACAGTCCTGCGAAGGTGTATGAATTAGTAAATGCGTTTTTCAATGGGTGGCACACAAGTATATTCAACAAATGTGATGGCGCGCGAATCCTTAAACAAAATCTCGTATGCTTTCATATGCCATTCATCCGACTGCGATGAAACTTTCATGAGTTGTTGTGTACACGCCAGGGAAGGTTAGTAAATCCATTTTACAATAGGTTGCGTACGAGTATATTCAACAAATGGGTGAAGGCGCTCAAATCGTTTCAACAAAGTCCCGTATGCGTTCATATAACATTCATTTCTTTGCGATGAAACTTTAATGAGTTGCTGAGCACGCTCCCATTATTTTTTTTGAGATAGTTTATCAATTTTACAATAGTTTATAGGTGGTTTAAGGAAAAAGAAAAAAATATTGGGAATCCGAAAGCACTTCAACAATCAAAGTTACAACGCCAACACTTTCTTTGATTGGCATTGCAACGCATGCCGGGTACAGCTAGTATATGTACATATAAAAAAGGATGTTCGATTGTTCGTCTTTTATGCGTTCATAAACCATTCATCCGATTGCGATCAAATATTGGTGAGTTGTTGTGAACTCTTCCGAAATCATTATAGGCATAGTTAATCCAATTTACAATAGACAGCGCGTGAGTAGTTTAAACAAATGCGTGTTGGCGATGCGTTCATATACAATTCATCCGATTGCGATCAAATTTTGGTTAGTTGTTGTGCACAGTCCCGGAAAAGTTATAGGCGTAGTAAATCTAATTTACAATAGACGGCGCGCGATTTTCTTCGACAAAATGGCGTGCATTTGTTTCAAAAAAGTCCCACATGCGTTCATATACCATTCATCCCATTGCGATGGAACTTGGGTGAGATGTTCTGTGCACTTCAGGTAAGGTTTCTGGCTGAGTAAATCCACTTAACAATAGGTAGCGCACGAGTAGATTCAACAAATGAGCGACGACGGGCGATGCGTTTCAACAATGTCCTGTATGCGTTCACATACCATTCGTCCGATAGCGATGAAACTAGGGTGAGAGGTGTGTACACTACAGGCAAGGTTTCTGGCTTAGTAAATCCTGTTATAATAGGTAGCGCACGAGTAGATTCAACAAATGAGCGACGACGGGCGAAGTGTTTCAAAAAAGTCCCATATGCGTTCATATACCATTCGTCCGATAGTGATTAAACTAGGATGAGTTGTTGTGTACACTCCAGGGAAAGTTTCAGGCTTAGTAAATCTATTTTACAATAGGTAGCGCACGAGTATATTCGACAAATGTGCAAAGACCCGCGAAGCGTTTCAACAAAGTCCCATATGAGTTTATATACCATTCGTCCGATAGCGATGAAACTTGGGTGAGATGTTGTGTACACTTCAAGGAAGGTTTCTGGCTTAGTAAATTCACTTTACAGTAGGTATTGCACAAGTAGATTCAACAAATGAGCGACGGCACGCGAATCGTTTAAACAAAGTCGCATATGCGTTCATATACCATTCATCCGATTGCTATGAAACTTTGGTGAATTGTTGTGCACACTCCAGGAAAGGTTTCTGACTTAGTAAATCCTTTTTACAATAGGTAGCGCACGAGTAGATTCAACAAACGAGTAACGGCGCGTATCGTTTAAACAAAATGCGTATGCTTTCATATACCATTCAAGCGATTGCAATGAAATTTGGTGAAATGTTGTTTCCACTCCCGCGAAGATTTATGATTTAGTAAATCCATTTTACAATTGGTTGCGCACGAGTAGATTCAACTGATGAGCGACAGTGCGTGAATCGTTTCAACCAAGTCCCTCATGTGTTCATATACCATTCATCCGATTGTGATAAAACTTTGGTGAGTTGAGTACAGTCCTGCGAAGGTGTATGAATTAGTGAATCCGTTTTTCAATGGGTGGCGCACAAGTAGATTCAACAAATGAGGTACGGCGCGCGAATCGTTTAAACAGAAACCCGTATGCGTTCATATGCCATTAATCCGGTTGCGAGAACTTTGATGAGTGGTTGTGCACACGCCAGGGAAGGTTTTCGACTTAGTAAATCCATATAAGAATAGGTAGCGTACGAGTATATTCAACAAATGGGTGACGGCGCTCCAAAGTTACAACGACAACACTTTCTTTGATTGGCATTGCAACGCATGCCGGGTACAGCTAGTGACATATTATTTTTCCATTATGTATTTTCCATGACAAAGGTAAGATTATGGTTTAAACTAAACTCATTCAAATTATGTCAGTAAGCATACACTCCGAACTGAAAAGGGTTGCAACTCTCGCTGTATAATATCCATCTTAAAAATAGCACATGTAGAGAGTCTAGGGGAACGACTTTCTCCTCAAATGTCTATATGTGTTGCTTTAATACGTTATGCTTTATGTAATAAAATAGACATATTATTGCAAAGCCAGCGAAATCGGTTAAGAAACGCGCGGATGCGGGGCGGATAACAGTCGTGCGGATGCGGGGCAAATTACAGTCGCGTGGATGCGGGGCAGATGCGGATGATAGTCGTGCAGATGCGGATAACAGCCATGCGGATGCGGGGCGGATAGCAGAGGTTCGGATGCGGATAACAGTCGTGCGGATGTGGGACGGATGCGGATGAATGTCGTGCGGATACGGGGAGGATAACAGTCGTGTGGATGCGGAAGACAGTCATGCGAATACGGGGCGGATAATAGTCGAGCGGAAGCGGGGCGTATGCGGATAACAGTCGTGCGGAATCGAGGCAGATATGGATGACAGTCATGCGGATGATGGGCGGATAACAGTCGTGCAGATACGGGGCGGATGACAGTCGTGCGGATGCGGATAGCAGACGTGCGGATGTGGGGTGGATGCGGATGAAAGTCGTGTGGATACGGGGAGGATAACAGTCGTGCGGATGCGGAAAACAGTCGTGCGAATACGGGGCGGATAATAGTCGTGCGGAAGCGGGGCGGATGCGGATAACAGTCGTGCGGATACGGATGACAGTCGTGCGGATGCGGGGCGGATGGCAGTCGTGCGGATGCGGAAGACAGTCGTGCGGATGCATGGCGGATAACAATCGTGCGGATGCGGGGCGGATAACAGTCGTGTGGATGCGGGGCGGATGCGGATGATAGTCGTGCAGATTCGGATAACAGCCGTGCAGATGCGGGGCGGATTCGGATGACATTCGTGTCGATGCGGATAACAGTCTTGGGCATGTGGATGAATACAGCAAGAGACACATTTATAACGACAATAACAACCCTGGT
Source organism: Meconema thalassinum (assembly GCA_946902985.2). Lineage (NCBI taxonomy): Eukaryota > Metazoa > Arthropoda > Insecta > Orthoptera > Tettigoniidae > Meconema > Meconema thalassinum. Next base: position 257,111,667 of record OX336395.1, on the reverse strand, counting down.
CTTACAAGACAAAGAAAAAAGCCTGCGGTTACAACAGGTGAACACAACATTGAATAAAACATAGATCTGCATATAGGCCTATAGAGTAGAACATTTTCAGATCACCAAAGCAATTTTCAAATACCGGTAGATTACCTGAGGACCAGAAAATAATATCCTGCCTACATGACCCCCGATATAAATATCACATCCGTAATTTGTGAAAAATAAAAAGTAACTCCTTTTATCTGTGGAGCAAGACGTATATACTTCAATGAGAATCACATTTCAGGTTATGTTCCGAAATATTCATATTGTGGAATATCCAAATGATATCAGAGATGATTAAATGTAATTTGGAAAACCCTCCAGACTCTACTGCTCACCTTTGTGGAAACTAACGTGTCCGCACTAGGGGGAAAGTTGTCCCGGAGGGACCTCCTCAGTCTGCTAAGTTAACAAGGACCAAACAGAATATGGAAGATAAACCTTTCATAAGAACTTATGGAAACGCTGGAAAGAGACTTTTACATAAATAACCACACTAAAAGCTGGGCAATTCAACAGATAGCACGACAGTATATACAGCTTACTGCTGCCAAAGCTACTACTACCGGTGGTCTTTGTAACTGCACGGACCAGAAATTGGTTATTTGTTAAAATAGCAACTTAATAGATGACAACTTAGCATAGAATTTCCCTTCGCTGACTTAATTTAATTCACAGTATCGGTACCAGACAATAGTCCCAATCAAAGTATTATGACTTCTCGAAAGAAAGAGTCACTTGATGCTCATTTATTTTTTCAGATGATTGAGTGTGTGTGAAACTTCACTTGACAGTGTGCTATTTGTACAAAAATAAATACTTCACATCAAGGCCCCTAAGGGATCTAACTAAAGTCATGAAATACGAAAAGCACTCAAATACATTCATTTTTATTTATCAAAATCATAGAACGTGTATTACCTAGCGTGTTTCAATATATTTCAAGAAAGCTAAAAGATTTCTTCATCTCCTCAACACGGTCCCACATAATGGGGTTTAAGACAATTCCCAACTGTAAATGTCACACCGCAGTCATCAGGCAACAATGGCGATTGAACAGCATGAAGTAACATGTTTCTCGCAATTTCTTCCTATTATGGGCATACAATAACAAGGTAGTTTTTATACGTTATGAACATCTTCGGAGCGTTAGACGTTAGAATTACATATATTCTATCCCCTCATCAGATGAAACTTATCGTTAATGTCCATGGTTTGCAACTAGTCTCATGTTTCACGAGAGTACGCTTTCGGTCCCATACGGATCAATATAGGTGTTTCAGTACCCATCACAAGCGAAACTACTTGCACGCTTCACTTGAGTACATAAAATTAGCCATGATGATCCGATATGTGTTTCTTCATATTAAATTTTCAAATAAAGACTTGTCACAAACACCACAAGAGTAAGGCCTACATCGAGTATGAAGTGCCATGTGTATCTTTAAGGCACTTTTGCGGGCAAGAGTCTTTCCGCACTCTCACCGCTATGACACACCATGTGGCCTTTCAAATTACTCATATTTGCAAAGGCCCTTCCACACACGTTACAGTTGAGGACTTTCTGACCTGTATGAACAACCTGATGCCTCTTCAAATGTGTAGAACGTGTGAAAGCCATTCCAAAAGTTGAACAGCTACGTAGTTTGTAGCCAGTATGAATAACAGTATGATTCTTCAAGTGACTTCTCTGAGTGAAGGAACTGCCACATATTTTACAAGAATAGTCTTTGCGACTGCCATGAACTACATGAACTAAATTACTGCGATCAGCAAAAGCGTTTCCACAGGTATTACAGAAATGCTCTTTCTGCCCACTATGGATAATCATGTGTCGTTTCAAATAATCCACTGTTACTATCTTAACGCATGTCTCACAAGTTACCTTATCCTGACAACAGTGGCTCTTCATATGTCTATTCAAAACCCCCCTGCGGTAAAATGCCTTTCCACACGTTAGACAAGTATGTGCTCTAATATTACTGTGAAGTAACATGTGCGTTCCCAAATGATCTTTTCTGGTAAATGCCTTTCCACATATTTCACAAACATTACCTTTCTGACCACTATGAAATAACATATGGTTCCTAATATTACTCTCAGGAAAGTTTTTCACACATATATCGCAGGTAAATTCTCTGGTAGTATTGCCAAAAACGTAAATCCTGTCAATTGTAGGATCCGACGTCTTGGTGCAGATACTCCTAAAAATGAACATAACATATTAATGAGAGATTAAAATGCTGCATTTACTCACAAAGCTTACCAAACCTCGAACAATGAAGTTAATCAATATAAAGCAAATTAATGTTGAAAAGAAAAGGTAAGAAAGAAAAATAATGATAAAATATGGTGAAGGCAAGTAATCAGAGAGAAAGAAAATCAACCAAAATATTCGGCACATAAATGTAATATGGCAATCTATCCCTTCAAAGCGATTTAGGCGAATTGTACAGTAGTAGAGCGGTGAAATAACGAATCCCGGCATCTTTGACACAATCACGAAGAGAAATGAAATGTTACCTATTCTACCAATTACTTCACCTATGTTGGAGGTTACATATAGCAATGTATTTGGGGGACCATTGTTTTATATATGGTTCGTTACTCATCATCGACTTCTTGAAGATGAAACTAGCGAGACTCCATAATATTGGACGAGTCGAGGATATAAGATATTGTTCTAGCTCCTGCCCGGGATGGCTCGCTCTTCCATTTTGATCCCGTATGCCCGCTCCAAACAAGTTACACCCAAATGATGGTATATCCAGCTATTGACTGGTATGTACTCCTTAAACATGATTACACCCTGTCTTTCTGTTACACCTGACACCACTTTCAAATAATTCATTACTTTCCTCGTGTCCAGAAAGTTGTCCGTCTGCAGCAGGGAATTTTGCTGGTTGAGGTTAAGTTGATTTAGACACGATTAGCTCTCGTCGATTTCCCTGGTGCTATGGATGAATTGGTTATGAGACCTTCAATTGGTTAGCTCCCATTGAGTTCAAGAGGCACCAAATCCCTTATATTTTCGAACTGAGTATAGCATATGGTCTGGGGTATCTGTTAGTAGCTGCACTCTTTTGTTTCGGAGTTACTTTTACCATTTTTCCGCGTTTCCTAGGAACCTTGTGAGTAATTCATTGAGCGATACACAGTGCATATTGTGATTTAGTGACTTGTTAATTTCACTAAGTGCATGTAATGACATTATACACAATATAGGGCACAGACAAAGAAAAACAACATACATTCTGCTGTGGAAAGGACAAACGCAAAAGGAAAAACCCCTGGCTCTACAGCCCATGAAGGGCCTAGGCCTATCAAGCGACCACTGTCCAGCCATTTGGCTTGCAGATGTTGGGGTGACGCGTGGTCAGCGCATCGGGTCCCCTCGCCAACTAATCTTGGCTTTCGTAACCGGGACGCTACCTCACTATCAGACAGCTACACAATTGTCCTCACGAGGCTGAGTGCACCCCGTTCCAGCCCGTTCCAGTTTCTAAAATCCCATGCAGAGCTGGAAATCGAACCCAGGGCCTCCGGTATAACAAAATTGAAAATGTGGGTCTTGGTACACACGTCCTTTTCATGTTGGGGCATATCATTACCGTGTATGGCCACCACGAGCTATAAGGCATGCTTGCATACTGAGCACCAACGAATCCAACGTGGTTTAGGGGCAGATTATCCCAAACTTGGACAGGAGCTTCAATCAGTTGCTGAATATTTGTTGGAGGATTGGGATGGTGTGAAATTGCCCATTTGGGCTCTTTCCAAGCATGTTCAATAGAGTTCATGTCCACAGACTATGGAGTCCACTCCATTCTCTGTAAAGCCATGCATCTAAAGGAACTGATTGACCACCCTACCTTGATGGGCGAGCATTATCGTCCACTAGTGTAAAGCCCTCACTCACTGTGGCAGCAAAACCTTTAACAACAGGTTTAAGGATGTTATCTCTGTACACCAGACCAGTCATGTTACCGTGGAAAGGAATAACAGTCGTACGTTGACCAAAAAATGATCCCACTTTAAAACACGACTCAACCTCCTTCCTGTTGGTGTCGTACCTGGATGAAGGACTCCTGAAATCTTGCACCCACTTGACGCTACACTCAACTGCTCCTGTTGTATGGTTTCAAACCACTGGAGACCTCATCAGTCAAGAGAGTAGGCTTCCAGTCTTCCTGCTGCCATTACCGATGAGTTGTTACTCCCCTTACAAGAACTGTCTTATACTGTGGTTTCAGAGGAGGTTTTGGCGCAAGCACCATTGGCATCAGTCCTGCTTCATGCAGCTAATTGCACACTCTCTGATCGGACACATTCCCTCCAGTAGCCATTCGAAGAACCTGGCGGAAGGACGTGGCCGTACCAATTGGCCAACGAAGTGCTGAAAGCAATATATACCGATCCTCCCTGCGAGTGGTTTTGCGGGGGCGTCCAGTTCTTTGTCGATTAGCAACTGTTTAAGTCTCCCTGTAAGGGGGCTGCGTGGCGCAGTCGGTAGTGGCGCTGAGCTTCTTACTGAAAGGGAATGGGTTCAATTCCCATCCAGATAGTGGATTTTAGAAACAAAACTACCACTTTCGGAAACGCAAATGGCCCTGCGGTTCACTCAGCCTACATCAGTAATGAGTACCAGGGTAATCCCTGGGAGCAAAGACGGCCGGGCATGGAGCTGACAACTCCATCCCATCTAGTGCCGATGTCACAAAAAGTGGACGCCTCTACTTTCCACTACTCCCAGGGCCTCCATGGCCTGTACGGAGTTGGATTTGCTTTGCTTTTAGGTCTCCCAGTTACTCCACACCCTCAAGACATCACTTTTACTCACTCCAACACGAGCAGCAACATCCACTTGTCGGAATCCCTCCTGAAGCAATGTTCAAATTCTATACGTTCTGTTGTACGAATGGCATGTTCACAGTAGGCAACAGTACCGTTGTCTTCGCGTGATCTTGAAACCAAGTGTGCAACTGATGTTGTTAAATGGACGGACATGAGACGTGCCCCCTAGCGGACAAATATTCGCGAGATCTCAGAATCTTTGAAACCATTGCAATTGAAGATCTCGAGTTTGCGGATAGGACGTGTGTCTACGCGAAAGAACAAAAAAATTCATCATGTAATTTTTGTAAGAGAAGAATATATTCTCTTCATGGCAAATGACACTATATTCACTGATTAACGAATTTTAAATTTTTGCCTATTCTTCTTATCGGGATATAAGAAAATATAATAATAATACTGTTGTTAATTTATGTTCCTTTTAAATATGTCAGCTATTAAGACGCGAGGGCTGATATCTCCCCTGATGGGGATATTTAACGTGTCAATGGCTCTCTTGAATTTGAATACCCACAAATGCCAACTGACTGCACTGCGATTGGACCCCGCAACCTGGGCCAAGCAGCCAGACATAAATAATATAACATCTAGCTAAGAGGGAGAGAGAAAGGCCAGTTCCTGCTGAAAAAATTGGCACTTGCAGTACACATAATGTGAACATAGAGGTCCAGGGTTACAAACAAGGATATAGCCTATTTAAGGCCACACTGTATATTATAAGAGACTAGCTGAAGTATCCGTGCTTCGCTACTGGTCATAAATAAATTGAAATGTGAAGGTGACAGTTAAAACAGGGGATAGGCGAGGTGCTGCGCGGAGGGAGAGTTAGGATGGAACATTTTGTCCAGCTACACCGCTTAGCATTGGCCTTGTTTTATAGCACACAATTAGGTTTTACTCGCTAACAGTTGGAGATACACGAAAAGTGATAAGGACCATTGTGATAGAAATTTAAATTTTAAACCTAGTATATGCCATCAAAAATTTGCTATTTCTTAGCGTTCTCTTGTTATTTGAAATTGAAATATGAATGTTTGGAACCAAAGGGTGTAGTGACGTCACTTAAATGGTCCCCATCTTTAAATAGTGCAAAGTATTGAAATCAAAAGTAGCCTATACAGTATATTAACCAGGTAAAATTTCAGTATATCGGACCAGACACATACCATCTCACTTTTATATATTATTAGCAGGTACCCGCGGCTTCGCTCGCGTCTTAGTCGAGTCATATTGTTATTCAATTTTATTTATCGTATGGCTTTCAGTGCCGGGAGTGTCCGAGGACATGTTCGGCTCGCCTGAGTCTGTAGCTGCTTCCAGCGGACACCCTAAAGAGCGAGCTACAAGTTCCGTTCAAGTTCAAGTAGTGCCAACTTTCGCCACCAGATATCAATGATACCTAGTGGTGAACGTTGGAACTTTGATAGAGCGTTCTGACGAAATCTAACCTAACAAATTTTTGCTTTACACAAGTTTAGTCAGTGAAAGGATCTTTTACATGCCATAAATCTATGACATGGGACCGCCAGATTTACTTCCCCTCCGAAGGAAGGCATACTGAAGGAATTTTAACGCTCTTAAAAAATCCGACGACTTCGGCCGGGTTTGAACCCGCTATCTTGGGCATAGCAGTTCAGCATGCTACCGACTACGCCACCGAAGCCGCTATTGTTATTCAATGAAATGCAGGTATAACCCCGTTCACACACCTTTAAAAACTGAATATCCAAAAATCCCTCCTTAGTAGACGTTTTCGACACACAACAAACATATACCCAAATTATCATTCTTCTAAGTTTAATAGTTTTGGTCGTTCGATGAGAGTGAATATCCAAAAATCCTTCCTTAGTGGACGTTTTTCATCCAGAATTTCACCCTTCCCCATGGGCCCCTTAAATTGGATTTATGAAAAAACCGTCGACCACCTATTTACTTATTTTTCAAGCTGATTTTTCCCACTGAGTTTCATACTATATGCCTCTGTCTTTTAAGAGATACTTGCTCCGTTAGGAATCCTTCAACCCCTACTTTTCACACATACACCTCATAATATACATTACATCGAAAAACCCTCAGACATGTTGTGCCCAACTCTAGGAATGGGTATTCCAAGTTTCAGACACCTAGATATCAAGGGAAAGGCTACAGCCGCTTTTGAAAGTTGAGATATTTGAATATCGCGCTACATTGCTTCCAGAAGGAAATGGAAAGAATATACAGCCAAGAGCATGTCAAGTGACGTAGCGAGTAATAGCAGAGGTCGAGGCTATTTATTGATTAAATAGTTAGCCATGGAGTAGAGACTTGAGACTTAGATCAGATTACTGGCACGGCCAAATGAAAGAGAATGCACTTAGTATCAAGTAAATCGGACCAGGAATACCAGAGATATGAGGATTTCTAGATTTCAGCGTGATGCAGCGTGACCCTGACCGTTTTGAATAAAAGCCGGCTGGCACAGGCATCATTAGCTCACTTCGAACCAAGCGCTTGCCTAGCAAGGTGCTACTACGCTGAGCCAAGGCACATGGTTGGCGGATCTACGCAGAAGTTATTTTCAAAGTTGTGATAGTCACAAAAGTGCTGCGCTACAAGTGGAACTTAGTAAGTTTCCGGCATGGGAGAATCACTAAGGTGATTGTTTTTCTACGGACACTGGTGAAATATTTTATTTCTACATGGACATATGCTAGACTTTGTCTAGAAAAGTACTTTGTCACAGTCCAGTAATAATCATTCAATACTTGGATATTTTAGTTCAAATTTTAGTCAGTTTCATAATTGTAACTTGGTAACCACTCCGATCTTTCAGTATATTGAAGGCCAGTCTATCACGGTGTTGTTCATTAGCCAACGCAGGGAAACTACATGTTGCTTCGCGCATGGTAGATGGTGATAAGTCATGCCCAGGGAACGATCTTCAGAACAGCCGTTGATTGGTTTAGACTGTCAGTGTTTTCTTGTACTGAAAAGATTACCGTGAGTTATGTTACAACTGACACATTTGAGAATAGATCACTTAGATCTGACCCCATTTAAGCGAAACGCTATGGCTTTAATAGAAGTCAACATTAAAATGGATCAGCAGTTACTTCACACTTCAAGAAATATCGCCACTATGTCGTGTTAGACAGATTGTGGGTATATAATGGCGGCCGATACAAGGATTATACGTGCTTGTCCGATAGGGCATGTATCTGGATAAATCTGATACTGACCAGGTTTACTACGCTTCAAGACCATCAAGAAATGTAAGCCACTTTTGACTTTATACTATGCCTAGCTAATTGGAACAAACTATTTTTCTGCAAATGACCAACACATTTATTTTTCTTCGTATTTAAATCTTGCAATGATTTACGCAAGACATATTAGAGTTATTCTGAGTATTTTCAACACTCAGAACAGTTTAGGATCGATGACCGAGCAGAACGAGCATTTATTTGTATGTTTCATATTTTTGGGTAATCACGGAAAACAACCGATGTAACTGTAAAAGTTAATAATTATTAGCCTACTTTTCACATTTTGCAAAAATGAGGAAAAAGTAGACTTATGAGATCGGGCAAATGTGTGTCTGTCTGTCTGTCTGGCTGTGTGTGTGTCCCCCCCTATCAACTCCTAAACGGCTGCAGCAATCGAAACAAAATTTGGTAGGAGTAAAGATCTATACCTGAATATCTCACGGCCATATTTGAAAATGATGTCAGTGCTACCAACTGCTAAAAAATCGCAATTGAAATTTGAGCTCCATGTTGGATATCTTGGAAAGTATGAATGGGAGCTATTTCAAAATTGGCACACGTACAGATCATAATATTTCAGTTTAATTTCCAGGAGGCCAAACATGGCAGTGTTGCCAAAATGATTATAAGCCTCCTGATAGGTCCAATTTTTAAATGTATATAACTTCTACACTATCATGCGGAATTCAACCAAATTTCGTATGTTGTATGTGTACATAACCAGATATGACTGAGCGTATTCTTAAGACCAACCAGGGCTGCCAACTGTTAATAAATGCTCCTAATTTATTTTATCCAAATACCAATATATCAGAAAGTATGCAAGCCGACAGCTTTAAACTATGCACACGTATAGTACCTGACATTCTATATTAATTTGGAGTAACTTATATACGTCAGTGCTACCAACATGATTCTAAGCCTGCTGACAGGTCCAACTTTAAATACATGTAACTTCCATACTATCATTTGGATTTCAACCAAATTTCGTATGTGCTATGTGTACCATAACAGATATGACTATGCGTATTCTAAGGAGCAACCAGGGCTGCCAACTGTTAAATGTGCTGTCCCTATTTTTGTTACCCTAATATCAATATATCAGAAAGTATGCAAGCCAATAGCTCTAAACTTTGCACACGTATAGTACCTGGCATTCTAGACGAATTTGGAGTAACTAATATACGTCAGTGCTGCCAATATGATTCTACGCCTGCTGATAGGTACAATTTTTAAAATGCATGTAACTTCTATGCTAACTAATTGATTTCATTCAAAATTGCCACAACAATAGATCATATTATTTCAGATTATTTCTGACCAATACATGCATGACATTGTTGCCAACATGATTTTACGCGCGCTGTTAGATCCAATGTTTAACTGCATGTAACGTCCATGCTATCCAGTGGACTTCAACCAAATTTTGTATTTAGTACCGTAAGAGACGGAACTAAGAATATATTCAGTCATCAGGGCTGCCAACTGTAGTGCTCTATTAGGATACATTATGCCAGGTATACAGTATTTCGAACTAATTGGAAATTTCGATATTAGCAACTTAATTTCGTCATTATTCTAGATAGGTTCATATTCTGTAGAATAATCATTGGCATGAAAAGTAGGCTGTATAGTTCTTAACGGAACTTCTTGTTTTTGTTAAGAAATGGATATTTTATCCATATTCGAAGAATCGAACATGTGGATTCTCACATATTGAAATAATAATTAAACACATTTAAAATAATATAACTAATAATAATAATAATAATCCACTAATAATAATAATAATGATTTTCATAATTTTCCTAAATAATTCTTGGATCTTATATTTTCTAATAATCACATTTATTGAGAGAGAGCTTATTAAGTAGTTTAATCATTTCTAGTTTGGAACAGGTGATTTTCCGAAGGAGAGTGGTTAGCGCAAGCCCGCATTCAACCAACATTTCAGTTCTGGTTGAAAAGTTAATATTTGCTATGAGCAAAGTATATTTTTCAGATAACACGGAGAGGCATGAAACGGGAAGCAAATGATATTTGTATCAATTAGGGTATTTTTGTATTATATAAAATCATGACGTAGATACACATTCGAAAGTGAAATGAAGATTATCATAAGTATGGTAAATTCACGGGTTGAACTGAATGGTAAAATAAAATAAACTTGTAAGTTTATAAATCTTCCAGTGTTGATAACAAGCAGAGGCTTGATTTATTGTATAAATTTTGGGAAGAAAATTTATGTGTGTGGAGTAGTTGAAATGCCATTCCCAGGTGCGCATGTTTAAGTCGCAGGAATGAGGAGGTTTTTATTCGAGCATCAATCAAATAGCAGGTTCGATGACTCAGTGTTAAAGGAGTATTGGAACCACACATTGCGTCGTATGAATGACCCGAAGGTTATTTCTTAAAAAACCATCAGTTCTTATTTCAACCTTGTTTACGGATTCCATTAAGACTTTGATTTTGCTAGAACCCGGATTTGTCATGATAGTATTTTATTCTTCTTCAGAGGAAGACCTTTGCCGTTGTTGTTAGAATATTGTGTTCTTATATAAATAATAGAATGGGCCACTGCCAATTAAAAATAATTCTATAACCACGAATAATTTGAAGGATGTTTTCAATCCTAGTGCCATGAACTAAATGAATTTATTATGAAGCTACAATTCTTATTTCCGCATTCTGTCGAAGAATTGCAAGTTGTGAAAGTTACTAAAATGGCCACAAATATAAATATTTTTCTTAATAATGATTCCAAGTGGAAACTCAAATAGTTGAATGGTCCAACAATTTATTGATCAAGTTGATGATTCAGAAATCATATATTTTGTTAGGAACTTGAAGTTCATAATCGAGTCACGTCTCGAAATGTTTAATGTCAGAAGGACAATGATTTTTGTTGTGCTTTGCACAGTTCTTCGATGCTATGCTCAAATGTCAAATACTTTTCAGATGTTGTTATTAATATGTGTACATAATTTGTGTTGAATCAGATATAATAATATTTTGTTGACAATATTTTTTTTGAAACTGGAAAAACAAGTGAAAGTTTAAAATTCTATGAACAATTATTCTACGAGTGTTGATATTAAATAAAAATTCAACCAGTGAACTACAGTATTTCCAGTAAAGACAATTAAATTTGAACCGGATTTAATCATAAATGATAGAAAGAATTTTGGAACACAGTCTACAGGACTGATAATCAGACTTGTGTTTCCAAAGATAATTGTCCAATATGTTGGAAAATTTCTGTACATTGTGTAAATAGTGATGTGGGTTGCCACACGTGAATGATGCTGCTTTGAGCATTTTATTTTGCAGTCAATTTTAACTTCAGAATAAAATGAGATAATTTTACATGATGTGTTATGCCCAGTTGAATCTCCTTCTATCCTTATTGTCACATTGAGCCAAAAATCAGTAAAGCATTTTTTTCAATTGATGTCGTTTTTGCGATTAGCTTTAACCCATCTGGCGCCCCGGGATATTTTGACTCTCGTGCTGACTGATTCTTGGTAAAACGCATATGTGGTCGTGCGGACTCCGGTCTAAACGGGCACAATGTGTCTTCTTATTCTTAATGATGAGTTTATATGTCGAGTATCGCATCCCCCAAGGAAACCAATCGCAAGATATTGTTATGCAATTAAATGCAGGTCTACCCCCTTAACACCCCTTTAGAACCTGAATATCCAAGAATCCCTCCTCAGTGGACGTTTTCGACATACAAAGAACATAACCCCAAAATTTCATGTTTCTAACTTCAATAATTTTGGCTGGGCGATGATGAGTGAGTGAGTAAGTTAGGACATTTTCTTTCATTTATTTTTCAGAATTTCACCCCTCCCATCAACCCCTTAAATTGGATTTATGAAAAAAAACGGTCGAACACCTATTTACTTATTTTAAGCAGTTCTTCCCCACTGAGTTTGATGAGTGAGTGAGTTAATCAGTTAGAACACTTTCTTTCCTTTTCTTCCCTCAGAATTTCACCCCTCTCCAAGGCCCCCTTAAATTGGATTTATGAAAAACGGTCATACACCTATTTACTTATATTTTAAGATTTTTTTCCGCTGAATTTCAAACTTCTCGCCTATGTCGCTCCGTTAAGAATCCTTCAACCCCCAATTTTCACCCCTTTCACCTCATAATATACACCTCATCGATAAACCCTTAGACATATGTCTGCTTATTTTTAATGATTAGTTTATATGCCGAATATCATATCCCCAAAGGAACAACTCATGTGATATCGTTATTCAATGAAATGCAGGTTTACCCGCTTAACACCTCTTCAGAACCCGAATAAACAAAAATCCTTCCTTAGTTGACGTTTTCGACATACAGCGAACATATTCCCAAAATTTAATGTTTCCAACTACAATAGTTTTCGCTGGGCGATGATGAGTGTGTGAGTCAGTCAGGTCATTTTCTTTCAATTATTTTTACCAGAATTTAACCCCTCCCCACGGGCCCTTCCATTGGATTTATAAAGAAACGCTCGAACACCTATTACCTTATTTTTTAAGCTGTCTTTTTCCCCGGAGTTTGATGAGTGAGGGAGTTTGTCAATCTTTTAGGACACTTTCTCTCCTTTATTCCCCAGAATTGAATTGATGAAAAAACGGTCGAACATCGATTAACTTTTTTTTCAAACTGATTTTTTCCGCTGAGTTTCAAACTTCTCGCCTATGTCGTTTAAAAGATACACGCTCGGTTAGGAATCCTTCAACCCCCACTTTTCTCCCCTTTCATCATATAATATACACCACATCGAAAAACCCTCAGACACGTGTCTTCTTATTTTTAATGTTGAGTTTATATGCCGGGTATCACATCCCCCTATGAAACCAATCGGGATTTATTGTTTCTCTGCGCTCTAGTCCCTACATTTACGGCACACTAGGCGTTACTTCTTTCCTTTGACACTGATCGGGTTCTTTTACGTTGATTAACGGTTTGTTTCACTTTCTTAAGTACTTCGAAACGCTACGATACTTGATGTCTTTTAACTGAACTGTTATTCGAATACTTATCGCCTGTTCTTTCTTCAAAGTCGCAGCCTAACTTTGACTGTAATAATGGACTTTCACTGTGAAGTTTGACGTTTACTAAGCTGAATCCTGTACTAGGATTTTACTATACTTCCACACGGCGACACTAATGACGATACTATTCGGCCCCTCCCTTACGGAGTGCTCGTTGGTGATACAGCGTATCACGACCTCTCGGGGTCTGGTAAAGACTGCATTCGATGTGATGTAGCAACGTCACGCCCGCAGGCTGACTGATAACTGCATGTGATGCAGCGTCTCCCCTCAAGGAGTCCTTGTAAACTGAATGATTAGCTTGGCTCTGCCAGGACTTTTATACATTTTGGCTCCAAAAAGATAAAATCCTCGTCTTTTTTTTTTCATAACTAACTTTTGAAGCAATAGTCGCACACTTTTGAAACTTATATCTCTGGAAAGCTCGTTTTCTAAACGTAATCTGACTTCTTTGCACATAAAAATCGATCGTACAATTCCGAGATATTAAATAAAATTTGCTCTACAGATACGTGGGTGTTGCAGTTTATTTTTAATCCCTACCACCTCTGGTCTCGGGGAACTTTTAATTACGTAATGCATCGTTTGCACTTCTTTCCTGGGCAATTATTATAACCTTTTTACCAACACAAAAATCCTTATTCCAAAATGATTCACAATGATGTATTTCTTTTGTTACTTTTATGTGCATAACTGGCTTAAATCTAATTATTCCTCTTCTTGCATAACAAGGCGGTTGCCATTTTACTGCTGCGTGAGATCAATTTCCGAAACCCCTTCTCGCTTACTCCGAGTGGAAAGTTTTTCTCGTTCTATTTACAGCCATGATCGCTCCATCCCGGTGCGTCACGCATGATATAATTTCCTGGTGACTCCTGGTCCCTTGTTATTGAGCCATATGGTAACAGTCCTCTTGCATAAAAACTTTCTAACTCATTCTCAAGACTGTATTTTTCCATCCTTCTTTTACCAATAAAATGATGGATTCGGCCCTTGAACCGATGGCATATGGGTTCATTTCTCCCAAACTTAGATAAATACATTTTCGAAATTTTGTGGTAATTTATTTCAACATTTTGATAAAAAATCTTATTTTCTTCTGAGTCGAAGCCATCATAACACTTCTCAGTACATTTAGTTTCTATTCGCAATGAGATCCCACGATAATTCGGGTTTTCCACTTTTAAAATCATATCCGGTAATGGTGTAGGTTGAGTACGCTCTGTCCCTACCCGTTCTTCCTTTCTGGTTTTCTTCCTTTTTCCCTCATCTCGCATCGAGATGGAATTTTCAAAAAAAATCTTTTTTTTTCTACTCTTTAATGGGTGCATATAGACTTAACCCGTTACCTGTTCTGGGGTAACCTTTTTTCCCTCATCTCATATCGAGATAGCATTTTCAAAGAACATTTCTTGTTCCTACTCTTCCAATTCCAGAGTTCTTTTAGATCTTCTCCCTTTCTTTTCTTTCTATCATTCCATTTCTTCCGACGAACTTTCCAACTGTAAAACGCTTGTGCGTCTTCTTTCTCCAAGGTATTGTACATTATCTCTAGTCCTCTCCTAGTTTCAATATGGCTTCTCTCATCTTTTAAACCGGCTACAATTTGCGGTCGTCTTCCTTTTTCTTCATTTCTTTCAAAAACATCTCCTCTCTTTTCTTCATTAACTCCAATAGTCTCATCTTTTTCTTTGAGGTTTTCGTGGCTCTCATTTTCATTTGTTTCCATTTTTCTTTTCTTTCGTTGACATTCCTGATATTTTATCATTAATTCAAGGATATGTGCTTTCAATTTATCTTCTTCCAATTCCCTCTTATCTTCCTTATCCTTATGAATTTCTTCTGGGTTTTCCTTTTCAATTTCTATTAAATCCTGAACTTCTATTTCCATTTGTGCCTCGGCAACATTCTATATTATGGTTTCAGTCGATTTCTCCATCTCCCCAGGAATTATTATTTCAGTCTCCCCAACTTTCACTTCTTTTATTATTATCCTTTGATCTGGGTTTTTCTCTGGCTCTTCTGGCTCAATTTGTGCATAAAACTGATCTCCTTTAATTTGTATCTCATGCTTCCTCATGTTCTCATCTACCTGCCCCGTGAATGTATTAAATTGCAATTCCCTTCTGCTTGCATCGGTCTCACCTTGCCTCTTGACGTCATTTATTTTGGCCTGAACTTCCTAAACTTTTCCCTCGAGTCTGTCTACTTTTTTCTCAAACCCTTCGAATCTTTCTCCTAACTTATCAATACTACCTTTTATTTCATCCCGGGATTTTTCACAAATATTCATATTTGACTCGATTTTATCCATTAACTTACCTCGCACCTCTTGGATCTGGGTTACAAGTTTCTTTTCACATTTATCTCCCTTTTCTTCCATATTACTTAATTTGGTTTCCACAGAACCAAATTTATCCTTAAAGTTTTCAAAAGTTTTCTTGACATTTAGTTTGGGAATTTACCGTACTTTCCCTCAAGGTATGTATTTGGACTTGCAATCCTGACTGAAGTACCCCGTTTTCCTCTTTAATTTTACTTGTGATTTCCCCTTTGAACTTATTTAACTTAGTCTCAAACCTAGTGTCAAAACCCTGAAATTTCGTACTTATTGTCTCTTCTATTTTCTCATTTATATTACTTTGTATTTTAATCTCCATGGCCTTTAATTCGGTTTTCATGGCTTGACTTTTCAGAGTATTGTCAGCTATCATCTTCTCCTGAAACGAATGTAATCTATTTTCAAGTTTACCTGCCATG
Source organism: Meconema thalassinum (assembly GCA_946902985.2). Taxonomy (NCBI): domain Eukaryota; kingdom Metazoa; phylum Arthropoda; class Insecta; order Orthoptera; family Tettigoniidae; genus Meconema; species Meconema thalassinum. The sequence goes on along the minus strand of OX336395.1, from coordinate 257,095,724 downwards.
ACTCCTAGTTTATCTTCCAAAACCTTGGATTGTGCTGACAAATGATTTGAATTCTCTGTTTTTATACTATCCAATTGGTTTTCTGTCTCAGCCTTCAGCGTACTGTTCATGTTTATACAGTAGGATTGGATAGATTCTAATTTAATTCCCATGTTATCACTGTTAGTTTTAAGGGATTCTAAATTCTGACTTATGGATTCTAACTCATCTTTATTTGTAATCTGTTGGAGGTCCAATGTATTGTCTATTGTTCCAAATCTATTGTTCATGGCCTCCAACTTTTCCTTATTATCGGCCTTTATAGCCGCCAACTTTTCACTGCTATCAGCCTTTAAAGCGTCCAAAAGCCCCTGCCTCTCTTCACTATTCTCTGCTTTTAAAGTTTTGATATTTTCCGAACTTATTTTTATCATCTCCTCTCTATTCTTATGGAAGTGCTCATTAAAGCTCTCCTTTATCTCCATCATCGTACACATATTTTCCACAATATATGAGAATACAGTGAGCCACTATGCCACATCGCCGGTTCATGCATGAGAGATGGTACTCCGAACTCTTGTGTCCCAATTTTCCAAAGTTCAACCTTAGTACGGGTGTTTACTAAAACGTACCCTTTTGATATACTCATTCAATGTCAAAACCTTTATGGAAGTGATTTAAAAATTCAAAAATTTCGAAAAACCATTTTTTCAAAAAGTGGAAATTTTGATTTTCTCAAGAAAACTCGGGTTTTTCCTAGGAAAACTCACCCCTACGTACTGGGCGCCAAAAGAAATGCGTTGCTATTAGTAGGGGTATGATGTAATCATACAAGCCCCATGTTGGAAATTAAACAAATCTTATAATGGTTCAAAGTTGAATCAGGGGTACAGATATTAAACAAATATTAAATCATCATGAATGGCTTTCATTAAACCAACAACATTCATTAAGTTTCACTTCCATATAGTGTCCTTCTAAAAGTCACTGAAATCAAGAGCTCCAATAGGCTCGATACTTTTTATCTACACTGTGTTTTTCATTTACAACACATCACTTCCTAATACATGAGTATACTTCTTAATCAAACATATACAATTTTCCAAAGTACCGTTACTCATTTCATTAATTTCGGGCTTTCACAACGCTCACGGGTTACCATCTCTCTCTCAAGGCAAACAATCTCTACCGTGATCGGGAAACATTTGCGTACTCCGAGCTACAGAAGACTACTTGAACAATTCAAAAATTAAGATCACTCCCGGAATCTAATTGTCCTCATTAAAACTCGTGAATCACTACATCATATTATCATAACATTAGGGATTATTATTATTTGTCTTGAAAGACCATTTATCATAAGAAAGCTACGATCTGAACTCTGCAAGCGGTAATCTTTCATCTAAAGGAACCTCGGTTCGAAGGCCGGGTCGTTAAAACCAACTCTAAACACTCTTGTGTACTATAACTTCTAACAGACAGCTTTTAAACCTACCACAACAAACTCAATGGTAAGGGTCTGGCCTTGGCTACTTAGCGTGATTTATTGCAGGGAGGCAGACTTCACGTTCTCGCCCACACGAGACGAGCTACTCTCAGCTTCTACACAGCTGTTTCTTAAATGCAGTTCTTTGAACAGGCAAGGCTTTCATACAAATTACTATAACAACATATTACTTCGGCATTTATTAATTATGATGTGTCCTCATTGGCGGGTAAGAATAATTCAATACAACAACAAATACTTAGGGGCTTAAAACGTGGACGAATCTGGGTTCGATCCTTACAAGTGCCTCGGGATCCATATCCCACACTGGAGGACTTATAACATTAGCGACTTATAGCAGGCACTTTTTGCCTTATTACCCGCGCTCATAATACAAAAAATAGCACCCTCTTTTACATAACACACACGTGGCCTCGTGATCACATCACTATTTGGAGGACTTACCATAGTACAATTACCAAGACCAACTGCCCCTCATAATTAGTTTTACCGAGTATTCAAACGCATTCCTAGCGTGACAAATTTCTTTAATGCGCTACATGGCGCTTTACACATTACTATGCCAAGTTGCCTTCAATGAACTGATAAATTCAAAAATCAACATTTTATTATACATTTCCTTTCTATATTACTCCTCTCCCTTGACAATAATTGCTTTACCCTACGAACATGTGTTCATAACATGTACAAATTCATTTAAAGGAGCTCGGAAGCTACTACTTTCCATATAAGTCATCATAAAATTCATTCATTTATATAATTGTTATTATTATTATTACGCTTGCTTTCTCATATTTAAATCATTTATCAATTACACTGATATTTTATTTCATACATTTCCCCAAGGGATTTATTTATTTCACATAATTATTTATACTTTTCAATATTTACCGTTCAGATCGCGCTATTATTCTTTTATTTGTTATTCAAACATCCCTATTTTCTTCTTCTTTCTCAAGTGGATTATACGCAAACCTTTCCCAACACATAACATAATGAAATGGTTACTCACATGATTTCACGGTCATCGACCGAATTCTCCAGCGATGTTTCATTTTTGCCCACTTTCTGCACTTAAGCCATCTTCATATTAATTTCACACAATGACACTTCTTTAAACACATATGAATTATTTACCTTAATCACTTTAACCATATAGAATACCATTTTTGTATTCATTTATCTTAACACAAATAAATTCACTAAACTTATTACACTAAAACAAATTTTAATATATTTACACTACACAATTTTTAATCACTTAGGCGTTACTTTTTGCCTTACACACGTGATTTATTTCTTCCCGTCTCCATGGGTAACACTTTTAGACGTCTGCTGCCTAATCTGGCCAAGATAATGAAAGTCTCGATCAATCTACCCCTCCCTGGAACGGTTAATCTTCAGATCCGGTTTCTGACTATCGGCTTCTACACTTTACTAGCACGATGTGGTTTCTTCCTAGACACTAGTTAATTTGTCTAGATAAAGTCTGTTCTGATACGGTCTCTCGAATACTGTATCGGTGACCTGATATTCTCTAGCATTAATTGCTATTCCTTCAGTTCGTAACTTACTGCTGTTACAATACGTTTGTCTCCTAAGACAAAACCTTGAATTACGATTTCGAACTCTTGTTTCTCTGCGCTCTAGTCCCTATATTTACGGCACACTAGGCGTTACTTCTTTCCTTTGACCCTGATCGGGTTCTTTTACGTTGATTAACAGTTTGTTTCACTTTCTTAAGTACTTCGAAACGCTACGATACTTGATGTCTTTTAACTGAACTGTTATTCGAATACTTATCGCCTGTTCTTTCTTCAAAGTCGCAGCCTAACTTTGACTGTAATAATGGACTTTCACTATGAAGTTTGACGTTAACTAAGCTGAATCCTGTACTAGGATTTTACTATACTTCCACACGGCGACACTAATGACGATACTATTCGGCCCCTCCCTCACGGAGTGCTCGTTGGTGATACAGCGTATCACGACCTCTCGGGGTCTGGTAAAGACTGCATTCGATGTGATGTAGCAACGTCACGCCCGCAGGCTGACTGATAACTGCATGTGATGCAGCGTCTCCCCTCAAGAAGTCCTTGTAAACTGCATGATTAGCTTGGCTCTGCCAGGACTTTTATACTTTTTGGCTCCAAAAAGATAAAATCCTCGTCTTTTTCATAACTAACTTTTGAAGCAATAGTCGCACACTTTTGAAACTTATATCTCTGGAAAGCTCGTTTTCTAAACGTAAACTGACTTCTTTGCACATAAAAATCGATCGTACGATTCGAGATATTAAATAAAATTTGCTCTACAGATACGTGGGTGTTGCAGTTTATTTTTAATCCCTACCACCTCTGGTCTCGGGGTACTTTTAATTACGTAATGCATCGTTTGCACTTCTTTCCTGGGCAATTATTATAACCTTTTTCCCCACACAAAAATCTCTATTCAAAAATGATTCACAATGATGTATTTCTTTTGTTACTTTTATGTTCGCAAATGGCTTAAATCTAATTATTCCTCTTCTTGCATAACAACGCCGTTGCCATTTTACTGCTGCGTAAGATCAATTTCCGAAACCTCTTCTCGCTTACTCCGAGTGGAAAGATTTTCTCGTTCTATTTATAGCCATGATCGCTCCCTCTCGGTGCGTCACGCATGATATAATTTCCTGGTGACTCCTGGTCCCTTGTTATTGAGCCATATGGTAACAGTCCTCTTGCATAAAATCTTTCTAACTCATTCTCAAGACTGTATTTTCCTTCCTTCTTTTACCAATAAAATGATGGATTCGGCCCTTGAACCAATGGTGGTGTATTCTTGGAATACACGGTATGAGAGAATATAATTTTTAATGCTTTTGCATGTTCATTCCTTCCTTTCTATCAAACACCAACAGTGATCTTCTATTTTCTCTTTGGTGGTTATGTCTCTTATGTTCTTTGTGAGTCTGTTCTAGATATATATCTTCCATGACCCACCTAGCGTCATCTAGCAGCGAATCTCTGAAGCTCCTCAATTCTTCCTGGTGCAAGAGGATTTACTTATCCATCTGGCCACCAGATCTCGTTGCTATCGCCAGCTATTATCTCCGTGATCAAGAGATCTTCGCCTACATTTTCACTCACCATGCTGCGCTAGTATCGCCTACTATCAACTCTTTGAAGACCATTCATCAAGAAGAACATTTATTTTTGATAGGTTGTCTATTCTTATATGTATTCCTTTTGTCTCCTACCCCCACTCTTTTCCCTTCCTTGGACCCTCCGCGCTTCTCTGAGTGGGTCTCACTTGTAAGCCGGCAGTTGACTTGGTCAGTCAGGGCTCAACTAGAGCCAGTCTCCTCAAACCAAAAGGCACTCTCTACATTCTACGCCATGTTGGCACATTAAGTATCTGTCAAAGGGAACTTCGCCTTCGCCATGCAACAAAGATAAGTACATACTTCAAGTTTTAACTTCATCTTCATCGGTTTTAACTTCTACATGCTTTTAACGGTCTTTTATAGGCAGTGTGAGATTACTTCTTTGTGGCAATAATCATCCTTCGCGGGATTTTACATGTTGGGCTTTTGTCCAATTAAGCCAATCTCTGTGAAAAGCAGCATTTCTTATGCTTATTAAATGAGAGATCTTCTCACAACGTGGGATATTATCGAATACCCACTGTCTATAAAGATTAAGCTCGTTCCACCGCTGGAATAACTTTGGCCCCATTCTTCTATTAGGATCGTTCTGGAACCTTCCAGATCCTGTACTCGATCTACAAGTCACGCCGTCATGTATGTTCCACTCACTTGTGGTAATGCCATCCTAAAACTAGGAAATCTTCCTTATAAATAAATGCTCCATAGCTAATTTTCTTTCCTCCGTTGGATTTGTCCAAGCGCATTTAATTGTAATTCACAACTTTCTCAAGCAATAGACTTTCTATCCAGTGCAACCAGTCATTTTCCACTATTGCAATAACTTTCTTTGCCATAAACTTTCGTGTTACTACAGTGAACTTTTCATCCATTCAACAAACTATAGTGATAAACAGTGTTCTTTCAGCATTTCTTCCGCGTCGCGCTCGTCCGATTATTATAAATACGGCCATGAACATTTACCTTCCATCCCACTTGCTTTTCCCTAAACCTCTTACTAACAACCCATAATAAAATTGTTACTCTAGGTCATTTTCAATGAGGTGTCACTCTAACGAAGTGCCCTCCCATCTTGCTTGTTTATCATTAATTAATTTCTGCATAATCACGTGTTTTATACACGGTTCAAGCTTACATTGTTTCTCCCTTAATTAGGGGATAGAATTCTTTCAACTCAAAGTGAGTTATTTCTAGGGTTCACGAAAGGGAAACTTGCCCCATTGGTCTCGTGATTCCTACTTAAACATAGGCAGTCTAGAACCTTCCTTTTGACTTTCTCTTCAGGTTTCACAGTAAGTGACCTGCCCTCTTTTGTATAATTGTCATAAAGGTAATTCTGCATAAATATAAGAAGTTATAGGAACTTCTATCTTATTCTTCATGTGTTTGTTATTGTTATTTTCGAAGTGGTTACTTTCTCTAGAATGTTTTCTCAGAAATTTCTTATAGTACACACCTTGTACTCTATTTATTGTTAAACTTTAATCACCTTAATTGTCTTTAAATTTTGAATTTTTATCTTCGCTATTTTAAATCCTTGCTAGGATTTTATAAAGGTTTTGAAACCTAATAAACTGTTAATTGCCTAGCGCAAACGTTAAATGTTTTCTGAGGTCTGTGACCCTAAAATTGTTAACCAAATGGAAAATATATATTTGTTAAAGTTATCAACTTCCTTTGAATTGTTAAATAAATTCAGCGTTTCTTTTCTCTTTTTTATTTTTCTAGTACAACAATTAGGCGAGATCCTGTCTTCCTTGGCTCTTCCTACTCAATGCCATTAAATCTATTGATAGGGCTTTCACCACTCGTTGCATTTGAGCAAGAACTCTTGGTAGTAATCTCGTTAAAGTTTCTCTTAGCTTTAGTAGCTAATTCTAACTGGCCAGTAAGGCAAGTAAAGCTCGCTAAGCCAGCTTCCTGCTTGTGGAGATCCTCTCCAAAATCTTATGGTCAGTTTTCAAAAAGATAAGTGTTTCTCTTCGCCTAAACTTTTAGTCGGCTACTGGCTGGGTAAAAGCTTAGCCATTTCCAAATGCAACTATTGGTTCATTTACCAAATTTATTCCCAAAGGCATAATTCCTTTATCACTATCCTTCTTGGAAGCACTTGGTCGCTTGGTAGTAACTCTGCAACTTCAAAAACTGGAAATATCAAAATCGATGCAAATTATTGGCATTCTTTGAATTATTTGGTCAAAAAAAAGGAATTCCTTTGAACAGATCTATAATAATTCTGTTACTTTCTGTCTTGCCAGACCATCACCCATCCCCATAGTACGCATATGCATGCTTGAGAGGGAATACGCTAAAGCCATTCTCTTGCAAACCGCCCAAGTCATAGCTGCGGTTCCCGTTAGCTTAGATCAGGTCCGTAACCACTTTAGGTATCAGTTAGCGGATTTGCAGTGGCAACCGCCTTTGAGTGTATTTAAAGTTAAATTTACAACTTTTGTGGGACTCTCCTCCTATTTCTCTATCCTTTCTCTCCAGTCCGAAACCCACCTCCTTTTCTTTATCATCTTCCCTTGGTGGTTAGGTTATTCCTCAGCCAATAATCTAACCAAATGGCATATGGGTTCATTTCTCCCCAACTTAGATAAATAAATTTTCGAAATTTTGTGGAAATCTATTTCAACATTTCGATAAAAAAATCTTATTTTCTTCTGAGTCGAAGCCATCATAACACTTCTCAGTACCTTTAGTTTCTATTCGCAATGAGATCCCACGATAATTCGGGTTTTCCACTTTTAGAGTCATATCCGGTAATGGTGTAGGTTGAGTACGCTCTGTCCCTACCCGTTCTTCCTTTCTGGTTTTCTTCCTTTTTCCCTCATCTCGCAAAGAGATGGTATTTTCAAAAAAAAACTTTTTTTTCTACTCTTTAATGGGTGCATATAGGCTTACCTGTTACCTGTTCTGGGGTAACCTTTTTTCCCTCATCTCATATCGAGATAGCATTTTCAAAGAACATTTCTTTTTCCTACTCTTCCAATTCCAGAGTTCTTTTAGATCTTCTCCCTTTCTTTTCTTTCTATTATTCCATTTCTTCCGACGAACTTTCCAACTGTAAAACGCTTGTGCGTCTTCTTTCTCCAAGGTATTGTACATTATCTCTAGTCCTCTCCTAGTTTCAATATGGCTTCTCTCATCTTTTAAACCGGCTACAATTTGCGGTCGTCTTCCTTTTTCTTCATTTCTTTCAAAAACATCTTCTCTCTTTTCTTCATTAACTCCAATAGTCTCATCTTTTTCTTTGAGGTTTTCGTGGCTCTCATTTTCATTTGTTTCCATTTTTCTTTTATTTCGTTGACATTCCTGATATTTTATCATTAATTCAAGGATCTGTGCTTTCAATTTATCTTCTTCCAATTCCCTCTTATCTTCCTTACCCTTATGAATATCTTCTGGGTTTTCCTTTTCAATTTCTATTAAATCCTAACTTCTATTTGAATTTGTGCCTCGACAACATTCTCTATTATGGTGTCAGTCGATTTCTCCATCTCCCCAGGAATTATTATTTCAGTCTCCCCAACTTTCACTTCTTTTATTATTATTATCCTTTGATCGGGGTTTTTCTCTGGCTCTTCTGGCTCAATTTGTGCATAAAACTGATCTCCTTTAATTTGTATCTCATGCTTCCTCAAGTTCTCATCTACCTGCCCCGTGAATGTATTAAATTGCAATTCCCTTCTGCTTGCATCGGTCTCACCTTGCCTCTTGACGTCATTTATTTCGGCCTGAACTTCCTGGACTTTTCCCTCGAGTCTGTCTACTTTTTTCTCAAACCCTTCGAATCTTTCTCCTAACTTATCAATACTACCTTTTATCTCATTCCGGGATTTTTCACAAATATTCATATTTGACTCGATTTTATCCATTAACTTATCTCGCACCTCTTGGATCTGGGTTACAAGTTTCTTTTCACATTTATCTCCCTTTTCTTCCATATTACTTAATTTGGTTTCCACAGAACCCAATTTATCCTTTAAGTTTTCAAAATTTTCTTGACATTTAGTTTGGGAATTTACCGTACTTTCCCTCAAGGTATGTATTTGGACTTGCAATCCTGACTGATGTACCCCGTTTTCCTCTTTAATTTTACTTGTGATTTCCCCTTTGAACTTATTTAACTTAGTCTCAAACCTAGTGTCAAAACCCTGAAATTTCGTACTTATTGTCTCTTCTATTTTCTCATTTATATTACTTTGTATTTTAATCTCCATGGCCTGTAATTCGGTTTTCATGGCTTGGCTTTTCAGAGTATTGTCAGCTATCATCGTCTCCTGAAACGAATGTAATCTATTTTCAAGTTTACCTGCCATGACTACTAGTTTATCTTCCAAAACCTTGGATTGTGCTGAAAAATGATTTGAATTCTCTGTTTTTATACTATCCAATTGGTTTTCTATCTCAGCCTTCAGTGTACTGTTCATGTTTATACAGTCGGCTTGGATAGATTCTAATTTAATTCCCATGTTATGACTGTTAGTTTTAAGGGATTCTAAATTCTGACTTATGGATTCTAACTCCTCTCTATTTGTAATCTGTTGGAGGTCCAATGTATTGTCTATTGTTCCAAATCTATTGTTCATGGCCTCCAACTTTTCCTTATTATCGACCTTTATAGCCGCCAACTTTTCACTGCTATCAGCCTTTAAAGCGTCCAAAAGCCCCTGCCTCTCTTCACTATTCTCTGCTTTTAAAGTTTTGATATTTTCCGAACTTATTTTTATCATCTCCTCTCTATTCTAATGGAAGTGCTCATTCAAGCACTCCTTTATCTCCATCATCGTACACATATTTTCCACAATATATGAGAATACAGTGGGCCACTATGCCACATGGCCGGTTCATGCATGAGAGATGGTACTCCGAACTCTTGTGTCCCAATTTTCCAAAGTTCAACCTTAGTACGGGTGTTTACTAAAACGTACCCTTTTGATATACTCATTCAATGTCAAAACCTTTATGGAAGTGATTTAAAAATTCAAAAATTTCGAAAAACCATTTTTTTTTCAAAAAATGGAAATTTTGATTTTTCAAGAAAACTCGGGATATCCCTAGGAAAACTCTCCCTACGTACTGGGCGCCAAAAGAAATGCGTTGCTATTAGTAGGGGTATGATGTAATCATACAAGCCCCACGTTGGAAATTAAACAAATCTTATACTGGTTCAAAGTTGAACCAGGGTACAGATATTAAACAAATATTAAACAAATATTAAATCATCATGAATGGCTTTCATTAAACCAACAGCATTCATTAAGTTTCACTTCCATATAGTGTCTTTCTAAAATTCACTTGTATCAAGAGCTCCAATAGGATCGATACTTTTTATCTACACTGTGTTTTTCATTTACAACACATCACTTCCTAATACAGGAGTATATTTCTTAATCAAACATATAAAATTTTCCAAAGTACCGTTACTCATTTCATTAATTTCGGGCTTTCACAACGATCACGGGTTACCATGTCTCTCTCAAGTCAAACAATTCATTACCGTGATCGGGAAACATTTGCGTACTCCGAGCTACAGAAGACTACATGAACAAGTCAATAATTAAGATCACTCCCGGAATCTAATTGTCCTCATTAAAACTCGTGAATCACTACATCATATTATCATAACATTAGGGATTATTATTATTTGTCTTGAAAGACCATTTATCATAAGAAAGCTACGATCTAAACTCTGCAAGCGGTAATCTTTCATCTAAAGGAACCTCGGTTCGAGGACCGGGTCGTTAAAACCAACTCTAAACACTCTTGTGTACTATAACTTCTAACAGACAGCTTTTAAACCTACCACAACAAACTCAATGGTAAGGGTCTGGCCTTGGCTACTTAGCGTGACTTATTGCAGGGAGGCAGACTTCACGTTCTCGCCCACACGAGACGAGCTACTCTCAGCTTCTACACAGCTGTTTCTTAAATGCAGTTCTTTGAACAGGCAAGGCTTTCATACAAATTACTATAACAACATATTACTTCGGCATTTATTAATTATGAAGTGTCCTCATTGGCGTGTAAGAATAATTCAATACAACAACAAATACTTTGGGGCTTAAAACGTGGACGAATCTGGGTTCGATCCTTTCAAATGCCTCGGGATCCATATCCCACACTGGAGGACTTATAACATTAGCGACTTATAGCAGGCACTTTTTGCCTTATTACCCGCGCTCATAATACAATAAATAACACCCTCTTTTACATAACACACACGTGGCCTCGTGATCACATCACTATTCGGAGGACTTACCATAGTTCAATTACCACGACCAACTGCCCCTCATAATTAGTTTTACCGAGTATTCAAACGCATTCCTTGCGTGACAAATTTCTTTAATGCGCTACATGGCGCTTTACACATTACTATGCCAAGTTGCCTTCAATGAACTGATAAATTCAAAAATCAACATTTGATTATACATTTCCTTTCTATATTACTCCTCTCCCTTGACAATAATCGCTGTACCCTACGACCATGTGTTCATAACATGTACAAATTCATTTAAAGGAGCTCGGAAGCTACTACTTTCAATATAAGTCATAAAATTCATTCATTTATATAATTGTTATTATTATTATTACGCTTGCTTTCTCATATTTAAATCATTTATCAATTACACTGATATTTTATTTCATACATTTCCCGAAGGGATTTATTTATTTCACATAATTATTTATACTTTTCAATACTTACCGTTCAGATCGCGCTATTATTCTTTTATTTGTTATTCAAACATCCCTATTTTCTTCTTCTTTCTCAAGTGGATTATACGCAAACCTTTCCCAACACATAACATAATGAAATGGTTACTCACATGATTTCACGGTCATCGACCGAATTCTCCAGCGATGTTTCATTTTTGCCCACTTTCTGCACTTAAGCCATCTTCATATTCATTTCACACAATGACACTTCTTTAAACACATATGAATTATTTACCTTAATCGCTATAACCATATTGAATACCATTTTTGTATTCATTTATCTTAACACAAATAAATTCACTAAACTTATTACACTAAAACAAATTTTAATATATTTACACTACACAATTTTTAATCACTTAGGCGTTACTTTTTGCCTTACACACGTGATTTCTTTCTTCCCGTCTCCAAGGGTAACACTTTTAGACGTCTGCTTCCTAATCTGGCCAAGATAATGAAAGTCTCGATCAATCTACCCCTCCCTGGAACGGTTAATCTTCAGATCCGGTTTCTGACTATCGGCTTCTACACTTTACTAGCACGATGTCGTTTCTTCCTAGACACTAGTTAATTTGTCTAGATAAAGTCTGTCCTGTATACGGTCTCTCGAATACTGTATCGGTGACCTGATATTTTCTAGCATTAATTGCTATTCCTTCAGTTCGTAACTTACTGCTGTTACAATACGTTTGTCTCCTTAGACAAAACCTTGAATTACGATTTCGAACTCTTGTTTCTCTGCGCTCTAGTCCCTATATTTACGGCTCACTAGGCGTTACTTCTTTCCTTTGACCCTGATCGGGTTCTTTTACGTTGATTAACTGTTTGTTTCACTTTCTTAAGTACTTCGAAACGCTACGATACTTGATGTCTTTTAACTGAACTGTTATTCGAATACTTATCGCCTGTTCATTCTTCAAAGTCGCAGCCTAACTTTGACTGTAATAATGGACTTTCACTATGAAGTTTGACGTTTACTAAGCTGAATCCTGTACTAGGATTTTACTATACTTCCACACGGCGACACTAATGACGATACTATTCGGCCCCTCCCTTACGGAGTGCTCGTTGGTCATACAGCGTATCACGACCTCTCGGGGTCTGGTAAAGACTGCATTCTATGTGATGTAGCAACGTCACGCCCGCAGGCTGACTGATAACTGCATGTGATGCAGCGTCTCCCCTCAAGGAGTCCTTGTAAACTGCATGATTAGCTTGGCTCTGCCAGGACTTTTATACTTTTTGGCCTCAAAAAGATAAAATCCTCGTCTTTTTTTTCATAACTAACTTTTGAAGCAATAGTCGCACACTTCTGAAACTTATATCTCTGGAAAGCTCGTTTTCTAAACGTAAACTGACTTCTTTGCACATAAAAATCTATCGTACAATTCAGAGATATTAAATAAAATTTGCTCTACAGATACGTGGGTGTTGCAGTTTATTTTTAATCCCTACCACCTCTGGTCTCGGGGAACATTTAATTACGTAATGCATTGTTTGCACTTCATTCCTGGGCAATTATTATAACCTTTTCCCCACACAAAAATCTCTATTCCAAAATGATTCACAATGATGTATTTCTTTTGTTACTTTTATGTTCGCAAATGGCTTAAATCTAATTATTCCTCTTCTTGCATAACAAGGCGGTTGCCATTTTACTGCTGCGTAAGATCAATTTCCGAAACCTCTTCTCGCTTACTCCGAGTGGAAAGTTTTTCTCGTTCTATTTATAGCCATGATCGCTCCCTCTCGGTGCGTCACGCATGATATCATTTCCTGGCGAATCTTGGTCCCTTGTTATTGCGCCATATGGTAACAGTCCTCTTGTTTAAAATCTTTCTAACTCATTCTCAAGACTGTATTTTTCCATCCTTCTTTTACCAATTAAATGATGGATTCGGCCCTTGAACCAATGGCATATGGGTAGAGTACCTGCTTCTTCAAACTCCATGCAGAGCAGCTCCGAACAAACGAGCGCGGCTTCCTGCATTTCTAATGCCAGGACTTCTTACAGTGCGCAAGTCCGGTTGTCCACTGTACAATTCGAAATTCAGGATAAATTTGGATATTTGGTTCAAGCCCGCGGTCTTCTCGACTCCGCTACAAATCACAACTTTGTTTCACAATCATTAATCAAAAAACCAAGCCCTACCTGTAAATCCTACTTCCATCAAAGTATCCGGCATTGAAAATCTGAAAACTCAAGCTTTGCAGTCTTCAAAATTAAAAATTAGAGACATCTGTCAAAGAAACACCAATCTTAACTTAAACTTGACCCACTTCTTCCCTTTCTCTTTTTTCATCATCTTCCCTTAGGGAGGGTTATTCCTTAGCTAATAACCTACCCAAAATTTGATCCCAGAAACGCGGGAGAGTCCATTTGTCAATAGTTTGCAAATTATTAATATCCACTTTGAATTTTTCGGCTATAACTTCACAGTGCAAAGCTGGTGAAGGTGATAGAGGTCATTCCTCTCTTCTTCAGCCAGTCTCACTTCCAACTGTTCGCTGCTGCCAACTTTACAGCATTTCCAAAACTCCACATTTTTCGTAAGTTATTCTTCAATTTGCCCATTTCATCATGTCAACTGAACAGGATTAAACTCTCATTGCTAGACGTTCTTCCTACAAAGGAAAGCTCACCAGATTTAGAAATTTCATTAATAAATTATCTTCAGCCGATTGTGATCTAGATGTCTTGACTCAACGCCTAAAGTTATACGAACGGTCTTACGATTACTATGACCAAATCCAAACGGATATTGAATCCGCTTGCTCCGAACTTCAATCCGATCGAGATGAAGTCGAACCCTTGTATTTTGAAGGGATTGCTAAGGCTCACCAACTGATTCGCAGTGTCAAAAAACCGGACACTAGAGTCATCAATCCGGCCCAGTTCGCACCCGCTTCAGTCCGTGGAGACATGCATCAACCGAAACCTTCACTTCCGAAGATAAGCCTGCCTGTTTTTTCCAGGGCAGGAAAGTGAATGGAATTCCTTTTCGAGTTATTCAGCCCTCTCATACACAATAACAAAGTTATTCCCGCTATCCACAAATTTTACTATCTGAGATCTTGTCTTAAAGAGCAAGCTCTTACGCTCGTGGAAACATTCCCTTTAAGTGCAGAGAACTACAACATCGCTATTGACCTTCTTAAAGAGAGATATGGCAATCTACGTCTGTGTGTCGCTCGCCACATCTGCTGTTTTTTGACTTGCCAGCCGTAAAACCTAATGACGTGTCTCCTTTAAGAAACTTGGTCGACACAATGCAACTGCTTGTGCAAGCCCTTTATCAGCTTGAGCAACCGGTTCAATCTTGGGACACTGTCTTAATCTATCTAGCTACGTCTAGATTTGATTATTCCACTCTAAAAGCCTGGGGAATAGAATTAGCTCACAAAATCGAATATTCCTTCGAGCATCTCATCTCGTTTCTTAACAGCTGGTGCCAATTCCTTACCGCACTCTCATTTCAGTGTGAATGTGTCACAACATCTTGGATATCAAACCTGTTTCTTCAGATGGTCATAAGCCCCCATCTGTCGAGAACAAGCAAACTCGTTTTACCGCTTTCAACAATCTAGGAGAGCATACTAGGCCGCTCAACAAATCCTTAAAATGCACATTCTGTAAGGTTTCTCACGCTTTATATTCATGCAAATCCTTAAAAGAATTGTCAGTTGAAGACAGAAGGAAGTTTGTCTCCAATAATAAATATTGCTTCAACTGTTTGTCATCAAAACATTCAGCTTCAAATGTACATCCGCCACACTTTGTTTCCACTGTGAAAGACCGCATCACAGTTTATTGCACCGCCATGATCAATCAAGGTCATTAGTACCTGCTTCTTCAAACTCCATGCAGAGCAGCTCCGAACAATCGAGCGCGTCTTCCTGCATTTCTAATGCCAGGACTTCTCACAGTGCGCAAATCTTGTTGTCCACTGTACAATTCGAAATTCAGGATAAATTTGGAATTTGGGTTCGAGCCCGCGGTCTTCTCCTCCCCGCTTCAACTCACAACTTTGTTTCGCAATCATGAATCAAAAAACTAGGCCTACCTGTAAACCTTACTTCCATCAATGTATCCGGCATTGAAAATCTGAAAACTCAAGCTTTGCAGTCTTCAAAATTAAATATTAGAGACATCTGTCAAAGAAACACCAATTTTAACTTAAACTGTCTTATCCTTAACAGTACTGCTAAAAACACCCCTAGCCACTCTATTATCACTTCTGGTTTAAAGATTCCTTCGCATTTAAGGTTAGCTGATCCTCAGTTTAATGTTCAAAATCCTATTGACATACTCTTCAGTGCCAATGTTTTTTGGAATTGCTTTCGAACACAAGTTCGTAAACTATCTGCAAACGTGGCCGCTAGAGACACTGATTTTGGTTGGGTTGTTACTGGTCAAATCCAACATCCCAGTCTTCAAACTAACTCGCAATGTGATTTTGTTACCGCTGATTCAAATTCCCATTCTAAAAAAGAAAACAGTTATGTTTCCGATCTCGGCATAATTCAAAACAGCTTGTCGAAACAATGTCTTGGTGTCAGCAACTACGCCACTCTCGTAAGCTGCTCCATGGGTTTTGTTCCATTTTCGCACAAAATGGAAATTCAAGTTCGCCTCGCCTTGAGTCGCTTGGTTTATTGTCTCGTGTCACTTTTTGTAGCCGATATTTGGTTAAAATTTCCATCGAAAACTATCTTCCCTCTGTGTAAAACCATGGCTATCCGTTACCATCACTATGCTGTAAGCTGTGTTTCTCTTCCCTCGCTATTTAGTAGGATGGCCACGGCCGCCTCCTTCCCACTTCCTCACACGCGGAAGCAGCATTTGAAACCGCTTGTCGATCTTAGTTCTCTAGCATCAAGAATAACAATTTTTACGCGTAATTTCTCCCTCAACTTCCCAGCTTTTCTTCGTCGTTTAGAACAATTAAGCTTCTTTCTGTTGGCAACTGTTGGATTCTGTGATCCTCAAAATTATGTACAATTATTTAATTGCTTTATTTCATATGTCCTTAAATTGGGAGTTCATGTCCAAGCTACGTATGATCGCAAGTGTTACTCAAAGTTCTCCTTTAATGTTTTGCTTGTTGCATCTACCACTTTAGTTTACCTTCAACCTGGTCCTTCACAGTCTTGTTTATATACGAATTCAAGTAATAACGAGTCACTATCTATTATCTCCACATATGACAATCTCATAGCGTGTTTGTCTTATCTGAAGTTAGGCAACCTGCCATCAACTACTGTAAAACAGTAGGAAAACCGAGTTGCTCCAATAATTCAGGAAGCCGCTCATCTCCTGGCCAAGAGAAACTGGTTTTGGTCACTGACCTGTCTAGTTATTTATACTCGTTATCTTGCAACACTATGTGGGTCAAGGACTTGTTTATCTATCTCGCTTACTCGTCCACACTGGTAGCCGAAGGTTGCTCCGATTGATTTTCAATGAAATTTTCATATATATTCGCTGGGCGTATTTCTCGCATTTTTTGTAATTGTTTTCCACTTTTGCTGTTTACTGTCAAACAAACTTATCTTTTCTTCTTGTTACATTTGGTGCGTTTTTGTATCTATTCTTGTTACCCCCCATTTCTTGCTGACTTACGCATTTCTCTAGTTAACCCTTTTGGTGCGCATTATAACTAACGGTCATCGTTCATGGCTTTTAGATTATTGTTCCCTATGGCGTTCATGCCTTCTACTCGCATAGTTTTCTTACTTATTTGGTATATTATTAGCCTTAATCAATGTACTTGCTCTTATACGCTTTGTTTATATTTGTTAAGTCTTTTTTCGTATCTTGTTGTAATCTTAATTGAAGTGTTGATTCTAGCAGCTACTAGCTACTTGTTGATTGACGGCGTTGTTAATTCTCGCCCGTTGAACCCGCATTCTAACAATTCTGATAATTTACTTTTCTTAATACGTGGTCAGTTCCAAATAGACACCTCTCTTTTTTCCATTCACCCTCTATCGTGGATCTTTGGCGGAATGATCGATTGCTACCCGGTAGGGAACGGAAGAGTCAGGGAGGAGAAGATCTTGATAACCAATGGGTATATTATCAGACCCCTTTCTCTCAGTGTTATTCTTTCTCTCAATCTTTAATATCGTGTTCTTGTTCTTTGCTGGTGTTTGTTGTCGCCCCCCAATATGGTGTATTTCCCGAAATACACGGGAAGGCAGAGTTGGCATTTGCCGCACTTCATTCTCTTATATTAATTCATTCATTTAGATTTTCTTCCTGTAAACACCAACATCGAACTATTACATCCTGTTTGTCCCGTATACTTGTTTACTTTTCGTGTAAGTTTGTTCCAGAAGCGCATATTCTGTGGAACCAGCCTGGCAACGCCTTGCAGCTGCCTTCTGATGTCCTTCCATTGCCTCAAGTCCAGAAGACTTTCTCATCAACACACCAGGTTTCGTCATCATCGCCAACCAACAACTCCGTTAAGATACCGCTCCAAGAAGGATTTTATTTCCTGTATAAGAGTTCCCTTTTTCTGTGTTGTGTGTTCTGTATAAACTCGGTTGTTTTCTCCCGCTACCCGCTCGCTTCCCCTACCCCTCGCCCGTCTTCCTCCGTCGTGTGCGGCGAGTCTCCCCCCCCCCCCTCCGCGCGTTGCTCCGCTCGTTCCCTCATCTACTTGTGGTCAAGCCGGCATGGCTCAAGAGGTCTCGTCCTCTTCATCTCTCACTTGTGTGTCAGACGTCAACACTTACAGTTGGAGCCTACCTTAGGCTTGTCTCCTGTCTACTCGAGGCATGTTTTAAATATCTACGCCATGTTGTGGATTTAAGCTAACGGTCGCCATGGATCATCTTCTCTACAAACAATGAGCTAAGTACAACTTTAATGGTCTGCACGGCATTTTAATTGGTTTTAAAGGCTAAATGCTTTTTAATTCTTGTTTTATAGACAGTGTGAAATTGCTAAATGCACTGCAATAACTACCTTCGTGGGATTTTTCATAGTCATGCTCTAACTATCTAAGCTGACTTTCTACTTTAAAATTTAGTGCTTCTTGCACAAATTAACTGAGAATGAGTTCTCACACCGCGGGCTTCATATTAAACGAAATACCGTCTATAAAAACTTAGCTTTTTCTCAGTGGGATCTATTGCCCAATTCAACTGTTATCATAACTACAGAACTTTCGACATCGAACTACCTTTCTACAAGTGAAATAGCCTAGCATTTATTCAAATATGGGAATACATTTTCCTCACTGAGAAATTTATGTTGCATAAACCTCTAATCAACATAATTTGTCTTTCTTCGTTGGATTTTTTCCGCTGCATTCAACTGCAACCTACAAAAGCTACGACGCAATAAACTCTCTCAAACTAAAAGTCAACTAGTGATTTACATAATTGCAATAACTTTTCTCCTTGTGAACTCTCTGTGCTGCAATAGTGAACTTCTCAAATACACCAATAGACTATAGTGAAAACAGTGCCCATTAGCGTCGCGTTTGTGTGAGCAATAAATACGGCCGAGAACTTCCTCCTCAAGTTCCATTTCCTCCTTCCCAAACACCTTTACTAACAAATTAGGTTAATTTTTTAACTTAGGTCCTTTTCAATGAGGTGTCACCTCTCAGCAGGTGCCCTCCCAACATTGCTTCATATCTCATAAGTAATTTCTGTATAACTCGTGTCTAGTACACTTTTAAAACCACCTTGGTTTTCCTTTATAACTAAGGAATTTAATTCCTTCTACCCACAACTGAGTTATTTAACTATCTTCTCCAGGTTTCACGAAAGGATAACTTGCCCTATTTTTCCTCGTAATTACTGTATATACATAAGAAGTTATAGAAACTTCTTCTTAATTTCTCTTTCTTTTGTTATAAGTTCGAATTTGTTATTTGTTCTTACTTTCAAGATTTTCATATAGGAATTCGTAAAGTGCCCACATTGTACCTTATTTTTTTTAAAGCTTTAATTGCGTTAATTGTTGTTAAACTTCGAATTTGTTAATCTTAGCACCATTTTTTTTAATCTTATGCAGATTTTAGTGCTTATAAGAGGTTTCAAACCTTAATATTGTTAATTGCCAAGTGCAAACTTTACCATTCTAGAGGTCTGATACCTTATACTTTTTTACATTTGTCAAAATTATTATATCTCCACGCATTGTTAAATAAATCAGACTATAATTTTTCGGTCTTGTCTTAGAATAACGATTAGGGAGGACCCTATTTTCCCTGACTCTTCCCATCGGTTTATGCTCTCTTTAAGAAAATCACATACCGGTACTAAAATAATAAAAGTTTTGCTTCTTGTTGCATTTGAACGAAAACGTCTAGTATCATCTTTTTCAAAGCATTATTAGCTGCTCTAGTTAATCCTAATGAGCCAGTAAGGCAAGTAAAGCTAGCTCCGCAAGCTTCCTGCGTGTTAGATTTTCTCTATAACTTGTGGTTCGTTTTCAAAATTTAAGTTTTTCTTCTGGTCTAAACTTTTAGTCGGCACTTTGCTGAGTAAAAGCTTAGCTATTCTTAAATGCAACTATAGTTTTTCGCACCTAAATTCTCCAAGAAAACAACAAAATTATCCCCTAAAGCATAAGTGCATCATCGCTACCCTTTCTGGGAATACTCGGCCATTCTCGGGAAATCCTACAGTTCCAGGAACTAAAATAATCACGGCAAATTCAAATTATTTGCGTCTTTCAAAACATTCTTTTAAACTTAACTCCTTTGAAAGGATATACAGTTAATCTGTCATACTTTTTCTTGCCAGACTACCACCCTTCCCCATGGTATACAAATATAGGCTGGGAAGGGAAAGTAAGATCGCCGCTAGCATGCAAATAGCCCAAGCTCCAGTCGCATTTCCCGTTAGCTGTGTCCAGGTCCATACCCAGTTTAGGTATCCCGCAGGCTCACACAGTGATAATGGTGATTAAACGTTTACTTTAGTTTAAGTTTATGAGTTATATTGGACTCTCGTCTCATCTATCCATACTTTTTCTCCATTCCGAAACTCACTTCTTCCCTTTCTCTTTTTTTCATCATCTTCCCTTAGGGAGGGTTATTCCTTAGCTAATAACCTACCCAAAATTTGGTCCCAGAAAGCCGGGAGAGTCCATTTGTCAATAGTTTGCAAATTATTAATATCCACTTTGAATTTTTCAGCTATAACTTCACAGTGCAAAGCTGGTGAAAGTGATACGGGTCGTTCCTGTGTTCTTCAGCCTGTCTCTCTTGCAACCTGTTCGCTGTTGCCAACCTTACAGCATTTCCAAAACTCCACAGTTTTCGTAAGTTATACTTCAATTTACCCATTTCATCATGTCAACTGAAAAGGATGAAACTCTCATTGCTAGTCGTTCTGCCTACAAAGGACAGCTCACCAGATTTAGAAATTTCATTAATAAATTAACTTCAGCCGATTGTGAACTAGATGTCTTGACTCAACGCCTAAAGTTGTACGAACGGTCTTACGATTACTATGACCAAATCTAAACGGATATTGAATCCGCTTGCTCCGAACTTCAATCCGATCGAGATGAAGTCGAACCCTTGTATTTTGAAGGGATTCCTGGGGCTCACCAACTGATTCGCAGTGTCGCAAAACCGGACACTAGAGTCATCAATCCGGCCCAGTTCACACCCGCTTCAGTCCGTGGAGACATGCATCGACCGAAACCTTCACTTCCGAAGTTATGCCTGCCTGTTTTTACAGGGCAGGAAAGTGAATGGAATTCCTTTTCGAGTTATTCAGCCCTCTCATACACAATAACAAAGCTATTCCCGCTATCCACAAATTTTACTATCTGAGATCTTGTCTTAAAGTTCAAGCTCTTACGCTCGTGGAAACATTCCCTTTAAGTGCAGAGAACTACAACATCGCTTTTGACCTTGTTTAAGAGAGATATGGCAATCTACGTCTGTGTGTCGCTCGCCACATCCGCTGTTTGTTTGACTTGCCAGCCGTAAAGCCAAATGACGTTTCTCCTTTAAGAAACTTGGTCGAAACAATGGAACTGCATGTGCGAGCCTTTTATCAGCTTGAACAACCGGTTCAATCTTGGGACACTGTCTTAATCTATCTAGGTACGTCTAGATTTGATTATTCCACTCTAAAAGCTTGGGGAATAGAATTAGCTCACAAAATCGAATATTCCTTCGAGCATCTCATCTCGTTTCTTAACAGCCGGTGACAATTCCTTACCGCACTCTCATTTCAGTGTTACTGTGTCACAACATCTTGGATACCAAACCTGTTTCTTCAGATGGTCATAAACCCCCATCTGTCGAGAACAAGCAAACTCGTCTTACCGCTTTCAACCGTCTAGGAGAGCATACTAGGCCGCTCAACAAATCCTTAAAATGCAAATTCTGTATGGTTTCTCACGCTTTATATTCATGCAAATCCTTTAACGAATTGTCAGCTGAAGACAGAAGGAAGTTTGTCTCCAATAATAAATATTGCTTCAACTGTCTGTCATCAAAACATTCAGCTTCAAATTGTACATCCGCCACACTTTGTTTCCACTGTGAAAGACCGCATCACAGTTTACTGCACCGTCATGATCAATCAAGGTCATTAGTACCTGCTTCTTCAAACTCCATGCAGAGCAGCTACGAACAAATGAGCGCGTCTTCCTGCATTTCTAATGCCCGGACTACTCACAGTGCGCAAGTCCTGTTGTCCACTGTACAATTCGAAATTCAGGATAAACTTGGAAATTGGGTTCGAGCCCGCGGTCTTCTCGTCTCCGCTTCAACTCACAACTTTGTTTCGCAATCAATAATTAAAAACTAGGCCTACCTGTAAACCCTACTTCCGTCAATGTATCCGGCATTGAAAATCTGAAAACTCAAGCTTTGCAGTCTTCAAAATTTAAAATTAGAGACATCTGTCAAAGAAACACCAATCTTAACTTTAACTGTCTTATCCTTAACAGTACTGCTAAAGACACCCCTAGCCACTCTATTAACACTTCCGGTTTAAAGATTCCTTCGCATTTATGGTT
The DNA here is from genome assembly GCA_946902985.2 of Meconema thalassinum. Taxonomy (NCBI): domain Eukaryota; kingdom Metazoa; phylum Arthropoda; class Insecta; order Orthoptera; family Tettigoniidae; genus Meconema; species Meconema thalassinum. The sequence goes on along the minus strand of OX336395.1, from coordinate 257,073,359 downwards.
AGCTGATCCTCAGTTTAATTTTTCAAAATCCTATTGACATACTCTTTAGTGCCAATGTTTTTTGGAATTGCTTTCGAACACAAGTTCGTAAACTATCTGCAAACGTGGCCGCTAGAGACACTGATTTTGGTTGGGTTGTTACTGGTCAAATCCAACATCCCAGTCTTCAAACTAACTCGCAATGTGATTTTGTTACCGCTGATTCAAATTCCCATTCTAAAAAAGAAAACAGTTATGTTTCCGATCTCGGCATAATTCAAAACAGCTTGCCGAAACAATGTCTTGGTGTCAGCAACTACGCCACTCTCGTAAGCTGCTCCATGGGTTTTGTTCCATTTTCGCACAAAATGGCAATTCAAATTCGCCTCGCCTTGAGTCGCTTGGTTTATTGTCTCGTGTAATTTTTTGTAACCTGTATTTGGTTAAACTTTCCATCAAAAACTATCTTCTCTCTGTGTAAAACCATGGATATCCGTCACCATCACTATGCTGTAAGCTGTGTTTCTCTTAGCTCGCTATTTATTCAGATGGCCACGGCCGCCTCCTTCCCACTTCCTCACACGCGGAAGCAGCATTTGAAACCGCTTGTCGATCTGAGTTCTCTAGCATCAAGAATAACAATTTTTACGCGTAATTTCTCCCTCAACTTACCAGCTTTTCTTCGTCGTTTAGAACAATTTAGCTTCTTTCTGTTGGCAACTGTTGGATTCTGTGATCCTCAAAATTATGTACAATTATTTAATTGCTTTTTTTCATATGTCCTTAAATTGGGTGTTCATGTCCAAGCTAGGTATGATCGCGTGTGTTACTCAAAGTTCTCCTTTAATGTTTAGCTTTTTGCATCTACCACTTTAGTTTACCTTCACAGTCTTGATTATTTACGAATTCAAGTAATAACAAGTCACTATCTATTGTCTCCACATATGACAAAGGTCATAGTGTGTTCGTCTCATCTGAAGTTAGGGAACCTGCCAACAACTACTGTAAAACAGTAGGAGAACCGAGTTGCTCCAGTAATTCAGGAAGCCGCTCGTCTCCTGGCCAAGAGAAACTGGTTTTGGTCACTGACCTGTCTAGTTATTTATACTCGTTATCTTGCTACACTATGTGGGTCAAGGACTTGTTTATCTATCTCGCTTACTCGTCCACACTCGTAGTCGAAGGTTGCTACGATTGTTTTTCAATGAAATTTTCATATATTTTCGTTGCGCGTATTTCTCGCATTTTTTTGTAATTGTTTTCCACTTTTGCTGTTTACTGTCAAACAAACTTATCTTTTCTTCTTTTTACATTTGATACTTTTTTGTATCTATTCTTGTTACGCCACGTTTCTTGCTGACTTACGTATTTCTCTAGCTAGCCATTTTGGTGCGCATTATAACTTAAGGACATCGTTCATGGCTACTAGATTATTGTTCCCTATGGCGTTCATGCCTTCTACTCGCATAGTTTTCTTACTTATTTGGTATATTATTAGCCTTAATCAATGTACTTGCTCTTATACACTTTGTTTATATTTGTTAAGTATTTTTTCGTATCTTGTTGTAATCTTTATTGAAGTTTTGTTTCTCGCAGATACTAGCTACTTGTTGATTGACGGCGTTGTTAATTCTAGCCCGTTGACCCCGCATTCCAACAATTCTGATAATTTACTTTTCTTAACACTTGGTCAGTTCCTTGTAGGCACCTTTCCTTTTATCCTCTCCCCCTCTATCGTGGATCTTTGGCGGAATGATCGATTGCTACCCGGTAGGGAACGGAAGAGTCAGGGAGGAGAAGATCTTGATAACCAATGGGTATATTATCAGACCCCTTTCTCTCAGTGTTATTCTTTCTCTCAATCTTTAATATCGTGTTCTTGTTCCTTGCTGGTGTTTGTTGTCGCCCCCCAATATGGTGTATTTCTCGAAATACATGGGAAGGCACAGTTGGCATTTGCCGCTCTTCATTCTCTTATATTAATTCATTCATTTAGATTTTCTTCCTGCAAACACCAACATCGAACTATTACATCCTGTTTGTCCCGTATACTTGTTTTCTTTTCTTGTAAGGTTGTTCCAGAAGCGCATATCCTGTGGAACCAGCCTGGCAACGCCTTGCAGCTGCCTTTTGAAGTCCTTCCATTGCCTCAAGTCCAGAAGACTTCCTCATCAACACACCTGGTTTCGTCATCATCGCCAACCAACAACTCCGTGAAGATACCGCTCCAAGAAGAATTTTATTTCCTTTATAAGATTTTCCTTTTTCTGTGTTGTGTGTCCTGCATAAACTCTGTTGTTTTCTCCCCCTACCCGCTCGCTTCCCCTATCCCTCGCCCGTCTACCTCAGACGTGTGCGGTGCCTCTCCCCCCGCCCCCTCCGCGCGTTGCTCCGCTCGTTCACTCATCTACTTGTGGTCAAGCCGGCAAGGCTCAGGAGGTCTCGTCCTCTTCATCTCTCACTTGTGTGTCAGACGTCAACACTTACAGTTGGAGCCTACCTTAGGCTTGTCTCCTGTCTACTCGAGGCATGTTTTAAATATCTACGCCATGTTGTGGATTTAAGCTAACGGTCGCCATGGATCATCTTCTCTACAAACAATGAGCTAAGTACAACTTTAATGGTCTGCACGGCATTTTAATTGGTTTTAAAGGCTAAATGCTTTTTAATTCTTGTTTTATAGACAGTGTGAAATTGCTAAATGCACTGCAATAACTACCTTCGAGGGATTTTTCCTAGTCATGCTCTAACTATCTAAGCTGACTTTCCACTTTAAAATTTAGTGCTTCTTGCACAAATTAACTGAGAATGAGTTCTCACAGCGAGGGATTCCTATTAAACGAAATACTGTTTATAAAACTTAGCTTTTTCTCAGTGGGATCTATTGCCCAATTCAACTGTTATCATAACTCCAGAACTTTCGACATCGAACTATATTTCTACAAGTATAATAGCCTAGCATTTCTTCAAATATGGGAATACATTTTCCTCACTGACAAATGTATGTTGCATATACCTCTTATCAACATAATTTGTCTTCCTTCGTTGGAGATTTTCCACTGCATTCAACTGCAACCTACAAAAGCTACGACGCAATAAACTCTCTCAAACTAAAATTCAACTAGTGATTTACATAATTGCAATATTTTTTCTCCTTGTGAACTCTCTGTGCGGCAATAGTGAACTTTTCAAATACACCAATAGCCTATAGTGAAAACAGTGCCCGTTGGACCACCAACCGCGTCGCGCATGTGAGAGCAATAAATACGTCCGAGAACTTTCTCCTCAAGTTCCCATTTCCTCCTTCCCAAACACCTTTACTAACAAATTAGGTTAATTTTTAAACTTAGGTCCTTTTCAATGAGGTGTCACCTCTCAGCATGTGCCCTCCCAACATTGTTTCATATCTCATAAGTAATTTCGGTATAACTCGTGTCTAGTACACATTTAAAACCACCTTGGTTTTCCTTTATAACTAAGGAATTTAATTCCTTCTACCCACAACTGAGTTATTTAACTATCTTCTCCAGGTTTCACGAAAGGGTAACTTGCCCTATTTTCCCTCGTAATTACTGTATAAACATAAGAAGTTATAGAAACTTCTTCTTAATTTCTCTTTCTTTTGTTATAAGTTCGAATTTGTTATTTGTTCTTACTTTCAAGATTTCCATATAGGAATTCTTAAAGTGCCCACATTGTACCTTATTTTTTGTTAAAGCTTTAATTGCGTTAATTGTTGTTAAACTTCGAATTTGTTAATCTTAGCACCATTTTTTAAATCTTATGCAGATTTTAGTGCTTATAAGAGGTTTCAAACCTTAATATTGTTAATTGCCAAGTGCAAACTTTGCCATTCTAGAGGTCTGAGACCTGATACTTTTTTACATTTGTCAAAATTATTATATCTCCACGCAATGTTAAATAAATCAGACTATATTTTTTCGTTCTTGTCTTAAAATAACGATTAGGCAGGACCCTATTTTCCCTGACTCTTCCCATCGGTTTATGCTCTCTTTAAGAAAATCACATACCGGTACTAAAATAATAAAAGTTTTGCTTCTTGTTGCATTTGAACGAGAACTTCTAGTATCATCTTTTTCAAAGCATTATTAGCTGCTATAGCTAATCCTAATGAGCCAGTAAGGCAAGTAAAGCTAGCTCCGCAAGCTTCCTGCTTGTTAGATTTTCTCTATAACTTGTGGTTCGTTTTCAAAATTTAAGTTTTTCTTCTGGTCTAAACTTTTAGTCGGCACTTTGCTGGGTAAAGGCTTAGCTATTCTTAAATGCAACTATAGTTTTTCGCACCTAAATTCTCCAAGAAAACCACAAAATTACCCCAAAAGCATAACTGCATCATCGCTACCCTTTCTGGGAACACTCGGCCATTCTCGGGAAATCCTACAGTTCCAAGAATTAAATTCATCACGGCAAATTCAAGTTATTTGCGCCTTTCAAAACATTCTTTTAAACTTAACTCCTTTGAAAGGATATACAGTTAATCTGTCATTCTTTGTCTTGCCAGACTAGCACCCTTCCCCATAGTATACAAATATAGGCTGGGAAGGGAATGTACGATTGCCGCTTGCTTGCAAATAGCCCAAGCTCCAGTCGCATTTCCCGTTAGCTGTGTCCAGGTCCATACCCACTTTAGGCATCCCGTAGGCACGCACAGTGGAAATGGTGATTAAACGTTTACTTAAGTTTAAGTTTATGAGTTATATTGGACTCTCGTCCCATCTATCCATACTTTTTCTCTATTCCTAAACCCAGTTCTTCCCTTTCTTTTTTTCATCATCTTCCCTTAGGGAGGGTTATTCCTTAGCTTATAACCTACCCACTTCTCAAATTTTTGAATTTCTTCAAACTGACATTTTATAATCATTCCACATAAACTGTTTTAGCCTCCTTTTAAAGATTGGTAGGCTAGGTGCAATTTTTATATTTTATGGTACGGTAGTCTATTGTACTTTACAAAGGCACTATACTTAATGCTATTACTGCCATATTGCTTGGAATTGATTTGGAAAAGTGATGTGTCATCTGCATGACTAGTTTTCTAAACATGAAAATCAGATTGTTTAGTGAAGTTTAAATTTGTGTGGCTATTTTTGTGTAGGATTTGGTACATCAGGACATTTGATTTGATTATGCATTTAGGGCTACAGGTTGAATATTACTCGTAATATAAAGGTGTTTGCCTGGTGTTAAAAAAGGGTAGTTATAAATATTGCTTTTGGCTCTATTCTGAATTACCACAATTTCCTTGTTTTGGTAATTTGAACATTTTATCCAAATTGTATTCAAATATTGTAAGTGGCTATGGATTAACCCCTCAAGCCGGTTCGACGTACACTGTACGTCCGCTGGACTTTGCTCGTTCAGCCAGTTGGACGTACCACAAACGGCCGGTGGATGCGGAAGTTGGAATGCCTATTACACATGAACCACTGCTCCTTCGCGGGACCTTTTGCACGTTATGAACCGAGAAGTTATGTACCTTCGTGCCATCTCTGTTTCATAATTAAAACTAATACGAAGTTGATCGATATCCGTTGCTTTTGACGACTCATATCGATCAGGGAAATAACATGAAACGCGCTGTATTGAGTTTCAAGTTAGTTGCTTTAGAAGGTAACACAGTCTCTCCTGCCATCTCGAGAATGTTTTGCGAACTATGTCTAACTTGATAATGTTTGCCACTTATGAAGGGGAAGCACCGAAAGCAAATACTTCGTAGATAATTTTTTGCTTCGTAGGCTAGAGGCTACTCAGTCGCAGATAAATAATTGCCGGGCTGTCTCATTATCTTACGGGTGCGGAGATTATTCGTTTGATAGATGACAGTAGTGGAAGTGATGTACAGGGAGGTGATATTTTCGGTAGTGATACGGACTATGCACACACAGCATGATGTTATTGGTGAAGTGGCAGACAGCGCTGATGAAGAAGAAATAGCTTCAGCTGTAATAACAACGACTGCTGTTCAGTGTTTTTGGCGAGAGGTTCACGGGTATGCCGCGAACAGGAAAGCATTTCACGTCTGTTTTAGATTTAGATTGGAGCCAAGATCGCGCGCCAGGAAGTGGGAGTCAGAGACAGGGTGCAACATTTATGTGTTCTTGGGACTTTTAATGTTGATAAGGGATAATGCAAAAACCTACCCTATAGAGCTAATTCACCAGGGATGAATTTTTAGAAACCCCTATATTCCCTCAAACAATGTCAAGGGACAGTTTTGAACTAATATTGCGATGTTTGTATTTTGTTGACTATTATACACGGGGTACATATACGGGGCCTAAATAGCTTTTCCTGGAAATTTTACCCGAATATTATGTATATTACGTAGATTGAGCATTATCATGTAAGTATCTTGCTATCATTGTAAACATACATGAAACAAATACCAAAAGTGGAACTTATCATATGATTATATTTTTGTAAATATTGCGTGTGATCATGGACAACGCTGAAATCCAGTAGTCACATATATTACTTAGAAACATTAAGTATTACTAAAATTTTCATTACGTTATATTTCGTAGATTTAACATTATACATTTTTAGCCTACTTTCGATTTTTGCAAAAAATGAAAGTAGACTTATGAGATCAACACAGGGCGAAAAAAGTGTGTCTGTCTGTGTGTGTGTATGTGTGTGTGTGAGTCTGTGTGTGTGTGTGTGTGTCTGTGTGTCTGTGTGTGTGTGAGTGTGTGTACTCTGAATGTCTGTCCCCCCCTATCAATTCGAACACGGTGAATGCGAATTGAACGAAATTTGGTACAAAGGTAGCACTAGCAAAGGACACCTCAGTGTCATGTTTTATATCGCCGCCATCTTGACGGAAACGTAATGGCGGCCACACAAATGTTCAAAGCTTAAATCAAATTACGATTAACCTAATCATCCGATCTCTACCAAATTTTGCAACAACATACCTTTATAGAGGAAGCATCCTTTGACCAAATAACTAGGTCATTAGCCTAATAGTTTGCGGATGGCGGCCATCTTTGTGTGAAAATCAATTCCCCCTATTAATTCAAACACGGTGAAACCAAATGGAACGAAATATGGTACAGAGGTAGCACTAGCAAAGGGCACCTCAGTGTCATGTTTTATATCGCCGCCATCTTGACAGAAACGTAATGGTGGCCACACGAATGTTCAAAGCTTAAATCAAATTACGATTAACCTAATCATCCGATCTCTACCAAATTTTGCAACTACATACCTTTATGGAGGGAGCATCCTTTGACCAATCTAATAGGTTATTAGCCTAATAGTTTGCGGGTGGCGGCCATCTTTATGTCAAAATTGATTCCCCCTATTAATTCGAACACGGTGGAACCGAATGGAACGAAATTTGGTACAGAGGTAGCACTAGCAAAGGGCACCTCAGTGTCATGTTTTATATCGCCACCATCTTGACTGAAACGTAATGGCGGCCACACGAATGTTCAAAGCTTAAATCAAATTACGATTAACCTAATCATCCGATCTCTACCAAATTTTGCAACTACATACCATTATGGAGGGAGCATCCTTTGACCAATCTAATAGGTCATTCACCTAATAGTTTGCGGATGGCGGCCATCTTTGTGTCAAAATCGATTCTCCCTATTAATTCAAACACGGTGAAACCGAATGGAACGAAATTTGGTACAGAGATAGCACTAGCAAAGGGCATCTCAGTGTCATGATTTATATCGCCGCCATATTGACAGAAACGTAATGGCGGCCACACAAATGTTCAAAGCTTAAATCAAATTACGATTAGCCTAATCATCCGATCTCTAGCAAATTTAGCAACAACATACCTTTATGGAGGGAGCATCCTTTGACCAAACTAATAGGTCATCAGCCTAATATTTTGCGGATGGCGGCCATCTTTGTGTGAAAATCGATTCCCCTTATCAATTCGAACACGGTGAAACCGAATGGAACGAAATTTGGTACAGAGGTAGCACTAGCAAAGGGCACCTCATATTCATGTTTAATATCCCTATAGCACGTTGTATTTCAACAAGCTACTACAACCAACATTCAATCATACTCCTTGAAAAGGACAAAGAATTATAACAATACCCATGCATTTAGGAGAAAGTAGGCTATATGTTCTCTACTGAACATCTTGTTTACCTTGTTGGTGTCTAAGCCTCTGCTGAGCTTCAATTTAAATATCGCCGGAGAAGTGAACACCTCCGGATTAAATAGCCGGCCTGCAAAATTGCACTCAAATAAAAGAATTATTGTAACTTCCATAGTTTTAAAGATAATGCTATATAATTTTAATCACTTGATTATCAGTGTGCTAGACATGTCTGTGTTGATTTTCTTGGTGATAATTAAAATGGTGCTTCAGCGAGGAATATTTGAGTTTTCTGAAACATGTACCCTTAATATGTGCCTTTTCTGCGAAACCATCACATAGTAAGTTACAAAATTTGAAATGTGATATCTACAGACCAGGTTAAAGATATCTGTGGAACCAATTTTTGATATCTGATTTACTTTATTTTTAACAGCACTTCAAAATCTGATGGACTTAATTTGAAAAAAAAATGACATGTTACCCCTTAAAATCCAAAATATGTTCTTAAAGAAAATTGTTCCAGAAAGTTATTTAGAATGATGGTTTATAGCAGCATACCAAGTTTAATCACTGTATCTTTAATGATGTAGGAGAAGTGGTACAATAAACTTACAAAAATGTAAGTTATGGAAAACTTGAATCAAAGATTTGAGTTTGTTTATATTGTATTGCCGCTCATCTAATGAATTAGTGCAGACCATATCCATTTCACTCGATTCCTCTTATTCCTCCAGCTGTTTCATAATTGAATTTCTCCTTTGATGTGCCTTTGTTTCCATTTTCATCATCTGATGATGTCAGATTATCCTCAAAATCTTCCTCGAGAAGAGGGTGTGGCAGTATACAAGAAATTACATATACTACTTTTTCTCACATTTACAGATGGTATTGAACTGTAATATTTTGGAATTAAAATCTTGATACCGTAAGGTAAATTATGGGCGAATAAAAAAAATTACTACTTTTACTCATTTTTACATACGTCCCCCCTGGAAAAATACACTTGCCTGTGTAGATATTTTGGGATATAGTAGCTCAATCTTTTTATAATCCCAGCGGCAGGTGATATTTTTTTTACTAATGCATCAATGTGCTTTTGCCATGAGAGATTTTCATTTATTATTAGGCCTAGGTATTTGACAGATGAGACCCTTTTAACTGCCTTTCCATTCAGCATTATATTCTGAGTGATCTATAACTTTGTTCTACGCTTAGGTATTATTAAATAATTTGTTTTATCTTCATTTATTGTTAATTTATTCGACTGGGTCCATCCAAGTATTGTATCCATGTCCTCCTGCATGTGTAATCAGCGTGTTGGTGGTGTACGCATTGTAAAAGATCCTTAAGTCGTTTGCAAACAACGTTATATTACCATGAAAACGGAGTGTTGCTATGTCATTAATATATACTAAGAAGAGGGAATATTGATCCTTGGGGCACACCGTGGGTAATATTTACTACCTCACTTCCGTAGCCATTTATTTCAATATACTGCTTACGATTGGATAGGTAATTTTTAAACCATGTCCAAGCTACTCCTCGGATACCTGCTTTATCAAGTTTCCCTATAAGAATTTCATGGTAAACAGTATCAAACGCCTTTCCCAGGTCTATGAAAAGGCCACTCGCTGTCATCTTTTTGTCTATCACATCCTGCAAGTTAGAGATAATATCAATTGCGACTATATCTAGGCTTGAGTTTTCTTGAATCCATACTGCCCTTTGTAGAAGTAATCATTTTTATTTAAGAAATTAACAATTCTGTTCTTCACTACTCTTTCGAGTTCCTTGGATATGGGTGGGAGGATGGAAATGGGTCTGTAATTGTCTGGATTTCTTTTGTCACCTCCTTTATGGAATGGTATGAGTCGTGCTATTTTTAGATCATCAGGCACCATGCCAGTCTCTAACGATGAATTCATTAAAGTAGTTAGTGGGCTACTTAGCATGACAATGGAGTTTTTTAACAATTTTACTGACATACCGTTTTTATCTTGGCTACTTTTCATTTTAAGGCTTAATATAATATTGCGAATTTCCATCTCATTAGTCGGGGTCATAAATATGGACTCTGAGTTGACATTAATTTCATTAACTTTCTTCCCTGGGAGGATGTTTTTGGCTAACTTGTGTGCTATGTTTATAAAGTGAGTGTTTAGAGCATTGCAAATATTTTCTTTTCCTGTGAAAGATTTACCATCAATTATTATCTCACTGGGACCATCTTTGTTTTCAGTTGTGTAGTTGTAGATCATTTCATTGATTACTTTCCAAGTATTTTTTATGCTATTGGCATTCAATGTTAATTTATGTTCATAGTATGAGGATTTCCGTTTCCGTTTTAACCCGCCATCGGTATCGTTGTTAGGTTTCTCCTAACAAAAACATTCCTTATTAAGGAAAGTTTTTTGTTTTAAGACTCAACCTTTTCAAACTCCAGGTATTCTCAAATGAGTATATGAGTCACATGTTTTGCTTTGGTATGCGATGATTCATGCACACTTGTCACGTGTGGGAAGGGGGTAAGTGCGTACCGGTCGCGTCACAGGCAGTGTTAGGTGGCTTCTAGCCTCGATACCTTTGGCGTTTCATTTTTTGCGCGTTCCGTGCTGGTGTAATATTTTCGTGAGAAGTGTCAAAGTGAAGTTTTAAAGGCTAATAAGCCTTGTGAATCTGTTCTTTTGAGCTGGATTGAAGAAGAGGATGACGTATTTACAGATGTTGACGACTGACTGTCTAAGTGAAGCTCCTAGTGAACATTCCATGCATCAAACTGATACTGAGCAATTCAACGATTCAGATAATTTTTTTTAGCATATGGCTTTTAGTACCATCGCATGTTGAGTGTTGTCTGGGGAAGGAAAGTGTGAATGTAAGGGCTAGGAATTGGAAGGTATCGGCTGCTCGCATTTTCTTAGATGCCGATGGCCTTTCATGTACAAAGCTCTCAAGCTCGGCTGGCATGTCGAGTCACTGTTTATCGAGATCAACTTCAAAGGGACTGTCCTCAACTATTTCTGCTTCTGCGGCGATCGGCATGTGGGACACACCCTTATCCTGGAATGGTGCTGAATTCGAGCAGGACTGTCGGTGACAGTTGAGGCAAATTGTTGAACATTATACCAACTTTCCGGCATCTGCAACTCCATGCACCCCTTCTTATATACGCAGGACACTGTGTTGACGATTTCAGCTGGAGCTAGATCATTGATGTTCATGGTGGTGAGCACGCCATGGTCCGTCCTCTTCCAACCCCAGATGAGAGGATCCTTTGGTCTATCATACCAGTCTTGGATTTGGTGGTAGACACGCAGAATATGTTGGGCGGCGGCTGCGTTTGTTGATGGTAGAGAGGCCTGATTGAAAGTTGGCTTTATGAGGGATTTTGAGAATATCTCGTGGCGGATGTTGTCCAAGGAGGTCTCATTGGCCATAGGTGAATATTGGGCCGCTAGGAATAGTTGACCTGCTGAAATGAGGTCCTCAGGATCAGCATCTGCATGGTGGAAAACCTTGACAGCCTCCTGTCAAGCCGTGTTGTTTTCAATGAGTTTGACACACTTCAACCTCCCTTGGCGATAGAATGCAGAAGTTGTACCACACCCACTGATAGCATGTAAGAACAGTAGGTTCTGTTTGACAGCAGACGAGAAGTTGAAGTACCTCGGAAAGTAAAACGAATTCTGATATGTCCCCTTTGCAGGTTTCACGAGGTAAATGTTTGAATTTGGTGCTTTGGCAGTTAATAGGATCAATAGATCGGTGTCCTCTCCGATTATTATGACCGTCGCAAAGTTCTCTGCCACTTGAATGGCGGTATTAATGATGAGTGTGTCAGCATCCTTAAGAGCTTGCCTCACTTCAAACCCCTGCTGTACTAATTTCTCACGCAGCATGGAGATAAGCCGTTCTTTGCTGCTGTCGTAGGCCAAAAATTGTGCTTTCGGCATGGTTGCAGTCATCGTTTCAGTGAACACCAAGTTAGAAGAAGAGTGCTTGCTTTCACGGCGAAGACGCTCAGCTGATTTTGTATTCTTTATTGATGCATCATCAGGGTAGTGGCAGGGTTGTAGTATTGCTTAACGTTGTCAACAAATTAGGAGAGAATTGTTGAAAAATTTTCCTTGGATTCCCAAACCACTCGATGTAGAAGGAACCCCCCAACAATTACAATGGCACTACCTGCAAGAGCTGGTGGATCAGTAACTGGTGAAAATAAATTGTAGAACACAGATTTCTTTGTTTCCCGCATTCCTGTTTCATCAAAGATAGAAAGGGGATAAAGATCTAACTCAAACAAATGATAATGTTTGAACAGTTCCTCAGATTTATTAAGAAGTGTTATGCCTCGAAAAAGTGTATCTGGATTTAATGGTATATCTTCGCTGTGAATCCTGACTTTCGCGTTGAAAGCTTTAAGAGGAACTACTCTGTTTTTTCTTCATAGTAACTTGACATTACTGAAGTCGTTGCCAATAATCTTAGCAATAAAATGAATCGCTTTTTCAAACGCTTCACGGCAGTCAATTTTCACATCGCCAGATATTCCTGTGCTAATGGACATCACAAATTGTCCAGTTGGGATGGGATAGTGCGATGAAAACCAGTCAAGAAGGATCACAACATCTGCATCGTCCCTCTGCACCCCTGAAAACCTAGCGTCGACGTGCTGCTCTGAAGTACCATACGTCACGCCACAAAAGTCTTTCACTTGTACCGCTTTCAGAGACCTCATTACCATCTGCTCAATCGTCTGATCAGTGAATACACCAGACCAAAACTCGTCAGACCTTCTGATGAAATCTCAGTTGTTTCGTACATTTTGGTCCAGTTGGTATAACAACTTTGTATGAAAGAGCTGATTTTATTTTCAGTATTTCAGAGTGCAATAGGAGAACTATTCCGAAGATATGTGGTCCTGAAAAGTCGCAAAATGTAAGTTTGCGCCTAAATGAGAAATTTTCCCAGTTTTGAACTTTTGATTTTGGCTGTACCAATGAACCGAATTTCAAGTTTTAGATGTTCATTCGGAGCAGAATATAACCTTCTTTAATATTGAACTGATTGATATATTCCGTCCGACGTACCGTTCTAGAGCTATAAGCAAAAACCTGAAAAGAGGAAAAATGTCGAGGTTATTTGGGTCCCAAAAGTTATGCACAACTCTTGGGATGGTGCAAACACGGATTACACGCATTTAGGAACAAACGAAGGTATTAAAACAATTTCCAGCTGTCTGGAAATTAATTCCTCAAAACACTTTTTTGGATCTAATTTGATAGGCCTATAAGTGACGTGTGTGAGAGTGAATATTCTACTGATGGCGACGGCTTTTATTTTACTGACGAAAATCCAACTAATGCCGGAGGACTGTAAACGTATATCATTGTAGAAATTGAACGTACTCAATACCTATTTGATAAAATTATTCTATGCTTGGGATATTTATAACCAATGAAATAATTATTAACATTTTTATCACAAAAGATACTATTTAGATTGGGTAGGCTGTCAAATTTATATTAAGATTTCCAATTATTTTCTTTCTCACAGGATTATTTTTACAGATTTTATTAATACCCAAATGAAGGAGATTATAATTATTTAGCTCCTAGTTCGAGAATAATTTGTTTACCTGCTAGAGAAAAAAATACCACACACTATCTTGAAAACTAAATTGTTTGACATTTTGAAAACTATTGGAATAAAGTACAGGGACAGGAGTGTGATCTACAATCCATACAGAAACCAGGCAGCAGTCATTCAAGCTGAAGGACATAAGAGAGAAGCTGGTATTCAGAAAGGTGTAATGCAAGGCTGAAACTTATCACCCATACTTTTCAATCTTTACATTGAACAAACAATGAAGGAAATAGGAGAAAAATGTGAAGTTGGAGTGAAGATTCAAGGAGAAATAATTTCAACTCTGAGATTTGCCGAAGACATAGTCATCTTGACCGACATGCCTGAGGATTTGAATGAGTTTTTGAATGGAATGGACTCCGTCTTGAGGAAAGAATTCATGATGAAAATTAATAAATGTAAAACAGAAATATTGGAATGCAGCCGCAATAAATCAGAAACCACTAAGCACATCGAATTGGCAGGTGAAAAACTTAAGGCAGTAGGAGACTTCAGTTACTTAGGAAGCAAAATAACCAGTGATGGACGAAGCAAAGAGGATATAAAAAGTAGGTTAGCTCAGTCAAGGAAAGCATTTCTACAGAAAAGGAATCTGTTGACATGGAATATAGATTTAGGTATTAGGAAGTCATTTTTGAAGGCCTTTGTCTGGAGCGTGGCACTCTATGAAAGTGAAACATGGAGTATTGGTGCAGCAGAAAAGAGGAGAATTGAAGCGTTTCTAATGCGGTGTTACAGGAGAATGATGAAGATCAGATGGGTAGATAGGATTACAATCGAAGAGGTATTAGGACTAGTGGGAGAGGAGAGATGTTTCTGGCGGCTGCTAATGAAGAGAAGAGATAGGTTGGTAGGACAAATACTAAGACACCCAGGAATAGCAAGCTTAGTTATGGAAGGAAGGGTCGAGGACAAGAACTGTAGGGGTAGACCAAGGTTAGAATATGTTAAACAGATTGCCTCGGATGTAGGGTGTGGTAGCTATGTAGAGATGAAACGATTAGCTCAGCACTGGGAGGCATGGAGATCTGCATCAAAACAGCCAAAGGACTGAAGACTCAAACAACATCTTGAACAAGTAGTACCGTGAAGAACTATACAGCCTATTTTCATATATCCTACTTATGTTAATTGCCTCTATCAACTTACAAAATTTCAGTTTGATTGCTCTAATAGATTCGTAGATATTGAGAGCCAACTAAATATTGCGGATGGTCACCATGTTGGAGTTTTATATATGCAGGTGTTAGAGTTATGTGCTGTTACAAGAAGATTATTGTGTACGTGTAGTATTCAAACTTCAATCGCATGATTAGGACACAAGAAGTAAAAACAAGATTTTAAAATTTCGCACAGCTGCCATCTTGTGGTTATGAAATCAATTGAAAAAAATGCCAGTTGATTACATTTGTATAAGGATTTACTGTACCAAGTGTCACTGCCCTCAGATGGTTAATTTGCGAGAAACGACCATGTGCATATTTATACTTCGCGTCACCGCCATGTTGGATTTGTGATCACCAGGTTATTTAAAGTCCTCTAGGTGAACTTATGTTCATAGCCCCTATAAACATAAAAAAATTCAGTCTGATTGCTGTAATAAATTCGAAGATATTGAGATCCATCTATATATTTCGGATGATCGCCATGTTGGATTGTTATATGTATAGGCCATAGAGTCATGTACCATTAAAGGAAAATTATTGCGTAGGTTCATTATTCAAACTTTCACTTCGATCGCATGATTACGACACAAGAAATAAAAACTTAATTTTAAAATTCGCACAGCCGCTATCCTGAGGTTATGTAAACAATTGAACTAAATTAGGTACCAGAGCATTACAATGTGTATATGCATTTCCTGCACCAAGTTTCATTGTGTTTGTATCATTAAATCTTGAGAAAGATCTATTTAAAACTTCAACATAGCTTGGCCGCCATATTCGTATTGTAGTTCACCGGTGTTTGTAAGAACTTCCAGTAGTGCCCTTTATCTCCGTACAAAATTACAGGATGATACCGATAATAGTTTCAGAGAAATAAAATGCCGGTGAAATATTACGCACAGCCGCCATCTTGAGGTTATGTAAAAAATTGAACTAGTTAGATGTCGGTGCATTACAATGTGTACACACACATACTGCACCAGGTTTTATTACGTTAGGTTGGTTAATCGCGAGAAACGTCTATTTAAGAGTCGCAACTTCGATTGGCCACCATGTTGGTTTTGTAGTTACCAGGTTTTCAAAAGTCAGATAGGTGAAATTCTAGTAGTTGCCTCTATCACCGTAAAATATTCCAGGGTGATGAGTAATAGTTTACGAATATTGCATGCTGGTGAAATATTTCGCACAGCCGCCATGTTGGATTGGTGAGACGTAACAAAATTTGAAGGGCAAGGTCGGGGTCGTCCGGAATAGTGCTATGAACTTACCGAGTGTCATTGAAATCGCTCCAGCCGTTTAAAAGTTATTATGCGGAAACACACCACCACACACAGACAGAAGGTGATATCATTAAGTCTATTTTTTTTCATAAATGAAAATAGGCTAAAAATATGGGTGGGAGATAATTTGTAACACATGTAATTTCACTAAGCTTGGCTTGGTAATTTTAACATATTCACTTATTAATTGCTGGGCATCAAAAGGGATAAGAAAACTCTCATCAAATCTTAACCTTACGGTGCCAAGCAATTAATTAATGCCCCTTCTCAATACATTTTTCAACACACATGGTACATGAAGAAGGTTAAGTGTTAATATATGCACCTTGAAAACTCCTTTGATAGCAAAATTGGTTTGCTACTTGGACTTCACACCACTATGAGTTAACATGTGTCTCTTCAAAACTTCTTTGTAAGCAAATTTCACTCCGCATGTGCTACATGAGAATGGCATCTCCCCAGTATGGGTTACAATGTGTCTCTTAAAGTGACTTTTACGAACAAATTTGGCTTCGCATGTGCTACAGGAGAATCGTTTCTCACCACTATGGGTTACCATGTGTCTATTCAAATAATCTTTGCAAACAAATTTGGCTTCGCATGTACTACACGAGAATCGTTTCTCACCACTATGGATTAGCATGTGCGTTTTCAAATAAAGTTGGCGGACAAATTTGGCTTCGCATGTGCTACACGAGAAACGCTTCCGACCAGTATGCCAGTATGGGTAAACATGTGTTCCTTCAAGTAATCTTTGCGAGCAAATTTGGTTTCGCATATGCTCCATGAGAAACGCTTCCCACCAGTATGGGTTACCATGTGTTTCTTTAAATACTCTTTGCTGACAAATTTGGCTTCGCAAGTGCTACACGAGAATCGCTTCTTACCAGTATGGGTTAACATGTGATTCTTCAACTTATTTCTACGAGCAAATTTGGCTTCGCATATGCTACACGAGAAATGCTTCCCACCAGTATGGGTTAACATGTGTTTCTTCAAATAGCCTTTACAGACAAATTTGGCTTCGCATTTGCTACACGAGTGTGTCTTCTCCACAGTATGTGTTAACATGTGGTTCATCAAATGATATCTACGAGCAAATTTGGCTTCGCATATGCTACACGAGAAACGCTTCTCATCAGTATGGATTAACATGTGTTTCTTCAAATAGCCTTTACACACAAATTTGGCTTCGCATGTGCAACACGAGTATTGCTTCTTACCAGTATGGGTTAGCAGGTTAGTCTTCAAATTTTGTTGTTTTGTAATATTTCTTTCAGATACAGTGCTGGTATTCTGTCCTCTAGTATTACATAATACGTATATTTTCCTTACAGCAGGATCCGTAGTATCAGGACATCTCAGCCTGAAATCATTGGTAGTAATACAATGCAGTGCGCTGATAATTACGTTTAATTATCTGAGAAAATCTAATAAAACTTTCAAAATCCAGAAATCAATCTTATGAAAATATTGATAACTGGACCAACATTCATTAATATCACTACCAAGAATATTGTTCTTATCTAATACCTGGAACTCATCTCGTTTTTAATATTCAATGCTATGTTTTTTATACAGTCTGAATATTTTCAAATTACTTATTAACTATGCAAACAAAATGGTGTGACACGTTAGTGTGTTTGGAGTCATAGCTTTCCTTGGTAAATATGAAATCCTTATCTATTTCAAAAGTACTGATTATTCATGGATATGGCAACTTATTTCCAGTCACATTCCGTTTGTAAAAAGTCAATTTGGTCCTTGATCAGTTAAATAATTGAAATTATTGAACGGTTACGGAAATTGTGTACTAATTCATACTACCAGTGAAAGTGTTCAACTTATTTCACACCACATTGGCCGCTTTAACAATATAGATAAGACTATTTAATAGAATCTGGATAACTGAAATCCATCTGACTTAGGATGTGCATGCTCGTAGAGATGACGGAATAAACCATATTATATTCCCTACAGAATAGCCATTTGGATGAAGGAGGGAATTTTGGATCGGCAAATCATGTGCTTTCGAAACCAGATGGGCTATTACGCTTCACTCTTGAATACATCGCGGATGAATGGTTATTTAGGGCTACATAAATTATGTGGAGGCGATTAGCTTTAGGTCCAAGAAAATATCAGATACTATATATAACGGTGGCTTGTTATAATATACAGAAAGTGGTAACTCTTTAAGATTAAACAGTCCATATAGCGAACATTTCTCCTGCTCTTGGCTCACCACCATGTGACTCCCGTCCAACCACGTACTGTAGCTGGGAACATAAAATAAGGAATCCCCCCCCCAACGATTCAATACCTCGACCTGTATTAAGACGTCAACAAATTCACACATTGTACACTGTTATTCGAAATTAATAATCTTTGTTACATTCTATGTTTCAAAATATCTGAATAAGTATCTCAGAGGTTTGTCAAACCTGGCAAAATATCCTAAAAGTGATGAAATACAGTAAGAGATTTCACATCTTGCACAAATCGAGGCATTTGCATAAATAAATCCGTACACGCACGTGCAAAGGTGGCTGAGCTTTTGCACGGGCGGCGTATATGTTGAGTGACGTCACTCATTCTTGAGGTTGCCATTCTATCTCCGCAGAACCTACACACCCTACATCCGAAGGAATTCGTTCAAAATAAACTAATCTCGGTTTTCCCCTATATTTCTTGTCCTCGACCTGTCCTTCCATAACAACTGTGAGGTTTCAATTCCAGTTGCCTTAGTATGTGCCATACCAAGCTATCTATTTTATTCATAACCACTCGTCAGACTCATTAACCCTCCCCCACTCGTCCTAATACCCTTCATTAAGTACTATATTTAATCTTTTAATCATCACTATTTTCCTGCAACACCACAATCAAATATTTCTATTTTGATATATTCTGCAACAAAAAAATCCAAGTTTCGCATCCATATAGCGCCAAGCTCCAAGCAATGGCTTCAAAAATGACTTTTTAATACCTAGATCTATATTTCATTGAAACAGATGTCAACCCAATCTTTATATCTTATTTGCTATGTCCATTCTGTGCCCAAGTTGGAGTTACCAACGTCTCTTAGTGTTTCAACACCCAACCGATTTCAATATTTTTATTTTAAATCATCCTGCTGCATTCAGTTTATTCTGTTTCAAATACAATGATTTTATTGTGAAATCTTTCCTCAACACCTAGTACACACCAATTAGAAACATGGCCAAATCCTTTGGTGATGAGGCCAAGTTGACATTGTCGTTAGTAAGTCACCGAGTCAAAATTACTTTATCTTCGTCCTCAATCCTACTTTAAATTTCTTTGGCATTTCCTTCGTTACTTGCCATATCTAAAGATTCAAAAGTATGAATGATAAAATGCAGTCTTATATCATTCTAAATACCAGTCTCTCTCTCTCATGTCTGTCGAATCTAATAAACACCATCAGGTTGTAGACACCCAGAATCCTGAATTGTATTTCGACACTTTTCAAACTGTCAAACAGTATCTCCAATCAACATTATGCAAAGCTTCATTTATACTAAATATGCCACGAACGTTTTCCTCTCGATCTTTATTCCACCAAGAACAGTCTGATACTTATTACAACTACCCTTGTTCCTCAGATTCTTGTTCACTGAACTTGTCTTTACCTAACTCGGCTGTCATTCCATCCATTTGTTTCATCATCATCATCATCATCATCACTTTCTAAAAGCTAAAAGCCTTGTCGTTGCAGCCATTTCTTACGGTCTTCAACAGTCCTCTTCATATTGGCCTACGAGTCACATTCCATCTCCTTGACAATGTTCATGAGATACGATTGTCTTGGTCGTCCCCTTGCTTTTTCCCCAAAGTTTTTCCTTAAAAAATTACCTGGAGAAAAGTGTCATGTCCTGAGTATGTATCCAATGGATTTTAGTTTCCTTTTTTAATGGTGTTCAACAGGCATCGATTCTCCTGAATTTGGTTCAGAACAAGCTCATTTGTCTTTCTTTCCATCCAGCTTGTTCGGGCCATTCGTCTCCAAAAAACATTTCAGCTACCTCAAGTTTTGATTCTTCTCTTTTCCCAAGTGTCCATGTTTCACAACCATAGGTCAACACACTCCAAACAAAGGTCTTGAGAAATGACTTCCTTGTCTTCAAGTTGAGGTGGCCATTGAGCAGCAAATTTTTCTTATTTTTAAAGGCTTTCTTCGCCAACGCTACAGATGCACAACAACAAGCCTCCATCAATAGACTTATCTGACTCAAATAAATCATTTATTTCTAACAATGTCCCAATTTGTAATATTAAGGATATCTTCACAGTGCATAATACACACATCAAAAAGTTTTGCATCACCTCGGTTCCAAGAGTTCCGGAACCGTTAAATACAAAGGGAATAGAGATCAACACAAACAACATTTCAGCTCGTTTTATTGCTCATGAGACCCACACATTGCATGTTGTACCATCATACAGCTAGACTTTCAGCATTTGTGGTCCAGATTGCAGTACACACCACTACCTCTAATACCCAGTAGCACGTCCTCTTGCATTGATGCATGCCTGTATTCGCCGTGGCATACTATCCACAAGTTCATCAAGACACTGTTGGTCCAAATTGTCCCACTCCTCAACGACAATTCGGCGTAAATCTCTCAGAGTGGTTGGTGGGTCAAGACGTCCATAAACAGCCCTTTTCAACATATCCCAGGCATGTTCGATAGGGTTCATGTCTGGCGAACATGCTGGCCACTGTAGTCGAGCGATGTCGTTATCTTGAAGGAACGCATTCACAAGATGTGCACGATGAGGACGAGAATTGTCGTCCATGAAGACAAATGCCTCTCCAATATTCTGCCGATATGGTTGCACTATGGGTCGGAGGATGTCATTCAGGTATCGTAAAGCCGTTTCGGAGCCTTCCATGACCACCAGTGGCGTACGTCGGCCCCACATAATGCCACCCCAAAACATCAGGGAACCACCACCTTGCTGCACTCGCTGGACAGTGTGTCTAAGACGTTCAGCCTGACCAGGGTGCCTCCAAACACGTCTCCGACGATTGTCTGGTTGAAGGCATATGCGACACTCATCGGTGAAGAGAACGTGATGCCAATTCCGTGGGGTCCATTCAGCATGTTGTTGGGCCCATCTGTACCGCGCTGCATGGTGTCGGGGTTGCAAAGCTGGACCTCGCCATGGACGTCGGGAGTGAAGTTGCGCATCATGCAGCCTATTGCGCACAGTTTGAGTTGAAACACGACGTCCTGTGGCTGAACGAAACGCATTATTCAACATGGTGGCATTGCTGTCAGGGTTCCTCCGAGCGGCAATCCGTAAGTAGTGGTCATCCACTACAGTAGTAGCCCTTGGGCGGCCTGAGCGAGGCCTGTCATCGACAGTTCCTGGATCTCTGTACCTCCTCCATGTCCGAACAACATCGCTTTGGTTCACTCTGAGACGCCTGGAAACTTCCCTTGTTGAGAGCCCTTCTTGACACAAAGTAACAATGCGGACGCGATCGAACTGCGGTATTGACCTTCTAGGCATGGTAGAACTACAGACAACATGAGCAGCGTACCTTCGTCCTGGTGGAATGAATGGAACTGATCGGCTGTCGTACCCCCTCCGTCTAATAGGCCCTGCTCATGCATGGTTGTTTACATCTTTGAGCAGTTTTAGTGACATCTATGAACAGTCAAAGGGACTGTATCTTGGATACAATATACACAGTCAACGTCTATATGCCGGAGATCTGGGAACCGAGGTGATGCAAAACTTTTTTTGATGTGTGTATTTTCAGCAAGGCTAATCAAGGCCACCCGTAGTACTGTTGTATAGTGTTTCTATACTTATATATATTTAATGTACTGCGCCCGAATTCTCCAATCATTATCAATATCCGCTGCACTGTAAAGGATTGCAGACACGTAGATACCCAGCTCAAAATAACTTACCACTGTCTGTGAAATAAAAATTGGGAAATCTAGGATCATACAGAGTATATTCATAAAAAGGAAACAGTACTACCAGCCTAGGTACAAATTTCTACTAACATTTACATTTAAGCAATTCGAGAAACTCCGATCTCGAGGGGTGATTAGGTCTATCTATAGTGAGCGCCTGTATCCTACAGAGCGGTACTATTTTCGGCGTTGACAAAGTGAAAACGATGTCAGCTAAGATAAAATTGGCTAATTCGCTAAAAAGCGCTAGCAGTTTATTGTTCCGTGGCAATACACACATGTCCCTAATGTATTTCAATTACCAGTCAGTGTCTTCCTGACACTACAAAAAAAATGAAAATTATAATAAACTAAAACGTGGCATTTATAAATGATGTCCTGAAAATAAAGGTTGGAGAATTCGGTACTCCACTGATTCCTTCTTCTCTCATCGAAGAGTATAGCATTCATTTGCTATTAGAAAAATTAAACACAAAATTTATTACAAATATTAAACTCGAATGAAATTCCTCAGAACCTCCACTGAAATACGAAAAATTATGAAACGGTTTGGTTTCAAACATTACCCTATATTATACATCGCGTTTCATATTTGAACCTAAGTTCCACATCAAACTATGCAAGAACAACATTTACTCACTATTATATATATATTCATATGTACAATGATTTGTGATTCGCACAAGTATTAATTTCTGCGTTGAAATTATTAATTTCTTTTCTCTAATATTTGTGAGTCTTTACTACTCATACTTCCTGAACAATCAACATAACTTCATCGGTTGAAAGTATTAAATACTTGTCTAGATCAAAAGAACATAAGTGACAAATGTTTAAGTTCAGCACTGCTCTAACTTCTTTTCTCCCATTTGATTATAAAATTCCGAAAATTCCTGAAATTCTTTGCTCGACTTACAATTACTTTAATAAACGTGAATATTCGAAGTGCATGGCATTTTACCTTCATTCCACACTCCTGTTCCAAAATTGCACAAACAATTATATTATTTCTTAAACACCCTGTACAGAACTTGTCTCAAATGCAATGAAATGAAATCACCCTCGCTGTGATCAAAACTAGGAAACATGACTCCTTGGTCTCCTTTTGTGAAAATACGTAACTCATTTACGTCTACGATTCCTTTCTTGCACGGTATTCCCAAATCTGAAACGCATTTCAGTGCATTTTCTCAATCAATGCAAAGAAAATCAGTATCTTTATTAAATATCCACTACCATTGTGAATATTGTTCAAGAAACAAACTTTAAACAAAACTCCTCTATTTTTTATAAATTTTCCTCGTGCCTATAAATTCAAATCTTTAACTACCTTCTGTACAGTTTAACTTTCTTAACTCCATTTCACGTGTTTAAATTCAGTTATTACATTATTGTAACTTTCAAAGAATTGTCAGCAAGAATTCATATTTAATAATTATTCTCTTCCTGTGAATAAAAAATTCTGAATTTAATTCAGTTAAGTCCAGCTGATTTATTTTCAGACAATGGGGAGACTTATCTAAGTTGCCCTGTCTCTTCCTTCGTCTTTTAATTACAAGTGACTTAAGAATAAAGTCTCAGCTATCTTCATGAAATATTTTGTTTAATACATTTTATTTAGGCTTGTTAATGCTCTAAATGTTTCATTTGACACATATCAATGTTCTAGGAACTTTTTGTTACTGGGAAATATGGTTTATTACGTTTACAGCATAGTTCTACATAACTATCTGTTTCATTATAATGAATTAGGTATTTATTGATTTGTTTATATCGATTATTTAGACTATCTTCTACCAGATTTTGTGTCGTGTAACAATCAATTATTGCACACAGTTGGTTTATAATAAATTTCTGACACTCGAATCAACATCATGAGTTGTCGAAGTTTATTTGACTTTTCGTGGCATCAATTTTTAAATATACGGTACTTCGATGTTTCAATATACGTTCCAACGCTGTGCATAAAACAGATTTATTTAATTTAACGCAAGTATCAATGATTCTAAACGACTTTATAATGAACTGATTTAACGTTGACAATAGCAATTCGCTAATAAAATTTCGTCAAAATGACTGAAATTTGCAATGGAAATGACTCCTAAGAAAATACTGATATACTGGATTAAAATCTACACAATTTTAAATAAAATGACAGAATTATACGGTTGGTCAATTTGGATAAACACAGAACATGACTACAATTCTACTAAATATATTTCAATCTGTTCACTACCTTGTGCTGAAGTCGATCTCTGCTGGAATATGCCTTGTCTGGCAATACAAATGTGCTTGAGCACATCGCACAAAGCAGCGAGAACCGGCTGTGACGAGGACTGCTGGACA
Source organism: Meconema thalassinum (assembly GCA_946902985.2). Taxonomy (NCBI): domain Eukaryota; kingdom Metazoa; phylum Arthropoda; class Insecta; order Orthoptera; family Tettigoniidae; genus Meconema; species Meconema thalassinum. The sequence continues at coordinate 257,048,893 of OX336395.1, read as the reverse complement.
ACCACACAGAGGGACAAGGCCAGTCTCGGAACTGGGTTAGCGACCGCTTCCCGCACGGCAAGTCTCTCCCCCACTTCCTCACTCGACTCCCGCATGTCGTTAGGATCTTCCGACGTTACCACTTCACTACGCCTGCATCGCTTCTTAAGGTAGAAATTCGATTGTTCTAGAAGTGTCTTTGAGAGTATAATGGATGATATGAACTCGTGTTATGAAGCATAGATTTGTTCTGCATTTCTGCGTATAGCGTAGGTGTTCGATTGCGCTATCCATGTTGTAGAATTCTGGATTCAACTTTTCATTTCTGTAGTCTCTACTTCCCTATAATGTGCATCTTAGCACGAAGTCATAATCAGGTTACTGATTAAGCCTGAATGACTTCCCCGTCGCCAATTCATAAACTGCATTGTGAATAGCTTTAAGGATATAGCTATTTTTCTGTAGTGAATTATTGCAGTTAACTGCGTGATATGTAGCTTTGTATCGAAATACTCAAGTAACAAGCTGTGTTTCAAATACTCCACGGACTTGCTGTATGAAGCTTCTCTAAATGTGAGCGCAAATGAGTTCGGTCTCGTACCTATAAGTGTGTTACAAAATTACCGGCCTGCATACTGTGCTGGTCTCGGTCAGAATGTCACTTGCTTCACGAGTCACGGCCTTCTAAACTCCGCGCTCCTTCTCCCAACTTTCATTATACGTGGCACTGTCAATGAAGCAACTCGCTTCTAAACGAGCGGTCTTGTTCAGACCAGATCTGAATTTGGAATGCACGCTCGTTCTCTCAGCTCACGTGAAGTTCATCGCGCTTCTTCCCCTCTCGTGGCGTGACGCATTCTTACGATTGTGGGTCTCTCTACATTCAGATAATATCTACACAACCATATTTAAATAATTCCTTCTTTCCTTCCGGCCTTTCGTAATTGTTTATATTAATAATGATGCATGGTATTACAATCTGTTTCAGCTTAAGATTTCCATATCTCACAAATTTTAAGGAATAAGAGATTTTAACTCGATCTTTTTATTTTTCCGTCGTTCCAGTTCGTATCCCGTCTGGATCTTAGTATTGGCCTTAAATAAATTCGGGCGCAATTCCCCGTTGCCATTTAAAGTAGAGTGTAGCCTGTACATTCTTTAATAACATTGGATTCTCTTTCCTTGGGACTGAATTTATTTGTTTACTGAATCTTCGGGTAAGATCTCTTTAATTTGGAGTGGTTGAATTTCCCAATGGATCTGTGGTCTTCAATTCTTATGATCTTGTAGCAATTGTTACCGTAGACTGTATCTACTTTGAAAGGTCCTCTAAATAGACTACTAAACTTGATATATACCTTCTTCAGTACGTCAGCTTTCATTGGAATCCTGACTAACACAAGGTCACCTTCTCGTAGTGGGCCGCTGAATCTCTTCCCTTGTAAGGGTTTTAACCTTTTCTCGACCGCTTTGTTACGCTGCTCTCGCGCTGATTCGATCCTCTGGTCCATCGGTGGTTCGTTATCTTCTGGAATGTTGAAGATTCCGTTCCAGGGTCGTATGGGCTTCTCCTAAAAGTGTAACAATACTGGAATTTCGTTGGTGCTCTCGTGCCTCGTATTATTGATGCAAAATTCTACTAGGGGTACAATCTTCACCCAATTTGAATGATTATCAGCACTATACAAGCGAATGTACTTAGAAAATTCAAGCATTGTTCGTTCAATGGGATTTGTCTCTGGGCTGCGAACTGATGAAAATAGGTGAACAATATCCAACCTATCCATTGCCCCTTGAAATTCTGCAGAAGTGAATTGCGTTCCGTGGTCCGTCAGAAGTCTTTCTGGTTTCCCCAACTTAAGAATAATGTTCCTCTTCACGTGGTATAAGACAGTTTTCGTTGTGGCTTTCTGCAATGGATTAAGCATCACAACTTTGGAAAACACATCCATCGTGACTAGCACATATTGGTTTCCTCTTTCTCCTTTAGGTGCAGGCCCAAAAATGTCCTGGCTAAACAGTTCCAGTGGTTGAGTAGGAATAATTGCCTCAGGTCGTTCCTTCAATAGTTCAGAGTTGTACTTGTTTTTCTGACACAGCTTACAAGATCTGACTACTATGGTAATGGATTCTCGCATGTTGACCCAATAAAACTTTTCTAACATGGTGTAGTATGTTTTATCGACTCCGCCGTGACTTATGATCTTGTGCACTAACCAAATTAGTGGCACAATAAGTTCAGGTGGAATAGCAACTCGCACCTTCGTGTGTCCAGCATCTATGTATCTGCATACGATTTCTCCCACAAAAATATAATGTCTAGCTTTCCTTCTAGTTTCGAAAAATGTTGCGTGCCTCATTGTCATTCTCCCTGACAAGGATCTAAAAATGTTCCTTACTGGTGCATGCTTCTTTTGAAATAGAGAAATCCTTCTTAGTTTATCCAACGTTTCCTGATCTTCCGCGTCCGTTTGGATAACGTTAATTCTTATATTGTTTTCAGGAGTCGGATGTCTGGAAAGAATATCTGCCAGTAGGTTATCTTTTCCAAGAAAATGGACTATCGTGGCATCAAATTGTTGAAAAAACATGGTCCACCTGGTCATCCGATCGCTTGACAAGTCGGACTTCACCATGAACTCCAATGCTTTGTGATCCGTTCTGATTATAATCTTGTGTCCTAGCAATATATTTTTCCATTGCTGGAGCGCATTTATGACGGCTAAAGCTTCAAGCTCCGTCGTGAAGTAATTTAACTCGTGCGTGCGAAACTTCCTGCTGCTGAATGAAATGTAGTGGTTGTTGCCGTCTTGATCCTTCTGATACAAGACTGCGCTAATACCAATTCGTGAGGCGTCAGTTTCTACTATGAATGATCTTTCGAAGTCTGGGTATTCTAATTTGATGTTGTTTTTAAACATCTCCTTTGCTTGAATAAAGGCATTTTCGGCAGCTGCATCCCATTTCCATCTATTGCTTTTCTTCAGAAGCTCATGGAGTGGAGCCATGATTTCTGAATATCGTGGACAATGGCTGCTGAAGAACTGGCAAAGACCCGCGCAAAAGCTCGGATGTCTTTGATTTTCTTGGGTTTGGGGAACTTTAACATTGCTTCTATCTTGTCTTCATTCGGATGGTAACCGAATCTGTCTATTGTATGTCCAAGAAAGTTGATCTTTTCTTGAAATAAATTACATTTATTAAATTTTACCTTGATATTAACATCTCTGAGGTTTTCAAATAGCTTTTTCAAATGCATGAAGTGTTGCTCTGGCGTTTCTGAAGATATGATAATATCGTCCACGTAGCAAATGGCAAATTATTTTACTTCATCAATCAGCTTATCATCCAAGGCTCTAATGAGTGCTGGGCTTGAATTTACCAACCCACATGGTACTCTCTGATACACGTAACAGGTTTGGTTGAACATGAACCCCGTGTAACATTTGCTGTCTTCGGTAAGCTCTATTTGATGACATGCGGCAGTCAAATCGATCACTGAGAAACAGGTTTTGTTCTTAAATCTCCTCAGTAGTTCCCTGATCTTTGGTGGCCTGTCATATTCTTTTAACAAAAGAGTATTAATGCCCCTGGCATCTAAGCATAGTCTCAGACTTCCATCTGCTTTCTTTACAACTGTAAGAGGGTTAAAATAAGGAGTGGCTTGCTTCCTTATTATACCGTCTTTTTCCATGCCTTTTATTAACTCGGTCACTTCTGATTGATATTTCTTCGGTATCGGATACAATTTCTTTTGCTATCTGCAAGCTTGATCTGATATTTATATCCTCTGATAATGCCTGGTTTATCATTAAATACATCTGCAAAGTTCGTGACCAATTCTTCCAATCTCTCTCTACGATCTTCGAAGTTCTCAATTCTCCTACCATGTTGAGGTACTCCTTCCGCTTCGACTTCCACGACTATTCTTACTAGATTTCTTCTGTAGTTTCGTCAATTAGACTACACTCATTCTCCTCCTTCTTCGAGTTTTCTGACTGATATTGACCTTCATTAAATTGTATAACTCCGTTACGCAAGTCAATATCGGCTCCCGTCTTCGTTATAAAACCAATACCTAGAATAGCATCGAAATTTATCTGGTTCAAAACTATGAATACCTGCTCGTATTTGTGTTCATACGGACTATGCACACACAGCATGATGTTATTGGTGAAGTGGCAGACAGCGCTGATGAAGAAGAAATAGCTTCAGCTGTAATAACAACGACTGCTGTTCAGTGTTTTTGGCGAGAGGTTCACGGGTATGCCGCGAACAGGAAAGCATTTCACGTCTGTTTTAGATTTAGATTGGAGCCAAGATCGCGCGCCAGGAAGTGGGAGTCAGAGACAGGGTGCAACATTTATGTGTTCTTGGGACTTTTAATGTTGATAAGGTAACCTAGATGTTAGGCCCCTTAAAACAACAATTATCATCATCATCATCTAATGTTGATAAGGGATAATGCAAAAACCTACCCTATAGAGCTAATTCACCAGGGATGAATTTTTAGAAACCCCTATATTCCCTCAAACAATGGCAAGGGACAGTTTTGAACTAATATTGCGATGTTTGCATTTTGTTGACTATTATACACGGGGTACATATACGGGGCCTAAAAAGCTTTTCCTGGAAATTTTACCCGAATATTATGTATATTATGTAGATTGAGCATTATCATGTAAGTATCTTTCTTTCATTGTAAACATACATGAAACAAATACCAAAAGTGGAACTTATCATATGATTATATTTTTGTAAATATTGCGTGTGATCATGGACAACGCTGAAATCCAGTAGTCACATATATTACTTAGAAACATTAAGTATTACTAAAATTTTCATTACGTTATATTTCGTAGATTTAACATTATACATTTTTTACCTTGTTGGTGTCTAAACCTCTGCTGAGCTTCAATTTAAATATCACCGGAGAAGTGAACACCTCCGGATTAAATAGCCGGCCTGCAAAATTGCACTCCAATAAAAGAATTATTGTAACTTCCAGAGTTTTAAAGATAATGCTATATAATTTTAATCACACGATTATCAGTGTGCTAGACATGTCTGTGTTGATTCTCTTGGTGATAATTAAAATGATGCTTCAGCGAGGAATATTTGAGTTTTCTGAAACATGTACCCTTAATATGTGCCTTTTCTGCGAAACCATCACATAGTAAGTTACAAAATTTGAAATGTGATATCTACAGACCAGGTTAAAGATATCTGTGGAACCAATTTTTGATATCTGATTTACTTTATTTTTAACAGCACTTCAAAATCTGATGGACTTAATTTGAAAAAAAAAAATGACATGTTACCCCTTAAAATCCAAAATATGTTCTTAAAGAAAATTGTTCCAGAAAGATATTTAGAATGATGGTTTATAGCAGCATACCAAGTTTCATCACTGTATCTTTAATGATGTAGGAGAAGAGGTACAATAAACTTACAAAAATGTAAGTTATGGAAAACTTGAATCAAAGATTTGAGTTTGTTTATATTGTATTGCCGCTCATCTAATGAATTAGTGCAGACCATATCCATTTCACTCGATTCCTCTTATTCCTCCAGCTGTTTCATCATTGAATTTCTCCTTTGATGTGCCTTTGTTTCCATTTTCATCATCTGATGATGTCAGATTATCCTCAAATTCTTCCTCGAGAAGTGGGTGTGGCAGTATACAAGAAATTACATATACTACTTTTTCTCACATTTACAGATGGTATTGAACTGTAATATTTTGGAATTAAAATCTTGATACCGTAAGGTAAATTATGGGCGAATAAAAAAAATTATTACTTTTACTCATTTTTACATACGTCCCCCCTGGAAAAATACACTTGCCTGTGTAGATATTTTGGGATATAGTAGCTCAATCTTTTTATAATCCCAGCGGCAGGTGATATTTTTTTTACTAATGCATCAATGTGCTTTTGTCATGAGAGATTTTCATTTATTATTAGGCCTAGGTATTTGACAGATGAGACCCTTTTAACTGCCTTTCCATTCAGCATTATATTCTGAGTGATCTATAACTTTGTTCTACGCTTAGGTATTATTAAATAATTTGTTTTATCTTCATTTATTGTTAATTTATTCGACTGGGTCCATCCAAGTATTGTATCCATGTCCTCCTGCATGTGTAATCAGCGTGTTGGTGGTGTACGCATTGTAAAAGATCCTTAAGTCGTTTGCAAACAACGTTATATTACCATGAAAACGGAGTGTTGCTATGTCATTAATATATACTAAGAAGAGGGAATATTGATCCTTGGGGCACACCGTGGGTAATATTTACTACCTCACTTCCGTAGCCATTTATTTCAATATACTGCTTACGATTGGATAGGTAATTTTTAAACCATGTCCAAGCTACTCCTCGGATACCTGCTTTATCAAGTTTCCCTATAAGAATTTCATGGTCAACAGTATCAAACGCCTTTCCCAGGTCTATGAAAAGGCCACTCGCTGTCATCTTTTTGTCTATCACATCCTGCAAGTTAGAGATAATATCAATTGCGACTATATCTAGGCTTGAGTTTTCTTGAATCCATACTGCCCTTTGTAGAAGTAATCATTTTTATTTAAGAAATTAACAATTCTGTTCTTTACTACTCTTTCGAGTACCTTGGATATGGGTGGGAGGATGGAAATGGGTCTGTAGTTGTCTGGATTTCTTAAGTCACCTCTTTATGGAATGGTATGACTCGTGCTATTTTTAGATCATCAGGCACCATACCAGTCTCTAACGATGAATTCATTAAAGTAGTTAGTGGGCTACTTAGCATGACAATGGAGTTTTTTAACAATTTTACTGACATACCGTTTTTATCTTGGCTACTTTTCATTTTAAGGCTTAATATAATATTGCGAATTTCCATCTCATTAGTCGGGGTCATAAATATGGACTCTGAGTTGACATTAATTTCATTAACTTTCTTCCCTGGGAGGATGTTTTTGGCTAACTTGTGTGCTATGTTTATAAAGTGAGTGTTTAGAGCATTGCAAATATTTTCTTTTCCTGTGAAAGATTTACCATCAATTATTATCTCACTGGGACCATCTTTGTTTTCAGTTGTGTAGTTGTAGATCATTTCATTGATTACTTTCCAAGTATTTTTTATGCTATTGGCATTCAATGTTAATTTATGTTCATAGTATGAGGATTTCCGTTTCCGTTTTAACCCGCCATCGGTATCGTTGTTAGGTTTCTCCTAACAAAAACATTCCTTATTAAGGAAAGTTTTTTGTTTTAAGACTCAACCTTTTCAAACTCCAGGTATTCTCAAATGAGTATATGAGTCACATGTTTTGCTTTGGTATGCGATGATTCACGCACCCTTGTCACGTGTGGGAAGGGGGTAAGTGCGTACCGGTCGCGTCACAGGCAGTGTTAGGTGGCTTCTAGCCTCGATACCTTTGGCGTTTCATTTTTTGCGCGTTCCGTGCTGGTGTAATATTTTCCTGAGAAGTGTCAAAGTGAAGTTTTAAAGGCTAATAAGCCTAGTGAATCTGTTCTTTTGAGCTGGATTGAAGAAGAGGATGACGTATTTACAGATGTTGACGACTGACTGTCTAAGTGAAGCTCCTAGTGAACATTCCATGCATCAAACTGATACTGAGCAATTCAACGATTCAGATAATTTTTTTTAGCATATGGCTTTTAGTACCATCGCATGTTGAGTGTTGTCTGGGGAAGGAAAGTGTGAATGTAAGGGCTAGGAATTGGAAGGTATCGGCTGCTCGCATTTTCTTAGATGCCGATGGCCTTTCATGTACAAAGCTCTCAAGCTCGGCTGGCATGTCGAGTCACTGTTTATCGAGATCAACTTCAAAGGGACTGTCCTCAACTATTTCTGCTTCTGCGGCGATCGGCATGTGGGACACACCCTTATCCTGGAATGGTGCTGAATTCGAGCAGGACTGTCGGTGACAGTTGAGGCAAATTGTTGAACATTATACCAACTTTCCGGCATCTGCAACTCCATGCACCCCTTCTTACATACGCAGGACACTGTGTTGACGATTTCAGCTGGAGCTAGATCATTGGTGTTCATGGTGGTGAGCACGCCATGGTCCGTCCTCTTCCTACCCCAGATGAGAGGATCCTTTGGTCTATCATACCAGTCTTGGATTTGGTGGTAGACACGCAGAATATGTTGGGCGGCGGCTGCGTTTGTTGATGGTAGAGAGGCCTGATTAAAAGTTGGCTTTATGAGGGATTTTGTGAATATCTCGTGGCGGATGTTGTCCAAGGAGGTCTCATTGGCCATAGGTGAATATTGGGCCGCCAGGAATAGTTGACCTGCTGAAATGAGGTCCTCAGGATCAGCATCTGCATGGTGGAAAACCTTGACAGCCTCCTGTCAAGCCGTGTTGTTTTCAATGAGTTCGACACACTTCAACCTCCCTTGGCGATATAATGCAGAAGTTGTACCACACCCACTGATAGCATGTAAGAACAGTAGGTTCTGTTTGACAGCAGACGAGAAGTTGAAGTACCTCGGAAAGTAAAACGAATTCTGATATGTCCCCTTTGCAGGTTTCACGAGGTAAATGTTTGAATTTGGTGCTTTGGCAGTTAATAGGATCAATAGATCGGTGTCCTCTCCGATTATTATGACCGTCGCAAAGTTCTCTGCCACTTGAATGGCGGTATTAATGATGAGTGTGTCAGCATCCTTAAGAGCTTGCCTCACTTCAAACCCCTGCTGTACTAATTTCTCACGCAGCATGGAGATAAGCCGTTCTTTGCTGCTGTCGTAGGCCAAAAATTGTGCTTTCGGCATGGTTGCAGTCATCGTTTCAGTGAACACCAAGTTAGAAGAAGAGTGCTTGCTTTCACGGCGAAGACGCTCAGCTGATTTTGTATTCTTTATTGATGCATCATCAGGGTAGTGGCAGGGTTGTAGTATTGCTTAACGTTGTCAACAAATTAGGAGAGAATTGTTGAAAAATTTTCCTTGGATTCCCAAACCACTCGATGTAGAAGGAACCCCCCAACAATTACAATGGCACTACCTGCAAGAGCTGGTGGATCAGTAACTGGTGAAAATAAATTGTAGAACACAGATTTCTTTGTTTCCCGCATTCCTGTTTCATCAAAGATAGAAAGGGGATAAGGATCTAACTCAAACAAATGATAATGTTAGAACAGTTCCTCAGATTTATTAAGAAGTGTTATGCCTCGAAAAAGTGTATCTGGATTTAATGGTATATCTTCGCTGTGAATCCTGACTTTCGCGTTGAAAGCTTTAAGAGGAACTACTCTGTTTTTTCTTCATAGTAACTTGACATTACTGAAGTCGTTGCCAATAATCTTAGCAATAAAATGGATCGCTTTTTCAAACGCTTCACGGCAGTCAATTTTCACATCGCCAGATATTCCTGTGCTAATGGACATCACAAATTGTCCAGTTGGGATGGGATAGTGCGATGAAAACCAGTCAAGAAGGATCACAACATCTGCATCGTCCCTCTGCACCCCTGAAAACCTAGCGTCGACGTGCTGCTCTGAAGTACCATACGTCACGCCACAAAAGTCTTTCACTTGTACCGCTTTCAGAGACCTCATTACCATCTGCTCAATCGTCTGATCAGTGAATACACCAGACCAAAACTCGTCAGACCTTCTGATGAAATCTCAGTTGTTTCGTACATTTTGGTCCAGTTGGTATAACAACTTTGTATGAAAGAGCTGATTTTATTTTCAGTATTTCAGAGTGCAATAGGAGAACTATTCCGAAGATATGTGGTCCTGAAAAGTCGCAAAATGTAAGTTTGCGCCTAAATGAGAAATTTTCCCAGTTTTGAACTTTTGATTTTGGCTGTACCAATGAACCGAATTTCAAGTTTTAGATGTTCATTCGGAGCAGAATATAACCTTCTTTAATATTGAACTGATTGATATATTCCGTCCGACGTACCGTTCTAGAGCTATAAGCAAAAACCTGAAAAGAGGAAAAATGTCGAGGTTATTTGGGTCCCAAAAGTTATGCACAACTCTTGGGATGGTGCAAACACGGATTACACGCATTTAGGAACAAACGAAGGTATTAAAACAATTTCCAGCTTTCTGGAAATTAATTCCTCAAAACACTTTTTTGGATCTAATTTGATTGGCCTATAAGTGACGTGTGTGAGAGTGAATATTCTACTGATGGCGACGGCTTTTATTTTACTGACGAAAATCCAACTAATGCCGGAGGACTGTAAACGTATATCATTGTAGAAATTGAACGTACTCAATACCTATTTGATAAAATTATTCTATGCTTGGGATATTTATAACCAATGAAATAATTATTAACATTTTTATCACAAAAGATACTATTTAGATTGGGTAGGCTGTCAAATTTATATTAAGATTTCCAATTATTTTCTTTGTCACAGGATTATTTTTACAGATTTTATTAATACCCAAATGAAGGAGATTATAATTATTTAGCTCCTAGTTCGAGAATAATTTGTTTACCTGCTAGAGAAAAAAATACCAACACACTATCTTGAAAACTAAATTGTGTGACATTTTGAAAACTATTGGAATAAAGTACAGGGACAGGAGTGTGATCTACAATCCATACAGAAACCAGGCAGCAGTTATTCAAGCTGAAGGACATGAGAGAGAAGCTGGTATTCAGAAAGGTGTAATGCAAGGCTGAAACTTATCACCCATACTTTTCAATCTTTACATTGAACAAACAATGAAGGAAATAGGAGAAAAATGTGAAGTTGGAGTGAAGATTCAAGGAGAAATAATTTCAACTCTGAGATTTGCCGAAGACATAGTCATCTTGACCGACATGCCTGAGGATTTGAATGAGTTTTTGAATGGAATGGACTCCGTCTTGAGGAAAGAATTCATGATGAAAATTAATAAATGTAAAACAGAAATATTGGAATGCAGCCGCAATAAATCAGAAACCACTGAGGACATCGAATTGGCAGGTGAAAAACTTAAGGTAGTAGGAGACTTCAGTTACTTAGGAAGCAAAATAACCAGTGATGGACGAAGCAAAGAGGATATAAAAAGTAGGTTAGCTCAGTCAAGGAAAGCATTTCTACAGAAAAGGAATCTGTTGACATGGAATATAGATTTAGGTATTAGGAAGTCATTTTTGAAGGCCTTTGTCTGGAGCGTGGCACTCTATGAAAGTGAAACATGGAGTATTGGTGCAGCAGAAAAGAGGAGAATTGAAGCGTTTCTAATGTGGTGTTACAGGAGAATGATGAAGATCAGATGGGTAGATAGGATTACAATCGAAGAGGTATTAGGACTAGTGGGAGAGGAGAGATGTTTCTGGCGGCTGCTAATGAAGAGAAGAGATAGGTTGGTAGGACAAATACTAAGACACCCAGGAATAGCAAGCTTAGTTATGGAAGGAAGGGTCGAGGACAAGAACTGTAGGGGTAGACCAAGGTTAGAATATGTTAAACAGATTGCCTCGGATGTAGGGTGTGGTAGCTATGTAGAGATGAAACGATTAGCTCAGCACTGGGAGGCATGGAGATCTGCATCAAAACAGCCAAAGGACTGAAGACTCAAACAACATCTTGAACAAGTAGTACCGTGAAGAACTATACAGCCTATTTTCATATATCCTACTTATGTTAATTGCCTCTATCAACTTACAAAATTTCAGTTTGATTGCTCTAATAGATTCGTAGATATTGAGAGCCAACTAAATATTGCGGATGGTCACCATGTTGGAGTTTCATATATGCAGGTGTTAGAGTTATGTGCTGTTACAAGAAGATTATTGTGTACGTGTAGTATTCAAACTTCAATCGCATGATTAGGACACAAGAAGTAAAAAACAAGATTTTAAAATTTCGCACAGCTGCCATCTTGTGGTTATGGAAACAATTGAAAAAAAATGCCAGTTGATAACATTTGTATAAGGATTTACTGTACCAAGTGTCACTGCCCTCAGATGGTTAATTTGCGAGAAACGACCATGTGCATATTTATACTTCGCGTCACCGCCATGTTGGATTTGTGATCACCAGGTTATTTAAAGTCCTCTAGGTGAACTTATGTTCATAGCCCCTATAAACATAAAAAAATTCAGTCTGATTGCTGTAATAAATTCGAAGATATTGACATCCATCTATATATTTCGGATGATCGCCATGTTGGATTGTTATATGTATAGGCCATAGAGTCATGTACCATTAAAGGAAAATTATTGCGTAGGTTCATTATTCAAACTTTCACTTCGATCGCATGATTACGACACAAGAAATAAAAACTTTATTTTAAAATTCGCACAGCCGCTATCCTGAGGTTATGTAAACAATTGAACTAAATTAGGTACCAGAGCATTACAATGTGTATATGCATTTCCTGCACCAAGTTTCATTGTGTTTGTATCATTAAATCTTGAGAAAGATCTATTTAAAACTTCAACATAGCTTGGCCGCCATATTCGTATTGTAGTTCACCGGTGTTTGTAAGAACTTCCAGTAGTGCCCTTTATCTCCGTACAAAATTACAGGATGATACCGATAATAGTTTCAGAGAAATAGAATGCCGGTGAAATATTACGCACAGCCGCCATCTTGAGGTTATGTAAAAAATTGAACTAGTTAGATGTCGGTGCATTACAATGTGTACACACACATACTGCACCAGGTTTTATTACGTTAGGTTGGTTAATCGCGAGAAACGTCTATTTAAGAGTCGCAACTTCGATTGGCCACCATGTTGGTTTTGTAGTTACCAGGTTTTCAAAAGTCATATAGGTGAAATTCTAGTAGTTGCCTCTATCACCGTAAAATATTCCAGGGTGATGAGTAATAGTTTACGAATATTGCATGCTGGTGAAATATTTCGCACAGCCGCCATGTTGGATTGGTGAGACGTAACAAAATTTGAAGGGCAAGGTCGGGGTCGTCCGGAATAGTGCTATGAACTTACCGAGTGTCATTGAAATCGCTCCAGCCGTTTAAAAGTTATTAGGCGGAAACACACCACCACACACAGACAGAAGGTGATATCATTAAGTCTATTTTTTCATAAATGAAAATAGGCTAAAAATATGGGTGGGAGATAATTTGTAACACATGTAATTTCACTAAGCTTGGCTTGGTAATTATAGCATATTCCCTTATTAATTGCTGGGCATCAAAAGGGATAAGAAAACTCTCATCAAATCTTAACCTTTTGGTGCCAAGCAATTAATTAATGCCCCTTCTCAATACATTTTTCAACACACATGGTACATGAAGAAGGTTAAGTGTTAATATATGCACCTTGAAAACTCCTTTGAAAGCAAAATTGGTTTGCTACTTGGACTTCACACCACTATGAGTTAACATGTGTCTCTTCAAAACTTCTTTGTAAGCAAATTTCATTCCGCATGTGCTACACGAGAATGGCATCTCCCCAGTATGGGTTACAATGTGTCTCTTCAAGTGACTTTTGCGAACAAATTTGGCTTCGCATGTGCTACAGGAGAATCGCTTCTCACCACTATGGGTTAACATGTGTCTATTCAAATAATCTTTGCAAACAAATTTGGCTTCGCATGTACTACACGAGAATCGTTTCTCACCACTATGGATTAGCATGTGCGTTTTCAAATAAAGTTGGCGGACAAATTTGGCTTCGCATGTGCTACACGAGAAACGCTTCCCACCAGTATGGGTAAACAAGTGTTCCTTCAAGTAATCTTTTCGAGCAAATTTGGTTTCGCATATGCTACACGAGAAACGCTTCCGACCAGTATGGGTTAACATGTGTTCCTTCAAGTAATCTTTGCGAGCATATTTGGTTTCGCATATGCTACACGAGAAACGCTTCCCACCAGTATGGGTTACCATGTGTTTCTTCAAATACTCTTTGCTGACAAATTTGGCTTCGCAAGTGCTACACGAGAATCGCTTCTCACCAGTATGGGTTAACATGTGATTTTTCAATTTTTTTCTACGAGCAAATTTGGCTTCGCATATGCTACACGAGAAATGCTTCCCACCAGTAGGGGTTAACATTTGTTTCTTCAAATAGCCTTTACAGACAAATTTGGCTTCGCATTTGCTACACGAGTGTGTCTTCTCCACAGTATGTGTTAACATGTGGTTCTTCAAATGATATCTACGAGCAAATTTGGCTTCGCATATGCTACACGAGAAACGCTTCTCATCAGTATGGATTAACATGTGTTTCTTCAAATAGCCTTTACACACAAATTTGGCTTCGCATGTGCAACACGAGTATTGCTTCTTACCAGTATGGGTTAGCAGGTTAGTCTTCACATTTTGTTGTTTTTTAATATTTCTTTCAGATACAGAGCTGGTATTCTGTCCTCTAGTATTACATAATACGTATATTTTCCTTACAGCAGGATCCGTAGTATCAGGACATCCCAGCCTGAAATCATTGGTAGTAATACAATGCAGTGCGCTGATAATTCTTGTTCACTGAAATTGTCTTTACCTAACTCGGCTGTCATCCCATCCATTTGTTTCATCATCATCATCATCATCAGCTTCTAAAAGCTAAAAGCCTTGTCGTTGCAGCCATTTCTTACGGTCTTCAACAGTCCTCTTCATATTGGCCTACGAGTCACATTCCATCTCCTTGACAATGTTCATGAGATACGATTGTCTTGGTCGTCCCCTTGGTTTTTTCCCCAAAGTTTTTCCTTAAAAAATTACCTGGAGAAAAGTGTCATGTCCTGAGTATGTATCCAATGGATTTTAGTTTCCTTTTTTAATGGTGTTCAACAGGCATCGATTCTCCTGAATTTGGTTCAGAACAAGCTCATTTGTCTTTCTTTCCATCCAGCTTGTTCGGGCCATTCGTCTCCAAAAAACATTTCAGCTACCTCAAGTTTTGATTCTTCTCTTTTCCCAAGTGTCCATGTTTCACAACCATAGGTCAACACACTCCAAACAAAGGTCTTGAGAAATGACTTCCTTGTCTTCAAGTTGAGGTGGCCATTGAGCAGCAAATTCTTCTTATTTTTAAAGGCTTTCTTCGCCAACGCTACAGATGCACAACAACAAGCCTCCATCAATAGACTTATCTGACTCAAATAAATCATTTATTTCTAACAATGTCCCCATTTGTAATATTAAGGATATCTTCACAGTGCATAATATTTTCAGCAAGGCTAATCAAGGCCACCCGTAGTACTGTTGTATAGTGTTTCTATACTTATATATATTTAATGTACTGCGCCCGAATTCTCCAATCATAATCAATATCCGCTGCACTGTAAAGGATTGCAGACACGTAGATACCCAGCTCAAAATAACTTACCATTGTCTGCGAAATAAAAATTGGGAAATCTAGGATCATACAGAGTATATTCATAAAAAGGAAACAGTACTACCAGCCTAGGTACAAATTTCTACTAACATTTACATTTAAGCAATTCGAGAAACTCCGATCTCGAAGGGTGATTAGGTCTATCTATAGTGAGCGCCTGTATCCTACAGAGCGGTACTATTTTCGGCGTTGAAAAAATGAAACCGATGTCAGCTAAGATAAAATTGGCTAATTCGCTAAAAAGCGCTAGCAGTTTATTGTTCCGTGGCAATACACACATGTCCCTAATGTATTTCAATTACCAGTCAGTGTCTTCCTGACACTACAAAAAAAATGAAAATTATAATAATCTAAAACGTGGCATTTATACATGATGTCCTGAAAATAAAGGTTGGAGAATTCGGTACTCCACTGATTCCTTCTTCTCTCATCGAAGAGTATAGCATTCATTTGCTATTAGAAAAATTAAACACAAAATGTATTACAAATATTAAACTCGAATGAAATTCCTCAGAACCTCCACTGAAATACGAAAAATTATGAAACGGCTTGGTTTCAAACATTACCCTATATTATACATCGCGTTTCATATTTGAACCGAAGTTCCACATCTAACTATGCAAGAACAACATTTACTCACTATTATATATATATTCATATGTACAATGATTTGTGATTCGCACAAGTATTCATTTCTGCGTTGAAATTAATAATTTCTTTTCTCTAATATTTGTGAGTCTTTACTACTCATACTTCCTGAACAATCAACATAACTTCATCGGTTGAAAGTATTAAATACTTGTCTAGATCAAAAGAACATAAGTGACAAATGTTTAAGTTCAGCACTGCTCTAACTTCTTTTCTCCCATTTGATTATAAAATTCCGAAAATTCCTGAAATTCTTTGCTCGACTTACAATTACTTTAATAAACGTGAATATTCGAAGTGCATGGCATTTTACCTTCATTCCACACTCCTGTTCCAAAATTTCACAAACAATTATATTATTTCTTAAACACCCTGTACAGAACTTGTCTCAAATGCAATGAAATGAAATCACCCTCGCTGTGATCAAAACTAGGAAACATGACTCCTTGGTCTCCTTTTGTGAAAATACGTAACTCATTTACGTCTACGATTCCTTTCTTGCACGGTATTCCCAAATCTGAAACGCATTTCAGTGCATTTTCTCAATCAATGCAAAGAAAATCAGTATCTTTATTAAATATCCACTACCATTGTGAATATTGTTCAAGAAACAAACTTTAAACAAAACTCCTCTATTTTTTACAAATTTTCCTCGTGCCTATAAATTCAAATCTTTAACTACCTTCTGTACAGTTTAACTTTCTTAACTCCATTTCACGTGTTTAAATTCAGTTATTACATTATAGTAACTTTCAAAGAATTGTCAGCAAGAATTCATATTTAATAATTATTCTCTTCCTGTGAATAAAAATTTCTGAATTTAATTCAGTTAAGTCCAGCTGATTTATTTTCAGACAATGGGGAGACTTATCTAAGTTGCCCTGTCTCTTCCTTCGTCTTTTAATTACAAGTGACTTAAGAATAAAGTCTCAGCTATCTTCATGAAATATTTTGTTTAATACATTTTATTTAGGCTTGTTAATGCTCTAAATGTTTCATTTGACACATATCAATGTTCTAGGAACTTTTTGTTACTGGGAAATATGGTTTATTACGTTTACAGCATAGTTCTACATAACTATCTGTTTCATTATAATGAATTCGGTATTTATTGATTTGTTTATATCGATTATTTAGACTATCTTCTACCAGCTTTTGTGTCGTGTAACAATCAATTATTGCACACAGTTGGTTTATAATAAATTTCTGACACTCGAATCAACATCATGAGTTGTCGAAGTTTATTTGACTTTTCGTGGCATCAATTTTTAAATACACGGTACTTCGATGTTTCAATATACGTTCCAACGCTGTGCATAAAACAGATTTATTTAATTTAACGCAAGTATCAATGATTCTAAACGACTTTATAATGAACTGATTTAACGTTGACAATAGCAATTCGCTAATAAAATTTCGTCAAAATGATTGAAATTTGCAATGGAAATGACTCCTAAGAAAATACTGATATACTGGATTAAAATCTACACAATTTTAAATAAAATGACAGAATTTTACGGTTGGTCAATTTGGATAAACACAGAACATGACTACAATTCTACTAAATATATTTCAATCTGTTCACTACCTTGTGCTGAAGTCGATCTCTGCTGGAATATGCCTTGTCTGGCAATACAAATGTGCTTGAGCACATCGCACAAAGCAGCGAGAACCGGCTGTGACGAGGACTGCTGGACAACCACACAGAGGGACAAGGCCAGTCTCGGAACTGGGTTAGCGACCGCTTCCCGCACGGCAAGTCTCTCCCCCACTTCCTCACTCGACTCCCGCATGTCGTTAGGATCTTCCGACGTTACCACTTCACTACGCCTGCATCGCTTCTTAAGGTAGAAATTCGATTGTTCTAGAAGTGTCTTTGAGAGTATAATGGATGATATGAACTCGTGTTACGAAGCATAGATTTGTTCTGCATTTCTGCGTATAGCGTAGGTGTTCGATTGCGCTATCCATGTTGTAGAATTCTGGATTCAACTTTTCATTTCTGTAGTCTCTACTTCCCTATAATGTGCATCTTAGCACGAAGTCATAATCAGGTTACTGATTAAGCCAGAATGACTTCCCCGTCGCCAATTCATAAACTGCATTGTGAATAGCTTTAAGGATATAGCTATTTTTCTGTAGTGAATTATTGCAGTTAACTGCGTGATATGTAGCTTTGTATCGAAATACTCAAGTAACAAGCTGTGTTTCAAATACTCCACGGACTTGCTGTATGAAGCTTCTCAAAATGTGAGCGCAAATGAGTTCGGTCTCGTTCCTATAAGTGTGTTACAAAATTACCGGCCTGCATACTGTGCTGGTCTCGGTCAGAATGTCACTTGCTTCACGAGTCACGGCCTTCTAAACTCCGCGCTCCTTCTCCCAACTTTCATTATACGTGGCACTGTCAATGAAGCAACTCGCTTCTAAACGAGCGGTCTTGTTCAGACCAGATCTGAATTTGGAATGCACGCTCGTTCTCTCAGCTCACGTGAAGTTCATCGCGCTTCTTCCCCTCTCGTGGCGTGACGCATTCTTACGATTGTGGGCCTCTCTACATTCAGATAATAACTACACAACCATATTTAAATAATTCCTTCTTTCCTTCCGGCCTTTTGTAATTGTTTATATTAATAATGATGCATGGTATTACAATCTGTTTCAGCTTAAGATTTCCATATCTCACAAATTTTAAGGAATAAGAGATTTTAACTCGATCTTTTTATTTTTCCGTCGTTCCAGTTCGTATCCCGTCTGGATCTTAGTATTGGCCTTAAATAAATTCGGGCGCAATTCCCCGTTGCCATTTAAAGTAAAGTGTAGCCTGTACTTTCTTTAATAACATTGGATTCTCTTTCCTTGGGACTGAATTTATTTGTTTACTGAATCTTCGGGTATGATCTCTTTAATTTGGAGTGGTTGAATTTCCCAATGGATCTGTGGTCTTCAATTCTTATGATCTTGTAGCAATTGTTACCGTAGACTGTATCTACTTTGAAAGATCCTCTAAATAGACTACTAAACTTTATATATACCTTCTTCAGTACGTCAGCTTTCATTGGAATCCTGACTAACACAAGGTCACCTTCTCGTAGTGGGCCGCTGAATCTCTTCCCTTGTAAGGGGTTTAACCTTTTCTCGACCGCTTTGTTACGCTGCTCTCGCGCTGATTCGATCCTCTGGTCCATCGGTGGTTCGTTATCTTCTGGAATGTTGAAGATTCCGTTCCAGGGTCGTATGGGCTTCTCCTCAAAGTGTAACAATACTGGAATTTCGTTGGTGCTCTCGTGCCTCGTATTATTGATGCAAAATTCTACTAGGGGTACAATCTTCACCCAATTTGAATGATTATCAGCACTATACAAGCGAATGTACTTAGAAAATTCAAGCATTGTTCGTTCAATGGGATTTGTCTCTGGGCTGCGAACTGATGAAAATAGGTGAACAATATCCAACCTATCCATTGCCCCTTGAAATTCTGCAGAAGTGAATTGCGTTCCGTGGTCCGTCAGAAGTCTTTCTGGTTTCCCCAACTTAAGAATAATGTTCCTCTTCACGTGGTATAAGACAGTTTTCGTTGTGGCTTTCTGCATTGGATTAAGCATCACAACTTTGGAAAACACATCCATCGTGACTAGCACATATTGGTTTCCTCTTTCTCCTTTAGGTGCAGGCCCAAAAATGTCCTGGCTAAACAGTTCCAGTGGTTGAGTAGGAATAATTGCCTCAGGTCGTTCCTTCAATAGTTCAGAGTTGTACTTGTTTTTCTGACACAGCTTACAAGATCTGACTACTATGGTAATGGATTCTCGCATGTTGACCCAATAAAACTTTTCTAACATGGTGTAGTATGTTTTATCGACTCCGCCGTGACTTATGATCTTGTGCACTATCCAAATTAGTGGCACAATAAGTTCAGGTGGAATAGCAACTCGCACCTTCGTGTGTCCAGCATCTATGTATCTGCATACGATTTCTCCCACAAAAATATAATGTCTAGCTTTCCTTCTAGTTTCAAAAAATGTTGCGTGCCTCATTGTCATTCTCCCTGACAAGGATCTAAAAATGTTCCTTACTGGTGCATGCTTCTTTTGAAATAGAGAAATCCTTCTTAGTTTATCCAACGTTTCCTGATCTTCCGCGTCCGTTTGGATAACGTTAATTCTTATATTGTTTTCAGGAGTCGGATGTCTGGAAAGAATATCTGCCAGTAGGTTATCTTTTCCAAGAAAATGGACTATCGTGGCATCAAATTGTTGTAAAAACATGGTCCACCTGGTCATCCGATCGCTTGACAAGTCGGACTTCAGCATGAACTCCAATGCTTTGTGATCCGTTCTGATTATAATCTTGTGTCCTAGCAATATATTTTTCCATTGCTGGAGCGCATTTATGACGGCTAAAGCTTCAAGCTCCGTCGTGAAGTAATTTAACTCGTGCGTGCGAAACTTCCTGCTGCTGAATGAAATGTAGTGGTTGTTGCCGTCTTGAACCTTCTGATACAAGACTGCGCTAATACCAATTCGTGAGGCGTCAGTTTCTACTATGAATGATCTTTCGAAGTCTGGGTATTCTAATTTGATGTTGTTTTTAAACATCTCCATTGCTTGAATAAAGGCATTTTCGGCAGCTGCATCCCTTTTCCATCTATTGCTTTTCTTCAGAAGCTCATGGAGTGGAGCCATGATTTCTGAATATCGTGGACAATGGCTGCTGAAGAACTGGCAAAGACCCGCGCATAAGCTCGGATGTCTTTGATTTTCATGGGTTTGGGGAACTTTAATATTGCTTCTATCTTGTCTTCATTCGGATGGTAACCGAATCTGTCTATTGTATGTCCAAGAAAGTTGATCTTTTCTTGAAAGAAATTAAATTTATTAAATTTTACCTTGATATTAACATCTCTGAGGTTTTCAAATAGCTTTTTCAAATGCATGAAGTGTTGCTCTGGCGTTTCTGAAGATATGATAATATCGTCCACGTAGCAAATGGCAAATTATTTTACTTCATCAATCAGCTTATCATCCAAGGCTCTAATGAGTGCTGGGCTTGAATTTACCAACCCACATGGTACTCTCTGATACACGTAACAGGTTTGGTTGAACATGAACCCCGTGTAACATTTGCTGTCTTCGGTAAGCTCTTTTTGATGAAATGCGGCAGTCAAATCGATCACTGAGAAACAGGTTTTGTTCTTAAATCTCCTCAGTAGTTCCCTGATCTTTGGTGGCCTGTCATATTCTTTTAACAAAAGAGTATTAATGCCCCTGGCATCTAAGCATAGTCTCAGACTTCCATCTGCTTTCTTTACAACTGTAAGAGGGTTAAAATAAGGAGTGGCTTGCTTCCTTATTATACCGTCTTTTTCCATGCCTTTTATTAACTCGGTCACTTCTGATTGATATTTCTTCGGTATCGGATACAATTTCTTTTGCTATCTGCAAGCTTGATCTGATATTTATATCCTCTGATAATGCCTGGTTTATCATTAAATACATCTGCAAAGTTCGTGACCAATTCTTCCAATCTCTCTCTACGATCTTCGAAGTTCTCAATTCTCCTACCATGTTGAGGTACTCCTTCCGCTTCGACTTCCACGACTATTCTTACTAGATTTCTTCTGTAGTTTCGTCAATCAGACTACACTCATTCTCCTCCTTCTTCGAGTTTTCTGACTGATATTGACCTTCATTAAATTGTATAACTCCGTTACGCAAGTCAATAACGGCTCCCGTCTTCGTTATAAAACCAATACCTAGATTAGCATCGAAATTTATCTGGTTCAAAACTATGAATACCTGCTCGTATTTGTGTTCATTGATAGAGAATTCCATTAATGCCTGGACTTTACATTTCAAGGTCTTATCATTGAATACACCCCTGACCTTAATAGTTGAAACTGACATTGCTGTGAGTGAATTCCCGTCTTTTAATTTATCAAAAACAATTCTCTGACAAAATTGACGCTGTCGCACCCGTATCCAGAAGTGTTTTCAGACATTCACCTTCTGATACTATTTCTATGATGGGTAGCCTCGCTACTCTTCCTGTCTTCGGCTCTTCTCGCTCATACAGGAGATCTTCGTTCGTGGCCTGGTACAATTCATTTATCTCGATTGCGTGTCTAGCTACGGTGGTGTTCTCGTCCTCCTTTACTTTTTGAATATGAAGTTTCTTTTGTACCCCTCCTGGGTCTTCATTACTCCGATCTCTGCTTGATCCGGGCTGAGATTCCTGATTTTGGTTACGCTGTCCCTGATTTTGGTTTCTTGCGTTTCCTTCTTCCCTTTCTCTAAGATTCTTCCGGTATTCTTGACTCTCTCTCTCTCGGTCATCGTAATATCTCCTTACGTTGTTGTTATTTCTCCATCCTCGGTTTTGTTGATTCTGCTGTTGTTGTGGCCTCGAATAGTTGTTTGTGTTCCTCCAGTTTTGATATCCTCGATATCCGTAATTATTCGTCAGGTTATCTCTGTTGTAATATACCTCTCGGCGATAATCATTGTTCCTCTGGTGGTAGCTATTTCTCCGCTGGTTTTCGTTCCATCGTAGAGTCTGGTATGGTCTCCCCTCTCTAGGTCTCCGATAATCAGGTTGGAAGCGGTTTTGTCCATAAACTCTCGATCTAGTCGGTCCTACTCCATTTTTATTGGCTTCCGTCTGTTGCGTTTGATCAACAAGGACGGTGTGGATCTCTCTATGTTCTGGGTTTCTGCTTCTTTGGTTCTGGTTTCCGGTGGAGTTGTTCGACACGTTGGACGTGTGATCCAACCTCCTCAAAATTTCCGCCATCCCCTCTAACGTTCTGAGGTTTGCCGAAATGAGGTGCCTTCTAACTTCGGTTGGTAATTGGCATGAAATAGCATGTACTAGGTCTTCCTCTGCCAATGG
Source organism: Meconema thalassinum (assembly GCA_946902985.2). Lineage (NCBI taxonomy): Eukaryota > Metazoa > Arthropoda > Insecta > Orthoptera > Tettigoniidae > Meconema > Meconema thalassinum. The sequence continues at coordinate 257,026,098 of OX336395.1, read as the reverse complement.
AGGTTGAAGATATTGCAAGCGTGCTAATTGATTTGTAATGAAGCTTGCGTACTTCGTCGGACTAGAGTAAGCATACTTTTTCGAATAAATTTCGGCGCGTATATCTTGCTGAAGTGCTTTGCTCCAGAATCGCTTCTGTAGAGCAATAGCGAACTCCTCGAATGTGTGGTAAGTATACATGAAAGCTCTGTGCCAAACTAAGGCTTCTGAGTCCAGATATTTCTCCACCACCCTCATGTGATGTTCACGAGGTATTCTGTTATCCTCCAGATACGATCTCATGTCCCTGAGAAATTCCACAGCAGTGATATTTCCGATCCCGCTGAATTTGTTGGGTCTTTCGTCACTACTCTTGATGACGATAATGTTCGGATTTGAACTACTTTGGAAAGGTTCAAAGTCACCTCCAAATTCCTCTGTTTCTGTTCGAAATGGCTCTCGAGTGAAGTTAAAACTGGATTTCGGAAGCTGCTGACTATCCACGCTTTCCTTATCCTCTTCTATCCTGTCTGGCCTAGCCTCTAATTTCCTGATTTCTTCCTTCAATTTCTCATCTCTTGCCTCAAAGAATCTAGTTAAGTCCTTCCTGACTTCAGTCCTTAACGTAGATGAAAATGAAGAATCCCCAATCGTGAGTGACTTTAATTGTTGTTCCAATTCGCTGGTTTCCTTTTCCTGCCTAGACCTAATTTTCGCCAGGTCTGTGTTTATGTCGTCGACTGTACGTTTAATATTGTCAAGTTCGCCTGAATTACTTAAATCTGCTTTACTTACAATATCGCTCAGTGTGGCTACGTTATTGGTTTGAAGCTCATCTATCCGCTTGGATGGATCTTCACGTACTCTACTAACATTTATGTTTGCACTTAATTCTATGGCCTTAATATTATAAGATAGTTTAAGATGGATTTCAGATACAGTTTTAGTAGTGACTGTTACGACCTCCTCCTTCATGTCCGTAACAGCCTTTGCAATAGCGGCATTTATGTCCACATTAATGCCATCCTCGATCAATTTCCTTTGACTTTCCAACTTGACCGGTAAGTCACCACCAGTATTATATAAACTGGCACGTTGCTACTTGAGTCTGTCCTGGGCCCCTGAAATGTGTACATGATGTGTAGTGTTTTCCTCCTTAACGGAGCTAATACTAGCCTGTAATTTTTCTTCTAGTTCTATATGTTGTAACTGTTAGCTAATTTCACTTCTAATACTAATACTTCTAATACTTTGGGCTGGATAGTGCCAGGGGTTGACTTTTTTTTTTTGTTGCTCTTATTTCGGCCTGGATTTTTCTGTCTTCCAATCTAGCCTGCTCCTGACTCAATCGGTCCTCTTCGCGAGCTTTTTCTTGAGCTAATCTCATCTCCGCTCTTATCCTTTTAGCCTCTTCTTCTACTTTTCTATCTTCCTCTCGAGCTTTTTCTAATGTTAGCCTAATTTCCTCTTGAGCTAATCTGATTGCTTCACGTTCCAATCTATCCTCTTCTCTAGCTAACCTTGCTTCTTTCTGGGCTTTTTCTAGTGCTAACCAGTTTTCCTCCCGTTCCTTCTCCCGTTCTAACTTCTCTTCAAGTCTGGCCTTTTCTAAAGCTAACTTGGCTTCCTCCTGCGCTAACGTTATACTAGCTTTAGTAAGTGTTTGAGCGACCGACAACTCAGCCTTGACCTCGGATTTAACAGTAGCTACAGATTTCTGAATCTCGGCTTTCATTTGTTTAGTGTTAGAGTGTATTAATTGGAGGAGGGCTTCAAGGTCTTTGGTCAATGCATTTTGACCTTCTTTCATGTTTTCTAACATCGTTCTAATGAACGTCATGTCATTTGCCGACATAATTTCTCCTTTCTTGAGACTAAGGGAAGTATCAACTACAAAAACTACAAGTGAATGTCCAGAATTGACCAACGTATACATTTTATACAAGTGTTGTAATGCATTGAAAATCTTAGTACTACTTAAGTCTATTTAAATCGCGTGTTATTACGTATATTTTTAATTTGTCCCATTTTACTGAGGTGAGAACATTAAATTTTATCCTTCGACCTAACTTATGTTTAACAACGTTAATTTACTCTTTAATTTAATATTACATGACAAACTGTCGTTAGCTGGTTCTAGAAATATGCCTCACAAATGTAATGTACTCCACTAATCTGTTGATGTTGCGTTCACCTCAACAATCATCAAATTTGGGATCGGCATTTCTTTTTTATTTCAATAAAATATGGCCTCACTCTCGAGTGCTTCCAAATGCCTCTCTCGAGTGCCTCTCTCGATCGCCACACGTTCGGGCCGGCCATTAAAATATACCATATACATGCGCCCGAATTCTCTAATCATAACCAATATCCGCTGCACTGTAAAGGATTGCAGACACGTAGATACCCAGCTCAAAATAACTTACCATTTTCCGCGAAGTTAAAATTGGGAAATCTAGGATCATTGGTGTATTCTTGGAATACACGGTACGAGAGAATACAATTTTTAATGCTCTTCGCTTGTTCATTCCTTCCTGTTTATCAAACACCAACAGTGAGCTTCTTTTTTCTCTTTGGTGGTCATGTCGCTTATGTCATTGTGAGTCTGTTCTAGATATATATCTTCCATGACCCACCTTGCGTCATCTAGCAGCGAATCTCTGAAGCTCCTCAATTCTTCCTGGTGCAAGAGGATTTACTTATCCATCTGGCCACCAGATCTTGTTACCATCGCCAGCTATCTTCTCCGTGAGCAAGAGAACTACGTCTACTTTTTCACTCACCATGCTGCGCTAGTATCGCCTGTTATCAACTCTTCGAAGACCAGCTCATCAAGAGAAAATCATTTTTTGTTGTAATGTTGGCTATGTTTATATGTTCTCCTTTTGTCTCCTACCCCCGCTCTTTTCCTTTTCCTGGTCCCCTTGTAAGTCGGCAGTTGACTCGGTCAGTTAAGGCTCAACCAAAGCCAGTCTCCTCAAACCAAGAGGCATTCTCTACATTTTACGCCATGTTGGCACTTTAAGGATTCGTCAAAGGGAACTTCACCTTCAACATGCAACCAAGATAAGTACAGACTTAAGGTTTTAACCTCATCTTCATCAATTTTATCTACATGCTTTTATTGATCATTTTATAGACAGCGTGAGATTACTTATGTGGGGCGGTAATCATTCTTCGCGGGATTTGCCATGTTGGGCTTTGTCTGTCTAAGCCAACCTTAATAGAAAATAGCTTTTCTTAAGCTATTTAAATGAGAGATCTTCTCACCACGTGGGATATTATCTAATACCCGCTGTCTATAAATTACCAAGCTAGTTCCTCCGCTGGATCAACTTTGGCCCCATTCTTCTACTAAGACGGTTCTGGAACCTTCCAGATTCTGCACTCTATCTACAAGTCTTGCCGTTATGTATTTTTCACTCACTTGTGGGAATACTATTTAAAATGAGGAATCTTCTTTATAAATTACTGCAATAGCGAATTTTCTTCCACCGTTGGAATATTCTATGGCGCATTTAATCGTAATCCACCACTTTCTCAAGCAATAGACTTTCGATATCTAGTGCAACCAGTCCTTTTTTTATCATTGCAATAACTTTCGTTGCCATAAACTTTCGTGTTACTACAGTGAATTTTTCATCTATTCAAAAGACTATAGTGATAACTAGTGCTTGTTCAACTGTTCTACCGCGACGCGATCGTACGTTTACATTAAATAAGGCCATGAACATTTATCCTAAATCCCAATTGATCTTTCCTCAACCCTTTACTAACAACCCATATTAATAAAATTGTAACTCTAAATCATTCTCTATGAGGTGTCACTCTTCGAAGTGCCTTTCCATTTTGCTTGTTTATCATTATTTAATTTCTGCATAACCACGTGTTTTATACACGTTTCAAGCTTATATTGTTTCTACCCTATAATCAGGGAAAACAATTCTTTCAACTCATGAGTGAGTTATTTCTAGGTCTCACGAAATGGAAACTGCCCCATTAGTCTCGTGATTCCTACTTAAACATAGGAAGTCTAGAACCTTCTTTTTTGACTTTCTCTTCAGGTTTCACAGTAAGTGACCTGCCCTCTTTTGTATAATTGTCATAAAAGTAATTCTGCATAAACATAACAAGTTATAGGAACTTCTCTTTCATTATACTTGTTTTCTTTTTTTTGTTATTTTGAAGTTGTAACTTTTTCTAAGACAGGTGCTTGGAAATTCCTTAATGTACACTCCTTGTACTCAATTTAATGTTTAAACTTTAATCATTTCATTTGTCTCTTTTAAATCTTACAAAGATTTTAGTACATATATAAGGTTTGAAACCTCATAAATTGTTAATTGCCTGGCGCAAACGTTTGATGCTTTCTGAGGTCTGTGACCCCAAAATTGTTAACCAAATTGAAGATATATTTGTTAAAGTTATCAACTTCTTTTGCCTTGTTAAATAAATTAAATATTTGTTTTTGGATTTATCATTTCGCAAATACTACAGTTAGGCAAGATCCTGGCTTTCCTAACTCTTCCTAGGTTTATGCCCTCGTTAATACGCAATAAATCTGTTACACTCAGTCTCGCCAGACCATCACCCTTCCTCATAGTAAGCAGATGCATGCTTGAGAGGGAATATACCAAAGCCACTCTCTTGCAAACCGCCCAAGTCCTAGCTGCGTTTCCCGTCAGCTTAGAACAAGTCCTTACCCATTTTAGGTATCAGAGAACGGAATTTCAGTGGCAACCGCCTCTAAGTGTATTTAAAGTTAAATTTATAACTTTCGTGGGACTCTCATCCTATTTCTCTATCCTTTTCCTCCAGTCCAAAACATATCTTCTTTTCTTAATCATCTTCCCTTGGTGGTTAGGTTATTCCTCAGTCAATAATCTACCCAATCATACAGAGTATATTAATAAAAAGGAAACAGTACTACCAGCCTAGGTACAAATTTCTACTAACATTCACATTTAAGCAATTCGAGAAACTCCGATCTCGAGGGGTGATTAGGTCAATCTACAGTGAGCGCCTGTATCCTACAGAGCAGTACTGTTTTCGGCGTTGACAAAATGAAAACGATGTCAGCTAAGATAAAATTGGCTAATTCACTAAAAAGCGCTAGCCGTTTATTGTTCCATGGCAATACACACATGTCCCTAATGTATTTCAATTACCAGTCAGTGTCTTCCTGACACTACAAAAAAAATGAAAATTATAATAAACTAAAACGTGGCATTTATACATGATGTCCTGAAAATAAAGGTTGAAGAATTCGGTACTCCACAGATTCCTTCTTCTCTCATCGAAGAGTATAGCATTCATTTGCTATTAGAAAAATTAAACACAAAATTTATTACAAATATTAAACTCGAGTGAAATTCCTCAGAACCTCCACTGAAATACGAAAAATTATGAAACGGCTTGGTTTCAAACATTACCCTATATTATACATTGCGTTTCATATTTGAACCGAAGTTCCACATCTAACTATGCAAGATCAAAATTTACTCACTATTAAATATATATTCATATGTACAATGATTTGTGATTCGCACAAGTATTAATTTCTGCGTTGAAATTTTTCATTTCTTTCCTCTAATATTTGTGAGTCTTTACTACTCATACTTCCTGAACAATCAACATAACTTCATCGGTTGAAAGTATTAAATACTTGTCTAGATCAAAAGAACATAAGTGACAAATGTTTAAGTTCAGCACTGCTCTAACTTCCTTTCTCCCATTTGATTATAAAATTCCGAAAATTCCTGAAATTCTTTGCTCGACTTACAATTACTTTAATAAACGTGAATATTCGAAGTGCATGGCATTTTACCTTCATTCCACACTCCTGTTCCAAAATTGCACAAACAATTATATTATTTCTTAAACACCCTGTACAGAACTTGCCTCAAATGCAATGAAATGAAATCACCCTCGCTGTGATCAAAACTAGGAAACATGACTCCTTGGTCTCCTTTTGTGAAAATACGTAATTCATTTACGTCTACGATTCCTTTCTTGCACGGTATTCCCAAATCTAAAACGCATTTCAGTGCATTTTCTCAATCAATGCAAATAAAATCAGTATCTTTATTAAATATCCACTATCATTGTGAATATTGTTCAAGAAACAAACTTTAACAAAACTCCTCTATTTTTTTACAAATTTTCCTCGTGCCTATAAATTCAAATCTTTAACTACTTTCTGTACAGTTTTACTTTCTTAACTCCATTTCACGTGTTTAAATTCAGTTATTACATTATTGTAACTTTCAAAGAATTGTCAGCAAGAATTCATATTTAATAATGATATAAGTGAGTCCTCTCTTCCTGTGAATACAAATTTCTGAATTTAATTCAGTTAAGTCCAGCTGATTTATTTTCAGACAATGGGTAGACTTATCTAAGTTGCCCTGTCTCTTCCTTCGTCTTTTAATTACAAGTGACTTAAGAATAAAGTCTCAGCTATCTTCATGAAATATTTTGTTTAATACATTTTATTTAGGCTTGTTAATGCTCTAAATGTTTCATTTGACACATATCAATGTTCTAGGAACTTTTTGTTACTAGGAAATATGGTTTATTACGTTTACAGCATAGTTCTACATAACTATCTGTTTCATTATAATGAATTTGGTATTTATTGATTTAATTGTCTATCGATTATTTGGACTATCTTCTACCAGATTTTGTGTCATGTAACAATCAATTATTGCACACAGTTGGTTTATAATAAATTTCTGACACTAGAATCAACATCATGAGTTGTCGAAGTTTATTTGACATTTCGTGGCATAGCTTTTTAAATATACGGTACTTCGATGTTTCAATATAAGTTCCAACGCTTTGCATAAAACAGATTTATTTAATTTAACGCAAGTATCAATGATTCTAAACGACTTTATAATGAACTGATTTAACGTTGAGAATAGCAATTCGCTAATAAAATTTCGTCCAAATGACTGAAATTTGCTTTGAAAATGACTCCTAAGAAAATACAGATATACTGGATTAAAATCTACACGATTTTAAATAAAATGACAGAATTATACGGTTGGTCAATTTGGAAAAACACAGAACATGACTACAATTCTACTAGATATATTTCAATCTCTTCACTACCTTGTGCTGACGTCGATCTCTGCTGGAATATGCCTGACAAATGTGCTTGAGCACATCGCACACAGCTGCGAGAACCGGCTGTGACGAGGACTGCTGGATAACCTCACAGTGGGGCAAGGTCAGTCTCGGAACTGGGTTAGCGACCTCTTCCCGCACGGCAAGTCTCTCCCCCACTTCCTCACTCGACTCCCGCATGTCGTTAGGATCATCCGACGTTACCACTTCACTACGCCTGCATCGCTTCTTAAGGTAGAAATTCGATTGTTCTAGAAGTGTCTTTGAGAGTATACTGGATGTATATGAACTCGTGTTACGAAGTACAGATTTGTTCTGCATTTCTGCGCATCGCGTAGGGGTTCGACTGCGCTATCCATGTTGTAGAATTCTGGATTCAACTTTTCATTTCTGTAGTCTCTACTTCCCTATAATGTGCATCTTAGCACGAAGTCATAATCAGGTTACTGATTAAGCCTGAATGACTTCCCCGTCGCCAATTCATACACTGCATTGTGAATAGCTTTAAGGATATAGCTATTTTCCTGTAGTGAATTATTGCAGTTATCTGCGTGATATGTATATTAGCTTTGTATCTAAATACTCAAGTAACAAGCTGTGTTTCAAATACTCCACTGAATTATTGCAGTTATCTGCGTGATATGTATAGTAGCTTTGTATCTAAATACTCAAGTAACAAGCTGTGTTTCAAATACTCCACGGACTTGCTGTATGACGCTTCACTAAATGTGAACGCAAATGAGCTCGGTCTCGTACCTATAAGTGTGTTACAAAATTACCGGCCTGCATACTGTGCTGGTCTCGGTCAGAATGTCGCTTGCTTCACGAGTCACGGCCTTCTAAACTCCGCGCTCCTTCTCCCAACTTTCATTATACGTGGCACTGTCAATGAAGCAACTCGCTTCTAATCTAGCGGTCATGTTCAGCCCAGATCTGAATTTGGAATGCACGCTCGTTCTCTCAGCTCACGTGAAGTTCATCGCGCTTCTTCCCCTCTCGTGGTCTGACGCAACTCCACTCTTCCCCTCACTCGCTGTGATCAGCCGCGGACCTTCTCCTCCTTTATGACGTTACACTCACCTCTCGTGGTGTGACGCATTCTTACGATTGTGGGACTCTCTACATTCAGATAATAAATAAACAACCATATTTAAATAGTTCCTTCTTTCCTTCCGTAATTGTTTATATTAATAATGATGCATGGTATTACACTCTGTTTCAGCTTAAGATTTCCATATCTCACAAATTTTAAGGAATACGAGATTTTAATTCGTTCTTTTTATTTTTCCTGCGTCTCAATTCGTATCCCGTCTGGATCTTAGTATTGGCCTTAAATAAATTCGGGCGCAGTACCAACTATTTATGTACATAGGTATGCAATATAATAGCATATTTTTGACAGAGTTTAGCAAGTAGAATGCATTGTATACAAAAGTGTGTTTTTCTTCATGTTTTTCTATCGATTTCCTTAATGGAGTAAAATGTTATCTTAAAGTCACTCAGTAGACTGAAGAAGTGACTTTTTAAATGTCCCGAATCAAGTATCTTTTATAAACCAAGATTTTAACTGTATTGAAAGGGCGGAAAATAAATTTAAATTTTACTGAATCAATTATGAGCGATGTGACGAACGCTATTTTCCCCTCAATTTCTGAGCTGCATCTGTTGTCATAATTAATCATACTTCCCAAATAGGAAAATTCCGTTACTTGTTCAATGGCACTATCATTTAACATTATATTAGATAAAATTGGTTGTTCCTTATCAACCACAATTAATTTTGTCTTCCGAGAATTAACTCTAAGCCCGAATTTTCCTAAGGATTTCCGAAAAACTTTTAACATTCTATTCATTACACCTGCAGAGTTTGCTAAAAGTGTAATATCATCTGCAAAGCATATGCTATGAACCTGTAATCCATTAAATGTTAATCCTTTTGTTTTCTCTTTTAATGTATATACTGCAGCTTGTATATAGATATTAAAAAGATATGCTGATAGAGTACAACCCTGACTTACACATCTTATTTTTGCTTCCCAATTATTGCTATTAACTGTTATTTCGGTAGTTTGCTTTTTATATAAGTTCAGAATAAGGCGCCTGTCCTTCCAGTCAATCCTGACTTTGGCAAATGTAAGAAATAAGGTCTTCCAATTGACATTATCAAATGCCTTTTCTATATCAATGAATACTATATAGGTTTTTCGATTAACTTCCAGTCTTCTTTCTAAAATCTGATGTAATGCTAGGATAACCTCCCTAGTCCCTTTCCTTGTTCAAAATCCATACTGATCACTAGCGAGATGTTGTTCAATTTCCTTGCTTAGTCTATCTTTGATGATGATCAATAAAATCTTTGATGCATGTGAACGAATGGCTAATGTTCTATAATTAGAACATTCACAAGCATTTCCTTTCTTGGGTAGTGTTATTGTTCGAATTTTAATAAAATCAGGAGGTACAATTCCATCCTCATAGCATTTAGTAATGATTTGAAAAAGGCAATCCTAAATGCTTACATCACAACATTTTAAGAGCTGTGCAGGAAATTTATCTACACCAGTTGCTTTATTTCCTTTCAGTTTAGTGAGTGCTGCATAGAACTCTGCTTTAGTTATAGTTGGACCTTTGTCATCTTCTTCAATTAGTTCTTCATCTTCTATATAAATACTATTGTCAGTAATATCTGGTCCATCATACAAATCTTCAAGGTATTCCTTCCATCGCTCACATACCTTTTCAATTTCAAACAATAGCCTCCATTTGGAATCCTTAACTACATTGCTTGTGATGCGTTGTTGATAGCTCAAAGATTTCACTTTAAAATAAGCTTGGTTAGGTTTCCCATTCTTCAGGTCATCCTCAATACCCACCCATACCCGCTTCATCCAATTTTCTTTCTCCTTGACACATTTCCTTGTTATTTGATTCTTTAGAGACTAATACGCTGGAGAATCTATATTGCTAAATTTGTTCCTTTATTCAATACGCTCTAGGATTTCCTGGGTCATCCATTCCTTTTTCGGTTCCAATTTCCTTTTGCCTAGTACTTCCGTAGCAGCAGTTTCTAAGCAATTTCTTATATAATCCCATCCTCAAGTCTCATCCTTAACCAATTATCTAACATCTTTAAATGTTTGTACCACATTAGGATCCTGAAGCTTATTTAAACACCATTCCTTTTGTCCAAATGTTTCATTCCACATGAACCTTATATAACACTAGCAGGTACCCCCGGCGTCGCTCGCGTCATAGTCGTGTCATATTGTGATTCAATGAAATGCAGGTTTAACCCCGTTAACACCCCTTTAGAACCTGAATATCCAAAAATCCTTCCTTAGTGCGCGTTTTTGACTTACCACGAACATATCCCCAAAATTTCATGTTTCTAACTACAATAATTTTGGCTGGGCGATGGTGAGTGAGTGAGTCAGTCAGGACATTTTCTTTCATTTATTTTTGAAAATGTCACCCCTCCCCATGAACCCCTTAAATGGGATTTATGAAAAAAAACGGTCGAACACCTATTTACTTGTTTTTTAAGCGGATTTTTCCGCTGAATTTCAAACTTCTCGCTTATGTCGTTTATGAGATACACGCTCCGTTAAGAATTCTTCAACCCCCAATTTTCACCCCTTTCACCTCATAATATACATCATATCGATAAACCCTTAGACATATGTCTGCTTATCTTTACTAATTAATTTATATGCCGAATATCACATCCCCAAATGAAACAACTAGTGAGATATTGTTAATCATTGAAATACAAGCTTAACCCCCTTAACACCCCCTCAGAACATGAATATCCAAAAATCCATCCTTTGTGGACGTTTTCGACATACAACGAATATATCCCCAAAATTTCAAGTTTATAACTGCAATATGTTTGGCTGGGGGCTGATGAGTGAATATCCAAAAATCCTTCCTTAGTGGACTTCTTTCCCCAGAATTTCACCCATCCCCATGGGCCCCTTAAATTGGATTTATGAAAACAAGGTCAACCGCCAATTAACTTTTTTCAAGCTGATTTTTCCCCCTGAGTTTCATACTTTATGCCTCTGTCTTTTAAGAGATACTTGCTCCGTTAGGAATCCTTCAACCCCCACTGTTCACACATACACCTCGTAATATACACTACATCGAAAAACCCTCAGACATGTGTCTTCTTATTCTTAATGATGAGTTAATGTGCCGAGTATCGCATCCCCCCAAGGAAACCAATCGGGAGATATTGTTATTCAATTAAATGCAGATCTACCCCTTAACACCCCTTTAGAACCAGTTTATCCAAAAATCCTTCCTTAGTGGACGTTTTCGACATACAACGAACATAACCCCAACATTTCATGTTTCTAACTTCAATAATTTCAGCTGGGCGATGATGAGTGAGTGAGTAAGTCAGGACATTTTCTTTCATGTATTTTTCAGAATTTCACCCCTCTCATGAACCCCTTAAATTGGATTTATGAAAGAAAAACGGTCGAACACCTATTTACTTATTTTTAAGCTGTTCTTCCCCCCCGAGTTTGATGGGTGAGTGATATAATCAGTTAGAACACTTTCTTTCCTGTGGTTTTTTTTTTTAGAATTTCATCCCTCTCCAAGGGCCTCTTAAATTGGATTTATGAAAAAACGGTCGAACACCTATTTACTTATATTTTAAGCTGTTTTTATCCGCTGAATTTCAAAATTCTCGCCTATGTCGTTTAAGAGATACACGCTCCGTTAAGAATCCTTCAACCCCCAATTTTCACCCCTTTCACCTCATAATATACACCACACCAATAAACCCTTAGACATATGTCTGCTTATTTTTAATATTTAGTTTATATGCCGAATATCACATCCCCAAAGAAACAACTCGTGAGATATCGTTAATCAAGGAAATGCACGTATACCCCCTTAACACCTCTTAAGAACCCGAATAAACAAAAATCCTTCATTAGTTGACGTTGGCGACAAAGAGAAAATATTCCCAAAATTTAATGTTTCCTACTTCAATAGTTTTCGCTGGGCGATGATGAGTGAGTGAGTCAGTCAGGTAATTTTCTTTCAATTATTTTTACCAGAATTTTACGCCCTCCCCCTGAGTTTGATGAGTGAGTGAGTTAGTCAGTCAGTCAGGACACTTTCTCTCCTTTTTTTCTAGAATTTCACCCCACCCCATTGGCCCCTTAAATTGAATTTATGAAAAAAAAAACGGTCGAACACCGATTTACTTATTTTTAAGCTGTTTTTTCCGCTGAGTTTCAAACTTCTCGCGTATGTCGTTTAAGAGATACACGCTCCGTTAGGAATCCTTCAACCCCCACTTTTCACCCCTTTCACCTCATAATATACACCACATCGAAAAACCCTCAGACACATGTCTTCATATTTTTAATGATGTGTTTAAATGCCGAGTATCACATCCCCCAATGAAACCAATCGAGGGTAATTGTTATTCAATGAAATGCATGTTTAACCCCCTTAAGACCCCTTGAATATCCGAAAATCCTCCCTTAGTGGACGGTTTTGACATACAATGATCATATTCCCCAAAATGTCATGTGTCTAACTTCAATAATTTTGGCTGGGCGATGGTGAGTGAGTCAGGACTTTTTCTATCAATTTCCTTTTTTCAGAATTTCACCCCTCCCCATGAACCCTTAAATTGGGTTTATGAAAAGAAAATTCAAACACCTATTAAATTATTTTTCAGCAGATTTTTCCCCCTGAGTTTGATGAGTGAGTCTGTCAGTCAATCAGTTAGGACAGTTTCTTTCCTGTTCCCCCCCCCCCACCCCCCAGAATTTCACCCCTCCCTATGGGCCCCTTTAATTGGATTTATGAAAAAACGGTCAAACATCTATTTACTTATTTTTTTAAGCTGATTTTTTCCCGCTGAGTTCCAAACTCCTCGCATATGTCGTTTAAAAGATACACACTCCGTTAAGAATCCTTCAACCCCCACTTTTCACCCCTTTCACTTCATAATATACACCACATCGAAAAACCCTCAGACACGTGTCTTCTTATTTTTAATGATGAGTGTATATGCCAAGTATCACATCGCCCAATGAAACCAATCGGGAGATATTGTTATTCAATGAAATGCAGGTCTACCCCCTTAACACCCCTTTAGAACCTGAATATCCAAAAATCCTTCCTTAGTGCGCGTTTCTGACTTACCACGAACATATCCCCAAAATTTCACGTTTCTAACATTAATAGTTTTGACTGGGCGATGATGAGTCAGTGAGTCATTAAGTCAGTCAGTCAGTCAGTCAGTCAGAACACTTGGTTTTATATAAGAGATTTAGCTGCAACTAGGATGTGAACACTATCAATTTCAGCCTCAGGGTAACTATGGCTGGCTTTCACTTGTTTCCTATATCTTTGTTTAACTATGATGTAGTCAATTTGCAACCTTCTTCTATCTCCAGATGCTATCCAGGTGTAACGACTTCTCTTGGGAACTTCGAAACAGGTATAAGTCATTAATGTTTGAATTCTCCTTTACTATGTCAAACAATTTTTCTATTTCATCATACATTTCTTCAATTTCTTCATCATCAGCATTTGTTTATCCTTCTAATAAAAACATTTAAGCGTTAGTCATCACACTCATTATAGGAGAACCTTCCCATCTGTCACCTCCAGCTTTCTTCAGTATAGAGACAATGGCACACTGTTCGATAAGAAGCTTTTATAACCCTTCACATACCTATCAAAGATCCAAAGTATTAATAAGCGAAGTAAACTGACCAGATCTTCAGCCCCTATGCATCGTAGAAACTCAATTGGTACAAAACTGATGTCTGATGGTCCGTAACTACGTAGGTCTTCTAGCGGCCAACCAATTCTAATTCAAATATTAAATCTCCTCTTTTATGCTCAGCGGTTTCCTCTCCTCTTTCACTTCATTATTCTTGATATTCTTAGCTCTATACAAACGCTCTGTGTGTTCATTCCATCAGTCTACCTTCTATTCTATATTTATTAAAGGTCTTCACCTCAGTCACTAATATTAGAGCACTAAAGCCATCTTTACCCGAAAGAATTCTTAATCTTTCGATAAGCTGCATAAGCAATTCCTACTTAAAAACAATTATGTACATTTGGATATTTCTGTAGTTCCATTTAAGGAGCATGTACATCTTGGTCATTTAGCCCCGTGTACTTAATTTCATTTTGTATGTTTGAATATTTCTGATATCCTGTGTATTCTGATGTCTGTATTAAATTGTGTATTTGGCATCAAGTCTAGCATTGGGAAGGAGGCGGGTGTGGCCTGAAGTTAAAAAACAATCCCCGTGCTTGGCTGGAGTAAAACTAGGAAATCCAAAATGAACAGTTCCGAGGATGGCAGGTGAGGAAATCGAGCCCACCTCTTCTCAATTTGGCCTCATGAGGCTGAATGTACCCAGTCCCTGTCCTCAGACCAGAATGAAAATCCTTGGCAGGGCCAACAACCAAATCCACACCCCCGGGTCGACAGCCAACTATGCTGTCCACAACACCTAGAGATAGTCATTGCTCATATTTATTCGAACCGTTCTCTTTAGCTTGATTGTACTTCATCATCATCATCATCATCTCATCATCATCTTGTACAGTTTCCAGCCCCAGGCTGGGTCTGTTTGGAACATAAGCCTCGCCACTTAGTCCTTTCTTCCCTCCACCTCTCCGCTGTCACTCTGGTCCAGTCCTCGCCTCTCTTCTTGACACATTCCTCCACTCCTTTCAGCCAACTATCTCTTGGTCTTCCCCTTGGTCGTTTCTTCTGTATCTGCATCTCATGTGTCCTCTTGGTAATCCTCTTCTCATCCATTCTCTTTAAGTGTCCATACCTCCTCAGTCTTGATGTCTCAATCCTACCTTGCAAGGGCTCCTCTTTCACCATTTCCCTGACCTTTCTTCCCACCACCTCTCTGCTGTCACTCTGGTCCAGTCCTCGCCTCTCTTCTTGACACATTCCTCCACTCCTCCTACTTCGCAGGAACTTCATTTCACCTGCCTGTATTCTGCTTATGTCTCTTTTCTTCATTGTCCACGTTTCTGAAGCATAGGTCAGTATCGGGATATAGTAGCTTCTGTATAACACTTCCTTGCTTTTTTGTGGGACATCTTTATTCCACACTAAGCTCCTAATGCTTCCCAGAAATGCTTCTGCCTGTCTGCCACGTTCCGTAATCTCTTTGTCATTTCTCCCATTTTCCTCCACTATACTTCCCAAATACTTGATACTTTCCACCTTCTTCAGCTGTCCACCTCCAAGTGTTATGCCACTCATTGGTCTGTCCTTTTACCTGGTCGTTAACAGGATCTCTCATTTACTGATGTTAAACTTCCATCCGTACTCTCCCACTGTTTCTTCCCAAGCCTTCAGTTGCTCCTGAATTTCCTCCTCCTTGTTTCCCCAGACCATGAGATCATCTGCAAACACCATTGCTTTCATCTTATCTTCTCCAATCTTTCCTGCTATCCGTGTCATTACCTCGTCCATAACCACAATAAAGAGAAGGGGTGACAGCGCACTACCCTGCTTCAGGCCACTCATTTGTCTGAACCAGTCTGTACTTTCCCCTCCAACTTTCACACAACTCACACTTCCACAATACATCTCCTTCACTCTGCCTACAGTCCCTTTTTCCACTCCCATGTTTTCCATTGCTTTCCAAACCTTCTCCCTACACACACTATCATAGGCCTTTTCGATGTCCAGGAAGGCCATCAACAGATCATCTCCAAATTCGTAGTGGTGTTCCTGGAGCTGTCTCACTGAAAATATGAGATCCACTGTTGATCTCCCAGGTCTGAATCCATACTGCACCTCTCTCAATTTTCTCTCCACTTTGGCTCGTATTCTACTTTCTAATATCTTTTCATATATCTTGGCACAGTGAGATATGAGTGTGACTCCCCTGTAATTTCTGCACTCCTTTCTGCTTTCTTAAATATTGGGACAATTAATCCTTTCTTCCAATCTTATGGGGTCTTTTTCTCCTTCCATATCACCCTCATCACACGGTACAGCCACTGTTTCCCAACCTCCCCTGCTGCCTTCACCATTTCAACACTCACTTCATCCACACCCGGTGCCCTTCCTCCTTTCATCTTGTCTATAGCCATCTCCAGTTCTCTCCAAGTCAGGTCCTTTTCCATTCCTGTGTTGTCTTCTCCATCTTCCAATGCATTGTCTTCCTCCTTATGACCATTTGGATTCAGCAAATCCTCAAAGTACTGTCTTGAGTGTCTCTTTGTTGTGTACCTCATTTCAGATTTTGTCCATTACCACATCCTTTCGCAGACCTCTTCTCCTACTTTTGACCATCCCATAAAGTACTTTCTTATTTCCTCTGCTGTCTTCCTCCATCATCTCTGTCCACTATACCATCCACTTCTTCCTCTCCTCTGCGACAATCTTACTTGCTTCTTTCTTCTTTATCTTATAATCTTCCCTTGCCAGATCAGTTCTTTCCTGGAACCACACTCTGAAAGCCTTGTTCTTCCTTCCCACAGCTTCTTTTACTCTCTCATTCCACCATGGTGTCTCTTTACACCGCTTTCTGTTGCTTGTTCTTCCACATACTGCCACTGCAGTTTCCACCATTGTGTTTTTGAATTGCTTCCATTCCTCTTCCCCTGTTTTAGGATTTTCTGTTGGCATCCTTTTCCTTATTATCTTCTGGAATTCTTCCTTGACTTCCTTTTCCTTGAGTCTCCATACTTTGATTCTCCTTTCCTGGTACTCTGTACTCTTGCTATCCTTAACAACTCCCAGGTTCATTACAAGTATTCTGTGGTCGCTATCTAAGGCCTCTGATGGTATTACCTTTATATCTCTTACACTTCTCTTCATTTCCCAGTCGTACAGCATGTAATCTACCAAAGATTTCTTTGTTAAATCACTGCCGTACCACGTTACCTTGTGGCTTTCTTTCTTCATCATTTCCTCAATTTTCAGATGTCTGTTTTCTGCTTCTTCTATTTCTTGTAATTCCCTCTTGTTCATCCATCTTTCATTCATATTTTTTTAGTATATTCTGAGTGAACCAAAATCTGTGCCTTCTACTCGTTCTGTATCTTCTTTCCTCTCGGTCAATGTTCTCTTCTACAGATTCCTGTTTCAAAGATTCGAGTTCCTGGCATTGGAATTCTCATCTACTTCATAACAACCAGATTGTAGTCAGAATTTGTGTTGGCCCCAGAGTACGTTTTGAAATCCCAATTCATACATCGGAATCTCTACTTGATCACAATGAAATCAATTTATAGACGTCCTATACCTCTTGGTATCATTGAAGTTTTTATAGTTCTGTTGTGTTTGTTAGAAACATGTTAGCTATGCCTTATTAGTGATCGCTGCAGAATTCTACCAACCTGCTCAATCGTTCGTATATTTCATGCATTCTACATTTCACCGCTATCTTTTCTTCTCTTCCATTTCTTAACACGGCATTTCAATCTCACTTTTCAACATTTACAATCTGCAGAATTACACCTACTGTATTTTTAAGTAGAATTTTATAACTTCTTTATTATCGGTTTGATTGGTAGCCTGCTAGATTTATAATTCTCTAATGCACGTAGTTTTCGTTCTAATTTTAACTACAATAAGCCTATAATGCTCATAATGTTCTACCCAGTGGCCAAGTTCCCCAGTCAATATGAGACTTATTCCCCGTAACCATTATTTGATTTTGAATTAAATATCCTCTAGTCCCCTGGCCAGAAGTCACATTTTTCCTGCCTGCATACGTCACTAATTCAACACAAATCCAACTTCAACCTATATATTTCCCATTTCATGTTCATAAAGCTTCCTATAGATAATCACACTTCTATTATCCATGTTTCAACCAGTATGCCAGACATCCCATTTGTCACCTTTGTGATATTAACCCCCTCTCGGGTAGCCCTCGGCTGGAGATCAGAAAGTGGGAGATATTTACAGCATGATTGAAATTTCACAAAAGAGAAGGGTAACATTAGGTAGAATTATGCATAGACAGGTGCATTACCTCGGGGAGAACATTATGGCAACAGTTTCCCGTTTCCGTGGGGCAATGGAGAACAAAGTGTGGCACATGTAAGCAGAGGAAGCCAAGGGGTGGTAATTGGGGGCATTATTTATTATTGTTATAGATGGCTCCACCATCTATGGGACCAGTAAAGCATGACTACTTCGGTACTGCCACACCCCTTCAAATAAAGTAGTATAAACCAATCAATTACTCATCATATCAAATTTCTACTATTTGTACACACACTACACAATGTTAGCAAAAATGTATTACGAACAGATTTTCATGGACCCTGCCGCATTGCTGAATGAACAAAGAACCATATAACATTACATGAAGTATCTGCAAAGCTTCTGTATGAAATATTAAGATACTGTCAGTCTTCCAAAAATAGAGGCAAATAATTATATTATATGGTGGCAAATCAACCATTTTGTCTTACTTCCGTCTCCTAAAGCCTTAAATCTATCAGTTTGCCTCAACATCTGACAGAGCGCGGTGGACAAATGGCCTGGGGGTGGACGACATACATAGGTGGTTCTAACGGAAGGTGGTACTCGTGAGAAGAAGCTCCGAAAGGAGTCAAGAGATGCCGAAAGAATCTCAAGAAAGTCCCAAAAGCTAATGAATGCTAGGTCTCGTAAGGTTTAGAATTTCAAATCCACCTGGAAAGGCCAAGACTATCTCTCCAAATATGTAAGGACGCCACCCAGCAAAGTTCAGTGATGCATGTACGACGGTACAGTCAGTCAACAAAGTGGGCTAAAGCGAATCAGCGAGTCAGTCGAGTGTGACATAGCAGTTAAGTACACATACTTTTATGCGAGAAGACAACCGACACGCTGTTAATGTTTCATCTTTGTGCAGGAATATTCCGTGAGGTGCAAAAGGCCGAGGCCCTACTTTAGGCGTGGATAGGATAAGAGGACGCGAGAGACTACCACAGGGGGGTTCCGTGGCCTAGTGGTCAATCATTATCCGACACAGCGGTAAGTACTGGCGTTCTGCCAACTCTGCAAGTTTTCATCGCAGCGAGCCACCGCTCTGTGGCGGTCTCCCGGACTCCTCCCTAAGCTAACCTGCGCGTTACCAGCTCTGCAAGTTTTCACCGCAGCCAGCCACCGCTCTGTGGCGGTCTCCCGGACTCCTCCCTAAGCTAACCTGCGCGTTACCAGCTCTGCAAGTTTTCACCGCAGCCAGCTACCGCTCCCGGACTCCTCTCTAAGCTAACCTGCGTGTTACCAGCTCTGCAAGTTTTCACCGCAGCCAGCCACCGCTCTGTGGCGGTCTCCCAGACTCCTCCCTAAGCTAACCTGCGCGTTACCAGCTCTGAAAGTTTTCACCGCAGCCAGCTACCGCTCTGTGGCGGTCTCCCGGACTCCTCCCTAAGCTAACCTGCGCGTTACCAGCTCTGCAAGTTTTCACCACAGCCAGCCACCGCTCCCGGACTCCTCTCTAAGCTAACCTGCGCGTTACCAGCTCTGCAAGTTTTCACCGCAGCCAGCCACAGCTCTGTGGCGGTCTCCCGGACTCCTCCCTAAGCTAACCGGCGCGTTACCAGCTCTGCAAGTTTTCACCGCAGCCAGCTACCGCTCTGTGGCGGTCTCCCGGACTCCTCCCTAAGCTAACCTGCGCGTTACCAGCTCTGCAAGTTTTCACCGCAGCCAGCTACCGCTCTGTGGCGGTCTCCCAGACTCCTTCCTAAGCAAACCTGCGCCTTACCTGCTCGCAGACGGGTTTGCACAGGCACAACCCAGGTATTTTCCAGATCCTCTGCCCTTCAGTTTGCGCCTCACCTTGGAGTGGGTCTCAACAACTACAATACCGCTCAGCGCTGCTGTAACCCAGGTTTTAGTTCACAACTTGAGTGCAGCACCACCGCTACCATTGCAGTCCTCCATCACACTTGCCGGACACGTCACCGCTACAGCCTTGGTCCAGGGTTCGATACCCCCACAGCCACCTCGGTATGGCTCCTGTACTACCATAGTCCTCCACCACACTTGCTTGACACGTCACCACTACAGCCTTGGTCCCGGATTTTAGACCCCCACAGCCACCCCGGTATGGCTCCTGTACCACCACGGTCCTCCTCCACACTTGCCGGACACGTCACCACTACAGCCTTTGTCCCGGGTTATAGACCCCCACAGCCACCTCGGTATGGCTCCTGTACCAGCACAGTCCTCCACCACACTTGCCAGACACGTCACCACTACAGCCTTTGTCCCGGGTTATAGACCCCCACAGCCACCTCGGTATGGCTCCTGTACCACCACAGTCCTCCACCACACTTGCTGAACACGTCACCACTACAGCCTTGGTCCCGGGTTATAGACCCCCCACAGCCACCCCGGTATGGGTCCTTTACCACTACTGACACAATTTGTTCTAGCGCTACTAACTATTTTCTCCAGCGTTGATAAAACTTTGTTGGCGCTGTCAATAACAATCTTGAGCCATGAATGCTGGAACCAGCAACAACAACAACGATGGCAAAAATGTATGTCAATGGTGGGATTCAAACATTTTCCTTCGCCACGCCAAGAGTTGACCCTCATGGCTGTCACAAGACACCACCTGGTGGTATAGGCAACACGCCTCACAGATAGGGTGCATTGTTTGTCAGCGGAATTTACAGCACTGTATCAGCAGCAAAGTAAAGCGCTTCATCAAAACTATCTGTAAATAAAAACGGTAAAAGGTAGTTTAAAACATGTCTCATTCGAATTAATATTAATAAAATATAACGATGCGTCCACTAGGAGACACAACTTTTGATGAATGCATAGTGATGTCGCTCAAAGAACAATATTCCACTATAATTTCACCTTGCTTGTAATTCTTTGTTTAGGCCTAGGACATGCCATTCGAGTTGACTTCTACGAAGTAATGCCCGTGGTTAGCAATTTAAGTCGTTTTAATACGATTGTTTGACGAATGAAGTAGCGTATAGATAAAACTTCCTGAACATAATAATCACCGTAGCTTTTATGTGGCAAGGTAACTTGGATTTACAAATTGAACAATGGGACGACCAAGCTCTTGGCTCCTTTGCCTTCTTACAAATATTTAATAATTAACGTATTGATATGCTGCTAATGGAAATGTAGGTCTATCATCGTGCAGTCTCATTGGCAACACCAATAGCATCTGCATGTCTCTAATGATCTTCCCTGGGCAATCAACTTGCGGGGAAAATAATGAAAACAATATGGAGCCTGTTCTGAATTATGTAGTACGTCTACTTAATTGTACCACGCTCCTGTTTCATCTTCCTGTCGATCTCCATTGGTGATTGGGGCAGATGACCTCTCTGTTTCACCCCTTTAAACCATAACCATAACTCCCTTGGTCAACTCTTGTTCTCTTCAGACCATCGAAGCTTATGGAGTCTTCCATGGCCCCTTTCTTTACACACAGCCCCAATTTTTCGAGGAGAGGAAACTCATCCGTCTGTAGCATAGCTACATGTCAACAAGTGCAGGTGACCTCAATGTTACACGCCATAAAACATTGAACCCACTACCACCTGTCCAAATGAAGCAAAGTGTTAGAACACTCGCAACCAGTGGGACGCTGGTGATGGCCAAGGGACTCCTAGTTGTGCCAGAATTCAATTTCCATGTTTCCTTTGAGCGTCCAGTCTAGACTGCAAGCCACAAATTGCAAACAAGTAGCCTCCATGATCCCCTATTAGCAGTTAGCACACGGCCTTGTAACAACAATGTGTGATAAGAACTGCATCACAAGGAGCATATTGTACACAGCAACTATTGTACCAAGTAAAAACAATGTGTGATAAGAATTGCAACACAAGGAGCATATTGTACACAGAAACTATTGTACCAAGTAACAACAATGTGTGATAAGAATTTCACCACACAAGGCATTATGTACACAGCAAATATTGTACCAAGAAACAACAATGAGTGATAAGAATTGCACCACAAGGAGCATATAGTACACAGCAACTATTGACCAAGTAAAAACAATGTGCGATAAAAATTGCACCACATGGAGCATATTGTATACAGCAAATATTGTACCAAGTTATAACAATGTGTGATAAGAATTGCACCACAAGGAGCATAGTGTACACAGCAACCATTGTACCAAGTAAAAACAATGTGTGATAAGAATTGCACCACAAGGAGCATATTGTACACAGCAACTATTGTACCAAGTTACAACAATGTGAGATAAGAATGCACCACAAGGAGCATATTGTACACAGCAACAATTGTACCAAGTAACAACAATGTGAGATAAGAATTGCACCACAACGAGCATATTGAACACAGAAACTATTGTACCAAGTGACAACAATGGGTGATAAGAATTGCACCCCATGGAGCATATTGTACACAGCAATTATTGTACCAAGTTACAACAATGTGTGATAAGAATTGCACCACACGGAGCATATTGTACACAGCAACTATTGTACCAAGTAACAACAATGTGTGATAACAATTGCACCACAAGGAGCATATTCAACACAGCAACTATTGTACCAAGTAACGACATTGTGTGATAAGAATTAAGCACAAGGAGAATATTGAACACAGCAACTATTGCACCAAGTAACAACAATGTGTGATAAGAATTGCACCACATGGAGCATAAAGTACACAGCAACTATTGTACCAAGTTACAACAATGAGTGATAAGAATTGCACCACACGGAGCATATTGTACACAGCAACTATTGTACCAAGTAACAACATTGTGTGATAAGGATTGACCACAAGGAGCATAAAGTACACAGCAACTATTGTACCAAGTAACAACAATGTGTGATAAGAATTGCATCACAAGGAGCATAAAGTACACAGCAACTATTGTACCAAGTAACAACAATGTGTGATAAGAATTGCACCACAAGGAGCATATTGTACACAGCAACTACTGTACCAAGTTACAACAGTGTGAGATAAGAATGCACCACAAGTACACAGCATCTATTGTACCAAGTAACAACATTGTGTGATAAGCATTGACCACAAGGAGCATAAAGTACACAGCAACTATTGTACCAAGTAACAACAATGTGTGATAAGAATTGCACCACAAGGAGCATATTGTACACAGCAACTACTGTACCAAGTTACAACAATGTGAGATAAGAATGCACCACAAGGAGCATATTGTACACAGCAACTATAGTACCAAGTGACAACAATGTGTGATAAGAATTGCACCATATGGAGCATATTGTACACAGCAATTATTGCACCAAGTAACAGAAATGTGTGATAGGAATTGCACCACAAGGAGCATATTGTACACAGCAACTATTGTACCAAGTAACAACAATGTGCGATAAGAATTGCACCACATGGAGTATATTGTATACAGCAACAATTGAACCAAGTAACAACAATATGTGATATGAATTGCACCACAAGGAGCATAAAGTACACAGCAACTATTGTACCAAGTAACAATGTGTGATAAGAATTGCACCACACGGAGCATATTGTACACAGCAACTATTGTACCAAGTAACAACAATGTGTGATAAGAATTGCACCACACAGTGCATTATGTACACGGCAACTATTGTACTAAATAGCAACAATGTGTGATAAGAATTGCACCACAAGGAGCATATTGTACACAGCAACTATTGTACGAAGTAACAACAATGTGTGATAAGAATTGCACCACACGGAGCATATTGAATCCAGCAACTATTGTACCAAGTTACAACAATGTGTGATACGAATTGCGTCACAAGGAGCATATTGTACACAGCAACTATTGTACCAAGTAACAACAATGTGTGATCAGAATTGCACCACAAGGAGCATATTGTACACAGCAAATAATATACCAAGTAACAACAATGTATGATTAGAATTGCATCACAAGGAGCATATTGTACACAGCAACTATTGTAACAAGTTACAACAATGTGAGATAAGAATGCACCACAAGGAGCAAAAGGAAGCTTGTAGTTTAACGTGACCGTTAATCTCGCGATCATAAGCCACGGGACCTCCGTTTTACGTGGAATCCGAACCACAGGACATGGCATTTCACATCGAAAATCTCACATGCATTGACCGGGAATCGAACCCGGTCTGCCTTGGTGAGAGGCATACAGCTTGACCGCTGCGCCACCACGCCCCCCACCACAAGGAGCATATTGTACACAACAACTATTGTACCAAGTGAAAACAATGTGTGATAAGAATTGCACCACAAGGAGCATATTGTACACAGCAACTATTGTACCAAGTTACAACAATGTGAGATAAGAATGCACCACAAGGAGCATATTGTACACAGCAACTATTGTACCAAGTAACAACAATGTGTGATAAGAATTGCACCACAAGGAGCATATTGTACACAGCAACTATTGTACCAAGTTAGAACAATGTGAGATAAGAATTGCACCACATGGAGCATATTGTACACAGCAACTATTGTACCAAGTAACAACAATATGTGATAAGAATTGCACCACACGGAACATATTGTACACAGCCACTATTGTACCAAGTAACAACAATGTGTGATAAGAATTGCACCACACGGAGCATATTGTACACAGCAACTATTGTACCAAGTAACAACAATGTGTGATAAGAATTGTACCACAAGGAGCATATTGTACACAGCAACTAATGGACCCAGTAACAACAATGTGTGATAAGAATTGCACCACACGGAGCATATTGTACACAGAAACTAATGGACCCAGTAACAACAATGTGTGATAAGAATTGCACAACACGGAGCATATTGTACACAGCAACTAATGAACCCAGTAACAACAATGTATGATTAGAATTGCATCACAAGGAGCATATTGTACACAGCAAATAATATACCAAGTAACAACAATGTATGATTAGAATTGCATCACAAGGAGCATATTGAACACAGCAACTATTGTACCAAGTAACAACAATGTGTGATAAGAATTGTACCACAAGGAGCATATTGTACACAGCAACTAATGGACCCAGTAACAACAATGTGTGATAAGAATTGCACCACACGGAGCATATTGTACACAGCAACTAATGGACCCAGTAACAACAATGTATGATTAGAATTGCATCACAAGGAGCATATTGTACACAGCAAATAATATACCAAGTAACAACAATGTATGTTTAGAATTGCATCACAAGGAGCATATTGAACACAGCAACTATTGTACCAAGTAACAACAATGTGTGATAAGAATTGACCACAAGGAGCATATTGAACACAGCAACTATTGTACCAAGTAACAACAATGTGTGATAAGAATTGTACCACAAGGAGCATATTGTACACAGCAACTAATGGACCCAGTAACAACAATGTGTGATAAGAATTGCACCACACGGAGCATATTGTACACAGCAACTAATGGACCCAGTAACAACAATGTATGATTAGAATTGCATCACAAGGAGCATATTGTACACAGCAAATAATATACCAAGTAACAACAAGGTATGATTAGAATTGCATCACAAGGAGCATATTGTACACAGCCACTATTGTACCAAGTAACAACAATGTGTGATAAGAATTGCACCACACGGAGCATATTGTACACAGCAACTATTGCAAAAAGTAACAACAATGTTTGATAAGTATTGCACCACACGGAGCATATTGTAAACAGCAACTATTGTACCAAGTAACAACAATGTGTGATAAGAATTGCACCACACAGTGCATTATGTACACGGCAACTATTGTACTAAATAGCAACAATGTGTGATAAGAATTGCACCACAAGGAGCATATTGAATCCAGCAACTATTGTACCAAGTTACAACAATGTGTGATACGAATTGCGTCACAAGGAGCATATTGTACACAGCAACTATTGTAACAAGTTACAACAATGTGAGATAAGAATGCACCACAAGGAGCATATTGTACACAACAACTATTGTACCAAGTGACAACAATGTGTGATAAGAATTGCACCACATGGAGCATATTGTACACAGCAACTATTGTACCCAGTAACAACAATGTGTGATAAGAATTGCACCACATGGAGCATATTGTACACGGCAACTATTGTACCCAGTAACAACAATGCGTGATAGGAATTCCACCACATGGAGCATATTGTACACAACAACTATTGCACCAAGTAACAACAATGTGTGATAAGAATTGCAACACACGGAGCATATTGTCCACAGCAACAATAGTACCAAGTAACAACAATATGTGATAAGAATTGCACCACAAGGAGCATATTGTACAGAGCCAATATTGTACCAAGTAACAACAATGTGCGATATGAATTGCATCACAAGGAGCATATTGTACACAGCAACTATTGTACCAAGTAACAACAATATGTGATATGAATTGCACCACAAGGAGCATATTGTACACAGCCACTATTGTACCAAGTAACAACAATGAGTGATAAAAATTGCATCGCAAGGAGCATATTGTACAAAGAATTTATTGTACCAAGTAACAACAATGTGTGATAAGAATTGAACAACAAGGAGCATATTGTACACAGCAACTGTTGTACCAAGTAACAACAATGTGTGATAAGAACTGCATCGCAAGAATCATACTGTACACAGCAACTATTGTACCAAGTAACAACAATGTGTGATAAGTATTGCACCACAAGGAGCATATTGTACACAGCAACTATTGTACCAAGTAACAACAATGGGTGATAGGAATTCCACCACATGGATCATATTGTACACAGCAACTATTCTACCAAGTAACAACAATGTGTGATAAGAATTGCATCTCAAGGAGCATATTGTACACAGCAACAATTGTACCAAGTAACAACAATGTGTGTTAAGAATTGCACCACACGGAGCATATTGTACACAGCAACTATTGTACCAAGTAACAACAATGTGTGATAAAAATTGCACCACAAGGAGCATATTGTACAAAGAATTTATTGTACCAAGTAACGACAATGTGTGATAAGAATTGAACAACAAGGAGCATATTGTACACAGCGACTGTTGTACCAAGTAACAATAATGTGTGATAAGAACTGCATCGCAAGAATCATATTGTACACAGCAACTATTGTACCAAGTAACAACAATGTGTGATAAGTATTGCACCACAAGGAGCATATTGTACACAGCAACTATTGTACCAAGTAACAACAATGCGTGATATGAATTCCACCACATGGATCAAATTGTACACAGCAACTATTGTACCAAGTAACAACAATGTGTGATAAGAATTGCATCTCAAGGAGCATATTGTACACAGCAACAATTGTACCAAGTAACAACAATGTGAGTTTAGAATTGCACCGCACGGAGCATATTGTACACAGCAACTATTGTACCAAGTAACAACAATGTGTGATAAGAATTGCACCGCAAGGAGCATATTGTACACAGCAACTATTGTACCAAGTAACAACAATGTGTGATAAGAATTGCACCACAAGGTGCATATTGTACACAGCAACTATTGTACCAAGTTACAACAATGTGTGATAAGAATTGCACCACACCGAGCATATTGTGCACAGCAACTATTGTACCAAGTAACAGCAATGTGTGATAAGACTTGCATCTCAAGGAGCATATTGTACACAGCAACAATTGTACCAAGTAACAACAATGTGTGTTAAGAATTGCACCGCACGGAGCATATTGTACACAGCAACTATTGTACCAAGTAACAACAATGTGTGTTAAGAATTGCACCGCAAGGAGCATATTGTACACAGCAACTATTGTACCAAGTAACAACAATGTGTGATAAGAATTGCACCACACCGAGCATATTGTGCACAGCAACTATTGTACCAAGTAACAACAATGTGCGATATGAATCGCACCACAAGGAGCATATTGTACACAACAACTATTGCACCAAGTAACAACAATGTGTGATAAGAATTCCACCACATGGAGCATATTGTACACAACAACTATTGCACCAAGTAACAACAATGTGTGATAAGAATTGCACCACAAGGAGCATATTGTACTCAGCAACTATTGTACCCAGTAACAACAATGTGTGATAAGAATTGCACCACAAGGAGCATATTGTACACAGCAACTATTGTACCAAGTAACAACAATGCGTGATAGGAATTCCACCTCATGGAGCATATTGTACACAACAACTATTGCACCAAGTAACAACAATGTGTGATAAGAACTGCATCGCAAGGTGCATATTGTACACAGCAACTATTGTACCCAGTAACAATAATGTGAGATAAGAATTGCACCACACGGAGCATATTGTACACAGCAACAATTGTACCAAGTAACAACAATGTGTGATGGAATTTCACCACACGGAGCATATTGTAAACAGCAGCTATTGTACCAAGTTACAACAATGTGTGATAAGAATTGCAAAACACGGAGCATTTGTACACAGCAACTATTGTACCAAGTAACAACAATGTGTGATAAATATTGCACCACAAGGAGCATAGTGTACACAGCAACTATTGTACCAAGTAACAACAATGTGTGATAAGTATTGCACCACATGGAGCATATTGTACACCACAACTATTGTACCAAGTGACAACAATGTGTGATATGAATTGCACCACAAGGAGCATATTGAACACAGCAACTACTGTACCAAGTAACAACAATGTGTGGTAAGTATTGCACCACATGGAGCATATTGTACACCACAACTATTGTACCAAGTAAAAACAATGTGTGATAAGAATTGCAACACAAGGAACATATTGTACACCACAACTATTGTACCAAGTAAAAACAATGTGTGATATGAATTGCACCACAAGGAGCATATTGTACACAGCAACTATTGTACCAAGTAAAAACAATGTGTGATATGAATTGCACCACAAGGAGCATATTGTACACCACAACAATTGTACCAAGTAAAAACAATGTATGATATGAATTGCACCACAAGGAGCATATTGTACACAGCAACAATTGTACCAAGTACTATCAATGTGTGATAAGAATTGCACCACACGGAACATATTGAACACAGCAACTACTGTACCAAGTAACAACAATGTGTGATAAGTATTGCACCACATGGAGCATATTGTACACCACAACTATTGTACCAAGTAAAAACAATGTGTGATATGAATTGCACCACATGGAGCATATTGTACACCACAACTATTGTACCAAGTAAAAACAATGTGTGATATGAATTGCACCACACGGAACATATTGAACACAGCAACTATTGTACCAAGTAACAACAATGTGTGATAAGAATTGCAACACAAGGAACATATTGTACACAGCAACTATTGTACCCTGTTACAACAATGTGTGATAAGAATTGCACCACAAGGTGCATATTGTACACAGCAACTATTGTACCCAGTTACAACAATGTGTGATACGAATTGCACCACAAGGTGCATATTGTACACAGCAACTATTGTACCCAGTTACAACAATGTGTGATAAGAATTGCACCACAAGGAACATATTGTACACAGCAACTATTGTACCCAGTTACAACAATGTGTGATAAGAATTGCACCACAAGGTGCATATTGTACACAGCAACTATTGTACCAAGTAACAACAATGTGTGATATGAATTGCACCACAAGGAACATACTTTACACAGCAACTATTGAACTAAGTTTCAACAATGTGTGATCAGAATTGCACCACAAGGAGCATATTGTACACAGCAACTATTGTACCAAGTAACAACAATGTGTGATAAGAATTGCACCAGAAGGTGCATATTGTACACAGCAACTATTGTACCCAGTTACAACAATGTGTGATAAGGATTGCACCACAAGGTGCATATTGTACACAGCAACTATTGTACCCGGTTACAACAATGTGTGATAAGAATTGCAACACAAGGAACATATTGTACACAGCAACTATTGTACCCAGTTACAACAATGTGTGATAAGAATTGCACCACAAGGTGCATATTGTACACAGCAACTATTGTACCAAGAAACAATAATGTGTGATAAGAATTGCACCACAAGGAGCATATTGTACACAGCAACTATTGTACCAAATAACATCAATGTGTGATAAGAATTGCACCACAAGGAGCATATTGTACACAGCAACTATTGTACCAAGTAAAAACAATGTGTGATAAGAATTGCACCACAAGGAACATACTTTACACAGCAACTATTGTACTAAGTTACAACAATGTGTGATCAGATTTGCACCACAAGGAGCATATTGTACACAGCAACTATTGTACCAAGTAACAACAATGTGAGATAAGAATTGCACCACACGGAGCATATTGTACACAGCAACTATTGTACCAAATAACAACAATGTGTGATAGGAATTGCACCACATGGAGCATATTGTACACAGCAACTATTGTACCAAGTAACAACAATGTGTGATAAGAATTTCACCACAAGGAGCATTCTTTACATAGCAACTATTGTACTAAGTTACAACAATGTGTGATAAGAATTGCACCACAAGGAACATACTTTACACAGCAACTATTGTATCAAGTAACAACAATGTGTGATAAGAATTGCACCACACGGAGCTTATTGTACACAGCAACTATTGTACCAAGTAACAACAATGTGTGATAAGAATTGCACCACAAGGAACATACTTTACACAGCAACTATTGTACTAAGTTACAACAATGTGTGATCAGAATTGCACCACAAGGAGCATATTGTACACAGCCACTATTGTACCAAGTAACAACAATGTGTGATAAGAATTGCACCAGAAGGTGCATATTGTACACAGCAACTATTGTACCCAGTTACAACAATGTGTGATAAGGATTGCACCACAAGGTGCATATTGTACACAGCAACTATTGTACCCGGTTACAACAATGTGTGATAAGAATTGCAACACAAGGAACATATTGTACACAGCAACTATTGTACCCAGTTACAACAATGTGTGATAAGAATTGCACCACAAGGTGCATATTGTACACAGCAACTATTGTACCAAGAAACAATAATGTGTGATAAGAATTGCACCACAAGGAGCATATTGTACACAGCAACTATTGTACCAAATAACATCAATGTGTGATAAGAATTGCACCACAAGGAGCATATTGTACACAGCAACTATTGTACCAAGTAAAAACAATGTGTGATAAGAATTGCACCACAAGGAACATACTTTACACAGCAACTATTGTACTAAGTTACAACAATGTGTGATCAGATTTGCACCACAAGGAGCATATTGTACACAGCAACTATTGTACCAAGTAACAACAATGTGAGATAAGAATTGCACCACACGGAGCATATTGTACACAGCAACTATTG
The DNA here is from genome assembly GCA_946902985.2 of Meconema thalassinum. Taxonomy (NCBI): domain Eukaryota; kingdom Metazoa; phylum Arthropoda; class Insecta; order Orthoptera; family Tettigoniidae; genus Meconema; species Meconema thalassinum. The sequence continues at coordinate 256,994,706 of OX336395.1, read as the reverse complement.
TACCAAATAACAACAATGTGTGATAGGAATTGCACCACATGGAGCATATTGTACATAGCAACTATTGTACCAAGTAACAACAATGTGTGATAAGAATTTCACCACAAGGAGCATACTTTACATAGCAACTATTGTACTAAGTTACAACAATGTGTGATAAGAATTGCACCACAAGGAACATACTTTACACAGCAACTATTGTACTAAGTTACAACAATGTGTGATCAGAATTGCACCACAAGGAGCATATATTACACAGCAACTATTGTACCAAGTAACAACAATGCGAGATAAGAATTGCATCACCAGGAGCATATTGTACACAGCAACTATTGTACCAAGTAACAACAATGTGTGATAAGAATTGCACCACAAGGAGCATATTGTACACAGCAACTATTGTACCAAGTTAGAACAATGTGAGATAAGAATTGCACCACATGGAGCATATTGTACACAGCAACTATTGTACCAAGTAACAACAATATGTGATAAGAATTGCACCACACGGAACATATTGTACACAGCCACTATTGTACCAAGTAACAACAATGTGTGATAAGAATTGCACCACACGGAGCATATTGTACACAGCAACTATTGTACCAAGTAACAACAATGTGTGATAAGAATTGTACCACAAGGAGCATATTGTACACAGCAACTAATGGACCCAGTAACAACAATGTGTGATAAGAATTGCACCACACGGAGCATATTGTACACAGAAACTAATGGACCCAGTAACAACAATGTGTGATAAGAATTGCACAACACGGAGCATATTGTACACAGCAACTAATGAACCCAGTAACAACAATGTATGATTAGAATTGCATCACAAGGAGCATATTGTACACAGCAAATAATATACCAAGTAACAACAATGTATGATTAGAATTGCATCACAAGGAGCATATTGAACACAGCAACTATTGTACCAAGTAACAACAATGTGTGATAAGAATTGTACCACAAGGAGCATATTGTACACAGCAACTAATGGACCCAGTAACAACAATGTGTGATAAGAATTGCACCACACGGAGCATATTGTACACAGCAACTAATGGACCCAGTAACAACAATGTATGATTAGAATTGCATCACAAGGAGCATATTGTACACAGCAAATAATATACCAAGTAACAACAATGTATGTTTAGAATTGCATCACAAGGAGCATATTGAACACAGCAACTATTGTACCAAGTAACAACAATGTGTGATAAGAATTGACCACAAGGAGCATATTGAACACAGCAACTATTGTACCAAGTAACAACAATGTGTGATAAGAATTGTACCACAAGGAGCATATTGTACACAGCAACTAATGGACCCAGTAACAACAATGTGTGATAAGAATTGCACCACACGGAGCATATTGTACACAGCAACTAATGGACCCAGTAACAACAATGTATGATTAGAATTGCATCACAAGGAGCATATTGTACACAGCAAATAATATACCAAGTAACAACAAGGTATGATTAGAATTGCATCACAAGGAGCATATTGTACACAGCCACTATTGTACCAAGTAACAACAATGTGTGATAAGAATTGCACCACACGGAGCATATTGTACACAGCAACTATTGCAAAAAGTAACAACAATGTTTGATAAGTATTGCACCACACGGAGCATATTGTAAACAGCAACTATTGTACCAAGTAACAACAATGTGTGATAAGAATTGCACCACACAGTGCATTATGTACACGGCAACTATTGTACTAAATAGCAACAATGTGTGATAAGAATTGCACCACAAGGAGCATATTGAATCCAGCAACTATTGTACCAAGTTACAACAATGTGTGATACGAATTGCGTCACAAGGAGCATATTGTACACAGCAACTATTGTAACAAGTTACAACAATGTGAGATAAGAATGCACCACAAGGAGCATATTGTACACAACAACTATTGTACCAAGTGACAACAATGTGTGATAAGAATTGCACCACATGGAGCATATTGTACACAGCAACTATTGTACCCAGTAACAACAATGTGTGATAAGAATTGCACCACATGGAGCATATTGTACACGGCAACTATTGTACCCAGTAACAACAATGCGTGATAGGAATTCCACCACATGGAGCATATTGTACACAACAACTATTGCACCAAGTAACAACAATGTGTGATAAGAATTGCAACACACGGAGCATATTGTCCACAGCAACAATAGTACCAAGTAACAACAATATGTGATAAGAATTGCACCACAAGGAGCATATTGTACAGAGCCAATATTGTACCAAGTAACAACAATGTGCGATATGAATTGCATCACAAGGAGCATATTGTACACAGCAACTATTGTACCAAGTAACAACAATATGTGATATGAATTGCACCACAAGGAGCATATTGTACACAGCCACTATTGTACCAAGTAACAACAATGAGTGATAAAAATTGCATCGCAAGGAGCATATTGTACAAAGAATTTATTGTACCAAGTAACAACAATGTGTGATAAGAATTGAACAACAAGGAGCATATTGTACACAGCAACTGTTGTACCAAGTAACAACAATGTGTGATAAGAACTGCATCGCAAGAATCATACTGTACACAGCAACTATTGTACCAAGTAACAACAATGTGTGATAAGTATTGCACCACAAGGAGCATATTGTACACAGCAACTATTGTACCAAGTAACAACAATGCGTGATAGGAATTCCACCACATGGATCATATTGTACACAGCAACTATTGTACCAAGTAACAACAATGTGTGATAAGAATTGCATCTCAAGGAGCATATTGTACACAGCAACAATTGTACCAAGTAACAACAATGTGTGTTAAGAATTGCACCACACGGAGCATATTGTACACAGCAACTATTGTACCAAGTAACAACAATGTGTGATAAAAATTGCACCACAAGGAGCATATTGTACAAAGAATTTATTGTACCAAGTAACGACAATGTGTGATAAGAATTGAACAACAAGGAGCATATTGTACACAGCGACTGTTGTACCAAGTAACAATAATGTGTGATAAGAACTGCATCGCAAGAATCATATTGTACACAGCAACTATTGTACCAAGTAACAACAATGTGTGATAAGTATTGCACCACAAGGAGCATATTGTACACAGCAACTATTGTACCAAGTAACAACAATGCGTGATATGAATTCCACCACATGGATCAAATTGTACACAGCAACTATTGTACCAAGTAACAACAATGTGTGATAAGAATTGCATCTCAAGGAGCATATTGTACACAGCAACAATTGTACCAAGTAACAACAATGTGAGTTTAGAATTGCACCGCACGGAGCATATTGTACACAGCAACTATTGTACCAAGTAACAACAATGTGTGATAAGAATTGCACCGCAAGGAGCATATTGTACACAGCAACTATTGTACCAAGTAACAACAATGTGTGATAAGAATTGCACCACAAGGTGCATATTGTACACAGCAACTATTGTACCAAGTAACAACAATGTGTGATAAGAATTGCACCACACCGAGCATATTGTGCACAGCAACTATTGTACCAAGTAACAGCAATGTGTGATAAGACTTGCATCTCAAGGAGCATATTGTACACAGCAACAATTGTACCAAGTAACAACAATGTGTGTTAAGAATTGCACCGCACGGAGCATATTGTACACAGCAACTATTGTACCAAGTAACAACAATGTGTGTTAAGAATTGCACCGCAAGGAGCATATTGTACACAGCAACTATTGTACCAAGTAACAACAATGTGTGATAAGAATTGCACCACACCGAGCATATTGTGCACAGCAACTATTGTACCAAGTAACAACAATGTGCGATATGAATCGCACCACAAGGAGCATATTGTACACAACAACTATTGCACCATGTAACAACAATGTGTGATAAGAATTCCACCACATGGAGCATATTGTACACAACAACTATTGCACCAAGTAACAACAATGTGTGATAAGAATTGCACCACAAGGAGCATATTGTACTCAGCAACTATTGTACCCAGTAACAACAATGTGTGATAAGAATTGCACCACAAGGAGCATATTGTACACAGCAACTATTGTACCAAGTAACAACAATGCGTGATAGGAATTCCACCTCATGGAGCATATTGTACACAGCAACTATTGTACCAAGTAACAACAATGTGAGATAAGAATTGCATCGCAAGGTGCATATTGTACACAGCAACTATTGTACCCAGTAACAATAATGTGAGATAAGAATTGCACCACACGGAGCATATTGTACACAGCAACAATTGTACCAAGTAACAACAATGTGTGATGGAATTTCACCACACGGAGCATATTGTAAACAGCAGCTATTGTACCAAGTTACAACAATGTGTGATAAGAATTGCAAAACACGGAGCATTTGTACACAGCAACTATTGTACCAAGTAACAACAATGTGTGATAAATATTGCACCACAAGGAGCATAGTGTACACAGCAACTATTGTACCAAGTAACAACAATGTGTGATAAGTATTGCACCACATGGAGCATATTGTACACCACAACTATTGTACCAAGTGACAACAATGTGTGATATGAATTGCACCACAAGGAGCATATTGAACACAGCAACTACTGTACCAAGTAACAACAATGTGTGGTAAGTATTGCACCACATGGAGCATATTGTACACCACAACTATTGTACCAAGTAAAAACAATGTGTGATAAGAATTGCAACACAAGGAACATATTGTACACCACAACTATTGTACCAAGTAAAAACAATGTGTGATATGAATTGCACCACAAGGAGCATATTGTACACAGCAACTATTGTACCAAGTAAAAACAATGTGTGATATGAATTGCACCACAAGGAGCATATTGTACACCACAACAATTGTACCAAGTAAAAACAATGTATGATATGAATTGCACCACAAGGAGCATATTGTACACAGCAACAATTGTACCAAGTACTATCAATGTGTGATAAGAATTGCACCACACGGAACATATTGAACACAGCAACTACTGTACCAAGTAACAACAATGTGTGATAAGTATTGCACCACATGGAGCATATTGTACACCACAACTATTGTACCAAGTAAAAACAATGTGTGATATGAATTGCACCACATGGAGCATATTGTACACCACAACTATTGTACCAAGTAAAAACAATGTGTGATATGAATTGCACCACACGGAACATATTGAACACAGCAACTATTGTACCAAGTAACAACAATGTGTGATAAGAATTGCAACACAAGGAACATATTGTACACAGCAACTATTGTACCCTGTTACAACAATGTGTGATAAGAATTGCACCACAAGGTGCATATTGTACACAGCAACTATTGTACCCAGTTACAACAATGTGTGATACGAATTGCACCACAAGGTGCATATTGTACACAGCAACTATTGTACCCAGTTACAACAATGTGTGATAAGAATTGCACCACAAGGAACATATTGTACACAGCAACTATTGTACCCAGTTACAACAATGTGTGATAAGAATTGCACCACAAGGTGCATATTGTACACAGCAACTATTGTACCAAGTAACAACAATGTGTGATATGAATTGCACCACAAGGAACATACTTTACACAGCAACTATTGAACTAAGTTTCAACAATGTGTGATCAGAATTGCACCACAAGGAGCATATTGTACACAGCAACTATTGTACCAAGTAACAACAATGTGTGATAAGAATTGCACCAGAAGGTGCATATTGTACACAGCAACTATTGTACCCAGTTACAACAATGTGTGATAAGGATTGCACCACAAGGTGCATATTGTACACAGCAACTATTGTACCCGGTTACAACAATGTGTGATAAGAATTGCAACACAAGGAACATATTGTACACAGCAACTATTGTACCCAGTTACAACAATGTGTGATAAGAATTGCACCACAAGGTGCATATTGTACACAGCAACTATTGTACCAAGAAACAATAATGTGTGATAAGAATTGCACCACAAGGAGCATATTGTACACAGCAACTATTGTACCAAATAACATCAATGTGTGATAAGAATTGCACCACAAGGAGCATATTGTACACAGCAACTATTGTACCAAGTAAAAACAATGTGTGATAAGAATTGCACCACAAGGAACATACTTTACACAGCAACTATTGTACTAAGTTACAACAATGTGTGATCAGATTTGCACCACAAGGAGCATATTGTACACAGCAACTATTGTACCAAGTAACAACAATGTGAGATAAGAATTGCACCACACGGAGCATATTGTACACAGCAACTATTGTACCAAATAACAACAATGTGTGATAGGAATTGCACCACATGGAGCATATTGTACACAGCAACTATTGTACCAAGTAACAACAATGTGTGATAAGAATTTCACCACAAGGAGCATTCTTTACATAGCAACTATTGTACTAAGTTACAACAATGTGTGATAAGAATTGCACCACAAGGAACATACTTTACACAGCAACTATTGTATCAAGTAACAACAATGTGTGATAAGAATTGCACCACACGGAGCTTATTGTACACAGCAACTATTGTACCAAGTAACAACAATGTGTGATAAGAATTGCACCACAAGGAACATACTTTACACAGCAACTATTGTACTAAGTTACAACAATGTGTGATCAGAATTGCACCACAAGGAGCATATTGTACACAGCCACTATTGTACCAAGTAACAACAATGTGTGATAAGAATTGCACCAGAAGGTGCATATTGTACACAGCAACTATTGTACCCAGTTACAACAATGTGTGATAAGGATTGCACCACAAGGTGCATATTGTACACAGCAACTATTGTACCCGGTTACAACAATGTGTGATAAGAATTGCAACACAAGGAACATATTGTACACAGCAACTATTGTACCCAGTTACAACAATGTGTGATAAGAATTGCACCACAAGGTGCATATTGTACACAGCAACTATTGTACCAAGAAACAATAATGTGTGATAAGAATTGCACCACAAGGAGCATATTGTACACAGCAACTATTGTACCAAATAACATCAATGTGTGATAAGAATTGCACCACAAGGAGCATATTGTACACAGCAACTATTGTACCAAGTAAAAACAATGTGTGATAAGAATTGCACCACAAGGAACATACTTTACACAGCAACTATTGTACTAAGTTACAACAATGTGTGATCAGATTTGCACCACAAGGAGCATATTGTACACAGCAACTATTGTACCAAGTAACAACAATGTGAGATAAGAATTGCACCACACGGAGCATATTGTACACAGCAACTATTGTACCAAATAACAACAATGTGTGATAGGAATTGCACCACATGGAGCATATTGTACATAGCAACTATTGTACCAAGTAACAACAATGTGTGATAAGAATTTCACCACAAGGAGCATACTTTACATAGCAACTATTGTACTAAGTTACAACAATGTGTGATAAGAATTGCACCACAAGGAACATACTTTACACAGCAACTATTGTACTAAGTTACAACAATGTGTGATCAGAATTGCACCACAAGGAGCATATATTACACAGCAACTATTGTACCAAGTAACAACAATGCGAGATAAGAATTGCATCACCAGGAGCATATTGTACACAGCAACTATTGTACCAAGTAACAACAATGTGTGATAAGAATTGCACCACAAGGAGCATATTGTACACAGCAACTATTGTACCAAGTAACAATAATGTGTGTTAAGAATTGCACCGCACGGAGCATATTGTACACAGCAACTATTATACCAAGTAACAATAATGCGTGATAAGAATTGCACCACACGGAGCATATTGTACACAGCAACAATTGTACCAAGTCACAACAATGTGCGATATGAATTGCACCACAAGGAGCATATTGTACACAGCAACTACTGTACCAAGTAACAACAATGTGTGATAAGTATTGCACCACATGGAGCATATTGTACACCACAACTATTGTACCAAGTAAAAACAATGTGTGATATGAATTGCACCACAAGGAGCATATTGTACACAGCAACTATTGTACCAAGTACTATCAATGTGTGATAAGAATTTCACCACACGAAACATATTGAACACAGCAACTGCTGTACCAAGTATCAACAATGAGTGATAAGTATTGCACCACATGGAGCATATTGAACACAGCAACTATTGTACCAAGTAACAACAATGTGTGATAAGAATTGCAACACAAGGAACATATTGTACACCACAACTATTGTACCAAGTAAAAACAATGTGTGATATGAATTGCACCACAAGGAGCATAATGTACACAGCAACTATTGTACCAAGTAAAAACAATGTGTGATATGAATTGCACCACAAGGAGCATATTGTACACCACAACTATTGTACCAAGTAAAAACAATGTGTGATATGAATTGCACCACAAGGAGCATATTGTACACAGCAACTATTGTACCAAGTAAAAACAATGTGTGATAAGAATTGCACCACACGGAGCATATTGTACACAGCAACTACTGTACCAAATAACATCAATGTGTGATAAGAATTGCACCACAAGGAGCATATTGTACACAGCAACTATTGTACCAAGTAACAACAATGTGTGATAAGAATTGCACCACAAGGAACATACTTTACACAGCAACTATTGTACTAAGTTACAACAATGTGTGATCAGAATTGCACCACAAGGAGCATATTGTACACAGCAACTATTGTACCAAGTAACAACAATGTGAGATAAGAATTGCAACACAAGGAACATATTGTACACCACAACTATTGTACCAAGTAAAAACAATGTGTGATATGAATTGCACCACAAGGAGCATAATGTACACAGCAACTATTGTACCAAGTAACAACAATGTGTGATAAGAATTGCAACACAAGGAACATATTGTACACAGCAACTATTGTACCCAGTTACAACAATGTGTGATAAGAATTGCACCACAAGGTGCATATTGTACACAGCAACTATTGTACCCAGTTACAACAATGTGTGATAAGAATTGCACCACAAGGTGCATATTGTACACAGCAACTATTGTACCCAGTTACAACAATGTGTGATAAGAATTGCACCACAAGGAACATATTGTACACAGCAACTATTGTACCCAGTTACAACAATGTGTGATAAGAATTGCACCACAAGGTGCATATTGTACACAGCAACTATTGTACCAAGAAACAATAATGTGTGATAAGAATTGCACCTCAAGGAACATACTTTACACAGCAACTATTGTACTAAGTTACAACAATGTGTGATCAGAATTGCACCACAAGGAGCATATTGTACACAGCAACTATTGTACCAAGTAACAACAATGTGAGATAAGAATTGCACCACACGGAGCATATTGTACACAGCAACTATTGTACCAAATAACAACAATGTGTGATAGGAATTGCACCACATGGAGCATATTGTACACAGCAACTACTGTACCAAGTAACAACAATGTGTGATAAGAATTGCACCACAAGGAGCATACTTTACATAGCAACTATTGTACTAAGTTACAACAATGTGTGATAAGAATTGCACCACAAGGAACATACTTTACACAGCAACTATTGTACTAAGTTACAACAATGTGTGATTAGAATTGCTCCACAAGGAGCATATATTACAGAGCAACTATTGTACCAAGTAACAACAATGTGAGATAAGAATTGCATCACCAGGAGCATATTGTACACAACAACTATTGTACCAAGTAACAACAATGTGTGATAAGAATTGCACCACAAGGAGCATATTGTACACAGCAACTATTGTACCAAGTAACAACAATGTGTGTTAAGGATTGCACCGCACGGAGCATATTGTACACAGCAACTATTATACCAAGTAACAATAATGCGTGATAAGAATTGCACCACACGGAGCATATTGTACACAGCAACAATTGTACCAAGTCACAACAATGTCTGATGGGAATTGCACCACATGGAGCATATTGTACACAGCAACTATTGTACCAAGTTACAACAATGTGTGATAAGAATTTTACCACACGGAGCATATTGTACACAGCATCTATTGTATCAAGTTACAACAATGTATGATAAGAATTGCACCGCACGGAGCATATTGTACACAACAACTATTGTACCAAGTGACAACAATGTGTGATAAGAATTGCACCACAAGGAGCATATTGTACACAGCAACTATTGTACCAAGTTGCAACAATGTGTGATGAGAATTGCACCTCAAGGAGCTTATTGTACACAGCAACTATTGTACCAAGTAACAACAATGTGTGATAAGAATTGCACCACAAGGAGCATATTGTACACAGCAACACATTAGAAATGAGCTATGCAAGAAAGAGGCAAGTTAATATTTACTGCCCTCCTCCTTATGCTTCCCCTTCACATCTCCTCGCATTTTCTTCCTGAGATATTTCCTGCCACTTTGCAAGTCTCCTGGTCATTCCCCCTCTTCTGTATTATTATTATTATTATTATTATTATTATTATAAAAGCGCCTCAAATGTTTAAATGTCATGCGGGCTCATATGAAGACGCCTCTACAAGCTTAACAATGGCCGGAATGACTAAAATAAAATCATTTCATCAAGAGGAAGAATTGGGCTATATTTGTAAAAAGGAACAAAAATCAGTTTTTGCTCCAAAATTCGCAAAATTCAGTCATACTTTCTCTTAAATGGTAGTTTGTTATTATATATAATAGTTGGTAACCCTTCCAGATAAACCACACCCCAAAGTGAATACTAATCCAACTCTCGGCACACCTCCGCAAGCCTCGCTCTAATGACCCACACATTTACTGGCACAATTTAAACTGAATGTTTACTTTTCAACAACAAACAGCTTAATCCCACTCCTCCGAAATAGTATCATAAAATATTGACCTGGGTTTGCACTCCAACATGTTTACATTATGTACACCGTTATTCCAATTATCATCCGGTGCTGGAAATATCGCTATACCAGTATCGGGCCTCTGTGAATGTTTGTTCGGTTTTGAGGCAAGTTTAAATATGTGTTTTGGTGTCGATGGTTATTGCATTAAGGAATGGTCGTAGGTCGACGTGTGATTTTTTTTGTAAATCCGGCCTTTTATCTTTGTGTTTTGGATTAAAATTTTAGTTGAAGTGATTTTGTTGCTATGTGAATTAAAATTGTTGATGGCTCATGATGTAACATTGTTATTATTAGACAACCTGGGTTACAAAAGATCAAAACGGGTTGAGGACACATAGACACACAAGAGGAGGTTTAAAGTAGGGGATGTTCCTAAGAACACTTATCACTGTGGCATATGTACAGTATTTTCTTCAAGCAGATGAGAGTAACTTCCACAAGTCAAATTGTCATCAACAAGGATGACTAACTTTTCTTCACCCATGATTTTCGTTTTACTCTGGGTTTGTGTTGGCAACCCTTCCAGCCTGCAGCCACCATGACTATTATTTGTCTTTGACCGTCTTTCAGTTGCCATATTAGACACAGTTGTAACGGACCAATTCTTTGCTATAAATCGATTTGGGGCACTGAGTACCCCAGTGTAGGTTAGTGTTACGTTCCTTGTTGAGTACTATCCGCGAACCAAGGACACCAAAACCACTATGATGTCTGCAGAGTGTAAGATGTATGTATGCAAAAGTCATATCATATCAGTTTGTGTCAATTGTAGAGATACATTCAGTAAAACACTCTAAAATATGAGGTGTTGCAAATTGTTGAAAAAACCTGTGTCTATTTTAATATTATTTTATTTTAGTATAGAATGATTAAGTGTAATATAAACCAAGTCTAATCAAACCAACCTAACCAGTTGTTATACTAAATTCAATAAATATTGGCTTGTAATATGTAAATTAAGCTTATTATTCTTGGGGCACACAGTAAGATTAGTGTTTGTAATAAATAAGTGTAAGGTTCCAGGGTTAAACACTTCCAGACAGTGAGAACTCCGAATGATAATTTGTGGGCTAGTGAAGAGGAAGTTAATGTCAATAATGTATCTACTTTGATGAGACAAGCAGGACCGACTCATAAAATTCGAGATATATCTGACGTTGCTAACAAAACTTATTCATATCCAAAACATTCAGTTGTGCATACACAAAAGTTAAATAACATGTTGCCTCATTTGTTGTACACTTACCCATTTGGATGATTTCCACTTGCTTCACTTTCCCCATCCTGTGTTTCTTCTTGCGTGTCCTAGGAATAAAGTGAATTAATTAATTATTTTATTTATTTGGCATCACTAATACTTTTTACACAAATAGAAAACAATGTAATTGTAAATTACAGCTGAGCTGAAGTGAAGCATTACACAGATGTGGTTATGTCTTCCCTAGTTCTAAAACTAAAACTTATAATACACAATTTCCCCAAGATAACAAGTAAATCTCAGTGCGGCACAAAATGCTGACTCAGTTGCTTACCGCTGTGCGGTCAAAAATTGAAATTTTATTTTTATTTTTATTTTTACTCTTAATCTCTAATGTAGGTCTTTGTGAGATATTATATGCGTTTTGAAGAAAATAACGACGGCTCTTTTGCTGAGAACATGGCTTCAAAGTGGCTATTTTGAGCGTTAAAGGTACAATCACCACGACGAAACTAATAATCGGAAGACACCGAAATTTCTGTACAGCAACCCCTGTAGTAGTACCTGCAATAGGAACAATTCTTATTACGTAATTCAAATTTTTTATTAACCTCTTCAGATATGAATACCATTTTAGTGATAAAAAATTGTTATATTAATTTCTAAGTTATATTAATTTGAAGTGGCTCTTATTCTGAGCAGTAAAAAAGTTTGATAAAGAAAATTGGTTCAGCGATATACCCGTGGTGCATGTACCTATCAGACTCTAAAAAACGCAGGTTGAATCAGTCACACATACACACACGCGCGCACACACACAGCGGTAAGACAAGGTATTGGGCAAGAGCGCGCTCGGGCACCTGCCTACCCTTCTTCTTCAACACCTTTGCTATCGCAGCTTCCGCCCCCCATCGTCCTTGACTCATACTGCCAGTCTACACGACCACATTCTAGAGCAGAGTTTCCCAACCGTTTGAAGTTCACGGCACCCTTGGGAATAACATTAAACACTAGGGGCACCCTTCCTTGAATAAAAAAAAGAATTATGTTTCATATGTAAATTTATTGAAATAAAGCCTCCGTGGCTTAGGCGGCAGCACGCCGGCCTCTCACCGCTGGATCCGTGGTTCAAATCCCGGTCACTCCATGTGAGATCTGTGCTGGACAAAACGGAGGCAGACAGGTTTTTCTCCGGGTACTCCGGTTTTCCCTGTCAACATTTTATTCCAGCAACACTCTCCACTATCATTTCATTTCATCTGTCATTCATTTAATCATTGCCCCAGAGGAGTGCGTCAGGCCTCGACAGCCGGCACAGTTCATATCCTCGCCGCTAGATGGGGGCTTCATTCATTCCATTCCTGACCCGGTCGGAGACTGGAAGCAGGATGTGGATTTTCTTTCATGTCAATTTACTGAAATATTTTATAATAAGTAACGTACACCATAACATTATACAGTCAACTTTACTACAGTCAGTGAGTAAAAATACATCAATAATTTTGTTCGATAAATCATAAATGTGAAACTTGTGATTGATGCTTAGAGCTCAGATACGTGATATCGAGCCTTGCAGTTGACAATGAAACACGCAAATCATCCTCAAGGTTATTCAGTCTATTTCTTGCTTTGGATTTTATTGTCACCAGAGCAGAGAAGGCTTGCTCGCACAGATAGGATTTTGGAAAGGGCGAAAGTGTGTTAATTGCTTTCTTCATTAGGTTAGGATACTACTCTCTCCACTGAAGCCCAAAAGTAGCCACCGACACCTCACTCTTGCTGAACTTACCTTTTGAGTGTGGAATCGGCACAAAGATCAATAAGTTCATCTCGTTCGCAACCAGTGAAATCTATTTTCTCAGCACTATCTATGGAATCAAATGGAGAGACAACCCAGTCGACATTCATAGTGGAAATAGATGGAAAGTATGTATCTATTGCATCTAGCAATCTTGATACGTGATCACAAATGCGGTCTTTCAGCTTACTCAGATCGTTATCTACTGCCAGATGAAGAAAGTTTGAATGATCTCCTTTCTGAACTGCAGACTTCCAAGAACTAAGTTTTCTTTTAAAATCTCTCATTTTATTGGTTGAGGAAATTATTGTTTCCTGTCGACCCTGCATTGAAACATTCAGTTAATTCAGTTTATGAAAAATATCTGCCAGATACGACAGTTCCATGCACCAAGAATTAGTTAGTAACAGCTCATAAAATGTATCTTGATTTTCATCCTTAAAAAGAGTTTTCACCTGTTCTCTAAGTTCAAGAAACTGCTTCAATACACGACCCCGCGACAACTACCTTACTTCTGTATGAAGTAACAAAGAGGTATGAGGTGCATCCGTTGCGAGACATAACTGTTAAAAAGTCCTGCACATTAAAGGTCGAGACTTGATGTAGTTCACCATTTTCACAACTTCGTTAAACACTGCAGCAAAATCTTGAGCTCTAGCAGTAAAAAACTTAAAATTTCCCAGACATAGATTGTGCACCATCTGTACATATACCACAAGTCTTTCCATGCCGGCCGAAGTCGTCGGATTTTTAAGAGCGTTAAAAATCCCTCAGTATGCCTTCCTTCGGAGGGGAAGTAAATCCGGCGGTCCCATGTCATAGATTTATGGCATGTTAAAGAACCTTCCACTAATTACACCTGTGTGAAGCTAAATTGAATAGGTTAAGAATGTAAACAACGCTCTTAGGTTCCTACGTTCGTTGCCAAGAGCTAACTGCGGTGGCGTCTAGTAGCTAAGTTCTGAACTAGTAGTCATTGACGGTGGCGTTTGGCAGCAAAAGTAGGAACTATTTGAAAAATTCAATAGACTGCAGTCCTTACTTGAATTAAAACAGATAACACACACTAATACAGTCATCACAATTAACACAGATTCTACACACACCAAAGTACACGGGGCTACATGACCGCGTTGTCGCAGCCCATAAACTTAAGAAACAACCAACCAGTCTTTCCATGAAAGATCTTGGTCATTGAGAAAGGAATTAATAGAAACGAAAATATCATGGCCTGAGGTTGTAGTCTCCAGCGGTCTACAGAACAGAAAGTGCTCATTAATATCTTTATCATCAATATATCTGGTAAAACCAAGCAGTTGCAGTTTGTCACCACTATCGATACTCTCATCTACTTGCAAAGCAAATGCTCTATCAGTTTTTATTTTCCCCACGACTTGTTCGTTGATATTGCAAACATTTCAGATATCCTGCGACTGATTGTGTTGTTGGAAAGAGGAAATTTCGAAATTTGATTAGCTGCTCCTTCACCAAGTATTGTTGAAACTATAACTTTCCATGCAGGGCCTATGATTTCCTCTCCAAGACTATGAGGTGTTTTTTTTTTCTTTTTTTGCTATCAGTTCTGCTACTTAAAACGAGGCTTCAAGAGCAGTATCACTTATGGTCATTCTCTTTACCATTCGCACTGCTGGTTTGTTCTCCCCTTCTAGTACACGTGAAAAATACATCACACTCTTCCCTGACCCACTAGGATGCTTAATTGTGCGATGCCGCTTCAGCTTGCTAGGTACCATGGCCTCGTGTTTCGCCACAAACTAAACACACAGGGATAGGGTTTTCCATGTCCTTATTCCGCGTAAATCCATACACTACGTAACTGTCCTGGTATGTTCTTTTCTTTCGTTTGTCTTCTTTATGTTGAATTCGACGGTTCGGGAGTAGGAGCCGACTGCTCACTTTCACTCTCCAGGCGTTTACGTTTAACAATGAACTTGTCCATAGCTAAACACTGCTAATCAACGCCAAGAAAACAAGTTAAAGTGGCGTAAGAACGCGTACACTTTTATATATTTATATACAGTGTGGTCCACCAGTCCCTTATTTTTTTTGGAGGAAGGCAACCCAACTAACGCGTATATCACAGTCATCCTAAAAACATTCGTACCTGCTCTTTTACGTCCATTGTACAACTTTACCGTTGAGTACATCCTCGCGAATATAGTAGAAAACAAAGTGGCAGTGTTCTTTCAATGACCTAAAATATAATGCATGATTGAAACGATCAGAGCTCCGAATAACACCTTCTTACGTTTGGACAGGAAGTGTCTACGAATAGATTCAATACGTGCCAGCAGTACACCATGGTTCTCGGTAGCTATGGTGGGTAAATCAAGGATTGCTAGAGTAACGTCAACGAAGTCGCGTTGTAGTAGTTTCGAACCTTGAATTAGTACAATTTTTTGTTGTTGCTTAATGTCGCTTATTGTGGATGTATTATGGACGCATATCAATCTGTTCCAACGAGTGATTTTTATTTGGTCCTCAAAAGGACCGTACTTATCCGATGGTACGCAGCCAGATTGGACGACGACATAATGATCTGTAGAACGAAAGCAAGGTATCATGTATATTCAAGGAAGCAAGTGTTCGAAATTGTGACCACCTTTGTTTAAAGGAAAACTCCGACTCACTCAGACGACCCACATAACAAATAGATTTGTTATGTGGGTAGGCTCACGAATAAATACATCAGACCGAAACTATAATTTCTTTCAACGGCGTCTTTTCGAAAAGCGCTTGCTATACACTTACAGTAATAGTTAGTTAGTGAGGTTTTAAGGGGAGGAACTACGAGGTCATCTGCCCCAAACATACAGTAAATACAGATAATTATAACATTAATGGTTTTACGTTCCTTTTAACTGCTCTGGCTTTTAGATACGCCGGGGTGCCGGAATTTTACTCCGAAGGAGATCTTCAACGTGCCAGTAAATATACTGACACGGCTCCCTCGCATTTGCGCACCCTAAAATGCCAGCTGACTGCGCCAGGATACGAACCAGCAACTTTGGGCACAGCAAGCGAGAACGTTACCGCTGAACCTCGCAGCAAGGCAGTAATTACAGAACGTGTCATATTATTATTCTGGGATAAATATTGAACTATTAAAATTCTAATTATCACGAATAGAGTCGCCTCCGTTGCGTAGTGGTCAGCGTGATTAGCTGCCACCCCGGACGTCCTGGGTTCGATTCCCGGCTCTGCCACGAAATTTGAAAAGTGGTATGAGGACTGGGACGGGGTCTACTCAGCCTCGGGTGGTCCAAATGAGTAGAGGGGTTTCGATTCCCACCTCAGCCATCCTCTTAGTGGTTTTCCATGGTTTCCCACTTCGCCATCGGGCAAATGCCGGGATGATACCTACCGTACGGCCACGGCCGCCTCCTTCCCTCTTCCTAGCCTATCCCTCTCAATCTTCCCCTCCCTTTCCATCTCTCAAGAGGACCCTGTTCGCTTTGCAGGTAAGGCCGCCTGGGCAAGGGCTGATCCCATCTCCCCAGGGGTATCCCCCAGACGAGATGTTTCAAGCTCCAGGACACTGCCCGTAGAGGCAGCATTGATGGGATCCCTCGCTGAATCCGTGGGAAAATCCAACCTGGAGGGTAAAATCGACTAAAATAAATAATTATATCGAATAGTATCCATCGAGGGTTTTGAACGGTATTTAGGGAAAATAACCATTTAAATGAGACAAGAAAATAACTTTCCCTATCGTCTTCGTAGATAATGTGAACAAAACCAAGTTGAAATCTTGCTGTGCGAGGTAGGGAGGGTATAATAAAATAGCTAAAAAGAATTTTAAAAATCTGCCGTTGGATAGTCTTCAACCCGGGATCTTCGAAAGAGCGAGCTGGCGCAATAACACTTGCACACATTTCCAAAACACTCTGGAGGTTTTTGTTGCGCTTCTTATTAACGCGTATGGTAAAATATTCAATTATTACAGTTATATCTTAAATATTGATTGGAATGCATTCATTCAGTACCTGGCATGTTTTCTAATTTACTTAAAGCGAGTTTCGCGAACGCTTTGCGTTAATTAGGCAAATGAACTGCAAATAATGCCCTCAAACGACATCCCTTCGGTTTTATTTCATACAACATAGCGTACAAAATGCTAGCGTGTGATACACTTCGGTCATACAAGCAGGTGTACTGACGAAGAGAACAGAATGATACAGGATTTTGTACCAACGATCTCAGCAGCTTCCTTGCCAGCGAGTGTCGTGTGATACGGGCCTAAAGATCTGCTAAGACTTTTTGTTAAAATTTAATAACAAAACAAGATGTTCGGTAAAGAACGTATAGCGTACTTTCTCCAAAATGCATGAGTATTGTTATAACTCTTTGTCCTTTTCAAGGAGTATAATAATTGAATGATGGTTGTAGTAGCTTCTTGAAATACAACGTGCTATACGGATATTATACATGAATATGAGGTGCCCTTTTAGTGCTACCTCTGTAAAAAAAAAACCAT
This sequence comes from Meconema thalassinum, assembly GCA_946902985.2. Taxonomy (NCBI): domain Eukaryota; kingdom Metazoa; phylum Arthropoda; class Insecta; order Orthoptera; family Tettigoniidae; genus Meconema; species Meconema thalassinum. The sequence goes on along the minus strand of OX336395.1, from coordinate 256,976,318 downwards.
TCAATTCGGTTTCACCGTGTTTGAATTGATTTAGGGAATCGATTTGCTCACATACATGGCCGCTATCTGCAAACTATTAGGCTGATGACCTTGTAGATCAGTCAAAAGATGCTTCCCACAAAAGGTATGTTGTTGAAAAATTTGGTAGAGAACAAATGATTAGGTTGGTCGTAATTTGATTTAAGCTTTTAACATTTGGGTGGCCGCCATTCCGTTCCCGTCAAGATGGCGGCGATATAAAACATGACACTGAGGTGGCCTTTGCTTGTGCTACCTCTGTACCAAACTTCGTTCCATTCGGTTTCACCGTGTTTGAAAAGATAGGGGGAATCGATTTGCACACATACATGGCCACCATCCGCACATTATTGGTCTGATGACCTTGTAGTTTGGTCAAAAGATTCTCTATACATAAAGGTATGTTGTTGCAAAATTTGGTAGAGATCTGATTATTAGGTTGGTCAAAATTTGATTCAAGCTTTTAACATTTGGGTGGCCACCATTACGTTTCCGTCAAGATGGCGGCGATATAAAACATGATACTGAGGATCTCTTTGCTAGTTCTACCTCCGTACCAAATTTCGTTCAATTCGATTTCACCGTGTTCGAATTGATAGGGAGGGGGTGGGGGGCAGACATTCAGAGTACACACACTCACACACACACACACACAGACACACAGTCACAGACACACACACAATTTTTGGCCCTGTGTAGATCTCATAAATCTACTTTCATTTTTTGCAAAAATCGAAAGTAGGCTAATAATACCATGGGAAATTCTAAGGAATACGTATACTTCGATGCAAGCACTGGCGATCAGAATATCCTTCGATATGTTGTTGTTTTGTTTCATTTGAGGGGCTAGAACATCGCGGTCATTTAGCCCCGTTTACTTGGGTGTGGGTGTAGAATTTGTCTGATAACCTGAGTTATTGCGGGCTTGTAATGATGTGTGTATTTGCAATTAAGGATTGGGAAGGAGGCGGCCGTGGCCTTAAGATAGAATCCGTCCCGGAATTTGGCCGGATTAGAAGTGGGAAACCACGGAAAACCATTTCCAGGGTGGCTGAGGTGGAAAATGAACCCACCTCTTCACATATTTGCTTCACGGGGCTAAGTGTACCCAATTTCAGCCCTCAGACAAGTATTACATTTCTTAGCCGAGCTGGGAATCGAACCCGGACCTCCGGAGCGACACTTCTATATGTTATGTTAATATTCATGCCAGTTTTTTTAATTTTCTGCCATTACAGGTCACGTGGCATAACGTACCAATTCGATCGTATTCTCTTTATAAATCAGCAAAATTCAAATTACTCTTCACAAAAATACGTCGTAAAGCAATAAATGTGGCAATGTAGTTACATCCCCACTAAAATGGAATGTGGGCTTTCGTTCAAAAAAGTATACCTACAACTGGATTCGATGCACCGTTCTAGCAGCTGGCGCCCACCTCGTACGGTCAGGCTTTAAGCCTCTCAGCCACCAACACATGGAAATTACTGCACGCTAAACGTGCTATAGTTACTGCAGCCGTCCCTCCTCAAACGTTTAAGTCCATGTCAAAGTCTTAAATCATGGTTTATGGTGTTGATTTTACTTTCTACTCTTACAGATCACGTGGCGTAAGCTATTAATTCGATCGCATTACGTGTATGTGTGTTATTTCAAGGAGCAATAAGTCATATGTTAGTAGAATGGGCCGTAGTAATTGGCGGGGAAAAGTTTACGGTCGGTTTTTCTTTGCAAGACCCATGACCAAATTACATTGCTGTCACACAGACAGAGCGCAGAGCAATATCGACCATCGGGAGAAATGTAATGTTAGTTGGGTTTCATAAAACTAAATAATAAGGGGCTGATGGACCACACTGTATATATACATGTAAGTGACTGATGTGAAACAGCTTTCGTCAAAGCATTTCGGCCCTGAGTGGCACAACAGAGAGGATCTAGGCTTCCCCCGAGACTTGCTACTATGTGGCGAAGACATAGCTCGACAAAATGTATCTGATGAAGAAGAAGACGACGACCCCATGGAACATGACGTTGCTGTGCAGTCCAATGGACTCTATTTCGCCTAGTTTGAAAAGCTGTGAGCATATTGTGAATGGAAATTTAAGGTTGAAAGGTTACTTTTATTGTATACTGGGTAGTTTCTTAGAGAACTTTAAAATATAGCAATAATTTCACTTTCACATAGAAACCATAATTACTGACTTAATGAAACTAATCCAAAACTACTTAAGTCCTAGATCCTGTATCAAAACTGCTTAAGTGCAATATATTTTCTATTATTACGTAAAAGCTGCATTTACTGTATTTTTAAAACATACATAAAATGAAAACTAATCGTATTTTGTAACTATTATACAAACTGTTTCTATTTAAACACGCACGGATAACTCACCACAGTTTTTGCCCTTTTTCACAAATTTCATGAAATTGACTTAGGTAGTTCTGGAATTGGACGACTCATATACATATCTTTATAACTTCTATTTATTTTATTTGTTATTTAATTTCCAATTAATTTGTTATTATTAAGTCCCTTTTTTGTTGTTAAATGTATTGTTTGTTTTCTTACTGTCAATACTTTATATTGTTACACAGTCAGTGTAAAATGGTGTACTTCGTACCTGTATCAGATTAGATGTTTCAATATAGAACAATATGATATGTAAATTATTTTTCAAAATCTGAAATAATAAAATTTATTTTCATGAGAATATTTGCTCATAATAAAATATGTGTGTGTTTCGTTTACAGAATGTTAAAAATTATTTATGAGTTACTTTATAAAATTCTGTAAGTTATATTCGCAGAATAAAACATGTTTAAGATCAATAGAACTTTATAGGCCTGGCGACAGGTCGAAAAAAAAAGCCTCAATAAGGAAATAATTAGTGGAAAGCTGGAAATTGCTTTAATCGCTTTATTTTGACCCAGATATTACTCTCCCAAGTTTTCCCCCTCGAGCGAAGTCGGCGTTGGCCCTTCTGGGTCTAAGAAGGTACCATTTTTCGTTTTTTTTTTTTTTTTTCAAATATCTCCCAAACCATCAACTTTATCGAAAAAATGCCTGGTATAAATATAAACTAGAGTAAATTTTCTACATAAATGTTCCTTACCTTTTGTCTCTTATGTGAACCGTTACGATGCTACGACCATTCAAATTGGAGCCCTTTTTGATTCTTGCGGAAAAGCTATGGAAATGATATGCCATATCAAGGTTTCTACACATTATAAAATATTTGTCAGCATTCCAGGTGCACAAGCTGTTAACTTGTTACAAGTATAACAGCTTTTCAATGTAAACAGCTGTGGCCTCAATTTCACCGTCATCGCTTTCATCGTCTGCATCGGTACATTTGTCCGACGTCACAGGGCGCTCAAGATAAACATCAATGTCTCCATCACAATCATCCATATCATCTTCCTCGGCAGCATTTGTACATGACCGTCCCATACAATTCATGCAGATTCTGGAGCATCGGAGGCCCGTTTTCCTGCAATCACACACTGCGTTACATCCTTTCAAACATTTGCTGGACACTGGGTTTAAAAGCGTTTGTGGCGCCGGATCCCTCGTCGTAGGTATGGGAGCCAAACCACATTGAGAATTTTTCCAGCCCCAATCCAGTGGATTTGTATCATTTCCATACCATGTTTGGATTTGATGATATGTTCTTAAAGAGTGCTCACGTGCCGCTGATTCGGTGGGAGGTAAGCTTGCGAGATTAAATCGATGTTTGCTTAGAGATTTTGCAAACAGTTGGAACCGCAACTCATTCAGGGTATTTCGCGTGGTTTTGTTGTCATAAAGCCCAGCCAAAACCGACTGGCCTGCTTTGTCAATTTCATCGGGGTTTGCGTTCACGTATCGGAAAACCCTAATAGCTGTCTGCAGTTCCTCATTACTCTTCAGCAGTGTTACGAATTTCATTTTGTCCTGCCTGTGAAACGAAGACGTTATATCGCACCCACTAAACGCATGCAAAAGGGGATGTTTTCTTGCACACATGGCGGGAGATTGAAACATGTTGTGCAAAATAGTTGTTGTTTGGTTGAACCTTTGCCGGGTTTCATAAAATATATTTTCGTGGAGGGTGGCACACAAGCCGCCAAGATGACCAGGATATCTATATCTTAAGCCACTATAATGACTGAATTGTCGGGCCGAGATAACTCGAGTGGGGTGGTAACGATGAGTACATCGGCATCTTCTGGAGCTTGTCTGGTTTCGATTCCTTCGCTTTCGAATTTGACGCGCAACAAGTCGATCAATCGTCGTTTATTTGTGTCATTAGACATAGGTGCCGTCATGGACTCATTAAAAAAAAAACATTAGCAGCATCATGCTTGTTCGATCGTCGAAGACGTTCAACGCACTTGGTACTTCGAGTAGCTGGGTCGTCAGGATACCCATCGAAAATAATGACACTGTTTTTGAAGTATCTTTTAACGTAATTCACATATTTGGCTCTAATGTCGACAAAAGTATCGGTTTGGTGCCACATTACACGGTGCAGAAGATATCCTCCGTCGAGAACATGATGTAGGTCCTCAAATATGGGCTCATCGGTAACAGGATCGAATAATTTATAGAACACAGACTTTTGCGTCTACGCATTCCCGCTTCATCAAAGATCGCAACCGGATACGGAGCTAGTTCAAACTGGAAATATTGTTTCAATTCTGCATCGGATTTCTTTGCAAGGCAAATGCTTTGGAAAAGCACAAGAGGATCAACAGGAATATCAGTGCTGCGGATTTTTATTTTCGAATTTACCGCGCGGAGAGGCATCACGCGGTTTTTTCTAAGGAACTTCATATCGTGAAAATTGTTGCCGGTTATGCCTTTTTGTGCTGCTATTCCAATTTCATAGGCCATATGACAAGTGATTTGTCCATCCCCGACAAATCCTGGGCTTAACGAAACAACGTGTTGTCCACGAGGAAAGGGATCGCGAGTTGATAATCATTCAACAAATTTTCTCAAGTCCGCATCATCCCGCGAGATCCGCGCACCCCGTGCATCCACATGCTGTTCTGTAGTCGAAAACTCAATATTGCAAAATGATACTAATGGTAGTTACTTTGCCACAGCTATTTACATTGGAAAGCTGTTATACTTGTAACAAGTTAACAGCTTGTGCAGCTGGAATGCTGACAAATATTAAAACATGTAGAAACGTTGATATGCCATATCATTTCCATAGCTTTTCCGCAAGAATCAAAAAGGGCTCCAATTTGAATGGTCGTAGCTTTGTAACGGTTCACATTAGAGACAAAAGGTAGGGAACATTTCTCTAGGAAATGTACTCTAGATAATTTTTTATAATATGTATTTTGTTGATAAAGTTGAAGGTTTGGGAGATATTTGCAAAAAATTGAAAAATGGTACCTTCTTAGGGCCAGAAGGGCCAACGCCGACTTCGCTCGAGGGGGAAAACTTGGGAGAGTAATATCTGGGTCCAAATAAAGCGATTAAACAATTTCCAGCTTTCCACTAATTATTTCCTTATTGAACTACCTGTCACCTGGCCTATTATGCGAGTTGTAATCTTCAATATATATCAAAATAATATATATATATATATATATATATATATTACAATTTGCCTTACGTCGCACCGACACAGATACTGTAGGTCTTATAGCGACGATGGGATAGGCAAGACTAGCAGTGGGAAGGAAGCGGCTGTGGCCTTAATTAAGGTACAGCGCCCATTTGCCTGGTGTGAAAATGAGAAACCAGGGAAAACCATCTCCAGGGCTACCGACAGGGGGGTTCGAACCCACTATTTCCGGAATGAAAGCTCACAGCTGCACAACCCTAACCACAACCTCACTCCGTGAATCATATCATACTATATCAAAATATAATCATAATAGGCCTATATCATAATATAATCTTTTTTATTGGGCTGGACGGAGGAAGAATGCCTATAGTTAGGGTTACCATCCGTCCGGATTTCGTCCGGACAGTCCGGATTTTTAACATGTGTCCGGTTTGGCGTCCGGATTTAAAAATTGTCCGGAAACCGAATACGTGGCAAATATTTGGGGAAATTTTACTTCACACCGCATATAGGTTGGTCACATTGAGCACCAGGACTGCTCAGGCGGCTGCACCTGTTCTGTGTGCCGGTCCTGTCGCCATTTTATTTGGAAGGAGTGCGTTCAGTCAGTTTAGTGCTACTGTTTTGTTTGCTGGACTGCGTCCATTTCTAGACGTTTTATGCTATTAGTTTTCAGTATTAGTAGTTTTTAAGTACATAACAACAAAGTAGTGTTATAAATTGGGAAAATGCCGAAGCGTAAGTGTGTTTTTAACGACAAACTTAAAGAAGAATATAAGTTTCTGAGACAGTGCCAATATAGCAATGATCGCGTGAGGTGTACGGTGTGCAATTCAGAATTTTCGGTGGAACATCGTGGACGCTATGATATAGAAAATCATTTGCAGACTGAAAGACATAAGAAGGCGAATCAAACAGCGTCCTCGGCAAGTATTAAAACATTTTTTAAAAATACTGATGCCACTGATGCTGAGCTGCAATGTTCAGCAAAAGAAGCTAATGCCTACCATACTGCAATGCATGGACTTAGTTTAAAAACATCTGATTGCAATGCCAAACTGATTAAAAAGCTTTTTGAACCGAAATTCTCGGGAGCTCGTACCAAGACCGAAACCATCATTGTAAATGTAATATCCCCTTACATATTTGACAAACTTCTCAAAGATCTGAAGGATGCAAATTTCATTACACTAACAATTGACAGTTCAAACAGAAAAGAGGTTAAATTGATTCCTGTTTGTGTTCGTTATTTTAACCAAAATGAAGGTGTTAACGTGAAGCTGTTATTTTTTGATGAACTTCCAGGTGAAACCTCTGATATCTTAGTAGAACATGTTTTAAAATGCATCAAAAAGTTCTCTATTGACTCCTAGGTCGTATGCCTATGCGCTGACAACACCAATACCAACTTTGGTGGTGTTAAAAGGCAGGGCCAAGAAAATGTATTTCGCAAACTTCAAAATGCCCTCTCAAGGCCAATTCTTGGCATTGGCAGTTCGGCGCACATTCTGCATAACGCAGTGCAGCATGCCTGTGATGCTCTACATGTGGACGTCGAGGCAATCGTTGTGAAAGTGTACAAATACTTCTTCCAATATACTGTCAGAGTGACTGCATTGAAAGAATTTTGTGAATCTGTAGAAGTAGAGTACAAAAGGATCCTTTCCCACGGCAATACGAGATTTTTAAGCTTGATGCCAGCAGTAGAAAGAATATTGACTTGTTTGAGCCCTTGAAAGCATATTTCTCATCACTTAACAACTGCCCTGCAACAATTCAATCATTTTTGAAGACCCAGTCAATGAACTGCTTTTAACATTTGTTCACGGATGTCTGCAAATGTTTCAACTATCAATATTGAAAGTCGAGTCTGATCAAATATCAGCTACAGACGCGGCGCAAGTATATGAACAATTACTTGAGAAACTGGAAGAAAGGAAGGCTGACAATTACATACCATTTGCTGCTAAACAATTACTAAGGAAATTGAAAACTGAAGAAGCTATTAATGACAGCAAGGAAGAAGAGTTTTTAAAATGTGCCGAAGGTTTTTATCAAGCTGGCATTAGCTACTTGAAACTTTGGGACAGCAGCTTTGACAAAGCTAAACACTTCAAGTGGTTGACACTACAACATGACCCTTCTTGGGATGAAATGGAAGACAGTGCTCTGACAGTAGTCAGTGTCATATCAGATTCAATAAATGTGGATGAGCTATTTGATGAACGTTCGGCACTTATTCAAGTTTTGAAGAATCTGAGACCCGAATGGGACGCCCTGCCAAAAGAAGAAACCCCTAAAACTCATGAAAAGTGGAGACAATTGTATGAAGTATTTTCCAAGAGCAATGTGTCCTTTGCGAATATTTACAAACTTGTAGAATTCGCCATGTGTCTGCCTGGAACTTAAGCTCCAGCTGAACGATTTTTTTCAATGTTGGGAGCAATATGGACAGCTGAACAAGGACGATTATCTCTTGCTGTTGTCAGGGACCTGCTAGTTATCAAGGCAAATAGTGATATGACATGCTCAGAGTTCCACGACCAAATAAAAAATAACAAACCATTTCTGAAGAAAGTCAGCTCTAATGAAAAATACGAAGCAAGGAAAATTGAGGAACCTGCCCCTGGACCCAGCACAGATTAATCTAAGACGAGAAAAAATTGTATGATATATGATGAACACTGATTGATGTTTTTGTATATTCTTATGTAATCATGTTATGTAATATTGTAAAGGAATTGTAAACCTATAAAATCAAGTTCAGTTCATTTCATTTTGTTCGTCCATACCCCCCAGACCCCCCAGAAGATCCGACGTCCGGATTTGGCCTAAAAATATTACGGTAACCCTACCTATAGTCCACAAATTGGCAATACGGCTCGGAAAGCAAGTCTGGTTTGTTTTTCAGATGCAAAGCAACGCTATCAGTGAGTGAGAGAGAGAAGACATTGAGTGACGAGGAGAAGCGATGGGAGTAGGGGCGGAAGGAGGTGATAAGTGAAGGGTATACACGTCACTAACACAAATGCAGCGGCTGCCATCTCTTGTCTTGCGATTGACGGCGGTGCCGATCGCACAGCCTTAAGGGAAGTAATAGCTTTAAGGATTGAGGACAAATGAGTATGTATTTTATCTTGGAAACCGGAAGGCCGTAAGAGGTGTTAGGATCTAACACGTCCACCTGTCATTAAGTAAAAAGCGACTATACCCTTAATATTTGTACCAGCACATCTTTTGAGAATGAAGGTCAGAATATTATACAATACATTTCTCACAAAACACTGCAATTAGAGCAAATTTTCAAAAGAATTTAGTGTAAGTACGTAAATGAAATGCCTCTATTGTGGAGTATGCTGCTAATATCAAACATTATAAGTCTACTGGCGAACGTTAGCAAATAGTTTGCATGGTAGATACAAGCCGAGGAAGACATTGGAGTATTAATTTGGGAAGTCAGTTTTAAATGCTTTTAAGAATGTAGTCACAGCTCACTTAGAATGCTTTCAAGAAGGGATTTCCTGGCATCGTTGGTATTAATTGACATTCAGCAATTTATCAATGCAGGTTTGAAATACATATATTGAATCCAAAGTTTATACAGTGTGTCCGCATAGTCTCTCCGCAGCAGCGGATCTCGTTGAACGTTGACAGCACATTTATGTCGCTGTATATGCAAAGTCTTATCACAGCAGTTCGCATAAGCATGCACTTGTTTCTTGTTGACCTTCAACTGGAGTGATAGGGTGGAGAATACCGGTTCATTATTGCTGACAGTGAGTGGCTGTACGTGACAGCATTGACGCTGTAAGTTGTGTTCTTGTGTAAGCTGAGTCTAGTGGAAATGCTTACTACTGAAGAGCGTGTGTTTATATTGGAAGAGGTTTCCATGCTAGTGGAAACTTTGCAGAGCCCAGTGTGATAGTATTGAGTACCGCATTACTTAATTTAATGTAATTGTTTTCCTTGTAACAACATCACATGAATGAACTGCCATCCCAACACGTCCTGCAAGGCGACACACGCGCTGCGGAGAGACTTTGCGGACACAATGTAGTTCCTGCCTTAGTACAGAAAAATGGCTGAGCTAATTTCAAACATTACAGAGCTTAAATGGGCCAAGCCATGTGTTTACTGACAGAAGATGAGTGGGTATCAGTGGCATACCGACGAGGGGGAGAGGGTGGTTTAGTGTTTCAATACCCCCCCACCCCCGAGACATTTGTTTACTTGAATCTTTATATCGTCTGATCTATCACCTGTTTTACACTACCGCTAGAGAGTCTTCTTTACTCCTGTATATATTTTAAAAGTGATCACGTTCGTCACTTGGTAATTGTCCTGCACTCTACTCGGGGCGAGACGACTCCCTCAGAGTTGGACCCAGCCAAGGATTAGGTTTACTTTTAAAGTGTACGATAGGTAACTATTTTCACGTGGGTTCGGGGTGCTTTAATTGTGTGTCCGTTTCATTAAAGATAATTAGTTACACGAGGAGTATTTAGAATTTATTCCTATGAATGATACAGATAAAGCCATCAAGATAGACAGATTTTGAGAGTCAATAATAGCTAATGGCAGTAAGAACATGGCAGCCAAAGTTTATTTTTCTCTCACATAATATCAATATTATAAGCAGTCACCTATAGACCACTACATCATTACAGTTTTAATATTTAGTTACTGTTTTCCATATTTTATAAAAGATGTATTTTTTTTGTCTTTTTATGGTGCTGAAAAAATAATAAGGCCTAAAATAGTTTTCATGCAAAGAGAATGATTATTTAATTATTGTGTACCGTATATTAATCGAAATATCATTGTAATAATGTGTATGATGATGATGACTAAGTGGCAGAACAGCAAGGTCATCTGCCCCTTGTATAATGTAATACATTAATGAATTCCCCAGAAGGAAAACCTGCATACGCCACTGGGTAAAGTACCTTGAAATGGTTCTTCATGGTTCCCCATTTTCATCTCCAGGCCAACGCTAGGACGTTAACTGTTAAGAGGCCATGGTCGCTACCTGCCAACTCCTAATCATATTTCATTAGCACCTCTTTTAGGCTAAACAAAAGGGCAAACGGCCGTAAAAGCCACTGCCACATATATATTCATTTCACCTCCTCTCCGACACAGCAGAATTAAGAATATCAAGGGGTAGAAAATAACAACTATAAGAAATGTGGTATGAACGAGGGTTCCTTCAGAACGTACTATAAGTTAAAATAAGTGGACTTAATTATTAACAATTACTTTCTTCGTATGATTCTAGCTAATTCTCTTACTTTTATCTCACATCTTCAATTATTTAATACATGTACACCAAAGAGCAAGTGCATGTTATCGCAATGCTCAGGATTCGGAAGGAGGTAATCACGGTCATAAGTTAAAACAATCCCAGCATGTGCATACTGTAAGGCTACTGCTAAGCCCCACTTCTATAACCCTCATGAGTGGATCTCTGAAGAGAATACAGAAATCCCAATTGTATTGGTATATCCTGACCTTAAATTCCACAGTGGCAATTAATGGAAACATAATGTTAGCTTCACATAATATACCTTTTGCCACTGATAATTAAGATGCAGCTCAGTGATCAGAACAACATTGTACATTGTCGGTGGTCCCAGGTTCAAGTCCCAGGTGGATTAGTTATCATAGTTCTTCTTACGCACATGAAAATGGCTCGTTTTTTCTGTACTATATACAATCTAACAGCTAAGCACTTCCGTTTGCCATCAACACTCCATTTTCGTATAGAAGTTATGAGGAAATTAATAAATTTATCACTGTATTCTGGCGAGGTAGTCTGATGTTTTAGAAACTATTTCTGTGTCGCGGAATTGGAATCCAGTTTACAGTATACAGAGAATTTCATAAATATTGTGATCATCTACAAAACTGGAGAAGCAAATCATGAATGGAATTTGATGACTTGCAACAAATAACAACCAGATATTAAAAATCATAAAAAGGCCTTTCTCAGATGGGCCAGACTCCAAATACAATTTAGGCAGGGAGTTCTATCAAGTGCTAGGTCAATAATGTGAATGTTTGGCCCTTAAAACAAATATCATGTCAACCTATGCAGCAAGTAAATCACAGAGAAAACAATATCTTCCATATATACTAATGGAGCAAGTATATGATCAGCCAGAAATTACTAGAATTACCTTCAGGTTTCGTATTAATTCCTAAATATTTCATCAGCGCACACGATCCCCCCTAAAACGTATCACCAAACCTTTGAAAATCTCAGTCACACTTGGTGGAGGAACATCAGATATCATTAAGCATGTAACGTGACTTAATAACCATAAAGCTGCTCTCAATATAATTAGGCACTTACAACTCTCGCATCTCCGCCACTTGATGAAGATAGTGCTTCCGTTTTGACATGTGCGACTATCTCTTCAGTCACATTCTCATTGATCGTAACTTCCTTGTTGTCCGTAGTATCTTCCTTGATATGTGCTCCCTACAGAGAAACAACAATTTGTTAATAATGTACCTCAAGGGACATAAGAAATACATTTTGTAGATACATAAGCATGCTAGACATTCATATTGTTGTATATGTCTCGGATTAGTTCTCAACTCAATGAATAATTTTAAGAAATTTGACAAGGTTAGAATAGCAACCCTGAAGCTGAAATTTCGCTGCATTAAGTGCTCATTAGCTGACTTTTACATTATTTATAGTTTTCTGACTTATATTTCCAAGGTTTTGAAAGTTTTACACGACAAAAATATAAAAGAATACCATACCTATTATTTACAATGTAGCCTATTTGTTGCCATCACAACACAATATACTTTACTTCTGAGAATCCAATACTTTCATTTAGCGACCGTGCTATAAATTCAGCAACAAAATCGATACTATTGTCTTTCATTTTATAAGAAATAAAATAGGTGTTTGATTCAAGAAGAAAAGAAACACAAACTTGAATTTATAAAACACACTTGTATTTTGGAACTTTTCTCAAACACGAATTCCAAAAGTCACTAACTTAACTGAGAAAAATAAATGTTGATATGATTATCTACAGTTGCACATCATGTGATTGAGTGGTCATGAAGTTAAACAATTCAAAACCTCAATACACAGAGTCCAAGTTTCACTAGCATACACTTACTAATATGCCAATGATTCTTCGACGTTCCTACCTAACTTTGTTGAACGAATTAAGCTTACAGATAATGCAGGTTTTGCCATAATAATTCAAGGTTGTTTCAAAAAGGACAACAAAAAACCACTTTAAAACTATTATAGACATTTGACAAAATAATCAATAAACAGCCCAAGAAAGCGATTTGACTCAACCCGCATTATTAATAAAATAGAGTGAAAAAAAAAACAACTTTCTGTTGTTCAGTTTCATAATTGAAATTAAAACTGATTAAAACAAACTACATAACTTTAAAAAGGGACTAGAGAATAATCCAAGGTGGGAAATAATGTACACAGTCACCTGGCAATCAAGTTCTTCTTTAACAAATGCATCTTCAAATACATCATCAGGTTCTTCAATTTTCATCCCCACTGGCCTATCAGAGGATGGCTGCTCATTCAAATCCTGGGAAGTAATGAACAAGATTGACCATATATAAAAATTAAAGAATATGAACTAATGATGATAATAGGAGTAATAATAATAATAATAAGAGGAAACTGATACAAAACATTAGCTGACAACCTATTACATTACCGAGCACCTAGAACATGTCTTAAACCTCCGAATTTGGCCCTGGAAATATTAGAGAAAATTGTAAAATTCTCACAGATTACTTCCATGATCCCTTAACCTGCGATCCTCTTGAAGGAAAAATATTAACAATTATTATTATGAATTTAAAGTAAATAAAATAATTATTTACATTGATCACCACTTATCTATAATTAATGTAAAGTTTCAACCTGATGGACCCAAACTCAGAACAGTTAAAATATCCACGAATGGATCTGGAATGACTTAAACAAAATTCAAACAATTTCCTTGCACATATCACCAACCAAAATCCTTCAAATCGGATGGCATCGTAAGATACACTATTGAGAGCTTTCCGGATTATTGGGGTTCTTCCTCGAAAACGTAAAGACAGATGGTTGAACAAGACCAGCGATAAGGCCATAGACCTTCCTATTCTAACTGTGCACTTCCAATAGAATAACTGGTATGAATTCATCAAAGCCCATAAAGAAGCCTCAAGAATCATCAAATCTGAAGAACGCACATTGCGCAAAATAGACCGACAGAAATAGATCAAAATTGAAGATCCACGGGAAGAACGGGGTAAGCCACATTATGTAGATTTGTCATAAGAGCCAATTTAAACTTTAACACTAAAAAGAAATACTTAAAAACACCCCAATTGAGTGTAAGCGATATAGTTACTTAGGCAAATTTATTTCTTATAAAGAACGTTCATGTAATACAAATAACAACTAAAGTGAGAGAATATAGGACGTTATTTCCGTTTCCACTGAATATAAAAACCTCTGTATCTCGGTAACGTATCGCTTTATTTGAAATTCATTTCAACTGATCTGTAGTTACGATAGCTGGCCACCAGAGTGCGTCATAGACCTATTTCCGAATAAAATGGACTTACCCCGTTCATTCCGGGTGGTCTTCTATTACATGGAAAATAGTACAAGAAATTGTAACAAAACATTTGCTGACGAACTATCACATTACTTAGTACCTGTTTTATGTCTTAAACATCCGGATGAGGCCCTGGGAATAATAAAGAAAACTGTTAACTTCTCACAGATAACTTCCATGACCTTTTAACCAGCGATACTCCTGAAGAACAATTCTGATTTGAGCAACCGATTCCAAATCCGGATTCAGAACTCTCTCTTTAGAAGAAATCGAGAAAATAATCCATGAACTTAAAAATAGCTAAGCTCCAAAGGAAGATGTAGTGTTGAATTGAGAGGTGAGAGCCGAGCAGAGAAATTTCAAGTAATATTTGTAGATGTACGGAGAAAATTCCTGAAGACTGCAATTGCAATCTAATTCACCCACTACATAAAAAGGGGGAGAGAACAGACACCAATACCTACGGAGGAATATCCTCACTATCACTTGTGTAAAAAAAATCTCTCTAAAGCGTTATTCACGGGACTAGAAAACCAAACTGAACTTCTAATTGGCGAATAACAGGCATGATTCATAAATGGCAGGTCCTGTGCAGAACAAATTCTCCATCTCAAAACCACCTTGCAAATCCATAAAGCCAGGCAAACAACGCTCACTTTGGAGACTTCAGGAGAGCTGGCGACTCAGTAGACCCCCACACACTATTCAATATTCTAGAAGTATTCAAAGTTGTCAGGAAAACAAGAGATTTGATTCGACAGACACTGACAGCCATAACTTCAAAAGTTTCAGTCATCTTTCTGACCGTTTTCATATTACCACAGGACTTCGACAAGGGGACAACTATCACCGTTATTGTTCAATCGTGTCCTTGAATAAGTTACCAGGACAAGGAAAAAAAAGAGAAATAACGATTGGTTGATGAATAAACTTTAAATTCATCTGCAGTGTTTGGCCTATGCAGATGATCTAGCAATTCTATCTAACAATACACAAGAGGCAGTTCAGGTCCTAGAAAGAATTCACGAAATTACAGCTAAGACGGGATTCCAAATGCATGGACGAATCCGCTGGTTATCTAGACGGGAAACCTCTGGAGACTTAATTCGGCAAAAAATCATCAAGTAAATAAATTCAAACCCCACGGCATAGCAGTCTTGAAGAATCACAGGGCCTTAATTTGTTGACTTCAAAATTACAGAAGGCGTATACCTACAGATATAATTAATAAATCAACATCTAAGACATTATTCCACAGTAATCAAAGCTGAAGCACTATGTGGATCAGAAACATTGATCATTTAAGGTAGATCTCTTAGTAAGGACATTATACCACAGAAATCAAAGCTGAAGCACTGTGTGGCTCAGAAACATTGATCATTGAAGGTAGATCTCTTAGTCAGGACATAGAGAAACAAGAAAGGAAAATCCTTGGTCCAGTCTGCTCAGAAGGAATCTGGGAGAAACGGAAGTGTCGGGAGATTTATCAGCATTCTGAAAAGATCACTGACACCTTCAGGAAAAGGTAATTTAAGTTCTACTGCAACATTCCCAAAATGAACCATAACAGGTTCACCAAAATGTTTCTCAACCTTGCACTCTCAATGGAAGTCAAGAACCAGTGACTTAGTGAAATAGACAAAGAACTTGAAGAAATTGGCATCACAGAAGAAATTAAATAAGATCGACCCCAGTTCAAAACAGTAATTAAAGGCCGCCATTTTGCTGAGAAAATGAATACAAGGACCAATAAATCATGGACTGAAGAACGGAGGTGTTAATATCATTATTAGGAAAATTAAAAGCAATCATTACAGATACAGATTCCTATTTACTAGGGGGC
Organism: Meconema thalassinum; assembly: GCA_946902985.2. Taxonomy (NCBI): domain Eukaryota; kingdom Metazoa; phylum Arthropoda; class Insecta; order Orthoptera; family Tettigoniidae; genus Meconema; species Meconema thalassinum. Next base: position 256,960,272 of record OX336395.1, on the reverse strand, counting down.
AGATAACCTAATTGGTTGGTTCCACAGTTTAGGGGATGCGACAGCGCTGTCATGTAGCCCTGTGTACTTTGGGTATGTGTAGAATCTGTATGCTAACCGCTGTTAATTGTGATGGCTCTATTAGTGTGTGTTTTCTGTAATTCAGGTAAGGAATGCAGACATTCAATTTTCATGCAGTTCCTACTTTTGCCACCAAATGCTACCGTCAACAACTAGTTGTGAACTTGGTTAGTAGATGCCACCGTAGTCGGCTCCTGGCAACGAACGTTGAGACTTAAAAGCATTAGTCAAATCTAACCTATAATTTAGCTCCACACAATTGTAATTAGAGGAAGGTTCTTTTCACATGCCATAAATCTATGACATGCGACCTGCGGCTTTACTTTCCCTCCTAAGGAAGGCATACTGAGGGATATTCAGCGTTCTTTAAAAATCCGACGATATCGGCCAGGTTTGAACCTGTCCTTGGGCATAGAAGCTCAGTTTGCTACAAACTATGTCACTGAAGCGATAATCTAGATGTTGGGCCCCTAAAAAGAGAATTATCACCATCACTATTTGGTAGTATTAAGTCACATGACACAACTCCTATTAATTACCCAAAGATTTCTCATGCTCATCAATAATGGTTCACAATATATGTAACAATGTATGGAACTAAAATAGAACTTACAATCTCAGAGAATTCTTCTGGTTCACATTTGATAGATGGTTGGCCCTCCATAATGTTGAGGAATCTACAACACAGGATAATTAATTAATATACATATTTAACATTCAGGATACTTGCGATACACTGGAACAGGATATATTTGTCGTTTACACACAGAAAAGTTAAATGGTATATTTCAATACCCTTCCAGGAATTATTTTTGTGTTTTGCTCTATTTTCTTTAAATGTATGCAACCATACATAAAATGGAATTTCTATCTACTTCAGGGCTCTGAGGATGATGAATAAGTATCCCTGTAAATGTATAACCCTTCGGAACATTCCAGAAGTGTTTCCTTCTTAGTAACCAATAGAGAGGCGGTGGTGTTGATTGCAGCTTCAAGGGGCCTAACTATTTGGTGCTGATATGGAATGAATAGCCTTATTTTGGTAAGAACCTTCCACATGAATTATTTTTATCATCACAAATTATAAACGTCAAGAAGGTGTTTGTGTGTTTATCATATGAACAGTGCTAGATTGTCTAAATAGGACTGGGGATTCAGAGAGACAGTGATGCTCGACAGGCAATTTCTGAAGTGCAGTACTAGGAAACCAAGTCAACAGTTTTTATGTGTACATTACTCACCATAATGTACAGTCTTTCAACCCCCAGTCACTTTGATATGAATTGCTAAAGCCTAGGGTACAAATTGCTCTATATTGAGCTTCGATATTATGTATATTGTGACTGTACACAACACAAAGCGAGGATTGAACCAACAACGTTGAGCAGCGTATGTACAGAATTATTGAGTGAGACATCTGTGAGGATTAGCATCTTTGACCTCCACTATTTTCCAGATAACCTTCAGCAATTGAAAAGTTAAAGGAAGTAGGAGACATCTGCTACTTCTCTGAGAAAACAAGAAGCCTAAGTTAATTCCAAAAGTCTCCATTGATTGCAATCAGCAGGGTTTGGACTTGACATGGTAAAGTGTTGCATTTCTAATTGTAATATTGTGGCAGCCACGGCGAGAAATGTGATGTGACACCGTAGTTTGGACTCGACATGGTCAAGTATTGCACTTCTAATTGTAATATTGCGGCAGACACGGCGAGAAATGTGGTGTGGCACCGTAGTTTGGACTCGACATGGTCAAGTATTGCATTTCTAATTGTAATATTGTGGCAGCCACGGCGAGAAATGTGGTGTTGCACCGTAGTTTGGGCTCGTCATGGTAAAGCATTGCATTTCTAATTGTAATATTGTGGCAGACACGGCGAGAAATGTGGTGTGGCACCGTAGTTTGGACTCGACATGGTAAAGTATTGCATTTCTAATTGTAATATTGTGGCAGCCACGGCGAGAAATGTGGTGTGGAACCGTAGTTTGGGCTCGTCATGGTAAAGTGTTGCATTTCTAATTGTAATATTGTGGCAGCCACGGCGAGAAATGTGATGTGACACCGTAGTTTGGACTCAACATGGTCAAGTATTGCACTTCTAATTGTAATATTGTGGCAGACACCGCGAGAAATGTGGTGTGACACCGTAGTTTGGACTCGACATGGTCAAGTATTGCACTTCTAATTGTAATATTGCGGCAGACACGGCGAGAAATGTGGTGTGGCACCGTAGTTTGGACTCGACATGGTCAAGTATTGCATTTCTAATTGTAATATTGTGGCAGCCACGGCGAGAAATGTGGTGTGGAACCGTAGTTTGGGCTCGTCATGGTAATGTGTTGCATTTCTAATTGTAATATTGTGGCAGCCACGGCGAGAAATGTGATGTGACACCGTAGTTTGGACTCAACATGGTCAAGTATTGCACTTCTAATTGTAATATTGTGGCAGACACCGCGAGAAATGTGGTGTGGCACCGTAGTTTGAGCTCGTCATGGTAAAGTATTGCATTTCTAATTGTAATATTGTGGCAGACACGGCGAGAAATGTGGTGTGGCACCGTAGTTTGGACTCGACATGGTCAAGTATTGCATTTCTAATTGTAATATTGTGGCAGCCACGGCGAGAAATGTGGTGTTGCACCGTAGTTTGGGCTCGTCATGGTAAAGCATTGCATTTCTAATTGTAATATTGTGGCAGACACGGCGAGAAATGTGGTGTGGCACCGTAGTTTGGACTCGACATGGTAAAGTATTGCATTTCTAATTGTAATATTGTGGCAGCCACGGCGAGAAATGTGGTGTGGAATCGTAGTTTGGGCTCGTCATGGTAAAGTATTGCATTTCTAAATGTAATATTGTGGCAGCCACGGCGAGAAATGTGGTGTGGCACCGTAGTTTGGACTCGACATGGTAAAGTATTGCATTTCTAATTGTAATATTGTGGCAGACACGGCGAGAAATGTGATGTGGAACCGTAGTTTGGGCTCGTCATGGTAAAGTATTGCATTTCTAATTGTAATATTGTGGCAGCCACGGCGAGAAATGTGGTGTGGTACCCTAGTTTGGGCTCGACATGGTAAAGTATTGCATTTCTAATTGTAATATATTGGCAGCCACGGCGAGATATGTGGTGTGGCACCGTAGTTTTAGCGTTACCGGTATTTCATGGTGCACTCAGAACTACTGCTCGAGTCTAAGATTCGTGAACCTGAGAGGAATGTGCATCGTGGACTCTCAGTAGTGGTGTTGACGAGTGATGAGATTTCTCGGTCCATGCATAGTACAGAACCAAATACATTGGTCGGTGACTCACTCAGTCATTCCTAACACCACAGTGGATTGAGCAACGGGCGATTGTTAGCAGTATTGGAATAGAAAGGAATACCATATATCACGGTGGGCTGTTGACAGATCCTACTCATCACGCCCGACCCTTCCCTGCTCTTTCTCCTCACCCAGCAAGTTTATAGAGCTTGGACTCGAGCAGTATCTGACCTTACAAGTGGCTTCCTAGTTCCCAGCTTATTTCATTCCAACCGACACCAAAATCATTGTGTGTGGCTGCACTGCCTGCTTGTTCTTAGCTGCCCTATAACATTTTCATACCTGCCAATCTTACATAACCAAAACTTGGAAGATTTTCATATGAAAGGCAAATATTAGCTCAATTAATTGGCAAACTAAAATGCAAAATTAATTATTTAAACTAACATTCGGCACTTATTATCCCATAACTCCCACTTTTAAGACCATTCTCTTCACTTCTTCCATCTTTACCACACTTTACATTATCTTGGATCTTCTTTGTTCCCACGTGTTTCGAAATATCACCTTTCCCACCAATGTGATATAAACACATTACGTTGCGAGAACTGTTTCAAAAAGACAGAGTTGTATTTTTAAGGCACAGTGAAGATTCAAACAACGAGCAAAAACACTAGAATGTAACAATCATTTTGCAGCGAAGTCAATAAGCAACCGCTTACACTGAAACAAATCCCATTTACGAATTCAGGTAGCCCAATAACATTCATTACATGCCCACAATAAACACTTCCAAAAAATACGGTACTGGAAAATATTAGAAGTTCACCAATAATTTACAAACATCTGACAAGTTCAATCGATAGAAACCTGATGCATAATATGTATATTACACACACCGTAACTATTTACTAAAGGAAATACGGCACCTTACTTACGTTATAAATAGGCTATGTTATTTTCCAATGATTTTACGGTGAATTTAATTTTCGAATAAAGATTTGTAATTAAGTAGTCTGCGTTTATGAATACGTCTTACAACAAATGTTGACATAATGGGCCTAAATAGTATATGGCAAATGCACGTAGGTCCTATTATTAATTTACCTGAGTGTGATTTTGCCGAACAGTGTTCCTTATTGACAAGGCTACAGTTTTTTACGGTACATGTAATTTTCTGAGAATTATTTAAAGTTTAAATTTAGACTAAAATATCGAGAGAAGGAAACGCTTTTCGTTCTCTAGGAAGGACCCGGCGTAAATACTCGCATTAAAACCGCACTTCACTCCCAAACAGTCGGCATTCCAGTATTAATGTACCTCGAGTTCAATGATTTTAGCTAAAATCCCTGCCACTTGTGTTACAATGCGACCACTTCACAACAAAACTCACAACTTTGTCCCGTAGGCCTAGCGTCACCAACTGAAAATTTCCAAATGGAGGACATTGCTCAGAAATGAGCAGGACATTCAAGAAATTGTCTGACAAGTTCAATCGATAGCAAAATTAAGCATAATATGTAATTACACAACTTTTTACTAAGGAAATACCGGTACCTTACTTAATGATCAGGCCCCACTGCAGTTCTTTTCCTTGAAGCTGTATTTTCAACGGAACCTACTTTTGAAAGAAGACGCGAATTATTTTCTTGAAGCACATATTTATAGAATTCTTCCCACTACGTATCTTTGAAATTTATCGGCACAAGTAACATTAACATTAAAGTAACAAGTAGCCTAACATTAAATGGTCATCAAATAGAAAATAAATCAGAAACAAAGTTTTTAGGACTATGGATACAACAAGACTTGAAATGGAATAAACATATACAATATCTGAATACTAAACTGAACTCGATGTGCTTTGCGTTACGTATTTTGAAAACCTGCACTAGCATGCACACATTAAGAAATACTTATTTTGCTTATTTCCATTCGTACTTAAGACATGGGATCATATTTTGGGGTATGTCGCCAGATGTACTAAGCACGTTTAGGATACAAAATAGGGCGATTAGAATTATGGCAACTCTAGAGAATCATGTAGACCTCTGTTTAAAGATTTAAACATTCTCCCACTGCCCTGCATATATATCTTTGAAAGTATTATGTTTTTTTTTTAAGAATTTAATGAATAAAGATGTTTTTCTTAAAACAAACAATGATGTTCATAGGCATAACACAAGACAAAATCAAAACATTCATATTTCACACACACACACAAGCATATATCAAAAAGGAACTTTTCACACTGGAGTTAAATTATACAATAAACTACCCCAGTATATAAAACTGGCCCCAAAAATAAAAACCTTTGATAGAATGTTGAAAGCTTATCTGCAGTGCCATTGTTTTTACTCAGTAGTTGAATATTTTAGCGTATAGGAGTGATGGAATCTATAACTATATTTTACTTTTTTAATTTAATTTTAATACCTAGCTGTATGTTGTTGTATTTATAGAATTAAGTTTTCATATTATGATAATAGAGTGAGGTGTAAATAGTTGTGCAATAAGATTGTATCTATTAAGATTTGCTATTATAATAAGTTATAAATAGTTATAATCTTAGTAATATATACCTGTTAGTTCTTTTATTTTATGCATGTAAATTCTGACGTGTCCTATATCAAAATGTATTGAATGCATGTATTTGATCAAATGGAATTAATAAAAATAAAAATCTATCATTCTACCAACAAACGGTTCCTCCATTGAGCATATACGGTACGGTATGAATAAACACACACATTGGTGCCTGGTCTGGCAAACTGGCAAATTGTACAAAAGTTCAGGAACAAAACTCAATGTTCTGGTACTTATTAAAGAAAACAGACCTTTGTTGGTGTGGTGATGTGTCTTAATCCAAGTTAAACTTTTAGAATAAGCACTTACGTTGCAGAACTGATCGAATACTGTAATATTGTATCATCTATTTCCACACCTTTTGACGGTAAATATTGAAAATATGGTACGATAGTACAATATCCTTAAATCTGTGGTCCTTAATGTTTTGATGTTCCAACCATTTGAAACACTTGAATCCCTCATAGGTTGCATCCATTGATCAAAGTAGGCTACTCATTTTAGGATTCATAGGAACATAAACACCTTGTATTCTTTATCAAAACCATCTTCTGAAAATGTATATAACATTTGTCTGACTTTAAGGGGAAAACCTATATGAGCAATCAAGAAATATGACTAACATTTTCGATAAATTCGAAATGCCGGCTGGACATAACCAAAATGAATGAAAAGCAGGAAAAGCATGTTGGTAACCCTCCGTAGGACAAATCCACTTAAAAGGAAGATTCTTGTACAGACCCTGTAAATTGAGACAATCAGTCGTGGTAAAACTGTTTCAAAAATACATACCGGTATCTCACTTCTGTAACTTCAAAAAATGAATACCGTATTGCAAACGCAGTGTGTTACTTGCAGCTGATGGGAGCGCAGTCCTCCAGCATCAGAGACCTCTGTCGGTCATTGCATTGACTACTTGTACAGATTCTGCTGGCTCTTCGTATAAGTCAACGAAGCGAAGCTGCGCAGCGCTTAGTGAAGCAAACCAGCACGGAGACGAATTGGCTTGGAGACTTCGCGTTCGCTTGGTTAAAAGGGGTAGCGTGAAGTTTAAAATCGGATGAAAATATATTTTGACTTTGTGGCTGTAGTTTTATATGTGTACATTTGATTTTATATTGAACGGAAAAATGATAAGTTTTTGCCAGGATATTCAGCAGAGTTATGTGTGAAATTTTGATGAGGTTATGGTATTACATGGGCGGATATTTACACGACATTTTTAACAATCTTCCGTTGCATATAATATGTAACACGCAAAAGCTACCTTCATTTGCACAACTAGTATCCTTGTGCTATTGAATATTGAAATTCATACTTGACAATACAATTGGGTACGGTGTTTATAAATGGAGGCTTCATAAATTCCATTCCCAGACCCGGTCTGTCGTCTGGATGCAGGCTGTGGATTTTCATTTCATTTATAAATGTGCTACCTCCAGTGGCCTAGGCTACTGCATGCTCTAAATATTTTAATGTAGCCTAAAATTCCGCAATAGAAAACCTCAAAAACGTAGAAAATCACTGGTCTTAACGTCGCACCTTTAATTCAAGAAGGGCCAAAATATAACAAATTTTCACAATCGGACTCATATTATAATTTATAATTATTAATAACTCGTGACAAGACAGTGATTTTATAATTCAAGCAAGTAAACATCGAAGTACATGCAGAGAAAAATTGGATCTATTTATAAGATCCTACTTGAAAACAAACTCGACTCTGTGGCTTTTCTTTACAAAACCATCAATAACTTCATCATAGAAAGAGGACTGTAATCTAATTTTTGCAAGCAATACTTTTTCAATCGAAAGCATAGCTAATGATGATAGCCTCTCCTGAATTTGAATCGATCTGCAATATGTATTAATGCGTCTCTGTGTTGAAAAAGAATGTTCTGCAGGGGATGTAGCAGCAGGAATTGTTACTACCAGTTTGCTGAGCTTGAAAATCACTGCCATACCCATGTACAATTTGTTAGTATGCATAAACTGCACTACAGTAAGTCTGAAACATTTTTCTCTTTCAAGTCAGGAGATGAGTACGGTAGGCTACATCACACTTAATAGAGTTTTTAAGCGAACAATGTCGAAAAATTACCCATATGTCTTTTCTATAGCAGTAACATAACTGCCTGGAAACTTATTTCTGTGCTTCTCAAACAAATCACAATCCAGCTGCGAGAAGAACACAAATTTATTTATGTATTTGAAATGCTCTCCTATTTGGACAAGTGCATTGTCAATAATTTCATTGAATAGACTTAGTATTTTGATTTTTCTGGTTAATCATTAATCTTCATCTCACATAGACTGATTATTTAGAAAGAGCTCAACCTTCTTGCCACAGTACTGTATATCCAAACTGTTTGTTTGTAAAATATTGAACACAGTATCGGAGAATGAAAAGATCTTGGAGAAATTGCCAGCAGAAATCTAGTGTTGAACTTGGTAAGAAGAACAAAAATCCTTATGCTTTCAATGTAGTAGCTTTCTGTAGCTCTCAGACCAGAGCTTTCAACTACACACTACAAACGTGACAGCTCACAGTCGGCCTTGGATAGAAAGAACCTGCGCGCGCATACATTTCTCGCTGTGTCGACAGCTCCCCTGAAGCTCCTAAGACACGAGCAAGCCTCGCTGTACTCGCCAAGATATATGCGACATGTGATTCGTTTAACGCAGATCTATTAAAGATACGGTACATATTGTAATTTTTAAAATCTCGCTTGGTTTAGAAAAATATTGCACTTGCGCAGCAAGCGTAGCATGCTCGGAGAAATCGCCCCTGAATTCTTATGTGCTGTAGGTAGAGGATGGAGGTTGAGGGAATAGCATTACTCAAAAAGCATGAGCAATACATGTTATCAAGGGGTAGAACGCATACCATAGGCTATATTAACGTCCAGAACGTTTGCCTGTACCGAAAGTAAAAAAGGAAGGAAGCTTTTAGTTTTACGTGACCATTAATTATGCGATCAAGAGCCTGAGGACCTCCTTTTACGTGGAAACCGAACCACGGGACATGACAATTCACTTCGAGAATCTCACATGCATTGACCGGGAATCGAACCCAGTCCACCTTTGTGAGAGGCCAACAGCTTGACTGATGCGCCGCCACGCCCCTCATTGCCTATATCAAACAGAACAACTGTGAACATGTCATCCAGTAGTGTGGGTTCTACTGAGCACTGTTGTTGCATATAGACTGGCGAGCATGGCTATGCTGCGGGACGAAATGGTCGTAGAATTTGGCTTGTGTAACTATAACCCCTCATTGGTCGAACTTGGCTACACTACTGTATTATATACATTGCATCCCCCGCCCAGTCATTGGACAAATTCGTGTTGACCTACTGAAGAGTTACAAATATCAGTTTGTATAGGCAACACTGGAAAATATGGTTTCAATACTTTACATATACGTCCATATCCTTTGTTAGAATTAAGGAATAAGTGACTAAGCAGTAATGTAGTTTGCTCTCAAGATGGCAGGAGTGGTTTTAAAAGGCCATTCATTCAGTTGCCATCGTGACGCTAGGATCGCGCGTGTCTTGCTTCTTTCTCTTCTCTGTGCACCTTACTACTTGCACCTGGTATATGCCTGGCCATGGCCTACACGCGTACTGATGATGGTTCGAATCGGTGACCTATGCATCGTATCCTCCCCTTTTTAGCTATCGCCCATGAGATCCAGATTAGATTCACGGCTCAGTCAAGAAATTAATTTTGGTCTGGGTTAGAACACTGTACAATATACCTTTTGAGGTAAAACTGAGAAGAGGTGAGTTTCCTCACTTCAATTACATAAACACACTTTTGAATTCGAAAGCTTCTTTAAAAAGCCATACACTCTGAAATGTATATTATATGTCATCCTACTGTGTAAAACTGTCTGCTGCCAGTCGACTTCCTAAGGGACATAGTTATGAATTCAATATTTCAGCTCGCAGCACTTCTTAAAGCTTCACTACTGTACACTGCATTGATACAGCAATACTGCTACTCAATTTTGTATTTCCCCGGCGAACCTAAATATTTCAATCTAATCTTTCTCACTCACTCCAGTTCATGTGCAGATGTTGACTCCTGAGCAGCTGATCGTAGCGTCACAAGGTTACGACAGTCAGCTTCAAAAATTTTAGCTCTGTAACATAGGATCATCAAAATAATTGAATAAGTTATTATTTTCGTGCATGGATAGAAATAAAGATTTCGTACGACACAGCGAGCTTAGCAAGTTCAGTTATCTAGGCAATGTTCTGTTCTATTGGCTGTCATGAGCGAGCGAATGTAGCTCCTACCTCATTTTCATAGTTTTTTATATACTGTATAGTAAATGTATTCATCATGTATGAGTTAAAATGCCATAACCTTTTCGATTAATGCAGTTGAACATCTCATGATAAACAAATGGAATCACATGTCACTTACTACAGTGCTGCAAGTTTTGTCTAATTTTTTGTGTATATATATGACTTACAATGATGAAAAAGGATGCCCCAATAAAGATGAATTATGCCCCTAATGTTGCCCAAATTCCTTCTGTTCCCTCTAGTCTGGAATTGAATAACCCGCAGATGAAGTTTCATTTCTTGGTTGGAAGATAGAGATAAAATATGTGTGGAATGTTGGCTTTGACGGTCAAAAAATTTAACTCCAGCAATTCTTCTAGGTTTATGCAAGGTCTGGTATGGAGTTTCTTTTAGATGTATAAAACTCTTTCAGTAGACCCTTGGTATAAATGACCAGTCGTATGCATGTGAAAATTTTAGAGACAGTCTACATTATATCGCACCCCCGCTGGAAGACTGCCACAAGTCAAAAATGACACATTTTCAGGAGAAGCATTTAAAGATGTTGAGCTAATGGGAAAAATATAAATATTTACATAATTAAAGTGAAAGTAACGTGTTACCAACTTCTAACATTGTCTAGTAGTAAGTTATACAATAACATACAATGTACTTTCATGGATTATAATTATGTGCTTTAATAAAAATAATAATAATTTTCAGTTATGGCAGTTTTCCATTCAGTGGCGTAGAATTGCTATTTATAGGATCAGGGTTGTGGCAGTTTTACAGGACACGGACTTGATCATAGGCATTTATAAGTACCACATACTTCAAAATCCATGTTTTTTGACTTGTGGCAGTCTTCCAGTGGGGGTGCGATATCATGTAAATACCCTTAACAGTCTTGTCACACCTGCCCAGCTCCTCTTTGGTCACTATTCTTGGCACTCGCACATTGCATTGTTGTCGGCACAAACCATACACTGACAGCGTGAGTAGAACACTGAGATCGGACTCAAAGTGCCCTGGGCAAAGGGACATGTGCACTGATCTTAAATGAATCATAGCTCACTGTGCATGGATATACCATTGCGAACAGCCTAAGAGGAACGGCTCATTCAAACAAGTGCCTGGAACCCATCTGGATAGTGGACCATGCATTATGACCTGTATATTATACAGTTGAACCTGCTTTATACGTAACTCTGTTCTGCGTATTTCGTATTTGTACGGACTTTCTTTCAGGTCCCGGAAAAATGTAATCTAAAAGCGTGTTAATTTAACCTTATTTATACGTAAATCACTGTTATACGTATTAAGTGTCAGTGAAATACATCTGAGTTTTGCGTATTTGTAATTTAATGAGCACGTGTTGTTATAAAAGAAACTACAGTACGGTACTGTATTTATGTAAATTTCTCTTTGTCGGTGTAGATGGAGGTAGAGAGGTCGGGTTTCGGTACTGAAACAGAACACAGAGTTTCTGTCTCATATGGGACATGCTCTAGATTGTTCACACTAAAAAAATCTCATATTCAAACAAATTTATTTTCTTTTGCTTCCGCGCCGAAACCTCCAACTTCGCTTGTAACTTAATATTTAGCAGTATTGTGAAGGTCAAAAACGATGCAGCTAGAGGAGGAGCAAAGGGAACACGCTCGGTTGGCCTTTTTTACTCCGCCAGTAAGTAAGGGTCAACAATGTCACTCTGCAAAACTCTGTGTTTTGATTGAATATGAGAATTTCTCTCATGGGAACAAAGGACAAGTAAAATGTACATGTTGCCGGTATCTGGTGTTTTCTGTTGAACAGTAGTTTTATCATTCAGTTGCATTCGATTAGCCAAGGAGAACACAAAACAAAAACTGAAATTGCTTCAGACTTAGGGATTGCTTATACCACGCTATTTTGGTTGAGTTTTTAAAACTGCGTTCGAAATCAGCAAAGCGCAGCCGTCAAAAAAAAAAAAGGGAGGTATGTAGATTTGGAGAAAGCACTTTTCACATGGATCCAGCAAAAGTGGGCTGCAGCCCTACCAATTAGTGGTGACATACTGAAGGCAAAGGTGATAGATTTAGCTAAATTGATGAGTATCACTGCTGATTTCAAGGCTTCGTCAGGATGGTTGCAAGGATTTAAAGATTGTCATAAAATCACATGGAGAACAATTTGCGGTGACGCAAAACCTGTGGACGACGTCACGGTGCAACACTGGAAAGAAGAGGTTCTGCAGGGTATCATAAGCGATTAACAGCCTACAAACATCTACAATTGTGATGAGACCGGCTTATTCTACAGTCTCCTTCCTAGTAAAACATTAGCTGAAAAAGGTGACTCCTGCCATGGAGAGAAGAAAAGTAAAATTCGAGTAACAGTACTTCTTCCCACCAATGCAGATGGATCGGACAAACTCCCTCCACTAGTGATAGGAAAATCGAAGAATCCGAGGTGTTTTAGGGTGCAAAAACAAAACCTATAGAACATGAATCCAACAAAAATTCTTGGATGAATATGCTTCTAATGGAACAGTGGTTGAAAAAACTGGTCATTAAAATTAAAAAGAAACAGAAGAAGATCCTTCTTCTTATGGGTAGATGTGCAGCACATCCACCTCAAATCGTTCTGGAAATGTCCGAGTGGAACTGTACCAGTGTTCTACAACCGCTTGATTTGGGCATCATTGCAAATTTCCAAGTGCATTATAAAAGAATGCTGGTTCAACATTTAATAACACTGAGTGATGCAGGAAATGAAACTCTCTCCATTAATTTACTACAAGCCATGAACTTCATTTCGGCTGCCTGGAAGCAGGTGTCATCCTCCACAATCAGCAACTGTATCTGCAAAGCTGGTGTCTTAATGGAGGAGGCTGCCTCTAATGATGATTATGGGGACGGAATTATGTCTGGCAATTAGCTAACGCTGAAGCCTCCATGGCTTAGGCGGCAGCACGCCGGCCTCTCACCACTGGGTCCGTGGTTCAAATCCCGGTCACACCATGTGAGATTTGTGCTGGACAAAGCGGAGGCACACAGGTTTTTCTCCGGGTACTCCGGTTTTCCCTGTCAGAAATGTAATTCCAGCAACACTCTCCACTATCATTTCACTTAATCATTGCCCCAGGGGAGTGCGACAGGCTTCGGCAGCCGGCACAGTTCATATCCTTGCCGCTAGATGGGGACTTCATTCATTCCATTCCCTGACCCGGTCGGTCGACTGGACGCAGGCTGTGGATTTTTATTTTCAATTACATAACGCTACCGGAGGGTGCAGATTTCGATACTTTTGTGCACTTCGATGATAATCTGGCTACATGTAGGCTACAATGGGATGAAGAGATTATTTCTGATGTATGCCAACAACTTGGTGGTGACGGACCAGCTACAAGCGATAGTGACAGTGACGGAGATGACGACTTGAATCTTGAAACACCTGAACTAAGTGAAGTTAGTCTTTAGTGCAATCGATTTGTGTAGGCGTTACATCAGTGCGAAAAGTTGTAGTGAAAATACCTTGAATTTATTACTATGTTTGCAAAAGGAGGTTTAAACACAATGCAAGAAAAGTGAAACAAGCCAAACTATCTGATTTCTTTAAGGCTGGACAAAGTTCAAAATAATACAGTACTGTATTTTCTGTCTTAATGTATGTATTGTTTGCTAGGATATACACATGTAGGTCTATTCCATTGGTTTTTCAGTAAATATGTCAGGTGTTGTGTAAGCCTGATTTCTAAGTAATTCTGAGTTACAAGTAGTATTTTATCTTCCCTTGATATGCATATAAGTCAAGTTCAACTGTAGTACTTCTTTGCTGGTGGAACTAGAGCTCCCTCAGCATTATCTTGTCCCTATATAGGTACCAAAAGATGGAATATTGGCTTTCATAGCCAACAGGGACACAGTATAAACCTTGAAGAATTGCTGGAGTTTAAGAGATGTGTGGTGTACTTCAGTAGGACATTGACATGGATTTACAAGATTTGATCTAATTGAAAACTCTGAGTGGCCTTTATGGGAATGGGACTGGGCAACTTAGAAACAGTGATAGAGATGAAGGTTGGCTTTGTCAGAGATCTGTAAATTGGAACTGCTGGGTAGAGCAGAAATTTCTGATGAAATGTACAGATGGACAATCATAAATTGTCGCATGGAAAATATCAAAGTCCTGTTGGGGTATCATCGTGCTTGGAAGTGGCTGCACAGTTGCAACAAAATTGATGCACTTCCATCTTTGTTCAACGACATGTTCGGGACAAAATGCAACTATCAGTACACAGTGTCACTGTGCAGATATCAGAATAACAGAGAAGAATGATGTGCAATTAGTGAGAAACAGCCTAAATGCGTGAAGTGAGGGACACGTCCCAAGTGACGAAGGATGAGAAGCGTTTAACAGAGTGGCTGTGATAGGGTAGAGGAAGTGTGTGAAGTTAGTAAGCCAAACCACCACGGTTCAATTTTGGTCTCAGCAATTCTTTTTGTTTTGATGGCTTCTGTTATACCATTGTGGAACCGCATGATACTGGACGCCTTTTAAGTTTTACAACGAAATATTGCAATAAACCGTTATTTAATTACCACTGGGTCTATGATAGCTGTTATAGACGTGCATGAGATGATGGAAATATCATTACAATATTATGAGCATTTTGCAGACTGCCAGTTCGCTCAGGGGAAGAGGCGTTGCGTGAAACGACAAAGAACTGGGGTTGGAATCGTACTCGCGGTGTTTATTTTTTAAACATGTCAAATGTTTCATTGAAGAAATACATGTGTGTCTCTATACAAAGGGAAATCTGGCTTAATGAATTTGCTTATTGCTAGTCCCGAAAAGGACTGTTGTAGACACTTCTTCAATATCTCGTCCAGTATCCACCGGTTTCGGCAACTTGCTGTAGCCGGCGTCGCATTGACTGAACTAGATTTCTGAAGTACTGTTCTTCATGGGCAATCTCCTCCCATACTTCCAGCATAATCTCCCACAATGCATCCTGCGAACGAGGGGGAGAGTGAGGCCAGTTTTCCCTGATATGGCATTTCCACTTTGCCCACACATACTCAATGGGGTTCAAGTCTGGAGTTTGAGGGTCCCAGTTGAGGAATTCAATGGAGTTCTGCTCAGAAAATCAGCCCTGAACACCTCTGCTCATGTGGATTGGAGAGTTGTCTTGAACGAACTGAAGTACTGCATGTGGATAACGGATAACGCTCTCTCACACTTGGAATCATAATATTCTGCAAGATGTGCAAATATTGGTCCGATGTGAGATGTCCACCTATCCAATGAAGCACTCCGGCCCCATCAGACGACATCCACCCGCAGCGTGACACGGATATGCGGCCACTACCTATGCTCCCAGCCACATACTGTTTCTTGTACCGGGTTCCACGTGGCCTGTAAACACAACTTCAAATGGGGTTTGTTTGTTCTCCGCCCAATCAATACCTTTAAATACTATAATTTTCACAGTTTATTGTTACTTGGACATGTTTCGGGCCATACCTGGGCCCTTCATCAGCCTTGAAGCTACTCGCTCGTTAAGTTAGTTCAATTTTAAAATTTTCTTAATGTGTTTCTATTAAGACTTCTCGATCCTTCTAGCCCCTGCATAAGAAAGGCGTTCCTCAAGTCCTGTTTCCGGGTGGGAGCAAGGATTAAACTAATATTGCCAATTTACGCTGTAAGTTTAAGTCTTGATTCTTTATATAATCTTAACCTCAAACAAA
The DNA here is from genome assembly GCA_946902985.2 of Meconema thalassinum. Classification (NCBI taxonomy): domain Eukaryota; kingdom Metazoa; phylum Arthropoda; class Insecta; order Orthoptera; family Tettigoniidae; genus Meconema; species Meconema thalassinum. Next base: position 256,944,333 of record OX336395.1, on the reverse strand, counting down.
GAAATTTGCCAATGCTATAGTTTAGATTATTATCTTTGCAGTTGTCAAAAGGGACAGCAAACTGAACAGTGGCATCTCCGCTCAAGCACTACATAAACCAAGAAGAATTCCTAGTTTTGCAAAGGCCAAAACATGTTAAGCCCTAGAATATCCAGCACAATTAGGTCACTAAAAGGACTAAATCAGCGGAACTTACATACATATTAGTTTTTCGACCAGCAAAATGGTTACTTACCGCTATTAAACAACCAAAAATAGCAAACTTCATGATTATTTTTTTGAGTCGTTTCGGCCATCAATGGACCACGATGTTCTTCACTCATATGATCACTGTAATACTTGTTTTCTTGTCTGCCAGTAGATCTTCATTCTTGACGAATGTTCAGCTCTCCTTTCTTCCGTCCACTTGCAGTGAGGGCGAGGCATCACAGATGATAAAGGGTGTAGATCACTGGTTGATTTAACCGCCTTTCTGAACAGGTTCCTATCCCAAACCAGAGCTTGATTGATTCGAGCTTCTGTTAGGTCCTTTTTAACTTGCATCAACCATTTACAATAGGATTTTTTTTTAGAGATTGATGAGTGTATTCGATATGAAAGTCGATGATGCTCCATCCGTTCCAAATGTCCAAAGAAAGACATTCTCCTTTTTCTCATCACACTCACCAAATCTTCTATATGTTCAAATAATTCATTGTTATGTCTTCTTCTGTAAGTACCATTATCATTAACAGGTCCTAATATTTTCCTTAGAATTTTCCGATCCTTAAGTTCTAATGTTCTCAATGGGCCTTTGTTTGTCATCTGTAGGCATTCTGCAGCATACAGTGCTGACGGCCTAATTACTGTGTTATAATGACAAAGTTTGACATTCCGGGACAAGCTTTTACTCTTGTAAATGTTTTTGCAGGTTTGAAAGGCACCTTCCAATTTGTTACATCTGCTCTCAATGGCAGCTATTTCTGAATTATTAGGAGTAATCCATTCGCCTAGGTATTAAAATTTTCGGACTTGTTTGATTTTTTGCAGACCAATCGTGATGAATTTTGAGGCATCTTTGACATTTGTGATAAAATTAGTTTTATGGAAGGCCACTTTAAGTCCATTTTTAGCAGCTATGATTTGTAGTTTATTAAGTTGGTCAGTGGCCTCTTCCATTGAATTAGCGAACAAAGCAATGTCATCTGCAAAAGCGAGACAGTTTATATTCAGGTCTTCTTTTTTTATAACCAATTCGAATACCATAATTATTTGGTAAGATTGTTAACCATTCTCTTATAGTTTTTTCCAAGACACAGTTGAACAGCATCGGTGATCCCAGATCACCTTGTCTACAGCCAGTCTTGATTGCAAAGGCTTCGGACAATTCACCACGAAATTTGACCTTAGAAATGGTGTTTTCTAAGCTTGCTTTGAACAAATTAATTGATTTATTGTCTAGGCCACACTCACGTAAGGTGTTAATTATTGTGTCTCTATGAATGCAATCATAAGCCTTTTGAAAGTCCACAAAAATCACAACATAAGGTTTTGATCGTACCGTACAGTAGGAAATTATGGTCTTAATGTTATGAATTTGTTCAGGACAGGATCTTGATTTCCTGAACCCAGCTTGATATTCCCCTAACTGACGGTCTAATATCGGTTCTGCTCTGTTCAGAAGAGCCCTTGAAATTATTTTGTACGTTACCGATACCAGTGAAATACCTCTATAATTATTTGGGTCGGATTTATCCCCTTTCTTATGTATAGGTTGAATGATGGCAGAAGTCCAATCCTCCGGCAACTTTTCACTATGTCATATTTCTTCAATGGTTTTCTGGAGACAAATGATGGAGTCATTATCTGCATATTTCCATAATTCAGCCACAATACTATCCTCCCCAGAGGCCTTATTATTTTTTAGCACCTTGATGATTTGTGTTATTTCTTCGACGGAGGGTGGTGAACTGTCGTGGTATGCAACGCTAGGATAGAAAGCAAGTTGTTCAGTAGGAATGTCCGTGTTCAAAAGGGTTTCAAAATATTCTCCAAAAGCTTTAGCACAGTCTTTATTATTGAGATTAAGTTTACCATCAGATCCTCGGATGTGAAGAGTAGGGGCGACGTATTTGGACAGTTGGTGTTTAAAAGTTTGATAGAAATCCCTTCATGAATATGTATAGATGAAGAAATGTTTTATCTTTATGTTTTTATTCTCTTTCCAAATGAGTATTTTAATGTTGTTTTTATGTATTTATACCATTAAGTATTTTAAGAGTGTTGTATATTTTTTTATATCAAGTGCCAACGGTCTTTTAGGAGGGCGGATGAGCGGGTAGAAGAAGGGCACTCTCTCGCCCTTGGGGTGGGAAACTGCTCCTAAAGGCGGAAGAGCCGACAGATGGCCAACGGCATAGAATGGAGAAGGCAACGGGAAACCACTCCATTAAAGATCCGACTGGATATCCCAAGAATCAGCAGCTCATGATGGAAAGCTCTTTGGTTAAATTCTCCGGAGGTAAAATAGCTCCCCATTCGGATCTCCGGGCGGGGGCAACTAAATGAAATAATGGTATTATTAACAAACGCAAGAAACAGAAATGCTTAAGGAAAATAGGAACATGGAATGTTAACACATTATTAAAGGTTGGGAAGCTGGAAAACCTGAAAATAGAAATGAAGAGATTAAAAATAGACATTCTCGGTATTTCTGAAATGAGATGGCCTGGCACGGGTGACTTTTGGTCAGATGACTACAGAATAATCTACTCAGGGCCGGAAGACGGACCGCTCGGAATAAATGGGGTAGAAGTGATTATGGAAAAATCCATGGGACTCAGAGTAGCGGGATATGTGCAGCATAGTGATAGGATAATTCTAGTCAAGATAAATACGGAGCCAAACAATACTGTTATAATTCAAACATATATGCTAACTACAAATGAAGATGACGAAGAAATTGAAAGAATGTATGCAGATCTAAATCACCTGATAGAAGGAACAAGAGCAGAAGACAATGTAATCATTATGGGGGACATGAATGCAACGGTAGGGGATGGAACAGAGGGAACAACTGTTGGGCAGTTTGGACTGGGAGTCCGAAATTTGAGAGGTGAACGATTGATAGAATTCTGCACTAAGCACAAATTAGTCATAACAAATACACTCTTCAACCATCCCAAGAGAAGACGATACACTTGGAAAGCTCCTGGAGACACGAGAAGAGCGCAATTGGATTACATAATGGTAAAAGAAAGGTTTAAGAACCAGGTTAAAAATTGCAGAAGTTATCCAGGTGCAGATATCGTAAGCGATCATAATCTAGTCATGATGCACGCGGAACTCAAATATAAGAACATCGTTACGAGAAAAACTGAGTATCTACAGGTGACAAAACTTAAGATGCCAAATATTAGAGATGAGTTCCAAAGAAGAACAAATGAAATGATTGAAAGAAATACTGACATATTCGAGAAACCAATAGAAAGTCAGTGGGGAATTCTGAAGGAGGAAATACTAGGAACTGCAGAGGAACTGCTAAAAAATAAAAATAAAAACAGCAGGAAAGCATGGATAAGTGAGGAAGTTGTAGAAATGATAACTGAAAGAAGAAGGTTCAAAAACGCCACAAGTGACGAAGGAAAACAACAATATAGAAGACTGAGAAATGAAATCGTTAGGAAAAGCAAGCGAGACAAAGAAAAATACTTATGTGATATATGTGATGAAATAGACACCGATTTTAAAGCAAATAACTTAGAAAAAGCATATGGAAATGTGAAGAAATTTTTTGGTGAGAAGAAACAGAAGACATGTGGTATTAAAGATGAGAATGGACAATACCTGTATGAAGAGAGAAAGGTTGGGAAGAGTTGGAAAGAATATCTAGAGAGCCTCTATGGAGATGAAGTTATGAATAAGGAAGTAATAGAAGAAGAAGACCAGACAGATGCAGAGAATAGAGGTGACCAAATACTAAACTCGGAATATAAAAGAGCACTGAAAGATTTAAAAGACAAAAAAGCACCAGGTGTAGATAAAATCCCTGCAGAAGTATTAAATAACTGCGGAGAGAAAGCTGAAGATGCAATGTATGGATTGATATGCAAAATGTATGAAACTGGAATAGTACCAACTGACTTAACTAAGTGCATAATAATTCAAATTCCAAAGAAGGCCAGAGCACAAAATTGCGAACAATTTAGGACATTAAGCCTGACAACACATGCATCTAAAATTCTTACACGTATTATACTTAGAAGAATAGAGAACAACCTTGATAACTACATTACAGACGACCAATTTGGATTCAGAAGGTGCATTGGAACAAGAGAAGCAATATTAACTCTAAGACAAATAATTGAAAAGAGAAATAGGAAAGGAATACCAACATATCTAGCATTCGTGGATCTGGAGAAAGCTTTTGACAACGTGAATTGGAATATACTATTCAAGTTACTAAAAAAAGTGGGAATCTCTCATAGAGATAGAAGAATAATACATAGTTTATATAAGAATGAAAGGGGAATAATAAGATCTGGCAATAACCAGGAAGAGGTTGAAATAAGAAAAGGAGTACGACAAGGATGCTCGCTATCTCCTTACTTATTTAATTTGTATGTCCAAGATGCCATAAATAGGATAAGAGAAGAGATTCATGTTGGAGTAAATATACATGGGGAGAAGATTGACATGCTCCGATTCGCAGATGACATTGCTTTAACAACAGATAATGAAGATGATCTTCAACAGATACTTCATGTAATGAATAACATCCTTAAAAACGAATTTAACATGAAGATGAATAAAAATAAAACAAAAATACTCGTATGCTGTCGGAACCAGGAAGATCATAGAAGAGCACCAGCAATTTATATCGAGAATGATAGAATACAACATGTGAAGGAATATAAGTATCTGGGAAGCTTGATAACGTATGATGGAACCAGCAAACGAGAAATTTGGAGTAGAATTATTCAGGCAAAGAACGCCTCTTATAGAAAGAAGAAGTATAGAAGTATAGACCTAAAAATAAGAAAAAGACTGTTGAAGACATACGTGTGGAGTGTGGCTTTGTATGGTAGTGAGACCTGGACAATAGGGAAGTCGGAAGAGAGGAAGTTGATGGCTTTTGAGGCTTGGTGCTGGAGAAGAATGCTTAAGATCAGTTGGATACAACATATGACAAATTAAGAGGTTTTCAGAAGAGCAGGAGAAAGTAGAAGCTTTATGAAGACCCTGAAAACAAGAAGAGCAAATATATTGGGACATATTCTCAGACATAATAGCCTGCCAGCAAGAGTCATCGAAGGGATGTTAGAAGGGAAAAACACTAGAGGAAGACCACCACTTGCATACATCACACAGTTAATGACAGACACGAACACAAAATCATATCTTGAATTGAAGAGGATGGCGGAGAATAGAGAAGATTGCCGAGTTGCTGCAAACCAGCCCCAGGGCTGTTAACTTACGAGAGTATATTTTTAAATGCATGTCTTTAATATATTTTTTGGAAACTATTCAAGGCTGAAGAAGGGCCCAGGTATGGCCCGAAACATGTCCAAGTAACAATAAACTGTGAAAATTATAGTATTTAAAGGTATTGATTTGGCGGAGAACAAACAAACCCCATTTGAAGTTGTAAAGTCAATACGGAACTCAAAATGGAAAATTCTCCAAATAATCTGTAAACACAAACCGGTCTGACCTCTGCCGAACTGAAACATGTCTCGCCAGAGAAGATGACCTGATCCCAATTACGATTTAATTCCAGCTCAGCAAAGGCACACCGTTCGACTATATGTTGGTCGGAAAGACATTCTTTGATTGCAGGTTTTCTGCAAGCAATTCCTGCTTCTCGTAGGCTAATCGTTTACCGGCCGTGTATGGACATCCAGGAAAATTAGTCGTCTGCATGAGCTCTACTGAGTTTAAGAATGGGTTTTCCTGCAAAGTTGTAACTAAATGGCGGTCTTCTTCTACAGTTGAAACCCGCTGTAAACCAGTGCCCAGTAGACGACCGAGCCTCCCTGACACCCGCCACTGCTGTATCCAAATTTGGGCAGATCTCGGTGAACACCACATCGGATTGCTGCCTCACGCGCCCTTTAATTGCCGTGTTCGACAAGAGCCAGAACGTGCTCTCTGGATGCGTGTGTATAGTGAGCCATTGCAGTATGTAATGACACATTATCATCGTTAGCTCGGCCAAACGCGGTTATTTTCGTAGCATGACATCATCATGGTGAGTTACTTCACGAAAATAATATTCACGGCGTGACTCTAACTGTGGTTGCTCGGCGATGAACGACTTTACAACCTGACAGCTAACCTACTAGGCTACAGTGCAACACACATAAATATGCGTGTGAGAGTGGGGCGAGGGGCTGGTCGATAGCGAGAGAGAATGAGAGAATTACAAACAATTTATAATGATACAAATATTAATCCAGTACAGTGCTACCCTCTAATATAATAAAATTACCATATCTCCATTTGTTGACACTGCCTGAACAGATTCTTAAATGTTTGGGGTTAACATTGTTCATGATTTGCATTGACGAATGATAGTTAAAAAAATTGAAATATAGTATGTTCCGTCTAGTCAATACTTCTTGTGTTTATTTACACACTAGCACATGTTTCGAGGCTTATTATTTTCATAGAAAATTTGACCCTTCATCAGCTAGTATGATAATGGCCAGTCACCGAACATTAAAAATTAATGAAAAATGGTTGATATGAAATGTGATGGAAACATATGAGATAGTTGCACACACGTTAAAAAAAAACCTTACAAATTCTTACACGCGTTAAAAAAAACTTACAAATTTTTACAAATAAAACTCTAATTTTTTTTGTACTTGCATTAAAAATTGTTCTTAAAATACCACACTAATGAATAAAATACTAGTTTATATTTACATGTCCATTTCAGTTATTCTTGCGTGAAAACAAGACGTCGCTGTCTCGGCCCGCCTTCTCATTTGACTATTTATATTGGACTATTGATCGTTTCATTATGGTCCAATGTTATTGTTGTGGGTATTGGCTGTAGATATTGCTGACTATTGTAATACACTAATTCAACGACTCTCCCCTCGTGCTTTAAGCACACCCTGTGTTGCGCCGATCATCATCATCTTCCAGCCACTGGCCGGGTCTGTTTGGAACATAAGCCTCCCCATCGTCTTCTGTCTTCCCACCACCTTGGTCCAGTCTTCTCCTTTCTTTCGCACGCAGTCCTCCATACCCTTCAGCCACTTATCTCTTGGTCTTTTTCCCTCTATTTTCATCTCGTGTATCTTCCTGGGTATCCTCCTCCCATCCATTCGCTTAACATGCCCATACTATTTAAGCCTTGATTCTTCTATCCTATCCTGTAATGCTCCCTCCTTGACAAATTCTCTGATCTTCTCATTTCTTAACCTGTCCACCTTTGTCACTCCAATACTGCTTCTCAAGAATTTCATCTCACTAGCCTGTATTCTGCTTCGCTCCCTTCCTCTCATAACCCAGGTATCTGAGGCATACGTCAGGAATGGAACGTAGTACGTCCTATATATGACCCTTTTGCTGTTTTGAGGCACATCCTTACTCCATACCAGGCTCCTAACACTTTTCCTGAATAATTCTGCTTGCCTCCGCCACTCATTTATTTCTCTGTTGTTTCTTCCATTTTCTTATATCATGCTTCCCAGATACTTGAAACTCTCTACTTTCCTCAATTCTTCCCCACCAATTGTTATTCCCGTTGTGACTCTCTCCTTCTTCCTGGTTGTGATCATCCACTCGCTTTTGCTTATGCTAAACTTCATTGCGCCAATAGAGTTCAAAAAGCAGTGTTGTCAGACGTTTGGTGCTACACTTGTGTCGTGTTTACCTAAATTGGAGGAGCTCCAGCATTTCATAAGTTTCTGTCTAAACTTTGTTGATTACTTGTTTAAATTTGTGGAGTTTGTACTTTGTCACTGTGATGAATCTGCTCGTCGTAGCTGCTTCAAGCTGTTCTGCAGAGAGAGGTTTCTTGGTGATGAGGAAGGTTGAGGACTACCTCCAATCTACGATGGTACAAAATGGACAGAAGCATTGCTGTCTACTAGCCACCTACTCGGAAATGACATCTCGCTCAAAGATTCATGGCGGTCAGTGTTCAGGTCTTTTGTTAGCCGTTGAAAAATCTTTTATGTTTTGTATTTACATTCTGATTGTATTTTAATTAGAAATACAATAAAAATCTTTTTTTTTTCTTTTTTCCTCTTCACGTTATGGCATTAGGCCTACATTACTGTGTTATTTCAAGCATGAAACAAAAATAAAATACGCTGATAGGTAGGCAGTTTATAAATTTGTCCACCCCACGTTTACAAGGAGTTTTAGAAATACTTTTGATAAATACGCTGAATGAATAAAAGCAGTAATCGCCCCAATTTATAACCAAGGTCAGAAAAGATTGCTATAATTATAGAGGCATTTCTTTGATAAGCGTTCCGGGCAAAGTTTATTCAGGCGTTGTAGAAAGAAGAGTTCGATCATTGGCCGAGATTAAGATGGATGAAACGAGGATGTCAGGATGAAATTTTTAGCATGTACCATGGTATTGAGAAATGCTATGAGAGGAACAGAAGTTTGTGTTTTGTAGATCTAGAGAAGGCATATGATAAGAGTACCCAAGGAAAAGATGCTGAGCATACTGAGGGATAATTGTATCGTGGGATGGCTGTTACAGGCAATCAAAATTATTTATGTTGATAATCAGCCTGTAGTAAGAGTTGATGGTAGGATGAATTCTTGGTTCCAGGTTATAACAGGAGTGAGGCAAGGCTGTAACCTCTCACCACTACTGTTTATTTTATATATGGACTATTTACTGGAGGGCATAAACTGACTGGGTGGGATTCAATTAGGTGGAGACCAGGTAAGCAGTCTGCCCTATGGTGATGATCTGGTTGTAATGATGGATACCATCAAAAGCTTTCAAGCCAGCATGTTAGATCTTGAACAGAAATGTAGGGAGTATGGTCTAAAGATCAACATTTCAAAGACGAGTGTTATGTCAATACGGAAAAATGCAAGAAAATAGAATGACAGATAGGAGGAATTAAATTGGAGCAGGTGGAACATTGGGCTGTGTATTCTCTCAGGATGGTCACAGTATGGGGAAGGAAACAGAGTCAAGGTGCAGTGAGTTCTCAGTTGTGATCTACAGTATTCTGCAAGAAAGAAGTTGATGTAGCGGGGAAACTCTCCCTACATCGCTCAGTATTTAGACCGACCTTGCTGTATGGAAGTGAGAGCTGGGTAGATACATAAGCCAGAGGTAATATGAGGGTAGCACGAGAGATTGCTGGGACAAATAGATGGGAGCAATGGCAGGAGGGTGCTCGTAATGAAGAGATAAAGGGCTAATTAGAAATGAATCGCTTGATGATGCTGTTTGTATGAGCCGTCTCAGATGGTGGGGTCATGTGAAGAGATTGGGGGAGGAAAGATTAACTAAGATGTTAATGAATTTGGTTGTAGAGGGTAAGAGAAGCAGGAAGTGACGGTTAGTTTCAGTGTTGAACGATTTCAAAGTGAAAGGAGTAGATGTAGAGGAGGCTGCAGTGCTAACTGCTAATAGGGGATCATTGAGAGCAGGGTGCCATATAGTGGGGGGAGAAGGTTTTTTCCTTTGCCCCAAAAACAATTATTTATATTAAAAACCATATAGGGATGATACTATTCTTCTTAAAAGCAGAGGGCACCTCACCTGTCTCATAAATCCTACATACCGTATTAAGTGAAATAACCTGATCAGCAACTGGGTTAGTTAATCAGTCTCGAATGAAAATGGTGCTTTCTTCCTCCTTAAGTCTTCTAGTGCTCTATCAAATACTGATCTCAACATTAAATCTCCTTTCTCCTCCTTATCAATTTCATCTTCCGTTTCCATAACATGTTTCACAATCTTCTTACACCTATACAAATGCTCTATGTAAGCTTTCCATCTCTCAACATAATATTCAAGGTTCTGTCTTAGGACCAATTCTTTTCTTGGCCTATATTAATGATATAGCATTATTAGAATTGAAAAGCAAGCTTAAACTATTTGCAGATGATATTTTTATACTCTATCTGGGAACATCTGAACAGGAAATTATGCTAAATATTAATTATGATCTCAATAAGTTGGTGGATTGGTTGAGAGCACACAAAATGGTTATCAATATCACTAAAACAAAATATTTATTCTTCCATAAACCATCATACAAGATTGAGACCACAAACATAGTCAACATAGCCAACAAAGAAATAGAAAGGGTTAAATCGGCAACATACTTAGGTATCACACTAGATGGTACACTCACCTGGGAAAATCATGTAGAAAATGTAAAACATAAAATCAGCCCTATAATTGGTATTATTTTCAGACTAAGATATAGCTGTCTTACTAGCCAATAATTGAAAAATATATACTTTGCTCTGATACATTCACATCTAATGTACATGAATTTCATATGGGGGTATTGTAAGAAGGAGCTAATAGAAGAACTTGAGATACTCCAGAAACGTGCTATAAAATCTATCTTTGGATTTCCTTGGCTCACACCCTCAAATGAATTATACTCAAGAACTAAAATTATGCCACTGCAAAAACAAATAGCTATGTCAGCAACAGTATTTGTATACAAATTAGAAAACAAATTGATACACACACACATCCATTTTACCCATGCAAATGACATTCATCATTATGCAACAAGAGGAGTAAAACAAATATTCACCAGCCATTCCCAATCCATTAAATTTGGAACTAAAGGAAGTATGTCCTCTATAATAAAGGAATACAACTCGCTACCATTAGGCATAAGGGAAAGTTTCTCTATAAAAACATTTAAGAGGAAAACAAAAGACTTCCTATTAAGGAATGAATAGCCCATATCCAAGAGCCTTAAGCAATGCAATGTATCATACCGAATCATCTCTGTAAAGTTAGTCACTAGCAATCTAATATAAGTTACTATTAAACTAAACAATATAATGTTACAAAAATTATATATATGCCATGCTGTAACTATGATACTTGATTGTCCCTAACACGAGCTCAGGCTCATTGGGACCTATGTAAATAAATAAATAAATATTATTATCTGTTTTCCATCCAAGTCCTTAATATTACAGCACTTAGTCTTCCTTTCCCCAAAGTACCCATAATCCTTCGAAAAGCTGCATCTACTTTTCCTACTTTCAAAAAATTGTCTATACTTGCACATTTCTCTTTCAACCACACTGCTTTCGCTTCCTTGCACCTCTTGTTTACCCCATTTTTAAGACATCTACGTATATTCTGCTTTTCCCCTTTCATCTCTTGTTGTTACAACTTTGATGCATTCTTGTATATTCTGAGTGATCCAAGCAATTCCACCTATTCATTCCTTTCTATCAATGCTTTCTTTTGTGGACTTAATTATTTCATTCTTCGAAAGTACCCATTCCTCTGCATTAGAAGTTAGTTCAGGGTTCTTTATTAGTCCTTCCCTTATAATCCTCTTGAGGCTTTTGTTCACATTCTTCTCTTTTATTTCGTCTACTGGCCACATTTATGGGTATTTACTTTCCTTCAGTTTTTTCAGCTTCAATCAGCATTTCATAACAACCTGATTGTGGTCAGAGTTTATGTCGGCTCTGGGATATGTTTTCCAATCCAAAATCTGGTTTCAGAAGATCTGCTTCAACATAATAAAATCAATTAGGAAATGTCCTGTATCTCCTGGTCTCATCCTGAGTATATTCTTCTGTTGTGGTTGTTGAGTAATGTGTTAGCTATGACCAACTTGAGCTCAGTGCAGAATTCTATCAGCCTGCTCCCTCAATCATTCCTTTCACTCAATCCAAATTCTTCTACTATCTTCCCTACTCTTCCTTTTTCCAATCTCCCATTATTATTACATTTTCATCGTCCTTGACATAGCTCAGTATTCCATCTATTTTTCTATAAAATTTTCAACTTCTTCACTGGTAGGCATATAGACTTGTACTACTGTGGTGCAACGATCTTCTGTGATACCGTAGTCTTGATGGTCTTCAACAATTACCAACCAACATCTGAAGAATGTAGACTCCATATTAATGTAAATAAGAAAAAAAAAGGGTTTCAGTCGTCCAAATCACGACCAGACTACTCTGAGCATCAGATCCAATCTAATAATCAACAAGGAAATCCATTGAACAATACTATATTATGACAAAATATCACATCCTAAAACTAGGGTACATGTTTCGAGCTATTCAAATATTTAGCCCTTCTTCAGCCCTCTCACGTCACCAACACATCACCGACACTCATCAATCAACATAATAGAAAACACATTAAAACACAACTACTGTATATCTACAGACACACTCAAATGTCCTTAAAATTTTATAAAAAAAACTGTCTCTTCTTTTGACTACATCTTTGCCCATATTTTGACCAATTTGTACTATCTTGAATTCAAAATTTTGCTGAGCTGGCTTGAACTTTTCATCCCTAAAGAAAGTTCACGTGAAGACGGATGTCCTTGGTTCTATAATTTCTAGACTCGCTCCAACCCAGACCTGTCCTAAAGAAACTAAATAAAGCTGTCACTATTCATCTGACGAGAGAAATCCAATAATCTAAATAATTAAATGTGAATAAGCTTACAAACACCACCAGTTGTGTACGTTGTGCCATCGGCACATCGGAGAGCTTCCCAGTGAAAGTTGGTGTACACCAGGGATCCTCATTGTCCCCATTGCTCTTTATCCTGGTCTTGGACACAATCACACGAGACCTGCAAAGGAGTGTTGTGTTCCTTGGACTCTCTTATACGCAGATGATGTTGCACTTGTTGATACCACCAGAGGAGGACTGCAGCATCAAGTTGAAGTTTGGAACAGCCATCTTTCGCGATACGGTCTTAGACTGAATAAGAAGAAGACCGAATACCTTGAAACCATCACAAGCAACGGCTTCTATCAAGTTGGCGGAGAGACATTAGCCAAGACCGTAAACTTCAAGTATCTAGGATCTCGCTTACAATCTGATGGTGAGATAGGTGATGAAGTGCGAAGCAGGATAAACACAGCTTTGATGAGATGGAGGGAAGTTACAGGTGTAGTCTGCGACAGAAGGATGCCACTACATCTGAAATCCAAAATATATCGCATGATAGTACATCCTGTTGCTTTGTATGGCGCTGAATGTCGACCAACTGACAGAGCGCCAAGTACACAGCATGGAAATGTGTATGCTCCATTGGTCAATGGGCATCACACTCCTGGACCATGTAAGAAACGACATCATTCGCCAGCAAATGGGCATTTCACCCATCACTGAGAAGGCTCGGCAAAAACGTCTCCAATGGTACTGTCACGTCCTACATGCTGCACCAGGAACAGTAGCCAATTCTACCCAGTGCTTGGAAATCTATGGGCAACGACCACGTTGGGGACCAAAACAGCGCTGGCATGATACGATAAATGCCGATACGAAGGTGCTCAGCCTATTATAACACCTTATGATGCTCGCGATCATAACAAGTGGCGAGCTAAGATCCGGACAGCGGACCCTGCACCTGCGGGAAAACGCTAAGAAGAAGAAGCTTACGTCAAAGCCAGGCGGGAACCTCATAAGCTGGGGGAGCGGGCCCAAATCAACGCGCCTCACGTCATGTAAACTGTCAAATTATTACAGGCAAGTTGAATTGAAGTGTAAGTAAAGTGAAGTAAACTAAACAACTATATGTGTTGTTCCGAATGATGCCTATTGGCTCACCTGCACGTTCCATATGGAAAGGAATCGCCTAATGAAGCGAGCATAGCCTCGGTCCAAGTGACACGGCAGGAGGGGGATAGGCAGAAGGGGACCATAAATATAACAAAGGGGGCGTGGTGGCACAGCGGTCAAGCTGTTGGCCTCTCACCACAGCCTATCCTCCTCCTGCCGTGTCACTTGGACCGAGGCTATGCACGCTTCATTAGGCGATTCCTTTCCATCTGGAACGTGCAGGTAAGCCAACAGGCATCATTCGGAACAACACACATAGTTGTTTAGTTTACTTCACTTTATTTACACTTCAATACAATTTGCCTGTAACAATTCTACAGTTTACATGACATGAGGCGCATGGATTTGGGCCCGCTACCCCAGCTTATGAGGTTCCCGCCTCGCTTTGACGTAAGCTTCTTCACATTTAATGATTTAGACTTTTGATTTCTCTTGTCAGATGAATAGTGACAGCTTTATTTCGTTTCTTTAGAGTTGGGGCGAGTCCATACATTAATGAACCAAGGACATCGGTCTTCACATGAAAAGTTCAAGCCAGCTCAGCAAAATTATGAATACAAGATAGTACAAATTGGTAAAAACATGGGCAAAGATGCACTAAAAGAAGAGACAGTTTTTCATAAAATTTTAAGGGCATTCGAGTGTGTCTGTAGATATACAGTAGTTGTTTTTAATGCGTTTTTATTATGTTGATTGATGAGTGTCGGTGATGTGTTGGTGACATGAGAGGGCTGAAGAAGGGCTAAATATTTGAATAGCTCGAAACATGTACCCTAATTTTAGGAAGTGATATTTTGTCATAATATAGTATTGTTCGACGAATTTCCTTGTTGATTATTAAGTTAGATTGATTATATTGGCAATACGGACCTAACATCTTCCAATATTGGAGGTAATAATATTGAAGAAGTCTTCCAGTTGAGTGGGTTTACTACTCTAAATAGGGAATATCATCACTTACAGTTTAGATTCCGACATTGAAATCAGAAGTCACATAGAAATAACACGCAGTGTAGGCCTATATAGAAAAATGTCATCTTGCTTCAACAATGACTACTTAAATCTGAAGCTCGGTCAAAGAAATTAAATAAATATATAAATGCTGTTAATAAATAAATATATAATTCATCACTTGGTGTGTTAACTGACCTCGGAGCTTAGGAGAGAGTGAGACTTCTTGACCATTCCCACTGTGTCTGATGTTAGTGTGGTATCATTATTTGCAGTGGTTATATTTGTTATTGACTCTAGAATTGGGAAGGAAGTGGAGTGAGCATGACCATATGTTAGGAACCATCCCGGCATTTTCCTGGCGTAGAAGTTTGCTGGCTTCCGAGACTGACTTTTCATTTAGCGATTGGACATTGTGTTATCAGACCCCTGCACTTAGGTGTATGTAGAATTTGTCTAATAACCTACAGAATGTGGTGTCTTTAGTAGTGTATATTTGCAATTGATTGGGACGGAAGCATGCATGGCCTTAAATTTAGAACTACCCCTGCATTTTCCTGGAGTAGAAGTCGTAAAACACTGAAAATCACTTCTAGGATGTCTGAGGTGGAAACCGAATCCACCTCTTCTCAGCTTTGGCTCACAAGGCAGAGTGAATCTCATTCCAACTCTTAGACTAGAATTAATTTTCTTGGCAGAGCCGGAAACTGAATCTGGGACCTCAGGGGTAACAGCCAAGTATACTAGTCACTACACCACATGATGGTCTGAGACTGTTATATTTATAAGTAAAGAAGATTGTAGTTTTACTTGATAGTTTCGAGATCATGAGACATGGGACCTCCTTTTTACGTGGAATCAGAACCACAGGATATGGCATTTCACTTTGAAAATCTCACATGCATGGACCAGGAATCGAACCCGGTCCGCCGTGGTGAGAGGCCAGCAGCTTGACCTCTGTGCCACTACGCCACCTTTGTTATATTTATGGTCCACTGCATATATACTGATGTGCAACCTCTCCTCTTAATCAGAAGGTGCTACCAGGATAGGTTTTGTGCTGGCAATGGGCATATAAAGCTTTGTGTGATGTGGGGCGGGGCCATTTTATCATTCTGTAAGCCAGTGGAAAAGGAAGTGGGCCAAGTATTGTGGTGAGAGGCAGGATACATTTTCAGCCCTATACCCCAAATGTTCAGACATTTAAGAAGCTGTTGAGGCAGTGTCAACAAATGGTAAAATTGAAATTAGTATGGAGGGTAGCACTGTACTGGATTCATATTTGTATAGTTCTAAATTGTATTATTTATTTGTTTGTTTTCTAGACAAAACCTTCTAGTTTTTCATTATTCGTGTGCATTGTGGTTTTGCTACAAGGGATGTATAAACTGAGCGATTCACATACATAACATTGTGAAGAATCCTGATAAAAATGGATTGATTTTGAATGTTTAAGGTACATTTTATCAGAAATTTCTGCTCCACTCAGCAGTTCCAACTCATAGGTCTCTGACAAAGCCAACCTTCATCTCTATCACTATTTCTAAGTTGCCCAGTCCCATTCCCATAAAGGCCACTCAGAGTTTTCTATTAGATTAAATCTTGTAAATCCATGTCAAGGTCTTACTGAAGTACACCACACATCTCTTAAACTCCAGCAATTCTTCAAGGTTTATACTGCGTCCCTGTTGGCTATGAAATCCAATATTCCATCTTTTGGTACCTTTATAGGGATAAGATAATGCTGAGGGAGCTCTAGTTCCACCAGCAAAGAAGTACTATAATATACAAGTCATAATGCATGGTCCTCTTAGGCTGTTCACAATGGTATATCCATGCACAGTGAGCTTTGATAAATTTGAGATCAGTGCAAATGAAGTGCGCATTGATTGTCTCTTTGCCCAGCGCAATTTGAGTCTGATCTCAGTGTTCTACTCACGCTGTCAGTGTATGGTTTGTGCCAACAACAATGCATGCGCGAGTGCCAAGAATAGTGACCAAAGAGGAGCTGGGCAGGTGTGGCAGAAGACTGTTAAGGGTATTTACATGATATAATGTAGACTGTTTCTAAAATTTTCACATGCATACGACTGGTCATTTATACCAAAGGTCTGCTGAAAGTGTTTTATATATCTGAAAGAAACACCGCACCAGACACTGCATAAACCTAGAAGAATTGCTGGAGTTTAATTTCTTGACCGTGAAAGTTAACATTCTACACATATTTTATCTCTATCTTCCAACCAAGAAATGAAACTTCATCTGCAGGTTATTCAATTCCAGACTAGAGGGAACAGAAGGAATTTGGGCAACATTAGGGGCATAATTCATCTTTATTGGGACATCCTCTATCATCATTGTAAGTCATATATACATACACACAAAAAATTAGACAAAACTTACAGCACTGTAGTAAGTGACATGTGATTCCATTTGTTTATCATGAGATGTTCAACTGCATTAATCGAAAAGGTTATGGCATTTTAACTCATACATGATGAATACATTTACTATACAGTATAAAAAATCTATGAAAATGAGGTAGGAGCTATATTCGCTCGCTCATGACAGAGAACAGAACATTGCCTAGATAAGCTAAGCTAGCTAAGCTCGCTGTGTCGTACGAAATCTTTATTTCTATCCGTGCCCGAAAATAATTACTTATTCAATTATTTTGATAATCCTATGTTACAGAGCTAAATCATTTAAGGCTAACCATCAAACCTTGTGACGCTACGATCAGCCGCTCGGGAGTTAACATCCTCACATGAACTGGAGGGATAAATTGAGTGAGAAAGATTACGTTGAAATATTTAGGTTCGCCGGGGAAATACAAACTTGAGTGGCAGTATTGGTGTATCAATGCAGTGTACAGTAGTGAAGCTTTAAGAAGTGCTGCGAGCTGAAATATTGAATTCATAACTATGTCCCTTAAGTCGAGTGGCAGCAGACAGTTTTACACAGCAAGACGACAAATAATACAAATTTCAACGCGTATGGCTTTATACAGAAGCTTTCGAATTCAAATGTGATAACACAAATTTTTCATACGGCCTGCGTTATTGTGGTTTCCCCAAGTGTGTGTGTTCTCGTAATTGAAGTGAGGTAACTCACCTCTTCTCAATTTTACCTCAAAAGGGAATATTGTACCGTGTTCTAACCTAGACCACAACTACATTTCTTGACTGAGCCGTGAATCGAATCTGGATCTCATGGGCGACAGCTAACAAGGGGAGGCTACGATGCATGGGTCACCGATTCTAACCATCTTCAGTACACGTATAGGCCATGGCCAGGCATATACCAGGTGCAAGTAGAAAGGTGCGCTTCTCTGCTGTTTCCGAGAAATTAATTATTCGCAATTGCAGTGTGGCGTCCATGTGCGTCGTACGCTAGCAAGAAGCCAAAGAGCACATGGTGCAGCGATAAGAGCCCTGCTTCGTAAGCGCGGGATCGCTGGATCAAATTCCATTGGTGAGCCGTTGCAGTGTAATTAGGCTATGCTAGCCACTACACCACAAGTTGATCCCCGAAAAACAAAAACTTATTCAATCTCTGTATTTGTATTTCCTCGTTACTAAGAATGACATGGAGTGTAGATTATGTCACGTTTAATAATGATGTTTCATTTGAGGGGCTTGGCCATCTTGGTCATTTAGCCCCGTTACTTGGATGTGTGTATAGAATTTGCTTGATAATCTGTGGTGTCTATTTTAGAGTGTGTGCAATTGTAATTCGGGTGAGGAATGGGAAGGAGGCAGCCGTGGCCTTTAAGTTAGGAACCATTCCAATATTTGTCTGGAGTAGACATGGGAAACCATGGGATACTCTTCCAGGATGGCTGAGGTGAGAATTCAACCCACTTCTTTTCAGGTTTGCTTCACAATGCTGACTGTACCTCTTTCCAGCCCTCAGACCAGAATTAAATTGCTTGGCTGGGCCGGAAAACAAACCCGCACCTCTTGGGCGACAGCACTGTGGCAAGAAGGTTGAGCTCTTTTTAAATACGCAGTCTATGTGAGATGAAAATGTTGATAGTATTTATGGACATGTTGATACCAAGAATGCTAGTCGCTACACCTGGAGTAGGACTTGTGCATGTATAACTTTTGTGACATCTTATAACAATATCTGCCTCATATTGCAATAGTAAAAATGTGCGCACTCCGTTGCAAGCATGGATATTCATTCTCATACATGCACATAAATTTGAAGCGGCTTGTGTTCAAAGGGAAGGCCATGTGTATACGGTGAGCATAGAGCGGAGTCTTCTCTTCGTTTCTCTCGCCGGTCTCTATGCAGCAACGGTGCTCATTAGGACCCAAGCTACTGGACGACATGTTCACAGTTGTTCTGTTTGATATAAGCAATGAGGGGGAGGGGGGCCAGCGCAGCGGTCAAGCTGTTGGCCTCTCACCAAGGTGGACCGGGTTCGATTCCTGGTCAATGCATGTGAGATTTTCGAAGTGAAATGCCATGTCCCGTGGTTCGGATTCCAAGTAAAAGGGAGGTCGCGAGGCTCATGATCATATGATTAACGATCAAGTAAAACTAAAAGCTTCCTTCCTTTTTTACTTTTGGTATAGGCAAACGTTCTGGACGTTAATATAGCCTACGGTATGCGTTCTACCCCTTGCTAAAATGTATTTCTCATGCTTTTTGAGTAATGCTATTCCCTCAACCTCCATCCTCTACCTACAGCACATAAGAATTCAGAGGCGATTTCTCCGAGCATGCTACGCTTGCTGCGCAAGTGCAATATTTTTCTAAACCAGGCGAGATTTTAAAAATTACAATATGTACCGTATCTTTAATAGATCTGCGTTAAACGAATCATATGTCGCATATATCTTGGCGAGTACAGCGAGACTTGCTCGTGTCTTAGGAACTTCAGCGGAGCTGTCGACACAGCGAGAAATGTATGCGCGTGCAGGTTCCTTCTGTTCAAGGCCGACTGTGAGCTGTCACGTTTGTAATGTGTAGTTGAAAGCTCTGGTCTGAGAGCTACAGAAAGCTACTACATTGAAAGCACAAGGATTTTTGTTCTTCTTGCTTAAGTTCAACACTAGATTTCTGCTGGCAATTTTCTCCAAGATCTTTTCATTCTCCGATACAGTGTTCAATATTTTACAAACAGTTTGGATATACAGTACTGTGGCAAGAAGGTTGAGCTCTTTTTAAATACTCAGT
The DNA here is from genome assembly GCA_946902985.2 of Meconema thalassinum. Classification (NCBI taxonomy): domain Eukaryota; kingdom Metazoa; phylum Arthropoda; class Insecta; order Orthoptera; family Tettigoniidae; genus Meconema; species Meconema thalassinum. The sequence goes on along the minus strand of OX336395.1, from coordinate 256,924,415 downwards.
CTATGTGAGATGAAAATTTTGATAGTATTTATGGACATGTTGATACCAAAATCGATGTTTAAGGAGGACAGCCGTGCTCTAAAAATCGTGCAACAAGTGGTGAACCAGAAAAATCAAAATACTAACGTCTATTCAATGAAATTTCCGACAATGCACTTGTCCAAATAGGACAGCGTTTCAAATGCATTGTTCTTGTTGCTGCTGGATTGTGAAAGCACAGAAATAAGTTTCCAGACAGTTATGTTACTGCCCTAAAAAAGACCTATGGGTAATTTTTCGACATTGTTCGCTTAAAAACTGAATTAAATGTGACGTACCGTATTCATCTCCTGACTTTAAAGAGAAAAGTGTTTCAGACTTACTGTAGTGCAGTTCATGCATACTAACAAATTGTACATGGGTATGGCAGTGATTTTCAAGCTCATCAAACTGGTAGCAACAATTCCTGCTGCTACATCCCCTGCAGAACGTTCTTTTCGACACTGAGACGCATTATTACATGTTGCAGATCGACTCAAATTCAGGAGAGGCTATCATCATTAGCTATGTTGTTGATTGAAAAAGGATTGCTTGCAAAAATTAGATTACAGTCCTCTTTCTATGATGAAGTTATTGATAGTTTTATAAAGAAAAGCCGCAGAGTCGAGTTTGTTTTCAAGTAGGTGGATCTTATAATAGATGCAATTTTTCTGTGTACGTACTTCGATGTTTACTTGTTTAAATTATAAAATCACTGTCTTGTCACGAGTTATTAATAATTATAATATGAGTTTGATTGTGAAAATGTGTTATATTTTGGCCCTTCTTGAATTAAAGGTGCAACGTTAGACCAGAGATTTTCTACGTTTTTTAGGTTTTCTATTGCGGAATTTTAGGCTACGTTAAAATATTTAGAGCATGCAGTAGGCCGCTCGAGGTAGCACATTTATAAATGAAATGAAAATCCACAGCCTGCTTCCAGTCGACCGACCGGGTCAGGGAATGGAATTTATGAAGCCCCCATTTATAAATACCCAATTGTATTGGCAAGTATGTATTTCAATATGCAATAGCACAAGGAAACTAGTTGTGCAAATAAAGGTAACTTTTGCGTGTTACATATTATATGCAGCGTAAGATTGTTAAAAATGTCGTGTAAATATCCGCCCAAGTAATACCATAACCTCATCAAAATTGCACACATAACTCGGCTGAATATCCAGGCAATTATAAAATCACATGTACACATATAAAACTACAGCCCCAAAGTCAAAATATATTTTCATCCGATATTAAACTTCACGCTACCGCTTTTAACCAAACGAATGCGAAGTCATTAAATTATTATATCAAAATAATAATCCAAGCCAATCCGTCTCCGTGCTGGTTTGCTTCAACAAGCGCTGCGCTGCACCGCTTCGTTGCATTAAGCGAAGAGACCAGCAGAATCTCTACAAGTAGTTATTTCAATGACCAACAGAGGTCTCTGATGCTGGTAGACTGCGCTCCCATCAGCTGCAAGTCAGTGTGTTGAGCTGTACTGGTCAAAGAAGGTACGAAGGTACTGGTCACAAGCACGTCTTCACACTGCTTCTCTAAGTAGACTTCTTCTTCTCGTTAGGGTAGTTGGCGCAGTAACCTCTTTACCCAATTGCTACTGTGCAGTGGTATATATCAGGAGGTAAACAACGATTACCGATAAAAGGCATAAGACCAGTGAGGAGCGGGTTATTCCAAACAAAGGGTATGACGTAACGAAGAGACATACATATGAGGGAAACATATCAAACTGGACTGGGACGCAAATGGTATTTGGCTCTTCACACCGAAGTGACCCACCTTGGTGACTTACTGCAGAGACACACATGATCGGGTCACAATCAGGGCCGTGGAGAGCGGCGATGGGCCCTGGGGCTGGAATCTCCCGGGGCCCACTCTTTAACCAAATTCTGTAAATTTAAATTATAATCCTCGTAAATTTGCACAAACTGATTTTGCGCATTTTTTTTGCACAAAATGTTCCATCACGAAATCAATTTCAAGAACATAAAAACCAGCAAGCAATAATAATAATAAAAATAATAATAATAATAATAATAATAATAATTTTATTAAATTGTATTAAAAGGCGAAAAAGGGGAATTGCCTTTTTCAGCCACATAGTAAGACTACCAGGCACCAGACTACTGAAACAATTATTCAATTTCTTTTGGAAAAGTAAAACCAAGAACAATTGGTTCGTTGAGGTCCAGAATGATTTAGATGAGCTAAATATTACAATGAAACAAATTGCAGAGAGAAAAGAGAAGAGGATTCTGAGAAGCAGGGATACAAGATTGAAATTAAAAACAGTCAAACGAAAACAGTACACCATTACAAATGAAGAGAGGGCGGCCAGGTCGGAGAGATTAAAGAAGCTCTGGAAGGAGAAGAGGAAGTTGAGAAGCCATTACAACTAATATTGTTAAGACTGTAGTGTATATTGATTGATTTAAGTACTCCAATGTGGACGTAAACTATGAAAATAATAAAAAAAAAAATGTTTATAACTGACAAGCGCGTACCAATGCATTATTTTGAATGAACAAAAATAAATATCAGAGTAAAGCCATCGAAAAATAGATAATAATTTTCATTAGTTCACTATTCTATTTAGTTTTGGCATTTGACAGATCTAAATTTGCCCCGATGAGGTAACACTGTAAGCATGCACAGTGTTCAGATTTAAAGTTCTGCAGATCCTCTTTGATATCAATAATTTTAGAACTTCAGTGATACTCGTAAAAGCTCGTTTGTAGTACACAAATATGAAGAGAAAATGCATTTACCGGACCGTAATTTCATCGCTTTTACAGTATTTAACTTGGAATAAAAATTCACAATGAAAAACGCTGTTGTCCATGAACTCGGAAACAGATGGGTTCGAATTCCACCGTCAGTGATTCTAAGCATATTTTCCATGAATCATCGTTTTAACCCTATAGCCAAAGGCTGCAGTTGCACCATCGTACGTTCATTTTCCCCCCAATTCTATCCCAAATTAATTAAAAATATATTATTAACTTCAGATATAGATTGTCGGACAGAGTTCTACACGCACAGTAAGTAGAAAGCACTGTTGACCACGACGTCCTCAGACCCAAAACTTAATCAACAGGAAGTTCAGTTCACTGACCTGCATGTTAAAAGAGGAGGAAAGTTTATACTGTACAATGTGCAGTACTACGGCCTCTGTGACATATGACGTTATCTCTTTTCATAATGAAAACATGATTAGAGGTTTGAATCCCGATGCTGACAGAAGTTATCCTGAGTGTGGTTTATCACACTCCCTCCAGATAAATGCCGGGATAGTAGGCTAGCTTATTTCATGACCAGGGACACCCTAATAATTGCAGTAACAGTCGCAACGGCTAACACTTTCCCAGTCGGCAACTAAAAATACGGCATGCGATTGATCATGTCACAGAGGCCATAGCACAGCACAGTGTATATCCTGCTTTTCGTCCTGCAGTGGGTGGTTTTAAGAGGGTCTACGTTTCTACTCTCCAAGACAAATAGTTACAACAATGTTGCCAATACACCTCTCTTGTTATACAACCACTAGCCTCCTCTTCAGTCTACACAATTCGAACGTTTTTGTTGTTGTTTGCGATTCTGTTCGTTGTTTGAGAATCTTGTAATTTACTTCAAAAATATTTATGAAAACTACTGCTTTACAGTTAACTTCATTCAATAACGTGGAGGCCTTCCGAAACAAACCGGAACATTAACGCGTCAGCAAATACTGAATTATATCTACAGTAGGCTACTAGTTGATACAAACGATTCCCAACGGAGCGACAATAGTTCATTACCCGCCAGTGATACTAGACCCACTAGTTACTAAGTGCACGGGTTAAATGCCGTCAACCCCTAAATGAATTAACAACTGTAACGACAAATAGGCCTATTACTAACTGTTGAGTAAGACTACGAATGACACCGCAGACGGGAAGCCGAATCCTGCATTTCTGCCGCTGCTTCGTCAGGACCCGGAGCCATTTCTAAGTCGTAGATAAAGAGAGCAATTCATTTTATGTTTAACAGTATTGAGACGTTAAAGCGTACCACGGAAGTATCTGTTCGCGTCCTGAAATATAAGTGCTTTGCAGATCGACGCTGCTCTTTCGAATAAACGGCGTAGAAATTTCCAATAATAATAATAGCCACTGCACCAGCACAAAACAAAATTGTATTTATATTATAATAATATTGGATGGCCTCAGGTGCCGGGTGCAAGCTTTGTTATTAGACACCCAGAGAGCAGCTTGCATGTCGAATTTTGTCGCTCCTTGGAACGCTATGAAAGTCAAGGAGGTTAGATATCTAAGCTCCTTGACACTAGAGCACTTTCTAGTAGAGAATGGAGGAACTTCGTGTTGGCGGAAAATCACGAGATTAATTTTGCCATTAAGAACACGGCCTACTGAATTCAAATGGGTTCTTTAACATGCCAACAACGTATGACATGCGTGTAGTGGGTTTTTCGCCTTTAAAAATCACTTACCATGGCCATGAACGAACCTGCAAGCTTGGGGTTGGTAGTCCGACACGTTAACCACTCACCCACCGTGGCAATACTTCAGCTTAACTTTCTTCTAAATTAAGCAGAGTACGAATATTTGGTCTTAGGAAAATCTGCGCGGTTGCCTACATGCAATATATTAATTTCTCCATCGCCATACACACCAATGACGTTACTTATTATTGTTTTAAGGGGCGGAACAGCTAGGTCATCTGCCCGTACCACTGACGTTCCATGAGAGGAATTGGAAAACAAAGTTCAGTGATCTAGCTTAATTTCCATTTTTCTCCTGGTTAATCAAACAGTCAGTCCAGAAAAGTACTGGAATGTTACCTTAGTTTCAGCCTTTTGATACATTTCCCAACTTTAGTACCAATAGTAAGAGGTTTTCAATAAATCCCTTATTTAGAAATGATTTGCACACGAACCCAAGTACCTAGGATTGTTGATTGTATTGAATGAACCAGTAATAATAATAATTATACAGCACCTAAACATACAGATTATTTAAATGTTAGCCTTGGTTTCCTCAATTCAGTATACGAGAAGATGAACAATTTCGCATGAATTTCTTCTATCTACGTCTGACAACAGAATCATCCCACCCTTTCGCAAGATATTTAGCCAACAATGATAATTTATCACATAATGCGAAAGTGAATTACTAGGGAACGATGACCTCGCTGTTCCGCTCCTTAAATCAACAATAACTATAAAGTGAATTACTGTGTGGACGCTACTTTAAAATGTATTTCACTTACATCAACTGCCTGCACGGCATACGATATGTCAAGCTAGACAATACATACATTTCAGACACTAACACCTCTAAATATCTAAGCTCGATGTGACGCACCAAACTTGAAACTCTTGAGCTAGCTGACCAAACACACCAGGGCAGGCCAGGCTCTCGTGGCCTTGGCGAAATAAGTGAAGGGATGATAAAGTTATTTGAAGGATTGGTGCATAAGCCGAATAAGCTAAATTTAGAATCCGCATCGCCTAAGTTGACCGCTTTGAGACAGTTGTTCTTCCCACAAGCGCTTTGTAACGGAAAATAATGTCCACTTGACAGAATAAGTTTTTCAATCCTTGTAACTTTGTTCACAGACAGTTCATTGCCAGTAGAAAATTCAAGTCACATAAAGGCAATAATAAATCAATGCCTAATCAGGCCCATCCCCCTAGGACGCCGGCCCCCCCTGGTAGGGTCGGGCCCCGGGGCACCAACCCTGCCTGACCCTCCCCCCCCCCCTCTCGTCAGGCCTGGTCACAATAATTATTATGGATCAGGTGAAATGAATACGGTACTCATCCAAAGCCGTAAATCAATGTAGTCGAAAAATGATACTACGCTAATAACCAGCGGAATTGTAGGATTATGAACTAATGTGGCAACATTTAAAGGCAGTGCATACCCTAATGAAAATAAATCGCGCAACATTATGGCACGTTGAGTATCATATTGTGGACATTGAACGAGAATATGATTTAAAGAACCCTCCATCTGCAAACACGAACTCAAGGCATCATCACGTCGTTTTATACGGAATAAATACACCGGCTTTAATGCATGATTAAAGCGGAGACGAATGATTGTAATGATGTGTCGTCGTGTGTATTTACCACCCTGAAACGATGGTTAGCGTAAAATAGTTAGAGATGGGCAGCAGTCGACTGAAAACAGTCGAGTTAGTCGATAGTTATAACAATCGACTTATTCGACTGCTTTTAAAAAACAGTCGAATGAATTCAACGACTACTCACCGTATCATAAACAAGTCGTTTGCAAACGACTGATCCCAAAACTATCGTTGGAAATCATTCGAAAGAAACAAGTCGTTGGCAAACGACTAGTTCCAAGCGAATGGAATAATTGGAATTGAAGTAGTCGTTGTAAACGACTGATCCCAAAGCAATCGTTGGAAATCATTCGAATAAAACAAGTCGTTGACAAACGACTAATTCCAAGCAAATGGAATCATTCGAATTTAAGTAGTCGTTCTAATCAAACGACTTCTTCAGGATAACTTCATGCTACATTTCATTGTGCTGTATGTTTATTGTAGAGCTTTAATTAATAAGTTAAGTACTGTATACCTGTAGGTGCCTATAGTTTTATACAGTTCGTTGATTCTTTCAATGAAATAGCCTAAATCCAGTTGTCCAAGTTATTGGAAATGTTAAGCATGTTTAGGTTCTGTTTGAACTCCAGATACCGGTTTTGTGGCCCATCATCCCAGGCAAGCCGGTAAATACCTTTGCCTCCCAGTCAGATGGATCATTTGGCCGTAATTTTGAATTAGAGTAAGGTTGTAGTATGCGTGGTCAGATTTAGACAATAGCCTACTCCATTAAGGGGTCATGGCTACGCCTTCTATGTTAGTTCAATGAATAGAGTAACTGAAATGAGGGATGTATACTGATTTTAAGATTTGTGGAATGAGTTTATGAATTTTTAATAGAATTTAATGAAGTCTTCGGTAAATTTGAAGGAGACATGATCGTGTTTAGACAATAGCCTACTCCATGAAGGGGTCATGAATATGCTTTCTATGTCTGTTCAAGGTGTAGTGTGGCTGAAATGAGGGAGGTTTACTGATTTTGGTGTTTGTGGAGTAGTCTTTTCGTTTATAATTTAGGTTTTGTGAAGCTTGTTGCGGAGTTGTTTTATGAATTTTATTGCTCTGCAAATGAAGTGTATTAGGGGGTTCTGGGTTTGGTTTAGCTGTAGTTTACAGGGTTATGGCTGAGAGTTGTTGTAGCAGGCCTAACAACTGTGTCAGAACAGTGGCGTGCTGTGTGGGAGGGGGGGTTAGTGGCAAAGACATGAGGGCAGGGATGGAACAGTTTATGTGTTCCCTCACAGTTGGCGCACTTAGGCTTATCTCGAGGTACCGTACAGATAGAGTGGTGATGTAAATCTCCAGCGGGTACTGTGAGGACAACTTGACGGCTGTAGGTGCCAATAGTTTTATACAGTTTCTTGTTCGTAGATTCTTTCAATGAAATAGCCTACGTCCAGTTGTCCAAATATATATGTATGTCATTTCATTGGAAATGTTAAGCATTCAATATTTAGGTTATGTTTGAACTCCTTAACACAGTCTATACACTTTTAATGAGAATTGGGTGCATTCTTGAATTATTACAAAACTTGAACATGGGCTTACCAATTATGGCTTAGAGTTCTATTTAATTTATGATTGAATTTCATTCATTTATTCTACCGCGTGGTAAATGAATTACAAGAAAATTATTATGAAATTCTCCCCATAGCGTGATGGTAATGATCGATGCAAACATAGAATAGATTTTCCAGGAAAATTAAATCAGAAAATATTTTATATTGGGATCCAATATTAATAGCATTTTAGCAAGTCGGAGGGCATGTACGCTCAAATTGATTCTGGTCGTCAATTGGTTTGTAGAGATGGGCATCAGCAGTCGACTGACAAAAGTTAAAACCATCGACTTGTTTGACTGCTTTTAGAAAACAGTCGAATGAATTCAACGACTACTCATCGTAACATAAACAAGTCGTTTGCCAACGACTGAACTGATCCCAATTGTTTTAACATGTTCTGAGCGCTGGCATAGTTTTACGTTCTGGTCATAAATTGTTTGTATTCACATGGTTGCCAACATCTCCACTGAAAGTTCGCTCTCGTTACTGTTCTAAAGTGCTCTATTGTCGTGTCTCGTGTGTATTTATTCTAGGCTGTCGTGTTCTTGTTCAAGTTGTATTTCAACTCTACATTCTTAGTATTTTCTGCAAAACAACTAAGAAATAAAAGGTACGTCACAATTTTGGCTATGGAATTGTTATCGGTACTTACGAACACCCTTTCAGTTCTAGTAATTTAATTAAGTATTGCTCTATCGCTTCACTTATTCAGAGTACGTACAGGTAATGTGTCCTATACCAATATCGGGGAACATTTACTCATTACAACATTGGATATAATGGCTGCTACTACACACAACACCGCAACCTCCATTCGAAACACAGTAAAAATAAATAACTTTGATCAATTGCATGTTGCCGAGTGTCGCGTAGTCCAAACTAACGTCTGCAAAAATAGGTAGGTTAGGGAGAAGTTTTTTTTTTCATCTGTTGGTACAACAGAACTCCGCGGGTAACGGCTTACAGTGCTTTGTACGCCGCCTAGAAGCGACTACTTTCAGTCGAATACATGAAACGACACGCTTTTAAGAGCTATGCGTATTCAGGTAACCATTCGACTGAAAGTAGTCGAATATCTAGTTGATAGTTTCTGCCAACGGATGACTTGTCAGTCGATAGTTAAAAGTAGTCGATAGTCCCATCTCTAAAAAATAGTCGGTTGTATCCCAAAATAGGTTTTGGCCTTAGGTTTCGCATAGTTAGTCCACGTGACATGCCAGTCATGCTGTATCGTCGAATGAATTAGAGAACGCAAATCAGAAATGGGTATAGCTATATTGTAAGCCTTGCCTTTACCATTAGCAGCATCTTTGGCAAGTTTATCAGCGATTTCGTTACCCTCAATATGTGAATGGCCGGGTACCCACGTGATACTGACGTCGAAACCCTCAGTTTGTAAAGTGTACAATTGATGCACTAACTGACATAAAAAACCAATTATCGGCCTCAAGAACATTTTGTAGTGCTTGCACGACACTCATTGAGTCGGTATAAATTAGAGAAAGACGAACAGAATCTTGTTTAATATAAAAACACGTCTGTCGGAGGGCAAAAATTTCGGCTGTAAATATCGTGACGTCTGAGGGTAAAGTATACTGACATGAGATATGTAAATCCGGAGAGAAGAAAGCTGCTCCCACACGGGATGGGTTAACCATTTTAGAACCATCGGTATAAAAAGTAATGCAAGCTATCAAATGGCTCGTTATCTCGTGAAAAATACGAGGAATGATTACTGGGTTATGTTGAAAAGACTGATATATTTGGGGTAAGGTAATACTGCTATTATAATTTTACGCATCAGGTACAAATACGCAAGATATCTACGCCGATAATGTAACGACATTTCTCCGGTTTCAACTAAAAGGGCTCCTTTGGGGGTTGATATAAGCGCACCTATTATGATACGCAAGGCAGTAAACTGTATTCGATCTAAACGTAGAAGCCTAATACTGGACATTAAATAAATATTAAAAAAAGGAATTGTAATCCAGCACAGAACGAATGATGTTACGGTAGACTATTAATAAAAATTCCGGATCTGCTCCCCAATTGTGCCGAGTGAGTGATTTTAGAACGTTGATTTTGCTGGCAAGATGACTCTGAAGGTATTGCGTATGTCTCTCCCCTTGCATTTTCCTATCAATATAAATTCCTAGTATTTAACACTCGTTACCACCGGAATTTGGCCTTGACGATATAATATAGGAGAACTGTCATAAATTCGTTTGTGAGTAAATATCATCGCAGCGTTTTTTCCTGCAGAAGTTTCAAATCCGTGTTGATGAAACCAGTCATGAGCATTAGATAGGGCGGTGTATATTTCCCTACGACATGCGGAAAAAGCTTCTCTTGTGCAATATATTAAAATATCATCCGCATATTGAAGGATGCGAGCGTGCAGTAATATGACTGTTTCTAGAGTACGAATATAAAGTAAATATAAAATCCCACTTAGAACGTCTCCCTGCGGGACACCATAAGAAGTATGTCGGGAATCAAATACACCGGCTGGGGTTTTTAAAATTATTTTACGATGACATAGCATGTTATGTATTAAACACTGGAAGGGAAGTGGAAAGTGCATATCCCGAAGTATCTGAATGAGAAGAAATGGATCTACAGAGTCATACGCATTTTTGAAGTCAAGTAAGACCGCTATGGTATTCATTTTCTTTCCTTTTGCTACGAGTAGATCAGTAAAAAATATATTTAATGGGTCAGATGTACCGAGATTTTTCCTAAATGCAAATTGCGTTTTCAAAAACAGGGTATAATATTCGAGGCACCATTGAAGCCGTCGGAGAAGAATATTTTGGAAAAATTTGCGGAAGCAAGACCCAAGTTGGATACCACGATAACTACTCGCTAATCGTGGATCTTTCTTGGGTTTAGAATAGGGACAGTTTGAAAAACATTCCAATCTTCCGGGAAGGTCCCAGTGCATAAGATTGAATTATATAGTTGAAGCAGGGGCGGATCTAGGGGAGGGCGAGGAGGGCGACAGCCCAGGGCCCCGCGGTCCGGGGGGCCCCGCCCCATGGCTTTTTAGCCTACTTTTCACATTTTGCAAAAATGAGGTAAATTTGACTTATGAGATCGATTCGGGAATATGTGTGTCTGTCCTTCTGTCTGTCTGTCTGTCTGTCTATCTGTGTCCCCCCGTATCAACTCCTAAACGGTGCAGCAATCGAAACCAAATTTGGTATGAGTAAAGATCTATACCTGAATATCTCAAGGCTATATTTGAAAATGATGGCTGTGCTTATTCCAAAATTGGCACACATATAGATAATAATATTTCAGTTTAATTCCCAGGAGGTCATACATGACAGTGTTGCCAAAACAATTCTAAGCCTGCTGATAGGTCCAATATTAAATGCATGTAACTTCTACACTATCAATTGGATTTCAACCAAATTTCGTATGTACTATATGTACCATAACAGATATGACTATGAGTATTCTTAAGATCCACCAGGGCTGCCAACTGTTGATAAATGCTCCCTCTATTTTCTAATCTTAATACCAATATATCAAAAAGTATGCTAGCCAACAGTTCGAAACTTTGCACACGTATAGTTCCTGACACTCTACTTTAGTGTGGAATACCTAATATTCGTCAGTGCTACCTATATGATTCTAAGTCTGCTGACTGGTCCAATTTTTAAATACATGTAACTTCTATACTATCCATTAGATTCAATCAAATTTCGTAGGTGCTATATGTACCATAACAGATGTGATTATGCGTATTCCTAAGAGCAACCAGGGCTGCCAACTGTTTAATAATGCTGTCTCCATATTTTTTACCCCAATATCAATATATCATAAAGTATCCAAGACAACAGCTCTAAACTTTGCACACGTAAACTACCTGACATTCTAGACTTATTTGGAGTAACTAATAGCCTATATGTCAGTGCTGCCATATTTATTCTAAGCCTTCTGATAGGTCTAATTTTGAAAAACATGCAACTTCTATAGGGCCTACTCATCATCATCATCATCTTGCACAGTTTCCAGCCACTGGCCGGGTCTGTTTGGAACACAAGCCTCTCCAACGTCTTCTGTCTTCCCACCATCTCTCAGCCTCCACCCTTGTCCAGTCTTCTCCTCTCTTCTTCACGCTTTCTTCCACCCCCTTCAGCCACCTGTCTCTCGGTCTTCCCCTCGGTCTCTTTCCTTCCCACTTCGTCTCATGTACTCTCCTGGGTATCCTCTTCTCCTCCATTCGTTTTACATGTCCATACCATCTAAGTCTAGATTTCTCTATACCATCCTGTAATGGTTCCTCCTTCATTAATTCTCTGGTCCTCTCATTTCTTATTCTGTCCATCTTTGTAGCTCCAATACTGCTTCTCAAGAACCTCATCTCACTGGCCTGTATTTTGCTCCTCTCCCTTCCTTTCATAACCCAGGTCTCCGAGGCATACGTCAGGATAGGGACATAGTACGTCCGATATATGATCTTTTTGCTGTTCTGAGGGACATCCTTGCTCCATAACATGCTTCTCACACTCCTCCGAAATGCTTCTGCCTGCCTCCCCCGCTCATTTATTTCTCTATCGTTTCTTCCATTATCTTGTATCAGGCTTCCCAGATACTTAAAACTCTCCACTTTCTTCAGCTGTTCCCCACCAATTGTTATTCCCGTTGTGGTTCTTTCCTTCTTCCTTGTTGTGATCACCATCTCACTCTTATTTATGCTAAATTTCATCCCATATCCTTGTATTACTCCTTCCCACACGTCCAACTGTTCCTGTACCTCCTCCTCCTTGTTTCCCCAAATCATCAAATCATCTGCAAACACCATTGCTTTCACCTTTCCGTCCCCAATTACTTGTGCCACTCGGGTCATTATGTCATCCATCACCACAATGAAAAGTAACGGTGACAGTGCACTTCCTTGTTTCAGGCCGTTTCTTTGTTCCAACCAGTCAGATCTCTCTCCTCCCACTTTCACACAGCTCACGCTTCCCTTGTACATCTCCTTTATCCTCTTTATAGTCCATTTCTCTACTCCTCTATCCTCCAGGGACTTCCATACTTTGTTTCTGCATACACTGTCATATGCTTTCTCAATGTCCAGGAAGGCCATCAGTAGATCTGTTCCATATTCATAGTGCTGTTCTTGTAACTGCCTTACAGCAAAAATCAAATCCACTGTGGACCTTCCTGCTCTGAAGCCATGTTGTTCTTCCCTCATCCCTCCTTCTATCCTTGTCCTAATTCTCTTTTCCAAAACTTTCTCGAAGATCTTTGCACAATGACTCATCAGTGTTATTCCACGATAGTTTCTGCAATCTGTTCTACTACCTATCTTGAAGATCGGGACAATGATTCCTTTTTTCCAGTCCTCTGGGGTCTTCCTTTCCTTCCATGCTGTCCTCATCACTCGGTACAGCCACTGTATCCCCACCTCTCCTGCTGCTCTCACCATCTCCACACTCAACTCATCCACACCCGGTGCCTTCCCTCCTTTCATCTTGTTCACTGCATCTTCCACTTCTTTCCATGTTAAGTCCTTTTCTGTTTGCAGTTCATCTTCCTCTTCCCCGATTTCTTCCTCCTCACCATCTTTTCCATTTGGGTTCAGAAGTTCTTCAAAATATTCTTTCCACATTTTCTTCAGTTCTTCCCTATTTTCTATCTCTTGTCCCCTTTTGTTCACCATTCTAACATAATCCGTAGGATCCTTCCGCCTCTTATCTTTCACCATCCCATACAGGACCTTTTTTGTACCTTCACTATCCTCCTCCATCATCTTTGTCCACTCTTCCATCCACTTCCTTCTCTCCTCAGCCACCACTCTCTTCGCCTCCTTCTTTCTTTCCTGGTACTCTTCCCTTGTCTCTACCGTCCTATTTTGATACCACCTCCTAAAGGCTCTATTCTTTTCCCTTACTATATCTTTTGTCTTCTCATTCCACCATGGTGTTTCCTTCCACCTCTTCTTACTACTTGTCCTCCCACATACTGCTTCTGCTGCACCCACTAGTGTCTTCTTAAATCTAGCCCATTCCTCTTCCACCCCTCTTTCTTCATCTGTTGGAATTCCTTCCTTTACCATTTTGAGGTACTCGACCCTTCTATCCCCTTCTTTCAGTTTCCATATCCTTATACGTCTTTCCTGGTTCTCAGTCCCTTTCTTCTCCTTACTCCCTCTCAGGTTCATTACCAGTAATCGATGGTCGCTATCCAGGTTCTCCGATGGTATAACCTTGATGTCCGTGATGTTCTTATTTAGTTCTTTCTCATACAGTATATAGTCGACCACCGACTTCCTGGTCAAGTCATCACTGTACCATGTGATTGTGTGGCTCTCTCTTTTCTTAAACCAGGAGTTCCCAACTAGCAGGCTGTTCCTCTGGCAGAAGTCCAACAGTCTCTTTCCTTCCTCATTTCTTCCACCCCAACCCTCTGGTCCTAGAACACTCTCATAACCTTGTCTTTCTCTTCCTACATGGGCATTGAGGTCCCCCATAACAATCATATTTCTTCCTACCAGCTGCTTCTGCAATTCCTCTTCAAACTCCTCCTTCTCTTTAGAAGCGCAGCCTACTTGTGGAGCATATACTTGCACTATTTCTACGGTCTCTCCCCTCAGTGCTACTTTCACTTTCATCATCCTATCACTTATTCTCCTCACTTCTTCTTTCAAACCATCTCGTACTACTACTCCCACTCCATTCCTCTTTCCCTCTTTGTTCCCACTCCAGTACAGTCTATAGCCTTTTCTCAGTACTCTCCTTCCTTCCCCTTTCCACTTTGTTTCTGCCAATCCCAATAAATCCAACTTCCTTCTTTCCATCATATCCACTATCTCCTCCACCTTCCCCGTCAGCGTTCTTAGGTTTAAAGTTCCAAATCTTAGTCCGTGTGTACAGCCGTGTCGTCGTCTATTAAATCCATCCTGTCCGAGGCTCGTTCCATTTTTGAAAGCAAACTACCAAAATGGCACAACAATAGATCATAATATCTCAGACTAATTCTGAGCAACACATGCTTGACATTGTTGCCAACATGCTTTTACGCGCACTTCTAGATCCAATGTCTAACTATATGTAACGTGCATTCTATCCATTGGACTTCAACCAAATTTTGTATGTTCATTCTGTGTCTTAAGAGGTGGAACTAAGAATATATTCAGTCACCAGGGCCGCCAAATGTAGTGCTCTATTAGGCTACACTGTGTCAGGTAAATTTCGAACTAATACAAATTTTCGGTATTACCAACTTAATTTCATTATTATTCTAGATAGGCCTATATATATATATTAATCATTGGCATGAATCTTAAATTTTAAGAACAGTAGGCTCTTTAGTTCGTCACGGAACTTCTTGTTTTAAATTCAATTAATTAATGAATTAATTATACTTTTCAAACTAATTTATAATTCATATTCCTTTTTTCAGTGCAGCTATGACCTCCCGTATCCGCAGCAAGTTTAGATTTCAGTGAAATAATAGAAGACTTCAGCTGGGAAAAATGTCGGAAAGTAATATTTTAATATTTCATAGATTACATAATCTTCACGGGGCCTTAAAGTTTTCTTTCATATTATTAAAAAAATGTACTGTAGTGTATTCAAAATATTGTAACTATTCCTTTTTTATTATTATTACCAAATTATTTTCCATTTGATTTGATATTTTTTTAATTTCCTATTGTTGTGGGCCCCACCTTATCATATCGCCCAGGGCCCCGCAAGGCCTGGATCCGCCACTGAGTTGAAGGATGGTATTCTGAGCGTTTGCGAGAAATCGAGCGATCATATTATAAATCACTCCATCAATCCCTGGGCTTGATGATTTTTTGTGGCGGAATGTTTGGCTAAATTCGCTATGCGTAATAGGCTGCATTAAACTGGAAAAACGGTCCAGCGAACCAGAGGCGCAGGATGTAGGCAGACGAATAACAATTTCCGTTGCCCAGTTATGATACGAGTCATGGTATCCTTGCGCCGAAAGTTGAGAGGGTGAGTGAATAGGATGAGTATTAGAGAAATGTTTAATCGCTGACCAAATACTATTTAGTGACGTAGTACTACTTAGTTGGATAATGTATAATTTCCACTCTTCGCGTCGTTTATGATTAAATACACGTTGTATTTGAGCAGTGAGACTCTTGTATCTCAAATAGGAGGCTGAAGTACCATATTACCGAAAAGCTTTTAAACTCGCCTTGCGACGTCGTACCAGGTGTCTGCATTCTTGATCCCACCATGAGGGTAAGGCAAAACGATTAGCCGGAGGACATGTTTTTGTAATAAAAGGGTGATATATATTAAAATATTCACGGATAGTATCTAATAAAAAAGTATAACTGTTACCAGACATCTGTAATTGCCGAGAAAGCTTATCCTCTAAAAAGCGAGAAAACAAATCATAATCAAAATGCTGAAAATTTCTCTTAACCTGAAATACGGTCTGCGAGATATGTCGGGTACTCGAGACATCGTATTCTATTATAAGAGGATAATGATCACTTTGATAAGTGTCCTTCACAGTCCGCCATGACAACTTATGAGATATATCAACAGTAGTGATACTTAAATCCACCGCCTTTGTGGACTATTCGGCGGGGTAATGCGCATGGGTGACCCATCATTCAATAAATGTAGGTGTAATTCCTGTATAGCTGTATAGCTGCAACAATGTGACGTCCTTTCGGATTAATCCTGCCACTGGCCCACAAGGCGTGATGTGCATTAAAATCCCCCAATGTAAGATGTTTAGAAAATTGCTGTATAAACTGAAAATATACATACCATTGTCGACGGGAACCTTGTATACCAGGTGGACAGTAAATATGACTTATATGGAGATCTTGCACAAGTATCGTTTGATGATGAGTGTGAGGAATGTAAAAATTATTAGAAAGGGGGGTGTACCGTAAATTATTTTTAAATAACGTCATGATACCTCGATATCCTGGTCCATCCTGATAATTGGCAATCTAAAAGTTATACGAGGAACGGAGCCATGTTTCTTGTAGGAATATGATGTCCGGATCATACCCCTGAATTAAATGCAGTAATTCATGCTTTTTATTTAAAATACTTCCACTGGAGTAGTAACATAATATTAATCTAACGGAGGACTACTACGAACCGGGGTGTTATATTTTGATGAAGGAGGAGTGGGAAGTAATGGTACAATCATATCTAATATTTTTTGCACATAGAAGCTCCATTGAGCGTTGTGACCCAATAATTCCTTTAATTTCTGAAAATCTGAAATTATGGCTTGCGACGGATCCCGCGAAGTTACAGGTAATAGAGGAGACTGTTTCTTCAACACTTCAGCTCCCGTGGTTACAAGGCTCGAAGACACTCCTTCACCACTGCCAGACGGCCGATGTAAGATATCTAAGTAGGCCGGTCGATCGTAACCCAATGGATTCACCACTTTAGGCGCTTGAGGCACAATTTCTGTATACTTCCGTTTACGCGGTGGATCAGTAGGACGCGTGTTATTTGACTGCTCCATGGTCGGAAATTGCTGAGGGAGGGTAAGGGGGTTCAACGGTATACCTGAGTTAGCCTGAATGACTTCATGGTATGATTTGTTGTCGATACACACTTGTCGTTTGATGGATTTTTTTTCAGTTCAGTGCATCGAGCGGCACATTTAAACGTAACCTCCTTACACGTATCATTAAATGGCCCTGTGCACATTTACCAGAAACTGGGGTGCACGCCCGACAGTGCAGTTTAACATGCCCATATCTTTGGCAGTGTTGGCATCGAATAGGAGAAAATATGAACAACGTTACTTCTAGTATTACATTAAAAATAGATACATACTCAGGTAGACCCTGAGTTTCAAAGAAAATTTTAACAGTTCCCGTAAGTAGTGTGTTTTGATCGGTTCTAATGCCACTGCCACCGCCACCGCTGGAATACTAAAATGGCAATATCTCGCGAACCAATCAGGCTAGAGACTTGTACGAGGTGTCAAATTACTCAGGCGAACACCCCCTTTCCATTGGACAACATATTTCCACCCTATAATAAAATCTACCCCTACTAGAGGGTGTAATTGTATTTTTTTAGAGAATCTCTCTTTCCAATTGCAACATGTGAGAGTTTGAATGTCGATATGGATTTAAACGTTTTTCTACATAAAGTGCATGGGTTCGGTGGATAGCGACTATGAATTAACATGCTTGTTTTGTTTTTTACGCATACCCACTCATAGCTTTTGTAAGAGGGTGGGGGTGTGGATCCCTGTGGATGGGTTATTGTTGACAGGTCATTGTGAACAAGTCATTGTGGACGGGTCCTTGTTGACGAGTCCTTGTGGACAGGTCCTTGTGGACGAGTCCTTGTGGATGAGTCCCTTTGAACTGATCCCTTTGGACCGGTCCCTTTGGCCTGGTCTCTATGGACTGGCTCATGAATTTATTTAAATTATGTCAAAGGGCCTAACTACATTTGCGTGTGTTGAACTGACGTTGTTCACCAACCCCCACTACTATAATGTGATAACGATATGAAAGGAAAGTGACGAAATACATGTGAACACGTGTGAGATGACCTTATTATCGTCCTCCTTGTGAAACAAGTTACATCCTGTTTTGGTTCATACGTGAGAAAATGCAAGTTCATGTGTAATATGACCTAACACACAAGTGTACACATGTGCACGTGCACGATAAGAGCTAACAAGTCACAACCTGTTTTGACAGAGGTGGGAATAAGGCTAGAGACATGTACAAGTAGTCAAATTACTCCGGCAGACAACCCCTTTCCTATGGATAACTTATTTCCACTCAAAAATAAAATCTACCCCTACTAGGGGGTGAAATAATAATTTTTAGGTAAAAGTCACTTTCCATGTCCAATATGTGGGAGTTCGTATGCCAATATGAAATTAAACTCGTTCCACATAAAGTGCATGCATACAACTGAATGCCGTTATGATTTATCATTTTTGTTTTTTGTTTTACGAATGCGCAATTGTTTTTTTTTGTAAGAGGGCGGGCTTTTTGAATAATGATTTATAGATACGTTTTTTTTACAAATTAACCAAAGATACAAAAACTAATAGGTCATCGGCTTTTTATTATCTTATGAACTAAGAAAGCTAGGGTCTTGTATGAGGGGTCGTTGGACTTGGGGTGACGCCCTGTTTTGGAATGTATTATTCATTTTTTGTCAAAAGGGTCTAACTGCACTTTCGTTAATATCTCGCTAACTAATAATCACAGAGGGTCAAGTGAGGTGTCATAGGACTTAAAATGGCCAACCCCTCCCCATGACCAATGAATTTACCCCAATAAACAGCAAGGTCATTAACATAAGATTTTATCAACTAATAATCAGAGAGGGACAAGTGAGGTGTCACATGACTCAGGATGGCCAACCCTTTTCCATGACCAACGAATTTACCCAAAATACCCAAAACAGCAAGGTCATTGACCTAAGATTTTATAAACTTATCAGTAGAGAGGGTCAAGTGAGGTGTCATAGGACTACGAATGATTAACCCTTTCCCATGACCAATGAATTTACCTCAAAAATTCAAAACAGCAAGGTCATTGACCTGAGATTTTATAAACTAATAATCGGATATCAATATGTGAGGTGTTATAGGACTTAGAATGGTCAACCCTTTCCCATGGCTAATGAATTTACCCAAAAATACCCAATATATCAAGGTCATCGACCTGAGATTTTATAAACTTTTAATCGGATATGGACATGTGAAATGTTTACAGTGAGTGATGAAACATAGCTAGGTAGTGAAAGAATTATTGTAGGCTACATGTATGATGACTGACAAATCTTTCACCATTGGAACTTGTTTTCAGATCAAACTGCAGTACAGAGAGAGTATAGGTGGTAGGTATGGGATAATAAATGACAAATGGTGTATACAGAATCTGATTTATCGATTCAAGAAATAAGAGTAGACAATCTTTAATTGATTGGTTAAAGAGGATAGCTAAAATCTAAAATGGTGACTACATTGAACTAAACTGAACCAAGCTGAATCAACCCAACCAAACCGAACCAATCTTAATGAAAAACAAACCAATGGTTTAAGTGTAAAACTTGTGGGTGAATGTGGTCATTGGTAATGTCAGAAAGGAAAGGGATAACGCTCTACCTATAGAGGGTAAGGTAAAGCTAGTGCATGATGCTAATGCACACACACAAGTACATGAACCACACACAACTATCCTATGCAGTTATTATGGGTTGACTGTTAAAACTTGCTCAGTGGTTACTGGGACAAGATGGTCGCTACACACAACAAGCTTTAAATACCTGAGGCTAATAATCTATACACACACTCACACACACTTGTTCTAAACTAAACTGTCTTGCTGGCAGAGCTCACACAGTAGGTAAATGACAGAAATGCTTGGCTAACAGAAATATAATCATTTTCGGTTGTCTAATGTTACCAGCTAAACATTACGTGCTATAGTGGTGAGCACATGTGCCTCTTTCACTGGCGATCTTAACTCGATTTCTAGCTCTAAGGCCTAGAACGAATCAAACTAAGAAAAAAGGGTATGGTGACGCAGTGGTTAAACTGTTAGCCTTTCACTAAGGTAGACAAGGGTTTGATTTTAGGTTAATATGCATGTCATAAACAAACAAATAAAAGCAGAGATAATGTTTAAAACAGATTACACTTGTCTCTTTTCAAATTATTACTTAGATTACAAATACAAACGTGGACTGGGTTTGACATACAGTTAATGCTTCCTATCACATACTAGACTGTAAGAAAGCCAAACAAGCAAAAGGCGTAGGTAGAGCAGTGGTAAAATCGCTATGTGTAGAGAAATACCTAACGGTTTTATGAACTGGCAAAGGTATGTCGCATAAACAGTGCAGGATACAATACAGCAATCATAATTTTTATCTCGTGGACAAGAGAAAACATATATATAGAGAGAGATATATAGAAAGCTTGTGTGTGTGTGTGTGTGTGTTTGTGTGGGTAGCATTGGTTGTTTGACCAGAGAAAATACGGCGAGGTAGGGTGGGGAGAGGGAGAATTAGCACTTATATATGAATGGAAAATAGATTTTTTCAAACGTTTTGTTTTTCAAATGCAGTGGTAGATAGTCGTTTTTTGTAAAACATTCTTATTTGCAGTAGTAATAAGCCTCTATGGTTCCGCTAACACATAGATAGACTGTATTATTGCCATGGTCAAGCACTCACATTAAGATCATTTACAAAATCATAAAATGAAAAATAAAACATCTTGTTTTGGAAATATCGTTTTTCAACATACACACAAAATAAATATATTAAAAAAATTGTAAACAGCAAAATGGAAAATCCATGTTTCCATATAGACAAAATTTAAAAACCTTAAACGGACATTTAAGAAAATATATGCAAATGGGAAATTGACAAAAGTGTAAATATGAAAATGGAAAAATCCAGGTTTCCATATCATGAAATTGAAAAACATCAAACTGTCATTTTAAAAAAATGCAAATGGAAAATTGACAAATTGTAATGTGTGAAATGTGAAATTGAACAAATGGCTATCATTATTTAAAAAAGAACATGGTGCTCTATGGTTGAGGTGTGAATCAAACCCTCTCTACTTATTTGGACCACTCGAGACTGAGTAGACTAGTTTTAGTAGTCATACCACTTTTAAAAGTTTGTGTTAAATCTAGGAATTGAACCCAAGAGCTTGTAGGGGGGGATCCAAGGTTATAATATGTTAAACAGATAGCCTTGAATGTAGGGTGTGGTAGTTATATAGAGATGAGACGTTTCGCTCAGGGCAGGGAGGCATGGAGATCTGCATCAAACCAGTCAAAAGTCTGATGACTCAATCAACCAAAATAATGTTGTGTAACGGTAAATGTTAGTCAACGAACAGTAATGCATTACTAAAACCCATGACACGATACCTAAGAGCTTTTCTAAAATTATTTTAAAATGCCTTTAACCCTATATTAAACACCCAGTTCACAAGACTCATAACTGCAATGTTATGGTCAAACAAAACAAAATCTATATTTCAAAACAAACAAGTGGTTTAGTCAATGTATACTGGAAAAAGTTTTATAAACACTCAAGTCCACAAAAATAATTAAATTAGTAACTGTCAGGTTGACCGAGTGGTTATGGTGTTTGACTTAAGTTCAAATTTTCTGTACAAGAAAGCAAGGTTTCGAATCCCTTACCTGATATAACTATTACCTCAACATGGCTTGACCACACTGTATTATTGTGTACTCGGTACACAAACCATAGATAGATTGTATTGTTTAATGTCACTCTCTTTTGAACATAGTCAGAGACTATTGATGGTTAACAATTGCATTAATAGTGGGACATAGGGATAGCAATTACGAAAAACAGACAATACCCATACACTATTTTTATTTATTTAATGTAAGTACTTGTACAATAGTTATATACAAACTACAACTCTCTTTTGTCTATTACTATCTAGTCTTTTTCGATCCACTTGCATAACAAGGCAGATGACTTTGTAGTTCAGCCCCTTAAAACAACAACAACACTACCTCTTGCATAGTCTGTGATGTTGATGACTCTTGAGGCGTGGAAGATGGATACAACATAACTTTTACAACAGGGGTTAAACGTTGCTCAACAAACAATGCACTATTTTGAGTAGAAACCTCTTTCTCTTGTACTAACTTATTAGCATTCTGATGATTTTTTGCCAACACCATTAGTGTTTTGTCTGGAGCACTACATTGATGACCACTCACACTTAAAACCACACCATTTCTACTTTTCATATTGCCTCGACATCTTGTTGACCTCTGTTTTGAGCATCGCCAGAATATTATTCCTTTTACATTTTGTCGTCTCTAGTTATAAGAGTAGCCTTTATAGAGTACACGTTGTTTACCTCGGTTAGTTGTAGTAAGTTCCATAGTAGTAACTAACCTGTTAGTATGATTTGCACACTACAAAGGTTATCTCTGTTCTGGTAATATAATTATTTAGCGTTGGCTTTTATAATTAATATGTACAGTTAAAAGTGATAGAAAAGTGGTAGAAACGTGGTAGCAAAGTGGAAGACAAGTGGTAGACAATTGGTAACATAGTGGTAGAAAAGTGGTAGCAAAGTGGTAGCAAAGTGGTAGAAAAGTGGTAGAAAAGTGGCAGAAAAGTAGTAGAAAAGTGGTAGCAAAGTGGTAGAAAAGTGGTAGCAAACTAGAAAAGTGGTAGAAAAGTGGCAGAAAAGTAGTAGAAGAGTGGTAGCAAAGTGGTAGAAAAGTGGTAGCAAACTAGAAAAGTGGTAGCAAAGTGGCAGAAAAGTAGTAGAAAAGTGGTAGCAAAGTGGTAGAAATGTGGTAGCAAAGTAGAAAAGTGGTAGCAAAGTGGTAGCATTGTGGTAGCAAAGTGGTAGAAAATATTACATGTATTGTTATGAAATAGTTTAAGCGGTTACATGGATTCATTACACTATAATTTTAGCATTACGAAGCTCATTTTCTATATCCAAAAGTTCTTTCTCATATTTAGTATGACCAGCCTGTTTACAGGTATGCAAGTACTGGAGCCGCTGGATTAGCTTATTGGGATTGTTCCATTAAACAAATTTAACAAATGATTTTTTTCGGTGTAAACCATTATCATCATCATCATCATCATCATCATAACCATCATCATCTTGGTTATCATCATCAATATAATTATCATCAATATAATCATCACTATTACTATCTAATCCTTTTTGTTCATCTTGCAATGCAACAACCTTTGGCATATTTTGTGTTGTCTTTGATAGTGTTAGAGGTTTCTTAGACGTTAACGACTGTCCTAACATGTCTTTTTCAGGAGATAATAAATGCTCTTTAACAAACAAAGCACTATATTGAGCCACACTATTTTTTTCTTGGTCTTGCTTTTTTACCTTGGTTAGAGTATTTTGTCCATTTAAATGAGTATTATTTTGAGATTTACAATGATGATCGATTGAAATAAGTATGTTGGAGCCTTTTGTTTTAATCATTCCTCGACACTTTTTAGATCGTCGTTTCAAACAGCACCAAATAACATTTCCATTTTTATTAGTTCTTTTTACAATATATGCATATCCTTTATAGTAAGCACATGGCTTACCATAGCTAGTTGTTGATACTTTCATGTCAACTGTTAAGCATAAACTAATCTCTAGTAAAGTTAACTCGATAATAAAAATGATAGTTTGTAGTATGTGCAGTTTAAAGTAAGAGAAAAAGTGAGAGTCAAATGGTAGAAAAGTGTTAGCAAAATGGTGGAAGAGTGGTAGCAGTTTATAGTAGTCATGATCTTTTTTGCCAGAATGTGATTTGAGTAAATGTAATTTCTAAACCTTAGCAGTGAGTAGTCAGTTAGTCTTGGTTCAGACAAGCGTAAACAGTTCTCCAATGAATCAGAGATCAAGATTTTCATTATGAAACAGTTGTGTAACCAATTAGGTATCGGTACTTGATAGCTTCACACATGAACAAAAATTCCAACATATCTGACATGAATTACATGATTTGAAAGTTGACAAAGAATATCCAATCAACCATTGTAGTTGCAATGTGAAACACAAAGACAAAATCAGCATGAACTTTTAAGTTACAGGAAAATTCTATGAAATAGACTATGCAGGAAATTTGGAATTACACATCAGAAGTTTGCAACACCATCCTTCTAGCCTATATAAATTATCGACATGGAAAGTGTGCACTGCCCCTAACATTAAACCAATTTATCATTAACGCAAGTCAACAATCAAAACATTTTGTGTTGAGTCTATCATTTAATGCATATATTCTGTCTACATTGAACAGTAACAAAAAACGCCATTCATAATTAATTAAGTTTGCCTTAATTCTTTATGTAATGATAAATACATATTTAAAGTTTTGGCTGACTGTTCAGGGTGAATCGGCTTTGAACACATAAGAGAGGGAATATTTTAAGACTTAACCTCAGCTCACCTAACATAACCTAAATTTACCTAACCTAACCTTGTCATATAGGTAAGAAACGGGTCAAGCTATGCTTTCGACTACCGAGTTTCAGCTACTTTTCAAGGTTACTCTCCCGAACATTGCCGGAGACTGCTGATAAACACCTATGTTCCCACGGCGGCGGCACGCAACGACTTACATGACGCGCTACCCTCTTTTCATTGATCCCTGTTGATTTGTCCCTTTGGACTGGTCCCTGTTGACTAGCCCCTTTGGAAGGGCCCTTTTTGAATGGAGTCATTTTTGACGGGTCCCTGTGGACAGGTCCTTTTGGCTGATCTCTTTGGACCGGTCCCTTTGGACTGGTACCTATGGACTGGCCCATGCAATTATCCAAATTATGTTAAAGGGTCCGGTCCAAAGGGATCAGCCAAAAGGATCTGTCCACTGGGACCCGTCAAAAATGACTCCATTCAAAAAGGGCCCTTCCAAAGGGGCTAGTCAACAGGGACCAGTCCAAAGGGACAAATCAACAGGGATCAATGAAAAGGGGGTAGCGCGTCATGTAAGTCGTTGCGCGCCGTCGCCGTGGGAACATAGGTGTTTATCAGCAGTCTCCGGCAATGTTCGGGAGAGTAACCTTGAAAAGTAGCTGAAACTCGGTAGTCGAAAGCATAGCTTGACCCGTTTCTTACCTATATGACAAGGTTAGGTTAGGTAAATTTAGGTTATGTTAGGTGAGCTGAGGTTAAGTCTTAAAATATTCCCTCTCTTATGTGTTCAAAGCCGATTCACCCTGAACGATCAGCCAAAACTTTAAATATGTATTTATCATTACATAAAGAATTAAAGCAAACTTAATTAATTATGAATGGCGTTTTTTGTTACTGTTCAATGTAGACAGAATATATGCATTAAATGATAGACTCAACACAAAATGTTTTGATTGTTGACTTGCGTTAATGATAAATTGGTTTAATGTTAGGGGCAGTGCACACTTTCCATGTCGATAATTTATATAGGCTAGAAGGATGGTGTTGCAAACTTCTGATGTGTAATTCCAAATTTCCTGCATAGTCTATTTCATAGAATTTTCCTGTAACTTAAAAGTTCATGCTGATTTTGTCTTTGTGTTTCACATTGCAACTACAATGGTTGATTGGATATTCTTTGTCAACTTTCAAATCATGTAATTCATGTCAGATATGTTGGAATTTTTGTTCATGTGTGAAGCTATCAAGTACCGATACCTAATTGGTTACACAACTGTTTCGTAATGAAAATCTTGATCTCTGATTCAATGGAGAACTGTTTACGCTTGTCTGAAGCAAGACTAACTGACTACTCACTGCTAAGGTTTAGAAATTACATTTACTCAAATCACATTCTGGTAAAAAAGATCATGACTACTATAAACTGCTACCACTCTTCCACCACTTTGCTAACACTTTTCTACCATTTGACTCTCACTTTTTCTCTTACTTTAAACTGCACATACTACAAACTATCATTTTTATTATCGAGTTAACTTTACTAGAGATTAGTTTATGCTTAACAGTTGACATGAAAGTATCAACAACTAGCTATGGTAAGCCATGTGCTTACTACAAGGGATATGCATATATTGTAAAAAGAACTAATAAAAATGGAACTGTTATTTGGTGCTGTTCGAAACAACGATCTAAAAAGTGTCGAGGAATGATTAAAACAAAAGGCTCCAACATACTTATTTCAATCGATCATCATTGTAAATCTCAAAATAATACTCATTTAAATGGACAAAATACTCTAACCAAGGTAAAAAAGCAAGACCAAGAAAAAAAATAGTGTGGCTCAAGATAGTGCTTTGTTTGTTAAAGAGCATTTATTATCTCCTGAAAAAGACATGTTAGGACAGTCGTTAACGTCCAAGAAACCTCTAACACTATCAAAGACAACACAAACTATGCCAAAGGTTGTTGCATTGCAAGATGAACGAAAAGGATAAGATAGTAATAGTGATGATTATATTGATGATAATTATATTGATGATGATAACCATGATGATGATGATGGTTATGATGATGATGATGATGATGATGATGATAATGGTTTACACCCAAAAAAAATCATTTGTTAAATTTGTTTACTGGAACAATCCCAATAAGCTAATCCAGCGGCTTTAGTACTTGCATACCTGTAAACAGGCTGGTCATACTAAATATGAGAAAGAACTTTTGGATATAGAAAATGAGCTTCGTAATGCTAAAATTATAGTGTAATGAATCCATGTAACCGCTTAAACTATTTCATAACAATACATGTAATATTTTCTACCCCTTTGCTACCACTTTGCTACCACTTTTCTAGTTTGCTACCACTTTTCTACCACTTTTCTACTACTTTTCTGCCACTTTGCTACCACTTTTCTAGTTTGCTACCACTTTTCTAGTTTGCTACCTCTTTTCTACCACTTTGCTACCACTTTTCTACTACTTTTCTGCCACTTTTCTACCACTTTTCTAGTTTGCTACCACTTTTCTACCACTTTGCTACCACTTTTCTACTACTTTTCTGCCACTTTTCTACCACTTTTCTACCACTTTGCTACCACTTTTCTAC
This sequence comes from Meconema thalassinum, assembly GCA_946902985.2. Taxonomy (NCBI): domain Eukaryota; kingdom Metazoa; phylum Arthropoda; class Insecta; order Orthoptera; family Tettigoniidae; genus Meconema; species Meconema thalassinum. Next base: position 256,897,160 of record OX336395.1, on the reverse strand, counting down.
CACTATGTTACTAATTGTCTACCACTTGTCTACCACTTTGCTACCACGTTTCTACCACTTTTCTATCACTTTTAACTGGACATATTAATTATAAAAGCCAACGCTAAATAATTCTATTACCAGAACAGAGATAACCTTTGTAGTGTGCAAATCATACTAACAGGTTAGTTACTACTATGGAACTTACTACAACTAACCGAGGTAAACAACGTGTACTCTATAAAGGCTACTCTTATAACTAGAGACGACAAATGTTAAAGGAATAATATTCTGGCGATGCTTAAAACAGAGGTCAACAAGATGTCGAGGCAATATGAAAAGTAGAAATGGTGTGGTTTTAAGTGTGAGTGATCACCAATGTAGTGCTCCAGACAAAACACTAATGGTGTTGGCAAAAAATCATCAGAATGCTAATAAGTTAGTACAAGAGAAAGAGGTTTCTACTCAAAATAGTGCATTGTTTGTTGAGCAACGTTTAACCCCTGTTGTAAAAGTTATGTTGTATCCATCTTCCACGCCTCAAGAGTCATCAACATCACAGACTATGCAAGAGGTAGTGTTGTTGTTGTTTTAAGGGGCTGAACTACAAAGTCATCTGCCTTGTTATGCAAGTGGATCGAAAAAGACTAGATAGTAATAGACAAAAGAGAGTTGTAGTTTGTATATAACTATTGTACAAGTACTTACATTAAATAAATAAAAATAGTGTATGGGTATTGTCTGTTTTTCTTAATTGCTATCCCTATGTCCCACTATTAATGCAATTGTTAACCATCAATAGTCTCTGACTATGTTCAAAAGAGAGTGACATTAAACAATACAATCTATCTATGGTTTGTGTACCGAGTACACAATAATACAGTGTGGTCAAGCCATGTTGAGGTAATAGTTATATCAGGTAAGGGATTCGAAACCTTGCTTTCTTGTACAGAAAATTTGAACTTAAGTCAAACACCATAACCACTCGGTCAACCTGACAGTTACTAATTTAATTATTTTTGTGGACTTGAGTGTTTATAAAACTTTTTCCAGTATACATTGACTAAACCACTTGTTTGTTTTGAAATATAGATTTTGTTTTGTTTGACCATAACATTGCAGTTATGAGTCTTGTGAACTGGGTGTTTAATATAGGGTTAAAGGCATTTTAAAATAATTTTAGAAAAGCTCTTAGGTATCGTGTCATGGGTTTTAGTAATGCATTACTGTTCGTTGACTAACATTTACCGTTACACAACATTATTTTGGTTGTTTGAGTCATCAGACTTTTGACTGGTTTGATGCAGATCTCCATGCCTCCCTGCCCTGAGCGAAACGTCTCATCTCTATATAACTACCACACCCTACATTCAAGGCTATCTGTTTAACATATTATAACCTTGGATCCCCCCCTACAAGCTCTTGGGTTCAATTCCTAGATTTAACACAAACTTTTAAAAGTGGTATGACTACTAAAACTAGTCTACTCAGTCTCGAGTGGTCCAAATAAGTAGAGAGGGTTTGATTCACACCTCAACCATAGAGCACCATGTTCTTTTTTAAATAATGATAGCCATCTGTTCAATTTCACATTTCACACATTACAATTTGTCAATTTTCCATTTGCATTTTTTTAAAATGACAGTTTGATGTTTTTCAATTTCATGATATGGAAACCTGGATTTTTCCATTTTCATATTTACACTTTTGTCAATTTCCCATTTGCATATATTTTCTTAAATGTCCGTTTAAGGTTTTTAAATTTTGTCTACATGGAAACATGGATTTTCCATTTTGCTGTTTACAAATTTTTTATATATTTATTTTGGGTGTATGTTGAAAAACGATATTTCCAAAACAAGATTTTTTATTTTTCATTTTATGATTTTGTAAATGATCTTAATGTGAGTGCTTGACCATGGCAATAATACAGTCTATCTATGTGTTAGCGGAACCATAGAGGCTTATTACTACTGAAAGTATGAATGTTTTACAAAAAACGACTATCTGCCACTGCATTTGAAAAACAAAACGATTGAAAAAATCTATTTTCCATTCATATATAAGTGCTAATTCTCCCTCTCCCCACCCTACCTCACCGTATTTTCTCTGGTCAAACAACCAATGCTACCCACACACACACACACACACACACACACACACACACACACACACAAGCTTTCTATATATCTCTCTCTATATATATGTTTTCTCTTGTCCACGAGATAAAAATTATGATTGCTGTATTGCATCCTGCACTGTTTATGCGACATACCTTTGCCAGTTCATAAAACCGTTAGGTATTTCTCTACACATAGCGATTTTACCACTGCATTACCTACGCCTTTTGCTTGTTTGGCTTTCTTACAGTCTAGCATGTGATAGGAAGCATTAACTGTATGTCAAACCCAGTCCACGTTTGTATTTGTAATCTAAGTAATAATTTGAAAAGAGACAAGTGTAATCAGTTTTAAACATTATCTCTGCTTTTATTTGTTTGTTTATGACATGCATATTAACCTAAAATCAAACCCTTGTCTACCTTAGTGAAAGGCTAACAGTTTAACCACTGCGTCACCATACCCTTTTTTCTTAGTTTGATTCGTTCTAGGCCTTAGAGCTAGAAATCGAGTTAAGATCGCCAGTGAAAGAGGCACATGTGCTCACCACTATAGCACGTAATGTTTAGCTGGTAACATTAGACAACCGAAAATGAGTGTATTTCTGTTAGCCAAGCATTTCTGTCATTTACCTACTGTGTGAGCTCTGCCAGCAAGACAGTTTAGTTTAGAACAAGTGTGTGTGAGTGTGTGTACAGATTATTAGCCTCAGGTATTTAAAGCTTGTTGTGTGTAGCGACCATCTTGTCCCAGTAACCACTGAGCAAGTTTTAACAGTCAACCCATAATACTGCATAGGATAGTTGTGTGTGGTTCATGTACTTGTGTCTGTGCATTAGCATCATGCACTAGCTTTACCTTACCCTCTATAGGTAGAGCGTTATCCCTTTCCTTTCTGACATTACCAATGACCACATTCACCCACAAGTTTTACACTTAAACCATTGGTTTGTTTTTGATTAAGTTTGGTTCGGTTTGGTTGGGTTTGATTCAGCTTGGTTCAGTTTAGTTCAATGTAGTCACCATTTTAGATTTTAGCTATCCTCTTTAACCAATCAATTAAAGATTGTCTACTCTTATTTCTTGAATCGATAAATCAGATTCTGTATACACCATTTGTCATTTATTATCCCATACCTACCACCTATACTCTCTCTGTACTGCAGTTTGATCTGAAAACAAGTTCCAATGGTGAAAGATTTGTCAGTCATCATACATGTAGCCTACAATAATTCTTTCACTACCTAGCTATGTTTCATCACTCACTGTAAACATTTCACATGTCCATATCCGATTATAAGTTTATAAAATCTCAGGTCGATGACCTTGATGTATTGGGTATTTTGGGTATATTCATTAGCCATGGGAAAGGGTTGACCATTCTAAGTCCTATGACACCTCACATGTTGATATCCGATTATTAGTTTATAAAATATCAGGTCAATGACCTTGCTGTTTTGAATTTTTGAGGTAAATTCATTGGTCATGGGAAAGGGTTAACCATTCGTAGTCCTATGACACCTCACTTGACCCTCTCTACTGATAAGTTTATAAAATCGTAGGTCAATGACCTTGCTGTTTTGGGTATTTTGGGTAAATTCGTTGGTCATGGAAAAGTTTTGACCATCTTGAGTCTTGTGACACCTCACTTGTCCCTCTCTGATTATTAGTTGATAAAATCTTATGTTAATGACCTTGCTGTTTTTTTTGGGTAAATTCATTGGTCATGGGGAGGGGTTGGCCATTTTAAGTCCTATGCCACCTCACTTGACCCTCTGTGATTATTAGTTAGCGAGATATTAACGAAAGTGCAGTTAGACCCTTTTGACAAAAAATGAATAATACATTCCAAAACAGGGCGTCACCCCAAGTCCAACGACCCCTCATACAAGACCCTAGCTTTCTTAGTTCATAAGATATTAAAAAGCCGATGACCTATTAGTTTTTGTATCTATGGTTAATTTGTAAAAAAAAACGTATCTATAAATCATTATTCAAATAGCCCACCCTCTTACAAAAAAAAACAATTGCGCATTCGTAAAACAAAAAACAAGAATGATAAATCATAACGGCATTCAGTTGTATGCATGCACTTTATGTGGAACGAGTTTAATTTCATATTGGCATACGAACTCCCACATATTGGACATGGAAAGTGACTTTTACCTAAAAATTATTATTTCACCCCCTAGTAGGGGTAGATTTTATTTTTGAGTGGAAATAAGTTATCCATAGGAAAGGGGTTGTCTGCCGGAGTAATTTGACTACTTGTAAATGTCTCTAGCCTTATTCCCACCACTGTCAAAACAGGTTGTGACTTGTTAGCTCTTATCGTGCACGTGCACATGTGTACACTTGTGTGTTAGGTCATATTACACATGAACTTGCATTTTCTCACGTATGAACCAAAACAGGATGTAACTTGTTTCACAAGGAGGACGATAATAAGGTCATCTCACACGTGTTCACATGTGTTTCGTCACTTTCCTTTCATATCGTTATCACATTATAGTAGTGGGGGTTGGTGAACAACGTCAGTTCAACACACGCAAATGTAGTTAGGCCCTTTGACATAATTTAAATAAATTCATGAGCCAGTCCATAGAGACCAGGCCAAAGGGACCGGTCCAAAGGGATCAGTCCAAAGGGACTCATCCACAAGGACTCGTCCACAAGGACCTGTCCACAAGGACTCGTCAACAAGGACCCGTCCACAATGACTTGTCCACAATGACCTGTCAACAATAACCCATCCACAGGGATCCACACCCCCACCCTCTTACAAAAGCTATGAGTGGGTATGCGTAAAAAACAAAACAAGCATGTTAATTCATAGTCGCTATCCACCGAACGCATGCACTTTATGTAGAAAAACGTTTAAATCCATATCGACTTTCAAACTCTCACATGTTGCAATTGGAAAGAGAGATTCTCTAAATAAATACAATTACACCCTCTAGTAGGGGTAGATTTTATTATAGGGTGGAAATATGTTGTCCAATGGAAACGGGGGGGGGGTGTTCGCCTGAGTAATTTGTCACCTCGTACAAGTCTCTAGCCTGATTGGTTCGCGAGATATTGCCATTTTAGTATTCCAGCGGTGGCGGTGGCGGTGGCATTAGAACCGATCAAAACACACTACTCCCGTAGGAATGGTTTCCAACTTGTCATCGATCATCTTTAAAAAAAAAAAAAAAAGAACGTTGAACTCTAACGATCGGTACAGGCGAATCAATATATTGTAGAATCTCCTCATGCGATAATGAAGTATATACGCCCCTAATTAGACCAACACGTAGGACATTAGAGGACGGGATAAAGGCAACCAAGTGTTTTGCGGGTAGTAAAGGATGTTGTAAGAATGAATTGGCTTCTGTCGCCTTATGAAATTGCACTTGAACACGATTTCGTCCTTTGCGTTGAATATTCTTGATACCCGCTATCTTATTTTCAAAAAATAGCTTGCCTAAGGCCATAGGATGTAAATTTCCAAAATTTTGAACTCCCTCCCCTTGTACAAACACCGTGTACGGCCCGGTGTAATGGTCATAGTACTTATTGGTACGTGATAATGGCTGGCGCTTTTCACTAACTGTAAGTCCGGCAGCTGTGGACGCTTGAGTAGTTTCTAGCTCAGATGCTGTCAACTGACGCTTCACCCTCATATTCCACATTTTCTATTTCATCTGGCGGTCGCCCCATCTGACCACCACCACTTTCTGCCGACATGATGAATAGTTATCCCCTAAGGAAAAGGGTACTAACCTGAGAAATCACTAACTATACACGAACACACAAAGAAAATAACAGACCAACAAATCCTACTTCCTCACAACACACAATTAGCACGTTCCCTAAACCCGATACCTCTCACTGCACAGATGCACACCGTATGGAGGTTGGGGTACCCTCTCTTACACAACTCAAAGAAGAAACCTCTAAGGAACAGAGCTTCTTTACATGCTAAAGTCAGACCTATGTATTCTGCTTCAGTGCTAGACAGTGCCACAATTGGCTTTTTCTTACCTTCCCAACTTATTGGGCCTTATGCATATTTTAATACATAACCATTCACAGATTTCCTGTCCGTAATTATTTCCAAAAGAAGCATCAACAAAACCCTTGACATCACATTCTGATTTTTTATACATGATACCAACATCCACCGTACCCTTCAAGTATCTGAACACTCTCTGGACACATGTCCAATGTTCTTACCATAGCAATTATTGAACTGACTCAAATAATTAGTTATATATGCAATATCTACCCTGGTACAAATTGAAAGGTATAACAAAGCACCAATAGCCTGTTGATAGGGATAGGATTTGTCACAGGATGTGGATCTCTCCAACAACAGACCTGTTTCCATTGGAGTTTTCACATGAGTACAATCTGACATATTAAACCTATCCGACACATCTAACAGATAAACACTTCTGATCCAATCTAGTACAATCTTTGCTTCTTTGAACTCTCATCCCCAGACATTCAGACACTTGTCCCAAATCTTTGATCTTAAAATAAGAATGCAAAACAGACTTCAGTTTCTTCACTTGGACATGATTATTGAAACATACAACAAAATCATCAACATAGAGGGCAATAACAACAAAAGATGATGAATCTATACAGTACTATACACATGGTTCATACAGAGATTTCTTATAACCGATTTCAGTAAGAATTTCATGAACCCTGTCATACCAAGTGCGAGATGCTTGCTTCAAGCCATAAACAGCTTTTAGAAGCTTACAAACTTCAGAACTGTCACACTCATAGCCTTCTGGGGGTACATATAAATATCATTTTTAAGAACGCCATTCAAAAAAGCTGTTGAAACATCTAGGTGATGAACTTCCAGATCCATATTTACAGCAAGAGAAAAAAATAATCTCAATGTACTATACCACACTACAGGTGCAAAAGTTTCCAGATAATCAACTGCGTACCGTTGAGAACAACCTTTAGCCACTAATCGTGCTTTAAATTTATGCACATTACCTTCAGTAATACGTTTCACTTTAAACACCCATTTGCATCTTACAATATTTGTTCCATCAGGTTTCTCAACTAATGTCCATACAACATTATCATGAAATGACTTGAGTTCTTCCTCCATCGCCTTTTTCCATTGCATGCCATCCTTACCGTTAAGTGCTTCAGACACAGTGGTTGGTTCCACATAACCACCACTTTCAGCAAAATAGACCTCATAATCAGGAAATTGTTTTGGGCATCTCTCCTTTAAAGGGTATATCCTACCTGCATTTTCTGGAACACCAAACTGGTCAATCTCATCATTTTCATCATCATGAATTACAACAATGTCTTCATTAACCTGAGCAATACCTGGAACATCAATGTTGTCGCTAACCTGACCACCAACTGAAACTTAAATGATTGGCAGGTTATTATCCTGTCCAATTCTGTTTCCATCATCATTTACAATGCCATGCAACGGAAAATACATTACATCGCTCATTTCAAAATTTTTCTCAGCAAATCTGGTGAATTTATGTTCTACAAGTTTAACACTGTGCTCTACAAATATATCTTTAGGTATACTGGGATCAAACAGACGGTAGCCTTTCTTTTCCCCATCATACCCAACAAACACAAAACATTTGCTTAAGGGTTCCAATTTGCCAGTACGCACCTGTTTTGGAACATGGGCATAAGCATCGCAACCGAAAAGTTTCATATTATCATGACATACAGCTTTACCAGCCCACAATCCCTCTGGTATAGCATTATCAACTTTACCATGAGGACTCCTGTTCAAAATGTACACTGCCGTATTGGCTGCTTCTGCCCACAGTTTTTCAGAACATCCTGCTGTAAACAACATGCATCTAACCCTTTCCATAATGGTACGATTGTGACGTTCGGCTACGCCATTTTGTTCAGCTGTATACCTTACAGTTTACTGTTGCACAATCCCTTTTTCCTTGAAATATTTGTTCAGGTCAGAATTGACAAATTCCTTACCATTGTCAGATCTAAAAATCTTTGGTGTCTTACCTTTCTGAGTTTCACAATATGCAACAAAATCCTTGACTTTCTCCTTGGTTTCAGATTTTTGTTTCAAAAAATAAAGAAAAATCTTCCCGGAAAAATCGTCAATTATTGTCATCATGTATATAACACCATTCCAGGTCTCAGGGAGTGGCCCACACAGATCAGAGTTCACCAAGTCCGAAAAACTTTCACTCCTCGAGTGACTTACCTGTCGAAATGACTGCCTTTGCTGCTTCCCGAGAACACATGGTTCACACAATTCCTTTGGTATTTCCTTAAATTTAACAACATCAGAAATTTGACTTAAGATCATCAGAAACATCACCAACAAGGGCAGATATATCTTGGTTAACATTAAGATAATATAGACCATTCAAAACTGAACCAGTTGCTAGCACGCTACCATTCACTGAGCAATTCTCTGAATCCAAGATTTCACATCCATTTTTGTTACACACACCAGCAGCACCCCTTGTAATCATCTGGCTTACAGACAGCAAGTTAACACTCAGTCCTGGAACATGCATCACGTCTGACAGATTATTAATACTGTCGCTTACATTCAGTGCAATGTCACCAACTCCATGTACAGACAACTTATTATTACCAATTACAATGTTTATATCAGGATCATCATTGCATTTATAATTTGACATAAGTTTAACATTAGGAGATATGTGAGCACTACAACCAGAATCAATGACGAAACAATTCTTTGGTACGCGAGCAGTTAAAGCACAAAACAGACTTTTATTGGCTTTTGGAGACTTCGGTGCACTTTGAACTTTTGTCTTCTGTGGACAAGTGTCTCTCCGTGACCCTTTTCACCACAAATCCAATAATTCCAACGACTTTTGTCAACCGCTTTCTCACTAGCCTCTTTGGTTTCTTGACATACCTGACTTCCTTCTTGGTGTTGCTGTACAAGGCTGCCCCATCAGCTGACTTCTCACCATGACTTCGGCGAAACCTTTCGTCCAACAAGATAGACTTGATGCGGTCCAACTGTAGTTCCTCTGATGCTGAGGTTATGGTCATAACTAAGTTATCGTTTTCATCAGGAAGACCTCGAAGTTATCATAGCAACAACAATCTTATCAGCGATAGGCTCATCAACAGCTGCTATCTTCTGTGTAACTGACATAACCTCACCAATATACTTGTCCATGGAATCGCGACCACAGATTTCGCATCAGCGTGATATACCTCCACTTTCCTTTATATTCAAAAGCCTTTTCAAGGGCATGCAGGCATCCTTAGCTTTTGCACAGTCTCAACCATGGGGTAATTGTGAACAGCCACCATGAGACATATATCCGCCAGCGCTCTCTCGTCACGCCGATCATCTCCCTCCGACACATCTGTGCCTCGGACACTGGCCCACAATCCATGCTTTTTGAGATAATTTGACATCCCAAAAGACCAGTTCGAATAATCCTCCCGACCACTCAATTTCGAAAACCCATAGGCACTAGGACTTGAAGCATGTTCACTCATTTAGCCGTCTCACTTTAAAGTTCACTTAAGAAAATGATCACGGAACACCGTCATGTCTGGGCTCATAACATATTGAAACTCTCTTGTGCTATGCATGGGTTTCTATTGTATCAGTTAAACACGGGTTGAACGGATTAAATTACACGAGCACATGTTGACTTAGATTATATTAAACAAGACACAGGGTACAGAATACAGACAAAAGGAAAAAAAAACATAAAGTCAAAGAATATACTTCAGACAAAAGACAAATGATATTTACATGCGTGCGAAATTAGAAAGTACGAGAAATATTCAATCTCTTCAACACTTTGTGGCTATTAGCCATAATAACTTGTGTGTACCGGTATCTAGGTTGCCTGTAAAGGTACCGGTAGGGTAGATGTACCATTTGTGGCCACTGTCCCTGTTGTGGCCACTTTCAAATTCAAACTCGTGAAATAAGGCTACATTTTCAAACCAACCAATAATAAGTCTTGTTTATGATAGCTTAGGCTTTCAGATTGAATGTTAATATGTGATCGGTTGAGAAATTTCCCTCCTGTGTCACAAGGAATCAGTTAAATGTTAGTTGGTGTGTCAAGGTCATGCTGCTTAGTGCTGGGAGTTAAGAAGCTGATTACTTTGCATCCACTGCCATCTTCATTTTCTACAAGAATCCAAGAACATTATATATATTTCTGTATAAAGGTAAGTTGAAATGTTTATTACATACGATTAATTTTATCCTGTTAGCCTTTCTTTCTGAAATACAATGCATGGTCCAAACTGGATCATAGAATTTGTGTTTTTGCCAGTTGTGGCCATACGATGGCCAGAACTAGCACAATATATAGATCCAGTTCTGGCCATATTACATTGATTATTAAATTTAGGGCCCTAAGACTGGAGTATACACTAAATTAGTTTCATTTGTTTTAGGTTATGTCTCCCAAGAGGAATATATTTCAAGAGCGAACCAAAACAAAAAGAAAGTTGTTTATGTATTCTCCAACTAAAGTTAAGAGTGCCCTCGACGCTGTAAGAAATGGTTCCATGTCAGTACTTGAGGCCAGTAATACCTTCAAGGTGCCTAGGACTAGTCTTCGAAGGAAACCGTCTGGGGAAAGCACAGAATTGGTAGGAAGGACAGGCCCATCTCCAGAACTTGCACATGAAAATGAAGCAAAATTAAGGGACTGGATACTGGAAAATCCTAGGTTTGGCTTTCCAATTAACAAAACCACACTGTTTGATCCTGTTGAACAAATTGTGAAGGCAGCAGGGATTGAAACAAAGTTTTCTGAAGGCAGACCTGGGCGAAAATGGTTGAATGGGTTTCTCAAGAGGAATAGTGACATTAGCTACAAGCATTCCGATTACATAAGTAAAGATAGGAGGGATACTACGGAACAGAAAATTAGAAAATGGTTTGATGAAGTGAGTTCCCTTTTAGGGGAAAATTTGTCTATTCTGAAAAACCCATACAGGGTTTTCAATACCGACGAAACAGCCTCACAGCCAAAGGAGACTTGGGTCTTGTACCTAGAGGAAATTCGGTCTACTATGATGTCTCTGAAATTTCAGAGAAGACAAATATCACCACATTGATTACAGTCATGCTGCAGGTCTCATGGCACCTCCATTAACTGTATACACGTTTTAGAGGGTTCCAAAGAGAATTGTGCAACAAGCTCCATAAGGTTGAGGAATTGGGACCCCTGAAACAGGGTGGTTGACAGGTGAGGCATTTTTTGTGTACATAGCAAATGTGTTCAATAAATGGATCGATTCAAATCAGATTGAGCGTCCTGAGGTGCTGTTTTTTGGATGAACATCGGTCACATATGACTATTCACCTGCCGAGAAAACAAAATTATAGTTGTTGTCCTGTGTCCAAATGCCACACACATTCTACAGCCTTTGGACGTAGCAGTTGATAGGTCACTAAAAATGCATTGAAAATCTTTGTTGCGCCAATGGCGATACGAAAATAATGGAGCAGAAGTAAATAAAAAGAGACAGTCTGTCTGAAAGACTAGACTTTGTATCATTTTAAATGCTACAAATGCTGAAAAATGCTAGAAAGGCTGGAGGCTTCTCGCTTCGCTCGAAGCCAAAGACTCTTGACATGTTAGAAAATTATCTGCATTATACTTATCTTGCTTATCTTGTTTCAAATTACTCGCGAACGGCAAGTGCAAACCAAGGGCAAAGCAAGGTCAAGCGCGTGAGATGCCGCACGCTCACCAGAGCGCGCGGGGACTTGCCCCTTCCATCCAGTCTAAAAAACACTTATAGTGGGCGAAGTATTGAAGATAGAGATATGCTCTCGCAGACTTTTTTGTAGAACTTTTCATGCTGACCAATTCCTACGCTCATAGTATATTGATATTTTTAACGGTTTGCCCAGCGTAAGCTTAAGAAGCGCACGGACGCCAAGTTTGTTTTTGACTTTTTCACTGAAATCGTTACTGCTTGGCTTCCTTTGATCATACATAAATTATTTTCATCAGAAACATTCCTCGAGATATCTTTTACAGAATGGTGAAAACTGCATCAACATCCATCCAGTGGTTGTCGAGATTACCCGTGACATCCAAGAATCAGGGATTTTTGTGTTATACTAACGAAGTAGAGATTGTCGGGGTACACATGCACCAAGCAGTACTATGACGTAACGCCAGACCCCAGCGTAACGACGAAGTCGACAAGATCATTTAAAATGATAAAACAATATATCATTGGCACTTGACAAACTACTCAGAAATGTATCAGTGGAAGATGCCATCATTTCTGGATTTCCAAAGTGTGGCCTCTGTCTCTTTCATGCAAACTCTGTGGACTACAAGAAGTGCAAGCCTAGGGAGACGGAGACTGCTGTGAATGGGATGGCAGATCCAGAGGCGTAGCCAGGGGGATAACTGGGGGTTAGAACCCCCCATTGGAAAATCGGCATGGCTGTGATTTGTCTCTGTTTCACCACCGCGTCGACTACTTGGTTATATACAGTTGTCGCCTTTCAGCCCGACTCCACATTTGAGGCTATACGAGGCCCAAAACAACTGTGAACATAAGGGAGGGGCCAGATTACCTCGCTCACTCGCGCCAGCCAATAGCATAGCGTGGCTTTGCCCAGATAACTCAGCTTCAGGGCTCGCTGCACCGTACGAAATCGTTATTTCTTTCCGCGCACGAACATAATTAATTCTTCAATTATTTTAATGACCCTATGTTACAGAGCTAAACATTTTTAAAACTCACTGTCCAAACCCCGTTACGCTGTGACCAGCCGTTCGGGAGATAACATCTGCCCTTTAACTGAAGGGATAATTAGAGAGGGAATTATTTATTTGTTGTCATATTTAGGTTCGCTAGGGAAGATAACGAAGAATGACGGCATTTCGGTATCAATTCAGTAGTGGAGCTTTACAAGTGCTGTGAGTTGAAGTTTTGAACTCATAACAATGTCCCTTAGCAAGCCGAGTGGCAGACGAACAGTTTTACACAGCCAGGCCAGAAATGTAATTTTCAGGGTATATGGCTTTTAAAAGAAGTTTTCGAATACAGAAGAACGCGAAAACACAAAATCTGTTAACCTATGTTATTGTGGTGTCAGCAATTATGTTTTTTGTTGTTGTAATTGAGTCGAATAAAACTCACCTCTTCACAGTTTTACCTCACGAGGCATAGCGTACTGCGCCCGATTTCTCCAATCATAACCAATATCCGCTGCACTGTAAAGGATTGCAGACACCTAGATACCCAGCTCAAAATAACTTACCATTGTCTGCGAAGTAAAAATTGGGAATTCTAGGATCATACAGAGTATATTTATAAAAAAAAAGGAAATAGTACTACCAGCCTAGGTACAAATTTCTACTAACATTTACATTTAAGCAATTTGAGAGACTCCGATCTCGAGGGGTGATTAGGTCTATCTATAGTGAGCGCCTGTATCCTACCTAGCAGTACTATTTTCGGCGTTGGCAAAATGAAAACGATGTCAGCTAAGATAAAATTGGCTAATTCGCTAAAAAGCGCTAGCCGTTTATTGTTCCATGGCAATACACACATGTCCCTAATGTATTTCAATTACCAGTCAGTGTCTTCCTGACACTACAAAAAAAATGAAAATTATAATAAACTAAAACATGGCATTTATGCATGATGTCCTGAAAATAAAGGTTGGAGAATTCGGTACTCCACAGATTCCTTCTTCTCTCATCGAAGAGTATAGCATTCATTTGCTATTAGAAAAATTAAACACAAAATTTTATCACAAATATTAAACTCGAGCGAAGTTCCTCAGAACCTCCACTGAAATACGAAAAATTATGAAACGGCTTGGTTTCAAACATTACCATATATTATACATTGCGTTTCATATTTGATCCCAAGTCCCACATCTAAATATGCAAGATCAAAATTTACTCACTATTAAATATATATTCATATGTACAATGATTTGTGATTCGCACAAGTATTAATTTCTGCGTTGAAATTATTCATTTCTTTTCTCTAATATTCGTGAGTTTTAACTACTCAAACTTCCTGAACAATCACCATAACTTTATCGGTTGAAAGTATTAAATACTTGTCTAGATCAAAAGAACAAAAGTGACAAATGTTTAAGTTCAGCACTGCTCAAACTTCCTTTCTCCCATTTGATTATTAAATTCCGAAAATTCCTGAAATTCTTTGCTCGACTTACAATTACTTTAATTAACGTGAATATTCGAAGTGCATGGCATTTTACCTTCATTCAACACTCCTGTTCCAAAATTGCACAAACAATTATATTATTTCTTAAACACCCTGTACAGAACTTGCCTCAAATGCAATTAAATGAAATCACCCTCGCTGTGATCAAAACTAGGAAACATGACTCCTTAGTCTCCTTTTGTGAAAATACGTAACTCATTTACGTCTACGATTCCTTTCTTGCACGGTATTCCAAATCTAAGCCCATTTCAGTGCATTTTCTCGATCAATGCAAAGAAAATCAGTATCTTTATTAAACATCCACTACCATTGTGAATATTGTTCAAGAAACAAACTTTAAACAAAACTCCTCTTTTCTTATACAAAATTTCCCCGTGCCTAAAAATTCAAATCTTTATCTACTTTCTGTACAGTTACTTTTATATCACCCTGTGATTTAACTTTCTTAACTCCATTTCACGTATTTAAATTCAGTTATTACATTATTGTAACTTTCAAAGAATTGTCAGCAAGAATTCATATTTAATAATGATATAAGTAAGTCCTCTCTTCCTGTGAATACAAATTTCTGAATTTAATTCAGTTAAGTTCAGCTGATTTATTTTCAGACAATGGGTAGACTTATCTAAGTTGCCCTGTCTCTTCCTTCGTCTTTTGATTACAAGTGACTTATCAATAAAGTCTCAGCTATCTTCATGAAATATTTTGTTTAATACATTTTATTTAGGCTTTTTAATGCTCTAAATGTTTCATTTGACACATATAAATGTTCTTGGAACAGTTTGTTACTAGAAAACATGGTTTATTACGTTTACAGCATAGTTCTACATAACTATCTGTTTCATTACAATGAATTTGGTATTTATTCATTTAATTGTATATATCGATTATTTAGACTATCTTCTACCAGATTTTGTGCCGTGTAACAATCAATTATTGCACACAGTTGGTTTATAATAAATTTCTGACACTTGAATCAACATCATGAATTGTCGAAATTTATTTGACATTTCGTGGCATAGCTTTTTAAATATACGGTATTTCGATGATTCAATATACGTTCCAACGCTGTGCATAAAACAGATTTATTTAATTTAACGCAAGTATCAATGATTCTGAACGACTTTATAATTAACTGATTTAACGTTGACAAAGCAATTCGCTAATAAAATTTCGTCCAAATGACTGAAATTTGCAATGAGAATGACTCCTAAGAAAATACTGATATACTGGATTAAAATCTACACATTTTTAAATAAAATGGCAGAATTATACGGTTGGTCAATTTGGATAAACACAGAACATGACTACAATTCTACTAAATGTATTTGAATCTCTTCACTACCTTGTGCTGACGTCGATCTCTGCTGGAATATGCCTTGTCTGGCAAGACAAATGTGCTTGAGCACATCGCACACAGCTGCGAGAACCGGCTGTGACCAGGACTGCTGGATAACCACACAGTGGGACAAGGTCAGTCTCGGAACTAGGTTAGCGACCTCTTCCCGCACGGCAAGTATCTCCCCCACTTCCTCACTCGACTCCCGCATGTTGTTAGGATCTTCCGACGTTACCACTTCACTACGCCTGCATCGCTTCTTAAGGTTGAAATTCGATTGTTCTATAAGTGTCTTTGAGAGTATACTGGATGTATATGAACTCGTGTTACGAAGTATAGATTTGTTCTGCATTTCTGCGCATCGCGTAGGTGTTTGACTGCGCTATCCATGTTGTAGAATTCTGGATTCAACTTTTCATTTCTGTAGTCTCTACTTCCCTATAATGTGCATCTTAGCACGAAGTCATAATCAGGTTACGGATTAAGCCTGAATGACTTCCACATCGCCAATTCATAAACTGCATTGTGAATAGCTTTAAGGATATAGCTATTTTCCTGCAGTGAATTATTGCAGTTATCTGCGTGATATGTGTAGTGGCTTTGTATCGAAATACTCAAGTAACAAGCTGTGTTTCAAATACTCCACCGACTTGCTGTATGAAGCTTTTCTAAATGTGAGCGCAAATGAGCCCGGTCTCGTTCCTATAAGTGTGTTACAAAATTACCGGCCTGCATATTGTGCTGGTCTCGGTCAGAATGTCGCTTGCTTCACAAGTCACGGCCTTCTAAACTCCGCGCTCCTTCTCACAACTTTCATTTTACGTGGCACTGTCAATGAAGCAACTCGCTTCTAAACTAGCGGTCTTGTTCAGACCAGATCTGAATTTGGAATGAACGCTCGTTCTCTCAGCTCACGTGAAGTTCATCGCGCTTCTTCTCCTCTCGTGGTGTGATGCAACTCTACTCTTCCCCTCACTCGCTGTGATTAGCCGCGGACCTTCTCCTCCTTTATGACGTTACACTCACCTCTCGTGGTGTGACGCATTCTTACGATTGTAGGCCTCCCTACATTCAGATAATAAATACACGACCATATTTAAATAATTCCTTATTTCCGGCCTTCCGTAATTGTTTATATTATTAATGATGCATGGTATTACACTCTGTTTCAGCTTAAGATTTCCATATCCCACAAATTCTAAGGAATAAGAGATCTTTATTCGATCTTTTTATTTTTCCTGCGTCCCAGTTCGTATCCCGTCTGGATCTTTGTATTGGTCTTAACTAAATTCGGGCGCAGTACCCAGTTCTAACCCTGCGACCAGAATTAAATGTCTTGATTGAACCATGAATCGAATCCTGACCTCACGGGTTGTTGTTGTTGTTGTTGTTGATGATGATGATGATCGTTTTAGGGGCTTTTCGACATCGTGATCATGTAGCCCCGTGTATTTGGATGTGTGTGTAATTTGTCTGATAACCTGTGTCACTTTGTGTCTGTACTAGTGTGTGTATTTTTAATTCAGGTTGGATTTGGGTAGGAAGCGGCCGAGGCACGTTAGATACCATCCCGGCATTTGCATGGAGTAGAGGTGCGAATCCATAGAAAAACCACTTCCAGCCCTAAAGACCAGAAATACATTTCTTGGGAATCGAACCCGGGCTTCCGCGGTGAAAGCCAAGAATGGACAGCAAGTGTGCTAGCCAGTACACCACAAGGTGGTCTCCAATAAACAAAAAATGATCCCAATAAATTGTTTTCTGTATTTCTATTACCTTATAAAGAGTCCACAAGCAATGTTAATCAGAATAGCTTTGGGTGTAGATTGCGTCATGTGAAATAATAACGTTGTTGTTGTTGTTTCATTTGAGGGACTAGGACATCTTGGTACTTTAGCCCCATGTACTTGTCTGAAAATCTGGGTTACTGTGGTGTCTGTATTAGATTGTGTGTGTATTTGTATGCTGGTGAGGATTGGGAAGGAGGCGACCATGGACTTATGTTAGGAACTATCCCGGAATTTGCCCAGAGTATAAATGAGAAACCGCTTCCAGAATGGCTGAGTTAGGAATCTAACCCACATCTTCCCAGTTTTGTCTCACGTGGCTGAATGTACCCCGTTCCAGCCCTCAGATTAGAATTACATTCCTTGGCTGAACCGGGAATCGAACCTGGACCTCCAGGGCCATAGCCTAGAATGCTGGTCGCTACACCAGGAGTGCACAAATAACGTTTGAGTGATATCTTATATCTGCCTCACATAAGAATTATAAAAATGTGCGCACTCTGTTGTGAGCATAGATATTCGTAGGATTAGGCCCCCCAGCTCGTACATGTTGGGTAGGTTTTTGCTAGGAATTAACCGTACCCCAAGGGAAGATGGAAGAGAAAAGGAAAGGGAAGTGGGTTTCGGAATGAAGAATAAGTTTGGGTAAATAGGACGAGAGTCCAACACTAAGCAAAAAAAAAAGGAATTTTAATGAGTTAGTAACGAGTGCCACTGCAAAGCCCGTGAAACACCTAAAGTGGGTATGGACTAGGCCATAGCTAACGGGAAATGCGGCTGGAGCTTGAGCTATTTTCAAGCAAGTGAAGTTTTTGCTTTCCCTTCCCTGCCTAAACTTGGGTAATATGGGAAAGGGTGGTAGTCTGGCAAGACAAAGAATGACAGGTTTGTCGTATATCCTTTCAAAGGAATGAGGTTTAATCAACGGTTTTGAAAGGCGCAAATGATTTAAATTCGCCGTGATGTTTTTAGTTCTTGGAATTGTAGAATTTCCAAGGAGCGACCGAATGCTTCCAGGAAGGTTAGCGATGAAGCAGTTATCGTCCTTTTAAAAACAATTTGATTGATTTTGACAATTTTTGGTTTTAAATTTTGGTAAGAACACCAATTGTTGCATTCAAGAAAGGCTAAGCTTCTATCCAGCAAAGTGCCGACTAAAGGTTTAGACAAGAAGAAAAACTTAAATTTGGAAAACCAACCATAAGTTATAGAGAAAGTCTCAACAAGCAGGAAGCTGGCGGAGCTAGCTATACTTGCCTTACTGGCTAGTTAGAATTAGCTATAAAAGCTAAGAGCGACTTTGAAAAAGTTTTTGCGGAGAGTTTTTGTTCAAATGCAACAAATAGTGGAACCTTTTTTATTTCGATGCTTGAGTTACTTAAAGCGAGAATGAGCTTTCGGGTAGAGTTAGGGGAAGTAGGATCCTGCCTAATCGTTATTTTATATAAAATGATGAAGCAAAAGGATATAGTTTGATTTATTTAACAATGCGTACAAATATGATACATTTAACCACTGTAAAATGTACAATTTAAATTTTAAACCTATGAGGTCTCAGACCTCTAAAATTGTTGAAGTTTGCACTAGGCGATTAACAAAATTTGGTTTGGAACCTCTGTAAAGCACCAAATCTATATAAGATTTTAAAATAGTGCTGAGATTAGCAAATTTAAAGTTTAACAATACATCAGGTACTTTGAGAATTCCTAATGGAAGTTCTAAAAGTATGAACAAATGTTCAATTTGAGATTATAACAAGAAAAGAGAGAATTAAGAAGAAGTTTCTATAACTTCTTTTATTGAAGCAGGGATCACGAGAAAAATGGGGAAAGTTATCCTTTCGTGAAACCTGGAGAAAGAAAAGTTAGAAAACTCACTTGTGAGTAGAAATAATTGAATTCCCTAATGAAAAGAGGAAAAACAATATGATTTGAGGTGTGTACTAGACACTAATGATGCAGAAATTACCTATGAAAAACAGTACAATGATGGGAGGGCACTTCTATAGAGTGTCGCCTCATTGAAAAGAACCTAAATTTTACAATTATTATAATGTGTTTGTGAGGAGTATGAAGGGAGGAAATAGGAGAATCAGGAAAACGTTTATGGCCGTATTTAGCTTTCGTTCGAACGCGACACGGATGGTTGTTGAATGGGCACGTTTATGCACTGTAGTCCGTTGAAAAATTCACTATTGCAACAAGGAAAGTTTATCAGACGAAAAGTTACTGTAAATGTAGAGATCACTATTTGAATTTTAGGTTGAGAAAGTTTATTGCGTTGTGACGTTTATAGATGGTAGTTGAATGCAGCGGACAATTCCTAAAGAAGAAAGACAAATTATATGCTGATCAGAAGTATCTTCAACATAAATTCCTCAGTGAGGAACAAGCATTCGCATATTTAGGTGGAAGGCACTTGACGGCATAACTTGCAAAAAATATGACTTGCTGTAGAAAATTCTAGAGTTGAGAACAGTAGAATTGAGCAGAATATCCCGCGGAGGTGAAAGCTAAGTTTTTATAGACAGTGGGTTTAATAAGACTCCCACGGTGTGAGAACTCATTCCCAGATACTCAGTACAAGAAGTACCTTTTCATTTTAGAAAGCTATCTGAAGTAGCTACAAATAAATCAAGAAGATCTTTTGAAGGCAGATTTTGCATCACATAGCAATTTCACACTGTCTATAAAATCAGGTTAAAACCATTTAAAACTTAGTGAAAACCATTGAAGTAGTACTTAGCTCATTTTGAAGAACGATGATGATCTGGATGACGGTTGACGTTAAGATTAGGACATGGCGTCCTGATTTAAAAATGTCTCAAGTAGACAGGAGACAAGCCTGAAGTAGGCTCCTACTGTATGGTTTGACGACTGACCCAGAAGTGAGAGCAGCTGGACGAAGCATGGAGGTACCAAAGGGGGGGAGGAAGGTGGGGGAAAGAGACAAAGGAACATACATAAAAATTACCAACCTAACAATAATACATCGCTTTCTTAGATATTGATTTTCTTGATGGAGTGATCTTCAAGGAGAAGTTAGCAGGCCATGATGACGACGTCTGGAGGATTGGAATGATGAAGAAGTCCTCTTGAGCATGGAGATGTTAGCTGGAGGTAGCGACGTCCTCCTGTGGCTGGATTAAGAAGGAGGTCTTCTTGAGAGTTGAGATATTGTTGAACTTCCGCAGTTAGCTGCTAGATGCCGCTAGGTTGATCATGGAAGTTATATCTACAACAAACTTACAAAGAAAGTAGGCAAGGTGCTTAAATAAAGAAAACGTAAGAAATCACTGTTGGTGTTTGCGAAAAAGGAAGGAATGAATTAAAGCAAAGAGCAGCAAAAGCTACCTCTATCTTACCGTGTGTTCCAAAGAATACACCAAGCTGGGAGGGTAAACACCAACAGAGAACAAGAAACAAAATGTTAAAGATTTAAAGGTAGGGGGGCAATTGAAGAGATTGGTCTTGTAATATGCCCATTTGTGGTTAAGATCTTCGCTACCCTAACTCTCCCATCCCTTCCCGGGTAACACTCGGTCACTCTACCGGAGATCCAGACCAAGGGAGGGGAAGCATCTTTAACAAGGACGAAGTCCCCCACCTTAATGTCAGGATTAGAAAGAAGCCACTTCTGTCTCCGTTGCAAGGAAGATAAATATTCCAATTTCCACCTCTTCCAGAAAGAATTGGGAAGAGCTTCCAGTTTACGCCAAACAATAGGCAGGTTAGAGTCTCTATAAGAGTTGGGAAGGGGAGGAGGGGAGGAAAGAGAAGTGTCTATAAGAAAGTGACCAGGTGTCAATGGAAGAGAATCATCAGGGTCAGTAGAAGGCGGTGTCAAAGGACGAGAATTAACAACCCCTTCAATCAGAATAGACAGAGAGTTAAATTCCTCATAAGTTAGGGTACGAATACCTAACACATTTTTTAGATGACGTTTGGTCAGCTTGACATAGGATTCCCACCTACCACCGTGATGAGGGGCGTAGGGAGGTATAAACCGCCATTTGAAACCCTTTGAGTATGAAAAATTAGAAATCTGTTCCATGGCAGTAGAAGATGTGAGAGCTTTCTTCCACAAGGAAGGTGCGCCTTGAAATGTGGAGGTGTTATCGGAGAACACCTCAGAGGGAACGCCACGCCTAGCAGTGAAGCGAGAGACGGCTGACAAAAAGTAAGAAGTAGAGGCATTTGTTACTAGTTCCTGATGAATCGTGCCAGTAACCATGAAAACGAAAAGAGAAACATAGAGTTTTCCAAACAATTTGCGTTTAGCTTCAGGGGAATTGCATTGATATTGAAACGGACCCATATAGTCCACACCAGTTAAAGCAAAAGGACGTTTAGGGGAAGAGCGGAATGAGGGTAGATCGCTCATTAATTGAGTATTAACTTTAGGTTTCGCTTTGAAGCAAGGAATGCATTTGTGAATTACAGAGGAAACCTCATGAACTCCATTTATGATCCAGTACTTTTCCCTTAAGAAGCAAAGCAGTGTGCGTGTACCAACGTGCAGGTTACGGTAATGAAAGTCACGTATGATTAAGAAAGTTACGTGATGGTTAGAGGGCCAAATAACCGGATGCTTTTTGTTTTCAGAAAGTGAAGAATGCGAAAGCCTACCACCTACCCTGAGTAACCCATTGTCATCAAGGAAGGGGGATAAAGCGCGAAGACGACTAGATTTAGGAAGATCTTTGTTAGCTGAGAGCAATGACAATTCAGAATAAAAGGCCTCTTGCTGAGTTCGCTGCAAAACTTTAATAGTAGCGAGATTTAATTCGTGATTGCTCAGGTGTGGTTTAGGGAGAAGAGGTTGGTCAACCACAAGATATTTCCATCTGAGAAGATAGGCAAAAATTCCAATTAATTTATGAAAGGAATAATAGCGGGACAACAAGGGGTGTGAAACATTGGAAGTAACACACGAAGCCATGGATTTGGATACTTTAGTGTCAGGCAAGTTGGAGTTTGTAATCGGAGGATTAGAAGGCCAACAAGAAGAGTCTTCGATTAACCACGAGGGCCCATGCCAGTACAACTGGGATGCTAATAATTGAGAAGTTAAACATCCACGAGAAATGATGTCAGTGGGGTTATCAGCACTGGGCACACGCCTCCATTGACATCCAGAGGAAAGAGTTTGAATTTTAGAAACTCTATTTGCAATAAAGGTTTGCCAGTGGATGGGGTTTTTGGCGATCCAAGAAAGAGTGATCATGGAATCGCTCCACAAATAGGTTTGCGTAAATTCGACCTTTAAGACTTTGTGCAATTTTTGGCAAGTTCTGCGGCCATGAGTGCAGCACACAATTCAAGCCTAGGCAAAGTAATAGTTTTAAGAGGAGCGACTTTGGACTTAGCGCAAATAAGGTTGGACAATGAAGATTCATTTAGCGAATTGCAATAAACCAAATATGCACAACAACCGTAAGCTTTCTCGGAGCTGTCGGCAAACACATCAAGGAAGAAAGATGTGTTAGGAGGAGCTTTAATTAAATTCCTAGGAATTTCAATAAGAGAAAGATCAAATAAACTGCTACGAAAAGAGAGCCATCTATTAAGAAAAGAAAGGGGAACAGCTTCGTCCCATTCACATTTGAGAGACCATAGCTCCTGCATGAAAAGCTTGGCTATAACAATAACCGGAGCAAGGAATTGAAGCGGATCAAAAATTGTTGCAATTTCAGAGAGAATTTGCCTTTTTGTGTTGGGGAGCTCGTCGGAAGGCGAGACTTTGAAGATGAGAGTATCAGTGCGAGTGCACCAGTGAACTCCAAGAGTTTTTATGGATTCAGAATCTCCGCAGATTTTGACGGAAGAGGGGTCTACGTCTTCCATGGGAAACTGGACAAGAAACTCATGGGAGTTGGAATTCCACTTATGAAGTGGGAATCCTCCATTCTTTAACAATGCCTGACGTTCTAGTGACAGGAAAGAAGCTTCCTCATCGGTTGGGAAGGACTGGAGATAATCGTCTACATAAAAAGAGGTAGTTAGTGCTTCAGAAGCTTTAGAATCAAATAAATGACCATCTTGAGAGGCTAACATATGTAGGGGTCGGATAGCAAGGAAAGCGGAAGGTTTAAAGCCATAAGTGACCGCCTTTAAGCGAAATATTTTAATGGGCTTGCTGATTTCGTCGCGCCAAATGATTATTTGGAGATCTTGTTGTTCGGGCTGAATTAAAACCTGACGGTACATCTTTTTGATGTCCGCTATAACAGCTATGGGAAATAATCAAAAATTTAAGAATATAGCACATAAATCTGACTGAATAGCAGGACCAGAGTAAGGAGTATCGTTAAGACTGTTGCCATTAACGTCAGGTGATGACCCATTAAAACGACTCGGATTTTATCCTTTACAAGAGGGTTTTTCCACACTGGATGATGATTTAAGAAAACCGTTTCAATTGGGGGGGGGGGGGAGGGGGGTGCAATTCGTCATCAGATTTGCTGACAGCTTCGATATCATCTAAGTTTTCATACTCATCCACGAAATAAGTGTACTGTTGTTTAATGAGAGGTTCTTTCTTGAATTTGCTCTCGATAGCACAGAGAGCTTTTCGAGCTTTAGGTTGAGAATTTATAAGTTTGGGGGGATTGCGTAATCTTGGCATCTGAACAATGAACCGGCCTTCAGGAGAACGAGTGGTATTGTTCAAGAAATGTTGCTCACAGAATTCGTTTTCTGAAGAGGTTACGTTAGGAGAATCAACGCTTTCCAGCCTCCAGAACTGTTCCAAATCAGTATTAGCGAAATAACATTGCGATAAGGGTTGGGGAGAATAAGGAGGAATTCGACCAGTAACGATCCATCCAAAATTAGTGTCTCTGGCAACCACGTTTGAAGATAACTTACGAACCTGTTTACGAAGGCAATTCCAGAAAACATTGGCACTAAAGAGTATGTCAATGGCGCCTTGTACATTGAACAGAGGATCGGCTAACCTTAAATGAGAAGGAATATTCAGACCTGAGATATTGATGGAGTGACTAGGAGTATCCTCTCCGATACTGTTGAGGATGAGGCAATTAAGTTTTAGAAAGTTATTTCTGTGGCAAGTGTCTCTTATGGTTAGTTTAGAAAACTGTAAAGCTTGTAATTTTAGGCTGTTGATGCCTGATACATTAATAGAAGTGGGGTTTACAGGTAGGCCTAGTATTTTGATTAATGAATTAGAAACGAAATCATGGGTTTCCGCCGAATCAAGAAGACCGCGTGCACAGAACCAGTTGCCAAAATTCTCCTGGACTTCGATTTGGACAGTGGACAATAGTACTTGGGCTCTACGTATGGACTTCGCATTTTGAATGTAAAATGAAGCATTAGAACTGATAGCATTGTCACTTTTCTGAGAAGTAGATGCGGCTGTTGACCTTGCTTTATCATGACGATGTAGTAAAGTGTGATGAGCTTTTTCACAATGAAAACAAAGTCTGGTAGACTTGCAATTTGAAGCAGAATTCTTAGGTGAAAGGCAGTAGAAGCAATATTTATTATGGGAAACTAATTTTCTTCTGTCGTCGACTGACAGTTCTTTAAAAGATTTACATAGATATAAGGCGTGGGAATCTTTGCAAAGTATGCACTTTAATGGTTCATTTAAACTTTTACGGGGTTCGCTTTGAGTGTTTAAAGCGAGAGAACTAGCAATACGGCGTTCACTAGACCTAGTTGGGTAACCAGTGGCGTTTGACTTGAGTTTAGAACAGCTAGACCCTGGTTTTTGGGTGCTAGACGCTACGTGTTCATTTTTCGATTTAAAGGACAGTAATTCAAATTTAGAACTAGGAGAAGAGGGTTCACTTTGATTGGCTAGGGCAGTTAAGAGTTGGCATCTAGCATTTAAGAAAGTGACTAAATGCTCGTAACAGTAATCGTCATCTTTGAAAAGTTCAATTTCCCAAGCTTTGAGGGTAGCAACATCGACATTAGAAACCACTAAATGTATTAGGAAAGTGTCCCAGTGTTCAGTGGGTTGATCTAATTGGGACAAAGCTTTTACGTGAAGTTGTGTCGTATCAATAAGAGTACGCACACTAGTAACGCAATTGTGCTGTGACGCAGGTAAATTGAATAGAGCCTTCATATGGCATTGAATACGTAACCGTAAATTACCGTATCTTTCGTTCAACAGGTTAAAGGCAATGGGGTAGTTTTCATCACTTAATGGGAGTGCTTCAACCAACTGCAGGGCTTGACCGCGGAGAATACATCGCAAATAATGAAACATGTAGATGACTTGAATGTCTTCATTGTCATGAACAAGAGAGCAAAATAGTTCATAGAAAGAATCCCACGTAGATTCGTCTCTAGAGAAGTGGGGAAAATTGATCTTAGGTAGAATTGGTTTGGGCTAGTGAGTACCCTCACCAAAAGAGGTTTGTTGTTCGTGAAGGGAACCAAGAACAGAACCGTCCTTTTTATGTTCTTCTTCGAGTTGGCGTATTATTTTAAAAGCAGAACCTATGCCTTCGTAATATTGGTTTTCTACTTCTATTCGATCATCAGTTTGATTGAGCATACAAGTTTCGATTTCAGTTTGGATGTTGCAATAATTTTCATATGAACGTTCAAAATCCTTTCCGCGATGTTTTAACAAATCTAGTTGAGCTTGTGATGGATCTAGCTCTTTGATGTATTTTCTGAATCTGGTGATTTGCCCTTTATAAAAAGCTCGTTTGGAAGTAAGTTTTTCATCCTTGTCTTTTTCTGTAGGAGCCATGGCAAAATAGGTAAATTAAAGTATAACTGACGAAACTGTGGAACCTTGGAAATGCTGTCAGACTGGCAGCAGCAACAAGTTGAAAGAAAGGGACACACCAAAGAAAACAGGAGCGGCCTCTTTCCCCCTCACAAGCTTTGCACGGTGAAGGTATAGCTGAAAAATTCAAAGTAGATATTAATGATTTGCAAAATATTAACAAATGAACTCTCCAGGGTTTCTGGGACCAAAGTTTGGGTAGTTTTTTGCTAGGAATTAACCCTACCCCCAAGGGAAGATGAAGAGAAAAGGAAAGGGAAGTGGGTTGCGGAATGAAGAATAATTGTGGGTAAATAGGACGAGAGTCCATTACTAAGCAGACAAAAGGAATTTAAATGAGTTAGTGACGAGTGCCACTGCAAAGCCCGTGAAACTCCTAAAGTGGGTATGGACCTGGCCGTAGCTAACGGGAAATGCGGCTGGAGCTTGAGCTATTTTCAAGCAAGTGAAGTTTGTGCTTTCCCTTCCCAGCCTAAACTTGGGTAATATGGGGAAGGGTGGAGGTCTGGCAGGACAAAGAATGACAGGTTTGTCGTATATCCTTTCAAGGGAATGAGGTTTAATCAACGGTTTTGAAAGGCGCAAATAATTTAAATTCGCCGTGATGTTTTTAGTTCTTGGAATTGTAGAATTTCCAAGGAGCGACCGAATGCTTCCAGGAAGGGTAGCGACGAAGCAGTTATCGTGCTTTTAAAAACAATTTGATTGATTTTGAAAATTTTTGGTTTAAAATTTTGGTAAGAACACCAATTGTTGCATTCAAGAAAGGCTATGCTTCTATCCAGCAAAGTGCCGACTAAAAGTTTAGACAAGAAGAAAAACTTAAATTTGGAAAACCAACCATAAGTTATAGAGAAAGTCTCAACAAGCAGGAAGCTGGCCGAGCGACTTTGAAAAAGTTTTTGCGGAGAGTTTTTGTTCATATGCAACAATTAGTGGTACCTTTTTACTTCGATGGTTGAGTTTCTTAAAGCGAGAATGAGCTTTCGGGTAGAGTTAGGGGAAGTAGGATCCTGCCTAATCGTTATTTTATATAAAATGATGAAGCAAAAGGATATAGTTTGATTTATTTAACAATGCGTAAAAATATGATAAATTTAACAACTGTAAAATGTACAATTTAAATTTTAAACCTATGAGGTCTCCGACCTCTAAAAATTGTTGAAGTTTGCACTAGGCGATTAACAAAATTTGGTTTGGAACCTCTTGAAAGCACCAAATCTATATAAGATATTAAAATAGTGCTGAGATTAGCAAATTTAAAGTTTAACAATAAATCAGGTACGATATATATACTTTCAGAATTCCTAATAGAAGTTCTAAAAGTATGAACAAATGTTAAATTTGAGGTTATAACAAGAAAAGAGAGAATTAAGAAGAAGTTTCTATAACTTCTTTTATTGAAGCAGGGATCACGAGAAAAATGGGGACAGTTACCCTTTCGTGAAACCTGGAGAAAGAAAAGTTAGAAAATTCACTTTCGAGTAGAAATAATTGAATTCTCTGATGAAAAGAGGAAAAACAATATGATTTGAGGTGTGTACTAGACACCAATGGTGCAGAAATTACTTATGAAAAACAGTTAAAAGATGGGAGGGCACTTCTATAGAGTGTCACCTCATTGAAAAGAACCTAAATTTTACAATTATTATAATGTGTTAGTGAGGAGTATGAAAGGACGAAATAGGAGAATCAGGAAAACGTTTATGGCCGTATTTAGCTTTCGTTCTAACGTGACATGGGTGGTAGTTGAATGGGCACGTTTAAGCACTGTAGTCCGTTGAAAAATTCACTATTGCAACAAGGAAAGTTTATCAGACGAAAAGTTATAGTAAATGTAGAGATCACTATTTGAATTTTAGGTTGAGAAAGTATATTGCGTTGTGACGTTTAGAGATGGTAGTTGAATGCAGCGGACAATTTCCAACGAAGGAAGACAAATTATATGCTGATCAGAAGTATTTTCAACCTAAATTCCTCAGTGAGGAACAAGCATTCCCATATTTAGGTGGAAGGCACTTGACGGCATTACTTGCAAAAAGATGACTTGCTGTAGAAAATTCTAGAGTTGAGAACAGTAGAATTGAGCAGAATATCCCGCGGAGATGAAAGCTAAGTTTTTATAGACTGTGGGTTAAATAAGACTCCCACGGTGTGAGAACTCATTCCCAGATACTCAGTACAAGAAGTACCTTTTCATTTTAGAAAGCTATCTGAAGTAGCTACAAATAAATCAAGAAGATCTTTTGAAGGCAGATTTTGCATCACATAGCAATTTCACACTGTCTATAAAATCAGGTTAAAACCATTTAAAACTTAGTGAAAACCATTGAAGTAGTACTTAGCTCATTTTGAAGAACGATGATGATCTGGATGACGGTTGACGTTAAGATTAGGACATGGCGTCCTGATTTAAAAGTGTCTCAAGTAGACAGGAGACAAGCCTGAAGTCGGCTCCAACTGTATGGTTTGAAGACTGACCCAGAAGTGAGAGCAGCTCGACGAAGCACGGAGGTACCAAAGGTGGGAGGAGGGTGGGGGAAAGAGACAAAGGAACATACATAAAAATTACCAACCTAACAATAATACATTGCTTTCTTAGGTATTAATTTTCTTGATGGAGTGATCTTCAAGGAGAAGATAGCAGGCAATGATGACGACGTCTGGAGGATTGGAATGATGAAGAAGTCCTCTTGAGCATGGAGATGTAAGCTGGAGATAGCGACGTCATCCTGTGGCTGGATTAAGAAGGAGGTCTTCTTGAGAGTTGTGATATTGATGAACTTCAGCAGTTAGCTGCTAGATGCCACTAGGTTGGTCATGGAAGTTATATCTACAACAAACTTACAAAGAAAGTAAGCAAGGTAGTAGTGGTTTTGTGAGGGTTCTAAATCCACCGCCACCGCTCCACCACACAAGATGGCGGTGGTGCGATATCCCTCGAACGCATGGTCGGATTTTAACGAATGAGGTGTCGTTGAACTCGGGCTGACGCCCCCTTTCCAATGGATAACATATTTCCACCCCAAAATAAAACCTACCCCTACTAGGGGGTGATTTGTTTTAGAAAATTTCGCTTTTCAAGTGCAACATGTGGGAGTTTGAATACCAATATGGAATTAAACGTTGTTCCACACAAGAGACATATGTACGGTGGAAAGCCACTGTGAATTAACATGCTTGTTTTTGGTTTTCACGCATGTCCACTCATGGCTTTTTGTAGGAGGAAGGGCTTTTTAAAGATGGTGGCTGTACTGTAACCTAAGCTAACCCAACCCACGAGGGGTGATCAACAAGTATCCAAAGTGGCGCTTGTCGATAGGCAAACCATTAATGAAAGAGGGGCATGTCAGGCTTTGAGGCGAGAGCCTCTGTCGTTGTTGACGAGTCCCTGTGGACGGGTCATTGTTGACAAGTCATTGTTGACGGGTCATTGTTGACAAGTCATTGTTGACGGGTAATTGTTATCGGGTCCTTATTGGCAAGTCCCTGTTAATGGGTACCTGTTGACAGGTCCTCTTGACTAACCCCTTTGGACCGGTCCCTTTGGACTCGTCCCTAAGGACTGGCCCATGTATTTATCCAAATTATGTCAAAGGGCCTAACTACATTCGTGTGTAAAGCAGTGTGTTGAACATACGTTGTTCGCCAGTCCTCACTACTACAATGTGATAACGATATGAAATGAAAGTGACGAAATATATGTGAACACTTGCGAGATGACATTATTACCGTACTCCTTGTGAAAACCACATGTAAGCTAACAAGTCACATCCTGTTTTGGTTCGTACTTGATAAAATGCATGTTCATGTGTGCAATTTGACCTACCACAGGTGTTCATTTTGAACGATAGCTGTCCACGTGCGCGATAACAGCAAACAAGTCACAACCTGTTTAGCAGCGGTGGGTGGTAAAGGGGAGTATGCGGAAGGGGGCGGGACGGTGTAAGTGAGAACACAGGTGAAGAGGGAAAGAAATATGTATTGCTCATAATACATGTGGAGCTAAGGACTGTACACACAGGACTATAGGTTCAGTACAACATGAGTGAATAAATAAATACAAAGTGCACAGTTTCATACAACATGTAATTTATTAATCGAAGAATTAAAGGTTGAGCTAAATCCCAACCATTTTACATATAGTTTATTTCCTTTTTGTTTCAACACTTTTCCACAAGGTAATGTTTTGGAAACGCTGTCATTTGGAGTTTTTGGAGATAAAACCTGCCTTTTATGGGTTGATGGTTGAGGTCCTCGAGTAAATAGGTGACTGGACTGTTCAGGTTGTTGTTGTTTGAGTCTTCAGTCTTTTGACTGGTTTGATGCAGCACTCCATGCCTCCCTGTCCTGAGCTAATCGTTTCATCTCTACATAACTACCACACCCTACATCTGAGGCAATCTGTTTAACATATTCTAACCTTGGTCTACCCCTACAGTTCTTGTCCTCGACCCTTCCTTCCATAACTAAGCTTGCTATTCCTGGGTGTCTTAGTATGTGTCCTACCAACCTATCTCTTCTCTTCATTAGCAGTCGCCAGAAACATCTCTCCTCTCCCACTCGTCTTAATACCTCTATGTTTGTAACCCTATCTACCCATCTGATCTTCATCATTCTCCTGTAACACCACCTTTCAAATGCTTCTATTCTCCTCTTTTCTGCTGCACCAATAGTCCTAGTTTCACTTCCATAGAGCGCCACGCTCCAGACAAAGGCTTTCAAAAATGACTTCCTAATACCTAAATCTATATTCGATGTCAGCAGATTCCTTTTTTGTTGAAAAGCTTTCTTTGCCTGAGCCAACCTACTTTTTATATCCTCTTTGCTTCGTCCATCACTGGTTATTCTACTTCCTGTTCAGGTTGACTTGTCGAATTCGAAATAGTTCAGTCCCCGAGTTTGGTGTGTAACTTTGTTGAAGACAGACTTAAATTTGCTCACACGAACATGGTCCCCAATGTTCAGGAGGTGACGTTTAGTGTCTGCTGTTTTTATGGGGTTAAATAGTTTATCCAGTCGCGGAATATTTTTGGTCACAAGTCGTGGTTTGGTCCCAATGGTTCTGTGTTTAGTGTCATTGTAACCTGATACTAGCTCAGGAAACAAGTCCAACCAGCGATATGAGCTTTGAGTGGTAAACACTTTCCATATATGGGTTTTTAATGTTCGATTAAAACGCTCGACCACACTGTGGTGTAATGATGAATATCTAAAGATTTGAGAAAACTGGAAAAGTCCTTGTTGAAAAATTCCTTTCCCTGATCGGTTTGTAACAACTGGGGTTGACGTTTGGATTGTTGAATAATATGTTTAAAGGCCTTGGTGACTTGCGGGCCAGACTTGCGCCTCACGGGATGAACAAAGGCCATTTTGGAATACACATCAATGACCATCAACATATAGCGTACACCATCGTTAAAACTAGCATAGGGAAGCATTTCCACCAAATCGGCTTGCCAAAGTTCATCCACACCCCGTGAAATCACCTTGAGTCGCTGATAGTGACGTCTAGCTGGATGATGCAACTCATGAGCGATGCCCACTTTAATGGGTGAAGACTTAAACAATAATTTTGGCATTTAGAAGTTCTTCAATTTCATGAATTTCCCAATCGTGACCGGTATGGCCGGCTTGACGTGAAGCATGCAACAGCTGTAGTCACTGGACGAGCTTATTGGGATTGTGCCAGTAGGTGACATCCATAAGGGGTTTTAATGGGTTAAATGTCACCCCCAAAGCGGACACTTTACAACGACCACTTTGACTGGTGGGGAACATTTTTCAACGATGGTTTTATATTTTTGAGATATATTGGCATTCACTTGTTGAGTGGGATCATACTGTCTTTTGTGGGCATGGGTGTCCAATAAAATGGATTTATATTTGTCAAGGTCTTCTGGCGTATAATCATGGGAAGAGGGGGTCCGAGAGAATAGCAGCTTTAATAGTCCTGGTGTTAATTTATAATTGATCTTTTTAATGACAACTTTAGTACGAACAAATTTAATCGATGAATCCCCAATTTTAAAACTATCATCCTCATAGCGAACACCATATGTAGTATCTGTGTTTCCAATAAATAAATCGGTGAAATAGGGTTCCAGTGTTGATCCATAATATTTTATTAAAATATTTTTCAGTTGAGCTTTATGTTGAGGGGTGGCCAAGAGTTGTGAAAACGGAGACGATCTGAAAGGGCAAGGTGTTTCGACCATGGTCAAGGATTTCATTTTCTTAAAAACTCTGCAAGGGGTGAGGTCTTTTTTTGAGGTGTAAACACTTGCTCCTCGTCATCCTCAACCTCGCTAACATTAGTCAAATCTTCCTGTTCCTCTTCCACAGGATCCTTGTGTAGTGTCTGCGTAGCTTGTGAAACAGTGGGTAGCGTTTCAGATGGCTTGAAAGAGGGTTTCAACATGGCTTTTAGCGGAGGTGCTAAATGTTGTTGAATAAACAAAGCATGATCCGGACGTGATCGTTTCAATTGACGAATAGTATTTTTGCTTTAATAATATGCTTTTTCAATTGACTCTCTGCTAACACCATGGGTTCTTGACAAATGACTTGAGAGGGAATGAGACAGTGCCTTAAATAGCAATAAAATGATCAAACCATAAGCGATACCGTCCTAGGTTGAGTTCACTTTGTTTGTCAACAACCAAACAGGCATGACGTTGAGTGTTCCTGCACTTGGCACACAATTCAGTAAACATTTGAAAGGTCATATCCGAATTCACATGTTCATTATAAATGTGACGACTATTCCTCTCGTCCTGGTGAAATAAAACAATGACATTAGCATTGTCACGAATCAACTGTTTGGACATTTTAGAATATGTTTGTCCTAGATAGAAGCAATGGATATGTTTGTGTCGACCCATGCTGAAATAGCTTTGAATGATGCCTTGTCGTTCAGGGGATACATCATCGAAAATCATGAGTGAATCAGGCTTTACCTCATTCGGTGAAATAACATTTTCTTGCATGGAAAATGTGAAATAACCCATATTCTCATTTTGTAATCCAGACATGACTTGATCCAGAAACACGTAGAGGGGTTGGTAGAGAGATTATGCAAAAATATAAATATTTTGAAAACGCAGACCATTGGCCGCTGTAATGAGCGTCAGCAAAAGATTGGTCTTTCCACATCCCGAAGGTCCCACAATGATGCAGCGAATGGAAGATGGAAACAGTGAACCATGGCGTTGTTCACGTGATGTGCGACAGATATGGGAAACCATGTCCCGCACGGGGAATGACTCTTGCTGCTTAATGATCTTCATTTCAACTAAGGCTTAGAGAGGCTAGCAAGCTGTCTATATACATGGAACCAAGCCTTGTTATATAAACAGTAGATTCGTACTACAGGTTGACGATGGATGTCTCTGGACGTGTGTTGATGGCCAAAGCTAGGTCTGTCCTCATACATGATCCAAAACAATAAACAGATCCTGCTAATAAACACTATGTGGATAGTTCTGTAGTGCCACGCACTAAACAGGGAGATTATGATTTTATGGGAAAGCGGTAAACCCGTGTGAAACATCCTCAAGTGTCTACAGATGTTACTACAAAAATTATGTGGATAACAAGGTGCATGAGTTATATAACAAAGTGCCTCAGCTTACTGTGGATGGTTATACAGCTAATCATCACCGCATTATTCACATGGAAGACCGACAAGAAGATGATGATGTCTGCACCAAACGCTACCTCACCTACCAAATGAAAAGCCTTTATAAATTTTCCCATCTGTATTTTTAGTGTATCTGACAAATGAAAAACCTGTGAATGACAGGAACCATTTACCGCTATTCCATGGCCAGCACTTGACCTATGTGCTTGCTTCGGGTTTAAGCCACTATCGATTACACTATGATGGTAACATTCACATGAAATACGCGATGCCAGATGACAACCATTTACATGTAGAGATAAATGGTCATAGGATGTTGGTCTATAACTATGAAATGGTCAATGCAGGTGACGAATTATCCTTTCTTCTCATGTTGACATGGAATGAAAAGCAAGCGGGAAAAACCATAAACGATTTCCCACTTTATGTGGAATTGGAATATACAGCCATGAAATAACAATCTGACGTTAGTTGTGACTTAAACTTTCTTGTGAAAGGTTGTTGGTCATCATCAACATGGTAAAACAAAGGTATATGGTGAGAAGACTAAAAAGAGTAAAAATAAGACTCTGTCCTTGTCAAAGCCTGGGCTTAAGACATTCGTGGACAAGCCCTTGCGAAATAAAGAATAAAAATGATGTACTGATCATAAGGAAAGCCCTTCGAGCAGCACAGAAACATGTTATTCCAAAACGTCGGCGATAGGGTTCAAAACAAGAGCGAATGATTCCCGTCCCCAAACGAGCGGGATTTTTACCTGCATTATTCGCTGGTCTGGCTGCTCTGGGTTCACTTTTGGGCGGTGCCAGTGCAGTGGTGAAAACCATTAAAGCTGTGCAGCAGGGCAAGCAACAACTAAAAGAAATTCAGCGACACAATGAAACGATGGAAGCCATTGCTATGGGGGCTAGAAATGCCAATTTAAAGCAGCCTTTTATCAGCAAGGATTTGGGATTTCTCCACTTCGAAATATTTAAAAAAAATATAAACTCAGCCATAGCAAGACATGCCCTGACCCATGAACAAGTGAAAAGCTATGCTAAAATACTAAAGCTTTCTCATTTTCGAGGTGTGTTTATGCGAAACCAATTACCCCCACGACCCTGGGAACAGGAATGTGCTGTTGTCAATTTGGATGATCACCGAGGACCAGGAACGCATTATGTAGCTTATGTCAAAGAGGGATCCACTGTATGGTACTTTGACAGTTTTGGGAATTTGCCGCCGCCTATGGAACTAGTGACCTATTTTGGAAACAGGATCAAGATATATTATAATGTGAAACGTGAGCAAACATTAACAGCCAACAGTGTGGACGTTTGTGTTTAATTTTTTATATAAGACGCAGAATAAGCAAAAACGTCAACAGTATGTCGGCGGAAAGTAAGACGTTTACACTGCATGGACGTGGACCTGAAGTCCGCCTAGACTTTTACCCGCCTATTGAATTGAGTGAAAGACGGTTTAGGACTTGTTTCACTTGAAACGTACAATCGAATATACAACATACGTGAAAATGTGAACAACAAGTTTTACTATGATCATTCTGTGCTCACCCTGAACTCTGGTGGATATGCGATAGATGACATTTATGAACAAATTTATGTGGTGTTGATCAATGAATATGGTTTAAAGTCATTTCTCGTTGGAACGCGCAAGTTTGAACTTGTAGGAAATACCAACATTCATCGCTGCAGTATTTTTTATACATTCAATATTGACTTTAAAACACACCCCAATTCCATTGGTCCATTCCTAGGATTTAAACCACGCGTGTTGGAGCCCAACAAAAAACATGAATCAGACCATGAAGTGAAATTCATTGAGGACCATCGCGTGTCTGTGACATGTAATATTATTATCAAGAACCCTTGCATTCGCTTTATGACTTCATTGTAACATCGCCCAATGGCTATATTATTCGTGAAAACCCTCCAGTGGTGCTTTTTCATTCTGTGGCTGTCGATGGTATTAGTAATATAACATTAACACTGATCAATAAAGATCAACACCTCATTGATCTAGATTCTACCACACCAGTGACTTACAAGTTGTTGCTAAAGCCACTATGAAGTTTGTGTATAAAGCAACAACACTGTCTAGGAATGGTGTTAGTTGTTTGCCACGTGAATACACGTTAACATCTAAGGACAGGCAGATTTTACAGCATTTGGGTTACCACGTCAACCCCCATAATGAATTCTATCCTAGAGGTAGCGAACCACATCGTGGAGCAACCAGTAGTGGTAAGAATTGATCTCCATTCCTATCAAGCTCAAACACCTGGACTCAATAACAATGATGAAATTCAATTTGTAATCAACAACCAAAATATTTACACCCTACCGCATGAAAGTGTCATTCAGATTGTAGGTCGGCTCACCAAAGCCGATGGCTCTACACCTACCAAGTTGGGCAACCATGCTTTTGCCTTTCCGTTTTCAGAGGTGCGGTATGTCATTAACGATATCGTGGTGGATAGCACTCGAAATGTGGGTATTTCCATCAATGTCATAAAACAATACTCCTCTTAAAGTGAGGAAGAAGGTAAAACACTTTGCATGGCGGGTTGGTGTCCTGTCTCGACCAATGACTGGATGGTACACACTGATGGCACCTTTACTGGATATTTACCTCTTAAACTGATTTCAGGCTTTGCTGAAGATCACCAGCGCATTGTGGTGAATGCAAGGCAAGTGCTTTATTTGGTGAGAGACAGGAGTGATAATAATGCACTCAAGGGAGCCGACAATGCCCTCATAGATTCAAAAATTCAACTACAACACTTGCTATGGAAAGCGCCCCATGTGACCCTTGACGATAGCAAAAAACTGGACATACTCAAGATGGTAAAGAGAGATATGCCTCTACCCATGGAATTTAGAAGCTGGGCACTCCATGAGTATCCGCTATTGCCCACCACCAACACACACAGTTGGTCTGTAAAAACAGCTCGCTATACAGAGAGACCTCTCTACCTGATCGTGGGATTTCAAACGAATCGCAAGTATCAACAAACCAAAGATGCCACGCAATTTGATCACCTGCAATTGAGAAATGCACGTCTTTTCCTCAACGGAGCTGTGTTTCCCTATGAAGGACTGGATTTGGATTTTTCAAAAAATAAGTTTGGCCCCCTGTACGACTTGTTTTCTAAATTTAGATGATCACATTATCAAAAAGAGAATTGCCCCATGTTGTCACCCCAAGCTTTTAAGACAAGGGCGCCACTGATTGTCTTTGACTGTTCCTACTTGGAAGAGTCTGTCAAGCCATTCAATATTGACATTCGACTAGATATCGAAACGCACGATAATGTTCCAGCCAATACGACGGCCTACTGTTTGATAATTCATCACAAACAAGTCAACTATTATCCACTGTCCAACCAAGTGACAAGTGTATAAATAACAGGTCAACCTACATCATGCTGCTCAGTCATGTCTTGCTTTAAAACATCAAGAGACGTCACACCCATAAATTTAAAATCTGAGGAACAACGTTTCAAGACCTTTGCAACGTGGCCTGTGTCCTTTATAAACCCTCAAGCCTTGGCGGCCGCTGGATTCTATTATTTAAAAACAAGAGATGAAGTGAAATGTGTGTTTTGTCCCATCATCATAGACCAATGGGAAGAAAGTGATGAACCCATGAAAGAACATCAGCGCTGGTCACCCGCCTGCCCCTACCTGTGTAGAATGGATGTGGGTAATATAACCTGTCATTCAAGTTACCGCTCACTGGTGCCTCTGAGTGATGAAAAAAGTTATGATACATGTTGACTTCATGGTGTCAACGGTGCTTCAGTGAGCAGCTCACTGTCAAAAACACCCAGTTTAGAGACATTGGGATATCATCGGTGTTATGGAATTTATAAACATAAAAGACTTTTTGTTGTATGAGTTGGTACCGCCCCTATCCTAGAATGACAAAAGAATGTAAAACTTGTTATGATAATAACATAATGTAATAAAAAATTGTTTGTTGTTGTTATATTATTATTTATTATGCCCCCTGTCATACCCTGACCTCAATAGTGACTAGTCAGTGATTTTTATTTTTTTTACTAGAATGGAATGTAAGTAATCGTCATGGGTACACCTTACTGGACGATAGTCAGTCTGTGGTCAGTTGGACTTGATCCAGACAAGAGTGAACATGTTGCGTACACTGATTGTCGACTGTCAAGGGTTTAAAATTGGAGATAACAAATTTATATTTAAAGAAGTGGCCATCATCGATTGTTCCACTTTTTGGATATCGCATGCTACCCATTTGATGTTTAAACCACCTTATGCGTTTGATTTGTTGTGTAATAAAGACCGTAAACATGCCCAGTGGATTGAAACTCATATGCAACTAGACTGGAAGCAAGGAACCATTTCATATAAGCACCTGGACATGGTCATGAAAGCCCACTTGTCTTCTACCCATGTGGTATTTGTGAAAGGTAGTGAAAAACGTCAATGGCTACAACCATTTTGGGCGTCTTACTGTCAATGTATCAATTTAATGGACATGGGCTGTCCCTCGCTGCAAACACTCATGAACCGCGGCCCCTGTGACAACATTACCCATAAAGCCTTGGCACAGGTGTGGCAATTGTTTCATTGGCTAACCACCAATGCCTGCTGGGAGTTGTTGAATAAAATTAAAATTCTAGGTTTACCTGTGAATGACACCAGTGAGATTTCTACAAGTGACGTGTAATCATCTACATTATACCATGGAGAAAGGGGATGCTACCGATAAAGCGATTGGAAAGTTTATTGTATGTAAAAAGAAACTAGACAGTTTTACCAAAGAAGAATTATTGGCTCTTCCAAAATCGTTAATTTATTATGTGGCAGCAAATCCAGTGAAAGAAATCTGACAACATGTACCAAAATCATGGACTCTAGACAATGTGTTAAGTGAATTGCAACCATGTACAGGTTATGATCACCATAAGCAAGTGGCCATGGCAAAAATACCCTCTATGCGACAGTGTGCTACTTGCCAGCTGGTCAAACTCTATCACGGTCATAAAAGTCAGTGTAAAGACTTTGTTTCCTCATTCCACGGGTGTGATGGCGAGAAAAAAGCAACAACATTAGCATCGTCTACAGATGAAGAGGAAATTCAAACCTTTTCTCCACCAATGGAAAAGGATATGTCAAACTTGTACTGGTCATGGCGTCATTGACAAAGTCATTCAATACTTACCTTTTGAAATCCATCTTCCTGGTTATCGTTTTTGTGGTCCTGGAACAAAGCTGAATCAACATTTGCAACGTGGTGATGTATCTATTAATCCTTTGGATCAAGCCTGCAAAGAACATGACCTTTCTTATCGCCATAGACATCCTGCATTAAGACGTGTGGCGGTTAAAGTATTGTTGAAAAAAGCTAAACAACGTTTGACATCCTGTGATGCCTCAGTGAAAGGTTGGCAGCCTTCATTGTAATTAGTGCTATAAAAGGAAAGTTAATGATGAGTGGACATGAACATTGAAAAGGATTGAGGAATTGGTATTTTCTTTGTATTCTATTTTGTAAAGCACTATTTGTTGTGAAATAAAAACAAGGTTTATCAGATCACAATGTCTTTTAATTTTTAAAATGGTGATAGCCATTTCTATTTTGTAAAGCACTATTTGTTGTGAAATAAAAACAAGGTTTATCAGATCACAATGTCTTTTAATTTTTAAAATGGTGATAGCCATTTCTTTTTTTTTCGCACGTGGATATTACAATTTCCACTTTACTTTTTCACATTGCCCCTGGTT
Source organism: Meconema thalassinum (assembly GCA_946902985.2). Lineage (NCBI taxonomy): Eukaryota > Metazoa > Arthropoda > Insecta > Orthoptera > Tettigoniidae > Meconema > Meconema thalassinum. Next base: position 256,857,528 of record OX336395.1, on the reverse strand, counting down.
TAGTTTTACATTTTGTACATTTTTTAAAATCATTTTTAACTATTTTTCACGCATGAATATTTTCAATTTCCACTTTACATTTTTTACATTGCCATATTCAGTTTTCACATTTTGTACATTTTTAAAATCAGTTTTTTACCTTAATGTAAAAAGTTAATTTTTACAGTAAAATATTTTATTAAACTCAAACTACAGTAGTCTAACATTATACATTATACTTACAGTTTTTACAAAAGTATCACAATATAAAACATACTACAAATAATACAATATGGAGAACATTAGACTTAAGTAAAGTAATAGTCATCAATACGACTGTTTCCCCAAGCAAGAGTATCAAATGTGCTGGGTATAATGAATCGTTTCTTGTCTTCATTACTTAAAGCAACTTTGTTCAGCAAATTGGTATGTAGCTGATGATTTTTATTTCTAAATACACACATTTTCTTATATAATACGGGTGGGTTACTATCTATACAGTTTTTATAATCACTTATATCTAACTCTTTACTAACAACAATCTTCTTTACTCCTTTTAATTTTTTTATTACTAAATCATCAATTGTCATATAGCTGTATGATTTAGATGTTGTGCCTACAAAGGTGTCTATAACACCACCAGCAGATTCATCCTTAAATTTTCCAAGAACCTTTTTGTTTACTAGAGGTAAATGGTAGATATTAACCTTGGGATAGTCACTTGTATCAAACCTATTTAGCTCAGTTTTGATATCCTCATAAAAATCATCAGTTTTAAATTCATAAATAAAAGAATCTGTATCTGTATAAAGTAATTTTGCATTATCATGATAATTTTTCTTAACATAATCATAGTGAAATTCATACATAAGCGTTTTTGATAATTTCAGAATGGCGTAACCCACATATATAGGTTTGTTGTAAGTTACTTTAAGGCGATTCATTTGTATTACAACTAAATCCTCATGAGTAATTGAACAGCTATGGAAGTTAGGCATGCTTATTAAGTTGCTCGCACCATACATTTTACCATCATTTTCCCACTTTGTTATCAGCTTTACATCAACTCTCTTATCAACATTCTCCATAGTCTTCCCAAAAACACTATTATTCATGAGTTTATAAAAATCTTTTTAAAGGCATTTGTTGATAGTGAACTTAAATTATTGTTCAGATCAATATATGGCTTGAGCCATGCTGACTGATGAAATTGTAATACGCGATGAATTTTAGTTAGTTTTAATCCATGCTGTAGACACTGTTTTAAGTTTTGATAATGTATTACATATTTAAATTTATCATTTACATTAGCAATTAACATTTTTGTTCGTGATGTGATATATGGAGATTTCATATTCTCAGGACAGAATGGTAAATCATTATGATCATCATGTAACTCTTTTGGGTACTCAAGATTTACCTCTAAAATATATCCTTTATCATCGTTATCATTTAAAGTGTCAACTTTAAAGTGTTAACAAACCCACTAACCTGGGCCCAATGTTTGGGAAGCCAGGCTCTGCCTGTCACAAGTCAGGACAAAGGGCGAGTGATAGAGGAGTAACACCTCTTAAAAAACCTGGGACCAGCTGACCCGGCTGGTAGTACCCTGTAAGGGTCCCTTGCCAGGGTTACGGTGAAGTCCACAACGGCTGCTACTGTGGAGAGGATAATCTTCGGAACAGTGTATATGGCGGATGTGGCAACCCAGTGCTCGGGATTAATAGAGTAAAAGGTATCATCCTCACTCCGAGGATAGATATCAGTTGTAGCGTCTGATCCAGAGCGGGCGGCTACGAACGGCGTCTGTACCCCATGTTAGGGGCGGCTGAATTTATATGCTGGCAGTAGCTTTAAAATGCTAGGCGTCAGACTCAGCGACAAGTCGGCCGAAATTTAATTGTCGTATCATGATGCACCAAGTAAATTGTAGTATCCAGGTTAGGGCGTCCCCCGCAGGCGACGCGCCCCGACCCCGCCCGATCGGGGTGGGAAATGGATGAGGGCTACCTACCCAAGGCCGGGGCAGGCTAAAGAAGCAAGGCTCGATTACTAGATTTGCCACAATCAACGTTGGGACATTAACTGGGCGCAGTCGTGAGTTGGCTGAATCGCTCCACCAACGCAAAATTGATGTAGCCTGTATCCAGGAAACAAAGTGGAATGGCGCAAAGGCGCGTGATATTGGTGAAGGTTACAAGCTCTTCTACAATGGAAAAACATCAGACCGAAATGGTGTGGCTATTGCCATCTGTGAACGGCTACGGAATAGTGTCACCAGAGTAAACCGTATCTCTGATCACCTGATGAGCATCCAGATAATTACGGACGCAATATCACTCTATATCGTCTCATGTTATGCACCACAGACTGGGTGCCAAGCTGAAGAACAAGACAAATTCTGGGGTGATCTTGAGACATTAATACATTCAGTTGATCATAATGAGTCTTTGCTTATTGGAGGTGATCTCAATAGTCATCTTGGTAGGTCACGTGATGGTTTTGAACGCGTAAATGGTGGCTGTGGTCATGGGACGCGAAATACAGCTGGTGTGCGTACTTTAGAGTGTGCCGAGGCTTGTGACCTAGTGGTGGTGAACACCTTCTTCAAGAAACGGTTATCACATCTCATCACATACAACAGTGGTGGCCATCAAACTCAAATTGATTACTGGTTGGTGCGTAGAAGAGATCTGAAATCGGTGAAGGACTCCAAGGCCATTCCTTCAGAAAATGTTGCTCCCCAACATAAGCCCTTGATCTTAGATTTCCATATTACTCTTCGTACTCCTTCACGGCCTATCACCAATACTGAACGTATAAAGTGGTGGAAACTACCTGGCCATGAATTGCAACTTCTAGATTCTATTGGTCCTCTTCCTGACAACATTGATCAACTAACATGGAATGAATTCCCCTCAAGCATTCAGGCAAATGCTAAGGAAGTAATGGGTATGACAAAACCGGGACGACAAATTGTTGATAAACAAACTTGGTGGTGGAATGAAGACGTGCAGCGAGCTGTAAAATCTAAGAAAACTGCTTTCAAAAAGTGGCTTGGATCAAGAACCGATGCTGATCTAACTCAATATCGTCAGCTCAAATCCGATGCAAAACACGCTCTTGCAGTTGCTAAATCCAAGCAACTAAGTACATTGTACGAACTATTAGAGGAATCTACTGGGGTCAATAATATTTACAAGCTAGCCAGATCTCGTCATCGTGCGACAGTTGACATAGGCCACGTCATGCGTATCAAGGATAAGCACGAGCATCTTCTAACAAAACCAACAGAGATCCTTCAACGATGGCATGAAAACTTCAATAGTATCTGTAATGAGGAGTTCCCGCACCCACCGATTCCATTAGCCGAACCTGTACAAGGTGCAGTTACACCTATCATTCCTGCCGAGGTCAATACTGCGATCCACGCCATGAAGAATGGCAAGGTAACAGGCCCTGATGATATTCCTGCAGAGCTATGGAAGCAGTTGGGTCATCCCTCTGCAAAGTTCCTAGCAGAGTTCTTTAAGAAATGCCTTGCGAGCCACCAGATCCCGTCAGCTTGGCAAACTAGCGTCACAGTACTAATATGGAAAGGCAAGGGCGATGTAACTATCTGTGCCAATTATCGTCCTATTCGTCTCCTATGCCACATAATGAAGATTCTAGAACGTGTGATTGACATTCGCTTACGTAGCATTGTTACCATCTCGCCTAACCAGTGTGGATTCATGAAAGGTCGCGGAACAACTGATGCTATCCATGCAATGCGGCTTCTGATAGAAAAGTATATGGAGAAAAGAAGGACAATTTACATGGCTTTTCTGGATCTGGAGAAAGCATTCGACCGGGTTCCCCATCAGCTTATATGGTATTCTCTTCGATCTCATGGCGTACCAGAAGCTTATGTGCGTTGGGTCCAACTCCTCTACAATAATACAACTAGCTCTGTACGCAGTGCTGCTGGCCTCAACAAACAGTTCGATATTCGAGTTGGGGTTCACCAGGGATCTGCACTATCTCCACTCTTGTTTATCCTATGCATGGATACAGTGACTGCCGATTTGCAGAGGCAACCACCATGGACATTGCTGTACGCCGATGAAGTCATGCTTGCAAGTGAGACCCGTAATGATCTAGAGCGCTTGGTCAACCTCTGGAATGCGAGGCTCTGTGAATTTGGACTACGGCTTAACCTCACTAAGACTGAGTACCTTGAATGTGGTTCACAGACAGATGGGACCATCATAGTAGATGACACCCCACTACCATAGGCTTCACATCTCCGATACCTTGGCTCCGCTGTAAGACCTGATGGTGACACAGTCTCGGATGCCCGTGCAAGAGTGAATGCTGCATGGATGGAGTGGCGCCAGGTCACAGGCGTTCTCTGTGACCGCAAGATCCCTTTGCACCTCAAAACTAAGATCTATCAATCAGTCGTCCGCCCTGTTGCTTTGTATGGGGCTGAATGATGGCCTAATACAAAGAAACATGAACAAGCTTTGCACGCAATGGAGATGCGGATGATACGATGGTCCTTGGGAATTACACGGCTGGATCATATTAAGAACGAAGACGTCCGCAATACTCTTGGAATTGCCCCTATTCCAGCCAAAATGAGGGAGACTCGGTTGCGTTGGTACGGGCATGTAGCCCGAGCAAATACAGAGTCCATTGTAAGCGAGTCACTTGCTCTCGAGCCTGATGGACAAAGACCTCCAGGATGACCATAAAGTCGTTGGATGGATACCCTACACGACGATATGCGCATCGTAGGTCTTCGTCCTATAGATGCAGCAAACCGCAACAAATAGAGAGCGAGGTGCAGAGTGGCGGACCCCAAAAAATAATTGGGAACAACGCCAGGAAGAAGAAGAAGTAGATCATTTAAAGTGTCAATATGTAAGACATTAATTTCAGGTTGTGTTAGACAGCAAAAAACTTTCAGTGGTAGACATTGACTCACAGCCCAACCATATTGGTTATTTGCATCGAGGTAGACAATATACTTTGACTCTTCGCAAGGGTTGTAGCTAGGCATGTATTTATTATTTGCTTTAGAATACCGTCCACTACATTGGCTTAATCCACCTCGAATTGATGATTTTATAAAATTAATCATGTCTATATCAGTCATCAATTCTAAATTTACTTTTTTTTTCAACATTGAACTGAAACTTAACCCAGGAGCAGTAAAATACTGACAAGGGTCAAGGTCGTAAGTTTTCATGCAAACATTCCGGAAATTTTCAAAAACATCTGCTAATAACAACACATCTGTCTTCAAATATATGTCTGAAAATTCACCTGAAGTTTGAATGTTAAACTGTGCCCATACACGTTGTGCATGTAAATATTCCTGATCACTGATATGACTTGTGTTTAAGGAACTGTAAAATGCATCTTTTGGTGGTAAAGAACACTCCTCAAGACGTTCCACACAGTTAAAATATTCATAAGGGAATATACCCTTTTGACGAATCAAATTAAAATCATCTTTAGGAAATACACGTTGAATTTCACGAAACTGGTCTGATTTTAAATTACTAGCAAGCTTATCACGACTACTTGGCATAAAGCGGAATGAATCTAAAAACGCAGTTTTATAGTTTTTTTTTAATTGACAGTTTTGATGTATTTTGTGAACGATACGTATTGTTCCTTATTATTTGCAATCACATCAATTTTCACATCTGAAGCTCCAAATTCTTTAACGTATTTGCTACCATTATGTAGAATGACTGGAATGAATTTACTTACTCTATACTTTAAATAACATTCTTGGTGAGCAGCAGCACGATATTTCCCTGTTAAATGGTCATGATCGCGAACCCTGTCTGTACATAAACATTCACCACATATAAAACAATTCGTTTCAGTTTCAAACCCCATTTGCTGTGATGATGCTAATGGCTCCATTTCAATGATAGTATTTAAAATAGAGGATAAACGGATGGCATCTTTTTCAAGTCTTTCCAAGAAAACTTTAGGTGCATCGGGCCCTCTATAGAGCTCAAACTTATTTAACGAGTCATCGTATCTACATTTAATATAATATGCAAAGCTAAAAGGTTAATGAATGGGAGTGGTGTTGGTAAAAGGTTTGGTTGGATTCGATGGACATGAATTAAATGGTTTTAGCAAAGCTTCAAAGTCAGCATATGTAACAAATGGTACTCGAAGCTGTTTCTCAAAATCCTTAAATTTTAGAATGTTATTTTTAGGAGTAGGTAATACCGTACAAACATGATTGCATCCCCATTTTTGATGTTGAATTAGTTGGTCCTCTTTCTGGAAATGTAGCAAACAGCCATCACATAACCACTTTTTACCATTGTGTTTTGAAACCTGACTACTGACAAGTCTACTTAAATGTTTTATCCAGCAATAGTGGGCATTTTCACCTTCAGTTTTGTATAGTAAATTTACATGAGCATCCTTTTTTTCTGAGTATAATATAGAGGACCAACTATACTCTTGTTTTCAATTCCATACACATTAATACTTACATTGTTCAGCTTTTCAAAACGTTCAATATCTTTTATCCCCATAGGAAATTCCATTTCTTTTAAATCTAACACTGAGGAATAGTGATGTGAAGATGATGTTCTATCCATATTCTCCACTGCTGGATGGAGAGCTGAGGTAACAGCCCACGCAAAACATGCATGGTCACTTTTCATAACGTTTACACAAGCATGCTTACGTTTGATCGATGCTGGCAAATCAATATATGATGATGCTCGAAGGGGGTTATATTTATTCATGTTGGTTTCTAAATAAAGTACTTCAACCAACGCCCAACCTGACTCCCTTTCCTGGAACTCTTCACTCATCACAATGATACCACTAGAAATATTTTGGTATATATCACTATAATTAGTTGATTCACTAACAAGTATGATTTTTGTATTAAAAGATTTGATATCCGTAATTTCACCTTCGCTCACAGTTTTTAAATAGAGACCAAAAAGTTAAAAATTCATTTTTATTGTTTTATGCTCTACTCCCACAAGTCCAACCCCTCCTCCACGTGGTGGGAGACGGGCAACGGCATGAAGTAGGGTATTGCCTGTAGGGGTGAACTACAGTGGGGACATTGTGTGCCCCGGGACCACTGCGGTAGCTGTGAAGGCTCTATGGGAACCCTGAAAATTCACGGCTGACGGGCCTAGCAAGCCAGTAGTGGATATCATATTTGCTTTCAAAACAGGAACAGGCCTCGGAAAGGACGGATGCAAACGACGACGACCCGGTTATGCTAATGGACTACGAGTTGGGACTTTAAACATTCAGACACTGACAGGAAAGGTGGAGGAAATTGTAGATGTGATGGAGAGAAGAAAACTGGATGTACTGGGCTTGGCAGAAACAAGATGGAAAGGAGAAGGTCGCAGAGAACTGAGGAAAGGGTAGCGGTTTTACTGGAGTGGGAACAGTGAAGTAAGGAGCAGCGGAGTAGGAGTAGTTGTGAGAGATGGAATGAAGGAAGAGGTAAAGGGAATAAGTGACAAGATCATGAAGATCAGAGTAACTGTAAAGCGAAGAAGCCTGGAGATAGCCCAGGTATATGCCCCTCAAGCTGGATGTACAGCTCAAGAGAAGGAAGACTTTGAGGAGGAGCTACAACAGCAGTTGGATGGTCAGAGCATCATTGTCATGGGAGATTTGAATGCACATGTAGGAAGTGAAAGGCAAGGATATGAAAATGTATTGGGAGCAGAAGGATGGGGTAGCAGGAATGAAGAATGGAGAAAGTTGCTGGATTTTTCAAGAGAAACGGGCTAGTGGTAGGCAACTCCTGGTTCCGGAAGAAAGAAATCCATAAGGTAACGTGGTACAGCAGTGATTTAACAAAGAAATCTTTGGTAGATTACAGGCTGTACGACTGGGAAATGAGGAGAAGTGTCAGAGATATAAAGGTAATACCATCAGAGGCCCTAGATAGCGACCACAGAATACTTGTAATGAACCTGGGAGTTTTTAAGGATAGCAAGAGGACAGAGTACCAGGAAAGGAGAATCAAAGTATGGAAACTCAAGGAAAAGGAATTCAAGGAAGAATTCCAGAAGATAATAAGGGAAAGGATGCCAACAGACAATCCTAAAACAGGGGAAGAGGAATGGAAGCAATTCAAAAACACAATGGTGGAAGCTGCAGTGGCAGTATGTTGAAGAACAAGCTACAGAAAGCGGTGTAAAGAGACACCATAGTGGAATGAGAGAGTAAAAGAAGCTGTGGGAAGGAAGAACAAGGCTTCCAGGGTGTTATTCCAGGAAAGATCTGATCTGGCAAGGGAAGATTATAAGATAAAGAAGAAAGAAGCAAACAAGATTGTCGCAGAGGAGAGGAAGAAGTGGATGGTAAAGTGGACAGAGATGATGGAGGAAGACAGCAGAGGAAATAAGAAAGTACTTTATGGGATGGTCAAAAGTAAGAGAAGAGGTCTGCGAGAGGATGTGGTAATGATGGACAAAAACGGAAATGAGGTACACAACAAAGAAACACTCAAGACAGTGTGGAAAGGGTACTTTGAGGATTTGCTGAATCCAAATGGTCATAGGGAGGAAGACAATATATTGGAAGATGGAGAAGACAACACAGGAATGGAAAAGGACCTGACTTGGAGAGAACTGGAGATGGCTATAGACAAGATGAAAGGATGAAGGGCACCGAGTGTGGAAGAAGTGTGTGTTGAAATGGTGAAGGCAGCAGGGGAGGTTGGGAAACAGTGGCTGTACCGTTTGATGAGGGTGATATGGAAGGAGAAAAAGACCCCAGAAGATTGGAAGAATAGATTAATTGTCCCAATATTTAAGAAAGGAAGCAGAAAGGAGTGCAGAAATTACAGGGGAGTCACACTCATACCTCACTGTGCCAAGATGTATGAAAAGATATTAGAAAGTAGAATACGAGCCCGAGTGGAGAGAAAATTGAGAGAGGAGCAGTATGGATTCAGACCTGGGAGATCAACAGTGAATCTCATATTTTCAGTGAGACAGCTCCAAGAACACCACTACGAATTTGGAGAGGATCTGTTGATGGCCTTCCTGGACATCGAAAAGGCCTATGATAGTGTGCGTAGGGAGAAGGTTTGGAAAGCAATGGAAAACATGGGAGTGGAAAAAGGGACTTTAGACAGAGTGAAGGAGATGTATTGTGGAAGTGTGAGTTGTGTGAAAGTTGGAGGGGAAAGAACAGACTAGTTCAGACAAATGAGTGGCCTCAAACAGGGTAGTGCACTGTCACCCCTTCTCTTTATTGTGGTTATGGACGAGGTAATGACACGGATAGCAGGAAAAATAGGAGAAGATAAGATGAAAGCAATGGTGTTTGCAGATGATCTCATGGTCTGGGGAAACAAGGAGGAGGAAAATCAGGAGCAACTGAAGACTTGGGAAAAAACAGTGGGGGAGTACGGGTGGAAGTTCAACATCAGTAAATGTGAGATCCTGTTAACGACCAGGAAAAAGGACAGACCAATGAGTGGGATAACACTTGGAGGTGGACAGCTGAAGAAGGTGGAAAGTCTCAAGTACTTGGGAAGTATAGTGGAGGAAAATGGGAGAAATGACAATGAGATTACGGAACGTGGCAGACAGGCAGAAGCATTTCTGAGAAGCAATAGGAGCTTAGCGTGGAATAAAGATGTCCCACAAAAAGCAAGGAAGTGTTATACAGAAGCTACTATATCCCGATACTAACCTATGCTTCAGAAACGTGGACAATGAAGAAAAGAGACATAAGCAGAATACAGGCAGGTGAAATGAAGTTCCTGCGAAGTAGGATCGGAGTAACAAGAAGAGTTAGGGTGAGGAATTAAAAGGTCAGGGAAATGGTGAAAGAGGAGCCCTTGCAAGGTAGGATTGAGACATTAAGACTGAGGTGGTATGGACACATAAAGAGAATGGATGAGAAGAAGATTCCCAAGAGGATACATGAGATGCAGATGCAGAAGAAACGACCAAGGGGAAGACCAAGAGATAGATGGCTGAAAGAAGTGGAGGAATGTGTCAAGAAGAGAGGCGAGGACTGGACCAGAGTGACAGCGGAGAGGTGATGGGAAGAAAGGATTAAGTGGCGAGGCTTATGTTCCAAACAGACCCAGCCTGAGGCTGGAAACTGTACAAGATGATGATGATGATGCTCTACTAAAACATTATCTACCAAGCCAAACACAGTAGGTTGTACATTTTTTTTAAATGATTCAATACTTTGAGTTTTTTCTTTACTATAAATTCTATGACTAGCAATTCGACTTTTAAATGCACTGCCAATTTTCTGAATATTTCCAGAATTGTTTTCATGACAAGCATTATTTTTATGATTAATACTGCGCAAATGTCCCTGCATCAATGAAGAAGGTATATCAATATTGCATACATTACAATGTGTTATTGGAGGTTCACCATTTTTCTTTCTTTTTGTTGCACAACTATTTTTACAATCTTTAGAACGTTTACGCTTTTGAGAATCACATTTGATTAAAGGTTCTCTACTAGTTGATGGTTTTACAGATATCAATTCCTATTGTTCACCATGCACTTCGCTTTACAGCAGAAAAAAACCAATTCACAAACTAAACATGAGAAAGGTGATGAACGGACATGCTTTAAATTTACATGTCGTGTAAGACCATCCTTTCTGTTAAATGTTGTAGCACAATGACTGCATACAAACATTTTGTGATTATGTTTAGTACTTGCATGTCGTTGAAGGCTGTCAGGTCTTGAGAACTGTTTCTTACAGTCACCGCACTTGAACATGATGATTACTTTCCAAATTTCCTATAAAAGAAAGAAATCATAAATGTTAAAAAAGATAAAAACTAAGTAAAATATAAATAGTTTAATTACATTCCAGTCAATGGTCGTAGAAGGGTATTTAAATCAATCATCTGTGAACTCCTAGCAAGTCTAATTTCATGTAGTTCTAACTTGGGGTTACTATATACCACTGTCACTGACACCTAGCGGTGAACATTGGATCTTGATCGAGTGTTAATCAAATCTAACCTACAAATTTAGCTTCACATCATTGTTAAGTAGTTCCAACTTTAGTTACCAGGTACCATTGTCTCTGACGTCTAGTAGTGAACATTGGAACTTGATCAAGCGTTAATCAAATCTAACCTACAAATTTAGCTTCACTCACCATGGTCAAGTAGTTCCAACTTTAGTTACCAGGTACCATTGACACTGACGCCTAGTAGTGCACGTTGGAACTTGATAAAGCGTTAATCAAATCTATCCTACAAATTTAGCTTCACATAATTGTCGAGTAGTTCCAACATTGGTTAACAAACATTATTGTCACTGACACCTGGCAGCGAACGTTGGAACATAATAGAGTGTTAGTCAAATCTAACCTACAAATTTAGCTTCACACATCATAGTCAAGTAGTTCCAACTTTGACCATCAAATACACCATTGTCATTGACATCTAGTGGTGAAAATGGGAAAATATCGCTCTAGCTGTTTAAAAGTTATTAGAGGGGGTACTTACCTCTAATAATTTATCAACTGCTGCCACTGACTGAACTTGGTACTAGAATCTGCTAACCCACAGGTACGCCAATTATCTGTAAACAAATAAATCAATCAATCAATAAATACATTCCAATCAATTACTTCAAGATCAATTCGTAATAAAATACTACAATCCGTTAATAATAAGTACTTACCTTGCAAAATAATTTAATGATTTTCCACCAAGAAGTCTTTTTGCAACTGTTGAGCAATAACTGTTCACTCGTAGCGAGTAGTAAAGACAGACAGTAGGGAATTATATGACACCTCCCTTATATAGGCTGAGATTGCTTGTGTCAACAGTTTTGCAGATCATTGCAATTCCTTTCCTGTACACCTGTCAGTCCAAAGTACACTAGGAACACCTGTGCGGTATCAGATTACTGCTGACTTTGCATGATCATCACCCAATGTCTTTATGAACACCTGCGGTTTTAAATTACTGCAGCTTTAGTCATAGAAACAGAACTGTGCGCTCTCTCCCATGTCAGCATCATGGCACCGGAAGGAACACCAGTGAAATATCCAATGACTGCTAACTTTGCATGATCATCACCCATTGTCTTGATGAACACCTGCAGTTTCAAATTACTGCAGCGTTAGTCATAGCAACAGAACTGTGCCCTCTCTGCCATGTCAGCAATATAACACAGGAAATAATAAGTCGACTTACTGCACGAACAATTTTTAACATCTTAAGAACGTGCATTATTATCTTTCAACTACAAATGACACATCCATCCACCAAGTTTTGGCCCTTGGCCTGTCCTCAAATTGCATGTGCCCCGTGTACTAGGGTGTGTTCATTTAACCTACCACTAGAACATATTCACCCACCAAGTTTTGCACTTAGCCCCTTGGATGTCGTCTATCCACCAAGTTTTACACTTATACAAACCAAACAGGATGTGACTTGTTTCACAATGGGGCCGGTAATAATGTCATCTCGCACGTGTTCACAGGTATTTCGTCACTTTCCTTTCATATCGTTATCACATTGTAGTAGTAAGGACTGGCGAACAACGTCAGTTCAACACACTGCTTTACACACAAATGTAGTTAGGATGTAATTTGGATAAATAAATGGGCCAGTCCATAGGAACCAGTACAAAGGGACCGGTCCAAAGGGATTAGTCAAAAGGACCTGTCAACAGGGACCCATCAACAGGGACTTGTCTATAAGGACCCGTCAACAATTACTTATCAGCAATGACCCGTCCACAGGGACTCATCATCAATGAGAGGGGCTCTCGCCTGCCTGACATGCCCCTCTTTCATTATTGGTTTGCCTATCGACAAGCGCCACTTGGGATACTTGTTGATCACCCCTCGTGGGTTGGGTTAGGTTACACTACAGCCACCATCTTTAAAAATCCCGCCCTCTTACAAAAAGCCATGAGTGGACATGCGTAAAAAACAAAAACAAGCATGTTAATTCATAGTGGCATTCCACCGTATACATGTATCTTGTGTGGAACAACGTTTAATTACATTTTGGTATTCAAACTCTCACATGTTGCACTTGGAAGGCGAGATTTAAAAAAGTCACCCCCTAGTTGGGGTAGGTTTTATTTTGGGGTGGAAATATGTTGTCCATTGGAAAGGGGGTGTCAGCCCGAGTTCAACGACACCTCGTTCGTTAAAATACGACCATGCGTTCGAGAGATATCGCACCACCACCATCTTGTGTGGTGGAGCGGTGGCGGTGGATTTAGAACTCTCACAAAACCACTACTCAAGGTGCTTAAACAAATGAAAAAGTAAGAAATCACTGTTGGTGTTTGCGAAAAAGGAAGGAATGAATTAAAGCAAAGTGCAGCAAAAGCTACCTCTATCTTACCGTGTGTTCCAAAGAATACACCACATGTTCTTACATTCGGAGCGCCTTGTGTTCACGGAGAAGGTCGTGCGTCTACTGCGCGTGTAGAGCTGTGTCATCTCCGCCAGTCTCACTGTGGCAACAGCGCTCAGCTGGACGCACGCTACTGGGTGAACCCATGTTCACAGTGTTTTGGGTCTGGTGTAGACACGTCTTCATGACAACGTGTAACCACAGTATATCTACACAGTCGCGAAGCTTCGCTCATATTTTCTACCGGCGCGCGTCGCGCGTCAAATATCCTCTTACGCAGCCAGCAATCATGTGCCGACTGCGCTGTCTATATAGATGAATGTTATTGTTGCTGGATCTACTGCATGTTAGCATTGTGTAACAGTTATATCTTTAATCATGTGTTTTACAATAGGAGATGTGCAGTGCAATCAACAGATCAAATATTAAAAGCCATATTTCAATCCGGAGGTAAACTAGTCCCCCGTTCGGATCTCCGGGTGGGGACTATTCGAGAGGGGGTTAACATCACAGCAGTGACAAAGAGGAAATCTGACATTCTACGGATCGGAGCGTGGAATGTTAGAAGTCTGCTAGGAAGTGGAAAGTTAGAAAACTTAGAAAGGGAAATGGATAGGTTGAGGTTGGATTTGGTTGGGATTAGTGAAATGCGCTGGCAGGAAGAGCAGGACTTTTGGTCAGGAGACTATAGGGTCATTAGCACTAAATCAAACAATGACCAAGCAGGGGTTGGTCTCATATTGAGTAGGAAACTTGGCCAGCGGGTGGAATATTATGAGCAATACAGTGAACGGATTATTGTAGCAAAAATCAATAATAAACCTACGTGCACCACAGTGGTACAAGTCTATATGCCAACCAGTCAAGCTGATGATAAGGATGTTGAAAAGGTCTACGAAGAAATAGATGACATTCTGAGGTATACCAAAGGTGATGAAAATGTTACAGTAATGGGAGATTGGAATGCTGTGGTAGGAAAAGGGAGAGAAGGGAAGATAGTAGGAGATTTCGGATTAGGTGAAAGGAATGATAGAGGAAGCAGGCTGATGGAATTCTGCACCGAACATGAGTTGGTCATAGCTAACACCGTATTCAATAACCACAATAGAAGAATATACACATGGATGATACCAGGAGATACAGGGCGTTACCAAATCGTCTTCATTATGGTCAAGCAGAGGTTTCGAAACCAGATTTTGGATTGTAAAACATATCCTGGTGCTGACATAAACTCTGACCACAATCTGGTTGTAATGAAATGCAGATTAAAGTTGAAGAAACTGAAGAAAAGTCAAAAGCCAAAAAGGTGGGCAATAGACAGACTGAAAGTAAAGGATGTAAACGAAAGATTCAAGAAGAGTATAAAGGAAGGACTAATCAAAACCCCTAAACAAACTTCAATTGCAGACGAATGGACCCTTTTGAAGAATGAAATAACAAAATCCGCAGAAGAAAACATTGGTAGGAAAGAAAGAATAGGTAGAAAACCATGGATCACTCCGGATATACTAGAATTGATGGATGAAAGGCGGAAACACAAGAATCTAAGAGATGAAAAGGGGAAAGCAGAATACAGACGTCTGAGAAATGAGGTTAACAAGAAGTGCAAGGAAGCGAAAGAAGAATGGTTGAAAGAGAAATGAGCAGGTATAGAAAATTGTCTGAAATTAGGAAAAGTAGACACAGCTTATCGAAGGACTAAGAATACTTTTGGGGCAAAGAAGACTAAGTGCTGTAACATTAAGGACACAAATGGAAAGCCTCTGACAGATAGGGAAGAAAAGGTTGAGAGATGGAAAGCTTACATAGAGTGCTTGTATAAGGGAAAGGAGATAGAGAATCATGTAATGGAAAGGGAGGAGGAAATTGATGAGGATGCAAAAGGAGATTTAATATTGAGATCAGAATTTGACAGAGCATTAGAGGACTTAGGCAGGAACAAAGCACCAGGCATAGATGATATACCGATTGAGTTGCTACGCTGCATAGGAGATGAAGGTCTGATCAGGTTATTTCACTTGGTGTGTAGGATTTATGAGACAGGTGAGGTACCCCCTGATTTCAAGAAGAATGTTATCATCCCTATACCAAAGAAAGTGGGAGCTGACAGATGTGAAGATTACCGTACAATCAGCTTGATTACTCATGCTTCAAAGATCCTGTCTAGAATAATTTACAAGAGGATTGAAAGCCAGATAGAAACGGAGTTGGGTGAAGACCAGTTTGGTTTCAGGAGAAATGTAGGAACAAGGGAAGCTGTACTAAGTCTTAGGCTGATTTTGGAAGGTAGAATAAGGAAAGATAAGAGAACGTTCATGGCTTTTGTAGACTTAGAAAAGGCTTTTGATAACGTTGATTGGACTAAATTTTTGACATTTTGAAATCTATTGGAATAAAGTACATGGATAGGAGGGTGATATACAATCTATACAGAAACCAGACAGCAGTCATTCGAGCTGAAGGACATGAGAGAGATGCTGGTATTCAGAAAGGTGTAAGGCAAGGCTGCAACTTATCACCCATACTTTTCAATCTTTACATTGAACAAGCAATGAAAGAAATTGGAGAAAAATTTAAAGTGGGAGTGAAGATTCAAGGAGAAATAATTTCAACTCTGAGATTTGCTGATGACATCGTCATCTTGGCCGACAAGCCTGAGGATTTGAATGAGTTTTTGAATGGTATGGATTCCGTCTTACGGAAGGAATTCATGATGAAAATTAATAAATGTAAAACAAAAATACTGGAATGCAGCCGAAATAAATCAGAAACCTCTATGGAGATCAAATTGGCAGGTGAAAAGCTGAAGGAAGTAGGAGACTTCTGTTACTTAGGAAGCAGAATAACCAGTGATGGACGAAGCAAAGAGGATATAAAAAGTAGGTTGGCTCAGGCAAGGAAAGCATTTCTACAAAAAAGGAATCTGTTGACATCGAATATAGATTTAGGTATTAGGAAGTCATTTTTGAAAGCCTTTGTCTGGAGCGTGGCGCTCTATGGAAGTGAAACTTGGACTATTGGTGCAGCAGAAAAGAGGAGAATTGAAGCATTTGAAATGTGGTGTTACAGGAGAATGATGAAGATCAGATGGGTAGATAGGGTTACAAACGAAGAGGTATTAAGACGAGTGGGAGAGGAGAGATGTTTCTGGCGACTGCTAATGAAGAGAAGAGATAGGTTGGTAGGACACATACTAAGATACCCAGGAAAAGCAAGCTTAGTTATGGAAGGAAGGGTCGAGGACAAGAACTGTAGTGGTAGACCAAGGTTAGAATATGTTAAACAGATTGCCTCGGATGTAGGGTGTGGTAGCTATGTAGAGATGAAACGATTAGCTCAGGACAGGTAGGCATGGAGAGCTGCATCAAACCAGTCAACAGACTGAAGACTCAAACTCAAACAATTTCAGTGTTGCTAAGTAGCGGCTTCGGTGGTGTAGTCGGTAGCATGCTGCACTGCTGAGCCCAAGATCGCGGGTTCAAACCCGGCCAGAGTCGTCGGATTTTTTAAGATTGTTAAAATCCTTCAGTAGACCTATGCCTACCTTCGGAGGTGAAGTAAAGCCGGCGGTCCCATGTCATAGATTTATGGCATGTAAAAGGTCGTTCCACTAACTAAACTTTTGTGAAGCTAAATTTCTAGGTTAGATTTCGTTGAACCTTCTATCAAAATTCCAACGTTCATAACTAGGTGTTAGTGACATCTGATAGCGAAAGTTGGAACTACTTGGAATTGAATGGAACTTGTAGCTCACCCCAAGGGTGTCCGCTTGAAGCACCTACAGCCTCTGGCAAGTCCAACATGTCCTAGGACAGTCCTGGCACTAAAAGACATACGCTAAATAAAAATAAAGTGCTGCTAAGTATCGTATAGCATCGCTTTTCAGTCGGTCAATTAGATTAGGCGGGGAGTTACAATTCATCTCCTAGTGCCTGAAATAAAAATGCACGAAATACCTGTACACTTATTAAAACATTTCTCGCATAAATGGCAGAAGGGGTTTGTGTGAGAAACGATTTATTAAGTGTATACTGTGCCCTTTTAGCAAGAATTATGCCAATCACAGTATACCAGCGTAGCTCAATTCGGAAATTTCGGGGCAGCGGTAAGTTCCCCCACTCTGTGACTCACATATTTTGGATTAATTACAGGATACACTTGCAAAATAACAACAAAATCAACTCCTATTTTTAACACATTTAATTAATAAAATTAATGGCGCTACAAACACTTTAACAATTTAATTACTGACCCATAATCATCTACTTGTTCCAAATGAACAAGGAATCACAAATATAATAAAACAAATATTGTATTTAAACATATGGTTTCCACATAAACCAACAATTCCTACTTAGTCTTACTTCCATAAAGCATCAACTGTAAGCTTTATATAACTCCGAGCTCTTTTGGCTCCATGCTTTACATAATAATGGTGTCATTCTTGTACACCTCAAATACTATCTTTTATATTTTCTTAATTCTCAAAAACAAATGTATAATTACATTTAAAATTTTATGTTAATTATCTAACTCAATATTTTGGGCATGTTCACACATTCAGCTGTTATCATCTCTCTTTATTTTCACAAATATATTAAGGTAATCAGGAAATCAATTGTGTACTCCAGAGCGTGAAGATACTTGACACAGTCAAAAAACTATAGTTACTCCCGAAACTTAGTTGCCTTCAATTAACTCGTGGAATCCTACGTCCATACATCATTACAATAGGGATTGTTATTTATCTCTTATGTCTTATAAGACCATTATCATATAAGAAACTACGATCTGAACAGGCAAACGAAAATATCAATCTACAAGGACCTCGGTTCAACGCCCGGGTCGTTAACAACTTTAAACACTCACGGTGTCTTTACTACATCTTACGAGACGGTTCCGGCCCACCCTTACTCTAAGAGAGCCGGGCCATTATACTCGGGCGCGATTTATGACACGGAGGGTGACGGGCGACTCTCTGTCTAACCCACGTTAGCAGCTCCTTTCCAAGGCTTTCAAAACAAACCTTCACATTATACTCAGTCCTGGGGAGAGACCGGGCTTTTACTGTACTGTATCCATTCAAACAAATATTCTTTGGTTCATAGACCACTTTCGTAACCTTGGCATTTATTAATTATGAGAGGGTCCTCATTGATTGGGGAAGATTAATACACATTCGACGACGGAGAAATTAAGGGGCTTTTACCAGAAGAGGATTCTGAGTTCGAATCTCTTCACATGCCTCGGGAACCATTCCCTTATAGAGGACTTATACAAGACGCGATTTAAAGTCGGCCGTGGCCTACATGACATACGCTCAATAATACCATACATTAGCTCCCTTTTAATACATACACAATGCCACGTGATACTACGTCACAAATAGAGGACTTATACAATTATCAATTCACTACAATCAACTACCCTCCATAAGTAATTTGCCAAGTATTTTAACTTCTACGCTTTCCTAGCGTGACATTTTAATATTATTTGCGCTCCTTTGCGCTATGCATTATTTTAAGCCGAAATGTCTTCCCAAGAATTGATAAATCTCATTAGTAACAATTCATATTATTTTTAATTCTTATATTAATCTTTTCCGTTGCCGATAAATCGCTCCCTTTTAATACATTCCCTTGAACATCATATCTTACACATATATTAAGGCTTAAACGCTCTTATGTTCACATCAATTTATTTGATCTTTATTTAATATTTCCATACTTAGTTATTAGTATTATCTTTATTCTTTACACAAGCTCAAAAGCTATTTCTTTCATATCTCACATTTACTTTATTTAAATATCTTTCATGATAATTACTGATATTTCGCTTGCTCTTATGACATTTGTTAAATACATTAACATTTTATTCACATATTTCCTCTACGGGATTTATTCTTTACATAATTATTTATAATTTCTCAAATTTCTATTATTGTTCAGACCGCGTTCTTGTTTATTCAGTATTTATTTCTTAAAACACATCCCTTTTACTCAAAACTCCGGTGGATTTGTACACAACCATTTCCTGACACCAAAATAGAGTGAAATTCAGTACTCACTTGTTTTTAAGATCGTCCCATGATCTTTATTCTTGTGCGGTGTTTCATTTTGGGCCCACTTTGAACTTTTACTCCATATTAAAAGAATTCATCTTATGTACAAACACTTCTTGACATATATTTAAGACACTTAACATTGACGACATTTTTATACACTGATGTGTCCCTTTAGAACACATAATAAACACTAAAAATATTAATCTAACACACAATCTTGATAAATTTACACTTCACAATTCTTGATCACTAGGCCGTATTTCTGAGTCTATCACACGTGACCTCTTAAATTCCCGTTTCCAAGGGTGAAATTTATTCAATGTCGGCTTCCTATCCTGCAGAATACGAAAGTCTCGAAACATCTACTGTTCCCTGGAATCCAAATTCTTCTACTCCTATCCTGGATGACCGGCTATTTATCTAGCTTGAACGGCTTCTTTGTAGATCTGGCTTATCGATCCTAGCGAAAGTCTATTCGGATCGAGGTCTCCTCAATGACCTATAGATTTAGTTTATAGCAGCTAGTACTTCTCGAGTCTCGTACTTTTTGAATAGTTCGCCTGCTTTCTGGAGATAATGTTTATAGTCTCCGTGCTTCCTTATTTAATCGGTTCTAGCACTCCTACGTTTCTGAAATACGTTCCGAACCTTATTCTGTTCTTCCCTTTTTGGGTTCTTTAATTTAGATAACAGTTTATCTTTCTGGTACGGTACTTCCGTACGTTATGATATATTCGTTCGTCTATTTAACGACCTATCGCCTTTAAGTCCGACGTTCGCAGCCTGCTCTGACTATATCTTACGAACTTTTCACTATAACTTGTATACAGTCGGGCCTAAATCCTGTAACTAGGATTTTCCTAATATTTCAATACGGCGATACTTTAAATTTCTTCTTTACCACTCCCTATGGAGGCAAGCAAGTTGTTAATACTGCGACGCCTATGGCTATCGGATATTACTTCTGCGGTGTAACACAGCGTTTCTCCCCTCAAGGAGTACTAGTAACTGTCTTCGATGTGACGCAGAGTTACGCCCCACACGGCTATCTGGATACTGATGTGCTGTGATGTAGTCTTACGCCCCTCACGGACTGTCGGAATGACTACATGCGTAGTAACACCCTCACGGGTTGTCAGAATAACTGCATTCGGTGTTTGATGTAACACAGTGACGTGCCCTCAGGCCGTTTGAAAACTGCATTTACTGTTGATGCTCCAGCGTCACGTCCCCCTGGACGGATTTGTACTGCGTGATGCGTGATTACGCCCCTCACGGGCTGTCGGAACTGCATGATTGGCTTGGTGAGGCCAGGAGTTTTATACCTTTTCGCTACAAAAAGATAAGACTCTAGTCCTTTCTGTGGCCAATTTCTAAAATAATGGTGGCGCAAATATAAAAATTATACCTTCCGAAAGCTCGTCTTCTCAATGTCAAATAATCTCATTGCACCTAAGAATCGATCGTGCAATTCGGAGATATTAATTAATTTCTCGTCCTCAATTGTGTGGGTGTTGCATTTCTTTTGCTTTCTCCCCTCCACACAGGCCTTGGTAATTCCCCGATGACGTCGTCTTGCGTTTGCAGTTTTCTCCTGCGCAATTATTAAATGGTTTCTCTTTACTAAAAAATCTCTCATTCAAAATGATTCACTGTACTGTACTTGTTTACTCATTATTATACTTGTAAACGGGTTAAATTTAATTATTCCTCTTCTGGCGCATAAGCGGTGTTGTCAATTTCCAGCAACGTAAGGTCGATTTCCGAGTCAGGCTTCCTTGTTTAATCTTGGGAAATTTCCACTCGGTTATTAATACTCATGACTCGCTCCCTTCTGAATGTCAAGAGGGATGATCTCATCTCACGAACACCTGGTCCTCGCCTCTTGCACCATATTAGGCTAGCATCTTAGCTGGATCTTTCTTTAAGTTACATTAGAAACTATACGTTTCTTTCATTTCCTTCCCAAATGCATGGATTCGCCCTCATTGGACCCTATGGCACATGGGTTCATCTCACCCTTCCTTAGGATAAATAAATTTTCGAAAAATTTTGAGGAAATTTATTTCAATTAATCATATCTGTCTTTATTCGTCGAAGCCATCATAACGTTGTCCGTATCTACTGTTGTTTTTACTTCTTTAAAGTCGTATCCGGTAATTGTGTAGGTCGGGTATGCTCTGTCCCAACCCTTTCTTTCTTTCTTTCCTTGTCTGTACTTTAAGTCCCCAGAACCTCATTCTTCCTTACGGGTTTGGTCTATCCCTACCCGTTTCCTTATTTCATCATTTTCCTTTCTTAAATTGGAATTTTCTTCTTCAATAAATTCAATTATTTCTTTAATTTCCCAATACAATTTCTCCAATTCGCATTCACACTCGAATGCTTGAGCTCTATTTTCTATTTCTTCCTTATTCTTGTTTATGTCAAAAGCGGATTCATCTCTACATGTTTCCATAACCAGGGCTTGTTCATTTGCTTCATCGAAATCTTCGGGAGGGTAATATAATTTCAAATTTGCTGAATTCATGGTCACTTCGTGATCCGTTTCACAATGCCGAATTCTATATGCGTTATTCCTCAAATTTCTGATTATTTGATATGGTCCGTGGTACATTTTCTGGAATTTCTTGTACACACGGTTCCCTGGATCCGAAATGGCGGGTCTTTTTACTAACACCATTTCTCCTGCTAATAATGGTCGATGATACCTCTTATGCCTATTTCTTCTCTGCCTCCTGTCGGCTTGAGCTTTTAGATGCTCAAAGGCTCTTCTAATGCGTACATCTCTTCCAGGCTGAGCGTCTGCTGGCCTAGGAATTACCAGACTCCAAGGTCTTTCTGGTTGCTCATTCCGATGTAACGTTATGGGTATCTCTCCTGTGGATTCATGGATTGTATTATTTATACAAAATTCGATAATATCCAAGATATCTATCCACTTCCAATTTTCTTCGGCACAGTATATTCTACAATACTTGGCCGTCTCCCTCATCACTCTTTCTACAGGATTTGCCTCAGGATGGCGAATACTTGACAAAATCTGACGTATTCCAAGTCGTTCTAATTCTCGTCTGAACTCTACACTGGTGAAACAACTGCCGTGATCCGACAACAAATTCTCAGGTTTCCCCAGAACCGGTATCACTTTTTCTTTAAGTCGTTTTAACACCTGTTTGGTACTAGTCTTCTGTATGGGAGCAAGGACAACCATTTTAGTGAAGACATCCATAGCCACCATTATGTGTCGATTTCCTCTTCTTGCCTTTGGCAAAGGTCCAAAATTATCAATAGATATGATTTGGCCGGGCCTTTCGGGCAACAATGGTATAGGCTTCTGCCTCATCAGGAATGCATTAGGTTTGATCCTTTGACATAAATCACATGTCTTTAGCGTGTCCCTTACAGTTTCTCTCAGTCTCGGCCATACAAATGCTTCTTTCAGCATTGAGACTGTTTTGTCGACTCCCATATGTCCGAACGATCTATGGGCTAACCATACTATTTTCCTCTGCAAAATTGCAGGTACAACGATCCTTAATTTGGTATGGTCAGAGTCTACAAACTAATATAATAATCCATTATAAAACGTGTAGTCTTGAGCTATCTTATTCGCTTCCGTGTACGCTGGTGTTCCTCTTATCAAGCTTCCCTCAAGGAAAGATATGAGCATGTTCGTCCATGGATCCTCCCGTTGTCTTTGACTAATGCTTCTTAACACATTAAGAGTACGCTGATCCCTGTCTTCCAAATCTATATACATTACTTCCTCTTCTATGGACTCTGGCTGTCTACTTAGGTAGTCTGGAACTATATTTTCTTTTCCTGGGCAGTACTCTATCTTGACATCAAATTGTTGAATGTATAAAGCCCAACGCATCAACCTTTGACTGGATAAATCAGTCTTCATCAAAAAGGTTAAGGCTTTATGATCCGTTCTTAGAATGACCTGAAACCCATATACGATCTTCCGCCAATATTGCAACGCGTGCAATATCGCTAACAGCTCGATTTCGCTGATCGTATAATTTTTCTCGTGTGGTTTCAGTCTCCTACTTGTGAAAGCTAGATAGTTTTTCTTATCAGGGTTTTCCGGGTTTTCCTGATATAGCATTGCCCCTATTCCAATCTGGGATGCGTCTGTTTGAATGATAAATCTCTGATTAAAATCAGGATATCCTAGCTTCACGTAATTTAAAAGCATTTCCTTGGCCTCCACGAATGCTTTTTCTGCTTCCTCCGTCCATTTCCACTTGCCCCCCTTCTTCAGAAGGTCCTGTAGTGGTGCAACAGTTTCGGTGTATGATGGACAATGTCCTGAGAAGAACCCAATCAATCCCAAAAACTGGCGAACGTTTTTTACCTTCAAAGGCCTTGGAAAATCCCTTATCGATTCCAATTTGCATGGATTTGGTTTAACACCATCCTTGTCAATCACATGCCCTAAAAATGTCACTTGCCTTTGACAAAAATTCGACTTCTTTAAATTTATTTTAAAATTTGCCCTTCTTAAGTCTTCCAATAATTTCTTCAAATTTTCTAAATGTTCCTCAATGTTCTCCGAGGTAAGCAAAATGTCATCCACGTATCGGATAGCGCAATCTTTCACTTCCTCTGACAGGTTTCGATCAAGCGCTCTTATTAATGCAGATCCCGCGGTCTTCAATCCAAACGGACATCTTCTAAAACAATATGTTTGTTGGTCGAACTGAAATCCAGTCAACAAGCTGGTTTTCTCTTCCAGTTCGAGATGATGATACGAAGAAGTCATGTCAATATTTGTAAAAATCTTCTTGCCTTTGAACTTCCTCAGTATTTCTTTTATGGGTGGTGCCGAATCATTTTCTGGTATGATTTTTGCATTTAAATTTCTGGCATCTAAACACACCCTTACTGAGCCATCCGGTTTACTCACAATCACTAATGGACTAACATATGGTGTCGCCATCTTTTCTATAACACCTGCATTCAACATCTCCTGCAGTGTTTTCTTGGTTTGTGGGTAATATTTTTCCGCAACCGGGTATGGTTTTTGTTTAAACGGTGCCCAATCATTGACTTGGAACGCGTATTTAAAATGTTCAATCTTCCCTGGCTTGGAATCAAATACGTCCCTATAATTCAATAATAATTTCTTTAACTGTTCCTTATTTTCGAGGCTGACTTTAGCTTCCTCCACTTTCCCTGACAGGTTGGTCTCGAACTCATTTTCCAAATTATCTTCGAGTTCTATGTTGAGGACTTCAAATATCTTTTCTATGTCCTTATAATCTTCCTCAATCACTTCTTCCATATGCCATACCTGTTCTCCTATTTTCGCATCCTGTTCCTGTAGGTTAATGTTTTGCTCATCCGCATCCTCTCTTTGAACTCTAATGCAGTTTTGCGCTAGGTCTATGATGACCTTGTTCTCACGGATAAAATCAATACCTAATATGACATTATACGGTAATTGATTTACCAGCAAAAAGCACTGCGAAATTTCAGCGTTACCCATGATCAGATCAATGTATACCTGAAATTTGCATGTTAGAGATTTTTCAGGGATAATCCCCTTAATCTTTACACTTGATGTGGGAATCTTTAATACTCGGCCCCTTGTTTCCAGTTCATTTAGAAGGGTTTGTGTAATTAGACTTATTGTGGATCCGGTATCAATCAATGCTCTGACCAGTAATCCTTCTATCCTAAGCATAATTATAGGTAATTCTCTTTTAACAGGTGGGATTCCTTCCACATCCTCGTTAATTAGCTCATCTGGTCTTGCTATCCAATTCACAATTTCTACCTCCTCCCAGCTCCTGGTATGTTTCCACTTTTGACAATTTAAATTTGGAGTTTTTTTTTATCCTGAGGGCTCCCTTTTCCCTCATTCTTTAACTGAGCTTGTAGTTCCAAGCTTTGAGCTCCGTCTAGTCAGTCGGGTGATATCCGGTTCTTAATTGCCTCACTCCAACGGACTTTTTGCCTATCAGGTTCATCTGGTCGTTCGTTCATATAACGAAGACTTTCCTGATATCTTTCTTCTATTTCGGCCCGATATTCATCATCCCAATCCTCTGGCCTTAAAATTCCTTCTGGGATAATTCTCCCATTTCTTTCTGTTTTCTTGCCTTTGATGGTTATTGTTATAGGGTCGGCTCTCTTGTTGCCTATAACCTGAACTCCTAGGATTTCTTCCTCGATATCCTCCTCTGTAGTATGGCTGTATCCTTCTAGGCTCCTGGTGCCCATACTCTCGTCCTAGTCCTTGGGTATCCGTGCTGGTGGACTGATTTCTGGTCGCTGGTTTTTCTCCATTTTCCTGACTGCTGGCCATGTGTACTTGCTCAGTTTGTCTTTGATGCCGAGGAGTTACGTGCGAAGTCGTCATATCTAACTGACGTAATACACTCTCCACTTCCACAGCACTTCTGGCTTTAGATGAGATTAACAGCCTCTGAATCTCATACGGAAGTTGTCTTGCAATGGCGGCACACAGGTCGTTTTCTGCCGGAGCAATATCCAGTTCGCGGAATTTACACAGCTGAGCGGTGAAAAACTCCGAGTATTTAGTTGGTGCATTGGTGCTGTACTTCCTAGAGTACAGATCTAGCCTTAAATTCTCTTGGACGTCTGCTGCCCAATATCGTTTTAAAAATGCTTCCCTAAAGCCTTCCACCGTATCAAAGGTGTACCTGAAGCTTCTGAACCAGGTGAGACAATCACCTGCTAACAGCTTTTCAATAGCTCTCAGTCTCCGATCCTGAGGAACTTTCATTTCGTTTAAATACTCTGCAACTTCCTTTAGCCAGTATTTTGGAGTAATAGACATGTTATTACCAGTAAACTTTACTGGTCTGTCCTCATTGGATTTAATAATGTTTATTATCTGGCCATTTGTCTGATTCATGTACGGGGTTGACATCGCCATCGGATATCCTGGGTTCTTATAAGGGCTCTCCCCTCCTAAGTCCCTCTCCGTATCTGTGCCTTGTTCACGGGAATCTACCCATTCTGTCTTTGGAAACCCCTCCTGATTCTCGAATTCTAACTTCCTTTCCCTTCGGGCACTTTCTTCATTAGCCATGAGTTGGATTTCCATTTGACTATTCTTATGTTCAGTCCTCTCCAATCGGGATCTTAATTCATTCTGAATTCTTTCTTGATTCCTTCTACTATCTTCCTCTACCTTTTTGGATTGGAATTTCTCATCCCTGTAACTATCCCTGAATTCATTTAGTTGGTCTTCTACCTCTTTCTTAAAGATCATGACCCTTTGGTCTATAATTTCTGGCTTAACGTCACCTATGGTCTCCAGGCCCTCTCGTATCTCCTTTATTTGCTTCTCCACTTCTTTTCGTCCTTTGACCATATCTAATTCAATTCCTTTCAACTTTCCTTCCGTCTTCTTAGACACTTCCGTTAATTCATCTTTGATCAGTTTTACTTCATTATTAGTTTTTCCTACTCGCCCTTCTAACTTTCCGATAGTTTCCTGGACCTCATTAATACCCTTGCTTATTTCATCTATCTTATGGGTGTTATCCTTATTTTCTTTCTCTCTTTGTTTTCTTTCATTCTGGAGATGCTCCTCATATAGACCTAAACTTTTATCTATTTTCGTTTCGTACGTCTTCCAGTTATCATCTACCTTCCCGGTAAAAAGATCAATCTGCTTTTTCATATCCTGAACATTCTTTTTATTTTGATTTTTCATCTCAGTTACTTTGGTTTGAACTTCATTGACTTTTCCCTCGAGTTCTCCCATTTTTTTCTCAACCCCTTCAAATCTCTCTCCTAGCTCATTCACGCTTTGTTTTATTTCATCCCGGGATGTTTTACAGATATCGCTATTAGATTTTATCTGAGCTTCTAATTCTGTCTGCACACCTTGGATCTGGGTTACAAGTTTCTTTTCACAATCATCACCCTTTGTTTCTATGTTAATTAATTTAGTTTCCATGGAACTCAAACTTTTACTCAAAATTTCAAAATTTTCCATGCATTCCCTTTTTGACTCATTTAACTTAGTCTCCAACCCCTTATCAAGAATTTTAAATTTAGTATCCCTTGTCTTTTCTATTTCAGCCTTCAGTACTCCGTTGTTTTCTTTACTGTTGGCTTTCAGAGACGTCTCCTTTTTTATCACTTCCAACTGTTCTTTAATGGTTTTCCCACTTTCTGTTTTCATCCTTTCTATCTCAGCCTTCAGTTCCTTATTCATGTTTATACAGTCGGCTTCGATAGCTTCTAATTTAGTCCCCATAGTATCACTATTAGTTTCAATGGCTTCTAATTTAGTTCCCATATTATCACTTTTAGTTTTAGTGGCTTCTAATTTAGTTCCCATATTATCACTTTTAGTTTTTAGTGACTCTAGACTCTCATTTATGGATTCGAACACTTTGTTATTTTCATCCTTTTGGAGGCCCAATGTATTGTTTATAGCCTCCAATTTTTCATTACTATCGGCTTTTATCGCCTCCAAAAGCCCCTGCAATTCCTCACTCAATACCATCCTATTAGAATATAGTGGGCCACTAATGCCACCACACTAGTACATGCTTGAGAGATGATACTCTGAATCAGTGTGTCCCAATTTCTTTAAAAATTTACTTTGGTACGGGTATTTACCACAACGTACCCTTTTGATACTTTTATTCAATTTCATAAACCTTTATGGAAGTATTTAAAATTCAAAATTTCGAAAAACCAAAAAAATGAAAATTTTGATTTTTCGAGAAAACTCGGGTTTTCCCTAGGAAAACTCATCCCTGCGTACTGGGCGCCATGAAATGTTTGCTAGGGGGGGTTGATAATATAATATAATTCAGGGCTGCTCGGTATGAGTTTCCAGGGACCCATGCGGTCAGTTAATATTTTATGTTGTAGCTACTCCTATCATTACTTTACTTTACATGAAATGACCGTCTTAAGTGTTCCTCTAGTTATTAATCCAGCACATTACTTATATGCCCCCATGTGCCCTTTTAGCAAGAATTATGCCAATCACAGTATACCAGCGTAGCTCAATTCGGAAATTTCGGGGCAGCGGTAAGTTCCCCCACTCTGTGACTCACATATTTTGGATTAATTACAGGATACACTTGCAAAAAAACAGCAAAATCAACTCCTATTTTTAACACATTTAATTAATAAAATTAATGGCGCTACAAACACTTTAACAATTTAATTACTGACCCATAATCATCTACTTGTTCCAAATGAACAAGGAATCACAAATATAATAAAACAAATATTGTATTTAATCATATGGTTTCCACATAAACCAACAATTCCTACTTAGTCTTACTTCCATAAAGCATCAACTGTAAGCTTTATATAACTCCGAGCTCTTTTGGCTCCATGCTTTACATAATAATGGTGTCATTCTTGTACACCTCAAATACTATCTTTTATATTTTCTTAATTCTCAAAAACAAATGTATAATTACATTTAAAATTTTATGTTAATTATCTAACTCAATATTTTGGGCATGTTCACACATTCAGCTGTTATCATCTCTCTTTATTTTCACAAATATATTAAGGTAATCAGGAAATCAATTGTGTACTCCAGAGCGTGAAGATACTTGACACAGTCAAAAAACTATAGTTACTCCCGAAACTTAGTTGCCTTCAATTAACTCGTGGAATCCTAC
Organism: Meconema thalassinum; assembly: GCA_946902985.2. NCBI lineage: Eukaryota > Metazoa > Arthropoda > Insecta > Orthoptera > Tettigoniidae > Meconema > Meconema thalassinum. Next base: position 256,828,454 of record OX336395.1, on the reverse strand, counting down.
GTCCATACATCATTACAATAGGGATTGTTATTTATCTCTTATGTCTTATAAGACCATTATCATATAAGAAACTACGATCTGAACAGGCAAACGAAAATATCAATCTACAAGGACCTCGGTTCAACGCCCGGGTCGTTAACAACTTTAAACACTCACGGTGTCTTTACTACATCTTACGAGACGGTTCCGGCCCACCCTTACTCTAAGAGAGCCGGGCCATTATACTCGGGCGCGATTTATGACACGGAGGGTGACGGGCGACTCTCTGTCTAACCCACGTTAGCAGCTCCTTTCCAAGGCTTTCAAAACAAACCTTCACATTATACTCAGTCCTGGGGAGAGACCGGGCTTTTACTGTACTGTATCCATTCAAACAAATATTCTTTGGTTCATAGACCACTTTCGTAACCTTGCCATTTATTAATTATGAGAGGGTCCTCAATGATTGGGGAAGATTAATACACATTCGACGACGGAGAAATTAAGGGGCTTTTACCAGAAGAGGATTCTGAGTTCGAATCTCTTCACATGCCTCGGGAACCATTCCCTTATAGAGGACTTATACAAGACGCGATTTAAAGTCGGCCGTGGCCTACATGACATACGCTCAATAATACCATACATTAGCTCCCTTTTAATACATACACAATGCCTCGTGATACTACGTCACAAATAGAGGACTTATACAATTATCAATTCACTACAATCAACTACCCTCCATAAGTAATTTGCCAAGTATTTTAACTTCTACGCTTTCCTAGCGTGACATTTTAATATTATTTGCGCTCCTTTGCGCTATGCATTATTTTAAGCCGAAATGTCTTCCCAAGAACTGATAAATCTCATTAGTAACAATTCATATTATTTTTAATTCTTATATTAATCTTTTCCGTTGCCGATAAATCGCTCCCTTTTAATACATTCCCTTGAACATCATATCTTACACATATATTAAGGCTTAAACGCTCTTATGTTCACATCAATTTATTTGATCTTTATTTAATATTTCCATACTTAGTTATTAGTATTATCTTTATTCTTTACACAAGCTCAAAAGCTATTTCTTTCATATCTCACATTTACTTTATTTAAATATCTTTCATGATAATTACTGATATTTCGCTTGCTCTTATGACATTTGTTAAATACATTAACATTTTATTCACATATTTCCTCTACAGGATTTATTCTTTACATAATTATTTATAATTTCTCAAATTTCTATTATTGTTCAGACCGCGTTCTTGTTTATTCAGTATTTATTTCTTAAAACACATCCCTTTTACTCAAAACTCCGGTGGATTTGTACACAACCATTTCCTGACACCAAAATAGAGTGAAATTCAGTACTCACTTGTTTTTAAGATCGTCCCATGATCTTTATTCTTGTGCGGTGTTTCATTTTGGGCCCACTTTGAACTTTTACTCCATATTAAAAGAATTCATCTTATGTACAAACACTTCTTGACATATATTTAAGACACTTAACATTGACGACATTTTTATACACTGATGTGTCCCTTTAGAACACATAATAAACACTAAAAATATTAATCTAACACACAATCTTGATAAATTTACACTTCACAATTCTTGATCACTAGGCCGTATTTCTGAGTCTATCACACGTGACCTCTTAAATTCCCGTTTCCAAGGGTGAAATTTATTCAATGTCGGCTTCCTATCCTGCAGAATACGAAAGTCTCGAAACATCTACTGTTCCCTGGAATCCAAATTCTTCTACTCCTATCCTGGATGACCGGCTATTTATCTAGCTTGAACGGCTTCTTTGTAGATCTGGCTTATCGATCCTAGCGAAAGTCTATTCGGATCGAGGTCTCCTCAATGACCTATAGATTTAGTTTATAGCAGCTAGTACTTCTCGAGTCTCGTACTTTTTGAATAGTTCGCCTGCTTTCTGGAGATAATGTTTATAGTCTCCGTGCTTCCTTATTTAATCGGTTCTAGCACTCCTACGTTTCTGAAATACGTTCCGAACCTTATTCTGTTCTTCCCTTTTTGGGTTCTTTAATTTAGATAACAGTTTATCTTTCTGGTACGGTACTTCCGTACGTTATGATATATTCGTTCGTCTATTTAACGACCTATCGCCTTTAAGTCCGACGTTCGCAGCCTGCTCTGACTATATCTTACGAACTTTTCACTATAACTTGTATACAGTCGGGCCTAAATCCTGTAACTAGGATTTTCCTAATATTTCAATACGGCGATACTTTAAATTTCTTCTTTACCACTCCCTATGGAGGCAAGCAAGTTGTTAATACTGCGACGCCTATGGCTATCGGATATTACTTCTGCGGTGTAACACAGCGTTTCTCCCCTCAAGGAGTACTAGTAACTGTCTTCGATGTGACGCAGAGTTACGCCCCACACGGCTATCTGGATACTGATGTGCTGTGATGTAGTCTTACGCCCCTCACGGACTGTCGGAATGACTACATTCGTAGTAACACCCTCACGGGTTGTCAGAATAACTGCATTCGGTGTTTGATGTAACACAGTGACGTGCCCTCAGGCCGTTTGAAAACTGCATTTACTGTTGATGCTCCAGCGTCACGTCCCCCTGGACGGATTTGTACTGCGTGATGCGTGATTACGCCCCTCACGGGCTGTCGGAACTGCATGATTGGCTTGGTGAGGCCAGGAGTTTTATACCTTTTCGCTACAAAAAGATAAGACTCTAGTCCTTTCTGTGGCCAATTTCTAAAATAATGGTGGCGCAAATATAAAAATTATACCTTCCGAAAGCTCGTCTTCTCAATGTCAAATAATCTCATTGCACCTAAGAATCGATCGTGCAATTCGGAGATATTAATTAATTTCTCGTCCTCAATTGTGTGGGTGTTGCATTTCTTTTGCTTTCTCCCCTCCACACAGGCCTTGGTAATTCCCCGATGACGTCGTCTTGCGTTTGCAATTTTCTCCTGCGCAATTATTAAATGGTTTCTCTTTACTAAAAAATCTCTCATTCAAAATGATTCACTGTACTGTACTTGTTTACTCATTATTATACTTGTAAACGGGTTAAATTTAATTATTCCTCTTCTGGCGCATAAGCGGTGTTGTCAATTTCCAGCAACGTAAGGTCGATTTCCAAGTCAGGCTTCCTTGTTTAATCTTGGGAAATTTCCACTCGGTTATTAATACTCATGACTCGCTCCCTTCTGAATGTCAAGAGGGATGATCTCATCTCACGAACACCTGGTCCTCGCCTCTTGCACCATATTAGGCTAGCATCTTAGCTGGATCTTTCTTTAAGTTACATTAGAAACTATACGTTTCTTTCATTTCCTTCCCAAATGCATGGATTCGCCCTCATTGGACCCTATGGCACATGGGTTCAATACATAATTATTTTATTATGAATTACACAGGGAAAATAGTTGTTACTCCTCGCCCAATCTAATCTAATTCGTGTTGACCAACTGGGAAGTCATTCTATTAATATAGACTGTTCAAATACCAATAAGAAGACACCCGAGTTTCAAAAGGACCCTAAAAGGTAAGACTTGAGCTATGGATTTTAGGCTAGTATTTTAAAGCTTTTCAAACAAACAACGTAACTAGGTCTTTAACTGGTTATAAATCTATAATAATGTTATTGGTTTTACGTCCCTTTTAACTACTGGGGCTTTTAGAGGCGCCAGGGTGCCGGAATTTTGCCCCGAAGGGGATCTTTAACGTGCCAGTAAATCCACAGACACAGCTCCTTTTCATTTACGCACCCTCAACTGCCAGCTGACTGCGCCAGGATTAGATCTTGCAACCTTGGGAACAGCAGGAGAGAACGTTACCTCTGAGCCACGCAGCCATTCGGTTATTATTCAGAAGCTTGTCTCGGTAGGATATCTATGCATGTTTTCCTAGTCGGTAGCATGCTGAACTGCTACGAACAAGATCGCGGGTTCAAACCCGGCCGAAGTCGTCGTATTTTAAGAGCGTTAAAATCCTTCAGTAGCTTCTGCCTTCCTTTGGAGGAGAAGTGAAGCCAGCGGGCCGATGTCATAGATTTATGACTTGTAAAAGGACCTACCACTACAATGGTAGTGTGTACACAAATTTGTAGGCTCTATCAAGTTCCATCGTTCGCCACTGGGTGTCAGTTACAGTGGCGTCTGGTAGCCTAAGTTGGAACTAACTGAAAATGGGGAGCCTATGGATGTTCAATTGAAATGCCCTGCTATGGCCTTTGGCTGCAATTCAAATATAAATAATATCAATGCTCTTTGAAAATAGAATATTAAACGTAAATGATGTCATCTCAAACACGTGCCAAGATTTTAATTTTCAGGTGTAGAAAATGGCTTTCAAATAGTCAGAGAGTTGATTTAATAAATACAAATGTAGACTATTTAGTACAACAAGATAAACTTTTTCTCTAATTGTTTTGAAGTAAGCCAATTTATGTCGTCAGGATAATGCTCACAAACTTAGATGTGGTACAATTTTTGTTAATTCTCTTATGAAATACCTGGTCTCCCTCATGACTGCTCTGAAGGTACGGTACACAATATTGTTATTGCTGAAATTATTTGTAAAATTGACATTGTATTATATTCTCACATTCAGGAATAAAAGTTTTCAAAATCACAGAAAAAATACGAAGTACTTACAACTGAGCCATTTATGACCATAAGATTTTTTAATACTTTTCGTTTCACAAATCACACGGATAATTTTTAAATTAATTATAATGTTACTCAATTTTACGGAAGAACTAGCTTTTGATGTGTTTAAGAATTTGATATAGCATAGCAATTTACAATATTATAACCATACTAGTAACCCAACCTGGCTTCGCCCGGTATCTTTAACAGTTTACCCAGCGTAACCTTGAAAGGCGCACGGACGGCAGGTCCAAGACGCAATTCAGAAAAACAGAGATGAACAGCGAAACTCCAAACACATATACTCTTCTCTGAAGTCTTAACTCGACACGACTCGAAAGATGATGCTGGCCGAAGCTGGGGTGATAGACTCGCTCCCTACCTCGTAAACTCGCTCCGAAGCTAGTAAATTATATTTCCACTGGAGATTGTTGGCAGAAATGAAAACGTAAAATCACTTATAGTGATGTATTAAAGATCGAGATATGCTGTCGTGGACCTTCTTGTGGAACTTTTCATGCTCATCAATTCTTACACTCATAGTAGGCCTATATAGATAATTTTAAAGGTTTATCCAGAGTAAGCTGAAATTGTACACGGACGACAGGTTTTTCATCGACTCGATTCAATGAAATCGTTACTGCTCGGCTTCCTCTAGTCACAAATGAATGTTTCTCTACAGAAACCTTCCACGAGAAATCCTTTACACAATAGTGAAAACCGCATCAAAATCCATCCAGAGGTTCTCGATAATACGCATTACATCCAAGAATCAGAGACGCTGTTTTATACTACAGTATGTCGAGATGCCCGCGACTTTCATTGAATCAAATACATGAATTTATAACTGGAATGGGATATTAATTCTACGCAAGACTCATTAAATACGTCATACAATTGCACCTAGGGATACTTGTAGTGGACTGAATGAATAAAAACAGAGCATTGTTTTTTATGTTCCCATGAATTAAAAGTGTACAGTATATGGACATTGTGATTTGCCATGACTTATGTTTACAACGGAAATAATCACTCAGGTGAGTTAAAATTCATAAAACCCCTGCAAAAGTGAAATCATCAGCCCCGCGAATAACACGCTCAAGGCAGTTGCAAGCTTGCTGGTCGTCGCGAGCGCTAGTGTCGCTACATCTACCAAAAGGATGCAATTTCGTAACGCAGCGTGCTTCGTGACTGTGTATTTTAGACTGTAGTAATACCACTGATCTCTATACATGGATCGCTGATGGCAGCTCTCCGTTGCACGAGAAAGTACGCCAGGTTGAGCGTGCGGTCCACCATGTTGGTCTACCCATTCTCGAGCCCTCCTTATGGGCAAGCAACGATAATCTAGTCAATTTTAAATCGTAATTAATGGTGCTTTGTAGCACATAAAAATATAGAGATATGTTCACTCATAGCATAAGAGCATTGGGATCACTGACACGTCATTACGAGGTCAGTAAATCTCCGGAATATCTATAAAAATGAATGTATAATACCGGCTGACAAGTATCAACTTAGGTGCTGAGTACACGCAATTAGCGATCAGTAACAGAGTAACGAGTGAAAAACAATTTCTGGAAACATTCTTGGAAATTGTATACACGGTATACATGTATATATGCCACAAAATTATGCATTCTTCAAATGATGTACTTATAGGCCTAAACGTATCTCACTATACAGGCCTTGATTCGACATATCGTAATCGGTAATTGGTGATGAATTCCCGTTTCTATGAAATAACCAACACTTCCTCCATTTAACTTAATCCCAGCACTCTACATCAAATACTACAGCTTTTAATCACGCTAGCAACACAATAAACTTAATAATAACGGGAAGTAGATCAACGCCGAAAATGCACTTGAAGCCAAACCAATGTCACTCCTCAGCTCCACATAAAACTTAACACAACTAAAAACCTACTCAAAATATACTCTCCCCACCGTTTTACAACTATTAAGCGAACTATTCGCACCCAGAACTGAAAAACCCTGAAATGGGATCAAATTTAAACACGCAATAGCCTAGCCCGATCACGTCTGCTTCAGCACCACCGCGTATGTATACTTAACTTCACAATAACTTCAAAATTACGGCTAAGCGACCTATCTGCCTGAGAAGTAAAGGTATTACCGGCTTGCCTGGGATGATGGGTCACCAAACCGGTACTTAAAACTAAGATTTTACGCTTTAAATAACCAAATTCAGCCCATTTTACAACTACAAGAAACACAAAATATTTACTGCCAGTATAAATACATGTATAACATCGAACTATCAGTAACCAATCACAGAGCCGGATTCGCAATATTGCACCATGCGCTCGCTGCCATCTTGCTATACCTGTCATCGTCTATTCGGCTTACTGCTGCCTTAGCTACCAGCCATCCATGTATAGAGATCAAAGAGTCATACAACTCCAGCCTCCCAGGATTGCCAATCTAACTTTTCCCCCGCGAAATATAGCTTATTTCAAACTGAGGCTAGCGCCAAATAATATGGAATGCCACATAGCGGGACAATATTAGCTTTTTTTTTTCTTCGCGGGAGATAAGTAATATGTAAATTGTCATTTAGACTTTCACGGCCCGTGTTACTATTCATAATGTTGAATTTTGGGCTTATGCCGTGTTTATTATATTAAAATTCGACGCGTTTCGAAAGAAACCATGCCTTTCTTCGTCAGCAATAATCTGGAATACGACAATGATTGCTAAGAGAAACCAACAAAGAACATATAGAAGGTGCCCAAAGATGGACGCCATTATAGCCCCATGTTAGGGACAACGGAAAGCAGCAGTGAATTACTTTCTCAGGGTTCTGATAATAGGTAGCCAGGATTCACTGAGATTGTAGCCGGTGTCGCGGTTGAAATTATCTGGGTGTTTACGTATTTCAACCGCCTCCCTGATGATTCTGGGACGATATTGCTTTATACGGGCAAGAACATCCACTCCTTGGAACATGACATCATGGCCAGGTGTTAATGCAAGATCGGCAACAGCTGATTTATCAGGTTGAATGAGCCTGATACATCTATTATGTTCCTTAATGCGAGTGCATATTGTTCTCGAAGTCTGCCCGATGTAAACCTTGCCACAAGTACAGGGAACTCTGTAGATACCCGGTTGTTGCAATTTAGGCAAACTGTCCTTAGTTGGTCGCAGGAGTTGCCTAATCTTAACAGAAGTTCCAAATACAGTCCGTATGTTGTACCGACGTAGGATTTTAGCAATACGATCCGTCGTGTTATGTATGTAAGGTAGGTAAGCAGTTCCTCTTACATCTCTTTTCTCAACTGACGTCCTATTATTATTTGTTGGTTTCAGAACCGTAGAGATCAAAGCCTTGTTATCAGATCCTGTATATAGGATTAATAGTCGTGATCCTACTACTCGCTACTCAAATGTCACCGTCAAACTGATCAAGCAATCATCTATTCCAGCGGATGCAGCGAAGACTCTCCTTCCAGGGGATGCTATTCCTCCGAGACTCTATGGTCATCCTAAAATACATAAAGACGATGTTCCTCCTAGACCTATTGTTAGTACGATTGGTTCTCCTACATATGCCCTTTCCAAATACTTAGGTAGACTACTTCAGCCGCTTCTGGGTAACACGCCTTCGTACATTAAGGATTCCACACACTTCGTGGAAAAGTTGAAAGCTATAACACTTCAGCCGGGTGATATCCTAGTGAGTCTCGACGTGGTGTCTCTGTTTACGAGAGTACCTATTGATGGTGTTATGTCTCTCATTAATGGCTTTTTTCCTGAAGACATCACAAGGCTTTTTTATCACTGCATTACCTCCTCCTACTTTCTATGGAATGGGAATTTTTATGAGCAGACTGATGGTGTGGCTATGGGTAGTCCTCTCTCTCCTGTTCTGGCTAATTTCTTCATGGAGAACTTTGAAGAGAAAGCTTTGTCGTCGGCTCCTTTCAAACCGAAGATCTGGCGGCGTTATGTGGATGACACGTTCGTTGTTTGGACGGAAGGGGAGGAAAATCTTAGCCATTTCCTGGATCACCTTAATCTCCAGCACCCTTCTATTTGTTTCACCATGGAAAAGGAATCTGACGGCAAAATACCGTTTTTAGATGTTCTCGTCACCAAGAAAGAGGATGGATCTTTAGGACACAGCGTTTTTCGTAAGCCAACACACACCAATAGATATCTCCACGCAAGTTCTCACCATCACCCTGCCCAGAAACATGGTATCCTTACAACTCTAACTACCCGGGCTAGGAGGATTTGTGAAGTGTCTTCTTTACAAGAAGAAATTAGTACCTTGCGAACCACCTTTGAGAGCAACGGTTGTAGCAAAGCTTTGATCTCTACGGTTCTAAAACCAACAAATAATAATAGGACGTCAGTTGAGAAAAGAGATGTAAGAGGAACTGCTTACCTACCTTACATACATAACACGACGGATCGTATTGCTAAAATCCTACGTCGGTACAACATACGGACTGTATTTGGAACTTCTGTTAAGATTAGGCAACTCCTGCGACCAACTAAGGACAGTTTGCCTAAATTGCAACAACCGGGTATCTACAGAGTTCCCTGTACTTGTGGCAAGGTTTACATCGGGCAGACTTCGAGAACAATATGCACTCGCATTAAGGAACATAATAGATGTATCAGGCTCATTCAACCTGATAAATCAGCTGTTGCCGATCATGCATTAACACCTGGCCATGATGTCATGTTCCAAGGAGTGGATGTTCTTGCCCGTATAAAGCAATATCGTCCCAGAATCATCAGGGAGGCGGTTGAAATACGCAAACACCCAGATAATTTCAACCGCGACACCGGCTACAATCTCAGTGAATCCTGGCTACCTATTATCAGAACCCTGAGAAAGTAATTCACTGCCGCTTTCCGTTGTCCCTAACATGGGGCTATAATGGCGTCCATCTTTGGGCACCTTCTATATGTTCCTTGTTGCTTTCTCTTAGCAATCATTGTCGTATTCCAGATTATTCCTGACGAAGAAAGGCATGGTTTCTTTCGAAACGCGTCGAATTTTAATATAATAAACACGGCATAAGCCCAAAATTCAACATTATGAATAATATGTAAATTAATCTACTTTTTTAAATTAAAAATAACGCGTTTTTATAAAAAAAAACACATGGGTAGGCTACATTGACACTATTTCTGGGATCGTTATTAACTTCTTGAGTATAAGAACGCCGTCAGCAGAGTTGCTTCATATAACGTTAATACAGTATGCAGTATGTACAACAATTCCCCGAATTACGGTTATCTCCCGGTTACGAATGAGTGAAATTTGTCGCATGTGTAGTGTAAGCCACTTAACCTTTTTTCCGGCTGCATGTAGCATTTGAAAGGTAAAAAGGACTTAGTAGGTGACAAAGATATTCGAAAATGATATTTTAGGCGTTCAGGGCTAATTGCAACATAAAGCACAGGATCTTGTTGAAAAAACTGAATAAACGCCTGTTGTATACCTCATAAATCAACATGATACACCGTGAGAGGACATGCCCACTTTGGCTGAGACTTCTGTAAATGTTTTCTCTTGTTGAGAGTTACGCAGTCTTCATGTTGGTAGCACAGATAGATTCGAGTTTATTTTGTTCCTGTCAGGGGAAACGGAATGTTCTCGATTTACCATTTCAGTCAAAAATTAACTTAATTTTTTCAGAACTTTGTTGTTGTTGTTGTCTTTTGTGCAAATTGTATTACTCGAAAACGTATGGAGCAAAATACATGACATTTTTCTTGTGTAATAATATCTCTTTGAGAAATGGAAATATTTGTAGATTTGTTAATTCATTTGAGGGGCTTGCGACATCTTGGTCACCAGTCCCGTATAGTTGGGTGTGTGTTGAAGTTGTCAGGCAACCTGTATTGCTGCTATGATTGTAGTAATGTGTGTAAATGAATCAGGGACAGGGATGGGGTAGACGCTCCGGGACTTGAATTAAGACACAATCCTGGCAATTGAATGTAGGGAGTGTGGAAAAAAACGGGAAAAAACACACTCAGGATAACCACTGTCAGCACCGGGATTCGAACCTACTATATTCGTACTTACTGCAGCTGCCCTTGCAGCCATGGCGCACGTTTCACGAGTGCGGGACGAAATGCTTGTAGAATTTTGCTTGGAGTTTCTATAACCCCCCCATCGGCCGATGCTGGCTACGTTACTGGTAAGAAGTCCACGTTAGAAGAATTGATGATATATTCTGTGGAGACATGACAAGACCTGGGTTTTGATAACATGCTTTACGGCGGAAGTAAATGCGTAAATTTCCGGTACAGATTATCAGTGACACTCAATTTATGATTATAATTTAACTGTCGAAGATACAAAGGTATGAAGGCTATGTAACTAGGAACAGCCTTATGATGCCAGTATACCTACAAGATACGTTCATGTTAGGGACGTAAATGTGTTTAGTTTGAACTGGGTGTTTTGTAGGACATATAGGAAGTAACCTAAATTGTGACGCCTGAATGCTGCAAGCTACTGGTGCCGATTTTCAATACCTGTGTAGCAACTTAACTTCACTTTCACGACGACTAATTAAATGTGTTGATATATTTCTAATGTAGGTAGATTACGGTCTCACAACAGAACATTTAATCTGTTTGCTCCAAGTCAAGTTTGTGTGTATATGGGAATAGAGGAACCGAATGCTGCATTCATTATTTCCTTTCTCTACAACCAGGCACAATAACTAATCATTCATTTTATCTGTTGAATTCCATTGACAAATAATGGTAACAACTTAATCGACCATGACGGACAACTTGCAAACGTAGAGTAAATGTTTGCAAGGTGAGCACTGCGGTTGTACGAGTTTACAGTTGTTGACAAACATATAACCGCTCCTTATCACAGCGCACTTCAAGGAGTATGAAATTACCTCATTTGATCTATTAAATTTGAGACTGATTTGGCGTACTGGTGTAAATACGGTCTTTAGTTGATTCTTAAGTGCTATTTCTCTTGCGTAGTTTCCAGATCATAATGGGGGAACGACGATCGATCAAGACTGAGCCAGAATGGTTGACTCACACACATGAATTCCCTAAGTTGTAATTTGTATACAGGGTGTCACAAAAAAGGTACGGCCAAACTTTCAGGAAACATTCCTCACACACAAAGAAAGAAAAATTGTTATGTGGACATGTGTCCGGAAACGCTTAATTTCCATGTTAGTGCTCATTTTATTACTTCTCTTCAAATCACATTAATCATGGAATGGAAACACACAGCAACAGAACGTACCAGCGTGACTTCAAACACTTTGTTACAGGAAATGTTCAAAATGTCCTCCGTTAGCGAGGATACATGCATCCACCCTCCGTCGCATAGAATCCCTGATGCGCTGATGCAGCCCTGGAGAATGGCGTATTGTATCAAAGCCGTCCACAATACGAGCACGAAGAGTCTCTACATTTGGTACCGGGGTTGCGTAGACAAGAGCTTTCAAATGCCCCCATAAATGAAAGTCAAGAGGGTTGAGGTCAGGAGAACGTGGAGGCCATGGAATTGGTCCGCCTCTACCAATCCATCGGTCACCGAATCTGTTGTTGATAAGCGTACGAACACTTCGACTGAAATGTACAGGAGCTCCATCGTGCATGAACCACATGTTATGTCGTACTTGTAAAGGCACATGTTCTACTGATATCGCGTCAGGAGTTGGCAGTCGGGTTTGAACTGCAGGGGTCTTCCCGCTCACTGCGTATCGCGCATTCCAAAAACATTCAGTTGGTCACCACTTGCTTCACTCAGCACATTCCTTCTTTCACTGGCTGAGTGTCGCCCGCTGCAATGACAACCATTGGCATGCGGCAAGCCGATATATTTAACTTAGGAATATGCCGGCCGCGCATGCGTACTGCAAGACCCCCCGCACCCCGTCGCAGCATGTTCAACTGCCATCTCCTGCCGCGATGACAGTAGCAACACAGGTAGAGTATCCCGTATGAAATCATGATAACGTGCTCCATTGAGCGTAGGTGGAAGAACATGGGGCCCAATTAAGACATCACCAACAATTCCTGCCCAAACGTTCACAGAAAATCTGTGTTGATGACGTGATTGCACAATTGCGTGCGGATTCTCGTCAGCCCACAAATGTTGATTGTGAAAATTTACAATTTGATCACGTTGGAATGACGCCTCATCCGTAATGAGAACATTTGCCCTGAAATGAGGATTGACACATTGTTGGATGAACCATTCGCAGAAGTTTACCCGTGGAGGCCAATCAGCTGCTGATAGTGCCTGCACACGCTGTACATGGTACGGGAACAACAGGTTCTCCCGTAGCACTCTCCATACAGTGACGTGGTCAACGTTACCTTGTACAGCAGCAACTTCTCTGACGCTGACATGAGGGTTATCGTCAACTGCACGAAGAATTGCCTCGTCCATTGCAGGTGTCCTCGTCGTTCTAGGTCTTCCCCAGTCGCGAGTCATAGGCTGGAATGTTCCGTGCTCCCTAAGACGCCGATCAATTGCTTCGAACGTCTTCCTGTCGGGACACCTTCGTTCTGGAAATCTGTCTCGATACAAACGTACCGCGCCACGGCTATTGCCTCGTGCTAATCCATACATCAAATGGGCATCTGCCAAATCCGCATTTGTAAACATTGCACTGACTGCAAAACCACGTTCGTGATGAACACTAACCAGTTGATGCTACGTACTTTTGTGCTTGATGCTCGTACTGTAGAGCAATGAGTCGCATGTCAACACAAGCACTGATGTCAACATTACCTTCCTTCAAATGGGCCAACTGGCGGTGAATCGAGGAAGTACAGTACATACTAACGAAACTAAAATGAGCTCTAACATGGAAATTAGGCGTTTCCGGACACATGTGCACATAACATAATTTATTTCTTTGTGTGTGAGGAATGTTTCCTGAAAGTTTGGCCGTACCTTTTTGTAACACCCTGTATAGTGTAACATTGTAATCTGAGTGATGTGCACGACGAAAAATGGTAAGTGACTTAATATAGTGCTTAACAGTAAATTGTACACTAACCACGATCTGTTAATTTTTACTTTTTATGATTCACATAACTTAGTACTCATATTTAACATTGGGTCAAACTTGTAATACTTCGCAGGAGTCGAGTAAGCTGTTGCCCTCTGATAACCTGCAGGATGAGGATGGTGATATATAAGACGATGAAAGGATAGATGTTAAGGAGGAACATGAACTACAGGTAATTATAGGTTCGGCATTACTTCTCTTATACTGGCTGTGTGGCGCATCGGTGACGCTCTCCCCTGCTGCTTCCAAGGTTGCATGATCGAAACTTGGAGCAGTCATTACGGTTTTTGAAGCCATTTTCAGCGTTGCCTTAGTAAACGAATGTTTGATGCTTTTCAGTCGGTCAACACGATTGTACCCAAATGAGATGAGTTATTGAAAAAAAATGTACTCGAGATTAACAAATCCACTTGGATAGCCAGTTTCGATCGGCAAGCAATCATCATCAGATCTCTTACACTTAGGTTACACAATCCTTATTTATTGTTCACTTTAGACCATCCTCCCTTTTCATCACTTTTAACACCTTAGCTTATAGAAAATATATCATTTATGATATGCATACCTCTCGGGGAGTTGTTGGGAGTCGTTTCACAATCTCTACATACTCAATAGCCACTGCTGCACCGCAATAATTGTTATTTCACGGAAAGAATGCAATTTTTCTTCACTTCTTCACTTACGGACGCCATCTTTGACAGTCATGTGACACCCGAAAGACGATCATGTGACACGTTACCAACTTGAATAAAGAAATTCACCACACGTCTTCGCTACTAAGTTAGGCACTGTCTTGTGGAAAATTACTGCTAGTACTACAAGCAAGGGGGTCTGGGGCGTAAGCCCCAGGTTAGGTTTGTTTTTGTATGTAAAACATTAATAAGATAAAATTTATGTCCGCTACTAGGTAAGGTACTGCCTGGTCGAAAATTAATGCTAGTACCACAAGGAAGGGGGTCTGGGGCGTAAGCCCCAGGTTAGGTCTGTTTTCGTATGTAAAACATTATAAATACATAAATAAACACTGTAATTGAGTTCACTTAGTGATTTCATACATCACGTGCGAAACAGTACCAAACGCGTGGGGTTGGCAATACTGACTCAGTGAGAAAGATGGGGGTGAGAACTTCGATTTCAACTATATAAGTCGTGTCGCTATTTGGGCGGGATGGTGGGTCTATGACAGCGGAGCAGTGAACATCTAATACTCAATCCTCTCCTGATATCCTCCCGACTATTAAATCAGGTGATTTCAGTTTTTAAAAATATTTATACAAAGGATGGTCTAAAGTGAACCGCTACCCTATCCTTAAGTCTGAAAGTATGGTAGAAATTATTTACAATATGTACACTTCTTTAGTTGCAGTGTTAGTTAAGATAGTTCAACTCGTCAATACTTGTTAGTTATTGTCGTTGTGATGTTTTGTTAAAATACTGAAAGTGATGATAGACCTCCAAACTTGCTTGTTTAGAGTGAATATGTGACTGTAGTTAAATGGTCAAGTCAGGTTGTATTGTACAGGTTGCTTATCTGGTTGAGTCTTGCCTGTCCTGGTGAGAGCAGTTGTCTTCATCACTATCTACACTGAACTGGGGGTGGTTCAAGTGGGACAGTGTCTCTTATATACCTGGGTATTTCCTTTCTCGCATACTTAAGTTTCTGTGTTCGTCCTACAAATGTGTCCAAGTCTAATCTCTCTAATGTGGTGTATGTTACTGTGTTCAGGTTAATCTTTAAAAAAGATCTGGTTTCAATTCTCGCCACGCATTTGATAATAGCCAAATAAGTGCTGCCTGGTCTAATGAGAATATACCGGCACCGTTATTACCGGCCTAAGTTTATTGAAGAAAAAGATATATCATACATCCTGACCCAATAACATGTTTCCCTTATTAATCCCTTATCTAGCTTGGCTACGTCATTATATTGTGTCTTGCTTCCGACGGGGTGTGTTTTTAATCAGAGTGAAGAGGAGTGAGCTCTTCATGAATGTGTGTTCGTATAAATTATTGGGGTGGTTTATTTTCGCTAAGTATATCTTGTTTGGTTCCTTTATGTCAAGAGCTCTGCCTTTCGGTTCGTGATGCTTTATTTTTAAGTCGGTTTCAATGTTAGTGGAACTGTGTCCAGCGTCGCACTTTTGTGTTCGCTTACGGTCGAGTGTGTTCCGTATTTTAACGCATTTCTGTGTTCATTGTGTTGTGTATCCATTCTTTACCTACTATGCCCGATGTAATTTGCTTGACAGCCTCAATCTTGGCATGTAATGGAATATACCCCTGACTTTGAATACGGGTCTTGTTTATTTAGATTACTATTGTGCATATGCTTTCCGGTTGTGTTATTCGTTGTAAATGCTATTTCTATGCCTTGTGAACAGATTGGTGATTTTATATGGATTCACGTTCACATAGTTAGAATGCGCGAAATTTTTCTCATTGTTGTCTGGCTTTTGAATCGTTCTAGTTTTATGTCTGGCTACAATTTGATCTATTTTGCTGGAGGGAAAATTGTTTTCCTTTGCTATTTGCTTGATTATTCTGATTTCCTTATTGAAATTGTCTTTTGACATGCGTATGTTTAAAGCTCTATGCACCACTGCATTGGACCCCGCTAATGTATGCGTACTCGGTAAATTGGACTGATTGCCATTTGCATGCGAGGTTTGTGTAGGTTTTAGGAATATGGAATATGAAAGCTCATTATCTTTACGTTAGATAGTTATGTCGCGATAATTTATTTTCCGATCGTTTTCGGATTCCTTAGTGAATTTGATAGGGTGGTGTAGGCTATTAATTGTTTGGTGATTTTTTCTTCGCTTATTAATTCAGGGTCGTAGATGCATATTAAATCATCCACCTATCTTTTCCACGTTGCTATTCCCTTTGTCGAAGTCTTTTCTAGCAACGCATTTTCCAATGTGTCAATGAAGATGTTGGCGAATAGCCCGCTTTGTGGTGGCCCCATGGCTAGGCCCTCTGTGTGTGTATTTTATTATCAAATTGAAACACGTATTGGTTGAGTACGACCCTCAGTAATCTCACGACCTCTTCGGTTTGTTTTGCCGAGTTGTCGGACTGGAAGTTGTTTTCGATAATATTGATTGCTTCATTAATTGGAATGTTAGTGTTCATGTTGGTTATATCGAGGGATACTTGCCGCAAGCTAGGTTTCATTTGTAACATGTTTAATGCAGTTACTAGTTCCATTGTGTTCTTTATGGAATTGTTTTAGACATTGGAAAGGCGGTGTTTTAATTTTTTTTGTAATTCTTTACTGATTTTGTAATTATGTACGTTTCTGCAATTAACTATTGGGCACGCCTTTTTGTGTATTTTTGGTAGTTCCCTCTAGGTCGGTACTTTCGGGTTCATATTTATTAATTTCTATATTTCGGCTTTCGTCGATATATATTCTGTTTCTTTTAACGCACTTTTTATATGTTTTTGGAATTTGTTGGTATGGTATTTTCCTAGCTCCTTGATTTCATTATTTTATCGATCTAGTTTGTTTTGTTCAGAATTACTGTGGTGTTCCACCTTATCTGCTTTCGTGATGCATCACTAGGTCTTCTTCTTTTATTTTTTTGTTTGAATGACTTTACCTCTTCGAGTTGCCTGTTGCCGTGAGTGTTGTTGTTTCCGCTCTCTCGTCTGAGGTTTTTTTTTGACTCGTTGGTGGCTACATTTTTGGTTATTTCCCTATCTAGTGCTTAATGTTGTGACTGGATGTGATAATTTGTTGAATAATGTTGGTCGTGAGTGAGTCCGTGCAATTGCATTTCAACCCTGTGTCTATCATATCCATTTCATGTTTGGAAAAATTTACTTCTACAGCAGAGTAAATAACGAACGAACGTAACTTTTAACACACAAGAAATAAATATGTTAGACAAGGGATTGAATGTTGAAATCATTATAATTCATAACTTAGGACCCACCAGTTCCGATTATCGAACCGAGAATGGTTTCAACTGTTCAATAGGATCCATAGGTACCATTTCCAACATTCAAATAATTTATTAACCAATGTTGTAAAATCCTACATTTACCAGGCACCAGAAAATGTTCGCTATGCTCTACAATAAACAAACAATATTTACACGAGTGCAATAAGAACAATCTCACCTGTGTCATGATCATATGCTGACAACCAATTGGCTGTTTTGCCCTAGTCGTCTCACCATCGGCTAATTCTCCAAATTTGGTTCAAAATATCATGGAATGTTCACCAGTTTATAGGGTTATTCGTATATAGTAACTGGTGGTGTATGATAACGCATTTGAATTTCATTAGCATTCATTTCTGACAAGCTCGTTTGGATATATTCTTAATCTACATAACATTCGTTTGTACACAATGCTGTTGTTCTAGTCTGTCATATTTGCCAATGTAGCTTGTAATTTTATTTTCACTCGTATTTTATATACTGTACCAATGTTCATTCAGATTGTAGGCTGCCTTCCTTTTCTGAATGTTACCTTTCAAAACAAAAGCATAAAACAAAAACCATGCTTACAACAGCAACTACAAATAATGTCTACAGTCGCCCACTGCTTTCTGAATTCTCCTGATATTAGCAAGCCTGCGTGCTTGTCCTATGTTACACTTACAATAAGAAATGGCTGCCCTAGTGAATTGTACAGCTACTATTATACACAGTTAGGCCTGTTAACACTACCACAGGAATAACGAAATATATCTGTATTTGATCATGATTACAATAAGGTGAAGTAGTTAAAATCCTCTGCATATTCGTTCCCTTAGGTTAGCCCTTTGATCTTCGTTTAGACTTATCCCTCTTGGATCGAAGTGGGTCGCCATCGTCATCACGAAGGCACCTTTTCTTTCGGCCTGTAAGATTTTATTTGGCTATGACGTGATTCAGAATATGTGATATTATATTCAAGAAAGAATAGGTAACTTCTCCACCTAGTCAATACCAATTGCGAAATAATCAACTATTACTCAAGGTACATGTTTCGAGACATTATTGCCCCGCCCAATTATACGCATGGTAAACATAATTTTTATAACATTGACATATTATAAAAAAATGGACAAGAAAATAACAATGATAAGGTAAAAAACTTAAAAGATGAATAGGCATGCAAATTTAGTTGAAAATTTTCTTTCTTTCTTTCTTTCTTTCTTTCTTTCATTCATTCTTGACAACCTTGATAAAGGGACAAGTAGTTGGCTTGAAACGTCGGTCTTCAAAGTGTCCCTCGACCTATTAGCGCCATGTAAGGTGGTTGATGGGAATATGGCCAGGTTTGCTAATATGGCCAACACGTAGCGTAGGATGTAATTCGCAGGCTCAAAGCAAGATGGCACTTGCATGGTCTCCAAGACGTGTCTATTAATGGTTATGTGCAATCGCTTCTGGTGGGGGATGTGTTGAGTGGGGTGCAGCTGCCATTATCTGTAGTGGATGCCGCTTGTACAACGCGATTCTTATCTCACTCTGGTAAGTACGCCTTTGTTCTCATATCCTATCGACATTTAATTTTATTTGTTGGCTTGTCTGGTGTGCAGTTTTATACGCTGATTCGAGTAGAGATATAGAAATTCACTTTTCTTTGACCAGTAGTTAAATATTTAGGACTGTTTAAAAAATCTACCTTGTTAATATGGCCAGCCTTGGCCATAATAACAGCAGTTGGCCATATTAGCTGCAAAATGCAGTTGTCTATCCCATGGAGATACGTCTGAAATCTTGCAACAGCTTTCATTTGCTTCAGGTGACTGACCTAGGTGAATTCGGTGAGTTTCGTACCTAAAAAGGAGTGGAAAGTACATCCCATCACAGTTCTCTTGAAGAAATGCTGCCTCACAAGCTAAGGGGAAAGCTATCCCAAAGAAAGCTTCAACAAAACGGACTGAGAGCTGGTACAGTGCTGTTTGCTGTGAAGATGAAGTGCAAGATATGAGACTTTGTACTTTTTATGGAAATTAAGTTCACAAATTGTGTGTTGGACTTACTAAGGAAGAGAAAAATTTGTTTGTTTGTTTAGCGGAAAGAGACCAAGAAATTTTTATTTTGTATTTTTAAACATTTTAATTCCTATAAATTTAAGAAAGTGTTTTTTTTTATTAGTCGTGTAGTCGCTAAGAATGAGTTTGGCCTATGTAGTGGTTTAATAACAAATAAAAATAACATTTATAATGATTTCCACCAAATATATATTTAGCAATAGTTTTGTGGCCATATTAACTTCATGTGTTTTTAATATGGCACAATGATAGATGTGTGGAAATGAGTTTCTATCCTGTGGCTCTAGTTAAAGGAAATGCCTGATTATTTTTTTCCTTATTATAAAGAGTCGTAAGTATTTTGTCCCACAAACAGTTTATGACGTTTGTACAAAACGGCACTACAATAATTTCACAAACCTTAGCATGGCCATATTCCCATCACTTACCTTATAGATATTTGTCTTTATATAAAACACTGTTTGATGCTAAATATAAATGAGGATTTCTTCCAGATTTTGAACTGGTTTTTAGATGTTTGAGAAGATATTTTGTAAAACTTGACTGTTTATGTAGATGTTTTAATTGTCCTTGTAGTTCTCGCGTAAGATCACGCAAATTTATACCTGCCCAAAGTAGACTGGTCTGGTGAGTCAACTAGCTTTCGTCAAGCTCAGAGCGCTGCAAACAAATTTTCAAGGGAGGGGGGATTTTCCCAAGTAGTTGACTTCCCAACTAGAGGCAATAATACCTTAGATGTTTATCTCGTAAGGCCTGTAGAGCTGTATATTAACTGTCTGAAAGTACCAGGAATTAGTGACCATTCTGGGGTTGAATTAAGTATTAGATACGGTGACATTACAAAATTAGACTCTGATGTAGCAAATAAGATCATATTCCAGTATCGCAGGGCAGATCAGGGCAAATTTCAGGGGTATTTTAATGAGCTATTTGTAGGATGGCCATCGGAAGGAAATCACATTAATATCCTGTGGACTAACTTTTTGAAATTTTTAAATAGTGCTATTGATAAATTTGTTCCATTTAAATTACTGAAACAAAACCCAGATCCTGAGTATTACACACGGGAAATCAGGAGTCTTAAACGGAAAATTAGGAAATTATACAATAAAAGACATGATAGTGACAAGTATATGTTGAAATTTAAGTCCTTATCAAGAGAGCTCGTCTTAAAAAAAGAGGGCTGCTTATGACAATTATATGCAAGGTTTACTTGGTTCGGGATACGATGGGTGAATTTTTTTTTACAGTTATGCTAGGAGAAGAGAGGGAATTTCAAATAATTTGTCGATGATAATGTCCGGTGACGGTAAATTAATTACTGAGAAGCAGGCCATTGCTAATGAATTAAATGTATTTTATGGTAGTGTGTTCAATAAATCCAATAGCTGTGTGTTGGACCTTAACGGTGAATCAGGGGCTCCACTTCTCCAAATAAACCACTAAGCAATTGTAAAGCTAATACAAAAATTACGTTACAATATATCGAAGGGTCCTGATAATATTGTTAGTGAAGTACTTAAACTAGGAGGTAGGGCCGTGGCACGATACTTAGAGGTGATGTTTAATGTGTCCATAAACAATGCGCAAATCCCGGATGACTGGAAAAGAGCTA
The DNA here is from genome assembly GCA_946902985.2 of Meconema thalassinum. Lineage (NCBI taxonomy): Eukaryota > Metazoa > Arthropoda > Insecta > Orthoptera > Tettigoniidae > Meconema > Meconema thalassinum. Next base: position 256,807,155 of record OX336395.1, on the reverse strand, counting down.
CGGTAGTCCCAATATTTAAGGGAGAGAGCAGACTTGAATGGGGCAACTACAGGCCGGTTAGTCTTACGTCCATCGTTTATAAACCGATGGATCATCTCATTTGCGACTACTTGAGGGAACAGTGGGAAACATTATCATGGTTTAATGATAGGCAACATGGATTTCGGAAAGGTTACTCATGCGAGAGTCAGATGCTATCACTTTTTCAAGATATTAGCGAATCGTTAGACGATGGAGTTTCAGTCGACGCCGTAGTTATAGATTTTGCGAAGGCATTTGATGTCATGCCGCATGATATGCTACTCCATAAATTAGCTTCGACGAAGATTGATAGAAGAGTAATTTTATGGATCCAAGAATTGTTCACGGGTCGTTCCCAGAAAGTGAAAGTTGAAGGCCGATTCTTGGATGAAATTACCGTAACGTCGGGTATCCCTCAGAGCAGCGTAATCGGAACTTTGTTATTTTTGGCGTTTATAAATGACTTACCAAATGGGATTCGCAGTGACTGTCGATTGTTTGCGGGTGATTGTGTAATATATCGAAAGATACATGACTCACAAGACAATGCAGTACTTCAAGATGACCTGAACCTGGTCTATAAGTGGGCGATTGAAAATAAAATGAAAATAAACAAAAGAAAATGTAGTCTAATAAAAATAGGGAAAGTGCGAAGGCATGATTTTCAATATAACATTGGCTCGGAAACACTTGTAGAAGAAGATTCTTGCAAATATTTGGGCGTTCACGTAAGAAATGATATGCAATGGAGTAGTCATATAGGATGTGTAGTTTCTGAAGCTTACAAATCCCTGCACTTTGTAAAGAGGGTATTAAAAGGAAGTAGTACCTCTGCTAAAGAATTAGGATATTTGTCTCTTGTAAGCCTATTCTGGAATACGCCTCGGCAGTTTGGGATCCATATCAAGTAGGGCTCATAAAAGAGTAGGAAATGGTACAAAGAAAGGCCGCTAGATTTGTGCTCAGTGACTTTAATCCCATGAGCAGTGTGAGCCGTATGTTAAAGAAACTTGGGTGGGAATCACTTGAGGCTAGGAGGATGAAATCTAGACTCTGCGCTATGTACAACACGTATACAAATCAACCAGCATGGGGTGAGCTTAGCAAACGTATGGAGAAGCCTACTTACACGGGTAGGAGCGATCATCCATTCAAAGTTAAGGGCCGACCACAGCGAACAAATTATGGTAAATATTCTTTCGTAAACCGTGCCATTGATAATAAGAACTCTTTATCTGCCACAGTCTTAGAGACTTTTCCCAAATATATAGGTGTGTTTAAGAAAAGACTGACTATTTGTGTAAATACTCCAGTTTAATTGTTAGTGAATTGTTATGTAGAATTATTTGTTTGTTATGTATATCTTATTTGCCACCGGGGGACACACCCCCAATTGCAAATAAACGAATGAATGAAAATGAATGAAAATTTGGTTGTGTGGTTCTCTAATGGGACATAGTTTAAAGTGACGGCTGACATGTGACGGAATTTTTCTTTTATATCAGGAGACAGCTGTTGTTTACATATTGTTATGTTCATAAAACGTCAAATAGATGCAATAGTTTTCACTCATGCAGTTCTTCTCTCTCATGTTCAATAGAAATCGAGTCCAATATCCATGTGAAACCTGAAATGAAAGACGTGCTTGTGTTAGTAAAAAAAATATTAATATTTTAAAATAAAAAAAGAAAGATATTGTGAAAATTTAACCTACAAAAGATGTTCCCATTTTGGTTTCGACAGCATCTAAATGTCTCGTCCAGGGATTAAGAATTCCTGAGGAAAGAGAAAAGTAAATAAAATTGTGATATTGATACGCGATGTATAATATTAAAAGAAAGTTGCATAATGAAATTTGGAAATGAAAAATAGAAAGAGTGGAATTGTATTGCGTAAACTTACCGAAGCCGCGTGATTCTTTGCGTGTTGTGAGTCATGTGGACAGTCGGTACTCCAAGTGGTGCGACCTGTTTAGTTTCGCGCACGTTTGCCGAGTACGGAAGGACATAGTAAAGGGTAAAGTGGGGAGGGGTATCAGCAGTGCTGGATTACCCATTAGGCCCGACTAGGCCCAGGTCTAGGGCCCCCAAGCAATTTCTAATTTAGTTCAATTTTATTCCGAAGATGTAGATTTTAAAAAATCCAGAACGGAGACAGTTTCAGCATTATATTAAATTACAATGTCCTTTAAAAACTGAGTTCACTCATTCTGAACAAACTTGAGTCTGTTTTTCCGAACGTTGAAATTGCTTTTCGCATTTTCCTGACCCTCATGATAACGAATTGTCCTGCGGAGCGCTCGTTTCCAAAATTGAAACGGATCATAAGTGCGCAAAGAAGTATCATGTCACAAGAACGATTAGACATGCTAAGTTTAATGTATATCGAGTCAGATGTTCTGCGGGAAATTGATTTTGATGACATTGTAGAAGATTTCATTGACCGAAAAAGCAGAAGAAAAAAGAATTGATTACATTCTACAGAAGTACAAAATAGTATGATTTGTTAAATTGTTCATCAAATCATCTGAAATGTTTTCAAATAACGATGATCGTTTCAATTGAAATGTATGTATATATATGTAGGCCTATGTATGATTTAATAAAAAGTGTATTATTCATCTTGAGAAAAAGAACTCTTGTATATACTTGATTAAATGTACAGGTGCTAAAAATAAAAATTATTTGAAAAAAATAAAGGGGCCCCCAAAAATCTGAGGGACTTAGGCATGATTATATCTTAATCCGGCACAGGGTATTAGGAGGGGTTTAAGGGGTAGAGGGTAAGGCGGGATGGATGTGGATTTAGGGAGGAGGGGGTCGTTTTTTGCTGCGAAGGATATGGTTTGACATTGTTTCGAACAAAATATTTATGCCTAAATTACTGGCTCTATTTGATGTTTGTGCTGTGTTTATTTCGATAGCCTCCAAAACATTCATTAGATGACCTTTGGTAGTATGATGAAGGATGTTAACGTCGTTGTTTATGACAGTGAATATGTGACCAGATTCCTCCATTAGATGTGCCATTGCCGAATATTTTCTGTAATTAGTGGCCGAACAGTGTTCTGTGTATCTAATTTGGAAATTTCTACCGGCTTGGCCTGTAAAATTGGCTGTGCAATCGTTGCATTTTAATTCATAAATGCATGATTACTGTTTTTTTTTTAATTTGAGTTGCTTATTTTGAATGCGATATTTACGTGGCTCTTTCTAAAAATATCCGTTATGGAATAGATTGCACGGTTTAAGTATGTGAAAGTTGCAAATGTTTGGTTGTGTTATTATCTTTCTTAAAATTTCTGACAGGTTTATTCTTTAATTTGTAAATTGGGTTGTTGACACAATTGTAACTGTTACCATTAATTCTGGCTATTTGATGTATTATCTTGATTTCCTGTATGTAATCATTTTCGGAGAGTGGGTCAAGTTTCACAAAATATATTCTCAAGCATCTAAAGAACAGCCCAAAAACTGGAAGAAATACTCACTTCCATATAGCATCAAACAGTGTTTTTATAAAGACAAATTTCGATGTTTTACTTCGTTCATAAGGACAAGCACATTGAGTGCCATTTTATTGTCAAGGAAATTTGCATGCCTATAGATCTTCTAAGTTTCTTACATTATCATTGTTATTTTGTTGTCCATATATTTAAAATGTGTCGTTTTTTTTAAAATAATGGTTACTATGCATATAATTGGGCTTGAAAATTTCAATGATACCTCAAACATGAACCCTGTGTAATTGTTGATAATTTCATAAATAGTATTGACTAGGCGGAAAATTTTCCTATTCTTTCTTGAATATTATAACTTGTCAATACGGAACCAAAATGGATGTCAATTCTAATAACCAGTGATATCGCGTACGTTTTCTGCGTGATGCACTGCTTCTACACTTCTTTTAATGCGATAAATAATTGCTCTACTTTGAATCTGACACTGATTTCTTCACTATTGCATTTGTTAATAGATTTACACAGTTCAACCGCCTAGCCATTTCCTCGTCAACTATTAGATCATTTTATTACTGCAACCTGGCTCCCAAGGCCTTCTATTGTGTAGTTACACTGCACACACTGTATTTTATCATATTGTTTCTATTCCTTAGCTCTGATACATAACTTTGCAATTTGTAGCACGTCTTTCCATAACACGATGACTGATCTTGCGGAGCAAGTATCGTAAGTATTTAATTACTTCACAAATTATTATGTGAAATGTTCTGTGCGTTACTAGCGTATCCTGCTTGGACAAATAACTGATCCTTACAATATTTGGAGGGATTAGGCCTACACTCAATTTCCACAACTTTCAATACCATGCTGTTGGATACACGAATTTCCAAACTTACGCTTCCGAGCCGTTCGACAATTACGGTACTATAATTAATAAGCGTTTCTGGCTTTTTATACCTGCGACCAATCAGTTGCTTTTTCATTATATCCTTACGGATTATTCCAACCGTTTATTATTTCCATGTGTATTAATGACCGATATCATGCAGTAAATTTCAAAATCAATTTATTGGATTTTCTATCTCTTACGTAAGTATTTATTTACATCTCTTAAATTTGCTGCAGTTCACTGCTCACTCGCTCTTACCACAGCCTTCTCGTGTCCTTTCCTCCGTGTAATATGTTCCTAAGTGGATTCGGTTCGAAATCTCGGGAGTATACTTTGATGCGGTGAAGTATATACAGAATATATTGTTATAAGCTGATCTTTCCCAAGTCTGGTATGTTAAATCTGAAAAAAGAAGTCATATTCTGGACAAAATTTCTGTTCAAGGTCTTGTTGTTTTTGGAAGGAGTTAATTGCAATGGAAACCATGCTCAAGATTTAAGTCCACCTATGCAAAGCAACGCATTTTTAAAACTAGTAATTTCTCTGCAGGATGATGCTACTCTCACTGAGGATATCAAGATAGAGGAATGCTCCATACCAGAGATTGTTCCAGTGACCAAAATAGAAACACCATCTTTAGTGAGTGTTGGAGATTTGAAAGTTGTAAGTACCTTTCTGAGTTTCTATGTGTTACATCTTATAAAGGACATGACGTGATCGCCAACGTCTTCTCACCAATGATATTTAGGGGTAAGCGGATTATGTATTAAGACCGCGATTCCGAGATATTGAAGCTGTCAGCTTATATGTTGTATATGTTACGGAATATACAAGGCGGTAAATGGAAGGTAAGGCATTATTATTGTCTGAGAAGTGGTGGATTCAGACCCATGACCTCCCTCTAGGTTTACAATTGATCCAAACACTGAGCTATCGGAGGATATAGGTTAATTCTCATTTTTAACTTCTTAGTATTTTATCCTGTAAGTGGCCTAGGTCTTGAATCATAGACTAAAGGGCACAATGCGTTGCGCTGATCGTTGTATTTGAAGTTGAGGTAACAATGGTCGAGCAGAGGACGTTAAATTTTAAATATAAAGTAGGCTACAAAGGGAGTGTATATCCACTTCAAACTGGGAGTTGTGCGCCAGACACATGGAAGAGAACGGATAGGAGCAGAAAAGAGGCTTTCAAGACCGTTCATGTTCGCTGTCAATATTTATGAACTTAACTTTAATGTGTATGAAAACTCTGGAAAATCTTTGTTACTGTATTTCCGATTTGATATAGCTGATCAAGATGTTTGTGTATGTATTTCTACCCGTATTATTCCAGTTTCTACAGGGTTGAGAAGCAGGTGGAAAAGTTTCCAAAGGGGCAACGGTTTATTTACCGTCGGATGCCTCTCCCCCAATACTAGAGAGGGGTTTATGAGAACAAAATACTTATGTAGGTGAGCCGCCTCTAGCAATCGTTAATATGTTTGGAATGTTGATACCTATTCTTTGATGTTTATATTCTTTTCCCTCAGTGATCCATCAAGTGTGATATTTCTCAGTATATTCGTTTATGTTGTAAGATTAAAACCACTATATAACCTCTATTTACTGTTTCGTTAGGATTTAATATGGTGATCAGGTTGAAGTAAGTGCCCTTGGTCTCTTAAGAGTTACCATCCAGCATTTGCATGGAATTTAAAACGGGAAAGATGCTAATCAATTTTGAAACTGGTTGATGGTATGTATTAAACCCACTTTAGAGGGCGGAAGTACTCTGACAACATGGCCTTGATCTCGAAATTTTGTAATATATAAAATGTGCTCAGCTCCGTTCATGAAGGCCTTTGTTGTATGATACCGACTACATTCATGAAAGCTTTTGAAATAGGCAATGAGTAGGACGAAGCTATTGAAATGTTTGTCAATGTCACTGTAATCAGATCTGCTCCTGGCCTTTTTTGGATGGTAAACTCTACTGGCGATTCCGATCATTTGCAGTTTTGTAACGATACAGCGCTATACAATCATGCCCCTCAGAGAAACGATGTGAACGTGCCTTAATCCAACCAGGAGGCCAACCTTAAGAAGCGAATACATGATCATTCATGTTGGCTTGTCCCTTGTCACGGACAAACAAAATGATTATGTCTAGAAGATAAATATTGTTTCCCTGTACTGCAGTAACTCTAAGAACTGCTGTTGATATATGATGTGAATACAGTTGGCCTACTGATTGCAGTTAGTAGCATTTTGAAGTGGCCAAATTTATGGTAACCATTCTCCAGAGGCACCTTGTGTAATTGGCTTACTCGAAGTTTTTTAAGAATTGGGTAGAGCTTTGTAAATTTGTTCATGCAGAATTTTGTTTATCTGGCTTATATGAGTGAATTATTCATTCATTCTTAAAAGCTGCGCTAGTGCAACTATGGTGGGCCAAGTGACTTGTTAATGACATGTGCACATATTAGATGCTTTTTCTGAAATAGGACAAAAGAATGGACTACAAAAGCAAGGGAAAATGCCCATAGAATCTTACTGAAATAATAATCAAAATAAATATTTTATCTTCAGTCTTTAAGCCCATTATTTCCTTTGAAGCACTGTACACCACAGTTTCTGTCACATTTAGCTATCCTTGATCTGTGAAAGAGCATAGGCTTTGAAAACGTTTCAGATCTAGATAGGCATGTATAATGCAGTATTCCATATTATTGTGAATAAGAATGTAATGCCAGTCAGCCTTATGCCTGATACATCCTTAGACAGGTTGAGCTATGCTTAAAGATACATAATTTGTTATTTATTGTATAAAAGCATAGAAGAAGCATAGCAAAGAAGTTACTGATTCATTCTTTCTACTAGGTTGTAAAAGAAGAAACCAATAATGAAGACTGCGATGCAAGTAGAAATCATTCAAATGAGTAAGTGGACAACATAAAAAGGAAAAGTCTTCTTTAATTTTTATGTATGCAAAGTAATATGTTGGATTTCAATAAGTTTTGTTGGCAAATTCATTTATCCTCCTGTTATATTTATAAATGAATGTATTTGTTTTTGTAATTTTCTGTCCTGAAGGGATATTGGTATCCCATTTTCATTTAGCAGGCAAAGTACTATCCATTCTTAATCAGAATTCTCACTGTTGGAAATATTTAGTTATATATATATGGTGTACAAGATGAAAGTTTATGACGAGATGACCTCTGCACTTAAAACCTAGTTGTGATGGAAACTGTTTATAATGGGTTGAAAACCCTCTTACTCGTAGCTGAGATCAGGTAATATCCGTGATATCAGTATGCAGAGGAATATCCTCTACTTAGAACCTCCCCAATTGTGTTCCTGTCTCCAATTTCCCATGGCCCATAATTCGCGGTCACGTAAAATACAATCTTTCTATCTTCTTCCTTGTCTCCTGTTTTTTTTGTTCACAGTCCCATAGCTGTTGTCTTTTGTTGTTCATTCCCCCGAAACTGTGAATTTACACAGCATCTTCTCCTCACCCGATGGCGCTACATGTAGCAACCACATCAAAGGTCAATTACTCCTAATCTTCAATTTGGGTACCATTTAGGTAATTTCATAGGTTTAATTATAACTTACTTAATGCTTAAAAACTCTCAAAATGCATATTGTCCAATGTACCCAACCCATTTATTTTTTTATTTCTGCATTTAAGTAACTATAAAACCCTTACAGTGTGTAGTAAACTCTTTTCAGCTCTAAATGTTCTTTATTTGTCTTATAATTGCCATATAATACACATCAAGTGACTTTTACTAAGATAAAGTAACCTCTTCCCTGTGAATTTACTCTGACTTTAATGTTTGGTGGTTTTCTGGATGAGTTTAGTGCTTCATTCATTTATATGTTTAAACTAGAATGCAAGTCAATTACAGAACGATGCTTGCGCGGAAGAAAAAGTCTGAACAATGTTGGAGACGAAAGTCAAAAGTTTCATCTAAATGAAATCCCAAATCGATAAGCCTTCTGGAAACAAAGCTATGTATATATCACTTCTTCATGGCACGCGGCGTTGCCTGGATAACTATACGCTCTCGGCTCACTGTGCTGTAGGATATCTCTTTCTCTCCGCGCACGAAAATCGTTGAATATTCAATTAGTTTGATGATCCTATGCATCAGAGCTTAATATTTTGAAGCTGACTGTCCATATGACCACACGTTCGAGAGATAACATCTGGCCTTCAACTGAAGGGATGACGTAGAGTTTGAAAGATTAGGCGTTAACACATTTAGGCTCAACACGAAAATACTAACTAGAGTGAGAGTAACGATGAATCAATTCACTAGTGGAGCTTTAAGAAGTGCTGCGAGCTGAGGTTTAAAAACTCATTACCATAGTGTCTCTTAGCAAGCCGAGTGGAGGTCGAACTGTTTAACGCAGCCAGGCAAGAAATATAATTTTCTGTTTGTAAGGCATTTTAAAGAAGCTTTCGAATAATAAAGTACGTGATAACACAAAAATATCTGACAACCTGTGTCATTGTGGTGTCTGCAATTGTGTGCGTATTTTTAATTGAAACGAGAAAACCCTCCTCTCCTCAGTTTTAACTCACGAGGCATACTGTACCCCATTCTAACCCTGAACTAAATATCTTGACTAAGCCGTGAATCGAATCTGGATCTAACAATTGACATCTAAGTATGCTAGCCACTACACCACACGATGGTACCCGATAAACGAACACTGATCCTATTGAACTGTTTTCTGTTTTTTTCTTATGTTTATAACCTACTTTTCACATTTTGCAAAGATGAGGAAAACGTAGACTTATGAGATTGATCCGGGAAAATGTGTGTCTGTCCTTCTGTCTGTCTGTCTGTCTGTCGTCCCCCCCCCCCCCTTTCAACTCCTAAACGGCTGCAGAAATCGAAACCAAATTTGGTATGAGTAAAGATCTATACTGGGACATCTCAATGCGATACTTGAAAATTATGTCAGTGCTACCAACTGCTGAAAAACCGCAATTGAAATTTGAGCTCCATGTTGGATATCATGGAAGGTATGCAAGAGAACTATTCCAAAATTGGCACACCTATAGATAGTAACATTTCAGTTTAATTTCCAGGAGCGCATACATGACAGTGTTGCCAAAATGATGCTATGCCTGCTGGTAGGTCCAACATTTAAATGCATGTAACTTCTATATTAACAAATGGATTTCAACCAAATTTCGTATGTACTATTTGTACATAAACAGATATGACTAAGCTCATTCTCAAGAGCCACCAGATCTGCCAACTGTTAATAAATGCTCTCTCTATTTTTTAAAATCAAAATACTAATATATCAGAAAGTATGCAAGCCAACAGCTTTAAACTTTGCACACGTATAGTACCTGACATTCTAGATTAATTTGGAGTAAATAATGTATGTCAGTGCTGCCAACATGATTCTAAACCTGCTGATAGGACCAATTTTTAAATACTTGTGACTTCTATACTATCAATTGGATCACAACCAAATTTCGTATGTGCTATGTGCACCATAACAGATATGACTATGCGTATTCTTAAGAGCAAACTCTTAATAAATGCTGTCTCTCTTTTTAACCCTAATATCAATATATCAGAAAGTATGCATCCCAATAGCTCTAAACTTTGCACACGTATAGTACCTGACATTCTAGATTAATTTAGAGTAACTAATATACGTCAGTGCTGCCAACATGATTCTAAGCCTGCTAATAGGTCCAATTTTAAAATGCCAGTAACTTCTATACTAACAAATGGATTACATCCAAAATTGGCACAACAATACATCATAATATTTCAGATTAATTCTGACCAACACATGCATGACATTGTGGCCAATATGATTTTACGCAAGCTGATAGATTCAATGTCTAACTGCATGCAGCATCCATGATGTCCATTGGACTTCAACCAAATTTTGTATTTTGTACCTTAAGAGATGGAACCAAGAATATACTCAGTCACCACGGCTGCCAACTGTAGTGCTCTATTAGGCTACATTATGCCAGGTATATTTCGAACTAATTATATATTTCGATATTACCAACTTAATTTCGTCATTATTCTAGATAAGTCCATATAGAATAATCATTGTGTTGTTTGAAGCCATATTTTCAGTGTTGCCTTAGTAAACAAGAGTTTAGTGCTTTTCAGTCGGTCAACACGAATGTACCCAAAAGAGATGGGTTATGCCCTAATCCTGAAATAAATTACATGAGATTAATAAAACACTAGGATGACCAGTTTCGATCGTCAAGCGATCATCATCAGATCCATTACACTTAGGCTACAAAATCTATGTTTGAAATACAGGTGAAAATATTTACAATATGTACAATTATTTAGTTGCAGTATTGGTACTGCAACTGTCAGTGAATGCTAAATGCAGTATATATGTTAGGTGAAATGCTAAATGGTGATAGCTATCCGGAGATTGTACTTTAGAGATATTATATGGTTGTTAACTATGGTTAAACTATAAAATTTTAGGCTAACTACTTATCTGATTGTCTTCCGTACTACATCTACTCGCAGTTTTCGTGCTCACTGGAACTCACTGTGCGGTCGACTGCGGTGGTTATCTTAACGACTGGTTTTTCCCTGCCTTCTCCACCCTGCCCCGACGTGCTGTGGGGAGTGATAGCGATTTGTTTATGTGAGGTGTTGCCAACCTAGATAAGATGTATGTTATTGAATGAGGTGGGTCTACAACTATTAAAGACCGTGGATTGGCCCTCGCCACGCGTGGAGCATAACCCATTCGAATTAAGCGTTGACGGTCTTATGAGGACGTCCCGGCACCTTTAATACTGCCGCGAATATGGGCCTTGGTTTATTGCAGAAGAAAAGTACATCGTACACCTGATCCAGATAACATTTACCTATTAAAAACCCCTAATTTCCCCCCTTTTTTATCTAGCTTGGCTGTGTCGCTAAATTGTGTTTTGTTTCCGACAGGGTGTGTTTTTTTAGTAGCGTGAAGAGGGGTGAGCTCTCCATGAACGTGTGTTCATTTAGATTGTTGGGATTGTTTCGTTTGGCTAGGTGTATCTCGATTGCTTCCTTTATGTCAAGAGCTCTGCCTTTCGATTCGTGATGGATTATTTTAAGGTCCGACTCTATGTTGGTAAAGCTGTGCCCTGCGTCACACATATGTTCGCACACGGCTGAATGTGTTCCGTATCTTATCGCATTCCTATGTTCATTATAACGTGTGTCTACTCGCCTTCCACTCTGCCCGATGTAATTAGCTTGACAATCGGTGTCTTGGCACGTTATAGAATATACCCCTGACCTTGAATACGGCTCACGTTTATTTAGATTACTATTTAGGAGGTGCCTAGCGGTTGTGTTTTTCGTCGTGAAAGCTATCTTTATGCCTTGCATTTTGAATAGGTTAGTGATTTTATATGTATTCGCATTCACATAGTTGAAACGCGCAAATTTTTTCTCATTACTGTCCGGTTTGGGAATCGTTTTATCTTTATTTTTATGTTTGGCTATAATTTGATTTATTTTGCTTGGCGAGAAGTTGTTTTCCTTTGCTATTTGCATAATAGTTCTTATTTCCTTATTATAGTTGTCTTTTGACATGGGTATGTTTAAAGCCCTGTGCACCATTGAATTGAAACCCGCTAGTTTGTGCGTACTGGGGTGATTAGACTGATTGTCGATTGCATGCGAGGTTTGTGTTGCTTTCCGGAATATGGAATACGAAAGGTCGTTGTCTTTACGTTCAATAGTTATATCGAGATAATTTATTTTCCGGTCTATTTCGGATTCCTTAGTGAATTTGATAGAGTGGTGAAGGCTACTAATGGATTGGAGAATTGTTTCTTCGCTTGTTAGTTCAGTATCGTAGATGCAAATTACATCATCTACGTATCTTTTCCATATTACTATTCCCTTTGATGAAGTCTTTTCTAAGAACGCATTTTCTAGTGCATTGATGAAGTTGTCAGCGATTAACCCACTTAGTGGCGAAGTGTGTATATTTTATTGTCGAATTGAAACACGTTTTGGGTGAGAACGACCCTCAGTAATCTCACAATCTCTTCAATTTCTTTTACCGAATTGTTGGATTTTAAGTTGTTTTCGATAGTGTTGATTGCTTCAATAATCGGAATATTGGTGTACATGTTAGTTACGTCGAAGGATACTAGCCTGAAGCTAGGTTTCATTTGTAGGGTGTTCAATGCTGTTACTAGTTCTGTTGTGTTCTTTACAGAGTTGTTTTTGTCGTTGGAAAGACGGCATTTTAAGATTTTTAGTAACTCTTTGCTGATTTTGTAATTAGGGGCATTCCTACAATTGACTATTGGTCTCATTGGGCATTCCATTTTGTGTACTTTTGGTTGTCCCCTCAATGACGGTATTTTCGGGTTCATGTTAATTAGTTTTTATTTTTCGGCTTTGGTCAGTATGTATTCTGTTTCTTTTAGCGCACTTTTTATTTGTTTTTGGAATTTGTTGGTGGGGTCTTTTGTTAATTCCTTGATTTCGTTGTTGTTTAGGAATTCGACTGTTTTTTCAATGTATTCTGTTTTGTTCAAAATTACTGTAGTGTTTCCCTTATCTGCTTTTGTGATGATTAAGTCATGTTCTTTTATTTTTTGTTTCAACGACTTTATTTCTTTGAGTTGTTTGTTGTTTTGAATGTTATTGCTATCGCCCTCTCGTTTGAGGATTTTTTTGGCTTCGTTGGTGGCGAGATTTTTGGTTAATTCCCTGTCTTCTGCTGGGAGCTTGTGACTGGCTATCTCAATATCTGTGATTAACTGTTTTATATTGTGGTTCGTGTGTGCGTCTGTGCAGTGGCGAGGGCCAATCCACGGTCTTTAATAGTTGTAGACCCACCTCATTCAATAACATACATCTTATCTAGGTTGGCAACACCTCACAGAAACACATCGCTATCACTCCCCACAGCACGTAGGGGCAGGGGGGGGGGAGAAGGCAGGGAAAAACCAGTCGTTAAGATAACCACCGCAGTCGACCGCACAGTGAGTTCCAGTGAGCACGAAAACTGCGAGTAGCTGTAGTACGGAAGACAATCAGATAAGTAGTTACCCTAAAATTTTATAGTTTAACCATAGTTTACAACCATATAATCTCTCTAAAGTACAATCTCCGGATAGCTATCACCATTTAGCATTTCACCTAACACATATACTGCATTTAGCATACACTGACAGTTGCAGTACCAATACTGCAACTAAATAATTGTACATATTGTGAATATTTTCACCTGTATTTCAAACATAGATTTTGTAGCCCAAGTGTAATGGATGTGATGATGATCGCTTGACGATCGAAACTGGTCGTCCTAGTGTTTTATTAATCTCATGTAATTTATTTCAGGATTAGGGCATAACCCATCTCTTTTGGGTACATTCGTGTTGACCGACTGAAAAGCACTAAACTCTTGTTATAGAATAATCATTGGCATGAATCTTAAATTTTAAGAAAAGTGGGCTCTTTAGTTCGTCACGGAACTTGTTGTTCTAATATTAAGTCTGCAAGAATATCACTCAAAATGACATACGGTATAGAATTCAACGTGTAAAATAATAATATTGTTATTGTTTCATTTGAGGGCTGGACATCTTGGGATTTAGCCCCATTTACTTGTGTATGTATAGGGAAAAAAAAGCTTGTCATTTTCCGTGAGCGTTGATCATGCGATCATGAGCCACGGTACCTCCAATTTACGTAGAATCTGATCCTTAAAATCTTAAAAGATCACATTCGTTGACCGGGAATCACTTGTGTATGTATATGTATTTAACATAATTATTGATCTGATAACCTGTGTTATTGTCTTGTCTGTATTGGAGTGTATTGGTGACAGAATGGTGCTTCTAATCACTCTCCTACTTTCATATGACTTTGCCGATATCTCCCGAACGCATGATCGTATTTTAACGAACGAGGTGGTGTTGGCGTTGGGGTGACGTCCTCTTTCCTAAGAATGTGTGTTGGTATTTTTTGAAAATTATTGTTTTTGAAATTGGCGCTATTTTGGAAACGGTGAATTTTAGAAAAAAAAATGTTTGACTTTAATGAAAGGTCCCTATGCCCTCTAGGTGGACAGCAAGTTTCTAGTGTGTAGGACAAAAAATGATAGCCTACTTCCTCACGAACATCATCACTGGCACGACAGCCCTCTGTGGGCCTTGGCCTTCTGAAGAAGTTTTCCCCATTCTGTCCTGTTAAGTGCTGAGCTCCTCCAATTCTTGATTCCAATTGTCTTCACATCCTCTCTCACTCCATCTTCCCATCTTAGCTTTGGTCTTCTGACTTTCCTGGTTTCTTCTGGCATTGCATTCAATATTCTCATTATCATTCTGTCATTAGCACGCAATACAGGTCCTGCCCACTCCAACCTTCTGATCTTAATACATTTTACAATATCTGGCTCATTATATAAATCACAAAGTTCATGGTTATATCTTCTTCTCCATTCTCCGTTTTCCTCCACTGGCCCAAAAATTTGCCTCAAAATCATTCTTTCAAATATACCAAGTTGTCTTTCATTAGATTTTGAGAGTCTCAGCGCCATATGTTAATACAGGCTTTACTAAAACTTTATACATTAGGACTTTAGTTTTCCTGAACAACAGCTTGGACTTCAGATGTTTTCTGAGGTCATGATAACACTTTTTAGCAGGCAGTATACGCTTCTGGATTTCAGAGCTAACATTATTCTAGGAATTAACTTCTGATCCAAGATAGGTAAAGCTACGCACAACATCAAACTTATAAGAATCAATTTCAATGCATGTGGAGCCACTAGGGCATTCTTTCTTGATTACGGGCATATACTTAGTTTTCTCTTAATTTATCTGTAGATTCATCTTTCTTGCGGCTTTTTAAAAGCTAGTGAAAGCTTCTCTCATTGCTCTTGGTGTTCTTGCAATTATAACGATATCATCTGCGTATGCCAAAATTTGAACAGAATTATAAAAGATGGTTCCTCTCGTGTTGATTCCTGAATCTCTAATAACCTTCTCCAAAATTATATTGAACAAAAGGCATGATAATGAATCTCCCTGCCTAACTCCATTCTTGGTCGTTCTAGCATTTGATATCATGTTCTGTATCTTAATTTGACTCCTAGTATTGTTCATGGTAGCTTTCACCTGAGTGATCAGTTTCTTAGCGATCTCTAGCTCTTCCATTGCTACATAGAGATTATTTCTGTCAATACTGTCATAAGCTGACCTAATATCAATGAAAAGATGGTGTGTATCAATTCCAAATTCTTTACATTTTTCAAGTATCTGTCGGATTGTGAAAATCTGATCCGTAGTAGCTCTTCCTTGGCGAAATCCACAATGATAGTCACCTACTGCATTTTCCACATATGCGCCAGTTTGCTAAAGAGAACGTTGGAGAATATTTTACAGGCAATGGATAATAGGCAAATCCCTCTATAGTTAGAGCACAACATGATATCACCTTTCTTATGTATCGGGCAGATATTACCTACATTCCATTCATCAGGAATCATTTCAACTATCAATTTCTTAGTCACAAGTTTGTGAAAGTGTTTAGTAAATTCATTTCCAGCATTTTTCACAGCTCTGATTGTATCAGGTCCATTCCTGGGGCTTTATTATTCTTTAATTTCTTAATGGCAAGCTCAACTTCCTCAATAGTAGGTACCGATACTTCCTCAATAGTAGGTACCGATACTTCCTCAATAGTACTGTAGGTACCGATACTTCTTTTTCCGATTCTCTTGTATTTACAGGAGGTAAGGTTTCTTGGTCGTCAACTGGACTTTCATTCAAAATATTGTGCCCCTCATTCTAGTATTGCCTCCTCACTACCCAATATTATTCCCTCTTTATCTCGACACAAATTTGTTCTAGGCTGGAAATCCTTATGGCTCTTATTTAGCTTCTGACGGAAAGCTCTCACATCATGCATCCTCTTCAACTGTTCCATTTCTTCCAAATCCTTCCTCTCATTTTGTCTCTTTCTCTTCTTGTGCAATCTCTTTTCCTGACTTCTGGAAGTTATGTACTCTTCTATCGCTTTTCGAGTGTGATCCCTCTGTTGCATTCTCTTGTATGCTTAATTTTTTTAAGATTATTGCTCGTGCACACTCTTCATCAAACCAGTAGTTATACCTAACTTTCTCTTCCCTTCCTGAAACTTCATTTGCAGTTTTTAGTAGTGTGTCTTTAAGATTCTTCCAGATTTCATCAATACTCTCACTATTAGACAAATCTATCAGAGACTCATTAAGCAGTTTGACATATTGAGCCCGTCAGACGAGCTGTTCGGGTTGCCACTAACCGAAGTGACTTCCCGGACAACTCATCGTCCGAACACATATGCCGAAGAGGATTGGATGTACATCTTATAGGTCAGTGTGCACGAGACGCAAGATCACGGGGCGATCTGGGCAGGCAAGGTATGTGTCGAGAATTACCCAAGAAACACTTAAAGTACAAAATAATAACATCCAGACTTATGTTAACTCGGGTAAAATGAATTTAAAAAATAACAAACACCTGGCCTAGTTCGGAGGGTTTGTTTCGGGCTAATCCCGCAAGCTAATAAAAAAAGAAAATAAAGGGTCAAGAATCCTACACTGATTGAAGTTCAAAACCCTCGCGAAAAATCTATAATACAAGAAAACAACAACAGCAAAGCTAGGGTAGTGGCACGAAAAGTATACCCTACACAGATGAAATGGGCTACTGTAGAAAATGAGAAGTTAAGTTAACAATAATCATGCAAAATAATTTATGGTGGTACCACTCCCAAATTTATATTTATTTAATTAGTGAATCTAGCTAAGTCCTAAAGTTACAACAAGAATTTACGGCGAATGACTACCGTAACAAGCAAACATTTACTACAAAAGCTATATGATTACCAGCAATAAAAAACAAGGGTACACTTCTTACAAACTAAAGGTACAATGGGTTATCAGACAATGTAACACTCAAAGAAAGAAATGAACGCAGCACTCACAATGTTTCTAATTCAGGCCTGCCTGCACGCTAGAATACTGTTTGTATTCAAGGGTGATCTGATGTAGTTATGTTGGCAACGGCGTGATTAAAATCACGACTTACGTCGCATGAGCATCGTGTGCCACCAGTTGAGAACTAATGGTTGGAACGTAGCTCCATCGTCTCAAAATAGTGTAACAAAATGTCAACAAGTCATTTCCCGTTGGAAATGGAAAACATCAAAATAGAATCGTCCAGCGAGTACAATGTTGAGGATCAAGATTAAATTCATAGTCGTGGTTATTTAGCATTTGTTTATAATAATTAGTTATTCATTATTATTAGGAGCTAGGTTTATGTTCGTCGTTGGTTTATGACGCATATGCTGGTGATTCTATGGACACCAAGGCTTAAACAACGTGAAGTCTTCTGAAAGATCATCACTTACAAACTTCGGCTCAAATAGCCGGCAAAATAACACGAGTTATCATGACCGGGTTGCAACAATATTGTCAGGGGCACACAGCTCTCCTATAACAGCCTTCAGGCTAATCCTGGAAAGAATAGTCGCAGGGCTATCCCTGTACGCCAATGCGGCTAAGGCACTCAAATATAACACAAAGAAAGCCTCGAACAGGGTGTCATAATCACCACTAAATAATAGAAAAAATTGGCTTCCTACATAACCATACACTCTCCAATAGTGCTAAAATGAAGTTCGCTTTCCAAAGCGGTAACAAGGCAAGTTCCATGCACGTCTCATGACGTCAGCAAAACCATCTGATCTCACAACAAAACTGCTGGCCTTGACCTAGAGAATGGCTACATTATCCAAACGGTAAAAATTTGAATGCGCGCGCATCCTGTCAAATAGTATAAAGTCGTCTCGCAAAGAGCGTGGCGAACCTTGGGCAGATAAACCCGTTCTAACTGGTGTTAGCAAGCACACAGCTTATACAGTCGCGTCTGGCAACTTACTACATTCTGCCGGCAATAATTCACATAAATACAGTCCTATTGTTAATTACGCTGGCTCAAATATCATCAGTAATAACTGCACAACACTGGTGGCAAATGTACCACATAAAAATACGGAGAACAATGATAAATCATGTTAACACTTCCAAATAACAGCTTTACGAAGATGTTCCACTTACTTGTGGAGCGCTTTGGTGTTGACAGAGATGTCACTCGACTAATATGTACATTCTTCCATTACAAAACTTTTGCGTGTACATGGCTTCCCACAAAATAAAGGTATAATCAAATTGACAATCTTAAAAACTGCTAAGATGTCTTAAATGATACGGAAGGTATCAGGGTTCAATGCTCTGGTAGCATATTTAATATAATTCCCCTCGTTCTTGCTCGAACTGATGTGGCTTCAGAGCTCACATAAACTGAATAACTCAATCACATCAAAAAGATATTGACTACAGTCGGTCATTAACTTATACGCCCATACAAGGCGAAACAGTGGCGTCTTGGAAGTGTCGCGGAAGGGGTGACAATAAAAATGACAAAATAATGGTTGTACATCCTCACAAAATGAATCTGACCCACACGAAGGGTCGACCAAACCAAATCCAAATGATCTGTGGTCATGTCTATCAAAACATATTAGGACTTAACATCCTGCTGACACATCCAGAATGCACCAAACCGTGACTAACTCTCACTGTAAAGAAAAATCAAAACTATCAAGAAAAATCCTACCTAAGCTGGTCATCACGAGTTCGGTTAATTTCTACATTGTAATTTACCACAGCTAAACCCGTACAAAGAAGAGAATTTTTAGACTCACATACGATTCATCTCATGTTAATTCCATGACAAAAAAGGTGTTTCCAAGACCTGGGCGGTGACATTGGGAATCCAGATTAGACTCCTGGGATCGAGTCTCCTCCGCTCCAGTTTTTCCTGCGTCTACCAGTTGGATTCACGTACAAGAACTTCTCCCTGTGGTTAGCTGGTGGGTTGATGGGCTCCTGGGCTCCATGTTCTTTCAAGTTTTTGGTTGGTTCACCTGCCATGACGAAGTTCCTCTTCTTTAGATATCTCTCTCACATAGAATGGGGTCTACTCCATTACACTGATGGATAGCACTAGAATAATTGCGTATTAGTGGTTGACGTTATGATAGCTCATCATGTTAGATTTCACACGTGTTTTCACAGAGTCTAATAGATTAAGCACAGTAGAAAATTGGCTCACTGGCTCTACACAATTTGTTGCAGACTGGTAATTATAAATGGCTCTCACTGTCTGCTTCTCTGATATTACACAACACATGTGGTGTTGAAAATTACAGATTCTATTGCCTTTGAAAATCGTAGAATATCTTAAGAATCCGGCACAAAATTCATTTCACTGAGTGCAACGTAGATGTTTATAAATGTATCGTGCCTGTTCACACATGGTGATTGTAGATGAATTTAAACTGCAATATTTCTGGTCCCTCGTGGACTTAAGATTTTATGTGGCCCACGCGTAGGAATGTGGTGTTACTTGTGGCCAAAAATATCCACGAAAACGTGGTATAATTTTTACAATTTTCACTAGTGAACTGGTCGACTAAACGTTCACAGTTAGCGTTTAGATAGCAACTTACAGTTGATGATCGAAGATTTTCCTTCCTCCTCGTGGACGGATCACAATGGTTATCGTCTTATAGACGGATATACAATTTGTCTCACACAGTACTGTAATAATAATTCTTATCTCGTCGCACAGCACACCGTGGTGCTAAAAGAAACTTCACAATTCACTCGACTAATCGTCGATTTAAATAAATACTCCTTCACCCAGCGGGTGGACTATGACTTTCCTCGTCTACACGACGGACGGTTCCAGCACGTCTAGTACGAACGGCTGCTAGCTTGGTAGTCTGTGAGCATGGGGCTCACTTGCCGTGTCCGGACGGTCAATTGAGTCGTTGACAGTCCAACTTCTTCCCGCCTATCTGCGGCGTGAATTACCTTTACCGGAAAATGATGAATTTGGAAATATAACAATGTTTATCTTATGCAGAATTACGATGTGGGATGTTCTGAGACTTTTATAAGCAACATGTGTAATAATGGGTGCTCAGATAAATTATTAGGGTGAATGTCCAGAGGCAAAACATCATCCCTTTTTTACTAGATATCACGCGCTGCATCCGAGGACGCGTTCAGTGACAAGGCATGGCATGTTCATAGACATTAGCATAAATATCACCGAGCAATGAGCTCAGGCGGGCTCAATATCTCAAGGAGGTTTCGGGCTCCTTCAGCCGCCCACAGTTTAACTTTCTTGCTTTGGATCCATGCCATTTTCTCGCATTAGATATTCGACTTGTAAAGGTTGCTACCACAAGGTAGTGGTCGGAGTCAATATTGGCCCCCCTAAAACTTCTAATATCCATCAAGTTTGAGAAGTGTCTTGCATCTATTAGTAGGTGGTCAATTTGGATAAAAGTACTTCCATCTGGAGATGTCCATGTCATCTTATGTATGTCCTTGTGATTAAACAATAAAACCAGTACCAAACGTATGTTCCTTCTTTTGGCAGCTGTAGAATACCATATGGTTCTTTTTCTCTATCACCCCTTGACTGATCCATCTCACTTCCTGAATAGCAGTAATATCTAATCGATACTCATCGAGCGGATCGCACAATGTTTATAGATTTCCAGCTTGGTAAAGAGTTAAGACATTCCATGAGCCAATACTCAAGTCCTTTAAATGTTTGCGGGCTCGTCGTAAAGAGGTCAGTCCGGCTATTTTGGAAACGGTGAATTTTAGAAAAGAGTTTGCTTGTACAGCGTACAGGGAAATTACTGATTCCACGTACCCCAAAGAGGGTGATACGATAGAAGAAGAAAGAAAGGTCCCTATGCCCTCTAAGCGGATAGCAAGTTTCAAGTGTGTAGGACAAAAAAAATGATAGCCTACTTTCTCGCGAACATTGGCGATAATTCGCGAACGCCTAATCGGATTTTAACGAATGAGGTGTTGTTGGCTTTGGGGTGACGCCCTCTTTGCTCTAGACCACTGATTATATTTTTAAAAATGTTTTGTTTTTGAAAGTAGGCGAGAGTTTGAAAACCAAACTTGATAGAACGTTGTGAAATAGTTCAAACAAAAGGTCTATATCTCCTTTATTTTTACAATAAAGTTTTTTGTGTATTTTTAAACAGTCCATTTTTGAATTTTGTTATTTATTTTGGAAACTAGGAATTCTATTAAAATGGTTGTTTGACACAAATGAATGGTCTTTACCCCCTGTAGCCGCAAAATACATTTCAAATCTCTAGGACAAAAACTATGCATTTTAAAACTCTTTTTACCTGTTTTTTGAATATTTAATTTTTTTAAATGGAAAGTGGTGGTAGACAGAGAGAGTCGGTACCGCTGGGCATGTGTTTTAACGAGCCTATCACCGACCATGGTGAATACTACAAATGTCTAATTCGATGGGGCGGCAGAGCGAGGGGTCGCTTTTCGCTATTTTCCTATGACGAAGGAATAAAGGTGAATATTTCGAAAATCCCTCATGGCGATCTTTAAACATGTTAGTTTTGAGTGAATTGACAAATGATAATAATGGTATGAGCTGAATGAAAGCGGGGCGTTTTATAGGTGTCAACAACTTGAAGAACTTGCTTTGTATGTCTTACTGGAAGCCTGAACGACAAACAGAATATCTGTTCGGGGCCTGGCTGGGAGCTGGCTAGGAGAATGGAATGTGAAACCTTATTACAGGACGTGACTTGGCATTACCGCTGGCAGGTGATATCAGGTTGGAAGAATGTGGCAACTCTGTAACTGAGATAACAGACCCTGCCGCAGACAGCCCAAGAGAGAGCGGCGTGCATTATAATAATTACTACAGTTAAATGTCTAAGAATAATAATAAAAAGACACACACGTTTTCAAAGGTAACACACATAGTCCTGCTTGCAGGACACTGAATACAGCGGCTTGGCGGTTTGGTGAGAGCGACTGCTAATAAGACAGAAATGTCTACGTGGGCAGGAAGTGCAGTATCCGTTTACTTGCCTAGTGGTGGCTAGCAGGTCTGGTGTTTAAATAGCAGTCACGTTGGTTCTTATGCAGTAGTACTACCCATGTATAAGAGGCAGCCATGTTGGTTCATTATTAAAAAACATGACACTAGTATAAGGTACGCGAATCTTATCGCGCTGGAGGAATGTGTCAAGGCGTGGGAACATATGAGAGAGAGACAACAGTTCATGGTCAAAACGCTGAGAAAATGCAAATTTCTCTGTTGATAAGCTGTCTGATAAGGATTGTGTTGGTGATGCACTTGCCATTTTAGCAAACGGACGTATACAGTGGAGCTCTGAACTGAACTTGGGGAGAAAAATCCTTTCTGTTTTCGGTAAGTACATATTAATGATTATTTTAATGATGTAATGCTAATGAACCTTAAATTTGTAGTTATTGATAAGGTAATTAATGATTTTATTTATTTATTTGTTTGCCGATAACCGGTATACCTCACATGTCTGATAGAGAGTCCATTGTACTTTTGAGCCCACTAGAAGAAAACAGCAAGAAGCCAGTAAAAGTCAAGGTGAGATTTTTTAAACTAAATTGTTTCATTTTTTTTAAAGAAATGCATGTATTAACCTGAATTTACGTATTTATGGCGGTTTATTTTATTTATTTTTAGAAAGTTGCAAAGAAAAGCTTTACTGATGTAGCAGTCGCTGAAAACCCGAAACGCACTAGAGTGGAACCATTGCCAAAGAGTGAACTATTCAAAACTCACGTAAGCGTAACTTAAAATGTTATCTCATTTTACCGCTATTGAAACCCCTAGACAAAATTCATTACCTGTTCATGACTGGGAGGATGATTGCTTTCTTGATTAATGGCTATGTATTGGCAACCGAATGGTTGTTATAGGGAAAGGTACAAAACTATGTTATATTTTAAAAAAATCAACTGTCGTGTCGTTCGTTCCCTATGAACTCAATGAATATCCAATGGTTTGAACAAGATAATCTGAACAATATGACTTGGCATTCATTTTTTTGTTTGATATATTGGTTAAAGGGGGATGTAAATGACTGCAGATTTATATAAAAAATAAGTAGATGGGTGAGTGTTATTGCCGAAATACGGTTTATTTTTAAATATTTTTTTCATGTTGTTTTCATTTAATGCCTATAGGTTT
Source organism: Meconema thalassinum (assembly GCA_946902985.2). Classification (NCBI taxonomy): domain Eukaryota; kingdom Metazoa; phylum Arthropoda; class Insecta; order Orthoptera; family Tettigoniidae; genus Meconema; species Meconema thalassinum. The sequence continues at coordinate 256,783,630 of OX336395.1, read as the reverse complement.
ATTATAACACATAGCTTTAGTACCAAATACAACAAGTGAGCAAGTCGGTTTACCACGTGGGTTAAATTTAAAATCAGAAAACGATCGTTGGTTGACAATTGAATCCTGGCCTATAGGCTTTTGGTCAGCACATAAACTTGCTGGAGCTGGTATTTATTACTTGAACCGAGAGGATGTCGCGCGTTGTGTATTTTGTCGTGTTGAACTTTCACACTGGGAAGAAGGGGATGATACCTTTAGAGACCATTTGCGATTGACTCCTTGTTGTCCTTACATGCTTGGAAAACAATGGGTAACATACCAGTGCATCCCTTTTACCTAACCACAAGGCCTTTGGCTACTACTTACATTGCTGAATCACAAATAAATAATAATAATTATGTATTACACGTCAGTTGATTTAAAATTTTTGTTTAAAAAAATCTAATATGGTCTTGTACCTTTCCTGGTCAACAACAATTATGGTCTTGTGCCGGTAGTCAATACATAGCCATTAATTAAGAAAGCAATCATCGTCCCAGTTTGAATATGTAATGAATTTTGTCTACGGGTTTCAATAGTGGTAAAATGGATTAGCATTTAAAGTTATGCTTACCTGAGTTTTGAATAGTTCACTCTTTGGCGATGGTTCCACTCTATTTCGTTTCGGGTTTTCAGTGACTGATACAGCAGTAAAGCTTTTCTTTGCAACTTTCTAAAAATAAATAAAATAAACCGCCATAAATACCTAAATTCAGGTTAATACAAGCATTTCTTAAAAAAACGTTAAAACAAGTAGTTCCGTGAAGAACTATACAGCCTATTTTCATATAGCCCACTTATTGCAACTATCAACATACACAATTTCAGTTTGATTGCCGTAATAGATTCGTAGATATTGAGAACCGACTAAATAATTCGGATAGTCGCCATGTTGGATTTTATATATGTAGGTCCTAGAGTTATGTACTGTTACATCCAGATTATTGTGTACGTGTAGTATTCAAACTTCAATCGCATAATTAGGACACTAGAAGTTACAAGGAGATTTTAAAATTTCGCACAGCTGCCATCTTTAGGTTATGGAAACAATTGAAATAAATTAGATGCTAGTGGCTTACCATTCGTATAAGGATTTACTGTACCAAGTTTCACTGCTCTCGGATGGTTAAATTGCGATAAACGTCCATGAGAATATTTATAATTCGCGTCGCCGCCATGTTGGATTTGTGATCACCAGGTTATTTAAAGTCCTATAAGTGAACTTGAGTTCATAGCCCCTATGAACAATAAAAAATTCAGTTTGATTGCTACAATAGATTCGTAGATATTGAGAGCCGTCTAAATAATTCGGATGGTCACAATGTTGGATTGTTCAATGTATAGGCCATAGAGTCATGTACCATTATAGGAAAATTATTGTGAAGGTTCATTATTCAAACTTTCACTTCGATCGCATGACTACATCACAAGAAATAAAAACTTAATTTTAAAATTCGCACAGCCGCCATCTTGAGGTTATGAAAACAATTGAACTAAATTAGATACCAGTGCATTACTATGTGTATAAATATTTCCTGTATCAGATTTCAGTGCGTTTGGAGCATTAAATCGCGAGAAAGGTCTATTTCAAATTTTCTAATTCGCTTGGCCGCCATGTTTGTTTTGTATATAACCGGTTTTTTAAAGTCATATAAATGGACTTCCAGTAGTGCCCTTTATCTCCGTACAAAACTTCAGGAAGATACCGCTAATAGTTTCAGAGATACAGAATGCCGGTGAAATATTTCGCACATCCGCCATCTTGTGGTTATGTAAACAAATGAACGAAGTTAGTTGTCGGTGCATTACAAAGTATATAAACATATACTGTACCAAGTTTTATTGCGTTTGGTTGGATAAATCGCGAGAAACGTCTATTTAAAAGTCACAACTTCGCTTGGCCGCCATGTTGGTTTTGTAGTTACCAGGTTTTCAAAGATCACATAAGTGAACTTTTAGTAGTTCCCTTTATCACCATACATGATGTCAGGGTAATATCGGTAATCGTTTCGGATATATTGAATGCTGGTGAAATATTTCGCACAGCCGCCATGTTGGATTGGTGAGTCGTAACAAAATTTGAAGGGCACGGTCGAGGTCGCCCGGAATAGTGCTATGAACTTACTGAGTTTCATTGAAATCGCTCCAGCCGTTTAGATTTTATTAGGGGGGGGGACACACACACGAATCACACACACACACACACACACACACACACACACACACGGACAAAAGGTGATCTCATAAGCCTATTTTTTCAAAATTGAAAATAGGCTAAAAATTAAACAAGTTATTTTAAAATATCTCACCTTGACATGTACTGGCTTCTTGCTGTTTTCTTCTAGTGGCTCAAAACTGCAATGGTCTCTCTCTCAGACATGTGAGGTATATCGGTTATCGGCAAACAAATAAATAAAACAAATCATTAATTACCTTATCAATATTTACAAATTTAAGGTTCATTAGCATTACATCATTAATATAATCATTAATATGTACTTACCGAAAACAAAAAGGATTTTTCTTCCAAAGTTCAGTTCAGAACTCCACTGTAGACGTCTGTTTGCTAAAACGACAAGTGCATCACCAACACAATCCTTATCAGTCTACTTAGCAACAGAGAGAGTTGCATTTTCTCAGCGTTTTGACCTTGAACTGTTGTCTATCTCTCACATATTCGCACGCCTCGACACATCCCTCAAGCGCGATAAGATTCACGTAACTTATACTAGTTTCATGTTTTTAATAAAGAACCAACATGGCTGCCTCTTTTACATCGGTAGTACTACTGCATAAGAACCAACATGGCTGCTGTCAAACGCCAGACCTACTAGCCACCTCTAGGCATGTAAACGGATTCTGCACTTCCTGCCCACGTATACATTTCTGTTATATCAGCAGTCGCTCTCTCCAAACCGCCAAGCCGCTGTATTCAGTGTCCAGCAAGCAGGACTATGTGTGTTACCATTGAAAACGTTTGTGTCTTATTATTATTATTCTTAAACATTTAACTGTAATAATTATTATAATGCACGCCGCACTCTCTTGGGCTGTCTGCGGCAGGGCCTGTCATCTCAGTTACAGAGTTGCCACATTCTTCCAACCTGATATCACCTGCCAGCGGTAATGCCAAGTCACGTCCTGTAATAAGGTTTCACATTCCATTCCCCTTGCCAGCTCCCAGCCAGGCCCCGAGCAGATTTTCTGTTTGTCGTTCAGGCTTCCAACAAGACATACAAAGCAAGTTCTTCAAGTTGTTGACACCTATCAAACGCCCCGCTTTTATTCAGCTCATGCCATTATTATCATTTGTCAATTCACTCAATACTAACGTGTTTAAAGTTCGCCATGAGGGATATTGTAAATATTCACATTTATTCCATCGTCATAAGAAAATATCGAAAAGCGACCCCTCGCTCTGCCGCCCCCTCAAAATAGTCATTTGCAGTATTCACCAAGGTCGGTGATAGGCTCGTTTAAACACATGCCCAGAGGTACCGTCTCTCTCTGTCTACCGCCACTTTTCATTTTTTTAAATTAAATATAAAAAACAGGTAAAAAGAGTTATAAAACGCATAGTTTTTGTCCTAGAGACTTGAAATGTATTTTGTGGCTACACGGGGTAAGGACCATTCATTTGTGTCAAAAAACCATTTTAATAGAATTCCTAGTTTCCAAAATAAATAACCAAATTCAAAATTGGACCGTTAAAAAAACACAAAAAATTAAACTTTATTGTAAAAGTAAATATTCCAGAACTCTCTATCAAGTTGTTTTGTTTGTTTGAGTCTTCAGTCTTTTGACTGGTTTGATGCAGCTCTCCATGCCTCCCTGTCCTGAGCTAATCGTTTCATCTCTACATAGCTCCGACACCCTACATCGGAGGCAATCTGTTTAACATATTCTAACCTTGGTCTACCCCTACAGCTTTTGTCCTCGACCCTTCCTTCCATAACTAAGCTTGCTATTCCTGGGTGCCTTAGTATGTGTCCTACCAACCTATCTCTTCTCTTCATTAGCAGTCGCCAGAAACATCTCTCCTCTCCCACTCGTCTTAATACCTCTTTGTTTGTAACCCTATCTACCCATCTGATCTTCATCATTCTCCTGTAACACCACATTTCAAATGCTTCAATTCTCCTCTTTTCTGCTGCACCAATAGTCCAAGTTTCACTTCCATAGAGCGCCACGCTCCAGACAAAGGCTTTCAATAATGACTTCCTAATACCTAAATCTATATTCGATGTCAGCAGATTCCTTTTTTGTAGAAATGCTTTCTTTTCCTGAGCCAACCTACTTTTAATATCCTCTTTGCTTCGTCCATCACTGGTTATTCTGCTTCCTAAGTAACAGAAGTCTCCTACTTCCTTCAGCTTTTCACCTGCCAATTTGATCTCCATAGAGGTTTCTGATTTATTTCGGCTGCATTCCAGTATTTTTGTTTTACATTTATTTATTTTCATCATGAATTCTTTCCGTAAGACGGAGTCCATACCATTCAAAATCTCATTCAAATCCTCAGGCTTGTCGGCCAAGATGACGATGTCATCAGCAAATCTCAGAGTTGAAATTATTTCTCCTTGAATCTTCACTCCCACTTTAAATGTTTCTCTAATTTCCTTCATTGCTTGTTCAATGTAAAGATTGAAAAGTATGGGTGATAAGTTGCAGCCTTGCCTTACACCTTTCTGAATACCAGCTTCTCTCTCATGTCCTTCAACTCGAATGACTGCTGTCTGGTTTCTGTACAGATTGTAAATCACCCTCCTATCCCTGTACTTTATTCAAATTGATTTCAAAATGTCAAACAATTTAGTCCAATCAACGTTATCAAAAGCCGTTTCTAAGTCTACAAAAGCCATGAACGTTCTCTTATCTTTCCTTATTCTACCTTCTAAACTCAGCCTAAGACTTAGTACAGCTTCCCTTGTTCCTACATTTCTCCTGAAACCAAACTGGTCTTCACCCAACTCCGTTTCTATTTGGCTTTCAATCCTCTTGTAAATTATTCTAGACAGGATCTTTGAAGCATGAGCAATCAAGCTGATTGTACGGTAATCTTCACATCTGTCAGCTCCCACTTTCTTTGGTATAGGGATGATTACATTCTTCTTGAAATCAGGGGGTACCTCACCTGTCTCATAAATCCTACACACCAAGTGAAATAACCTGATCAGACCTTCATCTCCTATGCAGCGTAGCAACTCAATCGGTATATCATCTATGCCTGGTGCTTTGTTCCTGCTTAAGTCTTCCAAAGCTCTATCAAATTCTGATCTCAATATTAAATCTCCTTTCGCATCCTCATCAATTTCCTCCTCCCTTTCCATTACATGATTTTCAATCTCCTTTTCCTTATACAAACTCTCTATGTAAGCTTTCCATCTCTCAACCTTTTCTTCCCTATCTGTTAGAGGCTTTCCATTTGTGTCCTTAATATTACAGCTCTTAGTCTTCTTTTCCCCAAAAGTATTCTTAATCCTTCGATAAGCTGTGTCTACTTTTCCTAATTTCAGACAATTTTCTATACCTGCACATTTCTCTTTCAACCATTCTTCTTTCGCTTCCTTGCACTTCTTGTTAACCTCATTTCACAGACGTCTGTATTCTGCTTTCCCCTTTTCATCTCTTAGATTCTTGTGTTTCCGCCTTTCATCCATCAATTCTAGTATATCCTGAGTGATCCACGGTTTTCTACCTATTCTTTCTTTCCTACCAATGTTTTCTTCTGCGGATTTTGTTATTTCATTCTTCAAAAGTGCCCATTCGTTTGCAATTGAAGTTTGTTTAGGGTTTTTCATTAGTCCTTCCTTTATACTCTTCTTGAATCTTTCGTTTACATCCTTCTCTTTCAGTCTGTCTATTGCCCACCTTTTTGGCTTTTGACTTTTCTTCAGTTTCTTCAACTTTAATCTGCATTTCATTACAACCAGATTGTGATCAGAGTTTATGTCAGCACCAGGATATGTTTTACAATCCAAAATCTGGTTTCGAAACCTCTGCTTGACCATAATGAAGTCGATTTGGTAACGCCCTGTATCTCCTGGTCTCATCCATGTGTATATTCTTCTATTGTGGTTATTGAATAAGGTGTTAGCTATGACCAATTCATGCTCGGTGCAGAATTCTACCAGCCTGCTTCCTCGATCATTCCTTTCACCTAATCCGAATTCTCCTACTATCTTCCCTTCTCTCCCTTTTCCTACCACAGCATTCCAATCTCCCATTACTATAACATTTTCATCACCCTTGATATACCTCAGAATTTCGTCTATTTCTTCGTAGACCTTTTCAACATCCTCATCATCAGCTTGACTGGTAGGCATATAGACTTGTACCACTGTAGTGCAGATAGGTTTCGTATTGATTTTTGCTACAATAATCCGTTCACTATATTGCTCATAATATTCCACCCGCTGTCCAAGTTTCCTACTCAATATGAGGCCAACCCCTGCTTGGCCATTGTTTGATTTAGTGCTAATGACCCTATAGTCTCCTGACCAAAAGTCATGTTCTTCCTGCCAGCGCATTTCACTAATCCCAACCAAATCCAACCTCAACCTATCCATTTCCCTTTCTAAGTTTTCTAACCTTACACTTCCTAGCAGACTTCTAACATTCCACGCTCCGATCCGTAGAATGTCAGATTTCCTCTTTGTCACTTCTGTGATGTTAACCCCCTCTCGAGTAGTCCCCACCCGGAGATCTGAATGGGGGACTAGTTTACCTCCGGATTGAAATTTTACAAGGGAGGAGGCCATCATCACATGTAATTATGCATAGAGAGGTGCATATCCTCGGGAATAGCATACGGCGGTAGTTTCCCGTTGCTTTCAGCCGTGCAGCAGGACGCAGTGAAGCCATTATTGGCTTATATTATCAATATCTTAACTGTCTATAAGACTAGTAAAGAATTGATTTATTCTGAAAGGCTGCTACTCCCTTTCAGAATAAGTAAAGAGCAATTCTACTAACAAAAATACTAACCTTCTACCGTACTAACAATTAAATACCAAAACTCTACTAACAAAAAACTTAAGTTCCACCAACAACAAATACTACCACTAATACAGTCTGTCAACAGGCACACTCACATGCACCCTCACATATCACAGTCTACAGAAACAATGAACTATAACTAATAAACAATGCAACTGCTACCAGACACACTCACACACCACAGTCTAATAGAACAATGCCATATATCTAATAGACAAACTAACCACCTACTTACAACTAAAACTAACTACATACTTACCGTACTTTTATTTGAATTGACAATATTTACAAAATGCAATTTAGATAGATCAAAAGCTGTTTTAGAGTCTTTATGTATGGTATATATAGTGGTGTCATCAGCATAGATAAATATTTTACTGTGTTTAATGGTTTCATTCATGTCGTTTACGAACAGGTAATATAGTGTAGGTGAAATAATACTGCCTTGAGGGATACCCCGTGTTCCTTCTACTGCGTCACTGATAGTGTTATTGACCATAACTGCCATTTCCCTGTTTTTCAGATAGCTTTCAATTAGTTTTTTAAGTCGTGCCTCTTATTCCAATATCGTGTAATTTAGCAAGTAGTTTATTGTGGTTTATTGTTTCAAATGCTTTAGAAAAGTCAAGAAAAAGTACCATTATGTGATTGTTCTTATTTAAGGCATTATTTTTTACATTGGCAAATTCAGCCAGGAGTAGTTCAGTACTTTTTCCCTTCCTAAAACCGTATAGGTGTCGCTTTAAAATATCATATTTATTTAGGAAATTCTTCAATCTCTTATCCAAGCATTTTTCCATTATTTTGTGTAGGATTGATAAAATGCATATTGGTCTGTAGTTGCCAAAGTCTAAGTGATCGCCATTGTTATATATTGGTTTAATAATTGTGTATTTCATATATTTTGGTATTATGCCTGATTCGAATATCTTGTTTATGAGATGTATTATGATTGGTATAGGTTTTTTGGATGTTGCCTTTATGTCTTTCAAGCGTATATTGTCCACCCCAGGCGATTTGTCTGTTTTTAATTCCTTAATTATGTTTTCTATTTCATGTTCATCAGTTTCAAGTAATGTAATGGAATTCATTAATGTGTTTCTATTTGATTGCCATATGTTGATACTACAGTTATGAGCCAGGCTGTTTATTTCTTCACTAAAGGTATTGTTGAATTTATTGACTATCACTTCGTTAGTATAATGTAATCTTAAGTGTTTGTTTATGACTTCATTGACAGTTTGTGTTTTCCGACCTGTTATATCATTAATGACTTTCCACATTCCTTTATTATCGTTTTTGGAACTATTTATCTTATTTTTATACGTTGATGTTTTGTTTTGTTTATTAGCTTATTTAATTTGTTTCTGAAAGCTTTGTATTCATTTTTATTGTAATATTATCCTTGTGTCTGAGCATTGTTTTGTAAAGTCTGTCTCTTTCCTTACATTGTATTTTTAGGTCATAAGTGAACCATTGTTTGCTTTTTCTGTGTTTACGTGTGATTATGTAAGATGCATTTTGGTAGATTTCCTTAAATTTGGTTGTTATATTGTTATATATGTCATTAGGATTTTTTTAATTCAAGGCAATCTGTCCAGTCTGTGTTGTTAAGGCTTGTGTGTATTATAGTATCGTTCATTAGCGTAATTGTCGATTCATTATCTTGTGATTGTGTCTTATAATTTTTTGGCCAAATACCTGCATATGTTATGTAGTGGTCAGAGATGTCTGCTTGTATGACTGCAGAAGTATATTGATCTAGTCTGCTACGACAGTATATGTGATCAATACATGTTCTCGAGTCTAAATTTGGATCATAACGAGTACATTGAGTGATAATTGGTAGGAAACCAAAACCACAGGTAAAAGGCACACATAATCCATGGGTAACACATGTGTATCTGGAAGCGGTAAAAAAAAAAAATTGTATGCAAAAACTAAAACTAAAACCCCTTCAACTGAAACCATTAAAGAGTACACAAGATGTAGTAGGGATGTGACTAGAATGAAAAGAGCGCTGAAAAAGTTATACTACAGCAATGTAATTAGGGAAGGGAATACGATGAAAGGAATGTGGAAGTCAGTAAGTCAAATACTTGGCAAACCTCATAATACACGAAACATTGTAGAAATTTAATATGAAAACGTACAATACACCTCTAGCCAAGATATATGTAAAGCATTTAACATGTAGGGGCGGTTCTAGGCGTAGTGCCACCGTGCCATGGCACTGCCCTCTAAGAGAAAATAAATTATTCATAGTCCTGAAAGAATAATTTCAAACGCCTACGTTTAATACCGGTATCTAATTAGTTTCTAACTACTTTGTAGTTAAAATATTCCGTCCGTAAAGTATGATCATTGATTCCATCTTCGCCCAGTGATATCTTGAGCCGCGGTCTATACGGCACGGTTGACGCATGCGCAGTCCAATTTACGATCTTTTCCGTAGCCTCTCTCGTCACTCGCTCTGAGGAAATATGCTGGTCCCCGTGCCGAATAGAGTTTGGCTCAAAGCGGTACTGAAAGTGAAGTGCAATGCTATCTATCGGTCATTACGAGGTACTGGGCCAGCGACATGCCTGTCACAAGCTGTCACAAAGGGTGGAAGAGAAGAGGGTGTGGGCCAATGGCCTGATTGGTTGGAATTAATTTGACTCATTGGGTATTGGTGGGGTGGGGCGTTGGTTGACACAAACCGACAACCAATCGCTCTCACACATAGAGCATTAATTCTAGATTTCTCTAAAAGGGGGCTCTGCATGCAACAGTGTAATTTAAACTTGCCGTAATAAATAGTGAAAATAATATGTATGTATTTATTAATTCCTTATTTGCTAAAGTGAATAACTAAGCGAATGAATAAAAGAAAAAAAAGTAAGATCGTGACTACCGTAGGCCTACATGTTAAGGCTTCACAGATTACTATTGGTAGCTAAATATTTATGGTTGATAAACCATCTGCAAGTGTCAGGCCTGGCTGAAATCGCGCGAATTCCTTTTTGCAGCCTAGTCTATCTTCAGTTCTTGTTAACGGTTCGTGGTTAATTTTAGTGAGTCAATGTGTTAAAGAGTCAAACATTGAGTTTGTGTTGTAGGCTATTAGTGAGTGAATGGTTGAGTGCTGGAAAAGTTTCTTTTATATATTTTAATATATTTTCTTATCGATATTATATTCGGTAAGTCCCGATGTGAAATGTTGACTATCAAGATTAGTGTAGGCCCTATATACACATGGGAAATCGAACCCTGCTCTGATATAATGTTATGAAAATACCAATATTTTCATATTTTTACTTGGCACTACCACTTGCGCGGGACTGGAGCCGCCTCTGTTAACATGTATTTCATAAATGTTCTAGAAAACTTGGTTAACGATTTTACTCTAATGAACCCAATTTTTCCTTCGAACCAGACGATCTGTAACTCACTATACATAAAACTAACAAATGTGACGGAGGTTAAACAAATCATTCAAAACCTTGGGAACAAAATGAATTACACAGACGATGGAATAAATAACATACTCCTTAAGAGATGTGACAATCATCTGGCCCCATTGCTTGCTGATATAATTAACTTGTCACTGCAAACAAGAGTAATACCAGATAAATGTAAATTAGCAAGAGTGGTGCCATTATTTAAAAAAGATGATGTATCTAATCCCAGTAATTACAGACCGTTGTGTATATTATCCTTACTTGTAAAAGTACTGGAAATAGTAATCAAAGAACAAGTCCTGAATTTCCTAAAAAAAAAAACAATTTCTTCTTCAAATATCAGTACGGCTTCCTTCCCAAACATAGCACTGATTCAGTAGCATTTGACGTAGTGTCACTTACACATAAAGCATTAGACAACAATAAAATAGCAGCAGGACCATTTATAGTTCTTGCTAAGGCATTTGACACAGTTAACCATACCTTGTTGCTAAGTAAATTATCAAATGCAGGAATTAGAGGAATAGCCTTTGAGTGGTTTAAAAACTACCTGTCTGACAGGCAGCAGTATGTTAATATTAATAAAACTAATGGGTGGGTAGATTATTAGCTTGGGAATAACCTAACCACCAAGGGAAGATGATAAAGAAAAGGAAGTGGGTTTCGGACCGGAGAAAAAAGGATGGAGAAATAGGAAGAGAGTTTGACATAAGTTATGACTAAGAGTTCTTGCTCCAATGCAACAAGTAGTGAACACCCTATCAATAGATTTATTTGCATTAAGTGGGAAGAGTCAAGGAAGTCAGGATCTTGCCTAACCGTTATGTTAGAGAAATGATAAATCCAAAAGGAACTCTTGAATTTATTTAACAATATTGGGTAGTAGTTTTTTGACAAATATATAATTTAGATTTTGTAACAAATGGGGTCACAGACCTCCGAAAAACATCTAAAGCTTGCGCCAGGCAATTAACAATTCTTTTGGTTTCAAACCTTTTATATACTTTAAAATCTTCGTAAGATTTTGAAATGGCGAAGATAAAATGAAAAATTTAAAGACAATTGAAGAGATTATAGTTAGACAATAAATCAAGTACAAGGTGTGTACTTTTAAGAAATTCTAGGTGAATATCTTAGAAAGAGTAACAACTTCGGAAGTAACAACAACAAAAAGCAGGAAGAATAAAAGAGAAGTTTCTATAACTCCTTATATTAAAGCTGAATTACTTTTTAGTGATTATACAAATAGGGCAGGTCACTTTTTGTGCAACCTGAAGAGAAAAGTCGAAAGGAAGTTTCTAGAACTCCTATTTTTAAGTAAGGATCACGAGACAAATGGGGCAAGTTTCCCTTTCGTGAAACCTAGAATTAACTCACTTATGAGTTGAAAGAATCGTATTCCCTGATTAGAAGGGAGAAACAATATAAGTTAAAGCGTGTACTAGACACGAAGTTTTACAGACATTAATTTGTTTGGTTTTAAAAATCGCCTACTTTCAAAAACATTTTTTACATATAATCAGTGGTCTATAGCAAAGAGGACGTCACTCCAACGCCAACAACACCTCATTCGTTAAAATCCGATCAGGCGTTCGAGAGTTATTGCCAATGTTCACGAGAAAGTAGGCTATCATTTTTTTTTTTTGGTCCTACACACTTGAAACTTGCTGTCCTCCTAGAGGGCATAGGGACCTTTCATTAATGTCAAACAATCCTTTTTCTAAAATTCACCGTTTCCAAAATAGCGCCAATTTCAAAAACAATAATTAAAAAAAACACCAACACTCATTCTTAGCAAAGAGGACGTCACCCCAAAGCCAACAACACCTCGTTCGTTAAAATATGATCATGCGTTCGGGAGATATCGGCAAATTCGTATAAATATAGGAGAGTGATTAGAAGCACCATTCTGTCACTGCTGAGGGTGTGTATTTGTAATTTTGGGGAGAATTAGTATGTAAGTGGCCGTGGACATAAGTTAGAAATTATCCCGGCATTCACCTGGACTAGAAATCGGAAACTACTGCCAGGAGGACTGAGTGGGAATCGAACACTCACCCCTTCTAAGTTTCGCCTGATGGTGAGTTTACCCTGATCCAGTCCTCAGACCAGAAATATATTTTTTGGCTGAGCTGGGAATCGAACCTGGAAGTCGAGGGTGACTGCTGAGAATGCTAGTCGCTACACCAGGAGGTGGCCATGTATACAAATTACTTTTGTGTAACATCTTATATGTACAGTTCGTCTCCTCATACCGCAATTGGAAGAGTATGCGGACTTCGTTTTAAGCATGGATATTCATAGCATAATAGGCCCTCCATCTTGTACATTCATTTAGATTCTGAGTGCCTTGTGTACAGAGTGAAGGTCGTGTGTATACTGCGAGCGTAGAGCCGTGTCTTCCCTCGCTTGTTTCATTGCGGCAACAGCACTCAGCAGGTCATGCGGTACTGGACGAACCCATGTTCACAGTTTTTCTTCGTTTGGTATAGTGATGTGGCAGGGACCACATCAGTCGTAATAAATGTTTACGAACGTTGGTGGTGATATTTTAGCAAATGGTGAAACTTTCATATAATACGTAATTATTTAGTGTGTAATACTTTATTCTGTATGGGGTTAACAGAACAGAATTAGTCATGCTTTTCTTGTCCGATAAGTGGCGGAGACATTTATACCAATAGTTAAATATTATCTAATATGCGCTCTGCTGCACGGATAAAAGCAATGGGAAACAACAGGATTAATGTTCTTCCCGACGATATGCACCTCTCTAAGCATAATTACTGGTGGTAATTCCGTCCTGTCCTGTTAATTTTCAACCTGGCGGGAAACGGGACCCCCTTTCCGTTCTCCGGCCGATGACTACTCGAGAGGGTGTTAACATCACAAAGGTTACAAAAGTTACATCTGTTTTTCTACTGGACAGAACGTAGGTGTTACACAATTGTGATTGGCAGAGGCAGGTTTAAGAACAAAGAAAGGGAAATGGATAGGTTGAGGTTGGATTTGTTTGGGAGTAGTGGAGTAGTGATGGTTTAAAGCCACAGCCTACTTTCCTGCGAACATTCTCGATAACTCTCGAACCCGTGGTCGGAGATTCACGAATGAGGTGTTGTTGGACTCGGGCTGACGGGGGCTTAGCTATGGACCACGCGTTATATTTTAGATTTTTTTTTGAAATTTTTGGTTTTCGAAAGTAGGTGATAGTTTGAAAACCAAACATGGTAGAACATTTTGCCATGGTTCAAACGAAAGGTCTCTATGACCTCTATTTTCTACAATAAAACTTTTTTACTTTGTTATGTTTTTTGAAAACATTCGAATTTTGAAAATCCTATATTTTGGAAACTAGAAAGTTTACAAAAATGTTTGTTTGACATAAATGAAAGTTCCCAATGCCCTCTACCCCCAAAATAAATGTCAAGACTCTAGGATAAAAAACTGACAGTAGTGTGGTAGTGGGGAAGCTGCTTCCAAAAGTAAGTTGTGAGCCCCTGCGACCTTGGAATGGAAGAAGTCATGCTAGGAGGGCGTGCTTGGATTAGTTTCTTACCTCTCGTTGCGCTCTTTACGGGAATGTAGGTGTCGAAAAGGTGAAAATCTGGAAACACTTTTTTTTGGGGGGGGGGGGGGGGGGTTAAAACGTGATTTTAGCCTTTTTGCTATATCTCGCGAACCAATTATGCTACAGGTGTGTACGACGTGTCCAAGGACTCGCAGTGACGTCCTCTTTGCTATGGACCACTCGTTATAATTAAAAAAAAACTGGAAACTCGATTTTGGGGGTAAACACGTGTTTTTTGTGTTTTTTGCCGATATCTCACGAACCAATAAGCCTAGAGACGTGTACGAGGTGTTATTTTTTTCCTCGCGTTGTCCTCTTGCCGAAGATGTTTCGTGTTTAGCAGGAATGAAAAACCATGTTGAGGTAAAACCGTGATTTTAGACTTTTAGCTCAATCTCGGAAATTAATAACGCTAGAGACATGTACGAGGTGTCCTAGGACTCGGGCTAATGCCCCCTGTTTGAAACTATTTTTGAAATTTTGACAAAGGGCCTAACGACACTTTTGTTGAAAAAATAAATTTCTTTACCTGTTTAAAATGTTCATGAAGCGTGGTTGTTGAGAGAGACGATACTGCTGGGTGTGTGTGTGTGTGTTTCAACGAACCTGTCGCTGACCACGGTGGCTGTGCTCAATAGAATAATCGCTATTTCGACGGGTCGGTTTATGACAGAGCGAGGGTTCGTTTTTCCTGATATTTTACCCCCGATGAGAGCCTTTAACGTGTAAACGGTGATGAGAACTTCGTTCTATGTAGGTCGAAGCGAGTACAGAAAACAAACTTTCTGGAGAGGGGGACAGACTAGCAGGAGGTGAATATCATTTGATCTTATTGGAATGCGCTGATCTGCCTTGACAACAGGTGCAATGGAAAATGACATAGACTCAGAGGAGACTTGAAGGTGAAATAATCTGAAAATCGTGGTAGCAGGGAAGTACGAAATGCATGTGAACACGTGTGAGATGACATGTAAGCTAAACAAGTTACATCCTGTTTGCTTCGTACGTGACAAAATGCAAGTTCATGTGAAATTTGATCTGGCACATCTGTTCACCTGGGACATTAGCTGTCCACGTGCATGATAACAGAGTGTTCAAAGCGTGGGAAAAATGATTATACATGCAAAGTAACATATATAAAGACATGTCTTGATCATTTCCACTCTCACTTATGTGACTACCTTTGAACACACTGCGTTGCGTGAAACACATGGTCTTGTTTAACAGTTTTGGTGCTGGTGGAAAATACTTAACCTTGTTGTGATGTAGGTATTTATTTATTCATTTATATATTTATTGATTTATACATATTTACAAGCAATTATTTATTGATTAGGAAATTAATGATTTTCTTTAATTATTTGTTTGCAGATAACCGGTATACCTTACATGTCTGAGAGAGTAGAAACCATCGCACTTTTGAGCCCAATGCAAGGAAACAGCAACAAGCCACTGCAAGTGAAGGTAGGATTATTTTTTTAAACTAACTTGTTTCATTTTTTTGTTTTTGTTTCATATTTTATTTTATGAAATGCATGTATTAACCTAAATTTAGGTATTTATAGCTGTTTATTTTATTTATTTTTAGAAACTTGGAAGGAAAAGCCTTACCGCCGTAGCAGGTGCTGAAAACCCGAGACGCAGTAGAGCGAAACCATTGTTTCCAGGCAGTGAACTATTTAAAACTCAGGTAAGCCTAACTTTAAATGCTATTGCATTTTACCACTACTGAAAAAAACTCTTACACAAAAAAATTCATTACCTGTAGATGACTGGGGCAATGATTGCTTTCTTGATTAATGGCTATGTTGTTGTTGACTGGGAAAAGTACAAGGCCATGTTGGATTTTCTACAAACAAAAATTTAAATTTAATTTATGGGTGGTTCCCTATGGACTCAACGAATATCCACAGGTTTGAACATGATAATGTGAACAAAATGACATGACATTCATTTTTGTTTATAAATTGGTTAAAGGGGGGGGGGGGGTGTAAATGACTGTAGCTTTATAAAAAGAAAATAAGTACATGGGTAACTGTTAGTGCCAACATACAGTTTATTTTTAATGGTGTTTTGATATATTAATGCCAATTAACGTTAACGTTTTATTTACAAGTATTGATTGATTGATTGAATGAGTGATGGGTTATTTTGTTTGCTTTTAGGTGTCGTCATGTGCCATTAACGTAATGAACAGACAGTGAACAAGAATGGATTATGCTTTAATGTACTCTGTGCTCTTGTGCAACGTTAATAACTTACAATAAGAAAAGTTTTATTATAACACATGGCGTCAGTACCAAATACAACAAGTGAACAAGTTGGCTTACCGCTTGGGTTAAATTTAAAATCAGAACATGATCGTTGGTTAATATTTGAATCCTGGCCTGTAGGCTTTTTGTCGACACATAAACTTGCAAAAGCCGTTTTTTTTTACTTCAACCGAGAAGATGTGGTGCGCTGTGTGTTTTGTCGTATTGAACTTTCACACTGGGAAGAAGGGGATGATCACTTTAGAGACCATTTGCGATGGTCTCCTTGTTGTCCTTACATGCTTGGAAAACAAGTGGGTAACCTACCCGTGTATCCATTTTACCGAACCACAAGGCTATTGGCTACTACTTATGTTGCTGAATCACAAATAACTAATAATAATAATGATGTATTACCAGCCAACAACGGTAGTGTCGTTATATGTGGTCCATATGCCATAGACAGTGTTGAATTGGCGTGTGCTTTTGAAAAATAGGGAGTTTGCAAGTCTAAAGCACTAGCACACCCAGAGTACAGCTCTGTCGAAAAACGTTTAGATTCTTATAAAAATGTTTGGCCATTAATATTTAAACACCTTACAAAACAGCTAAGTGAAGCTGGATTTTTTATACTGGTGAAGGGGATAAAGCAATATGTTTTTTTTTGTGGATTTGCTTTAAAGGATTGGCAAATGACTGGCTACTACTTAATAATAATGATGTATTACCAGCCAACAACGGTAGTGTCGTTATATGTGGAACACGCTCGTTGGTTACCTAACTGTAGATACATGGTGTTGCTTAAAGGTCAGGAATTTGTGAACACTATTCGTAAAGAAAACGTGATTGAAGCACAAGACTTAAAAGTGCCTTTAGAGTTAGAACACGCGGAGTAAATACATAAGGCTGAAAGAAAAGACTTGTCTTACGAACAGATACAAAAGTGTGACCAACAATTATGTAAAATTTGTTATCAAGATGTACTAGGTGTTGTATTTTTGCCTTGTGGACACCTGATAGCATGTGTCAAGTGTGCATTAGAACTTAACACTTGTGCTATATGCAGAAAAGTAGTATCTGCTACAGTTAGGGCATTTCTTGCATAACTAGTATAATTTATTCGCCATGCATAGTGCAAAATCCCTAATTGCAGAATATTATTAAAGCTGTTTTAGAGTGTAATATATATTCTTTTGTTTTGTTTATAGACTACTACAATGAATGTTTTGAATGCTGTGGGACAATCATGTGGCTTAGAGACAAAGAAGCTCAGCGAATTGCCAACGCATATTCCATTCTGCATTATCAAGATTCGGAAATTGAAAACAGCATATGGTGATCGTGTACTTTGTGTATGTGAAAACTTTGAGACACTTCTGCCTATACGGTTTAATGATATGTCGGTGAGTGTTTTTGATGAAGTCAATAATGCTGTGCAACCTGTACACTTAATTTATGAAGGTTTTAAAAACAATAGGTGCATGGTTCGTTTTAATTAAATAAAAAAACAAATGTGAAATAATAATGGAAGATATAAGTAATGACAATGGACTGAAAAAGAAAGAAAATATGTGTATAGAATTGTTATGTTTTAGTCTTTAGTGTTGTCTTTTAAAATATTATGATGAAACCAATAAAACAAGAAATGTATATAAAGTTTGTAAATAAATGCAAAATGATGTTACATTGCTGTTTTATTTTATACAAAGTTAGTATAATTAACATTGCAGAGTATACATGATTATGACAATAAATGCACACTGAATATAAGCCTTTCTCTCTTTACAATAGTCTGTTATAATTTTAAACACAAGGCTTGTTGTAGATCATTTTATAGCAATGTCCATTCACTGTTGTTTTCGAAAACTGGGAGAGCCGCAATGGTTGTATAGGCATAAAACCTTATTGTTATTACTATTTAGTCATTTTGATCCTCTTGCATATCAAGAGCAGATGACCTAGTTGTTCCACTATTTATAAGATGGATTAAACATAACTTTTAGAACAGGGGTTAAACGTTGCTCATTAAACAATCCAGTATTTTGAGTAACAATATGGTTTTCTTGATTTTTTGTCGATGCCAACACAAAAAGTCAACACATAAGCCAATATATAAGCTTATGGTAGGTCACTCCATCAGCAAAACAGTTGTAACCATTGTAGTGTGAACATCGTACTGACAGGTCAGTTACTACTATGGAACTTATTACAACCAACAAAGGTAGGCAACGTGCACTCTATCAAGGCTACTCTTATAACTATAATCGCCAGAATGTGAATGGAAAAATATTCTGGCGATGCTCAAAAGAGAGGTCAACAAAATGTCGAGGCAATCTGAAAAGTAGAAATGGAAAGGTTTTAAGTGTGAGTGTTCATCAATGCAGTGCTCTAAACGAACCACGGTTGCTGTTTACAAACAATTTTCAAAATGCTATATAGCAAGTTCAAGAAAACGATATTGCGGCTAAAGATAATGCAGTGTTTGTTCAAAAGGACTTATCATGTCCTGAAAAAGTCATGTTAGAACAGTTGTCATCGTACAAGAAACCTTCAACACTATCAAAGTCGACACAGACTATAAATAAAGTGGTATTGCAAGAGGATCAAAGAGGACAATATAGTAATATTAATGATGGTCATGATGATAATGATAATAATGATCATGATGATGATAATGATGATGATGATCATGGTAATGCTTTGTTTACACCTAAAAATTCATTTGTTAAATTTGTATACTGGAACAAACCCAGTAAGCTAATTCAACGGCTTCGACACTTGCATGCTTTACAACAAGCTTGGCATACCGGTCACGATTGGGAAATCAAAGAAATTGAACAAGAGCTTCGACGTGCTGAAATTATTGTGTAATGGGTCTACCACTTTGCAAACACTTTTACCCCCACTCATGGTTCTTATATTTACTTATTTGCTTCCACTTTTACCTGAACTCTTTGGATCCATATTTGCTCTCACATTAAACTATTATTCTTATTACCATGTTGACATTAATAGAGCTTAGTCTATGCTTGACAGTTGACATGGAAGTATCAGTGACTAGGTATGGTATGCCTTACGCATACTATAAAGAATATTCATATATTGTGAAACGAACCCATAAAAATGGAACTGTTATTTGGCGTTGTTCATAGCAACGTTCCAAACATTGTCGTGGTGACCTAAAAAGTAAAAATAGTGTGGTTTTAAGTGTCATTGATCATCAATGTAGTGTACTGCATGAAACACAGTTGCCATCGACAAAAATCAAGAAACCATATTGTTACTCAAAATAGTGGATTGTTTAATGAGCAACGTTTAACCCCTGTTCTAAAAGTTATGTTTAATCCATCTTTCACGTCGCAAGAGCCTTCAACATCACAAACTATGCAAGAGGTAGTGTTGTTGTTGTCGTTATAAATAGTGGAACAACTAGGTCATCTGCTCTTGATATGCAAGAGGATCAAAATGACTAAATAGTAATAACAATAAGGTTTTATGCCAATACAACCATTGCGGCTTCCCCAGTTTTCGAAAACAACAGTGAATAAACATTGCTATAAAATGATCTACAACAAGCCTTGTGTTTAAAACTATAACAGACTATTGTAAAGAGAGAAAGGCTTATATTCAGTGTGCATTTATTGTCATAATCATGTATACTCTGCAATGTTAATTATACTAACTTTGTATAAAATAAAACAGCAATGTAACATCATTTTACATTTATTTACAAACTTTATATACATTTCTTGTTTTATTGGTTTCATCACAATATTTCAAAAGACAACACTGAACACTAGAACATTACTCTTCTATACACATATCTTCTTTCTTTTTCAGTCCATTGTTATTACTTATATCTTCCATTATTATTTCACATTTGTTTTTTATTTAATTAAAACGAACCATGCACCTATTGTTTTTAAAACCTTCATAAATTAAGTGTACAGGTTGCACAGCATTATTGACTTCATCAAAAACACTCACCGACATATCATTAAGCCGTATAGGCAGAAATGACTCAAAGTTTTCACATACACAAAGTACACGATCACCTTATGCTGTTTTCAATTTCCGAATCTTGATAATGCGGAATGGAATATGCGTTGGCAATTCGCTGAGCTTCTTTGTCTCTAAGCCACATGATTGTCCCACAGCATTCAAAACATTCATTGTAGTAGTCTATAAACAAAACAAAAGCATATCTATTACACTCTAAAACAGCTTTAATAATATTGTGCAATTAGGGATTTTGCACTATGCATGCTGAATAAATTATACTAGTTATGCAAGAAATGCCCTAACTGCAGCAGATACCACTTTTCTGCATATAGCACAAGTTTTAAGTTCTAATGCACACTTGACACACGCTATCATGTGCCCACAAGGCAAAAATACAACACCTAGTTCATCTTGATAACAAATTTTACATAATTGTTGGTCACACTTTTGTATCTGTTCGTAAGACAAGTCTTTTCTTTCAGCCTTATGTATTTTCTCCGCGTGTTCTAACTCTAAAGGCACTTTTAAGTCATGTGCTGCAATCACGTTTTCTTAACGAATAGTGCTCACAAATTCCTGACCTTTAAGCAACACCATGTATCTACAGGTAGGTAACCAACGAGCGTGTTGCACAAAAGGGTCGTCGGTCATTTGCCAATCCTTTAAAGCAAATCCACAATTAAAACATATTGTTTTATCACCTTCACTAGTATAAAAAATCCGGCTTCACTTAGCTGTTTTGTAAGGTGTTTTAATATTAATGGCCTAACATTTTATAAGATTCTACACGTTTTTCAACAGAGCTGTACTCTGGGTGTTCTAGTGCTTTAGTCTTGCAAACTCCCAATTTTTCCAAAGCACATGCCAATTCAACACTGTCTATGGCATATGGACCACATATATCAACACTACCGTTGTTGGCTGGTAATACATTATTATTATTATTATTATTATTTATTTGTGATTGAGCAACGTAAGTAGCGGCCAATGGCCTTGTGGTTCGGTAAAATGAATACATGGGTATGTTACCCACTTGTTTTCGAAGCATGTAAGGGCAACAAGGAGACCATCGCAAATGGTCTCTAAAGGGATCATCCCCTTCTTCCCAGTGTGAAAGTTCAATACGACTAAACACACAGCGCACCACATCTTCTCGGTTCAAGTAAAAAAAAACGGCTTTTGCAAGTTTATGTGTCGACAAAATGCCTACAGGCCAGGATTCAAATGTTAACCAACGATCATGTTCTGATTTTAAATTTAACCCAAGCGGTAAACCAACTTGCTCACTTGTCGTATTTGGTACTGACGCCTTGTGTTGTAATAAAACTTTTTCTTATTGTAAGTTATTAACGTTGCCCAAGAGCACAGAATACTTTAAAGCATAATGCATGCTTGTTCACTGTCTGTGTATTAAGTTAATAGCAAATGACGACACCTAAAAGCAAACAAAATAACCCATCACTCATTCAATCAATCAATCAATACTTGTAAATAAAACGTTAACGTTAATTGGCATTAATATATCAAAACACCATTAAAAATAAACTGTATGTTGGCACTAACAGTAACCCATGTACTTATTTTCTTTTTATAAAGCTACAGTCATTTACACCCCCCCCCCCTCTAACCAATATGTAAACAAAATGAATGTCATGTCATTTTGTTCCCATTATCATGTTCAAACCTGTGGATATTCGTTGAGTCCATAGGGAACCACCCATAAATAAAATTTAAATTTTTGTTCTAAGAAAATCCAACATGGCGTTGTACTTTTCCCAGTCAACAACAACATAGCCATTAATCAAGAAAGCAATCATTGCCCCAGTCATCTATAGGTAATGATTTTTTTTGTGTAAGAGTTTTTTTCAGTAGTGGTAAAATGCAATAGCATTTTAAGTTAGGCTTACCTGAGTTTTAAATAGTGCACTGCATGGAAACAATGGTTTCGCCGTACTGCGTCTCGGGTTTTCAGCAACTGCTACGGCGGTAAAGCTTTTCTTTCCAAGTTTCTAAAAATAAATAAAATAAACCGCTATAAATACCTAAATTTAGGTTAATACATGCATTTCATAAAATAAAATATGAAACAAAAAAAATGAAACAAGTTAGCTTAAAAAAATTCTCACCTTCACTTGCAGAGGCTTGTTGCTGTTTCCTTGTAGTGGGCTCAAAAGTGCGATGGTTTCTTCTCTCTCAGACATGTAAGGTATATCGGTTATCTGCAAACAAATAATTAAAGAAAATCATTAATTACCTAATCAATAAATAATTGCTTGTAAATATATATAAATCAATAAATATATAAATGAATAAATAAATACCTACCTCACAAGAAGGTAAAGTATTTTCCACCAACACCAAAACTGTTAAACAAGACCATGTGTTTCACGCAACGCAGTGTGTTCAAAGGTAATCACATAAGTGAGAGTGGAAATGATAACGACATGTCTTTATATATGTTACGTTGCATGTATGATCATTTTTCCCCACGCTTTGAACATTCTGTTATCATGCACGTGGACAGCTAACGTCCCAGGTGAACAGATGTGCCAGATCAAATTTCACATGAACTCGCATTTTGTCACGTACGAAGCAATCAGGATGTAACTTGTTTAGCGTACATGTCATCTCACACGTGTTCACATGCATTTCGTACTTCTATGCCACCACGATTTTCAGATTATTTCACCTTCAAGTCTCCTCTGAGTCTATGTCATTTTCCATTGCACCTGTTGTCAAGGCAGATCAGCGCATTCCAATAAGCTCAAATGACATTCACCTCCTGCTAGTCTGTCCCCCTCTCCAGCAAGTTTGTTTTCTGTACTCGCTTCGACCTACATAGAACCAAGTTCTCATCACGTTAACCGCTCTCTTCGGGGGTAAAATATCAGAAAAAACGAACCCTCGCTCTGTCATAAACCGACCCGTCGAAATAGCGATTGTTCTATTGAGCACTGCCACCGTGGTCAGCGACAGGTTCGTTGAAACACATACACACCCAGCAGTATCGTCTCTCTCAACAACCACGCTTCATGAACATTTTAAACAGGTAAAGAAATTTATGTTTTCAACAAAAGTGTCGTTAGGCCCTTTGTCAAAATTTCAAAAATAGTTTCAAACAGGGGGCGTTAGCCCGAGTCCTAGGACACCTCGTACATGTCTCTAGCGTTATTAATTTCCGAGATTGAGCTAAAAGTCTAAAATCACGGTTTTACCTCAACATGGTTTTTCATTCCTGCTCAATACGAAACATCCTCGGCAAGAGGACAACGCTAGGAAAAAAATAACACCTCGTACACGTCTCTAGGCTTATTGGTTCGTGAGATATCGGCAAAAATCCCAAAAAACAACTGTTTACCCCAAAATCGAGTTTCCAATTTTTTTAAAATTATAACGTGTGGTCCATAGCAAAGAGGACGTCACTACGAGTCCTTGGACCCGTCGTACACGCCACTAGCATAATTGGTTCGCGAGATATAGCAATAAGTCTAAAATCACGTTTTTACCCCCACCCCAAAAAAAAGTGTTTCCAGATTTTCACCTTTTCGACACCTACATTCCCGTAAAGAGCGCAACGAGAGGAAAGAAACTAATCCAAGCACGCCCTCCTAGCATGACTTCTTCCATTCCAAGGTCGCAGGGGCTCACAACTTACTTTTGGAAGCAGCTTCCCCACTACCACACTACTGTCAGTTTTTTATCCTAGAGTCTTGAAATTTATTTTGGGGGTAGAGGGCATAGGGAACTTTCATTTATGTCAAACAAACATTTTTGTAAACTTTCTAGTTTCCAAAATATAGGATTTTCAAAATTCGAATGTTTTCAAAAAACATAAGAAAGTAAAAAAGTTTTATTGTAGAAAATAAAGGTCATAGAGACCTTTCGTTTGAACCATGGCAAAACGTTCTACCATGGTTGGTTTTCAAACTATCACCTACTTTCGAAAAAAAAATTTCAAAAAAATCTAAAATATAACGAGTGGTCCATAGCAAAGCCCCCGTCAGCCCGAGTCCAACAACACCTCATTCGTGAATCTCCGACCCCGGGTTCGAGAGTTATCGACAATGTTCGCTTTAAACCATCACTACTCCACTACTTTTGGGATTATTGACGAATGAGACTTTCGGTGGGGAGACTATTGTATCATTAGCATTTATTCTAATAACGGTTAGAGTAAGCAAGTCCCACATTGACAAGGGAACATGGACAGCTGGTGAAATAGAATGAGCAATATAGTGAACGGCTTACTGTACCTAAAATTGGAACGAAATCTACGTGCACCACGGTAGTTAAAGTCAGAACGGCTACTTGGCAAGCAGATCATAAAGAATGAACGGCAAAGGAAGAGGTGAAATTCAGGAATTTGTCTTGGCTGAAATTCGGAACCTGGTTACGGTTTGCAAAGCATACTTCGGGCATATAAAAACTCGACGTCAATCCGGTTGTTTTGACTTAATTGGTGAGTGCAAATGAAGAACACCAATGCAAGTCAATGCGAACCTTTGAAGCTTTAAATATAAATCTGTAGAAGAAAACTTTGGGAGAAAGGAAAGGACATTCAGACTAAATAGAAGGAAGACAGTTTCGGGTCTCTCGTATATGAGAGTTAATGGATGACAGACGGAAGAACAAGAACCACCAGACGTAGATGATATGCCCGACTGAGTTGCTACGTTGGATAAGGGTGAAGAGCAGATTAGTTTATTTCGCTTATAATTTAGTAGGAATTTTTGGCAAGTATGTCAAAGGTGGCAGAAATTTGTTTAGAAGTATGTTATTACGCTTATACCTAAGAAAGTAGGACCTGACAAATGGGAAGATAATGATACAATGAATCATGCATCAACGTTTCTGACTACAATTATCTTCAAGAGCATGGAACGACAGTCCAGCAAGGCGATGATCATTCGTAGTCAGCAGAAGCGTAGGATTAAGGTAAGCTTTTTTTTTTACTAATGTAGGGAACTAGATTGAAGAAAGCGAAGAGAAAGTTTGTGGCATTTTTTGACTTAGATACGACTGAATTTGTTAATTGGAGTAAATTAATTGGCATTTTGAAAAGTGCTAGGGGGAGATGATTCGGGGTGGCATCACCGACCCAACTTACCTTTTATTCAGAGGACCGCTCGCACTGCAGCTCACCGTCAGTTGACATACCCCGACAGATGATTACCTAACGATGAAGGAAGGTGGAGAGGAGGATTCCCACAGGCTGTTCTACAGATGCCCCCCGGTAACCTACAGAACTACCACAACATCTCAACAAGAGTAAAAGAAAATGCATCAGCACACATAAAATACTAAAACTTGAACAAAACCTCCCTAAAACTCTCACTGGGGATAAAACAAGGCTTATGGTCGGTACCAGTGAACAATTACCTATGGATAAACGATAGAAAATTATAATTAAGTGACCAAAACAATTTTACAACAATTATTATTTTGGTAGGAAGTATGATTAGGAAAAGGAAACATCAAAACACCATGAGGTATGATATGAAGGAAGAGTAGGCAATGCCTTGAAATAAATTAAAGAACCACCAAAACGCCCAACATGAACCTGACATACCTTGAACTGAACCACGAGGATCGACGAAGAAGCGAATAAAGGAAATAAATAATGCAAAATTTTCCATAAACAAAATGGAATGATCGGTACACGCAGGGGTACTTAAGGCAGAGAACACCCAAAAAGAAAACAAGAAAGTTTTAAAAATCTAATTAAACAACAACATAACTAGACTCAACCGTGTACCACAACCACATTCCCCCCCCCCCCCAAAAAAAAAACAATTAGCATCCGACCACCATGCATTACGGCAAACAAACTACCATGCCGACCCAAACAGTTGAAAGTATATCCAGTTCTAAATTACAGTCAGGCAGAAATAAAATAAAATGTTACTTCTCCAGTGAGAAAACAGGAAGATATAATATCTTGACACGAAGAGAACAAAGGGTATTTTAAAATGCTACGGATCAAAACAAAAAAAAAACGACAAACGACCAAAATTTGGCCTACTACTCAATTAACGAGTATGGTCAGCACCCGAAAATCACAAGGAAGAAAACGTCATAGCAAGACACTGAATGATAAAAGAAAATCGAAATAAAATATAGAAGTGTCCCCCGGACTAACAATATTTAACAAAAAATTACATATGTAGTAGTAAAATTTTTGGCTTAGCCAATGCCTTCAGAAGAAGAAAAAATTAAACACAAGTACACAACCTACTATGTAGCTCCAAAAATTTCACTATATTAAAACATAAAGACATACCTCAGGAAATCCTTTTTGGGAGACACTTATAAAAAAACACACTAACAGGAATAATTTATTTTAAACAGAACAACCTCGCAACATGGCTGCCCAAAGCCCGCACGACAAGCGATCACCGAAGTACTTTTCGCAATCCAGGCCGAATAATATGCACCCTTCTTTGGTCAGATAATTGCCACTCCGTTTTCTTCATTTCACAGTTTTACATGAAATAATTAATCCATATTTAGCGGAAACGAGGGCCTGGAGGGCCCTCGCTTCGGTTGGCGAGTCCAAAATTTACGTCTTTCTCCTTTTAAGAACAGGCTAGAAGTCCTCTACATCAACATGGCGACCGACAAAAGAAGATCGGACCGCTATCTACCAATGTTCTTAAATAGTCCAATCAGAGAGTGTCACACAATGTGACAATGCAATATAAGAATTGCATTCACAATATAAATTGGCGGTACAATTCACATCCAGTTGAAATGGCGAGCGCTTAGCAGGAAGTTACAATGCTGCGCTCTGTGAGAGAACTCTTCAACCCATAATAGTAGCAGTTGCCGAATGGTGCTGCCATCTGAAGTTCATAAGTAAAACTGAGTCATCTTAGCGCGTTTTCAAAAGGTGGGTTGGGGTACAGATATTGAAATCTATGCAGAACAATGTTTAGAGACAGGTTTACAAGTCTCAACCTCCCTCCCTTAAGCGTGAACACAGGTCACGAACATGCCTAGGCATAGGTAGTACTCCAAAACTAGTCGACTCAAAAAATAGTGGTATATCCAATGTCTCATGAAGATAAGGTTCACCAATTAACTCCAATTGCTGGTTTAAACCGCATCGTCTTGGTTAGGAAGAGTGCATATCAGATTATCAGTGATGGGATAATTGATCACCTCGCAAACCACTTAGTTAACAGCATCACTGTGTCCAAAATTCTTCAGAAACGCATTACACCAGCACTTGCAGTGCTTACAGAGTCTGAGACACGTTGGGAAAATGTTCTCTTAAGTCCAATGTTGTTAGCTTTCGAGTAAGTTTTTGGATGCGATGTGCTAGATACTATACGATGAGTAGGCAGCCATTTACATACAGTCGTTAATCTTACTTCAAAAATAAAAAGATATACAGAAAATACCAATTATTAATAAATTTTACATTAGAGAAAATAGTTAATTCATTTTAAGAAAATTCTAACAATGCCCTTGATCCGTGCTCACAATATTTTATTAAACAAAAATTTTACAGATTTTAAGTTCATTACCAAGTTTAAGTTTCTACAGACTAGTTAGAATTTTCTAGAGTACATGAGTTGAGTGACCATACATTCAGATAGAGCTACGGTAGAGGAATGACCATTCAAATTCCAAAGGAAACAGGTACACAAAATCACCATGAGTTAGGTCTCCCACCGTCTCGTACTTACATGCAAGCCCCACCTACGTTAAACATCAAAAACTAGTTACAATTTTACCAAGGGTTTTACACGATGGTAATATTTTACCTTCAAATAAGGTTTACCCAACTAGTTACAAGCTGTATCCCAGTAGAGTGTGCAAATTTAATCCATCATTGCAGAAAGAACAGATGCCCATAGGCTTCAAGGATGTTTGGAATACTCTACATTGTACAACAGACCAGTTTGCAATTTTATGATGCAATTTCTTCATTACAAATTTCTCCACCTCGTTTTATGTGCGACAGATGCATCCTGGATATTTTATTTGCTTTAGGATTTCTAATCAGAAGAGTAACTGGAGTCAAGAATGCCTCTACATAACAGGGACCTTTGAAACGTGGAGTCGACTTACTATATACCAGATTAACAACGCCCTTGGGCTCGAAATTGCGGTCGTACATAATATCCCCAATTTCCAAATCAGCTTGCTTGCGACAGGCATAGTATCAGTTGGCAAGTTATTCATGCGAGATCTTAATACACTCCCTAGCCTTGTCGGATTTCGCCCTCATATCCTCGGCGTGAAATTGTCTGTCAGGAGATCGTGCAGGTTCCACAGATTAGGCAACGGAGAATTTGCCATTAACGAAAACATTAACGAAAAAGGGGTGGCTTTCGTGCTGTCATGCACGGCGGTGTTGAATGCGTGATTTAGCCAATGCAAATTAGAATCTCACTTGGAATGGTTTTCGTGGTGGAAACCGATCAGAGCAGAACGGAGATTTCTGTTGATTCGCTCAGTGAGAGATGGGTTAGCAAAATAGGGAGTAGTGGTTACATGCGAAATAGCATAATCAAATAAGAATTGATGGAACTGATGTGATACAAATCACTTGGCATTATCCGACACAAGGAATTGACAGGGGCCAAAAGATGAAAAGCCTGTCTGGTGGGGAATATCCAACTAAACCGGGTGAAACCGTCTGTGCAAACAACTGCAAATTGGTTCCCCCGACCAGAACGAGGGAACGGGCCTATATGATCAATAAAAAGCCTCTCCGTGGGTCTTGATGCCGGTTCAGAAGACAACAAGCCAACCTTTGTAGAAACGGGAGGTTTGCTAATATTACAAGAAGCACAATTTCTAATGAATTTCCTGATGTCGCCATCCATGCTTCGCCAGATGAAAAACTGTCTGATCATAGCCCGGGTCTTGAATACTCCTAGGTGGCCAGCAATAGGAGATTCGTGATAGTAACGAAAGATTTTCGGAATTAGGACCGAAGGGAATACAATTTTAGGTAGACGGTCATGACGAGATGAACAGCACAATACACCATTCTTTAGTGAGTAGGGCTTGATCACTTACCCAGAATTGATTCGGCCAATTAAACTATACAAGGAGGGATCTTCTTTCAGGAATCTACTCACATCTTCAAAAAGCATAGGAGAATTGCTGAGAATAGCATTGATATAATTTACAGATGATTCAAAGTTTATGGGTTCACAATTTTGAATTTCCTCTTCGGAGGTTTCCTCATACATACGGCTTAAAGAATCAGTTACCGCTGTTTCAGAGCCACGAATATGATGGACCGTTATCTGGAATGATAGGATCCTAGTAGCCCATCTAGCAATCCTACCAGTGTTAAGGGGTTTCCCTATCACCCAGCTCAAGGCCTGATTATCAGTCTCGAGTAGAAACTGAGTGTGCTCAAGATATATTCGGAATTTTCCCAGGGCGAACAACACTGCTAAACCTTCCAGTTCGTGGATGGAATACTTCCTCTCTGCGTCCGTTAAGGTACGAGAAGCGTAAGCAATGGGTTGCCTACCATGATCAGACTCTTGCAGCAGGACACAACCAACACCACGACCAGACGCATCAGTTTGCACGATGAACTGCTTCCCAAAATCCGGAATGGCTAATACAGAGCCGTTAGAGAGCGCAAGCTTTAGATCTTCGAAGGCGGCTTTTTACGTAATTGATTTAGAGGAGCAGCACGGTCTGCAAAGTTATTGATGAACTTCCGGAAGAAGTTTACCATTCCTATATAACGAGCTACACCCTTGGCATTCTTGGGTGGTTTAAAATCTCTGAAGGCCTGAGTACGAGACTGGTCCGCGGAGATACCAGATTCGGAAACAATATGCCCCAAGAAGGAAATTTTGGGCTTGGCAAAAGAAACCTTAGATAATCAACCGATCAAGTACAATTTTGAGATGATCCACATGTTCGTCGAATGTCTCAGAATAGATCGCCACATCATCAAGATAGTCGTACACAAATTTGAATTTCATTTCAGAAAATACATTATCCAAGAGTTTGCTCAACACAGCAGCTCCGGTCGATAGGCCAAAGGGGACACGGGCTTATTCGAACAAGTTCAAATCAGTGGAAAAAGTAGTAACATGTCTTGATTCCGGAGAGAGGGGAATTTGGAAGTAAGAAGATTTTAAATCGAGGATCGTGAACACCTTAGCGTTGCGAAACCAATCAAAGCAAGTGTGAAGGTCCGGCAAAGGGATGGATTGTAAAACAACCTTTTGATTAAGAGCCCTATAGTCGACCACAGGTCGAAAACCACCGTTAGGTTTTGGCACAAGAAAAACAGGGGATGAGTAAGCAGAGATAGAGGGTTGGATGACACCTTCTTCCAACATCTGATCAATTATCTTCCGAAGCTCGGCCGTCTTGGGCGGCGCAAGGCGATACGGGCTGGAATGCACCGGCACAGAATCGGTTAGCTCAATCTTGTACTCCATCAAATGGGTTACACCCAACTTGCCAGTAAAGACATCACTATACTCCTGACATATCTTCTTTATGGAATCCTTTTGAGGGTTAGTTAAGTTTTCCAAATCAAGATCCTCAATAGTTATAGGAACGCTTACTGAATTGGTAGCAGGAGAAGATAACACCGGGTTAAACGATAATTTAATTTGCGGATTAAAGTTAAACCATAAGTTCCGAGTACCAAAATCAAGAAGCATACCAGCATGGGAAATGAAATTGGCTCCAATGACCACAGAACACGAAAGATTTTTTACAACTAAAATTTAAATTTCCATGACAATTTTAGAATATGGACTCTCACCTTGTTACCACCCAGATTGTCTAAGTTTGAACAATTCGCCGAAATAAAATATTCATTGTTGGGCTCTAACGTAGGTAGGTTGCAGACACTTTTTCATAGCTAAAAACCAGTCCTCGCTTACAAAGGAGGCAACACTACCAGAATCAAGCAATGCAGAAACGGGCTCGTCATCATACAAATTTCAATAAACGGGGATATTCCCTTAGCCACAGGAGAAATTCCAAAATTATTATCCACTCTAAAACGATTACAATTGGATGACGAGGGCACCCGCATCACAGGTATCTCATTTTGTTTAGATTTAGGATGACTTGCCACGACATTGCTCACAGACAGGTTAGGTTTATCAGAGACATTAGCAGTCCTAGTAGACGATGACTTAGCTTTCAAAGGTTTATCAAGACTTTCATTAGTAGGGCGACCAGAAACTTCACACGGTTTTCCCAAACACTCATGCACAGAAATATCCATAGAAGTAACACCCGAATAGGTCTCCAAAGTATCCCGTCATTGGCGATACCCAACTTGGTTATTAGGACACACTTTCTTAACATGCCCAAAGCCACCACACGTGTGGCACTTAACATTGGGTCTAGGATGAAACATAACCTTAGGAGGGGCACGAATCATCAATGAAGGAGGGGGAACATTAGCTACACGAAGGGAATCGGCATGTTTCACAGCCATAGCATCTATAACCACTTGTTTTAGCTCGGCAAATGAGGAAGGCCGGGTACACATATTCATGTACGACCTATACTCTGGTGAAAAGCCATTTACAATCGACGACACCAATTGTCGTTCAGTCAGTGGGGATTCAAACGCCTGAGAATACACCTTAATGTCACTGACATAGTCGCTAAGTGACTCGTCCAACCTTTGGACACGGTATAAGAACTTTTGCTCGAGAGCACTAATGGCACCCGCAGGGATAAAAACCCACAACACTTCCCTTATGAACATGGCTAAGGACATGCGGATTTGAATAGTTTCAATGTGCTTGTCGCGCAGCATACCGGAGGCAACAGGATACAATAGTTGGAAAATCTGAATTTCCGACATTCCAAAAAATCGAGGCATGGTGGCCCAATTCGACCACTTGCTTTAAAAATAAGACCACCTGGATAACATCATCTAAATTGAAATTCCTCAACTTAGTTATAAAACTTGAAATAGGGTGAGGAATCGACCCATAATTAACGGTAGGTTTACACGTAGCATCCTGAAATAAGACATTAGTACCAGGGTAGCTTCCTCACACACCCTCTACAGGAGACAAAACATTTAAATGGCTAGAGGGAAATCTGGAAAGCAATGGGTCGGGCGCACCCAGGATGTCATTAGGTGACCAGCCATGAGCAGAATAACCATACCTAGGCGTAACTGGTCTGGAAGAGCTAGGACCAGGTAACAGAGGGGCAGACGAACTACTGTTTGTTCTCGATCCCGAAATTTCAGACCTAGTGAACAGATCTGACTCACGTTCAACCCCGGAAGAACCCTCAAAATTCGCAAGGTTACCGCTAAAGTCATTAAGATCAAAGGCATTATTATTGTCGGCCATCTTAATAACACAGAATACAGGCAGACAATACAAAGATAAACAAAATATAGGAATTACGAGGACAGCCTACAATTTCAAAACAATACAATAAACTACCAATTAACAACACAATGGATTAGGTCGACACTCGAACACTGCCACGATACCAGAAATTTCACTATACAAAACAATGCGGAACGTAGCTCAGGACTGCAGACCTCATCCTTTACTAGGCTCCAGAACAGAAACCTAAAATACAACAAATTTCTACAATACAGACGTTCTAAATCACAGGGCCAACAGCTTCAGACAGGTCTCCTCGATGGCTTCACTCGCAGCATGTAGGCTACCAGGATACCAAAAAAAACACATTTCCCTTTCCATGAATCAATGCCACTCACTTATCAACGTCTTCTTCTTTAGGAATGTTGCGTAATAAATAGGACATAATTCACCTTAGAAACTTTGCTTAGAACAGGTCACTTCCATAAAGCACCACATTGATATTTAGACGCAGAAATGGAACAGAACAAAAGCCACATAAACAAGCCTGCGAGCAGGGGGTTGCAATAGCTCCAGAAGCGACAGTCGATCTCGCTCTGCTACCACTGCTAGGGGGGAGATGAGTCGGGGTGGCGTCACCGACCTGACTTACCCTTTATTCAGAGGACCGCTCGCACTGCAGCTCACCGTCAGTTGACATACCCCAACAGAAGGTTACCTAAAGATGAAGATGGAGAGGAGGAATCCCACAGGCTCGTCTACAGATGCCCCCGGTAACCTACAGAACTACCACCGGTGAAATGATGCCACAGAACTAGTTTGATATAAATAAAATTTAATCTTTAAGGAACAGCTCAACAAGAGTAGAAGAAAATGCATCAGCACACATAAAATACTAAAACTAAAAAAAACTCCATAAAACTCTTACTGGGGATAAAAACAAGGCTTAAGGTCGGTGTGCCTGTGGGTAAACCATAAAAAATTATAATTAAGTGACCAAAACAATTTTACAACAATTATTATTTAGGTAGGAAATATGATTAGCAAAAGGAAACACCAAAAAAAAATCATGAGGTATTATATGAAGGAAGAGTAGGCAATGCCATGAAATACATTAAAGAACCACCAAAACGCCTAACATGAACTTGACATACCTTCAACTGAACCACGAGGTCCGACAAGAAGCGAATAAAGGAAATAAATAATGCAAAATTTACCATAAACAAAATGGAATGATCGGTACACGAAGGAGCACTAAAGTCAGAAAACACCCAAAAAGAAAACAAGAAATATTAAAAAACCTAATTAAGCAACAACACAACTAGACTCGACCGTGTACCACAACCACATTCCCCCCCCCCAAAAAAAAAACCAATTAGCATCCGACCACCATGCTCTACGGTAAACAAACTACCCTGGCGACCAAACAGTTGAAAGTACATCCAGTTCTAAATTACAGCCAGGCAGAAATAAAATAAAAATTTTACTCCTCCGGTGAGAAAACAGGAAGATAGAATATCTTGACACGAAGAGAACAAAGGGTATTTTAAAATGCTACGGATCAAACCAAAACGACAAACGACCAAAATTAGGCCTACTACTCAATTAACGAGTATGGTCAGTACCCGAAAATCACAAGGAAGAAAACGTCTTCGCAAGACACTAAATAATAAAAGAAAATAGAAATAACATATAGAGGTGTCCCCCGGACTAACAATATTTAACAAAAAATTCCATATCTAGTGATAAAATTTTTGGCCTGGTCAATGCCTTCGGGAAGAAATAAAATTAAACACAAGTACACAACCTACTATGGAGCTCCAAAAATTTAAATATATGAAAACATAAAGACATACCTCAAGAAATCCTTTTTGGGAGACACTTATTAAAAAAACACCAACAGGAATAAATTATTTTAAACAGCAACAAACTCACAACATGGCTGCCCAAAGCCCGCACGACAAGCGAACACCGAAGTAATTTCTTTTCGCAATCCAGGCCGAATAATATGCACCCTTCTTTGGTCAGATAATTTTCACTCCGTTATCTTCATTTCACAGTTTTACATGAAATAATTAATCCTTATTTAGCAGAAACGAGGGCCCCGAGTGCCCTCACTTCGGTTGGCGAGTCCAAAATTTACGTCTTTCTCCTTTTAACAACAGGCTAGAAGTCCTCTACATCACATGGCGACCGACAAAAGAAGATCGGACCGCTATCCACCAATGTTTTTAAATAGTCCAATCAGAGAGTGACACACATTGTGACAATGCAATATAAGAATTGCCTTCACAATATAAATTTGGCAGTACAATTCACATCCAGTCTTTTGTTTAATGGCGTTGTTTAATGACCACTAGAATACATCCATTTTCAAGAAGTTGAAATTGCGAGCGCTTAGCAGGAAGTTACAATGCTGCACTCTGTGAGAGAACTCTTCAACCCATAATAGTAGCAGTTGCCGAAAGGCGCTGCCATCTCCAGTTCATAGGGTAAACCAAGTCATCTTAGCGCGTTTTCAAAAGGTGAGTTAGGGTTCAAATATTGAAATCTATGCTGAACAATGTTTTGAGACAGGTTTACATTGTCTCAAAAGGGATTGGACTAAAATCTATGTATAGCAGGGTGTCTACAATCAATAGCGAAACCAGTTGGCAGTTATATCATTCGCTGGACTTGAGGGACTAGTATTTTAAAAGATGTAATAATGAATAAATACAGAAATTCGCCCAATTCGCAGGTTATGTGAATAATTTCATGATTTGGCCTAGTTGATGGAGAACATTGACAGTGTTTCATTCCATTTCTTTTTTTGTACAAAACATGGCTTGGTATCTGCCACTTGGCCCACCACAGTGCGTACACACACATTGCAGTCCTGGCGAGGGTGAAAAAATCTGTTATATATCAGATGTTGAAAACCGTTTTCCGCAAAACTAGTCACTACATGTTTGAGGTAGTAGTTTGTGTCTTTCAATCTGTCAAATAGAGAAACAGCCCTTGATTATCCGCCATTTAAGTCAGTAACACGTCTACATGCAAGGAGACTCACAGATTTAGTACATGCTCATCTACCCGAATGGGAATTTGGATTCCGGAGAGGGAGAAGCACCACTCAAGCTGTTCTTTGCCTCAAAGAGATATAGAAGATGCGCTGTCGATGCCGAAAGGACAATTGCATACCATCCTTTTCAATTTCATAAACGCCATCGGCACCAACAGAACAGACATCATCATAACAAACTGGAAAATCTAATCTGGCATGATAATAACATATTGTGCTGCAATTATAAAGAGCATACGTAGCGAAAACTATATAGAGATAGATGATGGAATCTCCCGTTCAGGAATCATAAAGCAAAACAGTGGGAGTGTTACAAGGTGACCCACTAAGTCCAGTTTTATATACAGTATAATGACCACAGCGGACATAATAGAGGAGATACACTCAGATAATATAATCTATGCACATGACATTGTTTTGGCATTGACATCGACAGAGGATTTGCAAACCTCTTTCGGTAAATTGGCAGTCTGGGCAGAGAATAATGAAATATATACAGTATAAACGAAGAAAAGATAGTGATTATTACATTCAGAAGACGGGGGAAGCAGGTGACTTTCTTCTGAAAGATGTAATGTAGGGCAGCATTTCCTAACTCGTATTTTACAACCTATCTATTTAGCAAGTAATGGAAGGCACAGGATCAAGAAAAGTATAAGCCAAGAAACAATTTAAAGTTATATCCACTCAGAGATGTACTGGCGACATTGCAATCTTAGCCGATTATATCTACTTTACTTAGTATGGCCACTGTACAACACAACTTACTTTGCGTGAGGTGCTAATTCCTCCTCAGGGACATTTTCTGGACTCCCAAACAGTTCTTCTTCTTAAGCCTAGTTCAGTAATGTTACAGTCACAGTGCCTTTTTATCCTCTTTTATGTATTTTAACGCGTGTGACCATCTCCAACAACGTGAATATTTTAGACTGTAACGTTACTGAACTAGGCTGAAGAAGGACTGCTTGTTAGTCCGAAACATGTCCCTGAAGATGAGTTAGCATCTCACGCAAAGTAAGTTGTGTTGTACAGCGGACATAATAAGTAAAGTTGATATATAATGTCTACACTGATAATGATTTTAAAAAAAGACATTCATCTTAGCCGCTTCACAAGTGAATTTGATTGTTTTTCCTACCAGTATGAACTTAATGGTGAGAAAAGAATTCGTGACAAAATCAGAGTAAGTTAAATTGCAATACAAAAATGCAGCCAGTAGAAATAATATAAAAACTCCATTGACGTATAATGGCAGATGAAATGCCAAAGGAAGTCAGTGACTCCTGCCACCTAGGAAACGAAAATGGCAAAGTAAAGAAGATAAGTAAAATTTGGGTCGGCATATGTTGACATCAAATACGGATGTTAGTAGTAGGAATTCATATTAGAAGCCGTGGTTTGGAGCGTGGTATTATATGGAATTGAAACTTGGATTGCTTGTGCTAAAGAAAAGAGAATATAGTTGCATTTTAATGAGGTGTACGATTTCCAAATGAAGGGTATTCATATGAATAGGGGCGGGTTTAGATGTTTAAGCGAGTGGTTATGTATGGAAGATATACACACATCAAAAAAAGTTTTGCATCACCTCGGTTCCCAGATCTCCGGCATATAGACGTTGACTGTGTATATTGTATCCAAGATACAGTCCCTTTGACTGTTCATAGATGTCACTAAAACTGCTCGAAGATGTAAACAACCATGCATGAGCAGGGCCTATTAGACGGAGGGGGTACGACAGCCGATCAGTTCCAGTCATTCCACCAGGACGAAGGTACGCTGCTCATGTTGTCTGTAGTTCTACCATGCCTAGAAGGTCAATACCGCAGTTCGATCGCGTCCGCATTGTTACTTTGTGTCAAGAAGGGCTCTCAACAAGGGAAGTTTCCAGGCGTCTCAGAGTGAACCAAAGCGATGTTGTTCGGACATGGAGGAGGTACAGAGATACAGAAACTGTCGATGACAGGCCTCGCTCAGGCCGCCCAATGGCTACTACTGTAGTGGATGACCGCTACTTACGGATTGCCGCTCGGAGGAACCCTGACAGCAATGCCACCATGTTGAATAATGCGTTTCGTTCAGCCACAGGACGTCGTGTTTCAACTCAAACTGTGCGCAATAGGCTGCATGATGCGCAACTTCACTCCCGACGTCCATGGCGAGGTCCAGCTTTGCAACCCCGACACCATGCAGCGCGGTACAGATGGGCCCAACAACATGCTGAATGGACCCCACGGAATTGGCATCACGTTCTCTTCACCGATGAGTGTCGCATATGCCTTCAACCAGACAATCGTCGGAGACGTGTTTGGAGGCACCCTGGTCAGGCTGAACGTCTTAGACACACTGTCCAGCGAGTGCAGCAAGGTGGTGGTTCCCTGATGTTTTGGGGTGGCATTATGTGGGGCCGACGTACGCCACTGGTGGTCATGGAAGGCTCCGAAACGGCTTTACGATACCTGAATGACATCCTCCGACCCATAGTGCAACCATATCGGCAGAATATTGGAGAGGCATTTGTCTTCATGGACGACAATTCTCGACCTCATCGTGCACATCTTGTGAATGCGTTCCTTCAAGATAACGACATCGCTCGACTACAGTGGCCAGCATGTTCGCCAGACATGAACCCTATCGAACATGCCTGGGATATGTTGAAAAGGGCTGTTTATGGACGTCTTGACCCACCAACCACTCTGAGAGATTTACGCCGAATTGTCGTTGAGGAGTGGGACAATTTGGACCAACAGTGTCTTGATGAACTTGTGGATAGTATGCCACGGCGAATACAGGCATGCATCAATGCAAGAGGACGTGCTACTGGGTATTAGAGGTAGTGGTGTGTACTGCAATCTGGACCACAAATGCTGAAAGTCTAGCTGTATGATGGTACAACATGCAATGTGTGGGTCTCATGAGCAATAAAACGAGCTGAAATGTTGTTTGTGTTGATCTCTATTCCCTTTGTATTTAACGGTTCCGGAACTCTTGGAACCGAGGTGATGCAAAACTTTTTTTGATGTGTGTATATTGGTAGGGCACATACTAAGGCACAGTAGTTTTGGGAGGAAGTGTTTAGTATATGAGAAATAGATTTCTTGGGATATAGAGTATGCGAATTAACGAACTAGCGAATTAATTGAATACATCAAGAATGGGGCGACATGTAGTGTTATAGTGAAACAGTCTAAAGACTGAAATCTTAAAAAACAACGACGTAGCCTTAATTGGTATTTTTAGCCTATTTTCAATTTTGAAAAAATAGGCTTATGAGATCACCTTTTGTCCGTGTGTGTGCGTGTGTGTGTGATTCGTGTGTGTGTCCCCCCCTAATAAAATCTAAACGGCAGGAGCGATTTCAATGAAACTCGGAAATTTCATAGCTCTATTCCCGGCGACCTCGACCGTGCCCTTCAAATTTTGTTACGACTCACCAATCCAACATGGCGGCTGTGCGAAATATTTCACCAGCATTCAATATCTCCGAAACTATTACCGATATCACCCTGGAATTTTGTACGGTGATAAAGTGAACTACTATACGTTCATTTATGTGACTTTTGAAACCCTGGTAACTATAAAACCAACATGGCGGCCAAGCGAATTTTTCGACTTTTAAATAGACGTTCCTCGCGATTTGACCAACCAAACGCAATGAAACTTGGTACAGTATATGTTTATATGCATTGTAATGCATAGACATCTAACTTCGGTCAATTGTTTACATAATCACAAGATGGCGGATGTGCGAAATATTTCACAGGCATTCTATATCTCTGAAACTATTTGCGGTATCTCCCTAAAATTTTGTACGGAGATAAAGGGCACTACTGGAAGTCCATCTATAAGACTTTCAAAAACCGGTTAACTACAAAACGAACATGGCGGCC
The DNA here is from genome assembly GCA_946902985.2 of Meconema thalassinum. NCBI lineage: Eukaryota > Metazoa > Arthropoda > Insecta > Orthoptera > Tettigoniidae > Meconema > Meconema thalassinum. The sequence continues at coordinate 256,744,083 of OX336395.1, read as the reverse complement.
AAGCGAATTTGAAAATTTTAAATAGACCATTCTCGCGATTTGATGTTCCAAGCGCACTGAAACCTGGTACAGGAATTATTTATACACATTGTAATCCACTGGTATCTAATTTAGTTCAATTGTTTACATAACCTCAAGATGGCGGCAGTGCGAATTTTAAAATTAAGTTTTTATTTCTTGTGATGTAGTCATGCGATCGAAGTGAAAGTTTGATAATGAACCTACGCAATAATTTTCCTTTAATGGTACATGGCTCTATGGCCTATACATTTAACAATCCAACATGGCGACCATCCGAAATATTTAGACGATACTGAATATCTACGAATCTATTTTAGCAATCAAACTGCATTTTTTAATGTTCATAGGGGATATGAACTTATGTTCACCTATAGGACTTTAAATAACCTGGTGATCACAAATCCAACATGGCGGCGACGCGAATTTTAAATATTCACATGGACGTTTCTCGCAATTTAACCATCCGCGTGCAGTGAAACGTGGTACAGTAAATCCTTATACGAATGTTTATCCAATGGCATCTAATTTATTTCAATTTTTTCCATAACCTCAATATGGCAGCTGTGAAAAATTTTAAAATCGCCTTGTTACTTCTTGTGTCCTAATTATTTGATTGAAGTTTGAATACTACACGTTCACAATAATCTGCATGTAACAGTACATAACTCTAGGACCTACATATATAAAATCCAACATGGCGACCATCCGAAATATTTAGTCGGTTCTCAATATCTACGAATCTATTACAGCAATCAAACTGAAATTGTGTATGTTGATAGTGGCAATTAACATAAGTAGGATATATGAAAATAGGCTGTATAGTTCTTCACGGAACTACTTGTTGCTTCCTGTGCGAAAACTCACACCATTATGCCCAAGAATAAAACCATTTACCTGAACATTTGCGCATCAGTGATCTATTGTCAAAGGGCAAGCAGATTTGCCAAGGGTGGAGCCAAAGACACCTTGTCCTTAACTGTAGCCGGTATGTTAAATCTAACATTTTTGGATCGATAGATTGTGGTAGTTAACATACAATCCCATTACACTTATGCTCTCAGATGTATGATTCTAAAATCTCTGACAAGACACACTATTATGCACAAAGAGAGGGGAAAGGTTACGCCTGATCAATACAAAGTAATTCACATTTAAAGGGTTGTATTAACAACCTTGTGGTACATGTTTCGGGTCCTTACTATGGCCCCATCATCAGCCTCAAAACAAAATAGATATCAGTATCATATAGGATTCAATAAGGTAAAATCTAACATGAAATGTTTGAATGACATGAATGAAAATGAAACATATTATACAATTAATGGGTAATGTGGTGAAACATATGAAACAACATATCATAGATGGGGACATAAAACTATTACGTACAAGACAAAGATTAAAAGATTAAAAACACATTAAAATATAAAGTTGCAATTACAAGCACTTCTAGTGCATGTCGAATAATGTCTTGCAAAGTTCGTATTGGAGTCTTATATTATAACACAGTGCTTGATCCAATTCTGTTTCAGTGTCATAGAGTCCATTCTTATTAAATGGTTGAAACTTGTAGAGAAAGCCTTATGGTGTTTGTAATCTCCTATTAGACTAGTAGTCAAATCACAATACATCACCATTGACGTTTAAAAAACATGCCAAGCATAAGAGACAGTATCTTGATGGTAGAGGTAGTCCATTGGATACGAAATGTAGGAGACCGAACGGGTGAATCCCAAACAGAGAGAGAAGAGGGGACTCCTTCGTCTATGTGAAACCGGGCCTTTAAGAAGGCCTTCACACACCCAGCACTCTCCATCTCGCCACCTGACCTATTGAACATTCATAGTCCCGCATCGGAGGTCTCTTGTGTTTTCCTCTGCTCTAACATTCTTAAAGGCCCGGTTTCACATAGACGAAGGAGTCCCCTCTCCTCTCTCTGTTTGGGATTCGTCCGTTCTGTCTACTACATTTCGTATCCAATGGACTACCTCTACCATCAAGATACTGTCTCTTATGCTTGGCATGTTTTTTAAACGTCAATGGTGATGTATTGTGATTTGACTACTAGTCTAATAGGAGATTACAAATACCATAAGGCTTTCTCTACAAGTTTCAACCATTTAATAATAATGGACTCTATGACAATGAAACAGAATTGGATCAAGCACTGTGTTATAATATAAGACTCCAATACGAACTTTGCAAGACATTATTCGACATGCACTAGAAGTGCTTGTAATTGCAACTTTATATTTTAATGTGTTTTTAATCTTTTAATCTTTGTCTTGTACGTAATAGTTTTATGTCCCCATCTATGATATGTTGTTTCATATGTTTCACCACATTACCCATTAATTGTTTAATATGTTTCATTTTCATTCATGTCATTCATACATTTCATGTTAGATTTTACCTTATTGAATCCTATATGATACTGATATCTATTTTGTTTTGAGGCTGATGAAGGGGCCATAGTAAGGACCCGAAACATGTACCACAAGGTTGTTAATACAACCCTTTAAATGTGAATTACTTTGTATTGATCAGGCGGAACCTTTCCCCCTCTTTGTGCATAATTGTTCAATCAATACGGAACCATAACAAATACGAATATAAGACACACTATATTGTATAATATACATATTATTGTAAAATATTCAGCCTGTATAATCAACATATTATTGAAGAGTAGAAACGGCATCAATTACCAACTTCTTGAAGACAAATTTCCTGTTAGTGATATAATTGAAAGTTGGTCCAGAAATAATTACACTAACTTGATCTCTCGATTTTCACAGGAGAGAATACTTGAAGAAACACATTCGAAACCAAACCGGCAAAGAGTTCAACACATGTAGCGTATGCGAAGCCAAATTTAAATGGAAAAGAAGCTTATAGGATCATTCGGTAATCCATAGCGGTAAAAAGCCGTATTCTTGTAGTTAATGCGAAGCCAAATTTAAATGGAGGAAAAGCCTAGGGAGACATATGCTTATCCATAGCGGTGAAGGGCCGTATTCATGCAGTGCATGCGAAGCCGAATTTTTGCATGAAAGAAAATTAAGGAACACATTTTAACCCATAGAAGTAAGAAGCCATAATCATGTAGTGTTTGCAGAGCCACTTTTCCCCGGAATGAACACTTGAAGACACACTTAAATGCACATAGCAATAAGAGGCCATATTCCTGTACTGGATGCGAAGCGAAATTCTATAGTAAAGACAGCTTGAAGATTCACATGAAAACGCAAAGCAGGGAGAAGCCATATTCATGTAGTGGATGCGAAGCAAAATTTTCGAATAAAGAAACTTTGAAGAGTCACGTGAAAACGCATAGCAGGGAGAAGCCGTATTCATGTAGTGCATGTGAAGCCAAATTTAAATCGGGAAAGAGCCTAAAAAATCATATGTTAACCCATAGCGGCAAAAGGCCGTATTCATGTAGTGTATGCGAAGCCAAATTTTCCGTGAAAGGAAACCTGAAAGTTCACATATTAAGCCATAGCGGTGAGAAGCCTTATTCATGTGGCGTATGCGAAGCCAAATTTACTTTACGTGGAAATTTGAAAAAACACATGGTGTACCATTTCGGCGAGAAGCCGTATTCATGTACTGAATGCGAAGGCAAATTTTCGCTGAAAGGACACTTGAAGACACAAATGGTAACCCATAGCAGTGAGAGGCCATATTCATGTAGCATGTGCAGAGCCTCTTTTTCTCGGAATGGACACATGAAGAGACACATGCGTATCCACAGCTGCAGTACACTATAATTATGAAGTGTATGCCAAGCCTAATTTGTTTTGGAAGGACACTTTAAGAGAAACACGTTAATCCATATCGATAAGAAGGCAAATTAAGTGCACCTCCTGCAAATCAAACTTCACTCTAACTCCATAGCGGTTAGAAACCATGATCATATAGCAATTGCAATGCGAAGTTTGCTAAATAGGACATTATAGCTATAATGTCTTCAATCATTTGACTAGTTTGATGTAAGTAGAGAGATGAGGGCAGTTCTAAATTCTCTCATGGCCGCCGCGCGCACATGACTAGTTGTGAACCTGTGGCGGCAGGCAACCCAATATCTCGCGAACCAATAATCGTAGATGGACATGTGACTTGTCGTAGGTCTCGGGGTGATGCACCCTTTCCTATAGACGACTTGTTATATTAAAAAATGCAAATAAAATATGTTCTTTGTTTTTGAAAGTAGGCTATATTCCCAAAACCATTCAGTGCAGAACGTTGTGCAATAGCTTAAACGAAAGGTCTCTTATGCGCTTTATCGTTAGAACAAAACATGGATATTTTTACATTTTGCCAAAAAAGTTATTTTTGAAAATTGGCTATATTTCGGAAACTTTACAAAGTGGTGTGTGTGTGACTTAAACTAAAGGTCTTTGCCCCCTTTACCACCAAAATAAGTCCCAGGTCCCTAGGACAAAAAGTAGTAGATGGCTACGTGGCGTTTAAACTCCTAGCGTCAGCAGTTTTTAAAATAGTTAATATCTCGCGAACCCATGGTCGGATTTGGACTCTTAGTACTCAGACGATGCCTTTTTGAATTTATTATTTATTTTGCAAATTTTGACAAAGGGCATAACGACACATTTGTTTATCGTTTTAAATTTTATTTAATATTGGCAGTAGAGAGCGAGTGACGGTACCAGTTGCGTTTAAACGGGCATGTCGCAGGCCACGATGGCCATGCCCAATAGATCAATCGATACCTTGCGAACCATTGATCGCAGAGGGTCATACGACGGTTTTTAAGGGTATTTAATCCGATCTTAACTATGGTGGACTTCTTAACTGAAATAACCCAAAACCTAAGGTCATCGACCTAAGATTTTATCGACCAATAATCGTGAAACCGCTATGAGAAGTGTTGTTTTGCGTGGTGTGAAACCTCCTTTCCTGTGGCGCATGAATTTACTCAAATATTCCAAAACTGGAAGGTCATTGACCTGAGATTTTATAAGGAATAATCAGATTTGTACCTATGAGGTGTTGCAGCACTTGGGGTGTCGTTCTTTTTACTATGAGACACGTATGGTATAGATTTACCTAAATTTTAACAAACAGCTAGGTAATAATAATAATAATATCGTATATCCTCGGGTGCCGGGTGCAAGCTTTGTAATTTGGCACCCAGAGGGTAGCTTGCATGTCGAAAACAGCTAGATCATCCGCTCATTATATTTTGTGAACCAATAACGCTAGTGAGTTTTGTGTGGCTTGTTACGGCCCTTTTACTGAGGACCATGGGTTTAACCTAAATGTTATACCAAAGAGTTTAACTACACGAGGGAGCCTTTTTATTTATACTTCAGTGTACTTGGCTCTTAGACACGTGACTAGGGGTAAGACTTTGGTGGCTTTTGAAACTAATTGTGGATAATAGAGTTACCGCACAGCGTTTGCTGTGACTGATAAAGCAGGCACTACGACTACATATTACAGCCCGTATACTATATAGTGTTAATGAGTGATGTTTTAACACATGGAGCTTATTACCAAGCTATCCCATATGCCCTATACACTTAAACACACAGAGCGCATAATTATAATGATCTATTCACAAGCTCACATTGAATCAGACTGTCTCTCACTGAGCAGTTTGGCAGAGAGATAGCAGCGGATGCTGAGTCAGTTGAAACGTAATGCTGTATGATAACCCAAGCACACTTACATCTCAGAGACTGTGGTTGAAGAGATATAGCAACACACAGAATGAATATTTCAATTACTTTTAATGTTGTATCTTATGAATTGTTTGTTGTATTGTTGCAAAAGTTTGGGTTTGATTCCTGCCTCTGAAAACAGATTAAGAGCACGTTATAGAACAAGAGGAGCTATAGCTTTTACTGACACTAGAAGCTCGGCTATGCTTATTGCCCTGTAGCTTTATCTTAATATTGAAAGAGGTTAAATCGTTTTTCATAGTACAGATGCACACTCAAGGCTATTGTAAGATGACAGGCTTTTTAAATGAATATTTATCGATTATTTACTTTTGATTTAACCAAAAGACCTAACTAACGCACTCGCTATTCTTATTTATTAATATTTTGCGAGCCAATTATTAAAGAGGGTTATGTGAGATGTTATAGGACTAGGGATACAACCCCTTTTGCTATAAATCATTTTTTGATTTTTTTTGATTTTGACAAAGGTTGAACCAAGTGACACTAGGCGCTTGTCTACACTGATTGCTGTGCAGCTTTCTTCCCCTGATATTTCGCGAACCTGTAAACGTACAGACTTGTTTGGGGCGTCATATTACTGGAGATAAAGCCCTGTCTTTTTATTTGGAACTATTTATTTTACCCTAATATTTAAAAAAATACTCTTACGCGAGGGTGAAATAGGGATTTTTTAAATATGGGTACACACTCGCGACTGTTGCAAGAAGGCAGGCCATTTAAATGATTATATATTAATGAAGCTTTCATTTTTTTAAGCACTAAATTATGATTTGTTGAATTTATAATTGTAAAAATTGATTTAGGATTTTAATTAATGCATGTAAGAATTTTAGATTTAGATTATAGATGTCGTGATAAAACCGAACCATAATGTCATGACTTGAAATGTTTGGTAACTTGTTAATAAAGAAAGACATATAAGGAATTATATTACTTGGAATTACATTTCCTTTACATAGTTTTTTTAGATTTTATAAGTTGCGTTCAAAAGGTAACGAGCCGGAGGCTTAATTACAGAAACCAGTACCTGTATGTTAGAAGTATTAGCCCTGGCTGTTGAGGCACTTGTCCCACTGTGACACGAGGCGGTGAATGGCTGTCCTAATAAAATTCCATGGGCTGCGATGTGAACCAGTTCCGCACGTACAGCTGGACGTCGACGTCCCAGGTGAATCTTTGGCCCCGCAGAGCCCTTTTCAGGGGACCAAACATGGCGTAATCACAGGGAGAAAGGTCCGGACTGTATGGAGGGTGCCCGAAAACCTCCCATTTGAATTTCTGCAGGAGTGCCGCGACTGTGTTGGCCGTATGAGGTCGTGCATTGTCGTGGAGCAGAATGACCCCACGGGTGAGATTGCCTGGTCGTTTTGTTTTGATCGCTTGGTGAAGGGTGGTCAAGGTTTACAAGCGACGCTGGGCATTCACTGTTGTACCGTATGGCATGAAGTGTATCAGAAGGGGGCCATCTTGGTCAAAGAAGAACGTCTGCATTACCTTTCCTGCACTCGTGTGGATAGCCTTGCCTTTTTTGAGTGGTGGTGACCCTGGATGCTTCCACTGGAGGCTTTGTCGTTTGGATTCTGGTTCGAAGTGATGACACCATGACTCATTTCCAGCCTCCACTCGTGCCAGGAACCCACCCTCTTCCCTCGCATAGCGCTGCAGATGACCAAGACAGTGGGCCATTCGACATGCTTCCTGGTGTGCTTAAAGACTATAAGGCACCCAATGGGCACACACTTTGCGCAAGTGCAGTCGTTCCTTCATGATGGTGTGCACACTTCTGACGCTCAATCCGACCCCGGCGGCTATGGTGTCCACTGTCACTCGTCGGTCCTGCGAATTGAGTGCTTCAACCAGCTGGACGTTGTCATTGGTAATGCAGGGGGGGTGCCCCAGACCGGGCATCATCGGCTAACGCCACCCGTCCTTCCCTGAAGCGATGTGCCACGCCTTGACCCTTGCAAGGGACATGCAGTGTTTGCCGTACACTTGTGACATTCGGCGATGTATGCCCGTTCCCCCTACACCTTCCGCTGTCAGAAACCGAACAACACCTCCTTGCTCTTCGTTTGACGCCTCCATGTCTATGTTTGCAATGCGACTGGCTGCATTCAACGATTGATGCATGCTGCTGCTCGCTTTGCATCGTCACGTGACGTACACGCGTGCCCTCTAGCGATGGGCTGTGACCTTCCACGCTCTGGTCGGAACCACACCTCGTTACACACGCCACGATTAGCCGATGTCGTCACCAGTTTGCGCATTCCAGCCTCCGGCACGTTACATTTTGAACGCACCTTACAGATTTTAAATTTTACATTTTAGATTTAATAATTTAGATTTCTGATTTTAGATTTTGCCAAAAGACCAAACCATAATGTCATTAACTGGAAATTTTGGTAACTAATTATTAAAGAAAGACATATAAGGATTTGCATTACTTGGTATTATGTTTTCTCTACTATAAATTTTAGATGTTTGAATTTAGTTTTTGATTTTTGATTTTAGGTAAACTCCAAACTAATATTGACTATTGAATATACACTGTATGGAGGTAGAAAAATGATTACGCTATACGTTAAGACTAAGTTTTAGGTCTCGAATGGCCTTGCAATAAGAATCGACAAACCAGATATGAGTTAGCTACCAGGGAAACACTTTGGCGACTATGCTTGTTATTCACCAGTGAGTTGAGTGTTAGAAAGCGGATTGCTATTTTGGGTTATATACAACACAACACCTATACAGAAACCGAGCGACCATGTTTGCTAAACAAGATATTATACCAGAGACGATTAGGATACTTATGTAGAGCTTACCAAAATAATGTTGTGTAACGGTAAATGCTAGTCAACGAACAGTGATGCATTATTAAAACCCATGACACGATACCGGAGAGATTTTCTAAAATTATTTTAAGATGCCTTTAACCATATATATTAAACATCTAGTTCACAAGACTGACAACTGCAATGTTATGGAAAAACAGAACAAAAATTCTGCATTCAAAAACGAACAAGTGGTTGAGTCAATGTACACTGCAAAAAGTTTTGTTAACAGTCAAGTCCACAAGACTAATTAATTTAGTAACAGTCTGGCTGCGACTTAATTTCAAATTTCCAAGTATAAGGAAGAAGGGTTCGAACCACTTACCTGACATAATTATTGCCTCAACATTGCTTGGCGACATTGTATTATTATGATACTTGATACTGAACCCGTATTTAAAGGAGCCCAATGAATGATGTCAGACGATGATCGAGCCTGTCTACGCGTAACAATTCTACGTTTCGATTTCCGCACTACAGGCGTGTATTCATACGCAACCAGGAGCTGTGGCTTTGCTGCGTAGCTTTATGAAATCAAATAACGAGCTGAGAAATACGAAGTTCTATTGAAGAATATTTTTAACATTGGTTAAATGAGATTCAAAGTGAACTGGAAGTCGACACATTTACGAGTACTTGAAAGGTTTCGCTTCTAGAAACCAGTTTTGGTCAATCGTATGACAGGGAGGTGAGAGAGTTATCGGCGAGCGACTTGATGCACACGAGCCTAGTTAAACGCGTGACAACGGCAAGGCATTGCACGCGTCATCTCTTACTTAGGCGTGTATGAAGGAGTCATGTGACACCGCCTAAACAAGTGAAATGATTAGAATCGTATGACGCACATCTATAATTACTATTCAGGACAATTACAAGTAATTAGTCTACATAAATATGGAATTACTTGAAAATAAAACATATTGGATTAAATAACATTTTAAGTTGAAAGCCCAGTAAGGGAATATTTGATTATGAAGTAAACATCCATTGCTCGCACTTATTGACGCCATTTTCTAAATTAAGGAGGGGAGACGCATAGCCACAGAGAGATTATTCCACTTCGAAGTCTAGTTGAAGCAAGACGTGAATTTTTGAGTTCCAAGAATGACCCTGAACCGAGGTCTACGAGGAAAGTCAAGTTGACGGGAAGGACGACGCCTTCTACGGTCAAGCTACTTGAAGCAGCTTCGCTGCAATTCTATTATACAAGACAAACACTTAAATTGAAAGCTACATGAAATATATACAATTATCAACGAAGTGAAATCGTCATTCTGCAGTTATAAAGAAAGTCGACATATTTAATATATAGAAGGAGAAGCGCATACATGATACAAATAAATCCACATAATATTACGACGGTCAACAAAGAAATTCCTGCGACTTAGAATATTTTAACCATCAATTCAAAATATTCTACATGCTATCGAATTTGAGTCGGCAAGGATATTTTAGCATGAATACTTCAGCTGGAGATATGAGCTACTAAATACACGGTGGGGAAATAACCTATACTCAATTATGTGTATTTCAGAGGTGACCTAGGCAACGAAGGAATTAACATGAAGATGTTGAACTGCATTTCCATCAGCAGTCCACTGAAATCACTAACAAATTTGCAACTACGTGAGCTTCCGGCGTTAATTCGGAAATATCAGTATATATACGCAACATACTATCAATTCATCGATGATCTTCGCGAGAGGGGCCGTTTGAAGAGAATTACGACAGAACCATCTGGTTCGAAGTGAACGAGAGAGCCAGGTTCGTGACCCGAGGAACGAGCGATGGCAGTATTGGTTCTACTCCAGGCGAGCGGGAGAGATATCGCTTGTGGAGCAGGCCAACTCAGCTGTTCGGAGCGCCTTGCAGCCAGGCAACACCGCCTGACTTGCAACAATTCCTGGAACGTTCTCAAGGAATGCAGTCGTCTTCTTCATAAATAACCCAGGTTATCAGAATAATTATACGGGCTGAAGGTATATGAGCGATTTTATTATATTAAGTAGTTGATTGCCATATTTGGGATATCTAGAAATGACCAACTTTTATGTGGTTATCTGAGCATTGTATTTTCAATGTATTTAGCTTTGTTAGTTCATTTTGAATTGCAATTTCAAATTAATACTTTTAAACGTCATCGTGTGTAGATTTTGACGTTGCGTAAAGTGTACTTTTATTCTTCGTTAAAATTTTTGAAAGTGAATAATTTTTCGACTGTATTCGAATTAGTTTTATATATTGTGGAATGCTTCATTATAATACTCCAATATTTTTCGTAAATGTTTCAGAATATTTTAACATATTTTATTAATGCTTCATTATTACGCTTCAGCATAATGTTTCAATTACTCATCGATAAGGTTTTACAATGCTTTGGAAAGCATAAGAATATTATAAATACTTCATTGTATTATATGCGACGAATTTAAGGAATATGTCAGTATTTTAATCATATTTACAAGTTATTTAAATCTGAGGATTTATTAAAGCAACTAACTGAGTCAACCCCTGGCACTATAGAGCCCATGAAGGGCCTAGGCCGACCAAGCGACCGCTGCCCAGCCGTTTGGCCTGCAGATATTGGGGTGACGCGTCATCAGCCCGTCAAGTGTCCTCAGCCGTTAATCTTGGTTTTCGTGATCGGGGCGCTGTCTCACTGACAGACAGCTACTCAATTGTCCTCGTGAGACTGAGTGCATCCCGTTCCAACCCTCACGTCAGTTTTAAAATCCCTGATGGAGCCGGGAATCGAACCCGGGGCCTCCGGATGAGAGCCAGGCACGCTACCCCAACACCACTAGTGTCAGTGCATTTATTAGGAAGAAAGCAACAGGTTGATGGCTATAATATATTTTGACAGAGAAATTAATAGCTTATTTGTAAGAGCGGGAATACGACAATGCTAAGCTAGCGGTAATATACGAAATAACGAGATGTAATTGAAATACATCGACCCATTGTTATGAGAGGTTTGAAAATGTTGAAATCAACATTTGTTCAGTGAACATAACGTTAAGTGTGAGGGTTTGGAATTTATTGTTATTTATCTAATGGTTATATGCAGACGTATCTTACAATGTAATGGTTAAGTAAACGTGGTTTTTAATAAGTAAACGATGACAAGAAATATCGCAAATGAATCGCTACAGTGTTAATGAGATGAAATGTTTTATAATGAAATGATAATGCGTAGAAGGCGGAACAAGTTGAGTTTATTTACGAGCAATATATGGAATGTATAATCGTTAGTTATTACTGTAATCTGAAGTTCGTTTAGAATTTCTGAATTCCGTGCTTTCGTGAGTTGCGATGTGCAGAAATATGTAATAATAAAATATGTGCGTATAAGGAAACGAAAAATGAGGAACTTGTTCTTTAAAAACAATGTATGAATATTTCAAATGTTTACGACGTGGAATAGCGATCTGTAAAATGTGGTCAATGTAAAATAATGGATGAATAATTCGATGTGTATAATGTATTGTTGAGTATCGCAAACCACTATAATCGAGTTCGGAAATCACCACAAAGATAGTCTGTCGTATAATTCATTTGTTCATGGTTTTATTAATGATTGTGACTAACTCTAAACAGTAATTAGATTAATTGTTCGTTAGATATGTTCTCAAGGAAATGACGAATTAAGCGATTGAAAACAGGATAGTTATGTCATCTTATTACGAAAAATAAGTGAAGAAATAGAGTTGTGATCTAGAAAGATCGTGTTGGAAGAAGGAATATCGTGCGGGACACGATAATTTGAACATTGTTGTAAATATTAATAATAATAACATTTTAGATTTGTTTAAATGCTTTATAAAGATGTAGTGTATTAAGAAACGACATATTAAGGAGTTTATGTATCATGCAGAGTTAAAAAATGTATGTAGAAGCGCATTTTTACCAGATTTAATCGATTCTCGAAGTACAGTATAACCAACATGTGGTTGATATTTTTAAACATTCCATAGACACGACGTATTTCAATTTTATTTTCATATTCTCCTTAATGAGGACGGAGAGAAGTCCTAACACCGAAATTCACGGTATATTTCGCTTCTAGAAGAAATGTAATATTAATTTTATTATGTTTTTATTTTCAGCGTGTGATCTGATTAATTGTTATTGGACATTGTTATATGTGTTGTCCTTGAATAAATACTTGCAGGCACTAGTTAGTTTGTCTGTTCCTTTACCATCTCTTCATTTGATAAATAATTGCGGAGGTACTACAAGTTCTGAACTGGCGCCCACATTCTAAACTGTTCACCCTCGAGATTCCGAGAATCTCGTCCCACCATACTTTATCGTAGGAATTTTGGGTACGTATCTAGATAGTAGTACTATCGTGATTAAATAAAATAAATATATTTGTTTCGAGATGTTCATAGCTAACCATCCATCGGGGATTTGTTGGTTTATCTGGCTTGGTATCAGCGTCCCTTGCGATACTTTCCAGTACAGTACACAAACCACAGATAAGAGTGTATTGCTTAAGGCCACTCTTTCTAAACATAGCGGGAGACTGTTGATAATTAACAATTGCATTAATGGTTGGACATGGGGATATATATTAAGAAAAACAGATAATACCCATACAATATTATTTTTTATTAAATGTAAGTACTTGTACAATATTTACATACAAAATACAACTTTATTTTCTCCTTTTAACATTGCTTACTTTAGATTTTTAAACACAAAGCTACCGTGTATGTTTTTATGGCTAGCAATGACCAATGATTTTAAAAACAGACAGAGCTTTATTGGTTTTATAGAAGTAAAAACCTCATTTTTATCACTATTACTATCTATTCCTTTTTGATCCTCTTGCATATCAGGGGCAGATGGCCTCGTAGTTCAGCCCCTTAAAACAGCAGCAACACTACCTCTTGCATAGTGTGTGATGTTGATGACACTTGAGACGTGGAAAATGGATTAAACATAACTTTTAGAATAGGGGTTAAACGTTGCTCAATAAACAATGCAGTAACTTGAGTAGCAACATCTTCTTCTTGTACTAGCTTTTTAACATTGTGATGAATTTTTGTCAATACTAACAGTGTTTTGTCTGGAGTACTACATCGATGATTACTCACACTTAAAACCTCACCATTTCTACTTTCCATATAGCCCGGACATTTTTCTGACCTCTGTTTTGAGCATTGCCAGAATATTATTCCTTTTACATTTTGTCGTCTATAGTTATAAGAGTAGACTTTATGGAGTACACGTTGTTTACCTTTGTTAGTTGTAGTACGTTCCTCAGTAGCAACTAACCGGTTAGTATAATTTGCGCATTACAAAGGTTATAACTGTTCTGGTAATACAGTGATTTAGTGTTGGCTTTTCTATTTAATATGTGCAGTTAAAAGTGAGAGCAAAGTGGTAGCAAAGTGGTAGAAAATTGATAGAAAAGTGGTGGAAAAGTTGCAGCAAAGTGGTAGAAATGTGGTAGATGCATCGTAGTAAAGCGGTAGCAAGGTGGTAGAACATATTGCATGTGTTGTTAAGAAATATTTTAAGCGGTTACGTGGATCCATTACTCAATAATTTTGGCACGACGAAGATCATCCTCTATATCCAATAGTTCTTCCTCATATTCAGTATGACCAGCTTTTTTACGGGCATGCAAGTGCTCAAGCCGCTGGATTAGCTTACCGGGATTGTTCCAGTAAACTTATTTAAGAAATGATTTTTTGGAATAAACAGAGCATTACCATTATAATCATCATCATCATCATGATTTTCATCATCATTATAATCATCATCTTCATCATCATCACTATTACTATCTAATCCTATTTGTTCCTCTTGCAATGCAACAACCTTTTGCATAGTTTGTGATGCATTTCATAATGTTAGGGGTTTCTTAGATGTTAACGATTGTCCTAACATGACTTTTTCATGAGATAATAAATGGTTTTTAATAAACAATGCGCTATCTTGAGCCACTGTAATTTTTTCTTGGACTTGCTTTATTACCTTTGTTAGAGTATTTTGTCCATTTAAATGAGTATTATTTTGAGATTTACAAAGCTGATCCTTTGATGTAAGTATGTTGAAGCCTTTTGTCTTAAGCATTCCTCGACACTGTTTTGAACGTTGTTTCGAACAGCACCAAATAACAGCTCCATTTTATTAGTTCTTTTTACAATATATGTATATCTTTTATAGTAAGCACATGGCTTACCATAGATAGTCGTTGATAGATCCATGTCAACTGTTAAGCATGAACTAATTTGTAGTAAAGTTAACTTGCTGATAAGAATGATAGTTTGTAGTATGTGCAGTTTAAAGTAATAGCAAAGGAGAGAGCAAAGTGGTAGAAAAGTAATAGCCAAGTGGTGGATAAGTGGTAGAAATGTTGTAGCAAATTGGTAGAAGAGCGGTAGGCTATGCAAGAAATTTGGAAATCCACATCAGAAGTTTGCAACACCATACTAACAGCACCAAATAACAGCTCCATTTTATTAGTTCTTTTTACAATATATGTATATCTTTTATAGTAAGCACATGGCTTACCATAGCTAGTCGTTGATACATCCATGTCAACTGTTAAGCATGAACTAATTTGTAGTAAAGTTAACTTGCTGATAAGAATGATAATTTGTAGGATGTGCAGTTTACAATGGCCAAGCAGGGGTTGGCCTCATATTGAGTAGGAAACTTGGATAGCGGGTGGAATATTATGAGCAATATAGTGAACGGATTATTGTAGCAAAAATCAATACGAAACCGACCTGCACCACAGTGGTACAAGTCTATATGCTTACCAGTCAAGCTGATGATGAGGATGTTGAAAAGGTCTACGAAGAAATAGACGAAATTCTGAGGTATATCAAGGGTGATGAAAATGTTATAGTAATGGGAGATTGGAATGCTGTGGTAGGAAAGGGGAGAGAAGGGAAGATAGTAGGAGAATTCGGATTAGGTGAAAGTAATGATCGAGGAAGCAGGCTGGCAGAATTCTGCACCGAGCATGAGTTGGTCATAGCTAACACCTTATTCAATAACCACAATAGAAGAATATACACATGGATGAGGCCAGGAGATACAGGGCGTTACCAAATCGACTTCATTATGGTCAAACAGAGGTTTCGAAACCAAATTTTGGATTGTAACACACATCCTGGTGCTGACATAAACTCTGACCACAATCTGGTTGTAATGAAATGCAGATTAAAGTTGAAGAAAATGAAGAAAAGTCAAAAGCCAAAAAGGTGGGCAATAGACAGACTGAAAGAGAAGGATGCAAACGAAAGATTCAAGAAGAGTATAAAGGAAGGACTAATGAAAAACCCTAAACAAACTTCAAGAAACTTTGAAGAATGATATAACAAAATCCGCAGAAAAAAACATAGGTAGGAAAGAAAGAATAGGTAGAAAACCGTGAATCACTCAGGATATACTAGAATTGATGGATGAAAGGTGGAAACACAAGAATGTAAGAGATGAAAAGGGGAAAGCAGAATACAGACGTCTGAGAAATGAGGTTAACAAGAAGTGCAAGGAAGCGAAAGAATAATGGTTGAAAGAGAAATGTGCAGGTATAGAAAATTGTCTGAAATTAGGAAAAGTAGACACAGCTTATCGAAGGATTAAGAATACTTTTGGGGAAAAGAAGACTAAGTGCTGTAATATTAAAGACACAAATGGAAAGCCTCTAACAGATAGGGAAGAAAAGGTTGAGAGGTGGAAAGCTTAAATAGAGAGTTTGTATAAGGGAAAGGAGATTGAGAATCATGTAATGGAAAGGGAGGAGGAAATTGATGAGGATGCGAAAGGAGATTTAATATTGAGATCAGAATTTGATAGAGCTTTGGAAGACTTGAGCAGGAACAAAGCACCAGGCATAGATGATATACCGATTGAGTTGCTACGCTGCATAGGAGATGAAGGTCTGATCAGGTTATTTCACTTGGTGTGTAGGATTTATGAGACAGGTGAAGTACCCCCTGATTTCATGAAGAATGTAATCATCCCTATACCGAAGAAAGTGGGAGCTGACAGATGTGAAGATTACCGTACAATCAGCTTGATTACTCATGCTTGAAAGATCCTGTCTAGAATAATTTATAAGAGGATTGAAAGCCAGATAGAAAGGTAGTTGGGTGAAGACCAGTTTGGTTTCAGGAGAAATGTAGGAACAAGGGAAGCTGTACTAAGTCTTAGGCTGATTTTGGAAGGTAGAATAAGGAAAGATAAGAGAACGTTCATGGCTTTTGTAGACTTAGAAAATGCTTTTGATAACGTTGATTGGACTAAATTGTTTGACATTTTGAAATCGATTGGAATAAAGTACAGGGATAGGAGGGTGATCTACAATCTATACAGAAACCAGACAGCAGTCAATTGAGCTGAAGGACATGAGAGAGAAGCCGGTATTCAGGAAGGTGTAAGACAAGGCTGAAACTTATCACCCATACTTTTTAATCTTTACATTGAACAAGCAATGAAGGAAATTAGAGAAAAATTTAAAGTGGGAGTGAAGATTCAAGGAGAAATAATTTCAACTCTGAGATTTGCTGATGACATCGTCATCTTGGCCGACAAGCCTGAGGATTTGAATGAGTTTTTGAATGGTATGGACTCCGTCTTACGGAAAGAATTCATGATGAAAATTAATAAATGTAAAACAAAAATATTTGAATGCAGCCGAAATAAATCCGAAACCTCTATGGACATCAAGTTGGCAGGTGAAAAGCTGAAGGAAGTAGGAGACTTCTGTTACTTAGGAAGCAGAATAACCAGTGATGGACGAAGCAAAGAGGATATCAAAAGTAGGTTGGCTCAGGCAAGGAAAGCATTTCTACAAAAAAGTTATCTGTTGACATCGAATATAGATTTGGGTATAAGGAAGTCATTTTTGAAAGCCTTTGTCTGGAGCGTGGCGCTCTATGGAAGCGAAACTTGGAATATTGGTGCAGCAGAAAAGAGGAGAAATGAAGCATTTGAAATGTAGTGTTACCGGAGAATGATGAAGATCATATGGGTAGATAGGGTTACAAACGAAGGGGTATTAAGACGAGTGGGAGAGGAGAGATATTTCGGACTACTGCTAATGAAGAGAAGATATAGGTTAGTAGGACACATACTAAGACACCCTGGAATAGTGAAGTTAGAGATGGAAGGAAGGGTTGAGGACAAGAACTGTAGGGGTAGACCAAGGTTAGAATATGTTAAACAGATTGCCTCGGTTGTAGGGTGAGGTAGCTATGTAGAGATGAAACGATTAGCTCAGGACAGGAGGCATGGAGAGCTGCATCAAACCAGTCAAAAGACTGAAGACTCAAACAACAACAACTTTTAGCATATATAAATTACCGACTTCGAAAGTGTGCACCGTCCCTAACGTTAGACTCTTCAAACCAATGTATCAATAACACAAGTCAACAAACAAAACACTTTGTGTTGTGTCTATAATTTAATGCATATATTCCGTCTACAGCGACAGTAACCAAAACCTCCATCCATAATTAATTGAGTTTACTTTCATACTTTATGTAATGATAAATACATATTTAACATTTTGGCAGACTGTTCAATTGGTAACGGCTTTGAACACGTATGAGAGGGAATATTTAAAGACTTTTCCTAAATTGTCCAAAGCTAAAAATAAAGCTGTTATTTCTGTCGGTTCTCAAATAAAGAAACTGATGGCCAGTGAAAAGTGTGGTTTTACTTAAACAACTGGGAATTACAAACTCAGTTATAACCCTTAACCTAATCTAACCTTACCTAACCCAACCTAACCTACATAATGATGATGATAATGATAATGATAGTAGGGGGGTAAGGCCGGTTCTGCTTCGCCCATTTTATTTGTACCCGACTGTACATGTTAAAGTAATTAATATCTCTCGAACGCATGGTCCAATTTTGACAAATAAGGTGTCGTTGGACTCGAGCTGACGTCCTCTTTCCTACGGACCACTCGTTATATTTTTGAAAAATGTTTAGAAAATTGTTGTTTTCGAAAGTAGGTGATAGTTTTAAATCCAATCATGATATAATGTAGTGTCATGGCTCAAACGAACAGCGTCTATGTCCTTTATTTTTTATAATAAATCTTTTTTATTTTTTATGTTTTTTTTAAACAGTCTAATTTTGAAATTCCTATATTTTGGAAACTAGTACTTTTACAAAAATGTTTGTTCGACATAATTGAAAGGTGCCTTCGCCCTCTATCCCCACAATAAATGTCAAGTCTCTAGGATAAAAACTGTGCAGTAGTGGGGTGTTGTATGATCTACCCATAATCGCGTGTGTGCTTGAATACGTATGGCTATGTTGGAAAAGGTGGAGGAGTTGGGTTGAGTGAGGGGTCGTTTAGGTGGTATTTTTTCCGCTCTATTTGATGGTGAGGTTATTTTTTAAAATGGGTGGAATTTGGAAACGCAATTTGAGGTAAACGTGCGTTTTTGACATTTTGGTGATATTTCATGAGCTTGTAAGGCTAGAACGATGAGTTCTTTAGGAACGGAGTGACGTTCTCTTGGCTATGATTGTATGTTGGTAGTAGTGGGATGATGACAGAGCTGTCTCACTTAGCAAGTTGTGAGCCCCTGCGACCTTGGAATGGAAGGAGTCACGCTAGGAGGGCGTGCTTGGATTCGTTTTTTTCGTCTCGTTATGCTCTTTACGGGAATGTAGGTGCCGAAAAGGTGAACATAGGGTTTTGGGTCAGAAAATGCGTTTTTCAAATTTTTGCTCATTTTTGGAAAACGGAAAACGTGATCATGACGTGTGTGATAGTATTTTTTCGTCTCATTGTCCTCTTTACGGGGATGTAGGTGTGGAAATGGTAAAAAGCTGGAAACATGTTTTTTATGGAAAATGGGTTTTTGTGATTTTCCCTAATATTGCGAAAACTGAAAACCTAATGATGACGTGCGTGATAGTATTTTTTCGTCTGGTTGTCCTCTTTACGAGGATGTAGGTGTGGAAAAGGTAAAAAGCTGAAAACATGTCTTTTTAGTCTAAAATGAGTTTTTGTGATTTTCTCTTATATTGCGAAAACTGAATACTTGATGATGACGTGCGTGATAGTATTTTTTCGTCTCGTTGTCCTCTTAACGGGAACGTAGGTATGGAAAAGCTGAAATCATGGTTTCCGTCATTTTTTTGAGATCGTTGAGGAAAACGGGGAAAAAGGAAGAAACCAGATTTGAAGTCACGTTATGTTAAGCGCTTTGATGTTGGTAAAACACATATGCATTACTATTATTATTATTATTTGACATGGCTTGACTGGGCTCACACGCAGAGAGAGGATCTGCTTGATGAAATGAGAATTGAAAGCATTGAGACTGACCCACGGCGAGCAAGACAAGACAAGGGGTCTTATCATCGTACGTGCTTTGCAGTCAGAGAGGTAAGAGGCAGGTGTCATTATACAGTGTTTGGCTTTATACTGAGTATGTCATAGTCTTGGTTCATCATGGACTTATCATGCAGCGCAAAGTTTGAAACGATGGGTGGGTGTACAACATCATGATGAAAGATTGGCATGGGCTTGAACAAAGAGATTATTGGACATGTAAAAAACAAAAGGGTGGGATTAATGAAAGGTAATGTGATACATCTTTTTGGAAAGGGAAATTTTTCTAAATAAATAAATAGGGTTTTATTACAAAAAATTATGTTTATTGAGCCATGAATTAAACGTGGAAGGAAACCCTAACCACTTTACAAAATATTTTGCACCTTTGACTTTAATTACTCGTTCAATGAGATAATCTTTGGGATATAATGTTTTTTGCAATTCTTCATAATAGAATCGTCCTAGAATGGGTTGACCGCTCTGATCTTCTAAGAGATACGTCACTGGTTGACCTAGCTTGACTTGGCGAATTTTAAAAATCTCTGTCGACCATTGAGGAGAATACGATTTTGAAAACACACTTCTATGTTTACTGATGCGAACAAAATCTCCAATTTTAAGGCGATGTCGCCTTGGGTCAACCCTTTTTATAGGGTTAAACAGTCTATTGAGTCTGGGTAGGTTCTTGGTGACGAGGCGAGGTTTCATGCCGATGGTGGAATGAATGGTGTTGTTGTAGCGTGACACATGTTGAGGTAACCAGTCTATCCATCGATAAGAACCATGTATTGTAAACTCTTTCCACATATAACTTTTTAATGTTCGATTGAAGCGTTCAACTACGCTAGTTTTGAGATTGCTATAGGCGGTGTAATGGTGAATATCCTTAGATTTGAGAAAACTGGAGAAATCCTTGTTGAAAAATTCTTTCCCCTGGTCGGTTTGTAACAAGTGAGGTTGACGTTTTGATTGTTCAATAATAAGTTGAAGGCCCTTTGTGACTAAGACACCAGTTTTATTTTTTACTGGTTGAACAAAAGCCATTTTGTAATATACATCAATGACGGTCAACATATAGCTTACACCGTCGTTAACGTTAGAATGAGGTATCATTTCAACCAGGTCTGCCTGCCAAAGTTCATCGATTCCTTTGGAAATGACACGACGGCGTTCATAAATGCGTCGGGCTGGTTAATGCAATTCATGAGCAATGCCCTGTTTGATGGGGGATGGCTTATAAGATAATTTTAGCATTTCAGAGTTGTTGTTCCATGTGGGCGATTTCTGCCTCATGTCCAGTGTGACCAGCTTGTTTTGATGCATGAAGCAAGTATAAGCGCTCTACTAACTGATTGGGATTATTCCAAAAGGTTATATCTAGGTAGGGTTTTAATTTATTAAACCTTACACCAGAGGCAGAGTGATGTTTTTGCTTACCAAAGATGATTGCAATGATGGTTTTATATTTTTGGGATATATTGGCATTGAGCTGCTGAGAGGATTTATAGTTTCTTTTGTGGGCGTTGGTGTCTAATAAAATGGATTTATATTTAGCAAGGTCCTCGGACGTAAAATCTTGTGGCGAGGGGGTACGAGAAAATAGCAGCTTTAACAGACCTGGTGTTAATTTATAGTTGATCTTTTTAATGACAGCTTTCATACGAGCAAATTTAATGGATGAATCCCCAATTTTGAAACTATCATTCTCATAGCGAACACCATACGTGGTATCTGTCTTTCCAATAAATAGAAGGGTCAGATATGGTTTCAGGGTTGCCCCATAATGTTTGATTAAAATGTTTTTGAGTTGAGCTTTATTTTGAGAGGTTGCCAAGACTTGTGAAAACGGAGACGACGTGGAGGAAGACGGTGTTGCCGCTATGACGGAAGATTTTTGTTTTGTTTTTAGAAACTGTTGAAGGGGTGAGGATTTTTTTCTTTCAGGACTAAATACGCTTTCGCTTTCACATTCACTTTGTTCATGTTGTTGTTCTTCTTATTCCTGTTCTTGATATTCTTTTCACTAACATTAGAGGAGGAGGAGGAAGAGGATTTTACCTGTCGTGTGGCATCTGTTTGAGTAAATTTTGAAATTGTTAAAGGTTTGGTTTGAGAGGTAGCAGCAGCAGTAGCAGCGGAAGCATTTGGTTTGAACCTCATGGGATCAACCGATGATGGAGCATGTTTTATCATGGGTAAAGGATTGACGTTTTTTAAACGTTGCAATTCACAAAATTTATGTCGAATCGTATTTCGTGCCTCAATAATACGCTGCATGATTTGAACATGTTACTTGTAACCTATGGCATTCGCCAAGGTGAAGGCAAAGACACACTAACAGGAAATGTCAAACCCTGGGTCTTTTTAAACAGAAATAAAATGATCAAAACCCAAGCGATAACGTCCCTCACATCGTTCACTCTGTTTATTTATGACCAAACAGGCATGGGGATGATGGTTCCAACACGATGCACACACTTGCGTGAAAGCTGTAAAGGACATATCTGGATTCACATGATCTTGAAAAATATGATAGAGATTTTTAGAGTCTTGACGAAATCGCACCAAATGCATCAATAAAAAGGAAAGAAAAGAAAGAAAGAAAGAAAGAAAGAAAGAAAGAAAGAAAGAAAGAAAGAAAGAAAGAAAAAACGAGGGCAACTCATTCCTGTTGCTAAGCATGGGGGTATTTTGCCGGCTTTATTTTCAGGGTTGGCAGCTTTGGGCTCTCTTTTGGGTGGTGCCACTGCCGTGACGAAAACCATAAAAGCCATGGAGCAAGGCAAGCAACAACTCGAAGAAAGCGAACGACACAATAAAACGTTAGAAGCCATTGCTATAGGGGCTAGAAACGGCAATCATTTAAAGCCAGTCTTTTTATCAACAAGGCCATGGCCTATCGTCTAAGAAAAAAATGTCCATCTTTGATAAGCGCTTAAGGCAACTGCCTCGTCATGCCATGACCCATGAACAAGTGGAAAGCAATGCCAAACAACTAGAGATTTCTTCTTATCGAGGTGTATTTATGCGAAATGAATTACCCAAAGCACCGTGGAAAGAAGAACGAGCAATTTAGACGATGATGCAGGCCCAGGAATCCATTTTGTAGCCTATGTGAAAAAAGGTTCCTCAGTATGGTACTTAGACAGTTATGGAAATTAACCACTCCCGATCGAGTTGCTACATTATTTGGGAAACCGGGTAAAGATATTCTATAAAGAGAATCGTCAACAAACCTTTGGCAAGCAAGAGTGCGGACGTTTGTGTTTACATTTTTTTATATAAGAGATCACGTTAAGCCAACAGTCTAATCATTATGAATGCCAACGCCAAGACCTTTACCGTGCACAGCCGCGGGCCTGAAGTGTCCCTGGATTTTCCCCCCATCGTATTGCATACCGATCAATCCTATGTGCTAGGATTAATTTCTTTGGAAAGTTACAATAGAATTTACAATATACAACTGGATATTAATGACAAATTTTATTATGATGATTATATGTTGAGGCTACCCCCTGAAGGTTATACCATAGACGATGTGCACGAGGCCATTTGCTTGTCGATGATAAATCAATTTGGTGTCAAACCATTTTCGGATGGAACACACAAATTTGACCTTTTGGCCAATACGATTACTTATCGCTGTCGTATTTTCTCTACGTTTAACATTGACTTTGAAACACAAGTTCATTCTATTGGCCCTTTACTAGGATTCAAACCAAGAGTGTTGGCAGCTCACCAACCCCATGATTCATATTATCCAGTGAAATTCATCGAGGACCATCACATTTCTCTGACTTGTAATATTATTAGAGACGTATTTACGAATCAAGAACCAAGCCATTCCCAGTATGATTTTATTGTCACCTCCCCTTGTTGCTATATTATTCGGGAAAACCCTTCAGTGGTTCTATATCATCCTGTGTGTGTCAGCGATATTAGTAATATTACCTTACCTTTAGTCAATATAAAGCAACAACTGATTGCTTTGGATGCCCACTCCCCTGTTACCCACAAGTTGGTTTTAAATACGCTATGAAATTTATCTATAAAGCAACAACAGCGTCTACGAGGTCGGTTAGTTGTCCGCCGTGTATGAAACGGTTGACACGAGTAAACCGACAACGTTTACAACGCATTGGTTATTCGTTACACACCAATCATGAAACAGGAGCTGTTGCAAGTGTTAAATCCCATACAAGCGGAAGATGGCATCGTGCTCATTCATATGCATTCCTATCAACCTCAAGCAACAGGACTGAATAACAATGACGAGATTCAATTCATCATTAACAATCAAGATATTGTACAGGCCCGGGGGGCTGTTCCCCCTGAGAGCCACCCACCATCTTCTACTAAAACCCACCCCAACTGGCAAACATCATAAGACCAGAACATCACTTTTACACGGCAAGAGGCGACCACCCAGCTCGGGAGGTTAGCCAACCACTTGCAACACATTCATAAACATTAACACTACAACTAACTGGGGCAGCTACGTCAATGGAATGCTGACTAAGCAACGACAGGAACTATAAGAAGGGAGGCCTTCTTAGCGCATTATCTGTCATACAGTGTGTGTCACCGAAGGCCCTGTTCCAGCTACCATCATCAGGTGAGACTCAGCAAGTGTTCAGATATCCATTACTTTGTAAACACCCATACACAATCTTGTACACTTAACTTGTATCAGTACTTACATTCCCCTAAAAGGGACTTACAATTTCACACTCACTGACCAATAAACACATGGTCAGTAAACTACACTTGTCTTGATAATTACACGCCTCTTTACATCCTCATACCCTTCCTGACTCTCGTCACGATTGACCGTGACCATAGCAGCCAGTAATCGCTTGCTCAGGTTTCATTGTGCTTCCCGCACGCGACTGCATAGCAGCGAGCCGCTGACATAAGCACGTCTGTTATATCACTCACTCCGCCCAGCTGGCAGACCAGCACAGCAGCCTGCAGCCAGAGGACCATCCCCTAACAAATACTTACGTCTTTATAGGAGCACCCCCTAGCATCCAAACACACAACACACTACACTGGTAAGCTCACCCAGCTACGGGAAGCTACCCTCTCCTAGGAACCACCTTCCAAATTAGTACAATAACATAAGTGTTTTAGCCCTAACTACCCCCCAACTAAGGGATCTAAAACATAGTGGTGGAGTCGCTCCTGCCACGCACAATAAGGGTAGGATTCATACAACGAGCCCTCGTGGCAGAAACGACCCCTTGTATTCTTGGAATACACGGTACGAGAGATTATAATTTTCAATGCTTTTGCAGGTTCTTTCCTTCCTCTTTGTCAAACACCAACAGTGATCTTCTGTTTTCTCTTAGGGGTTCAGGTCGCTTATATCTTTTATGAGTCTGTTTCAGATATATATTCCATGACCCACCTAACGTCATATAGCAGCGAATATCTGAAGCTCCTCAATTCCTCCTGGTGCGAGAGGACTTACATATCCATCTGGCCACCAGATCTTGTTACCATCGCCAGCTATTTTCTCCTTGAGCAAGAGGACTACGTCTACTGTTTCACTCACCATGCTGCGCTAGTATCATCTGTTATCAACTGTTTGAAGACCGGCTCAGCAAGAGATCAATTTTTTGTTGTAACATTGGCAATGCTTATATGTTCTCCTTTTGTCTCCTACCCCCCACTCTTTTTCCCTTCCTTGGACCTTCCGTGCTCCGTTGAGCAGGTCTCACTTCTCAGTCGGCAGTTGACTCGATCAGTTAAAGCTCCTCTCGAGCTAGCCTCCTCAAACCAAGAGGCACACACTCTTCTACGCCATGTTGGCAAGGTAGTTGTCATCCAGGGAAACTTCGCCTTCAACATGAAATCAAGATAAGTACCATTTTAAAAGTTTTAACCTCATCTTCATGGTTTTAACTTCCACGTGCTTTTAATGATATTTTTATAGACAGTGTGAAATTATTTACTTTGGGGCAAAAATCATTCTTCGTGGGATTTGCCATGTTGAGCTTTTGCTTGTATAAGCCAACTTTACTAAAAAAGAGCTTTTCTTAAGCTATTTAAATGAGAAATCTTCTCACTACGTGGGATATTATCTAATACCCGCTGTCTATAAATTATAAAGTTAGTTCCTCCGCTGGATTAACTTTGACTCCATTCTTCTATAAAGATCGTTCTGGAACTTTCCAGATCTGGTACTCTATCTGCGAGGCTTGCCGTCAGGTATTTTTCACTCACTTGTGAAAATACTAGTTTAAATGAGGAATCTTCCTTAAATTACTGCAATAGCGAACTTTCTTCCCCCGTTGGAACATTTTATGGTACATTTAATTGTAAATCACAACTTTTTCAAGAAATAGACTCTCACCTATATAGTGCAATCAGTTATTTCCATAATTGCAATAACTTTCTTTCTCATAAACTTTAGTGTTTCTATAGTGAACTTTGCATCCATCTTTATAGACTACAGTGATATCCAGTGCTCGCTCCACGATTCTACCGCGTCGCGATCGTCCGTTCACATTAAATACGGCCATGAACATTGATCCTATATCCCAATGATCTTTCCTCAACCTTCTACTAACCACCAACATTAATTCTGTATAAATATAAGAAGTTGTAGGAACTTCTATCTTATTTTTCATGTTTTTATTATTGTTATTTTCGAAGTTGTCACTTTCTCTAGAACATTCTCTCAAGAATTTCTTATGGTACACTCTTTGTACTCCAATTCACGTTCAAACTTTAATTACTTCATTGTTTATTTGTTTAAATCTTATAAAGATTTTAGAAACATGTAAGGTTTCAAACCTCATAAATTGTCAATTGCCTGGAGCAACCATTTAATGTTAGGAGGTCTGCGACCCCATTTGTTAAACAATTTAAATGAACTATGTTTGTCAAAATTATATTACATGCTTGTTAATTTCCTCAAACTTCTTTGCATTGTATAATAAATTAAATATTTGTTCTTGGATTCATCATTTCTCTGATACTACAGTTAGGCAAGATCCTGGCTTTCCTAGCTCTTCCTAGGTTCATGCTCTCATTCATACTCAATAAAGCTTTTACTATTTGTCTGGCCAGACCATCACCCTTCCCTATAGTACTTTCATGCATGCTTGGGAGGAAATACACTAAAGCCTTTCTCTGGCAAACCGCCCAAGTCTTAGCTGCGGTCCCCGTCAGCTTCGACCAAGTTCGTACCTACTTTAGGTATCAAAGAGTTAATTTTCAGTGGCAACTGCATCTAAAGGTATTTAAAGCTAAACTTATTAATTTTGTGGGACTCTCCTCCTATTTTCTATCCTTTTTTTCCAATCCAAAACCTACTTCCTTTTTTTTTTAATCATCTTCCCTTGGTGGGTGTGTTATTCCTCAGCCAATAAACTACCCAAAGTTTGGTACCAGAAACCCTGGAGAGTCCATTTGCTATTTCCATTGTTTGTCAAGTGTCATTTGACAATTCTTTGCAAATTATTAACATCTGCTTTGGATTTTTCAGCTATAACTACATCATGCAAAGCCTGTGAACGGGAAAGAGGCCGCTCCTGTCTCCTATGGTGTGTCCTGTTCTTTCTACCCATTCGCTGCTGCAAACTTGACAGCATCTCCAAGGTTCTACAGTTTCGTGAGTTGTATTTCAATTTATTCTCTTTGTCATGGCCCCTACTGAAAAAGATGAAACTTTCATTGCCAGACGTTCTTCCTATAAAGGGCAACTCACTAGATTCTGAAATTTCATCAGCAAATTAAATCCCGCCGAGTGTGATTTAGACATCTTGACACATCGCCGTAAGTTGTACGAACGGTCTTATGATTATTATGATCAAATTCAAACCGAGATTGAATCCGCTTGCCCAGAACTTCAATCGGATCGGGACGAGGTCGAACCCTTGTACTTTGAAGGGATTGCAAAGGCCCACCAACTGATCCGCAATATCTCAGAACCGGACACTAGGGTCATCAATCCGGCCCAGTTCGCACCCGCTTCAGTTCACAAGAACAAACCGAAACCGTTACTTCCTAAGATAAGCCTACCGCACTTCTCAGGCAAGGAAGGTGAATGGTATTCTTTTTACGAACTTTACTGCTCCCTAATTCATGAAAATACTGAGATCCCAGCCATTCATAAGTTCTACTTCCTCCGTACCTCTTTGGAATGTGAGGCCTTAGCCTTAGTGGAGTCACTGCCTTTAAGCGCAGACAACTACCACATCGCCTTTAATCTCCTTAAAGAGAGATATGGCAATTTACGTTTGAGTGTAGCTCGCCACATACGCTGTCTCTTCAACCTACCGGCCGTCAAACCTAATGACGTCACCTCTTTAAGAGACCTCTTAGACTCTATACAGTTGAATGTCAGAGCAATATACCAACTTAAGCAGCCTGTCCAAACATTGGACACCATACTCATTCATCTGGCTAAATCACGATTGGATTTTTCAACTTTAAAGGCTTGGGAAATTGAACTCGCTCGCAAGGAAGAATTTTCCTTCGAACACATAATCTCGTTTCTTAACAGCCGATGCCAAGTTCTTACAGCACTCGCATTTCAGTGCGAAAAGGTCGAAACGAATCATCAGTCTCACATTTTTGAGAAAAACCTTGCTTTTTCAAAGGGACATCAGCCCCCATCTGTCGAGAACAAGCAACCCCGTTCTTCTTTCAATCATGCAAGGGAACAAATCAGGCCGCTCAACAAATCGTTAAAATGCACGCTCTGTAAAAAGCTTCACACGTTGTATTTGTGCAAATCCTTTAAAGAATTTTCTGTCGAAGATCGAAGGAAGTTTGTCTTCAATAGCAAACATTGCTTCAATTGCTTGTCACCTAAGCATTCTTCTTCGAACTGTACGTCATCAAATCTCTGTTTCCATTGTAAAAAACCGCATCATTCTTTATTGCACGTTCACGATAAATCGAGGTCATCAGTACCTGCCTCTTCAAGCTCCATGCAGAGCAGCTCCGAACAAACTAATGCTTCTTCCTGCATTTCTAATGCCGAAACTTCTCACAGTGCGCAAACCCTTTTGACCACTGTACAATTCGAAATCCAAGATAAATTTGGAAATTGGTTTCGAACCCGTGGTCTTCTCGATTCCGCTTCAACGCACAACTTTGTTTCGCAATCGTTGATTAAAAAACTAGGTCTTTCGTCATCGCCTACTTCTATCAATGTGACCGGCATTGACAATTTGAAAACTCAAGTCTTGCAGTCTTCAAAATTGAAAATCAGAGACGTTTGCCAAACAAACACCAATCTTAATTTAAACTGTCTCATTCTTACCAGTATTGGCAAGGACACTCCTAGCAGCTGTATTAATACCTCCTGTTTAAAGATTCCTTCGCACTTAAGGTTAGCCGATCCTCAGTTTAATGCTCAAGGTCCCATTGATGTACTTTTCAGTGCCAATGTTTTTTGGAAGTGCCTTCGCAAACAAACACGAAAGTTATCTTCAACCGTGGTCGCCAGAGACACCGATTTTGGTTGGGTTATTACTGGTGAAATTCAGCATCCCAGTGTTCAAACCAAAGCGCAATGTCATTTCGTTACAGCTGACATAAATCCCATTTCTGAAAAAGTGAACGCTCATGTTTCAGATCTCAATATTTTTGAAAAACACTTGCCGAAACGATGTCTTATCGTGAACAACTACACTACCTCTGTAAGTTGTTTAAATGGTTTTTCCTTCTTCCCGCATAATATGGCAATTCAAGTTCGCCTTGCTTCGTGTTACTTCGACTACTTTCTCATGTCATTTTTTATAGCAGGTAATTGCTTAAACTCTTTCTCAAAAACTATCTTCCCCTTGTGTAAAACCATGGCTATCAGTCTCCATCACTTCGCTGTAAGCTATGTTTCACTTCTTTCGCTATGTAGAAGGATGGCCACGGCCGGCTCCTCCCCCCTTCCTCACAATTGGAAGCCGCTTTTGAAACCGCTTGAAAATCTGAATTCCTTAACATCAAGAATAACTATTCTTATGCATAACCTTCTTCTCAATGTCCCGGCTTCACTTCCTATTTCGGAAGAATCATGCTTTTTCCTGTCGAAAATTGTCGGATTCCGTGATCCTCTCAATTATGCGAAATTGATTTCCTACTCTATTTCATACGGCTTTAAATTGTTTGTTCACGTCCAAGTTACGATTGACTGCATGCCGTCCAACCTGAATATCTGCTTTAATTTACAGCTGATTCAACTAGTGTTGTTTGTTTATTCCGAACTGCTTGTTTTTCAAACTTGTTTGTATACAAGCCCGAGGAAGGTCAAGTCACTGTTCATTTCCTGTATGCTTGCTAAAGGTCAAAGCAAGTTTCTCTTATCTCAACTTTGGCTGATTGCCAAGCATTGTCTAGTGAGCCGCTCCTGCAAGTACAGAAGCCGTTCACCTACTTCCCAAAATAAACTTGTTCCAGTTAAGGACTCTTTCAGCTATTTATATGCCTTATCTCCCTGTACTATGTGTGTCAAGGCCGTGCTTGCTTATGCCTCTCACTTACTCACGCTCGTATTCTCCAACTGCTTCGATTCTTGTTTCAAAACTTCGTTGCGTATTTCTCACGCGCTCATGTATTTCACTTTGCTTACATATTTTGCGATCTTAATGTTCATTGATCAACAAACTTGTTTTTTCTCGTCGTCACATTCGATGTGTTTTTGCATTTATACTTGTCACGTCACGTTTCTCGCTGACTTAAGTATTTTTCTGAGTAACCCCTTTGATACTTATTGTGACTAAAGGTCATTGCTTATGGCTACTAGGTTGTTACCTATGGCGTTCTTGCTTTCTACTCGCATAGTTTCTTTGTTTATTTGGTATATTCTTGTCCTGAATAGATTTACTTGTTTCTATACGCTTTGTTTAAACTTGTTAATTCTCCTTTTGCATTGTATCGCAATCTTTACTAGTGCTTTATTTCCCTCAGCTTCTAGTTATTTTGTGATGGAAGATGTCGTTAATTCTCGCCTTTTAACTCCGCTTTCTAATGACCCTGATGACCTCCTTCCACTCACACCTGGTCACTGTCTTACACGCACTTCTCTCTCTGCCCCTCCTCCTCTTCCCAATTCTTACAGGGATTTTAATCTACCTATTGTTTGGCGTAAACTTGAAGCCCTCCGTAATTCTTTTTGGAAGAGGTGGAACTTGGAATATTTAACTTCCTTTCAAAGGAGACAGAAGTGGTTTCTTTCCAGTCCCGACATTAAAGTGGGAGACTTGGTCTTAGTTAGGGATGTTTCACCCCCCCTAGTCTGGCCTTTTGGAAGAGTGACCGAGTGTTATCCTGGAAGAGATGGGAGAGTCAGGGTAGTCAGAGTCTTGACCACTAATGGTCAGATCACAAGACTACTTCTCTGCAATTGCTTATTACCTTTAAATGTTTACTTGTTTTTCTTGTTCCCTGTTGGTGTTTACCCTCCCAGTATGGTGCATTCTTGGAATACACGGTACGAGAGATTATAATTTTCAATGCTTTTGCAGGTTCTTTCCTTCCTCTTTGTCAAACACCAACAGTGATCTTCTGTTTTCTCTTAGGGGTTCAGGTCGCTTATATCTTTTATGAGTCTGTTTCAGATATATATTCCATGACCCACCTAACGTCATATAGCAGCGAATATCTGAAGCTCCTCAATTCCTCCTGGTGCGAGAGGACTTACATATCCATCTGGCCACCAGATCTTGTTACCATCGCCAGCTATTTTCTCCTTGAGCAAGAGGACTACGTCTACTGTTTCACTCACCATGCTGCGCTAGTATCATCTGTTATCAACTGTTTGAAGACCGGCTCAGCAAGAGATCAATTTTTTGTTGTAACATTGGCAATGCTTATATGTTCTCCTTTTGTCTCCTACCCCCCACTCTTTTTCCCTTCCTTGGACCTTCCGTGCTCCGTTGAGCAGGTCTCACTTCTCAGTCGGCAGTTGACTCGATCAGTTAAAGCTCCTCTCGAGCTAGCCTCCTCAAACCAAGAGGCACACACTCTTCTACGCCATGTTGGCAAGGTAGTTGTCATCCAGGGAAACTTCGCCTTCAACATGAAATCAAGATAAGTACCATTTTAAAAGTTTTAACCTCATCTTCATGGTTTTAACTTCCACGTGCTTTTAATGATATTTTTATAGACAGTGTGAAATTATTTACTTTGGGGCAAAAATCATTCTTCGTGGGATTTGCCATGTTGAGCTTTTGCTTGTATAAGCCAACTTTACTAAAAAAGAGCTTTTCTTAAGCTATTTAAATGAGAAATCTTCTCACTACGTGGGATATTATCTAATACCCGCTGTCTATAAATTATAAAGTTAGTTCCTTCGCTGGATTAACTTTGACTCCATTCTTCTATAAAGATCGTTCTGGAACTTTCCAGATCTGGTACTCTATCTGCGAGGCTTGCCGTCAGGTATTTTTCACTCACTTGTGAAAATACTAGTTTAAATGAGGAATCTTCCTTAAATTACTGCAATAGCGAACTTTCTTCCCCCGTTGGAACATTTTATGGTACATTTAATTATAATCACAACTTTTTCAAGAAATAGACTCTCACCTATATAGTGCAATCAGTTATTTCCCTAATTGCAATAACTTTCTTTCACATAAACTTTAGTGTTTCTATAGTGAACTTTGCATCCATCTTTATAGACTACAGTGATATCCAGTGCTTGCTCCACGTTTCTACCGCGTCGCGATCGTCCGTTCACATTAAATACGGCCATGAACATTGATCCTATATCCCAATGATCTTTCCTCAACCTTCTACTAACCACCAACATTAATTCTGTATAAATATAAGAAGTTGTAGGAACTTCTATCTTATTTTTCATGTTTTTATTATGGTTATTTTCGAAGTTGTCACTTTCTCTAGAACATTCTCTCAAGAATTTCTTAAGGTACACTCTTTGTACTCCAATTCAC
Source organism: Meconema thalassinum (assembly GCA_946902985.2). NCBI lineage: Eukaryota > Metazoa > Arthropoda > Insecta > Orthoptera > Tettigoniidae > Meconema > Meconema thalassinum. The sequence continues at coordinate 256,711,286 of OX336395.1, read as the reverse complement.
GTTCAAACTTTAATTACTTCATTGTTTATTTGTTTAAATCTTATAAAGATTTTAGAAACATGTAAGGTTTCAAACCTCATAAATTGTCAATTGCCTGGAGCAACCATTTAATGTTAGGAGGTCTGCGACCCCATTTGTTAAACAATTTAAATGAACTATGTTTGTCAAAATTATATTACATGCTTGTTAATTTCCTCAAACTTCTTTGCATTGTTTAATAAATTAAATATTTGTTCTTGGATTCATCATTTCTCTGATACTACAGTTAGGCAAGATCCTGGCTTTCCTAGCTCTTCCTAGGTTCATGCTCTCATTCATACACAATAAAGCTTTTACTATTTGTCTGGCCAGACCATCACCCTTCCCTATAGTACTTTCATGCATACTTGGGAGGAAATACACTAAAGCCTTTCTCTGGCAAACCGCCCAAGTCTTAGCTGCGGTCCCCGTCAGCTTCGACCAAGTTCGTACCTACTTTAGGTATCAAAGAGTTAATTTTCAGTGGCAACTGCATCTAAAGGTATTTAAAGCTAAACTTATTAATTTTGTGGGACTCTCCTCCTATTTTCTATCCTTTTTTCCAATCCAAAACCTACTTCCTTTTTTTAATCATCTTCCCTTGGTGTGTGGGTTATTCCTCAGACAATAAACTACCCAGCACGCAGCCAAGCGAGACTATTTTTTTTCTCTCCTACACTACGTCCCACATTTTTTCTTTATTACACGGGAGTTTGTATTATTACGCCCACCCCCATCCTCCCCATAGTACAAGGTCCGTGGAAATTAAATGACCACGTTTAGAACCACACTAAGGGACTTTGCGCACCACTTATCGGCTAGCAAAACTCCACTCCGGCCGAAGTTACGAATTAAGAACAGTGACTTGATAAATGATCACACTGCGGTACAACTCCTTCAGGAACTTGATTTAAAGGCATTAGAGATCCGCGATCAACACCCTGCAGCGGCAGCACAAGTCACACATTTTACACGATCCCAGGCCAGTGAACACAGACAAGACTCACCAATAGCCAGCGCTAGTGAAGTAGATTGCCTGCCAACACTACACCCCCTATTGCTGCAGCAACTACGAATCACAGAGCAGAAAACTGATAATCTGCTCGAGCGCATCACAGAGTTATTGGATACAGACACTGTTAAGACAGACAATCATTCGACAGAGGCAGTTCTAGACATCCACACTATTCTGGAAACAGTGAAACAGGATTTAGACAGGACTGTGAACGTAGTCAAATCCACACAGTACGACAACACACCATCAATCAGTACCGATATATCAGGTGACGAGCCACCTGGTAACGTAACACAAGTGTCGTACACGGGGAGCGAGGCTAATTCCCCTCTAAATAACACAAACACCTCGGCACACGATAGCGGTGCGAACAGCTTAAACAGACCAGAATCTCTACACAGCCAACGAGAGACAGCCGAACACGAGATGAACAGACACACTGAATACCCCATGATCCACCCCACAAAGTTCACGGGGGAAGGCCAAGATCCCTAGGAATACCTCAAGGCCTTCAATAGAACGGCTCGGATCAATGGCTGGAGCAATGAAGTCCGAAAACGGCTCCTCCCTGCGTACCTCACGAAGGCGGCCATGACATGGTATGAGCTCCATGAGGACACACTAGAAGATGCCACATGGGAGGAAATCACTTTATTAATAATAAGTGAATTCCAGCTCATACCAGATGACGAGGACCTGTATGACCAAATTCGGCAGAGGTCACAGGGACCTAAGGAAAGCGCACAATCGTACGTCAACGCAAAGTTGCTAATGTGCGATAAATATAACGCAGCTATGACGAACAAACAGAAAGTTAAGCTGTTAATGCAGGGCCTCAGACCATCCATCGTGGACAAGTTGTGCATTATGAACAACCCCACGGTCCAACACATGCTGAACAACATAAAGACAATAGAGGCAGGGAAAAAGATCACGGAAAAAGCTACGGAGAAAGCCGTGGATCAGCACTTTCATCCTCAAAAGGACGACACTAGTCAGAAGATGGATGAATTAGTGGACAGGTTGGAAAAATTAACAATAGCTGCCATCCAAGCAGGCAGGAGACCGCTAAGGGATGAACACGCAGACACGGAAGAGCGCTATTATCCTGAAAGGGACAGGGGGTACACGGAGAGGAGACACTACGGGAGGGAGGAAATTTACTACCCTCCACAGCGGCCAACAACACCACACACACAGGACAGGCCACACTACCCTCCGCGGTACTCACCGGTATCATACGCGGACACAGAGCCGACATACCCCTCACGACGACCACCATCCCTGTACACACAGGAGTACTACCCCGAAGAGTACGAGCACACCATCCCCCGGCGAAGCAGCCCGCCACCAAGCAGACAGGGCTATGCTGCCCCACAATACAGGGCAGACAGGGAGTATCGGGAAAACTCGCCCCCAAGCAGGCAAGGCTATGCAGCCCCGCAATATAGGGGAAATGGGGAGTATCGGGAGAACCCGCCCCCACGCAGGCAAAGCAATGCACCCCACAGTATAGGGGAAATGGGGACCGTCGAGGAAACCCACCCCCGACCAGACAGGGGTATGCACCTTCCCAGTACAGGGAAATGGGGAATCGCTGGGAAAACCCGCCCCCGCAGCAGCAAACATACACCCCACACTGGCGGAGACAGGAAAACGGACCACCGGGCATAGCCGACAGACAAGAAAAACCACAAAAGGACGGGACAATACGAACACATACCCAAAGGGCCCGGAACACAGCCCCCTCCCTGACGAACACCCGAGGGAGTTTAGGGATGAGGCACCCCGCCGGGAAGATAGGGGGGCAATACTTCCCACACCTAGCTACACACCGCAAGCGGGGACATACAGTACAGGGAGACGAACACCCGCGTTTCAAAAAAACGCTTAGACGGGGAGGTTCGGCCAGCTGTTAAAGCGGCTGAGGTTCCTCACCCAACACAACACCAGAGAGGCCCTTCCCCCAAACAAACTCGTAAGAGTAAGGGGAAAAAGCAGCCAGCTAAAGCCAAGGCTGACGATCTGCCCCCGGGCCGTTTCCAGACACACCCCGTACAAGGAGACGGCAACTGTCTGTTTAGGGCCATGAGCTTCCTAGTCCGGAATACCGAGGATTATCATAGGGACTACAGACAGAAAACGGTCCAGCATATCCTGGCCAACTGGAAAGAGTACCGAGATTTTGTATCGAACGAGCGGGAAACCCCATTCCAGACCGGGTCGGACTACAAAAAACACATGGGTAGGGACGGCACCTATGCCAGCGCCGTAGAGGTGACCGCTCTCGGCAAGGTGCTTAAAGTAAACATTCATGTATACACTGATGTTCACTCGCCACCGCTATTTACTACTGCGGGATTTGACAGGGACCTACACATACTGTTTACAGGGAACCCTAGGGCGGGACACTATACGCCCCTCACAATTACGCACAAACAGGACGGAGGAAAACCCACACCCCCCAAACAGGAAACCATACCCCCTACACCACAACACAGGGCGAGACCTGACCCCGCACAGGCGCAGGGCGCGAGCTCACTCGGCACAGGAAAGCCAGCAACAGGAGTCGAACTCGCGACCGCCTGGAACAAAGAATGAGATAACAAGTGCAAACGCAGAGTCACATTTGCAGACACACCTTCCCAAGAGGAAGAAAACAACAGCACACCTACACAAAAGCTGGGAACGGTCAATACATTAAACGTTCGCCAGAAGACTTCTATTTTCACAGCGCGGGCGGTTAAGAGAGCAGGCAATGTACTCGGTGAGCGCACTTTGCTGACCGAGCCAAAGTACTCGGGACAGGAAGTAAGCCGAGAGGCCAAGCGTGCCAGGTACGATAAGCGGCCAGCTCCATGCCTTCCCAGCACAGATGTTACGACAGCAGCAACAACAACAACATTCACCCTACACAACACATCTTTGCAGGCTAATGGATTCCAGGTATCGGCACTCACGATACACGCCACCATAAATGGCCACAGGGTGCAGGTCCTAATTGACACTGGGGCAGCGGTAAGTTGTGTAAATAGAAAACACGTTACCGAAGGGCAAATACACGGTGTCACGGGTGACATCCGGCTGATAGCGGCCAATGCTCAGACGCTAGAAAACGCGGGGGTGGCAAACATACATCTCAGGCTAGACCACTTTGCCACAACACACCCCATGTTCGTTATAGAACATCATTCTGCGTCAGCCATAATTGGCATGGATTTCCTCGCTAAGTATGAAGCTAGCATCAATTTTGCTAGCGGTAAGATGCTTTTAAAGCATGACCAGAGGCTCACCACACATCCCATGATATACACCAGGAACACAGATGGGATTCGAGCGGAGTGAGAAATTCACGAGCACCAGACCTCTACACTGCACACTATCAGCCAACACACAGACACACACACAGATAAGGCGGCCAATCAGAATCACAGACAGGACCTGACACCGGAGCAAAATAAAAGGCTCACGGAGCTCCTGGAGGCCAATAGGGATATCTTTGCCCATTCGATGAAGGATCTCGCAGTGACAGACCTTATCGAACACCATGTCACCCTCACCAGTGACCGGCCAGTACACCAGCCTCCCTTCAGGGTGAGCCAGAAGGAGAGACTCGCCATCGACACTCAGATCACAATGATGCTCGAGGCAGGGGTCATTGTCCCCGTTATTTCGAACTACAGCGCCCCAGTCTTGCTGACCAAAAACGGGACGGATCCCACAGGTTCTGTACTGATTACCGTAGGCTCAATAAGTTAGTCGAAAATGACAGTTATCCACTACCAAGGGCAGACACCTATTTGGATGCCCTTGGCGGGGCTAGCTGGTTCAGTTCGATGGATTGTTATAGTGGATTCTATTCAATCCCCGTCTATGAACCGGATAGGCACAAGCTGGCGTTCGTTACAGAGAACGGTCTATATACCTACACAAGGTTACCAATGGGCCTCCGTAACGCCAGCCAAACCTTCCAAAAGCTAGTGGATAAGACATTTTCAGGTCTAAAATGGCGTTCCGTATTAGTCTACGTGGACGACATAACGGTCTTCTCCAACACCTATGACGAGCATATCGTACATTTGGAGGAGGCTTTCGCAAGGATCAGAGAGGCCAAATTAAGGCTTAAACCTGCGAAATGTCAATTTGCCAGACAGCAGATTAACATATTGGGCCATATTGTAAACAGAGAGGGCATTATTCCCGACCCAGCGAAGACTGACGCAATAACGGGCATCCCAATGCCCACAAATTTGAAGCAATTGCGCAGTTTCATTGGACTGGCCTCGTATTACAGAAAATATATCCACAGGTTTGCGCACATCGCCCACCCCCTAACCGAACTCACACGTGAAAAAACGCCCTTCAGCATTAAACAGGAACACATAGATGCCTTCAACACACTGAAGCAACTATTGACCTCACCACCATAACTGCAACACTTCCATAGTGATAGGCCCACCTTTTTACACGTGGATGCCAGCCAGTACGGGCTGGGGGCGGCCCTATTGCAGGAGGATGCAGAAGGGCGCATACGGCCCGTAGCTTATGCTAGCAGGAAACTAACGGCCGTTGAGACTAGATACTCTGCCACAGAGCGGGAAATACTGGCATTTTCATGGGGAGTGAACTATTTTCGGGTACACCTCTATGGTGTCCAGTTCACGGTAGTGACTGACCACGTGAGCCTGCTTTTTTGGGACAAATTTAAAAACCCAAATTCGCGGCTCAATAGGTTTATATTCCGCCTGTATGAATATAACTTCGTGGTCAAGCACAAGAAAGGCGCTACACACCTAGACGCAGATGGGTTGTCTAGGCTGCCAGTAGCCGACCCCCCAGATGACAGTAAGGACCACGAATGGGACGACATGCCCAATTTGCCCTGACGGTGGTTAACATCAAACAGGAGCAAGAAAGTGATCCATACTTGAAACAGATTCTATTGGCACTAAAAAACTTGGATAAGGTGGATTCCAAGACGGCACGGCTGTCTAGACGATTTTCCCTAGACAAAGACGGGGTACTAAAATTGAAGCCCACAGCCATGCACGATAATGCACCTATAGCGGTTCCGGAGTCATTGAAAGAAAATATCATGATCGGACACCACAATAGCCCAATGGCAGGGGCACATTTGGGTACGCATAAAACCTACCTTAGAATCCGGGACAAATATTATTGGGTAAACATGAAGGCCGACATAGACACCTTCGTAAAGTCATGTCACACATGCCAGCGATTTAAAACAAGGCCTGGCAAGCCTCATGGATTACTCAACCCAATTCCCGTAGGAGAGCTATTTCACCGAGTCGGGATAGATGTTAAAGGCCCCATTACGACATCTCAAAAAGGCAATAAATACATACTGGTTGCCACCGAGTATCTCACCAGGTACATGATCACAAAGGCTGTGCCCAAAGCAGACACAAACAGCATAGTCGAATTCTTATTCGACATAGTTACACGATATGGCCTATTCCAAACCCTACTATCCGATAGAGGTACCATTTTCACCTCAAGAGTGCTCCAACAGTTTTTGGAGGTACTCAGGATAAGGGCATACATGACCACGAGTTTTTCCCCACAAACCAACGGTATCACAGAAAGTATGAACAAAATAATTGGAAAGGCCCTAGCTAAATTCACAGGGGACACAGGGACAGACTGGGATGATTATCTGCAGCCCATTACATTTAGCTACAACACTTCCATATCCACGGCCACAAAACACTCTCCACACTTCCTGTTGCATGGGTACACACCCAGAAGTCCCATAGACAATATATGCATCCCACAGGACACTCACCCGGACAATGCCGCCCGGCTAGAGCACTTGAAGATAGCTCGCATGGACGCTAGAAAGAACATAGCCGCGGCGCAGAAAAAGCAAAAAGAACGGTACGATCGGCAAAGAAAGACCGTGGAATACACACCCGGGCAATTGGTTATGGTCTCCATTTCCGCCCGTAAGAAAAATGTGTCTGAGTTCCTCCTGCCACGCTGGTCAGGTCCCTTCAAAGTTTGTAGGAAGGTATCTGACCTAAATTACATAGTCAGCGTGCGCCATGGGCGAAAACTCATCAAAATCACTATTCACGCCCGCCGTATGAAGGCATATCACACCCGCAAAACGACACCTACACGTAAAGGCGGGAACACTGTCAAAAGGAAGGGAAATGATCCCACTGGCTGACGTGAAAAGAAGGCCAAGAAATAGCCTTCGGACCCCGCTGACCGCACCGGGATACGACCCTAACACTTGGCAGAACTGTCCCGGAGACACAAGCCTAAAAGGCACCAGGAATAATTACCCTGGACAAAGCCGGTCTCGAACCCGCAACCTTCTGGATACCAGGAGTGCAAGGTCGGGTAACTATCCAATGGAAGGATAGAATGATAAAGGACAGTTACACCAACAGGTATTCATACGCACAAAACAATAAAATCACCTCCGACACCTAGTCACCAAACACGCGACTAGCGGCCCGGAGACACGCGTACATAAACACAGCTAACTACCAATAACAAGAATATATTCGCCCCACGCTTACAACACAAAATTTGGGAACACAACATGTGGTTAAAGGAAGGTTCTTTTACGTTGCGAGGGACCCGAGACACGCCGTATATGCAGACAATAGTCAGACGTGTCAATGAGCCCTACACACACTGCCTCGGCACATATGACGAGCAAGAAAGCAAAGGATTTCCTGCACGGGTGTAATTCAATACTATCGCAGTCAGCGATAACACACTCGTGAGTGGGCGACCTTCACTAACACGGACACCTTAAGAGTACTCCAGGACTGGCTGGAACATACATATTCATTCACGGCAGTTTCAAAACCCTATAACTCTCAAAATTAGAATACGAGGAGCATTCCAAAAGACCCAAATTTTTCACGCCAAAGCGTATTCTCATCTGCGTGTCTCAAACACACGATATACGTGCCATGGGACATACAGTACAAAAAATTGTAACACCAGGACCTTAAACCAAGGCGGGTGCGAACCCACGATCACACAACACAGTCGTGCCAAAAACAAACTAACCAACGGTATTTTTGGCGCAAAAAACACAATCAGAAACCACACTAGAAAGGCAAAAATCCCAACAGACAACGCAGACATGAAACACGGGGAATTACATGGGATCGCGGGTCCGAATGCCCAGCAAAAATCGGACGCCGTGGAAAACAAAATTCCAGAATCCCATTCAGACGGAAGTTGGCCCCATACAAGTACATAAACAGGTAGCACCACATTTTCTCCGGCCATAAACCATGCAAAATTTCGATTACACCAGACATAGGAAATAGACTTCCCAAACACAAGTTATAGCAATTTCACAAGGCAAAGGTCTTATGGAATAAGTGTCCACACAACGTTGCTAGCAGAAACAGGCCAGATTGACACATTGGCCCGCCCGGAATCCCAAACAGTGACAACACTCGGACATTGGCAAAAGTCACGTTCCGGCAGCCGACTTACGTAACATCAGTGACTTCCCGTATACAAGCATATGAAAACATAAACACAACACCACTGCGTTGCAAATTCTCGCGCATTTCAACATTGTTGCCAGTAGACATTCCTAGAGCACCCAGACGTGCTGATGGCACACAAATATGATGACACTATCATACAAAAACAAAAACTATACCAACATTAACATACAGTACACATGAATATTGGCACAGAATTCAGCAGTGTTACAATAGGCCTGGCATTTAGCAATATGCAGATACTGTGGGCCATATTATCTTAGGACCATAGGAGCATGTTTACAAAGATGTTGACAAGCCACACGCCCCACCTGACACTCAGCCATGCGACACACGATAGGACTTAGGCGATAACAGCCCAGCCGCCCGCATGCTGTAGCGGAACATAGCAATATACACGCAGCTGCGCTAATCACAATTACGGCCACGTCCTTCCCACGTGCGCTCACTAATCAGGAGCGAATACAGACAGGTGCTCTGAAGGAGCAAACCCCCCCCCCCCAATAACTACTTCTCTTTTTACTTTTTAATCCCAAAACCATCATAGGCGATCAGGACATGACCAGTCACATTACAAATTCACTTGCTACTTTAACATCATCAGATGAGAGACCAGATTAGGCCGTCATAGCGTCACCACACATTACCATCCCAAGGAGCGGATAGAAAGCAGATATTGACCAAGTGAGGATGACAGCAGCAGAGATGGATGGTGCCAGCAAGATGGCCAAGGCACCACCTACAGGCTACCATTATACCACCTTTCTCCTTCCATAACCTTGTCACTCACAACATTAGCCAACACAAACACATAAACACATAAAAACAGCTAAACTACATGCCAAAATATACATCGGGGTTGATAGACTTCATGCGTTTAAAGAGAGGGCTCACTACGCCCTGGGTCACAGTGCTAACACCCGAGTATTAGGGGTGTGTCAGAAAGAATAGCAAGCGTAATGCACATCTCAATATAAAGAGATGAGGCCAAACTTAAACTAACAAATATTTTCTTATTAAATAATCCCGCATGCAAGGGACATAGTACTATTATACCTCGACCTATACCTATCCTTAAATGAGAGCGGATGTGCCTCATATCCATCCGCACGCATGGAATATCCTACCCACACACCTGGGTTATTATTATTGAACCTGCATGGCACTTTTTTTTGAAAATTGTTTACACACTTGGGAAATACCTACCCCCGTCCACTCACTGTAAAGACATCCTGATAACATCACCGGCTCCAGGCCACCATTAACATGGAGTCCAAAGATGCGCAACCCTCTCCTACCATGCTTTAAGCCTATTCAACAAATAACACCCCCCGGATCCCAATAACAAGGAACCCAACGACATGGAAACCTACTAACGCCTCCAGGAAACTCCACAAGGCATCAACGCTAGACATCTGACATGGCGACTACAGACCTAAAGTAGTCCATGCATTTAGAAGATTCTACAACCCCAGAACACTTAAAAAAATTTACAGTATTTACACAGTAAATTATTTGCAGATCACACTATTTTTTTTATTAATTAACACAAAAAGGAATCTGAGACACGCTGGATGGTGATGACAGCGTAGGCAGAAGGGCAGAGGCGCCACACAAGAGCAGAGCTGGGGAAGGCGATGATGAGCTCTACCCCAGTTAACTCAATGACCCAGACCAAAGAGACGAACTACGTAAGGTTGAAGCATTCATGGCCTGGCGCGGGCAAACGCCAAAACCGGGGGTGCGTCTAGCCTACCCCCCCGGCAGAGGAAAGTTACACACACTATGCGCCATGGTCGTCGAAGCCAAGACCTGCTGGGGAGACTTTTGACGAACGGGGGGAGAAATAGCCAACTCCGCACCGGACTCAGGAGAGGAACCAAGGGACGACCAAATTACGACTAGACTACTAGTTTAGCATGTAAGTAAGTAGAACTTCCATGGCGGGAAGTTAGTCTCCTACTCGCAGGAGTGAAGCAGGGTCTTAGGATTCAGCGGGATCAATCCTAGATCCGACAAGTCCTTGCCCCGCGTAGCATAGGTGAAGACAACCAAAACAAATGAAGAATGAATTAACAAATAATCAATAATATATATGGAATGAATGCGGTCATTCGAACCCGCGCCCTCATAAATGGCTGACAACGGATCACCAGAGATATTAAATGGTGACGCAGCGGGCAGCCAGAGATAATAAATAGGCATGCAGCGAGCTGTCTAAAGGGGTTCTGGTGGGCAAACCCAACAATGCCAATATCGGCGAAGAGGAGCCCACTCGCTAAAATTCCCGGATGTTATTATTACTGCCAATATCGGCGAAGAGGATCCCGGACGCTCAAATTCCCGGATGATACTATTTTATCGGACGATTTTTCCCGAACAATGTCCAGTGCCCACATAAATGGTGACGCAGCGGGCAGCCAGAGATATTAAATGAGGAGCACAGCGAGCCCTTACAGGGGTTCTAGTGGGCAAGCCCAACAATGATGAATACATCAATAAAATGAACAGGATGTCCGGGCGAGGCGTTTGCATTTTTGGCACCGCAGTCGCCCGGGACTTTATTAATTACTAGTTATTAAGTAATAATATAAATGTCGACAACTAATATTGAGGGAGCGGAATCCGGCGGTTCTAGAGACAACCGGTGTTTCTAGAATACGTGCGGGTGGTGATCTGGGGAGGTAAAACTGCCCCGGGCGATCGCTCTGGTCGAAATTTTAGCATGTAAGACAGTTGCATTTGACACGCAACTTACAATTAAGCAAATTTTATAAGCGCTGTTGCTAAACATAGCACAGCATATTTCGGCAATAGATTAAGGCAAAACCATTCGGCTTATAGATATCAAATTTTTTTTTCCACTTATCATAATTTAGACTAAACATTTCGGCTCCTGGCGACTAAAAAACCATTGCCAGGGTAAGCCCGATAATACATTAAGATAAGCTAGACAATACGTTAAGCTAACCTAGATTAAGTTAGACTTAAGTGGCGCCATACGTGATTTTTTATAATATGCGCAGCGATGGAAATGCTACATGTATTAACATATTCTATTTTTGCAGGAAAGCAAGGAATGTACATGTTTCCAGATAAACGGCCATTAACACATTTTGTTTTGCAGATGACGAGGATTGCACACATGCCTTTTGTAAATATATTTCCAACACCAGCTTGTACACACTCTCCTATATCATAAACACATACACCCTCGCATACTTTTAGTTGCACCCTTAAAGGTGACAACGTCAGCGGTGGAGAGCATACGTGGGATGATGAACATCGCTGAACGCAAACACATCCCGCATACGCAAATGAAGCGGTACTTCAGGATCGAAGGGTGGCACGGAGGTTGTAAGTGCCGAACCTTCGACCCTAAGGTGGAATTCCGACCCACGACGGAAAACCACGAGGTTATACATTAAGTACAAGGAAGGAATAGCGGACTAGCCACTAAACCGCACCAGGAACGGCCGAATAGGGAGCGGTAGTCAAGGCATGATGGTAAAATGCGCACAAAGAGTAAGAGGTATAAAATAACTGGCCACGTAAAAGAGCTCTACAAGGTATATATGATAGTTGATAATTGGAAATTGTAAATTATTTTGTATTTTCTCGCTATATCATGACAATGTCATACAATTAAAAGGTTCCACATGGTTGGCCAACATACCTATATATAGGGTACCAACATGGCAACCATTATTTTTTCTATGTTTACTATGTTTACTTATAAATTATCAGGAATATTATAAATGTAATGATTATTATTATTATTATCAGGTCATACCTGTTATCATCATCATGACCACCAATGTACACACATACACTCACACTTATTATGATTTTGTTTCTTTCATTTTTCTTTCTACTAACGATAAAATTTGTGAAGGTGTCCCGTTTTACCCCAACACAATATACTATATTTTACGTATTCCTTTAACTAATACCCTGGGACACCTATTTTTCTCTATTTTCTTCCATCTTCACACTAAAACATTGCAGGGAGCAATTTTTTCCCCAATACAGCGCCGGACGGCACAACCACCCGTCCAGCCCTGGGTTTTTTCCTCCCTGCACAATACCAACACATATATAATGTCAAAATCACGTATTTTTGTTGTTGTACTTTTTAATATTTCAAATGTCAACTTTTTAAATGAACTGTTTTAAATTATCATATGTATATCCCAAAACCTACCCCTCTGAGCACAAGCTGATCTCACATCAACACGACATCGCTACCCGTACACGACATCAACACAGAAGAAAAGAAGAAGAAGAAGTACAAGGAGGAATCAAAAACGGTCCATCACATCAACACCCCCCACTCCACGTTCCGTTCCCGTTCGCGGGGACGCGAACTAATCGAAGAAGAAGACTTGTACAGGCCCGGGGGGCTGTACCCCCTGAGAGCCACCCCCCATCTTCTACTAAAACCCACCCCAACTGGCAAACATCATAAGACCAGAACATCACTTTTACACGGCAAGAGGCGACCACCCAGCTCGGGAGGTTAGCCAACCACTTGCAACACATTCATAAACATTAACACTACAACTAACTGGGGCAGCTACGTCAATGGAATGCTGACTAAGCAACGACAGGAACTATAAGAAGGGAGGCCTTCTTAGAGCATTATCTGTCATACAGTGTGTGTCGCCGAAGGACCTGTTCCAGCTACCATCATCAGGTGAGACTCAGCAAGTGTTCAGATATCCTTTACTTTGTAAACACCCATCCACAATCTTGTACACTTAACTTGTATCAGTACTTACATTCCCCTAAAAGGGACTTACAATTTCACACTCACTGACCAATAAACACATGGTCAGTAAACTACATTTGTCTTGATAATTACACGCCTCTTTACATCCTCATACCCTTCCTGACTCTCGTCACGATTGACCGTGACCATAGTAGCCAGTAATCGCTTGCTCAGGTTTCATTGTGCTTCCCGCACGCGACTGCATAGCAGCAAGCCGCTGACATAAGCACGTCTGTTATATCACTCACTCCGCCCAGCTGGCAGACCAGCACAGCAGCCTGCAGCCAGAAGACCATCCCCTAACAAATACTTACGTCTTTATAGAAGCACCCTCTAGCATCCAAACACACAACACACTACACTGGTAAGCTCACCCAGCTACGGGAAGCTACCCTCTCCTAGAAACCACCTTCCAAATTAGTACAATAACATGTGTTTTAGCCCTAACTACCCCCCAACTAAGGGATCTAAAACAATATGTATCCTCTACCTCATGAAAGTGTCTTTCAAATTGAGGGTAAATTGATGAAAGCAGATGGCAGCACCCCCACGACATCTACTTTGACTAATCGTGGTTTGGCTTGTCTGTTTTCTGAAGTGCGCTATGTGATAAATGATATTGTCATAGATATGAGTCGAAATGTGGGCATGACTAGTCTTATGAAATGTTATCCTTCCTCTAGCGAGGAGGAAGGTAACACGCTTTGTATGGCAGGGTGGTGCCCCAATAGTAGCAATGACTGGCTAGTTCATACCGATGGCACTTTTACAGGCTCCCTACACTTAAAATTACACCTTGGCTTTGCCGAAGATCACAAGCGTATTATTTTAAACGCAAGACTAAGTTTGTATCTGGTGAGAGACCGCAGTGATTATAATGCACTAAAAGGAGTCTCCCGACCAAGTGATACACTCAAAAATTCAACTGCTTCGATTACTATGGAAACTGTCCCACGTGACGCTATCGGATAGTAAAAAGCTAAGCATGTTAAATTTGGTGCAAAAAGATAAATCCCTGCCTATCGCCTTCCGAAGTTGGACTTTACATGAGTACCCCTTGCTACCTACCACAGACACTCATATTTGGAGTGTGAAATCGGCTCGCTGTACCGAGCGACCTCTCTATGTTATTATTGGTTTTCAAACCAATAGAAAATACCAACAAAGCAATGATATCACCATGTTTGATCACATTCACTTGAGAAATATACGACTATTTTTAAATAATGTTAGCTTTCCCTATGAGGGGTTGGATCTCAATTTTTCAAAAAATATGTTTGGCCCTCTTTATGACATGTTTGCTAAATTTTAATCGTCTTATAATGAAAAACAGGATTGCCCTATGTTGTCACCGCAAGGGTTTAAAGCAAAAGCGCCACTGATTGTTTTCGACTGTTCGTATTTAGAAGAATCTATGAAAATCACCACTATTGATTTAAGGGTAGATTTTGAAACACAAGAAAATGTACCAGACCATACCAGTGCCTACTGTTTGATTATTCATGCCAGACAAGTGAAATATCATCCTCGGTCCAATTATGTTACCAGCATGTAAGCCACCTGGGGTCAGGTGAAAAAAATCACCATTCATAGGATTCATGATAAGCGTCTGCATGCACACTATCTGTTGCACTCTGGCACTGTGCCCACATACAACAACAACAAACGTCATGTCTCCCTCAATAGGCAACAACAACAACAACAACGTGACAGACAAACCATGGAATTTAAAATGTGAATTTAATCGTTTGAAAACTTTGGAAACATGGACAGTTCCCTTTATGGATTATGGAGAATGGTCGGCTACAGGATTTTATTACTTAAATCGTCGTGATGTGGTCAAGTGTATTTTTTGCAACATTGAAATTGGAAACTGGGAGATGGGTGATCGACCATTTAGTGATCATCAGCGATGGAGTCACCCCTGTCTTTACCTAAATCGCTATAATGTGGGCAATATTCCATGGAGTTTGAATTACCCTGTCATTGTACCAGACCCTGAAAACCTAGGAGATACCTATGGACCGTATGTGCAAACTGTTCATTTGAATGTTTTTCCAGATGAAATAAAAACATATTTGTAATAAAAGTGTAAGTGTTTTTTTATGTTATGAATACAACCTGTAAAAAATATTTAGCTGTTGTTCAATTCATTTGTTCCTTTTTTTCTCAAGTCCTTTGACTTTTGGAATGTTAAACCATGAAATGGGTTAGTTGTTGATTAGTCGTCAACGAGGTAACAAGTAAAAAAAAAATGCGTACACTCATCGTGTATTTTCAGGGGTTTAAAATTGCAGCTAACAAATTTGTATTTAAGGAAGTGGCTTTTATCGATTGTAGTACGTTTTGGGTCTCGCACCCCATCCATTTGGTGTTTAAACCTCCCTATGTTTTGAGTTGCTTAGTGAAAAAGATAAAAAGCAGAGCCAAAGGATTGAAAATCATTTACATATAGTATGGAAAGAGGGTGATATTTCTTACAAGTATCTTGACATAGTCATGAAAGCCCATTTGTCTTCAGGCAATGTCTTATTTGTTAGACGGGGTGAAAAACGCCAGTGGCTCCAACCATGTTCACCCTCTCACTGTCAATGTATTGACATTTCAGATTTGGGTTGCCCATCTCTACAAACGCTCATGGACACTTGTCCTTGCGGCAATATTGAAAATAAAGCCTTAGCGCATGCATGTCAATTGTATCATTGGCTCACCACAAATGCATGTTGGGAATTGTTGAATAAAATTAAAACTGAAAGTTTATTATCCAATGATAGCAGTGAGAGTTTTATACGTGAGGTGATAACATCATAGTTATAAACATGGACGCCACTACAATCGACAAGGCTATTGGAAAGTTCTTAATGTGCAAGAAAAATCTTATTAGCTTTACCCAACGTTAATTATTAGCACTACCTAAATCATTTCTTTTTATGTTGCTGCAAACGCTGTGAAAGAAATGTGGGAAAAGTCGCCTGCCGAGTGGACTACTGACCCTGTATCGAGTGAATTACATCCATGCAGTCATTTTTCGCATCACAGGCAATTAACCATGGCAAAAATACCTTCCATTCGACAGTGTGTCACATGCCAATTAATGAAATTATATCATGGTCATAAAACTCACTGTAAGTACATTGTTTCATCATTTCATGGCTGTCATACGGAAAACAACCACCTACCATGCTCGTCAGCAGCCGCTGGCAAACAACAACAACAACAGCATCAACAACAACAACAACAACAACAACAACAAGATTAACAAGAACAAGAAGAAAAACAAGAAGAAAAGTGTCTTTCACCAATTGAAACCTACATGTCCCAAATGTACTGGCCATGGAATTATTGATAACATCATTAAATACTTACCACACGAAGTCCACCTACCTGCTTACAGCTTTTGCGGTCTTGGTACTCGTCTTCAAGATCGTTTGAGGAGAGGGGATATGGGGATTAATGCTTTGGATCATGCATGCCTTAATCATGATATAGCCTATGATAACAGTGATCCCACACTAAGACGCATTGCAGACAAAGTCTTGTTAAGCATTGCCAAGCAACGATTAACAGCTTCAGATGCCAGTCTATCAGAACGAATGGCAGCATTTATAGTAATTGGTGCTATGAAGAGCAAATTACTTTTATCTAGATATGGACTTTAACATCATGAATTTATTTAAAAAAACTGTATAGTATCACTGTTATCATTTCGAAAAGTAAATAAAAAGTCAAGAGTCCATGTTGGTTTTTTTTCATTGTTATTGACTAATAGTTTCATCATTATAATTATAAATAAACTGTATAAAATCACATAAATGTCAAACAATAAAAAAGGACAGCAATGCATCATTGTAAAAAATTAAATACAAATTACTAATTGTAGTAAACAAACTTTTTATCACAAACAATAAAAAAGGACAAAAGTCCGTCATTATTGATTAATAGTTCCATCATTATCATTATAAAAAAATTATATAGAAAATCATATACATGGTAATTGTACTAATGCAATTTTTAAATCACAAACAATAAAAAAGGACAAAAGTCCATTATAATTCATCAATGATTATAATAACAATAATAATAAAAAATTGCATAAAATTTGCTATAAATGGCACTTTTAATCACAAACAATAAAAAAGGACATGAGTCCATAATTATTAATATTACTATTCATATAGTAAGTTGAAACGTCATGAGCTTAGGGCTCACTTGTTGTTGATCTAACACCCCCTCATGCACTACAACCACAAGTAAAACAAAATCATGTTTTAAAAGTAGGTGATACTGGCGTATCAAATCATTATCAAGTATAGGACTATGTTTTGTAAAACGCTTATTATTATTATTGTTATTATTATTATTATTGAATAAAATGACATGTTATTATGATTTGAATAGAAAACAAGGTTTAGTGCAAACCCATGTCAGCAGTAAAGGCAATGTGACGTTAACTTTAAATTATTTATTTATTTAGTAAATAGTGTTAAATAGTTTTCTTGTTTAAAAAATATGTCTCTCCGTGGCTGTGGTGCATAAGGGGGTGCTCAATGAACAAGCGAACCTTAAGCGCATAACGTTTCAACTTATTTTCAAAAGACTATTCATGTACACAAAAGTAAAAAAGGTCAACTAATTATTCACATGCGTCATAGGCATGATTCTATACACGTAGCCTCTAAGGCTAAAAAATTGGCCCATTTACGAGAACTTACAGAAAAATACCATTCACCTATGCTCATCATTGTATTGACATAGCTTAAGACAAAAAAACAAACATAAAAAAGTTCAAAAAATTATTATTATTATTTACCATCATAAACGTTGAGCAACAATTAATAAACGTCAAACTGTTGAGCACCAAAATATTATTTTATTTTATTATAGTTATTAAAAAGTAAGGCATCAATAAACAAAAGTCATGGCAAGCGTACAATGATTATTCGATTTCTATTTTTACAAAACGAATCATGCATCGATTATTTTTTTCACCCTCATAGATTGAATAGACAGGGTGAATACTCGAATTGACATCCTCCATGACATCATCAGGTAAACTATTAAATCGTGTGGGAAGAAATGTTTCATAGTCTTGACAAATGCAAAGAGCTCGTTCACCAAATTTGGTTTTTAATTTTTGTATTTTATGAATGCGAAAGGGTGTTTGTGAATGCAATTCACTCATTTTCTTGCGTGCAAAGCCGCAATCTTGGCCAATGGCGTTCGAAGCGCCCATGGTTGTCTATAACCAAGGAAATTAGTGTAATTTTTTTAACACTCTCATTCTTATATATTACAACAACAACAACAACAACAAGAACAACAACAATAACTTTGTCTATACATCAGAGTGTGTTGCTTTTTAAAGCCTGAGCGTTTATTGCCTAAAGTTGTAGATAGTATTAGATAAATTGACAAAAATATAATAATGTTTGTAAGAGGCACGTGATAACTGTTGAACCAACATCAACAGCATTTTTTTTTTGGTGTTTCATGGTCCACATGACGTAAATAGGTATACTCTTGTAAATGACCATGATCATTGATAAGAAAAAATTGTGTATTGGTGCGTATGACGTCCATCAATAGTGCTTGATGAATGTCTTGCCACAGACCACGTCCGTCAAAACAAGTATTTTTTAACACTAGAAGAAGCAACAACTGTTTTTGCTGCATATAAGAGTGGCTGCAACATGATTATTAATATGATGGTACATGCTCATGTTTTCTAATAGAAAGAAGAAATAAACCAAAGCTAATATTTTAAACTAGTTTTTGAGCTATAAATAAACCAAGACCATGTTTATTTTTTAAAAGAATGGTTGATTCCTACCACAGGGTGGAGGGGTTGTTCAATCACATCAAAACGTGCTAGAGCATCATTAGACAGAACAATTAAAACGTATTTGCAGGGACAGGGTTGAATCACTGGCGCATCAAGGATTTGTGGCAACAGTTTCCCTGACAGATTGACAAAAAAAAGGTAGGCCTGTGGACAATGTTCACATGACCACTGCATCACCTTTCGGTAAAACATATGTAAAACAAGCAAATGATTGTTCAACAGTGTATAGTCTACTTCTAAAAGTTGACATTCATTTTCATCATTTTCTGTCAAAACATAAATTTGGAAATTATTTAATAGGAAATGTTTTATCAAAATTAAGTGTGAATCATTTTCAAGATCTCTTGGAGGTAAATGTATGCCGCTGTTGTCAATGGGAATTAGTATATAATCCCCTTGTTGAATGACTTGTATTCGTTTGCCCTGTTGTTGTGCAAATTCACACTGCGTTCTGTTAAATAAAAAAATAGTATCAACAGATACTATGAGCAAACATCTGAATGCTTTTAGTAACCTATAAAAGGTAAAGTTAACACGCTATGCTTTTAATAACCATGTCTATATCCAACAAACCAAGAAGAAACCAAATAAAAAAACTACAAATTTAAGCCAGTGTGTGTGTGTCCATCAACATGAATACACGATAAACTAAAACAAACAAAAAGTAGCAAAACGTATTCCAAATGGCAAGTATGCTCCTGAAAGCTGAGTGAAAAAAAGAAACCACAATCATGATATGTTGTTGATAGTTTCTAAGAGATCTCATTCTATGAGGCGAATATTGATTGATAGGTAAGCTAAGACAAAGTTGACGAAATGCTTGTTGCCGATACGAAGTGATTCGTTCCTCAGAAGGAAAGTTATAAAAATGAAAACAAAACATTTGAGAGGTTATTGGAAAGGAAACATTAAACATGGGTTTTGTACATAATGTACACCAAAAATCTGCAAAATAATCCTCGTCATCTAATTTAACAATCACTTGTTTCATTGTTAAACCGTTCCATGCTTTATGAATCACATGCGTGGATACATTATTTTGAAAGCCAAAATTTAGCCTATAGGATTTACAATAGTGATACCCTGGGTCATGAAACAAGTCATCATCATGATCAATGATGCTGTCATAAAAATTGGTATCAATGCGAACTTTGATGTTTCTTTATTCTGAAGGATAGCGAACAGCCCGGCCTGTGTAAACAATTAAATCTACACTCTGGGTAAGCAGGTAGAAAACTTGTTCCAACATTCCTCTACAACTCTCAAACTGACATGACATGGTTATCATTAAAAATAGAAAATTTGGCAGCATACGAACTTTTTCAATGCTGCTATGCGGTTATGAGAGAATATTCAGAAGTTTTACCTACATGAAAATTGTAATATTGCCAGTATCAAATATTTCAATAATCCATCATCAAGACGGCTCATTTAGTTACACGTGTGTGAAAATTATGCATCACAAAGTCAATGAAACATGATATAAGATCGATTTTACTAAAAAGGGGACACAGTTTATTGTTTTTTTTAATATGGATATCTATTTTTTCTAGCATTTCTATCAAGTTTACGTAGTTCTAATATCGGACAAAAAAGATCGGCAAAACATAGTTCTACCCGAATATGCTGTTGTTCCGACAAAGAAAAATTTTGGACTGATATGGCAACAGTGGATTGCTAGAAAATGACTGCATCATACATGTCTCACGTGTAACAGAAAGAGAGAAGAATATCCCTATCTAACCAGTGCTTCATTCTAAACGTTGGATGCCTTATAGCTCAAAATACACGTTAATTAATGAAAATAAAGTTGTAATCTATTGCATATAACTAAGCATTTAAGATAAACCGTGTCATCGAAATATTTATTCATCAAAGATCCTTGGCTTATTCTACATATTGGGGGGAAATTATAAGCAATCTAACTAAATATACACTCCTGAAAGAATTACACCCTACACTGTTGTCCTAACGACCGCTCATACAAAGAAATCGCGAAAATGCAAGCTAAGAATTAGCACAAATAAATCCCTACGCAAATACAAATGTCAATTAATCATAAAATGTAATCACATTGCTTCTATCTTCAGTAGCAGACGGCTAATCCATTGATGTTCTACAGTGCAACATTTAATAGGATCCGACAAATAAAGCAAAAACAAAATAATCTAAGTTATAATGGTATCATTTCTAACATTTCAATAATTTATAAACCGAGCTAGCTAATTCCTTATCTAAAATCCTGTATTTACAAATCACATGACAAGTTACCCTATGCTGTACAATAAACACAGCTATTTACACAAATATGTACAATAACAATCTCACCTGTGTCATAATTATATGCTGACAGCCAATCAGCTGTTGCACCTTCAAGTCGTCTCACCATCAGTTATGGGGACCGGTACAGTAACCCAACCTCAAAATTTCGATTTTTCAATGTATTTTTTAATGTACAGTGTCACTCGTTTTGTTCATGTTGGTGAAATAATTATTTATATATCTGCAATAGTTTAAGAGTTATGATTTAAAATGCTAGACATTGCATAGGCTCTGCGGTACTTTGCGGTTAATTTTCTCAAAACTGTATTTTACATATCCGTTTTACTTGTAACTCCTAAATTATACATTGTATTACAATGATACTTTTCTCTAATGTTGCAAGTGTTGGAGACTACAAAACTGACCAAACTCATGTTCCTGAGGTTGATAATTATTGGGATAAAAAATTATTTACATCCCAAAAATTGACCAAAATATGTCATTTTTAAGTAAGCCTCCGTGGCTTAGGCGGCAGCACGCCGGCCTCTCACCGCTGGGTCCGTGGTTCAAATCCCGGTCACTCCATGTGAGATCTGTGCTGGACAAAACGGAGGCAGACAGGTTATTCTCCGGGTACTCCGGTTTTCCCTGTAAAATTTCATTCCAGCAACACTCTCCACTCATTTCATTTCACCTGTCATTCATTTAATCATTGCCCCAGAGGAGTGCGTTAGGCCTCGGCAGCCGGCAAAATTCATATCCTCTCCGCTAGATGGGGGCTCCATTCATTCCATTCCTGACCCGGTCGGAGACTGGAAGCAGGTTGTGGATTTTTTCATGTCATTTTTAAGTAACACAAAATTTAAAATACTAAGTTTGAACATATAATTCTATAAGTGGTCAGATTTGTAGCTGTAACCTTGCTGTAACCTAGCTTTCCTTGCCAAGCAAATATAAAGACCCTGAATTAGTGTGTGTTATCTGTTTTAAATTCAAGTAAGGACTGCAGACATTGATTTTTAAGTAGTTCCTACGTTTGCCGCCAAACGCCACGGTCAACGACTACTAGTTCAGAACTTGATAACCAGATGCCACAGCAGTCGGCTCCTAGCGACGAACGATGGAACCTAAGAGCATTTGTCAAATGTTTAACCTATATAATTTAGCTTTTAACGCTTTTAAAAAGTCCGACGACTTCGGCCGTGCTTGAGCCCGCGATCTTGGGCATGGAAGCTCATCATGCTACCAACTACGCCACCGAAGCCGTCAACGTGAAGTAGGCTACGTACTACAACAATTAAAACTACAGACTTACATTTAACTTACAGACTAAGAGAAAAATGGGCAAAAATAAAATTCAAAGACAGTGAGAAAAAATACCTTCAACCCACGAAAAGGAGGATTGTGAGACTTGGAAGGATGTAGAGCTATGAAAGGCAGCTAGGGGAGGGAAAGATTAGAGGGTCCGCTTCAAATTCACTAGAAAAAGGGGAAAAACCGAACTCAACTCAGAAATCCGTCGGGGTTGACATTTTCCTAGCTAATCATCCGTGAGTCCTCGAGTTGTAGGGCAATCCATGGTGCACCATGATTGGTCGTGCTACACACCCCGATCCTCCTTTAGGACCTATTAGTGAACGATTATAAACCGCGTGACTTGTTTCGATTTGTGAAAATCTTAACCATTTTTTTTGTTGAGTTAACCAGCGTTAATAAGGGGATAATCATCTGTGTCAAATTCTATAGCATTATATTTAAAACTCTGGGAGTTTAAATACTTTTTTTTTATTGGAGTGCAATGTTGCATACGTCCCCCTTAATTTGCATGTTGTGACTATTTTGAATCTAAATTACATTTTGTAAGTATTTTCTATCTAAATTGCATTTTGTAAATATTATCAATTCAAATAACAGTACAGTAAGTATGTAGTTAGTTTTAGTTGTAAGTAGGTAGTTAGTTTGTCTATTCGATATATGTCATTGTTCTATTAGACTGTGGAGTGTGAGTGTGTCTGGTAGCAGTTGCATTGTTTATTAGTTTTAGTTCATTGTTTCAGTAGACTGTGATGTGTGAGGGTGCATGTGAGTGTGCCTGGTGACAGACTGTTTTAGTGGTAGTATTTGTTGTTGGTGGAAATTTAGTATTTTTTTTTGTTAGTAGAATATTGGTATTTAATTGTTAGTACGGTAGAAGGTTAGTATTTTTGTTAGTAGAATTGCTCTTTACTTATTCTGAAAGGGAGTAGCAGCCTTTCAGAATTAATCAATTCTTTACTAGTCTTATAGACGGTTAAGATATTGATAATATAAGCCAAATAATGGCTACACTGCGTCCTGCTGCACGGCTGAAAGCAACGGGAAACTACAGCCGTATGCTATTCCCGAGGATATGCACCTCTCTATGCATAATTACATGTGATGATGGCCTCCTCCCTTGTAAAATTTCAATCCGGAGGTAAACTAGTCCCCCGTTCGGATCTCCGGGTGGGGACTACTCGAGAGGGGGTTAACATCACAGAAGTGACAAAGAGGAAATCTGACATTCTACGGATCGGAGCGTGGAATGTTAGAAGTCTGCTAGGAAGTGTAAGGTTAGAAAACTTAGAAAGGGAAATGGATAGGTTGAGGTTGGATTTGGTTGGGATTAGTGAAATGCGCTGGCAGGAAGAACAGGACTTTTGGTCAGGACACTATAGGGTCATTAGCACTAAATCAAACAATGGCCAAGCAGGGGTTGGCCTCATATTGAGTAGGCCCCTTAAAACAACAATTATCATCATCATCATCATATTGAGTAGGAAACTTGGATAGCGGGTGGAATATTATGAGCAATATAGTGAACGGATTATTGTAGCAAAAATCAATACTAAACCTACGTGCACCACAGTGGTACATGTCTATATGCCTACCAGTCAAGCTGATGATGAGGATGTTGAAAAGGTCTACGAAGAAATAGACGAAATTCTGAGGTATATCAAGGGTGATGAAAATGTTACAGTAATGGGAGATAGGAATGCTGTGGTAGGAAAAGGGAGAGAAGGGAAGATAGTAGGAGATTTCGGATTAGGTGAAAGGAATGATCGAGGAAGCAGGCTGGAAGAATTCTGCACCGAGCATGAATTGGTCATAGCTAACACCTTATTCAATAACCACAATAGAAGAATATACACATGGATGAGACCAGGAGATACAGGGCGTTACCAAATCGACTTCATTATGGTCAAGCAGATGTTTCGAAACCAGATTTTGGATTGTAAAACATATCCTGGTGCTGAAATAAACTCTGACCACAATCTGGTTGAAATGAATTGCAGATTAAAGTTGAGGAAACTGAAGAAAAGTCAAAAGCCAAAAAGGTGGGCAATAGACAGACTGAAAGAGAAGGATGTAAACGAAAGATTCAAGAAGAGTATAAAGGAAGGACTAATGAAAACCCCTAAACAAAACTTCAATTGCAGACGACTGGGCACTTTTGAAGAATGAAATAACAAAATCCGCAGAAGAAAACATTGGTAGGAAAGAAAGAATAGGGAGAAAACCGTGGATCACTCAGGATATACTAAAATTGATGGATGAAAGGCGGAAACACAAGAATGTAAGAGATGAAAAGGGGAAAGCAGAAGACAGACGTCTGAGAAATGAGGTTAACAAGAAGTGCAAGGAAGCGAAAGAAGAATGGTTGAAAGAGAAATGTGCAGGTATAGAAAATTGTCTGAAATTAGGAAAAGTAGACACAGCTTATCGAAGGATTAAGAATACTTTTGGGGAAAAGAAGACTAAGTGCTGTAATATTAAGGACACAAATGGAAAGCCTCTAACAGATAGGGAAGAAATGGTTGAGAGATTGAAAGATTACATCGAGAGTTTGTATACGGGAAAGGAGATTGAGAATCATGTAATGGAAAGGGAGGAGGAAATTGATGAGGATGCGAAAGGAGATTTAATATTGAGATCAGAATTTGATAGAGCTTTGGAAGACTTAAGCAGGAACAAATCACCAGGCATAGATGATATACCGATTGAGTTGCTACGCTGCATAGGAGATGAAGGTCTGATCAGGTTATTTCACTTGGTGTGTAGGATTTATGAGACAGGTGAGGTACCCCCTGATTTCAAGAAGAATGTAATCATCCCTATACCAAAGAAAGTGGGAGCTGACAGATGCGAAGATTACCGTACAATCAGCTTGATTACTCATGCTTCAAAGATCCTGTCTAGAATAATTTACAAGAGGATTGAAAGCCAGATAGAAACGGAGTTGGGTGAAGACCAGTTTGGTTTCAGGAGAAATGTAGGAACAAGGGAAGCTGTACTAAGTCTTAGGCTGATTTTGGAAGGTAGAATAAGGAAAGATAAGAGAACGTTCATGGCTTTTGTAGTCTTAGAAAAGGCTTTTGATAATGTTGATTGGACTAAATTGTTTGACATTTTGAAATCGATTGGAATAAAGTACAGGGATAGGAGGGTGATATACAATCTGTACAGAAACCAGACAGTAGTCATTCGAGTTGAAGGACATGAGAGAGAAGCTGGTATTCAGAAAGGTGTAAGGCAAGGCTGCAACTTATCACCCATACTTTTCAATCTTTACATTGAACAAGCAATGAAGGAAATTAGAGAAAAATTTAAAGTGGGAGTGAAGATTCAAGGAGAAATAATTTCAACTCTGAGATTTGCTGATGACATCGTCATCTTGGCCGACAAGCCTGAGGATTTGAATGAGTTTTTGAATGGTATGGACTCCGTCTTACGGAAAGAATTCATGATGAAAATTAATAAATGTAAAACAAAAATACTTGAATGCAGCCGAAATAAATCAGAAACCGCTATAGAGATCAAATTGGCAGGTGAAAAGCTGAAGGAAGTAGGAGACTTCTGTTACTTAGGAAGCAGAATAACCAGTGATGGACGAAGCAAAGAGGATATAAAAAGTAGGTTGGCTCAGGCAAAGAAAGAATTTCTACAAAAAAGGAATCTCCTGACATCGAATATTGATTTAGGTATTAGGAAGTCATTTTTGAAAGACTTTGTCTGGAGCGTGGCGCTCTATGGAAGTGAAATTTGGACTATTGGTGCAGCAGAAAAGAGGAGAATTGAAGCATTTGAAATGTGGTGTTACATGAGAATGATTAAGATCGGATGGGTAGATAGGGTTACAAACAAAGAGGTATTAAGACGAGTGGGAGAGGAGAGATGTTTCTGGCGACTGTTAATGAATAGAAGAGATAGGTTGGTAGGACACATACTAAGACACCAAGGAATAGCAAGCTTAGTTATGGAAGGAAGGGTCGAGGACAAAAACTGTAGGGGTAGACCAAGGTTAGAATATGTTAAACAGATTGCCTCGGATGTAGGGTGTCGGAGCTATGTAGAGATGAAACGATTAGCTCAGGACAGAGAGGCATGGAGGGCTGCATCAAACCAGTCAAAAGACTGAAGACTCAAACAACAAGAGCGAACACGTTGTGGATTATGATACACCATCGTGGCATATTCAATGAACGTGGTGTGTTTGGTGACGATAAAAGAATCTTCATCATGGCTCATCATTGAATCTGAAAAGTAGTCGTTGACGTTTACTAAGTAAATTAAAAAATACTACGTACTTATATACTGTCTGTCCCCTAAGTGAATAGCAAAAAGGAAATAAAAAATAAGCAAAACAGAAATAAATAACCATCTGTCTGTTGGCTTTTATACCTGTTGGCCACAGGGATAACATGCATCATGTTTATAAACATATTCTGTTCAGATATTCGATTAGTGTTGTTTTCAAATATATCACCACTCATAACGCTAGCCATAAAGTGAGATTGTCCACAGTAAAAGCAGCAGATTATATCTTGTTCTTCCTTGAGGCCTACTAAGCCAAGACCTAGTGAGGCCTATTAAGCCGCATGCCTATTGAGGGTGGGATGGTCACTTTGCTCAGACATGAGGCCTACTAAGCCACAACCTATTGAGGCATTATAGCCGCATGCCTACTGAGGGTGGGTGCTCAATTTGCTGAAACATGAGGCCTACTAAACCACAACCTAGTGAGGCATATTAAGCCGGATTCCTACTAAGGATGGATGGTCACTTTGCTGAAACATGAGGCCTATTATTCCACAACCTAGTGAGGCCTATTAAGCCACATGCCTACCGAGGGTGGGTGGTTAGTTTACTGAAACATGAGGCCTATTAAGCCACAGAACCTAGTGATGCCTATTAAGCCACATGCCCACTGAGGCGTATTAAACCACCACCCAGTGAGGCTTAATAAGCGACATCAAGAGTGAGGGTGGCTACTTGTTTTTTCTTTCCTAAACTAACCTAAAAAGCCAACATGTTTTTAATCTAGCATGTGCACAGTGAGCCATGCAAACGTTGATGCATGGCTCTCTTTATGCGTTGACAGGCAAATGGCACAAAACATACAGTTTATATACAACTATTTACACGCATTCACACATCCATGCACACAGGTTAAAAAACAAAAATTATATGATACACTACAATTTATTTTTATTCCAAGGCTCGAGATGGCATCACACATGTTATATCAACCAAACCAATCACTTGCCGTGTTGTACAACATCAATATCAACAACCATTACTGGTTGTAACCAAATGGGACGCTTGTCATCATGTCCTGACACCACTGTCTCTTGTCGTCCAACAAAGCGAGTGTTTGTTTTCGCTGTTTCATTAAAAATAAATCATGATTTTTCGACAGAATCCTAAACTGACTATGTGTCATGCCTGTGAGGGTATCAAGGACGTGTAAATAATCATCCACACAGAGGCGTTTAACCAGGTGTTGGCTAATCCCTTGGGCTCGCATAGATTAACATCGATCTAGCTGCCGAAAACTATGCATTTTCTGAGCAAGCCCAACAAACTCTAACATCATGGTGTCTGAAGACTCATCTTTCATTAAACCAATTTCAGTTTTGTTCAGGCGGGGGATATTGAACACGTTCTTCTCACTAAACTAGGAAGTGTCAAACCATTTTGGATTTTCTTTGATAACGACATATGGATTACAGTCACGGATATGGTAAATGAAACTATCCGTGTCTGTATATAACAAGGAAATGCTACCAAATTGCTGCATTGAAAAACCGTAGTGAAATTGATACATGTGCAATTTCGAAAAATCTAAAATGACTTGGCCTAAATATATAGGTTTATTCATGACCACTTTACTTTTGGCAAGTTCAATAGTCAGTAGATCATGATCAATAATGTTCAAAGATTGAAAATTTGGTTTTGAAATGTATTTTTGTGCCCCCCATCTGCCATGCTATGTGTTCACTAATTTTATGTCCCTATACTGACGTACATTTTCCAAACTCTTTCCATAAATACAATTATTCATCAGTTTTAAAAAGTTTATTTGAAATGGCTGAGTGGCACTTTGTCTGTGACTGGTATTTAAATCCATGTACGGTTTCAACCACCGTTTCTGACAGAAAGAGATACCTCTATGGATTTTTTTGAGGGTTACGCCCTGGGCTATACATTCTACCAGCATGCCAATATGCAATACATTGTGACTTTTGTCATACAAGGTGCCCATCAATTTTTTATGATTGCCCTTACTATCGGGTGGCACCATTTTCTCAAAGTAAACGGGGAAATCACCATGTCACTGTCTGAGATCGGGGGGATAAGCTGAGTCAACGTCAAGGACATATGCTACATCCTGTTGCTCGCTGGCGCTATGCACATTAAAATCCTTAATTTCATCCTCAGACAGCCAGACAAAGTTTTTGTATGGCAGCGGTCAGCTCATAGCCTGACCGTATAAATAGTTGACATCGAAATACATTAGGTGGGATTCTGGTTCTTCCGGACAATAATCAGGCATGTAATTATTATTTGCCTTGGCATGTCGCTGATTGAGCGATATGAACCCCCCACGAATCCCTCTTTCCATCATCAGTACCATATCAGGATCCGTCAGTAAATCAAGCTCAATTTTGGTAAATTTTAGGGCTGCGTCCCAACTGAACCCTGGACTGGTATAGTAGTGAGCGGGATCCAGCCCGTATATCGTGTGACATATCTGACGGAACGTTTCAAATACGTCTCTCAACAACAACACGTCTATTTTTAAATAGTGCATAGCATACTGGCCCATTCAATACCAAACGCTCGCCAAACATGGTGTGCGTGGGCATATTCCTCTTCACTGATGGTGCTTTGAGTTAACTGAGAATATAAGTGTTCTCGAAGGGGCAAAGACGTGTATTCAAGCACCTCATAACTTGCCACATAATCATAAGGCAAATAGCCTTTACGAACACACAATTTAAATTGTTTTGTATCCGTAAAGTGGGATTGGGTATGTTTCAACTCATCCTCGCTTAAGCCTTTCACGAAGCTATCCAGCGATCTAGACATAAACTTGAATGAGTCTAGAAAGCGAATGCTCATGCTTCCTTTTCTCCATGAAAATGAGGTAAAGCTCTCATGGTTCTTAGCCAAAATTGTGAATTTGCTCTTATCTATATGAGCAATTTCTTTAACAATGAAGTGAAGGTCATAGCGAGTGAAATTGTGTAAGAAGACAGGGAGAAAGCGAGATGTAGAGTACTTCAAATTGCATTTGCTGTGGGCGGCACCTCTAAAATGCCCTGGCCTGTGGCAGTGGTCTCTTACTTTTTTCTCCGCCTAAAATAGGCGTTTCGCATATGTGGCAGGTGGTGGCTTGGTCATATTATTTTTGCTGTACGTCGTTCATCTGAATTTGTACAGGGTCTTCCGAAATATTTTCTACTTTGCCCGCAAAAGCCGCCATTTGATCAACAAACCACCACGCACAATCGGGATCTTTGTGACTTACATACTCACATTGGGATTTATCATAGTGACAGACAACGGAATAGCCTACAGCAAAAGGCTCATGTTTCTCCACTGGATAGGTTGAGCTTGTATGGGGGCTTGGTTCACATCCCTGAAGGGGAACAGTCAAAGCCTCAAAATGTGCGTAAACAGTAAATGGTACCATGTCTTGTTTATAAGTGGCCTTAAATTTGAAGACTTTGTCATTCCCTTCGGGCAAGACTAGCTTTACTGCCGTCTTCCCCTCACAGTCTCCCATATGTCGTTCCAAGGGTTCAACAGTTCCAAAATACTGAAGGCAGCGCTCACAAATGTGCATTTTACCATTATGGTTAGACACTTGGCTGCTTACCAATTTACTCAAATTCATTATCCAACAATAATGATTTTTATCCCCATGAGACAGGAAAAGCAGGTGAATGTGATGTTGCTTTACCTGTTTGGTGGCATACAAGGGGCCCACAAAATTGGATCTCTCAATGTCATATACCATGAAGGGGAAATATGGATTGTCTTTCTCAAATAAATGAATTTTATCTAAAGACATGGGAAATGAAACACGCTTCACATTTAGAGTTTGTTTCATGTGGTTAAACACATCTTTGTACTGCCCTGGTCTATCACCATGTTTGTATTCACAGGGTTGCAGACAGCTAACTATACTCCACAAAAAGCAGTAATCGTCTTTATTGCGTATGTTGATCACGGCCTTTCTCGAAGCGATAAAGCTCGGTGTGGGAATATAGCTACTTCCTGCATTAATTGGATTGTATTTACAAATATTGATTTGTAAATACGCAATTCCGTTGAGAGCCAAGCCACTGGGTCTATCTTGCAACTTATCAAAATTTAGTGATAAGTCCATCAATAGCATTTTCCTGATACCACATTTCTAAATTATCGGCCATCAGTAATTTATCCATTTTTGTACAAAGATTGAATGTATGTTTCTCTTCAACAATATTTTTGATGAAGATAAATTCACATAATAACTCAAAATTTATTTTTAATGCCTGATGTAATCTTAAGCCTTGTTGACATTCACTCAAAAAATGGGGAAACATGATTCCACAAAATCATTAGGGGACGGGCAGTGTTTCGCATTATAAATTCGACTGGAGGATACTCGCGTTTTGAAACATTTGGCCAAAGGCGCCACACTAACTCATCACTCTCTGATATAAACATGATTACAAAATGGAATAATAAACGTGCAAACCTTACCTTAGAATAGGTTAATCCAAAACCAGCAATTCTACGCGGACACACATGTTGTTGTTATTCACTGAATGACACACAATCACACACACAGGCACACAATGGTCATAGCAATTGATGTTGATCCTATACAATTGGCCCCAGCAGTAGACGATCACCAAAAGCTTTCATTTTTGTTTCCAACGATTTATCTGAAAAGCAATCCAATAAAATCCGTTATTAGTCATGGTTATATACAGTAAACATGAGCATTCATTCATTCATTCATTCATTCATTTGTTCATAACAGTTGCTAAAAAGAAAGGGTTTCAAGTGTGCATACATAGATAAAACACTCACTCAAAAAATATCAAGGTAATTTACAAAGAAAAGAAATAATATATATTCATAGCTCCCCCATATTTTTTTAAAATATCGCAAGCGTGACGGTAGTTAAAACCTATTCACTCAATACACGTCTCAATTCTGAAACAATGATAATTACACGCCATAAGTTTATAAATTTCCGTGAAATAAATGGCATACATTTAACAACAACAACAACAACAACAACAATAAAACTAATGGAGCAACATGTACTCACCGTGTAATGAATTATAATCCTTTGAGCATATGTGCTCTTTGCCGCCACTGTCACTGTTGCTGCTGCTCTTTTTATAATTTCTCTCTCTTTCTTTCTCTGTCTGCTTTCCCAGACTTGATGTGTGTTTTTGATTTTCTTGCTTTTTGAAAATATGCAACAAACAAAATCCAAAAAAATACAATCAGTCACTAACTTACTTTCCATGCATACACAAAATAACAATAAAACCAATCATGACATAATTAACAATAATTAACAATAATTACATATACGGCCACGGTTCACGTAATTTTTTACTAAGAGCTTAAGGAATTTGCATTCGTCGTCTTCAAAGGTGATCACAAGAATAATGACTATCTCTTACTCTCAATACGTACAGATCTCTTCAACAAGTTGCAATGTTAACACATTACTTTTTTTCCTACGTGAAGGATGTCATGAAAAGCTCTAGTCAGACTGATTCTCACTATCATTGCAAACCCTGCGTGTGTGTGGGAACGCAACATTCAGCTTCCCGACAGAGCTGTTTGTCCTTGAACAAATATCGGGTTACTTGTCTGTGTTAGATAACAGCACCTGTGTGCTAGCTACAGGCTCTTATCTCTTTGGCTGCGGACCACGCAAATGATAAGAGCACATGCCTGCCTGCCCGCCCGCAGTGGACGGCTTGAAGCCTGCAATTCTCTTTTCAACAAACTATCTCTCTCTGTGTGAGCAAATGACAATTTTTTGCAACATCACAGCGCCTGACACGCCAACACAAGGTTACTTCAAATCTGGTTTCTTTACTTTTTTCAGGTTTTCTCAAGTATCTGGAAACATAACGGATACATCTTTTTTTAGACCAAATAACATGGTTTCAGCTTTTCAATACCTACATTCCCGTAAATAGGATGATGAGACGAAAACATCAACATGCCCGCCATAGAAGTCAAATGATTCGTTTTCCAAATATCTTGAAAAATAACACACAAAAAAACATATTTACGATAAAAAAAACAAGTATCCAGCTTTTCAACTTTTCAGTACTTAAAACCCCGTAAAGAGGACGACGAGACGAAAACATAAACATGCCCGTCATAGAAATCACATGATTCACTTTCCAAATATCTTCAAAAATAACAAAAACACATTTTCGATCAAAAAACATGTTTCCAGCTTTTCACATTTTCAGTACCTACAACCCTGTAAAGAGGACGACGAGACGAAAACAGCAACATGGCCGTCATAGAAATCACTTGATTCGTTTTCCAAATAACATCACACACGTCATAATCACATTTTCAGTTTTCCCAATATTATGGAAAATCACAAAAAAACATATTTAGGCCAAAAAAGCATGTTTCCAGATTTTTACCTTTTCCACACCTACATCCTCGTAAAGAGGACAACGAGATGACATGACACACCCCACGATCACTTTTTCGGTTTTCCACAAATTAGGAAAAATGTAAAAAACGCATTTTTAGACCAAAAACCATATTTTCACCTTTTCGACACCTACATCCCCGTAAAGAGCACAACGAGATGAAAATACGAATCTATGCACGCCCTCCTACCATCACTCCTTCCTTCCCAAGGCCGCCAGGGGTTCACAACTTCCTAAGTGGAGCAGCTCTCTCTGTACCTCACTACCTACAGTCATTGGCAAATATAATGGTGTTTTGTTCGTAACTATGTAACGTGTTCCTCCGCATCACGATACTTGAACGTTGACTGTACTGTTCTTCACGGTGGTGTCGTCACATGCTCAAGTCTGGAATGCCATTACAAAAGACCAGTGGTGACAACTGTGAAGCGAGAGGGTGACAGTGTACAGGCTCAGCGCAAGCTTCAAGGTCAAGGTCAATCGTCTGAAACAAACGTCCGGCTTGTAGATGGTAATTGGTGTCATGATCTAGTCTTGATAGGCCAATGAACGAGCGCAGCATCCTCATCTCCATGAAGTGCAGCACTTGCTCACATCTGTTGGTTACTGGCCAACACTCAGTTCCATACAATGCTACAGGTCTGATCACAGTGCGGTATACTTTTGTTTTTAGCTGTACTGGAATCTTGACTTAATTCCTGCTGCTCCTCTCAGAGCATAGGGCTTCCGTGAAACGCTTCCATCGCGTCCTGTTGTTGGCCACCTTCTTGACCTCACTCCATGTCTTTTCCATTTCCAGGCATTCTTCCTCGATCGTCCTCTTCCAGGTCTTCTTTGGACGACCTCGTTTTCGGGACCCTTGTGGGCTCCGACCGAAGGAAGTTTTCTGAATGACTCCAGCAGGCTTCTTTAGGGTGTGTCCTATCCTTTGCCACTTTCTCTCCTTTATTTGTATATCCATTTTGTGCTGGTTAATTTTCTCCCTTAGATCTTCATTTGATATGACATCCGGCCATCTTCGATTGATGATACGTCTCAAGCAACGAATCAGGAAGGCTTACAGTTGGTCGTACAGGAATCGTACTATCACATAAAACTCCTGACATATGTCGATATTTTGGCCCAGCTGTATTTGATCGCATTCGTTCTTCTCTCAATGTGCCTCCATCTAATGTTATGTATGAGCCCAAATATCGGAATCCAGTGATTTTGTTGAGTTGTTTTCCAACAATAGATGTAGAGCCATCGGTGTGCTCTCCACACTCCATGTATTCAGTTTTTGAAATGTTTAATTTCAGTCTATATGCATCAAGGTGCCATTCCAAATGTGTGTTTGCTGCTCTAGGCCTAGGCGTGTCGCGCTTGCCAACAAGACATCATCGACGTACAGAAGATTCCAGGGATGTTGACAAACTCACATGCCGAATTTATTTCATTCTATGCATACTGTGATGTGTACTTTTTCAAAATGTCTGATGGATACCCTGACTCTTAAGAATTAACATTAGATGATACGTTCGCAATGAACTGATTGGGCGAGTTTTGTTGCATTTCTAATTCTATATTAGGTCACTGTCGCAGGTCCGCTGGTACTAAACATTTCCGTACTTATTATTTATCCTCTTCATTGAGGATATTTCTGCTAGGATTCAAGGCAAGGTGGAGAGGGAGAAAGCCACACATACACAAGAGACAGGATCTTGAAAGTTTAAGAGGAGTATAAGAATAGGATTGTATTGGACTGTAGTATTGACAGTTAGTAAGCATATAAGTATAATGTAATGTAATGCTATCCTGTCAGAGAATCATACTGGCAACATTCCTACATTCTCCTATCACCATTTTGCAGTTTTCATGGGTAGACAGTTGATATTTCATTTCTGGGGCTTAGACATCGTGGCCATGTTGTCCGTGTACATGGGTGTGTGTGCAGTATGTTTCTGATAACCTGCGTTATTTGTTTGTTGCACTAGCATGTGTAAATTGGAGACAGGGTATGGTATTTGAAGCCATTTTTCAGTGTTACTCAAGGATTTATTGGACTGTAATATTCTCTATGCTATCGTATCCACAGTTAACATTTCATTTGCGGGGCTTAGACCTCGTGGTCATGTTTCCCCGTGAACATGGGTGTGTGTGTAGCATTTTTGTGATAACCTGCGTTATTGTGATTGTTGCAGTAGCATGTTTAAATCTCTATATATAAAACTCAATGTTGGTTTGTCTGTCTGTCATTTATTCAAATTTACACCGTTTCACCGATCTAAACCAAAATTTGTATACTTACTCTTTGGAACCCTACGAGTAACACTGTCTTCTTTAAATTTCGGACAGACCACTCCATTCCCTGCATTTAGGCCCTTTTTTTTATAAATCTACACCGTTGCACCGATCTGAACCAAAATTTTTTTGCTTACGCTTTGGAACTCTGCGAGTAACACTGTCTACATAAAAATTCCGACACTCCACTCCATTCCCTGCATTTAGGCCCTTTAGCACAATTCTACAGCGTTTCACCGATCTGAACCAAAATTTGTACAATTCCCCTTTGGAACCCTGCGAGTTACACTGTCTACATGAAATTTCCGACACTCCACTCCATTCCCTGCATTTAGGCCCTATGGCACAAATTTACACCGTTACACTGATCTGAACCAAAATGTGTATACTTACCCTTTGGAACCCTGCGAATAACAATGTCTACTTGAAATTTCGGACAGACCACTCCATTCCCTGCACTAAGGCCCTTTGGCACAAATCTATACAGTTTCACCGATCTGAACCAAAAATTGTGTACTTGCCCTTTGGAACTCTGCGAGCAACACTATCTACATGAAATTTCGGACAGGCCACTCCATTTCCTGCATTTAGGCCCGTTGACACAAATCTAAACCGTTTCACCTAATTACAACGAATTTTACATACCGTTTGAAACCCTGCTGGTAACAATGTCTATTTGATATTTTGGACAACCCTCTCCATTCACTATATTTAGAATAACAGACAAAAGGAACTTGAGAAACACGTTTTAAGGCCCTCAAACCATTCATGTACGTAGTAGTGTAGCTGTAAGAATATCTTAATAAGTCTATTGTTGACTGACAAATCGGGCTGCATCACGCCGCCCCTACCTGTGTTCTGGAGCAGGATTGCGAAAATAGTTGCATCTTGCGCTGCCTTTAAATTGCAGTCGTGGGGAGGAATTAGTACAAAAAGATTTCTTAGGCCTCTGAAAACAGTTATCATCATGAAAATATTATACCTCTGTATAAGTGTGATGGTGTTGGTGCAGTACATTGAGGTGTAGATCAGCTGCAATAAGCGTTGGTGCTTTCAAATTAACTTTCATTTATTCTGATCCTTAACCACTGTTGTTTCCTCAGGACCTTGGTACAGCCAAAGTTTTCCAACGTGCTCTGATTATTTTCCTACAGCACTATGCGACAACAGACGACACTGTTGGTCACAACTTTTCTAACAGTCAATGAGATATAGTCCCTAGCCAGTGTCTTTTATTTCACTTACTCCTCTTTCTAATCATATTTTTCTATTCGTTTGTAAATTACATATATTGTGTCAGTACTGTAGTTAGTAAATAGCCGTTTCCCTATTCATTATTATCATTATCATTATCATTAAGGGAAAATGACGTGAATATTACGTCCATTATACCGTACTACGTGTCACTCCCACTACCACCACAAAAAGTTATATTTTTACATTTGATTTTTTCTGTTATTTTATGGATAATGTGCCAGTTCTGTAGTAGTACGGTATACATTATCATCCTTAAAACATATAAATCCACCGGGCGGAACCAAGCACTACTGCTAGTATATACTAAAGCAAGGCTACAACTAATAATCCTTGGTTTCTAATCTATTTATTGAACAAGCAATGAAGATAATTATAGTAGGCGTATATATTCAAGGAAAAATAATCTCAACTCGGAGATTTGCTATCGATGTTGTCATCAAAGCCGATTCACCAGAGGTTCGGAATAAAATTTCAAACGGAAAGGACTTCGTATTAAGAACATAATTCATGATTAAAATCAATAAATGTAACCAAAATCATGGAATGCAGCAGAACGAAATGAGAAACTGATATTGACGTCAAATTGCCAAGTGAAAAGCTAAATTAAGTAGGAGAATTTTTTTTACTTAGGAAGCAAAATAGCCAGGGATGAACGAAGCAAAGGGTGTTGGAGCCCCAACCCTCATACAAGCGTTGTGCCTACACCTATACCTAAGTTATTAAAAGTTAATGGAAGGAGCTTCGGAACTACGGACATGGGGAACATAATTGCCACAGGCACGAAAGGTCGTAGCCCCGAAGGTGCCAGCTAGCATGCTAAGGAGGACATAGCGGGCATTACACCATGAATTCCGCTGACTGGGAATGACGCTACATAATCTTATATACATATAAAAAGGAATGTATGTCTGTTCGTCTTTTATGCGTTCATAAACCATTAATCCAATTGCGAACAAATTTGGGTGAATTGTTGTACACACTTCCGGGAGGTTTATAGGCATAGTTATCCATTTCACAATAGATAGCGCGCGAGTAGTTTAAACAAAGGAGTGATGGCACTGCGTTCATATACAATTCATCAGATAGCGATAAAATTTTGGTGAGTTGTAGTGCACACTCCCTAGAAATTTAAAGGCGTAGTAAATACAATTATCAAGAGATGGCGCGCGAAAACTTCAACAAAATGAGGTGCGATTCGTTTCAACAAAGTTCCACATGCATTCACATATCATTCATCCCATTGCGATGAAACTTGGGTGAGATGTTGTGTACACTTCAGGGAAGGTTTGTGGCTTAGTAAATCCAATTTACAATAGTTAGCGCAAGAGTAGATTCAACAAATGAGCGACGAAGTGCGAAGCGTTTCAACAAAGTCCCGTATGCGTTTATATACCATTAGTCCGATAGCAATGAAACTTGGGTGAGATGTTGTCTACACTTCATGGAAGGTTTCTGGCTTTGTAAATCCATTTTACAATAGGTAGGGCACGATTTGATACAACAAATGAGCGACGACGTGCGAAGCGTTTCATCAAAGTCCTATATGCGTTCATATACCATACGTCCGATACCGATGAAACAAGGATGAGATATTATGAACACTCCAGGGAAGGTTTCAGGCTTAGTAAATCCATTTTAAAATAGGTAGCACCCGAGTAGATTCAACAAATGAGTGACGATGCGCGAAGCGTTTCAACAACGTTCCGTATGCGTTCATATACCATTCGTCCGATAGCGATGAAACTTGGGTAAGATGTTGTGTACATTCCAGAAAGATTTCTGGCTTAGTACATGCATTTTAACTTAGGTAGCGCATGAGTAGATTCATCTCATGAGCGACGGCACGCGAATCGTTTCAAAAAAGTCCCGTATGGGTTCATATGCCATTCATGCCATTGCGATGGAA
Organism: Meconema thalassinum; assembly: GCA_946902985.2. Classification (NCBI taxonomy): domain Eukaryota; kingdom Metazoa; phylum Arthropoda; class Insecta; order Orthoptera; family Tettigoniidae; genus Meconema; species Meconema thalassinum. Next base: position 256,672,428 of record OX336395.1, on the reverse strand, counting down.
CTTTGATGAGTTATTGTGTACACGCCAGGGAAGGTTTCTGACTTAGCAAATCCATTTTTTAATAGTATGCGCACAAGTTGATGCAACTATGAGTGACGACGCGTGAGGCGTTTCAACAAAATCCTCTATGCGTTCATATACCATTCATCGATTGTGATGAAACATTGATGAGTTGTTACTTACACTCCCGGGATATTTATAGGCGTAGTTAATCAAATTTTCAATAGATAGCGCGCGAGTAGTTTAAACAAATGAGTGATGGCGTTGCGTTCATACACATTTCATCCGATTGCGATCAAATTTTTGTGAGTTGTTGTGGACACTCCCGGGAACGTTATAGGCATAGTAAACCCAATTTAATGTCGATAGCGCGCGAGTACCTTCAACAAAATTGAGTTTGATTCGTTTCAAAGATTTCCCACATGCGTTCATATACCATTCATCCGATTGCGATGAAACTTTGGTGAAACGTTGAGTACACTCGAGGAAAGGTATGAGGCTTAGTAAATCGGTTTTACAATAGGTAGCACATGAGTAGATTCAACTAATGAGTGACGGCACGCGAATCGTTTAAACAAAATCCCGTATGCGTTCATATAACATTCATCCGATTGCGATGAAACTTTGAAGAATTGTTGTGTACACTCCAGGAAGGGTTTCTGACTTAGTACATGCACTTTATTATAGGTAGCGCACGAGTAGATTCAACAAATGCACCACGGCACGCGAATCGTTTCAACAAAGTCCCGTATGCGTTCATATACAATTCATCGGACTGCAATTAAACTTTGGTGGATTGGTGAGTACACTCCAGGGAAGGTTTCAGGCTTAGTAAACCCATTTTACAATAGGTAGCATACGAGTAGATTCAACAAATGAGTGACGGCATGCGAATTGTTTAAACAAAATCCCGTATGCGTTCATATGCCATTCATCCGATTGGATGAATCTTTGATGAGTTATTGTGTACACGCCAGGGAAGGCTTTCGTCATAGTAAATCCATTTTACAATATTTAGCGCATGAGTAGATGCAACAAATGGGTGACGACGCCTGAAGCGTTTCAACAAAATCCTGTATGCGTTCATATAACATTCATCGATTGCGATGAAACTTTGATGAGTTGTTGTGTGCACTTACGTGTAGTCTTCTAACTTAGTAAATCCATTTCACAGTAGGTAGCGAACGAGTTGATTCAACAAATGAGTGACCGCACACGGATCGTATAAATAAAATTCCGTATGTATTCATTTGCCATTCATCCGTTTGCAATGAAACTTTGGTGAGTTGTTGTGGACGTTACCACGAATGTTCCTTAATTAGTTAATCCATTTTACGATAACTTGGAGGCAGTTAGCGCAAATTGAAAAAAAGAATTGTGAATCCAAAAGCACTTTTTGAAACAAAATACAACGCCAACACTTTCTTTGATTGGCGTTGCAACGCATGCCGGGTTCAGCTAGTTAGCTTATAAATACGAGATACAGCAGTACATGGCCTCACGAAGTTCTACGCAGGTCACGAACTAGATCAAAAGGGTGATCACACCTTAAATTTCCTATGCGCTCTCCTTCACAATATATATTTTAATTTCATTTATACCTAACTTCAAATGTACAATGTAATTTTTTTTGAATTTCAAATGATATCAATATTTCAAAGAAACATTCAAATATGCAACAAAAAGTATGTTAAAAATGCAACAAGGATAGAAGCAAGATACAGAGAAATATCTGATATAGAGAGACTGTATAACATAACACCCTACCCCTTGCCACACCAACCAACCCCTAGCACGGCACACTTACACTCACCACCCCCATCTAAGAAGAAAAACAGAATAAGAATAAAAATCAAATTACAGCTAAAAAAAGAAGAAAAGTCTAAATTTACACTCCCACGTCTACGACAATATTTGGGGACGATTATTAAAACAGGAAGAAGTCTTGTTGGAGCCCCGACCCTCATACAAGCGTTGTGCCTACACCTATACCTAAGTTATTAAAAGTTAATGGAAAGAGGCTACGGAACTATGGACATGGGGAACATAATTGCCACAGGCACGAAAGGTCATAGCCCCGAAGGTGCCAGCTAGCATTCTAAGGAGGACATAGCGGTCATTACACCATGAATTCCACTGACTGGGAATGACGCAACATAATTAGCTTATAAATACAGGTACAGCCACGCGCCCGCCCTCTCTCTTTGGTCACCTCTCTCTTTGGTCATCGCTCTTTTTGTCAGTGCTTCGAAAGGAACGGTAAGGGCGCTGCCCTTAACCGGATTCCGACGCCATCACCACCATGGAATCCGTCATTGGTAGGATGAGTAAGAGTGTCTGTTAGATTTCTTTTTCCACTATTAACCACCCCCACCCTTTAATCTAAACCTAATCGCCACCCCATTAGTAATAATAAACCCCTTTTTTACAGTCAAATGCTTTATCTTTCTATTTCACGTAGTTATAAACGCCCACCCCCTTAGTTTATAACTTAAATTAAGATCTGCACTGCACGCTGTTGAGCAGTAGTCACTGTACTAACAAGCGTTTGGCTAGCTAAGGCTCCCCGGATGAGCATGGTGAGTATGTCTTCCCCAACCCTCCTTAAAGCCCCCCTTTTACATTGATTGCTCCCTAGACGTCTCCGCAGCTCTCCTCAAAATACCATGATTATACATCCTAGTAAATCCCCGAAAATGCTAAGGATGCCGTCTAATCAACACCACTTACAACTGGTGGTTGGGCACCATCAATGGTTGGAGACACCGGGTACACAACCATTAGTTCCCCAACAAAATGGTAGAGGCGCAGGGTAGTTGCCTACAGAAGATTCAAACAACGAATCTGGCAACTGACGATACCATGTGCTAATTCAAGCTAGCCAAACGAGTAGCCAAAACATTTTTTTGAGAAGGATAATGAGGTAATAGGTAACTCACGAGAGAAACCACTTGCTGCCAAGCATTTTAAATATTACCAACCCCAATTAAATAAGTAAGTAACTATATCAAAGAACCCGATGGAAAAGAAGTATAGATAACCACACTACCCTATTAAGAAGATCGCTCAATATTGAAAATTAACCCCCCCCCCAAAAAAAAAAACTCTAATAATATTCCTATGATAAGACTGTGATATCCCATAGGATAAGTTAGGATAAGCAACTAACCATGTATTTTATTGCAGCAGTGCAATTATATCTTATATATTGTTGTAGGCCATAAAATTTTCTTTTTGAGTAAATATTTGTATGACCAAGTGAAAGGTAGTATTGACACAGTGCATACATATAATTAATAGGAAACCTTGCAATTACACATTTCTACATTTACACGTACACTTCGGCAAGGTGCCACAGCGATAATTTTGTACACACACAAAGTCATGACACACTGCATTTTCTTTGGTTACGCAATTAGACCTCAGGAGAAATGCTTATACAGTATATTAAACTTCAAACACAATCAGCTGAGACACATGGTAAACACGTGCTGGGCGCACCGACCGCCTAGCGAGGATGTTAAACCCGACATCTTGTTGCTGGCTCAGCGCGAACACGCACACGAGCAGAAGCGAGATATCGTAGGTTCAATGCCTGGCGCTAATAGCTTACACGCCAGACTAAGTTCATACAGCCTTGCCATTTCTTTTTCTTATATATACATCCCTTAACGGATATCGAAGCGTGCAATGGCAAGAAACGCACTAGCAATTTAAAAGATGTGACCATATCGTGCACACATAGCATAGAGTTGTTTGTCTAACAGTGCATTTAAAGTAGGCGATTCAGTTAGCAATTGAGAAACCGTTCCCTCACAAAGCAGAAAGGATAGGCAAGTAAACAAGTAGGAATTCACGAAGCTAACGAGATATGAACGGCAAAATAATATAGCATATAAGCGTGATTACGGCACTGGACACAGCACGGTAATATTGCAATATGTAAGAGTTGTTTTGAAGAATATCATCGTTATTGTGGAATACACGAAGAAAAAGGACATAGGAAGACATATATTACGAGGAATAAGAATATTATGAGGAATAAATATATTACAAGGAAATGAAGAGATTGCAAGGAATAAAGAGAGTATTTTCAAAAAAGTTGAAGAAGCATATTATTGATAAGTATCAAGTGACTTAGGGCGGGGACAAGGGTTCACCTAGCCTTAAGATAAGAAGAAAATAAAGCGATATAAGAAGTATTTTTAGTATTATGACGTTGATAACAATTGCCATTTATAATTAAGATTATTGCCTCCACCGTGCCAGAAGCCTACGTCCTACGCCATCCAGATGCTAAATAAGGAAGTTACGCAAAGAAAGAATAAATAACTTACAGTTACAATAGTCAGAAGAGGGCTGCCAACCAGCGACCGGGGACTACGATTTCAGATTCCAGAAAATAGTCACCCCGGGAACACGTAAGAAATAGTCGAGATATTAGGGCGAAGCCAAACACATGCTTGGACATAGCCAACCCTTTCACGTAGAGACGTTAGCTCTAATACTTTCGTGGAATTAATCCCACCACGTTCAAAAGCTAGCGGCGGTCAACTCAGCCTAATACATAGTGAATCTAACGTCCGTTGGGATGCATTTGTATCGAAGTACAATCTGTCTGCCAACAGGCGATATTTTTACGGTATTCTGATCAAATGTTATGAGATATTTTTACGGTATTCTGATATGATAGAAAGATAAAGTGATAGGAGATATTTTACGGTATTCTGATCAAATGACAGGAAGATAGACTGACAGACAACAGTAATACACATTTAGATCGAGCATTAGTTAGGCTAACTATAGGCGATAGTAATACATATTTAGATCGAGCATCAGTCAGTCTAACGATAGGCGATAGTAATACATGTTTAGATCGAGCAACAATCAGTCTATTGACAGACGATACGTTTTACGGTATTATATATGAAGAGATATAAATGTCAAGAGAGAAAGTGCACATACGCTAGGATTACTTACTTAATTACTTAATTACTTACTTAATTCCTGCCGCTCCTTCCGGAGCATAGGGCCTTGGCGAAATTTCTCCACGCAGTACGGTTCCTGGCCATTCTCTTCACTTGACTCCAGTTCTTGTCCACCTCTGCAATTTCATTTTCGATCGTCCTCTTCCAGGTCTTCTTAGGTCGACCTCGCTTCTTGGCGCCTTGAGGATACCAGTCTAGCGCCGCCCTCTCAATAGCTCCGTCCTGCATCCTTAGCGTGTGACCAATCCAGCGCCATTTCCTCTCCTTGATCTGGATGCTAATCGGTTGTTGATTGGTGATGGTCCAAAGATCTTCATTTGAGATTATATCCGGCCACCTCACATTCATGATGCGACGCAGACATCTGTTAATGAACACCTGTAGCTGGTTGTTGATCGGTTTTGTGACTTTCCATGTTTCACAGCCGTAGAGAAGAATCGACTTTACGTTGCTATTGAAAAGGCGGAGCTTGGTCTTCCTGGAAATGTTTCTATTTCTCCAGATGGGATAAAGCTGGACAAAGGCACCATTTGCCTTCCTGATACGGCTTCGAACATCTTCCTCTGCTCCCCAATCTTTTGTGACTATACTTCCAAGGTAGAAGAAGGGCTCAACTCGCTCAATGTTCTTTCCGTTGACTGTCAAACTAGTCGTGATGTCAGAATTTATCCTCATCTCTTTGGTATTGTTGGTGTTGATCATCAGTCCTGCACGTTCTGCTTCTCTCTGCAACCTCCCCAGCTTATCTTCTATGTCTCGGTACCGTTGTGCCATAAGACAAATGTCGTCTGCGAATTCCAGATCTTCAAGCCTGTCATTTATACCCCATTGAATACCCCTCTTCCGTCCTCCCATTACCTTCTTCATCACACTATCCAGGACCAACAGGAACAAAGTGGGGGAAAGGACACACCCCTGTCTCCCTCCGGAACTGACCTTTATCTTTTCTGTTAATTTGCCTTCGTGAAGAACCTGGCACTCATACCCTTCGTACATCTCTTCCATGATTCTGATGATCTTTGTTGGAATTTTATATTCCTCGAGGGTCTTCCACATGATTCTTTGATTTACGGAGTCGAAGGCTTTCTCGAAGTAAAAAATGTGAGGAAAAGGGTATTCCGCCACTCCACACTCTGCTCCAGGATGATTCGGAGGGTGTTGATGAGATCCACACAGCTGCGATGTTGTCGAAATCCAGTCTGTTCCTTCTGAAGCCTTTTTTCTACGCAGTCTTTTATACGATTCAGGATGACTCTCGCCAGCACTTTGCTTGGAATGGACAGCAAGGTGATACCCCTCCAGTTGTTACAGTTTGTGGTGCCCCTTTCTTCGACAACTTGACTATCAACCCGTTCTTTCAGTCGGTTGGTATTTTCTCCTCCTTCCAGATCTTCTCCAACAGCGGGTGCAGCAGATCGATCGTAATATCCAGGTCTGCTTTCAGTACTTCCGCTGGGATATTATCCAGACCTGGTGCCTTCCCGCATTTCATCTGCTTCAACGCTGTCCGTATTTCGCCCCGAGTTGGGGAGTCGAGGCTGATGCTTGGGTCACTTTCTGCTTCCTCTTCATCTTCTCCTCGCTGCTTACTTTCTGGTCCTCTATCTCTATTAAGAACCTCCGCAAAGTGTTCTCTCCATCTTGTCAGCTGCAGTTCACACGTCGTGAGGATCTCGCCCGTCTTGCTCTTCACAGGCCTAGTTTTATTAAAACCTTTCTTCGAAAGCATCTTTGTGATGCCATAGAGCTCCTTAGCGTCCCCCCTTCTTGCCGCTTCTTCTGCTTTCTCCGCCTGCTCATCAATCCACCTCCTATGATCCTTCCGTACACTCCTCTTTACCTCCCTGTTTGCTGTTGAATACTCTGCTTGTGTGAGAGCCTTCTGCTGCCTAATCTTGCAGGTGTTGAGCTTGGCCTTAATCTCCTTCCTATAATTTATCTTGTCCCAGGTCTGATCGGATATCCATTCTTTCCGCAGATAGTTCTTGTACCCGAGCTGCATCTCACTGGTTTCCACGAAGATATTCTTTACCTCGCTCCACACAGTCTCCACGTTCTTCTCTGTCTCGGAGTCAACACCTGGAATTTATTTCTGAGCTCCAGTTTAAATTGGTCCAATCTCTGCTTGTTCTTAAGCTTGCCCACATCAAACTTGTTGTGCCGAGTGTTAAACTTTCGGCGGACTGCGACGATCTTCATGCGGAAGTTGGCAACCACAAGATGATGGTCACTACCAACGTCCGCACCTCTCTTGTTCCTAACATCTTCCAAGCTTCTTCTGAGCCTCCTGCTCACCGCGATGTGATCAATTTGATTTTCTGTGACTTGATCAGGAGACACCCAGGTGACCTTGTGGCACCGCCTAAGAGGAAATACCGTGCCACCCAGCACCAAGTCCTGACTGGCGCAATATTTCGTAAATTTCTCCCCATTGTCATTCATCTCACCAAGGCCATGTTTACCCATGATCTGCTCCAACCCCTCATTGTTTGAGCCCACCTTCGCGTTGAAGTCTCCCATAACAATGAGAATGTCCTTCTTACTTGTTTGTCTTGTGACATCTCGCAGCATTTGGTAGAATTCTTCCTTCTCCTCTGGCTCAGACTGTTCTCTGGCGCATAGCATTGGATGATGATCACATTCCTGGTCTTTGTCTTGAACCTAGCAAACATGAGCCTACTAGAAATTGGCTTCCACTCCATAAGGCTTCTCTTTGCATTTCTGTTGAGCAGCAACCCCACTCCATCCCTGTGTTCTTCATCATCGCCCCCAGAATAGAGAAATGCAATTCCATCTGTTGTCTGTATTTCACCAAATCCTGGCCACCTCACTTCACTCAATCCTAGGATATCCAGCCGATAGTTCTTCATCTCCCGTGTCACTTGTTTCAGTCTGGTTTTCTGCATCAAAGTCCTCACATTCCAGAAACAGATTTTCGTAGTCCTCTTCATGCCAAAAGTCGTCATTAGGTTATCCGTCCGGTTTTGTAATTTCGCTTCAGGTTCCGTAATCAGTTTATTTAAGAGGAGCGAGTGATTAACCCACTGCCTCCGAGTGCCTTGGAGGGGCTGACACCTTAAGCCTGAGGCACCAGGCTGATTTTCTGTCAGGGTTTCTTCCCTTAGCCTTTGAAGAACCAACTCCAAACTACAAGGCAGCAGTTGTTTCACCAGAGCCCCGTTAGCCGTAATTTCTTCAGGGTTCCTGTAGGGCCTTCACAGCTACCGTAGCGGTCTTGAGGCACACAAAGTCCCCACTGTACTTCACCCCTACAGGCAATCCCATACTTAATTACGTTGCCCATCTCCCACGACGAGGACGAGGGGTTGGATTTGTGGGAGACACCCTAGGATTACCAACCGAATTTATCAATTAATAATTTTTCAGGGGATTGACAAAGGTGGTGTATTCTTGGAATACACGGTACGAGAGATTATAATTTTCAATGCTTTTGCATGTTCTTTCCTTCCTCTTTGTCAAACACCAACAGTGATCTTCTGTTTTCTCTTAGGTGTTCAGGTCGCTTATATCTTTTATGAGTCTGTTCTAGATATATATACTCTGTGACTCACCTAGCGTCATCTAGCAGCGAATCTCTGAAGCTCTTCAACTTTTCCTAGTGCAAGAGGACTTACTTATCCATTTGGCCACCAGATCCTGTTACCATCACCAGCTATTTTCTCCTTGAGCAAGAGGACTCTGTCTACTTTTTTACTCACCATGCTGCGCTAGTATCGCCTGTTATCAACTCTTTGAAGACCAGCTCATCAAGAGAAAATATTTTTTTGTTATAAAGTTTGCAATGTTTATATGTTCTCCTTTTGTCTCCTATCCCCCACTCTTTTCCCCTTCCTTGGACCCTCCGTGCTCCGTTGAGCAAGTCTCACTTCTCAGTCGGCAGTTGACTCGATCAGTTAAGGCTCCTCTCGAGCCAGCTTCCTCAAATCAAGAGGCATACTCTCTTCTACGCCATGTTGACAAAGTAGTTATCGTCAAAAGGAACTTCACTTTCAACATGAAATCAAGATAAGTACCATCTTAAAGTTTTAACCTCATCTTCATGGTTTTAACATTCACGTGCTTTTAACGATACTTTTATAGACAGTGTGAGATTATTTATTTTGGGGCAAAAATCATTCTTCGTGGGATTTGCCATGTTGAGCTTTTGTTCGTACAAGCCAACCTTACTAGAGAAGAGCTTTTCTTAAGCTATTCAAATTTATTATTTATTTATCGTATGATGTTAACACAACACAATCACCTACATAAATACAGATTCATATAACACAGCAATAATACTAACAAATTATATAAATTATAAAGCAGATAAAAAAAATTATTATAAATCAACGTCCAACTCGTTGATCCATTTGACAGCCTCAGTTGTAGCAGAATGCAGGTCCTCCAGACTTCCTGGAAAAACTCGGAGAGGACATTCCAGTACTAAGTGCTCCATTGTCTGTGGAATGTCAGCGCAATCAAACGAGAAATCCTCTCACTACGTGGGATATTATCTAATACCCGCTGTCTATAATTCACCAAGCTAGTTCCTCCGTTGGATTTTCTTAACCCCATTTTTCTACTAAAGTCTTTCTGGAACCTTCCAGATTCTGTATTTCATCTACAAGTCCTGCCGTTATGAAATTTTCACTTACTTGTGAGAATGCTATTTAAAATTGAAGAATCTCACTTCTGAATTAAAGCTCAATAGCGAATTTTCTTCCACCGTTGGATGTTCTTGGCGAATTTAACTGTAATCCACCATTTTCTCCAGCAATAGACTTTCGTTCATCTAGTGCAACTAGTCAGTTTTTTTTTTCAAATCAAAATAACTTTCTTTGCCAAAAACGTTCGTGTTTCTATAGTGAACTTTTCATATATTTCAACGAACTATAGTGAAAACCAGTGCTTGTTCAACTTTCTACCGCGTCGCGATCGTCCATTTACATATAAATAAGGCCATGAACATTTTTCCTCAATCCCTATTTCTCTTTCCTAAACCTCTTACTAACAATCTGTAATAAACTTTTAAATTTAGGTCTGTTTCAACGAGGTGTCAATCCATAGATGTGCCCTCCCATTTTTCTCATGTGTAATTAATTAATTTCTGTATAATTACGTGTCCAGCGCACGTTTCAAACTTACGTTGTTTCTCCCTTCTGACCAGGAAAACAATTCTTTCATCTCTTAAGTGAGTTATTTCTAGGTATCACGAAATGGACACTGCCCCATTTGGTTCGTGATTCCCATTTAAAACATAGGAGGTAGAGAACCTTCCTTTTGATTATCTCTTCAGGTTTCACAGTCAGTGACCTGCCCTTATTTGCATAATAACCAAAATTAATTCTGTATAAATATAAGAAGTTGTAGGAACTTCTATCTTATTCTTCATGTTTTTCTTATTGTTATTTTCGAAGTTGTTACTCTCTCTAGAATATTCTCTCAGAAATTTCTTATAGTACACTCCTTGTACTCTTGTAAATGTCTAAACTTTAATCATTTCATTTGCCTTTTTAAAATCTTACAAAGATTTTAGTGCCAGGTTTAACACCTTAAGAATTGTTATTTGCCTGGAGCAATTTCTAAATGTTGTCGGAGGTCTGCGACCCCAAATTGTTAATAAGATTGAAACATATTTAATTGTTAAATTTATCAACTTCTTTGCATTGTTAAATAAATTAAATATTTGTTTTTGGATTCATAATTTCGAAAATACAACGGATAAGCAAGATCCTGTCCTCCTTGGCTCTCCCTACTCGATGCCATTAAATCTATTGATAGGGATTTCACCACTTGTTGCATTTGAGCAAGAACTCTCAGTGGCAACCTTGTTAAAGTTTCTCTTAGCATTAATAGCTAATTCTAATTGGCCAGTAAGGCAAGTAAAGCTCGCTACGCCAGCTACCTGCTTGTGGAGATCCTCTCCGAAAACTTATGGTTAATTTTCCAAAAGATAAGTGTTTCTTCTTTGTCTAAGCTTTTAGCCGGCCTCTCGCTGAGTAAAGGCTTAGCCATTTCCAAATGCAACCATTGGTTCACTTACCAAAATTACTTTCCCAGGTATAATTTTTCATCACTATCCTTCCTGGAAGCACTGGGTCGCTTTTCTCAGGAACTCTATAATTTCGAAAATTGGAAATACCAAACTTGATTTAAATTATTGGCATTCTTCGAATTATTTCGCAAAACGAATTTCTTTGAAAAACCTTACAATAAATTTGTTACTCTTAGTTTTGCCAGACCATCACCTTTCCCCATAGTAGTCTTATACATGCTTGGGAGGAAATACACTAAAGCCTCTCTCTTGCAAATCGCCCAAGTCCCAGCTGCGGTTCCCGTTAGCTTCGACCAAGCTCGTACCTACTTTAGGTATCAGAGAGTTAATTTTCAGTGGCAACTGCCTCTAAAGGTATTTAAAGTTAAATTTACAACTTTTGTGGGACTCTCCTCCTATTTTTCTATCCTTTTTCTCCAATCCAAAACCTACTTCCCTTTTTTTAATCATCTTCCCTTGGTGGGTGGGTTATTCCTTATCCAATAATCTACCCAAAAATTGGTGCCGAAACCCGGGAGAGTCCATTTTCCATTTTTTCTTCAAAAAAAAGTGTCATTTGACAATACTTTGCAAATTATTAATATCTGCTTTGAATTTTTCAGCTATAACTACATCATGCAAAGCCTGTGATGGGGAAAGAGGCTGCTCCTGTCTCCTTTGGTGTGTCCCGTTCTTTCTACTTATTTGCTGCTGCCAGCTTGACAGCATTTCCAAGGTTCCACAGTTTCGTGAGTTACATTTCAATCTACCTTCTTTAACATGGCTCCTACTGATAAGGATAAAGATGAAAAACTTACTTATAAACGAGCATCATATAAAGGGCAAATTACCCGATTCAGAAAGTACATAAAAGAATTGGATCCCTCAGAAGCTCAATTAGACTTGTTGAAACATCGTGTAAGGGATTTTGAACGTTCTTATGAAAACTTTTGCAACATTCAAACTGAAATAGAAACTTGCATGCTCAATCAAACAGAAGATCGAGTCGAAGTAGAAAACCAGTATTACGAAGGCATAGGTTCTGCTTTCAAAATAATACGCCAACTCGAAGAGGAGCAGAAAAAGGACGCTTCTGTTCTTGGTTCCCTTCACGAACCACAAACTTCTTTCCGTGAGGGTACTCATAAGCCCAAACCAACTTTACCGAAAATTGATTTACCCCATTTTTCTGGAGATGAATCTGCTTGGGATTCTTTCTATGAATTATTTTGCTCCCTTGTTCATGACAATGAAGACATTCAAGTCATTTACAAGTTTCATTATTTGAGATCTATTCTCCGAGGTCAAGCTTTGCAGTTGGTCGAAGCACTTCCTCTGCGTGCCGAAAATTACCCCATTGCCTTTAACTTATTAAAGGAAAGATATGGAAATTTACGGTTACGTATTCAGCGCCATATAAAGGCTCTATTCAATCTACCTGCGTCACAGCACAATGACGTCACTAGTTTACGTACTCTAGTTGACACTACACAACTTCACGTTGTACCCGTTCGTCCTGGGGATGCGATGACCCATCTGCTATAACATCGCATTCCTGGAGTTCCGGGACAGAGCGGAGTTAAATGAACCTCTAGTCAAATAAGGAATGTGTCGGAAATTCAGCTGAGTTATCGAAAAAGCAGTGGGTATCACGAGACAAAGTATCTCTAGGGTCGTTACGGGCTAAAGTTTAATAGAAATAATGCAAATATAAATGGGCGCCATCAACTGAATTCCTAGCAAACCACTTCCTTTCCGGATAAGCCTTACTCAAGACAAGGAAAGAAAAAGGAAAATCACACCATCATCAGATCACAACTAAGATAAAAACAAATTTATTTTACTTTGATAGTCAGACAGACATTTTAAATATAACTCCTACGTAAGAGTATGGTCGAATGCCAACGTTAAATTGTCATTGTCCAAAAATCGAACCATCTCTTTTCTAATCCAAAAATATTTCATCCACATAACAAGAAAAATCTCTAAAGTTCTCTTGGGTTCTCAGGATCACTGTAGCACTATGTCTTTCGTCACTGACATTTGTGAAACCTGAGACCTAATTTCTCTTTAATTTAACATCATCAATGTGGATTTAAAAAAGTTATTAATCTGTCTAAACATACACATATTATAATCACATATATTAAATATCAAGTAATTCATGGTTTGCATGGCATAATTTGAATGTTGAACCTGTTAGTCAAATACTACTAAACATCGAATAATTAATTTACACTATTTACATTGTCATTCATAATCACTTATCTGTGAATTACAGAAAATTCATGGCTAATTGGTCATCGTTATCGTCATCATCAAAATTAAATATTCCTCACATTAATGCTCACTTCAAAATTCTACGTATTCCTGTCAGAATCATTAATTCATCACCATTACATCATTTAAATTCTCAACTCAAGTTGCAATTCCTTCAAATTATCTCTCAATTAAATTGATTTAATTCCATATAAATTCATTAATCATCAGCTTCTTTAATTAATTATCACCTTCTAATTCAGTTATTCATCATCATTACAATCGTCTATTAATTTATTTAAATCAGTTTAATTATCTAATTTTTAATTCATCCATCTATTTAATTCATTGATTTATTCCAAAATTTAATTTATCAAATTATTTAAATTTCAATCATCTGGTTATTTAGTTTTTCATTATTTCATCTAGTAATTCTGATTTTTATTTCATTAGGTCAGATCGTTAATATGCTTAAATCTCAGATTATTATTTCATTAATTATTATTTTCAGAAAATCTTGTATTATCAACTTCATTTATTTGTTTAATTTCCTAACAAATTGTTTAATATGGTTTATAGAACGTTGTCTTACAGTTTTATCACTTCCAAGTTATATCTCGTATTTAATTTATCATGCCAAAAAAATATTATTGCCTCCACGACATCACGTTGGATCTAACTATCCACAACGACATTACATTTCCTCAATACTTCAAATATCACATTTGAATACATTAATTATTCCACAAAACTCCATAAATATTCAGCACATACAGCATGAATCTCAACAATTACGCTAGACTGGGTACGACGACCTCATGTCTGCCTCAAAATACATTATCAACGTTGCAACTATCACATGGCAACTTCCACAAAATGCCTATCATAAACTCCACTTAACCATGTTGCATGATCTACAAAAAATATATAACTGGCTTCAAATTATCAACGCACACAATCTCCAATAACTGTAATTAATCTGATCACATCTAGACAACTTCTTAAACAATTGGAAAAAATATATTACCTCAGTAATTTAAGATCTGCTTTCAAATAGCATAAATTCTCTTACAATTTTCATAACTCACATCACAGAAAAACACCAATGTGCTATAATCTCTCATATCAAAATCTGCAATACTGATCTGCCTTATAATAAATCTGACCATTAATGATTAATCTTACAAGATTCAATTACTTTAAATCCTTCTCAAAGGTATCAAACACAATTATAAAACTCATCAAAAGCATCAGCTGTAACAGCTGTTAAACTGAAATTACTCTCAAACGAGTATAGCAACAAAATATTGGATTGGCAAACAAGAATTACTAAACGTAATCCTGCTGACATTTATCGTTACTTTATTTAACAAAATTTCGACTGATATGTGACTAGTAGTTCCTTGTTTGATTCACTTACAATCTCGTGTACACTCGGATGATAAAAATGAGTCCCTCAATGGCAAGTAAGATGTGTAACCACCGTACAGTCGTATAAATACGAAAGACCTCGCCCCGTCGACTTGGATGATATTGCCCTGAACGATGGGTAAGATGAGTACCACCATACAATCGTATAAATACGAAAGACCCCATCTCGTAGACTATATGAGTGAATGTACCAGATAGGAATCAACAAGTTTCTAGTTGTCATATAAAAGCGATGTTCATTCACTAAAGTGAATAACTTCTTAATATCTCCAAACAATCCAATGGAAAAAATCCCTACTGATGAATAATACACACTCGATAGTATGCAATGAACTGACGAAGTAATTTTAGATAATCAATTGCAGATCACGAGTTCGAAATACTCGTTACACAAAAAAACTATTTATGAAAAATATCCTAGCTGGAAAAATGTCTAAAAGACCAAACATCTGCTTAATAAAGCCAACCAATGGTGAGAATTTCGTATAATGATGCCTGCCATATCATATGGTTACTCCATATTCTAGCAAATTCGAAGTATATAAAGTCAAATCATGTCTATATAATCGTATCACTCCTATTAGAAAAATATACATGTGTGCCCAGTATTCATGAAAATAATCGTATCAGGTAGTTATAACTCTTACAGTACCTTTCATAATCAGCTGTTATTAAATTTCCAGGATCGTCGATTTTCCCTACATAATGAATTTCTCGAAAGATCGTCGATTTTCCCTACATAATGAATTTCTCGAAAGATCGGCGTGAATATCATTCCATCCATGAAATGACGATTGCCTTCGAAATCCCAAGTGAATCAGCTGGTGGACTCCTCTCGTCAGGAATCGAATCCATCGCTCTGCGGTGCCATCTTGTCTCTATCTGCGTCTACTCTGACATGTTGAACTTCGGATTACCCATAGCGGATATCGTCCAACTCCTCTCGAAAATGTTCATGGAAACAGCGGACCCCCTACTCCTCTTCTAAGTTACGCCACTGTTCCGTTAAATGTTCAGTTTGAGTATTGAAAGACCAATCTCCAATAACTGCTAAGTCTCACTTTCGTAAAATAAAATTTTACTTGAGAGTGTCCAAGTTTATTAAACACCCTGTAGTTGTCTGTATTTGGTAATTCATGAAACTGCATAAGAAATAAGTTTCATTCATGCACGATCTAATGTTCATCAGTGCCTATGCTAACAACATTCCGTTGCTTGAAATTGTTAAAGTGACTTTGAATGCGTTATAGAAAAGCATAGTCGTAATATTATTCATAAAATCTGTGTTCAAACTGCGTTGAAATGTAGCTTGTAATAAAGTCTCCAACTACTTACAGTGCTGTTCTAACATATCCCGGCCGTCTGTGATTGCTTCCTCGGCAAGTCCGCCTGGATCAATGACCTGCTTGGCGTTCGCTGCTCGGCGATGCTGAAACTGTCGCCTACACTCTGCCGTGACAGTTTCGGTATGCTACGCGACCTTCACCGTGCGTCTGGCTTGCGCTACAGAGCTCGATCCTACTTGCTCGACTGACAGAGCTCCACTGAATGTGCTGGCACTGTCTTCACTCTTATCTGCCTGGCGCAGACACGTGGTGTTCACCCCCACCACTGTGCTCTCGCGTCACGATCATAGTCTCGAACCCACATCATCTCGGCTATTCCGTTATAAAATAACTTAAGGGTTATCTAACTTCCTTACAATTATTTCCACTTATAATGCATGTTATATCTTCTCTTCTAAGATGTTTAATTACCATATTTCCATACATATCTCAATAAAGTTTCACATCTCTATCCATATTTCCATTTTCTTACAGATGTCAGTGCCTCCTTGATCCTAGACCTCCTACGTCATCTTGACATTCTTCTTGACTCGATCAGTGCGCTATCTTTTCCTAACTCTTCTCAAAACCTCAACTACGGCTCAATGTCTGCTGGCGTAGCCGATAGCCTAAACTAGGTATCGGGTACATCTCTCCCGTACATCTCCTTTTTTTATCAGGATTGAGAAAAAAATACACTCTCAGGCATTCTATATATAATACATGTACACGATAGCTCTACAATTCCCTTACTCAGCATGATGGTACTTTCTGACTCTCAATAATGATGATTGACTTCCAATGATTAGCATCTTGATTCCGTGTTATTCTGACGTTTGTTTCTTCCTTCGCCACTCGTGCTTGCTCGATTGACATCTCTCACTGTCTCTTCGGGTGGTGCAATAGGCTGTCTATCATCTTGCCTCGACCTCTCATGTCCACGATCATCTCGTCTGTCGTTAGGATCGTTTCTTCGGCCATCCTGCCTGTCGTCCCCATTATACTGTTGACCTTGGCTCCAGTTATTTCTGCCCCGATATCTATTGTTATATCGATTCCTGTCTTGATATCTGGAATTCTGGTTATGATTTCTATATCGGCTATCTCTTGCTTCTTGATCGTATGGCCTCTCATATGGTCCTCTATATCGATCATTTCCTCGAGCGTTACGGATGTTTCTTCGATTCCCTTCGTTCCGTCGGTTTTCCCAGGAATCTCTTCTGTCCGTTTGAGCTGCATTGTCTACGACTACCGCATTCACTTCTTGCGTGTGTCTATTGTCGTTTCTGGTACTTCTAGGCGTAACTTGTGCGCTTGTATAGTCCAATCGCCGTAAAATGTCGTCATAGTGCTCAAGTGTATTGGCTCCCGACGCTATTAGTGATCGCTGTACCTCAATCGGTAACTGTCTCGCTATAGCTTGCAAAAGCTCTTCTTCTGGCAATGGAGGAATCAGAAATTGTAATTTAGCCAGCTGTGACGTGAAATAATTGGCATAATGCGTCGGATGTGACGTAGAATAGCGCTTTGAGTACATTTCCGCTCTTACGTTAAGTTGATCCTCGGCACTCCAAAATCTCCTCAAGAAAGCTATGGCATATTGCTCCATGTTCGCAAAATTGCTTCTGAACGCTCTAAACCAAGTAAGCGCAGACCCATCTAAGGCGCGTTCGACTATCCTTAGCTCTCTTTCTTTGGCTACCCTATGCTCCGCCATGTAGTCTCGAATATCTCGCAGAAATTCGACTGGTGTGACTCCTGTATTTCCCGAAAACTTTCTCGGCTTGTCATCCAGGTTTCTAATAATGGTGACTGGACCTGAGTATCGTTCGCTTGGACCCAACGTACTCCTATTCGAACTTGGATTATCCTGAGGGGTTGAACTGGCCCTTTCGAATGTCACATTCGGTTGCATTTGACGGTCTTCTCCCATGCTAGCCTCTTGATTAGTCATACTGCGGTCTATCGCTGTCTGATTTATCAATGTTTCCCCTGATGTTATATTCTGACTGGTGAAACTGTTAAACATGGATTCTAGTTTAGTTATCCTGTCTTCTGCTAATTTCTCCACGGCCTTGACCTGAGTTTTCAATTCATCTAGCGATGTAACATCCTGCGTTTTGTTACTCTCGTCTAAGTCGTTTATTAACTTGTCAATTTTGCCTTCGCACGTGTTCTTTACTGACGCGACTTGTTCCTTTAACAGATCAACATCTGTTCTAAATAGAGTTGAATCTATCTTCATCGCTTCCTTGTTCTCCGTAAACCTCGCTTCTAAGTTTGCCATACCTGCGATTAATTTTTCATCTAACCCTTCACGTTTCTCTTTTGCTTCGGCATCGACCTCACTATACCGTTCTTCCACAATTGCACCGACTCTATTTTTGAATAAAGCTAAGTTTTCATTAACCTTTTGCTCTATATCGTCGTCTATCTTCCTAATATCTTTCTGCAATTGATTTTCTAATGATTTTAAATTAGAATTAACTTCTCCTAAGACTTCCTCTTTAATGGTCCCAATTACTGTCTTTAAATCTTTAATCTCATTACCTAGATTCATTTCTAGACCTTTGATTTTAGTCTCGAAAGATACTTCGGTAGACCACTCTTGAATTTTGCCTACATCTGCCACTAAACCATCGATGTCGAATCTAAACTTCGATACATCTGATTTAATGTCTTTCTGTATGGACATAACGTCAGTTCTTAAAGTAAAAATATTTTCTTCTCCTCTACTTTCTAATTCAATAATATTTTTTCTTAATATTTGAACATTTTCCTCTCCTTTCATATTTACTGTAATTATGTCTAATTGTAAAGTCTTCAGCATTTCATTATTCTTTAAAGTTAAGCTATTCTCTAATCTGGTTAACTTGTTTTCTAATTCAGTGTTAGTTTCTTCACTACGAGCTTGTAATTTCTCTTCCAACGATTTGAAATTGTCCTCACTATTTGATTGTAATTTTTCATCTAATGATTTAAAATTGTCCTTCAAGTTAGCTTCACTAGCTTTTAAATGACTTTCAGTACTAGTCTGTAATCTAGTTTCTAATGACTTCAACTCATCTTTGCTATTTGACTGTAACCTTTCTTCTAAGGACTTAAAATTGTCTTCACTAGTTGACTGTAGCCTAGTCTCTAATGACTTTAAATTATCCTCACTAGTTGACTGTAGCCTAGTCTCTAATGACTTTAAACTGTCGTTCAGATTGCCTTCGTTACTAGCCTGTAATGCTTGTACATTCTCTTTACATTTAGCTTCTAATCTAGCTTCTGAATTATTAATTTGTTCTTTAACTTCCGTTTCCATCTTAGAAATAGTTTCTGCAATACCAGACATACCCGTCTGTAACTCTCCTAACACCTTCGCTAAATCTTCTGGCAACATAATTATATTTTCAATATACGTTTTATACAGAGACGTTAGACAACAACACATCACAATGTCTCAATTCCTGCATTCACTTGGGTATAGGAAAAAATGTCTTATAACTAACATGATATAACTAATACGATTAACATGAACACTGGAATGGGCACACAAGTACATTGTCTGACTAAGTTTAATAAATTTTGTAACACAATTAAATGAACTTGAGATCAATCTCTCAGTAATCTAAATCTGATGTGATTCCATAGAATAAACAAAATCGAAGCCCCACAAGTTGGATAAAGCCAATTCTCCCTCTCTCTCTGTACCCGTTCGTCCTGGGGATGCGATGACCCATCTGCTATAACATCGCATTCCTGGAGTTCCGGGACAGAGCGGAGTTAAATGAACCTCTAGTCAAATAAGGAATGTGTCGGAAATTCAGCTGAGTTATCGAAAAAGCAGTGGGTATCACGAGACAAAGTATCTCTAGGGTCGTTACGGGCTAAAGTTTAATAGAAATAATGCAAATATAAATGGGCGCCATCAACTGAATTCCTAGCAAACCACTTCCTTTCCGGATAAGCCTTACTCAAGACAAGGAAAGAAAAAGGAAAATCACACCATCATCAGATCACAACTAAGATAAAAACAAATTTATTTTACTTTGATAGTCAGACAGACATTTTAAATATAACTCCTACGTAAGAGTATGGTCGAATGCCAACGTTTAATTGTCATTGTCCAAAAATCGAACCATCTCTTTTCTAATCCAAAAATATTTCATCCACATAACAAGAAAAATCTCTAAAGTTCTCTTGGGTTCTCAGGATCACTGTAGCACTATGTCTTTCGTCACTGACATTTGTGAAACCTGAGACCTAATTTCTCTTTAATTTAACATCATCAATGTGGATTTAAAAATGTTATTAATCTGTCTAAACATACACATATTATAATCACATATATTAAATATCAAGTAATTCATGGTTTGCATGGCATAATTTGAATGTTGAACATGTTAGTCAAATGCTCCTAAACATCGAATAATTAATTTACACTATTTACATTGTCATTCATTATCACTTATCTGTGAATTACAGAAAATTCATGGCTAATTGGTCATCGTTATCGTCATCATCAAAATTAAATATTCCTCACATTAATTCTCACTTCAAAATTCTACGTATTCCTGTCAGAATCATTAATTCATCACCATTACATCATTTAAATTCTCAACTCAAGTTGCAATTCCTTCAAATTATCTCTCAATTAAATTGATTTAATTCCATATAAATTCATTAATCATCAGCTTCTTTAATTAATTATCACCTTCTAATTCAGTTATTCATCATCATTACAATCGTCTATTAATTTATTTAAATCAGTTTAATTATCTAATCTTTAATTCATCCATCTATTTAATTCATTGATTTATTCCAAAATTTAATTTATCAAATTATTTAAATTTCAATCATCTGGTTATTTAGTTTTTCATTATTTCATCTAGTAATTCTGATTTTTATTTCATTAGGTCAGATCGTTAATATGCTTAAATCTCAGATTATTATTTCATTAATTATTATTTTCAGAAAATCTTGTATTATCAACTTCATTTATTTGTTTAATTTCCTAACAAATTGTTTAATATGGTTTATAGAACGTTGTCTTACAGTTTTATCGCTTGCAAGTTATATCTCGTATTTAATTTATCATGCCAAAAAAATATTATTGCCTCCACGACATCACGTTGGATCTAACTATCCACAACGACATTACATTTCCTCAATACTTCAAATATCACATTTGAATAAATTAATTATTCCACAAAACTCCATAAATATTCAGCACATACAGCATGAATCTCAACAATTACGCTAGACTGGGTACGACGACCTCATGTCTGCCTCAAAATACATTATCAACGTTGCAACTATCACATGGCAACTTCCACAAAATGCCTATCATAAACTCCACTTAACCATGTTGCATGATCTACAAAAAATATATAACTGGCTTCAAATTATCAACGCACACAATCTCCAATAACTGTAATTAATCTGATCACATCTAGACAACTTCTTAAACAATTGGAAAAAATATATTACCTCAGTAATTTAAGATCTGCTTTCAAATAGCATAAATTCTCTTACAATTTTCATAACTCACATCACAGAAAAACACCAATGTGCTATAATCTCTCATATCAAAATCTGCAATACTGATCTGCCTTATAATAAATCTGACCATTAATGATTAATCTTACAAGATTCAATTACTTTAAATCCTTCTCAAAGGTATCAAACACAATTATAAAACTCATCAAAAGCATCAGCTGTAACAGCTGTTAAACTGAAATTACTCTCAAACGAGTATAGCAACAAAATATTGGATTGGCAAACAAGAATTACTAAACGTAATCCTGCTGACATTTATCGTTACTTTATTTAACAAAATTTCGACTGATATGTGACTAGTAGTTCCTTGTTTGATTCACTTACAATCTCGTGTACACTCGGATGATAAAAATGAGTCCCTCAATGGCAAGTAAGATGTGTAACCACCGTACAGTCGTATAAATACGAAAGACCTCGCCCCGTCGACTTGGATGATATTGCCCTGAACGATGGGTAAGATGAGTACCACCATACAATCGTATAAATACGAAAGACCCCATCTCGTAGACTATATGAGTGAATGTACCAGATAGGAATCAACAAGTTTCTAGTTGTCATATAAAAGCGATGTTCATTCACTAAAGTGAATAACTTCTTAATATCTCCAAACAATCCAATGGAAAAAATCCCTACTGATGAATAATACACACTCGATAGTATGCAATGAACTGACGAAGTAATTTTAGATAATCAATTGCAGATCACGAGTTCGAAATACTCGTTACACAAAAAAACTATTTATGAAAAATATCCTAGCTGGAAAAATGTCTAAAAGACCAAACATCTGCTTAATAAAGCCAACCAATGGTGAGAATTTCGTATAATGATGCCTGCCATATCATATGGTTACTCCATATTCTAGCAAATTCGAAGTATATAAAGTCAAATCATGTCTATATAATCGTATCACTCCTATTAGAAAAATATACATGTGTGCCCAGTATTCATGAAAATAATCGTATCAGGTAGTTATAACTCTTACAGTACCTTTCATAATCAGCTGTTATTAAATTTCCAGGATCGTCGATTTTCCCTACATAATGAATTTCTCGAAAGATCGTCGATTTTCCCTACATAATGAATTTCTCGAAAGATCGGCGTGAATATCATTCCATCCTTGAAATGACGATTGCCTTCGAAATCCCAAGTGAATCAGCTGGTGGACTCCTCTCGTCAGGAATCGAATCCATCGCTCTGCGGTGCCATCTTGTCTCTATCTGCGTCTACTCTGACATGTTGAACTTCGGATTACCCATAGCGGATATCGTCCAACTCCTCTCGAAAATGTTCATGGAAACAGCGGACCCCCTACTCCTCTTCTAAGTTACGCCACTGTTCCGTTAAATGTTCAGTTTGAGTATTGAAAGACCAATCTCCAATAACTGCTAAGTCTCACTTTCGTAAAAATAAATTTTACTTTAGAGTGTCCAAGTTTATTAAACACCCTGTAGTTGTCTGTATTTGGTAATTCATGAAACTGCATAAGAAATAAGTTTCATTCATGCACGATCTAATGTTCATCAGTGCCTATGCTAACAACATTCCGTTGCTTGAAATTGTTAAAGTGACTTTGAATGCGTTATAGAAAAGCATAGTCGTAATATTATTCATAAAATCTGTGTTCAAACTGCGTTGAAATGTAGCTTGTAATAAAGTCTCCAACTACTTGCAGTGCTGTTCTAACATATCCCGGCCGTCTGTGATTGCTTCCTCGGCAAGTCCGCCTGGATCAATGATCTGCTTGGCGTTCGCTGCTCGGCGATGCTGAAACTGTCGCCTACACTCTGCCGTGACAGTTTCGGTATGCTACGCGACCTTCACCGTGCGTCTGGCTTGCGCTACAGAGCTCGATCCTACTTGCTCGACTGACAGAGCTCCACTGAATGTGCTGGCACTGTCTTCACTCTTATCTGCCTGGCGCAGACACGTGGTGTTCACCCCCACCACTGTGCTCTCGCGTCACGATCATAGTCTCGAACCCACATCATCTCGGCTATTCCGTTATAAAATAACTTAAGGGTTATCTAACTTCCTTACAATTATTTCCACTTATAATGCATGTTATATCTTCTCTTCTAAGATGTTTAATTACCATATTTCCATACATATCTCAATAAAGTTTCACATCTCTATCCATATTTCCATTTTCTTACAGATGTCAGTGCCTCCTTGATCCTAGACCTCCTACGTCATCTTGACATTCTTCTTGACTCGATCGGTGCGCTATCTTTTCCTAACTCTTCTCAAAACCTCAACTACGGCTTAATGTCTGCTGGCGTAGCCGATAGCCTAAACTAGGTATCGGGTACAACGTTAAGGCTTTGTCCCAATTAGATCAACCTACTAATTATTGGGATACTTTCCTAATACATTTAGTGGTTTCTAAAGTTGATGCTGCTACCCTCAAAGCTTGGGAAATTGAACTTTCTAAAGAAGACGACTACACTTACAAGCATTTAGTTACTTTCATAAACGCTAGATGCCAACTTTTAACCGCTCTAGCTAATCAAAGTGAACCTTCATCTCCTAGTTCCAAATTCGAATTAATGTCCATCAAACCCAAAAGTGAACGCTCGGCGTCCAATACCCAAAAACCCAGGTTCAGCTCATCCAAGTTTAAATCAAACACTACTGGTTACCCAACTAGGTCTAGTGAACGTCGTGTTGCTAGCTCTATTGTTTTAAACACGCAAAGCGAACCTCGCAAAAGTTTAAACGAACCTGTAAAGTGCATACTTTGTAAAGATCCCCATGCCCTATACCTCTGCAAATCTTTTAAAGAAATGTCAGTCGACGACAGGCGAAAATTAGTCGCTCAAAACAAACATTGTTTCAACTGCCTAGCGCCCACGTATTCTGCTTCTAATTGCAAGTCCACAAGACTTTGCTACCATTGTGAAAAGGCTCACCATACTTTGCTACATCGTCATGATCAGGCAAGGTCATCGACGGCATCTACTTCTCCGAAAAATGATAGTGCTAACAGTTCTAATGCGACATCGTATATTCAGAATGCCAAGTCCATTCGCAGTGCTCAAGTATTGTTGTCTACTGTCCAAATTGAAGTTCAGGATAACTTTGGCAACTGGGTCCGTGCACGCGGTCTTCTAGATTCAGCGGCAACTCATGATTTTGTGTCTAATTCCTTGATTAGAAAACTAGGCCTACCCGTAAACCCCACTTCTATCAATGTGTCGGGCATCAACAGCTCAAAATCGCAAGCTTTACAATTCTCAAAACTAACCATAAGAGATATTTGTCATAGAAACAACTCCTTTAAAGTTAATTGTCTAATTCTCAATAGCATTGGAGAAGACACTCCAAGTTACTCTATGGATATTTCAGGGTTAAACATTCCCTCGCATTTAAGGCTAGCCGATCCTTCGTTCAATATGCAGAACCCTATTGACATACTCTTTAGTGCCAATGTTTTCTGGAATTGCCTACGTAAACAGGTTCGTAAGTTATCCTCAAACGTGGTCACCAGAGACACTAATTTTGGATGGATCGTCACAGGGCAACTTCCCCATTATTCTCTCCAACCTGCATCGCAATGTTATTTCTCCAACACTGACCTGGAACAGTTTTGGAGGCTTGAAAGCGTTGATTTTCCTAATGTGACCTCTTCAGAAAATGAATTATGTGAGCAACTTTTTTTGAACACCACCACTCGTTCTTCTGATGGCCGGTTCGTTGTTCAAATGCCAAGATTACACAATCCTCCCAAACTTATCAACTCTCAGCCTAAAGCTCGCAAAGCTCTCTTTGCTATCGAGAGCAAATTCAAAAAAAAAACCTTGTCAAACAGCAGTACACTGATTTCATGGATGAGTATGAAAGCTTGGATCATATGGAAGTTGTTAACAAATCTGATGATGAATCGCACCCCCCAATTGAAACGGTTTATTTAAATCATCATCCCGTGTGGAAGAACCCTCTTGTAAAAGATAAAATCCGAGTTGTTTTCAATGGTTCATCGCCCGACGTTAATGGCAACAGCCTTAACGACACTCTTTATTCTGGTCCTGCTATTCAGTCAGATCTATCCGCTATACTTTTAAACTTTCGGTTATTTCCCATAGCTGTTATAGCCGACATAAAACAGATGTACCGTCAAGTGTTAATTCAACCAGAACAACGAGATCTTCAAAGAATCTTGTGGCGTGATGAAATCAGTAAGCCCATTAAGGTATTTCGCTTGAAAACGGTTACTTATGGCTTAAAACCCTCTGCTTTCCTTGCTATCCGATCCCTACACTTGCTAGCCTCACAAGATGGTCATTTATTTAATTCCAAAGCCTCTGAAGCACTAACTACGTCATTCTATGTTGACGATTATTTGCAGTCCTTCCCCTCTTTGGAGGAAGCTTCTTTTGTGTCTTTAGAACTTCAGCCATTGTTAAGGAATGGAGGTTCCCCACTTCATAAGTGGAACTCCAACTCCCCTGAGTTTCTTGCTCAGTATCCCATCGAAGACGTAGATCCTTCTTCTGTCGAAATTTGTGGAAACTCCGAATCTATAAAAATTCTAGGAGTTCACTGGTGCACTAGCACTGACACTCTTATCTATAAAGTTTCGCTCGCAGAAGAGCTTCCTAATACAAAAAGACAAATCCTATCTGAAATTGCAAAAATTTTTGATCCGCTTGAATTCCTTGCCCCAGTTATCGTTATAGCCAAACTCTTCATGCAAGAGCTGTGGTCGCTTAGATGTGAATGGGATGATACTGTCCCTCTTTCTTTTCTTAATCGTTGGCTCTCGTTTCGCAGCAATTTTCTGGATCTTTCCCTTATTGAAATTCCTAGGAATTTAATCAGCTCTCATTCTAATGCATGCTTTTTCCTTCATGTGTTCGCGGACAGTTCCGAAAAAGCTTATGGTTGCTGTGCATATTTAGTTCATCACGATTCACTCTATGGATCTCCAGTTTCCAACCTTGTTTGTGCCAAATCGAAGGTCGCTCCTCTTAAAACTATCACTTTGCCTAGACTCGAACTGTGCGCTGCACTCATGGCTGCAGAACTTGTTAAAAAACTACGGGAAGTATTAAAGGTCGAATTCTTGCAAATCTATCTCTGGAGCGATTCCATGATCACCCTTTCCTGGATCGCCAAGAACCCCTCTCACTGGCAAACTTTTGTTGCAAACAGGGTTTCCAAAATTCAAACTCTTTCTTCTGGATGTCAATGGAGGCATGTGCCCAGTGCGGATAATCCAGCCTATATTATCTCTCGTGGTTGTTTACCCTCTCAATTGGCAGCTTCCCAATTGTACTGGCATGGGCCCTCGTGGCTAATCGAAGACTCTTCTTCATGGCCTTCTAAACCTCCAGTTACAAACTCCAACGTGCCCGACGCTAAAGTACCTCTATCTATTGCTTCGTGTCTTGTTTCCAACGCTTCTCATCCCTTGTTGTCCCGCTATTCTTCTTTTCATAAATTAATACGAATTATCGCCTATCTCCTTAGATGGAAATATTTAGTGGTTGACCAACCTCTCCTCCCCAAACCTCACTTTACCAATCATGAATTGAATCTCGCTACCATTAAGGTTTTACAACTAACACAGCAAGAAGCTTTTCTTCTGAATTGTCTTTGCTTTCTTCTAAAAAGGATCTTCCCAAATCCAGCCGTCTTCGTGCTTTAGCCCCGTTCCTTGATGACCATGGGTTACTCAGGGTAGGTGGAAGGCTCTCGCAATCTTTACTCTCTGAGGACAAAAAGCATCCCGTTATTTTGCCTTCCAAACATCACGTAACTTCCTTAATTATACGTGACTTTCATTATCGTAATCTTCATGTTGGTACACGCACTCTGCTTTGCCTTTTAAGGGAAAAGTACTGGATTATAAATGGAATTCATGAAGTTTCTTCTGTAATTCACAAGTGCATTCCTTGTTTCAAAGCGAAACCTAAAATCAAAACTCAATTAATGAGCGATCTGCCCTCTTTTCGCTCTTCTCCTATACGCCCATTTGCTTTAACTGGTGTGGACTATATGGGTCCGTTCCAATATCAACGAAATTCTCCTGAAGCTAAACGCAAATTGTTTGGTAAGCGTTATGTTTCTCTCTTTGTTTGCATGGTTACTGGCGCAATCCACTTGGAACTAGTAACGAATGCTTCTACTTCTTATTTTTTATCAGCTGTCTCTCGCTTCACCGCTAGGCGTGGTGTTCCTTCAGAGATGTTCTCTGATAACGCTTCCACATTTCAGGGCGCAGCTTCCCTTTGGAAGAAAGCTCTCACTTCTTCTCCTGCCATGGAACAAATTTCTAATTTTACTTATTCAACAGGTTTCAAATGGCGCTTTATACCTCCCTACGCTCCTCATCACGGTGGTAGGTGGGAATCTTGCGTAAAGCTCACTAAACGTCATTTAAGAAAAGTCTTAGGTAATCGAATTCTGACTTATGAAGAATTCAATTCACTGTCTGTTCTGATTGAAGGTGTTGTTAATTCTCGCCCTTTAACTCCGCTTTCCAATGACCCTGATGACCTACTTCCACTCACCCCTGATCACTTCCTTATCGGCACTTATCTTTCTGCCCCTCCTCCTCTTCCCAATTCTTACAGGGATTCCAATCTACCTATCACTTGGCGTAAACTTGAAGCCCTCCGTAATTCTTTTTGGAAGAGGTGGAACTTGGAATATTTAACTTCCTTGCAACGGAGACAGAAGTGGTTTCTTTCCAGTCCCGACATTAAAGTGGGAGACTTATCCTTGGTTAGGGATGTTCCTCCCCCTCTAGTCTGGATCTCTGGTAGAGTGACCGAGTGTTATCCTGGAAGAGATGGGAGAGTCAGGGTGGTCAGAGTCTTGACCACTAACGGTCCGATTACAAGACCCCTGTCTTTGATCGCTCCTCTTCCTTTAAATGTCTAACTGCTTATTTGTTCTCTGTTGGTGTTTGGCCCTCCCAGTATGGTGTATTCTTGGAATACACGGTACGAGAGATTATAATTTTCAATGCTTTTGCATGTTCTTTCCTTCCTCTTTGTCAAACACCAACAGTGATCTTCTGTTTTCTCTTAGGTGTTCAGTTCGCTTATATCTTTTATGAGTCTGTTCTAGATATATATACTCAGTGACTCATCTAGCGTCATCTAGCAGCGAATCTCTGAAGCTCTTCAACTTTTCCTGGTGCAAGAGGACTTACTTATCCATTTCGCCACCAGATCCTGTTACCATCGCCAGCTATTTACTCCTTGAGCAAGAGGACTCTGTCTACTCTTTTACTCACCATGCTGCGCTAGTATCGCCTGTTATCAACTCTTTGAAGACCAGCTCATCAAGAGAAAATAATTTTTTGTTATAAAGTTGGCAATGTTTATATATTCTCCTTTTGTCTCCTATCCCCCACTCTTTTCCCCTTCCTTGGACCCTCCGTGCTCCGTTGAGCAAGTCTCACTTCTCAGTCGGCAGTTGACTCGATCAGTTAAGGCTCCTCTCGAGCCAGCTTCCTCAAATCAAGAGGCATACTCTCTTCTACGCCATGTTGACAAAGTAGTTATGGTCAAAAGGAACTTCACTTTCAACATGAAATCAAGATAAGTACCATCTTAAAGTTTTAACCTCATCTTCATGGTTTTAACTTTCACGTGCTTTTAACGATACTTTTATAGACAGTGTGAGATTATTTATTTTGGGGCAAAAATCATTCTTCGTGGGGTTTGCCATGTTGAGCTTTTGTTCGTACAAGTCAACCTTACTAGAGAAGAGCTTTTCTTAAGCTATTCAAATGAGAAATCCTCTCACTACGTGGGATATTATCTAATACCCGCTGTCTATAATTCACCAAGCTAGTTCCTCCGTTGGATTTTCTTAACCCCATTTTTCTACTAAAGTCTTTCTGGAACCTTCCAGATTCTGTATTTCATCTACAAGTCCTGCCGTTATGAAATTTTCACTTACTTGTGAGAATGCTATTTAAAATTGAAGAATCTCACTTCTGAATTAAAGCTCAATAGCGAATTTTCTTCCACCGTTGGATGTTCTTGGCGCATTTAACTGTAATCCACCATTTTCTCCAGCAATAGACTTTCGTTCATCTAGTGCAACTAGTCAGTTTTTTTTTCAAATCAAGATAACTTTCTTTGCCAAAAACTTTCGTGTTTCTATAGTGAACTTTTCATATATTTCAACGAACTATAGTGAAAACCAGTGCTTGTTCAACTTTCTACCGCGTCGCGATCGTCCGTTTACATATAAATAAGGCCATGAACATTTTTCCTCAACCCCTATTTCTCTTTCCTAAACCTCTTACTAACAATCTGTAATAAACTTTTAAATTTAGGTCTGTTTCAACGAGGTGTCAATCCATAGATGTGCCCTCCCATTTTTCTCATGTGTAATTAATTAATTTCTGTATAATTACGTGTCCAGCGCACGTTTCAAACTTACGTTGTTTCTCCCTTCTGATCAGGGAAAACAATTCTTTCATCTCTTAAGTGAGTTATTTCTAGGTATCACGAAATGGAAACTGCCCCATTTGGTTCGTGAATCCCATTTAAAACATAGGAGGTAGAGAACCTTCCTTTTGATTATCTCTTCAGGTTTCACAGTCAGTGACCTGCCCTTATTTGCATAATAACCAAAATTAATTCTGTATAAATATAAGAAGTTGTAGGAACTTCTATCTTATTCTTCATGTTTTTCTTATTGTTATTTTCGAAGTTGTTACTCTCTCTAGAATATTCTCTCAGAAATTTCTTATAGTACACTCCTTGTACTCTTGTAAATGTCTAAACTTTAATCATTTCATTTGCCTTTTTAAAATCTTACAAAGATTTTAGTGCCAGGTTTAACACCTTAAGAATTGTTATTTGCCTGGAGCAATTTCTAAATGTTGTCGGAGGTCTGCGACCCCAAATTGTTAATAAGATTGAAACATATTTAATTGTTAAATTTATCAACTTCTTTGCATTGTTAAATAAATTAAATATTTGTTTTTGGATTCATAATTTCGAAAATACAACGGATAAGCAAGATCCTGTCCCCCTTGGCTCTCCCTACTCGATGCCATTAAATCTATTGATAGGGATTTCACCACTTGTTGCATTTGAGCAAGAACTCTCAGTGGCAACCTTGTTAAAGTTTCTCTTAGCTTTAATAGCTAATTCTAATTGGCCAGTAAGGCAAGTAAAGCTCGCTACGCCAGCTACCTGCTTGTGGAGATCCTCTCCGAAAACTTATGGTTAATTTTCCAAAAGATAAGTGTTTCTTCTTTGTCTAAGCTTTTAGCCGGCCTCTCGCTGAGTAAAGGCTTAGCCATTTCCAAATGCAACCATTGGTTCACTTACCAAAATTACTTTCCCAGGTATAATTTTTCATCACTATCCTTCCTGGAAGCACTGGGTCGCTTTTCTCAGGAACTCTATAATTTCGAAAATTGGAAATACCAAACTTGATTTAAATTATTGGCATTCTTCGAATTATTTCGCAAAACGAATTTCTTTGAAAAACCTTACAATAAATTTGTTACTCTTAGTTTTGCCAGACCATCACCTTTCCCCATAGTAGTCTTATACATGCTTGGGAGGAAATACACTAAAGCCTCTCTCTTGCAAATCGCCCAAGTCCCAGCTGCGGTTCCCGTTAGCTTCGACCAAGCTCGTACCTACTTTAGGTATCAGAGAGTTAATTTTCAGTGGCAACTGCCTCTAAAAGTATTTAAAGTTAAATTTAGAACTTTTGTGGGACTCTCCTCCTATTTTTCTATCCTTTTTCTCCAATCCATAACCTACTTCCCTTTTTTTAATCATCTTCCCTTGGTGGGTGGGTTATTCCTTAT
Organism: Meconema thalassinum; assembly: GCA_946902985.2. NCBI lineage: Eukaryota > Metazoa > Arthropoda > Insecta > Orthoptera > Tettigoniidae > Meconema > Meconema thalassinum. The sequence continues at coordinate 256,641,051 of OX336395.1, read as the reverse complement.
CCAATAATCTACCCAAAAGGCAAGAGAACACATTAAATAAGGAATACTATGCAAATATTTTATGAGCGATTCAACACAGAGACACCAAGTAATTATATTACAGAGTAAGTGTAATAATTTCATTAGAGGAACGTATAAGAAATAGCTTTATCGCGGATACACGCTAGGGAGAGCTTAAGCATTAACTTTAATGTATATACCCCGCCACACACACCAATTACCTCCCCCCCCCCTGTATATAGTATACCTAATAAGGGAAAGGTATTAATAATAGATTTAGCAATAAGAACTAGATTAGGTATTAAGAAAACACCATTTTCCCCCCTCCCCTACCTAACATGGCAAGGTTAAAAAGGGTATTTCATAACACATCATTAATAAATGTTACATGTTTACAGGAAATATTAACATGTCATTAAAAAATGTTATTTTTTTTTCAGGAAGTATTAACATATTAATCAATACTTTATAAAGGTCTAAACAGCTCATAAAAGAAAGATAGGTATCACGGCTAAGAAAACCATGTCAGCTACGTAAGAATTATCAAGTTAGCCCGTAGAGGCAAAAAATATATAATTTCTCCAGAGCTTCACGACGACACAGTCACCAATTTAACAGAAAGCAAATTAATCTTAACAATCAAGCATAACACGTAGTCCGAGTTTCATTTACATAATGTCTGCATTAGAATAAGAAGCGAATACGTCGCTTAGATGAAACTGAGGAAGAATAATAGTAGCGATTAAGGAATAACGAATCAATTTTAAAGTATAGTGAAGTTCTACAAAGAGGTAAGAGAAAGTATATTAAAGATTCTACGAATATAAATGTATGAGAAAGTATATTAAAGGTCTACGAAAATAAAGGTAACAGACAGTATATTGAGAAAGTATATTAAAGGTCTACGAAGATAAAGGTAACAGACAGTATATTGAGGTTCTAAGAATATAGATGTATGAGAAAGTATATTAAAGGTCTACGAAGATAAAGGTAACAGAAAGCATATTGAAGTTTTACGACGATGAATGTAGGATATGTCAAGGAGCACATGTCAAACGTTAGTTTATAAGAATATTAGTATATAAATCAAAATGCAGACATTCAGTAAAAAAGACTCCCTCGCAACACGTAAAAGACTTCAGACAAAGATTAATAATTACAAGGGTAAGAATAGTCCCGATATGAACGGAAGTTAAGAGTTATTTCTGATTTCTGACTAATAATAAGCAGACCATTCCTGTAATCCCCACATTAGGACATAACTGCAGGACGCAAGCAAGGCGAACGTGGAACAAGAGCGAAGACCCAACACTAATGGAAACAGCAATTAAAACGAAAAAAAAAAAAAACGGCCTGTAAGCCGTATTTAGGCAGGAGCCTTAAGCTATCTATTCCAAACACTTGAATGTCATTTCTTTTATATGTAACTAAGCATAACAGCATTTCTTTGTCAAGCAAATGCTAAATCACTTTTTAAAGACATTTCAAACTTTATAGGATACTTAACACGGTAAGGCACCCCCACGGCCGAGCACGAAATGTTGGTACCTTACACAATTCGTAGGCGTGCCCCACAGGGGTAGCACGCTATAGAATCGCTATATTTTCATTTTCTTTTCTCATCCCCACGAGGTAGGGTAATTTATGCTATCAGCGAACCCTCGCGGCTATACTTGACCTAGTGTAGCAACACAATACACTATTTTCCCCTTTCTTTACACACGCTACAGAGGTCACAGGCTAGTCCGAGAGGGCTAACAATAACTTAAACTCCCTGGAGCATCACCCATACAGCATAGGAAAATTACAGATGTACATGCACCCTAAAAGCAGTACATGGCCTGACGAAGTTCTACGCAGGTCATGAACTAGACCAAAAGGGTGATCACACCTTAAATTTCTTATGCGCTCTACTTCACACTATATATTTTAATTTCATTGATACCTAACTTCAAATATACAATGTAATTTCATTTTTCAATTTCAAATTATGTCAGTATTTCAAAGAAACATTCAAATATGCAACAAAAAGTATGTTAAAAATGCACCAACGAAAGAAGCAAGATAGAGAGAAATATCTGCTATAGAGAGTCTGTATAACATAGCACCCCACCCCTTGCCACACCAACCAACCCCTAGCAGAGCACACTTACACTCACCACCCCCATCTACGAAGAAGAACAGAAGAATAATAAGAATAAAAATCAAATTACAGCTAAAAAAGAAGAAAAGTCTAAATTTACACCCCCACGTCTAAGTCAATAATCGGGGACGATTATTAAAACAGGAAGAAGTCTTGTTGTAGCCCCAACCCTCATGCAAGGGTTGTGCCTACACCTATATCTAAGTTATTAAAAGTTAATGGAAGGAGCTACGGAAATATGGACACGGGGAACATAATTGCCACAGGCACGAAAGGTCATATCCCCGAAGGTGCCAGCTAGCATGCTAAGGAGGACATAGCGGGCATTACACCATGAATTCCGCTGACTGGGAATGACGCTACATAATTAGCTTATACATACGAGGTGCAGCCACGCGCCCGCCCTCTCTTGTTGGTCACCTCTCTCTTTGGTCATCGCTCTTTTTGTCAGTGCTTAGAAAGGAACGGTAAGGGCGCTTCCCTTAACCGAATCCCGACGCCATCACCACCATGGACATCCGTCATCGGTAGGGTGAGTAAGTGTGTCTGTTAGATTCCTTTTTCCACTATTAATCACCCCCCTTTAATCTAAACCTAATCGCCAACCCCATTAGTAATAATAAACCCTTTTTTTACAGTCAAATGCTTTAACTTTTTATTTCACGAAGTTATAAAAGCCTGCCCCCTTAGGTTATAACTTAGGTTAAGATCTGCACTGCACGCTGTTGAGCAGTAGTCGCTGTACTAGCAAGCGCTTGGCTTACTAAGGCACCCAAGGTAAGCATTGTATATCTCCCCAACACTTCTTAAAGCCCCCCTTTTACATTAATTGCTCCCTGGACGTCTCCGCAGCTCTTCTCAAACACCATTATTATACATCCTAGTAAATCCCCGAAAATGCTAAGGATGCCGTCTAATCAACACGCTTCACAACTGGTGGTTGGGCACCATCAATAGTTGGAGACACCTGGTACACAACCATCAATTCCCCAACAGGGGATATAGAAATTAGGGTGGCTGAGGCCAGGACGGCATTTCTGCAGTATATAATTGTGTTGACACCAAATATAAATTTAAGTATAAGAAAGTCACTTTTATTTTTTTTCCTAGGGCGCAGCACGCCAAGGAAGTAAACCTTGGACTCTTGAAGCAGGATAAGAACGGAGAAGATAAGATCCTGAAATGTGCAGTAACAGGAGAATATTGATGATGAAATGGATAGTGGGACAACATATTGAAAGGTATTCAAATGAGTAGGCGAGAGGAGATATTTCTGGCAACTACCGATGAAGACATGAGGTAAGTCGGAAGGACATATTCCAAGATACCCAGGAATAGCTAATTTAGTTTAGGAAGGAACTGTTGAGACTAAAAACTATAGGGATAGACGAAGGTTAGAATATGTTTAAAAGATTGCCACGGTTCTAGGATTTAGAAATAAATTGATTGACGGAGGACATACAGGAACAGAGGGCTGCATCAAATCAGTAAATAAACTGAAGACTCCAACATCAATAACAAGAACAACTTCAATATGAACTTGCCACAATGAATTAGAATGTGATTATATACATGTCCTCTCTAAGCAAATAAAGCTTCACAATTGCTACAGAAACATGGTTTCTAGACTCTATAGATTCGATCGTATGTCCACAAATTTCTCCTTAGAGCTGAGCTGTTGTCGCATATACAGTGAAATAATTTCATTGATGCGAGGCCAGCGGCCAGCTACCAGACGCACGAATGACTTTCGTCAGCCAACGGAACTCGGGCTGCAGATTTCACGCAGATAAAAACCGTGACATGGTACTTTAATAAATGGTAAAGTTACCAGCAACTGATGATTAAAGAACTTACCTTTTCACATAAGATGTTGAAAATGTTCTCCTTCAGCTGACAGACAGTCGTTGTATTGTGTAAATAAATTAGCGTTAACACGTTATAATTCTTCTTTCGTAATGAGGGATATCTGCTGCCGTATATTGTTCTCCAGCTCCTCTAGGGTACGAGGATAAGGCCGATACACAGTGTTCAATCTCGGCTTTGAGGCGGCCACAACCCAGCACTAATCACCCTGTCACCAAACACAGCACTCATTGCGTCCAATGAACTATGCCCAGTATGCGGTATGCTGAACAAAAAAAAACATAAAATCTTTCGCTGTCTGTTAACCGGACAATTATATTATTCAAAATAACCTGAACGTACCGAGCAGAATTAATTGTTTCACGGAAAAGTAATGGACCTATAATTCGTTTTGTGGTTATTGCGCACCACACACCGATTTTTGGGTCATGCAGGGGGATTTGGAGGATCTGTCTTGGGTTCGCATGTGACCGGTATCGATCGTTTTCTGAGTTCACACGTCCATATAAATAAAATCACGCCTCGTCACTAAAAAACACAAACTGTTGATCCAAAATTCCTTCGTGCACAATGGAAGAAACAATTACAGTAGTTGGCTCTTGCCACTGGGTCTCTTGGGCATAAGGTTTGAACCTGGGTAATTTAGTGCGATCGATAATTAGTTTTGCAGCCCTCTGAGCCGGTGAATATGACACGCTGGCTTATTTTGGCTATGGTATTCTCGCTGACCATAATAAGCGAGCAGTATTGTTCTCTAATTTCCCTTCTGTCCAAACATGACGTCTCCGCTTAATTTTTTAAACTTAAAATGACGCCGTAGAATTCAACTTCGTCACTACCATCGGAACTGCAGTCTTCGAACGCACCTTACCACCAGAAATTCCGGTTGAAATGCTCTGCGAGTAACACTAGCAGACTCGTTCTTTATAAAAGTACAGCAAATGAAAATTCTTTTTGGGTGGTGAACCTTGCAGCCATACATGTGTGCGGCTAGATAAAAACTAACCATTCCCAACAGTTCGTAGCTGTTGCAGCAAGCACACTTACTGTTCTGTATCTGTGGTCACCAGTACTTAAAAGATTGGCTTGCTACTCCAGGCAGCCAGAATAATTGGATGTGCTCAGACGAAATGCACAAAATATAGATAAGACCGAGATTCCCAGCTGACGAATGACAATAGCCAACATTTCTCAACACTTGAATTTAAAATCTTTTTAAAGTTACAGCGTTACATTATGTAGCTACTCCTGTGCACACAACGTGTTTACTGTAATTATTCAAAGCACTGACCTTAGGCTGTTTCATGCTTAATTGTGGGGTATTTTAAAATACAAAGTGAACAAATCAATTTCCCGTACTCTAGTGGAGCTCAAGATCAATACACGGCAGCAGATATCCCTCACATCAAAAGGGAATTACAAAGTTTAAACGCAAATTAAGACGATACAACGCCTGTCTGTCAGCTGAAGAAGAATATTTTCAGCATCTCCTGCGGAAAGGTAAGGTCTTTAACACCCCAGTTACGCCAGTGGTCCCGCGGATCACTATTGTGATCCATACTTTCTTTGTGATTTGAGGCTCTTCTATGTTATTTATTCGATGAATATGATTATGATCTCTGAAAAGAACTATATTTCTGTACAATATAATATACATGCATTTATAAAAGAAATACCTGAAAAATTACAGGACAGTGTGATTTGTCTGATATTTGACTAATACAATCCCTCCATAATACTTTTTGGAGGTACAATTTTTTTCGTCTCTATTGATATACTAGCAGAAGTACCCACACTTCGAACGGTCTTCGGTATTAATAACCAGACGTTATCAATTGAGCTTGTTATTCCTTCATACGTTTATCAGAGCGAAGTTAGTTTTCTGGAAATATTACAGACACTGTTAATTTAAGGGCCTTAAAATGAGGTTTACGGAGAATCTTTATATACTCCCGAATTTTGTGTCTCACATTGAGAAGCGCAACATAGGCTTTGGTCGTCCTTCTAGGATAATTTTTATATTTCGTCTATTTTAGCATGTATTTTGAAATGATTTTTCTATACCAACCCTTCTATGAGAAGTACGGTGAAGAGTTTCATAAATGATTGGTGTACTAACTCTCATGGGTACCTAATTTTACGATGCTCCAAACATTCGAACACGAGTTATAGGCGTACATAAAGATACACAGAAAGGCCGAATGTCCCTAAGTATGCCTTACTTCGGAGGGGATGTAAAGCTGGCGGACCCATGTCATTGATTTTAGGAATATAATAGAACCTTCCACTAACTACAATTGTGTGAAGCTAAATGTGTAGGTTAGATTTGATTATCAATCTATTAGTTCCAAAGTTTGCTCCAAGTGCCTGTTGCGGTAGCATCTAGTAGCCAAGTTACAGCTAGGTGTCGTTGACGGTAGCATATGGTAGCAAAATTAGGAACTACTGGAAATTGATTGATGCAGTCCTTACCTGAAATACAGATAACACACACTAATACATCCATCACAATTAACACCGGTTATCAGACAAATTCTACACACAAAGTACACGAGGTTACGTGAACGCGTTGTCGCAGCTTATAAACTGAGGTACCAACCAACCAACCAACCTACAACATATCACCCAGATGTCCGAATCAACCACACAGTATCAATCAAAATCATCCTTACGATGAACCCGTTTGTCGAAAAAAAAATGAAGTTAGGATGTTCTCAATCTAAATTCACATAACGTGTACTGTAATTCCTGACGTGCAAATAAAATTGAAAACCTCGTAGACGAAACGCAATACACTTCACATAAAGACTGACCCTCACCGTTGTGTAAAGTCCCCATCCACAGGATGACACCTTTAACAAATTATAAAGGCTTGTGGTGCATGAATATTCAGTTTTTTTAGCCTCCAATGCCCCAAATTCATAATAGCCGCAAAAAATACTATTTAAATTCAGGATTGTTCAGAAAATAATGTTGCCGTTTGGAGATATAATTCTGTACGATATATCGCAGTGTAAATCACGTGAAAACATTCTAATGTACCCCTTATCCCCCTTAAGCGCATTGATGTATTTTACAGTTTAAGTTGGTTCCGTGATAACCTCATAGCCATTTGCAAACGTTCACAGAAATTTAATAAGTGGAGTGGCATTGCTTTTTACAGATATAGATGGAAAGTTGCATGTCTTCTCTTGAGAACCTGTTGTCATGGTTGCCGGCTTGCATTCCTTGATACGTTTAATAAATTAAATTAGTTTTCTGGGAATATCTCAGAAACTTTTGGTTTTAGAGCCTTAAAATGTAGTTTTCAGGAACCCTCAAGTTTTGTTTCTGCCACCGAGGGGCTAAAAATGAGCTTTGTCTCGTCGTTGTATGCCATAATATAATAGATAATGATAATATAATAAATACAATTCAGGGATAGGGATATAAAAGACCTTCCGTACGACACCCGCATGTGAAAATCGCGTGAAAAAGTTCTAGAGTACCCCTTGACCCCCTTAAGCGCATTATACGTATTGATGTGTTTTACAGCTTAATTGGTTTCCGTGATAACATCCGTTTAAAACTTCACAGTAATGTAATAAATGGAATTGCATTGCGTCTTGCAGAAATAGATGGTCCTCTGAGATTCCGTTGCCATGGTTACCGGCTTGCATTCTTTCATTAGATTATTAAATGAAATTAGTTTTCTGGGAATATCTCCAAAACTGTTGGTTTTTGGGTCTTAAGATGTGGTTTTCGGGGACCCCTTAGGGCCCCCGAATTTTGTTTCTTACATTGAGGGGATGAACATAAGCTCTGTCTCGTTCTTCTACGCCTATTTCAGTTTGTATTTTAAGGTGGTAGGCCCCCTTTTATGAGAAGTACGTAGAAGAGTTACATCAATGATTAGTGTGGTTTCTGTTGTATTCCTTGGAATACACGGTAGGACAGAGTTAGCCTTCGCTGCTCTTTGCTTAACTTATTTCTTCCGTTTTTTCACAATCACCAACAGTGATTTCTTAACTTTTCTTTTATTTGTGCACCTTGTTCGCTCTGTTTAAAAGTTTGTTGTAGATATATCTTCCATGATCAACGGAGCGTAATCTAGCAGCTAACTGCTGAAGTTCCTCAACATCTCTATGCTCAAGTGGACTTTCTTCCCAATCCAGCCACAAGATGTCGCCGCTATCTTCAGCTAACATCTCCATGCTCAAGAGGACTTCTACAACCACCCCTTCCACCAGGCTTCGCAATTGACGCCTACTATCAACTCCTTGAAGATTATTTTTAATTTTATTTCTAAAGTTGCTATTTCATATGTATGTTCCTTTGTTTTTCCCCCATCCCCTTCCCTCCTTGGTACCTCTCTGCTTCGTTGTGCGGTCCCCACTTGTGCGTTAGTCCTCAAAGCTCACAGTCGGAGCCTTACTAAGGCTCGTCTCCTGTTCATGTGAGACATGTTTTAAATATCTACGCCATGATGTGGATTTAAGCTAACGGTCGCCTGGATCGCCTACTCTTCAGAAATGAGCTAAGTAATAATCTTAAAAGTTTTTACATGGTTTTAATGGTTTTTAAATAAGATTTTATGGACAGTGTGCGGTATTGCTACCACCAACATAATAACCGCCTTCGAGGGACTTTTCTAGTCATGCTCCTTCCACCTAAGCTGACTTTCCAACTTGGAAAATTAGTGCTTCCTGCACAAATTAATTGGGAATGATTTCTCACACCGTAGGAGATTTATTAAACATACTGTCTATAAAAACTTAGCTCTTTTCATCCGCGGGATATTCTGCCCAATTCTACTGTTATCACAACTCTAGAACTTTCTACATCAATTTATCTTACAAGTAAAACCGTCAAGTACTTTCCACCTAAATATGGGAATGCTTGTTCCTCACTGAGGAATTTATGTTAAAAATACCTATAATCAGCATATAATTTGTCTTCCTTCGTTGGAAATTATCCGCTGCATTCAACTACAATCTATAAACGTCAAAACGCAATAAACTTTCCCAATCTAAAATTCAACTAGGGATCTCCTCAATTGCAATAACTTTCCGTCTCATAAACTTTCCGTGTTGCAATAGTGAACTTTTCAACAGACTACAGTGCATAACAGTACCAGTTCAACCACCATTCGTGTCGCGTTCAAACGAAAGCAATAAATATGGCCAAGACTTTCTCCTAATCCTCCTATTTCCTCCTCTCAAACTCCTCACTAACATATTATAATAATTGTAAAATTTAGGTTCTTTCAATGAGGTGACACTCTATAGAAGTGCTCTCCCATCTTTGTACTGTTTTCCGTCATAATCTCTGTATAATCTGTGTCTAGTACACACCTTAAATCACATTGTTTTTCCTCTTTTATTAGGGAATTCAATTATTTCTACTCACAAGTGAGTTTTCGAATTTTCCTTTTTCCAGGTTTCACGAAAGGGTAACTGACCCCAGTTTTCTCGTGATCCCTGCTTCAATACAAGAAGTTATAGAAACTTCTTCTTAATTCTCTCCTTTCTTGTTATAATTTCAAATTTAATATTAGTTCATACTTTAAGATTTCCACATAGGAATTTTCAAAGTGCATATACTGTACCTAATTCTCTGTCATAGCTTTAATTATTTATAATCCTCGTTATAAACTTAGGAGTTTGCTATTTTTAGCACAACTTTTAAAATCTTATTCAGATTTGTGCTCGAAGCAAGTTTTAAACTTGCATCCCCTTTAACATCGTTAAAAATTTACAATGTGTTAGCATTAAGTCTCAGACTTTTGTATGTTAAAATTGTTCATTGTTATTAATTGGACTCTTAATCAGCTCTATATGGTTTGTTATGTCAACTCTAAGTATTGTTAAATAAATTAAATTCCATTTTTTCGTTTTATAAATTCGTAGAGAATAACGGTCAGGCGGGTCCTTGTCTCCCCTAACTCTTCCTTGGCTTATGCTCTCTTTAAGAAAATTACTTAAAAAAGTAATTAAAGTTTCTCTACTTGTTGCGTTTAACTTGAAACTTCAAAAATCTTGTTTAAAGCTCTTTTTAGTTTTCAAACCTAATTTTAATATGCCATCGAGGCGAGCATAGCTAGCTCAGCAAGCTTCCTGCTCGTCGAGATTTTCTCTAGCACTCCGCTGGTTACAAGCTCAACTTATCTTACGTGCAACAATTGGCATTCTTCCAACTCATCAAGAAGAAATAAAATCCTTACTAAAAGCATTCATATTGCTTCATCGCTTCCCTTTCTGGGAGTATTTGGTTGGCCTAACGGAGATTCAACAGTACCCAAAATTAAAGTTATCACGGCCAATTCAAATTATTTGCGCCTTTCAAAACCTTCGATTAAACCTGACTCCTTTTTATCTTTGTCTTGCCTGACTACCACCCTTCCCCATAGTAGTGAAATATAGGCTTGTAAGGGAAAGTACTATCGTTGCTTGCTTGCAAATAGCCCAAGCTCCCGCCGAATCTCCCGTTGGCTGCGTCCAGGCCCATAGCCACTTTAGGTGCTTCACGGGCTTTGCTGTGACACTCGTCACTGAATACTTGCTCAAATTCATTTTGTTTGGTGTTGGACTCTCGTCCTATTTACCCACACTTAGTCTTCAGTCCAAAAGGAACTTCCCTTTCCTTTTCTCTTCATCTTTCCTTGGGTGTAGCGTTTAACCCTGGCCTAAACCTACCCAAATTGTGGTGCCGAAACCCGGGAGAGTCCATTTGTCCATAAGTTGCAAATTATTAATATCTACTTTGAATTTTTCAGCTATAACTTCACTGTGCAAAGCAGGTGAAGGTGATAGAGGTCGTTCCCGTCTTTTTCAGTCTGTCTCACTTGCAACCTGTCTTCTGCTGCCAACCTGTCAGCATTTTCAAAATCTCTCCACAGTTTCGTAAGTTATACTTCAATTAACACATTTGATCATGTCAACTGAAAATAATTAAAATCTCATTGCTAGACGTTCTTCTTACAAAGGACAGCTCACCAGATTTAGAAATTTCATTAATAAATTAACTCCAGCCGATTGTGATTTAGACGTCTTGACTCAACGCTTAAAGTTTTACGAACGTTCTTACGACTACTATGATCAAATTCAAACCGACATTGAATCCGCTTGCCCCAAACTTCAATCCGATCGCGATGAAGTCGAACCCTTGTATTTTGAAGTGATTGCAAAGGCCCACCAACTGATTCGCAGTATCTCAGAACTGGACACTAGGGTCATCAATCCTGCCCAGTTCGCACCCGCTTTAGTCCGTGGAGACACGCATCAACCAAAACCTTCGCTTCCGAAGATAAGCCTGCCCGTTTTCTCCGGCCAGGAAAGTGAATGGAATTCTTTTTACGAGTTATTCAGCTCTCTCATACATAATAACAATGTTATTCCCGCTATCCACAAGTTGTATTACTTGAGATCTTGTCTTATAGAACAAGCTCTTACGCTCGTGGAAACTCTTCCTTTGAGCGCAGGCAACTTCAACATCGCCTTTAATCTCCTTAAAGAGAAATATGGCAGTCTGCGTCTGTGTGTGGCACGTCACATTCACGCCTTATTCGACTTGTCAGCCGTAAAGCATAATAGGCCAGTCATCTAAGACATTCTAGGTCGCAAAAAATTGCAAGGTTCTGATTTTTTGGGATGTTGTTAGGATAGATACCAATAGTGTAAAACCAAGTTTGCAACCTCGAAAGACCTGTGCTAACTTCATGGTGCTCGAAAAAAACTCGAAATTTTCAGACGTTTTTTGGTTTTTGGCTTACAATATCCAAAATATGCATTCTATCGCAAAGTCACCCATTACACATTTAAGGAAGACAACATTACCGGCAATTTCAGCGCAACTCCAGCTCTGTATGTGTTATAGATCTCGAGATACAACACTTCGAAAATGGGCATTTTTTCCTAAATGTTGGAAATTTGTAGTAAGCTAGTCTTTCGAACAAATTACCGTCTAAAATTCTCATTCTACGAGGAAAGTCCTCACAAATAAAGTTGTAGAGCAGTTATTTAGCTTTAATTTAAGCATTAGAAAAACGCTACAAGACCAATAGTTCTCTTGTTATCAGGTAAAACACAAAAATAGGAAATTGGATTTTTCAAAAAATGTAGCCTGTTGAATTGTAGGACTTTTTTAAAGGATAAGAAAGACATCAATCAGTGGAAAATTGTTTTTCAAGCAAAATGAAATTGAATACAATTAATGATAATGAGTAATTTCTTATCAATATTGATGTCACAGTGGCGAAGTGATGGAGGAGCCTCAGCTAATACCTGCGACAGAAACCCGCAACACGTCAATTACCTACTATTTATTAATAAATTACAACAAAAGGGTAGGTATGTGATGTTAGGCTTATCTGCACAGCGAGACAGTAGTATTCGTTTGGAAGGCCCAGGTTCTTCATACGGCTCTTCTTGGGGCTCCGGAGACTCCTGTGTATTTGGATCTGGATGTAAAAGGGGGTCGTCGAAGTCGTCTTCTTCGTCTGACTCAGTCATTTCTAGGGTAGGAGAAATAAGGCAGGTCTTCCCCCGACAAATTTTACAGAGAGCAGAGCATTTCAGCCCTGCTCTCCGGCAGGAGCATCGCCCTGTTGACTCCTTGTACATCCCCACTTGGTGGGCTCTTTCTCAACCCCCAACCACTGCTGCACCTGGTGGTAGGTTCTGTAGGAATGTTGGGCAGAAGCCTCTTTGGTTGGGGGCAGACGAGCGAGGTTGACTTTAGCGGTGGAAGCAGATCGGACAAATATCCCGCAATGCAAGGCGTGGAGAGAATCGTCTTTTCCACCGCCATACAACGCCACGAGGCATTTGTTGCCAGCAGAGGGTATATCCTCATGGGTGGCGTTATTGTTCAGAAAAGTGGTAGCCGCGTCAAGAAGGTCTGGCTGTTTTGAAAGGACGCTCAACATCTTCGTTTTCCCTTGCCCGAAAAGGGCAGAGGTGGTGCCGCAACCACTGAAGGCGTGGAGGAACAACTCTGTTCCAGGGGGGGAGTGAGAGATCTCCTCGAATGAGTGATGTTGACAAGAACTGCTTGCAACCTGTTCCGCCCCTGGCACTTTTCTGGAAGGAAACATTTTGTTTGTTGGCGCCCAATCCATTTAGGAGCACCAAGATGTCGATATCATCTCCAGCGATTATGACGTGCTCGTACTCCTCGCTCTTTTCCAATGCTGTCCTCACAATGAGGCAGTCGGCGTCCTCTGGAGCTTGCTTTGTTTCGATCCCTTGTATATCCAGTCCAGTACACATTAAGTTGATCAGGCGCTGCATTTTTGGGGGGGTTGGACAAAACCTTTTCTTGGGGCACTTCGGTTGGTGTCGATTCTTTAAAAAATATATCGCTGCACGATGAGGCTGCATAACGTCGTAGCCGTTCTGCTGTTTTTTGAGTTCTTAACTGTCCCCTCTTCCGGGTAGCCATCGAATACTACTGAGGCATTCTTTCCAAAATGGTTGGTCGTACAGGTGATAAAAATAGCCACAATTTCCCACACTGAGCTGTTCCGTTGCCATATAACCTTAGGGAGCAAGTATCCTCTATCCACTACAACAAAAGTTCTTAGTCCAACGGCGAAGTTTTCTGGGAGGGGCGTAATGGCAGAGTAGAACGATGATTTTGTTTCTTTTCGCATTCCCTCTTCGGAAAATAGAGCCATGGGATATAGGGTCAACTCGTATGTTAAGTGGTTTTGTAGGTCGGTCTCAGACTGTTTTGTTATACACATCCGTTCGAATATTTTGAGAGGGTCTATAGAAACCTGCTTGTTGCTCACCTTGACTGTGGCCACTGCCAAGGTTCATACATTATCTTTCCTTTTAAATTTAACATTTCCAAATTCCTTTCCAGTTATTTCTTTGACTCCATTACATCCAATTTCTCGTCCCATGTGGCAATTCACTTCAGCGCCTCCAACCACGCCACTGCAGATCAATAGTACTTTTTCATTGGACGGAAATTGTGTGTGGACATGGTACCACGATTTTAATTTCTCCGCATCATTAGAATCTCGTTCGATTCAAATGGACCTCATGTCAATATGTTGTTCCGCCGTGGTACATGAGATGTTCCAAAAGATCTCAAGCCCCTCACATATATTAAGCATGTATACCATGCCTTCAGTCCAACGGGCGAGAACACTGCTGGTGATTCCTCTGCCATGTGTTAGGCCCCCTTGAATTCTCATCGATCTCATTAGGACTTGTTCTATCGTCAAGTCGGTCCAAAGACCCGACCAAAATTTGTGGGTTCGACGAATGGTGAAGTCTCCTCCTGTGAATAGACTATATTCCCTCGGATCCATATTCTGTCGCAGATCGTTCATGTCGTGCACATAGAGACGCGCACTCTTGGCATACAGGAAGTGTCCTGCCGAGTTGAAGAAGGGAAGAATGCTCTTTATGGTCTCAAGGTGGAGGTCCCAATCTCCCATCCTCTCTGCTTGGATGAATTGTTTCATTAGTGTAGTCATTTTGCAGTATTGTACCCGAAGCTTTGATGTGGGGCTTTTTTTGCTCCAATTGAGCCATCGCAGTTCTGAATTTGGTAGACATGAGCTGTACAGTTTCATTTTCTACAACATTTAGTTTCACACTTCTTTCGCCTAATAGGAGGTTTTCAATTCCCAGATGTTCCTCCTCAGTGAACTCTACTTCGTTGTTCACAATCAAGCTGGCCAAAGCGTAATTTGTGAGCATGTGAGCTCTCACCGACCGTGAATACGCGTGCCCATTTATGATTTTGTCCACACTATTCTCAGCGTAAATAAAATTCTAGTGAGGAGGTCCTTCAGTCCACTATCAGCCATGATGGTGCCAATATCCCCCATAAACGACATTGATAGGTGGAACCCCAGTCTCACCACCACATTGTTCAGCTGAGGATGCTGGCAGTTCTCTATGATGTCTCGGGCTTTCAAATACAGAGGTTGATCATATGTAACAATACATGTTTTCTAGCCATGAGCAGAACTTCTTTCACTGGCATCAAGTAGAGATGTCAGGACAGGGTCGTACTGGGTTGGGGGAGCGTGGATGAACGAGAGAAACACTATTTTTGATTGTTTGTACCGACG
The DNA here is from genome assembly GCA_946902985.2 of Meconema thalassinum. NCBI lineage: Eukaryota > Metazoa > Arthropoda > Insecta > Orthoptera > Tettigoniidae > Meconema > Meconema thalassinum. Next base: position 256,625,971 of record OX336395.1, on the reverse strand, counting down.
TTCTTTCGTCACCTGTTCCATAAAACCATTCCAGCCATGGATACCTGGCAAGTTGGTGGATTTCCCATACAACCAGACCAGGTCTGGGGCTGTGGGTACTATGTCTTCGTTGATTGTCTCATCAGCGATTGAGATGATCGACAAACCTGCGTTCTTCTTCATAGTGGACCGCTTCCTGACACTACGTGATTTTTCAGTTGAAAATTCCACCCCGCTGTCATCGGGATTCGAACCACGGCCGTCTGGGTGAAAGACGACCAGCTAGGCCACTCCACCATCACGCTCCCCATGACATTAATTGATAACTGTGCAATATTGATAACAATGTACATTCGAAGCCCTATTTTTGGAAATATCCGATTTCCTTATTTCCTTTTTACCTGATAACAAGAGAATTATTAGTCTTACAGCGTTTTTCGTATACGTAAAGTAAAGGAAAATAACTGCTCTACAACTTTACTTCCCATGCCTTTCCTTGTAGGATGAGTATTTTAGACTGTATTTTGTTCGAAAGACCATCTTACTACAAATTTCGAACATTTTGGAAAAAAAATGGCCCATGTTTGAAGTATTGTATCTCGATATCTATAAAACATACAGAGCTGGAGTTGCGCTTAAATTGTCGGTACTTTTATCTTCTTTAAAAAGGGTAATGTGTGACTTTGCCATCGAAAGCACATTTTGAAGGTTGTAGGCCAAAAGCCGAAAAACGTCTGAAAATTTCGAGGTTTTTCGAGCACCACGAAGTTAGCACAGGTCTTTCGAGGTTGCAAACTTGGTTTTACACTATTGGTATCTATCCTAACAACATACCAAGAATCAAAACCTTTTAATTTTTTGCGACCTAACGCGATTTTTATGTCTACGCTGACTGGCCTATAATGACGTTCCTTCTCTAAGGAACTTGTTTGACACAATGCAACTACATGTCAGAGCCTTATATTGCTTGAACAACCGGTCGTTGGACACTGTCTTAATTCATCTAGCTACATCCAGATTTGATTATTCCACTCTTAAAGCCTGGGAAATTGAATTATCTCACAAGGATGAGCATTCCTTTGAGCATCTCATCGCGTTTCTTAACAGCCGGTGCCAATTCCTTACCGCACTCCAATTTCAGTGCGAAAGTGCTAAAATTAGACCCCTGTGTCACAACATCTTGGATACCAAATATATTTCTTCAGATGGTCATAAGCCCCCATCTGTCGAGAACAAGCAAACTCGTTCCACCGCTTTCAACCGTCCAGGAGTGAATACTAGGCCTCTCAACAAGTTCGTAAAGTGCACATTGTGTAAGGTTTCTCACGCTTTATATTCATGTAAATCCTTTAAAGAATTGTCTGTTGAAGACAGAAGGAAGTTTGTCTCCAATAATAATTATTGCCTTAACTGCCTGTCATCAAAACATTCAGCTTCAAATTGTACGTCCGCCAGACTTTGTTTCCACTGTGAAATACCGCATCACAGTTTACTGCACCGCCATGACCAATCAAGGCCAGCAGTACCTGCTTCTTCAAACTCCATGCAGAGCAGCTACGAACAAACTAGTGTTTCTTCCGGCATTTCTAATGCCAGAACCTTTCACAGTGCGCAAGTCCTGTTGTCCACTGTACAATTCAAAATTCAGGATAAATTAGGAAAATGGGTCCGAGCCCGCGGTCTTCTCGACTCAGCTTCAACTCACAACTTCGTTTCACAATCATTAATCAAAAAACTAGGCCTACCTGTATACCCTACTTCCATCAATGTATCCGGCATTGAAAATCTGAAAACTCAAGCTGTGCAGTCTTCAAAATTAAAAATCCGAGACATCTGTCAAAGAAACACCAATCTTAACTTAAACTGTCTCATTCTTAACAGTATTGGTAAAGACACCCCAAGTCACTCTGTCGACACTTGCTGTTTAAAGATTCCTTCGTATTTAAGGTTAGCTGATCCTCAGTCTAATGTTCAAAATCCCATTGACAAACTCTTCAGTGCCAATATTTTTTGGAATTGCCTTCGTAAACAAGTTCGTAAACTATCTACAAACGTGGTCGCTAGAGACACCAATTTTGGTTGGGTTGTTACTGGTCAAATCCAACATCCCAGTCTTCAAACCAACTCGGAATGTTATTTTGTTAACGCTGATTCAAATTCCTGTTCTAAAAAAGAGGACACTTATGTTTCCGATCTCAGCACGTTTCAAAGCAGCTCGTCGAAACAATGTCTTGGTGCCAGCAACTACGCCACTGCCGTAAGCTACTCCATGTGTTTTGTTTCATTCTCGCACAAAATGGCAGTTCAAGTCCGCCTCGCTTTGAGTCGCTTGGTTCATTGTCTTTTGTCATTCCTCGTAGTTAGTTATCCTTGTACCTTTTATCGAAAACTATCTTCTCTCTGTGTAAAACCATGGCTATCAGTCACCAACACTTTGCTGTAAGCTGTGTTTCACTTCCCTCGCTGTTTAGTAGGATGGCCACGGCCACCTCCTTCCCTCTTCCTCACACGCGGAAGCAGCATTTGAAACCGCTTGTCAATCTGAGTTCTCTAGCAGCAAGAATAAAAATTCTTACGCATAATTTCTACCTCAACTTCCCAGCTTTTCTTCGTTGTTTAGAAGAATTAAGCTTTTTTCTATTGGCAATTGTTGGATTCCATGATACTCAAAATTATGTAAAATTATTTAACTGCTTTGTTACATATATCCTTAAATTGGGTATTCATGTCCAATCTACGTATGACTACATGACGTGTTACTGGAAGTTCCTCTTTAATGTTGAGCTGGTTGCGTCCATCTCTTATGGTTATTTTCAATTACTTGTTTGGCAATCTTGTTTGTACACAAACTCGGGTAAGGCCATGCCGTTGATTACTTCCTCTATAGGTGACAAAGGTCATGACGGGTTCTTCTTATCTCAACTCGGGCTGTCTGCCAACTATTTTTATGTGGGTTGCTACCGTAATTCAGGAAGTCGTCCACTTCCCCCCTCAGATAAACTGGTTCAGGTCACTGACTTTTCCAACTATTCATACTCGTTATCTTGCTGTACTATGTGGGTCAAGGATTTGTTTATTTACTTTCCACACTCGCTCACACTTGCACACTATGGTTGTTTTGATCCTCGTTTCATAACATTGTTACATATCTTTACTGCGCGCATGTATTGTAACCTGCGCCACTATTTCGCACTTTTGTGGTGTGTTGATTTACGTCACGTTACTTGCTGACTTAACTACTTTTCAAGTTAACCCTTTTGGTGCTTATTATAACTTAAGGTCATTGTTTATAGCTACTATATTATTATTGTTACCTATGGAGTTCTTGCCTTCTACTCGCATAGTTTCTTTGCTTATTTGGTATATTATTAGCCTTAATCCATATACTTGTTTCTACACGCTTTGTTTACATATGTTAATTCTCCTTTCGCATCTTTTTGCGACCTTTTTTGAAGCTTTGTTTCTCGCAGCTTCTAGCTACATTTTGATAGACGGCGTTGTTAATTCTCGCCCGTTGACCCCGCATTCCAACAATTCTCATAACTTGCTTTTCTTAACCCTTGGTCAGTTCCTTATAGGCACCTCCCCTTTTTTACTTTCTCCCTCTAGCGTTGATCTCCTGAGGAATGATCGATTACTACACAGGAGGGAACGGAAGATCTTGATAACAAATTGGTTTATTACAAGACCACTGTCTTAAATTGAACCCCTACCTTTGAATCCTTAAAATTGTTTCTTGTTCTCTGTTGTTGTTTGCCACTCCCAGCTTGGTGTATTCTTTGAAATACACGGTAAGACAGAGTTAGCCTTCGCTGCTCTTTGCTTAACTTATTTCTTCCCTTTTTCTCAATCACCAACAGTGATTTCGTACCTTTTCTTTTATTTGTGCACCTTGTTCACTCTGTTCAAAAGTTTGTTGTAGATATATCTTCCATGATCAACCTAGCGGCATCTAGCAGCTAACTGCTGAAGATCCTCAACATCTCTATGCTCAAGAGGACTTCCTTCCCAATCCAGTCATAAGATGTCGCCGCTATCTTCAGCTAACATCTCCATGCTCAAGAGGACTTCTACAACCACCCCTTCCACCAGGCTTCGCTATTGACGCCTACTATCAACGCCTTGGAGAATTCTTTTAGTTTTATTTCTAAAGTTGCTATTTCATATGTATGTTCCTTAGTTTTTTCTCCCACCCCCTTCCCACCTTGGTGCCTCTGTGCTTCGTTGTGTGGTCCCCACTTGTGTGTTAGTCTTCAAAGCTCACAGTCGGAGCCTTACTAAGGCTCGTCTCCTGTTCATGTGAGACATGTTTTAAGTATCTACGCCATGATGTGGATTTAAGCTAACGGTCGCCTGGATCGCCTACTCTTCAGAAATGAGCTAAGTACTAATCTTAAAAGATTTTACATGGTTTTAATGGTTTTAAAATACGATTTTTTAGACAGTGTGCAGTATTGCTACCAACAACATAATAACCGCCCTCGAGGGACTTATCTAGTCATGCTCCATCCATTTAAGCTGACTTTCCAACTTGGAAAATTAGTGCTTCCTGCACAAATTAATTGGGAATGATTTTTCACTCCGTGGGAGATTTATTAAACTTACTGTCTATAAAAACTTAGCTCTTTTCATCCGCGGGATGTTCTGCCCAATTCTACTGTTATCACAACTCTAGAACTTTCTACATCAATTTATCTTTCTACAAGTAAAACCGTCAAGTACTTTCCACCTAAATATGGGAATGCTTGTTCCTCACTGAGGAATTTATGTTGAAAATACCTCTAATCAGCATATCATTTGTCTTCCTTCGTTGAAAATTATCCACTGCATTCAACTACAATCTATAAACGTCAAAACGCAATAAACTTTCCCATTTTAAAATTCAACTAGTGATCTCCACAATTGCAATAACTTTTCGTCTCATAAACTTTCCGTGTTGCAATAGTGAATTTTTCAACAGAATACAGTGCATAACGGTACCAGTTCAACCACCATTCGTGTCGCGTTCAAACGAAAGCAATAAATAAGGCCAAGACTTTCTCCTACTCCTCCTATTTCCTCCTCTCAAACTCCTCACTAACATATTATAATAATTGTAAAATTTAGGTTCTTTTCAATGAGGTGACACTCTATAGAAGTGCCCTCCCATCTTTGTACTGTTTTCCATCGTAATCTCCGTATAATATGTGTCTAGTACACACCTTAAATCATATTGTTTTTCCTCTTTTATTAGGGAATTCAATTATTTATACTTACAAGTGAGTTTTCGAACTTTCCTTTTTCCAGGTTTCACGAAAGGGTAACTGGCCCCAGCTTTCTCGTGATCCCTGCTTCAATACAAAAAGTTATAGAAACTTCATCTTAATTCTCTCTTTTCTTGTTATAATGTCAAATTTAATATTTATTCATACTTTAAGATTTCCACATAGGAATTCTCAAAGTGCATATATTGTACCTGATTCTCTGTCATAGCTTTAATTATTTATAATCCTCGTTATAAACTTTGGAGTTTGCTATTTTTAGCACAACTTTTAAAATCTTATTCAGATTTGTGCTCGAAGCAAGTTTTGAACTTGCATCCCCTTTAACATCGTTAAAAAATTTACAATTTGTTAGCATTAAGTCTCAGACTTTTGTATGTGAAATTGTTCATTGTTATTAATTGGAATCTTAATCAGCTTTATATGGGTTGTTACGTCAACTCTAAGTATTGTTAAATAAATTAAATTCCATTTTTTCGTTTTATAAATTCCTAGAGAATAACGGTCAGGCAGGTCCTTGTCTACCCTAACTCTTCCTTGGCTTATGCTCTCTTTAAGAAAATTAATTAGAAAGTAATTAAAAGTTCGTTACTTGTTGCATTTAACTTGAAACTTCAAAAAAACTTGTTTAAAGCTCTTTTTAGTTGTCATAACTAATTCTAATAAGCCATCGAGGCGAGCATAGCTAGCGCAGCAAGCTTCCTGCTCGTCGAGATTTTCTCCATAACTCATGGTTTGTTTTCCAAATTCATAGTTTCTCCTCCGGTTTGAACATTTAATCGGCACTCCGCTGGTTACAATCTCAACTTATCTTACGTGCAACAATTGGCATTCTTCCAACTCATCAAGAAGAAATAAAATCCTTACTAAAAACATTCATATTGCTTCATCGTTTCCCTTTCTGGGAGTATTTGGTTGGTCTAACGGAGATCCAACAGTACCCAAATTAATGTTATCAGGGCCACTTCAAATTATTTGCGCCTTTCAAAACCTTCGATTAAACCTGACTCCTTTTTTTCTTTGTCTTGCCAGACTACCACCCTTCCCCACAGTAGTGGAATATAGGCTTGTAAGGGAAAGTAATATCGTTGCTTGCTTGCAAATAGCCCAAGCTCCAGCCGCATCTCCCGTTAGCTGCGGACAGGTCCATACCCACTTTAGGTGCTTCGCGAGCTTTGCGGTGACACTCGTCACTGGATACTTGCTCAAATTCATTATGTTTGGTGTTGGACTCTCGTCCTATTTACCCACACTTGTTCTTCAGTCCAAAACTCACTTCCCTTTCCTTTTCTCTTCATCTTCTCTTGGGGGCAGCGGTTAACCCTGGCCAAAACCTACCCAGTGCCTCTGATGGATACCTGTATCAAATTTTACGTTGATCCACCCAGCCGTTCTCAAGTTGTTGTTGTTGTTTGAGTCTTCAGTCTTTTGAGTGTTTTGATGCAGCTCTCCATGCGTCCCTGTCAAGTTATATGGACACATAGTTGTCCATAGACAAGCAGACAAACACACAGACAGACAGACAACAATTTTATTTTTGCGCGCATCCGTCATAAAACAACCTGAAACGCGGAAATAACGCAAATTTCCGTGGAAATTCAGAAATAACTGACAAACTTTCATTTTTGTTTATATAGAGAAGAGATTCCGAAGTGATCATTTATAAGGAGAATATGCAACAAAAGGTGTGATCACTGTATTGCAGTTAATATACAAATATAATGCTACAAGAAATTTGGAGAAAATGTTACACTTCACTCGCAGTCGGTGCTCAGGGAAGTTCTTGCAATGCATTATTTGTATCACAGCAAGTGTCAAATACAGGTCGCTGGTGGTCAGGACACACACAGTTGGTGCATACATGGCAGGTTTTACTGGTTGTCTTGTTTCGTTGTCGTCCGCAAATGCGACAGTGACCCATCTTGTTTTTTTTAGCAGAAGATGGGACAGCATCTTCTTCAATTTTCAAATGCAACCTTCCACGACACTTAATTTCTGTTGAAATCATTTCCAGGTTAGTAGGGGAGCAAGGGTACTTAAAACCCACAGCCTACTTTCCTGCGAACATTGCCGATATCTCTCGAACCCATGGTTGGATTTTAACAAATGAGGTGTCGTTGGACTCCAGCTGACGGGGGATTCGCTATGGACCACTCGTTATATTTTTATTTTTTTTAAATGTTTGTTTTTCAAAATAGGCGTTAGTTTTTAAACTAATTATGATAGAACGTTGAGCCATGGTTCAAACTATCGGTGTCCTTTATTTTTTATAATAAAACTATTTTTATTTTTTATGTTCTATGAAAACACTGACATTTTGAAATTTTTTATATTTTGGAAACTAACAAGTTTACAGAAAAGATTATTTGACGTAAATGAACGGCCTTTACCCCCTCTACCCCCCAAGTAAATTTCAAATCTCTAGGATAAAAACTTGACAGTAGGTAGTAGTGAGATGGGGAGAGTTCTGACTCGCCCCCTACTTTCATATAAACTTTGCCGATATCTCACGAACGCAAGGTCGGATATTAACGAACGAGGTGTTGTTGGCGTTGGGGTGACGTCCTCTTTGCTAAGCATGTGTGTTGGTATTTTTTTTTTAATTTTTGTTTTTTGGATTGGCGTTATTTTGGAAACGGTGAATTTTGAAAAAAAGTTTGTTTGACGTTAATGTAACGGGGCTATGCCCTCTAAGTGGACAGCAAGATTCAAGGGTTTAGGAGGAAAAATGATAGCCTACTTTCTCGCGAACATTGGCGATAATTGGCGAACGGATGGTCGGATTTTAACATATGAGGTGTCGGTGGACTCGAGCTGACGTCCTCTTTCCTATAGACCACTCGTTATATTAAAAAATGTAAAATGTTGTTTTTGAAAGTAGGCGATAGTTTGAAAACCAAACATGATAGAACGTTGTGCCATAGTAGAAACGAATGGTCTCTATGACCTTTATTTTTTATAATAAAACTTTTTTTTTAGATTTTTTGAAAACACTGAAATTTTGAATTTTTACTATTTTGTAAACTAGGAATTCTACAAAAGAGTTTGTTTGACATAAATGAAAGGTCCCTACCCCCTCGCCCATGAAAATAAATGTCAAGTTTCTAGGGAAAAACTATGCATTTTAATTTTTTTTAATTTTTTTAAAATATAAGAGTGTTTGTACACATAGAGCCGGTAGCGCTTGACGTATGTTACAACGAGGCGATGACTGGCCATGGTGAATACAGGTAATGGCTATTTCGACGGAGCGACAAAGCGAGGGAGTGCTTTTTGATATTTTCCTATATGACGAACGATTGAAGGTGAATATTTTCAAAAAATCCCTCATCGTGATCTTTAAAACATGTTAGTAAACACTGACCAGTAACCTGACAAATGCATAATGGTATTAGACGAATAAAAGCAAGGCTTTTATAGTCGACAACAGCAGAACTTGCTTTGTGTATGTATGTCCGACCGGCGGCCAGAACGGAAAGAATATCTTATTGAGGCATGGCTACTCGGCTAACAGAATGGAATGTCAGTCAAGCTGACAACACTGCTGTCATATGATAACAAGTGGAACAATGTGGTAACTCTGTAAAAAGGTGATAACGGCTAGCCAGGCGAGCAGAGCAGCAGCAGGCAGGGCCCCGCAGAGAAGATTGGGGAGAGAGGGAAAAGGGTGAACACAAAGAGAGAACAGGAAATCACGTGACCACTGCAGAGCGGTGAGGGGGCGGGGCCAGAGAGCCGGGGAGAGGTGAGGGGAGGAGTGGAGAACCAATGACAGTCAATAGCTGAACGAGTTAAATGTCAACATGGAGTGAAGGAGTGAGACGCCGGTGTGGAGAGAGAAAGAGAAACATGTATGGACATGCACGAAACGCGGACCGCCGTACACAGAGCTCTCGTACAACATAATTGAATAAAATAAATAAATAAATAAATAAAAAAGTGCACAGGTTCACACGACATGTAATTTATTGATCCAAGAATTAAAGGTAGAGTTAAATCCTAACCATTTTACATATAGTTTATTTCCTTTTTGTTTCAACATTTTTTCCACAAGATAATGTTTTGGAAACGCTGTTTTCTGAACTTCATGGAGATAAAATCTACCTTTTATGGGTTGATGGTTGAGGTCCACGAGTAAATAGGTGACTGGACTGTCCATGTTGACTTGACGAATTCGAAATAGTTCAGTCCCCCACTGAGGTGTGTAGCCCTTATTGAAGGCAGACTTAAATTTGCTCACACGAACAAAATCCCCAATTTTCAGTCGGTGAGGTTAAGGGTCAGCTGTTTTTATGGGGTTAAACAGTTTATCCAGTCGCTGAATATTTTTGGTCACGAGACGTGGCTTGGTTCCAATCGTTCTTTGTTTGGTGCCATTGTAACGTGACACTAGCTCTGGTAACATGTCCAACCAGCGCTAAGTGCCCTGAGCGGTAAACGCTTTCCACATATGGGTTTTCAATGTTCGGTTAAACCGCTCGACCACGCTGGCTTTGAGATTGCTGAACGTGGTGTAATGGTGAATATCCTTAGATTTGAGAAAACTAGAGAAATCCTTGTTGAAAAATTCTTTCCCCTGGTCAGTTTGTAGTAACTGAGGTTGGCGTTTGGATTGTTGAATAATATGTTGAAAGGCCTTGGTGACTAGTGGACCAGACTTGCGACGCACAGGTTCAACAAAGGCCATTTTGGAATAGACATCAATGACGGTCAACATATAGCGTACACTGTCGTTAACGCCAGCATAGGGTATCATTTCAACCAAGTCAGCCTGCCAAAGTTCATCCACACCTCGCCTAGCTGGGCGATGAAACTCATGAGCAATACCCATTTTAATGGGTGAGGGCTTAAACCATAATTTTGGCATTTCGAATTTCTTGTTCAATTTCTTGAATTTCCCAATGGTGACCGGTATGGCCAGCTTGACATGAAGCATGCAACAGCCGTAGTCACTGGACGACCTTACTGGGATTGTGCCAGTAGGTAACATCCACAAGGGGTTTTAATGGTTTAAATGTCACTCCCGGAGCGGATCTTTACGACGAGTACTTTGACTCGTGGGAAACATTTTTGCAATGATGGTTTTATATTTTTGAACTATATTGCCATTCACTTGTTGAGTGGGATCATACTGTATTTTGTGGGCATGGGTGTCAAATAAAATGGATTTATATTTGCCTAGGTCCTCTGGTGTATAATCATGGGAAGAAGGTGTACGAGAGAAGAGCAGCTTTAACAGTCTTGGCGTTAATTTATAATTGATGTTCTTAATGACAGCTTTAGTACGAGCAAATTTAATGGATGAATCACCAATTTTAAAACTATCATCCTCATAGATTAAAATGTTTTTCAGATGAGCTTTATGTTGAGGTGTGGCCAATAGTTGTGAAAACGGAGACGATCTGGAAGGGCAAGGTGTTTCGACCATGACCAAGGATTTCTTTTTTCTCAAAAACTCTGCAAGGGATGAGGACTTTATTTGAGGCGTAAACTCTTGTTCCTCATCCTCAACTTCGCTAACACTAGCCAAATCTTCCTGTTCCTCTTTCTCAGGGTCCTCGTGCAGCGTCTGAGTGGCTTGTGAAACGGTGGGTAGCGTTTCAGATGGCTTGGAAGAGGGTTTCAACATGGCTTTTAGCGGATGTGCTAAATGTTGTTGAATAAACAAAGCATGATCTGCACGTGATCGTTTCAATTGATGAAACTTTTGGCGAATAGTATTTTTTTGCTCTAATAATATGCTTTTTCAATTTACTCTGTTCTAACGCCATGGTGTCTTGACAATTGACTTGACAGGGAATGAGACAGTGCCTTAAATAGCAATAAAATGATCAAATCCTAGGCGATACCGTCCTTGGTTGAGTTCACTTTCTTTGTCAATCACTAAACACGTATGTCGTTGAGTGTTCCAGCACTTGCCACACAATTCAATAAACATTTGAAAGGTCATATCCGGATTCACATGTTCATTATAAATGTGACGACTGTTCCTCTCGTCCTGGTGAAATAAAACAATGACATTGGCATTGTCACGAATCAACTGTTTGGACATTTTTGAATACGTTTGTCCAAGATAGAAGCAATCGATATGTTTGTGTCGACCCATGCTGAAATAGCTTTGAATGATGCCTTGAAGTTCAGTGGATACATTATCGAAAATCATGAGTGAATCAGGCTTTACCTCAACCGGCGAAATCACATTTTCTTGCAAGGAAAATTTAAAATAACCCATATTCTCATTTTGTTATCCAGACATGACTTGATCCAGAAACACGTAGAGGGGTTGGTAGAGAGATTTTGCAAAAATATAAATATTTTGAAAACGCAGACCATAGGGTGCTGTGATGAGCGTCAGCAAAAGATTGGTCTTTCCACAGTCGGAAGGCCCCACAATGATGCAGCGAATGGAAGATGGAAACAGTGAACCATGGCGTTGTTCACGTGATGTGGGACAGAGATGGGAAACCATGTCCCCCACGGGGAATGACTCTTGCTGCTTAATAATCTTCATTTCAACTAAGGCTAAGTCAGGCTAGCAGGCTGTCTATATACAGGACACCGAGCCTTGTCATAGAAACAGTAGATTGGTACTACAGGTTGACGATGGATATCTTAGGACGTGCGTTGATGGCCAAAGCTAGGTCTGTTCCCATACATGATCCTAAACAAGAAACAGATCCTGCTAATAAACACTATGTGGAAAGGTCAGTAGTGCCACGCACGAAACAAGGAGATTATGACTTTAAGGGAAAGCGGTTAACTCATGTGAAACATCCTCAAGTGTCTACAGACGTTACTACAAAAAGTATGTTGATAATAAGGTGTATGAGTTTTCTGATAAAGTGCCTCAGCTTACGGTGAATGACTATAGCGCTAATCACCATCGTATTATTCACGTGGAAGACCCGCAAGACGAAGACGATGTCTGTACCAAGCGTTTCGTGACCTATGAAATGAAAAGGCTTTATAAATTCATCCCATCTGTATTTTTAGTGTATCTGACAAATGAAAAACCTGTGAATGAGAGAAACCATATACCGCTAGATCTTGACCAGCACTTGACCTATGTGCTTGCCACTATCGATTACACTATGATGGAACCATTCACATGAAATACGCGATGCCCGATGAGAACCATTTACAAATAAGGATAAATGGTAAAAGGATGTTGGTCCATAACCATGAAATGGTCAATGCAGGTGACGAATTATCCTTTCATCTCATGTTGACATGGGATTAAAAGCAAGCGGGAAAAACCATTAACGATTTCCCACTCTATGTGGAATTGGGATATACAGCCGTGAAATAACAATCTGACGTTAGTTGTGACTTAAACGTTCTTGTGAAAGGTTATTGGTCATTATCATAATGGTGAAACAGAGGTATGTGGTAAAAAAAAAGTCTAAAAATAAGACCCTGTCCTTGGCAAAGCCTGGGCTTACGACATTCGTGGACAAACCCTTGCAAAAAAAAAAAAATAATAATAATGTGTAGGCCATAAGAAAAGCCCTTCGAGCAGCACAGAGACGTGTTATTCCAAAACGCCAGCGACAGGGTTCAAAACAAGGGCGAGTGATTCCCGTCCCCAAACGAGCGGGATTTTACCTGCTTTATTTGCCGGTTTGGCTGCTCTGGGTTCACTTTTGGGCGGTGCCAGTGCAGTGGCGAAAAACCATCAAAGCCACACAGCAGGGCAAGCAACAACCCAAAGAAAGTCAGCGACATAATGAAACCATGGAAGCGATTGCAATGGGGGCTAGAAATGCCAATTTAAAAGCAGCCTTTTATCAACAAGGATTTGGGATTTCACCATTTCGAAATATTAAAAAAAAAACTCAGCCATAGCAACACATGCTCTAACGCATGAACAAGTGGAAAGCTATGCTAAACAACTATAGCTTTCTCATTTTCGAGGTGTGTTTACGCGAAACCAATTACCCCCACGACCCTGGAAACAGGAATGTGCTGTTGTCAATTTGGATGATCACCGAGGACCAGGAACGCATTATGTAGCTTATGTCAAAGAGGGATCCACCGTATGGTACTTTGACAGTTTTGGGGATTTGCTCCCGCCGGTGGAACTAGTGACCTATTTTGGAAACAGGATCAAGATATGTTATAATGTGAAACGTGAGCAAACGTTCAACAGCCAACAGTGTGGACGTTTGTGTTTATTTTTTTTATATAAGACGCAGCATATGCAAAAACGTCAACAGTATGTCAGCAGAAAGTAAAACGTTTACACTGCATGGACGTGTACCTGAAGTCAGCCTAGACTTTTACCCGCCCATCGAATTGAGTGAAAAACCCTATGGTTGAGGACTTGTTTCACTTGAAACGTACAATCGAATATACAACATACGTAAAAATGTGAACTTCAAGTTTTACTATGATGATTCTGTGCTCACCCTGAACTCTGGTGGATACACGATCGATGACATTTATGAACACATTTATGAGGTGTTGATCAATGAATATGGTTTAAAGTCATTTCTCGATGGAACGCGCAAGTTTGAACTTGTAGGAAATACCAACACTCATCGCTGCAGTATTTTCTCTACATTCAACATTGACTATAAAACACACCCCGATTCCATTGGTCCATTACTAGGATTTAAACCACGCGTGTTGGAGTCCAAGAAAAACATGAATCAGACGTTGAAGTGAAATTCATTGAGGACCATCATGTGTCGGTGACGTGTAATATTATTAGCCAAGTGTACACCAAACAACAACCATCGCATTCGCTTTTTGACTTTATTGTGACATCGCCCAACGGCTATGTTATCCGTGAAAACCCTCCAGTTGTGCTTTTTCATTGTGTGGCTGTCGATTGTATTAGTAATATAACATTAACACTGATCAATAGAGAGCAACAACTCATTGATCTAGATTCTACCACACCAGTGACTTACAAGTTGGTGCTAAAGCCACTATGAAGTTAGTATATAAAGCAACAACACCGTCTAGGAGTGGTGTTAGTTGTTTGCCACGTGAATACACGTTATCGTCTCTAGACAAGCAGATTTTACAACATTTGGGTTACCACGTCAACCCTCATGATGAATTCTATCCTAGAGGTAGCGAGCCACATCGAGGAGCAACCAGGGGTGGTAAGAATTGATCTGCATTCCTATCAAGCTCAAACACCTGGACTCAATAACAATGATGAAATTCAATTTATCAACAACCAAGATATTCACACCCTACCGCATGAAAATGTCATTCAGATTGAAGGTCGGCTCACCAAAGCCGATGGCTCTACACCCACCACATCCAAATTAGCCAAACATGCTTTTGCCTTTCTGTTTTCTGAAGTGCGTTACGTGATTAATGATATCGTGGTGGATAGCACTCGAAATGTGGGTATTTCCAGTGTCATGAAACTATACCCCTCTTATAGTGAGGAAGAAGGTAAAGCACTTTGCATGGCGGGTTGGTGTCCTGACTCGACCAATGACTGGATGGTACACACCGATGGCACCTTTACTGGATATTTACCTCTTAAACTGGTTTTAGGCTTTGCCGAAGATCACCAGCGCATTGTGGTCAACGCAAGGCAAGTGCTTTATTTGGTGAGAGACAGGAGTGATAATAAAGCACTCAAGGGAGCCGACAATGCCCACATAGATTCAAAAATTCAATTACAACGCTTGTTATGGAAAGTGCCCCATGTGACCCTTGACGATAGCAAAAAACTGGACATACTCAAGATGGTAAAGAGAGATATGCCTCTTCCCATGGAATTTCGAAGCTGGGCACTCCTTGAGTATCTGCTATTGCCCACCACCAACACACACAGTTGGTCTGAAAAAAACAGCCCACTATACAGAGAGACCTCTCTACATGATCGTGGGTTTTCAAACGAATCGCAAGTATCAACAAACCAAAGATGCTACGCAATTTGATCACCTGCAATTGATAAATGCACGTCTTTTCCTCGACGGATCTGTGTTTCCCTATGAAGGACTGGATTTAGATTTTTCAAAAAATAAGTTTGGCCCCCTGAACGACTTGTTTTGTAAATTTTGATGGTCGTATTATCAAAAAGAAAACAGCCCCATGTTGCTACCCCAAGCGTTTAAGGCAAGGGCGACACTGATTGTCTTTGACTGTTCTTTCCTGGAAGAGTCTCTCAAGCCATCCAATATTGACATTCGACTAGATTTTGAAACGCATGATAATGTACCAGCCAATACGACGGCCTACTGTTTGATTATTCATCACAAACAAGTCAACTATTATCCACTATCCAACCAAGTGACGAGTGTATAAATAACAAGTCAACCGACGTTAAGCCGCTCAGTCATGTCTTGCTTTAAAGGCTCAAGAGACGTCACATCCATGAATTTAAACTCTGAGGAACACCGTTTCAAGACTTTTGCAACGTGGCCAGTGCCTTTCATAAACCCTCAAGCCTTGGCGGCCGCTGGATTCTACTATTTAAAAACAAGAGATGAAGTGAAATGTGCCTTTTGTCCCATCATCATAGACCAATGGCAAGAGAGCGATGAACCCATGCAGGAACATCAGCGCTGGTTACCTGCCTGCTCCTAGCTGTGCAGAATGCGGGTGGGAAATATACCCTGTCATTCAAGCTACCCCTCACTCGTGCCTCTGGGTGATGAAAAAACATGTTACGATACGTGTGGACTGTATGGTGTCAACGGTGCTTCGGCGATCAGCTCACCGTCAAAAATGCCTAGTTTAGAGATATTGGGACATCATCGGTGTTATGGACGTTACAAACACAAGAGACTATATTGTTGTATCAGTTGGTATCGTCCTTATCTCAAAAAGACAAAAGCCTGTAAGACGTGTTATGATAATAAAATGATGTAATTCTTAAATTCTTATTTTTATCATGTCCCACTGTCCTACCCTAACCTCAATTTTTTTTTCAAACTAGCAGGCAGGTAGTCCATGTCATGACCGAACCTTAGTCAATGATTGTCAGTCAGTCGTCAGTTGAACTTGGTCCAGGCAAGCGGCAACATGTTGCGCACACTCATTGTGGATTGCCAAGGGTTTACAATTGGTGACAAAAAATTTATATTTAAACAAGTGGCCATTATCGATTGTACCACTTTTTGGATATCGCAAGCTACGCATTTGCTATTAAAACCGCCCCATGCTTTTGATTTGTTGTGTGAAAAAGATCGTAAACCAACCGAGTGGATTGAAAAACATAGGCAACTAGACTGGTATCAAGGAACCATTTCCTATAAATTTTTGGACGTGGTCATGAAAGCACACTTGTCCTCGGCCAATGTGGTATTTGTGAAAGGTAATGAAAAACGTGAATGGTTGCAACCATTTTTGGCGTCTAACTGTCAATGTATCGACCTCATGGACTTGGGCTGCCCAACCCTGCAAACGCTGATGAATACTTCTTCCTGTGGCAACATTACCCATACAGCCCTATCGCATGCGTGGCATCTCTATCATTGGTTAACCACCCATGTCTGCTGGGAGTTGTTGAACAAAATTATAACTCAAGATTTACCTGTGAATGACGCCAGTGAGATTTCTACAAGCGACGTGTAAACATCTACAACACGTGATACCATGGAGAAAGACAATGCTACGGACAAAGCCATCGGGAAGTTCTTTGTGTGCAAAAAGAAACTAGACAGTTTTGCCAAAGAGGAACTCTTAGCGCTGCCCAAGTCGTTCATTTATTATGTGGCCGCCAACGCGGTGAAAAAATCTGGCAACATGTACCAAAATCATGGACTCAAGACCCTGTGTTAAGTGAATTGCAACGCTGTACGGATTACGATCACCATAAGCAAGTGGCCATGGCAAAAATACCCTCTATGCGTCAGTGCGCGACTTGTCAACTAGTAAAACTGTACCACGGTCATAAAAGTCCGTGTAAATACTTTGTTGAATCATTCCACGGGTGTCATGGCGAGAAAAAGCAACAAAAACAACAAACACAAACTTCGTCCACAGAGGAGGAGGAAGACCAAACATTTTCACCATCGATGGAAAAGGATATGCCAGACCTGTACTGGCAATGGCGTCATTGACAAAGTGATTCAATACTTACCTTTCGAAATCCATCTTCCAGGTTATCGTTTTTGTGGCCCTGGAACTCATCTTGAAAAACGTTTGCAGCGTGGTGATGTACCCATTAATCTTTCGGATCAAGCATGCAAAGAACCTGACCTATCATATCGCCATAGTCATCCTGGTTTAAGCCTTGTGGCAGATAAATTGTTATTGATAAAAGCTAAACAACGTTTCACATCCTGTGATGCCTCAGTGAGTGAAAGGATGGCAGCCCTGATTGTGATGAGTGCTATGAAAGGAAAGTTGATGATGCATGGACATAAACATTGATGAATTGAGGTGTGAGGAATTGGGATTTGTTTGTATTCTATTTTTTCTTTTGTCAATCCCTATGGTTATGAAATAAAAACAAAGGTTTACCAGAACACGATGTTTCTTTTTAATTTAAAAAAATCATGATGTTGATGGGCTCATCTTCACATTTTCATTTTTCATTTTCACATTTTCACACATTGCCATTTGCCAATTTGCAATTTACAGTTTTAAAAAATATTCGTTTCAAGTTTTGTGTTTTTCATGTTATGGATTTTTCATTTTGTTGATAACACTTTTTAAACAATGTACGTTTCATGTTTTTTCAATTTTCATATTTCACACATAGCCATTTCCAGTTTTTAGAATTGTCCGTTTCAAGTTTTGCGTTTATGAATTTTGGTGATATCGAAACATGGATTTTCCATTTTATTGTTTACACATTTTTCCAATTGGTGTATGTTGAAAGATGAGATTTGTCAATGATGTTGAATGGAGTGCTTGACCATGATGATGCTGCAATGTGTTTACGTGTGCTTTGAGAAACGTCAAGGTCTACGACTACTGCAGGTAAGACTGTTTTTACAAAAATAATGTCTATTGACCGCTACATTTAAAGAAAACAAAACTATTGAAAACATAATGGCTATTGACCATTTAATATGTAAGTAACAATTTCCCCCCACCCACCCACTCTACCTCACCGTGTTTGCTCTGGTCATACATACTCACCAGCTTTATCTCTACTCACACAACCATACCTGTCTTTTTGGGAACAAACACAACCACTTTATTTATTCCCAAAAGCACATTCTCGACATGCACACTGATCCCAAAATAACTTTTTTTAAAGTTTAACATATTACAATTACAAAAAAAAATATTACCTATTTCATATTTACAAACACTACAACATTGTAGAGCTTTAAATGAATCAAACTATATACCATTTTTCAATTCCCAACTCTGTTAAATTTAAAATTAAAATAAAGTTGCATAGAACTTTTAAAAGAGCAAAAGGTCCAAGTGGGTTGTCACCATTTACAAAATCTACTATTTACAATGACAAAAGACAATATTTAAAAATACTATATTTACAAGTTACAAAAAGCCATGTCCCTAAACGAACAAACAGAAATATGACACCTCCTCCTCTTTGCGATCATAACCCCAGGGCAGGCTGGTGAGCAAGTCATCAACCCACACACGTTTGTTACCCATGGAGGCGAGGGTGCGTTTTCTCTGTTCCACAAGATACAAATGATGGTTGCTGGATTGTATCCTGCACTGTGTATGGGACATAGCTTTGCCAGTGTGTAAAACCGCTAAGTTATCGTCTACACGTAGCGATTTTACCTCTGCCCTACCTACAACTTTTGCTCTTTTGGCTTCCTTAAAGTCTAATGTGCGATAAGCATACATTTTCGAGGCCTAACCTACAAATTCCGTCATAACGGAATCATCGCATTCATCATTTAAAACGCCCATTTCCTTCTTGTTTTTTATGGGTAGCTGAAACACGTTGTCAGCGCTATAGGATGTGGTGTCGAATCAGTCTCTATGCTGCCTCATGACGTCATAGGGGTTGCAGTGGTGAATGTGGTAAATAAATGAGTCCGTATCCATATACAAAAGAGAGACGTCCTCAAAATGGCGTTTGGAAAACTCATAGTTAAATCGATACATGACCGATTTAGAAAAGTCTAAAATGACTTGGCCCAAGTAAATGGGCTTATCCATGGTCACGCTGGTCTTACTCAATTCAATAGTAGCCAAATTCTCATCGATAATGTTGATCGATTTGAAATTTGGCTTGGCAATGTACCGCCGGGCACCGTAACGTCCTTCCCAAACGTTCACCAATTTAATGTCATGGTATTTGCGCACATTTTCCATCGACTTGCCATTGATGCAGTTAACATTAATTTAAAAAAATTATTTCAAACTGCTGTGTTGCCATTTGTCGGTGCTCTGTGTTGAGTCGCATGTATAGCTCAAGTTATACTTTTTGAGCAAAAGAAATACCCCTATGAATTTTCTTCAACACCAAGCCTTGGGCTAGGCATTGCACCAACATTTGGATATGTAGCACATCCCGATTTTTGTTGTAATGTATGACCATAAGTTTTTCAATTTTCACTTTACTGTCAGGGGGAACCATTTGTCAAGGCAGAATGGAAAATCGGCATGTTCATCATACAAGGATGAGGGATATTCAATATCCACTTCTAGCACATATCCACGGCCTGTTTCTTGACTAGCCATGTTCACATCAAATTCTGACACTTGTTTCTCTGTCAGCCAAGCAAACTTCCCATAGGGCAAAGGCGGACTCATGGCGTAGCCGTACAAATTATTCACTTCATAGTACATTAAGTACGATTCTGGTTTGTCTGGTAAATAATCAGGCATGTAGACATTGTTCGCTTCGGCATGGCGCTGGTTAAGCGACACAGAGCCACCGCGAATGCACTTTTCAAAAAATAGAACCATGTCTACATCAGTGAGTAAATCCAATTCCACTTGAGTGTATTTCAAAGCGGCATCAAACGAGTGCCCGGGACTCGTATAATAGTGAGCCGGGTCAAGACCATAAATGTGCTGACACAACTCACGGAATTTTTGATACAAATCTGTGAGCAGTAATACATCCAGTTTTAGGTAATGCATGGCGTTTTCACTTAGCGTATTAATGTCAAACACTCGCCAAACTTGGCATGCATGTGCATTGTCTTCTTCGGAAACGGTACTGCGTGTTAGTTTTGAGTAAAAGTTGTCTTGTGGTGGGAATTTTGTTTGCTTTAACACGTCACAGTTGTTGCAGAAATCATACGGGAATATACCTTTCCAAATGCACAATTGAAATTGCTTAGGATCATTAAAATGTATTCTGGTATTTTTTAATTCCTCTTCATCCAAGCCATTCACAATACTGTCTAGCGAGGATGCTATAAACTTAAAGGAATCCTAAAATCAAATGCTAAAGTTCCTCAACCGCCATGTCAGGGCTGTAAAACGCTCATGGTTTTGGGGAATAATGGTAAACGAGCCCTTGTTGACATGACTCAATTCACGAATCAAAAACTGAATGTCATAAATCACCAGATTGTGGAAAAATACACTTATGAAACGAGGAGCAGAAAAGTTCAAATTGCGTTTACTATGCGCAGCTCCGCGAAACTCTCCCGTAAAGTGCGAGTGATCACGAACGGTGTCTTCAGCACAGATCAGTGGCTTTTCTTAAATATGACATGTCGTGGCATGCTCATACTGCTGCTGCTGCTGTTGTGGCGTTAGGCTCATGGGTACTGGGTGGTCCAGTAATCCCTGTACATGGTCGGCCAACTTTACAAGTTCATCCAAGAGCCATCTGGCGCAATCTGGCCCCTCACGGGATTTGTAAACGGTTTGTGTGGGGTCATAGGCACACACCACATTAAATCCTACGGCAATAGGTTCATGTTTTGAATGGGTGTGGTTGAGCTGATGGTGGGATCTGGTTCACATCCCGCCATGGGTGTAGTGAGAGCTTCAAAATCTGCATATACCACATAGGGAACAGTGTCACGCTTGTGAATTTCCTTAAACTTAAACATAGCCTCGTCCCTTTGTGGCAATATCAATCTCACCGCTTCCTAAGATAGACAATCTACCCTATGACGTTCCAAAAGCGTAGGATTTCCAAAATAATGAAAGCAACGGTCACAAATATGTTTCTTAGGTTTATGTTTAGACATTTGACTGCTTAGCAATCTATATAAGCTTTTAATGAGGCAATAGCGATTCACTTCTCCATAAGACAGATATAAAAGATGAATGTGGTGTCGTTTCGGTTCTTTTGTGGCATAAACAGGACATACAATCTCATTACAGTCAAGGCCATACACCATGAACGAAAAGTCCTGGTTGTCTTGTTCAAATCTAGGAATTTCCATTATGTCCATAGGGAACAATACTCTAGTTAAATTTACAGTTTGTTTCAATTCATCAAACTTGGCCTTGTACTTTGCTGGTCTCTCACAGTGACGTTGTGCTGGCCGCAAATACGCGGCCACACACCAGAGGAAACATTTGTCATCTTTATTTTCAATATTTACTACCGCTCTCGCACAGGCAATCGCTGATGGTAAAGAAATGTGTCTAGACCCAGCATTCAACGGGTTGGAATGACAAATGTTGATTTGCAGGTAATGGATTTTGTCTAACGCTAAACCACTTTGTCCTTGTTACAGTTTATCAAATTTTGATAGCAAGGCATTCACCACATGGCTTTGATACCACTCGTTCAGATTATTGGCTATCAAAAGCTCTTGCATTTTACTACCAATATAAAATGTATTTATGCTCACCGTCCATGTTTTATATATGAAATCGCACACGAATTGGGTATTGACCTTTAAAGCCGTATGCAACCTTTGCGCTGTACAAATTTGTTCTTTTAACACATCAAAACATAATTCAGTAAAGTCTTTTGGGATTAAACTCTCCCTAACATTAACCACGCGGCCATAGTAGACACGTGACTTGAAACAGGACTCAAGGGGCTCCCAAGTTAAGCTATCGCTAGCAGTGGCAAAAGACATGATTAAAAAAACAATATCACCCATGTTTTCAGCCGTAGACTGTCTGATAAACAATGGTCCCAAACACAAACGTTCTTAACAGCAGTTGTCAGGCTCACACTCTAAAAAAACTACCAGGAGTATATCCATTCCAAATAGCATCTTTCATAAACAAAATTAAATAAAATGAAATATATAAAAAACAAGTTTAATATATGCAATTTTCAAAAAATCTTACCTTGCTTTGTAAAAAGCCCTGCTTTTCCCTTCTCCTAGGCTTCAGTGGAATCAGGTATCTGTCTCCCACTACAGGTATGCAGATTATCTAAAACAAACAAAATAAAAAACAAATCATCAATCAAATGGTAAACCAATAATAATTTAAACATTCATTAGCATAAAAATAAACTAAACAGTGTTAATCCCGCACTTACCTGTAAATATATAATGTATCCAATATAGTAACCAACTGGGGTTAAGCACACGATTGCAATTACTTTATACAGAGAAGACACAGCCTATGTTAACACAGTAACGTTTACCATAGGAATGACGCGCAATGTGCAGTGACAAGCTCAATATTCTCTTACCCAACCCCTCACCTCCACGCAGTGCTCTGGCCTCGTCCCTCACCGCTCTTGGCAGGCTCTGCAGTGGTCACGTGATATCCTGTTCTCTATTTGTGTTCACCCTTTCCCCTCTCTCCCCTTTATTTTCCGCGGGGCCCTGCCTGCTGCTGCTCTTTTCGCCTGGCTAGCCGTTATCACCTTTTTACAGAGTTGCCACATTGTTCCACCTGTTATCATATGACAGCAGTGTTGTCAGCTTGACTGACATTCCTTTCTGTTAGCCGACTAGCCATGCCTCAATAAGTTATTCTTTCCGTTCTGGCCGCCAGTCAGACATACATACATACACAAAGCAAGTTCTGTTGTTGTCGACTATAAAAGCCTTGCTTTTATTCGTCTAATACCATTATGAATTTGTCAGGTTACTGGTCAGTGTTTACTAACATGTTTTAAAGACCACGATGAGGGATTTTTTGAAAATATTCACCTTCATTCGTTCGTCATATAGGAAAATATCAAAAAGCGCTCCCTCGCTTTGTCGCCCCGTCAAAATAGCCATTTCCTGTATTCACCATGGCCAGTCATAGCCTCGTTGTAACATACGTCAAGCGCTACCGGCTCTCTGTCTACAAACACTCTTTTATTTTATAAAATTTTTGAAACATTTTAATATGCATAGTTTTTGCCCTAGAGACTTGACGTTTATTTTCGTGGTCGAGAGTTAGGGACCTTTCATTTATGTCAAACAAACTCTTTTGTAGAATTCCTAGTTTCCAAAATAGAAAAAATTCAAAATTTCAGTGTTTTAAAAAGATCTCAAAAAATAAAAAGTTTTAATATAACAAAATAAAAGTCATAGAGACCATTCGTTTCAACTATGGCACAACGTTCTATCATGTTTGATTTTAAAACTATCGCCTACTTTCAAAATTAAATTTTCAATTTCTTTAATATGACTAGTGGTCTATAGGAAAGAGGACGTCAGCTCGAGTCCAACGACACCTCATTTGTTAAAATCCGACCATCCGTTCGCCAATTATCGCCAATGTTCGCGAGAAAATAGGCTATCATTTTGTTTACCTCATACGCCCTTGAAACTTGCTGTCCACCTAGAGGGCATAGCTCCCTCACATTAACGTCACACAAACGATTTTCCAAAATTCACCGTTTCCAAAATAGTGCCAATCCAATAAACAAACTTTTTCAAAAAAATACCTCTCCCCATCTCACTACTACCTACTGTCAAGTTTTTATCGTAGAGATTTGAAATTTATTTTAGGGGTAGAGGGGGTTGGGACCAATCATTTACGTCAAACAAACTTTTTTGCAGACTTGTTAGTTTCCAAATAATAAAAAATTCCAGTGTTTTCAAAAAACATAAAAAATAAAAAAGTTTTATTTAAAAATAGAAAGGACATAGAGACCGTCCGTTTGAACCATAGCTCAACGTTCTATCATAATTAGTTTGAAAACTCTCGCCTATTTTGAAAGACAACATTTAAAAAAAAGAAAAATATAACGAGTGGTCCTTAGCAAAGCCCCCGTAAGCTCGAGTCCAACGACACCTCATTTGTTAAAATCCGACCATGGGTTCGAGAGATATCGGCAATGTTCGCAGGAAAGTAGGCTGTGGGTTTCAAGTACCCTTGCTCCCCTACTCAGGTTGATTCTCCTTTGGATTTCTTGTTTCATCAAATCCAAAGCAAGAGTTCGCAGGAAATTTTGGCGAGACACTGCTGCATAATTTTTATTTGCAGAAAATATTATTCGAGCATTGATGCCGCCAATATTCAGACACCAATTGTTCATCGACGGTGATATATTCACTTGCAGATATGTCAGCTCCCACTTTCATCGGTATAGGGATGATAACATTCTACTTGAAATCAGAGGGTACCTCACCCGTCTCATAAATCCTACACACCAAGTGATATAACCTGATCAGACCTTCATCTCCTATGCACCGTAGCAACCCAATAGGTATATCATCTATGCCTGGTGCTTTGTTCCTGCCTAAGTCTTCCAATGCTCTGTCCAATGCGCTCATTGTTACAAAAATAGCATGCACTTCTGTTCCACAACTATTATCCCACATTTCTAACATATTTCATCTTCCAAACTTCAATACACCGGCAAGATACAAAATACCTACAAGTGATCTAATCACACATCCGTCGTTCTTACGTCCTTTTCACGCTAAAAATTACACCTGATTTTTCCATGTATATATTTGTATACTCAACATGTTTTTAAATCATGCTGTCTTCCATAAATTGTTCAAAACACAGTATATGTGTGCTAGTAATTTTTGGCTCCGTTCTTAGGACCTGGCAAATGGACAATAATGTTCTGAGAACGTGTGCGCGATGTTGGCGCAACAACTGACGTTCTCCACTTTGTTCCGTCTTCTCCAGTGTAATAATTAGAAGGCACACAATCATCAACGGGATCTTCATCACCAATAGAAACACTGCCACCATCACTATCAGCATCACGGTCCACATCTCGATGCACTTCTACAGGGTCTTCTTCAACCTTGTCCTCATCCTCAACACCAAGCACTTCACCTTCCTCACTGTCTGGATCATTCAGCCATCGATTTATATTCTCATAGTCATCCATTTTGCACTTAAAAAGCAATAATTAATATAAACTCATAAAACGGAGTAGATATATGCACATGAACTGAGATAAGACACTGCAATAACAAAACGAACGAACTTAAAAAAATGTCACGCCAGTGGTCACACGGATCACAGTTTTGATCCACAAGAATAAATTGCTTTACATCGCGTCAACCTTCAGCCAAGGTTAGCTGGCTGCTGCATGTCAGGCAGGGGATGGGGCGCCAAGAAGGTACTCAGATGCTCAAAGTGAACAGTTATAGCAATAGACTGGCACGGCAAATACTAAACGGCTGGATCACTATTTTGATCCGCGCTACCACTGGAGTGTTAATCATGATTTGCGTGGTGAAATTACCATTATGTACAAGGTTATGGTTTATACCTGCGGGGAATTTGCGACCTGATTTCGGTTGGCTGGCGGAAGGAGTGCGCCCCGGGTAACTGCATGAATGCCGCACTCCGGGAAAAGAATCTCCCTGTACTACATTAATAACTCTTCTTGCCACCATAAGTTATGACATAAAATGTTCACATGTAAGGTAATATGACCTTGGGTTTACTCCATAAGAATGGTTTCTCGCCTCTGACTAGGGAGTGTCTCTGAATTAGCTTGTGCCTCTTTGAAGATACACTCAGGGAGAACTCGGATTCACTTATGCTACATGTATATAGCTTCTCGCCGCTATGGACCAGCATGTTTTTATTCAAATTTCCTCTCAATGTAGACTTGGATTCACATTCCCTAACCTATATGAATCTGACTACTCGCCACAATGGATTAACAAGTGCGTCTTTAAATGTCCACTCCTGATAAACGTGCCAATCCTTTAGACAACATATAAAGGAACGAGCAGAAGCAGCCATTAGAGGAATGAACGATTTGAACAATATTACCAAACTATCTCTAAAATCGGCAATGATTCTCTTCCACGCGAAAATAACCCCCGTCATTGCCTAGAACTGATATGGGAAAGGCTATCCATGACAGACCTAATCACAATTGAAAAATAACGGCTTCTTTACTGGAAAGGGTGCTAGGAATTGCAAGAACGTCCCAGTCCAGCCTGGCATATGTCCTAACAAAAGAAACATACTACATTGAAGATCTCAGATTAAGACTACAACTGCCAATTACTAAGCATAAGGAGAAACTCCTCGAGATAAGACATCAGAAGCAGAACGAAATCCCGCTCGAATTTTACACAACGGAAGCAATGGTGGACAGAAGATGGACAAACGAGAACCAGGAGATGAGACATGTGGTAACAAGACTCGCCATCCACGGTTTCCATCACAGGATCTGACAAAATGTTAAATACCATGAACCGATTGAAGAATGCATATGTTCTCTGTGCATTAACCGCTGCGACAAATACCACATCACATCATGCAGTAACGGACAAAGAGCATAGTTGAATACAGTAAAGATTAATCTACTTGTAATAATACATTGTAAGCGCACCTTATAACTGTCCATTAAGGCCACTTGGCCGCAATAAATATTTATTATAAACATGTATTCATATACGCTACATGAATATGGCCTTTCACCGCTATAGATTCGCATGTGTTTCACTAAAGATTTTCTTACGGTAAATAAGGCTTTGCATACGCTATGCCATCTTGCCGCTATGGACGGGCATATGTATCTTCATATGTCCGCGCTTGGAAAACTTGGATTCACTTACGCTGCATGAGAAGGGCTTCCCGCCGCTGTGGACGAGCATGTGATTCTTCAAATCTCCTCCCGAAGTAAATTTGGATTCACATACACTACATGGATATGGTTTTTTGCCGCTATGGACGAGCATGTGTGTCTACAAATTTTCGAACGTGCTACACTTTGATTCACATACTCTTCATGAAAAGGGCTTCCCACCGCTATGGGCGAGCATGTGTCTCTTCAAACTTCCTCTGTGGGTAAACTTGGATTCACATACACTGCATGAAAACGGCTTCTCGCCGCTTGTGGACAAGCATGTGTCTGTTCAAATTTCCTCTCGTGGTAAACGAGGATTCACATACTCTGCATGAAAAGGGTTTCTTACCGCTATGTACGAGCATGTGTGTCTGCAAACTTCCCCTGTTGTTAAACTTGGATTCACATACTCTGCATGAAAAGGGCTTCTCACCGCTATGGATGAGCATGTGTGTTTTCAAATGCGTTCTTGTGGTAAACTTGGATTCACATACGCTGCATGAGAAGGGCTTCTCACCGCAATGGATGAGCATGTGGGTTTTTAAACACTCTCTCCGGTTAAACTTGGATTCACATACGCCGCATGGAAAGGGCTTCTCGCCGCTATGGATGAGCATGTGTGCTTTTAAACTACCTTTCAAGTAAAAATTGGATTCACATACGCCGCATGAACAGGGCTTCTTGCCACTATGGATAAGCATGTGTCTTCAAATGCGTTCTCGTAGTAAACTTGGATTCACATACGCTGCATGAGAAGGGCTTCTCACCGCAATGGATAAGCATGTGTTTCTTTAAACTTCCTCGCTGTGTAAACTTGGATTCACTTACGCCGCATGAAAAGGGCTTCTCACCGCTATGGATGAGCATGTGTGTCTTCATATTCCCTCTCGTGGTAAACTTGGATTCACATACGCTGCATGAAAAGGGCTCCTCGCCGCTATGGACGTCTATGTGTGACTTCAAACTATCTTTCCGGGTAAACTTGGATTCACATACACTACATGGATATGTTTTTTTACCTTTATGACTACCAATGGTTGACTTTAATGTTCGTTTGGTAGTAAATATTCCACTAGAGGTTCTGTTATCATATTTTCTTACTCTATTACCAAATCGGTAAACTTTCCGAGCATCATTATCCGATGTATCTGGACATATCAGCCTGAAATAATTAGCACCAACAGTTTAAAGTCCGCTACGTTATCACGGAAGAGGAATACTAGAATTAAGAGATCTAAGAAGTAAAAATATAATTGGGACAACTTTCTTTACTACCATTACCAGAAAACTTGTCTTCAATTAGTACCACTAACTGATTTCGTTTCCACCCAATAATAATATGTTGAACATACATTACAGTCTGAACAATTTACAAATATGCAGGTGTGTCTTGTCAGAGATGTGTGATTTATAGCTCTGACAGCATGAGTGTATTTGGATCGTATCTCAGCCGCCAAAATCTTCCGATCGAAAGTCGTTCGATTTTCTACATGCCGGATGCCGCAAAGGACAAGGAGCTCATTCCTCCACCCTTTGCAACTCTGCTTGGCCTTCGCAAATGTTCATAAAAATGAGTCTATTCTTGCAATTAATTGGGTGATATTTCACAGCGGCGGATACATTGAAGAGTGACAATGATAAAATACAGTCGTTGTTTTTGTTTGAGTTGTCTCTAGACGCTTACAATGCAGCATTTCATATCTCCTAATCTTGATACTATCAATTCATTCTTCTGTAGAAAACTACCACACCCTACATCCGTAGCAATGTACTTAATTTCGCCATCACGCCGAGACGCCTTCCTACAGAAAATATTACCGGCGGGCTAGAAGTATCAATCCGTTATCTACCAGCCTTCGAAAAAGAATAAATTACAAAAGAGACCTCTCAGGACATCAAACTTGCCAGGCCCGTAGATCAGACCCAGCTTATAAGGCGATCCCAAAAAAACACATAAATAAAATAGAGAGGACGAAGATGCGGATAATTAACGAGTCATCAATTACAGAAGAGAACTAGAAATCCATAGAACTACGCTACTCAAAAAGTCCGACGTTCTATGGCCTACCTAAAATACACAAGACCAATGTGCCCCTGAGACCAATATTTAGCGCTATAGTGTCCCTAACTCACACTCTTGCTGAATATTTGATTCAGGTCCTGCATCCATTATTCCCCCCACCAACCTCTCACGTCATAAAGTCCCAACGCTTCGTAGATATCATAGCGAGTATAAACTTGAGTTACGGCGATCTACTGGCAAGCCTCAATCATCATCATCATCAACTTCATTTCCCCTTTTCCAGCTGACACAGGGTGGGTCAAATATGGTTGCTCTCCACTTTGATCTGCTGTTCCACCATTCCTCTTCCGACACGGTGTTCCAATCCAGGTTCCGTTTTCTAATGCTATACTTCACTGAGTTCATCCACCACATTCTTGGTCTTCCTCGTCCTCTCTTCCCTGTCATCCGTCGTTCCAATGCTCGCCTTGGTAGCCTTACTTCATTTATCTGTTTGACATATCCAAACCATGTCAATCTGTTATGTTCCAGTTTGTCACCTAGTTTATGTACTCCCAGTTCTTTCCTTATATCTTCATTTCTCTCTCTGTCTGTCCTCTTTTCTGTACCATACTTCTCAGGAATCTCATCTCAGCTGCCTGTAATCTGCTCTCATCCCTCTTTGTCATTGTCCAAGTGTCTGCTACATATATCATTATAGGATCATAATATGCTTCGTAGATAACTTCTTTAGCCTTAATTGGTATATCCTTGTTCCATACTAGTCGCAATACCTGTTGGTAGAAAGCACTCCCGAGTTGTATTCCTCAGCTAATTTCCAAATCTAGTCTTCCATCTTCAGTCAGTTCACTTCCCAAGTATTCGAAGTGTTTCACCACTTCCAATTCCTTCTCCAACTTTGATTACTCCCAATCCTTCTTTCTTATCTCTACTCATCACCACTGTTTTACTCTTCTCCACATTTATCTTCAATGCCCATTGCTGAATCATTTCATTTATTACGTCTAACTGTTCTTGTACCTCCATCTCATCCTCGACCTAGATTACAACATCGTCTGCAAACAACATTACCTTCATCTTTTTCTTACTATAGTCTTTCATTGCTGCCATCACGATGCCATCCATCACCATTACGAA
The DNA here is from genome assembly GCA_946902985.2 of Meconema thalassinum. Taxonomy (NCBI): domain Eukaryota; kingdom Metazoa; phylum Arthropoda; class Insecta; order Orthoptera; family Tettigoniidae; genus Meconema; species Meconema thalassinum. The sequence goes on along the minus strand of OX336395.1, from coordinate 256,595,784 downwards.
ATATAAGGGTGACAATACACTTCCTTGCTTTTGTCCAGTGTCAATTTTAAACCAATCCGTAGTCCCGACTCTAGTCTTCACGCTACTGTAGCAATCCATGCACATTCCATTTATCATGTCTCTCAGTTCCTTGCATATCCCTCTATTTGTTAAGCTTTCCGAAACTTCTCTTCTAGGGATGCTATCATAGACTTTTCCTAGAGCAATAAAAGTCATTACCATATTCTTCCCATGTTCCCAACTCTTTTCAATGTTCTGTCTCAAAATGAAAATGGATTCGACTGTTGACCTGCCCCCTCTAAATCCAAACTCCTCCTCTATTTGGAATTCTACCTTTATTCTAATTCTTTTTCTAGGATTTTTTCCATCATGCGAGATGATGGTGATTCCTCGGTAGTTACCACACACCTTCCTGTCTCCTTTCTTGAATATTGGCAATATTATTCCCTTTTTCCAGTCTTCAGAAATTGTGTTCTCTCTCCACACACTCCTGAGAAGTCTGTATGTCCATCGCAGTCCTACTGGTCCGGCCTGGGAGCATTTCTATTGCCACTTCGTCGATTCCCACAGCTTTCCCCATCTTCATCTTCTTAACTGCCCATTCCACTTCTGCCATAGTAATGTCTGGTACTTCTTCTATTTTTCCTCCACCGTTTTGGCTGTTTGCGTATGTTTTCTCCGCATGCCTGACGGCTCACATTCAACAGATCGCTGAAATATTCTTTCCTTCTGTCCCTTGTCTCTCCTGGTTTGGTCAATATGTCACCTTCTTTGATTTTCACGAACCCAGCGTTCACCTTTTCATTCCTTCTACTTTTTATAATTCCAAATAGCAATTTCTTCCACAAGTTAAATCCTCCCTTATTTCCTGGGTGAATTCTTCCCAGCTTTTCTTCTTTTCCTCTGCAATTACTGTTTTGCAATCTCTGTTTGCTTCTATATATTTTGCTCTACTTTCTTAAGTATTTTTGTTTTCCATACCTTCCAAGTTTTCTTCTCCTTTCCACTTCCTTGTCAAACCCTCTCACTCCTCCCATCCCTCTTTCCCAGGTTTAATTCCAGGCTCTGGCACAAAATTTAATTTCTGGTTTCAGGACTGAAACAGGGTCGAGTCAGTCAGTCTCGGGTACCCCAAATGAGTAGTTTAGGTTCGATTCCCACCTCAGTCATTCTTGAAATTAGTTTTCTGTAGTTTCCACACTCTGTCTTTGATCAAATGTTGGAATAGTACCTCTCAACCTCAAGTCGCTAGCGTTATTCTATGGAGGATACACACTCACTCGCCATTCTGCAGGCTGTTTGTTGTTTTACCGGAAGTGTCATATAATACGTATTACACACTCGGCACTTTTGCGATAACACAAAGGCAATTCAGTGAGTCATTTGTAGTTGAGAGCTGATATTGAAATATCATAGACACACACATATAATATACATAAATGTTTCAACATTTATTCTTGGAGCGCAGCAGATAACTGGTAAGTGTAATCCAGGTTCAATTCCCGAGTAATGCATGTCCTGTGGTTGGCATTTCACATTTACAATTTCCACACCCACACCCTGTCAATGCCATGTCTTATAGGTCGGTGGCCATCCTTATACTTTGTTTTTTTCAATGGTCACAGTCGTGTCTTGAAGCCTCTGCGGCTTGGGAAACAGCATGCTGGCCTCTCACCGCTGGGTCTGTGGTTCAAATCCCAGTCATTCCATATGAGATTTGTGCTTGACAAGGCAGAGACAGACAGGTTTTTTTTTTCTCTACCTACTCCAGTTTTCATTGTCACCATTTCATTCTAGCAACACTCTCCACAATAATTTTATTTCATTGGTCATTCATTTAATCATTACCTCAGGGGAGTGCAACAGGCTTCAGCAGCCTGCACAGTTTCATATCCTTGTCGCTAAATGGGGACTTCATTCATTCCATTTCCGGACCAGATCTGTCGCAATCGATTCACAATATCAAAAATTGGAAAACGAATCGTCGTATCACGTTTCGCCGTTCCATCAAAATATCGATTGCTCTATTGGAATATCGCCACCGTGGCCAAATTGCATTACCAAAGCCTCTACGATCCATGATTCTTGAAATATCGATTATTGCATTTGCAGGCATGCCTACCGTGGCCAGTCACTGCTATCGTTTATTCATAGCTAACTGGTTAGCGCACTAGACGTTGGCCTAAAGTATTTCGGGTTTGATTGCCTGCAACCCACCGGTATCGTCTCTCCAAAAGATCAGAAAACGATTCGTCGAACCACAACCCGCCGTTTCATCAAAAATAGTTTTTTTCAGGGAGCCATGGCCGGATAATATTTTTTTATTTTAATTTTTTCCCAAAAATAGCACTCCAACTCTTTATTCCAAAAATAGTGTGTATTTTTCAATTTTTTTCAAAAATTGTTTTCAACATGGGTTATAGTTCAAAATTAGGAATTTTACAAATGAAGGTTGTTTGACATAAATTCATGATCCTTACTCCCTCTACCCACAAACCAAGTTTCAACTCTCTAGTACAAAACATTTTTTTTGAAAAATGGGCTATAGTTTCAAAATTACAAATTTTACTGAAAAGTGGTTCACATAAATTCATGGTTCTTACCCCTCTACTCACAAACCAAGTTTGAAGTCTCTAATATAAAAAATATAAAAAATTCCACTTGCAAAATGGGCTATATTTTGGAAACTAATATTTTTACAAAAAAAGTGTATAAGACGTAAATAAAAGATCCCTACGCCCTCTACCTCAGAAATAAATTTCAAGTCTCTAGGACAAAAACACCATTTTACCCCTAGTAAGGGTAGTGTTTAGGTTGGGGGGAAAATACGTTCTCCATAGCAACGAGGGCGTCACCCCGAGTCACGTGACACGTCACACATAAAAACCCGACCATGCGTTCGAGAGATATCAGCAAACTTCGTAGGAATGTAGGCTATCATCTAGAACTGTCATCACCCCACCCCCTACTTATAAATCATTATTCAAAAGGCCCCCCTCTTACACAAAAACCAAGTGCGCATGCGTAAAAACAACAAACAAAAATACTAAATCATAATTGCATCTAGGACTATGCATGTTTTTCATGTGGAACAACGTTAAATTTCATATTAGCATTCAAACTTTCACATGTTGCACTTGGAAAGCGAAATTTACTAAAATATTACAATTTCACCCCCTAGTAGGGGTAGGTTTTATTTTGGAGTGGAAATATGTTGTCCATTGGAAAGGGCGTGTCAGCTCGAGTTCAACGACACCTTATTGGTCAAATCCAACCATGCGTTCGGGAGATATCGGCTTTGCCCCTGAATGTATTGCGGGTTAGTATGTGACGTCACCAGGAAAGTAGGCTGTGGGTCAGAAGCACCACTGCCTCCCTACTACCATCCCTACTATTCTCAGCCACATTCATCCCCTTCGTTAGATAATACATCACTCGCACCCAACGTATTTCCCTTCCATTCTTCACAGCAGCTTCTCTCTTTCCCAGGATAACCTTCACGACAGTCGCACACCCACCCACTCACATCTCTTCCCCCGTCCATTACTTAATGTCTCTCTCCCCAAATGGTGTGTGCTAGGATGACTGGTGTATATAGTTGCTGTAAAATAAACTTAGATTATTGGTAAGAGTTTCCTTTTCTGTGACACGATATGTTTTTAGGCAGGAAATATGTGCCCCTGAGTGATTGGAAACCAGGTTCTGAGAGCCATTTTGCACCCACCCGGAAAACCCGGAGCAGCGTTCCCCTATTTCTGATGGCGTATGTTGCGTTCTACCAGCTCTGCTGGATTTGCGTGAAGTCTGGGGGCGACAAGCAACTGCTCAGTCTAGAGTTGGGGCAGCTGGCTTACGGACAACCGGACACATCACTAGGCAAACCTGCGCGCCACAAGCTAGGAGTTGGCTCAATGCTGGCATAAACCATGTAATTGACCACGACCTCTGTTGTGCGGTTTGTGACTCACCTTTATATTGTACCCAGGAAACGCAGCCGCCTCTTCACGCTGCCGCAACACAGGTTATTGTCCGCGACCTCTGTTGTGTGGTTTGTGCCTCGCCTTTATATTGTACCCAGGAAACGCAGCCGCCTCTTCGCGCAGCCACAATACAGGTTATTGACCACGACCTCTGTTGTGCGGTTTGTGCCTCGCCTTTATATTGTACCCAGGAAACACAGCCGCCTCTTCGCGCTGCGGCAACACAGGTTATTGACTACGACCTCTGTTGTGCGGTTTGTGCCTCGCCTTTATATTGTACCCAGGAAACGCAGCCGCTTCTTCGCACAGCCGTGACACAGGTTATTGTCCACGACCTCTGTTGTGCGGTTTGTGCCTCGCCTTTATATTGTACCCAGGAAACGCAGCCGCCTCTTCGCACAGCCGCGACACAGGTTATTGTCCACGACCTCTGTTGTGCGGTTTGTGCCTCGCCTTTATATTGTACCCAGGAAACGCAGCCGCCTTTTCGCACAGCCGCAACACAGGTTATTGACCACGACCTCTGTTGTGCGGTTTGTGCCTCGCCTTTATATTGTACCCAGGAAACGCAGCTGCCTCTTCGCACAGCCGCGACACAGGTTATTGTCCACGACCTCTGTTGTGCGGTTTGTGCCTCGCCTTTATATTGTACCCAGGAAACGCAGTCACCTTTTTGCGCTGCCGCAACACAGGTTATTGTCCACGACCTCTGTTATGCGGTTTGTGCCTCGCCTTTATATTGTACCCAGGAAACGCAGCCGCCTCTTCGCACAGCCGCGACACAGGTTATTGCCCACGACCTCTGTTGTGCGGTTTGTGCCTCGCCTTTATATTGTACCCAGGAAACGCAGCCGCCTCTTCGCACAGCCGCAACACAGGTTATTGACCACGACCTCTGTTGTGCGGTTTGTGCCTCGCCTTTATATTGTACCCAGGAAACGCAGCCGCCTCTTCGCACAGCCGCGACACAGGTTATTGTCCACGACCTCTGTTGTGCGGTTTGTGCCTCGCCTTTATATTGTACCCAGGAAACGCAGCCGCCTCTTCGCGCTGCCGCAACACAGGTTATTGTCCACGACCTCTGTTGTGCGGTTTGTGCCTCGCCTTTATATTGTACCCAGGAAACGCAGTCACCTTTTTGCCCTGCCGCAACACCGGTTTCCGTCCAGAACCTGAGCCAGCACCTCCAGCACAACCACAGTCCTCCATAAACCCTCCGACACTCGCGCTAGTAATAGATACAGCGTTACTCACGCGACATATGTAGCCCAAACAATTAATCGATCTGATGGACTCGCACACGTAATTCTTGGTGTTCAGTTTTAATAATATGTAAAATAGTAGTATATAGAAGTATTATAAGCTAAATCTGAGGATTTTATATAGGCTTTTATTTTCTTACGGATGGAAAATACAAACCTAAGAAGAAAAATCAATTTTATCGTAATCTTCGGTAAAACAGCAACAGAAATAAAACTAATGGAACTAGAACTGTTAAATTATTTTTATGTAAACCTAAATACTTATATTAGTGTATAACTGGATTGAAATTAAACAAAAATAGGGTACTTGGTTAGAAAATTTCCCTACGAAATCAGCACTTATTATGAACAATTTCAGTATTTTCATATATTTATTTCTCGAATTCTTGAATTTTATTTTTGCCCTCTTGGCTACAATCTATAGCCCAGGAAACACATAAGCATGGTCACACAAATTTGTCACCCAAGCATTCATTGCAAAATAGACACAATGATCCGAGAAAATTTGTATTGCACTTTGCGCATCTAGGCCTATTCCTTGTTGATTTATCCATCCCTCGTCCACCCAAGAAGCAACAGGCTACTTTATTTCCACTAAACCCAACCTATCACTACTTTCATCTAAACACTGACAGATTTGATAGTCATCTCCATGGCCACCTCCTCTGAGACAACGTTTCTTTGCACGCTCAATTCAGAAACAGCGATGCTCGCGCGGACTTCTAATGCATCTGGTGTTAGTTTGGTGCAATTAGTTTAGTTGGAAACACACCCGTCTGTTAAATACAGCGTCAACAGGCAGCTACAGATATTCTCAATATTCCTAGCAAAGAATATACTCTGCGCTACAACAAAATAAATCACTGGGCTACACCTGTAGCCCGCGCGAGTATCCGAGAGTTAAACTTGCTGGACACACCCATTGGTCCTGGGTTCATGAACCCACAGATGCTTCAGTCCACTATCTACAACATAATTTTGGACTCGGGCAACTTCATTTTCAAGCACCAACAATTTTATTTCATCAAAGCGCTGCTTTCTTTTTGGCTATGCCAATACCAATTTTGAACTTTCAAACTTGGATCCAGCAACAACAAAAACTATGACAAAAGTTCATGCCCAAGGTGGGATACGAACTTTTTTACCTCTTCGAGCCACGAGTTAATCTTCTCGGCTGTCACAATGCATTATGTGACGCTATGCAGCGCGTACTACATAAACAACAAGCCTTACACCGCTCCATGCTCCGATCAGGCAGGGGTACTAAAAGGTTCCTTCCCCCACGCATCATGGACATATCCACTTCCACTGATTACAGTGATAGTTGTCCATTTCCAGCAAATCTAGTATTTACACGCCGATTACATTTTGGCATGTTCCTATAATTTGTACACACGAGGCTATTTCGCCAAGTGGTGAGGGAACAATAGTGTCCACATTAACACTGGGTTCGTTTAGAGGTCCTCCAATTTTCGCTCACATAATGTAAATCTTCTTATCGCAACCCCGATTCTAAGCGCTACGTAATGTTCACTACTGCACTGTAGACCGTCCAACCTGTGCTTAGGTATAATAATAAGGTCTCATTGTTCAGTATTTGAAGTTTCGGGCCGGTCACGGCATTTTGCCGAAACTTTGCAGCGTATTTTTTAAAGTCTTAGTCGTCTTGATAATTGAAAGAAAAATATTTTTGTGACACTTAGGAAGCAATTACGGAGATATTAATTGTCCATGTTTCGTACGAAGTAATGCGCAGGCACAATTTATATGCAGGGAGATCGTCAATCGCAGGTGACATGGTTTTGATTGATAAGTAAGTTCCATACGTCCATTGTTAGGGACAATGTATATACTGGGATTTCGTAATTCCCAGGGGAACCTGTTCTTGTTTGTAGGTGAGTAGAGTATGCAAGTTGTTATAAGAACTGTATGTGCTGAGGCATCGTCACCTCTAGGGTTCCCTGGTATTAAACTGTTGGTGATCTGAGAATATACATTGTTATAAACGCTGTGTGTTCAGGGGCCTCGTCACCTCTAGGGTACCCTGGTATTGACTTGTAGGTGAACTGAGAGTGTACATTGTTATAAACACTGTGTGTGCAGGGCCTCGGCACATATATGGAACCCTGGTATTGAATTGTAAGTGAACTGAGAGTATATATTGTTATAAACACTGTGTGTGCAGGGCCGCGCCACCTCTAGGGTACCCTGGTATTGACTTGTAGGTGAACTGAGAGTATACATTGTTATAAACACTGTGTGTGCAGGGTCTCGTCACTGCTAGGGTACCCTAGATTGACTTGTAGGTGATCTGAGAGTATACATTGTTATAAACACTATGTGTGCAGGGCCTCGTCACCGCTAGGGTACCCTAGTATTGACTTGTAGGTGAACTGAGAGTATACATTGTTATAAACACGGTGTGTGCAGGGCCTCATCACCTCTATGGTGCCCTGGTATTGACTTGTAAGGGAACAGAGAGTATACATTGTTATCAACACTGTGTGCGCAAGGCCTCGTCACCTCTAGGGTACACTGGTATTGACTTGTAGGTGATCTGAGAGTATACATTGTTATAAACACTGTGTGTGAAGAGCCTCGTCACTTCTAGGGTACCCTCTTATGGACTTGTAGGTGAACTGAGAGTGTACATTGTTATCAACACTGTGTGCGCTGGGCCTCGTCACCTCTAGGGAACACTGGTATTGACTTGTAGGTGATCTGAGAGTATACATTGTTATAAACACTGTCTGAGCAGGGCCTCGTCACCTCTAGGGTACCCTGGTATTGACTGGTAGGTGAACTTAGAGTATACATTGTTATAAACACTTGGGTGCAAGGCCTCGTCACCTCTAGGGTACACTGGTATTGACTTGCAGGTGAACTGAGAGCATATATTGTTATAAACACTGTGTGTGCAGGGCCTCGTCACCTCTAGGGTACCCTGGTATTGACTTGTAGGTGAACTGATAGTATACATTGTTATAAACACTGTGTGTGCAGGGCCTCGTCACCTCTAGGGTACCCTGGTATTGACTTGTAGGTGAACTGATAGTATACATTGTTATGAACAATGTGTGTGCAGGGTCTCGTTACCACTAGGGTACCCTGGTATAGATTTGTAGGTGAACTGAGAGTATACATTGTTATAAACACAGTGTGAGCAGGGCCTCGTCACCTCTAGGGTACACTGGTATTGTCTTGTAGGTGAACTGAGAGTATATATTGTTATAAACACTGTGTGTGCAGGGCCTCGTCACCTCTAGGGTACCCTGGTATTGAATTGTAGGTGAACTGAGAGTATACATTGTTATAAACACTGTATGTGCAGGGCCTTGTCACCTCTAGGGTACCCTGGTATTGACTAGTAGGTGAACTGAGAGTATACATTGTTATAAACACTGTGTGTGCAGGGCCTCGTCACCTCTAGGGTACCCTAGTATTGACTTGTAGGTGAACTGAGAGTATACATTGTTATAAACACTGTGTGTGCAGGGCCTCGTCACCTCTAGGGTAGCCTGGTATTGACTTCTAGGTGAACTGAGAGTATACATTGTTATAAACGCTGTGTGTGCAGGGCCTCGTCACCTCTAGGGTACCCTGGTATTGACTTGTAGGTGAACTGAGAGTATACATTGTTAAAAAATCTTGGTGTGCAGGGCCTTGTAACTTCTAGGGTACCCTGGTATTGACTTGTAGGTGAACTGAGAGTATACATTGTTATATGCACTGTGTGTGCAGGGCCTTGTCACCTCTAGGGTACCCTGGTATTGACTTGAAGGTGAACTGAGAGTATACATTGTTATAAACACTGTGTGTTCAGAGCCTTGTTACCTCTAGGGTACCCTGGTATTGACTTGTAGGTGAACTGAGAGTATACATTGTTATAAACACTGTGTGTGCAGGGGTCTTGTCACCCCCAGATGCGCTGGTTTGGATTAGTAGGCCAATTGAGTGTATACATTGGTGACGGTTATTGATAACTCATCTAAGAGCATTGTGAGGTTTGAAGCCATTTTTCAGTGTTGCTAATGTAAACAAAAGTTTGGTGCTTTTCAGTCGGTCAACACGAATGTACCCAAATAGAGCTGGGTTATGCCCTGATCCTGAAATAAATTACATAAGATTAATAAATACACTAGGATGACCAGTTTCGATCGTCAAGCGATCATCATCAGATCCATTACACTTAGGCTATAATATCTATGTTTGAGAATACAGGTGAAAAATATATACAATATGTACAATTATTTACTTGCAGTGTGGTAATGCAACAGTCGGTGTATGTTAAATGTGGTATATCTAATGTTAGGTAAACTTCTAAAATAGTGATGAAAATCCGGAATTTGTCTGTTAGGGGTGATTATATGGTTTTACAAAATCAACTATGGTTATACTGAAATAATGCAAGCTTATACTTATCGAGTTGTCTCTTTAACTGGAACTTGAAGCAGTTGCGTGTTTCCATAGACACCAGTTGTAGTCGACTAACCCCGAGTGTTCGCTGGGTGGAACTGGTTTTCCCCTTCCTCCCCCTTTAGTTGCTATGTTCTTCCAGAGGTCAGTGCCATGTATATTTGTGTGACTTTGCCAAATCTAGATAAAAGTGTATGCTATTGAATGCAGGAGTCTGCAACTACTAAAGACCGTGGAACAATCTTCGCCACGCATGGGCTAAGAAGCCATTTCTCACTAAGCGGTACACGGTCTATTGAAGACGACCCGGCACCTTTAATACTGCCGCGCGTATCGGCCTAGGTTTATTGCAGAAAAATGTACATAGTACACCTTATCCAAATAACATTTACCTATAAACACCGCTATTTTCCCCCCTTTTTTTATCTAGCTTGGCTGTATCGCTAAGTTGTGTCTTGTTTTCGACAGGGTGTGTTCTTAGTAGAGCGAAAAGGGGTGAACTCTCCATAAAAGTGTGTTCATTTAGATTGTTGGGATTGTTTTGTTTGGCTATGTGAATCTCGATTGCTTCTTTTATGTCGAGAGCTCTGCCTTTCGATTCGTGATGAATTATTTTTGGATCAGTCTCGATTTTAGTGAAGCTGTGCCCCGGGTCACACATATGTTCGCATACGGCTGAATGTGTTCCGTATCTTATCGCATTCCTATGTTCATTATAACGTGTATCTACTCGCCTTCCGCTCTGTCCAATGTAATTAGCTTGACAACTTATGTCTTGGCATGTAATAGAATATACCCCTGACTTTGAATACGGGTCTTGTTTATATAGATTGCTATTTTGCAGGTGCCTCCCGGTGGTATTATTCGTTGTGAATGCTATTTTTATGCCTTGATTTTTGAATAGATTAGTGATTTTATATGTGTTCTCATTCACATAGTTGAAGCGCGCGAAATTTTTCTCATTAATGTCCGGTTTTGGAATCATGTTATCTTTATTTTTATGTTTGGCTACAATTTGGTCTATTTTGCTTGGCGGGAAATTGTTTTCCTTTGCTATTTGTTTAATGGTTCTTATTTCCTAATTATAATTGTCTGTTGACATGGGTATGTTTAAAGCTCTGTGCACCATTGAATTGAACCCCGCTAATTTATGCGTACTGGGGTGATTAGACTGATAGTCGATTGCATGCGAGGTTTGTGTGGCTTTTCGGAATATGAAGTATGAAAGCTCGTTGTCCTTACGTTCAATAGTTATGTCGAGATAGTTTACTTTTCGATCTGTTTCGGCTTCCTTGGTGAATTTGATTGAGTGGTGTAGGCTATTAATGGATTGGAGAATTGTTTCTTCGCATGTTAATTCAGTATCGTAGATGCAAATTACATCATCTACGTATCTTTTCCATATTACTATTCCCTTTGTTGAAGTCTTTTCAAACAAGAAGTTCCGTGATGAACTATACAGCCTACTTTTCATGCCAATGATTATTCTACAGTATATGAACCTATCTAGAATAATGACAAAATTAAGTTGGTAATATCGAAATATCAAATTATTTCAAAATATACCTGGTATAATTTAGCCTAATAGAGCACTACAGTTGGCAGTCCTGGTGACTGAATATATTCCTAGTTCCATCTCTTAAGGTACAGAATACAAAATTAGGTTGAAGTCCAATGGACGTTACATGCAGTTAGACACTGGATCTATCAGCACGCGTAAAAGCATGTTGCCAACAATACCATGCGTGTGCTGGTCAGAAATAATCTGAAATATTCTGATATCTTGTTGTGCCAATTTTGGATGAAATCCATTTGTTAGTATAGGAGTTACATGTATTTTAAATTGGATATATCTGCAGGCATAGAATCATGTTGGCAGCACTGCCTTGTATTAATTACTACAAATTAACCTACAATGTCAGGTGCTATACGTGTGCAAAGTATAGAGCTGTTGGCTTGCATACTTTCTGATATATTGATATTAGGGTAAAAAGAATATAGACAGCATTTATTAACAGTTGGCAGCCCTGATTGCCCTTAACAATACTTATAGTCATATCTGTTATGGTACACATATCACATACGAAATTTGGTTCAAATCCAACTGATAGTTTAGAAGTTACATGTATTTTAAAATTGGACATATCAGCAGGCATAGAATCATGTTGGCAGCACTGCCTTGTATTAATTACTCCAAATTAATCTAAAATGTCAGAATATACGTGTGCATAGTTTAAAGCTGTTGGCTTGCATACTTTCTGATATATTGGTATTTGGATAAAAAAAAGAGAGCAATTATTAACAGTTGGCAGCCCTGGTGGCTTTTAAGAATACGCTCAATCATATCTGTTTATGTACAGATATTACATACAAAATTTGGTTGAAATCCAGTTGATAGTGTAGAAGTTATATGCATTTAAACATTGGACCTATCAGAAGGCTTAAAATTATTTTGGCAACACTGTCATGGTTGGCCTCCTGGAAATTAAACTGAAATAGTATTATCTACATGTGTGCCAATTTTGAAATAGCTCCCATGCATACCTTGCAAGATATCCAACATGGAGCTCAAATTCCAAGTGCGTTTTTTCGGCAGTTCGTAGCACTGACATCATTTTCAAATATGGACGTGAGCTATTCCGGTGCACATCTTTACTCGTACTAAATTTGGTTTTGATTGCTGCAGTCGTTTAGGAGTTGATAGGGGGGGGACACACACACAGCCAGACAGACAGACAGGACAGACAGACAGACAGACAGACACACATTTTCCCGGATCAATCTCATAAGACTACTTTTTCCTCATTTTTGCAAAATGTGAAAAGTAGGCTAAAAACTCATTTTCTAGTGCATTAATGAAGATGTCAGCGATTAATCCGCTTAGTGGTGATCCCATTGCTAATCCTTCTGTTTGTGTGTACATTTTATTGTCGAATTGAAATGCGTTTTGGCCGAGGACGACCCTCAGTAGTCGCACGATCTCTTCAGTTTCTTTTTCCGAATTGTTGGATTTTAAGTTATTTCCGATAGTGTTGATTGCATCATTAATAGGAATATTGGTGTACATGTTAGTTACATCGAAAGATCGAAAGATGCTAGGTTTCATTTGTAGGGTGTTCAGTGCTGTTACTAATTCCCTTGTGTTCTTTACAGAGTTGTTTTTGTCGTTGGAAAGGCGGCGTTTTAAGATTTTTAGTAACTCTTTGGTGATTTTGTAATTAGGCGCATTCCTACAATTGACTATTGGTCTCATTGCGCACTCATTTTTGTGTATTTTTGGTTGTCCCCTTAATGACGGTATTTTCGGGTTCATGTTTATTAGTTTTGATTTTTCAGCTTTGGTCAATATGTATTCTGTTTCTTTTAATACACCTTTTATTTGTTTTTGGAATTTATTGGTGGGGTCTTTTGCTAATTCCTTGATTTCTTTGTTGTTTAGGAATTCGACTGTTTTTTCAATGTATTCTGTTTTGGTCAAATTTACTGTGGTATTTCCATTATCTGCTTTTGTGATGATTAAGTCATAGTCTTTTATTTTTTGTTTCAGTGACTTTAATTCTTTTAGTTGTTTGTTGTTTTGAGTGTAATTGTTTTCGCCCTCTCGTTTGAGGATTTTTTTGGCTTCGTTGGTGGCAAGATTTTTGATTAATTCCCTGTCTTCTGCTGGGAGCTTGTGACTGGCTATCTCGATATCTGTGATTAACTGTTTTATATTATGGTTCGTGTGTGCGTCTGTGCACTTGTATTTCAAACCTTTGTCTAGCATATCCATTCCATTTTGAGAGAAGGTTACGTTCGTTCTGTTGTTTACCCTGCTGTGGACGATGAATTCATTGTTATTCGTGTGTTGTTCACTAGGTTGATTATTCTGTGTTTCTCCTAGTTTTCTTAGTTTATATTCTAGCGTTTCGTCTTTCCTCGTTGCTCTGATTTTGATGGTGTCATGTAGGTGCTCGGTAAAACTGTCCCATTGGGATGCGTGCCAGAAGTTACTTAGTTGCAATTGAATATCGTATAGTTGTTGGTTGATTTTTGCTTTCTTATGTATGCAAATCTTAGTTCGTTTTTTATCCAAAGCGCTTTGGCTTGTTTAGTTGAAATGATTGAGGCTGGTGTAATCGGTACGGTTTTAACTGGAACATATTTAGGAGTGAGATTTAGTTCTATACATTTTTGTTGAACCAAATTGACTTGTCTATGATCATGAGTTTAAGCCTGAGTGTTTTGAATCTCTTGGCTTCACGATTATCTTGACTAGCCGTGAACATTGTGAGGTTTGAAGCCATTTTTCAGTGTTGCCTAAGTAAACAAAAGTTTGGTGCTTTTCAGTCGGTCAACACGAATGTACCCAAATAGAGCTGGGTTATGCCCTGATCCTGAAATAAATTACATAAGATTAATAAATACACTAGGATGACCAGTTTCGATCGTCAAGCGATCATCATCAGATCCTTTACACTTAGGCTATAACATCTATGTTTGAGAATACAGGTGAAAAATATATACAATATGTACAATTATTTACTTGCAGTGTGGTAATGCAACAGTCGGTGTATGTTAAATGTGGTATATCTAATGTTAGGTAAACTTCAAACATAGTGATGAAAATCCGGAATTTGTCTGTTAGGGGTGATTATATGGTTTTACAAAATCAACTATGGTTATACTGAAATAATGCAAGCTTATACTTATCGAGTTGTCTCTTTAACTGGAACTTGAAGCAGTTGCGTGTTGCCATAGACACCAGTTGTAGTCGACTAACCCCGAGTGTTCGCTGGGTGGGACTGGTTTTCCCCTTCCTCCCCCTTTAGTTGCTATGTTCTTCCAGAGGTCAGTGCCATGTATATTTGTGTGACTTTGCCAATTCTAGATAAAAGTGTATGCTATTGAATGCAGGAGTCTGCAACTACTAAAGACCGTGGAACTAAATTCGCCACGCATGGGCTAACAAGCCATTTCTCACTAAGCGATACACGGTCTATTGAAGACGTCCCGGCACCTTTAATACTGCCGCGCGTATCGGCCTAGGTTTATTGCAGAAAAATGTACATAGTACACCTGATCCAAATAACATTTGCCTATAAACACCGCTATTTTCCCCTTTTTTATCTAGGTTGGCTGTATCGGTAAGTTGTGTCTTGTTTTCGCCAGGGTGTGTTTTTTAGTAGAGCGAAAAGGGGTGAACTCTCCATAAAAGTGTGTTCATTTAGATTGTTGGGATTGTTTTGTTTGGCTAGGTGAATCTCGATTGCTTCTTTTATGTCGAGAGCTCTGCCTTTCGATTCGTGATGAATTATTTTTAGATCAGTCTCGATTTTAGTGAAGCTGTGCCCCGTGTCACACATATGTTCGCATACGGCTGAATGTGTTCCTTATCTTCTCGCATTCCTATGTTCATTATAACGTGTATCTACTCGCCTTCCGCTCTGTCCAATGTAATTATCTTGACAACCAATGTCTTGGCATGTAATAGAATATACCCCTGACTTTGAATACCGGTCTTGTTTATTTAGATTGCTATTTTGCAGGTGCCTACCGTTCGTATTATTCGTTGTGAATGCTATTTTTATGCCTTGCTTTTTGAATAGATTACTGATTTTATATGTGTTCTCATTCACATAGTTGAAGCGCGCGAAATTTTTCTCATTAATGTCCGGTTTTGGAATCATTTTATCTTTATTTTTATGTTTGGCTACAATTTGGTCTATTTTGCTTGGCGGGAAATTGTTTTCCTTTGCTATTTGTTTACTGGTTCTTATTTCCTAATTATAATTGTCTGTTGACATGGGTATGTTTAAAGCTCTGTGCACCATTGAATTGAACCCCGCTAATTTATGCGTACTGGGGTGATTAGACTGATAGTCGATTGCATGCGAGGTTTGTGTGGCTTTTCGGAATATGGAGTATGAAAGCTCGTTATCCTTACGTTCAATATTTATGTCGAGATCATTTATTTTTCGATCTGTTTCTGCTTACTTGGTGAATTTGATTGAGTGGTGTAGGCTATTAATGGATTGGAGAATTGTTTCTTCGCTTGTTAATTCAGTACCGTAGATGCAAATTACATCATCTACGTATCTTTTCCATATTACTATTCCCTTTGTTGAAGTCTTTTCTAAAAACTCATTTTCTAGTGCAATAATGAAGATGTCAGCGATTAATCAGCTTAGTGGAGATCCCATTGCTAATCCTTCCGTTTGTGTGTACATTTTATTGTCTAATTGAAATGCGTTTTGGCCGAGGACGACCCTCAGTAGTCACACGATATCTTCAGTTTCTTTTTCCGAATTGTTGGATTTTAAGTTATTTTCGATAGTGTTGATTGCATCATTAATAGGAATATTGGTGTACATGTTAGTTACATCGAAAGATACAAGCCTCATGCTAGGTTTCATTTGTAGGGTGTTCAGTGCTGTTACTAATTCCCTTGTGTTCTTTACAGAGTTGTTTCTTCGTTGGAAAGGCGCGGTTTAAGATTTTTAGTAACTCATTGCTGATTTTGTAATTAGGCGCATTCCTACAATTGACTATGGTCTCATTGGGCACTCATTTTTGTGTATTTTTGGTTGTCCCCTTAATGACGGTATTTTCGGGTTAATGTTTATTAGGTTTGATTTTTCAGCTTTGGTCAATATGTATTCTGTTTCTTTTAATACAATTTGTATTTGTTTTTGGAATTTATTGGTGGGGTCTATTGCTAATTCCTTGATTTCGTTGTTGTTTAGGAATTCGACTGTTTTTTCAATGTATTCTGTTTTGTTCAAAATTACTGTGGTATTTCCCTTATCTGCTTTTGTGATGATTAAGTCATGTTCTTTTATTTTTTGTTTCAATGACTTTAATTCATTTAGTTGTTTGTTGTTTTGAGTGTAATTGTTTTCGCCCTCTCGTTTGAGGATTTTTTTGGCTTCGTTGGTGGCAAGAAATTTGGTTAATTCCCTGTCTTCTGCTGGGAGCTTGTGACTGGCTATCTCTATATCCGTGATTAACTGTTTTATATTATGGTTCGTGTGTGCGTCTGTGCAGTTGTATTTCAAACCTTTGTCTAGCATATCCATTTCATTTTGAGAGAAGGTTACGCTCGTTCTGTTGTTTACCCTGCTGTGGAAATTGAATTCATTGTTATTCGTGCGTTGTTCACTAGGTTGATTTTTCTGTGTTTCTCCTAGTTTTCTCAGTTTATATTCTAGCGTTTCGTGTTTCCTTGTTGGTTCTGATTTTGATGGTGTCATGTAGGTGCTCGGTAAAACTATCCCATTGGGATGCGTGCCAGAAGTTACTTAGTTGCAATTGAATATCGTATAGTTGTTGGTTGATTTTTTGCTTTATTATGTATGCAAATCTTAGTTCTTTTTTTTATCCAAAGCGCTTTGGCTTGTTTAGTTGAAATGATTGAGGCTGGTGTAATCGGTACGGTTTTAATTGGTACATATTTAGGAGTGAGATTTAGTTCTATACATATTTTGTCGAACGAAATTGACTTGTCTATGTTCATGAGTTTAAGCCTGAGAGTTTTGAATCTCTTGGCTTCACGATTTTCCTGACTAGCCGTGAACATTGTGAGGTTTGAAGCCATTTTTCAGTGTTGCCTAAGTAAATAAAAGTTTGGTGCTTTTCAGTCGGTCAACACGAATGTACCCTAATAGAGCTGGGTTATGCCCTGATCATGAAATAAATTACATAAGATTAATAAATACACTACGATGACCAGTTTCGATCGTCAAGCGATCATCATCAAATCCATTACACTTAGGCTATAACATCTATGTTTGAGAATACAGGTGAAAAATATATACAATATGTACAATTATTTACTTGCAGTGTGGTAATGCAACAGTCGGTGTATGTTAAATGTTGTATATCTAATGTTAGGTAAACTTCTAAAATAGTGATGAAAATCCGGAATTTGTCTGTTAGGAGTGATTATATGGTTTTACAAAATCAACTATAGTTATACTGAAATAATGCAAGCTTATACTTATCGAGTTGTCTCTTTAACTGGAACTTGAAGCAGTTGCGTGTTGCCATACACACCAGTTGTAGTCGACTAACCCCGAGTGTTCGCTGGGTGGAACTGGTTTTCTCCTTCCTCCCCCTTTAGTTGCTATGTTCTTCCAGAGGTCAGTGCCATGTATATTTGTGTGACTTTGCCAAATCTAGATAAAAGTGTATGCTATTGAATGCAGGAGTCTGCAACTACTAAAGACTGGAACTATCTTCGCCACGCATGGGCTAAAAAGCCATTTCTCACTAAGCGGTACACGGACTATTGAAGACGTCGCGGCACCTTTAATACTGCCGCGCATATCGGCCTAGGTTTATTGCAGAAAAATGTACATAGTACACCTGATCCAAATAACATTTACCTATAAACACAGCTATTTTCCCCCCTTGTTTATCTAGCTTGGCTGTATCGCTAAGTTGTCTTGTTTTCGACAGGGTGTGTTCTTAGTAGAGCGAAAAGGGGTGAACTCTCCATAAAAGTGTGTTCATTTAGATTGTTGGGATTGTTTTGTTTGGCTAGGTGAATCTCGATTGCTTCTTTTATGTCGAGAGTTCTGCCTTTCGATTCGTGATGAATTATTTTTAGATCAGTCTCGATTTTAGTGAAGCTGTGCCCCGTGTCACACATATGTTCGCAAGGCATAAAAATAGCATTCACAACGAATAATACGACCGGGAGGCACCTGCAAAATTGCAATCTAAATAAACAAGACCCGTATTTAAAGTCAGAGGTATATTCTATTACATGCCAAGACATTGGTTGTCAAGCTAATTACATTGGACAGAGCGGAAGGCGAGTAGATACACGTTATAATGAACATAGGAATGCGATAAGATACGGAACACATTCAGCCGTATGCGAACATATGTGTGACACGGGGCACAGCTTCACTAAAATCGAGACTGATCTAAAAATAATTCATCACGAATCGAAAGGCAGAGCTCTCGACATAAAAGAAACAATCGAGATTCACCTAGCCAAACAAAACAATCCCAACAATCTAAATGAACACACTTTTATGGAGAGTTCACCCCTTTTCGCTCTACTAAAAAACACACCCTGTCGAAAACAAGACACAACTTAGCGATACAGCCAAGCTAGATAAAAAAAGGGGGAAAATAGCGGTGTTTATAGGTAAATGTTATTTGGATCAGGTGAACTATGTACATTTTTCTGAAATAAACCTAGGCCGATATGCGCGGCAGTATTAAAGGTGACGGGACGTCTTCAATAGACCGTGTACCGCTTAGTGAGAAATGGCTTGTTAGCCCAAGCGTGGCGAAGATAGTTCCGCGGTCTTTAGTAGTTGCAGACTCCTGCATTCAATAGCATACACTTTTATCTAGATTTGGCAAAGTCACACAAATATACATGGCACTGACCTCTGGAAGAACATAGCAACTAAAGGGGGAGGAAGGGGAAAACCAGTTCCACCCAGCGAACACTCGGGGTTAGTCGACTACAACTGGTGTCTATGGCATCACGCAACTGCTTTAAGTTCCAGTTAAAGAGACAACTCGATAAGTATAAGCTTGCATTATTTCAGTATAACCATAGTTGATTTTGTAAAACCATATAATCACCCCTAACAGACAAATTCCGGATTTTCATCACTATTTTAGAAGTTTACCTAACAATAGATATACCACATTTAACATACACCGACTGTTGCATTACCACACTGCAAGTAAAAAAGTCCTCTCGGCACGCCGGAAGGCGGAGGTAGATTTCACCGGACAAACTTGGGGATAGTCGAAAATAGGCAGAATATGCAGGTTTTCGTAGAAGGATCAGACCACATTTATTGCGTGAAAGTATTTTATAATTGGAGATTAATTAACTTTGTTTTTCGTCATTTTATGCATATTTTAAACATTCTATTGTCTTATGATGACGGTAACCTTCTTGTCATTTGGAGTCCATTTTTATACTTGTGGTCACACTGCCCTTATGCAAAGTTTCGACACTGATGTGTAACTATGTAACGGTCTGTTACTTCTTCACGCAAAATTATATCTCCCGCAGAGATGTTGGTTGGTTCCTCAGTTTAGGGGCAGCGACAACGTGGTCATGTAACCCCGTGTACTTTGGGTGAGTGTAGAATCTGTCTGATAAACGGTGTGAATTGTGATAGCTGTATTAGTCTGTAATTCAGGTAAGGAATGCAGACGCTCAATTTCAAGCAGTAGTTCCTAATGTTGCTACCAGATACTACCGTCAACGACACCTAGCTGTGAACTTGGCTACTAGATGCCACCGCAATCAGCAAATCGCAACGAACGTTGGAACTTCCCCTCCAAAGGAAAGCATACTGAGGGATTTTTAGCGCTCTTAGAAAATCTGACGACTTTGGCCGGCTTTGAACCCGCGACCTTGGGCATAGGAGTTCAGCATGCTACCAGTTAAGTCACCGAAGGCGCATCACACTTAGTCAGATGGAAATCTGAATCTGATCTCGCGCAAGTGTGTTGTCATGGCAACGTCTGATGGCTCATCCCTCATCAATTTAGTAGTGTTGCCATGTCAACCACTGATAGCTCTTGGCATTTTCTTACAATTCCGAAATCATTTTTCTCATCCCTTGGCGTAATGGTGGCTCATATCAAAAATTCTTTCAGACAAAAGTTTTAGGTAATTATTAGGGGAATATTGTCCATTTTGTACGGTTTTGATATTGTGCCTATTAACAGAGATATGATTAATGTTTCCCGAAAAATCCACTTTTTCCCACCCCTTTGGTCAATGGTTGGTGCTATCAAAAAAACGTTTCAAACATAAATTTCTGAGCTTTATCCGACACATAGTATGAACTTTGAACGGATTCGATATTTCACATATTAAGAGAGTTATAGCAATATTTCATTTTTTCGAAAAAAAAAGTCCATTTTCATCCCCTTCGACCGATTTAGCCCAGAAAACGAACTCGTCCGAGATTTTATGGGTATACATATTCGGTAAAAAATTCAAAGTGATTGGTGCAAAATTACGGCAGTTATCATGTCCACAAGAAACTGATATACATATATATACATATATTACATAAATTATATATACACTTTTGAACTGACGGTGGTTTTGGGGTCTGGGTAATGTGAAACGCGAAGATATGTCGAAATTTTCCGGAAATCGAAACATGGTACCCATTGCAATAGTTAGCTTTCTAATGAAATCTACCTAAAATACTGCCGTCAACGACACCTAGCTGTGAACTTAGCTACTAGATGCCACCTCAATCAGAAACTCGCAACGAACGTTGGAACTTCCCCTCCGAAGGAAAGCAAACTCAGGTTTTTTAGCGCTCTTAGTAAATCCGACGACTTCAGCCGGGTTTGAACCCGCGACCTTGGGCATAGAAGTTCAGCATGCTACCAGTTCCGATACCGAAGTCGCTTCCCACTGACATATGAAAACTGATTGTGATCTCGTGCAGTGGCGTTGTCATAGCAACTGCTGATGGTCATCCCTTATCAATTAAAAGTAAAGTTGTCATGGCAACCTCTCTAGGCACTTGGCATTTTCATATAATTTAAATCATTTTGTTCACCCCGTGGCGTAATGGTGGGTCATATCAAAAATTCTTTCAGACAAAAGTTTTAGGCAATTATTGGAGGAATATTGTCCATTTTGTGCGGTTTTCATATTGTGCCTATTAACAGAGATATGATTAATGTTTCCCGAAAATCCCACTTTTTCCCACCCCTTTGGTCAATGGTTGGTGCTATCAAAAAACTTATTTGACATAAATTTTTGGCACTTATCCGACACATATTATGAACTTTGAAGGGATTCGATATTTCATGTATTAAGAGAGTTATATCGATATTTTACTTTTTCGAAAAAAGCCCCCCATTTTTACCCCCTTTGACCGATTTCGCCCATTAACGAACTCGACCGAGATTTTATAGGGATACATTTTATGTAAAAAATTCAAAGTGATTGGTGCAAAATTACGGCAGTTATCGTGTCCACAAGAAACTGATATATATATGTATATATATATATATATATATATATATACATATATACATAAATTATATATAAACTTTTGAACTGACGGTGGTTTTGGGGTCTGGGGGATGTGAAACGCGAAGATATGTCGAAATTTTCCGGAAGTCGAAACATGGGACCCATTGCAATAGTTAGCTTTCTAAAGAAATCTACCTAATAATTGTACATATTGTATATATTTTTCACCCGTATTCTCAAACATAGATGTTATAGCCTAAGTGTAATGGATCTGATGATGATCGCTTGACGATCGAAACTGGTCATCCTAGTGTATGTATTAATCGTATGTAATTTATTTCAGGATCAGGGCATAACCCAGCTCTATTTGGGTACATTTGAGTTGACCGACTGAAAAGCACCAAACTTTTGTTTATTAGGCAATACTGAAAAATGGCTTCAAACCTCACAATGTTCACGGCTAGTCAGGAAAATCGTGAAGCCAAGAGATTCAAAACACTCAGGCTTAAACTCATGAACATAGACAAGTCAATTTGGTTCGACAAAATATGTATAGAACTAAATCTCACTCCTAAATATGTACCAATTAAAACCGTACCGATTACACCAGCCTCAATCATTTCAACTAAACAAGCCAAAGCGCTTTGGATAAAAAACGAACTAAGATTTGCTTACATAAGAAAGCAAAAATTCAACCAACAACTATACGATATTCAATTGCAACTAAGTAACTTCTGGCACGCATCCCAATGGGACAGTTTTACCGAGCACCTACATGACACCATTAAAATCAGAGCAACAAGGAAACACGAAACGCTAGAATATAAACTAAGAAAACTAGGAAAAACACAGAATAATCAACCTAATGAACAACACACGAATAACAATGAATTCAATTTCCAGAGCAGGGTAAACAACAGAACGAACGTAACCTTCTCTCAAAATGGAATGGATATGCTAGAAAAAGGTTTGAAATACAACTGCACAGACGCACACACGAACCATAATATAAAACAGTTTATCACAGATATCGAGATAGCCAGTCACAAGCTCCCAGCAGAAGACAGGGAATTAACCAAAAATCTTGCCACCAACGAAGCCAAAAAAATCCTCAAACGAGAGGGCGAAAACAATTACACTCAAAACAACAAACAACTAAAAGAAATAAAGTCATTGAAACAAAAAATAAAAGAACGTGACTTAATCATCACAAAAGCAGATAAGGGAAATACCACAGTAAATTTGAACAAAACAGAATACATTGAAAAAACAGTCGAATTCCTAAATAACAACGAAATCAAGGAATTAGCAAAAGACCCCACCAATAAATTCCAAAAGCAAATAAAAAGTGAATTAAAAGAAACAGAATACATATTGACCAAAGCTAAAAATCAAAACTAATAAACATGAACCCGAAAATACCGTCATTAAGAAGACAACCAAAAATACACAAAAAAAATGAGTGCCCAATGAGACCAATAGTCAATTGTAGGAATGCGCCTAATTACAAAATCAGCAAAGAGTTACTAAAAATCTTAAAACGCCGCCTTTCCAACGACAAAAACAACTCTGTAAAGAACACAAGGGAATTAGTAACAGCACTGAACACCCTACAAATGAAACCTAGCATGAGGCTTGTATCTTTCGATGTAACTAACATGTACACCAATATTCCTATTAATGATGCAATCAACACTATCGAAAATAACTTAAAATCCAACAATTCGGAAAAAGAAACTGAAGAGATCGTGCGACTACTGAGGGTCGTCCTCGGCCAAAACGCATTTCAATTCGACAATAAAATGTACACACAAACAGAAAGATTAGCAATGGGATCACCACTAAGCGGATTAATCGCTGACATCTTCATTAATGCACTAGAAAATGAGTTTTTAGAAAAGAATTCAACAAAGGGAATAGTAATATGGAAAAGATACGTAGATAATGTAATTTGCATCTACGATACTGAATTAACAAGCGAAGAAACAATTCTCCAATCCATTAATAGCCTACACCACTCAATCAAATTCACCAAGGAAGCCGAAACAGATCGAAAAATAAATTATCTCGACATAACTATTGAACGTAAGGACAACGAGCTTTCATACTCCATATTCCGAAAAGCCACACAAACCTCGCATGCAATCGACTATAAGTCTAATCACCCCAGTACGCATAAATTAGCGGGGTTCAATTCAATGGTGCACAGAGCTTTAAACATACCCATGTCAACAGACAATTATAATAAGGAAATAAGAACCATTAAACAAATAGCAAAGGAAAACAATTTCCCGCCAAGCAAAATAGACCAAATTGTAGCCAAACATAAAAATAAAGATAAAATGATTCCAAAACCGGACATTAATGAGAAAAATTTCGCGCGCTTCAACTATGTGAATGAGAACACATATAAAATCACTAATCTATTCAAAAAGCAAGGCATAAAAATAGCATTCACAACGAATAATACGACCGGGAGGCACCTGCAAAATAGCAATCTATATAAACAAGTCCGGTATTCAAAGTCAGGGGTATATTCTATTACATGCCAAGACATTGGTTGTCAAGCTAATTACATTGGACAGAGCGGAAGGCGAGTAGATACACGTTATAATGAACATAGGAATGCGATAAGATACGGAACACATTCAGCCGTATGCGAACATATGTGTGACACGGGGCACAGCTTCACTAAAATCGAGACTGATCTAAAAATAATTCATCACGAATCGAAAGGCAGAGCTCTCGACATAAAAGAAGCAATCGAGATTCACCTAGCCAAACAAAACAATCCCAACAATCTAAATGAACACACTTTTATGGAGAGTTCACCCCTTTTCGCTCTACTATAAAACACACCCAGTCGAAAACAAGACACAACTTAGCGATACAGCCAAGCTAGATAAAAAAGGGGATAGCGGTGTTTATAGGTAAATGTTATTTGGATCAGGTGTACTATGTACATTTTTCTGCAATATACCTAGGCCGATAAGCGCGGCAGTATTAATGGTGCCGGGACGTCTTCAATAGACCGTGTACCGCTTAGTGAGAAATGGCTTGTTAGCCCATGCGTGGCGAAGATAGTTCCACGGTCTTTAGTAGTTGCAGACTCCTGCATTCAATAGCATACACTTTTATCTAGATTTGGCAAAGTCACACAAATATACATGGCACTGACCTCTGGAAGAACATAGCAACTAAAGGGGGAGGAAGGGGAAAACCAGTTCCACCCAGCGAATACTCGGGGTTAGTCGACTACAACTGGTGTCTATGGCAACACGCAACTGCTTCAAGTTCCAGTTAAAGAGACAACTCGATAAGTATAAGCTTGCATTATTTCAGTATAACCATAGTTGATTTTGTAAAACCATATAATCACCCCTAACAGACAAATTCCGGATTTTCATCACTATTTTAGAAGTTTACCTAACATTAGATATACCACATTTAACATACACCGACTGTTGCATTACCACACTGCAAGTAAATAATTGTACATATTGTATATATTTTTCACCTGTATTCTCAAACATAGATGTTATAGCCTAAGTGTAATGGATCTGATGATGATCGCTTGACGATCGAAACTGGTCATCCTAGTGTATTTATTAATCTTATGTAAATTATTTCAGGATCAGGGCATAACCCAGCTCTATTTGGGTACATTCGTGTTGACCGACTGAAAAGCACCAAACTTTTATTTACTTAGGCAACACTGAAAAATGGCTTCAAACCTCACAATGTTCACGGCTAGTCAGGAAAATCGTGAAGCCAAGAGATTCAAAACTCTCAGGCTTAATCTCATGAACATAGACAAGTCAATTTGGTTCAACAAAAAATGTATAGAACTAAATCTCACTCCTAAATATGTACCAATTAAAACCGTACCGATTACACCAAGCCTCAATCATTTCAACTAAACAAGCCAAAGTGCTTTGGATAAAAAACGAACTAAGATTTGCATACATAAGAAAGCAAAAAACCAACCAACAACTAGACGATATTCAATTGCAACTAAGTAACTTCTGGCACGCATCCCAATGGGACAGTTTTACCGAGCACCTACATGACACCATCAAAATCAGAGCAACAAGGAAACACGAAACGCTAGAATATAAACCAAGAAAACTAGGAGAAACACAGAATAATCAACCTAGTGAACAACACACGAATAACAATGAATTCAATTTCCACAGCAGGGTAAACAACAGAACGAACGTAACCTTCTCTCAAAATGAAATAAATATGCTAGACAAAGGTTTGAAATAAAACTGCACAGACGCACACACGAACCATAATATAAAACAGTTAATCACAGATATCGAGATAGCCAGTCTTTTAGCTCCCAGCAGAAGACAGGGATCTAACCAAAAATCTTGCCACCAACGAAGCCAAAAAAATCCTCAAACGAGAGGGCGAAAACAATTACACTCAAAACAACAAACAACTAAAAGAAATAAAGTCATTGGAACAAAAAATAAAAGAACATGACTTAATCATCACGAAAGCAGATAAGGGAAATACCACAGTAATTCTGAACAAAACAGAATACATTGAAAAAAAACAGTCGAATTCCTAAACAACAACGAAATCAAGGAATTAGCCAAAAGACCCCACCAATAAATTCCAATAGCAAATAAAAAGTGTATTAATAGAAACAGAATTCATATTGATTAAAGCTGAAAAATCAAAATTAATAAACATGAACCCGAAAATACCGTCATTAAGGGGACAACCAAAAATACACAAAAATGAGTGTCCAAAGAGACCAATAGTGAATTGTAGGAATGCGCCTAATTACAAAATCAGTAAAGAGTTTCTAAAAATATTAAAACGCCACCTTTCCAACGACAAAAACAACTCTGTAAAGAACACAAGGGAATTAGTAACAGCACTGAACACCCTACAAATGAAACCTAGCATGAGGCTTGTATCTTTCGATGTAACTAACTTGTACACCAATATTCCTATTAATGATGCAATCTACACTATCGAAAATAACTTAAAATCCAACAATTCGGAAAAAGAAACTGAAGAGATCGTGCGACTACTGAGGGTCGTCCTCGCCCAAAACACATTTCAATTCGGCAATAAAATGTACACACAAACAGAAGGATTAGCAATGGGATCACCACTAAGCGGATTAATCGCTGACATCTTCATTAATGCACTAGATAATGAGTTTTTAGAAAAGACTTCAACAAAGGGAATAGTAATATGGAAAAGATACCTAGATGATGTAATTTGCATCTACGATACTGAATTAACAAGCGAAGAAACAATTCTCCAATCCATTAATAGCCTACACCACTCAATCAAATTCACCAAGGAAGCCGAAACAGATCGAAAAATAAATTATCTCGACATAACTATTGAACGTAAGGACAACGAGCTTTCATACTCCATATTCCGAAAAGCCACACAAACCTCGCATGCAATCGACTATAAGTCTAATCACCCCAGTACGCATAAATTAGCGGGGTTCAATTCAATGGTGCACAGAGCTTCAAACATACCCATGTCAACAGACAATTATAATAAGGAAATAAGAACCATTAAACAAATAGCAAAGGAAAACAATTTCCCGCCAAGCAAAATAGACCAAATTGTAGCCAAACATAAAAATAAAGATAAAATGATTCCAAAACCGGACATTAATGAGAAAAATTTCGCGCGCTTAAACTATGTGAATGAGAACACATATAAAATCACTAATCTATTCAAAAAGCAAGGCATAAAAATAGCATTCACAACGAATAATACGACCGGGAGGCACCTGCAAAATAGCAATCTATATAAACAAGACCGGTATTCAAAGTCAGGGGTATATTCTATTACATGCCAAGACATTGGTTGTCAAGCTAATTACATTGGACAGAGCGGAAGGCGAGTAGATACACGTTATAATGAACATAGGAATGCGATAAGATACGGAACACATTCAGCCGTATGCGAACATATGTGTGACACGGGGCACAGCTTCACTAAAATCGAGACTGATCTAAAAATAATTCATCACGAATCGAAAGGCAGAGCTCTCGACATAAAAGAAGCAATCGTGATTCACCTAGCCAAACAAAACAATCCCAACAATCTAAATGAACACACTTTTATGGAGAGTTCACCCCTTTTCGCTCTACTATAAAACACATCCAGTCGAAAACAAGACACAACTTAGCGATACAGCCAAGCTAGATAAAAAAGGGGGAAAATAGCGGTGTTTATAGGTAAATGTTATTTGGATCAGGTGTACTATGTACATTTTTCTGCAATAAACCTAGGCCGATAAGCGCGGCAGTATTAAAGGTGCCGGGACGTCTTCAATAGACCGTGTACCGCTTAGTGAGAAATGGCTTGTTAGCCCATGCGTGGCGAAGATAGTTCCACGGTCTTTAGTAGTTGCAGACTCCTGCATTCAATAGCATACACTTTTATCTAGATTTGGCAAAGTCACACAAATATACATGGCACTGACCTCTGGAAGAACATATCAACTAAAGGGGGAGGAAGGGGAAAACCAGTTCCACCCAGCGAACACTTGGGGTTAGTCGACTACAACTGGTGTCTATGGCAACACGCAACTGCTTCAAGTTCCAGTTAAAGAGACAACTCGATAAGTATAAGCTTGCATTATTTCAGTATAACTATAGTTGATTTTGTAAAACCATATAATCACCCCTAACAGACAAATTCCGGATTTTCATCACTATTTTAGAAGTTTACCTAACATTAGATATACCACATTTAACATACACCGACTGTTGCATTACCACACTGCAAGTAAATAATTGTACATATTGTATATATTTTTCACCTGTATTCTCAAACATAGATGTTATAGCCTAAGTGTAATGGATCTGATGATGATCGCTTGACGATCGAAACTGGTCATCCTAGTGTATTTATTAATCTTATGAAAATTATTTCAGGATCAGGGCATAACCCAGCTCTATTTGGGTACATTCGTGTTGACCGACTGAAAAGCACCAAACATTTATTTACTTAGGCAACACTGAAAAATGGCTTCAAACCTCACAATGTTCACGGCTAGTCAGGAAAATCGTGAAGCCAAGAGATTCAAAACTCTCAGGCTTAAACTCATGAACATAGACAAGTCAATATGGTTCAACAAAAAATGTATAGAACTAAATCTCACTCCTAAATATGTACCAATTAAAACCGTACCGGTTACACCAAGCCTCAATCATTTCAACTAAACAAGCCAAAGTGCTTTGGATAAAAAACGAACTAAGATTTGCATACATAAGAAAGCAAAAAACCAACCAACAACTAGACGATATTCAATTACAACTAAGTAACTTCTGGCACGCATCCCAATGGGACAGTTTTACCGAGCACCTACATGACACCATCAAAATCAGAGCAACAAGGAAACACGAAACGCTAGAATATAAACCAAGAAAACTAGGAGAAACACAGAATAATCAACCTAGTGAACAACACACGAATAACAATAATTCAATTTCCACAGCAGGGTAAACAACAGAACGAACGTAACCTTCTCTCAAAATGAAATAAATAAGCTAGACAAAGTTTTGAAATAAAACTGCACAGACGCACACACGAACCATAATATAAAACAGTTAATCACAGATATCGAGATAGCCAGTCTTTTAGCTCCCTGCAGAAGACAGGGAACTAACCAAAAATCTTGCCACCAACGAAGCCAAAAAAATCCTCAAACGAGAGGGCGAAAACAATTACACTCAAAACAACAAACAACTAAAAGAAATAAAGTCATTGGAACAAAAAATAAAAGAACATGACTTAATCGACACGAAAGCAGATAAGGGAAATACCACAGTAATTCTGAACAAAACAGAATACATTGAAAAAAACAGTCGAATTCCTAAACAACAACGAAATCAAGGAATTAGCCAAAAGACCCCGCCAATAAATTCCAAAAGCAAATAAAAAGTGTATTAAAAGAAACAGAATTCATATTGACCAAAGCTGAAAAATCAAAATTAATAAACATGAACCCGAAAATACCGTCATTAAGGGGACAACCAAAAATACACAAAAATGAGTGTCCAAAGAGACCAATAGTCAATTGTAGGAATGCGCCTAATTACAAAATCAGTAAAGAGTTTCTAAAAATATTAAAACGCCGCCTTTCCAACGACAGAAACAACTCTGTAAAGAACACAAGGGAATTAGTAACAGCACTGAACACCCTACAAATGAAACCTAGCATGAGGCTTGTATCTTTCGATGTAACTAACTTGTACACCAATATTCCTATTAATGATGCAATCTACACTATCGAAAATAACTTAAAATCCAACAATTCGGAAAAAGAAACTGAAGAGATCGTGCGACTACTGGGGGTCGTCCTCGGCCAAAACACATTTCAATTCGACAATAAAATGTACAGACAAACAGAAGGATTAGCAATGGGATCACCACTAAGCGGATTAATCGCTGACATCTTCATTAATGCAATAGATAATGAGTTTTTAGATAAGACTTCAACAAAGAGAATAGTAATATGGAAAAGATACCTAGATGATGTAATTTGCATCTACGATACTGAATTAACAAGCGAAGAAACAATTCTCCAATCCATTAATAGCCTACACCACTCAATCAAATTCACCAAGGAAGCCGAAACAGATCGAAAAGAAAATTATCTCGACATAACTATTGAACGTAAGGACAACGAGCTTTCATACTCCATATTCCGAAAAGCCACACAAACCTCGCATGCAATCGACTATAAGTCTAATCACCCCAGTACGCATAAATTAGCGGGGTTCAATTCAATGGTGCACAGAGCTTTAAACATACCCATGTCAACAGACAATTATAATAAGGAAATAAGAACCATTAAACAAATAGCAAAGGAAAACAATTTCCCGCCAAGCAAAATAGACCAAATTGTAGTCAAATATAAAAATAAAGATAAAATGATTCCAAAACCGGACATTAATGAGAAAAATTTCGCGCGCTTCAACTACGTGAATGAGAACACATATAAAATCACTAATCTATTCAAAAAGCAAGGCATAAAAATAGCATTCACAACGAATAATACGACCGGGAGGCACCTGCAAAATAGCAATCTAAATAAACAAGACCGGTATTCAAAGTCAGGGGTATATTCTATTACGTGCCAAGACATTGGTTGTCAAGCTAATTACATTGGACAGAGCGGAAGGCGAGTAGATACACGTTATAATGAACATAGGAATGCGATAAGATACGGAACACATTCAGCCGTATGCGAACATATGTGTGACACGGGGCACAGCTTCACTAAAATCGAGACTGATCTAAAAATAATTCATCACGAATCGAAAGGCTGAGCTCTCGACATAAAAGAAGCAATCGAGATTCACCTAGCCAAACAAAACAATCCCAACAATCTAAATGAACACACTTTTATGGAGAGTTCGCCCCTTTTCGCTCTACTATAAAACACACCCAGTCGAAAACAAGACACAATTTAGCGATACAGCCAAGCTAGATAAAAAAAGGGGGAAAATAGCGGTGTTTATAGGTAAATGTTATTTGGATCAGGTGTACTATGTACATTTTTCTGCAATAAACCTAGGCCGATATGCGCGGCAGTATTAAAGGTGCCGGGACGTCTTCAATAGACCGTGTACCGCTTAGTGAGAAATGGCTTGTTAGCCCATGCGTGGCGAAGATAGTTCCACGGTCTTTAGTAGTTGCAGACTCCTGCATTCAATAGCATACACTTTTATCTAGATTTGGCAAAGTCACACAAATATACATGGCACTGACCTCTGGAAGAACATATCAACTAAAGGGGGAGGAAGGGGAAAACCAGTTCCACCCAGCGAACACTCGGGGTTAGTCGACTACAACTGGTGTCTATGGCAACACGCAACTGCTTCAAGTTCCAGTTAAAGAGACAACTCGATAAGTATAAGCTTGCATTATTTCAGTATAACCATAGTTGATTTTGTAAAACCATATAATCACCCCTAACAGACAAATTCCGGATTTTCATCACTATTTTAGAAGTTTACCTAACATTAGATATACCACATTTAACATACACCGACTGTTGCATTACCACACTGCAAGTAAATAATTGTACATATTGTATATATTTTTCACCTGTATTCTCAAACATAGATGTTATAGCCTAAGTGTAATGGATCTGATGATGATCGCTTGACGATCGAAACTGGTCATCCTAGTGTATTTATTAATCTTATGTAAATTATTTCAGGATCAGGGCATAACCCAGCTCTATTTGGGTACATTCGTGTTGACCGACTGAAAAGCACCAAACTTTTGTCATCTAAGAGCTTTACATCATGGTCATAGAGCCCCGTGTACATGTTTTTTAACCAGTGTGATCGTGATGGCTGAACTGGTGTATTTGTGATTGGGGAAAAGTTTTGGGTAGGAGGTGGCCATGATGTAAATTCAGGTTCAATTCCAGCAATTGCTTAAAGAAGAAGTGGGAAAACAACGGAAAACCTCTTTTAGGATGGCTGGAGTAGTTCTGCTACACATGGTTCGGTATTACTACAGTGACTCTGTACCGTACCGAAACAGCGAGTAATTGTTTTAATGGCATGAAGGGTTTTGTATTGTACAAACCGTGCTTCAATTCACCGTCTGTAATTAGCTGATTTATTATATTTTTATTTGTTTAATGTGTTTATTTATTTTGCACTTTAGCTTACTTTCTCTGTACATTTGTGGAATATCTATTAACTTATACCGGGTATTATGATCAACAATAAATGTATAATATTTTGCACGGAAATTCCAAGATTTGTTCATTAAAACGGAAAGATGATGGGGAAACCTGCTGTTCGGGACATCCCACACATTGAGTGTGAAATGAGGAGTCACTTGGCGCATAGATTTGTTTCCAGAACAAGAAACCTAATCGACTTGGGGAGTCATTTAGATGTAACTTTTGACTTTCGTTTCAAAAAGTTTTCTCACATGGATAGTTGTTTGTGGTTTGCTCACGCGTCGGAATGCATTCTGATTTATTTATGTTCGCACCAGACGGCAAAACAAAATACACTTGAATAAACAAAATTACTACAGAAACTCTTTCTTTCTTTCTTTCTTTGATTGGCAATGCAACGCACGGTGGGAACAACTAGTAGGTCATCTGCTCAATAACATTCATACTGGAATACTTCCAACAGTTAAAACTCTGAAGGAGAACGGTTAGTTTTTGAGCTGCCAACTTAAACTTGAATATCAATATCCACTTAAGACAGACAAATACAAAAACTGTCAACGCTTATAAGAGAATAACTGATTTGTTAACAAAACTTCTTCACATCCAACAGTTTTAGTTATCATACATACAATACTTTTCTTTATTATGTTGTCCACTTACTCATTTATATGATTTCCACTTGCATCGCTCTCTTCATCATGGGCTTCTTTTATATCCTAGCAACAAGAATGAATCATTAATTTATTTGCTATAATATTACGCTTCTACACAATCAATAATAAATAATTTAACTTTACAGCACATCTAAACTTAAAGAAAGGATTTATCAGCTGTAAAACGTACTGACATTACTTTCTAATTCTCGATCATATCTTACAGCATTATACAAGTCTCATCTTGATCTGAAACATATCAAAGATATCCCTCCTTTATAGGTCAATGAAATTAGAATTTGACAGAGCATAGGAAGACTTAAGCAGAAACAAATCACCAGGCAGAGATGATATACCGATTGAATTAGCCACGCAGCACAGGTGATGAAGGTCTGATCAGGTATTTCACTTAGTGTGTAGGACTTACGATGCAAGTGAGTTACCTTCTGATTTCAAGAAAAATGCCATCATCCCTATACCGAAGAAAACTGGAGCTGAAAGTTGTGAAGATTACCGCACAATCAGCTTGATCAATCATAGTTCAAAGATCCTGACGAGAATAATTTACAAGATGATGGAAAGACAGATAGAAACAGAGTTGGGTCAAGACCGGTTTGGCTTCAGGAGAAACGTAGGAACAAGGGAAGCTGTACAAAGTTTTAGGGTGATTTTTGGGAGGAAGAATAAGGAAATATAAGAGAACGTTTATGACATTTGTCGTCTTAGAAAATGCATTTGATAAGGTTGATCGGAGTAAGTTGTTTGACATTTTGAAAACGATTGGAATAAAGTACAGGTATAGGATGGTGCTATACAAAATATACATAAACCAGACATCAGTTATTCAAGCCGGAGGACATGAGAGAGAAACTGACATTCAGAAAGGCGTAATGCAAGGCTGCACCCATATTTGCAATGTGTACATTGAACAAGCAATAAAGGAAATTGGTAAAAAGTCAAAAATTTATTAATTCAAAGAGAAATAATTTCAACTCTGAGATTTGCTGATGACATCGTCATATTAGTCGACACACCAGAAGATTTGAATGAATTTTAAAAGGAATGCATTCTGTCTTGAGGGAAGAATTCATGATGACAATTTAAAAAATATAAAACAAAAATATTTGAACGCAGCCGAAGGAAATCAGAAGCCCCTATGGAATTCAAATAGCTCGGTGAAAAGCTAAGGGAAGTCGGAGACTTCTGATACTTAGAAAGCAAAATAACCAGTGATCGACAAATCGAAGATTAGGTTGGCTCGGGCAAAGTAAGCATTTTTAGAAGAGAGGAATCTGTTGACATCGAGCATAGATTTGGGTATAAAGATGAGTGGGAGAAGAAGGTGGTTTTTGAAACTGCTAATGAAGAAAAGAGATAGATTGGTGGGACACATTTAAATATCCAGGAATAGCAAAGTTAGTTATGGAAGGGTCGAGGACAAGAACGGTAGGGATAGACCTAGGTTAGAATATGTTAAACAGATTGCCCCGGATGTAGGGTGTGGAAGCTATGTAGAGATGAAAGGCAAACAAGAACAAATTGAAGCATGATAGGAAATGTGGAGAAATGAGGAAATAAGGGCTGAAATATTTATTTTTGAAATTTCTAGCAGCAAGAATGTAGAAGCCTTTTATCTTGCTAGTCCATCCTTTTCTTCCATTTCAGTCAGAGCACATAATACATGCTCATGTCACTTACACGTGACTTGGTCCTCATTAGTTGTACCAGCGCAGCTTTTAAGAATGAATGTATAAATCACTCATATATGCCATAAATACAATATTCTACATGGACATCTAAACAAAGAACTGCAAAATTTGTGATTAGGGCAGGTACATTGTCAAGAAACTTCCAGAAAGCCAATTTAAGTAAGTGCCTCTAGGGAGAGTGATTTGTAGACTATTTACATACATTTTTCCGCTACACAATGCTCCTAGCTGCAAGAAATACAAAGTTCACAACAGGCAACTAATACAACGTGATTGTGCTAAGGATAAGCTGGCTTCACAACAGGCAACTAATGCAACGCGATTGTTCTAAGGGTAAGCTGGCTTCACATCATGCACCCTTCACCTATGAGGATTACAATATACCCTCCACTAGCTCAGTGAATTGAACAACGGCATACATAAAGTGAGGTCCATGGTTTGAGTCCAGCACTAGTCGGAAAATATAATGCTTTACCATCCATCTTGACGTTTTGTACTTTCCATACTTTTCACAACCTAATAGCAGACAGGTTCCAGTTGGCATCAGCACGGTCTAAATACACAATTCTGGATCTCTAAATAGCATTGGTGAGAAGAAGATGGCCTTCAGGTCATGTCCTTTATAAGATGCAACATGTAAAAACCCAATACGGTACTTACCTCTTTGAAATCTCCACCACTCGCTAAAGATGGAGTTTCTGTTGGAACAATATCAGGTATGGAGGATTCTTCTATCTTAATGTCCTCAGTGATATCAGTATCATCCTGTGGAGAAATTCCTTGTGTCACAAACATGTCCCTTTGCATAGGTGGAATTAAATCTTATACAGTTTTCCACTACTTTGAATTCCATCGAAAAATAATTTGAGATACAGTACAAAACCTAAACAAGAAATTTTGTACAGAATGGCTGTTCTGTTTTCAGAGTTAACATCCCAGACTTGGGTAACTTCATCAGCTGATCTCAATATATATTTATTGTCACCGTTCACTGCTTTAAAAACCGCACCAAGATCTGAATTCGATGTGAGACTACGAGACACCACCGAGCCAATCTCCCACATTGTAGGCTGAGTACAATTATGAAGACAGGGCACGAAAACAGATACTTGTCAAGGGTGTGAAAGGATCGAAAGAGCCGTGGAATTCATTCGAAAAGCGAGATCAAAAATAATAATAAAAATTATAAGTATTGAAGGAACGAACAATCTAATGAGTTAGACATTTACCGTACATTGTGTGGAAATACTTCAACGAAACCGGAAGAATATAGGAACACGCTGATTGGCTACAGAACGGAGAAGCCGGAAATGCTACACAACACACAAAACAGCACTTGTCGAACGCCTGAGAGGGTGGATACAGACATTCGAGCTTCGAACCCAGGGGTATTCCACAGCGGATATAATTGAATATAAGTAGTGAAATAGAGTGCAGGTTATTTCTTATTGAGTGTGGGGAAAATTTGTGAATTTATTGAATTTTGCGAACTGTGGAGTTTGCGCGATAGTTTGAGCACATTTCATTTAACCTACAACGAGACACGACCTCTTAACCACTCCGTAGCGAAAAGTAAGCATGACAGACTCACATCCACGAAAATTTTAAATCTGAAATAATTCCCCGACTATGAAAGATAATTCCATTAAATTTACACGTTTTAAATAATTCGAAATGCCACAAGCAGGGAGAAAATAGGGGTAAGCTTAAATTATCAATATAGAATTCATAAGCTTTGAAATAAAATTGATGAACATAAACAAAATACGAAAACCACAGACTTTACATCGAAAGTGGAGTGACCAAGCCTGTTAATTTACGAAGGCTATGGAGCCAAGCTCTGGGTTCAGGAGGCCAATAAGACATGACCACTTTTATATTTCCTGCAGGCATTTCTAACACACCTACCACGAACATTCAAGACACACATGATTGTTACACACCTGTAACTGGTTTGCCGAAGTTTATTGTAAGAGCACAATGAGCAGTACTTCTTCCTTTTTATCACTTATTTTCATATATAGGAGGAATAATAATAGTAAGAAGTAAGAAGAAGAAAATGTGAATTAGCAGGAACACCACATTTCAAAGGCTTCAATTCTCCTTTTTCTGCTGCACCAATAGTCCCAACTCTTTTAAATGTTCTGTCACAGAATGGAAATGGGTTCCACTGTTGACCTACCCCCTCTAAAACCAAACTGCTCCTCCTCTATTTTGCGTTCTACCTTTACTCTAATTCTTCTTTCTAGAATTCTTTCCGTTACTTTGGCAACATGCGAGATGATGGTGATACCTCGGTAATTACCACACACCTCCCTGTCTCCTTTCTTGAATAATGGCAATATTATTCCCTTTTTCCAGCCTTCAGGAACTTTCTTCTCTCTCCACACACTCCTGAGAAGACTGTATGTCCACTGCAGTCCCACTGATTCTGCCGCCTTGATCATGTATATTGCCACTTCGTCGATACCCGCAGCTTTCCCCATCTTCATCTTCTTAACTGCCAATTCCAATTCTGCCATAGTAATGTCTGGATCTTCTTCTCTTTCTTCCTCCACCGTTTTGGCTGTTTGCGTAATTTATCTGCATGCCTGACGTCTCACCTTCTTCCTTAGTACTTGGACTAATTTTGTTAATTTACTTCTATTGTAAAAGGAAACATGTATTAAAGTGGCAATTAATTGCAGCTAAAAGGGCTTTGTAATCTCACTTGCAATCAACTAAAATAAATATCATTTTTCGTCAAAAAATGTAGGCTGGGGATCGTTGATGAATACAGTATTTGAGGATCTGAATTGGTTGGTGATTTGCAGTATTAGAACTTACCTTTTCATTAATTAACGTGTATTTTGAGCTAACTCCACCCAATCCTTACCTGATGCATTGAGAGTAACATTCTCAAGTTGTGACTAGCTCAAGTCCATATCTGTGGTGGTATGTGTTTGTGTGTGATGGGTTCTCATGGGGGTTGATTTTGGCCTTGGACACTGTGGGGTCTGGAAGATATACGGGCATAATATCAATAATTCTCCTATAAGAACCAACCCAGAAGGCTAAATGAAAACGGAAATGAGAGGGATAATTTTATGGACAATGGGAATGTACAAAACAGCACATTGAGGGAAAAAGAGAAAGGAGACCCTTGCCTTGATGCAGCACAACTGCTCAGAGAATGCACCGAAATTAATATACTGAGCAAGATTAAGAAGGAACTCTGAACAAGTAGAAATAATCATCCTATTTTCATATATCCCATTGATTTATTTATTTAATCGTATGGTAAATTATATACAAAATTTACATTATACAATATTATCCACATTCTGCAACCAAGTTATGACATTTGGAGTGACATGAAAGAGTTCAGCAGGGTTCCCAGGGAACGAGAACAGAGGGCAGCGTCAGAGCAGATGATCCATTGTTTGCTCCTCTTGATCACAGTCACACATTGCTGAATTGATCCAGCCCCATCTGTGTTGAAAGAATTTACAGCAACCATGGCCGGTTCTGAATCTGTTAAGACGGCACCACAGTTTCCTTGGGAGGTCAGAACCTTTCAGTTCCTTTGTGGGATCAAGAGAATGGGCACTTGTCCCCGCTGTTTTAGTTGACCACTCGTTTCTCCAACTTTGGTTTAAATTAAACCCATCCACATACAGTATTTCTGCAGTAACCCATGTTGGCCTCCTAGACCGTAGTCGCTTTTGTGAGGGATGGCAAAATTCATGGTATAGTGGTAAAGTAGGTGAAGCCCTGATCTTCTTAGCTTCTCTCAACAATGCTTGTTTCCTTCTTAGATGTGGTGGAGGTATGTGGCTCAGCACAGGCAGCCAATGGCAAGGCGTTGACTTAATAGTACCAGTGATGCATCGCATTGTATCATTTAATCTTGAGTCTACTTTATGCACATGTGCACTTTCCAACCACACGGGTACACAGTATTCTGCTGTTGAATAGACAAGGCTAATGCCAGTTAGGTGTAAGCAGTCGGCAGAGGCTCCCCAGGAAGTACCACTAAGTTTATGTAGGATAACAAGAGTTTAGTGCTTTTCAGTCGGTGAAAAGCACTAAACTCTTGTTTACTAAGGCAACACTGAAAATATGGCTTCAAACACCACAATGTTTATGTAGGATGTTGTTTCTTGCAGCAATTTTATGGGAGAGCTTGGTGAGATGCTCTTTGTAGGTCAGGGTTCTATCCAAAGTCACTCCAAGATAAGTAGGAAAGGGATTGTATCTAAGTTGTTGTCCGTCAAGCAAAATATTTGGTTTGTGATTAGAAAACCGATGTGCAAGGTGGAAGCAAGATACTTCTGTTTTATTCAGGCTCGGAATCAATCTCCAGGACTGAGGGAAAGCTGACATTCTCTTAAGGTCTTCAGTAAGGGTGTTTTCTGCATCTTCAAAATTTCTGCTCTGCGTTACAAGCGCAATATCGTCAGCATAAATTAACTTTCTTGCCTTAGTATTTGG
This sequence comes from Meconema thalassinum, assembly GCA_946902985.2. NCBI lineage: Eukaryota > Metazoa > Arthropoda > Insecta > Orthoptera > Tettigoniidae > Meconema > Meconema thalassinum. The sequence continues at coordinate 256,556,615 of OX336395.1, read as the reverse complement.
CAAGTCATGAATATACAGGTTGAAAAGGATTGGGGCCAAAACAGATCCTTGTGGGAGTCCATTATTCAGCTTCCTCTTGTGACTTTTAGAGTCACCCAAGAACACCTCAAACTGTCTTTCACTGAGAATGTTTGATAACAAATTCACAATTTCAAAAGATGGAATAACTTGAAACAGTTTGAAAAGTAACCCTTGTCTCCAGACAGTATCATAGGCTGCCGTGAGATCAATGAAGACAGCTGTGGATTTTAGATGGTTTTGGAAACCTGCTTCAATATGTGTTGTAAGGGCAAGAAATTGATCTGTGCAACTACGACCGTTTCGGAAGCCACCTTGTTCAGGTGGTATGACATCTTCAATGTACGGTGCTATCCTGTTCAGAAGGACACGTTCCAGAAGTTTAAACATGGCGCTAAGCAGGGCAATGGGACGATAGCTTTCAGGATTGTGTTCAGATTTATCTGGTTTCAGAATAGCTATAACTTTGGATAGTTTAAACTGTTTGGGTAGGTGATTCTTTTCAAGGATATATGTGAAAAGGGAAGTAATCCAGTTTATACTGAGTGGACCCATGTGTATGATGAATTCATTATAGATGTTATCAGGACCAGCTGCCTAGTTGGTCTTCAACTGCTTGATAGCTGCTACAACTTCTTCTACAGAAAACGCCCTGGATAGTTGATTATTTCTCTGGGCGTTCTTTTTGAGGAGAGTGAGGTTATGTTTCACCATTTTGGTGTGACACTTGTCTCGCTTTGCCCCTGTAAGATCTACCATTGATATTTTCCATTGAAAGCTCTCCAGTAAAAAAAAAAGATATTCCATGTCATGTACTAAATAGCATTTGCTATACGACCTGTCTCTACCAGTAACACTGAGTTGAGAAATAATGTGCTGTATATTTAACTTTCAGTAAAGGTCATTAAGACTCATCCAATGACATGGCATATTTCTGTCATGGAAATTAGTTTTTAGAAAGTCTAATGCACGTGCCCTGTGATTTACGAAAAGTAAGCAACATAATTTAGTGTCAGTGGATAATGGTTATATAATAAATAGCCCATCAATCTCCTCCAAGAGAATACTGTAACTTCTTCTTACAAAAATACAAACTTCACAACAGGCAACTAATACAAGGTGATTGGCTTCATGTAATGTACTCTTCACGTATGAGAATTAAGATATCCTCCATTACGTCAATGAATAGACCAAGATCATTGGTTTGAGTCCAGCACTAGTCGGACAATTTAATCCTTTATCATCCATCTAGACATCTTGTATTTTACGTATTTTACACAACCTAACAGCAGACACTTTTCATTCGTCATCTCTACAGTCAGAATACACAATTCTGTAATCCCTAAATATGATTGTCGAGAAGGAAATAGTGATCAGGACATGTCCTTTATAATATGCAACAAGAAGTAACCCAATCAACTTCTTACCTCTTTGAAATCTCCGCCACTCGATAAAGATGGAGTTTCTGTTTTGATGCTTGGAACAAACTCTGGTATGAAGATTTCTTCTATCTTAATATCCTCAGTGAGATCAGTATCATCCTGCAGAGAAATTACTTGTTTCACAAACATGTTCCTTTCCGTAGGTGGAATTAAATCTTACACATGTTTCCTTTGATTTGAGTACCTTCCAAATATAATGCGACATAAAAGAGCTAGATCTAAAATTTTGAACAGAAGGGTAGTTCTCTTTTCAGAGTTAACATCCCGGACTTGGGTAACTTCGTCTGTTGATCTCCATACCTGTATTGTCCCCGTTCACTTGTCCATAAACCGCGCCACGATCTGGATTTCATATCAGACCACGTGACAACACTGAGTCATTCTCTGAGATTGTAAGCTCAGTAAAATTATGAAGACAGGGCGCAGAAAAAGATACTTGTTAAGGCTGCGAAAGGATCGAGCCAGCCGTGTAATTCATTGGAAACACGATATCAAAATTAGTGGTATGAAGATTGACAATACAATAAATTGAGTTACACATTCATCGTGCATTGTACGGAAATACTTCGAAAAACCCGGAATAAATAGGAAGAAGCTGATTGGCCGCAGAACGAAGAAACCGGAAATGCTCTTCTACGCACACAACAGAATTTGTCGAACGACTGAGAGGGTGAATACGGAAATTCGAGCATCAAAACCCATGGTAATCTACGGTGTATATAATTGAGTATTAGTGAAACAGAGTGCACATATTCCTTATTGAGTGTGGAGTATGCTAAAAAATACGCGTTAAATTATTTGTAAAAAGGATTTGTGTATTTATTGAATTTTGCGATCTGTCGAGTGCAAGGTCAATGTGCGATAGTTTGAGTACATATCATAAAACCAGAAAATGCTACATCGACAACATAGAGCTCAAATATTGTTCAGAATTATTTAGTGAAGTCCGTAAATTAATTTTAGTGCGCTTTGAATGCATGATTACTCAAATAAAATCAGATATATGTGACAGAGAATTAAATATGAAGTTGGGCACGTGAAAGAAGTGAACGAGAAAAATTATTCTAAGTGCTGTGATGGTAGAATATGTGATAAATGTGAAAGCAGAGCATTTCTTTACTACAAGTGTCATACGATGTTGGCATGTCAAAGAACCCATTTGAATTCAGTAGGTCGTGTTCATAAGGCAAAATTAATCTCGGGAGTTTCCAACAACACCAAGTTCCTCATTCTCTACTAGAAAGCGCTATAGTGTTCAAGGAGCTTAGATATCTAACCTCCTTGACTTCCATAGTGATTCAAGGAACAACGAAATTCGACATGCAAGCTACCCTCTTGGTGTCAAATTATAAAGCTTGCATCCGGCACCCGAGGCCATACGATATTATTTTATTATTAGCAGTTTAAAGAGGGTACAAGCCAGAAAGTTACACCCTTCAAGGAGGCTTAGCTCATGCCAGCATAATTTGAAGCAAAAAATTACATTTCTACAAATACTCAGGTAATTGGGATATGGACACCGAAAGAGCAGCTGCAGCCATATGTTAAGAACAATCCATGTAGATGCATACAGATATAGTGAATAAAACAACAGGGGGTGAATTTTGAATCCTCGCCTCCTTACTTCTTCTCTTCAATGCACCCTATTCTCACCCTGAAATAAAGATTTTACCCCTGGAAGAACCAAAACTCAATCATGGGCCCTATGCAAAAAGGCTTCGAATGCCACAACTGGATCATTTTAATTCTTGTTTCAAATAATGTATTTCTTGGGCAATAGTTAAGCACAACAGTTCATATCTTGTATTACTGCAAAGCAGAAAATAACTGAAATACAGGTTGATAACAAAAGGTACCCACATCTCTCAAATCTTCGTGCTTTGATGCAGATGGTGATTCGCCTTTGACGTTTGGAACAATGGAAGAAGTCACATTCTCGTCAATGGTAATATCCTCATTCTCCTCAATTTCTTGCTTAAGATATGCTTCCTACACAAAAGGAACCAGAGACACAGCTTGTTATAATGCACCACAGAGGCCACAGGAAAAGTTAAGAAAAAAATTTATATATTTGAAATATTTACTTTGTTTCACATACCTAAGATTATTTCAAAACTTACTGCAGAATTTTTAAAATCAGAAATTACCCAGAGAATTGCAGTTATGAAGCACAAATTTTACAGCATGAAGATGTGCTCATTGTATAACTTATATATTTGAGACTTACGTTTTAAGTCTTGGAATACTAAACATGGCAATAGCAAGAAAGATCAAAAGGTCTGCTACTTATGATATTCGAGTTCAAATCCAAATCCAATACAGCCATGTCCCTACCCTGTTATAGCAGCTATTCTCTTTCACTATATGAAACAAATGGAGGTCGATTTAGGCACTTCAAAGCAAAATTACCAGGTGTAATTTATAAATTAAGTGATAATTTAGCATAGCACTTAACAACATTTTCTAAAACATTCACTGAGAATATACATTTCATCTATTCTAGAGAATTGGGAGAGAAGTTAATTGGGCATGACTCAGAGAAAATTAGTAACCTTTTCGCCGTATCCTGGGTTTGCTTACATTACCTTAGAAATATACCAAAAATACATAGAATCTACGTCACTAAAATAACTTTATTACATACCTAAAAACAGTAGGTTGTGCAAAAAAATATTGAAGTGTGTGATAAAGTAGGCTATGATAAAATTACTGTCATTATGAATTTTTCACATAACATATTTGAATAACGTATTGCTTGCATTATCCATGTTTGAACCTGGGTTGCCTAGCCATCCAAACATGGATTTATTATAAGATTTAGTAACAAACTACTACAATTTCTAACATTGAGTACCATAGCAAAACATTACATTGATTGAAATAACTGCCTATATTTAACGAATATAGATTTAGGTATTACGGAGTTATGTTTGAAAGCCTCTGTCTGGAGTGTGGCGCTCTATGGAAGTAAAACTTGGACTATTGGTGCAGCAGAAAAGAGGAGAATTGAAGTGTTTGAAATGAGGTGTTACAGGAGAATGATGAAGATCAGATGGGAAGATAGGGTTACAAACGAAGAGATACTAAGACTAGTGGGAGAGGAGAGATGTTTCTGGCAACTGCTAATGAAGAGAAGAGATAGGTTGGTAGGACACATACTAAGACACCCAGGAATACCAAGCTTAGTTAAGGAAGGAAGGAAGGGTCGAGGACAAGAACTATAGGACTAGACCAGGGTTAGAATATGTTAAACAGATTGCCTCGGATGTAGGGTGTGGTAGCTATGTAGAGATGAAACGATTAGCTCAGGACAGGGAAGCGTGGAATGCTGCATCAAACCAGTCAAGAGACTGAAGACTCAAAAAACAATAACATTTATTAGTGAAATCCTAGAAAATTATGCCACAAATAGGATATTGTGTCAAGATTCACCTGCTCGTCTAGTTCTTCTTTAATAGTGATACTTTCATCCTTGTCCATTGCGTCTTTAAACACATCATCAGGTTGCTCAGCCTTCACCTCCACCTCCACCAAACTATCAGTCTGGGGCTGCTCAAAACACTCCTGGAAAGTTATAAGCAAATACTGCATATCACTAAATGTAGAATAGAGATGAAAATGATACAGGAGTAAACTTATCATCTGAAATAAGATTATTTGCTGAGGACATTATCTATAAACAAATAAGGATGATGATAATTGTTGTTTTATGGGGCCTAACATCTAGGTTATCGGCCCCTAAAAACAAATAAGGATATTAGTAATTGTGAAGTACCATATTAAGAAGGGAGAGTTCAGTTTGATTGATATTGTAAGTATTTAGGGATTACTATTGCACAGAGAAATAAGGGAAAGACTTAACAAGGCAGACAAATCTCTGGACATGATTTTGAGGGTGTGTAAATGGGAGAGGGCCTATCCGTCTCAAGCAAGACCTCAGCTGGAGTTGCAGGTGTATGGGATCAATATCAATGAGATTTGATAAACAAGTTGGAAAGTGTGCAAATGAAGGTCACCCGGTCAGTACAGGGGGACAAATAGTGTGCATGAAATTACTCAGGATTTCTTTTGGAAAAGATCGGGGATGGGAGATTCTAAAAGAAGCTTAGAGGTACGTTCTTAGGTTATAAGGGTGAGAATCCATGGGAAGATGTGTGTGACAAATTTGAAATGGTGGTGTTATAAATAGGAGCTGACTTGATCACTCTTGATAAGCAAATCTAAGTCAAAAGAATAACAACTGACCAACTATTCCTTTGTGGTGAGAGGGGTAATAGAATGAAACCGTTTGCCAGAGGACATTTTCAGGCCTATACTCAAAGTGTTTAGAGGCTCAATAAGGATTAGCATTCAGTTATTTCAAAAATGTTATTTTTATTCGTTTCCGTAGCAAAATTACATTATTTAAAATTATTTTTTAGTACGGTACACGTTTTATATTGTGATATTATTGCAGTTTTGCCACCAGGGACTATGTCCTCATTTGCAGATTGCTCTAGCTGTCTTTTCAGCTATCTACAAAATTAGCTCCAAATTATTATTATTATTATTATTATTATTATAATTATTATTATTATTAATAACAACATAAAAAGCAAGACAATCTTGGTTACTATTACAGTAGGTCGTATAAAGTTTTATCAACTTTTGAAAGATCTGTCAAGTTCATAAGTAAAATTACAATGTTACACAATATGCGGAGCTAAAATTTTACTTACCATCGTAGATAAATTAACAGGTCCGTAGTTTATGACCGAAAGTTCCTCCATATTTCTGAGGAATCTAGAAAATATAATAAGTATAAATCATTGGTTGTCAGGGCATAACCCTCGAAATACACTGTAATTAGAACTGTAGAGGTTGTATTCGTTACTGAGGGTGATATTAACTGGACTTAAGATTGTGATTCGCAAAAATATTGACCTGACAAACACAGGTACAACATCACTAGAATTAAGGAAACAGGGTAATCAAGCAAATTATCATTTTATACTTTTCAGTTGGTCATAGCGCTTTTGTTCAATTAAATTACGCTGGGTACCTATATATAGGACACAATTTTCTGAAAAAAAAATTACATTTAATAATATTATTCACTGATAAATGGGGAATTAACAAATCCCGCATTATACACACAAGTGATACCACCTAAATATAAATGTAACGTTTTGAAGCCATTCTTTCAGTGTTGCCAACACAAACTGTCAGTTGTAACTCTTCAGTCGGTCAACAGGAATTTGCCCAATGACTGGGCGGGGTCCAATGTCCAGTATCTCCACATACCATGAAACAAAGTCCCCAATTCTCGGATGAAATGAAAACCACTGGATGGATTTTGATGCAGTTTTCACCATTCTATAAAGGATTTCTCGATAAAGGTTTCAGTAGAAAAACATTAATTTCGATCAAAGGAAGTCAATCAGTAACGACTTCAGTGAATCGAGTTGGAAAACACACCCTGCCTTTCATGCGCCTTTTAAGCTTTCGCTGGGTAAACAGTTAAAAGTAGCTGCTGTATGTACCAGGGGCGGCCCGTGAGGTTGTGCCGGTGTGCCATGGCACCACCAATATGTACTCTCAATAACAGTTTATATTAAATATAAACTTCAAGGAAACGGCAAGAATATCTTATTAAGCATTCATCTGATCGAGCACGCGGACTGACATACGCTCTGGCGGGGCTTTTGTGAATGAGTGAGCTAGGCCATACGGGCTCCACCCAGGAAAATAAGACTCAGCACCAATAAAGGCTAGTTTGGCTTTGCATGTGTAGTATTATTTTGTGTTGGGCCACAGATTACCCTAGGTAGAGCCAACAGCCACGTGGCGCATTCACCAGAGTGCAGCATTCAAGCACAAGCTAGAATTGCTTGAAGTGATTTATATTTCAACCACCATATGGCAGCACAATGCAGAGGACGCAGCTCCAGGGTTCCCAATTTAATGCTTTGACACTATATCTGGCGACTATTAAATATATACAAGATGCCTTTACTTCTTTCTTGTTAGACATTTAACAACTTTTTCACACTCATATTGGTGGCAGGAAAACATATGTCTCTATTTATAATGTAACAATCCGGACTTTTTGCAGTAAATTTTGCTTTGTTTCGTTGGATTAAGTTGGCGACTCAGTTCAGGTTTGGTAACTTTTCTGGTGGCATTGCAGGGGTTAAATAGTAGCGTCGTTAAATTACTTTTGTGTTGAATTATATCGAGTACAGCGGATATCCTGACCAAGTTCAGGCCATATCTGTATGTAAGCTAGTCTTGATGGTACGGCATCTTGTTCATTTTATTTTACCTGTTTATTTCGCTCTGGCAGCTGAAATCGTGTCAAAGATGTATTTCGGGTCTTGTACAGTTACACACTTACAGCAAATACTGTGAATCTGAAACATAGGCCTATAGCTTCAAATATGCAGTATTTATACTTGCAACGTTAGAATGATTTGATTGCAACGTTAGAATGATTTGATTGCAAGTTTTGAATTTCCTGGCACCACCAAGATAATTATTACCAGCCGCCACTGGTATGTACTACGAGTTAAGAATTGTTCAGCATGAAAGGTTCTATAAAATCGCCCGCGGCAGCATATCTCTATCTTAAATACATCGCCCATCGTTCTTTTACGTTGTAATTTTCCAATAATCTCCATTCAGTGGACATTTAAATTACTAGCTTCGGAGGAAGTTTACGAGCAAGCCAGCTTACGAGCTAGCCAGCGAGCGACCTTCGGCCAGCATCAAGCTGACGAGTCGTGCCAAGTTAAGACTTCAGAGAAGAGTATACAGTATGTGTTTGGATTTCCGTTTTCACCTCGACTTTTCTGAATGGCGTCCGGGACCTGCCGTCAATAAGCCTTTTAAGCTTACGCTGGGTAAACCATCAAAAAGGCCGTGCGATGCCGGGATGGGTGCTAGTCTATATATATATAAAGCTCAATGTTCGTTTCACTGTCTGTCTGTCTGTCTGTTATTTACACAAATCTACACCGTTTCACCGATCTAAATCAAACTTTGTATACTTACCCTTTGGAAGCCTGCGAGTAAGACTGTCCACTTTAAATCTCGGACAGACCATTCAATTTCCTGTATTTAGGCCCTTTGGCACAGCTTCAACAAACAGGCGTGCGATTCGTTTCAATAAAGTCCCGTATGCGTTCATATACCATTCATCCCATTGCAAAGATACTTGGATGAGATGTTGTGTACACTTCAGGGAAGGTTTCTGGCTTAGTAAATCCACTTTACAATAGGTAGCGCACGAGTAATTCAACAAATGAGCAACGACGCGCGAAGCGTTTCCATAAAGCCCCGTATGTTTTCATATACCATTCGTCCGATAGCTATGAAACTTGGGTGTGATGTAATGTACACCCCAGGGAAGGTTTTGAGTTAGTAAATCCATTTTACAATAGGTAGCGCACGAGTAGATTCAACAAATGAGCGACGGCACGCGAATCGCTTCAACAAAGTCGCATATGCGTTCATATACCATTCATCCGATTGCTATGAAACTTTGATGAGTTGTTGTGTACAGGCCAGGGAAGGTTTTGAGTTAGTAAATCCATTTTACAATAGATAGTGCACGAGTAGATTAAACAAAATGAGCGACGGCACGCAAATTGTTTCAAAAAAGTCCCGTATGCTTTCATATACAGTACCATTCATCCGATTGCGATTAAACTTTGGTGACTCGTTGAGTACACTCCAGGGAAGTTTTCTGGCTTAGTAAATCCATATACAATACGTAGCGTACGAGTAGATTCAACAAATGAGAGACGGCACGCGAATCGTTTAAACAAAATCCCGTATGCGTTCATAAACCATTCATCGGACTGCGATGAAACATTGGTGAGTTGTTGTGCACGCTCCCACGAATGTTTCTAAATTAGTTTAACGATTTTACGATAGTTTAGAGGCACTTAATGGAAATTGAAAAACGTATTGTGTATCCAAAAGCCCTTCAAGAAGCAAAATTACAACGCCAACACTTTCTTTGATTGACATTGCAACGCATGCCGGGTACAGCTTGTATATATGTAATTAACACTGGTGGAATAAAATACATGTATGAGTTTTGATCACTAATATAAATGGGCAATTTTAGGATTACGCGTATGGATATTCAAAGTCTTCATTAGACCGTGATCACTGTGTTGAGGCAAGCGATAGGGTAACAAATGTGCGGCTCTAATTTTATTTTCACTTTATTTATTATATTGTGTTATTATTTATTCAGCGTATTTAGTGCCGGGAGAGTCCGAGGACAAGTTCCGTTCAATTTCAAGTAGATCCAACTTTCGCTACTAGATGTCACTGACAGCTAGTTGTGAACGTTGGAACTATGATAGAGCGTTTCAGCGAAACCTAACCTAGAAATTTAGATTCATACAAGTTTAGTTAGTGGAAGAATCTTTAACATGCCATAAATCTATGACATGGGACCGCCGGCTTTACTTCCTCTCTGAAGGATTTTAACGCTCTTAATAAATCCCACGACTTTGGCCGGGTTTGAGCCCGCTATCTCTGGCACAGCAGTTCAGTATATTACCAACTACGCCACACCATGGTGGCCCGAGTTCGATTCCCTGCTCCCTCAGGGATTTTAGAAACTGACGTGAGGGCTGTAACGGGGTGCACTCTACCTCGTGAGGACAATTGAGTAGTTGTCTGCTAGTGATGTAGCGCCCCGGTCACGAAAACCAAGATTAACGGCCGAGGGGACCCGCGCTGGGCTGGACAGCGGTCGCTTGGTATGCATAGGCCCTTCATGGGCTGTAGTGCCAAGGAGTTTGGTTTTGGTACCGTGCACTGTCATGGGCAGACTGAAGAGTTACAACTGACAGACCTAAGCATAAACCAATAGGCTTCATTTACAATACACACACTACAGTCTACTTTCACTTCATTGGACTTTGTGGCCAAAACAAACCCAAATGTGGCAACACCGACAGAGATGAAGACCGAACAATGGAAACCACCTCCCAAAAGCCAGCTGCATTGGCAGTGCTGCTGACGATGATCATCTTTACTATGGCTAACACTCCAAAATCGAAGTAAATTTACTTAAATTCATTCAGTTGTTTTCCTAATTACATCAAAGTTTATATTGTGGTATTTTAAAATAGTCTTCCCGGAATTTTCTAGAATTTCGATTTATTTTTTACGATGCATTTCAAGTGAAATGCTTCAGTTTATGTTTGAAGGCGGCCTCAGAGGAAAATTAACAACGTTTCCCATCAATACGTCTTCCTCTTCAGAATACTTCAAACTTATGTCTTCTTAGTAGCAAAGAATGTAAATATTCTAAATGACTATATATTGATTATTCAAGCTCATATGGATTGCTACAATATGATACAATCCTATTAAAGCTACTTTGATCCAGGCAAATGCGATGGTTCCAAAGTTACGTTAGTACTACGAGACGTTATACACCGACTATTAACCTTAAAAAACGGTTTCAAGTATATACCTCGATACATATGTTATTAGTTGAATGTTTAAGTGTATATTTTGACATCAGAAATGACACACGGACGTTGATGTTTGTTTGCTTGATGGTATGGCTTAGATTGCCACCCTATTGTTCATTGAAGAGTCGCAAAGCACTCATCTAAAGCCCTGGCGAGACAAAACCAAAGGTCACTACTAGGATAGTCGATGATCTGGGCGAAACCATTGACCGCTACTAGGTTGGATCATTGTCTAAACAAAAATTTTAAAACGTACTGCTTGTTAGGTTTGTGTTTCTATGTAAAAGCCTTATTAACGCATATAATTTAACATGCATGCATAGTTTAAACCTTTCGTGTCGTCTATGACATCATGCATGTCGTCATTTTGTGTCTAGGAGAATTTTGCGGTATAAAATACCATGATACACTTCTCCCAAAAAACGTTCTGTAGAATACTCAACTGGCCGTGTGCAAACCATGTAGATGTGCTTCACTCTCTCGTGTAATACACAGACAAAATCTAACATTATTGAATGAAATGTGACTCTCAGAAGTGAGAGATATGCCTGAAATGACTGCTATTTCTCGTTGTGTCCAAATATTGTGTAACTGACGCCCCTTTATAGATGCTCTTTTAAGAGGGTAGAGGCCGTGGGACATTCAAATAACGTAGACCTACTTATTTTATCAAAAAAATGAACTTGGTCCCATTTAGAAATAATGGATCTTGGACATTAGTTGAAAAAGGCGAGATCTTAGAGCAAGAGCATGTTCAATAATATGACATTGTTGCCAAGTGGCTCAGCGGTTATGTTCTCACCTGCTACGCCAAAAGTTGCAGGATCGAATCCTGGCACAGTAAGTTGGCATTTGGCGGCTTCGATGGCATAGTTGGTAGCATGCTGATCTTCTATGCCCAAGATCGTGGGTTCAAACCCAACCGAAGCCGTCGGATTTCTTAAGAGCGTTAAAAATCCCTTCCTTCAGTGGGGAAGTAAAGCCGGCGGGCCCACGTCATAGATTTATAGCATGTAAAAGAACCTACCACTAACTACAATAGTGTGAAGCTAAAATTTCTAGGTTCGATTTGATTAACGCCCTATTAGTTCCAACGTTTGCCGCCAGGTGCCAGTCTAGTAGCCAAGTTCGCAGCTACGTGTCGTTGACGGTATCATTTGGTAGCAAAAGTAGGAACTACTTGAAACTGATCGCCTGCAGTCCTTACCTGAATTACAGATAATGCACACTATCACTGGCATGACTATTAACACGAGTTATCAGACAGATTCTACACCCACCCAGAGTAGGCCTACACTGGGCTACATGAACGCGTTGTTGCAGCACCTAAACTGAGAAACCAATCATCACCTGTCATTAGAGGGTGCGCAAATGTGAGGGAACCGAGTCAGTAGATATACTGGCACATTAAAGATACCCTTCGGGGCAAACTTCTGCCACCCTGGCGTCTTCAAAAGCTGTAGTCATTAAAAGAGACGTTAAACCAATAACATTATTACCAACTCAGTCATATAATGAAAGCCTCACAGATCATTTGCTATGTGAACAATCATTGAAATTACTGTTGCATGTTTTAAGAACTGTTCTTCAGCCATTTAATATGGCCAGGTACTGTGGAGATATAAATTACCTGACCCCGGCGTTATTTGAATCTGTGGCTCCCGGCTGTGTAAGCCGGTGCGCTGACCACTGAGATATTTGTTTATTACACGGCGTTACGACAACTGCTCTTAGTCTGCTTTTACGAGATATTCAGTAACTGCTATTTGTTGCACCGCGCCTACTTGGAAAACAAACTTATTTCCCATTTACAGTAAAACGGTATCGACATGAGAAGAGGTTTTCATCTACAACCAGTAATATGAGACGAAGGGCAAACACGTACAAACATTATCATAAAACACACACCACACCTGTGTACCCCGGACAGTGTAATCTTGTGAAATGGTACAGATAATCTGCACTCGACACAATCGAAATGTTAGCCTGTATCCCTTTTCTCTAAACACTTATGTTTATATTACTAAGCACACTTATCCATGGTGGCTGACGCCGTAATTTAATGTTATTATTACTAACAAACAACACACTCTAGCCTTCGCAAGATGGAATTCCTCCCTTGTGTAAGGAACAGTCCATGAGGGGTCTAGTTGCAAAACTCACATTCTCCACTTTTGTTCGAAATTGAGTTAGCAAGGCATTCTTATTCCTCGTTTCAAACTACACACGACTATCTTAGTGCTGAAATGCCAAACTCACAATATCCAGTGGTTTTCAAATGCCAAGAACTCAATTTAGATGCAAAACTAACATTCGCCACACTGTTTAGTTGCCAAGAGCACGTTCTCCCAATTAGCCAATCACAAAACAGTTTCTGGTCATGTGACCCTCTACCCGTACTCGTTAATATCCTACATCGTAAAAATATTGTTCATAACAATTACGTTGTTTACTAATGTTCATCAACATTCCTTTTAACACATACAACATTTCCTTAAGAAATGATCGTCATCTGAATTCCCGACATATCAGCTTTTATATACGAATTCCTGAGTTCGATATAGGCTATAACAGAGATCATCTTCCTAGCATTATAAATACATTCGAAAATACGAATAAAAATCGAAAACTACAAATGAAAATCTCCAGAATCGAATTTAAAAAATACCAAAAATGACAAAATTACGGTCGGAGACCTCGAATCTACTTACTCCTACCTCCTCATCGCAAATAACATACACGAGCTTGATGATTGAAGGGGCCCAAGCTCTATTGGAACCAGCAACATCAAAGAAAAGCAAAATAGTAATTTTTCATAATTAACTTATGGTACCGGTACGGTGGACAACAATGATCACAGAACACAATAGTGGCTAGCATTCTCAGTTTCTATATCACTATAAACATATTAAGATATAAGAAATGCTTTTATGGTAATATAATAATCCGGTATTGTTTTTAATCACCATTTCCTTGTTGTGTCCATGACTTACCATATACCCAGTGGCGTACCGACGGGGGGGTTCAGGGTGGAACCCCCCTCCCCCCCCCCCTCCCCCTCGCCAGAGATTTTCCTTTACTTGAATCTAAATACTGTCCCATCTATCACTTGTTTTACGGCATCGCTCGTTAGGTGTCTTAACTCCCGCATATACCTTAGGTGTGATCACGTTCCTCACTTAATAAATGCCCTGCACTCTATAAAAAAAAAACAGACCCAAAACAACTGTGAACATGAGGGAGGAGCCAGATTCAGTCACTCACTCGCGCCAGCCAATAGCATAGCGCGGCGTTGCCTAGTTAACTCAACTAGCTGGGCTCGCTGCGCCGTACGAAATCGTTATTTCTCTCCGCGCACGAAAATAATTAATTATTCAATCATTTTGATGACCCTATGTTACAGAGCTAAACATTTTGAAACTTACTGTCCAAACCCCGTGACGCTACGACCAGCCATTCGGGAGATATCATCTGCCCTTGAACTGAAGGGATAATTAGAGAAGGAATGATTTAGGTGTTGAAATATTTAGGTTCACTAGGGTAGATAACGAAGAGTGACGGCATTGCTGTATCAATTCAGTAGTGGAGCTTTAACAAGTGCTGTGAGCTGAAGTTTTGAACTCATAACAATGTCACTTAGCAAGCCCAGTGGCAGCCGAACAGTTTTACACAGCCAGGCAAGAAATATAATTTTCAGGGTATATGGCCTTTAAAAGAAGCTTTCGAATACAGAAGTACGTGAAAACACAACATCTGATAACCTGTGTTATTGTGGTAGGCCTGTCAGCAATTATGTTTTTATTTGTAATCGAGTCGAATAAAACTCACCTCTTCACAGTTTTACCTCACGAGGCACAGTGTACCCAGTTCTAACCCTGAGACCAGAACTAAATGTCATGATTGAACCGTGAATCGAATCCGGACCTCATGGGTTGTTGTTGACGATTGTTTTAGGAGCTTTGCGACATCGTGGTCATGTAGCCCCGTGTATTTGGGTGTGTGTGGGATTTTGAGAGCCAATAGCAATTTCAGTAGAAACACGGAGAGCTAAACATTATTTTTCTCTCACATAATATCAATATTTAAAGCAACCACGTCACTATGGTACCACTGCATCGTATCAGTCTCAATATTTTTTTAGAATTTCTTTTCATTTTTTTATTGTGTCGAAAAAATGAGACCTAAATATTTTTCATGCAAAGAGAGCGGTTATTTAATTGTTGTTTTTATGAATACTAATCAAAGTATCATTTTAATTATGATGATGACTGTCGTTTTAAGGAGCGGAACAGCAAGGTCATCTGTCCCTGTAATACCGGTAATGTACTCAGTTACCATAATATATTAATGAACCCCCCCCCCCCCCAAAAGGAAATTCTGCGTACGCCACTGCATATACCGTATCTGCAATTACACAACATCGATTTTATTCCCACAGCATCACTGAACTTTCTTCTTCTCGTTTTAAAAGGCGTAGGCCTACACACATATTCCCCATTAATAATGGAGAAATAAGCACAATAAAGCATTCCAACTCGCCCATGTTAATCAAATGGGCTTATTCCCCTAGCGACGGATATTTGAAATACTGGAAACTTTCTAGCAACGGGGCTGACGTCAACACTTAATGCCTTTATACCACGTATTTCTTAAACCTCCTGGACTACAGCATACGCCGTATTTTAAGACTTCTGATTGGCGGATATTTAACTGTATGAGAATATTGATAGTTCAAAGTCACCGTCGCTGTAACGCCCTCGGTTGTAATCCAGGAGCATTATTTCAGCCGCTAATACTGTAGCAGTAGTTCAGAGTCGTCGAATTCATCTGCTTTGCGTTTAGGTGTAAAAAATTCATATCAAAAGTTGAAACATATGCTAATTAAAACTGTAGTTCCTGGAATGACTGTGTATGTCTTAATATCATTTTAAGAGTTGTTTAGTGAGAGCATTTTAAGACTAATAAGCCCCCAGGTGAGCGATTATAATCTATATTAGTATTTCTTGCACAATTTGTGTGCAATAAAACGTTAATAATAGTATTTCGCAAAATGTGCATTGAATGTGTAGTTTTCTGGGAGTTACAAGGGAATGTTAGGCATTATATAATTGCATACGGTAATTAGTAGGCAGGCAATGAACAGAAATTAATGTTCCGACTTGGTAGGTCTCTTGGCGATTTAAGACATAGACTAATATTATTGTCGTTTAAATGTGTAGGTATGTAACTTATATAGCCTAATATAATAAAACTAGGAGATATATATATTTATTTCCACATTTCATATAAGGGTCTCAAATCCCTATCATTGGCTAATTTTTATTTGAATAGGTTTTTGTTATTGGCACAGGACAACCACTTTGACTCTTGACGGACTGTTATACGATGCCAGGTCTAGTACTGTACAATAGATATCAATGAAGTGAAAAAGTTTGTTTTGAAGTCGAGAGTTTAAAGTTCTTTCAAACAGTAGCCTACAAGTGAGGTAAGAAATCACAAGGGGTAACTCTAATAAATGAAATGGTATAGCTTAGGCTATGTGCAAGTGGCAACTTTCAGATCGTTGATGTAGTTGTTCTAGGTTACACAGTATAGTCCAAGGTTTGAACGTAGCTCATCCAAGAAAAGACAGAGGCATGGTATTAATAACATAAAATTTTAAGTGTGTTTCTGTTTTAAGTAGCTTAATTGTTTTTTTTAAGAGTTATTGCAGCCAAGTGTCCATACATTAATTTTTTTAATACATTTGATTGTTTGAGATGTATCTATGTCTTTATTCTTCAGAACTAAGTTCCATTAGTGATCTTGTAATGTTCTTGCATAAGAGGATGTGGTATTTGTCGCACTTTTCGTTGCACTGTATGCACACGCATTTCTCCGAGATCCTGTGGTATGATGTTATGTGGCATGTCTTGTGATGGAAGCCATGGACCGCCAGCCTGATGACTGCGCTTGTCATCTGCTGGTTAGCTTTTGCCCAGCTTCGGTCGATCATGGCGCTCATGCCGTAGAATTCTTCTTCTACTTTTTCCTTCTTTTGCTGCCTTTCTGTTAGGAGATTGCTGTATGCTTTCGTGGTTGGTAGTAGTAGAGTATATTTTAGTTCCTCTATCAGGAAAGATTCTCTTGCCAGTAAATATGTATACCTGAAGGGTGTATATTTTGAGATGCCTAGTGCTTTCTTTAGATACAGTGCTTTTACATTGTCTATTGTTCTTAGATCTCTTGTTTTCAAGTAGTCCCATATTATTTGAAGTCCATATGTCAGGATTGGTACTATTTTGACTCTGAAAATCTTCATTGCGGTGTCGAATGATAGTGATTGAATTTTTCTGATGTCCCTCATTGCAGTGATGGCGGTTATTGCCTTTTGTTTTATGTGTTTGTTGAAGGAGTTTCCTGATGTTTGGAAGGTGATTCCTAGATATTTGTATTCGTTTACTATTTCTATTTGCTGTTGTAGTTAGTCTGGCTAAGAGAGAAGGTGATTTCCATGGAGGCTTGGCCTGCTAGGGTCATTACATGCCAAGTGAGGTTTGTGCCAGAGCCACACATACAGAAGGGGAAACATGGTGTATTCTACAGTGAGGTACTTCTCTATGAAACGGAACCTGCCATTGTACTTGTCACCCGAGCCGCACCAACAGAAGGGAAAACGTGGCGTATTCTACAGTGAGGTACTTCTCTATAAAACGGAACCTGCCGTTGTACTTGTGGTCATGTGTATTTGTGTTTATTATCATTTTTTGATACTCGTGAGCTTTATTGTTTAGTTCTGGTGCAATATTCTCTGTTCAGTATAATTGTGGTAGCAGTGCCTAACCAAAATACATTTAGTAATGGTCAGGAAAATATCTGGAGAAAATGTAGTAATAGATGTTTCCTCCTCTGCTGTCTGTGACCCACCCAGCCTTCCCAAATAGGATCACAACATATATAGCCAAAATTACAGCCGTGACCGCCATTAGTCCAAATCAATCCTCATCGGTTGCGGTAGTTGAGTATTCAGGTCTCTTCGTTTGGTCTGCTGGTCTGTCATTAAAACAGTACTGCCAACCTTGCCCTTACGGCACTATATAAAACAAAGAAATGCTCAGTTCATTCTCTAGTGCGCATATTCGTGTGCGGCACTCTGTTCATTTGATAGTGTGCTGAATTGAATCATTTATTCACTATGGATTGTCGAGTTGCCAGATAACAATCAGTAACTTCAATCGCTGGTTCTATGATCAACCTGAGAAGTTGCTGAAACTATTGCAACACCACATTTTAGTACCAAAAACACTACCGTACACGAAATGCCATCGTGAAGCGGAAGTTAGGAGAATAAAACATAGCCTGAGAGGGAAGTAGAGGCCGCACCCACACCCAACCATTCTAGCCTTCGTTTTGTCCAATCCAATGTTTTTGACAATGGTTACAGCCTAATGAGCCCAAATCATTAGTTTTGTGTCAACCTTGCCCCGCTAGCTGCGTGCGGCCAAGGCCGCACCTACACCGACCATTCTAACCTTCGTTTTGTCGATTCCAATGTTTTTGACAAGGGTTACAGCCTAACGCGTCCAGATCAATAGTTTTGTGTCAGCCGTGCCCCGCTAGCTGCGCGCGGCCGAGGCCGCACCTACACCCGTCCATTCTAACCTTCGTTTTGTCCAATCCAATGGTTTTTGACAATAGTTACAGCCTAACGCGCCCAGATCAATAGTTTTGTGTCAACCATGCCCTCTAGCTGCGTGCGGCCAAGGCCGCACCTACACCCAACCATTCTAACCTTCGTTTTGTCTAATCCAATGGTTTCAGCCTAACGCGGTTTTTGATTGCGGTGTAGTGAAGTTGGCACCATTGCCTCATACAAGCTATATTTACAAATACATTAATACACAAAAGCCCAAGTATTTCTTTTATCACATAATTACGTTACATGTTGTATTTTGTATCGGACATGTTAGCAACTACTGACGTCAATGTGAGCGCCTTGTTGTGAGACCTCGCTGCGGCAGTTACTGCTTGCGTCTAAGCTCTGTGAACTTGCGGCATGAAGGGCAGAGGCAGGGTAGGAGCTGGCGAGAATTGGCAAGCCTCTCGACAGGCCACCTTTTTTCCTGACATTCTCGTCTCTTCCAATACTGTTAACATAGGGTCTTTTCTGAAACCAGTGTGGCGTTGGGAATGAGTGAGTGAGTCACCGACGAATGTATTTGCTTCTATTACTACGCAAGGACCGAGAAACCTCATCACTCGTCACCACCACTACTCATAGTCTGCGATGCACATTCCTCTCAGGTCCATGCAGCTTAGACCCGAGCAGTACACATACTAACAAATCTGACGAACATGGCTCCGGTAGGTAAATAAAACACATATTTACGTGATTTAGCTCATATATCGGGTGCAGTCGGTGCAAAAGTGATCAAGGTTGGAAGTTAAAATTTATAATGTTCCCTGAAAAGATAAAATAAGGTATGAAAATTATATATTGTCGATATGGAAGCGAAAAACAATAATGTGATACGTCATGCATAATTAATATAATTTATAGCTAGATTATGTATTAGAGTAGGTTGGTGTACTGTGAGACCCCAACTTAACCTATATGAATGAGACAGGCTTAATAACATGTCTGCCTTTACATAGCCCTGATTTATTGGAACAGGGTTAAACTGCTGATCTCATTGTATTTCATTTCGTTTCACAAGGCATGACCCTCTTCAAGAAAGGCAGCAGATTATATACCACAGTTGTCCAGTAGTGGGACCAGAAAGCCTACAGGCTGGAATTGTCTGAACTCTTATCCGAGCAGTGGAATCGGGCAAAGGTAACTTATTGATGAAACTTTAATCTATTAATTTTTCACTAGTTTTGTGTAGGCTAGAACAGGATTGATATGGAAATGATATAGTTCATTTCGGCTGTCTATAACCCAGCCACCAACCTAAATTATAACACGACATATAGTACAAAATTCAAGCTGTGTCGACCATTTTTGGTGTTCGAACAGTATTGCCAACCCCACGCATACGGTAGCCTACTGAGGTTCATCTATAGCTTGCGGTACACCGGCGTTTAGGAAATTTTAGGGATCTCAGTGATGTCACGGCACGTATCGATATTGACTCGCTTTGGTTGCCGGGAGTCACGGCACGTATCGATATTGACTCGCTTTGATTGCTGGGAGTCAGGTGATTCATATGTCAGTTTCGCGCGTGCTTTTCCCCGAAAAGGATGTGCATTTCTTTTCCACCATTTTCAGTTTTGTAACCGTAATTTTAACAATTATTTTTCCCTGAATAACCTATAGAGCAAGATTTTGATATTAGCAATGTCGTGTGCCCGATTGTGTTGGCGATTTGTGATAAAATTGTTGAATTCCTGAAGTTGTTGCATTCAAAAAAATTCCGTTATTTGTGATGTGAGAGGAAAGTGTGGTCAAAAATTAGTGCTTCTTCTTGTACATGTGGAATAATACGGCATTTGGGATCTATCGGTGAGTTTTTTTACATTGTTTATATATTTATTTTGGTTGTTGCATTTAATAGGAAAGTTGCACTGTACTCTTCTAAAGCCATAGACAATGCCATTTGTCTAAACGATAATATTACGTCAGGAACGGTGTTTGGGAATACGCCCGTTAAAATAGTAATGGATGGGTAAAATTTAGACAAATTGGCATTTACATGAACACCTGCAAAATAGATATGACAGTGTTTAGTATGAGACCTATCGGCCTATAGGTCTTGTTTTTGACGTTTCATATAGTATGCCTGTGAGGCGTTATTAAATAGTATGTAAAGGAT
Organism: Meconema thalassinum; assembly: GCA_946902985.2. NCBI lineage: Eukaryota > Metazoa > Arthropoda > Insecta > Orthoptera > Tettigoniidae > Meconema > Meconema thalassinum. The sequence goes on along the minus strand of OX336395.1, from coordinate 256,535,879 downwards.
TGTGATTTCTAATTGAGATACAAGTATTCGCAGCCAATATTGGAAAACATAAAAATACCAACCTAGCGGAGGGGGGGGGGGCAGCCCCCCCCCCCCAGCAAAAGCAACATTATTGACCACAAGGTTTTATAATGGCATTGTGTTTGGGTTTGCGTATTTGCAGCCAACTATGGAAAAAAATCGAAACTACACAAAACCATTTCTTGCCATGTGGTGGGGTCAATAACATTATTGACCACAATGTTTTATAAGAATATTACAATGTTCCAGCAGCTAGGTTAATGTATTGATGCCAACCGGTGATTATTACAGACCGCGATCGTTTGTGCATGACTATATTATAAAAACAAATTGGCTGCTTTTGAGATTTTATCAACCACTTGACGAAATGCTTCTCTGGCAAGATTATGGGAAAAGCCTTGGTTATAGGTTATTTTGGGTGGTGACAACTCGATAACACAAATGAGCATTATAAAACCTTCGAAACGCATTGTGTTTCGTCAGATGTAATGTATTTATTGGCCTACCTCAATTTGGCACGCCATACATACGAAAATATTTTAATTTAGGGTTACATTTATGACATATTTTTAAAATTCCTTTTCGGGATCTATAATTCGCCTATATAGTTGAATTACAGATGACGTTACGCGTCGTAATTAATTTAATTTTATATTTATAAAATATAAATATCGAAAGCCGTAATTGATGCCCAATTAAAGATTTTGATGCAATGTTTTATTAATATGAAATTATAATAATTACGATGTGTATCGTCATCTGCAATTGATCTACATAGGCCAATTATAGATTTCGATGCCTTAATTAAAAATATCAACTGAAATTACGATGTGTATCGGAATCTGTAATTGACCTATATAGGCCAATTATATATTTCGATACGGAAATTTTAAATGACGTGAATTTGCGATTTTTTAATGTATCGGAATCTTTAATTGAGCTATATAGGTAAATTATAGTTTTCGATGCAATTTTATTTATTCATAAATGAAAATAATTGCGATGTGAATCGGAATATTTAATCGACCTACCTCGGACAATTAAATATTTCGATACGGAAATTTAAAATTAATGACGTGAATTTGCGATTTTTTTTTTGTATTGGAATCTTTAATTGAGCTACATAGGTCAATCATAGATTTCGATACATTGGTCGTTTCGAGGCTTTTTGTGTTTCTCCACCCAAAAACCCCTATTACCCAGGCTTTTCCCGTAAGCTTGTTAGAGGAATATTTCGTGACGTCGTTGATGACGTCACGGAAGTCGCCATTTTGTTCTAGGGGAATTTTATCCATGGCTGGATCGCAATGTATGTACTGATATAGGCGGTTTCCTAAAATTAAAGAACGCCAATCTCAACACATTCAATCCAATGGTTTTTGGGTTAACAGTGCCCCGGTAACCCACCTACACCATTCTAAACTTCGTTTCGTCCCATCCAATGGTTTTTGACAATGGTTACAACCTAACGCGTCTAGATCAATGCTTTTGTCAATGGTTACAACCTAACGCGTCTAGATCAATGCTTTTGTAAATGGTTACAACCTAACTCGTCCAGATCAATGTTTTTTTTGTTTTTTTTGTCAACCGTGCCCCGCTACCTTTCTGCGGTCTAAGGCTGCACCTATACCAGATCATTCTAACCTTCGTTTTGTCCAATCCAATGGTTTTTGAGAATGGTTACAGCCTAACGCGTCCAGATCAATACTTTTGACAATGGTTACAAATTCTATTGTCAATTTTACGTCATGTCTCGCCCAGCTGGATTGAGCCAACATGGCCACCGTAGTTCAAATTCAACAAGAAAGAAACACAAATAATTACATAATTTAGCAAATATTTCCAGTATATTGGTCGTAATGAACCAGAATTTCAGTAGGTATTGTCCCCTGGAACCCCTGAAAAGGAGTAAAATTCATATATTATCGCTTACCATCTAAGTGAAACTGTAAAAGTCAGGTTCCTGTTTCATGCACTGGTAATCTAAGGCATTTCATATGCTGAGTGCGAACTGTGTACCTGTGAATTGTGTGAAGAAAGGTGTGATAGATATCACATACTAACTTGCCCTGAATGACTTGAATCGTTACGGTACAGTATTAAATTTCTGTACTCATATGTAATTGTATCTATGTACATTGTGCGCGTTTCTCTTATTATTACTGTATATTAATAATATATATTTCAGCCGAAAGGCCATATAATTCATACATTGATGTAACAATAAAGATCTATAATTTTCTCTTATTATTATGGGACAGGTTAATAAGTTTACTTCCATTCTATGTACCGGCTTAGCCCCGTTCAATAAACTAGGGCTATGTAAAGGCAGAAGACACAGACATGTAATTAAGCCTCGACTACCCCCACTGTGCATGACAAAATCCAGGGGAGTTTATATTGACTAGGGTCGCGTTGCCTAACAATTGTTGGTCTAGGCAAAGACCATTGGGCTAGGGAAAAACCATTGGTTTGGATGAAAATTATTGATGCGTTATAGGTGGTATATAGCCGGCCCCGTGGTGTAGGGGTAGCGCGCCTGCCTCTCACCCGGAGGCCCCGGGTTCGATCCCCGGCTCCGTCAGGGATTTTAAAACTGACGTGAGGGTTGGAACGGGGTGCACTCAGCCTCGTGAGGACATTTGAGTAGCTGTCTGACAGTGAGAGAGTGCCCCGGTCACGAAAACCAAGATTAACGGCCGAGGGGACCCGACGCGTTGACCACGCGTCACCCCAAAATCTGCAGGCCAATTGGCTGGGCACCGGTCGCTTGGTAGGCCTAGGCCCTTCAAGGGCTGTAGTGCCACGGGGTTAGTTTTATAGGTGGTATATTTGAAGAATACCAGGCTTCTTTTCAAGAAATTGCAATGTTGTACTAAAATCATTATAACTTTTGTATTTTTGAAGATATACCCCCAAACTTTTTCCTGATCATTGAAAATGAGTTGTTTCACCATTCTACTAAGTAACATACTATGTTACAATAACTCTACAGCATGTAAAAAAATATTTGTTTTATTACTGTGAAAATAAAAAGAGAAAAGTCAAAATTGAGAGAAAGAAACACAATTCAAAATGAAAATTACACACAAACGGTTGTTATTGTCTGCAGTCACATGTTGTTGGTTTACTCTCTGGAAAGTTTCATGATGTTAGGTACTATAGTTTCTAATTTAAAAAATATTTTAATACACCAGGCACTGTTCATATTTCACATTTTATGCTGGTTCACTTTTAGCATTTGTGATACCCTATGCAGATACCATGAAGACCTTTCATACACTTGAAACATGCAGTTCGTGACCTTTTTACAGGGCATCCATCTATTTTGCTGCACACATTGCATGTTTTTAATAATCTACCACTTAATTTCACCAAAAGTTCCCTTTCCCTTGGTGGAAGGTTTGGTTTGTAGGTTTTTCTCCTGGACCCATTCCTATTCTATGTACTCTGTTATGGAGGAAGTAACTTGAGCCGTGTCATAACTTTAATTGAAGTATTTTCTTTGTATATCAAATAGGCATTCAGCACCATTCGATTAAAGATGCAAAATACCACCTTCTTCCAATATTTCAGTGTTCGTCGCTCATCGAATTACGTGTACAACATCATGTCAGATGGGTTCGAAACGACGGTCACTATCAATTGGAACTTCACTAAACCCTGTATTAGGTAGGCCTACGCAGGCATTATTGTCTTTACCGCCTACACTGTCTTCATTTGCGTCATGTCACTCTCCGAATCAGTAAAATTGTCACTTACACTATGACACTACCACGAGATTTGTGGTAGGCCTACTGCGGAATGTCATCGCTGCTCTCACTTCCTGTATCAGAAATAAAATCACCAACATCATTACTACATGACCCTGATATTGCTACATCTTCATCAGACTCAATGTAATCATAATCGGCGCACACTCTATTGATATACTCGTCTAGATCGTCATCGTTTACGAACAGATCCCGCGCGGCTGAGGCCATATTCGTACTATCAACGGTGCGTGGTGGACAAAACAGTAAGTGCTTTCAAAAATATCATATCTCCGTAAATAAAGCTATTACCGATTCTGGATCATCTGCGTTGTGCTGCGATCTGTGAGAAATCTGAGAACTACAAGCAAATATAAAACTGCCTGCATGAGGAGCGCTATTTTCGCCAACACGCCGAGGAACGCTTTTGCGCTCCTTGGTATTCTAAGTGTTAGGGACCCCTGATTTATGGTAAGGCTTCAAAGCGGTGAAATGAATTGTTCAAAGTGGTGAAATAAAATATCCATAGCGGTGAAATAACAAAAGCGAGGTGTGAGTGTGTATTATAACTATGTGTACGGTGCACGGATTTGGTTAAATAATGAACACTATACAAACATTTGGAGGAATAACAAACAAGCCGGCCCCGAGGTGTTGGGGTAGCACGCCTACCTCTCACCCGGAGACCCCGGGTTCGATTCCCGGCTCCGTCAGGGATTTTAGAAACTGACGTGAGGGCTGAAACGGGGTGCACTCAGCCTCGTGAGGACAATTGAGTAGCTGTCTGACGGTGAGGCAGCACCTCGATCTCAAAAACCAAGATTAACGACCGAGGGGACCCGATGCGCTGATCACGCGTCACCCCAATATCTGCAGGCCAATTGGCTGGGCAGCAGTCGCTTGGTAGGCTTAGGCCCTTCATGGGCTGTAGTGCCAGGGGTTATTATATAACAGACAATTTATTCTAGTTCTTTTTTTTAATTTTTCCGAAAGAACTTAATACTCAAATGAATTTGTGTTCAATACCTAACCTAACATTTACTTCTCCATGACTACCAGTCCTTTTCTTTCTAACTCGTGAAACATATGTTGTCCCCAAAATTATGCAGAGCATTGTTTCCATGTTTTCAACTAATCGAGTCTGAGAAGGGACTACGTTATTCCGCATCTTATGAAATGTTTATATTTTTAAGGTTTCTTATTTTCAGTTAATTAATATTAACAAAATCTTATTACCAGCGTTTCGTTGGCATTTAGAATTTTAGGGTGAAAATAATATACAGGGACTTTGTTTTATTTGTGACGGGGATTTTTGCTCGCCCGCATTGCGAGCCTGTCTCCCGCCAAGCACTTGGCCGTAATGCGGCGCTCGCCCAGCACTGAGTCATTGAGTAGAGGAATTTGTACTTACCTAGTTCACAGCTGGTGCTGAAAATGTGCCAGCAATGTGTATCAGTGAATGGTGAACATTTCACCGATCAAGGCTGGTCCTTTTCATCCAGCTCACCTGATATGATCAAGATAGTGGAGAAGAGGGTGACGGTGCGATGCCATTTCTCTCGCCCACCAGCTAATGGGGTGGCTACTGCATCTGCTGGCCCTTCCGCTCCCACGACCATCAAGCGAAGCCGACAGAAGCCAAACCCCTTACTGTGGAGGAACCTACATATACTAAGAAGAAATCACCGGCGGAGAAGAGAGAAACGACGTGTTAGGGACGGACACCCAGTCTTCAGAAAGGGAGAAGGTCCCTCGAAAGCGCTCTCGCTCTTCTCCAAGAGTGAGACAGGTTTAAGTCCGACAAGGACTGCGCGCCATATAAGAAAGCGCTTACTTCTTCATATTCGGATGGACATGTACAGTCGAGGTGTGCTCTCCCACATCATCTCCCCCTAGAGATGGGGGTGGGTGGCAAACGGTTAAGCGGAAGTCCACACTATGGCACTATTACAATGGAACTGGATAACTCGTGTAATGAATTAAGAGTGGCTGGAGGTCCCTTTATATCCTGATGATGAGCATGTGTTTTATATGCCCCTCAATAATTATATTACTTGTATATGGTATTTACAAATTTTGTTCTCTTTGCAGGTATTTTATGTGAATGGATGCAGCCTATGATTGTTCTTCTGTTGAGCTCTTCGAAACATCAAGATAACTGAAGAGATTAATTTTAAGAATGAACATTGTAATCTCGTCTTCTATTAGCTGTAAAGTCAACCAGTCTTTATCATCTCTGTAAATATTTTAGTAAAGTACGCATTATACAATTAATACCTCTTAACTCATTTAAATTTAATATTTCTCTCTCTTTTCATAATGTTATCATTTTAAACTTATTGTAACTTGCAGGTTGGTTGTAATACAGAGAGAACAATGTTTTCTCCGGAGGTGGCATGCATCCGCATAGAGAGATGTCTCATAAGTAATGCCGTTTTTTAAAGGAAAATTTATTTGGGGAGTTTTCTGACAAGAAATTAAACTATTCTATGGTCTTGGGCCATCTTTCAGGGAGGTTTCTTAACCCGTGATGGTACCAGTCTCTTGAGTTCTGATGCGAAGCATTCTCAGGAACCTACATCCACAGCTTCAATGTTCTTGACTTGTTTTCTTTGCAGGAAATGGGCCATGGATCTGAAGGCGCATGATTAGGGCTTTATGCTGGATGTGGTAGCAGTTCAACTCCTCCCAAGAAAATACAGTGGAACGTGGCTATTTCGAACTTCTATAATTCGAAATCTTCTTTAATTCGAATTTTTCTCTTGGTCCCTAGCATTTTATATACAATCAATGCTAAAACATCGAGGTTAATTCGAATTATATTTTGGATAATTCGAAGATTTTACGTGTAAAAAGTCGAAAATGTCGCAGTTTGTGGTGAGCTGACTGACGCAGAAATCATCAGGGATGTACTGAACTCCGAAAAAGCAAGATGGTGACGACGCATCTGGCGATGAACTCGTGGAGGAAGTTCCCAAAAAAAACTGTTCCGAATGCAGACCAAGCAACAAACCACATCACAAAACTTGGAAGTTCTTTTGAAAGTAGAAATTACATAAGTGATTCTGTTTTCCGTTCCTTAAATTTGTTAGATTCTTTTGTGATGGCCGAGTGACTTAATTGGAGCAAACAGGTAAAAATCTCAAACTTTTTAAAAAAACGGTCGATTTCTCTAAGACTTAACTAGATTGCAGGATTACTACTGTCGTTAAATAGGTTAATAGTACATTTTGGTTTTATTTTATCATTTGAAGCTTTGGAGGTTATTCCCAGTACCGTTGTCTGTTAATATGCTTTGTTGAACGTAAATCATTATGTGAACGTAATAGACCTACATAGTATATAAGCACTTTACTTGTTAAAAACCTATGTAATATAATGTTTAATACACGTTCTTGCATGAAAACTTAAAATTTGAATATCTTCTCTACCCTTTTCAAAGAACTTTCTTAATTCGAATTTTTGGATAATTCGAATTTTTTACTGGTCCCTTGTGGTTCGAATTATCCAAGTTCCACTGTGTTCTGTAATTGGCCATAAAGGATTACGGCATTTAGGTCAAGGATTTTACAAGTGTACAAACCATGGACGGTAGAAAATTAAAATATTGGACTCGTACAGGGACCTCCAGCTTTGGCGCCTGTTACTCTACCTCTGAGCTTATGCCGGTACTAGTGTGTGTATTGTACTTGTCATCAAGGTAGGATGTGGATAGGAAGCAGCCGTGGCCATATGTTAGGTACCATCCTGGTATTTTCCTCGAGTAGAAGTGGAAAACCATTTCCGGGAAGGCTGAGGTAGGAATCGAATCCTCCCCTTCTCAGTTTTGCCTCACGGGGCTGAGTGTACCAGTCCTCTGACCAGAATTTCTTGGTAGAGCCACGAATCGAACCTGGACCTCCACAGTGACTGAGCATATTATGTGGAGGCACCTTTAATTCTTACGTCAAGGTTGCATCTGTGTCATAGGGCTATGCATTAGCATGTCCAACGTATAGGCTCACAGGAAGGGCAACATCTGTCGGAGTTGGATGTCACAGGTTCGTTTGTTCAACTCCATGTTGTTGCATTGAGGCGGGAAATCTACAGTATTGACCTTGTTAGGTTGTTCTAGGAATATTCTTATCATTACTAGGCTCAGCCTTGCTTATTACAACAAACCTCTAAGCATGTACCTTGCATAGAAATTCATACTCTGCCTCGGTTGCCGTAAGATTTTGCAACGAAGAAGGAAATCTGGCTACCTGGAAAATTTTATTCCCCTCTTAGAGTATCCCGTTTCCTCCTGAGAACACAGCCTGCAGGGTGCCAGGCCAGCTTCAAGACCAAGATCAATAGTGTTGACTTCCTGCCTCAATGCAACCTTTGTAAATAAGGTGTTACGATACTGAATGGAGCGACGTGGATGAAGTGGTATAAGCAACAAAGAACCTACAATGTACCCATTAGAGAGCCTCCCCTTATGGGGAAAGCAGGATTAGCCAAGAACTGAAAAAGATTTAGAATTTGTGGGCATATAAAATAAGGATAATTATAACTCACCATTTTTTCTAGGTTTGTGCAGTATCTTGTGTGGGGTTTCGCCTAGGACACCAAGCTGGCTAATCAGCGGGCTCCTGGTGTCTCCGCCCAGACACCCACAGGAGTAGCGAACTGCGCGCTACCTCCCTTTTTTGGAGCGCACCTGCGCTTCTTTACTGCGAGAACTAAAAGCGAAAAACTAGGCGAAACCCCACACAAGACACGGTACAAACCTCGAAAAATTGCTGAGTTATTCACTGGCTGTGAAAGTCAATATACCATTTTTAACGATAATTAAGTTTCTTCATGATTTTCCCCCTCTCTTGACTGAAAATAAGCATCTCTGTTACAACACACTTTTTTTAACATACTGTATTTTTCAAGGTTCCTTGGATGTTGTTATAACCAAATTAAACTGAAATAATACAACAAAAGAATACACAAATGAGGCATCTGCACATGTGATTTCCTTAAACCATTCCATGTAAACCAGAATTTAATAATATATTACATTACATATTAGAACTTCTGGAAACCTCACACAACTCTATTGGAACGCAAGAAAGCTGATGGACTGGAATTCGGGCTAGCCATAGGAAACAACAACACATTACATATTATTTAAATTACAGTAAATAAACGTAATACATCTACAGTAGGTACAATTAATTGAGGAGTTCAGTGTGAGACTGAAGGATTTCTCAAAAATGAGGCATAAGTTATCAAAAATGGGAAATGCACGAGTACTAATATTGTCAATGAATTAATTATATGACCAGGTACCAATGAAATTTCTGTTTTCTTGTTGTGTTGCCAATATGTGATAATCTGGCAAAACACCCGAGAACCTTCTTGGAACCTGGTTTTAGAATCTCTGATGTACGAGGTGCCTTCAAATAGTAAGTTAGACATACCGTTCTACGGTAATAGAGTTCACGTTCTGGGCTTACTGCAGGCACAGTTCTGCTGCAGTACTGATAACAAAGTTTAAGTACTTAGGACACTATGATTCTTGTGTGATAACCATGAAATTCTGGTGGTATATATTGACCAAAAGCAATTTTGCGTCCAGCCATAGTAAAAGGCGCCAACAATTTGACCAAGACTACACAGAGGAGGGTGATGCTGATCAGGAAGAAAGGACAACAACATTCACCACAGATGAGGAGGTCCAGGCCATCAATGAAATTATTTGCATAAATCATAGATAGCCTCTATCACGGACATTGCTCAGCAGATGAGCATCCTAATAGGCACTGTTAGTTGTACAGTTCGAGATTGTCTGCAGTAGCGTAAATTGTGAGGATCTTGGGTTCCGTGATTAGGACACCAGCGCATAAAGACAAGGGCCGTATTCACCAACGCCAGTAATTTGATTATCTTGGTTTATAGCTGCAAGAATCTCAGATAATAGCTATGTCGTTATTCACCAACACAATTATCTCGGTTAATAGGGATTATCCTGCTTAATCACTTTACTGGAGGAAGGTTGACCGGTAAAATGCCAAAAACTAAGATAATCAACAGAACAAGATGGCGTTCAGATGAATGTAATACTTAATAAATGCTAGAGAAAATGATAGTGACGAAGAATATCAGCAATAATATGTAGGGGAACGACATAAGTGGATAAAAGACCGTGCCTCATATTTTGAGGATTAGCCTACGATGATGTTGATTTTCTCACACTTTTTAGGTTATCTAAATCTTCTACTTTGTCAGTATCGTCCATCATAGAACCTAACCTTGAATTTGCAACGGACAGGTAAGATGATTACTATAACTACAATAGGGAGTATATAGAAAGCATTCACTGTAAATTTAACAACTGAATAGTTATATTTGTGGTCTTTCAAGAACCATTCTCTGTCGCCAAAAAATCAATTGCTACTTGAATTAAGGTTTTATGCTACTGGTAGTAATCAGCTGTGCGTAGCGGATTATGCAGGGGTGAGTCAACCAACAGTTTGCCAAATCGTACATCGTGTGAGCGCTGCCATAGCCTCTTTACGACCTCGCTATATCAGTCTTCCGCAAAGGAGGCTATAATGCAAACACAGATGGATTTTTATAACATTGCCAGATTTCCAAAAGCAGTACGGGCAATGGACTGTACCCATATTAGAATAGGGTTTCCTGGAGGTAATCATGCCGAACTATTCCGAAACAGAAACGGTTAATTTTCGCTGAATGTGCAAGCAATATGTAATTATAATATGGAATATACTAACCTTGTGGCTAGATGGCCAGGAAGTAGTCATGATAGTACGATTTTCAACAACTGTGTACAACGAGCCAGGTTCGAACAAGGTGTCTACGGGGATTCAGTATTATTAGTAGATGCTGTCTACCCTTGTAGATCGTACCTAATGCCGCTTCTGGATGTGGTTCGCATACCTGAAGAGAATCTTTATAACGAGTCACAAATAAGAACAAGAAATGTGATAGAGCGAATGTTTGGCATATGGAAGCGAAGATTACCGGTTCTTGCTTTAGGTATGAACTTTTAAGGGACGGTCAAATTGATGGACAAGCTGATCAATATAATGTGGGTCGTCGGGACAATTCTTTGACAAGAACACTAATTGATACGTACTACAGAAATATTTCATTGGGAATGTAACACTTGTATAATGGGAATGAAAATATTGAATTACATTGATTTTAATTGCTTTTCCATTATTTGAGTTTTTAATTGGTCTCTTCTTACGTTTCAATTCAACACTTGACTTTATTTACGAATATTTACTGTACTATATCTCACACCTAACCTATTACGCTACAGAACATAACTTTGTTTTGACAATAAACATATGATTTGCACGGCGCTAGTCAACTGTTTCCAGTGCATCTATATGAAAATTTCAGCGATGCAGTGAACATTGAAACAAAAACCGAGATTTGAAAAACCGGGATAATAATAGCAATGGTGAATACCGATGTTTATGTTATTTGAGATAATAGTATTAACCGAGTTTTCGGAATCTTAGATAATGGAAGAGTTTACCGGCGATTGGTGAATACAGCCCTGAATGTTTAAGGCTTCTTCGGAATTAATTAATATTGCAACTTTTCAGTTGGCTAACACAGTATAATCTCAATTACCGTGAAACGTAAAAAACAATCTGAAAAAAATACGTGTGATAAAACAAGATTTATTACGGATTGCAGAGGAGAAAACTATAAGTTGACATGTTTTTCTTGACATGTGAGCATTATCAGATAGCAAAAGTTCAAACCTACAAGCCAAAATAGTTGTACAGGGTGGCGCACGAAATGCCATACATCGAAAATGGTTTATAAAATGTGTAAATCTGGGCTCACAACCCTGTCCTTTCGTAAACAGAAACCTTATTTCATGCGTGATTCGACAGACAGCAGCACATGTCGCGCATGTGTACCGGCTTCCAGTTATACAGCATGACAGATAAAGGGAAGTTGATACGCGAACAGAAGGTGAAAACAGTGTTGTTTTATGTGGACACAAAGAGTGTAACTCGGACTCGGAAAGGTTTCGTGTTCATTTCCGTACCCGGTGGGCTCCCTGTCGGCAGTCGGTGTGTAGACTGGCCAGCCAATTTAAAACAGAAGGTAATATACTGGAGATTAAACGAACCCGTCTCAAGCCAGTCCGCTCACCGGATAATATTGCAGCTGTGAGAGCGGTTGTGGCTCAGAGCCTCTCCAAATCCACCAGAACTGCCTGTGTTCAGCTGGGCGTCTCTTGTGGGTCAATTCACAGAATACTGCAGTCTGAGCTTGACCAATTCCCATACAAAATGACAACAGGTCATAAACTAACGGCCCTTAACAAGCAACGGTGAGTACAGTTTGCTGCATGGGCTACTGCAGAAGGTGATCAAGTACTGCGCAACACATGGTTCAGTGATGAGGCACATGTTTATCTCAACGGTGCTGCGAACAAACAGAATGTCCGTTTTTGGGCGAAAGAACGGCCTGCTATTGAGCATGAGGTTGAAAGTCGTGGAGTGAAAATGTGTTTGGGCTGCAATTTCCAGTCATGGAATTGTTGGGCCAATCTTTATCAATGACACAGTCAACAGTGCGCGTTACATGGACATGTTGCAAAACAGTTTCCTTGCATAACTCTTTGCAACACGACTACCAATAGAGACAGTGGTTCAAGCAAGATGGAGCTCGTCCGCACACAGCAAATATTGTTCTGGACTCCCTGCATAAACATTTCTGACCCCTTGTGATGTCCCATCGATATTCCGAATGTTTTCAATCTGGCCATCACATAGCCCCGATATTTATCCCTGCGACTTCTTTCTGTGGGGATATTTGAAGAAGACAATCTACCGCCAGAAACCAGAAAATGTACTGCAATTTTAAGCGGCCATTGTGACTTTCTTCCGAGGGTTGAATGAGGACATTATGTTGTAGAGTGGTCACAAACATGCAGGTTCGTCTGGAAGCTGTTGTACGCCGAGAAGGTGGGCATATTGAACATGTCCTGCCTACTGACTAATCATGCACATTACAGTGAATGTTGTAATGGCATTCTTTATTAAATATGTAGTATATTAACCCTTATAGTGCTAGGGGGCCGATCTATCGGCCCCGTTTTTCTAAACATTTTAGCGATGTTTCCAGTAACGCAGCGATTTTTCTGTTGTAACCAATATAACGCGGGAATCATTCTCACTCTGTATATATTGATGTGTTTAAGTTCCGTGAACAATTCAATTAATAATAAGCACTCTTTGAGCATGCTGTAGTCAGCTGGCTTGGCGCGTGTTTTATCTTTTGAAGTCGTGATTGTTTATGTTCTTGCTTGGAGCTAATTACGTTACTTGGTGATAAAGAAGAGGAAATAAATAATGTCTTAACTCCGAGTCAAGAGTGTGAGAGTATATTGTCGACTGATGACGACTTTTATTCTGATGACGACAGTGACAATTTTATTCCGCCGTGTCCGCAGCCCGCGCTAGAGGAGAGCCATGGCCGAGACACAGGAATACTTTCGAAACAGGTAGGATTTACGCTGACAAAATCGACAGTGATTCACTAGGTTCAGATTCCAATGATAAATCAAGTGACACCTCAACCAATGATGGGGAAGAGGTTATCACAAAGGTAGCAAGTAAAATAACATTGCGCAATGCGATACTACTTTATACGCATGTCTTTGTAGAAACTGATCGTACTCGAAAACTATTTGATAGAACTACTCCAAATTTGGAACATATAGGTAGCATTCCATAAGTAATAACATGTATATAACAAAAGATAGTAATTCGAGTGAAGGGGCTGTCAACATTTTATCAAAAATTTCGAATTTCATTTATTTGTTTAAATATTTTTTAAGTTTTTTTTTCAATTAACAAAATAAAGTGAAACATCAATTGATATAACAGCTTAGGCTTTCACGGTCGGCGTTCATAATGAGGTACAAGTTTTTCGGGCTTGTAGGCCGTGGTCCAGACAGGATATCACCCGACGTTTCACCGGAACGCCGGCCGTGAAAGCCTAAGCTGTTATATCAGTCGCCTCTACGGGGAGGAAACTACCAACCTAGTTCGCCGCTTCGAGTTCCACTGCTGACCAAGATAAGGAGCGGAACCCTTGATAATACCGGACTCACTCACTGACTGACTGACTGATTCATTCATCACGAAATCTCAGAAACTACCGAACGGATTGGAATGAAATTTGGTATGCAGCTTCCTGAAGGGCCGCAAACGCCCACTAAGAAAGGATTTTTGGATATTCAGGTTCTAAAGGGGTGTTAAGGGGGTAGACCTGCATTTCATTGAATAGCAATATCTCCCGATTGGTTTCATTGGGGGATGTGAAACTCGGCATATAAACTCATCATTAAAAATAAAAAGACACGTGTCTGAGGGTTTTTCGATGTGGTGTATATTATGAGGTGAAAGGGGTGAAAAGTGGGGGTTGAAGGATTCCTAACGGAGCGTGTATCCCTTAAACGACATAGTCCAGGTGTTTGGAACTCAGCGTGAAAAAATCAACATAAAAATAAGTAAATAGGTGTTGACCGTTTTTTTCATAAATCCAATTTAAGGGGCCCATGGGGAGGGGTGAAATTATGGGGGGGGGGGGACGTAATATGTCTGAGTGTAAAATTATACATGGCCAATGTTGTAGACAATAACACATTACATCTTTTATGTCTCTTGCTATTTCATCATACGACGAATACTTACGGAGTTATTAATGATTTTGTACTTTTTGGTCGGAATTTTCTAAGTCCCAGGAATGACATATAAATTGATTCGAATGAAATTTCAAATAAGATTTTTTTTAATACTTTTATTATATTTTTCACGTCTTTTAGAGTCCGAAACCAACATGATATTTTGATGTTTTTTTTCGTCCCATGCATTTTTGGTTTGAGGTGATAGAATTATTTTCCACTAGGACCCATGCTTATCTACTATATAAAGCTCAAATACCACTCACTCACTCATTGACTGACTGACTGATTCATTCATCACGAAATCTCAGAAACTACCGAACGGATTGGAATGAAATTTGGTATGCAGCTTCCTCAAGGGCCGCAAACGCCCACTAAGAAAGGATTTTTATTAGCCTATTTTCAATTTTGAAAAAATAGGCTTATGAGATCACCTTTTGTCCGTGTGTGTGTGCGTGCGTGTGTGTGTGTGTGTGTGTGTGATTCGTGTGTGTGTCCCCCCCTAATAAAATCGAAACGGCTGGAGCGATTTCAATGAAACTCGGAAAGTTCATAGCACTATTCCCGGCGACCTCGACCGTGCCCTTCAAATTTTGTTACGTCTCTCCAATCCAACATGGCGGCTGTGCGAAATATTTCACTAGCATTCAATATCTCCGAAACTATTACCGATATCGCCCTGAAATTGTGTACGGTGATAAAGGGTACTACTAGAAGTTCACCTATGAGACTTTCAAAAACCTGGTGACTACAAAACCAACATGGCGGCCAAGCGAAGTTGAGACATTTAAATAGACTTTTCTCGCGATTTAACTATCTAAATGTAATGAAACTTGGTACAGCAAATGTTTATACACATTGCAATGCACTGGAGTCTAATTTAGTTCAATTGTTTACATAACCTCAAAATGGCGGCTGTGCGAAATATTTCACTGACATTCTATATCTCCGAAACTATTACAGATATCACCCTGCAATTTTGTACGGTGATAAAGGGTACTAATACAGGTATACCTATGTATATCTCATAAACCTGTTAAGTACGAAACGAACATGGCGACCATGCGAATTTAAAATATTTTAATAGACTTTTCTCGTGATTTAACTCTCTGAGCGCAGTGAAATGTGGTACAGTAATTGATTTTGCAGATTGTAATGCACTGCCATCTAATTTAAATCAATTGTTTGCATAACCTCAAGATGGCGGCTGTGCGAAATTTTAAAATTAATTTTTAATTTCTTGTGTCGTAATCATGCGATCGAAGTGAAAGTTTGAATAATGAACCTAGGCAATAATTGTCCTTGAATGGTACATAACTCTATGGCCTATACACATAACACTCCTAAATGGTGAGCTCCCGAAATATTTAGACGGTTCTCAATATCTATGAATATTTTACAGCAACCAAACTGATTTTTTTTTTATGTTCATGGAGACTATGAACATATGTTCACCTATAGGACTTTCAGGAACCTGGTGAGCACAAATCCAACATGGCGGCGACGCGAAGTATAAATATTTAAATGGACGTTTCTCGCGAATTAACTATCCGAGTGCCGTGAAACTTTGCACGTTAAATGCTTATACAAATGTTGATCCACTGGCATCTAATTTATTTCAATGGTTTGCATTATCACAAGATGGCTGCTGTGCGTAATTTTAAAATCTCGTTTTTACTTCTTGTTGTCTAATCATGCGATTGAAGTTTGAATACCACACGTACACAATAATCTTAATGTAATAGTACAAAAATAAAAGTCCAACCTGGCGACCATTTTGAAATATTTAGACGGTTCTCAATATCTACGAATCTGTTACAGCAATTAAACTGAAATTTTGTATGTTGATTGTGGCAGTTAACATAAGTAGGATATATGAAAATAGGCTGTATAGTTCTTCACGGAACTACTTGTTAGATATTCAGGTTCTAAAGGGGTGTTAAGGGGGTAGACCTGCATTTCATTGAATAGCAATATCTCCCGATTGGTTTCATTGGGGGATGTGAAACTCGGCATATAAACTCATCATTAAAAATAAAAAGACATGTTTCTGAGGGTTTTTCGATGTGGTGTATATTATGAGGTGAAAGGGGTGAAAAGTGGGGGTTGAAGGATTCCTAACGGAGCGTGTATCCCTTAAACGACATAGGCCAGGAGTTTGGAACTCAGCGGGAAAAAATCAGCATAAAAATAAGTAAATAGGTGTTTGTCCGTTTTTTCATAAATCCAAATTAAGGGGCCAATGGGGAGGGGTGAAATTATGGGGGGGGACGTAATATGTCTGAGTGTAAAATTATACATGGCCTATGTTGTAGACAATAATACATTACATCTTTTTTGTCTCTTGCTATTTTATCATACGACGAATACTTACGGAGTTATTAATGATTTTGTACTTTTTGGTCGGAATTTTCTAAGTCCCAGGAATGACATAAAAATTGATTCGAATGAAATTTCAGAGAAAAAAAAAATTAAATATTTTTATTTTATTTTTCACGTCTTCTAGGGTCCGAAACCAACATGATATTTTGACGTTTTTTTTTCGTCACATGCATTTTTGGTTTCAGGTGATAGACCATGCTTATCTATCTATATAACTAATGTTATAACGGGATTCCAAATGTTATTGCGGGCGAAGCCGCGGGTAACAGCTAGTATATATATATATATATATATATATATATATATATATATATATATATATATACAGGGTGAACGTAAAATGCCGCACTTGGAGGTCGGCATGCGATTCCTCATCCAATTGCAAAACAAAAGTTTCTATAGCAAAATCGGATCGGGTACTGTTTAAAAACCACAAGTATGAAAGCGAGGAGCTGGCAACATTGTCACATACTGAAATGCTTCGGAATGTACACAGAAATGTGTATCATCCCGCAATACCGTACTATTCGTCGCAGCTCACTGAGTAGACTGTTGGGTTATCAAACCCACATGCACCATCGAGCTACGGTTCGAATCTACGTCAGGTGCTTTTTTTTTTTTTTTTTGCTATTTCGTCAGTTCCCGTCTGTGCTTGTAATAAGCATGACATCACATGATTTTCTCACATGACAGTGTGAGTCACCTCCGTTGCGTAGTGGTCAGCGTGATTAGCTCCCACCCCGGAGGTACGCGGTTCGATTCCTGGCTCTGCCACGAAATTTGAAACTTGGTCTGAGGACTGGTACGGGGTCTACTCAGCCTCGGGTGGTCCAAATGAGTAGAGCGGGCTTGATTCCCACCTCAGTCATCCTCAAAGTGGTTTTCCGTGGTTTCCCACTTCATCTTCGGGCAAATGCCGGGATGGTACCTACCGTAAGGCCACGGCTGCCTCCTTCCCCTTTCCTTGCCTAACCATCCCACTGTTCCCATCTCTTCATCAGGCCCCCATTCGTTTTGCAGGTGAGGCCGCTTGGGCAAAGTGCTAGTTACACTCCCCAGTTGTATCCCCGACACAGAGTCCCAAGCTCCAGGACACTGCCATCAGTGGCGGTAATGGTGGGATCCTCGCTTAGTCCGTAAAACGATCGCGGAAAAAGGAACGCACGGTGTGATCCATTAAACGGCATGCATGAGTCTACTAACCACGCTTTGCACAACCATAACTGATCCTGTCAAGTTCATGTAGGGTGGCTTCATGATGGAAGTTCACAAATGGTGAATACGTCGATATGCTTTTAGTGTTGGGTGCTGCTCGTGAGTATGCGGCATGGTAACCTCAAAGGCGCCATCCCGATAAGAATGTTTTTCGTCGCCTTGAGTATCGCCTGTGGGAAACCGGTAATCTACGCCCACAAGTAGTGGACAGAGGTCGTCCAAGGACTAGACGTAGCCTACTCCACATAC
Organism: Meconema thalassinum; assembly: GCA_946902985.2. Classification (NCBI taxonomy): domain Eukaryota; kingdom Metazoa; phylum Arthropoda; class Insecta; order Orthoptera; family Tettigoniidae; genus Meconema; species Meconema thalassinum. The sequence continues at coordinate 256,517,558 of OX336395.1, read as the reverse complement.
GGAGGACGCAATTCCTGAAACCGTTCACCAATCACCTCGGCGAAGTACCTGTGATATTGCAAGGCAGTTCCAGATATCCCCAACACTGGTTGTTGACGTGTTGCACGACGAAGAACTCAGGAGCGGATCTAGAGTTTGTTTTTTTTTTTGGGGGGGGGGGGGGTCAGAGAATCGAAATTGTTAAGAAAAATGGTATCACTAAAAACGCTATCACAAAATAACCAAACGTACAAAACCAGACCAATTTTTTTGCAAGCTTCATGGATAGAAATTTGATGCGTTTAGCGCACCAAAAATATTCGTACAAATTGCAACGGCGTGTTTTGCGACTTTTACATCGAGCTTCGAGAAAAGTATCAAGGTACGTTACAGTTTCGGCAAGTGGAGTTGATACCGACAAAGGGAGAAAGTCACAGCTTAAATTGCCAACCAAGCTTGCAGTTTGGACGTCGGCAAACATTTTTGGTGCGAAAAAAACCCCAGTTTCCTATCCGTGCATTGCTGCACATTCATCGTGACATCACTATACACATCGATTCGGTAATCACAAGGTTTGCTAAACAAAATAGACGAGTTGATTTTGTTGTATAACTAGTAGTTTTTATACAAGAGGTTTGAAGTTGTAAATATGTACAGTTGTAACAGAACATAATAATTCCAATAAAGATAATTCAGTATTGAATAAAATGAAAATAACCCTGTTTTTCAGTTAAAATTCGTTAAGTTTTATTTGTCTGGTAATTGTGTTTTCGTTTTTTGAGTTTGCAAAAAAAATTTGGTCTCCGTTTGGGGGGGGGGGTCATGACCCCCCCCCCCCCTTGAATCCGCGCCTGGAAGAACTGAATACATATCTTTACACGTTAACTCAACACCAGCGGCCAGAGGACCACATTCAACGAGTACAGTTATATGAATTGCATTTGCAATAAGTTAAAGATAACGAATATTTCATCAAGAATGTGCTATGGAGTGATGAATGTAGCTTCACTCGGGAAGGTATTTTCAACCATCACAACAGTCATTATTGGTCTGACCACAACCCACATGTCACCCGTGAACGTGGCTTTTAGGCACGCTTTGGTATAAGCCTGTGGGTTGGAATCATGGGAGGAGTGCTTTTAGGTCCTTACCTATTGCCAGACAAGTTCATTAACCCCCTCTATCGTACGTTCCACTTGGTGTTCGGTGACAGCTATGGTTTCGGCATGATGTTGCACGGCCAAACTTTGGAATGACTGTGCGTAACTGTTTAAATGAAGCATGTTCCGGGAAATGGATTGGTCGTGGAGGTCCAATGTTCTGGCCGCCACGTTCCGCGGATCGTTATCTACTAAATTTTTATTTGTGGGCACTCTTCAAGGAACAAGTTTATAGTACTCCACCCATGGATGTACAAGACCTAATAGCTCGCGTGCATGCTGCATCGGTAATATTGGATGCAGGTGTGTTGCATAGGGCCCGGCAAGGTAGGGCTGGTTCCTCGGTTTAGGGGCTGCGACAACGCGGTCATGTAGCCCCGTGTACTTTGGGTGTGTGTAGAATATGTCTGATAACCGGTGTTAGTTTTTTAATTCAAGTAAGGACTGCAACTTTGATTTTTTTAATTAGTTCCTACTTTTGCCGCCACCGTCAACGACTACTAGGCCTAGTTCAGAACTTAGCTACTAGACGCCACCAGAGTCGGCACTTGGCAAAGATCGTAGGAGCCTAAGAGCGTTGTTTACATTCTCAACCTGTACAATTTAGCTTCACACAGGTGGAATTAGCGGAAGGTTTTTTAACATGCCATAAATCTATGACATGGGACCGCCGGCTTTACTTCCCCTCCGAAGGAAGGCATACTGAGGGATTTTTAACGCTCTTAAAAAATCTGACGGCTTCGGCCGGGTTTGAACCCGCTCTCTTGGGCATAGCATAGGGGTTTCTATTGGTTTTAAGAGGGGCCGGGGGGGGGGGGGTAACGGGACTTTGTGGCCACCCTGTATATTGCCATAACCTTACTTTTCGCCTATTATACCAGCTGCCACCCCACCCCTCGCCCGTCCCCCTAAACCACAATTTCCATTGCTATGCAAAGGAGAATGGGTAGGAAAACAAACAGGAGATGAAAAGCACACATTTATTCTCTAATTTAAAAAAAATCACAATCAACAAAATATTTGAGATTAGTCCTTATTGCCCACTCATTTTACACATGGTCAACACACCAAGTCAAGGATAATTCGCACAAAAAATAAAGGAAATATTCCAATAACAGTGTACAGTACATTCATGCACACCTGTTTTATAACATCACTTTCTCAAACATAGGGCTACTGGTAAGTTAGTTCCACTGCATGTTATTTCACTGTTGGCTGTAACTCGTTTCCGAGTATAATGTTCTTCCTAATGGTCCTTTCCATCAAATGTATGTACACAAATATAGAACACGCACACAATTTTGAAATATAATTTCAGTGTCATTCCTTAGACAAATGAAAGACGTATTGGAGTACGTATGGATTGCATATTGTATTAAGGCACTTGTTCTTCTCGATTGCAACTCGATACTCGTACAACTTTCCATTTCTTTGCCAGCAGCAGGGGCTCCAGAACCTGAAAGAAAATGAAATATGAGATCTCTCACTGTAGTTCAGTGGTTGTCTGATTTGGTGGCCCGTATCATCGAGGGGTATATAACTGGAAGGGGGAAGAGGGTGAAATTTCAAGAGTCTTCTATGCTATGCAAATGCATACTATCAAGTTGCCAAAACTTCAGCCTACTAAACTGGCTACCAGGTTGCGCCTTCATGGGTCAGCGAATGCAGATAGAACCAATCTTCGTGCTTCCGTAGTAGAGAGCAATTAATACCTAATGGCACAGACCTGCATGGACTTAAGGGCTTGGAGGTAGTGGTGGGGGCGCTGCTGCTGTGCTACTGGGAGCGAAACAAAACCTCTTGTCACCAGCTGTAGCCACACCAAGTTTAGAGAGTGATATTTTGTCACTTGAGAGCTTAACTCACACCAAGAGCTGACGCGAACGTTCCTCTTTTATCAATTATGATGAAGCACGAGGACTTACCTGCATACGAGATTCACTGTGTGCACAGCTGAGGTTTAGCGCCATGAGGTATTAATTTCAGTATACAACAGTAAGGGTATGCTTGGAACACACATTATATGATACCATGCCACATGTTGCAGCTACTGTGACAGAACACATCAAGTGGGAGTAACTTGCAGTACTATGCAGTACTGGGGGCCACCAGGTCAGACTAGCACTGTAGAAACAACATATTCACTAGCTTACAAGGGGAGGATACGATGCCTGGGTCACAGATTCGAACCATCTTTAGTACATGTGAAGGACATGACCAGGCGTATACCAGGTGCAAGTAGTAAGGTGCGCTTCTCATCCGTTTCCGAGAAATTAATTGCAATGGCAGTGCGGCGTCTATGTGCGTTGAACGCTAGCAAGAATCCAACGAGCGCGTGGTGCAGCGGTAAGAGCCCTGCTTCGTAAGCATGGGATCGTATCCCACCAGTGAGCCGTTGCACAGTGTGTTTTTTTCTTCTTTCTTTTTGGTAACCATTGGCAATTTCCAACCAATATGCATGGCATGAGTCACTGCTTGCGGGATACAGAGTGGTCTGATGGTTCACAGACGTGCAATGAACGGAACAGCCTGGACCAAAGCGTGCCTGAAAGCCACGTTCACGGGTGACATTTGGGATGTGGTCAGACCAATAATGACTGTTGTGATGGTTGAAAATACCTTCCCGAGTGACGTATAAATGTATACCGGTACATATAATAGAACACACCTGACCGTGTATAATGCCAATACTGTACATTATGTAATGTGACAAACTTTGACCCCCATACGATGATTTCAGAATCCCTTTTTCGGCTCACGTAAAACGTTATTACAATTGACTGCAAAATAAACAATGTTCACGACACCTACATTTGTAAGAATTGCCAATGTTTACAACAACCACAAAAAAAACACAACACACTGCAAAAGCTCACCAGTGGGATTCAATCCAGCGATCCCACACTTACGAAGCAGGACTCTTACGGCTGCACCACACGCTCATTGCTTCTTGCCAGCGTACAACGCACATAGATACCGCACTGCAATTGCAATTACAGTAATTCATTTCTCGGAAACAGCTGAGAAGCGCACCTTACTACTTGCACTTGATATACGCCTGGTCATGCCCGACACACGTACTATGGATGGTTCGAATCGGTGATCCATGGACCGTATCCTCCCCTTTTAAGAAGAAGTCAATATCCTATGTACAGCAACCCTGCAATGAAGGGACATTCTTCTCTCTCAGAAATTTCATCTCCCCTAGCCCTAACTGAGATAAAAATTAATGTAAGTGCTGGAAGAGAGTGAACTGAGCCCAACGAGGACAATAGAGTAGCTGCTTGATATGAAAAGTAGCCCCTGGGTCAAAATGTAACTGAATGTGTAAAAATCATAAGCATCTCATTGGTCCTCTTCCTTTCCCCCAAAGGCAATACTGGCCTTATATCACATGAAGATAATAATAATGAAGATAGCAAGAATTAAAAACACATATTTACGAACTTTAGCACATATATGAGGTTCAGTAGAGACCATGGTTCATAATTTCAATACGTAATATTGCCCAGGGTGTCCGAAATTGTCTATTGGAGGGCACCTTTAAGAATTTCGCTAACCTATCTACCCATTAGAGGTTGTCACATCTGAGCAACCATAACACAGAAGTAATCCAGTGCCCCGGGACCGTTACGGTAGCTGTGAAGGTGAAGGTCCTACAGGAACCCTGAAAAGTGACGGCTAACGGGGCTCTGGTGAAGCTAAGATAGGCCCGGCAAGCCAGTAGTGGATAAGACGTTTGCTTTCAAGAAGGGAACAGGCCTCGGACAGGACGGATACAATGGACGAAGACCTAGCTGTGTACATGGACTAAGATTTGGAACTTTAAACATAAGAACGCTGACGCGGAAGGTGGAGGAGATAGTGGATATGATGGAAAGAAGGAAGTTGGATTTATTGGGATTGGCAGAAACCAAGTGGAAAGGGGAAGGAAGGAGAGAGCTGAGAAAAGGCTATATACTGTACTGCAGTGGGAATGAAGAGGGAAAGAGGAATGGAGTGGGAGTAGTCGTACGAGATGGTTTAAAAGAAGAAGTGAAGAGAATGAAAGTGAAAGTAGCACTGAGGGTAGGGACCATAGAAATAGTGCAATTGTATGCTCCACAAGTAGGCTACGCATCTGAAGAGGAATTGCAGAAGCAGCTGGGAGGAAGGAACATGATTGTTATGGGGGATCCGAATGCCCATGTAGGAATATAAAGACAAGGGTATGAGAGTGTGCTTGGACAAGAGGGTTGGGGCAGAAGAAATGAGGAAGGAAAGAGACTGTTGGACTTCTGTCAAAAGAACAAACAGCCTGCTAGTTGGGAACTCCTGGTTCAAGAAAAGAGAGAGCCACAAAATCACATGGTACAGTGATGACTTGACCAGGAAGTCGGTGGTCGACTATATACTGTATGAGAAAGAATTAAATAAGAACATCACGGACATCGAGGTTATACCATCGGAGAACTTGGATAGCGACCATCGATTGCTGGTAATGAACCTGAGAGGTACTAAGGAGAAGAAAGGGACTGAGAACCAGGAAAGACGTATATGGATATGGAAACAGAAAGAAAGAGACAGAAAGGTCGAGTACCTCAAAATGGTAAAGGAAGGAATTCCAACATATGAAGAAAGAGTGGTGGAAGAGGAATGGGCTAGATTTAAGAAGACACTAGTAGGTGCAGCAGAAGCAGTATGTGGGAGGACAAGTAGTAAGAAGAGGTGGAAGGAAACACCATGGTGGAATGAGAAGACAAAAGATATAGTAAGGGAAAAGAATAGAGCCTTTAGGAGGTGGTATCAAAATAGGATCGTAGAGACAAGGGAAGAGTACCAGGAAAGAAAGAAGGAGGCAAAGAGAGTAGTGGCTGAGGAGAGAAGAAAGTGGATGGAAGAGTGGACAAAGATGATGGAGGATAGTGAAGGTACAAAAAAGGTCCTGTATGGGATGGTAAAAACTAAGAGGCGGAAGGATCCTACAGATTATGTTAGAATGGTGAACAAAAGGGGACAAGAGACAGAAAATAGGGAAGAACTGTAGAAAATGTGGAAAGAATATTTTGAAGAACTTCTGAACCCAAATGGAAACCATGGCTAGGAGGAAGAAATCGGGGAAGAGGAAGATGGACTGCAAACAGAAAAGGACTTAACATGGAAAGAAGTGGAAGATGCAGTGAGGAAGATGAAAGGAGGGAAGGCACCGGGTGTGGATGAGTTGAGTGTGGAGATGGTGAGAGCAGCAGGAGAGGTGGGGTTACAGTGGATGTACCGAGTGATGAGGACAGCATGGAAGGAAAGGAAGACCCCAGAGGACTGGAAAAAGGAATCATTGTCCCGATCTTCAAGGAAGGTAGTAGAACAAATTGCAGAAACTATCGGGGAATAACACTGATGAGTCATTGTGCAATGATCTTCGAGAAAGTTTTGGAAAAGAGAATTAGGACAAGGATAGAAGGAGGGATGAGGGAAGAACAACATGGCTTCAGAGCAGGAAGGTCCACAGTGGATTTGATTTTTGCTGTATGGCAGTTACAAGAACAGCACTATGAGTATGGAACAGATCTACTGATGGCCTCCCTGGACATTGAGAAAGCATATGACAGTGTATGCAGAAACAAAGTATGGAAGTCCCTCGAGGATAGAGGAGTAGAGAAATGGACTATAAAGAGGATAAAGGAGATGTACAAGGGAAGCGTGAGCTGTGTGAAAGTGGGAGGAGAGAGATCAGACTGGTTGGAACAGAGAAACGGCCTGAAACAAGGAAGTGCACTGTCACCGTTACTTTTCATTGTGGTGATGGATGACATAATGACCCGAGTGGAACAAGTAATTGGAGAAGGAAAGATGAAAGCAATGGTGTTTTCAGATGATTTGATGATTTGGGGAAACAAGGAGGAGGAGGTACAGGAACAGTTGGACGTGTGGGATGGAATAATGCAAGGATATGGGATGAAATTTAGCATAAATAAGAGTGAGATGGTGATCACAACAAGGAAGAAGGAAAGAACCACAACGGGAATAACAATTGGTGGGGAACAGCTGAAGAAAGTGGAGAGTTTCAAGTATCTGGGAAGCCTGATACAAGATAATGGAAAAAACTATGGAGAAATAAATGAGCGGGGAAGACAGGCGGAAGCATTCCGGAGGAGTGTGAGAAGCATGTTATGGAGCAACGCTGTCCCTCAGAACAGCAAAAAGATCATATATCGGACGTACTATGTCCCTATCCTGACGTATGCCTCGGAGACCTGGGTTATGAAAGGAAGGGAGAAGAGCAAAATACAGGCCAGTGAGATGAGGTTCTTGAGAAGCAGTATTGGAGCTACAAAGATGGACAGAATAAGAAATGAAAGGACCAGAGAATTAATGAAGGAGGAACCATTACAGGATGGTATAGAGAAATCTAGATTTAGATGGTATGGACATGTAAGACGAATGGAGGATACACGAGACGAAGTGGGAAGGAAAGAGACCGAGAGACAGGTGGCTGAAAGGGGTGGAGGAAAGCGTGAAGAAGAGAGGAGAAGACAGGACAAGGGTGGAGGCTGAGAGATGGTGGGAAGACAGAAGACGTTGGAGAGGCTTGTGTTCCAAACAGACCCGGTCAGTGGCTGGAAACTGTGCAAGATGATGACAAGTGTGTGATATAGTTGGTAATTGTTTCTGTAACATATGCGTTTTGCTATTTCCTGCTCACGTTCCGAGTTTTGTAAGATATGCTGGTGACGAACACTGGATGAAAAAATCGTACTTTACCAATGCTCGTCATTTGTGATGAAAACTGGCACACTGTCATTTCTCCTTGTAAGACCTAACTAACAGCGGCAATATACTTATAATGTCTCCCTCATGCACCCTGCATTAATTAAATTGTCGTTTGATCATCGTGTCCAATAGTCGTCATGGCTGACGATCTTTAGAGCACATACGTGACGAATACTAGTGCATGATAATGTTCAAGTTCGCGTTAACGTTTCAGAACCAATAAACATTTACAGTGTGCCGTTATTAAGTAGATCTGTCTCTTTGACGGACGTAGGTCAACGCTGGCTGCGTGGCTTAGCGGTAACGTTCTCGCCTGCTGTTGCAGGATCGAATCCTGGCGCAGCCATCTGGAATTTGAGGGTGCGCAAATGCGAGGGAGCCGTGTCAGTAGATTTAGTGACACGTTATATATCCCCTTAGGGGCAAAGTTCCGGCACCCCAGGGTCTCTAAAAGTCGCAGTAGTTAAAAGGAACGTGAAACAAATAACATTATTATTATCAGCAGATCTTGGCCTAGGGTTTTTGCTGTGCTAAAGAGGTTTCTTTTTAAATTGAGATGAAAAATATATTCTAAGACTAAATCTTTGCTTTCAAGCAATATGTCAAAAAGCACACGATATTCAGCAAATAGAAGCTGCTATTAAGGTCGTTGAGGAGGACGGCATGTGTATTACAATAGCCGCAGAGAGGAATGGTGTTCCGAGAAACGCCCTCTCGGACAAAATTAAAGGAAAAACTAGAGAGAGGAAGATGGGCCCACGTTCCTCTTTTACAAAGGGTGTTAGTTCAATGGGTACTCTCACTAGGAAGAGCGGAGTTCTCCGTAACAAAGGACGATTTACAAAATAGCGTCCAGTGCCTCACAAAAGAATTGAAGAGGGACTCTCCTGTCAAAGATGGGCGGCCGGGGAGAAAATGGTGTGAATCTTTCCTATAAAGAAATCCAAGCCTGTCATTATGAACCCCTTAAAATTTGACAGTAAACCATGCTGCAGTTACAGAACATCAAATTAAAACCTACAGCTATCTGGTGGAAAACGACTTGCAGCCTATCTTGTCAGACCCTCGGCGATTGTTCAACGCAGACGTTATATTATGCCATGGTCTGGTCTCACTTTTTATGTGACTACGTCTCCCATCTCCCGGCAAAAAAATTAAAAAGATCACGGCATAACAGCCCGGAAAATGACATTTGCTCTTGAACAACAGTCGGGGAAGCCTACATCAATAAACGTTCTTGTGGTTATATTGTTCGAATTTGAATTATTATTAATATTATTTCTGTTGTATTTCTAATGCACTTTAAGAAATATATAAATAAATTATAATAAATGTGTTTAGAGCAGAATTACGATCTTTTCATGCCCGTATGTCTACCCGCCATTCACGATTGCTGATGCCCATTTTTTGTCTTTCCCTTTTTTTAAATAATTACTGGTACTGCATTATTCGTAAATGTTAGCCTCCATGTCAATAAATCGGTGCCTTACCCAACAATATTGACAGAAATGTATTATAAACAGCAGATAAGGACAACGAACGATGTGACGGCAATTGGTGCAAACGGGTGACGAATATTGGAAAAATCTAAATACATCGTGACGATTACTAACACAAAAACCTATATTTCTTTTAATACATAATTTTTCCGAAAATGAATACTTTCGACATTGAGAGTTTCCTAGTGTTTGAGTAGAGTTTGAGGTTAGGTACAGTGGTCGTGTTGATTTAAATTACCAAAAGGTATAAGATATATATTTTCTTGACTAAATCAGTCTTAACATGACGACTATTGGTGCATTTAACTTACTAGTCAAATAGGAATATCAGTCAATTCGGACCAATATGATGTCGAATACTCCTAACTCCTGTCTCTTCTGCCTTTACATAGCCCTGGTTTATTGGAACAGGGCTAGAACGGTACGAAGAATGGAAGTAAACTTATTAAGCCTGTCTCATATTAATACTAAGAGAAATGCGCACAATGTACATAGATACAATACAGAGGAGTACAGAAATTTAATACCGTACCGTAGTGATTCGAGTCATTCAGGGCAAGTTAGTACATGATATCTATCACACCTTTCTTCACACAATTCGCAAACACAGTTCACACTCGGCATATGAAATGCCTTAGTAGCACACTCTTTATGCGCTTTTGTCCAGTCTGTCCCTTTCACATAGGTAAAGTTCGTAGCACCCAATACATCATCCTGAAGACTGGTATAATAGATTTCCCTTTAAAGCGTATCCTGATCTATTGACGTCCGAAACGGGGGAGGAGCTTGCGGTCAGCTGTTTGCAATATGGCGGCGAGATAGTGACGAGAAGTAAGCGAGACAGTGATAGGGTGTGCGTTTGTTATGGCTTCTAATTTATGATGGCAAAGACTGCATATTTTCTTTCATTGGTAGAAATGTTTTTATAATCAATTTAAATGCTGTACTTAATTACTAGACTACCAGTTAAAAATATTACCCACCTGTAGATAGTTAATTTACTGTCTGCTGTTACATATATGAAGCCTGTACTTGGGAGCCTAGCGGTATCGATGTTTTATTAATTTCACAATATATATATATCAATATCACATAACACAAAGGACGACTCCCTGATAATAAATTGAATCCAGCAACCCTGAATTTGCATGAATGTTTTGGGTTCAAAGAAGCGTTACTTGGGATGCTCAAATCATACTTCAATATTGCTAATATTGACCTACATACTTGCTGTTCAAAGGCAAGAATATAAATTTATTAATCTCTTGCCACGGGCAAGTTAAAATGGAGGCATCCTCTTTATCAATATATTTAATTAGATATTTAAGATACAGATATTTAACAAAGCTGGAGTCTCCATTTGAACTTGTAATAAGCAAACGGAACAGATCAAAAACTACACCTTAAGCCAAATCCAATTCACTCCCCAGTTCCACATAAACCATAATACCAATTAAAACCTATACAAAACATACTCTCCTTACTGTTGTACAACTTTCAAACCAACTATTCGCACTCAAAACTGAAAAACCCTGAAATGGGAACTAATTAAAGTTAGAATAGCCTAGGCCGATCAGGTCTCCAGCTAAATTACCGCATATACATACTTAACATCACTATAACTTCTAAATTACGACTAAGTGACCTATCTGCCTGAGTAGTATAGGTGTTACCGGCCTGCCTGGGATGATGGGTCACCAAACCGGTACCGTACTTAAAACTAAGATTTTACACATTGAAAATGAAAATCCACAGCCTGCTTCCAGTCTCCGACCGGGTCAGGAATGGAATGAATGAAGCCCCCATCTAGCGGCGAGGATATGAACTGTGCCGGCTGCCGAGGCATGACGCACTCCTCTGGGGCAATGATTAAATGAATGACAGATTAAATGAAATGATAGTGGAGAGTGTTGCTGGAATGAAATTTTGACAGGGAAAACCGGAGTACCCGGAGAAAAACCTGTCTGCCTCCGTTTTGTCCAGCACAGATCTCACATGGAGTGACCGGGATATGAACCACGGACCCAGCGGTGAGAGGCCGGCGTGCTGCCGCCTAAGCCACGGAGGCTCCATTTTACACATTAATTAACTAAATTCAACAGTAAGGAGATCATAGACAAAAACACAATTTAAGCCAAATCATACTTAAAATATTGCAAATATTGAGCTACATACTTGCTGTTCAAAGGCAAGATTATAAATTATCTGGCAAATTAAGGCTAGGAACAGCATTTTTCTTAAGTTTTCTAACCATTCGACTATTGCCAATCGGAAGAACCCCTAAAATAAGTTTACGAAGAGCGGATTACATTCGGTTCAATGTACGGCACAGAAGTATTAGGCTACAAGTTTATCAGTATTTTTGATGTAGCTAAATCCTTGTGAATACAAATTAGAGACAATAACTATCAATAATTAACAGTACCGGTGCTTCCGCTGTGGAAATAAGTCGTCTTCACGAAAATGCAGACTGCACACTGTCATGTAACGTGTAACACGTTTTCCAATTGACAGCGCCGAAGCCCATCTTTCTTTCTGAACTTTTTGTACAGGAATGTAGTGAGGAGAATTCGTACCCATTTTATACGATTTGCAACCGTATACAGAGCAGTACCTCCTCGTATTTGACAAATTCCTTTATGTTTCCATCACGACATCAATGCTTCACCATGAAAATAATCCTCACCAGTCACAATGTTACAGCTTCAGCATTCTACCGCGTGGCTGCGCCATCCAACTTTTCTGACGTCAATAGAGCGTCTCAACCTTAAAAGACAGTATGGAATTAAATGTAGTAGTTGCCTCTCACTCGCACTCCTATGTCCTGCAATTAGCTTCGTCCTCTTCCACCCCGGCGATGTTGCCATTTCCCAATAATTGAAAGTGACAAATCTAAGAAACTGTTTGCGTGGTCTTACAGAGAATTTTCCGCTCTTTATGATGATGTAAAAGTAAAAGCCATAAATAATTAACACATGGCCCAATTTTCACAATTACGATATTTTAGCTCGAATCTATACTTTTGCAGATATAAAACTTATCACGCCATAGATAATGAACTAATGATCGCAATAGATCAAGAATTTATTTTTAGATTGCCTGATGTTAGTAGAAGATACTCTATTTCTCAGGGCAGTAATTATTTTCTTAGTAAGAAAGTTATGAATTTTTATCTTAAATGTTACTTAAAAAAGTCCTCTCGGCACGCCGGAAGGCGGAGGTAGATTTCACCGGACAAACTTGGGGATAGTCGAAAATAGGCAGAATATGCAGGTTTTCGTAGAAGGATCAGACCACATTTATTGCGTGAAAGTATTTTATAATTGGAGATTAATTAACTTTGTTTTTCGTCATTTTATGCATATTTTAAACATTCTATTGTCTTATGATGACGGTAACCTTCTTGTCATTTGGAGTCCATTTTTATACTTGTGGTCACACTGTCCTTATGCAAAGTTTCGACACTGATGTGTAACTATGTAACGGTCTGTTACTTCTTCACGCAAAATTATATCTCCCGCAGAGATGTTGGTTGGTTCCTCAGTTTAGGGGCTGCGACAACGTGGTCATGTAACCCCGTGTACTTTGGGTGAGTGTAGAATCTGTCTGATAAACGGTGTGAATTGTGATAGCTGTATTAGTCTGTAATTCAGGTAAGGAATGCAGACGCTCAATTTCAAGCAGTAGTTCCTAATGTTGCTACCAGATACTACCGTCAACGACACCTAGCTGTGAACTTGGCTACTAGATGCCACCGCAATCAGCAACTCGCAACGAACGTTGGAACTTCCCCTCCAAAGTAAAGCATACTGAGGGATTTTTAGCGCTCTTAGAAAATCTGACGACTTTGGCCGGCTTTGAACCCGCGACCTTGGGCATAGGAGTTCAGCATGCTACCAGTTAAGTCACCGAAGCCGCATCACACTTAGTCAGATGGAAATCTGAATCTGATCTCGCGCAAGTGCGTTGTCATGGCAACGTCTGATGGCTCATCCCTCATCAATTTAGTAGTGTTGCCATGTCAACCACTGATAGCTCTTGGCATTTTCTTACAATTCCGAAATCATTTTTCTCGTCCCTTCGCGTAATGGTGGCTCATATCAAAAATTCTTTCAGACAAAAGTTTTAGGTAATTATTAGGGGAATATTGTCCATTTTGTACGGTTTTGATATTGTGCCTATTAACAGAGATATGATTAATGTTTCCCGAAAACAAAAAACTTTTTCCCACCCCTTTGGTCAATGGTTGGTGCTATCAAAAAAACGTTTCAAACATAAATTTCTGAGCTTTATCCGACACATAGTATGAACTTTGAACGGATTCGATATTTCACATATTAAGAGAGTTATAGCAATATTTCATTTTTTCGAAAAAAAAAGTCCCCCATTTTCATCCCCTTCGACCGATTTAGCCCAGTAACGAACTCGTCCGAGATTTTATGGGTATACATATTCGGTAAAAAATTCAAATTGATTGGTGCAAAATTACGGCAGTTATCGTGTCCACAAGAAACTGATATACATATATATACATATATTACATAAATTATATATAAACTTTTGAACTGACGGTGGTTTTGGGGTCTGGGGGATGTGAAACGCGAAGATATGTCGAAATTTTCCGGAAATCGAAACATGGTACCCATTGCAATAGTTAGCTTTCTAATGAAATCTACCTAAAATACTGCCGTCAACGACACCTAGCTGTGAACTTGGCTACTAGATGCCACCTCAATCAGCAACTCGCAACGAACGTTGGAACTTCCCCTCCGAAGGAAAGCAAACTCAGGTTTTTTAGCGCTCTTAGTAAATCCGACGACTTCAGCCGGGTTTGAACCCGCGACCTTGGGCATAGAAGTTCAGCATGCTACCAGTTCCGATACCGAAGTCGCTTCCCACTGACATATGAAAACTGAATGTGATCTCGTGCAGTGGCGTTGTCATAGCAACTGCTGATGGTCATCCCTTATCAATTAAAAGTAAAGTTGTCATGGCAACCTCTCTTGGCACTTGGCATTTTCTTATAATTTAAATCATTTTGTTCACCCCGTGGCGTAATGGTGGGTCATATCAAAAATTCTTTCAGACAAAAGTTTTAGGTAATTATTGGAGGAATATTGTCCATTTTGTGCGGTTTTGATATTGTGCCTATTAACAGAGATATGATTAAGGTTTCCCAAAAAACCCACTTTTTCCCACCCCTTTGGTCAATGGTTGGTGCTATCAAAAAACTTATTTGACATAAATGTTTGGCACTTATCCGACACATATTATGAACTTTGAAGGGATTCGATATTTCATGTATTAAGAGAGTTATAGCGATATTTCACTTTTTCGAAAAAAGACCCCCATTTTTACCCCCTTTGACCGATTTTGCCCATTAACGAACTCGACCGAGATTTTATAGGGATACATATTATGTAAACAATTCAAAGTGATTGGTGCAAAAGTACGGCAGTTATCGTGTCCACAAGAAACTGATATATATATATATATATATATATATATATATATATACATATATACATAAATTATATATAAACTTTTGAACTGACGGTGGTTTTGGGGTCTGGGGGATGTGAAACGCGAAGATATGTCGAAATTTTCCGGAAGTCGAAACATGGGACCCATTGCAATAGTTAGCTTTCTAAAGAAATCTACCTAAAAATCTGAGATGGTATCACAGGAAAGTCACGTAGCGACAAACGTTTTTGCTATTGACTTTACGTTGGTGACTAAGCGAAAAGAAATGTTCATTAATATGTGAAAACGTTTTTAAAACAAACCCGAGCTCGATATCAGATAGCATTCATAAGTTATTCCACTTATTCCTCCCGCCCAGCGCTGACGCTGCGAAGTTTGTTTACTCAGGCCAGTATCTCCCCGACTGATGGTGTGAACTTAAACTGTGAAATGAAGTGGTCCTTGAGTTCTTTATAAATTGTCCGCCTCGTTGCGTACCGTAGTGGCTAGCATTCCTGGCTGTCACCGTGCTGTCACCGTGGAGGCCCAGGTTTGAATCCCGGCTCCGCCAAGAAATTTAATTCTGGTCTGAGGGCTGGAACGGGTGTACTGAAATTCATGAGACAAAACTGAGAAGAGGTGGGTTCGATTCCTACCTCAGCCATCCTCTAAGTGGTTTCCGTGGTTTGCCTTTGTTCATCCTGGGAATAACATATTATAATATTATCATATTCATGAATAATTGAAAATTATAAATTGTTATAATGTGTGCATTAAACTCGCGCTCTGAGGTTCGGCGTATCATATCTAAATATCGTAACGTTGTTCGCTGCAAGGTATGAGTTACAGTTATATAAAACAAACAAATAATTTTGAAATTTCCCGAGTTTTCCTTAAAAGCACGCCTGTATACGAGTTATATTACATCATGTGCCGCCCTTGCAGAACTTGGTATATGCAGTAGATCTGGCATCAGCGCGCCCCATTTAATGCATACTGTCCTTTAAGGTAGAGACGCACTATAGCCTACCTATATATCCTATACAAAACTGGTGTAAAATTAATAGATAAAAGCTTCATCAATAAGTTACCTTTGCCTGATTCCACTGCTCGGATAAGAGTTCAGACACTTCCAGCCTGTAGGCTTTCTGGTCCCACTACTGGACAACTGTGGTATATAATCTGCTGCCTTTCTTGAAGAGGGTCATGCCCTGTGAAACGAAATGAAATACAATGAGATCAACAGTTTAACCCTGTTCCAATAAATCAGGGCTATGTAAAGGCAGACATGTTATTAAGCCTGTCTCATTCATATAGGTTAAGTTGGGGTCTCACAGTAGACCAACCTACTCTAATACATAATCTAGCTAAAAATTATATTAATTATGAACGACGTCACATTTCTGTTTTTCGCTTCCATTTCGACAATATATAATTTTAATACCTTATTTTATCTTTTCGGGGGACATTATCAATTTTAACTTCCAACCTTGATCACTTTTCCACCGACTGCACCCGATATATGTGCTAAATCACGTAAATATGTGTTTTATTTAACAACCGGAGCCATGTTCGTCAGATTTGTTAGTATGTGTACTGCTCGGGTCTAAGCTGCATGGACTTGAGAGGAATGTGCATCGCAGACTATGAGTAGTGGTGGTGACGAGTGATGAGGTTTCTCGGTCCTTGTGTAGTAATAGAAGCAAATACATTCGTCGGCGACTCACTCACTCATTCCCAACGCCACACTGGTTTCAGAAAAGACCCTATGTTAACAGTATTGGAATAGACGAGAATGTCAGGTAACACGGCGGCCTGTCGAGAGGCTTGTCAATTCTCGCCAGCTCCTACCCTGCCTCTGCCCTTCATGCCGCAAGTTCACAGAGCTTAGACGCAAGCAGTAACTGCTGCAGCGAGGGCTTACAACAAGGCGCTCACATTGACGTCAGTAGTTGCTAACATGTCCGATACAAAATACAACACGTAACGTAATTATGTGATAAAAGATATACTTGGGCTTTTGTGTATTAATGTATTTGTAAATATAGATTGTATGAGGCAATGGTGCCTACTTCACTATACCGCAATCAAAAACCATCGATCTGGAGGCGTTAGGCTGAAACCATAGGATTAGACAAAACGAAGGTCAGAATGGTCGGGTGTAGGTGCAGCACGCAGCTAGCGGGGCACGGTTGACACAAAACTATTGATCTGGGCGCGTTAGGCTGTAACTATTGTCAAAAACCATTGGATTGGACAAAACTAAGGTTTGAATCGTCGGGTTTAGGTGCGGCCTCGGCCGCGCGCAGCTAGTGGGGCACGGCTGACACAAAACTATTGATCAGGGCGCGTTAGGCTGTAATCGTTGTCAAAAAACATTGGATTGGACAAAACGAAGGTCAGAATGGTCGGGTGTAGGTGCGGCCTTAGCCGCACGCAGCTAGCGGGACAAGGTTGACACAAAACTAATGATCTGGGCGCATTAGGATGTAGCCATTGTCAAAAACATTGGATTGGACAAAACGAAGGTTAGAATGGTCGGGTGTAGGTGCGGCCTCGGCCGCACGCAGCTAGCGGGGCGCGGTTGACACAAAACTAATGATCTGGGCGCATTAGGCTGTAACCATTGTCAAAAACATTGGATTGGACGAAACGAAGGTTAGAATGGTTGGGTGTAGGTGCGGCCGCACGCAGCTAGCGGGGCACGGTTGACACAAAACTATTGATCTGGGCGCGTTAGGCTGTAACTATTGTCAAAAACCATTGGATTGGACAAAGCGAAGGTTAGAATTGTCGGTGTAGATGCGGCCTCGGCCGCGCGCAGCTAGCGGGCACGGCTGACACAAAACTATTGATCTGGACGCGTTAGGCTGTAACCATTGTCAAAAACATTAGATTGGACAAAACGAAGGTTAGAATGGTCGGGTGTGGGTGCGGCCTCGACTTCCCTCTCATTGTAGGTTACAGATAGGTTATGTTTTATTCTCCTAACTTCTGCTTCACGATGGCATTTCGTGCACGGTAGTGTTTTTGGTACTAAAATGTGGTGTTGCAATAGCTTCAGCAACTTCTCAGGTTGATCATAGAACTGGCGATTGAAGTTACTGATTGTTATCTGGCAACTCGACAATCCATAGTGGATAAATGATTCAATTCAGCACACTTTCAAATGAACAGAGTGCCACACACGAATATGCGCACTAGAGAATGAACTGAGCGCTTCTTTTTTTTATATAGTGCCGTAAGGGCAAGGTTGGCAGTACTGTTTTAATGACAGACCAGCAGACCAAACGAAGAGACCTGAATACTCAACTACCGCAACCGATGAGGATTGATTTGGACTAATGGCGGTCACGGCTGTAATTTTGGCTATATATGTTGTGATCCTATTTGGGAAGGCTGGGTGGGTCACAGACGGCGGAGGAGGAAACATCTATTACTACATTTTCTCCAGATATTTTCCTGACCATTACTACAGGTATTTTGGTTAGGCACTGCTACCACAATTATATTGAATTGAGAATATTGCACCAGAACTAAACAATAAAGCTCACGAGTATCAAAAAAATGATAATAAACACAAATACACATGACCACAAGTACAACGGCAGGTTCCGTTTTATAGAGAAGTACCTCACTGTAGAATACGCCACGTTTTCCCTTCTGTTGGTGCGGCTCGGGTGACAAGTACAATGGCAGGTTCCGTTTCATAGAGAAGTACCTCACTGTAGAATACACCATGTTTCCCCTTCTGTATGTGTGGCTCTGGCACAAACCTCACTTGGCATGTAATGACCCCAGCAGGCCAAGCCTCCATGGAAATCACCTTCTCTCTTAGCCATACAAACTACAACAGCAAATAGAAATAGTAAACGAAAACAAATATCTAGGAATCACCTTCCAAACATCAGGAAACTCCTTCAACAAACACATAAAACAAAAGACAATAACCGCCATCACTGCAATGAGGGACACCAGAAAAATTCAATCACTATCATTAGACACCGCAATGAAGATTTTCAGAGTCAAAATAGTACCAATCCTGACATATGGTTTTCAAATAATATGGGACAACTTGAAAACAAGAGATCTAAGAACAATAGACAATGTAAAAGCACTGTATCTAAAGAAAGCACTAGGCATCTCAAAATATACACCCTTCAGGTATACATATTTACTGGCAAGAGAATCTTTCCTGACAGAGGAACTAAAATATACTCTACTACTACCAACCACAAAAGCATACAGCAATCTCCTAACAGAAAGGCAGCAAAAGAAGGAAAAAGTAGAAGAAGAATTCTACGGCAGGAGCGCCATGATCGACCGAAGCTGAGCAAAAGCTAACCAGCAGATGAGTAGCGCAGTCATCAGGCTGGCGGTCCATGGCTTCCATCACAAGACATGCCGCATAATATCATACCACAGGATCTCGGAGAAATGCGTGTGCATACAGTGCAACGAAAAGTGCGACAAATACCACATCCTCTTATGCAAGAACATTACAAGATCATTAATGGAACTTAGTTCTGAAGAGTAAAGACATACAGGGTCTTTCATATAAAGTAAGAACGCCAAGCGGCGGGTTTGTTATCCGCTAGTGTGGTGGCCTTGACCGAGCTTGTGGCGAGCCGTGGCCCCCTGCTTTAAGCGTGTGCACAATCCTCTATACCGGGTGAGTTTGCCGTGGGGGTTACGGCATGACTGATGGCAGTCGCTCACATCCGGGAGGCGAGGAGGTTCGAATCCCCCCGCCGGCAACCTTGAAGATGGTCTTCTGTGGTTTCCCATCTTCCTTCCAGGCAAATGCCGGGGTTGGTCCCTAACTATAGGCCACAGCCGCTACCTTCCAACTTCTCGTCCTTACATTCCAACTTCCCTCCTTCCCTCCCCAACGGTACTTGAAGCTCACCCATTGGGTGTCCGTCTCGAAGCAGCTACAAAAACTGGCGAGCCGAACATGTCCTCGGACACTCCCGGCACTAAAAGCCATACGCTAAAAAAAATCCTCTATGATATATTACCTTATAAAAGTTGCTGGAAGTGTCGTCCTTCCTGTGTTATACAGGCATTGTATCTGGTAACCACATTTTGGGTGACGCGAGCGAGTCATGCCACTGTATTTTTTCTGATTTTTTATTTTGTGTTTTTTATTGAGCACTGAACCAGTAGTGTCAAAGTTATTTACAATTACGGGAATCTGTGCTAGTGAAGGTGGCACTTCATCAGGAAATTGCTGAACAAATGCATCACGTACCTGCCGAGCCGAATCATAATTAAAATAAAATTTACATACAAAAATACGATGTTGCAATGATAACTGTCTCAACATGTTAGCAGCTGAGGTTCAGACTAGAGACTGAAAACACCTGCACGCTTATTGCAAGGTCAGGTTTGTGCTATGTGCGCTCTTTCAATACTAGAGCAGGGGGCCGTGGCGCGTCACAAGCTCGGCCAAGCCAGCTTCAGCAGCGAATGACAAAACCACCGCTCGCCGTTCTTACTTTATATGAAAGACCCTGTAGATACATCCCAAACAATCAAATGTATTAAAAAAATTATTGTATGGCCACTTGGCTGCAATAACTCTTTAAAAAACCAATTAAGCTACTTAAAACAGAAACACACTTAAAATTTTATGTTATTAATACCATGCCTCTCTCTTTTCTTAGATAAGCTACGATCAAACCTTGGACTATACTGTGTAACCTAGTACAACTACATCAACGATCTGAAAGTTGCCTCTTGCACATAGCCTAAGCTATACCATTTCATTTATTAGAGTTACCCCTTGTGATTTCTTACCTCACTTGTAGGCTACTGTTTGAAAGAACTTTAAACTCTCGACTTCAAAACAAACTTTTTCACTTCATTGATATCTATTGTACAGTACTAGACCTGGCATCTATAACAGTCTGTCAAGAGTCAAAGTGGTTGTCCTGTGCCAATATCAAAAACCTATTCAAATAAAAATTAGCCAATGATAGGGATTTGAGACCCTTATATGAAATGTGGAAATAAATATATATATCTCATTGTTTTATTATATTAGGCTATATAAGTTACATACCTACACATTTAAACGACAATAATATTAGCCTATGTCTTAAATCGTCAGGAGACCTACCAAGTCGAAACATTAATTTCTGTTCATTGCCTGACAACTAATTATGCAATTATATAATGCCTAACATTCCCTTGTAACTCCCAGAAAACTACACATTCAATGCACATTTTGCGAAATACAATTATTAACGTTTTATTGCACACAAATTGTGCAAGAAATACTAATATAGATTATAATCGCTCACCTGGGGGCTTATTAGTGTTAACATGCTCTCACTAAACAACTCTTAAAATGATATTAAGACATACACAGTCATTCCAGGAACTACAGTTTTAATTAGCACATGTTTCAACTTTTTATATGAATTTTTTACACCTAAACGCAAAGCAGATGAATTGGACGACTCTGAACTACTGCTACAGTACAAGCGGCTGAAATAATGCTCCTGGATTACAACCGAGGGCGTTACAGCGACGACGACTTTGAACTATCAATATTCTCATACAGTTAAATATCCGCCAATCAGAAGTCTTAAAAAACGGCGTATGCTGTAGTCCAGGAGGTTTAAGAAATACGCGTAGAACTTCTTGATCAAATCACTATCTTTAGAACGAAGCTCCATCAGCTCCAAAAAGTTTTCTCTGTTCTTTGATTCTGCAGATTCATCATGTCCTCTGAGAGCTATGGATTGCCTGCCACAAAATATTAACGATTCGCACAAAGCTCCTAAATACAATCGGTTTTCTTCAACTTCTTTGGAGTAGTTTTCATTAACTTTTTCAATAACAGTACCACTTCTATCTGCTTCTTGTAGAGAGGTGAACTTAGTCATACTAGTCTTATGCAAATTACTACAATCATGTTTTTCAAACACTTTTACAGCTTTCTTCCACTTCGAAAACCCACTGAATTTGAAAGCGTCTTCAGCATTTTTTTCCGTCTTGTAAAACACACGACAGACAAAACAGAATGCTCTATCGGTTCGAGGACTATATTCCAGCCAAGAAAACATTTTGTACCATTCAGGCCTAAACTTTCGTCCATCCTTTTTTAGGGAAAACGAAATTTTGTGGTTGAAATGATCCTTCCTTAACATGCAATATGGCCATATCTGGACCATGGGCAGGATCACGCTTGTCGATCAGTCCAATTGACAATAATTGGTCAATTGCAGTAGAGGGACAACTGGAACTTGGTAAATTTTCCTCACTCGAAGTACTGCCCTTCGTAAGTGTAGATGACTGAGTGGATGAGGAGTCTAACACTTCTTCAGTAGGCTGAGGTGGCTCTGACTTATGTTCCAAAGAATCTTTTTCTGTTGGTTCATCTTCTAGACGCTGTTTCTTCTTGCTTGGTGGGCCTGAGCAAAAGTAAGACAACAACGAACTTTGTCCCTTTTTGTTCTTCTGAGCCTGAAAAGAAAGGGATTAAACTTGTTTTCAAACACCACCAATTCAAAAATTGACAAGATGTCTGTCTCATGGTAAATAAAAAGTTGTATAGGGCCTACAAGTAAATTTTTTTACAAGTTGCAAGTTTTTTACCATAGTATCAACCTCAAGAAAAGGGTTTAGTGTAATTTGAGGAAAAATTAGACTCAGTTTATAAACAACAAAATAAGGCTGGCTTAAAATGACACACAACACGAGGAACGGTGAAAATATACTGTATGTTTTGAGGCAATTTTTACCCCGTTAGAACAAGATCAAAAAATAATAACTGTAATATGATAAGGCAAATAATGTGAACATGGAGGAACGGAAATAACGTGGAAACTGCAAAAATAACCAGGCACACAATATTTTTCTTTCAGTAGCAACGTCTTAGAAAAAAATAAAATTTGTTTGGATTTAAAAAAAACATTTAAATAAATCTAACCATATCAAAGTTACTTAAAAACGCAAAAATATTTTGTTATTTTTTGTTACAGCACATTGGACAACACTAGACTTGTTCTATGCTATGCGTTTGAGGTTATGTTTCTTTGACAGCTGACTCTGTGGCGAGTTTCAATTTCGCGTGGTCCAGTTTCCCGCGCTCGGCACTATCGTGGCGCTTGATTTTCGCGGTTAGTGCATTTCTCTGTTCGCATATTGGGAACATAATGAGGCCAAATTTCTCAGTCAACGTGTTAAACCGCAGTGTAAGTGAATGGCCATCTTTTATTTTACTCAAGACCGTTCTCAGACGCGTGATTTTGCTTTTTCTAGAGTCTAGACCTCATCAATATTGCGGACACTGGCTTCACTAAACTATTCTGTGCGCTGTGGGAGAAACTGGCTTATAACGTAACCTATAAAATAGGTAGACACTTGAACTGAAATTAATTTAACTTACCATGTCTCAGTACATGAAATCCAATCCTATGATGCAGATAGTTCATTGAAAGAAACTTAGAAATTTCAAGAAAATGAAGGCAACACGTTACAGGTAGAATAGTACGAGTAGATCTATTTCGAAAAGGCAAACGACAGACAACAGCTGATGTCTTTTTGCATTATATATTACAGGGTTGCCACCTAGTGACATTTATATCGCTTAGTCCCATTATTCACGCAAATGGTTTTATTACTTTTTACGCCATCATTTTGAAAATGAAAGCTATTATTGTTTGGGTAATTAAATTGTTTCTGAGAGATACAGTTAAAAAAAACAAGATTGTACTGTCCCCGTATATTCTAGAGGCGGTCTGTTGGATATCCGAAGCAACAGCTGGATTCGTAGACCCTGACTGCTCCGGCGCAAAATACTAGTCAAAGATCTACCTCCAACTAGACCCTCGCGCATATACGTGGCGGAAATTACAATACAACTGTGAATTACATGAAAATACACTTAGCTCGCGATAAAACACTTAACTTATTCCCGGGGATCTCGTGGTCAGCCTCTCTGGACCTAATATGGGTTTCACAGTTGCATCTCCTTATATCTAAAATGAATCATGACGACACGGCTTCTAATAAAACTAAACTATTTAATAACAAAATGTAAACTAGGGCTAAACATTCACACAACAAAATAAAATACACACTCCCATTCGCTCATCTCTACACTCACGCCACTGGTAAAACTGCGTTCTATGAACATAATGACAAAATTTGGTGTAGCTTGTATCCATACATCAAGCTGTACAATGGTTACACACCTCTGTGTATTTACATTCTTCTGGCACGCTCCCAAGCACATATGGGCGCCCGGCGCACGCGACCCTCGCCACGTGCCCGATGACATAACATTCGCCGTTGCATTCCCAGTCTGGCTGGCTTAAAAAAGAAAGAGCGCGAGCCGTGCGGTTCGCGATATCTCTCCTCATTTGTGCGGCCTGGCCGAGATATGGCCTTGGCTAGAAACGAGATTTAAAGAAGTCCTCGCTATTCCTGCCTGGTCCACAAATGTGCTCTCCATAACAATAAAAGCTGTGTTACAATGAAATATATTCACGTCAGACAAATACGTGAACTCGTCAAATACAGTGAACTGTGATCCTTAATATCTCCTACATCACCAGAAATAACCACCACCAGTCTCTCCTTTCTGATCTGGTGTCAAAATAGTTTAAATACATTCGACCACTTAAGGTGAAACATAAGCCGTTACATGTTTAGGTTTAATAATCTCGATAAAAGTATAGCATAACAGCTGTCAACATAAACTTCCCGTTCCAATTTCAACCGTGACCCTTCCTGTCCTCTCTAAATCCCAGGTCGTGTATAACAAAATAAGTAGTACTCTCTACTCACACTTTAATGCCATGCCAATCCTAGTCATGCCCACGCTATGACTGTACTATAAAAAGCGGAACACACCTTCGCAATAACCTCGTATGCCAACTACATACGTAAATATATAAAAAAACACTATC
Organism: Meconema thalassinum; assembly: GCA_946902985.2. Lineage (NCBI taxonomy): Eukaryota > Metazoa > Arthropoda > Insecta > Orthoptera > Tettigoniidae > Meconema > Meconema thalassinum. The sequence continues at coordinate 256,492,781 of OX336395.1, read as the reverse complement.
AAAGGGTTATCAACTCCACTTCTTTCAACCTGGCATTCCTCACAAAAGGGCATAATTTCTCAGCGTTGTCACCACAATCGCTGGTCTCATGAACAATAACAACAATTGTTAAATTATTAATTTATACATCTTAACGACCTCTGGAATTTACGATACTGACCTCCTCACTTAATACTCTTGAAGCGATACTCTGATAAGTATAAAGTGACGTGCATATATTCAATAAAAATACTACATCTCATCTTCACACATCTGGGTTCGACTTTAATCGAAGAAGGAATATTATGTCTACAACGTGACATGATATTACTCCTCGCAAATATTTAATCACAACATCCTATCTATGTGTTTGTCCAAAATGAATCTATCACGACGAGGATATCAAACGATAACTACCCTAACTTCGGATGATAATTAATCTTCCAAGAAGATTCTAGCTTCCAATAAATTAAATGACTGAAAGTTCAAAGCTTTCTTCAATAAAAACATACAGTTAGTCATATTCGTATTCTCTTCATTCAGAACGAATGTCTATGAGTTCTGACGATAATAATCGTGTCCACGTTAAATGTTTCTTTTCCACAATGCCACATGATATTTCACAATATATCACCACCAAGATCTTCTTTCTTGACGTTTCTTCTCGACGGATAAAATGCCCAAATTAAATTAATAAAAATTAATTTAATGGGTAACATAGACGAAAATGTCTATCACCTGCATTCAGAATGAATACGAAAACGTCGAAAATAAAATTACTGTTCCTTAAAGGAAAAAACAAAAGCTTGTTCCTCGAACAAGTCAATAATCTCAGTTCAGAAACTGGATTCCTAACAAACGAAGATAATAGCGTCGCAAGACGATCACTATAATAAATTTCGAAGAATAAAAATGCTATACATGGAGTACATAAATACAGCATCGAAATATGGATAAAGGATTTGCTCAGAAAATGTCACTACAAGCTCTAACTACAACGTTAGTGAACACTGCTACCTGGTCTCGAAGTCTAGAAGATCAAGATAGAGTACAACAAAATACTCCGATGTTACATCTCCCAAAGATCTGTGCTGGATCCTAGCTCGTCTCCACGAACTCGTGACCTCAGGAAAGGAACGAATTCCCCCACTGGAAACAGCAAGCACCGACCAGAATCGAACTGCGGGCCTCCAATCATCATCTTCCTTCTGATCGGGATAACCCTGGACCACTTGATAATCTTGATGTTTCTTCTATCTCCGTCACAGCACAGTCTCATCATACCAGTGAGTAGCATCGAAAGTTCTGCTTTCCACTTCAAAAGGCATTTGAAGAGAAAGTCTTGGACCTCACTCGTATAACGAACATTCATCTAGATGGAATCTGAACATCGTTCTGTAGTCACTGATTTTAATGTTGAGCTCATGTTTGACTAGAATGCACTAGAATAGAGTTGTGCATCAGGTCTCATGATTGCTCACTATGAAGACATTCACGAACAGTCTCCTCTAACAAAGCTCCATCGTTGACTATATTGCTTCTGCTTATACTCCTGTTGCACATAATAATCTAGTCCATAACAATCTTCATAATACTAGACTGAATATTGTTCTTCACAATGGAATACATCTCCATCCTAAGTGTTGTAATATAGTTCCACACAAGCAATTTTAATATGCACTCGTACTCACGGGTGGCTGTTGCCTGAGCTGCAGTCGCTCGGACAAAGTGTCTTATCGCGCTGGAAAGAAACACTTTTCTCGCGCTTCACAAAACTGCTTATAATTGCTGAAATACTTCTCTCAAACTTCTAAAAGTTCGTAATGTACATTATCTGCTAGTCAGCTACAATATGTAGTTGAAATAAATTCTCTGAAGCCGATCAGACCAAAGTGATTGCGGTATATGTGAACCTCGCAACTTCACCTAGATTCAAGGCGCGGACGTCTCCTGATTCCGCCCTTGCTTATGCCTTGTCTCCACGAGTCACCTTCTACTAGAACGGTGAAACACTCGGAACTCCTTTCTCTTCCAATCGCACACGTCTGACCTCTTCGACGTTCAGATACACAAGAGTCCCGGTGCTTGTCGTCTCCCCTCCAAGTCTACCGATTTTAGCCGCCTTTTCGAGTTCCCTCTCGAATTCGCGTGGGCTCTAGCAAATCGCTTATTCCTTCCCATAGCGACCTGCTATTGACTTTTAAAATATTTCCAATATTTTATTATCATATTCTTCTCTTTTCCAATGTATAAATTCACTCTCTAAGGGCTTAAATGAATTAAATATCCATAAAAATTTAGTTGCTGGAACTCCCGTCTTCTCTAAAACTTCTTCCTATTGGCTGTAAGCTCATATCCAATGGGATAATTTATAACAATATTTAAACAAATCCTAGGAATATTCGCTGTTGCTCTGTCGATTCCAAGCTTCTATAAACTTCCATTGCGCAATACAATCACGTGACGGAATTTCCCTCCTTGCTCGACGTCGCCTCACGACTGGTTTCTGCCAAGTTCCAGCCATCATATTCCTTGGTTAAATTTTATCATGGGCTTCGAAATAAAATGTATTAATCCCATTTTCATCCCTTATAATTCATTTTACGGGGGCATTCCCCTCCCATCTCAGTTTAAAAACAGTTACAAAATTGTTTTTAACCACTTGGATCAGGACCTTAGACATGTCACTGAACTCTATAATGAATTATAATTTTCAGCCTACTTTCTTTAAGTATATCTTCAAGTTCTTTGCATTGTATTTTCCCAAAATGACATTGTTCTCTTCATCATACAGCTCATAACAATTATTCCCATAGACAGTCTCAATTCGGAACGGTCCAATAAATATATCCCCGAACTTCGGGTATATATTCCTGGTTACGTCCGCTTCGACAGGTCGGCGCAATAACACCATGTCTCCTACTTCTAACAGCTTACTAAATCTTTTCCCTTCTACTCTTTTCATGCGTTTATCGGCCGCCTTCTGTAGCTTTTCTTTCGCTCTGTCTATTCTCTCTTGTCTTCCTACATCTGGATCTTGAGGAATAAAGCTATATGCGTTGTCCCAAGGTCTTTCTGGTTTCCTTCCTAAATGTAAGACCATTGGAACTTCTGCCGTGCTCTCTTGAACTGTGGAGTTCAAACATTCTTCAATGATAGGCACATACTTAACCCAACTGGGGTGATCATGAGGGCAGAAAATTCGTTAGTATTTACTAAATTCAGTCATATATCTCTCACTAGAATTTTATTCAGGATAACGCACGCTGGAAAATATGTGTCGTATTCCTAATCTCTCCATGTCTGCTTCGAATTCCACTGAGGTGAACTGGGCTCCGTGATCAGATAACAAATATTCTGGTCTTCCAGCTTTCCGAAAAACAGAATTCTCCAATCTGCTTACTACATTTCTTGTATTTGCTTTCTGCATGGGGTCCATCGTCACAAATTTGGAAGACATCCACTGTCACTAACAAGAATTGGTTCCCTTGGTAACCCTTCGGACAGGGGCCAAAAATGTCCGCCGCCATAAGCTCATGTGGTCTAGAGGGTATCATAGGCCTTGGTTTGCCTTTTAACAATTCGGAGGTGAATTTCCCTCTTTGACATTTATCGCAAGATCTTATTATCTTCCTAATAGTGGATATCATGTTGGTCCAAGTGAATATCTCTTTCAGGGTGCTGAGAGTCTTGTCTAAACCACCGTGTCCTATTGAGTGGTGTGCTAGCCATACCAACTTCGAAACCAAAATAGGGGGCACAACTTTGCGTGGCTTTGTATGCTCGGCGTCAATATACTTGCATACTAGATCTCCACTCAAAACAAAGTGGCGCGATCGTCTCTGGGTTGCGATATAATCCTCATCAGCTATGTCCATGAAACCTTTTAGGAACCTGTACATTTTCCTGATTGGAGCGTATCTCTTCTGTGATACACCGATTCGGGCTAATCTCCTAACGGTTTCTTGATCTTCTTGCTCCAATTGTACATGGTTTATCTGCACATTTTTATAGGGTTTCTCGATAATGCATCAGTCAGTAAGTTATCTTTCCCTGGCTGGTGGGCAATAGTAGCGTTAAACTGCTGAATGAAAATGGCCCATCGTGTTAACCTGTCACTCGACATTTCAGTTTGAAGCATAAACTGCAATGCCTTGTGGTCTGTCACGATAATGATTTGATGACCAATCAGTATATTCATCCAAGCCTGCAGAGCTGTAACAAAGGCTAACGCCTCCAGTTCTGTTGTAAAATAGTTCTCCTCGTGTCGTTTCAACTTTCTACCAGTGAAAGCGATATAGTGCCTTCTTCCAACCTCGTCCTTCTGGTACAGAACAGCACTTATACCTACGCGGGAGGCATCGGATTCGATATAAAATATACGGTCAAATTCCGGGTATTCCAACTTGCCATTCTGCCTCAACATGCCCTTCGCGTTTTCAAAGGCCTCGACAGCGGCACTCGTCAACTTCCAAAGATTGTTCTTCTTCAGTAATTGATAAAGGGGTGCCATGATCTCAGAGTATTTCGGACAGTGACTGCTAATAAACTGGCAAGCTCCTACAAACTCGCGTACTTGCTTGACCTTGGTGGGCTTAGGGAATCCAGTTATAGCCTCTACTTTCTCAAGGTTTGGGTGGTAATCTTCCAGATCGATGGTGTGACCTAGGAAATTAATCCGTTCGTGCATGAAGCGGCATTTACCAAAGTTCACTTTGATATTCGCATCCCTCAAGTTCTCGAAAAGATTACGTAAATGCACCATGTGTTCCTTAACATCAGGAGATATGATCAAATCGTCGATGTAACATATCACGTTCTTCTTGACCTCATCAGTGAGCTTACCATCAAGGGCTCTGATTAGAGCTGGACCGTTATTTAAAATACCAAAAGGTAGCCTTTTAAATACCCATGAAGTTTGGTCGAAGAGAAAACCGGTGTACTGTTTACTCTCCTCCTCCAACTCAATTTGGTAAAACGACGCTGTTAAGTCCAAAAAGGAAAAGCAGGCCTTTCTTTTGAATTTCCTTAAGAGATCACGAATTTTCGGGGGCCTGTCTGCCACAGGAAGAATTTTCAAGTTGATCGAACGTGCATCGAGACATAGGCGTAGCTGCCCATTATTCTTTTTCACTACAGTGATGGGGTTGATATATGAAGACGCCTGTTTCCTAATAATGCCATCTGCTTCCATCTTTTTGATTAACCCTCTTACTTCTTCATAATATTTCCCTGGAATGGGGTATATCCGCTTCTGATAAGGGGTTTCATCGGTCAATCTAATCTTGTACTTGTAATCCTTGATTAACCCAGGTTTGTCGTCAAAAACATCCTTAAATTCCATAATTAATTCTTCAAATTCCTCTTGAATTTCGTCAAATCCTTCGGCGTTGAGGATAAGCTTTTCTTTAGCATTCTCTGCCTCTCAATAACATTAGTTAGAATATCTTCCCTATAATCCGTATCTGGACTGTTATTCAGTTCCTGTTTTTCTAACTCTTCTGTGTTAATAATCCTCTCGCTAAATTTAATAATCCTATTCTTCATATCACTAATGGCTCCTACCTTCGTGATAAAATCAATCCCGAGCACTATGTCAAAATTTATCTTGTCCACCACGATGAAAATATGTTCATAAGCACGTGCATTTATTTCAAAGTTCAGCAAAACTTGAATCTTACACTTCACAGCTTTATCTTGAAAGATGCCACGCACTTTAATAGCAGATGCGGGCAAAGCCGTCATCTTAACACTACCCAATAATCTCCGGTAACACTCATCAGATATTATAGACATAATAGCACCCGTGTCCATCAATGACTTACACGTCTGATCATCAATATTTATACATATAATTGGTAATTCATATGGCCTTTCCTCTCTTATGACCTTATCTTCTAACAATAGGTCCTCATCCGTCACCTCGTATACTTCATTTATAAATATCTGGTGTAATGTGGTGGTATTTCTCTCTTCCTCTAGTTCTGTTTTGAAAATGGATTTTTTTTGTCCCTGAGAGTAATTCTCTCGGATTCCTTGCTGGCTAGTACCGGGTTTCGGATCCATGCTCAAGTTCGAATTACTTCCGTTTCCGCCTTCCTTTTCTCTTAATTCCTTCAAGTATCGCTTTCCTTCTTGATGGCGTTCATAGTTTTCTTTGGTCATGACCTCATTTCTTTGTGGTCTATCGCGATTCTGATTCTGGTAATTGCTGTTGTTTCGACCATTATAATTATTGTTATTGTGGAAGAAACCGCTTCTTCTATTCTCCTGGTAGTTTACTCGTCCTTGCTGTTGTTGATAGGGACGGCCACCACGGAATCTCCTATACCTTGCTTCAGGTCGCCTATCTCTAAAATAGGTATTTCTTTCTGGACCTACATTTCCTTTCTCCTGTTCTTTAGGGCTTTCTGTTTGCTGTGTCTGATCAATGTACACAGTATTAATTTCTTTGTAGTCCTGACGTTGGTTTCTAGCTACGACGTTGGGCGTTGGACTAGTATAATCCAATTTCCGAAGAAGTTCGTCCATGCCGGCCAAATCGCTGATTCCTGACGAAATTATCAGTCTTCTCACTTCAACTGGCAACATTCGGGCAATGGCATCTATTAATTGTGCCGTAGATAGTGGGGGTTGCAAAAAACGTAGCCGGGCAAGTTGCGTTGCGAAGAAATCGGCGTAACGTGTCGGTAATGTACCCGAATACTTCCTCGAGTATACTTCTGCGCGTAAACTGTTCTGCGCTTCTATGGACCAATAACGTTTCATGAGGGCTTCTGCAAACTCCTCAAAGTCCACAAATGTGTACCTGAAGGCGCAAACCATTCAAGGGGGCCTTCTCCCATATAGCGTTCCACTATCTTCATCTCTCGTTCTCTCGGAATGTGAGCCTCCGCAAAATAGTCAAGGATATTCCTGATATACTCAATTGGGGTGTAAGAATCGAGGTTGGTAAATTTACGCGGTTTGTCCTCAAAATTACGGATTACCGTCACGTTCCTCTGTTGAGAATCTTGGAAACTGGGAGGATATTCCTTCCTTTCTCTTTCGGGTTCTCTATTCCTATCCTCGAGTCCATCATGGTGTCTTAACATCCTTTCTTCTATCTCCTGTTCCCGTACTGAGTTTTCTACGATAATCTCCATAGTCCTCCGTTTCTATCTGCTCCCTCTCTTCTATCTCCGCAATCAACTCTTTCACTTGCTTCTCTATTTCTTTCTTCATATCCTCCTTATAAACTTCAAGATCTGCCACGACCCCTAAGCTCAGATTTTTCAATTTCCCACTGATGTATTCGTCAATATTAGTGGATTTTCCTTCCTTAATCTCATTCACGACGGTGACTACTGTGTCTATCCTTTCATCTAACCGTTTACTACGACTTTCTAACGTCTCTTTTAACGCTTGATTTTTCCTCGACCGATTGATTCTTATCGTCAACCTGTCTCTGTAATAGTTGATCAATACGCTTCCCTAGATCTGACCTAACAGACATTACATCACGGTTGATCTGTAATTGTGTATTGGCAAGCTTACTTTCAACTTTACCCTGAATTAGCTTAATATGCTCTGCGCTCGACTTATCCCATTTGTCTTTCCAAATAACAACATTAGCCTTCAACATTTCAGCTATATCTAGTTCAATGTCCTCCTTCAAAATTTTATTGTGGTCTATCACCTGACTACGCAGAGTATCAACATTTGCCTTCAATTCGGCTAAAGAAACAATGGTCTTTAGAGAATCATCAACAAATTGCGATCTCAAAGCACCTATACCTTCTGAACATTGTGTTTTAGACTCTTCCACTTCCTTCCTGATCTTATTAATGTCCCCTTGGACCTTATTTGCATCAACACACATAGAATTAACGTCAGACTGTACTTTACCGATATCATTTTGTACACTAGTTATTTCTGTCTGGACATTATTAACATCGATTTGCATATTGTTTACATTCTCCTGAACCTTATCTACTTTTGTTTGAACATGGGACACATCTGACCTTACAATGGCAACTTCTGAATGAACATTAGCAACATTAGGCTTTACTCCTCTCTCAGACTATCTATAAGATCTGATCTTTAACAAAAGTCACATCATCTTTGACTAGGGCAACATCAGAATGCACACCCTCTACTTTTGACTGAACACTGGCAACATTGTCTTTCAGTTCAGCGGAGCTGGTCTGAAATCCCTGTAAAGAAGTTTGCATACCCTGAATATCTCCCTTAAAACTTTCACCCACCTTGACAACAATCGTGTTAAGATCTGCCTGTCGATCTTTCTTTAGCTGCTCTCGGTCCTTCTTTGCCTCGTACAATTTCCTCTGTAAATCAATAACATTTACTGTCAGATTCTCTTTAATCTGATTTTCCACACTATTTAATTTCTCCTTCATGCTGTTGTCCATTTTCTCCATCATCTCTCCCATCATCTTACGGACATCGTCTGCCGCCGTCATTGCCATTACAACAATATCAATAATAAAAGTGCTATAGGAGTACAAACAAACAGAGCAATATAGCAACACTTTAGAGCATCCTTTCAATCCATATATTTGGGCATCTTATCGTCTCGCCTTAACATTAACTTAATGCTAAATCACCATACATCTTATTCTAAAATACCAGTACCTAAACGTTCGCGTATGATTTATTTTAGATATACTACCGTAAAGAATATTTACATTTATCACCATTAAACAAGTTAGCTTTACATTAACATGGCTAACAATAACCATGAGCCGGTAAAATGAAAATAGATTCTGATCATAGGTCATTCCGAAAAATATAACCTATTTCTCCTCTCTCAGGCTATCCATAAGATCTGATCTTTCGTTTGAGTGCAATTTTATTAAAAACAAAGCAAATATAACCTATATAATTACACTCTAGCTCATCGCAGATGATATGGTTCATTAATCCCATAAACTTAAAAATTAAGCTGTCATCTGGATAGCTTCTAAATGGCCTCACGAAGCTATTTTCGTGGCCCCAAAGTCTAGGGTGCCATCTTTCCACTGTCCCCGTATATTCTAGAGGCGGTCTGTTGGATATCCGAAGCAACAGCTGGATTCGTAGACCATTACTGCTCCGGCGCAAGATACTAGTCAAGGATCTACCTCAAACTAGACCCTCGCGAATATACGTGGCGGAAATTAAAATACAACTGTGAATTACATGAAAAATACACTTAGCTCGCGGAAAAGCACATACCTTATTCTCGGGGATCTCGTGGTCAGCCTCTCTGGATCTAAAATGGGTTTCACAGTTGCATCTCCTTATATCTAAAATGAATCATGACGACACGGCTTCTAATAAAACTAAACTATTTAATAACAAAATGTAAACTAGGGCTAAACATTCACACAACAAAATAAAATACACACTCCCATTCGCTCATCTCTACACTCACGCCACTGGTAAAACTGCGTTCTATGAACATAATGACAAAATTTGGTGTAGCTTGTGTCCATACATCAAGCTGAACAATGGTTACACACCTCTGTGTATTTACATTCTTCTGGCACGCTCCCAAGCATATATGGGCGCTCAGCGCACGCGACCCTCGCCACGTGTCCGATGACATAACATTCGCCGTTACATTCCCAGTCTGGCTGGTTTAAAAAAGAAAGAGCGCGAGCCGTGCGGTTCGCAACATATCTCCCCATTTGTGCGGCCTGGCCGAGCTATGGCCTTGGCTAGAAACGAGATTTAAAGAAGTCCTCGCTATTCCTGCCTGGTCCACAAATGTGCTCTCCATAACAATAAAAGCTGTGTTACAATGAAATATATTCACGTCAGACAAATACGTGAACTGTACTCAAATCCTACATGCTATTGACATAAAACTTCTATACACACTAACATTCATACTCTCGCATTGAGACGTTCATTTCATTTCATTCGCACTGAACAAGAAACAAACCACATACTGTCACATACATATTCATACTCTAACCTCTAAGTTAAACAAACTATAAACTTCCTATTCCTAGCATGTTATGCACTCAATTGGCAAGTAATAAAGGTTAACACTAAAATAATTTATAATGACGCTTATAGGTATCAGCTATAGTCCTTTCAAAATAATAGCGTCTAAATACATTCGAGCCTGTGCTCTGATCTAGCAGTTACGTCAAATACAGTGAACTTTGATCCTTAATATCTTCTAAATCACCAGAAATAACCACCACCAGTCTCTCCTATCTGATCTGGTGTCAAAATAGTTTAAATACATTCGACCACTTAAGGTGAAACATAAGCCGTTACATGTTTAGGTTTAATAATCTCGATAAAAGTATAGCATAACAGCTGTCATCATCAACTTCCCGTTCCAATTTAAACCGTTACCCTTCCTGTCCTCTCTAAATCCCAGGTCGTGTATAACAGAATAAGTAGTACTCTCTACTCACACTTTAATGCCATGCCAATCCTAGTCATGCCCACGCTATTACTGTAATAAAAAAAGCGGAACATACCTTCGCAATAACCTCGTATGCCAACTACATACGTAAATATATAAAAAAACACTATCAAAGGGTTATCAACTCCACTTCTTTCAACCTGGCATTCCTCACAAAAGGGCATAATTTCTCAGCGTTGTCACCACAATCGCTGGTCTCATGAACAATAACAACAATTGTTAAATTATTAATTTATACATCCTAACGACCTCTGGAATTTACGATACTGACCTCCTCACTTAATACTCTTGATACGATACTCTGATAAGTATAAACTGTCGTGCATATATTTAATAAAAATACTACATCTCATCTTTACACATCTGGGTTTGACTTTAATCGAAGAAGGAATATTATATCTACAACGTGACATGATATTACTCCTCGCAAATATTTAATCACAACATCATATCAATGTGTTTGTCCAACAAGAATCTATCACGACGAGGATATCAAACGATAACTACCCTAATTTAGGATGATAATTAATCTTCCAAGAAGATTCTAGCTTCCAATAAATTAAATGACTGAAAGTTCAAAGCTTTCTTCAATAAAAACATACAGTTAGTCATATTCGTATTCTCTTCATTCAGAACGAATGTCTATGAGTTCTGACGATAATAATCGTGTCCACGTTAAATGTTTCTTTTCCACAATGCGACATGATATTTCACAATATATCACTACCAAGATCTTCTTTCTTGACGTTCCTTCTCGACGGATAAAATGCCCAAATTAAACTAATAAAAATTAATTTAATGGGTAACATAGACGAAAATGTCTATCACCTGCATTCAGAATGAATACGAAAACGTCGACAATAAAATTACTGTTCCTTAAAGGAAAAAACAAAAGCTTGTTCCTCGAACAAGTCAATAATCTCAGTTCAGAAACTGGATTCCTAACAAACGAAGATAATAGCGTCGCAAGACGATCACTATAATAAATTTCGAAGAATAAAAATGCTATACATGGAGTACATAAATACAGCATCGAAATATGGATAAAGGATTTGCTCAGAAAATGTCACTACAAGCTGTAACTACAACGTTAGTGAACACTGCTACCTGATCTCGAAGTCTAGAAGATCAAGATGGAGTATAACAAAATACTCCGATATTACATCTCCCAAAGATCTGGGCTGGATCCTAGCTCGTCTCCACGAACTCGTGACCTCAGGAAAGGAACGAATTCCCCCACTGGAAACAGCAAGCTCCGACCGGAATCGAACTGCAGGCCTCCAATCATCATCTTCCTTGTGACCGGGATAACCCTGGACCTCTTGATAATCTTGATGTTTCTTCTATCTCCGTAACAGCACAGTCTCATCATAACAGTGAGTAGCATCGAAAGTTCTGCTTTCCACTTCAAAAGGCATTTGAAGAGAAAGTCTTGGACCTCACTCGTATAACGAACATTCATGTAGATGGAAATTGAACATCGTTCTGTAGTCACTGATGTTAATGTTGAGCTCATGTTTGACAAGAATGCACTAGAATAGAGTTGTGCATCAGGTCTCATGATTGCTCGCTAAGAAGATATTCACGAACAGTCTCCTCTAAATAAGCTCCATCGTTGACTATATTGCTTCTGCTTATACTACTGGCGCATATAATAATTTAGTCCATAACAATCTTCATAATACTAGACTGAATATTGTTCTTCACAATGGAATACATCTCCTTCCTAAGTGTTGTAATACAGTTCCACACAATCAATTTTAATATGCACTCGTACTCACGGGTGGCTCTTGCCTGAGCTGCAGTCGCTCGGACAAAGTGTCGTATCGCGCTGGAAAGAAACACTTTTCTCGCGCTTCACAAAACTGCTTATGATTATTGAAATACTTCTCTCAAACTTCTAAAAGTTCGTAATATACAATATCTGTTAGTCAGCTACAATATGTAGTTGAAATAAATTCTCTGAAGCCGATCAGACCAAAGTGATTGCGTTATATGTGAACCTCGCAACTTCACCTAGATTCAAGGCGCGGTCGTCTCCTGATTCCGCCCTTGCTTATGCCTTGTCTCCACGAGTCACCTTCTACTAGAACGGTGAAACACTCAGAACTCCTTTCTCTTCCAATCGCACACGTCTGACCTCTTCGACGTTCAGATACACAAGAACCCCGGTGCTTGGCGTCTCCCCTCCAAGTCTACCGATTTTAGCCGCCTTTTCGAGTTCCCTCTTGAATTCGCGCTCTAGCAAATCGCTTATTCCTTCTCATAGCGACCTGCTATTGACTTATAAAATATTTCCAATATTTAATTATCATATTCTTCTCTTTTCCAATGTATAAATTCACTCTCTAAGGGCTTAAATGAATTAAATATCCATAAAAAATTAGTTGCTGGAACTCCCGTCTTCTCTAAAATTTCTTCCTATTGGATAATTTATAACAATATTTAAACAAATCCTGGGAATATTCGCTGTTGCTATGTCGATTCCAAGCTTCTAGAAACTTCCATTGCGCAATACAATCAAGTGACGGAATTTCCCTCCTTGCTCGACGTCGCCTCACGACTGGTTTCTGCCAAGTTCCAGCCATCATATTCCTTGGTTAAATTTTATCATGGGCTTCGAAATAAAATGTATTAATCCCATTTTCATCCCTTGTAACTTGATAACCACTCCGATCTTTCAGTATATTGAAGGCCAGTCTATCACGGTGTTGTTCATTAGCCGACAAAGGGAAACTATAAGTTGCTTCGCGCATGATAGATGGTGATAAACCATGCCCAGGGAACGATCTTCAGAACAGCCGTTGACTGATTTAGACTGTCAGTGTTTTCTTGTACTGAAAATATTACCGTGAGTTATGTTACAACTGACGTATTTGAGAATAGATCATTTAGATCTGACCCCATTTAAGCGAACTGCTATGGATTTAATTGAAGCCAATATTAAAATGGATCAGCAGTTACTTCAAACTTCAAGAAATATTTCCACTATGTCGTGTTAGACAGATTGTGGGTATATAATGTCGGCCGATACAAGGATTAGACGTGCGTGTCCAATCGGGCATGTATCTGGAATAATCTGGTACAGACCAGGTTCACTACGCTTCAAGACCAACGAGAAATGTAAGCCACATTTGACTTTATATTATGCCTAGCTAATTGGAACAAACTCATTTTCTGCAGATGACCAACACATTTGTTTTTCTTCGTATTTAAATCTTGCAATGATTTACGCAAGACATATTAGAGTTATTCTCAGTATTTTCAGCACTCAGAACAGTTTAGGATCGATGACCGAGCATAACGAGGATTTATTTGAATGTTTCATATTTTTTTGATAATCACGGTAATCAGCCGAGGTAACTGTAAAAGTTAATAATTATTTTTGTTGAGAAATGGATATTTTATCCATATTCGAAGAATCGAACATGTGGATTCTCACATAATGAAATAATAATTAAACACATTTACAATAATATAACTAATAATAATAATAATAATCCACTAATAATAATTATAATGATTTTCATAACTTTTCTAAATAATTCTTGGATCTTATATTTTCTAATAATCACATTCATTGAGAGAGAGCTTATGAAGTAGTTTAATCATTTCTAGTTTGGAACAGGTGATTATCCGAAGGATAGTGGTTAGCGCAAGCCCGCATTCAACCAACATTACAGTTCTGGTTGAAGAGTTAATATTTGCAATGAGCAAAGTATATTTTTTCAGATAACACGGAGAGGCATGAAACGGGAAGCAAATGATATTTGTATCAATTAGGATATTTTTGTATTTATATAAAATCATGACGTAGATACACATTCGAAAGTGAAATAGAGAGTATCATAAGTGTGGTAACTTCACGTTTTGAACTGAATGGTAAAATAAAATAAACTTGTAAGTTTATAAATCTTCCAGTGTTGATAATAATCAGAGGCTTGATTTATTGTATAAATTTTGGGAAGAAAATTTATGTGTGTGGAGTAGTTGAAATGCCATTCCCAGGTGCGCATGTTTAAGTCGCAGGAATGAGGAGGTTTCTATTTGAGCATCAATCAAATAGCAGGTTCGATGACTCAGTGTTAAAGAAGGAGTATTGGAACTACACATTGCGTGGTATGAATGACCCATAGGTTATTTCTTAAAAACCATCACTTCTTATTTCATCCTTGTTTACGGATTCCATTAAGACTTTGATTTTGCTAGAACCCGGATTTGTCATGATAGTATTTTTTTCTTCTTCTTCCGTTGTTGTTGGAATATTGTGTTCTTATAAAAATAATAGAATGGGCCACTGCCAATTAAAATAATTCTATAACCACGAACAATTTGAAGGATGTTTTCAATCCTAGTGTCATGAACTAAATGAATTTATTATGAAACTACAATTCTTATTTCCGCATTCTGTTCAAGAATTGCAAGTTGTGAAAGTTACTAAAATGGCCACAAATATAAATATTTTTCTTAATAATGATTCCAAGTGGATAATCGAATAGTTGAATGGTCCAACAATTTATTGATCAAGTTGATGATTCAGAAATCATATATTTTGTTAGGAACTTGAAGTTCATAATCGAGTCACTTCTCGAAACGTTTAATGTCAGAAGAACAATTAATTTTGTTGTGCTTCGCACAGTTCTTCGATACTATGCTCAAGGGTCAGATACTTTTCAGATGTTGTTATTAATATGTGTACATAATTTGCGTTGATTCAGAGATAATAATATTTTTTGACAATATTTTTTGAAACTGGAAAAATAAGTGAAAGTTAAAAATTCTATGAACAATTATTCTACGAGTGTTAATATTATGTAAAAATTCAACCAGTGAACTACAGTATTTCCAGTACAGACAATTAAATTTGAACTGGATTTAATCATAAATAATGGATATAATTTTGGAACACAGTCTACAGGACTGATAATCAGACTTGTGTCTCCAAAGATAATTGTCCAATGTGATGGTAAATTTCTGTACATTGTGTAAATAGTAATGTGGGTCGCCACACATGAATGATGCTGCTTTGAGCATTTTATTTTGCAGTCAATTTTAAATTCAGAATAAAATGAGATAATTTTACTAGATGTGTTATGCCCAGTTGAATCTCCTTCTATCCTTATTGTTGCATTGAGCCAAAAATCAGTAAAGCATTTTTTTCATTTGATGTCGTTTTCGCGATTAGCTTTAACCCATCTGGCGCCCCGGGATATTTTGACTCTCGTGCTGACTGATTCTTGGTAAAATGCATATGTGGTCGTGCGGACTCCGGTCTAAACGGGCACAGTACGTCCCTGTGATAGTGCGGCGGGGCACCATCTTGTTGAAAATAAAATTATCATTACCATATAATGGACGAATGGCAGGAAATATGGAATCAGCAAGCATTGTTAGGTAAGTTATACCAGTTACAGTGCCTTCAAATCGAAAAGGTCCAATGAGTCCCCTTGAAGACAAACCGCACCACACATTTACACCAGGCAAATTTACAGCTTTTTCAATTGTAATGTGAGGATTTTCTTCACCCCAGTAAACACAATTGTGCCTATTGACAGTTCCATTAAGTTTGAATTGGGCTTCATCCGACCAAATGGTGCTACCCATAAATCCCGGTTCACGTATCACCATCTCCTGAACCCATTCACAAAATTGCAACCTTCGATCTGGATCGTCGTCACTTAGCTGTAGCACCAGCCTTGGAATGTAAACACGATACTTGCCTCTCTTCAGAATGCGTAGCACACTGCTAGCACTTACATCACTTTCACGTGCCCCTTGCCTTGAAGATTTGTTAGGAGAGCGTTGAAACAGTTCCAAGACTACCGTTGATGACTCACCACTTGTAGCTGTTCGAGGTCGACCTGAATGACCTTTATGCACATCACACACTGTTCCATGAACTTCGAATTTGTCTCGTATGCGAGTAATTGTTAATCTTGAAGGTGGTTCTGTATCCTACTCCCTTCTCCACTGTCTTCGAACTTCATTTACATTCTCAAACTTCCAGTACCAATTAATAACCTGCTTGCGTTCTTCAAAACTCAAACGCACGTCCGCCATGTTCATAATACAAATTCCAACTGACAATATAACATAGAGGGACGATTATGCTGCCACCTGGCGAAGAAATATAACATTAGCCTTGTAGAGCGGGAAAACTACGATAGTATAAAGTGTGTATACATTCTTCAAGTTCTTTGCATTGTATTTTCCCAAAATGACATCGTTCTCTTCATCATTCAGCTCATAACAATTATTCCCATAGACAGTCTCAATTCGGAACGGTCCAATAAATATATCCCCGAACTTCTGGTATATTTTCCTGGTTACGTCCGCTTTGACAGGTCGGCGCAATAACACCATGTCTCCTACTTCTAAGGGCTTACTAAACCCTTTCCCTTCTACTCTTTTCATACGTTTATCGGCCGCCTTCTGTAGCTTTTCCTTCGCTCTGTCTATTCTCTCTTGTCTTCCTACATCTGGATCTTGAGGAATAAAGATATATGCGTTGTCCCAAGGTCTTTCTGGTTTCCTTCCTAAATGTAAGACCATTGGAACTTCTGCCGTGCTCTCTTGAACTGTGGAGTTCAAACATTCTTCAATGATAGGCACATACATAACCCAACTGGGGTGATCATGAGGGCAGAAAATTCGATATAATTGACTAAATTCAGTCATATATCTCTCACTAGAATTTTATTCAGGATAACGCACGCTGGAAAATATGTGTCGTATTCCTAATCTCTCCATGTCTGCTTCGAATTCTGCTGAGGTGAACTGGGCTCCGTGATCAGATAACAAATATTCTGGTCTTCCAGCATTCCGAAAAACAGAATTCTCCAATCTGCTTACTACATTTCTTGTATTTGCTTTCTGCATGGGGTCCATCGTCACAAATTTGGAAGAGACATCCACTGTCACTAACAAGAATTGGTTCCCTTGGTAACCCTTCGGACAGGGGTCAAAAATGTCCGCCGTCATAAGCTCATGTGGTCTAGAGGGTATCATAGGCCTTGGTTTTCCTTTTAACAATTCGGAGGTGAATTTCCCTCTTTGACATTTATCGCAAGATCTTATTATCTCTCTAATAGTGGATCTCATGTTGGTCCAAGTGAATTTCTCGTTCAGGGTGCTGAGAGTCTTGTCTAAACCACCGTGTCCTATTGAGTGGTGTGCTAGCCATACCAACTTCGAAACCAAAATAGGGGGCACAACTATGCGTGGCTTTGTATGCTCGGCGTCAATATACTTGCATACTAGATCTCCACTCAAAACAAAGTGGCGCGATCGTCTCTGGGTTGCGATATAATCCTCATCAGCTATGTCCATGAAACCTTTTAGGAACCTGTACATTTTCCTGATTGGAGCGTATCTCTTCTGTGATACACCGATTCGGGCTAATCTCCTAACGGTTTCTTGATCTTCTTGCTCCAATTGTACATGGTTTATCTGCACATTTTTAATAGGGTTTCTCGATAATGCATCAGCCAGTAAGTTATCTTTCCCTGGCTGGTGGATAATAGTAGCGTTAAACTGCTGAGTGAAAATGGCCCATCGTGTTAACCTGTCTCTCGACATTTCAGTTTGAAACATAAACTGCAATGCCTTGTGGTCTGTCACGATAATGATCTGATGACCAATCAGTATTTTCTTCCAAGCCTGCAGAGCTGTAACAGAGGCTAACGCCTCCAGTTCTGTTGTAAAATAGTTCTCCTCATGTCGTTTCAACTTTCTACCAGTGAAAGCGATATAGTGCCTTCTTCCATCCTCGTCCTTCTGGTACAGAACAGCACTTATACCTACGCGGGAGGCATCAGATTCGATATAAAATATACGGTCAAAATCCAGGTATTCCAACTTGCCATTCTGCCTCAACATCTCCTTCGCGTTTTCAAAGGCCTCGACAGCGGCACTCGTCAACTTCCAACGATTGTTCTTCATCAGTAATTCATAAAGGGGTGCCATGATCTCAGAGTATTTTGGACAGTGACTGCTAATAAACTGGCAAGCTCCCACAAACTCGCTTACTTGCTTGACCTTGGTGGGCTTAGGGAATCCAGTTATAGCCTCTACTTTCTCAAGGTTTGGTTGGTAATCTTCCAGATCGATGGCGTGACCTAGGAAATTAATCCGTTCGTGCATGAAGCGGCATTTACCAAAGTTCACTTTGATATTCGCATCCCTCAAGTTCTCGAAAAGATTACGTAAATGCACCATGTGTTCCTTAACATCAGGAGATGATATGATCAGATCATCGATGTAACATATCACGTTCTTCTTGACCTCATCAGTGAGCTTACCATCAAGGGCTCTGATTAGAGCTGGACCGTTATTTACTATACCAAAAGGTAGCCTTTTAAATACCCATGAAGTTTGGTCGAAGAGAAAACCGGTGTACTGTTTACTCTCCTCCTCCAACTCAATTTGGTAAAACGACGCAGTTAAGTCCAAAACGGAAATGCAGGCCTTTCCTTTGAATATCCTTAAGAAATCACGAATTTTCGGGGGCCTGTCTGCCTCAGGAAGAATTTTCAAGTTGATCGAACGTGCATCGAGACATAGACGTAGCTGTCCATAATTCTTCTTCACTACAGTGATGGGGTTGATATATGAAGACGCCTGTTTCCTAATAATGCCATCTGCTTCCATCTGTTTGGTTAACCCTCTTACTTCTTCATAATATTTCCCTGGAATGGGGTATATCCGCTTGTGATAAGGGGTTTCATCGGTCACTCTAATCTTGTACTTGTAATCCTTGATTAACCCAGGTTTGTCGTCAAAAACCTCCTTAAATTCCATAATTAATTCTTCAAAATCCTCTTGAATTTCGTCAAATCCTTCGGCTTTGAGGATAAGCTTTTCTCTACCATTCTCTGCCTCCTCAATTACATTAGTTAAAATATCTTCCCTATAATCCGTATCTGGACTGTTATTCAGTTCCTGTTTTTCTAACTCTTCTGTGTTAATAATCCCCTCGCTAAATTTAATAATCCTATTCTTCATATCACTAATGGCTCCTACCTTCGTGATAAAATCAATCCCGAGCACTATGTCAAAATTTATCTTGCCCACCACGATGAAAATATGTTCATAAGCACGTGCATTTATTTCAAAGTTCAGCAAAACTTGAATCTTACACTTCACAGCTTTATCTTGAAAGATGCCACGCACTTTAATAGCAGATGCGGGCAAAGCCGTCATCTTGTCACTACCCAAGAATCTCTAGTAAAACTCATGAGATATTATAGACATAATAGCTCCCGTGTCCATCAAAGACTTACATGTCTGACCATCAATATTTATACATATAATTGGTAATTCATATGGCCTTTCCTCTCTTATGATCTCGTCTTCTAACAATAGGTCCTCATCCGTCACCTCGTATGATTCATTTATCAAAATCTGGTGTAATGTGGTGGTATTTCTCTCTTCCACTAGTTCTGTTTTGAAAATGGATTTTTTTTTTTGTCCCTGAGCGTCATTCCCTCGGATTCCTTGCTGGCTAGTACCGGGTTTAGGATCCACGCTCAAGTTCGAATTACTTCCGTTTCCGCCTTCCCTTTCTCTTAATTCCTTCAAGTATCGCTTTCCTTCTTGATGGCGTTCATAGTTTTCTTTGGTCATGACCTCATTTCTTTGTGGTCTATCGCGATTCTGATTCTGGTAATTGCTGTTGTTTCGACCATTATAATTATTGTTATTGTGGAAGAAACCGCTTCTTCTATTCTCCTGGTAGTTTCCTCGTCCTTGCTGTTGTTGATAGGGACGGCCTCCACGGAATCTCCTATACCTTGCTTCAGGTCGCCTATCTCTAAAATAGGTATTTCTTTCTGGACCTACATTTCCTTTCTCCTGTTCTTCAGGGCTTTCTGTTTGCTGTGTCTGATCAATATACACAGTATTAATTTCTTTGTAGTCCTGACGTTGGTTTCTAGCTACGACGTTGGGCGTTGGACTAGTATAATTCAATTTCCGAAGAAGTTCGTCCATGCCGGCCAAATCGCTGATTCCTGACGAAATTATCAGTCTTCTCACTTCAACTGGCAACATTCGGGCAATGCCATCTGTTAATTGTGCCGTAGATAGAGGGGGTTGCAAAAACGTAGCCGGGCAAGTTGCGTTGTGAAGAAATCGGCGTAACGTGTCGGTAATGTACCCGAATACTTCCTCGAGTATACTTCTGCGCGTAAACTGTTCTGCGCTTCTATGGACCAATAACGTTTCATGAGGGCTTCTGCAAACTCCTCAAAGTCCACAAATGTGAACCTGAAGGCGCAAACCATTCAAGGGGGCCTTCTCCCATATAGCGTTCCACTATCTTCATCTCTCGTTCTCTCGGAATGTGAGCCTCCGCAAAATAGTCAAGGATATTCCTGATATACTCAATTGGGGTGTAAGAATCGAGGTTGGTAAATTTACGCGGTTTGTCCTCAAAATTACGGATTACCGTCACGTTTCTCTGTTGAGAATCTTGGAAACTGGGACGATATTCCTTCCTTTCCCTTTCGGGTTCACTATTCCTATCCTCGAGTCCTTCATGGTGTCTTAACATCCTTTCTCCTGGTCTCGCCTCTCTATTTGCTGTTTCCGTACTGAATTTTCTACGATAATCTCCATAGTCCTCCGTTTCTATCTTCTCCGTCTCTTATATCTCCGCAATCAACTCTTTCACTTGCTTCTCTATTTCTTTCTTCATATCCTCCTTATAAACTTCAAGATCTGCCACGTCTCCTAAGCTCAGATTTTTCAATTTCCCACTAATGTGTCCCTCAATATTAGTGGATTTTCCTTCCTTAATCTCATTCACGACGGTGACTACTGTGTCTATCCTTTCATCTAACCGTTTACTACGACTTTCTAACGTCTCTTTTAACGCTTGATTTTTCCTCGACCGATTGATTCTTGTCGTCAACCTGTCTTTGTAATAGTTGATCAATACGCTTCCCTAGAACTGACCTAACAGACATTACATCATGGTTGATCTGTAATTGCGTATTGGCAAGCTTACTTTCAACTTTACCCTGAATTAGCTTAATATGCTCTGCGCTCGACTTATCCCATTCGTCTTTCCAAATGACAACATTAGCCTTCAACATTTCAGCTATATCTAGTTCAATGTCCTCCTTCAAATTTTATTGTGGTCTATCACCTGACTACGCAGAATATCAACATTTGTCTTCAATTCGGCTAAAGAAACAATGGTCTTTAGAGAATCGTCAACAAATTGCGATCTCAAAGCACCTATACCTTCTGAACATTGTGTTTTAGACTCTTCCACTTCCTTCCTGATCTTATTAATGTCCCCTTGGACCTTATTTACATCAACAAACATAGAATTAACCTCAGACTGTACTTTGCCGATATCATTTTGTACACTAGTTATTTCTGTCTGGACATTATTAACATCGATTTGCATATTGTTTACATTCTCCTGAACCTTATCTACTTTTGTTTGAACATGGGACACATCTGACCTTACATTGGCAACTTCTGACAGAACATTAGCAACATTAGACTTTACTCCTCTCTCAGGCTATCCATAACATCTGATCTTTAACAAAAGTCACATCATCTTTGACTAGGGCAACATCAGAATGCACACCCTCTACTTTTGACTGTACACTGGCAACATTGTCTTTCAATTCAGCGGAGCTGGTCTGCAATCCCTGTAAAGAATTTTGCATACCCTGAATATCTCCCTTAAAACTTTCACCCACCTTGACAACAATCGTGTCAAGATCTGCCTGTCTATCTTTCTTTAGCTGCTCTCGGTCCTTCTTTGCCTCGTGAAATTTCCTCTGTAAATCAATAACATTTACTTTCAGATTCTCTTTAATCTGATTTTCCACACTATTTAATTTCTCCTTCATGCTGTTGTCCATTTTCTCCATCATCTCTCCCATCATCTTACGGACATCGTCTGCCGCCATCATTGCCATTACAACAATATCAATAATAAAAGTGCTATAGGAGTACAAACAAATAGAGCAATATAGCAACACTTTAGAGCATCCTTTCAATCCATGTATTTGGGCATCTTATCGTCTCGCCTTAACATTAACTTAATGCTAAATCACCATATATCTTATTCTAAAATACCAGTACCTAAACGTTCGCGTATGATTTATTTTAGATATACTACCGTAAAGAATATTTACATTTATCACCATTAAACAAGTTAGCTTTACATTAACATGGCTGCCAATAACCATGAGCCGGTAAAATGAAAATAGATTCAGATCATAGGTCATTCAGAAAAATATAACCTATTACTCCTCTCTCAGGCTATCCATAAGATCTGATCTTTCGTTTGAGTGCAATTTTATTAAAAACAAAGCAAATATAACCTATATAATTACACTCTAGCTCATCGCAGATGATATGGTTCATTAATCCCATAAACTTAAAAATTAAGCTGTCAACTGGATAGCTTCTAAATGGCCTCACGAAGCTATTTTCGTGGCCCCAAAGTCCAGGGTGCCATCATTCCACTGTCCCCGTATATTATAGAGGCAGTCTGTTGGATATCCGAAGCAACAGCTGGATTCGTAGACCCTGACTGCTCCGGCGCAAAATACTAGTCAAGGATCTACCTCCAACTAGACCCTCGCGAATATACGTGGCGGAAATTAAAATACAACTGTGAATTACATGAAGAATACACTTAGCTCGCCGTAAAACACATACCTTATTCTCGGGGATCTCGTGGTCAGCCTCTCTGGATCTAAAATGGATTTCACAGTTGCATCTCCTTACATCTAAAATGAATCATGACAACACGGCTTCTAATAAAACTAAACGATTTAATAACAATGTAAACTAGGACTAAACATTCACACAACAAAATAAAATACACACTCCCATTCGCTCATCTCTACACTCACGTCACTGGTAAAACTGCGTTCTATGAACATATGACAAAATTTGGTGTAGCTTGTGTCCATACATCAAGCTGAACAATGGTTACACACCTCTGTGTATTTACATTCTTCTGGCACGCTCCCAAGCATATATGGGCGCTCAGCGCACGCGACCCTCGCCACGTGTCCGATGACATAACATTCGCCGTGGCATTCCCAGTCTGGCTGGTTTAAAAAAGAAAGAGCGCGAGCCGTGCGGTTCGCAACATCTCTCCCCTTTTGTGCGGCCTGGCCGAGCTATGGCCTTGGCTAGAAGCGAGATTTAAAGAAGTCCTCGCTATTCCTGCCTGGTCCACAAATGTGCTCTCCATAACAACAAAAGCGGTGTTACAATGAAATATATTCACGTCAGACAAATACGTGAACTGTACTCAAATCCTACATGCTATTGACATAAAACTTCTATACACACTAACATTCATACTCTCGCATTGAGACGTTCATTTCATTTCATTCGCACTGAACAAGAAACAAACCACATACTGTCACATACACATTCATACTCTAACCTCTACGTTAAAAAACTATAAACTTCCTATTCCTAGCAGGTTATACACTCAATTGGCAAATAATAAAGGTTAACACTAAAATAATTTATAATGACGCTTATAGCATCAGCTATAGTCCTTTCAATGTAATAGCGTCTAAATACACTCGAGCCTTTGCTCTGATCTAGCAGTTACGTCAAATACAGTGAACTTTGATCCTTAATATCTCCTACATCACCAGAAATAACCACCACCAGTCTCTCCTATCTGATCTGATGTCAAAATAGTTTAAATACATTCGACCACTTAAGGTTAAACATAAGCCGTTACATGTTTAGGCTTAATAAACTCGATAAAAGTATAGCATAACAGCTGTCATCATCAACTTCCCGTTCCAATTTCAACCGTGACCCTTCCTGTCCTCTCTAAATCCCAGGTCGTGTATAACAAAATAAGGAGTACTCTCTACTCACACTTCAATGCCATGCCAATCCTAGTCATGCCCACGCTATGACTGTACTATTAAATGCGGAACACACCTTCGCAATAACCTCGTATGCCAACTACATACGGAAATATATATATAAAAAAACACTATCAAAGGGTTATCAACTCCACTTCTTTCAACCTGGCATTCCTCACAAAAGGACATAATTTCTCAGCGTTGTCACCACAATGGCTGGTCTCATGAACAATAACAACTATTGTTAAATTATTAATTTATACATCTTAACTACCTCTGGAATTTACGATACTGACCTCCTCACTTAATACTCTTGAAACGATACTCTGATAAGTATAAACTGTCGTGCATTTATTTAATAAAAATACTACATCTCATCTTCACACATCTGGGTTCGACTTTAATCGAAGAAGGAATATTATGTCTAAAACGTGACATGATATTACTCCTCGTAAATATTTAATCACAACATCATATCTATGTGTTTGTCCAAAAAGAATCTATCACGACGAGGATATCAAACGATAACTACCCTAACGTCGGATGATAATTAATCTTCCAAGAAGATTCTAGCTTCCAATAAATTAAATGACTGAAGGTTCAAAGCTTTCTTCAATAAAAACATACAGTTAGTCATATTCGTATTCTCTTCATTCAGAACGAATGTCTATGAGTTCTGACGATAATAATCGTGTCCACGTTAAATGTTTCTTTTCCACAATGCGACATGATATTTCACAATATATATCACTAACAAGATCTTCTTTCTTGACGTTTCTTCTCGACGGATAAAATGCCCAAATTAAACTAATAAAAATTAATTTAATGGGTAACATAGACGAAAATGTCTATCACCTGCATTCAGAATGAATACAAAAACGTCGAAAATAAAATTACTGTTCCTTAAAGGAGATGACAAAAGCTTGTTCCTCGAGCAAGTCAATAATCTCAGTTCTGAAACTGGATTCCTAACAAACGAAGATAATAGCGCAGCAAGACGATCACTATAATAAATTTCGAAGAATAAGAATGCTATACATGGAGTACATAAATACAGCATCGAAATATGGATAAAGGATTTGCTCAGAAAATGTCACTACAAGCTCTAACTACAACGTTAGTGAACACTGCTACCTGATCTCAAAGTCTAGAAGATCAAGATAGAGTATAACAAAATACTCCGATGTTACATCTCCCAAAGATCTGGGCTGGATCCTTGATCGTCTCATCGAACTCGAGATCTCAGGAAAGGAACGAATTCCCCCACTGGAAACAGCAAGCTCCGACCGGTATCGAACTGCGGACCTCCAATCATCATCTTCCTTGTGACCAGGATAACCCTGGACCTCTTGATAATCTTGATGTTTATTCTATCTTCGTTCTGCTTCCCACTTCAAAAGGCATTTGAAGAGAAAGTCTTGGACCTCACTCGTATAACGAACATTCATGTAGATGGAATCTGAACATTGTTCTGTAGTCACTAATGTTAATGTTGAGCTCATGTTTGACAAGAATGCACTAGAATAGAGTTGTGCATCAGGTCTCATGATTGCTCACTAAGAAGACATTCACGAACAGTCTCCTCTAACAAAGCTCCATCGTTGACTAGATTGCTTCTGCTTATACTCCTGGCGCACATAATAATTTAGTCCATAACAATCTTCATAATATTAGACTGAATATTTTTCTTCACAATGGAATACATCTCCATCCTAAGTGTTGTAATACAGTTCCACACAATCAATTTTAATATGCACTCGTACTCACGGGTGGCTGTTGCCTGAGTTGCAGTCGCTCGGACAAAGTGTCGTATCGCGCTGGAAAGAAACACTTTTCTCGCGCTTCACAAAACTGCTTATGATTGCTGAAATACTTCTCTCAAACTTCTAAAAGTTCGTAATATACAATATCTGCTAGTCAGCTACAATATGTAGTTGAAATAAATTCTCTGAAGCCGATCAGACCAAAGTGATTGCGGTATATGTGAACCTCGCAACTTCACCTAGATTCAAGGCGCGGTCGTCTCCTGATTCCGCCCTTGCTTATGCCTTGTCTCCACGAGTCACCTTCTACTAGAACGGTGAAACACTCGGAACTCCTTTCTCTTCCAATCGCACACGTCTGACCTCTTCGACGTTCAGATACACAAGAGCCCCGGTGCTTGGCATCTCCCCTCCAAGTCTACCGATTTTAGCCGCCTTTTCGAGTTCCCTCTCAATTTCGCGCGGGCTCTAGCAAATCGCTTATTCCTTCCAATAGCGACCTGCTATTGACTTATAAAATATTTCCAATATTTTATTATCATATTCTTCTCTTTTCCAATATATATATTCACTCTCTAAGGGCTTAAATGAATTAAATATCCATAAAAAATTAGTTGCTGGAACTCCCGTCTTCTCTAAAACTTCTTCCTATTGGCTGTAAGCTCATATCCAATGGGATATTTTATAACAATATTTAAACAAATCCTGGGAATATTCGCTGTTGCTATGTCGATTCCAAGCTTCTAGAAACTTCCATTGCGCAATACAATCACGTGACGGAATTTCCCTCCTTGCTCGACGTCACCTCACGACTGGTTTCTGCAGTAGAAAAGAAGAGAATTGAAGTGTTTGAAATGTGGTGTTACAGGAGAATGATGAAGATCAGATGGGTAGATAGGGTTACAAACGAAGAGGTATGAACACGAGTGGGAGAGGAGAGATGTTTCTGGCGACTGTTAATGAAGAAAAAATATAGGTTTGTAGGACACTTACTAAGACATCCAGTAATAACAAGCTAGTTATGGATGGACGGGTCGAGTACAAGAACTGTAGGGGTAGACCAAGATTAGAATAAGTTAAACAGATTGCCTCTGAAGGATGGTGTGGTAGCCATGTTGGGATGAAACGATTAGCGTAGGACAGGGAGGCATGGAAAACTGAATCAAACCAGTCGAAAGACTGAAGACTCAAACACAGAAGTTTAGTAATTTGTGGGTATTACTTGAGTATTCTTTTCGTTAGAAAAATTTTAGTGTCTTGTTGTTCGTAGAAGGTTAGCTTTTTGTTAGTAGAATTGTTTCAGTATATTATTCTCTTGGGGAGTAGCAGCCTTTCAAAATATATCAATTATTTACTTGTCCTATAGATGGTAAAGATATTGATACCATTAGCCAGCTAATGGCTACACTGCGTTCTTCTGCATGGCTGAAAGCAACGAGAAACTACAGCCGTAATGCTATTCCCGAGGATATGCATCTCTCTATGCATAGACACATGCGTTGAAGGCCTCATGTCTTGTAAGATTCCAATCCGGAGGTTAGCTAGTCCCCTGTTTGGATCCCCGAGTGGGTACTAGTCGAGAGGGGGATATTATCTCAGAAGTGACAAAGTGGAAATTTGACATTCTACGGATCAGAGCGTGGAATGTTAGAAGTCTTCTTATTAATTGTGCATGACTCATCACATTTCTCCTATTCGCTTTCATTTCGACAATGCATCATCTCCATACCTTATTGCATGTATCGTGGGGACATTATCAATTGTTATTGCTTACCTTGATCACTTCTGCACCGACTGCACACGATAAAAAAAAAGTCAACCCCTGGCACTATCCAGCCCATGACGGGCTAAAGCCGACCAAGCGACCGCTGCCCAGCCATTTGGCCTGCAGATATTGGGGTGACGCGTGATCAGCGCGTCGGGTCCCCTCGGCCGTTAATCTTGGTATTCGTGATAGGGGCGCTGTCTCACTGTCAGACAGCTACTCAATTGTCCTCCGAGGCTGAGTGCACCCCGTTCCAACCCTCACGTCAGTTTTAAAATCCCTGACGGAGCCGGGGATCGAACCCGGGGCCTCCGGGTGAGAGGCAGGCGCGCTACCCCAACACCACGGGGCCGGCACTGCACACGATGTTTGTGCTAAATCACGTAAATATGTGTTATAATTTATTCATTACTAGCTGTACCCGGCATGCGTTGCAATGCCAATCAAAGAAAGTGTTGGCGTTGTAACTTTGTTTGTTGAAGTGCTTTTGGATTCCCAATATGTTTTCTTTTTCCGTTAACCACCCCTAAACCATTGTAAAATTGATATACTATCTCAAAGAAAAATCATGGGAGTGTGCTCAACAACTCACCAAAGTTTCATCGCAATGAAATGAATGCTATATGAACGCATACGGGACTTTGTTGAAACGATTCGAGCGCCGTCACCCACTTGTTAAATTTACTCGTACGCTACCTATTGTAAAATTGATTTACTAAGTCGAAAACCTTCCCTGGCGTGTACACAACAACTCATGAAAGTTTCATCGCAATCGGATGAATGGTGTATGAACGCATACGGGATTTTGTTTAAACGCTTCGCGCGTCGTCGCTCATTTGTTGAATCTACTCGTGCGCTACCAAAAGCCAATATGCCATCTATTATGGAAGCCTTAATAGGGATATTAAGGCTGCTTGAGTTTTAGCTCCGCAGTAAAGAGGTGCAGGCACGCTTCATAAAAACGGAGATAGAGCGTAGTTCGCTACTCCTGTATCTGACACCAAGAGCCGTCTGATGAGGCAGCTTGGTGTCTTAGGCGAAAACCCACAAAAGACACGGCATAAACCTAGAAAAATTGCTGAATTTTAATTCACTAGCCATGAAGGCCAATATACCATATTTTTGGAAGCGTTCATAATGAGGTTAGGGCTGCTTGAGCTTTAAGCTCTCGCAGTAAAGGGCAGGTGCGCTTCTTACTTCTTTGGGTGTCTGGGCACGAACACTAAGAAACCGCTGATGAGCCAGCTTGGTGTCCTAGGCGAAGACCCTCACAAGAATCGGCATAAACCTACAAAAATTGCTGAGTCTTAATTCACAGGCCGTGAAAGCCATTGTACCATATATTTAATGGAATACCTTCCTAGCAATGTTTACCGAAACTTACATCCGTGAACTCTAAATTAAGAAACATGTTAGAACAATCGTTGATATAGTGGGTACAAAACTAACCGTGAGACTATATTACACGAAGAACAGGCCATAGGTAAAATATGCAATAAGAGTCTGAAGTTCCATGGAAATCAAATTATTTCACAGAAAATGCCTTTCAAAAGGGTGGCAATTTCGGGAGGCTCCCATGTCAGAGTGCCCTTAAATCATATGCAGCATTTTATTGTCGGATAAACCATGAATTTGGTAACGTTACTGATAGGTTTTAGTGTCTCTCAGTAAACATGAGTTGGTGGCACTGGCTGTTGCGCTTAGTCTCCAGTACACAGTGTGCTGTTGAGGTCTGGCAACACTGTCGACACTTCTTAAACTCCCGCGCGTCTCTTCAGTTGATCGATCGATCTTGTTCATTCTCTTAAACAATCGACAAATATAGTGGTGCACTGGAAGTTGTTCTTGAGCTCAAATTCTTTCTGCCGTGTTTCTACTGACCGCACAGTTAGAGTGACCACATCTACGTCATCTGCTCCTAATGGTAATTAATACCTGTACGACTCTACAGACGTGGCCACATTCGTTTTGCCTATTTATTATCTCATTTGGTACTTGATGAAGTGTTTACCCCCATATTTTCTTACTGTGATGGCACTGTAGTCATGTTGTTAGCCCACCACTCCTAATTGTTGGTGATTGTTCTTCACGGGACTAAGGATATAGGTCATCTGCACTTAATTACATGGATGATAACGAAAATGAGGAAAAGCAGTTCTACAGCATATGATTAATTTATATGTAATTTACTGGAGAAAAAATCTGACCAAAATTAGTAACATAAAAGACAAATAGTTCCGTAAAGAACTAAAGCCTATTTTCATATCCTACTTATGTTAATTACCACTATCAACATACAATATTTCAGTTTGATTGCTGTAATAGATTCGAAGATATTGAGAACCGACTAAGTATTTCGTATGGTTGCCATGTTGGATTGTATATATATGCAGGTCTTAGAGTTATGTACTGTTACGTGAAGATTATTGTGTACGTGTAGTATTCAAATTTCAATCGCATTATTAAGACACAAGAAGTAAAAACGAGATTTTAAAATTTCGCACAGCTGCCATCTTGTGCTTATTGAAACAATTGAAATAAATTAGATGCCAGTGGATTAACATTTGTATAAGTATTTACTGCACCATGTTTCACTGCACTCAGTTGGAAAAAATGCGAGAAACGTCCATGTGAGTATTTATACTTCGCATCGCCGCCATGTTGGATTTGTGATCACCAGGTTATTGAAAGTCCTATCGGTGAACTTATGTTCACAGCCCCTAAGAACATAAAAACAATTCAGTTTGATTTCTGTAATTGATTCGTAGATATTGACAACCGTCTAAATATCTCGGATCGCCGTCATGTTGGATTGTTATATTTATAGGGTACTACAAAACAAGGCAGCGTGGAGGAGAGAAATGCGCAAGAGAAAAATTTTGGTTGAGATGGAGGAAGATGATTCCTATGGTGCCAGCACGTACTGAAAACCTGCCAAAAATTTTGATAGCAATTTCCCAAAGAAAGCAATTTTTGGACATGTAATATCCTTTTTCTGGAGAACTATTCTACTTGAGAAGCTGAAATTTTCAGTATCTATCGTTCAAAGTGTACTTTATGATGTAACACGGCTGTTTTTGAAAATTTTATTTTGTTCAAATTTTATGTTTGAAAATGTGTAAAAAAAATAGTAAAAAAATGTAATGGTGGGGTTAAACTTTCATAAAAAATCTGCAAATTATTTTATAAAGAAATGGCTGTGTTAAATTAATCACGAAGGAATGTAATATAAGTGTTGTGAATCTGAAGCCGCTGAGTGAAATACATCCCGAGAAAAAGTACATCAAAATTCGAGAATTTAACATTGACAAGATAGGACATACCCACTCCCCGTAAAAGGGTTTCTCGCCCTAAAGGGAGGTGTTTCTATAATGGTTATAAGCTTTAAACGGGAGCCACTCTTAAGTTTCTATTCTCCAAATAGCCACAGTCCATTCAAAGCAAGAGGGAACACTGAAGACATCTGTTGTCCAGATAAAGAAAGCTTACACCGACCCCTCATAACTACATACCTGCCAACTGTTCCGATTTAGGCGGGAGACTCCCGAATTTACATCATTTCTCTCGCCCTCCTGCTTACCGTATTAAACCTCCCGACTTTTTAAAAATCTCGCACGTAATTTTGGACTAAAAGTGCGAGATGACAAACCTCAGCCATCCATCGATCAGGTCGATTTTACATGTGTTGAAGTGTGTTTCAATACCGCAGTTTCGCTTCCTATAGATAATTTATAGATAATTCTCCATAACTACTCGTCGTAGCTCGCGTGATTTATGAAGTTCAACTTTTATATCGCATGATGAATTCTGGGAATATTGCATCCCCAACTGCGTGCCTTCAGGGAGCTAAAGAGTCGATATCTCTGCAGCTCATTTATTGGTCTGTTACAATCAAATGTTGTTCTACATGAAAGACATGCATTGATCTGGACACCATTATGAATTAACATTTTTGTTCTTTGTTTGGTACACATGGGCACTTGGGGATTTTGTAAGAGGGCGTGCTTTTTAAATAATTATTTATGGAAGAGTTATTTAAAAAAATAACCAAAAGATTGATAACTAATAGGTCATGTACTTTTTGATATCTCATGAACCTATGAGGCTAGGGTCTTGTATGAAGGGTATGTAGAAAATACAGTAAGTATGTAGTTAGTTTTAGTTGTAAGTATGTAGTTAGTTTGTTTATTAGATATATGTCATTTCTATTAGACTGTGGTGTGTGAGTGTGTCTGGTGGCAGTTGCATTGTTTATTAGATACACGGGCGTATACAGAGTTTTATTTTCGGGGGTGCCCAACCGAGGGTTAGGGTGAAAGGTATAGGCCCAAAGAATACGGGGTTCTCCCCGGGAAAGTTTTGTATAATTTGGTGCAAAGTGATGAATTTTAAGGCTATCCGGCATCACTTTTTCTCCAATTTGTTGCGATGTTTTAAGTTTGGTTAATGTCAAACACAACTAAGACTATTTTATGTTACTTTTTATTAATACAATCATCTTGCTCACTTGATAGTGTTCACATGGACAGAATTAACAATACTGTTTTGATTTACAACTTACACCATTATTATAAAGTCAAGGTTTCTTGAAGCATTACCTATTCGGTTTATAACTTTATCGTCAGTGAGATGTATGTCTCTGTGAATAGATAACAATACTAGACCGTTGAGTCTGTTTTCAGAAGTAGAATTTCTTAAGTATGTTTTCAACGAGTTCAAACTCCTTTCGGCAGTACCGGTAGCTACATAGAGAGGGAAATTTGCCTAAGGTCTTTTAAGGGTATAAAAGTTAGGGAAAAACTTTTGTCTAACGCTTCAAAGGCACTTGTTGCTGTTAAGGCACTGGAGAGTAATAAGAGGTTATCAGAGCAAACTGATTGTCACACAGTTTACATCGCGCGTCGCCTTGCTTTGCAACGTTGCCATACGTCGCTTAGTAACAATAGTACATGATAAGTACGAGTATATTAGTTTTTGATGTTTTAATTCATAAACAAATAATATATGTGACAAAAATATTCGGGGGGCCGGCCCCCTGGGCCCCCCTTATATACGCCCCTTATTAGACATACCGTAAGGTGTGTATACATTGCACCTTAAGGGGCCAAATTGCACCGCTTGTAAAAAAATATGCAAAGTCCTCTGGCGGGCAAAATGAGAACTACTTCCAAACGTTTGTGAAAAGTACCGAAATATGAGGCTTGAGTGCTTATCTAGCAACTACATTTGAATCTTTCTGACTTCCGGTCTCTTTGTGTCAGCTGTTGAAAAACCATGTTGTCGCGCGGCAAAATACTCGGCAGTAATTTCTCTGATACGGGTGTCCCAGAAGGCCAATCAAAGGTAGTAATATCGTATTATTATTCCATATTTATCACTGATAAAGGACAAATGTGGTTTTCTTTTATAACTGGTCTAAAAAAATATTATAAGTAATGTTAGCAGATGATGTATAATTTGAGGTTAGTTGGTACTTTGCAACAACTAACCTCATAATTGTATTTAATTATTTACCTTGGTATTTGCTGCTATATGCTCAAGATAAATGCTTTAAACATTTTAAGACTATTTTGAACAGTATATTGTAGGCTGATATATTTTTTATAATTGTTTCAGCCATGCCGCGAAAGCATACTAGAAAGCCTGATGCACGTTCCTACGCAGATTATTCGCCGGATAGGCTACTCTTCATGCCTGTCTTGAGGAAATCAGAAGTGGACGAATCAGTCAAAGAGCTGCAGCTGTTAACTACAAAATTCCTAAACGGACAATTGAGAACAAACTAAAGGATTAACAGTGCAAGAAAATTGGCAAACCCACTGTTTTTAAACCACTAGAAGAATCTGCTTTTGCCGAGTGCATAATTGTGATGAGTGACTATGGATTCCCCATGGATGAAATTGACTTGCCTTATGCTATTAATTGTTATCTTGAGAAACTTGGGAGGACAGTTAGTGTTTTCAAAAATAACATGCTGGAAAAGAGTGAGTTAGGAGTTTCTTAAAGCGCCATGGAGAGCTAACAGTTCGTTTTGCTGCCAATATTGAAAAGTAGAGCTGCAATTGACGAGAATGTTTTGACAGAATGTGTTTCTAATCATTCAGAAACTTTAAGAGATGTAGATCCTTCAAACATATTTAACTATGACGAAACTAACCTTACCGACAATCCAGGGTCCAAGAAAGTTTTAACGAAGCGAGGAGTAAAATATCCTGAGGCGGTCTGTAATGCAACTAAAGCCAGTGTCTCTATAATGATGTGCGACAGTGCTGCTGGTGTATTGCTTCCTCCCTATGTTGTATATAGTAGCTCCAAACATTTATAGACAACGTGGACTGAAGGTGGGCCTCAAAATGCACGCTACGGCAACTCAAGTTCAGGATGGTTTAATGCAGAAACATTTGAATCATGGTTTATGTGTATAATGTTGTCAGTTTTGAAGAAGAAGGAAGGGGAAAAAGTGTTAATTGGTGACAATCTTTCATTTCATATTAATGAAAGTGTGTTGAAAGAATGTAGGCGGTCCAACACTTCCTTTGTGTGTCTACCACCAAACAGCACACATATAACCCAACCACTGGATGTAGCATTCTTCCACCCTATGAAGTGTGAATGGAAAAAGATTTTGAGAGAGTACAAACTCAGTCCAGCTGGATTAGCAGACTGTGTTTTGCAGAAGCAAGACTTTCCTAAGTTGTTGAAGAAATTGATGGACAATATATCAGTAAATGCAGAGGAAAATTTTAAATCCGGCTTCAAAAAAGCAGGCATTGTACCTTGTGATGTAACACCTCTGATTGAACGGTTGCCAGGTCATGCTTCTGACTGCTCTACTATTGAAGCAAGCTTTAAGTCTTTTTTTTTCCAGCAAAAGAGAGCAGATGCTATATTTTCAGGTGTGCGCAAAAGTAAATTCAAAGTGTCTGTTGATGCTAGTAAAAATATTGCAGATGAAATAGGCCTGACTCCGGAAAAATCTAGTTCTGAAATTGTTCCCACAACATCTGGAGTCAGGCCAGTGTCTGAAAATGGAGCGTTCAGACATTTAGAATTTAATTCGTCAGATTCAGATGCTGTACTCATGACAATGCTCCTATTCAAGATGAATCTGATGGCTCAGTGAATTTTTCTGATCATGAACAGGAATGTATTGGACACAGGGGAAAGAGCAACAGGGGTCTTGCATTGGATCCGGTCAAGAAGGAGGTAGGAGCTTTTGTGGTGTTTTCCTATGAAGATGAGTATTTTCCTGGCAAGATAGTAAGATTCAATGATGATGAAGTCGTCATTTCATCCATGCAAAAATCCTTTTTTATTGGAAATGGCCAGCAAAACCAGATGAAATGTCCTATGATTGGGAAGTCATTCTTGGATCAGTCAATCCTCCAAAACCAGTTAATAGAAGAGGAACATTTTGTGTCCCAGAACTCAATGGTGTGTGGCAATTTTAATTATGTGGCAACATTGCTATCAGTTCCTGATAACATTTTTGAAATATTATTGATAAAGTGTTTACAAAATGGTTTCTGGTAGATGAAACATAGATGTTTGTAACAACGGTGTATTTTCTCCTGTATTTTATAAAAAAATTGACAATTTTAATATATTAGGAATAAAAAAATATTCTGTATAATTAATTATGACCTCAAAAATTCTAAATTATACCTTACAGTTACTCCAAGGGATGCAAAGATATAAGTTATGTGGTATACTTTTCACCAAGAAACTCTGCGGCCTTGTAGACAATGTTTTGTTGAAGTGGTGGGAAGTAACCTCCCCCATTAGGTTACTTGTCACCAGTTTCTTATCAGTCATACCTAATTAAGATAAAACATTGGGATAATGAGCTTCAAGCTTGTTACTCCTAAGGCATTTTGCTACTTATCCCTTAATTTGTGTGTAAAAATTAGGTTTGGTTTTTGAGATATAACACGGAAAGTTAATATTCAGGTAAATTCGGTGCAAAGTATACCCACTTTACGGTAGTTCATTGTTTCATTAGAATGTGATGTGTAAGGGTGCATGTAGGTGTACCTGGTGACAGACTGTTTTAGTGGTAGTATTTTGTTGTTGGTGGAACTTAAGTATTTCTTCTTAGTAGAATTTTGGTAATTAATTGTTAGTAGTAGGTTAGTATTTTTGTAAGTAGAATTGCTCTTTTACTTATTCTGAAGGGAGTAGCAGCCTTTCAGAATAAATCAATTCTTTACTTGTCTTATAGACGGTTAAGATATTGATAAAATAAGCCATCTATTGGCTACACTGCGTTTTGCTGCACGGCTGAAAGCAACGGGAAACTACAGCCCTAATGCTATTCCCGCGGATATGCACCTCTCTATGCATAATTATATGTGATGATGGCCTTCTCTTTTGTAAAATTTCAATCCGGAGGTAAACTAGTCCCCCGTTCGGATCTCCGGGTGGGGGCTACTCGAGAGGGGGTTAACATCACAGAAGTGACAAAGAGAAAATCTGACATTCTACGGATCGGAGCGTGGAATGTTAGAAGTCTGCTAGGAAGTGGAAGGTTAGAAAACGTAGAAAAGGAAACGGATAGGTTGAGGTTGGATTTGGTTGGGATTAATGAAACGCGCTGGCAGGAAGAACAGGACTTCTGGTCAGGTGACTATAGGTTCATTAGCACTAAATCAAAAAATGGCCAAGCAGGGGTTGGTCTCATATTGAGTAGGAAACTTGGACAGCGGGTGGAATATTATGAACAATATAGTGAACGGATTATTGTAGCAAAAATCAGTACTAAACCTACGTGCACCACATTGGTACAAGTCTATATGAATACCAGTCAAGCTGATGATTAAGATGTTGAAAAGGTCTACGAAGAAATAGATGAAATTGTGAGGTACATCAAGGGTGATGAAAATGTTACAGTAATGGTAGGTTGGAATGCTGTAGTGGGAAAAGGGAGAGAAGGGAGGATAGTAGGAGATTTCGGATTAGGTGAAAGGAATGATCGAGGAAGTAGGCTGATGGAATTCTGCACCGAGCATGAATTGGTCATAGCTAACAACTTATTCAATAACCACAATAGAAGAATATACACATGAATGTGACCAGGAGATACAGGGCGTTTCCAAATCGAATTCATTATGGACAAGCAGAGGTTTCGAAACCAGATTTTGGATTGTAAAACATATCCTGGTGCTGACATAAACTCTGACCACAATCTGGTGGTTATGAAATCCAGCTTAAAGTTGAAGAAACTGAAGAAAAGTCAAAAACCAAAAAGGTGGGTTATAGACAGACTGAAAGTAAAGGATGTAAACGAAAGATTCAAGAAGAGTATAAAGGAAGGACTAATGAAAAACCCGAAACAAACTTCAATTGCATACGAATGGGCACTTTTGAAGAATGAAATAACAAAATCCTCAGAAGAAAACATTGGTAGGAAGGAAAGAATAGATAAAAAACCGTGGATCACTCAGGATATACTAGAATTGATGGATGAAAGGCGGAAATACAAGAATGTAAGAGATGAAAAGGAGAAAGCAGAATACAGACTCTGAGAAATGAGGTTAACAAGAAGTGCAAGGAAGCGAAAGAAGAATGGTTGAAAGAGAAATGTGCAGGTATAGAAAATTTTCTGAAATTAGGAAAAGTAGATGCAGCTTATCGAAGGATTAAGAATACTTTTGGGGAAGAGAAGACTAAGTGCTGTGATACTAAGGACACAAATGGAAAGCCCCTAAGAGATAGGGAAGAAAAGGTTGAGAGTTGGAAAGCTTACATAGAGTGTTTGTACAAGGGAAAGGAGATTGAGAATCATGTAATGGAAAGGGAGGAGGAAATTGATGAGGAATCAAAAGGAGATTTAATATTGAGATCAGAATTTGATAGAGCATTGGAGGCCTTAAGCAGGAACAAAGCACCAGGCATAGATGATATACCGATTGAGTTGCTACGCTGCATAGGAGATGAAGGTCTGATCAGGTTATTTCACTTGGTGTGTAGGATTTATGAGACAGGTGAGGTACCCCCTGATTTCAAGAAGAATGTTATCATCCCTATACCAAAGGAAGTGGGAGCTGACAAATGTGAAGATTACCGTACAATCAGCTTGATTACTCATGCTTCAAAAATCCGTCTAGAATAATTTACAAGAGGATGGAAAGCCAGATAGAAACGGAGTTGGGTGAAGACCAGTTTGGTTTCAGGAGGAATATAGGAACAAAGGAAGCTGTACTAAGTTTTAGGCTGATTTTGGAAGGTAGAATAAGGAAAGGTAAGAGAACGATCATGTCATTTGTAGACTTAGAAAAGGCTTTTGATAACGTTGATTGGACTAAATTGTTTGACATTTTGAAATCTATTAGAATAAAGTACAGGGATAGGAGGGTGATCTACATCTATCTATATATATAAAGCACAAAGTTTGTCTGTCTGTCTGTCTGTCTGTCTGTTATGTATACAAATCTACACCGTTTCACCGATCTGAACCAAAATTTGTATACTTACCCTTTGGAACCCTGCGGGTAACCCTGTCAACATTAAATTTCGGACAGACCACCCCATGCCCTGCATTTAGGCCCTTTTGCACAAATCTACACCGTTTCACCGATCTGAACCAAAAGTTGTATATTTAACCTTTGGAACCCTGCGAGTAACACTGTCCACTTGAAATTTTGGACAGACCACCCCATTCCCTGCATTTAGGCCCTTTGGTCCAAATCCACACCGTTTCACCGATCTCAACCAAAATTTGTATATTTACCCTTTGGAACCCTGCGAGTAACACTGACCACTTAAAATTTCGGACAGACCACCCCATTCCCTGCATTTAGGCCCTTTGGTCCAAATCTACACCGTTTCACCGATCAGAACCAAAATTCGTATTCTTACCCTTTGGTGCCCTGCGAGTAACACTGTCTGCTTGAAATTGCGGACAGACCACTCCATTCCCTGCATTTAGGCCCTTTGGCCCAAATCTACACCGTTTCACCGATCTCAACCAAAATTTGTATATTTACCCTATGGAACACTGCGACTAACACTGTCTGCTTGAAATTTTGGACAGACCACGCCATTCCCTGCATTTAGGCCCTTTTTGCACAAATCTACACCGTTTCACCGATCTGAACCAAAATGTGTATACTTACCCTTTGGAACCCTGCGAGTAACACTGTCTGCTTGAAATTGCGGACAGACCACTCCATTCCCTGCATTTAGGCCCTTTGGCCCAAATCTACACCGTTCCACCGATCTCAACCAAAATTTGTATATTTACCCTTTGG
The DNA here is from genome assembly GCA_946902985.2 of Meconema thalassinum. Lineage (NCBI taxonomy): Eukaryota > Metazoa > Arthropoda > Insecta > Orthoptera > Tettigoniidae > Meconema > Meconema thalassinum. The sequence continues at coordinate 256,453,728 of OX336395.1, read as the reverse complement.
AACACTGCGACTAACACTGTCTGCTTGAAATTGCGGAGAGGCTACTCCATCCCCTGCATTTAGGCCCTTTGGCACAAATCTACACCGTTTCACCGATCTGAACCAAACTTTGTATACTTACCCTTTGGAACCCTGCGAGTAACACTGTCCACTTAAAATTTCGGACAGACCACCCCATTCCCTGCATTTAGGCACTTTGGCACAAATCTACACCGTTTCACCGATCAGAACCAATATTCGGAAACTTACCCTTTGGTACCCAGCGAGTAACACTGTCTGCTTGAAATTGCGGACAGACCAGTCCATTCCCTGCATTTAGGCCCTTTGTCCCAAATCTACACCGTTTCACCGATCTCAACCAAAATTTGTATATTTACCCTTTGGAACACTGCGACTAACACTGTCTGCTTGAAATTGCGGCGAGGCCACTCCATCCCTTGCATTTAGGCTGTTTGGCACAAATCTACACCGTTTCACCGATCTGACCCCAATTTTATATACTTACCCGTAGAACCCGGCAAGTAACACTGTTCACTTTAAATTTCGGACAGACCACACTATTCCCTGCTTTTTGGCCCTTTGGCAGAAAACTACACCGTTTCACCGATCTCAACCAGATTTTACATAATTACCCTTTGGAACTCGACGAGTAACACTGTCCACTCGAAATTTCGGACAGACCACTCCATTCCACGCATTTAGGCCCTTTGGCACAAATCTACATCGTTCACAGATCGAAAACAAAATGTGTTTACCTACCCTTTGGAACCCGATGAGTAACACTGTCCACTTTAAAATTTCGACAGGCCACTCCATTTCCTGCATTTTGGCCCTTGGCACAAAACTACACCGTTTCACCGATCTCAACCAGATTTTACATAATTACCGTTTGGAACTCGACGAGTAACACTGTCCACTCGAAATTTCGGACAGACCACTCCATTTCCCGCATTAAGGCCCTTTGGTACAAATCTACATCGTTCACCGATCGAAAACAAAGTGTGTATACTTACCCTTTGGAACCCGATGCGTAACACTGTCCACTTGAAATTTCTGACATACCACTCCATTCCCTGCAAGTAGCTCAGGAATTCCTCGGGGTTATCAGCTTCCTAACTCACCAGTCATGAGCCCTTGAGGGTGTACCAGAAGTGGTGGGTCTACACAAACCCTGCCTCTTTGAGGGCCTTGAGCAGAAGACAGGAGATATTATGAAAAGGAAAAGAAGGCAGACCCCTCGAAGAATGAGGGTATCAGGAAAGATGAGACAAGGCCAATTAAGGCGGGAAATTGAAAGACACCCTAGCCCTCGGATACCCTAATACAGTCTGGGTCGGAAGAGAACAAGAGTTGACCGAGGGAGGCCGACAGGAAAGAGAACTGAAATAAGCCCGGCACCAGGAAGTAGAAGCGATGCCAGACTCAGCTGGGGTTCCGTGGTCGCCAACCCACGTCCCACAAGTTGAGAGACCCGTGGGGGGGCAGTTGTGAGAATAGCTTGCTGATTCATCGCGAGGTGACTTGAGAGTACTTTCCAGAGCCCGCCGTGTTATCTCCTGCTGTCTATGCTGATGCCAGCACAGGGCCGTTGCGAAACAGTGAGTGACTCCCGGTCAATCTGTATAGGACGGGGAACCCTGAACGTGTGTCATCATATTTCGTCATCATCTGCGATCATCTCAGGTTCGTGCAGTTTGGACCTATATTCTTTGTCTTTGCCGAGCAGTACGCTCTTTCACTAGACGCATCCAGTACAGGCCTAAGCCAGAAAATAAGGTTGAGACTTTGGAAGACATCGATGCTAGACACCTGAATTACCTATATCAGTTTTAAAATAACACCATGTTCGTTTAGTAGTCATTTTTTCATTACCTTATTATTATCATCATAAGTGCAAATGACCTAGATGTTACGCGCATCATACCAATAATCACAGCCGCATAAAGTCTTTCTCGACTGTGATTTTTAAAATTTTTATATTTGGTTGGTTGGTTCTTAAGTTTAGGGGCTGCGACAACGCGGTCATGTAGCCCCGTGTACTTTGGGTGTGTGTAGAATCTGTCTGATAACCGGTGTTAATTGTGATGACTGTATTAGTGTGTGTTATCTGTTTTTTTAATTTAAGTACAAACTGCAACTTAGAATTCTTCAAATAGTTCGTACTTTTGCCACCAAGCGCCACCGTCAACGACTACTAGGCCAAGTTCGGAACTTAAAGGAAGGAAGATTGTAGTTTTACGTGACCGTGAATCTTGTGATTATGAGCCACGGGACCTCCTTTTTACGTGGAATCCGAACCACAGGACATGGCATTTCACTTCGAAAATCTCACATGCATTGACCGGGAATCGAACCCGGACCGCCTTGGTGAGAGGCATACAGCTAGACCGCTGAGCCACCACGCCCCCCGTTCGGAACTTAGCTACTAGACGCCACTGCAGTCGGCTCTTGGCAACGGACGTAGACATCTATGAGCGTTGTTTACCTATCCAATTTAGCTTCACACAGGTGTAATTAGTGGAAGGTTCTTTAACATGCCATAAATCTGACATGGGACCGCTGGCTTTACTTCCCCTCCGAATAAAGGCATACTGACGGATTCTTAACGCTCTTAAAATATCCGACGGCTTCGGCTGGGTTTGAACCCGCTATCTTGGGCATAGAAGCTCAGCATGCTACCAAATACGCCACCGAAGCCACCATATAGTTATTTTTATTACAGTACATTGTGTACATTATACGTTGAAGTGTCAATTCAATACCGGTAGTAGTTCCCCTTATCATCCTGATCATAAGAACAAATGACCTACAGTAGATGTTACGCCCATTACACCATTAATCACCACACACAATAAGTCTTCCTCGCCTGTGAATTTTGAAATATGTATTTCTATTACGGTAGTTTGTAAGCTTGACGTGTCAATTCAACAGTAGTTTTTATTATCATCCTTATCAAAAGGGCAAATGACCTAGATATTACTCCCTCATTGTCTTTGGGGGCAAATGACTTAGATTTTAAGTCCATTATATTTCTAAGGAGACCTTAAAACATTATCATCATTCCACCGGGCGAAGCCGGGTACTACTGCTAGTACTATACATAAACCAGACAGCAGTCATTTGAGCCGAAGGACACGAGAGAGAAGCTAGTATTCAAAAAAGTGTAAGGCAAGGCTGCAACTTATCACCCATACTTTTCAATCCTTACATTGAACAAGCACTGAAGGAAATTGTAGAAAAATTTAAAGTGGGAGTGAAGAATCAAGGTGAAATAATTTCAACTCTGTGATTTGCTGATGACATCGTCATCTTGGCAGCCACGCCTGAGGATTTGAATGAGTTTTTGAATGGTATGGACTCCGTATTACGGAAAGAATACATGATGAAAATTAATAAATGTAAAAAAAATACTGTAATGCAGCCGAAATAAATCAGAAACCTCTATGGACATCAAATTGGCAGGTGAAAAGCTGAAGGAAGTAGGACTCTTCTGTTACTTAGGAAGCAAAATAACTAGTGTGGACGAAGCAAAGAGGATTTAAAAAGTAGGTTGGCTCAGGCAACGAAAGCATTTCTACAAAAAAGTTATCTGTTGACATCGAATATAGATTTGGGTATTAGGAAGTCATTTTTGAAAGCCTTTGTCTGGAGCGTGGCGCTCTATGGAAGCGAAACTTGGAATATTGGTGCAGCAGAAAAGAGGAGAAATGAAGCATTTGAAATGTAGTGTTACAGGAGAATGATGAAGATCATATGGGTAGATAGGGTTACAAACGAAGGGGTATTAAGACGAGTGGGAGAGGAGAGATATTTCGGACTACTGCTAATGAAGAGAAGATATAGGTTAGTAGGACACATACTAAGACACCCTGGAATAGCGAAGTTAGAGATGGAAGGAAGGGTTGAGGACAAGAACTGTAGGGGTAGACCAAGGTTAGAATATGTTAAACAGATTTCCTCGGATGTAGGGTGTGGTAGCTATGTAGAGATGAAATGATTAGCACAGGACAGGGAGGCATGGAGGGCTGCATCAAACCAGTCAAAGGACTGAAGACTCTAATAACAACAACATGTATTGGCCATAGAGTCATGTACCATTAACGTAAAATTATTGGGTAGGCTCATTATTCAAACATTCACTTCGATCGCAAGATTACGAAGCAAGAAATAAAAACTTCATTTTAAAATTCGCACAGCCGCCATCCGTACGTTATGTAAACAATTGAACTAAATTAGATACCAGTGCATTACAATGTGTATAAACATTTTCTGTACCAATTTTCATTGCGTTTGGATCATTAAATCGCAAGAAAAGTCTTTGTAAATCTTTCAACTTCGCTTGGCCGCCATGTTCGTTTTGTAGTTAATCGGTTTTTGAGGGTCTCATAGATGAACTTCCAGTAGCGCCCTTTATCTACGTACAAAATTTCAGGGTGATACCGGTAATAGTTACAGAGATATAGAGTGCCGGTGGAATATTTCGGAAAGCTGCCATCTTGAGGTTATGTATACAATTGAAAGAAGTTAGATGAAAATGCATTACAATGTGTATAAACATATACTGTACCAAGTTTCATTGCGTTTGGTTGGTTAAGTCGCGAGAAACGTCTATTTAAAAGTCGCAACCTACTTTGGCCGCCATGTTAGTATTGTAGTTACCAGGTTTTCAAAAGTCTCGTAGTTTAACTTTTAGTAGTTCCCTTTATCACCGTACAGAATTCAAGGGTGATGTCGGTAATAGTTTCGGAGATATTGAATGCTGGTGAAATATTTCGCACAACCTTCGTGTTGGATCGGTGGGACGTAAAAATTTTGAAAAGCACGGTCGGGGTCCTCTGGAATTGTGCTATGAACTTACCGAGTTTCATTGAAATCGCTCCAGCCGTTTAGATGTTATTAGGATGGGAGGGGGAGGGCACACACACGAATCACGCACATACGGACACACACACAGACAGACGCACGGTAAAAGGTGATCTCATAACCCTCAGAGACTTAGGATTGAAGGGCTTGAAAGAAATTACAGCCTTTGGTGGGGGAATTTCGAATTGAAATGTCCATCACTGACCCGTATTCCTCGCAAAAATAAGCTCCCGTGGCTTATAATATCCAGATGAATGGTCACGTAATACTCCAAGCATAATTCTACTTATATTAAAAATGAGAAAGGGCAGATGACCTCGCTGTTCTGCCCCTTAGAACAATAACCACAAGTTATATCATCAATCCTGGAGGAATGAGAGATGAGAAAGTTCAAGTTAAACAGGGCGATGAAAGGCAGAAAGGAAACTGATAGAGGGAAGGTCCATCCCAGGGTAAAGAGAAGACGGGAGAAATGGACCCAGCTCACGTGTCTCTCGGGATCGTGTTCGGCTTCGCTCAATCGACACGGTGGCAGAGAGCGCTGACGCGGTAGCAAGTGCCTCGCTGACAACGGGAGAGTGTTAGATTGAATCCCACCTTGGTCGTCCTGAAAATGGTTTTCGTGGTTTCCCATTTTCACCACCAGACACTGTTCCTTTCTATAGGTCCACGTCCAATTTCCTTCCAATATACGTTCCCTGTCCCGTCCTGAAAAGAAATGTACATGCCCATTCCCTGCACTCGCCTCGGACTTAAAGTCACCTCTTACGACACTGAGATTGTATTCGATCACCCATCGAAACGGAGAGAAGCGATTTGACTCATCGAAAAACGAGGATATCAGAAATGATATAGAGTCAATTTATTAAGTGTGGAATTAAAGAAAACAGAAATTGATCACGGGGCTAGGAGAGTCCACTTACTTGTGCCAGGCTTCTCTCTTTCATGTCCGTACCTGTCGAATTATCTCCGTCAGTTCTCGATCTCTTCCAATCCCGGCGGTGTTATGTATGAGAGCCTAGACTGTATTCTTAGTTTTCATGCTTTCAGGGCCTTGGACTTTTCTTTTCCCAATGCCTTAATTGTTTGAGGTGACGATACTTTTATTTTCCTCTCTTCTTCGATGGCGTAGTTGCAGATCAGAGAGAAGTCTGACCTCAATGTTCCACTCCTTTAAAGCAACAGCAATCCCCCCCAACACATGGTAGAAGGAAGAGAGGAAAGCGACACAAGTAAACCCTGGTCGCTACAAAGTTAGCCGACTGTCTGGACGACAATTACTGCTTGTAATATAAACAGTGGCATGTGGGTTTGTGTTTGTATTTCTGTTTGTTAGGTATTCAGCCCGAAGGATGGTTGGATCCTCAAAAAGTACCGCCATTAGGTTATGTGGGTAGATACCCGCAAAAACCCAAGGCAGCGCTATATTGAGGCGTACTAGGCAAGACAAGGAGTGAGGTAGTTTGCCATTGCTTTCCTCACTGAGTAAGTACAGCAGTACTAACCCTATGAGAAGAACCTTTCACATCATCCACAGGCACTGACTGTTCCCTGAATGCTATTACTAAGCACCACCCATACCTCAGTAGCTTCCATACAATCACAGCCATGAGTGAGACTGAGACATCGGTGAAAAGCCACATTTTACTCTAGCCTGTGCCGACAGACAAATGGAAATGTACTGCATCCATCTAAAGATGGCAAAAGCCTTATTAACACATGCCGCCGTTCTGTGTCTACGGGAATTTTGTAGTGTAATAGTAGCAAGGCGGGTTCTGCTTCACCCATTTTATTTGTACCCGACTGTACATGTTAAATCATTAATATCTGGTGAACCCATGGTCGGATATTGACAAATGAGGTGTCGTTGGACTCGAGCTGACGTCCTCTTTCCTATGGACCACTCGTCATATTTTTCAAAAAATGTTTGAAAATTTTTGTTTTTGAAAGTAGGCGATAGTTTGAAAACCAAACATGATAGAAAGTTGTGCCATAGTTGAAACGAATGGTCTCTATGACATTTTTTTATAATAAAACTTTTTTAATATTTGAGATTTTTTGAAAACACTTAAATTTTGAAATTTTTATATTTTGGAAGAGTTTAAAATTTTTTTTTTGACGTAAATGAATGGCCCTGACCCCCTCTACCCCCAAAATAAATTTCAAGTCTAGGACTAAAACTGTGCAGTAGTGCTAGAATGGGGGTTCTGAGTCGCCCCCCTACTTTCATATAAACATTGACCGATATCTCTCGAACTCGTGGTCGGATTTTAACGAACGAGGTATTGTTGGCGTTGGGATGACGTTCTCTTGGCTAAGCATGTGTGTTTGTATTTTAAAAAAAAAAATTTTTGTTTTTTGGATTGGCGCTATTTTGGAAACGGTGAATTTTAAAAAATCGTTTGTTTGACGTTAATGAAAGGTGGGTATGCCCTCTAGGCGGGCAGCAAGTTTCAAGGGTGTAGGAGGAAAAACAAAATGATAGCCTACTTTCTCGCGAACATTGGTGATCATTGGCGAACGGATGGTCGGATTTTAACAAATGAGGTGTCGTTGGACTCGAGCTAACGTCCTTTTTCCTATAGACCACTCGTTATTTTTTTAATTTTTCTTTTTTTGAAAAATTTTGTTTTTGAAAGTAGGTGATAGTTTGAAAACCAAACATGATAGAATGTTGTGCCATAGTTCAAACCAATGGTCCCTATGACCTTAATTTTTTATCATAAAACTTTTTTATATTTTGAGATTTTTTGAAAACCCTTAAATTTTGAATTTTGACTATTTTGGAAACTAACATGTTGACAAAAATTTTGTTTGACATGAATGAAAGGCCCCTACCCCCTCTACCATGAAAATAAATGTCAAGTCTCTAGGACAAAAAAACTAGGCATTTTTTATTTTTTTAATAAAAGCGTGTTTGTAGACAGAGAGCCGGTAGCGCTTGACGTATGTTACAACGAGGCTATGATTGGCCATGGTGGATATGGGAAATGACTATTTAGACGGGGGCGATGTATGACAAAACGAGGGGTTGCTTTTCGATATTTTTTTAATGACGAATGAATGAAGGCGAATATTTTGAAATGTGACAAGCATGCTAATATTTTTTTACCCCTGAAGGGGATCTTTAACGTTTTTGTTAACGGTGATGAGCGAGATCGCTCTCTGACACAACAGACGGTTGTAGGATATGACCAAGTGATTCATAGACGTTGGCGATCTCGGTGACCGTGCCCGGAAGAAATCAATAGCTATTTTGGTGGGATGGCGGGGGCAGCATAAGACGGTTGGTTTTGTGACATTTCCTATGACGGGATAGAGGCGAATATTTGAAACTGTACTAAGTGTGCTAGGATTTTTTTTACCCCTGAAGGGGATCTTTAACATGCTAGTAAATGGTGCTAAGCGAGAATGTTGTCTGGCACAGTGGTTTTTGAATATGGAAACCTATAACATTTGCTCGACCAAGTCATGTGCATGTTCGCAAAGAGCCAAAACGGTAAGGTCATTGGCCTGAAATGTTATAAACTAAATACTGTACTGGGTAAAGTCATGAGTTTTAGGATGAAAGTATGTGGTTAACATGATCATGTATTGAGGATGGCCGCTTGCCAGTAATTATTATTACAGTAAAATGTTTGATAATAATAATAATAATAATAATAATAATAATAATAATGGATATCACATGAGGACATCTTGGAACGTGACTCTTTGAAGAAGAAACTTGGGGAGATACAGAGTTTTCAGCCAAAACCTATATTGAAAACCGGCAAGAAATGTACCGAAGAACGAAGGGAAGCTCACGGAAGAAGAATGAGCGAATACTGGGCCAATGTGAAAGAACGAGGGAAAAGGCAGTTGAAATAACGTGGTCCATAGACGACGGAAACGATTAACAATAATAATAATAATAATAATAATAATAATAATGGAAATCACCAAATCCAGCACTAGGAGAATTCCAAATTGATCATGTAGCAGTGTCCAAACAGAACATATGTGACATCCTAAATGTTAGAGTGCGCAGGGGAGTGATTGACTCCGATCACTTCTTAAGCCAAATCAAAGTGAAATTCCAGCCTAATAGATCCAAACCAAAAACTAAGAGATTACTAAGAGTGGATCCGGAGCACCTCAAGCAGAACGCCAAAGAATTTCTTCAGGCTATAAAAGAGCAAAATCCCAAAGCCTGGAGGTACTTAGGAAATTCAATTCTGACATCAGCACAGAAGTTAGGGCAGCCCCCAAGGAAATGGAAACACAGATGGTGGAACACAACCTGTGATAAAGCAATTGAAGACAGAATTAAAGCCTGGAATAAATGGAACGGACATCAGACAACTGAACGATGGGAATTATTCCTTAAGATCCAGAAATCAACAGCTAAGGTCATCCGCAGGGAGAAGCGGACATACGACAGGAATAAACTCATAGAGATAGAACAGGATTTCCTAAAAAACAACACCAGAAATTTCTATAAGACCTTCTGTGAGAGTCTGTCTAGTTATCAACCACCTAGCATATGTCTCAGTAGACCAGATGGCTCACTAGAAACAAACACCAAGGAAAACTGCAAGATCTTAGCAGATTACTTCCAAGACCTACTCAATTGTGACCCACCGAAAGAAAAAATGCACTTTGAAAAGCCTGCATCGAATTCAGATTCACGTCCACCGACAATGGAAGAAACAGCAGAAATCATTCAATCTCTTAAAAATAACAAAGCACCAGGAGAAGACGGTATTACCGCTGAAATGTTGAAACTCGGAGGGGAAGAGGTCACCAGAAGAATCCACGCAATTTTAAAAGCAATTTGGGAAACAGAAGTGATCTCACAGGACTGGAAGTGCGCGTTAATACATCCATTTCACAAGAGAGGTAACAAAACTGATCCAAACAACTATAGAGGTTTATCCCTATTATCTGTGGCCTATAAAATCCTATCTAAAGCTCTTCTGAACAGACTAGAGAAACAAACAGACCATTTGATTGGTGAATATCAAGCGGGGTTTAGGAAAGGGCGTTCATGTGCTGAACAGATATGGAATCTGAAGATGATTTTGAAGATCCGCAGATCCAACCCCACAATTGTCACCTTTGTGGACCTAAAGAAAGCATATGATTCTATGGACAGGCAGACCCTGTTTGAGACGCTAGAAGAACTTCAAGCGGACAGGAAGACCAGAGAACTGATTCGTCAGACTCTCACCAATACAACATCGAAGGTGAAGTTTCTTGGGGAAATTTCTGACTCTTTTGAAGTACGAACAGGTGTTCGCCAAGGAGACGGACTTTCACCCCTTCTATTTAACCTGGTTCTAGATAAAGTGATCAGAGAGTGGGAAAAGAACATCAAAGGCGTTAGCATAGGAACTGCTGGAAACAAAATCAATGTGAAATGCTTGGCTTTCGCAGATGACCTAGCGATTATCACTAGGAGCAAAGAAGAAACTAAGCATGCTATTTAGACATTATACAGAATAGCATCACAAGCAGGCCTTCAAATATCATTTGAAAAAACCAAGTACAGGCAGAATTTTCAGCAAAAGAACAAGAAAGAAAAAATAGAAACAGCGTATGGAGCAATATCCCAAGTAGAACTTTTTAAATACCTTGGAGAAATAATTCTTCCTTCAGGATTGGACAGTTTGGCTAACACAGAAAGAGCCTCAAAACTGCATAGAGCATTCAGACTAACATGGGATCACTATAATAACAGAGTAATGTCACATAATGCAAAACTGAAACACTACAAAACAGTTGTACTACCGGAAGCTCTATATGCTTCAGAAACCATAGCTTTAGGAGGTCATTCTAAAATTGCATATATAGAAAAGCAAGAACGTAAAATTCTTAGAAAATATCCGGCCCCATACAAGAAAACGGAATTTGGATTAAAAGACGAAATTCAGATCTATACCGTCACACAGGTAGTTTCAGCAACACTGTACGAAGAAGACGTTTAACATTTTATGGACACCTCTTCAGGATGGACGATTATAGACATACAAAAGGGTTATTCAATGTAATAAATTCTCAGAAGTCAAGGATAGCCTGGCTGGATGAATCAAGAGAGGACCTGCAAGAGTTGAACATCGGAGAAAATATTCGGACAAACCGCAAAGTCTTCAGGACCGCAGTAACAAAGCACAAGTTTAGGGTGAAAACTAGTGGCAGGACTGGAACCAAGTGGACAGAAGACCGGAAGAAGCAGCACAGTGACTTCATGAAGAGATTTTGGGAAGATAGGAAGGCGAATATCATCAAGCCGAAAAACAAGTTCAAGCGCGTTCTATAATAGGCAAAATGCAAAAAGAAAGAAGAAAGAAAGACGAATAAGAAACACGCATGTTTTGAATGCTAACACGCACACAGTCCAGCTCACTGGTGACTGAATATTGTACCTAGCCACAGGACTCGTGAGAGCTGTAGCTGTTGCTGACGAGGCAGGAATGTCTACGTCAGCAGGAAGTGTGATATCAGTTTACTTGCCTCGTGGTGGCTAGCAGGTGTGCTGTTTAAGCAGAGACCGCCATTTTGGTTCTGAGACAGTAGGACTACCGATGTATAAGAGGTAGCCATTTTGGTTCCTTATTAAAATCATGAAACAAGTAAAAGGTACACGAATCTTATTCAGATTGAGGAATGTGAAGAGGCGTGGGAACACGTGCGAGAGAGAGACAGAGAACCATTCAAGGTAAAAATGCTGAGAAAATACAACTTTTTCTGTTGCTAGGCTAACTGATAACGATTGCGTTAGTCATGCACTTGCCATTTTAGCACACGGACGTATACAGTAGAGCTGTGGAAGAAAAATCCTTTTATTTTTTGGTAAGTACCTATGAATGATTATTTTAATAATGTCTTGCTAACGAACCTTAAATTTGTAGTTATTGATTAGGTAATTATTGATTTTTTAATTTATTTGTTTGCAGATAACCGGTATACCTTACATGTCTGAGATACAAGAGACCAGTTTACTTTTGAGCCCACTAGAAGGAAACAGAAATAAACCACTGCAAGTGAAGGTGGGATTATTTTTTTAAATTAACTTGTTTCATTTTTTGTTTCATATTTTACTTTATGAAATGCATGTACTAACCTGAATTTAGGTATTTATAACGGATTATTTTATTTATTTTTAGAAACTTGGAAAGAAAAGCCTTACCACCGTAGCAGTTGCTGAAAACCCGAGACGCAGTAAAGTGCAACAATTGTTTCCAGGCAGTGAACTATTTAAAACTCAGGTAAGCTTAACATAAAATGCTATTCCATTTTACCACTACTGAAAACTCGTAGACAAAAAATTCATTACCTGTACATGACTAGGACCATGATTGCTTTCTTGATTAATGACTATGTATTGGCAACCGGTACAAGACCATATTGGTTGTTTATCGGGAAAGTACAAGGCCTTATTGGATTTTGTAAAAACAAAAATTTTAATTTAACTGACATGTCGTTCCCTATAATAATAATAATAATAATAATAATAATAATAATAATAATAATAATAATAATAATAATAATAATATAATATTAATAATAATAATATAAATATCGTTTGGCCTCGGGTGCCGGGTGCAAGATTTGTTATTTGACACACAGAGGGTAGCTTGCATGTCGAATTTAGTTGTTTCTTGACTATGAAAGTCAAGGAGGTTAGATGTGAGATATCTAATCTCTTTAAACTCTATAGCGCTTTCTAGTAGAAAAATGGGGAACTTTGTACCGTATGAACTCAACGAATATTCACAGGTTTGAACATGATAATCTGAACAAAATGACATGACATTATTATTTTTTCTTTATGTATTGTTTAAAGGGGAATATAAATGACTGCAGCTTTATAAAAAAAGAAAATAAGTACATGGGTTACTGTTAGTGCCGACATCCAGTTTATTATAATTTTTATGGTGTTTTGATATATTAATGCCAATTAACGTTAAAGTTTTTTTTACAAGTATGGTTGATTGATTGGTTATTTTGTTTGCTTTTAGGTGTCGTCATGCGCCATTAACGTAAAGAACAGACAGTGAACAAGCATACATTGTGCTTTAAAGTACTCTGTGCAATGTTAATAACTTACAATAAGAAAACGTTTTATTATAACACATAGCGTTATTACCAAATACAATCAAGTGAGAAAGTTGGTTTACCAAGTGGGTTAACTTTAAAATCAGAACATGACCGTTGGTTAACATTTGAATCCTGGACTGTAGGCTTTTTGTCGACACATGAACTTGCAAAAGCCGTTTTTTTTTTACTTGAACCGAGAAGATGTGGTGCGCTGTGTGTTTTGTCGTATTGAACTTTCACACTGGGAAGAAGGGGATGATCCCTTTAGAGACCATTTCGATGGTCTCCTTGTTGTCCTTACATGCTTGGAAAACAAGTGGGTAACATACTCGTGTATTCATTTTACCGAACCACAAGACCATTGGCCGCTACATACGTTGCTGAAACTCAAATAAATAATAATAATAATAATGATGTATTAGCAGTCAACAACGGTAGTGTCGATATATGTGGTCCATATGCCATAGACAGCGTTGAATTGGAATGTGCTTTTGAAAAATTGGGAGTTTGCAAGACTAAAGCACTAGCACACCCAGAGTACAGCTCTGTTGAAAGACGTTTAGAATCTTATAAAAATGTTTGGCCATTAATATTAAAACACCTTACCAAACAGCTAAGTGAAGCTGGATTTTTTTATACTGGTGAAGGGGATAAAACAATATGTTTTTATTGTGGATTTGCTTTAAAGGATTGGCAAATGACTGATGACCCTTTTGTGCAACACACTCGTTGGTTACCTGTCTCCCATAAGTCCAACCCATCGTCCACGTCGTGGGAGACGGGCAACGGCACAAAGTAGGGGATTGCCTGTAGGGGCGAAGTACAGTGGGGACTTCGTGTGCCCCGGGACCGTTACGGTAGCTGTGAAGGTCCTACAGGAACCCGGCTAACGGGGCTCTGGTGAAGTTACGATAGGCCCAGCAAGCCAGTAGTGGATGAAACCAAATGCTTTCAAAAATGGAACGAGCCTCGGACAGGATGGATTTAATAGACGACGACACGGCTGTACACTCGGACTAGGATTTGGAACTTTAAACATAAGAACGCTGACGGGGAAGGTGAAGGAGATAGTGGATATGACGGAAAGAAGGAAGTTGGATTTATTGGGATTGGCAGAAACAAAGTGGAAAGGGGAAGGAAGGAGAGTACTGAGAAAAGGCTATAGACTGTACTGGAGTGGGAACGAAGAAGAAAAGAGGAATGGAGTGCGAGTAGTAGTACGAGATGGTTTAAAAGAAGAAGTGAGGAGAATAAGTGATAGGATGATGAAAGTGAAAGTAGCACTGGGGGGAGAGACCGTAGAAATAGTGCAAGTGTATGCTCCACAAGTAGGCTGCGCCTCTGAAGAGAAGGAGGAGTTTGAAGAGGAATTGCAGAAGCAGCTGGTAGGAAGAAATATGATTGTTATGGGGGACCTCAATGCCCATGTAGGAAGAGAAAGACAAGGTTATGAGAGTGTTCTAGGACCATAGGGTTGGGGCTGAAGAAATGAGGAAGGAAAGAGACTGTTGGACTTCTGCCAGAGGAACAGCCTGCTAGTTGGGATCTCCTGGTTTAAGAAAAGAGAGAGCCACACAATCACATGGTACAGTGATGACTTGACCAGGAAGTCGGTGGTCGACTATATACTGTATGAGAAAGAACTAAATAAGAACATCACGTACATCAAGGTTATAGCATCGGAGAACCTGGATAGCAACCATCGATTGCTGGTAATGAACCTGAGAGGGAGTAAGGAGAAGAAAGGGACTGAGAACCAGGAAAGACGTATAAGAATATGGAAACTGAAAGAAGGGGATAGAAGGGTCGAGTACCTCAAAATGGTAAAGGAAGGAATTCCAACAGATGAAGAAAGAGGGGTGGGAGAGGAATGGGCTGGATTTAAGAAGACACTAGTAGGTGCAGCAGAAGCAGTATGTGGGAGGACAAGTAGTAAGAAGAGGTGGAAGGAAACACCATGGTGGAATGAGAAGACAAAAGATATAGTAAGGGAAAAGAATAGAGCCATTAGGAGGTGGTATCAAAATAGGACGGTAGAGACAAGGGAAGAGTACCAGGAAAGAAAGAAGGAGGCGAAGAGAGTAGTGGTTGACGAGAGAAGGAAGTGGATGGAAGAGTGGACAAAGATGATGGAGGAGGATAGTGAAGGTACAAAAAAGGTCCTGTATGGGATGGTAAAAAATAAGAGGAGGAAGGATGCTACGGATTATGTTAGAATGGTGAACAAAAGGGGACAAGAGATAGAAAATAGGGAAGAACTGAAAAAAATGTGGAAAGAATATTTTGAAGAACTTCTGAACCCAAATGGAAAAGATGGTGAGGAGAAGAAATCGGGGAAGAGGAAGATGAACTGCAAACAGAAAAGGACTTAACATGGAAAGAAGTGGAAGATGCAGTGAGGAAGATGAAAGGAGGGATGGCACCGGGTGTGGATGAGTTGAGTGTGGAGATGGTGAGAGCAGCAGGAGAGGTGGGGTTACAGTGGATGTACTGAGTGATGAGGACAGCATGGAAGGAAAGGAAGACCACAGAGGACTGGAAAAAGGAATCATTGTCCCGATCTTCAAGAAAGGTAGTAGAACAAATTGCAGAAACTATCGGGGAATAACACTGATGAGTCATTGTGCAATGATCTTCGAGAAAGTTTTGGAAAAGAGAATTAGGACAAGGATAGAAGGAGGGATGAGGGAAGAAAAACATGGCTTCAGAGCAGGAAGGTCCACAGTGGATTTGATTTTTGCTGTATGGCAGTTACAAGAACAGCACTATGAGTATGGAACAGATCTACTGATGGCCTCCCTGGACATTGAGAAAGCATATGACAGTGTATGCAGAAACAAAGTATGGAAGTCCCTCGAGGATAGAGGAGTAGAGAAATGGACTATAAAGAGGATAAAGGAGATGTACAAGGGAAGCGTGAGCTGTGTGAAAGTGGGAGGAGAGAGATCAGACTGGTTGGATTAGAGAAACGGCCTGAAACAAGGAAGTGCACTGTCACCGTTACTTTTCATTGTGGTGATGGATGACATAATGACCTGAGTGGCACAAGTAATTGGTGACGGAAAGATGAAAGCAATGGTGTTTGCAGATGATTTGATGATTTGGGGAAACAAGGAGGAGGAGGTACAGGAACAGTTGGACGTGTGGGAAGGAATAATACAAGGATATGGGATGAAATTTAGCATAAATAAGAGTGAGATGGTGATCACAACAAGGAAGAAGGAAAGTACCACAACGGGAATAACAATTGGTGGGGAACAGCTGAAGAAAGTTGAGAGTTTCAAGTATCTGGGAAGCCTGATACAAGATAATGGAAGAAACGATAGAGAAATAAATGAGCGGGGGAGGCAGGCAGAAGCATTTCGGAGGAGTGTGAGAAGCATGTTATGGAGCAAGGATGTCCCTCAGAACAGCAAAAATATCATATATCGGACGTACTATGTCCCTATCCTGACGTATGCCTCGGAGACCTGGGTTATGAAAGGAAGGGAGAAGAGCAAAATACAGGCCAGTGAGATGAGTTTCTTGAGAAGCAGTATTGGAGCTGCAAAGATGGACAGAATAAAAAATTACAGGACCAGAGAATTAATGAAGGAGGAACCATTACAGGATGGTATAGAGAAATCTAGACTTAGATGGTATGGACATGTAAAACGAATGGCGGAGAAGAGGATACCCAGGAGAGTACATGAGACGAAGTGGGAAGGAAAGAGACCGAGGGGAAGACCGAGAGACAGGTGGCTGAAGGGGGTGGAAGAAAGCGTGAAGAAGAGAGGAGACAGGACAAGGGTGGAGGCTGAGGGATGGTGGGAAGACAGAAGACGTTGGAGAGGCTTGTGTTCCAAACAGACCCGGCCAGTGGCTGGAAACTATGCAAGATGATGATGATGACTCGTTGGTTACCTAACTGTAAATACATGGTGTTGCTTAAAGGTCAGGAATTTGTGAACTCTATTCGTAAAGAAAACGTGATTGCAGCACAAGACATAAAAGTGCCTTTAGAGTTAGAACATGCGGAGCAAATACATGAGGCTGAAAAAATAAAAGACTTGTCTCACGAACAGATACAAAAGTGTGACCAACAATTATGTAAAATGTGTTATCAAGATGAACTAGGTGTTGTATTTTTTGCCTTGTGGACACATGATAGCCTGTATAAAGTGTGCATTAGAACTCAACACTTGTGCTATATGCAGAAAAGCAGTATCTGCTACAGTTAGGGCATTTCTTGCATTAATAGTAAAATTTATCAGCCATTCATAGTGCAAAATCCCTAATTGCACCATATTATTAGAGCTGTTTTAGAGTGTAATAGATATGCTTTTATTTTGTTTATAGACTACTACAATGAATGTTTTGAATGCTGTGGGTCTAGCATGTGGCTTAGAGACAAAGAAGCTCAGTGAATTGTTAACGCATATTCCATTCCGCATTATCAAGATTCGGAAATTGAAAACAGCATATGGTGATCGTGTACTTTGTGTATGTGAAAACTTTGAGACATTTCTGCCTATACGGTTTAATGATATGTCGGAGAGTGTTTTGATGGAGTCAATAATGCTGTACAACCTGTACACTTAATTTATGAAGGTTTTAAAAACAATAGGTGAATGGTTCGTTTTAATTAATTAAAAAAACAAATGTCAAATAATAATGGAAGATATAAGTCATGACAATGGACTGAAAGAAAAATATGTGCATAGAATAATAATGTTTTAGTGTTTAGTATTGTCTTAAAAAATATTATCATGAAACCAAAAAAAAGGATATAAAGTTTGTAAATAAATGAAAATAATGGTACAATGTTGTTTTATTTTCTATAGAAGTCAGAATATTTAACATTGCAGAGTATACATGATTATGACAATAAAAAGCACATTTAATACAAGTCTTTGCCTTTACGATAGTGTGTTATAGTTTTAAAAACAAAGATTGTAGTAGATCTTTTTTCTTCCACGATGAACACTAGGCATGAAAACGTTATTGTCTTGTTTTGGATCATTATCACTATCATAATCATAAGCAGAATGATCTGTATCACTATTCTTCTTCTTCTTCTTCTTGTTTCGAATGGGCCTACTTTGGACCACGCTTGTTCAACTGTTGAGCTTTGATCTTTGCCCAGTGTTGTCGCATTTTCTGCCGGTGTAACTCCTTCCTTTCATCTGTCCAAGGGGTACCTTTCTTCCGGGGTTTTTCCTGAAATCCATGGACTTCCTTCAGGGCATGTCTCACAGATTGCCTGTCTTGAAGATCTGATATTCCCAGTTCATTAATGTCTTTCTCAGTTTCTGTCAGCCAAGTGGTACGAACCTTCTTGTTCTGCCAGAAAGTGAACAGCCTATTGGTCAGTCTTTTGGGAGGCAATCTTGCCACATGACCATAGAATGCTACTCTCCTTTTCCTAGCACAGTCAGAGAGCCTTTCTATATGTTCGTAGAGCTCGGAATTGTGCCGCCTACGGTATTCCTCATCTTCCTTTACCGGACCTAGGATCTTCCTGAGAATTCTCCTCTCTCTGACTTCCATTTTCTCCATCAGACCACTTCGGTTCAATGAGAGACACTCCATGGCATACAGGGCTTCTGGTCGTATGACTGAGGTGTAGTGCTTCAGTTTCAGGTTGCGTGACAGGCATTTCTTGTTGTAGATGTTCTTTGTCAGTCGATAAGCCAGTTCCAGCTTGTTGACTCTCATGGATAATGATGCTCTTTCTGATAAGTTGGGTTCAACCCATTCGCCGAGATACTTAAATTTCTCAATCCTCTTGATTTTTCCCTGTTCTAGTAGCATCTCTCTGTTAGCTTCTTTGATGTTGGTGAAGAATTCTGTTTTTTCCAGCGACACTTGAAGACCCACTTTGGCTGCCTGTCTTCTGAGGCAATTGACCTGCATTGTTGCTGTATCCAGAGAATCGGCAATAAGTGCCATGTCGTCAGCAAAGGCCAGGCAATCTACAACCAGTCCTTCCTTCCTACGCCCCAGGTATATCCCACTCTGGACACCCATATTGGTCAGTTCCTTGCGCCATTCTCTCACAACCTTTTCAAGGACACAGTTGAAAAGAAGTGGAGAAAGTCCATCCCCTTGTCTCACCCCTGTTTTTATCTCGAAGCTTGCTGAGACCTCGCCTCTAAATTTAACCTTGGAATGGGTATTGGTCAAGGTTTCTAGAATGAGTTTGCGGGTTTTGTTGTCTAACCCTAGTTCTTGGAGAATTCTATTAAGTGTTTCCCTATCAACAGAGTCGTAGGCCTTCCTAAAATCAACAAAGGTGACAACCACCTTGCGGTTTCTCAATTTGGAGTATGCAAGTACAGTTTTCAGGTTGAGGATCTGTTCAGCACAGGATCGGCCCTTCCTGAAGCCTCCCTGATATTCTCCGAGTTGACTGTCCAGTTGACTTTCTGCCCGTGTTAGTAATGCCTTGGAGAAAATCTTGTATGTTACCGGGACGAGAGAAATCCCACGGTAGTTGTTTAGGTCAGTAAAATCTCCTTTCTTGTGGAGGGGATGGATCAGAGCTGAGGTCCAGTCAGGTGGTAATTTCTCTGTTTCCCAGATGTTCTGTATGATCTCGGTGAGTTTGCACACAGCATTGCTTCCAGCACATTTCCAGAGTTCACCAACAATGGAGTCCTCTCCAGCTGCCTTGTTGTTCTTAAGAAGTTGAATGATTTCACGAACTTCTTCCAGTGAAGGAGGCAGCGAGTCCGGGTTTGGTGTTGTATCACTATTATTATAATCACTATAATTATCCTTAACATTATCCTCAACATTACTAAAACCAGTTAAATATTCCTGGTCCTGTTCCTGTTATTATTCCTCTTCCTCTACAGTGTCCTCATGTAGAGTCTGCGTGGCTTTTGATAATGCTAAGGGTTTTTTGAACATTGAATTATTTTCAATCGTAGTGTTGTTTTGTAGCACTTGCTTTTTAACATTTTCATGATTTTCTGTTGACAGCAACAGTGTTTCATGCAGTACACTACATTGATGATCACTGACACTTAAAACCTCACTATTTTTACTTTTTAGCTCACTGCGACATTGTTTTGAACGTTGTTTTGAACAACGCCAAATAACAGTTCCATTTTTATTGGTTCGTTTCACAATATATGAATATCCTCTATAGAAACTTGAGGCTTACCATACCTAGTCCCAGATACTTCCAAATCAACTGTCAAGCTTAGACTAAGCTCTAGTAAAGACAACTTGGTAATAAGAACAATAGTTTAATGTGCGAGCATATGGGTGCAAATGTGGGAGCAAAAAAAGTGGGAGCAAAAAGAGGGAGCAAAAATTGGGAGCAAAAATTGAGAGCAAAAAGTGGGAGCAAAAAAAAGTAGGAGCAAGTATGGGAGCAAATGTGAAAGCAAAAGTGGGAGCAAGTATGGGAGCATATGTGAAAGCAAAAGAGGGAGCAGAAAGTGAGAGAAAATAGTGGGAGCAAAAAGTGTAAGCAAAAGTGGGAGCAAATATGAGAGCAAAAATAGTAGGGGCAAGTATGGGAGAAAATGTGAAAGCAAACGTTGGAGCAAAAAGTGAGAGAAAAGAAAGTGGGAGCAAAAAAGTGTCAGCAAAAGTGGGAGCAAATATGAGAGCAAAAAAAGTGCGAGCAAATATGGGAGCAAAAAGTGGGCGGAAAATGTGGGATCAAAAAAAGTAGGAGCAAGTATGAGAGCAAACGTGAAAGCAAAATTGGGAGCAAGTATGGGAGCATATGTGAAAGCAAAAGTGGGAGCAAAAAGTGTAAGCAAAAGTGGGAACAAATATGAGAGCAAAAAAGTAGGAGCAAGTATGGGAACAAATGGTAAAGCAAAAGTGGGAGCAAAAAGTGAGAGAAAAAAAATTGGGAGCAAAAAGTGTAGCAAAAGTGCAAGCAAATATGAGAGCAAAAAAAAGTGAGAGCAAATATGGGAGCAAAAAGTTGGAGCAAAAAGTGGGAGCAAGAAGTGTAAGCAAAAGTGGGAGCAAACAAGTGTGAGCAAATATGGGAGCAGAAAGTGGGAGCAAATGTGAAAGCAAAAGTGGGAGCAAAAAGTGAGAGCAAAAAGAGCGAGCAAAAGTGAGTGCACAAAGTGGGAGCAAAATGTGTGAGTAAAAAGTGGGTGGCAAATGTGGTGTTTTACTGAAACAATCTCCCCTAACCTAACCTAACCTAACCTAACTTCACCTAACCTAACTTCACCTAACCTAACCTTCCAACTCTCAGATAAAAAATTAAATTCTGGCCATAGTCGAGTTGGAACCCAAAACCTCTGGGATAACACCCAAGTATACTAGCCACTACACCGCAAGATGGGCAAATTATCATGCAACACAACATAAAAATAAAAGTTTCCTGAAGTGTAACTCATTGGCTGACAACCATAGTTGAGAATTCCAACCCAAGACCTCAGGATTTTTGTTTTGATCATTATCAGAAATATTATTCCATTCACATTTTGCTGTTTCTTATAGTTAATAGAGTTGGTATTAATATGGGACCAAACGTGAAAGCAAAAAGTGGGTGCAAGCATGGCTGGTTGTTGAGACTTTCATATCAACTAATACACATAAATTAAATTTTAGTGAAGTGACTTGGCTAATAATAATAATAATAATAATAATACCAATAATAATAATAATAATAACAGTTTAAAAAATTCAAGGGGATTGATATTTTTCAGGGTGTAATTTCCAAAGTACTGTCAAGAATAATAATTACATGAACAGATTCCAAGAACTCTAGAGTGCTTTTAAGGTTAATGATTGGCTAGGAGTGAGATAGAGCTAGCTAACCTAAGTTAACTTCAGCTCACTAAATCTAACTTTGTCACATGACATGTTCTACAAGTATAGACTTGCTTTGAGACTGGCTATGACGTCACAGATGAATGTCGGTTGGAGGCTGGACATGACTTTTTATTACACAAAAAAAAATTCCTTTTTGCCAGCCTCCAACCACCATTCATCTGTGACGTCACAGCCAGTCTCAAAGCAAGTCTCTACTTATAGAACACGTCATGTGACAAGGTTAGGTTTAGTGAGCTGGGATTAACTTAGGTTAGCTAGCTCTATCTCACTCCTAGCCAATCATTAATCTTAAAAGCACTCTATAGTTCTTGGAATCTGTTCATGTAATTATTATTCTTGACAGTACTTTGGAAATTACACCCTGAAAAATACCAATCCCCTTGAATTTCTTTTAACTGTTATTATTATTATTATTATTATTATTATTATTATTATTATTATTATTATTATTATTATTATTATTAGCCAAGTCACTTTACTAAAATTTAATTTATGTGTATTAGTTGATATGAAAGTCTCAACTACCAGCCATGCTTGCACCCACTTTTTGCTTTCACTTTTGCTCTCAAATTAATGCCTACTCTTATAACTATAAGCAACAGCAAAATGTAAATGGAATAATATTTCTGATAATGTTCAAAACAAAAGTCCTGAGGTCTTGGGTTTGAATTCTCAACTATGGTTGTCAGCCAATGAGTTACACTACAGGAAACTTTTATTTTTGTATTGTGTTGCATGATAATTTGCCCATCTCGCGGTGTAGTGGCTAGTATACTTGGGTGTTATCCCAGAGGTTTTGGGTTCCAATTCGACTATGGCCAGAATTTTATTTTTGATCTGAGAGTTGGAAGGTTAGGTTAGGTGAAGTTAGGTTAGGTGAAGTTTGGTTAGGTTAGGTTAGGTTAGGGGAGATTGTTTCAGTAAAACACCACATTTGCCCCCCACTTTTTACTCACACATTTAGCTCCCACTTTGTGCACTCACTTTTGCTCGCTCTTTTTGCTCTCACTTTTTGCTCCCACTTTTACTTTCACATTCGCTCCCACTTTCTGCTCCCATATTTGCTCACACTTGTTTGCTCCAATTTTTGCTTACACTTTTTGCTTTCTTTTTGCTCCCATATTTGCTCTCACTTTTTTTTGCTCTCATATTTGCATGCACTTTTGCTACACTTTTTGCTCCCACTTTTTTTTTCTCTCACTTTTTCCTCCAACTTTTGCTTTCACATTTGATCCCATACTTGCTCCTAATTTTTTGCTCTCATATTTGCTCCCACTTTTGCTTACACTTTTTGCTCCCACTTTTGCTTTCACATATGCTCCCATACTTGCTCCCAATTTTGCTTTCACGTTTGCTCTCATACTTGCTCCTACTTTTTTTGATCCCACTTTTTGCTCCCACTTTTTGCTCCCATATTAGCTCGCACATTTTTTTTGCTCTCATATTTGCTCCCACTTTTACTTACACTTTTTGCTCCCACTATTTTCTCTCACTTTCTGCTCCCACTTTTGCTTTCACATATGCTCGCATACTTGCTCCCACTATTGCTTTCACATTTGCTCCCATACTTGCTCCTACTTTTTTATGCTCCCACTTTTTGCTCTCAATTTTTGCTCCCACTCTTTGCTCCCACTTTTTGCTCCCAATTTTTGCTCCCACCTTTTGCTCCCACTTTTGTGCTCCCACATTTGCACCCATATGCTCGCACATTAAACTATTGTTCTTATTACCAAGTTGTCATTACTAGAGCTTAGTCTAAGCTTGACAGTTGATATGGAAGTATCTGTGACTAGGTATGGTAAGCCTCATGCATTCTATAAAGGATATTCATATATTGTGAAACGAACCAATAAAAATGAAACTATTATTTGGCGTTGTTCAAAACAACGTTCAAATCATTGTCGCAGTGAGCTAAAAAGTAAAAATAGTGAGGTTTTAAGTGTCAGTTGATCATCAATGAGTGTACTGCATGAAAAACTGTCGCTGTCAACAGAAAATCATGAAAATGTTAAAAAGCAAGTGCTACAAAACAACACTACGATTGAAAATAATTCAATGTTCAAAAAACCCTTAACATTATCAAAAGCCACGCAGACTCAACATGAGGACACAGTAGAGGAAGAGGAACAGGAACAGGAACAGGAAGAGGACCAGGAATATTTAACTGGTTTTAGTAATGTTGAGGATAATGTTGAGGATAATTATAGTGATTATAATAATAGTGATACAGATCATTCTGCTTATGATTATGATAGTGATAATGATCCAAAACAAGACAATAACGTTTTCATGCCTAGTGTTCATCGTGGAAGAAAAAAGATCTACAACAAGCTTTGTTTTTAAAACTATAACACACTATCGTAAAGGCAAAGACTTTTATTAAGTGTGCTTTTTATTGTCATAATCATGTACTCTGCAATGTTAAATATTCTGACTTCTATAGAAAATAAAACAACATTGTACCATTATTTTCATTTATTTACAAACTTTATATCCTTTTTTGTTTCATGAAAATATTTTTAAGACAATACTAAACACTAAAACAATATTATTCTATACACATATTTTTCTTTCAGTCCATTGACATGACTTATATCTTCCATTATTTTTTGACTTTTGTTTTTTTTATTTAATTAAAACGAACCATGCACCTATTGTTTTTAAAACCTTCATAAATTAAGTGTACAGGTTGTACAGCATTATTGACTTCATCAAAACACTCTCCGACATATCATTAAACCGTGTAGGCAGAAATGTCTCAAAGTTTTCACATACTCAAAGTACACGATCACCATATGCTGTTTCCAATTTCCGAATCTTGATAATGCGGAATGGAATATGCGTTAACAATTCGCTGAGCTTCTTTGTCTCTAAGCCACATGCTAGACCCACTGCATTCAAAACATTCATTGTAGTAGTCTATAAACAAAAGAAAAGCATATCTATTACACTCTAAAACAGCTTAAATAATATTGTGCAATTAGGGATTTTGCACTATGCATGGCTGATAAATTTTACTATTTATGCAAGAAATGCCCTAACTGTAGCAGATACTGCTTTTCTGCATATAGCACAAGTGTTGAGTTCTAATGCACACTTGACACAGGCTATCATGTGTCCACAAGGCAAAAATACAACACCTAGTTCATCTTGATAACACATTTTACATAATTGTTGGTCACACTTTTGTATCTGTTCGTGAGACAAGTCTTTTTTTTTCAGCCTCATGTATTTGCTCCGCATGTTCTAACTCTAATGGCACTTTTATGTCTTGTGCTGCAAACACGTTTTCTTTACGAATAGTGTTCACAAATTCCTGACCTTTAAGCAACACCATGTATTTACAGTTAGGTAGCCAACGAGTGTGTTGCACAAAAGGGACATCAGTCATTTGCAAATCCTTTAAAGCAAATCCACAATAAAAACATATTGTTTTATCCCCTTCAACAGTATAAAAAAATCCAGCTTCACTTAGCTGTTTGGTAAGTTGTTTTAATATTAATGGCCAAACATTTTTATAAGATTTTAAACGTCTTTCAACAGAGCTGTACTCTGGGTGTGCTAGTGCTTTAGTCTTGCAAACTCCCAATTTTTCAAAAGCACATGCCAATTCAACACTGTCTATGGCATATGGACCACATATATCCACACTACCGTTGTTGACTGGTAATACATCATTATTATTATTATTATTATTTATTTGTGATTTAGCAACGTATGTAGCGGCCAATGGTCTTGTGGTTCGGTAAAATGAATACACGGGTATGTTACCCACTTGTTTTCCAAGCATGTAAGGACAACGAGGAGACCATCGCAAATGGTCTCTAAAGGGATCATCCCCTTCTTCCCAGTGTGAAAGTTCAATACGACAAAACACACAGCGCACCACATCTTCTCGGTTCAAGTAAAAAAAACGGCTTTTGCAAGTTCATGTGTCGACAAAAAGCTTACAGGCCAGGATTCAAATGTTAACCAACGGTCATGTTCTGATTTTAAAGTTAACCCACGTGGTAAACCAACTTTCTCACTTGTTGTATTTGGTAATAACGCTATGTGTTATAATAAAACGTTTTCTTATTGTAAGTTATTAACGTTGCACAGAGTACTTTAAAGCACAATGTATGCTTGTTCACTGTCTGTTCATTACGTTAATGGCGCATGACGACACATAAAAGCAAACAAAATAACCAATCAATCAATCAATTCTTGTAAATAAAACTTTAACGTTAATTGGCATTAATATATCAAAGCACCATAAAAATTATAATAAACTGTATGTCGGCACTAACAGTAACCCATGTACTTATTTTCTTTTTATAAAGCTGCAGTCATTTACATTCCCCTGTAACCAATACATAAACAAAAAATAATAATGTCATGTCATTTTGTTCAGATTACCATGTTCAAACCTGTGAATATTCGTTGACTTCATAGGGTACAAAGTTCCTCATTTTTCTACAAGAAAGCGCTATAGAGTTTAAAGAGATTAGATATATAACATCTAACCTCCTTGACTTTCATAGTCAAGAAACAACTAAATTCGACATGCAAGCTATCCTCTGTGTGTCAAATAACGAAGCTTGCACCCGGCACCCGAGGCCATACGATATTAATATTATTATTATTGATATTATATTATTATTATTATTATTATTATTATTATTATTATAGGGACCGACATGTCAGTTAATTAAAATTTTTGTTTTTACAAAATCCAATAAGGCCTTGTACTTTCCCGGTAAACAACCAATATGGTCTTGTATCGGTTGCCAATACATAGTCATTAATCAAGAAAGCAATCAACGTTCTAGTCATGTACAGGTAATGAATTTTTTGTCTACGAGCTTTCAGTAGTGGTAAAATGGAATTGCAGTTTATGTTAGGCTTACCTGAGTTTTAAATAGTTCACTGCCTGGAAACATTGTTTGCGCATTACTGCGTCTCGGGTTTTCAGCGACTGCTACGGTGGTAAGGCTTTTCTTTCCAAGTTTCTAAAAATAAATAAAATAAACCGTTATAAATACCTAAATTCAAGTTAGTACATGCATTTCATAAAGTAAAATATGAAACAAAAAAATGAAACAAGTTAGTTTTACAAAATAATCCCACCTTCACTTGCCGTGGCTTATTGCTGTTTCCTTCTAGTGGGCTCAAAAGTAAACTGGTCTCTTGTATCTCAGACATGTAAGGTATACCGGTTATCTGCAAACAAATACATTAAAAAATCAATAATTACCTAATCAATAACTACAAATTTAAGGTTCATTAGCATGACATTATTAAAATAATCATTCATAGGTACTTACCAAAAAATAAAAGGATTTTTCTTCCACAGCTCTACTGTATACGTCCGTGTGCTAAAATGGCAAGTGCATGACTAACGCAATCGTTATCAGTTAGCCTAGCAACAGAAAAAGTTGTATTTTCTCAGCGTTTTGACCTTGAATGGTTCTCTGTCTCTCTCTCGCACGTGTTCCCACGCCCCTTCACATTCCTCAATCTGAATAAGATTCGTGTACCTTATACTAGTTTCATGATTTTAATAAGGAACCAAAATGGCTACCTCTTATACATCGGTAGTCCTACTGTCTCAGAACCAAAATGGCGGTCTCTGCTTAAACAGCACACCTGCTAGCCACCACGAGGCAAGTAAACTGATATCACACTTCCAGCTGACGTAGACATTCCTGCCTCGTCAGCACCAGCAACAGCTCTCACGAGTCCTCTGGCTAGGTACAATATTCAGTCACCAGTGAGCTGGACTGTGTGCGTGTTAGCATTCAAAACATGTGTGTCTTATTATTATTATTATTATTATTATTATTATTATTATTATTATTATGTCCGGCTCTGTGGCTAAATGGTAAGCGCGCTAGGCTTTGGCCCAAAGTGCCCCGGGTTCGATTCCCGGCCGGGCCATCTGGGATTTTAATCTCCTGAGGTTAATTCCCGTGGCTCGGGGACTGGGTGAGTGTAACGTCTTCATCATCACTTCATTCTCATTACGACGCGCAGGTCTCCCACGGGCGTCAACTAGAAAGACCTGCACTAGGCCTCTCCGGAGGCCACACGATCATTGTTTATTATTATTATTATTATTATTATTATTATTATTATTATCAAACATTTTACTGTAATAATAATTACTAGCAAGCGGCCATCCTCAATACATTATCATGTTAACCACATACTTTCATCCTAAAACACATGACTTGACCCAGTTCAATATTTAGTTTATAACATTTCAGGCCAATGACCTTACCGTTTTGGCTCTTTGCGTACATGCACATGACTTGTTCGAGCAAATGTTATAGGTTTCCATATTCTAAAACCATTTGCTGTGCCAGACAGCAGTCTCGCTTATCACCGTTTACTAGCATGTTAAAGATCCCCTTCAGGGGTAAAAAAATTCCTAGCACACTTAATACATTTTCAAATATTCGCCTCTATCCGTCATAGGAAATGTCACAAATCCAACCGTCTTAAGCTGCCCCCGCCATCCCACCAAAATAGCTATTGATTTCTTCCGTGCACGGTCACCGAGATAGCCAACGTCTAAGAATCACTTGGTCATATCCTACAGCCGTCTGTTGTGTCAGAGAGCGATCTCGCTCATCAACGTTAACTAAAACGTTAAAGATCCCCTTCAGGGGTAAAAAATCTTAGCATGTTTGTCACATTTCAAAATATTCGCCTTCATTCATTCGTCATAGGAAAAAATATCGAAAAGCAACCCCTCGTATTGCCATACATCGCCCCCGTCGAAATAGTCATTTCCCATATCCACCATGGCCAACCATAGCCTCGTTATAACATACGTCAAGCGCTACCGGCTCTCTGTCTACAAACACGCTTTTATTAAAAATAAATAAAAAATGCCTAGTTTTTTTTGTCCTAGAGACTTGAGATCTATTTTCACGGTAGAGGGGGTAGGGACCTTTCATTTATGTCAAACATTTTTTTTGTCAACATGTTAGTTTCCAACATAGTAAAAATTCAAAATTTAAGGGTTTTCAAAAAATCTCAAAATATAAAAAAGTTTTATTATAAGAAAATTAAGGTCATAGAGACCATTGGTTTGAACTATGGCACAACATTCTATCATGTTTGGTTTTCAAACTATCACCTACTTTCGAAAACAAAATTTAAAAAAAAAATAACGAGTGGTCTATAGGAGAGAGGACGTTAGTTCGAGTCCAACGACACCTCATTTGTTAAAATCCGACCATCCATTCGCCAATGATCACTAATGTTCGCGAGAAAGTAAACTATCATTTTGTTTTGCCTTCTACACCCTTGAAACTTGCTGCCCGCCTAGAGGGCATACCCACCTTTCATTAACGTCAAACAAACGTTTTTCAAAATTCACCTTTTCCAAAATAGCACCAATCCAAAAAACGAAAATTTTTAATTTGTTTTTTAAATACAAACACACATGCTTAGCCAAGAGAACGTCATCCCAACGCCAACAATACCTCGTTCGTTAAAATCCGACCACGCGTTCGAGAGATATCGGCCAAAGTTTAAATGAAAGTAATGGGTGACTCAGAACCCCCATTCTAGCACTACTGCACATTATTTTGGGGGTAGAGGGGGTCAGGTCCATTCATTTACGTCAAACAATTTTTTTGTAAACTCTTCCAAAATATAAAAACTTCATTATTTAAGTGTTTTCAAAAAAATCTAAAAAAATAAAAAAGTTTTATTATAAAAATTAAAGGTCGTAGGGACCATTCGTTTCAAATATGACACAACTTTCTATCATGTTTGGTTTTCAAACTATCGCCTACTTTCAAAAATTTTCATTTTTTTTTTTTCAAAAATATGACGAGTGGTCCATAGGAAAGAGGACGTCAGCTCGAGTCCAACGACACCTCATTTGTCAACATCTGACCATGGGTTCACCAGATATTAATGATTTAACATGTACAGTCGGGTACAAATAAAATGGGTGAAGCAGAACCCGCCTTTCTCCCCTTCTTGTAATATATCTCAATCAACACTACCCCCACTTTCAGGTTCAGTAACAATCTGTTTTCCTGGGGTTTTTAACTTCGATTATGAAGTATATTGCAGACGTATACTTGAGTGGACGATAGTCTTTAGAAGGGCTTTAATTTACAAAAATCGTTTTGAAGTACTGATCCGATTCTGTTAGAATGGCATCCTGTTGCGTTGTTTTGCACCAGAGGCGTGTTGGGGAGCTGCAGCAAATCCTGGATTTGACGGTTTGAATCCTGGCTTGGACAGAGGCTTTCCTGAGTGACACTCCCTTGAGGGAATCCCGAGGCACCTACTCTATCCCTGTCCCTAATACACTTAGGCTACACACGAGTCCAATACACACCCAAGTACATGGAGCTGTTGTACAAAATGTCCCATGCCACTGATTATCATTACCATTTGAATTAACTTGATTTTTAGCCTACTTTTCTCATTTTGAAAAACTGAGGAAGAAGTAGACTTATGAGATCGATCCGGGAAAATGCCAGTCCTTCTGTTCGTCTGGCTGTGTGTGTGTGTGTGTGTGTCCCTATCAACTCCTAAATGGCTGCAGCTATCGAAACCAAACTTGATATGAGTAAAGATATATACCTGAATAGCTCAAGTCCATATATGAAAATGGTGTCAGTTCTACCAACTGCTGAAAAAACCGCACTTAAAATTTGAGCTCCATGTTGCATTTCTTGGAGGGTATTCATGGGAGCTATTTCAAAATTAGCACACATATAGACAATAATATTTCAGTTTAATTTCCAGGAAGCCATACATGGCAGTATTGCCAAAATGATTCTGATAGGTCCAATTTTTAAATGCATATAACTTCTACACTATCAATTGAATTTCAACCAAATTTCGTATGTACTATGTGTACATAAACAGATATGAGCGGTCGTATTCTTAAGAGCTACCAGGGCTGCGAACTGTCAATAAATGTTCCCTCTATTATTTCATCCAGATACCTATATATCAGAAAGTATGCTAGCCGACAGCTTTAAACAATGCAATGTATAGTACCTAACATTCTAGATTATTTTTGAGTAACTAACATACGTCAGTGCTACCAACATGATTCTAAGCCTGCTGATGGGACCAATTTTCAAATACACGTAACTTCCGCAGTATCAATTGGATTTCAACCAAATTTAGTATGTGCTATGTGTAGCATAACAGATATGACTATGCATATTCTTACGAGCAACCAGGGCTGCAACTGTTAATAAATGCTGTCTCTATTTTTTTTACACGAATATCAATATATCACAAAGTATGCAGCCAACAGCTCTAATCTTTGAACAAGTATAGTACTTGACATTCTAGATTAATTTGGAGTAACTAATATACCTCAGTGCTGCCAACATGATTCTAAGCCTGCTGATAGGTCCAATTTTAAAATACAAGTAACTTCTATACTAACAAATGCATTTCATCCAAAATTGGCACAGCAATAGATCATAATATTTCTGATTATTTCTGACCAACACCTTCATAACATTGTTGCCAACATGATTTTACTCGCGCTGATAGATCCAATGTCCAACTGCATGTAACGTCCATGCTATCCATTGGACATCAACCAAATTTAGTATTCTGTACCTTAAGAGATGGAACTAAAAATATAAATTCAGTCACCTACTGTAGTGCTCTATTTGGCTACATTATACCAGGTATATTTCGATATTACCAACTCAAATTCGTCATTATTCTAGATAGGTTCATATAGATTAATCATTGGCATGAATCTTAATTTTAAGAAAAGTAGGCTCTTTATTTCGTCACGGAACTTCTTGTTATTCTTGTCGGTACATGGTGACACAACTACTTTTTAGCTGTTTTTATGAAACGAACGTCATGATGATGATTCACAAAGAAAAGTGAACATGTATGGACAAGACCTATGAACTAAAGAAAAACTACCGTGTTCTTCCCATTGATGCCATAAAGATAAAGTAGGCCTACCCAAAGACTTCACTGCAGTTAAATAATGAATATCACGAAGCAAATAAGAAATGAAACGAAAATTGTAGGGGAGGGGTCATGAATCATCATCACCTAGTGACAGGAAGGGACAGTAATGAAATAAAGAATTCTGCGGGCCCCATGGACGGACATTAGTATTCTGCAAGTTACAGATGTCATAGTATAGTTCTAATGAATTAATTTAGTATCATTGTCCTAGTAGTCTAATTATAAGGAAATGAATGTTCCTAAAACAAACTACTAACGTGGAAACACCACTTGGAATTGAACACAAGTTTCAGGATATCTAGGCAGGAATATTAATCAATAATAATAATAATAATAATAATAATAATAATAATAATAATAGCATGTAGGCCTCTCTGCTTGCACAGAGACTTGCTCTTGGTTAGGCTCGGAAAGTGAGCAACCTTGGGAGCTTTTGTCTTGTTGCACTGAGTGTCATTGACTTTCTGTCCTGTTTCGGGCATGTTGATTTCTGTTTGGCTCCAGCTGTCTCCATGCTTCTCTGTCTCATGCCAATCTCGACCAATGGTTTCCCGCTTTAGCTCTGAAGTAGTCTGCCTATCTGGTTTTTTGTCGTCCCTCGTTTCTTCGTCCTTCTCTCGGGTCCCACATTGTGGTGCAATGTGACCATTTGTAGTGGTCCATGCGCGTTACCGGTACGTGTCCTTTCGATATCCATTTTATGCTTTCTGCCTTTTCTACCACGTCGCGTATGTTTGTCCTTCATAGTTCTTCGTTCCTGATTCTGTCCCTTAGAGAAGCGTTTAGGAGCTTACGCTCCATTCTTCTTCTCATACCTGTATCTGCTTTTTCAGTGTTTCTGTCAAGGACCATGTTTGACAACCATAAAGTAGTGTTGGCATAACATATTTGTCCAGGATTTCTGCTTTTGTGCTTTTTTTTTTCTCTTGTCTGTGAGGAGGAACTTGAGCGATCAATGCGGCCAGGGCTGGTTTTACCAATAGGCCCCGGTCTAGGAGTGCACCATGCTGAGGGGAGTAAAACGATTCCGCAATTTTATTTTAGTTTTGTCAGAAAATGTCCATAGAATGTTATACACGTCCACGTCCAACAACATCAACAACATTTTTTTCGACTTCAGCTTTCGAACACAGGAGCGTATATAAGGGGGAGGGGGGGGGTTGCTGAGGGGACTCCAGCCCCCCCCCCCCCTCCGAAAAAAACAATAAAAATTAAGAAAGTGTTGCTTTTGCAAGTGCATAAAATAATTGTAAATTTGGTTGTACCCTAATCATAACTTATTGGCTGAGTTATAAACAATATTATGATTGAAATTAGACTAACTGGTGGTGTAGTGGCTAGTATTCTTGGCTGCCACCCCAGAGGTCCCAATTCGATTCCCGGCTCTGCCGAGAAATTTTAATTCCAGTCTGAGGCCTGGAACGGGGTACACTCAGCCTTGTGAGGCAAAACTGCGAATTCCAAAGTACGGTTCTTTTGAGAAATTAATTATCAACATGTTAAAAAAAAACACATTTTTCCTTTCTGCTTAGTAAATTGACAGATATTTAGATATGTGCCATTCATACTCCATAGATCATTATAGAAAATTCTTCTTCGCCTTCTTTCGAATTTGGCCAACTATGGACCGCATAGAAATTTCATTAAGTATAACATTTTATTTTTGTGCTGTGTTGTATTTTACAACTTTTTTTTTGTATTGCCAGTAATTGTAGGCTTTATAAACTATGAATCTCAACTAAAATATTTTCACAAAGTTATGTGCTCTATGATATTCCCCCCCCCCCGATTTTTTAAAATATACGCCCCTCTTAGGACAGGAATGTTTTATGAATTATTAGGAGAAAATTGAAGTCTTGAATATCAATATAAGTTTAATGTGAATAAATCATTATGCATAGCCTACTGGCAGTGGCGTACGCAGGATTTCCTTCTGGGGGGGGGGTTTCATTCATAGTAATGTCCTATAATGAAAATGATAATTCGAATATAATTCATAAAAAGCAAAAACTCAGTTAAATAAACACTACCGGACCCAAGCGAGAAATCTCGCATGTTCATAAACCACCCTTGCCCGATAGGTTTATAACGAGAGAATTAATTGCAGCATGTTAGAGCTCCAGTATTTGCAAATCGCACACTTCTAACAAAAATTGATATTTATGAAATTAGAATGGAATTCGTCGCTGCTAATGTCATTTGTGTGCTGAGTCCATTGATTTATCTTAGCTGTAACACTCACCAGTTATTCGATATTTTTGAAATTATACGATTTGAGTACTCATTCCTTTGACTTACTGTTTCTGAAATCCATGCAAAATGATAAAGGAAAGACCTCATAATATTAAAATGACACGAAACAGGCGTCACAGCGTCCAAAATGTGAAGTGGACAGCAAATACGGAGCATATTTTCCTACAGCAAAGGTATCGACAAATCTCACACTTCGTACATTTTTTAAAAGTCATTTTTTTAAGAAATTATTGATATTTATGAAATTAGAGTGCAATTCGTCACTGCTAATGTCTATTCTCTTTCATTTGAATGCTCATTTGGCACGATCGGTCGCTAGTGAGCGCCACAGGAGGGATCAATACTAATGAAAGAATATATATATGATGATTCTCTTTGCATGAATACTATTTTAACTATATTTTTCAGCACTTTAAACTATATTACAAACACAATTGAAAACATAAAAGATTAATAAAATATACGGAAAAGAGTTTAGCCCAATATAGATATTGCACTAGATACAAACGGACAAAAAGAAATGTCTAAATTGTCAATCGGGCTAAACCAAAGGATCTGATTAAGTAGATATACGACCTGGAATTTGTTGAAGGACTTAGACAAGTCTACTTCAATCGTATATCAAGCCTTCTAGGTTTGACAGACAAGTCATTCAGTACTTCCTCAATTGAAACATCGACAGTATCATGAATGAGCATTAAAGCTAATCCATTAAGGCGTTCTTCACTAGTTGAATTCCTTAAATAGTTCTTCAAGAATTTTAAGGACGAAAACGATCTTTCACACGAGCAGGTTGTAACAGGTAAGGTAGCCATGATGACAAGCGGGTTATACACAACTGGAAACATGTTCTTATTGCATATTGTCAAAGCATCTATAGCACTCTTGGGTTTCTTTTCAATAGATTTCAGAGTTTGTTTCCAGAGAAGTAGCTCGCCTCTAATACTAAGGCGAAGTACATAAAATTCAGCTACATTTTCTACTTCAGCTATGCTTTGGTTGGATAGTTCGTCTTCAGTTGTGGTAACTAGCGTTTGCAATGGCTGAAGAGTTTCTTTATGGGAGACAAATTTATCATCAAGTGATGAAATAGTTTCTTCAAGAAATGGGATGAAAATAACCCGCCTATAATATTCATCCGGATCGTTAGATGAAACGTTGTTCCTCATCGTTTTTCGAACAACAGTTCGAGGCTGAACTCCAGGCACTACAAATTCTTTGCAGAACTCTAAAACCGAATTATATGCACACAAAAACCTTGCGTCTGCATCTGCCCTCATTTCTTAAAGAGACCTCTTAACATTCATGGAGGCGTTGATTGCTTGACTGAGATCCAAATTTTAAGTTTGAAGGTATTTGCTGAGAGGAAGTGTGATTTGAAATGCTTCATGAATGACAAATACACTTATGAAGAACTCAAATTTGCTGATAGCGCACAGAAGAAGTTGCGCATCTGTAACTGCCTTCTTATCAACCCATGCTGCTATTTTTTCTAATGCCAACAATAACGGTTTCAGAAGTTCAATGAATGAACGAACAGACTCGTGTTTTTCAATCCATCTCGTTGCCCACAACTTCTTGAGTTTACTCACTCGGGGTTTCTCTTCCATACTTTCAACTTCATTTGACAACACAGCCTGCCTCTTTGGTGAAGTACTAAAAAAGGCATAAGCTCTTTCAATTGTACCCATACAGTTCCTAATCTCTGCAACACTACACCCTTCAGAAATGGCCAGGTTTAAACAGTGAGCACTACAGTGAACATACTGGGCTTTGGGAAACTGTTTTCGTACAATGGCCTGAGCACCTCTGTAGGATCCACTCATGGCACTAGCTCCATCATAACCTTGGCCTACGAGATATTCTGCATCCAGTCCCCACTTTTCAAGCCAGACAATATGCTATTCGCAAGGACTAACCCAGAAGCATCTTGATAGCAGTATCTTGCAGAAACTCCTCATGCACGGAATTATCTTGAACGAAACGGACACATAGTGATATTTGCTGCACACCGCTGATGTCTGTGGTCTCGTCAACAATAACAGAAAAGTATTTAGCTTTTTTCACCTGATCGACTAACCTTTTCAATATAATGTCATTCAAAGATAAAATAATTTCATTCTGAATCCGTGGCCTTACGTATGCTGCATTTAAGGATGCTGTCATCAAATGTTCCTTTAGTATTGTATCACCAGCTTCTGCTCGAAACTTGAGAAGAGACCTGAAATTTCCCTCCCCTTTTTTGAGAGGCTCATCTAAATTTACAGGTCCCGAATCCCTGTGACCACGGAAAGCAATGGCCATTCGAGCAAGGAAAATCACAGATTTAATTATTGGTATGAGTTCCTCCCTGTTGCATAATATGTTGGATTGAACACCCCTATCCAAGCTTACGTCAACAGCAGGTTTTGTACCTTTGTATATGGCGAGAAAGTTCGCAGCCTTTTCCGTACATGCCATTTGATACTTGGTTTCTTGGTGTTTTTTGAAATCCTCCTTCGCATTTTTCCAGTTCATTTAAGGAAATTTTACTAGTTTACCAGGCGATGAAGATTGTTTCCCAACAACGGTGCAAAACAACGAACAATATTTACAAAAGGCTCCGTTCTTTGAAG
This sequence comes from Meconema thalassinum, assembly GCA_946902985.2. Lineage (NCBI taxonomy): Eukaryota > Metazoa > Arthropoda > Insecta > Orthoptera > Tettigoniidae > Meconema > Meconema thalassinum. The sequence goes on along the minus strand of OX336395.1, from coordinate 256,417,147 downwards.
GAGAATAAACTAGTCATTTCCACTCTGATAACCAGTTCAACTGAAATTTCAGATTCCTTGGACCCGATAAAGGAAAATTAAAATTGCTTCCAGGTGTCCAGGCATTTTCCAACAGTTCATTTTTCAGATAATCATCAATCTAAAGGAAAAATTAAATCACAACATTGAAATAATTAACATGTACCGACACATACGTAGGCCAAGGCCATACAAATACCGGTATAATATAATAGGTACAGCATCGAAATGCAAATCAGTTACAGAATCATGAATCATATTGTAAACACACCAGTTGGCCAGCATAACCTCCTAAGTCTGTTCGATGTATTTGGTCGGTAGCCGGCTTGGTAGTAGCCGATAATTCTTCAAGCTCATTTTCAATTCTTAAAGATGAACAACTTGCTATGGCAGTGTTGTATGTAACATCTACTCTTGGTTTTTTCATAATAAATCGATCCATTACGCATTACAAATAAACTTGGAAAAAAGTGCGTCTCACGATCTGGCAGTTCACAGATATGCACGTTTAAAGCAGCACGAAGCTGCGTTACGATAGTTTCCAATCGCACACTTGCCCTTAAAACGACTATTTTGATATTTCGCCTAGTGTAGTTAGTTATTATTGCTTTAAGTGGAAGAACAGCGAAGTCATCTGCCCCTCTTGCCCCGTTTAACATGTAGTTTAAGGGTGTTTACCCCAGGCCATAACCAGAAGCTAGCGCCAAAGCTGGAGAAGTCTCGTTGCGAGTTGAGTGGAGGTCATTTACCACGTGAATAACGTGTTCACATAAAAAATATATTACAAAGGAATAGCCTAAAGAAGCCTCACTGGCAGCAATTCAAAACATTTTCCAGGTGATAGATGGGACAATATAAGGAGTCATGTAAACTAATGTCTCTGGGGGGGTTAAACCATAACCCCCCCGTCGGTACGCCACTGCCTACCGGTAGTTGTAGGTTTTATGACGTAGTGTATTATGTAGGCCTATATCTGAATATCTGTAAGTCTAGAATGAGTCTTAAATGGTTTAAACTTATTTAATTATCTCGATGGCCTATTTATTTATAGTTTATATAGGGACTACACACATTTAGAAACAGTTGATTCTCTCCTAATTTTGATTTATTTAGGCTGATTTTATTTCCCGATACCGGTACATTAGAATAAATTAAAATTTGTCTTCACAAAGACCTTCCTGAGGTCTAAATTCTCCCTTCTTCACGATGGTATGAAGAGGGGGTGGCAAAAATACACGGGCATAGGAGCGCATACAATCTAAATCCGGCCCTGTATGCGGCGTTTGATTTCACTCTCTGTTCTTTGTTCAGGGAGATGCTTTGTCCTAGGCTAATTTATATCCATGTGTCGGCGAGACAAGTACGCCTTAATTTAGGAACCATAATGTTACTGGATCGGGGTGGTGAGATCTTGCCAAATTCTCAGGTAACGGTACCGGTAGCCTAAATTCATTTTAAAAATAAACTTTAGTAACAGGTGCGCGTTGGATGTCTGGAAATGTTCTGTAGGAACATGACAAATCTTGACAGAACATATTTTACCGCAGTAATAAATGCTCAGTACCTTGTACAGATTAGTTTATCAATTTATAACATCCGACTGTCTAGGATACAGCCTTATGTCGATAAAACACATGTTACCCCGATATTTATTACTGAAGTCTAATTTGATTTGTAGACGATGTTTCTACGTGATCTGTGCGGCTTGTAACTCAAAGGGATAGTCGTATTTTGGGGCGTCCGAATTAGTCCGAAAGCAAGTACGGTAATGTTAATTTCTAATACCGTTGCAGTACTTCAAGTTCAGTTTCACGCCAGAACGTTTGTCTTATTCTGATGAATTCCATAGCATTGTAAGTTGCATTTTAATTCGTATATGGTGTAGCATTACAATCTTAATTATGTGCATGATAAGCAATACTTAAGTTAATACTCAAAAGTAAATGGTTGGCTAACCACAATCTATTAACTATTACTCTTTATGTTACACGTAACTCTTATTGTGTCTATATATATTTTACATTGCGTCGTACTTGTATAACAATACTTCCCAGGAGTGGAATGAACAGTTGCCATCTAAGAAACTGCAGGACGAGGCTGGTGATGTGTTTGAAGATAAATTGGTAGCGATTAAGCAGGAACATGAAATACAGGTGATTATAGGATTTCTATTACCGTCCTTACAATAATACAAATGACTTATTGATTTAATGTTATATGTTGGCTTTTATTACTCTGTCCCATTTTCTATAAGAAGACCTAACATTAGCTGATGATATTGCATTGACCTGCAGTTTCCCTCTCCTGGCACCCTGGGTCCTATCGTAAGTGAAGTCTACACCACATGCCTTTTTTTAACTTAATTATGTACAGAATTTCAGATATGATTGCTCTGCTGTTTGTGTATCATATGGCTTATAGCCATGTGGGGAAAATGGAAGGCCGCTAGGCCAAACAAACTTATTATCGACAAAAAATGTACCATGTCTTGGTTCTAACTTGGTCGTTAGCAATCATATTTTTAATGAATAAGCATCGTCACCACATCTTTCTTCATATTTTACTCATTATCATCACATCATTCTTCTTCTTTTTGCATCAGAACCGCCATCGGAACTCGAAACAGAATACCTTACATTCCAGGCAAATACACCGCACATGGCCTACGGCTTTATGTGGAGGATAAGTGTGTTGAGTGACAAGCGCTCTAGAATAATTTGACCAAATCCTTGTTATAGATAACTCAGTAAAATACATAGAATATAAATATTAACTTGCCAAAATTACCGTATTAGCAAGTTCTTTAAAAATAGAGCCGGCCCCGTTGTGTTGGGGTAGCGCGCCTGCCTCTCACCCGGAGGCCCCGGGTTCGATTCCCGGCACCGTCAGGGATTTTAAAACTGACGTGAGGGTTGGAACGGGTGCACTCAGCCTCGTGAGGACAATTGAGTAGCTGTCTGACAGTGAGACAGCGCCCCGATCACGAAAACCGAGATTTACGGCCGAGGGGACCCCATGCGCTGATCACGCGTCACCCCAATATCTGCAGGCCAATGGCTGGGCAGCGGTCGCTTGGTCGGCCTAGGCCCTACATGGGCTGTATAGTGCCAGGGGTTGACTTTAAAAATAGACTCATATGGAAGAATGAAGAGCACCACAGCTAACAAGCTCAGTGCCGGCGTAAAGAAAACAATGGCCGGGAGCAATCATACTAAAAGGAGCCTGATAATGCTTCTTTTCTTTTGACTTCCATTGGTCAACTCTCCCCCAATTTCGATCCCAATATAATTAGGTATTCATCCGTCTCTCACCTTCAGTAACTGCTTCTCTTATTACTGGTTCCTTATAACTTACTTATTTTTTATACCCTACTTATCCGATGTAATACATCTGGGCTGTTATTTAGTTTAATATTACACTTGGCTGATTTTTACGCAAGGCGATATGTGACATGCTTCAATGCGGACATGTGGAAAAAGTTTTCTTGTTCTCTTATAGTCTTGTACCATGAACGCTGCTGCAGGTACTTTCCCCAGTATGTTTTGTAGTTGTGTAGATACCGACAGTAGTGGCTACGCTGGCTCAAGCGCAGTGTTAGGTCATGGTGCCAAGCTCTATGCTGACTCGGTAGACGCGTGGGTACGAGCCCCACCGTCGGCCGTCCTTGAAATGGTTTTCCGTGGTTTCCCATTTTCAACACCAGGCAAATGATGGGACGGTACCTTCTGACAGGTCACGGCCGCTTCCTTCCACATCCTTCTCCAATTTCATTCACCTTAATCAATTCCATCTCTCATCCTGAGGCGCAGGTCGCCCACGGGCGTCGAATAGAAAGACCTGCACTAGGTCTCTGAGGAGACCACTCGAAAAAAAAAAGTTGTGTAGATAGACTGCTGAGGGAATGGCTGTATTAGTGCAATAGGTTGGAGAGGAAGTGAGACACAGTAAGCCCTTTCACATGAGCAGCTCCATGTCTAGCGTATGTTTCTAAGGAATACATTTACATACTCTCCAGGGATGGTTCATGCGAATTTGGGAATGAAATACGATCACAGATTTTCTTGTGGTCTGACCAACAAATTTCAACCATACCATAAGTTTCGCATCGATGATGTTCCCTTGTAAGGGTTCTACACCGTCATGGACATGTGGCATTGAGTGCCAACCTACGAAGTTCGGTATTCTTGAAGGATTGAGGCATTCCTTGAATTCTCTTTATTTTGTAGACAATTAAAAGTAATTTTTTCAGTGTTATCATCGTATTTGAAGGATTGTTTTTCAGTCGGTCTACACTTTATGTTCACTTAATATATCCTCGTCCTCAATCTGTCATCATCATCATCATCATCTAGTTATCCTTCCAGCGGGCCGGGTAGGATTTATGTTGACGAAGTGCCTCCATCTAACTCTGTCCTCAATCTGTCGCAGTATTAATTATATTACATTATTTTACAACCAGTGCACATAAGTTGGATATTTTGCTGATGTAGGCATTGCCCTTTCCCTTATTGTTTGCCTCTCTCTTCATCCTTGAGCAAGAAAGCTTAAGCTTCAGGACAACAAGCCGGCGGCCATGATTAAACAGTTTCTTTAGACGATAACAAGATATTTCAGCCTCTTAGGTAATACACCGAATCCGGTATTCCAAAATGCAGGGAGGAATTGAACGGAATGAGGATTAAGTATTTAATACCGTGTGAAAGATAAAGGTTGATGTTAGGTTGCTAATGCTCGGAAAGAGCAGCTCCGCTCTCTAATCACATTCACCAGGACCGTTGCGGACAGCACACGAGCAAGAGCTTTTTTATAGCATCAAGTTGGAAGTCTGCGTGGCACCGAGATTGTCATATTCAGACTCCGTCGAAGATATCTTTCTGCTTATTTTATTTTATTTTATTTGATTTAGCGTGGTCCTTTTCAAGACGAGGGAGTGTCAGAGATATAACTGAGTATGCTAGCAGGAAACGATCTCTAGTCAGGAGGAATGATACAGCAGAAAAAGGGGACACGGACACTGCGCAGTGCTTTCGGTGAATTTAGAGCTTACCTAGATAACAGGAAGTTTGTCATTGATGGATAATGCCTCCCTTCAAACCCAACAAATGTGTGTAGAATTATAACATAACTAATAAGGTGGTCTCTACTTTTATCTCACTTTATAATTTCAAAGCTTATCTTATCCAATGTCCAACCATCTTGGTATTGCTTCCCAATCCCTTACCCCCCTGATAGCACGGAATGGTTTTGTTAATTTACCTGTCATTCTCCAGTTAGTAATAATGAAGGGTAATACTCATTTGACTTAATATTTTCCTCAGCTACCAACCTTTCTTTCCATGCATTAATTTCGTGGCATTCTCTGAGCCGATGCGCTGCATCAAGGCAAGGGTCGTGTTTTTCTTCTTCTCTCAAAGCACTGGCTTTATCCATTCCCATTGACCTTAAACTCATCCCCCATCCCTTCCATTTCCATTTCCCTACAGGGTTAGTTCTTAGGAATGATATATATACAGTATAAATGTTTATGAGGCAAGTGCTTGGCCAAGTTTAAACACAAGATTTTCTGAGTTCTCTACAGTCAACCAACAGCGGGCATGGCCAGAATTTGGACGAATGACTGGTTTTGCCTATGATCTAAACGGGTACGTATGGAAAAAATGAGTAAATGTAGTGAATTGTTTTTATTCACCGTCTGTAATTGTGATAAACATTAGTATATGTAACTGCTTGTGTACTGCTACACCCAATTCTGTAGGAAGAGTTTTGTTTCATTTACACTTACGGAGAATGTTCACGTGTTAGTCTTTCTTACATGGAAACCCGCCATCACGAAGGCTATGAAAAATAGTGATTGTCGCATAGTTACGGTTCCTTTTGTTTACATTGTGTTTATTTACATGTGTTACTTGTGGTTTTCCTATGATTTCAAAACTGACTTACTAAGTGCTAAGTAGTATCCAATGTAACAGAATGCCTCATGGTGACCGTAATGTGTTTAGTAAAGTGAAGAAGGGCCGTGCTTCTCGATTTGTGAAAAAGAATTCGAATGTGCCAGGGCACCCGTAGTACATCGAGCATAAAATACAGTGCTGTGAACATGAAAATTGATGAGGCATTTCGTCCGATGAATACAAGACAGAAGATAAATCCTCAAGTTGGTTTTGATTCATAGATTTGAGGACTCTGTCGGGTGTTATTCGTTCAGTTTGTGCATGTAGTAACTGTCGGGTCCGTGATTTCAGGTTATATTATGACGAAGAGAGAGTTGGTGTAGTTTGTAGGTTACATTTGCATTCTGACAGATATCAGTCAGATAATGCTTTTAGAACTTCTGAAGTGAACAATTGGACTTATGAAGTGCTATGGATTGAAGTGTTTAAGGGTTGGAAAGGAAGGTGCTAACTTGTTTTGTGGATTTATGAACATGCCACCCGCAGTTGCATGGTATACTCATACATACAGAGAACTTTTAGGTGCCCTTGAGAAAGAATGTGAGGATAATTTGACATTTACAGATGATGAAATTGGAAACAAAGGCTCATTAAAGGAGAAATTCAATGAGGAAACAGCTGGAGGAGGAAGAGGTATCAGAGGAATATGGATATGGTCTGCACTAATTCATTACATGAGCGGCAATACAATATAATCAAACTCAAATCTTTGATTCAAGTTTTCCATAACTTACATTTTTGTAAGTTTAATGTACCTTTTCTCCTACATCATCAAAGATACAGTGATGAAACATGGTATGCTGCTATAAACCATTATTCGAAATAACTTCCTGGAACACTCTTTTTAAGAACATATTTCGGATTTTAAGGGGTCACATGTCAGATTTTTTTTTTTTCAAATTAAGTCCATCAGACTTTGAAGTGCTGTTGAAAATAAAGTAAATAAGATATTAAAAAAATCCACAGATATCTTTAAACCGGTCTTTAGGGGCAGATGACTTCGTAGTTCCGGCAACAATAACAACAACAAACTGGTCTGTAGATATTAATATCAAAATTTGTAACTGACATTGTGATGGTTTTGTAGAAAAGGTACATATCAGGGTACACGTTTCAAAATTTTCAAATATTCCGAGCTGAAGAACGATTTGACCTAACACCACGAAAATCAATACGGACTTGCCTAGTGCACTGATAACAATGATTGTCAAATTCCATAGCATTATCTTTTAAACTCTGAGAGTTACAATAATTAATTTACTGGAGTGCAATTTTGCATACGTCCCTCCATAAAACCCTTCATTATACATATTGAGCTCTTCCTTTCTGTCCTCTCGTCGATTTCTGCGCACAGCCGTGGTTCTTGGTTCAATAACTGTTACGTGCAAGAGCCCGTCCCAACGTTTCAAACATGTATCTACCCCTGGATGGAATTCATGACATTTTGAATCGACCGCCTGGTGACTTGATTCCGTTTGTGAACACGAGATGGCACCTGCTGTCCGACTTCAGGGTTCCTTCAAATGGTTCCTTCTTCTCCGCTATAATGCGTTAGTTGTGCCTTATAAACCTCTTTCTTTTCGTGGCATAATTGATGGCAATTATATTCTACGTCATAAACAAAAGAATATATATACTTCATGATACCGCCAAAATTGTTACTTAATTATGACATTGTTGATTGAGGTGTCAAGCCTTGATTGGACGATGAATATTTACATGAATGCAGTTTGGTATCTGACGCGGAATTCTCCGCCATCTTGTGGAGTTCATGGTCTGTCGTCTTGTAAACAACAAGCCAGCTGGTTGGAACAGTATGTATCCGTTGTGATAGGGGAGCCTTGGCCCCTAGCTTTTACCAAAAATGAATACAAATTCAAGAAAAGGAAACGCCTGTGCTACATAAGGATTTGATTTCATCGTTCCGCCGTGAAGAGGAAATATGCAAAGTAAATCGCATCTGGATACAACAGGAGTGCTTGTGACATCAAAACGGCGCATGGGCGTGTTAGCCATTTTAAAGGCAATGCAGTGCCAGATTATATTTTATTTATATTGTGTGTTAATTATTTTATTTTCATTGTGTCTCCGCTGAGAAGGATGTAAGGTACGTTGAATTATACATTTATATTTATTATTGTTATGGAGCTCCGATATCGTCTTATAGTAATGTTTTAATTCTGTACCTTATTTTGTTTTATAGGCCTAATATTTCTGTTTGTCAACGTTACCTGATATAAAAAAAGGGTTTTTGTTTTCTTCGTACCTTCTGGAGACACATTTCTAAGGTTATTTTACGTTTTAAATTATTATTTATTTTCCTTTGGCAATCTTGGGATTGGCATATTATTTATCTCATTTAAGATCCGTGGCTCCTCCCTCTTGTTAATAGTGTTTAGACGTAATTGTTTTCCTCCGTTCTTTTCTTTCTGCTGATTTTAAAATTTAGTTTTGCTAAATTGTTTGCCGTAATTCGATCGGGCATGCGGTCTCCTGTTTTTTGTGGCCATGTTTGTTTTTTGTTTTGCCGAAATGCATTCTGGTCTCGTAGTCAGTCTCTTGGCGCCGACCGCGAAGCTCTAACGTGTTGTGGTGTTAGCTTAATATTTTTTAATTTAATCTTGTTGGTTTAACTTTGTGTTTTTGGTAAATGTTCCTGTGTTTTTCTCCGACATGCAAATTTTGAATTATTTTCTGATCCTATTTTATTTGGTTAATTTTAATTTTTAATTTCTCGTTTCATCGTGGCCTGGATCTCCGCATGTCGGATCGGTATTGCATTCCCTTGTAAATTATCAAGCCCTTTCTTATTTAATCATGCCTGTAATATAATTTTAATTTTGGGGCTTTATAACATTTTAATTTTTAATTTAATTCTTGTCTTTTTTCGTTTTGCAAGCAAGCATGTTCTGTTTCTGGTGGAAGTGCTCCTTTAAATTTTAACATTATTTTTTTTTATTTTCTTTTTTAGCAACTGTTGTGGCATTATTTCATCGACAGCAGTTCTGTCGGTTATTGGGGGGGTGTCTGTAGAATAGCCTGTGCGTTCCCCTTCTCCATTTTCCTTCCACCCCTTTTGGAGCTCTTCTGTTGGGACATGTCATCTGGAGGTGATTTTGTTGCTGAAGCGAGGCGGACCTCTAAATAAAAGGTAAGTAGGCCCACCCACGCTAGCCGTCCACGGGTGTCATTCTGGTAGCAGACCGCGCTCAAGTTCGCTTCCATAACTATCCCCTCCCCAGTACCCGCAGGCTTGTTTTATGGACCCTTCTAGTGCTGATGGGGCGGTTGTTGGTGGGATCTTGTCATGCCAGTGCACTTGATATTATGTAAAGCTAATCCTTGTCGTTTGTTTTATTTAATGTTTGCCTCTGAATATCCATGTGGTGAGCTGTAAGTGACCTGTTTAGAAGCGAGGCGTTTGCTGCTGCATTTTACCCTGTTTGTATGCAGCATCCCCACTGAAAAAGAAGCTCGGTGAGTGACTGACATGTGTTCTTGGCATGGGAAATGGGGATTTCTTAATATTCTGATAGCCTACATGCTACGAGTGAAGGCATCCTGGAGCCCTATCGGAAGCTGTTCGCCATGTGTTTTGTGCCAATTTTTGTAATTTAGCTTCCTGTTCTCGAGCCAAGCAGGAGGTGAGGTATGCAGTTCTGGACAGCATTGTGCATGATCTTGTATTATAGGTGGTGGCTGTGTTCGAGTATCAACCTAATCTATGGTGGTGGTAATTGGTAGTTTTGGTTTTGTTGTGAAAATGTAAACTGTCCTTGTAATTCCTAAAATTTGTTTCCTTCTATATTGTCTGTCTGCATTCTGTGTTTTTTAAAATGGCCGACCACAATAGTGTTTTCGGTTTAATTGACTTAAGAGATAACCTTGTGAATTTGGAGAGTTCTTCTGGGGTTGAACGTGAATCACCTCTGTTTACTAGGTCTGAGGTTTTGGGATCCATTTCTAGTAGTGGTTTGCCTGGCCCTCTTTTGTCTAGTTCTGGCTCGCCCAGACCTCTTAACCCTGCTTACGGACATTCTTCTCATGTTAGGTCACCTAATGATTTCCTGGGCCCTGCCGACCCATTCCATCCCGGTTCCTTCTCTAGTAATGTAAATGTTTTGTCTCCTGTAGAGGGTGTGCGAGCGGGCTACCCTGGTAACAATGTATCTTTTCCTAATGCTACATTCTCGCCTACCGTTAATTATGGGTCGATTCCTCATCCTATTTCTGGTTTCTTAACTTAGTTAAAGCATTTCAACCTAGATGACGTTACCCAAGTGGTACAATTTTTAAAGAAAGTGGTCGAATTGAGTAACCATGCCTCGATTTTTGGAATGTCAGAAAATCAGATTTTCCAACTGTTATATCCGGTTGCTTCCGGTATGCTGCGCGATAAGCTAATTGAAGCTATCCACCTCCGCATGTCCTTAGCCATGTTTATTAGGGAAGTGTTGTGGTTTTTTGTCCCTGCGAGTGCCCTTAGTGCTCTCGAGCAAAAGTTTTTATATCGTGTCCAAAGGTTGGACGAGTCACTTAACGACTATGTCAGTGACATTAAGGTGTATGCCCAGGTATTTGCATCCCCTTTAACTGAACGACAGTTGGTGTCATCGATTGATTGTAAATGGGTTTTCGCCTCAATATAGGTCATACATGACTATGTGTACCAGGCCTTCGTCATTTGTCGAGCTGAAACAGGTCGTTATAGAGGCTAAGGCTGTGAAACATGCAGATTCCCTTCGGGTAGCTAATGTTCCTCCTCCTTCCTTGATGTCTCGTCCCCCTCCTTCCTTGATGTCTCGTCCCCCGCCTAAGGTTATGTTCCACCCAAGACCCAATATTAAGTGCCACACGTGTGGGGGCGCGGGACATGTCAAGAGGGTGTGTCCGAGTAACCAGGTTGTGTATCGCCAATGACGGGATGTTGTGGAGACCAACTCGGGTGTTACTTCTAAGGATATTTCTGTGCATGTGAATTTGGGAAAACCCTGTGAAGTTTCTGGTCGCCCTACCAATGATAGTCTTGATAACTCGTTGAAAACTAAATCTTCACGTGCTAATTCTGCTTATGTCGCTGACCTACCTAACCTGTCGGTGAGCAATGTCGTGGCAAGTCAGCCTAATTCTAAACATAATGTGAAACCTGTGGTGCGGGTGTCCTCGTCATCTACTTGTAATCGTTTTAGAGTGAGTAATGGTTTTGGAATTTCTCCTGTGGCTAAAGGAATATCCCCGTTTATTGAAATTTGTGTTAATGACGAGCCCGTTTCTGCATTGCTTGATTCTGGTAGTGTCGCATCCTTAACATGCGAGGACTGGTTTTTATCTATGAAGAGTGTTTGCTAATTTCCTGAGTTAGAGCCTAACAATGAATCTTTTATTTCGGCAAATTGTTCAAACTTAAATATTTTGGGTAGTATGACAGTCAAAATTCATATTTTAAAATTTTCTTGGAAATTTAAATTTTTTGTTGCCAGAAATCTTTCTTGTTCTGTGGTCATTGGAGCTAATTTCATGTCACACGTTGGTATGCTTCTTGATTTTGGTGCTCGCAACTTATGGTTTAAGTTTAATCCGCAGAGTAAATTATCATTTAACCCGGTTTTATCTTCTCCTGCTGTCAATTCTGTTAGTGAACCTATGACTATTGAGGATCTCGATCTGGAAAATTTATCGAGTCCTCAAAAGGATGCCATTAAGAGGTTATGCCAGGAGTATAGTGATGTATTTACGGACAAGTTGGGTGTAACCCATTTGATGGAATACAGGATTGAGCTAACCGATTCTGTGCCGGGGCGTTCCAGCCCGTATCGCCTTGCCCCGCCCAAGATGGCTGAACTTCGTAAGATTATCGATAAGATGTTAGAAGAAGGTGTAATCCAACCCTCTATCTCTGCCTACTCATCCCCTTTGTTTCTTGTGCCAAAACCTAACGGTGGTTTTCGGCCGGTGGTCGACTATAGGGCTCTTAATCAAAACTTTGTTTTGCAATCCATTCCTTTGCCGGACCTTCACACATGTTTTAGTTGGTTTCGCAACGCGAAGGTGTTCACGATCCTCGATTTAAATTCTTCTTACTTCCAAATTCCCCTCTCTCCGGAATCCAGGCATGTTACTGCTTTTTCCACTGACTGGAACCTGTTTGAGTATGCCCGTGTCCCGTTTGGCCTATCCACCGGAGCCACTGTGTAGAGCAGACTTCTGGACAAGGTGTTTTCAGAAATTAAATTAAAATTTGTGTACCACTATCTTGACAATGTGGTGATCTATTCTGAGTCCTTCGATGAACACGTTGGTCATCTGAAAGTTGTACTTGATCGGTTGCGTGACGCTGGCCTTACCGTCAAATTGTCCAAGGTTTCCTTTGCCAAGCCCAAAATTTCCTTCTTGGAACATATTGTTTCCGAATCTGGTATCTCCGTGGACCAGTCTCGTACGCAGGCCATCAGAGATTTTAAACCACCCAAGAACGCCAAGGGCGTTGCTCGTTACATTGGTATGGTGAACTTCTTCCGTAAGTTTATCAGTAACTTTGCCGACCGTGCTGCTCCTCTAAATCTATTACGCAAAAAGGCTGTGAAGTTTGAGTGGGGTCCCTCTCAGCAAGCAGCCTTCGAAGATCTTAAGCTTGCGCTCTCTAACGCCCCTGTGCTAGCCATTCCGGATTTTGGGAAGCAGTTCATTGTGCAGACTGATGCGTCTGGTCGTGGTGTCAGTCCTCATTCCGGAAATCTTTCGTTACTATCATGAATCTCCTATTGGTGGCCACCTAGGAGTATTCAAGACCCGAGCTAAAATCAGACAGTTTTTCATTTGGCAAAGTATGGATGGCGACATCAGGAGGCTCGTTAGGAATTGTGCTGCATGTAGTATTAGCAAACCTCTGGTTTCTACTAAGGTTGGCCTATTGTCATCTGAACCGGCATCTAGACCCTTGGAGAGGCTGTTTATCGACCATGTTGGGCCGTTCCCTCGCTCTGGTCGGGGAAATCAATTTGCGCTTGTTTGCACTGACGGTTTCACCCGGTTTAGTTGGATTTTCCCCACCAGACAGGCTACGACCAGTTCCGTCATAAAGTGTCTTAATTCCATCTTTTCATCTTTTGGGCCATGTCAGTTCCTGGTGTCAGATAATGCCAAGTGCTTTGTATCTCATCAGTTCCGTCAATTCTTATTTGATTATGCTATTTCGCATGTAACCACCACTCCCTATTTTCCTAACCCGTCTCTCGCTGAGCGAGTCAATCGTAATCTCCGTTCTGCTCTGATTGCTTTCCACCACGACGACCATTCCAAGTGGGATTCTAATTTGCATTGGCTCAATTTTGCTTTCAACACCGCCATGCACGAGAGCACACAAGCCACCCCTTTTTCGTTAATGTTTTCCTTTATGGCCAATTCTCCGTTGTCTAATCTGTGGAACATGCACGATCTCCTTTCAGACAGTTTCACGCCTGAGGATATGGAGGCGAAATTCGACAAGGCTAGAGAGAATATTAAGGTATCACATGACCAACCTGCCAAGCGACACAATGCCTGTCGCGAGCCAGAGGATTTGGAAATTGGTGATGTTGTATACGTTCGCAATTTCGAGCCCAAGGGCGTCAGTAATCTCGTTTCAAGCAAGTTGACCCCTCGTTTCAAGGGCCCATGTTATGTAGAGGCATTCCTGACTCCCGTTACTCTGCTTATTAGAAACCCCAAAGCCAAGAACATTTCCAGAGTGCATCTGTCGCACATTAAACGAGGTGGAGAGGTTTGTAATGAGGAAATGCTGCCATAAATTTTGTAAACTGATTTTGTATAATGTAGAGTATCCCTAACATTCATTGAAGCCTTCAGGCATCTGTTCCTTCTGGAATTTTGAATGTAAATGGGTATGCAAACTCTGCGGGGATACAACTTGTAACTGTTGGGAAATTCCCATTTTGTGGTAAATTGTAAAATTTGAAACTAAATTTTGATGTTTTCATAAAGATGCTAACATGTAAGTTGGACTCGGTGGGAGACCTAACTCATGATATCTTGTATACATGTTCCCTTGGGAATTTGAGTGGTCATTCCTCTACCGTAATTCCTTCTAAATGTATAGTCGTTTAACTCATGTCATCTTGAAAGGTACTTCTAGTCTGTAAAAAGGTAAATTTGTAAATGAAATTTTGTAAACACGGATCTAGGTCATGGTCAGAAATATTTTCTTCGTATAAATTGAACTTTGTTTCTCTTTTGTAAAATGTAGTAAGAAATTGTAGTTCTGTAAACTTTTATTTGTGAAATTAGATTTACTTCTATTTTGTAAATGGCTGGCCACGCGTCGCATGATATATGGCACATTGCTTCCACCTACGTCGTTTAAAGCGAACTACATTGGACTTATAGAAAAAATTACCTAACGTGTCTCGGACTATGAAAGCACTGCTGGTGCTGGTGTTCTGCGTTTCTGAAGACTGATGGACACAGTGATGCTGTTGACTAAGTGGTTTGCGAGGTGATCAATTATCCCATCAATGATAATCTGACCCTGCACTCTTCCTAACCAAAACGATGTGGTTTCATCCATCAATTGGAGTTAACTGGTGAACATTATCTTCTGGAAACATGCTTGGTGAATCGACTAGTTAAGGAGTTCTGCCTATGCCTAGGCATATTCGTGAACGGTGTTCACGCTTAAGGGAGGGAGACTGTTACGTGTAAGAGCCCGTCCCAACGTTTCAAACATGTATCTACCCCTGGATGGAATTCATGACATTTTGAATCGACCGCCTGGTGACTTGATTCCGTTTGTGAACACGAGATGGCACCTGCTGTCAGACTTCGGGGTTCCTTCAAATGGTTCCTTCTTCTCCGCTATAATGCGTTAGTTGTGCCTTATAAACCTCTTCCTTTTCGTGGCATAATTGATGGCAATTATATTCTACGTCATAAACAAAATAAATATATATACTTCATGATACCGCCAAAATTGTTACTTAATTATGACATTGTTGATTGAGGTGTCAAGCCTTGATTGGACGATGAATATTTACATGAATGCAGTTCGGTATCTGACGCGGAATTCTCCGCCATCTTGTGGAGTTCATGGTCTGTCGTCTTGTAAACAACAAGCCAGCTGGTTGGAACAGTATCTATCCGTTGTGCTAGGGGAGCCTTGGCCCCTAGCTTTTACCAAAAATGAATACAAATTCAAGAAAAGGAAACGCCTGTGCTACATAAGGATTTGATTTCATCGTTCCGCCGTGAAGAGGAAATATGCAAAGTAAATCGCATCTGGATACAACAGGAGTGCTTGTGACATCAAAACGGCGCATGGGCGTGATAGCCATTTTAAAGGCTATCAAGTGCCAGATTATATTTTATTTATATTGTGTGTTAATTATTTTATTTTCATTGTGTCTCCGCTGAGAAAGATGTAAGGTACGTTGAATTATACATTTATATTTATTATTGTTATGGAGCTCCGATATCGTCTTATAGTAATGTTTTAATTCTGTACCTTATTTTGTTTTATAGGCCTAATATTTCTGTTTGTCAACGTTACCTGATATAAAAAAGGGTTTTTGTTTTCTTCGTACCTTCTGGAGACACATTTCTAAGGTTATTTTACGTTTTAAATTATTATTTATTTTCCTTTGGCAATCTTGGGATTGGCATATTATTTATCTCATTTAAGATCCGTGGCTCCTCCCTCTTGTTAATAGTGTTTAGACGTAATTGTTTTCCTCCGTTCTTTTCTTTCTGCTGATTTTAAAATTTAGTTTTGCTAAATTGTTTGCCGTAATTCGATCGGGCATGCGGTCTCCTATTTTTTGTGGCCATGTTTGTTTTTTGTTTTGCCGAAATGCATTCTGGTCTCGTAGTCAGTCTCTTGGCGCCGACCGCGAAGCTCTAACGTGTTGTGGTGTTAGCTTAATATTTTTTAATTTAATCTTGTTGGTTTAACTTTGTGTTTTTGGTAAATGTTCCTGTGTTTTTCTCCGTCATGCAAATTTTGAATTATTTTCTGATCCTATTTTATTTGGTTAATTTTAATTTTTAATTTCTCGTTCCATCGTGGCCTGGATCTCCGCATGTCGGATCGGTATTGCTTTCCCTTGTAAATTATCAAGCCCTTTCTCATTTAATCATGCCTGTTATTTTATTTTAATTTTTGGGCTTTATAACATTTTAATTTTTAATTTAATTCTTGTCTTGTTTTGTTTTGCAAGCAAGCATGTTCTGTTTCTGGTGGAGGTGCTCCTTTAAATTTTAACATTAATTTTTTTATTTTCATTTTTTAGCAACTGTTGTGGCATTATTTCATCGACAGCAGTTCTGTCGGTTATTGGGGGTGTCTGTAGAATAGCCTGTGCGTTCCCCTTCTCCATTTTCCTTCCACCCCTTTTGGAGCTCTTCTGTTGGGACATGTCATCTGGAGGTGATTTTGTTGCTGAAGCGAGGCGGACCTCTAAATAAAAGGTAAGTAGGCCCACCCACGCTAGCCGTCCACGGGTGTCAATAACAAATACGGGGCTACGAATATATGTGTTGGGAGTTTGCAGTTTATGGGTGACTTCATTTGTGGTTATTGTAAAGTATTTATAAGGAGCGGATGTCAATGATGATGCAAAATAAGCAAATTTTGCTGATGTACTGGGAAACAGGACAAACATATCTTCGTGCTGAAGTGACCCTTCTTGATGAATCGCCACAGAACAAAAAGATACACCGGGTCACAGATAAGGGATTCCATAATTCGGAAACAAAGATGACATGCATCAAGATATGTGGGAAATAGTAAATTAAGTAAGATAACCGATTTTACATAAATCCTGGAAGAATATTGAACGCTGCCTCTCAAAACGTGCGCACTGAAATATATGGAGATGTGCTAAATGTGATGCTATTAATATATGCCTACGTTTTTCAGTTTTCTTCATCCCCAGTCTTTCTAATATGCGTTAAGTCTCCCACAATTATATGTGATCCAATGGTTTTACATTGTGAGAAGAAAAGTGGATCAGTGACGCCGATTACCATGCACGCTTAGAGGGCAGTTTGTGAAGGTAACCTTGAGGTGAGCCGGGCAAATTGAGAGAGTATAGGTACGTCGAAGCGGGAAGGGAAAAGGGAGAACAGTATATTGGACGCCAAAAACCAGATGGAAGGTTACTTATTCTTTGATTACGTCAGTGCACATTTACAATTTGTGAGTTAGATATAATTTCACCTATGCGAAGGGATATGTTTGTGAAACTACTACTTTCTCTGCAGGGTGATGCTGATCTCAATGATGATATTACAATTGAAGAATTATCCATACCAGAGTTTGTTCCTTGCCTCGAAATAGAAACAACATATTCAGTGAGTGGTGGAGATTTGATGGAGGTAAGTGGTTTATAGGATTACTACTTGGTGCATCTTACAGAGAACATGACCGGATCCTCATCTTCTCCTCACCAATGGTTTCAGGGATTGTTGCATCATGTGTTCAGTCCGTACTTGTTACAGAATGGACAAGCCGTCTAGAGGGATTCTGCAACAATATGATGTCAGACCAATGTTGGACTCAAACCAATTACCTCCCTCTATGTATGCCGTTGCCTACTTCACTTAGCTAATGGAGGATATATCTTAATTCTCATAGGTGAAGGGTCTATTAAGTGAAGCCAGCATTAGTTTCCCGGTGTGAACTTGGTATTTTTATGTGAAGAAGATAGAGTATTTAAATGGTCTAGGTGTACCAAATGACGTAGGGTCATCCAACTTACCTTATTCTAAACAGGGGGTTAAAAGAGCCCAACATGATATTTTCCCATAAACGCAGTCGACCGAAATTGAGAATGGTTTTAGCCATACATACTTTTTCATTTGAGTCTGTTTTGCATTTCAGCTTCCAGTCTAGTCTGCAAGCATCTGTTTGTGAACAAGTAGATTCCTTGATACCCTATTAGTAGTTAGCGTCACAGCCTATTTTGCTTCTACACCTCTCATTTTGGAATCGTTCAACATCGCCTGCTAGGTCTACCTCTACTCTCTTACCCTCTACAGCCTTACTCATTAACCTCTCAGGTAATCTCTCCAACCCCATTCTCTTTACATGACCCCACCATCTAAATCTGCTCATACGAACAACATACACTAGCGTGCTTAGTATTTAAATTTTTATTACGAGTACCTTCCTTCCATTGCTGCCTTCTATTTGTCCCAACAGGCATTCGTGCTACCCTATAATCAGTTAACTCTAGCTTATGTATCAGATATCCGGAATCTACCAGCTCTCACATCCATTCAGCAAAGTCTGTCTACATAGTGAGTGTTTCTTTGCTACACTAACTTCCTTCTTGTAGGATACTGCAGATCGTAACTGCACTGGCTTCTATACTCATCCTCTCTATTTACTTCCCCATAATATCATACTGAGAGGACACACTGCCAAAGCACATCAAGGGGAGTATGAGTGGACTATGCTGCCTATGTTAAATAAGCCAAGATTATGTTCTTGTATTTTTGGAACCAATAAAGTTGCGACTATTGAGATTTTTTACAGCTGTCATTTAGAGAATTAAGAAATAATAATTAAATGAACCAATTATATTATTTTCTTAAAAATATGCTCTTTTTGCACAAAATATTTGTAGATGCACACCCATTACTTTTGGTCTATAGAAACCTCTGCTACAGTAAGGACAGTAAGATATAATAAAGCATCTCACAAAGATTAAGGTATCTCTCACAAGTAGTTTTTGAATTAAAGGAGATAAATGCCATTTTGAGAAAAGTTTAAACTTGAGACTTGTAAGAAATCACTCAAATGTTTTATTTAAAATTCAAAATTTCTCAGCAGCATAGTCAGGGTCCTCCCGTCTCAAGAAATCGTTTACTTTGGGATGATCTTGCTTCTTTGGTGTTGAACTCGGCTGCACGCTATCTAAATGTCCCTTTAGAGTATGACAGCCAGGGTTGATGTTCAGATGTAATAACTTTAATCCTTCCCATGTTACCATTATAAATTATTAACACAGCATCACTGGCTCAAAATTTTACATTACTTGAGTCTATATAATATTGTTGAAGGATTCGTTGGGATTCTAAAACTTATAATTATAATAATACTAATCTAAAAATTTGTCAACACATTACTAAAAATATTCATAACAAGTGAAACATAACCTAAATCACAACTGTTACTCTCTGAAGTGTCTTCCAATGATCCCAGTTCTAAAAATTGTTTACCTATTATAGATTCACTTAGGTTGAGGACATGTCGGTCTTATTGTCTGGTGTCACATTCTGACCATCTGTTCCTGCGCTGTTGGTGGATTCTATCTCATGTGAACCGCATGGTCTTGTGGCAACGAGCATAGTGAAAACACAGAACTTAGTATCCTAAATAGACTAGCACTTCTAGCCATATATATGCTTTGTTTACCAGAACAAGGACATTCAAACTACACGGAAACACTTCCAGAGACATTAATTCGCACACAATTCGTCTTTCCTCCCACAAAAAAGCAAAGTGGAGCACATATTTGAAATAGAAAAGTAACGAAAATTTAGCGCTGGGTATTCTCTATCGATAAGTAAAGACCACAGCCTTCTACGTGCAGTAGTTTCCTTGATATTTATAAAAAATGTGACGCATGTCCAAAATCAACCACCCTAAAAGATATGCGAGCAATGACATAAAATTAAAAATTAAATCCCTCTAACTATCACATAGAGATAAATTAAATACCATTTTACTCTGGATATACTAAATTATATTGTAGGATGTATCTGTAAAATGTCTAAAATTTCACAATTTTGCCTTTCAAACCCCCCTTAAATGTTCCATCTGCTTCAATTTACTTCGTCTTACCAAGAGCTCATCCCACCATCAACTCTCACTGCAGCCTGATTATCCACATAAATACTTTTTAGGTCTACTTAGAATACATTGTATATTGGTTCTATTCTTTCGTATTCTCGCCAAATTGGTAATATAAGACATTTATATCACAACACATACGGAATATTTCAGCTAGTTTTGTTTCCATGAATTTCTTGTAAACCTTGTAGTTGTTTACCTGGTGTTGTGGGTGATGCTCAGACACCTTTGGAAGCACAATAAACCTTGTTTACAGATGATATCATGAATATGATTTTTCAGAACACCAATCAGTATATTGGCTCCGTGAAAAGTAACTATAGCCGTGAATAGGATGTTAAGTTAACAGACATTATCAAAATACAAGCTTTTATAGGTATTCTGTATTTAGCTGGTGCACTCCGAGTAAATATTCAACGTTCTGTGTCAGATGGTGACGGTGAGGAAAAATTTAGACTTGTAAAGAACTTAAAAAGGTTCAAATGATGCATTGGGTGTGTGTGATTAAAGAACTTAAAAGGTTAAAATGATGCATTCGGTGTGTGAGATTTGATGATCGCTCTACTTGAGAAGAGCTGAAGCGTAAGGACCATCTTGCTGCATTTAGGGAGCTTTTTGACTGTTTCGTTGAAAACTATATAAGGAACTATTCTCTTGGGTCCTATGTAAATATGAGAAACTAGAAGCTTTTATAGGTCGTTGTAGTTTTCAAAAATCCATTCTCGCCAAATACGGTTTGACAACTAACTCTCTGGTGGATGCAAATGTGTTCTACACGTATAACCTTGAAGCATACGCTGAAAAACAGCCCGAGGGGCAATATTGTATCAGCAATAAGCCAGCAGATGTCCTGAAACGTTTGTCTGAACCGATGTATAACACTGGAAGAAATAATTGGTTCGCAGATGTTAATGTGGTACAAGAATTGCAAACAAAAAATAATTTGTAGGGACGCTTTTAAAAGAACAAGCCCCAGATACCCCTTGAACTACTTGTAGTCAAAGGCAGACCGGAGAAGTTGGCAGTCAACAGAAACTTGAAAAGCAGAAGAATGTTTATTTAACAATGATCACGGGAACCTACGCCAGAAGAGATTGTTGGAAGAAGCGAAGATTGTGTGGGAATGCCTCTGTAATTGACACAAAATTTTCAGAAGTATAGATCACCTCAGATGGAGGAGGAAATGGCTGGGTCATCCACAGGAAACAAAAGACTTAAGCTCTGTGTCGCATGCTAGACGGGACAAAAGAAGAGGATGTATGGCAAATACCACGCTGTTATGGTCTGAAAGAAATGATTGTGAAACAATTTGAACCAATGAACTGGTGATCCAAGCCTATTAAATGAGTTCGAGACTATTAAATCGTATATATTATACCATATAATATGATTGTCATAGTTTGTTATTAGAAGTAATATCATTAGTTTCACTTCTCTTACTGTTTGTAACTTTCAGAATACTGTGATGAAATGTTCTGAGTTAAACAAGTTTGTGTATTATTTTAATAAACAATGCCTATGGTTGTTAAATATAAATAAAATATTCAAAAAATCAAACTCAACAAAAATATTTCAGAAACGAAAGAATAAAATAACAAAACGGCTGAATGATCATCACAAATCTGACAGATGCAATGCGCCTGAAGGAGGGTTAAGTATACAATCACTTAATTGGCCTACTCTAATTTTTCTTTGAATATCTAATAGCCTTAATCAAAAATTGTGCATTGTTTTGTGAAAAAGTCCTGGTTGAATATCCCTTATCTGGCATATACGAACGTTCATTTGAAAAAAGCTGTGCTGGTAAAACTATGAGTTACCTGTTACTGAAATGTGCAGGGAGATCTGTGTTTGAAGTGGAACAAATGGTTATGCTAGAAAGCTAAAATCCCCTGATAGTCTTACCGCTACAAATTCAAAAATAAATATTCCTTCTTCAATCCTTAAGCCTACATAGAGCACATTTTCTACCACACGCAGATATACTTGACTGACTGCTTTGATAAGTTTCAGAACTAGGAAGGCCCTGATGGAGATTTAGAAAATAATATCATTTGTATGTTGTACATCTGATGTATTCTTTCTTTCAGATGTGCTGTGCTGTTAAGTTACATTATTTATAAGTTAAAGCATGAGGAAATTAATGAGTCATTGTTGTCGCTAGGATACAAAAGAGGAAACCGAGGTTGAAGAGAGAGATCCCAGTAGAAATCGTCAGAATGAGTGAGTGGATAACTTAATAAGGAAAAACATTATCCTTCTATTACTGTATTTATATCGTTGAATCTATTTGTCATTTTTAGTGTATTTTCACTTATGAAAAAAATAGGCTGATGAGATCACCTTCTGTCCGTGTGTCTGTCTGTGTGTGCGTGTGTGATTCGTGTGTGTGTCTCCCCGTAATAAAATCTAAACGGCTGGAGCAATTTTCATGAATCTCGGGAAGTTCATAGCACTATTCCGGACGACACCGACCGTGCCCTTCAAATTTTGTTACGTCCCACCAATCCAACATGGCGGCTGTGAGAAATATTTTACCAGCACTCAATATATCCGAAACTATTACCGATATCATCCTGGAATTTTATACTGTGATAAAGAGAACAACTAGAAGTTCACCTATGTGACTTTTGAAAACCTGGTAACTTCATAACCAACATGGCGGCCAAGCGAAGTAGCGACTTTTAAATAGACGTTTCTCGTGATTTAACCAACCAAACGCAATGAAACATGGTACAGGATATGTTTATACACATTGTAATGCACCGACATCTAACTTCGTTCAATTGTATACATAACCTCAAGATGGCGGCTGTGCGAAATATTTCACCGGCATTCTATATCTCTGAAACTATTACCAGTATCACCCTGGAATTTTGTACGGAGATAAAGGGCACTAGCCTACTGGAAGTTCATCTATGAGACTTTCAAAAACCGTTTAACTAGAAAACGAACATGGCGGCCAAGTGAAGTTCAAAGTTTTATATAGAACTTTCTCGCGATTTAATGATCCAAACGCAATGAAACATGGTACAGCAAATGTTTATTCGCATTGTAATGCACTGGTATCTAATTTAGTTCAATTGTTTACATAACCTCAAGACGGCGGCTGTGCGATTTTTAAAATTAAGTTTTTATTTCTTGTGTTGTAATCATGCGATCGAAATGAAAGTTTGAATTATGAACCTACGCAATAATTTTCCTTCAGTGGTACATGACATATAACAATCCAACATGGTGACCATCCGAAATATTTAGACGGTTCTCAATATCTACGAATCTATTACAGCAATCAAACTGTTTTTTTAACTGTTCATAGGGGCTATGAACATAAGTTCACCTATAGGACTTTCAATAACCTGGTGATCACAAATCCAACATGGCGGCGACGCGAAGTATAAATAATCACATGGACGTTTCTCGCAATTTGACCATCCGAGTGCAGTGAACTTGGTACAGTAAATCCTTATACAAATGTTAATCCACTGGTATTTGATTTATTTCAATTGTTTCCATAACCACAAGATGGCAGCTGTGCGAAATTTGAAAATCTCATTTTTAGCCTACTTAAGACTTTTGCAAAAAATGAAAGTAGACTTATGAGATCAACACAGGGCGAAAAAATGTGTATCTGTCTGTGTGTCTGTGAGTCAGTGTGTCTGTGAGTGTGTGTACTCTGAATGTCTGCCCCCCCCCCCTATCAATTCGAACACGGTGAAACCGAATTAAACGAAATTTGGTACAGAGGTTGCACTAGCAAAGGGCACCTCAATGTCATATTTTATATCGCCGCCATCTTGACGGAAACGTAATGGCGGCCACCCAAATGTTCAAAGCTTAATTCAAATTACGACTAACCTAATCATCCGATCTCTACCAAATTTTGCAACAACATATATTTCTATGGCCAGCGTCTTTTGACTAAGCTACAAGGTCATCAACCCAATAGTTTGCAGATGGTGGCCATGTATGTGTGCAAATCGAATCCCCTTATCAATTCAATCACGGTGAAACCAAATTGAACAAAATTTGGCAAAGAGGTAGCACTAGCAAAGGGCACCTCAGTGTCATGTTTTATATCGCCGCCATCCTGACGGAAAATTACAAATCATCCCTACAGCATTATGTAATACCTTGCTGAAGACTGACATCTTACCTGTATCGAATATAAGTTGTAATTTGATATGGTTGCTACGGGTAGCACCGTCAGGTGAAGAGTTATCTATTATTTTGATAGACCAAATCGGGACTCATCTGTGAGAATTACATTGTCCCATTGGTCGACCGTCCAGTTGGCATGTTGACGATTCCACTCTCGGCGTTCCCTTCTGTGCTAACGCATCAGGGGTACACAAACAGCAGGTCCCCGACAATAAAGGCCACACTGCTGAAGCCTCCTGTGCACCGTTTGCTTCGATACAACTGTTCCAGTGGATGCTGTAAGATCAGACGCCTGTTGCCATGAAGTATTACGGCGGTACCATCTCGTACTTACAGCCAAATAACAGTCCTCTAATTCTGATGTCACACGTGGATGGCCCTGCCCTGGTCTTTTGGATACATTTTCGGTTTCTGGAAGTGTCGCCGAGAAACAACAGAACGATTCACATTATGCCATCGGGCCACATAACTTTACATTACATTACGTTATGCGAACCGGCCAAAACTAAGGACCACGCAAATATCATTTCATTTCCTTCTCATAGTTCTTTCTCCCTTTCTCTTGCTCCACACTTCCTTCATTCTTTCAGAGTGTTACGCCTTTCTCTCTGCTGTCCTTCTTCCTACCCTGCGTTCTTTAATTTCCCCCACAAGAACCTTTATGTTGGAAAGTATTTCCCTGAATTGTGTTCTGTCTCGACAGTCGTCATCTCTAATTCCTAGCCTCCGGAGTTCTTCCTTCATCTGCTTGGTGTAACAGCTTTGGCTCTTCGTATTATATATTTTATTAAACATTTGTTTATTTATTCTTGTTGGATCCATTCTAACCATATGTCCATAGAAACGTAAACGTCTTTTCCTAATTGTTGTTTCCAGGTCTCCCATCCTTTCATATATCTCCTTGGTTGATCTTAGTCTGTAGGTTCCCTGTACCACTTTTTGGCCGTAAATTCTCCGCAATATCTTCAGAAGCTTTTCCAGGTTCATCAAATTTGCCGTCTCCACACCATATAAGATCACCGGTTTTACCACAGCATTGTAGTGTTGTAGTTTGACATTAAGAGTGATGTTCTTTTTGTTGTATATACTTTTAGTGGAGAAGTAGGGTTTTTCTTGTTTAAGTCTTCTGTTTTCCATTGGCTCTATGTCCAGTCCATTGTTGCTGATGATCTCTCCGAAGTATTTAAACTGTTTCGTGACCTTTACCGTGCCATATTTCGTCTTAACTGTTTTCTTCATGAAGTTCTTGTTGGTGATCATCATCTCTGTTTTTGGAAATGAGATTTGTAGCCCTGTTTTCACAGCGATTTCTTTTAGTTCATTTATCTGTATTATTGCTTCCTGTTCCGTTTCAGCTAGAAGTGCCAGATCATCCGCGAAGGCCAGACATCTGGGTTTGATGTTTGTATTTTTGCTTCCAAGTAAAGCCCTGAGTCATAGGTTGTCCACAATGTCTTCATGATCTTATCTAGAACTACGTTGAACAACATCGGTGATATACTGTCTCCCTGCCTCAATCCAGTTTATATTTGGAAGGGTTTGCTGATCTCTCCCCGGAATTTCACCTTGTATATAGTGTTTGTTAACGTCAGCTTAAGTAAGGTTAGCGTCTTTTGATCCACTCCATATTCCCTCAATATGTCCATCAACGTGTCTCGATCTATTGAATCGTAAACTTTGTGAAAGTCAGGTGTGGGTCTATTTGTGGTTCCAGTCTGTTCAGTAGTAGTTTAGAAAAAAATTTGTATGTAACTGATAAAACTGATACACCTCGATAATTATTGACCTCAGTTTTCGGTCCCTTTCTATGTAACGGGTGAATCAATGCCACTAACCAGTCCTCCGGTATCTTGTCATCCCTTCAGATTTTCCTGAACAGTTCCGTCGTTTCAGTGATGAAGGCGTCATTGGCTATCTTCCACAGTTCTCCGATAACTCATCTTCGCCGGACGCTTTGTTGTTCCTTAAGGATTTTATTACATTCCTTATCTCCACTCCATTTGGTGGTTCTGATTGAAGGTTCTGGACTGTGTCTTTCAGAGTTTCCATTTTTTCCTGTGTTGTTTCGCAATTAAGGAGTTCATCGAAATAATTGGCAAGAATCTCACAGTTGTCTTTATCATTCAAGGCAAGGGATCCGTCCGGTTTCTTTAAGTGGAGGCTCGGTGCCGTGTAACCAGTAATTTTATTGTTAAAAGCCCTATAGAACAGTCTGGTGTTCTTCTTAAAATTATCTTCCATTCCCGTGCCTTGTTCTCTAAGATATTCTCTTCCGATTCTTCTCAGTATGCGGTGTGTTAGCTTCCCAATTTGTCTTAATTTCTCCAAATTCTCCAGTGTTATATTTCCGTTCCATAATTTCCATGCCTCGAGTCTTTCCTTAATCGCTTCTTCGCATTCCTCATTGCACCAAGCATGTCTGCTGTGGTATTTCATAGATGCTAATTCTCTCGCCGGCTCTATCAGATTGTTTGTCACTTCATCCCTATTTTTAGGTGTTTTTAATTGTCTTTGATAGTCTGCGTTATTTTCCTGGACGAGTAATTTACGGTTGATTCTCGGGATTCTGTTGACGCGGGAATGCGTTTTCCGTCTGGGTATGAAATTGATCTTGATCTGTGGTATGTAGTGATCTGATGTTACATTAACCGCTTTTCAGACTTTGACGTTTTGGATTTCCTTGTAATTGTTCCGGGAAATTGCTACATGGTTCAATTGCAATTCGCCCTACATAGGTTTTGGTGATACCTATGTTTTCTTATTTTGGGGTCGTGCCTTAAAATGTGTAGACATGATTTTGAGGTTGTTCATTCTGCAGAAGTTGATCAATCATTCTCCGTTTTTGTTCGTCCTTTTGTGTGCCGGGTATCTTCCCACTGTTTCCATGTACTTCTTTTCCCGGCCCAATTGTGCATTGAAATCCCCCAAGAGGATTTTGATGTTGTATTGTGGAATCTTAAGTATTGCGTCCGCAAGTGTTTCTCAAAACTCCTCAACCTTTTCATGGATCTTTTTATTGCCCTGATTGATTGGAGCATGGGCATTAATCAGTATGTATTTCTTGTTTGTAGATTTAACCGTTAAGAGTGACAGTCTCGAGTTTATACTCTTGAAGTCAACTATTGTGTTTAAGAATTTCTTATTTAATGCAAAAGCTGTTCCCAGGTGTGGAGTGTTTTTCATGATTTTCTTCCCAGGTTTCCCTTTGAAAATTCTAAATCCGTCTGATTCAAAGAATTCTTCATCAATGTACCCCGTTTCTTGTAGGGCCAGTATCGAGATGTCATGTCTGTAATTCTGCTGTTAGCTGTTTCAGCTTTCCAACCTGAATGCGAGAATTAATATTGTATGTTCCGAAATAGTACTTTCTTTTATTCTTGAATTTAGCAAGGTACATGTGGGGCTCCGATTCACCCACTTGCTTCATCACCCATGGACTGCCAAGCACCCTGAAATTAGAAAGCCTAACTTTGTCTTCAGGGTAATATAAATTATATGAAGCCATTTCCATGATATTAATGTTGGGTTTGGTGGTTGGATCAAGTCCAACGGTGTACAACTAAGGGTTGGCAAATTTTCCAACTGGGTTCCATACCAGTTAACCCTCCTCCTTTCTCATTCCAGACTTGGACCCGGACAATGGAGGAGTTCCACATAACTTTACTATAATTAGTATTATTATTTACAATAAGTGAAGCCTCCGTGGCTTAGGCGGCAGCACGCCGGCCTCTCACCGCTGGGTCCGTGGTTCAAATCCCGGTCACCCCATGTGGGATTTGTGCTGGACGAAGTGGAGGCAGACAGGCTTTACTCCGGGTACTCCGGTTTTCCCTGTCACAATTTAATTCCTGCAACACTCTCCCCTATCATTTCACTTCATCTGTCATTCAGCGGCTTCGGTGGCGTAGTTGATAGCATGCTGAACTGCTGTTCCCAAGATAGCGGGTTCAAACCCGGCCGATGTCTTCGGATTTTTTAAGAACGTTAAAAATCATTCATTACGCCTTCCTTTGGAGGGGAAGTAAAGCCGGCGGTCCCATGTCTTAGATTTATGGCATGTAAAAGATCCTTCCACAGACTAAACATGTGTGAGCTAAATTAATTTTTAGGTTTGATTTCGTCGGAACGCTCTATCAAAGTCCAACGTTCACCTCTAGGTATCATTGATATCTGGTGGCGATAGTTGGAACTACTTTAAATTGAAGGGAACTTGTAGCTCACCCTAAGGGTGTCTGCTGAAGGCAGCTACAGACTCAGGCGAGCCGAAGGTGTCCTCGGACACTCCCGCACTGGAAGCCATACAATAAATTAATAAATAATCTGTCTTTCATTTAATCTCTGCCCCAGGGGAGTGCGACAGGCTTCGGCAGCCGGCACAGTTCATATCCTCGCCGCTGGATGGGGGCTTTATTCATTCCATTCCCTGACCCGGTCGGTCGACTGGAAGCAGGCTGTGGACTTTTTATTTACCATAAATGAAACGGAAGTATGGAAGGCATACTGAAAATGGGCAAGCCCCACATACATATTACATGTTTCACTGGCTCAAATGACATCTATATTTGGTTTTGCAGTATTAACTTGTTTTACAAAGATATTTGTATGATTTACATATTTAGAATATTTACATAGTTCACTCACTCTCTCACGCACTTTCATCACCTCAATCACCCCATACATTCATTCATTCGGCGAGACAATCAATCACTCATATAGAAGTTAATTTATACAATGTGCCTTTTTATGTACGTCCTGAATTTCCGAAGAGGCATTGTCTTGGCATCCCCTGGCTGCGCGTTCAATATCTGCGCATAGCGGCCGTTGAAACCTGTCAAGTAGGCATTGCTACGAGCTATTCTGCTTCCATTCTTCCTGTGGACCTCCACTGCATAGGATCTTCTCTGTGCCATACTACACCTTCTGTGCATGTGACACAGCGAGTGTTGATGTGGAACTACCCAGTAAACACAATCTCATTTGACAGGTGCGTTGTCGTGATCGTTGGCATAGTAGTACGAACTCGATGGTACGGACATTTGTTGACAATTTGTCTGATTATATCGTGAATTAGCTACAAGACAGTAAAATAGCCTTTTATTGCTTTAATTTTGAACACCAGTGTATATTTACAAAAGGACATTTAATTGAATTTTTTGGATGTAAAAGGTAAAATATTGAATGCCTCCAATATTGAGATACTCCCAATTTTATATCATTGCTTTCTAACAATCTGAGAAGTATTGGTATAAAATCAAGGGATGGGAGAATGTCTACAACCAGTTATTAGTTAAAAGATTGGATGGACATGAATAAGACACAGGTATTTAAAACATGGAAGGTAAGACTGCCTTTTATCACTCGCGCTTTTCATTCTGTACATTTACCAAGTAACGAAGGAAACTAAATTGAAATTCAAAGTAGTTTTAAAGGACTCAGGTCAATAAATTATGACTCAGTGGCTTACTGAACACATTGCCATCTTAGGCTATTCACCAGAGAATATAAATGACGTGCTAAATGGTATAAACTAGGTGGTGAGTTATGAATTCATAATATAGTCAATGCATTTAGATGATAATAAATGGAATGCTGGAGGAATATATAAAAGATATTGACGTAGATAGGCAGTTGAAAAGCTTAGAGGCACAAAATGGACAACAAAGTGAACATGATATTGTGTTAACATCTGTTGTCATGAAATATAGATCTAGGTAATAAGAAGTCTTTGTCAGGAGCGTGGTGCTAAATGGATGTGAAACTTGGATTTTTGTGCTGCAGCGAAGAGGAAGATATAAATATTTGAATGTGATTTAGGAAAAGTGAAGAATGAAGGGGTGGATAGAGTAACAAATGAAGGTTGTTACGTCGAGTTGTGGAGGTTAGATGAATATAGCGAGTGCTAATGAATAGAATGATAGCTTGGTATGGCACATACTAAGACAACAGGATTAGCAAACTCACAGTTGTTCTGGAAGGACTGCTCAAGGACAAGAACTCTAAGCAATAACCATTGATAGAATATCGTAAACGGATTACGTTGCATGTAGAAAGTGGTAGTTATGTGGAGATGGAATGATTAGCTCAAGAATGGCTGACATATAAAGGCAGCATTAAACCGTTCTTGGAAGTCCTACTGATAATTGAAATGAATACAAGTGTGTAATCCTGCCACTCAGCATATACGCCGCCTGTGTGAAAACTCACCTCAGTTTTGCTTGAGCGTATAAGTATTTACATAACCAAATTCATCGGTTTGGTATGAAATGAAATCTCTTAAACAATTGCCTCACTTTAAAAATGTAGTGCCTGGTTTGAAAATCATCTGATTTACTTATGCCAGATATTGTGAAATTTTGAATGTTACTTATCGGATATTAATTTAGAATTACTGTAAATTAGGAAGTAATTTTTGAAAACGTTTCTCAGGCGCATGGCGCTCTATGGATGTGAAACTTGGACGGTTAGCGCATTTGAATAGAGGAGCATAGAAGCGATTCAAATTTGGTGTTACAGGAGAACGATGAAGATCAGATGGGTAGATAGTGTTACAAATTAAGAGGTATTAAGACTAGTGGGAGAGGAGAGTTTCTTCTGGGGACTGCTAACGAAGAGAGAGATAGGTTGGTAGGAGACATACTAAGACAACCAGGAATAGCACGCTTAGTTATGGAAGGAATGGTTGAGGACAAGAACTGTAGGGGTAGACCAAGGTTAGAATATGTTAAACAGATTGCCCCGAACGTAGGGTGTGGTAGCTATCTATAGATGAAACGATTAGCTCAGGACAGGGAGGCGTGGAAAGATGCATAAAACCAGTCAAAAGACTGAAGACTTAAACAATAACAAGCAGAGGTCGACATATTATGAAACTGATTCGAAGGAGATCGTTTAAGTTTATTTTATGTTAACTGCTGCAGCACAAGCTAAGACAAGAGTCATGTAGTGGTGAGCCAAGTGTTGGATTAGTGTGCGCTATGTTTTGTGGTTTATCTTAAGGGCTTACTCTTTCTCTACCTAATAATTAGCCACCGTAGTGTAAAGTATTTGATTTCTCCTCGGAATATAAAACAAATCACTCATCTCCACAGAACGGTAAACATTCATCCGCGATGTACTCAACAGGAAAGCATGATGGCCCAAGATGTTTCGAAATCATACAACGTTCATATCAAAAATACCCACCATTATCCATAAAACCAGAATGACTATTCGTTTGGGAATATAATATGAATCATTTTGTCACCTGTAAGAGCACGTACGTTGTTAGTCAGCTGCTGCTCAGTTGCCATCATTCTATTAAAAGTCATATACGTTCGCACTGCCATGCTCAAAAGTGACACACTATGGAAGAGGAAAGAGATAACACCTGCAGAGCAACATGAATCAACACAAAATACCCGCAGCCATTGGCAATTAACATGATTCTGTGGGAATAATTTCCCTATACCAAGTATAAACAATCCTCTTGAAATTTATACGAATTGCACATTTATTCATGAAATGTATGATTCCAAATAATCTGACATGACACACCTTTTTGCTGCACAACATATGAGTAATTTTATAATAACCGTTAAAAGAGAAAAACAATTGAAGTTCAAAGACGAGATCAGTTCCTGGTACTTAGTAAAGACAATATTCCTAGTTGTATTTTATTGATGTTGCTCCAATTCTTCATATCATTAGTTAGATCTCTGGATCGCGAATGGTTTATTTATCTCAATAGAATCAAGAGCGCACTGCAATATAGTTACACCTCTGATTTCAGGTTAATATGCCCTGAAACGTCGAATCCAGTTGTAAGGAATACTTGCGCATTCCGTTATAATGGAGGACACTGTACTAGCACGATATCTGGAAACTTATTTACATTAAATGAAGAATTGAAGACGAACCTACAAATTCACAGCAGCAAAAGGCCTTACACATGTATCATATGCGAAGGCCGATTCGCTGAGTTACGGCATTTTAAAACACACATGTTAACGCATAGTGGTATAAGGAAATACTCGTGTAGCATATGTGAAGCCAAGTTTACTAAATGAAGTAATCAAAAGAGACACATGTTAATACACACCAGTAAGAAACCATACTCATGTAGCACATGTGAAGCCAAGTTTTCTGATTCAGAAAAACTGAAGAAACACTTGTTAACACACACCGGTGAGAAACCATATTCGTGTACTATATGTGATGCCAAGTTTGCTCTATTGGGGGGTTAGAAGAAACACTCATTAACACATTCCGGTGAGAAACATTATTCATGTAGTATATGCGAGGCCAAATTTCTGATGAAGGGCCATTTCAAAAGGCACATGTATAGCCACACTGGCGAGAAACCGTATTCGTGTAGTATTTGTAAAGGTAAGTTTGCTCAATCAGAAACTCGGAAGAGACACATGGTGATGCATACCGGTCAGAAACCATACGCATGTAGTGTATGTGAAGCCAAATTTACTCAATCAGGGTCTCTGAAGATTCACAGGTGAGAAACATTATTCATGTGGTATATGCGAAGCCAAATTTCCTATAAGAAGTTATTTAAAAAGGCACATGTATATTCATATCGGCGAGAAACCGTATTCGTGTAGCATATGTGAATCAAAGTTTACACAATCAGCTACTCGGAACAAACAAATGTTGACGCATACCGGTAAGAAACCATATTTGTGTAGCATATGTGACGCCAAGTTTACGCATTCAGGAAATCTGAAGAAACATATGTTAACGCATAATGTTAAGAAACTTTATTCTTGTAACATATGTGAAGCAGGGTTTGTTCGGACAGCATCCCTGAAGAGACACCTAGTGGGGCATACAGGCAAGAAGCCGCACATGCAAAACCTAATTTGCTCTTAGAGGAAATTTGAAGCAGCATATTCTCAGCACGCAAGAAACACATGGATCATCACAAGCTGCTTGCCACGGTGGGTGAGTGGATAGCGTGTCGGTCTACTAACCCGGAGATTGCAGGTTTGCTCCTGGCCGTGGCAAAAAGCCATAGCCATTCAGCTTTGGTGAAGCCGAGTTTTCTCAGTCAGGAAGCCACACTCATCTTCCATATACGAAACCAAATTTGCTTTTTGTCGAAATTTGCAGCAACACATAGGGGCTAGAAGCTTTTTTCATGTAGCGTATGCAGAGACAAACTTGCTCTTAGGAAATCTCAAAAGCACCAGTATAGCCATAGCGGTGAGAAACCTAATGTAGCATATGAGAATTTAAATTTTGTCTAGGGATCCTGATGAGACACATGTTAACTCATAACTCTAAGATACCATAAACACGTAGCTTATGTGATGCCAAATTTTCTCATTCAGGTATCCAGATGGCACACACGATATCCCATAGCGGTGATTAACCATACTCATAAAGCACATCCAAAGCCAAATTTGCTCAGGAAGTCATCTAAAAACATGTATGTTAAAGTTTAGCGTTTGCAGCATTTGCAAAGTCCAACTATGCCGTCAAACGGGTTATAAAGGAAAGCATGTTTTCCCATCGGAGTGTGTCCTTAGTCTTGTCGTATACGTGGAGCAATATTTGCCGTTTGACTGTTTTTAAAGTCGCACTTGTTGACCCATAATGTCTGGAGATCTTACTCATGAAGCACACGTTGTACCCGATGTGAATTTTTTCTGATCGGCTACGATATCCATGAAATAAAATACGAGCCAGAAAAGCGGTCGCTGAGAGCGTTTTTGGCGCATTGTGGGAACGTGACTTCAGGCCGGAAGGGGAGATGACTCGTGGCTTCAAAGCAACGTGAATGCTGGGACCTAGAGAATATAATCTGAGTTCAAAATGATGTAAGAGTATACTACTGTGTGAGGATCCATCAATACCTTAAGGGAATATCAATGGATATATTTGTTTTGTTATCCCGTTGCATAACATTTCACTTCAGGAGCCTAGACGACGAATGAGAATGTTAATATCAGGCGAGGAGGAGAAGGTGTGACGTCTAGGGCTCGAATCTCACCCCCTCCAAGCGGGAAGCATAGCAGACCAGCGGTGCGAAACTTGAGAGAGCGATCAGTTCTTCTTTTTGCAGTTTGTATTTACAGTTCAATTTGTGACTAACCGGCAATCATAAGTTATTCCCTACAGGTCAAATTGTGAGTAACGCGCAATAATGAGTTACAATTCAGCTTGCGACAGCCGTGGACAGACATAGTACGGTGAATAGAACAGTTTGATTTGTGATGCGCAGCGTGAAGTATAGTTTCATTCAGAACAGCTGTTAGTAATGAGTACAGTTCAGCTTGTGATGATGATGATAATAATACTAATAATAATAATAATAATATCGTATGCCCTCGGGTGCCGGGTGGAAGCTTTGTAATTTGACACCCAGAGGGTAGCTTACATGTCGAATTTCGTTGTTCCTTGAATCATTATGGAAGTCAAGGAGGTTAGATATTTAAGCTCCTTGAACACTATAGCGCTTTCTAGTAGAGAAATGAGGAACTTTGTGTTGGCAGAAACTCCTGAGATTAATTTAGCCATTATGAACACGGCCTACTGAATTCAAATGGGTTCTTTGACATGCCAACATCGTATGACATGCGTGTCGTATTTTTGTTGCCTTTCAAAAATCACTTACCACGGCCAGGAGCGAACCTGCAATCTTGGGGTTAGTAGACCGACACGCTATCCACTCACCCACCGTGGCAAGCAGCTTGTGATAATCCATGTGTTTCTTGTGTGCTGAGAACATTGAATCATTCACATGCGATGACTCATCTAGCAGAGACGTTTTGTAGCAGGAATTGACATTAGAAATACAGTTTTCAACTTATCCGTTCTTAAGATTGCAGTAATCCACAGCCAGTGCAGAGATTGACATTGATATCGTAATTCCGTCCATGGGAAAGAGAGAGTATGCGATGCTACAAGACAAGGGGAGCATACATGCTACGAGTTTAAGCATCGTTCGTTCAACCTGACGGTTACACTTGATGGGAACGTTCGAGAACAGTGGAAGTGAATGCTTGTATATCAACAGCATTATGTGAATGGTGACCACGAGGCTTCGACTTATTAAGAAACATTTAATTATAATTACATGAACATTTATTTCATGGTATTGCGTCTCTAAAAGTCGGGGTAGTAACAAGGGACGTAAAACCAATAACATTACTATTTCATGCTATTAGACAATACGATACCCTGCAGTAAAGCATATTGACATTGGGAAGTTCCTGCATCGATGCACATTAACTATTAATGGTGTGTCGTGCATCTCTCATATTACGCAACTACAGCGTGTTCAACAGGCCTAGTAGATTGAATCAACACTTGTTAAATTACGCTATATTGTCGTCGGAGTTTGATAATTAACTTTATTAATCTATGTGGAAGTGAACTGATACAACAGTGGCGTAAGATAATAATTAAATTAGGGTCCACGATCACTTCACCAAATTCCAATATGATGGAATATTCCAGCACCATCAAGTGGCACTAAATCCGAAGAGACGGGATGGCGGAGCGGAGTGTCGATCTCGCAGAGACTTGAGAGGCGATGATCATCCAGATCCATGAGGACGTGCAGGGGCGACGTCAATCTTTGAAAATGGACGCTGATCTTGAAACATCCACGCCGGTCTTTGAAAATGGGGGTCGATAACCTGAATGTGGGATACCAACGGGCAAGGAGACAGATACCGAGGATCAAGCAGGTTCCATGTGATGGTATTTGGGGACCTATGTGAGGTACAAGATCGCCAGTTTATCACGGCTTCAAACATTCGTCTTGAGTCCAATATAACATGAGCACATGAGTGTAGTATTTAATTATTATTCCTACAACATATGGAAGTGATATTTAGTTAATATTTTCCGATGCTTTTAAGCCTGATATATGTCTTTTCCTCCTCTTCTTCTTCTTCTTCTTCTTCTCCTTTGATGTTTGGTGAGTGATTTATTCGTGGTATTTTTTATATATATATCCGAGGTCTTTCGGATATAATTCGCTTTTCTATAGGATTTCTTTTGAGTGGGTTGTGTTTTGTTTTTTCTGCTTTGATCGCTTTAGGGATTCTTTCACGTAACTGATATTTTGACAGACCACTTATAATTGATTCCATTCCTGAGTATGTATCATCTTAATTGACGTATGGGACCTAGTTGCCTTGGGCAGTATTTGTGAGAGAATACCTCGAACCCAGTTAGGAATCATATTCATTTATTCTTCGGGTCGGATATAAATGCCAGTCACATATCAGCCGAATATAAATATTAAAAGTAATCTCATAATCATGTGTTTCAATTTTGTGTTACAGTCCACCAGTTTTGTTTATTCCTGGTTCAGTAATATAAGAATAACTTTCCCAGGGTTTTAGGGAACCGTAACTCATGTGGTAATAAATCTGTTAAATGAAAAAAATGCATTTGGTACAACAAGGTATTAAACCTTAAATGGATGGATGCTTATACCGAATACGTATATTCAGGGTTTAACCAGTACGATGTTATCGTGACTGTGAGCTTGGAACGTTCAATGAATTCGATTTCAAGATCTATTAAGACTGAGTAGCATACAAGCTAAAGGTTTGAACAGCAGATGTGGCAAATTATATAATAGAGATCTGTTAATGAGGTTCTCAAAGTGTATTTGTTGAGTGCATTCAATAAAGAAGGAATGAAGGAAAGAAAATTGTGTTGCCATGTTAAAATTTCGTATACTGGAATTATTTGAAGTTAGATATTGTGGATCAATTTGTTGTGGAGATTACGGTTGTATAAATAATGTGGTTTAATTATTGGTATATTTACGTTGTATTTGTGGATGATGATATCCAAATTTGGATCAGTCAAGTGGCTTTAAAGTTAAAAGCGCAGCTTGTGAATGCAAGAGTTGAATTTGATCCTCATAAGTTACAAAACATAGTTTTGCACATCTGGAGAATTTAATTGATTAAATTAGCATGATGGATAAAATTCAAGTATCTGACAACTCAGTGGTCCGATATGGATTCAGGAAACCTTCTATATTGTCCTTTATGAGGTTCAAGCAATATATTTTTCTATTGATTAACTTTCTCCTGGAGTAAAATTTAAGAATATTACACAAAGGATTATTTCTTTTCCCATTAAATAATAATAACACGAGTATATAACCCAGTGAGATGGATGTTCAATTTTTAGACAAAATAACATTTATGAAGGTGACTTGCCAATGATGGATATAATATTAAGTGTGTTTTATCTTCCCACAAATATGTAAATATGTATAAATTATCATAAAGTGTTTCGCATTTCTTTACGTTCACATGGGAATTATGTAAATTTAATACTGATTAGGTCGCTCAGGGATCACAAGTATGTGAAGTGTTAGTGCTACGTGTGGATTCCTGAGATGGACTCTTAGATTATTGTCTGTTGAAACATGTGAACTTAAATGATTTGATCGAGCTGGTTGGTTTGTATCATGGACTCTCACATCATAACTATAATTAGTTATGCCACCAGTCTCAAAAAAATATTTTCTATCTTTTATTTTTCTGCTTGCCGATATGCAATAAATCTTCCTTTCCTTTTTGTCTGATTTGTGACTTCATCATTTACCAGCTTTTGTTTTCCTGGATAACTGTAAGGCTTCACCAGGGGGAGTGTTCTTTTAAGAAATACTTTGTTGTTTTAACCCATCACCCCCTAAGACATTCAGTCTCGTGCTACCCGAGCTAACTTATTTATTTTCCTTACTTCGCTTGCCACTTTCCGGGATGCATACGACGTTTGTTTAGTCGGGTCGTTGCATATCGCCTCGGACCGGGACGGATACAAAGTTAAGGCATGTTTGCTTAGAAATGGCATTTGAACAGCCACATGCTACCGCTTACCGGCGGGTATCTAATTTTGTCCAAACAAGAAATTTGATGACCCTCATGCTAATCCATAATGGTAAAATTCTAATCTCGTTCATTTAATGCGAAGTGAAATTTGCTGAAAGAGAACATTAACGCACGTGTTGACACGCAGCGGCAAAAATGTATATGCTCACAGAGGGCATTTCAAAGAAAAAATCATAACCCATTCGTATATTATATGCAAATTCAAATGTTCTCAGACTGGAAGTATAAAGAGACATGTTTAAATATCGGAACAAATTTTGTGGGAAATCATTTTCATTTCAGAGAGGATATTTGACTAAACACATATAGGCCCATAACGCCTAGGAGCTATGTTCATTTAACATATGCACATGCTCGGAAAAGGACACCGCGCCTGGAGGAGCCATATTCATGTGTTTTATGACAATACATGTGTGCTTCGAGAGTATATTTCAAGAGACGCATGGTTATCCACAGCGGTGAGATGCCAAATTCCTAGAGAGAAGGCAATTGAAGGAGCACATGTTTACCCGTAGGGGGGGGAGAAACGATATTCAAGTTACCTATGAAAAACCACACTCTTCCAGATAAAGTTCGAAAAAAGACAACTTTGTCCATAGTATGAAATGCAATATTAATTTGGCAAATCGGAGCATAAATATCTATCAAAGATACTTCGAAGTCACACATGCTTTCACATTGTGGCTAGACTCCATATACCTGCACCATATCCAATGATTAAAAGTTTTTAACGGTCTTGGCAATCCATAGTGACAAGAATGCATATTTATAGCGCACATGGGTAACAAATTACTATTTGCACACTAGTGTAAAGCCATAGCGGGGAGAAACCATATTCTTGTAGAATTCTTCGGGAGAAATTAGATAAGATTCATGGTAAACCACAGCGAATTTATTCATGTTGCATTCCCAATATTCTATCAAAGATGATTTGATGACTCAAGATATCCCATACAGGCTAGACGGCAAATTAGAGTGGGACATGCGAATGTATATTGGTCACAGAGGACAATTTTAGAGTCACATTTAAATGAAGAAAACATTTTTTAACTGACAGTAAGGGCACTTCAGACTGTTAGGGTCCAGTGTAGCCAAGTTCTGCTTTTATGAAAATCGAGCCAAAAGTTGAAAAGCTAGGAGACCGGGAATAGAACAGAATGTTTGCTTTGAAAAGTTGTATAATATTTCATATTTCGCCACTATGTGTCAGTGATAGTGGCTTCTGGTAGCCAATGAAATTTGAACAATTTGATATTGGAGATGCTGATAGCTCACGGGCATTCAATTAAAATGCCTAGCTATGGTCATTGACTGCAAATCATATCTAATAAAATTACTTGAAAATTACTTCTGGCTTAAATTATATTTAAAAAGACATGTTAATAACGCTTTCATTTTAAATAAACTTTGTACAACGGATTTAATTGAAATTAAAGATTGATCGTTTAAATCTATTCTTTGGTTATTTTCTTTTTCTGGGAAGCTGATTTTTGAATTTCTCAAATAGAATTACAAATTTTCAATTTGATTTGACTACGTGTGGGTTGATACTAGCACTCGTAGTGACAGATAAAGGACACAAATAATTTGTTCTAACTGTTGGTGTGTACGACTTTTCATAAAAACGGAAGTCGATATTTCTTTTTTTGTTTGACCATGTTCGATAGATTTAGTAAACTACATATGTCAAAGGATGTGGTCTTCCGCTGTATGTTATAAGACGAGTGGGAGAGGAGAGATATTTCTGACGACTGCTAATGAAGAGAAGAGATAGGTTGGTAGGACACTTACGAAGACACCCTGGAATAGCAAACTTAGTTATGGAAGGAAAGGTCGCGGGCAAGGACTATAGGAGCAGACCAAGGTTAGAATATGATAAAAAGATTGTCTTGGATGGAAGGTGTGGTAGCTATGTAGATATGAAACAAATAGCTCAGGACAGGGAGGCAGGGAGAAATGCATCAAACCAGAAAAAGAATGATGACTCAAACAACAGAAACGTGAAAAATTGAAATTGATCGGGATACAAGATATTTCAATTTGAACTAAATTAAACACCTAACTGATAGACAAAGTCAGTGCTTTTCTTATAGTGTGCGCAAAGGTAATTCAATACCATAAGGTACACCGGGGTAAGTGGAACCGCATATTAATATAGTTTACATTCTATTTGCTAACGTACATTGAATGGACTTTCAATTTTATTAACATTTTATATTCTGGTACAGAAATAGATGCTCTATGTTCAGATTAATTATAATGCAGACAAATTTTAATGGTTTCCATTCTGGAACGCATTACATGAATCGTGGTCAGCGTTTACACTTGCCCCGATCACTGGGGCAAGTGGAACTCAAGGCCTGTTCACGTATTACATATCACAGAAATAGCATTGGGGTAAGTGGAAATAATTCAATTTGACATACAATACCAATATAAATTTAATTTCTCCTTAATTTTCATACATTTAACCTACATTATAGGAATCAAATGAGATATCAAATTTGAATGTGCCTCGTTTTTGAAATCCTGGAGGTGGTAGATATTGACAAATTTCCTCAGGTTGAATTATACTCTTGTCCTCAATGTCGGGCCAATGAAATGTTGACGTTGAACGAATTCTTCGAGCAAATTTCACTTCCAGACATGGCTCCTTACCCATCAGCTGTCCAACATACATTTTGATTGTTTTCTTATGACAAAATTTTGCAAGAATCCAGTCACCCACCTGCGCTGTTGATAAATCTCTCTGCATTACATTTGTGAAATTATCTTCTTCATCCATTTCTTTGATCTCTTCTTCCAGTTCAAAATCGTCCGAGTCATTTGTGCATTCCTCAGCATTATCTTCATCACTACTTTCCTCATGATTCACTGCTGTCTGTTTGCTTTTTTCACTTGCTTTTCAGATTTTGTCCTTTCATTTTCTTTCAGCTTTAGAAATGCCTCCTCTGAAGTGATAACTTCTGCCCCTCCACAGATTCTTTTTCTTCCATGAGTAACTCTTGCTGCTTGTTTCACTTGCTCTAAAAGCAATTCTTCAAATGAGACCCTTTGAATGCTTGATGTTGATGTTGGGGAAGCAATATCATTCGAATCAGATGTTGATGGCAGAGCTAGGGGAGTTTCTTCATTAGAAACTGATAATGGCAGAACTGGTGGAATTTCGTCACAAGGCACTTCTGATGGCAGAGATAGAACAGCTCCTGCAAGGGTCATTGTTGATGATTGAGGAGTTACATCGCTTTGACCTAACCATCTCCTATATGCTTGTGGTTCATAACTTTCTGCCGGGATTACTGTACTGCAATATGGAAAGATCCCAGCCTTTTGAAATCCACTCCGTAGAATAGCAGGATCTAGATCTGACCAGATTGTTGATATGATGGTTGCAAAAGTTGATTTTGGTAACTTATAACCATAATTTCTTCGTTGCCATTTTATGAGTTCTTTGTCCCACTTTAATTTCAAGGGCTTGAATACACTCAGGTCCATTGGCTGGAGAACATGGCTTGTATGTGGTGGTAACTTCAGTATCACTACATTCTCTTCTTTAGCTTTTTGAACAAGCGAGATACCAAGGTGTGAACTATGACCATCATAGATCAAAATTACTGGTCTTTCAGAGGGACTATTTTTTAAGAAATTGTTCTCAAAGAAGTTTGTGAATGTGTTTGTTTCCATCCATCCATTTTTTGTAGCTGCATAAGTCATGCCAGAATACTCTTCTCCTTCTTTTGAAATCCATGAGTCCCATACATTCTTCCCCTTGAATACAATTAGTGGTGGAAATTTTCCTCCAGCAGCATTTCCTCCCATTAACACTGTGATATTTTCTCTTCCGGGACCACTTGTTACTCTATGAGCAGCAGCTCCCTTTTCACCAACGACCATGATTCTATTTGGGTCCAAACAAAAACTGGTTTCATCAATGTTATGAATTAGTGACGGAGGAACACCATCTGTGACTTCTTTCAGGAGTTTAAAATAAGTTGAAATGACAAAAGGATCCATACTTCTTTTTCTAGCAACTTCTACACTTTGAGGTTTCTTCTGGCTCAGATTAAATGTTTTCTTGAACCTGTTGAAGTAATCGTCACCTGGTACACCATTCTTGAAGGGAGTCACAATATTATTTTCATTTACATAGCGTCCTATAGTGTCTAAAACTTCTCTTTTTGAGAGACCAAAACCCCACTTCTCTATCGTTTTGATACCATCAGCAATTATCTTCTCTTCTTCATAAGGGATAGCAGTAGGTCTACCCATAGTCACACTTTTAACACCTCGTTGTCCTTTGACATGTTCAAATAATGTTGGTTTAGGTATTTTGTATGTTTTTGCAGCCCTATATAATGTTAATTGTCCACTTTTTACACAGTTCACAGCTATCTTCAAATCGTCCTTGGAGTAGGAAGGAGGTTGAATTTTACGAACATACGTACTCACCATATCTGGAACAAATTGTTTGATATTACTAACTTGATGGGGGAAGTGGAACCTAATGGGTTGCATTTGCCCCAGTGACAATATAATCTGGGGCAAGAGGAACCTATGTTGTTTTCACTCATAGTAACAAAATTGCGTCTACCACACTACTATGGCATTTTAAGATGTTATTTAACTCATACTTACTGATTTAACATTGATGTAATCCACAAATTTCTTGGTTGTAGCAATCGTATTATGCTATGTCGCACTAGCTCACTCCAGACCAGAAATGATGCATATCCAAAGAGTAACGTATTACAGCTCTACTACCGAGAGTTTTGGGTGCGTAGCAATTCTGGCGTGTTATCAAAAGTAGCAAGATGAAATTCTCGTTAGTAGCGCCACTTCCTATGTATTATCCACGCGACGATAGCCATGGGTTCCACTTCCCCCAAGTTTACACTTACTCCGGGGTACCTTATTGTATGTTTAGTCACATGCCTATGTTTGAATTGTCTTTATGAGAATCACAAGGTTATTCAATAGGGTATAGATAGCGGCTTCTAGCTGTGTACTTGACCTTAAGAGCTCATCGGAAGGAGAGGAGTGTAGAGCGGTGCGGGGAGCGTGATGAATACGTCCCTATTGAGAGCATTGATGCGATTACAAGTCGGTTCACACAATCAGACACATACACGCTCAGCGTGGCAAATGTTTTACGCTGCAGTTGTATACCAGGGGACTGGGATGAGGAAGTGCAGAGCTACGTGCCGGTAAGTGTATATGGATGTAAACTCCGGAGATATGTCTATGCTTGAGTTGCCATTATGAGAAGCAGAATGTAATTCAATAGGCTTCAGTTGTCTTTATGAGAAGCAGAAGGTACCGTAATTCAATATGGTACCGGTACGTGGATGTAAACTCCGGAGATACACCTATGCTAGATTTATCGTTAAGGGAAGTAGAAGGTGCTTAAATGGAGAGCGAGAGGAAGAGTTACTGTGTAGCCGTTCACGTTGAATAGTGAACAACGACTGCGATGGACAACTGCAGCAAGTTAGGAGATGTGGTTCAAATCCCGCACCCAAAACCCGGGGTTTCCCAAAGGAAATTGCCGGGATGGTGCCTAGTATTAAGTCCCGGGGCACCTACCCGAATCCTGTACAGTTACTGTACCACACAATACAATATCACAGTCACTACAGAAACACAAATTATCATAAAAATCCAACACACATCCAAGTACATGGGGCTGATGACCAAGATGTCCAAGCCTCTATGATAAATTAACAATTGGATGCTGGATATCCGATATGCCTGTAACAAATCATAATGGACGTAGATCTAAAAGAACAAGTTAGGGCTGCAAATGTCTGGATTTAAATTAGTTTTACAATGCAAATTTCATCATAGATACATATTTAAGCCAACAGAGAATACCTTTGTAAATAATTTCAGATGCTTCTTAGGACGAGCCCATGTATCCCCATGGATACACGTAATCTATCACAAAACATAATTGAATTCCACCCACCATCCCTTCAGCTATCTGACATAAAGAAGACGCCCAGTTCAAGCGCAAACTTTTCCGTTATAGGTGTTAGCATAACGTATAGAATAAGAAGTGATATCACTGGCCTAGTACGCCTGGTCCGCCGCAGCGCAGCGCTGGCTCCGATTTGTGATGTAAGTTAGCATTGGCGCTTACGAGACTTTTAAAACCTTGCGACCTGTTTTACACGTTAAAACACCGCAAGATATCCTCATAGGCGCTAATAAGTTCAACATCTCCACTTAATTTACTGTGCCCAATTATAATTTAATAAGTCGTCTCCTGTAATAGTCCAGTTTCGACAATAAGTGAAGACAGAGAGCAAGTTCAAAATGCAAGTAGTTTTGCC
Organism: Meconema thalassinum; assembly: GCA_946902985.2. NCBI lineage: Eukaryota > Metazoa > Arthropoda > Insecta > Orthoptera > Tettigoniidae > Meconema > Meconema thalassinum. The sequence goes on along the minus strand of OX336395.1, from coordinate 256,372,977 downwards.
AGCTATCGGTAAATTTATAAAAAGAACGGAAAAATTAACCTCGCTATCAGTAAGAATTTCTTCACATTGTTACACATTTTACATTCCCTTAACAGACTTGCAACACAGAAAAAAAAGCCGTACGAACGCAACTTTCAACTTTACCGTAGATTACTATACAATTCAATAATAACCATAAATTTCACTCCACAAACACCAAAATCAGTAAACTACCATCATTTCAGAAGAACTTAACATTAAACAGACATAGAAGGCATAGTTATGACCCCTTCATAGAGTAGGCTATTGCCTAAAACTGATCACGCCTCCTTCGGCATTACGGTACATATATGTTTTTTAACTCATTGACTTTTTATTCTCATCCCTTTCTTCACAGAAGTAGTCTTTAATGGCATCAAGAGCATTTTTATTTAAACCATACCGGACAAATACTTAGGCAAATTAGGAAATATATGTGGAACAGAATAGTCTTTCAATCGCCAGTTGGTTCTTTGGAGAAGTACTACTTCCTTCCCTTCTATCACAAATTTGTCAAATTTAACAATTAAATCTTCTGAAAAGTGAGCATCACAGATGTAGGACTTTTCAGTAAGTTCCCTATCCTTCCCTGGTATGGCCCCATTGCACTTGATAAATCGTTCCTTATCTTTAGGAGGTTTGAAAAACCGTCTGACATCTTAACAGTCCCCACAGCTAGATCTGCATTCTGGTACAATAGGGCAAGGCATCTTCACTACTCACATTAAGCACTCATGAAAATGTAAGGGCTAAACTGCTGTTTAGTTACATTAAATAAAAATAAAATTAACACACGAAGATAACGTCAACACACGACAAGAAATTAAATTCCATTTCAGTTAATGCTTCCTACAATAGCATTTCAGGTATTAATACTATGAAGTAATAGTGTAAGCACTTGTATATCAATAAACGTTTGCACAGAACACCACCAAAACTCTCCGATCGATTAAATACTTAAAATATCGCACATAAACACATAAACATATGGGGAAATCAACAATCTCAAATCGACTGTAGCGCTGCATAGCGGCGAGTGCCAACCCGATCCGTATTCATTACATGCTATTGAGGGAGAAGAGATCACACTTTATATTCTATTCGTTATGGTGTTAGCCTACCTGCCCTACAAAAATATTTCAGAAATAAAATCCCATGGGCTACAGTTAGCCTGGTTCTGATGCATACCTCACTAACATCAATATCATTCCCAAAAATTTCAATTTTGAAGTGGAATTGATCAACCCAAAATTTTCCGAGTATTGGAGTAGAAATTAACACTTCTACTCAACTCAACCTTACGCGCAACGTAGACGTTTTTGAGGTCGACCCACTACCAATAGGGGATCTATTATTTATTTTTTAAATGGGATTTTAACGATCTCTTGAACTAATTTAGCGATGTAAATATAGTTTATTGAAATTCAACAATTTGTGCCATAAGTGCTATACCGATCTCCACGAAATCCTTGGGGACTTGCACACATTATTCCGTCTTACGGGAAAGTGTTTTTAGTGAGATAGCCTACAGTAAGTTTAAGTTAAGGCCAGAACCACTTTCCGGCTTTTACTTCGGGAGATTTTCCAGTATAAACTGACAAGCCTATATTATATATCATGCTTATGTGCATTCTTCTGACCCAAAACGAAATAAACTGAAGGTTAAAGATAAACGCCAATTCACGAATATAAGTTGATTTTTAGCTTACTTTCATGAAAATGACGTACCGCACGGTACGTCTGTTTCCTCCCTCCATATCAGGTCCTAAACGCCGGAACCAAATGAAATGAAACTCAACAAATACCTGTATAACCTCCCTCCCATGCTTTTTGTTTTAAATACTATTAACTTATTACTGTAAAACTTTCTGGAGTCTTATAAAGAATCTTAGAAATGTAGGAAAAAGAGAAATTGATTGTGTTCTTGATAATCCAGGGAAACTCTTTGTAGATACCAGGGAGACACTGGGAAGATGGTAGGAATATTTCGAAAACTTGCTAAGTGTTACTGGAGACTTACCTGACAATGTAGCAGATTTTCAGATTATGCAGGAGGAGAAGGACGGGAACAGGATTATGGTTGAGGAAGTAGGGAGGGTGGTAAATGAACTACAAAGTCACAAAGTGGTAGGAGTACGCTAGATGAAATTCGGCCTGGAATGGTAAAGTATTGTGGGAAACAGGGCTGAAATGGTTGCATAGGATAATCGAATTGACATGGGTTTTAGTAAAGGTACCCTCTGACTGCACAAAATCAGTAATCACACCAATTTATAAGCAAGGTACCGTAACAGAAAAGATTGCAATAACTTAAGAGCTCCCTCGAATAACGTTGGAAGTGCCACATTTTGTCGAAGCGATGTTTCAATTTCTTTGTTTACATGTATATTGTGTAGATTATCATATATGTTTGTTTAAACAGCCTTTGTCCATATGATGATGACAATAATTGCTTTAAAATACCATATAGCCTACAACTTTGATGTTTCCACATTTTAATAAGTGGTGCTTACACCATTATTCTAGGAAGCTCTTCAATTATAGAGGCATTTCTTTGATAAGCGTCCCGGGTAAGGTGTACTCAGGTATTGTAGAAAGGTGGGTTCAGACATTATCCAGCAGTAAGATGGAAGAAAACCAGTGTGGCTTCAGACTATGAGGAAGTCAAGATCAATTTTTTAGTATGTGCAAAGTTATTGCCAAATGCTACGAGAGGAATAGACAGTTGTGTTTGTGTTTTGTAGATCTAGAGAAGGCATATGATAGAGTACCCAGGGAGAAGATATTTAGCATCCTGAGGGATAATGACATATAGAGAAGGCTGCTACAGGCAATCCAAAGTATTTATGTTCATAATCGGGCTGCAGTGATGGTAGGATGAGTTCTTGGTTCAAGGTTGTTACAGGAGTCAGGCAAGGTTGTTTATTTTATATATGGACCATTTACTGAAGAGCATAAACTGGCTGGGTGGGATTCAATTTGGTGGAAACCAGGTAAGCAGTCGGGCATATGCTGATGACCAAGTTCTAATGGTGGACTCTGTCGAAAGCTTCCAAGCCAACATGTTAGAACTTGAACAGAAATGTAGGGAGTATGGTATGAAGATCATCATTTCAAAGATGAATGTTATGTTAGTAAGGAAGAAACGCATGAAAATAGAATGCCAGGTAGGAGGAACTGAATTGGAGCAGGTGGAACATTTTTAGTACTTGGGCTGTGTATTCTCTCAATTTGGTTGTATGGGGAAGGAAATAGAGTCAAGGTGTAGAAGAGCCAATGCAGTGAGTTCTCAGTTGCGATCTACAGTATTCTGCAAGAAAGAAGTTAGTGTAGCAACGAAACTCTCCCTACATCGCCCAGTATTTGGACTGACCTTACTATTTGGAAGTGAGAGCTGGTTAGATTCATAAGCTAGAGGTAACTGATATGAGGGTAGCACAAATGATTGCTGGGACAAGTTGGAAGCAGTGGCAAGAAGGTACTCATAATGAAGAGTTAAAGGCTAAGTTAGAAATGAGCATGCTAGATGAAGCTGTTCGTGGGAGCCAACTCAGATGATGGGTCCATGTGAAGAAAATGGGGGAGGAGAGAGGTTAATGGGTTTTGCTGTAGAGGGTAAGAGAAGTAGAGGTAGGGGGTGATGGTTAGATTCAGTGTTGAACAATTTAAAGGTGATAGGTATAGAAGCAGAGGAGACCGCAGTGCTAACTGCTAATAGGGGATCTTCGAGGCAACTTGTTCCAAAACAGAGGATTGCTGAAAGGCAAATCAGTCTTAACCGTACTGCAGTCAAAACATTCTTCCTTCCCCAAAGTATTCTATGTAGGTGTAGCTACACTACACTAGTGTCCAAAAGTTACGCATAATCACTAAACGAGGCCGTACCGCCTGATAGGAATGTCAGAAGTATTACTGAACAAACGGAAGCTGAATCACACACCATATGTCACACAACTTGTCCAAAAATACAGTGTCAGAAAGGTTCTGATAGCTAAGGTACACCATTGACAACAACTAACAAAACTTGGCAATATCTTCCACAATAAAATATGCTGTTAATAGGGTGTATGGTTACCTCTAACGCCCACACATGCTTCGCAGCGACGTGGCATGCTATCAGATGGTCCAAGAGCTCTTGTGGCGGTCAATCCCATTCCTCCAAAAGGGCAATGCGAAGGTCTTGAAGGGTCCTTGGTGGTGGCTGATGGGATGCAATTCGCCTCCCCATGTTCTATACGATTCAGATCCACACACCTTGATGGCCAGTCCATATGATGAATGTCTTCCCCAGCCAGAAATTCATCTAATCTTCCACTTCCTAGCAGACTTCTAACATTCCACGCTCCGATCCGTAAAATACCAGATTTCCTCTTTGTCACTTCTGTGATGTTAACTCCCTCTCGAGTAGACCCCACCCGGAGATCTGAACGGGGAACTAGTTTACATCCGCATTGGATTTTCACAGGAGAGGAGGCCATCATAGGATAATAATTATGCATAGAGAGGTGCGTATCCTCGGGAATAGCAATGCCCCTGAAGTTTCCCGTTGCTTTCAGCCCTGCAGCAGAATGCAGTGTAGTCATTAGTTGGCTAATGTTATCAGTTTATAAGACGAGTAAAGAATCAATTTATTCTGAAAGGCTGCTACTTCCCTTCGGAATATAGCAATTCTAACAAAAATACTAACCTTGTGCTAAAAACCAAATACTAAAATTCTACTAACGAAAAAATACTTAAGTTCTACGAACAACAAAATACTACCACAAAAACAGTCCGTCACCAGGCACACTCACATCGACCCTCGTACTCCCAGTCTAATGAAACAATGAACTATATCTAATAAAGAATGTAACTATCACCAGACACACTCACATGGACCCTCCCACATCACAGTCTAATGAACTATATCTAACAAACAATTTAACTGTCACCAGGCACACTCATATGAACCCTTGTACATCCCAGTCTAGTGAATTAATGAACTTTATCTAATAAACAATGTAACTGTCACCAGGCACTCTGATATGGACCCTCCCACATCCCAGTCTAATGAAACAATGAACTATATTTAATAAACAATTTATCTCTCACCAGACGTACTCACATGGACCCTCATACATCTCAGCCTAGTGAAAGAATGAACTATATCTAATAAATAATGTAACTGTCACCGCACACACTCACATGTGCCCTTCCACGTCCAAGTCTAATGAAACAACGAACTTTATTTAATAATCAATGTAACTGTACCAAACACACTCACATGGACCTTCCCACATCTCAGTCTAGTGAAACAATGAACTATATCTAATAAATAATGCAACTGTCACCAGTCATACTCACATGGACCTTCGCACATCCCAGTCTAGTGCAACAATGAACTATGTCTAATAAACAATGTAACTGTCACCAGGCACTCTCATATGGACCCTCCCACATCCCAGTCTAATGAATCAATGAACTATATCTAACAAACAATGTAACTGTCAGCAGGCACACTCATGGACCCTCCCACATCCCAGTCACACTCACTTCTTACATTCCAAGCTCCGATCCGTAAAATGTGAGATTTCCTCTTTGTCACTTCTGTGATGTTAACTCCCTCTCGAGTAGTCCCCACCCGGAGATCCGATCGGAAGACAAGTTTACCTCCGGATTGGAATTTTACAAGACAGGAGGCCATCATCAGATATAATTATGCATAGAGAGGTGCATATCCTCGGGAATAGCATTACGGCTTTAGTTTCCCGTTGCTTTTAGCCGTGCAGCAGAACGCAGTGTAGCCATTAGTTGGCTAATGTTATCAATATCTTTACTGTCTATAAGACAGGTAAAGCATTGCTTTATTCTGAAAGGCTGTTACTCCCCTTCAGAATTAAGTAATAGATCAATTCTACTAACAAAAATACCAACCTCCTGCCACCAGTCACCAGTCACTAAAAAAAAAAAACAGCAACAACAACAACACGTAAGTTCTACAAACATCAAAATAATAAAACAGTCGGCCACCAGGCACACTCACATGGGCCCTCGCACATCCCAGTCTAATGAAACAATGAACTATATCTATTAGAGAATGTAACTGTCACCAGACACACTCACCTTTTAACATACTTATATGAATTCATGTTTTGACACTTTTCAGGAGGAATAATTTAAAAACGAAAGTTCCTCCGCTACACTGAGCAACATCGAATCATGTATATGTTTTTCAGATATGGATGTTGAATACCCTGTTAATCTTTCTAACAAGGTCATATTACAGGCGAGCCTGTGTTTACACCATTTCGCTATTTGCATGAGAATAGGTCTGTAAACTAGTTTCTTTATAACATACTTGACACACAAAGATAGCTATTTTTGCATTGAAGTTGAGAGGACAAGTACAAATTCAGAACATGAATAAGCTAGCAATTCTTTCGGTTCTTTTCTTCGTGCAGTCGCATACGTCTCATACGCCGGACGGACGGACGATATGTTCACACTGAGCAAGTTACTCTACAACTGCGCAATGAAGTATCGAAGTGTTATATTATACTATAACACTGTACAACTGCTTCTCAGCAATGAGATGCGGGTAGCATTAGCGCGCGCCCACTCAGGGGCAAGGTGCGTGCTAGACCGTCGCACTTTCAATGTTATCACACAGATTTTGGCTTGACTTCCAGCCCTAAAACAGATCCATGTTAAAAGTCGTCACGGCTACTTATGAATCAAACTCTTACTTGACGGCATGTTTACTACAGTTCGGCGTTCGAGTGGCCAAGCTGCGTGGCTTTCACACGGGCAAGGGTGCGACAGAGAGAGAGCGACTGATCGGCTCGTCCATGACTATTTCCGGAGAACCACGAAGGTGCTGGACAATACGTTCGTCGAACGTTATCTGAGTGGTGGCTGTATGCGGCTGCAAGCGGCTGGGTGCCAAAGCACAGAGAAAGCACCGTATAACCACAGATTATCCTATAACTTGGTATAACTTTGTAGCTGATGACGTCAAGCTGCGTGGTGGTCCCACGCGGGTAGAAAGGTGGCAACGATCAAAAGAACCTGCGCAAAGCTCACTTCCCCGCGCATTCACTCTGAGTTGATGTGCGACGTCACAGAGGAGCGGTAGAGGGGGTCACATGCTGTCTGGCTGCCTTACCGAACACACTGCGCAGATACGCTGACAAGAGCTTCGAGGCCAATCCATTTTCGCACTCTTATTATTTTCTCAGTTTTATATACGTTTTCTTTATTGTAGTCCTATAATCCCTTGTCGTATAGCGTGTACTTTATTTGTAAATGTGTTTATGTATATAGTGTTGTGTACCATGCTATTCTAGTAATAGTATCATTTGAGTTTCGTTATGGCTTCTACTTCGAAGTATGGTAGCAAATCTGGACGACCATTAAGGGGACAATGTAGAGAAATAGTATATAACGTAACTGCTCACCTACGAGAACAGAAAACCGTTCATAAACTCAATTATAATTGCTACCCCTAGCATTGGACGGCACTGGCCAGCAGCACGTCGGCTTCTCGATAACCAACGCTTTGCTTACCAGAATGGGACGAGTACGGGAAACGTGGATGGGCCAACTTACCTGTATTCAGGGGTCCGGGTCACTTCCGCAGCAACATCACCTCCAGATGACATGTCCCAACAGAAGAGCTCCAAAGGAGTGGAAGGAAGATGGAGAAGGGGACAACACACACAGGCTATCGTACAAACATCCCCCAAAAAACCAACGGAACTGCCGTCGGTGAAATAATGCCACAACCAAAGATTTTAAAAAATATAATTAAGAATAAAAGGTTTAATATTGAAAATTTAAAACAAGAACTTCACCAGAGAAAGAACATGCATCAACCACCAATATTTTACAAGAAGGCCAGATAGCGCCTAACATGCTTGCTTGAAAAGCCAAGAATAAAAAAAGACTTAATTAAAATTAAATAAAAAGGTAAAACAGCCCAAAGGTTAAAATAAATATTACATGCATAACATACTGAGAACGGGCTTGATGAATTGCAAGGAAATGCAATATCGATCCGGCATGCAGAAGTTCAGGCCATGCCAAAACAAAAGGAATTGAAAATTAAATTAAACTTTTTTAAAAAAATAAATGGGATAGAAAATAAAAAAAATAAATGATATGCTCGTCGGCGAAACACACAAGGACATTTTACATCCGAAAACACAAAACTAACAACAACAAGATTACAATTTAAAAAAAAATATTGAGCTAACAGAAAACACGTATGCTTTGGAGACCCGCGCCAAATGGACTGACAACGAGACCACAATGCATCACGGTAAACAAAAGATATGGCCACACCAAAACCATGCCAGGTCGAAATTACGGCAAACAATTAATAAGATTAAATTTAAACACTAGTAGAAGGAAATGAACGGTGAAAAAAAAAAACAATTACATCTAAAAACTATTAATGCAAGTCGTTTTAAAACTGGACGGATCTTACATGGATTAAAAAAAGGGACAAACCCAAGCTTGCCAAAGGAAAATAAATAATAATTTAAACGTGAAATAAACTAGAAATGTGTCTCCAGGAGGTACGACGAAAAGATAACAAGGTTCAAATAAATCAGGACACGAAATTAAAACAGCAAAAAAAAATTTAGGCCATTAAACAAATGAGGAACAGAAATAAAACATTACTATAAGAAGATATCGGAGCTCCATAACATAAAATAATTAAATAAATTAAATTAAAAAAAACGTACCTTACATCCTTCTCAGTGGAGACACAATAACAATAAAATAATTAACACATAATTTTACGTTATTACATGTACTTCACAAAAATGGCTAACACGCCGATGCGTCGTGTAGATACAAGCACTTGATCGCATCCAGTTGCGATTATCCTTGCACATTTCCTCTTCACGGCGGAACGATGAAAATTTACAGCCTGAAGAAAACAGGCAATTCCTTTTTCTTGAATGAGTATTTACATTTTGAAAAAGCTAGGGGCAACGCCCCCAGCGCAACGGATAAGACACTCTTCGACCAGTCGTCGGCTTGATGTTTTTCACTCGACAGCAAATGGACTCCACAAAAATGGCGGAGAATCGCTCGTCATTTATCGAACTGTCTTCATGTAAATAAATATTGTCCAATCACGAAGTGACACATCAAAACAACAATGTCATTAATAAGTTCATAATTTGGCGGTATCATGACTACACCAGCTTTTGTTTGAAGACGAAGAATGTGATTGTCTTTCAATTATGTCATGCGTATATAGAGTTTATAAGGCGAAGCCCACACCACCTATTGGGGAGAAACAGGAACTATTTGTATCTTTTCAAAGTCCGACTGCAGCTACCATCTTGTGGTGACAGACGGTACTGAGCGACCAAGCGGACGATTCAAACTTCAAGAACAGCGTCCCTGATTAAATACATGTTTGAAATGGTAGAGACGTGCCCTTGCACGTATCAGTCTCCCTCCCTTAAGCGTGAACACCGTTCACGAATATGCCAAGGCATAGACAGTCCTCCTTAACTTGTCGATTCACCAGAGATGCTTCCCGAAGATAATGTTCACCAGTTAACTCCAATTGATGGATGAAACCGCATCGTTTTGGTTAGGAAGAATGCAGGGTCAGATTATCAGTGAAGGGATAATTGATCACCTCGCAAACCACTTAGTTAACAGCTTCACTGTGTCCAAAAACCTTCAGAAACGCAGTACACCAGCACCAGCAGTGCTTTCAGAGTCCGAGACACGTTAGGAAAATTTTCAACAAGTCCAATTTAGGTCGTTTTAGACGATGTAGGATGAAGCAATGTGCAAGATACGATTCGACGCGTGGGCAGCCATTTACAAAAATAGAAGTTAATCTAGTTTCAAAAAAAGGTTTATAGAATTTACAATTTCTTACTACATTTTACAAAGAGAAACAAGTTTGAATTTAAATGAAGAAAATTTTTGACCAAGCCCTAGATCCGTGCTTACAAAGTTTCATTAACAAGTTTACATTTTTACAGATTCGAAGTACATTACAAGATTACATGAGTTAGACGACTATACATTTCGAAGGGACTACGGTAGAGGAATGACCACTACAATTCCCAAAGGGAACAGGAATACAAGGTTACCATGAGTTAGGTCTCCCACCGAGCCCAACTTACATGTTAGCATCTCCTATGAAACATCAAAATTAGGTACACTTTTACAATTTACCATTGAAGAGTAACAGGAGTCAAGAATGCCTCTACATAGCATGGGCCTTTAAAACGAGGGGTTAACTTGCTTGAGACAAGATTACTGACGCCCTTGGGCTCGAAATTGCGGACGTACACAACATCACCAATTTCCAAATCAGCTGGCTTGCGACAGGCATTGTGTCGCCTGGCAAGTTGGTCATGGGATACCTTAATATTCTCTCTAGCCTTGTCGAATTTCGCCCTCATATCCTCGGGCGTGAAACTGTCAGGAAGGAGATCGTGCAGGTTCCACAGGTTGGACAACGGACAATTGGCCATGGTGTTGAAAGCAAAATTGAGCCAATGCAAATTAGAATCCCACTTGGAATGGTCGTCGTGGTGGAAAGCAATCAGAGCAGAACGGAGATTACGATTGACTCGCTCAGCAAGAGACGGGTTAGGAAAATAGGGAGTGGTGGTTACATGCGAAATAGCATAATCAAACAAGAATTGACGGAACTGATGAGATACAAAGCACTTGGCATTATCTGACACCAGATACTGACACGGCCCAAAAGACGAGAAGATGGAATTAAGACACTTTATGACGGAACTGGTCGTAGCCTGTCTGGTGGGGAAAATCCAACTAAATCGGGAGAAACCGTCAGTGCAAACAAGCGCAAATTGGTTTCCCCGACCAGAGCGAGGGAACGGTCCAACATGGTCGATAAAAAGCCTCTCCATGGGTCTAGATGCTGGTTCAGATGACAACAGGCCAACCTTAGTAGAAACAGGAGGTTTGCTAATATTGCATGCAGCACAATTCCTAATGAGCCTCCTGATGTCGCCATCCATACCTTGCCAAATGAAAAACTGTCTGATTTTAGCTCGGGTCTTGAATACTCCTAGGTGGCCACCAATAGGAGATTCATGATAGTAACGAAAGATTTCCGGAATGAGGATTGACGGGAGCACAATTTTAGGTAGGCGGTCATGACGAGACGAACAACACAACACACCGTCCTTCAGAGAGTAGGGCTTGATCACTTCACCAGAATTGATTCGGTCAATAAGGCTAGACAAGGAGGGGTCTTCTTTCTGGAATCGTCTTACATCCTCAAACAGCACAGGGGAATTGCTAAGAACGGCATTGACACAATTTACAGCAGATACAAGGTTTACAGGTTCACATTCCTGAACATCTTCTTCAGCTGTTTCCTCGTACATGCGGCTTAAAGAATCAGCTACCGCATTTTCGGACCCACGAATATGTTGAACAGTGAACTGGAACGACAGAATCCTAGTTGCCCACCTAGCAATTCTACCAGTTTTGCGGGGTTTCCCTAAGACCCAGCTCAAGGCTTGGTTATCGGTCTCAAGGAGAAACTTAGTGTGCTCAAGATACATACGGAATTTTTCTAGAGCGAACAACACAGCTAAACCCTCAAGTTCGTAAATAGAATACTTCCTCTCTGCGTCCGTTAAGGTACGAGAAGCGTATGCAATGGGTTGCCTACCCAGATCAGATTCCTGCAGTAGGACACAACCAACACCACGACCAGACGCATCAGTCTGCACAATGAACTGCTTCCCAAAATCCGGAATAGCTAACACAGGGGCGTTAGAGAGCGCAAGCTTAAGATCTTCGAAGGCTGCTTGCTGAGAGGGACCCCACTCCAACTTCACAGCCTTTTTGCGTAATTGATTTAGAGGAGCAGCACGGTCGGCAAAGTTACTGATAAACTTACGGAAGAAGTTGACCATTCCAATGTAACGAGCAACACCCTTGGCGTTCTTGGGTGGTTTAAAATCTCTGATGGCCTGCGTGCGAGACTGGTCCACTGAGATACCAGATTCAGAAACAATATGTCCCAAGAAGGAAATTTTGGGCTTGGCAAAGGAAACCTTGGACAATTTGACGGTAAGTCCGGCGTCACGCAACCTATCAAGTACAATTTTCAGATGATCAACGTGTTCCTCGAAGGACTCGGAATAGATCACCACATCGTCAAGGTAGTGGTACACAAACTTGAATTTAATTTCTGAAAATACCTTGTCCAGAAATCTGCTCAACACAGCGGCTCCGGTGGATAGTCCAAACGGGACACGGGCATACTCAAAGAGGTTCCAGTCAGTGGAAAAGCAGTAACATGCCTGGATTCAGGAGAGAGGGGAATTTGGAAGTAGGAAGATTTTAAATCGAGGATCGTGAACACCTTCGCGTTGCGAAACCAACTAAAACATGTGTGAAGGTCCGGCAAAGGAATGGACTGCAAAACAACTTTTTGATTAAGAGCCCTATAGTCGACCAACGGCCGAAAACCACCGTTAGGTTTTGGCACAAGAAATACAGGGGATGAGTAGGCAGAGATAGAGGGTTGGATTACACCTTCTTCTAACATCTTATCGATAATCTTACGAACTTCAGCCATCTTGGGCGGGGCAAGGCGATACGGGCTGGAACGCACCGGCACAGAATCGGTTAGCTCAATCTTGTACTCCATCAAATGGGTTACACCCAGCTAGTCAGTAAATACATCGCCATACTCCTGACATAACCTCTTAATGGCCTCCCTTTGAAGACTCGTTAAATTTTCCAGATCGAGATTCTCAATAGTCATAGGCTCAGTAACAGAATTGACAGCAGGAGAAGATAAAACCGGGTTAAAAGATAATTTACTCTGTGGATTAAACTTAAACCATAAGTTGCGAGCACCAAAATCAAGAAGCATACCAACGTGTGACATGAAATTAGCTCCAACGACCACAGCACAAGAAAGATTTCTGGCAACCAAAAATTTAAATTTCCAAGAAAAATTTAGAATATGAATTTTGACTGACATACTACCCAAAATATTTAAGTTTGAACAATTTGCCGAAATAAAAGATTCATTGTTAGGCTCTAACTCAGGAAATTTGCAAACACTCTTCATAGATAAAAACCAGTCCTCGGTTATAAAGGATGCGACACTACCAGAATCAAGCAACGCAGAAACGGGCTCGTCATTAACACAAACTTCAATAAACGGGGATATTCCTTTAGCCACAGGAGAAATTCCAAAATCATTACTCACTCTGACACGATTACAAGCAGGTGACGAGGACACCCGCACCACAGGATTCACACAACGTTTAGAATTAGGCTGACTTACCACGCCATTGCTCACCGCCAGGTTAGGTAGGCCAGCGACATAAGCAGAATTAGCACATGATGAATTAGCTTTCATAGAGTTATCAAGACTATCATTGGTAGGGCGACCAGAAACTTCACAGGGTTTTCCCAAATTCTTACACACAGAAATATCCTTGGAAGTAACACCCGAATTGGTATCCTCAACGTTCCGTCATTGGCGATACACAGCCTGGTTACTCGGACACACCTTCTTGACATGTCCCACTCCACCGCACGAGTGGCACTTAATGTTGGGTCGAGGACGAAACATAACCTTAGGTGGGGGACGAGACATCAAGGAAGGAGGGGGACAAGCCATCAAGGAAGGAGGAGGAACATTAGCTACACGAAGGGAATCTGCATGCTTCACAGCCATAGCCTCTATAACGACCTGTTTCAGCTCGACGAATGACGAAGGCCTGGTACACATAGTCATGTATGACCTATATTGAGGCGAAAACCCATTCACAATTGATGACACCAACTGTCGCTCGGTTAAAGGGGATGCAAAAACCTGGGCATACACCTTAATGTCGCTGACATAGTCGCTAAGGGACTCGTCCAGCCTTTGGACACGATAAAGGAACTTATGCTCGAGAGCACTTAGGGCGCTCGCAGGGACAAAAAACCACAACACTTCCCTAATAAACATGGCTAAGGACATGCGGAGGTGGATAGTTTCAACAAGCTTATCGCGCAGCATACCGGATGCAACAGGATACAAGAGTTGGAAAATCTGAACTTCCGACATCCCAAAAATCGAGGCATGGTTGCCCAACTCGACCACTTGCTTTAAAAATTGTACCACTTGGGTAACGTCATCAAGGTTGAAATGCCTTAACTTAGTTAAGAAACCAGAAATAGGATGAGGAATCGACCCATAATTAACGGTAGGTGAGAACGTAGCATTAGGAATAGAGACATTGTTACCAGGGTAGCCCGCTCGCACACCCTCTACAGGCGACAAAACATTAATATTACTAGAGAAAGAACTGGGATGCAATGGGTCGGCAGGACCCAGGAAATCACTAGGTGACCTAACATGGGAAGAATGACCGTATGCAGGATTAAGTGGTATGGACGAGCCAGCGCCAGGCAACAGAGGGGCAGGCAAACTACTACTGGTAATCGATCCCAAAACCTCAGACCTAGTAAAGAGAGGTGACTCACGTTCAACCCCAGAAGAACTCTCCAAATTCACAAGGTTATCGCTTAAGTCAATTAAATTGAAAACACTATTGTTGTCGGCCATTTTGGAAAACACAGAATGCAGACAACCAATATAGAAAGAAACAAATTTTCAGGAATTACAAGGACAGCTTACACTTTCACAACAGTACCACAACCAGCAATTACCATTACCAAAGATTAGGCTGACACTCAAACACAGCCACCCTACTACACCAAATCATGCACCATGCTGTCCAGAACTGCACACGTCACCACCTGCTTGGCTCGAGAACAGGGAGCCAAATCACAAAAATAGGCACAAAACATCAGGCTACCAGCTTCCGACGGGGCTCCAGGATTCCTTCACACGCAGCATATAGGCTATCAGAACATCAAGAAATCCCATTTCCCATGCCAAGAACACATGTCAGACACTCACCGGGCTTCATCTTCATTGGGGATGTTGCACACCAACAGGGTAAAATACAGGGGTAAACGCCTCGTTTAAAAACAGGACACCTTACATCCAGCATACCACATGGATATCCAGAGGCAACATGAAACACAATAAACGATAAGGATTAGCAAAACATAACATTAAGTGCACTTTCCTGACAAAATCCCACCAACAACTGACCCATCAGCATTAGAAGGGTCCATAAAACAGCCTGTGGGTACTGGGGAGGGGGTTGTTACGGAAGTGAATATAACCACGCTCTGCTACCAAAATGCTACCCCTAGCATTGGACGGCACTGGCCAGCAGCACGTCGGCTTCTCGATAACCAACGCTTTGCTTACCAGAATGGGACGAGTACGGGAAACGTGGATGGGCTAACTTACCTGTATTCAGGGGTCCGGGTCACTTCCGCAGCAACATCACCTCCAGATGACATGTCCCAACAGAAGAGCTCCAAAGGAGTGGAAGGAAGATGGAGAAGGGGACAACACACACAGGCTATCGTACAAACATCCCCCAAAAAACCAACGGAACTGCCGTCGGTGAAATAATGCCACAACCAAAGATTTTAAAAAATATAATTAAGAATAAAAGGTTTAATATTGAAAATTTAAAATAAGAACTTCACCAGAGAAAGAACATGCATCAACCACCAATATTTTACAAGAAGGCCAGATAGCGCCTAACATGCTTGCTTGAAAAGCCAAGAAGAAAAAAAGACTTAATTAAAATTAAATAAAAAGGTAAAACAGCCCAAAGGTTAAAATAAATATTACATGCATAACATACTGAGAACGGGCTTGATGAATTGCAAGGAAATGCAATATCGATCCGGCATGCAGAAGTTCAGGCCATGCCAAAACAAAAGGAATTGAAAATTAAATTAATCTTTTAAAAAAAATTAAATGGGATAGAAAATTAAAAAAATAAATGATATGCTCGTCGGCGAAACACACAAGGACATTTTACATCCGAAAACACAAAACTAACAACAACAAGATTACAATTTAAAAAAAAAATATTGAGCTAACAGAAAACACGTATGCTTTGGAGACCCGCGCCAAATGGACTGACAACGAGACCACAATGCATCACGGTAAACAAAAGATATGGCCACACCAAAACCATGCCAGGTCGAAATTACGGCAAACAATTAATAAGATTAAATTTAAACATTAGTAGAAGGAAATGAACGGTGAAAAAAAAACAATTACATCTAAAAACTATTAATGCAAGTCGTTTTAAAACTGGACGGATCTTACATGGATTTAAGAAAAAGGGACAAACCCAAGCTTGCCAAAGGAAAATAAATAATAATTTAAACGTGAAAAAAACTAGAAATGTGTCTCCAGGAGGTACGACGAAAAGATAACAAGGTTCAAATAAATCAGGACACGAAATTAAAACAGCAAAAAAAAATTTAGGCCATTAAACAAATGAGGAACAGAAATAAAACATTACTATAAGAAGATATCGGAGCTCCATAACATAAAATAATTAAATAAATTAAATTAAAAAAAAACGTACCTTACATCCTTCTCAGTGGAGACACAATAACAATAAAATAATTAACACATAATTTTACGTTATTACATGTACTTCACAAAAATGGCTAACACGCCGATGCGTCGTGTAGATACAAGCACTTGATCGCATCCAGTTGCGATTATCCTTGCACATTTCCTCTTCACGGCGGAACGATGAAAATTTACAGCCTGAAGAAAACAGGCAATTCCTTTTTCTTGAATGAGTATTTACATTTTGAAAAAGCTAGGGGCAACGCCCCCAGCGCAACGGATAAGACACTCTTCGACCAGTCGTCGGCTTGATGTTTTTCACTCGACAGCAAATGGACTCCACAAAAATGGCGGAGAATCGCTCGTCATTTATCGAACTGTCTTCATGTAAATAAATATTGTCCAATCACGAAGTGACACATCAAAACAACAATGTCATTAATAAGTTCATAATTTGGCGGTATCATGACTACACCAGCTTTTGTTTGAAGACGAAGAATGTGATTGTCTTTCAATTATGTCATGCGTATATAGAGTTTATAAGGCGAAGCCCACACCACCTATTGGGGAGAAACAGGAACTATTTGTATCTTTTCAAAGTCCGACTGCAGCTACCATCTTGTGGTGACAGACGGTACTGAGCGACAAAGCGGACGATTCAAACTTCAAGAACAGCGTCCCTGATTAAATACATGTTTGAAATGGTAGAGACGTGCCCTTGCACGTATCAATAATGTTGTGGCTTCAACAAGTAAAGCAACGGGTGTTTCAAAGTCATTCGTGAAGCGTATAATAGCGGAAGGGAAAACGTCTATGGCAAGGGTCGTCTGCAGTTTTCTACACCTGATGCATTATTTCGTGTTGTTGATATTATAGCCTCTGTGTGTGTACGCTTTTGGAACAGTATATTTCTTTAAAACATAGTTTACAACTAGGAAATCATAAATACTGTATTTTCATTTAACTCCGCGCTTAATACTTTCGGTCACTTTACATTTATTCTCGTTCTTTTAATTGCATTGCGTTTGCAGCATTAATGAAGGAATAACCTCAATCGAACAGCTAGCTGGCTGCAGGTACTTACGATATGGTATGTGATGGCGATTGGCAGCCACCGCGCCCGGGAACAGTTACGAATGCTTTACGTGATAAGCGCTTTTTTTTTATTTCGATGTCAATGAACTACGACCTTCTATATATCCGTTTTACGTCTCGGCATGATGGGTGAAAATCACTGACTGGGCTATTAATTATATTGTCATGGAGATAGCATGTGCAACGGATTCTTGTCAGACGTAATTTAAGAATGGTGAGGTGCATAGAACACAAAGACCACTTCTATCCAGTCTAAAAACACTTATAGTGGGCGATGTATTGAAGATAGAGATATGCTCTCGCGGACTTTTCTGTAGAATTTTTCATGCTGAACAATTCTTACGCTCATAGTATACTGATATTTTTAACGGTTTGCCCAGCGTAAGCTTAAGAAGCGCACGGACGCCAAGTTCTTTTCCCGACTTTTCACTGAAATCGTTACTGCTTGGCTTTCTTTGATCATAAATAAGGTATTTTCTACAGAAAGTTTCCTCGAGAAATACTTTACAGAATGGTGAAAACAGCATCAAAATCCATCGAGTGGTTCTCGAGATTACCTGTGACATCCAAGAATCGGGGACTCTGTTTTATACTAAGTAGAGATTGTCGGGGGAGATCGGGACGAGCCGATGTGAGCTGCGCGAACCAAAGTAGCCGAGGGTTCTTTTGTTTGTTGTACCTTTATAGCCATCCATGTGAAGACGAGTGAGTGGTGTGGGACCCGAGTGAAGCCGATTTAGAGTGAGGTCGCTTGGGCTCCACGCAGCTTAGTCACTCGGACGTCCAGCTCTGATGTTTACCTAAATACGAGGACGGGAGCTACATGACTGTATGGGGATACTGGTGTGGCTCACACAGGCATTCTTACCCTACTTCAGTTGAAAGATGGCTGCTCTCATGTTCATGCCACCAATTAATATACACTGAAGTAAATGGAAATTGCAACACCATGAAGGCATTGGTCGTTTGTGTTGATTTTCAAGATATGGAACGATGCCATGTAGGTATGTAAACGATCAAAGTTTCAGATCCATTGGATTGTTGCTACAGGTCTCCCCACGTGATTGGTCGTGGAGGAATCAACTCCAGTATACCGACTCTGGTGTAGCGTAGTTGACTTGCAGTCTATGTAGTGAAGTGTTCCCCGTCAAACATGCCTCGTCGACAGAGAAGAGCACGCTATCAACAACTGTTGCCGTTTAGAGGGCTCGGATAATTGGGCTGTGTGAGGCTGGATTATCGCTAAGGACTGTCGCTGCACGTGTTGGCCGACAGGCATCTACGGTACAACGTGTATGGCAGCAGTGGTCAAATGAAGGTAGCCACACTCGTAGACCTGGCACAGGCCCAGCGCGACAGACAACTGTGAGAGAGGATCGCTGCATCATGCGGACGGCCCGGATATAACCCCATGCAACAGCAGCGCAAATTCGAGCAGCTGTGGCACCCCACGTTACACAACAAACAGTTGGTAATCGCCTGCGTGCAGCTGGCTTACGATCCCGTGTCCCTGCAGAAGGTGTTCCATTGACCCCACAACAGCGACGTGTAAGGGTGGCCTGGTGTCGAGAACGATCGACGTGGGTCGACGAATGGCATAGGGTCGTCTTTAGTGATGAATCGCGCTTCTGTCTTGCCCGCAGTGATCGCCGGAATCGTGTGCGCCGACGTACCTTATTGTCGAGAGGCACACAGGGCCAACACCAAGCATTATGGTCTGGGGAGCTATTGGCTTTAATGTGAAATCACAATTAGTGCTTGTTGAGGGCACTATGACTACTCGACAATACGTTGATAGGGTACTCAATCCAGTGGTTGTCCCTATGATGGCAAACATTGCTAATGGGTTGTTTCAGCAGGGCAATGCCCGGGTTCACACTGCACGCATCTCCAGAGAAGCTCTCCACGACATCACAACCTTTGAATGGCCCGCCAGATCCCCGGACCTCAGTCCTATTGAGCATGTGTGGGACATGATGGGTCGACAACTGGCCAACCGTCTTCAGCCACCCACAACTCTGGAACAACTGACCCGTGCAGTGCAGCAAGCATGGGCCACAATTCCTCAGGAAGCGATCCAGGGCCTTATTGACTCCATGCCTCGCCGAATTCATCAATGCATTGCAGCTCGTGGTGGGCACATCCTGTATTGATTGTTGTCCAAACTTGCGGTCAGAGGGACCTGAAAGTGTAATCATCGAATCACAAACGAACACTTGTCCTGCATGTTCAATTGCAGCAATGTAGCACCACTCGTTCTTTGTGTTGCAATTTCCATTTCCTTCAGTGTACTTTGAGGATACTGACTAGTTTTCGGAGGAAAACACATTGTAAACTAATTTTCAAACATATACTGTTATGAATGTTTACATATGACACACATTCGGCGCCCCTTGGGCAACGATAAAATCATTGACCAAACTTCCCATAACGGGCAGTTAACCACCAAGATACAAGACCAACCTGTGAAAGTAGGGTTTCCTGCCAGCCGATGTGGATGTCCTGTGTGAGTGAGGTGCTTTTCAGTATCCGATTCACCTGCTGATCTGCCCCCGGCTAGATGGCATATTTCTAGCAACCGTCATGGCTACCATAGCCGCTAACCTTTAACATTTCAGTTTGACCGGTCAAAAAGCAAGAACGTTACTGAAATCTGTAGAGATCCTAGAAGGTCACGAGGAGTAGCATACGTATCTACGAAATGAATCAGCTGTCCTAACCAATATTGTGTTCAGCGCTCTGTGTTTCTGAGATAGTCGTGGGGTAGATATTTCTCTATTAGCATCCCGTGCGGTAGTTTAGTTCTGAACACTATTTTCGCTTCCGCCATGTGACTATAGACCGTTTGATAGATTTGACATTTTTTCAATCATTTACAGCGCGTCAATCGACCATGTCGAACCAAGTTATCGGGTAGGCCTATATCAAAACGCGATCGACGCTTAAAACTACGCTATAGTGACGAGAAGAGCCTACGAAACAACAAACAGGTTGATTATCGTACTCTAATGCAATCTAAATGCAACTCTCACAGCTGTGACGTAGCGCACGAGGTCAAAATCAAGCGTACCAATTAATGGAACTTATAAGGTGCGTTCAAAAAGTAACGAGCCGGAGGCTGTAATTCGCAAACCGATGACGACATCGGCTAATCGTGGCGTGTGTAACGAGGTGTGGTTCCGACCAGAGCGTGGAAGGTCACAGCCCGTCGCTAGAGGGCACGCGTGCACGTCACGTGACGATACCAAGCGAGCAGCAGCATGCATCAATCGTCCAACCAAGACCAAGGCAGTAGACCATTCGACATGCTTCCTGGTGTGGTTGAAGACTGTGGGGCACCCATTGGTGGGGGGGGGGGGGGGTGCCCCAGACCGGGCATCATCGGCTAACGACACCCGTCCTTCCCTGAAGTGCTTGTGCCACGCCTTGACCCTTGCAAGGGACGTGCAGTGTTCGCCGTACACTTGTGACATTCGGCGATGAATGTCCGTTCCCCCTACTCCTTTCGCTGTCAGAAACCGAGCAACACCTCTTTGCTCATTGTTTGACGCCTCCATGTCACTGTTTGCAACGCGACTGGCAGCGTTGGACGATTGATGCATGCTGCTGCTCGCTTTGTATTGTCACGTGACGTGCACGCGTACCCTCTAGTGACGGGCTGTGACCTTCCACGCTTTGGCCGGAACCACACCTCGTTACACACGCCACGATTAGCCGATGTCGTCATTGGTTTGCGCATTACAGCCTCCGGCTCATTACTTTTTGAACGCACCTTATAGTATTTATAGTTCGAATTCTACACCATACAAGCATTTTTACATCGATATGAAACGTCAATGCTTAAACACGGCTATAGTGTGTCACACGCAAACTGTAAAACGCCAGTATTATTGTTTTTGAGTGCTGAGTACACTGCACTGTTTCAGTCATTCGCTATATACCGGTACCGTATTCCTCGGACGAATACGTTTGCATGCCCCGTGTTTACGAGGAAACAAGAGAGAATTTAGCAGGCACTACGGTACGTCTGTATCCGGACTGGAGACATCCGACTTTTCGCTGTGTTGTAAGACGTTTGCTAACAAAAGCGGTACCTCAGACGATACCACCTGTCCGAGAAAATCCCGTAACGAATAGTGGGAAAGAGGTGTCTCGTCTGGACACAGCTTGCATTGACCCACACTCCAGTGCACGGGAAATTGCACAATCAGTCAGATTTCCGTACTACGAATACTGTATGAGCATAAATTTCACCTCTTAGTGAATACTAAGCGAGGAGTTCCACGGGTGGAATTCGGAAGCTTGAATGGATTTTTGTCAGTAATTGTTAGGAATTTTAGAGAATGATGCAGCGTTCCTATCGCAATTCGTGTACTCGGACGAATCGCGATTTCATAATAATGTTACCGTAACATGTACTGTCGGAGTGCTAACAATCCCCATTGGGTGTGACGAACAGCCCATGAAGTGCAATGGGAAGTGAATATATAGAGTGGAATCATGGACACGCGCATGTTACCTGCACTTTCTACACCATGAACTACTTCTGTTCGAGAAAGTGGCTTCTACAGAATGGAGCTCCACCAAATTGGACGTTAGCCGTCCGTAACTATCCGAATGAGACACATCTAGGAAAATGTTTAGGAAGAGAAGGACCTGCCTGTCTCTTAGCCCAGCAGGTCAGAAAATTTAACACCATTAGGCTTGTTCCTGTGGGGGCATTCGGAACAATCAGTTTACACCGATGAACCATTAAATTCCGAGCTCCTTCGACAAGTCATCGCCGAAACCTGCAGGTCAATGCTACAGCGCACTAGAATATCCATTTAGCGGTATGCCCAGATGTGCATAAACCAAGCAGGTCACCACTTGGAGCACTTGCTGAAGTAACTACCTATCCCATCTTCGTCTGACCCTGATGACATATCTTCTTTGGGCCACATGCACATTCATTCACTGAAAATGGGGATAAAAGTGTATGTGTATGTTTCATGGGCATTAAGATACGGCAAAATCTAAATAAATAAATAAAGAAAGAAAGAAAGAGTATCCCAGCCCCGCACTCGAAGCTATCACATGTGAGACTGACGCCCCATAGGGCTTGGTTTGCTCTTATACAGCAAATTACCTGATAGCACATGCGTACGGAAATATTTTTGTATGAAGGCGAGTTCATCAGCTGCAGCGTGATTCAGTGGGGATGAACGTTCACTTCACTCTTTGGTACGGAAATGTTCACATCGGCTCCTACTGCAATTGTACCCGTTTTGCACGTTAGTGCGGCGCCTCTCAAATGCACATCAGCAGTTACCCCCTCCACTACCTACCTTCTTCTCCTTTCCACTCTTCGCTCTTGGTTTCACGCAGGTTTGCGCAATCAGGTATAAATTGCAGTCTACCATCTACACTGCATACAATGCGCGTAGATTACAGCTCATGCGGTAGTTTTAACAGTAACAATGTCCACTTCGTTTGATTTACAAATCAGATCAATTTCTATTTTAAGTATCTACGTTACGGTGACGGGACGAAATGTACCGAGAATGCACAGAGGTGTGTGATGTCGTAGTACTGCTTGAGCTTCCTCCTTTTCCCGCGCGCTCTGGTGAGCTTGACGTCATCCAGCCAGCTACCTCCTTTGACCTTGGTTTGCACTTGCTAACGGACTTTGAGTTCACGCAGCATTTGTAGCATTTAAAATTATATAAAGTCGAGTCTTTCAGACTGACTATCAGTCTTTTTGTGTACCGTAGGCCATAAATACAAAGATATCAGTTTTACTGTGTGACTGTTCGTACTGGAAGGACATATGTTTTCAAGAAGTACGGTTTGCATAAAACGATATTGGCAGGACCTGCTGATTCACCTTTTATAATACCGGTACTACACAAAAACATTTCAATATCCCTTTTTCTTTACAGTTAAGGGGGGATGTAATCGAAAATGCAAACCTAGCTTTAAAAGTTCACTGAGTTCACAATATAAAACATAGGGCATTGAAACTTTGTACAGTTGTCAAATGGCGTTTGATCTATTACGTGGCAAGCAACAGCTATCTTGAGTGGCAAAATGGCACTAGTGCCGTCACTGCAAAAAGTTGGTTACATCCTCTTATTTAGGCACACTTTACAACATAACTATAAAATATCATGGCCTGAGCATTTATCTAGTTTAAATATATATCACTATCTCTAACTTAATGTAGAATTATTCAAATAACGAGGAAAGTTTTTTATTTATGGTCATTTGAATTTTGGATTCTATAAACCACAGTTAAAATATGAATGTAATTGCATGCAAATTCTGCAAATGGTTAAATAGAAGCATAATTCTACATACATATGTGTATAATCACTCAATAAACAATCCATGAAATTTTCAGTTATGTAGCATTTAGGGTTTCAGAGAGAAGTGTACCTATGTGGTGGAAAAATTGATATTTAGAAAACAACATTTGAAAGTTGGATATGTTCTTCTACTCACATTTAAGTAACTTTGTCTATAGTCATGCAGCATCAGATATAAATGTATTTTAAAATTACTTCCAGTTGAGTAATGAGCTTGAAATTTTTACACAAAGTATAAAAGAGGCCATACATACAAAAAACACATATTTCAAAATTTTGATATTTCGCATCTCCCCTTAAAGACAAAACAAGTCATAGTGGGTCTAAAATTATGCGAGAAATTGACGGTAATACCTAAGACCCTGCCACGTAGAATTTTTAGGATGATAATTTTTTGAAATGGTGTTATCCAACCCTATGTGTTCATAGGAAGAATTTCTTGAAAGAGGTTTAATTCAACTGCAAATTAAATCTAAATGTGTGGTACGGTACTTATATTATCGCCAAATAGTTAAGTTGTTCAGTAATGTATAATGCATTTTATTTTATAAGTAGTGATTTTGTACTTATAGCCAGCCGCTGTATTATCAATAAACCTACTATATTTTAATTATTTAACAGCTACTTTTCTTGCACTTATACTGTATTATTTGTGAGGTCACATTAATATCTTGTTTTAGATTTCGAATAAGATGGAGGAATCTGTCTTCATCAAATGTGAACCAGGATTGTCAGATACTGAAGAATCCTCTTATATTGTGAGTACAATACCGTAATAAAAGTATTGTCCAGGTTACATATTTTTAGCCTATTTTCAATTTTGAAAAAATAGGCTTACGGGATCACCTTTTGTGTGTGTGTGTGTGTGTGTGTGTGTGGTGTGTGTGTGTGTGTCCCCTAATAAATTCTAAACGGCTGGAGCGATTTCAATGAAACTCGGTAAGTTCATAGCACTATTCTGGGCGACCCCAACCGTGCCCTTCAAATTTTGTTACGTATCACCAATCCAACATGGCGGCTGTGCGAAATATTTCACGAGCATTCAATATCTCCGAAACTATTCCCCATATCACCCTGGAATATTTTACGGTGATAAAGGGAACTACTAGATATTCACCTATGTGACTTTTGAAAAACTGGTAACTACAACACCAACATGGTGGCCACGCAAATTTGCGACTTTTAAATAGACGTTTCTCGCGATTTAACCAACCAAACGCAATAAAACTTGGTACAGCATGTGTTTATACACATTGTAATGCACCGACATCTAACTTCGTTCAATTGTTTACATAACCACAAGATGGCGGATGTGAGAAATATTTCACCGGCATTCTATATCTGTGAAACTATTAGCGGTATCACCCTGAAATTTTGTACGGAGATAAAGGGCACTACTGGAAGTTCATCTGAAAGACTTTGAAAAACCGGTTAACTACAAAACGAACATGGCGGCCAAGCGAATTTGAAAATTTTAAATAGACCTTTCTCGCGATTTAATGTTCCAAACGCAATGAAATCTGGTACAGGAAATTTTTATACACATTGTAATGCACTGGTATCTAACATAGTTCAATTGTTTACATAACCGCAAGATGGCAGCTGTGCGAATTTTAAAATTAAGTTTTTATATCTTGTGTCGTAATCAAGCGATCGAAGTGAAAGTTTGAATAATGAACCTAAGCAATAATTTTTCTATAATGGTACATGACTCTATGGCCTATACATTTAACAATCCAAGATGGTGACCATCCGAAATATTTAGACGGCTCTGAATATCTACGAATCTATTATAGCAATCCAACTGATTGTTTTAATGTTCATAGTGGCTATGAACTTAAGTTCACCTACAGGACTTTCAATATCCTTGTGATCAGAAATCCAACATGGCGGCGACGCGGTGTACAAATATTCACATGGACGTTTCCCGCAATTTAACCATCCGAGTGCAGTGAAACTTGGTACAGTAAATCCTTATACGAATGTTAATCCACTAGCATATAATTTATTTCAATTGTTTCCATAACCACAAGATGGCAGCTGTGCGATATTTTAAAATCTCATTGTTACTTCTTGAGTCCTAACCATGCGATTGAAGTTTGAATGCTATACGTACACGATAATCTTCATGTAACAGTACATAACTCTAGGACCTACATATATAAAATCCAACATGGCTACCATCCGAAATATTTTGTCGGTTCTCAATATCTACGAATCTATTACAGCAATCAAACTGATTTTTTTATGTTGATAGTGGCAATTAACGTAAGTAGGATATATGAAAATAAGCTGTATAGTTCTTCACGGAACTACTTGTTTAAAATCGAGTTTGTGGTTTTTAGCATTCAAAAATCAAATACATTCATAGCATTTTGAAATTAGCGTTTCTTACTATTTAAGATTTAGAGATTTACCATCATGTAGCAAATTGGCTAAAATCAAGGATTATGTACAACATTAGCTGTAACAATAAGTTTCTCAGTCTTGCCAGTTAAGGTCAAGTTGTAAACAGTACCAATGTTTTGTGATCCTAGTCCCCTAGAGTGACTACTGTAAAACAATTTCTCTGAAAGTAATAAGATAGGTAATTTTCTGAACAACTGTCTAAATGCTATGTATTATTTTGTCAGGACACTGATGGGCAGCTCTCCCCCTGTAACCTCGATGGAATTAAGGTCGAACCAGTTCAAGTGTGGGCTGATCCATATTATACAGAAGGGCAAACTTCAGAAATACTCGAAGAGGAGCTTCAGACTGAGGTAACTAACACACTGTAACCTTCATGTTAAGAAGTTTTGAAGATATTTCCTTTTCAGTCAGTTATCTTCCTTAAGGTAAATGATTTTTATCTGTAATGGTAGATAAAGTCTTTCTAGTCGACAGTTTCCCCTCGAGCGTTTATTGCACCGTACTCACTTCCAGTAATGGATTATTGTTTTGGATCTGTTTTACTTTGTGGTCTTGGTGTACACATTGAGACTCCAGTCCAAGGTCGTGGGTTTGATTTCCAGCTCCACCAAGAAATTCAATTCTGGTCTAGGGATTGAAATGGGGTACACTCAGCCTCGTAAAGCAAAACTGAGAATAGGTGGATTGAATTCACATCTCAGTCATCTTGGAAGGTGTTTTCTGTGGTTTCCCAACTTCTACTCCAGGAAAATACCAGGATGGTTCCTAATTTAAGGCCACGGCCACCTTCTTCCCAATCCTCATCTGAATTACAAATACACACACTAGTACAGCCATCACAATACCACAGGTTATCAGACAAATTCCACACACACCCAAGCGGACGGGGCTACATGACCCCGATGTTGCAAAGTCCCTAAATCAATCAATCAACAACAACACATTAAGAGAATCGCTTTTCGGTCTATTCACGCAAAGCAAAATTCGAGGTGCAGACTAATAACTCTGTTTTTTGCCTCACTAGAGGTGTTTGAAACGAAGGGGAATTTCTGAGGGAAAGGTTAAATGCTCTGTACGTTGGGCAATGCCTACACCTAATGTTTGAATTCTTGTTAAATGGGACAACTTTCCTGCCAATCCCCTTGGTCAACTCTTGTTCTGTTCCAACCCTGACTCTATTAGGGTATCCGAGGCATTTGTCTCACCTTTCCTGATACCCTCATTCTTCGAGGGGTCAGACCTCTTCTTATCTTTTCCTGGTATCTCCTTCCTTCCTTCCTTCCGCACAAGGCCTTAAGGAGGCAGGGTGTATGTAGCCGCACCATTCATGGTGCAACCTTGATACTGCTAAACATTTAAGAGCTCACGGCTGGTGAGTTCAGAAGTTGGCGATCTTGAGGGCTTCCAGAGCTGGGTCCCATTTCCCTTTTTCTGTGGCTTGGCGGCGGACCTTCTCCTCTTTCACTTCCGTATCTGCATTTCTTTGCTCTGCTTCTTTCAAAGTCCGTCAGTCCGGATTCTTTGAAGGTTGAGGGCATTCCCCTTCCCTGTCATTTATTTTGCCTATTCCTTTTCTCCCTTTGTTCTTCTAGCACATAAGTTAGTTTTAGTTCTTATTCATCATCATTTTCACTATCACCCTAAGCATTCGGAGCCAATAACCCGGATGTTAGGCCCCTTAAAATAAATATTATCATCATTTCTTTAACATCTTTATGGCTTGTACTTCATTTACACACTCCCATAAGTCCAACCCCTCGTCCACGTCGTGGGAGACGGGCAACGGCACAAAGTAGGGGATTGCCTGTAGGGGCGAAGTACAGTGGGGACTTCGTGTTCCCCGGGACCGTTACGGTAGCTGTGAAGGACCTACAGGAACCCTGAAAAGTGACGGCTAACGGGGCTCTGGTGAAGCTACGATAGGCCCAGCAAGCCAGTAGTGGATGAAACCAAATGCTTTCAAAAATGGAACGAGCCTTGGACAGGATGGATTTAATAGACGACGACACGGCTGTACACACGGACTAAGATTT
This sequence comes from Meconema thalassinum, assembly GCA_946902985.2. Classification (NCBI taxonomy): domain Eukaryota; kingdom Metazoa; phylum Arthropoda; class Insecta; order Orthoptera; family Tettigoniidae; genus Meconema; species Meconema thalassinum. Next base: position 256,344,598 of record OX336395.1, on the reverse strand, counting down.
GGAACTTTAAACCTAAGAACGCTGACGGGGAAGGTGGAGGAGTTAGTGGATATGATGGAAAGAAGGAAGTTGGATTTATTGGGATTGGCAGAAACAAAGTGGAAAGGGGAAGGAAGGAGAGTACTGAGAAAAGGCTATAGACTGTACTGGAGTGGGAACGAAGAGGGAAAGAGGAATGGAGTGGGAGTAGTAGTACGAAATGGTTTAAAAGAAGAAGTGAGGAGAATAAGTGATAGGATGATGAAAGTGAAAGTAGCACTGAGGGGAGAGACCGTAGAAATAGTGCAAGTGTATGCTCCACAAGTAGGCTGCGCCTCTGAAGAGAAGGAGGAGTTTGAAGAGGAATTGCAGAAGCAGCTGGTAGGAAGAAATATGATTGTTATGGGGGATCTCAATGCCCATGTAGGAAGAGAAAGACAAGGTTATGAGAGTGTTCTAGGACCAAAGGGTTGGGGCGGAAGAAATGAGGAAGGAAAGAGACTGTTGGACTTCTGCCAGAGGAACAGCCTGCTAGTTGGGAACTCCTGGTTTAAGAAAAGAGAGAGCCACACAATCACATGGTACAGTGATGACTTGTCCAGGAAGTCGGTGGTCGACTATATACTGTATGAGAAAGAACTAAATAAGAACATCACGGACATCAAGGTTATACCATCGGAGAACCTGGATAGCGACCATCGATTGCTGGTAATGAACCTGAGAGGGAGTAAGGAGAAGAAAGGGACTGAGAACCAGAAAAGACGTATAAGGATATGGAAACTGAAAGAAGGGGACAGGAGGGTCGAGTACCTCAAAATGGTAAAGGAAGGAATTCCAACAGATGAAGAAAGAGGGGTGGAAGAGGAATGGGCTAGATTTAAGAAGACACTAGTAGGTGCAAAGGGAAAGAAAAATAAAGGTGGGGAAGCTAAAAGAGAGAGAGGCAATGGAAAAGTTCCAAGAAGACTTGAAAAAGGAAATTCCCAAAGACGAAGCAAAAAGTGTCGAACAGGAATGGTCATGTTTTAGAAATTGTTTTGCGAAGTGTGCAGTAAACACTTGTGGAAGAATATCAGGGAAGAAAAAGGAAAGGGAGACTCCTTGGTGGAACAACAGGGTAAAGGAAGCTGTTAAAGAAAAACAAATGGCATGGAGGAAGTGGATAGGCAGTAAAAATGCAGAGAAATGGCAAAAATATAGAGAAGCAAAGAAGGCATGCCAAAAAATTGTACAAGAAACTTTGAAGGAGGATATCCAAGGAAGTAAAAAGGTTCTATATGGATTGGTGAAAAACAATGTAAAAGGTAGGGAAAACAAAAAATTTGTAAAAACTGAAGCAGGACAGATATTGTATCAAAGAGATGATATATTAAAAAGATGGGAAGAATACTTTTCAAAGCTACTAAATGTTAAATACATTGAACTGGATGATGAAAAAGAACAAGAAGATACAACGGAAGAAGAAGAACAACAAGAAAAGGAGATCACTATGCTAGAAATAGAGGAAGCCATACAGAAGATGATGAGCGGTAAAGCAGCAGGAGAGGATGAGGTGTCCACGGAAATGATAAAAGCAGCGGGACCAATAGGTGTACAGTGGTTGTATAGATTATTTAGAATAATTTGGAAGAAGAAAGAGATTCCAGAAGAATGGGGAAAGGGATTAATTATCCCGATTTTTAAGAAAGGTGACAAAAAGGAATGCAATAACTACAGAGGGATCACTCTTATCGCTCATGTAGCTAAGATCCTTGAGAGAGTTCTGGAAGGCAGACTGAGGAGGAAGATAGAAGGAGAGATGGAAGAAGAACAGTATGGTTTTAGGAAAGACAGATCAACATTTGACCTAATCTTTGCATTAAGGCAAATGATGGAGAAAAGATGGGAATTTGGAAAAGACATGGTGATGACATTTATTGATATTGAGAAAGCGTACGACAGTGTGCCTCGACAGGTGGTTTGGAATGTATTAAGGAAAATGAGAGTTAACGGAGCTGATGTCCAAATGTTAAAAGCTATGTACAAATATTGTGTGCGTAGCATGAAGACCAGTATAGGAGAAACAGAATGGTTTAAAGTGGAAACAGGTCTCCGACAGGGAAGTGTATTGTCCCCCTTACTATTCATCATAGTCATGGATGAAATTCACAAGAATGTTAAACAGAGATTGGGACAAGAGGCAACAAAGGCCATGCTGTTTGCAGATGATATAGTGATATGGGGCGAGGATGAAAAGGAAGTACAAAAACAACTAGATGTATGGAATCAAGAAATAGAGAAATATGGGATGAAAGTAAGCACAGAGACGAGCAAGACAATGGTAATGTCTTTCTCATCTATTCCTGAGTTCTTTTTGCCGCTCCAAACCAAGGTAATGAGGGTTGCAGCTCCAACATCATCACCGGGTGTATCATCACAAACAGTCAGGTGTAACATACTTCGAAGCTATAACTTTAACATGCTTTGCCTTATTTGTATTGACTGTTAAGACACAGCGGTGTAGACGACTTGCTGCATCTGGTAGGGAAAGAGTAGCTCCTGCTTTCTCCAGAACAAAGAAATCTCTTACCATTGTATTCGCATTAATAATAATAATAATATCGAATGGCCTCGGGTGCCGGTTGCAAGCTTTGTTATTTGAAACCCAGAGGGCAGCTTGCATGTCGTATTTTGTCGTTCCTTGAAACGCTATGAAAGTCAAGGAGGTCAGATATCTAAGCTCCTTGATACTATAGCCCTTTCTAGTAGAGAATGGAGGAACTTTGTGTTGGTGGAAAATCCCGAAATTAATTTTGCCATTATAAACACGGCCTACTGATTTCAAATAGGTTCTTTAACATGCCAATAACGTATGACATGCATGCTGTGATTTTTGTCGCCTTTCAAAAATCACTTACGATGGCCAGGAGCGAACCTGCAAGCTTGGGGTTGGTAGTCCGATATGATAACCACTCACCCCCGTGGCAAGCTACCTGTGAAGATATTCTGACACTGCACGACAGTCCAGTTGTGTAAACAGGTTAAAGGCCGCCTGATCAATACTTTTATTAAATATGATCACTGTGTGGTCATTACTGGGACATGTTTCGAGGCCTAATTAATAGTTTTGGCCCCTTCATCAGCCGATATGACAGAAAACGATATGTCCCACTAATGACCACACAGTGATCATATTTAATAAAAGTATTGATCAGGCGGAACTTCTAACCTGTTTATACTAATTAGTTTATCAATACAGAACCTGAATGAACCTTTTAAGTTCTAAAATCCAGTTGCAAATACCTTTGGTTGCAAATAAGTTTTGAAATGAGTTGTGTAGTCCAAAAACAATGTTTGTGTTATATCATGAACACTGAACTCGTGACTCACATTCTGTACCAGGAAACGATAATCTTATGACAATACCCGAGTGGCTGAACATTGATCTATAGCCACTTCAAGAACCAGACTACTCCAGGAGCTGTCTGGGTTCAGGTGCCGACAGAAACTGTTAAGACTACCCCGAAAGTTTCTTTTACACTCCTACTACGTACCACATCAGTGAAGCAGTACAGTTCTTGGACCGACAAATTAAGTTCTTTTTTTATTTCGATGGCTTACAGCAAAAAGACGAAATTGACCAATAATTGGAGCTGTCTGGTTCTTAAGCCGGGCTCTTCAATTGTGAGAGGCTGAAGAGCATCTGCTGGTTCAAGAATCATGTACTTCTGGTAAAACCCTAAAATAATAAAATGAAGTACTGTCTAGGCGGACTTTTTCATACCTATGTTGTTTGAGTCTTCAGTCTTTTGACTGGTTTGATGCTTTTCACGCCTCCCTGTCCTGAGCTAATCGTTTCATCTCTACATAGTTACCACACCCTACGTCCGAGGCAATCTGTTTATAATTTTTTTAAACCTTGGTCTACCCCTACAGTTCCTGTCCTCGACCTTCCGTCCATAACTAAGCTTGCTATTCCTGGGTGTCTTAGTATGTGTCCTACCAACATATCTCTTCTCTTAATTAGCAGTCGCCAGAAACATCTCTCCTCTCCCACTAGTCTTAATACCTCCTCGTTTGTAACCCTATCTACCCATCTGATCTTCATCATTCTCCTGTAACACCACATTTCAAACGCTTCAATTCTCCTCTTTTCTGCTGCACCAATAGTCCAAGTTTCACTTCCACAGAGTGCCACGCTCCAGACAAAGGCCTTCGTAAATGACTTCCTAACACCTAAATCTATATTCGATGTCAACAGATTCCTTTTCTGTAGAAATGCTTTCCTTGCCTGAGTCAACCTACTTTTTATATCCTTTTTTGCTTCGTCCATCACTGGTTCTTTTGCTTCCTAAGTAACGGAAGTCTCCTACTTCCTTTAGTTTTTCACCTGCCAATTTGATGTCCATACAGGATTCTGATTTATTTCGGCTGCATTCCAATATTTTTGTTTTACATTTATTAATTTTCATCATGAATTCTTTAATCAAGATGGAGTCCATACCATTCAAAAACCCATTCAAATCCTCAGGCGTGTCAGCCAAGATGACTATGTCATCGGCAAATCTCAGAGTTGAAATTATTTCTCCGTGAATCTTCACTCCCACTTTAAATTTTTCTCCAATTTCCTTCATTGCTTGTTCAATCTAAAGGTTGAAAAGTATGGGTGATAAGTTCATAGATATAATCCCTATAAATTTAATAGCTAATATGGGCCATATATGAATCGTTTGAATTCTACAAATGGGTAGAGCATGTCATATTACTGGAATGTCCTGCACTTGGTTCATCCTAGATGTAGATGTCAGATCTGCAGGGATTGTAGGACGTTCAGTGTTAGTGAGACCCTGGTCATTTTTCCCACAGGTTGTGAAAGAAAATGGCGGAGCGGAGTGTCGATCTCGCAGAGACTTGAGAGGCGATGATCATCCAGATCCATGAGGACGTGCAGGGGCGACGTCAATCTTTGAAAATGGACGCCGAAAGACCTCGGATATATATATAAAAAATACCACGAATAAATCACTCACCAAACATCAAAGGAGAAGAAGAAGAAGAAGAAGAATAGGAGGAAAATACATATATCAGGCTTAAAAGCATCGGAAAATATTAACTAAATATCACTTCCATATGTTGTAGGAATAATAATTAAATACTACACTCATGTGCTCATGTTATATTGGACTCAAGACGAATGTTTGAAGCCGTGATAAACTGGCGATCTTGTACCTCACATTGGTCCCCAAATACCATCACATGGAACCTGCTTGATCCTCGGTATCTGTCTCCTTGCCCGTTGGTATCCCACATTCAGGTTATCGACCCCCATTTTCAAAGACCGGCGTGGATGTTTCAAGATGCAAACAATGATGCTCTGACCATTCAACTGCTGTTGTAGCTCCTCCTGTCTTCCTTCTCTTGAGCTATTTCGCACATGATGTATGAAATCACTAAGTGAACTCAATTACAGTGTTTATTTATGTATTTATAATGTTTTACGTACAAAAACAGACCTAAACTGGGGCTTACGCCCCAGACCCCCTTGCTTGTGGTACTAGCATTAATTTTCGACCAGGCAGTACTTAACCTAGTAGTGGACATAAATTGTATGTTATTATTGTTTTACATACAAAAACAAACCTAACTCCTAGCAGTAATTTTCCACAAGACAGTGCCTAACTTAGCGAAGGCGTGTGGTGAATTTCTTTATTCAAGTTGGTAACGTAGTCACATGGTCGACTTTCGGGTGTCACATGACTGTCAAAGATGACATCCGTAAGTGAAGAAAAATTGCATTCTTTCCGTGAAATAACAATTATTGAGGTGCAGCAGTGGCTATTGAGTATGAAGAGATTGTGAAACGACTCCCAACAACTCCCCAAAAGGTATGCATATCATAAATGATATATTTTCAATAAGCTAAGGTGTTAAAAGCGATGAAAAGGGAGGATGGTCTAAAGTGAACAATAAATCTTAATATAAGACCTACCCCCGCATAGCCGTTGTTTGATTTAGTGCTAATGATCCTATAGTCTCCTGACCAAAAGTTCTGTTCTTCTTGCCAGCGCTTTTCACTAATTCCAACCTCAGCCTATCCATTTCCATTTCTTTCTAAGTTTTCTAACCTTCCACTGCCTAGAAGACTTGTAACATTCCACGCTCTGATCCATAGAATGTCAGATTTCCTCTCTGTCACTTCTGTGATGTTAACCCCTTTTAGTGCTTGTCACGGTGGATGAGTGGTTAACGTGTCGGTCTACTAACCCCAAGCTTGCAGTTTCGCGGAAAAAATTACGACACGCATGTCATACGATGTTGGCATGTCAAAGAACCCTTTTGAATTCAGTAGGCTGTGCTCATAATTGCATAATTAATCTCGGGAGTTTCCGCCAACACAAAAGTTCCTCATTTCTCTACTAGAAAGCGCTATAGTGTTCAAGGAGCTTAGATATCTAACCACCTTGACTTTAATAGTGCTTCAAGGAACAACGAAATTCGACATGCAAGCTAACCTCTGGGTGTCAAATTACAAAGCTTGCACCCGGCACCGAGGCCATGCGATATTATTATTAGTGCATAATTGCACTAATTGAAGGTCAGCGTGGACCGGGAAGGAGACGAATAACTTGGATGGATAATTTACAAACGTGGTTTGGGCTGTCTTCCACGGAACTCTTCAGGATTGCACAGGATAAGAAGGTGTTAGCCATGATGGTATCCAACGTCCGTATCGGATGAGGCAGAAGAAGAATAAGCTTTTTTCTCCTTTTTATGATCATCTTACGTTGCACTGTATGATTGCGAATGTCCAAATCAACAATGGGTCAATACCCTTCACAAAGATCTGAAGAACATCAATCTCCACCCTGGCATGGCCCAGGACAGATCCAAATGGAGACAATGCATCCATGTAGTGAACCCCGTCACGAGAAGGGACAAATGCTGAGAAAGAAGATGAAGATCTGATAGGATTTTGATTTTGAGATATTTTGGTTTCAGTGAGGTGTATAAAGTGAAAGTATTAGAAGACTCAGGCTGAGAAAGTGTGTTGAGCTTTTAAAGTTGTCTCTTTCATTGCAAATTCATGATATTTCATAACCTAACTGTACGATTCACTTGACATTTTGCAGAGTTCCTTCTTTTTCTACTTCTTGTGCCATATCCTCATTGGATATTGGCTGTCATCAGTCCAATTTCGTACGAAACTTATGTTTAGTGACTTGGATAGTGCAGGAGTGTTGATTCCATATCATTAGCGTAGGTTCATTAGCCAAGATATTCTTTCTTGACCTCTGCTACTTTCACGCCTTCCTTCAATGATGACCCGAAGGAGTTTATATTTATTATTGTGAATGATATGGTGAAAATATTCAAGTTTTGTGCATTTGATGTTACGCAAGACTTTCCGTTTTTTTTTGTGAAGGCGTTCATGCACATCAGCATTACATACTCCATTCTTCTATGATATTCGGAACAGCAGTGTACAGCACCACATCTGGAATGTTTGAAGTTTTTTGCTAATATTTTCTGAGTCCAGGCTTCATACAGCAGGATGGAGAACATGTAAGACCGCAGTGAACGGAGACAAAGATCAGTATTAGAGTTTCATATTCCCAAGGATGAAACATTTAATGCAAAACTAAAGGGGTTTCAGACAAAAACAACAACAACAAAATCACTTAAAGTTTCTCTATTTCAAGAGACAACAACACTTATCTCAGGGTAACAGATGGACTTGAAATGAAATACTTTTGTGGCTTTTGTGCCATCAACACGAATTTTGAGTGGATTGTATGTCCTAATATATACTTCATTTCAGAGTTAGCAGTTTGTACATGTCTGAATGTATGATTATATTATTGAACCCTTAACCCTGAGACATTATATTGTTGTGTCCTCATATTTAGGGTGGGAGATAGGTGACACACTCTAGAATAGGGGATGAGGGATTAAATTGTGTTTCTGAGGACTGTTGTTTTCTATACGGGGCTGGAGCCGAGTGTGTGACGTGAGGCAGTTGTTCAATGCAGTTTAGCTGGCCAGTCCTATGCTGTCCGGTCTCATCAGCTGACAATGCATGGTCGTCTCCGCATAGCGTCTGGACCAATGGGCATGAAGTAAACAGAATCATTCCTTAGTGTAATGAAACGATTTATGTGAAACCAAGATGGGGGAAGTTTTGGGAGGTATTGGAATAATTACTTTAAGGATTGAAACTCTGTACTTAGCTGATGTAGGCCAATTGGAGTGGGGTGGAGGCTAGTTGGAGTTGGGCGTCCCTCCAACTACCGTGTTGCAGTCCTGGCTTCGAAGGTCGGGTCGTCTTGTCCGCGCTGGGGCTAGCACACCCTCAGACGCTCACACTTTCACACTCTGTCCTTTGCTTCTGTCTGTCCTATCTTGTTGACATTCTTCCCTTTTTAATGTCTCGGGTTGTCGTCATGGAATCCGCTGAGCATTTGCTGTAGTTTATGTTACGTAGTTTTAAGAATTCGATGTGTTTGTAATTGTGCGGCAATGATTACATCGTCTGTTGAGTCCTCGCTTAGCCCTGGCTTCTCGATTCTTTTTCAGGAATAAAGGGGTTGTAAGAGTTCCCTCCATTCGAAAATACCTGTCCTCATATATTGGATGTGGTTGTGGTAGTATAGTGTTTGTGGGAGGTTTGTTGGCTTTAAGTCATCCATCTTGCAATTAATGCTGTTTTATTTTTATCTCCTTCCGTCATCGTTGTCGAGCTCTTTCTGTTATTGTACTGGTAATTGTTTTATCGTCATTGTCAGCCATATTGTCAATTTCATTGCATCGTTTGTCATTCTCATCCAAATATCGGTATTGTATTAATTATGCCATTATCATCATTTCTGTCCTTGTAATGGAATCCATCAACATTGTCAACTGCCTTCTCGTTTGATCGCTGTGATAATTAGCATCAAACCTTATCCTTCTCATAATCCGTTGTAATCCCTTATTCAAAATATTTAAATGTTGGGTTAAATCTGTGAGTATTGCTAAATTCCACATCCATTTTTCGTCCTTAAATTCTGCCACTTCTTTCTGCTTCATGCTCATACTTGTGCTTATTTTTTCACGAAGATAAAAGAAACGTTTCAAAGTTAATGCAAGAAACGTTCTTGCAGTTATATTTTAAGATATCAAATAGACCCATATAAGGATCAGTTTGTAGCTCTGGGTAATGAGTGCAGGTAAGAAATACAAATAACAGCAGCCATCACTGCTCAGTCACAATCTGAAGGATAAGGATATAATAGTTGTAACTGTAAAATTGAAGTCTTTTCAACAAATGTTAGAGGTAAACAGAAAGGTTTTCTCCGTAACCCCAAATGTCATAATTATATTATTTTAATATGTAAGTAGAAATGTCATAACTCGGTTCATTTATATTCAATTTGGTTTAGTGCCTGCTTCCTAAAACACTTTCCAAACGATCGAGTTATTGCAGTATACTAATAGAGCACGTCCTGATTTCCCGTTTCAACAAAATATTGGCATTTAGCATAATTCATAGCATTTATCATCTTGGTAGTATTCATAGTGATTCTTTGTATTGCCAAATGTGTTGGTGTAATGGTCAGTATATCAATTATAGAGAAGCTCGGCATTAGAGTTTTAATCATGGTCGGTGGCTAAAATTAACACTTCCTTTTGTGTTGAGTTAAGCTTTTAACTCCAAACCTTTAGTAACCTTAAATTATCCTTTCCAGTGATCGGAGACTGATATCCTGCAGGAGGTTTCAGGATATCAGCAGGATTCAGCAGGAATCGGTACATCTCAAGTTAGGTAACGATGATGGAGGTCCAATTCCATGTGCAATCTGCCAAAAGAAATTCTCTAATACCGAAAATTATAAAAAGCACATGGATCTGCATGACGGGAGAAGGCCACATTCTTGTTCAATTTGTAATAAGGCTTTCACAACGAAAAATAACCTGAGAGTGCATCTGGTAATTCATTCTGGAACTAGGCCATACACTTGTAATGTTTGTGGAAAGAAATTCGCTCAGCGAAGAACATCAATCTGTACATTTAGCATTGAAACCTTTTTCGTGTGCCATTTGTGCACATTCTTGTAATACGCTAAGGAATCTGAAGAGACATATGCTTACTCACAGCACAGAGAAAAATCACTCTTGTCGATCGTGCGGGAAAGCTTTCTCTGCTTCTAGCCAACTGCAACGACATATCCAGTTGGCACACTCGGAGAAAGCTTACAAATGTCGTACATGTCAAAAATCTTTCAGTGTTCGCTTACAATTGCATAGACACCAGAAGGTTCACTCGTCGGATAGAAGTCATTCGTGTACTACATGTGGGAAGAGGCATAAACATCTTTCTGGATTGAAAGTTCATTCTCTTGTACATTCAGATAGGAAACATTTCTTTTGCTTCCCTTGTAACAAGACATTCACACGTGCTGACTCTCACAAGAAGCACATGAAACGGCATTATTGCGATTTGAATTAATTCTTCGGTACCCTGAAGCTTTCAGCCACTTTATATTGTGTCTGTCCATGCCAGGATATCAGTGGCCGATGACCTAAGGCTCTCTCCACACGATCCCTCGCACTCTTAACACATGAGGATCATATAGTGTGCTTCTGAGCTGGTACAGTGTAGAGACTTGCCTTATGGTTGCGCCAGGGGAAAGGTAAAGTTAACGAACCAGCTCGAAATATAAATCAGAAAGGATATTATCAAATCTACCAGAAAATTTGTACAAAACTGTACATGCTCCAAACTGCATTTGATCTAGTATCTTATACATGTAATCTTTTGCTTTCTCCATTTTATCCCAACTTGTGCCTTCACTTTTATACAATTCATAACACACCTGTATTCTATCATCTTAAAGTGAACTCGCTGAAAATAATTATTTAACGAAAATACAATCTGGTCAGTTAGATCTCAATATTATTCTATTGTGGTTTAAGTTCATCTATTATTAAAATATGCAGCGTTTTATTTTGATACATGGTAACATCTTATTTGTGGGATTTATTTTGCTTGCAAACCTTTGCTCGGCCTTTATATAATGGTGAATTTAAATATTCAAATCCCTCGTTTTAATCACACCGTCGTTAAAATTCCAATGTGTGTTAACGTGTTACCGTCACATGATAACAATTTTCATCCATCCTAGTACACTTTGTAATACCTTTGTCTTTCATGGAATTCCATGCATGAACTAAATTTTATAATACTCAATCACTAACAATATCCATTTTATTCTCTCATACGAGCTCACATGTTTAATAAATCCTTCTCTTGACCCCTAAATATGTTGATAAACATATAAAATTTCATCTAACCTTCATAATTCTTGATTGGGTATTACACCATATTTTACCAGATTATACTCTTATCATATAATAACAAGGTTTGCAATCGCCTAGCTCAAGGATGCGGACAGGGTAAATGGTAGATTCCTAAACGATCTGGAAGCCACATTATTCAACACCCTCTTGTCCTACACTAACACACAAATACATCCACACACCCAGGTGCCCCTTTGTCAATGATCACCAACCAACAACTCAACCCAACAAACTAATTTCCAACTCACACTCCTAGCGTGTAATTTTCCAAGTTAAACTTCTCGCTTCTCTCCCTCTCTTGTAAAGTTTAAATGCACAGTAAAGTCGTAGCCCTCTCAACTAGTTCATCGTATGCAGAGTTTTCTAATTCATATAACATCAAAAACATAATATTTGTCATACTTTAACAAACTGTTAATCCACTCATAACTGAGTCTGCACATACTGTATTGAAATGTATCAAACTCTCCAATTCCACACATTTAAATGAAGCATTCAAAAACGTAATTCTTGGTGAATCATCGTGTCACACCATTATATCTAAACAACTCACTTGTACAGAACTAAAATTAGAGGAAATTAAACATTGTCAAGATGCGAAATGACGGCTTCATTGTTGTTGTTTCACTCAGGGGCTTTTGCGACATGGTTGTCACATAGCCGCATGTAGTTGGTTGTGTGGAACCATCTGATAATTTGTGTCATTTTGGTGGCTGCACTAGTGTCTGTATTTGTAATTGGGACTAGGATTTGAGTACGTGGTGACTGTGGCCTTAAGTTAGATACCATCCCGGTATTTGTCTGGAATAAAAGTAGAAACCCACAGTACAAAACTACTGGGATGGCTGGGTATCTTGGTGATTCAAATACTTGAGGAAAAAATACCCGGAAAGCACCTCCAGAAGATATCAAGAAACAAGTTAATTAAGCTCCTTAGTGGTACAGGTCTGCCTCAATTATAATGAAGCTTAAAAAATAGCCCAAGATAGAGAAGACTCATCGTTGAAACATTGCTAAAGTACTGTGAAAGCTGTGCTCACCTAAATTAAAAAATTGCTGCATAGACACATTGAAATGGTTGATAGCAGCATTGCAGTTGCCTTCACAGCAATTACTATCCAGCAACTTTGTGAGATGTACCATACCTACTGAAGAGCCCAATGGTACACTGTAAAATCACTTTGAACTAGCTGGATCAATTTTTTTAAGTATTTCATTTTCTTCGAAATTTGATGAGCTGTCATTAAGTTCATTCAGAATGCAAACATCCTGCATCCTTTGGGAAACAGTTTCATTTCAATATGATCACGAGCATAAACCGCATCCATTCTGTCTGTGGGGAAATTAACTGAGCCTGCGATGTTCAAATGTTCAGTACTGCCAAACATGTAGGTTGTCGGAACAAAACATTTCACACTAAAAGACTTTTCTTTTTTTAATTGTAGGATTTTACATAAAATTAAAGTGATATTGTAGCTTGGCTGTGCTATTTATCCTGAATATCTTTTAGATTGCATATCCTTTGATCTTTCAATTTCAGTGCATTCATTGAATTGTGGGAAGGCTGGTATAAAAAGGTTGTGTGGTAGGACAATCAGGATAGCAGATGTGGAAAGGAGGAATTTACCTTTGAAATAAAATCTGGCTACATCCATGATGCAAGAGTATATTTGTCAATTACAAATGGGTCTTTGTCTGCAAATCATATCAAAATAATCAATTTAATTGGCAATGAGATTAACTTTTCGTTAAAAAATGTACTGCTGTGTGTTGACAAATATTGTGTTAACAAAATGGATGTAATAATTATATAAGTAGAAGTCAACTTTAACTAACAGTAGTGAAAATGGACCAGCATGGTTTGAATCCTGATAAATTATCTACGAGTGTATAACTGCCCATTTCCACCTGCAAATAGGTACAGTCACTGTGTATCCCAAAGGACTTGAATTTCTGAGAGCTTCAATATATTATACAACAGTATATCAAGAAATTATTAATTTATTAATCTCATATAAATTTGCATGTAAATTAATTTCAGGATTAGGGATTAACCCATCACAATTGGGTACAATTATGTTGACCAACTGAGAAAATATCAAATTTCGATAAATATAGGGTTTAATACAATATGTTAAATAGTTCTTTTTGCACAATTATTCTTCTGTAAATATTAATATATAAAAACTAAAATAATAATTTATTTTATGGATAAAACTCTGTAACATTTGTGAATATCAACAAATAAAGCTGTAACTTAACATCTGTTTTACTCTTTTTGTGTTGGAGACTTCATTTTTGCTGTGTTGCGTATTGATATTTTTTCAACTTATAAGTTGGCCAAGGTTCAATCTTCCAATCTAGAGCAAATTGTAAGTCTTTCTACCTGGGATTCAGTGCTAGTCATAAGTTAAGCCAGCTAGTAGAATGGCAAAAACTGTCATGGCTTGGTAGATGTAATTATTTTAATGGCGATAAGCAAAGAATCTTAGAGAAATTTACTGCACTTTGTCATCCCCTGTGAACAGGTTACTGGGTCATTTCCTTCCCCTGGGGGATACACCTACAGGTTTGGTAGATGACAGCCACAAGATCCCAGCTTAATCTAACCTTACTTTTTATATTCATATTCATTCATTTATTTGCAATGGGGGGTGTGTCCCCCGGTGGCAAATTGTATATACATAACAAATAAATAATTATACATAACAATTATACAACAATTAAACTGGAGTATTTACACAAATAGTCAGTCTTTTCTTAAACACACCTATATGTTTGGGAAAAGGCTCTAAGACTGCGGCAAGTAGAGAGTTCCAGTTATCAATGGCACGGTTTACAAAAGAATATTTACCATAATTTGTTCGCTGTGGTCGGCCCTTAACTTTGAAAGGATGATCGCTCCTACCCATGTAAGTGGGCTTTCCCAATCGTTTGCTAAGCTCACCCCATGCTGGTTGATTTGTGTACGTGTTGTACATAGCGCAGAGTCTAGATTTCATCCTCCTAGCCTCCAGTGATTCCCACCCAAGTTTCTTTAACATACGGCTCACACTGCTCCTGGGATTAAAGTCACTGAGCACAAATCTAGCGGCCTTTCTTTGTACCATTTCCAACTCATTGATGAGCCCTACTTGATATGGATCCCAAACCGCCGAGGCATATTCCAGAATAGGTCTTACAAGTGACAAATAGCCTAATTCTTTACAAAGTGCAGGGATTTGTAAGCTTCTGAAACTACACATCCTACATGACTACTCCATTTCATATCATTCCTTACGTGAACGCCCAAATATTTGCAAGAATCTTCTTCTACTAGTATTTCCGAGCCAATGTTATATTGAAAATCCTGCCTTCGCACTTTCCCTATTTTTAAGAGACTACATTTTCTTGTGTTTATTTTCATTTTATTTACAATCGCCCACTTATAGACCAGGTTCAGGTCCTCTTGAAGCACTGCATTGTCTTGTGAGTCATGTATCTTTCGATATATTACACAATCATCCGCAAACAATCGACAGTCACTGCGAATCCCATTTGGTAAGTCATTTATAAACGCCAAAAATAACAAAGTTCCGATTACGCTGCCCTGAGGGATACCCGACGTTACGGTAATTTCATCCAAGAATATGCCTTCGACTTTCACTTTCTGAGAACGACCCGTCAAAAATTCTTGGATCCATAAAATTACTCTTCTATCAATCTTCGTCGAAGCTAATTTATGGAGTAGCATGTCATGCGGAACGACATCAAATGCCTTCGCAAAATCTATAACCACGGCGTCGACTGAAACTCCATGGTCTAACGATTCGCTAATGTCTTGAAAAAGTGATAGCATCTGACTCTCGCATGAGTAACCTTTCCGAAATCCATGTTGCCTATCATTAAACCATGATAATGCTTCCCACTGTTCCCTCAAGTAGTCGCAAATGAGATGCTCCATCTGTTTACAAACGACGGACGTAAGGCTAACCGGCCTGTAGTTGCCCAATTCAAGTCTGCTCCCTCCCTTAAATATTGGGACTACCGTAGCTCTTTTCCAGTCATCTGGGATTTGCGCATTGTTTATGGACACATTAAACATCACCTCCAAGTATCGTGCCACGGCCCTACCTCCTAGTTTAAGTACTTCACTAACAATATTATCGGGACCCTTTGATACATTGAAACGTAGTTTTTGTATTAGCTTTACAATTGCTGACTGGTTTATTTGGAACAGGGGAGCCCCTGATTCGTCGTTAAGGTCCAACACACAGCTATTGGATTTATTGAACACACTACCGTAAAAGACATTTAATTCATTAGCAATGGCCTGTTTCTCAGTAATTAATTTACCGTCACCGGACATTATCATCGACAAATTATTTGAATTTCCCTTTCTTCTCCTAACATAAGTGTAAATTTTTTTCCACCCATCACCTCCCGAACCAAGTAAACCTTGCATATAACTGTCATGAGCAGCCCTCTTTTTTAAGATGAGCTCTCTTGATAAGGACTTAAATTTCAACATATACTTGTCACTATCATGTCTTTTATTGTATAATTTCCTAATTATCCGTTTTAGACTCCTAATTTCTCTTGTGTAATACTCAGGATCTGGGTTTTGTTTCAGCAATTTAAATGGGACAAATTTATCAACAGCGCTATTTAAAATTTTCAAAAAGTTAGTCCACAGGATATTAATGTGATTTCCTTCCGATGCCCATCCTACAAATAGCTCATTCAAATACCCCTGAAACTTGCCCTGATCTGCCCTGCGATACTGGAATATGATCTTTTTTGCTACATCAGAGTCTAATTTTGTAATGTCACCATATCTAATATTTAATTCAACCCCAGAATGGTCACTAATTCCTGGTACTTTCAGACAGTTAATATACAGCTCTACAGGCCTTACGAGATAAACATCTAAGGTATTATTGTCTCTAGTTGGGAAGTCAACTACTTGGGAAAATCCCCCCTCCCTTAAGAATTTATTTGCAGCGCTCTGAGCCTGACCACAGCTAGTTGACTCACCAGACCAGTCTACTTTGGGGAGGTTTAAATCTTCAGCAATTATTATGCTCTTTTTCATAGCATTACCCGTACAAGTTTTATCATACAGTGTTTCGAGGAGAGAAAGGTTATCTTTCGGTGCTCTATACGCCCCTATCACCTGAAGAGGGAATTTATTTCCTTTATCCGAAATTTGTACAGATAATATTTCATGATCCATATCAGCCCACTTTAAGAAACTAGCTATATTTTTGCGCACACAAATAAATAGCCCACCACCTCGCTTCCTCCGATCCCTTCTGTACATCTCGTAGGTCCCTTGAATTATTTCGCTACTATTTATGCCCTCATATAACCAAGATCCAGTTGCAATGACAATGTCCGGAGAATACGTCTCTACAAGATTCCAAAATTCAATTAATTTATTTCCTAAACTCTGACAATTAACCTGCAGTAATCTTAGAGTCTTACCTCCGCAGCAAATATCTCGAAATAGCTCCTTCTGTTCCCATCGGCTGGCAACCTCTGGACCTGCTCCTCCTCACAAAAGCCGGCACGAACCGATGACCCTGTCATGTAGGCTCCCTAGATTGAAAGCGCCCCGTCGATTTAGATGCAGCCCGTCTCGGGCGAAGTCACGGCCACCATTCCAGCAGTCAGCTTCTACGTACACTAATCCCAGTTGTGCACATACCGAGTCCATGCGGTCATTTACAGTCTTAACTCGCCTCAACGGAACATCTCCCCGCCGAACAATGCCACTCATTATAATTTTTACATTTCTAAACTTGCTTTTAGCTTTTCTGCCTAGTTCGTAGAGCTCCCCCATGATGTAATCAGCTGTAGCCCTCTTCTTCAAATCGTTCGTCCCAACATGGAGCAACAACACTTTAACTTTGTCACAGTCCTCTACATTTGCTTCTTCCACTTGTTGGGCAAGCTGGTCAATCTTAATCCCCGGGTAACACCGCACTTTCGCACCTGATTTCCTCGAGATATTCTCACTCCATCGTATCATAGAATCACCCATTATGATAACGTCATCCTCAGTTTGCTCCTGCACGCCCTCTTCCACACTGATCCCAGTAGAAAGCCGTTCAGTCACATCCTTCACCGTTTCTTCTGATTCACGAAGCTTTGCTCTAAGTTCCTGTATTATTTGATCCCTTGCTTTGATTTGCACCCTCAAACTGTCCGGCGTATCACATACTTTACAAAACCAATTTCCGACATCACAATCCTCCTTCTTGACCTTAATACAGCCGAAGTGAAACCATTTCTCACATAGTCCACACTCAACACCATTCTTCAATGTTTTACTGCACGTCGAACACTTTAAAGATGCCACTGGATCATTTGCCTGATTCACATTTGCAGTAACAGGCCCTGGATTCACTTCCACTCCACCAATAACTAACAACGCAGCTATCACTAGGGCTATAAACCACAAGTTACTTTGTTCATTTGCTTTTTTGTTTACAAATAGGCATACATCTCCTAATAGTTAAGGGTCATGGAAAAATAATGCCCAGATTTTAAGTAATTGCTATAAAAGAACTATTACAGCTAATGGAATAGTTTTAGCCTTAAAATGCACGGAAATGATAACATTTTTTCATACCTTAGTAAGTTTCAATGTGTGCACCATTTGTTGCTCTGCCAACGTCTAATGTGTTTCGCGGACTATATCATGACCAAGTTATTGGACCTTGCTTTTTCCCCAGAGAAACAATAACAAACCTAACTTAACATGCTTGAACAGTTTGTGCTCGCTCAAATAGAAGATATCGGAGAACAGACTGGACAGCGTGTCATTTTTATGAAAGGTAGGGCTCCGCCTCACTACCTTCACGCGGTACGCGATACACTCGAAGTCCATCTGCAGAGCAAAAAACGGGGCTCACATTGAAACTTACTAAGGCATGAAAAAAAATGTTATCTTTTCCATGCATTTTAAGGCTAAAACCATTACATTACCTCTAATAGTTATTTTAAAGCAATTATTTAAAATCCAGGCATTATTTTTTGATGACCCTTTATTACTGTTCTCACTGACATAAGAAAACCAACTCTTTGTTGAAACAAATTATGTATCAGATGGTACCGGTAGGAGTTTATAATGTTTTTCCTTTAAAATGCAAACACTCAAATTTAAAATTACTAAATGAATGATAGTTCTCAAATTCCTATTAGTTATGTCTGGGCTTCACAAAAGCAGTTCTTAAAATGTTTCACCAAATGCTACCTTTAAGGCATGGCTTGTGGGATCATAACTTTCTTATCTATTACAACTAAAATGGATTTAATTTCAATTATGTAAACCATGTTTATACCATGTAATTACAGTCCAAAATATTCTTGCACAAAACATTTATTTATAACATTTCTCTTTCCCACAGACAACTGTATTGAACCATTGTCTACTACGTAGATTACCCAGTCTAGACATGTTTGCTCTTTTCAAGGCTAAAACCAGACCGCCTTGTTGTAGAATTGAAGCTTTTTTTATAACTAGTATAAAGATAAGAAGCCCCTCTTGGTAATCACGGTGCATATTATTGTCTCTGGCTCTGGCATGGGTATTGCCTTCTCGATTCATACAATAAGAGATTTGTGCAAGTATGGGAGGTTATTTTGATTTAGAATCATTTGATAGAGGTTGTGTTATGCTTTCTCAACTGAAGTGTTTTGTATCAAATGTGGAGGATTTTGTGCAATCAGACTAAAATAACATAGTTCAATAATATAAATATGCTCGTCGTATAATTTTACAAAAAAAAAAATTAAGAGAACCTAACATATGATTATTTGAAATATGCAAATATTACACCTTGATTGTACATTAAAACAGCTCACAAAACATTTCGAGTTGTGGTCGCTGACTGTGAATGAAATACCTTCTGTTGAAAAAATTCAAAATCACAGTCCACATAAAAGAAAGCTAATTGCACTAAGGAATAAATATTTAAATAATTTATTACTGTTCTTGAGAAGGCCGGCACAGTTCATATCCTCGCCACTAGATGGGGGCTTCATTCATTCCATTCCTGACCCGGTCGGAGACTGGAAGCAGGCTGTGGATTTGAAATTTAAAGAAAAAAGCCTCCGTGGCTTAGGTGGCAGCACGCCGGCCTCTCACCGCTGGGTCCGTGGTTCAAATCCCGGTCACTCCATGTGAGATCTGTGCTGGACAAAACGGAGGCAGACAGGTTTTTCTCCGGGTACTCCGGTTTTCCCTGTCAAAATTTCATTCCAGCAATACTCTCCACTATCATTTCATTTCATCTGTCATTCATTCAATCATTGCCCCAGAGGAGTGCGTCAGGCCTCGGCAGCCGGCACAGTTCATATCCTCGCCGCTAGATGGGGGCTTCATTCATTCCATTCCTGACCCGGTCGGAGACTGGAAGCAGGCTGTGGATTTGAATTACTGTTCTTGAGAAGGTATACAGCACTGTTTTATTTAAATGTTGTTTATTTTGTAGATAAAGAATACAGCATTTACTTTGTATAAAACTAACAATTTTGAATTTTGATCCAGTTTTATTTTTACCTAAATACTGCTTTACAGCTCTCGCAAACGAAATTGATCATGAAAATTCATGGTGTAATGACATTTGGACAAATTTCACATCTATTGCAAATGCTGAAAACCATAATCTCTAATTATAATACTCGTATTTCTTTTGTTATTAGCTTGGCGTATTGGTTGTACCGTGTATGCACAATAGTTTGTCAACTATCTATTGCATTGTGGGAATAATACACCATAAGCATCCCATATGCGTTCGCTTTCATCATTACTAGCCTATATGACAATATTCGATTCCATAGTAGCTCTAATGTTGAGGTCTAATTTAAAGAATGTGTAACTTGAACAAGCTCAATTCACACAGGGATTATTTTCGTTGCAATGTGACGAAATACCGTACTCACTTTCAGAAGTGTAGGGAATAGAACACTCTTTTCACAGATATGGCACTCTCACAAGTCATATATGATGAAACACTGCAGGGGCGTATATAGAATTTTATTTTGTGGGGTTTTGGGGCATGGAAATTTCCCCAAAGAAAATGGGGTCCGGGGCTCCTCCCAGGGAAACTTTTCTATAATTTGGTGTGAAATGATGAGATAAGACTATCTGCCATAACTTTTTTAACCAATTTGTAGTGATGTTTTATGTTCGGTTAATGTTAAACACAACTAGGACCATTTTATGTTACTTTTTATTAATATAATCATCTTGCTCGATATTATTTAGATGGAAAGAATTAACATACGGTAACTGTTTGATTTACAACTAACACTGTAATATAAAGTCAAAATTTCTTGAAGCATTACCAAATCGATTTATAACTTCATCGTCAGTTATTTGTATCTCTCTGTGAATAGATAACGATGCTAGACCGTTGAGTCTGTTTTCAGAAGTAGAATTTCTTAAGTGTGTTTTCAACCTACTCAAACTCCGTTTGGCGGTAGCTACAGAGACAGGAAAAATTGCTAAAAGTTTGATTAGGGTAAAAAGGTAGGCAAAAATCTTTTGTCACATGTTTGAAGGGCATTTGTGGTTTTTCTTGGTAGGTGCTCCCCTGAAGCCACAACAGCGGCTCTATCTTCTGAGGTCCTACCTGCTACCCAGGGTCTACCACTCATTGGTCCTGGGGCGCATCTCGGCGGGTAGGCTGAAGGGCCTCGACCAGCTGCTAAGGTCATCCATCCGCTCTTTGCTGCGTCTCCCGTACGATGTACCAATGGCGTATTTCCACGCCGCGACTGGGGACGGAGGACTCGGCATCCCGTCACTCACCACCCTGATTCCTGGACTGATCGTGTAACGCCTGGGACGCCTAACAACGTCTTCCCTTCCTGCCGCCCGAGCCGCCGCTGAATGCCAGCGGACCCGAAACTAACTTCGGTTTGCTAGGAAGATGCTGGCGCGGATCGGGATACCCATACATGAGGAACCTACATCGGCACGGCGTTGCAAGTACTGGGCGGAAGCCCTCCACTATTCCAAGGACGGGAAGGAGCTCCGCGAATCTGCCAGGAGCTCCTTATCCAGCCACTGGGACTACAAATCAGCGGCTGGCATTCCTGGGAGGGACTACGTCCAGTACCACCATGTGCGCATCAACTGCCTCCCAACAGCAGTCCGGACGTCCAGAGGCCGCCCAAACATCCGGGATCAAGCCCGCTGCCGTGCTGGCTGCGGAGCGACCGAGACGGCGGCCCACGTGATCCAAAACTGTTGGAGAACTCACGGAGGCAGGATCAAGCGCCATGATGCGATCTGCGCCACACTCGCTAAAGGACTCCAGGACAAGGGGTGGAGAGTCGAACGGGAGGCCAACTTCCAAACCTCCGGTGGACGACGCAAGCCCGACATCATCGCCAGGAAAAACCAATAAGGGATGATAATTGACACCCAGATCGTCTCCACTACGGGAGGCCTGCGGAGAGCACATCGCTTGAAGCAGGCCTACTACGCCGACAGCCAGGACCTCCAGGCGGCAGTCTCTGACCGCCTGGGTGTCACTCCACAAGACCTTCGGACGACGACCTGTACTATTTCCTGGCGAGGGGTCTGGTGTGACACCTCGCATCAAGATCTCCAGATGCTCGGACTGAGCAATGGCTCACTGCAAGGACTGACGACGCGGGTGCTGCAAGGGTCGCCCACCAATTGGACGAGGTTCAACGCCATGACTGGGAGGAGGAGCGGGACCGAGGAGAGGACTGGAATCGGCCGATGCAGACATCTGAGGAACGGGGGCGCGCCGTCCCCCATCTCTTCACGGCAACTTGTGGTCCCGGATGCGTGGTGATTCTGCGCGGAGAAGATGTTGCAGACGAAGATGCATGTCTCTAGAAGTGCCTAATGACTCTCTGCATGTGCTCACTGCCCATCTGGGCCCATACATGTTGCTCTTTCCAAATTATCTCTAAGGACTCATTAAAACAAACACCTATGTATACGGCCAACATTATCTGTATGTGTCAAAGACACTGGAGAGTAATAAGAGATTATGTTATTACACATAAGATCAGAGCAAAGTGATTGTCGCACAGTCTACATCGCTATATCGTAGTCTCTCATCGCAACGTTGCCATATGTCGCTTGGGAACAATAGTACATGACAAGTATATTGGTTTGTAATGTTTTATTTCATGAACAAATATTATTTGACACAAAATTTCGAGGGAGGGTGGGGGCTCCCGGGCACCCCGTTTATATACGCCCCTAAAACACTGCTTCTCTTACTGCAGGAAGAATTTACCTGTTAATAATCTAATCGCCTAAGTTTGGAACATAATAATACATTACTACTTGAGGATTTGGAATAGGGGCTTATGCTGGTTACTTACCAGTAATAACAATACCTGTACCAGGTTCAGTGAAAGAATAAATTCGTAACTTACGTGGAACTATAGTACCGGTACGTATGAAGTACAAAAAGGGGAGAAAGTCTGTCTCAAGAGTGTCAAATGTTATAAAAATAAATGGAGCAATCTGAAGTTACATAAATGAATAATCCATACTGAGGGTCCTGTGAAAACAGAAATTAAACAGATTAATTAGTACAGGATGGCTTCAAGTAACCACATATCCAGTGTAGTGGCTCTCAAACAAAGTTTAAACCAAGAATCATGCTAAAATCAAACCAGGGGGGGGGGGGGGGGGGAAGGTTATGAAAATAGTCCGTGCCTAAATACAAGAAGAGGAAAAGAAAAAGAGATTTGAAAACTTTAAAAGAACGCACCCGGTACCGGTATTGAAGAATATTAACAAAAATATCTCTTGAAATCTTCGTAAAATAAAAAAATGAAATCATAAAGACTGATTACAACTAAATATAAATGTGATGTTATTTTGTGACACCAAGTTACGATTTTTCGAGGATGAACCCCCAAAAACTGTGTACAATGTAGTAGTAAGACTCGGAATATTCTTGGCTAAAAGCAACATCAAACACTAAACAAACACATCATCCTGTCATCGCATCACATTCGTCCACTGTTTCTAGTTCATCCAAATACATAATGTATACCTCTTTTTATTGAACTTTGTATTCTTACAGTAATTAATTTGATTGTATTTAATACTTTTACTGTATACAAAGAGCGGGGAGCGTGATGGGGCAGTGGCTTAGCTGCTCGTCTATCACCCGGACGGCCGGGGTTCGAATCCCGGTGACAGCGGGGTGGAATTTTCACCTGAAAAATCACGTGGCGTCAGGAAGGGCATCCGGTCTTAAATCCCCGGCCAAAACCAAAATGAGCCCGGTTGGCTCCGGCGACCCCAATTAATTGGGAAAAGCCGAAGAAGAAGAAGAAGACTGTATACAAAGAGCAAGTTCACTAATATATTACCCTGATCTTGGAATAGCATTCATTCTTGATATTGGACTAAATAGAACCTTTAAATGTACTTTTAGGAATAATGCTTTGTAATAAAACCGAACAGAATTTTCAAACACTATCCTATGGGAACTGGATTCTAGATGAAATGAACAAAAATTAATATGTTTTTTTTTTTAATTTAAAAGTAATGCAGAATTTCCTAATTAATTTAATACATATACTGTATGGCGTATTCTTTAATACGTAGCAAATTAATTCTTGAACTCTAGTCCAGAGAAGACTAACGATTTTTGATACAAGTGCCTAAATTAAGGGCAGTTCTTAGTATGACAAGAGACAGGCGACATCTTCAAAAGCTAATCACAGTACGGTATATCATTGTTCACAGCTTCTTCTTAAGCTGGCAAAAGGAAAGTGTTCAACAACACACAGACCCCATCATATGGCGAGCGAGTGTAAGCCCTTTAGGAACTACCGATAGGGTGAAACAATATTAATATTGTTGACCTAGGCTAGTTCATCATACACATTCGTTGACGCTGAAGAAGGTATCCTTGATACCGGTATACAAAAACATGTCATTACTAAACATCACTTTTTAGTAGCCTATTGTCAAGGGGGATGTCCATCAAATAAATTAAATTTGACAATGTCTGTCAACTGCTAGCGTATCTTTTACAATAATTTCATTCAACAGTTCACCAGTCATTGGAGAGTCAACATTTTAGAAGATTGGTTGTTGCACCTTGCAGACAGTTCATGAACCACAGCTTTTACTTGAGCATCTTTGCGTATGTTCCGAATACTGTCTTCTTCAATGGTAATAGACACGCGAGTCAATATTCATCTTATCACAGCTGAATACCCAAACCAACTTCATAGTTGAAAATCCCTTCTAAGTTTTCATTTTTTATATTACGTAAATAAATAAATAAAATTAGCCTATAGACATCCCGTAAGGGCAAAGGCCTCCTGTTTGCACAGGGACGTGCTCGTGATTTGGCTCCGAAGGTGGGCATCCTTGGGAGCTTTTGTCTTGTTGCACTCACTGTCATTGTCTTTCTGTCCTGGTGCATGTTGATTCCTGTTTGGCTCCAGCTGTCTCCATGCTTCCCTGTCTCTTGCCACTCTCGACCATTGGTTTCCCGCTTTAGCTCTAAAGTAGTCTGCCCATCTGGTTTTTTGGCGTCCCACGTTTCTTTGTCCTTCTCTCGGGTCCCACATTGTGGTATGATGCGTCCATTTCTGGTGATCCGTGCGTGATACGTGTCCTCCCCATTTCCATTTTAGGCTTCCTGCCTTTTCTACCACATCGCGTATGTTTGTCCTTCTTCTTAGTTACTTGTTCCTGATTCTGTCTCTTAGAGAAACATTTAGGATCTTACGCTCCATTCTTTTTTGACATACCTGTAGCTGCTTTTTCATTTTTTCTGTCAAGGACCATGTTTGACAACCATAAAGTAGTGTTGGCATAACACATTTGTCTAGGATTTCTGCTTTTGTGCTTACTTTTAGTCTCTTGTCTATGAGTAAGAACTTAAGCAACCAAAATTTGTTCCATGCCAGTCCTATATGGCATTTGATTTCACTCTCTGTGTCTTTGTTCAGAGAGATGCTTTGTCCTAGGTACACATACTGTTGCACATACTCTAGTGGTGATTGATGTACTTGGTACACATACTGTTGCACATTCTCTAGTGTTGATTGATGTACTTGGATTGGATCTTGTATTCCATTTGTCATTAATTTTGTTTTTGTGGGGTTCATTGTGAGGCCTACTTCTCTGCTTATTTTGTCCACCTCATTGATCATTTCTTCAAGTGATTTTGCTGACCTTCCTATTAGCGTTAGCCTATGTCGTCCGCAAATCTTAGATGTGTCAGTTTCTGGCCGTCTATATTTATTCTTTATTTATATTACGTACTTCGGCTAAAATCAACGGGACGACACTAAAACGTGTTTAATAATAAGATTTCTTTGCCAAAGGGCAATGCCTTATTGAGTCTTCTTTGGCATATCATTTTATTCAACAGGCAGTTCATTTGGATTTTGATGCCAATGGTATTTATTTTAAGGAAAGGAACATCATTTGGGTTTTTGTGATAAACTTTGCCAATAGGCAACTGATATTCTCTCACATGCTAACCCGTATCTTTGCTTGTAGTGTCTGGACTTGTTTGGTTTTTCTCATGAAGTCAGATTGCAAAAACTTGCTCTTAGCCTGGAGTCTATTTAGTTGATTCTCTAAATTTTTATTTCTCCTGTTTAATTGTTTAACCTGTTTCTGTAATTCCTTTTCATGGGGCAATTTAGAGAAGGACTTTGTTTCTACAGCAAATTCTTCTCGCTTTTCTAGGTACTGGTATTCTGTTTGTGTTATTTTATTTACGAACATTCCCACAGCACAGTTTGGCATTGTTACTCTTCCCTCAAAAAACATACGGTACCGTAACCTATATACCTACGGCGCATCTCAAAACTAAACTGAAACTTATCTTTACACAAAGCATTCGAACAAGAATTCGTCACTTGTTACTCACATCTTAAAAATGCCTTGTTATTTTTAGGTTTACTTATAATGAAGAAAGTAAAGAAGCAATTTATACTTATTCAAGAGATACTATAATATAAACGTGGGCTTGTCACACCACTAGAACCTCAGAACGCAAGATCAGATATCAAAACTTAAGATTTCAGGCTGATATTTTCTATTAAATTAATAGTAATAATCCATTATTATGAGCCTTTGGTTTGATATCTGCTCTTAAATAAAATACAACAAAAGGAACAGGAATAAATAAATTACACCGACATAAATCATATTACTACATGTAGCTACAAAGGGAGGGGTACAGGGTCAGGGGGTAGCGAGGTACCAGTACGCGATTAAATACAATTCAAATCGCCCGCGCTTAAAATTTAGTACGCTGCCTCACCGCCAGGTAGCAGGCTAGGCTGGTGGATGACGAAATCCTGACGGTTGTAATCTCAATCAAATTTTAAGCCTGAGTAACCTTTCTCTCGTATATTCTTTGCCTCAGTCGCTTCGTTCCTGACTTCTGCCCGACTTCACTCGCACTGTGAAGATGATACTGCACAGAAACACAGCTATTTTGTATTGGTCGAGGTGAGGTAAGTTCATTGTGTTTCTGGGTTTTGTAGACGTGTTATGAGCTGAAATAGTTTTAGATGTTTTCAATTTGAGGAGCCTAATTCAATTCCTAAAATCAAACATCTAAATCATCAAATTAATTTTATACCGGTACCGTAGTATCGATCGTATTGGGCTGTTATTTTTAAGATCAAGTCTGCAATAGCCTGTACTGTTGGTATACACGACATATATTTTTGATAGGGAACTAATAAATCTGTAACGGTCCAAAGCCGATTAATTAAATACTCTCTCCTCGGAATGTGCCTCGAAAGACAGAGTAATAGTAGTATATAAGTTTGCTTTCCAACAGGGCATCTTTTAACATGATGGCTGGGACGTTCGCCCGCGCAGCAAGTTCGCTAGCTAGCTTAGTACGGGGCAAGGAGCATATAATAACAGAGTAGAGACTCTCTGGTATTTCTGCGTTCCGTTAAATTCAGCGATTGCGTCATTGTTTGGGCTCCAACTCAAAAGCACATGGTGAGCAAAGCTACTAAAAAGCGTTGCATGGTGCGCACCACGTGGCGAATTCCAACGCCACTGAGATGCAATAGAGCTTCCACTAGTTAAAATGGCACCGGAGCTTATGCATAGCGAACTTCCGGTCCGTGAATCTCCATTTGATTTCATTGGCAATGAATCGTCCGTGATTATTTTCCTTATTATTTCGAATTGTGGTTTTGGTTTTAGGCGTTCAACTTATGAAATATACACTAGAGGGTTAGCCTTTCTTGAATATTCCAAGAACAAGTGTCTCCTAAAAGAGTAATTAGTAAAAGTTCGCAAAAGAAACGACCATAACAAACCGCTTGGTTTCCAAGTGTGCGATCTGCACATATCAAACGGCAGTTGTGTAACATATCTTAGACTACAATCGTATTAAATTGGTGCCAATGAAATATGTTATATGTGAGAATATTATAATAATTTGCTATCCGGTTGTTATATTGGTATATTATGTATTAACTTGACCCGATTAAATGTTAAAACGTGACGAAACTAGTTATAGGCTATTCACCGTACCGGTAGGCCTAATATTTACTAACAACTCGTTGTTTCTTCTTTAACATTTATTTAATCATTATAATTATAATAGCCTACCTATTAACACTTATTTAACCAATAATCATTTTATAATTACGTACATATTCTACGTACTTAGGCCTATTGCAAGAAAGCGATATTTGATAGCACATTCGGGTGCACCTTAAAATCCAACTGTGCCTAGTTTTCAATATTATGGAAAATATTACCGTAAGTTAATAGAGCAAACTACTGGCGACAAACTTTTTAAAGAAATGTCTACGTAAAGTACTGTACGGTACCATACGGTAATCATTGAAAGGGTCAATTTCACAAACGAATGAACTTCAATTTGCATGAATTATTCAACCCTAAACCTTCGAATGGAGGCATGGATTGTCTGTCTTTAGAAATATTTTAGTCAATAATTTAGAACAAGTTGCCAGAAAACTAAACACAAATACGTGCCTACTACAATGTAAAGTTGCTCTGTGAGAAAAACAACTTTGCCAAGAGTATACGAGGTGCATACAGTTAAATACAATCATTCAATTGGAGAGAGAGACGGGCCGATAACCTAGATGTTAGGCCCCTTAAAACAACAATTATCATCATCATCAAATAGAGAGACACTTTCTTCGTCAAGATCTTAACAAAAAAAAAACATAATCTGTTGTAAATTGACGGGAATATGTGCAACATTTAGAAACTGCGAGTGTTGTAAGCGGCACAATGTTAGCCGACATTTCGCATCATTAATACATAAGGAATAAACACATGCAGAGCTTTCTCATTGTACACAGCGGAAGTTCATATCGCTCTTGATGCATTTTACAACTTTTATTTCTCCTAACAACAATATTTTGCTAAGTTACTTGCAAGGAAAATTGTAGTGCACAGTTCCCTTTGCTTTCTTTACCTGACTACTAAACCGGAAGCTGGTAATGCATAACCATACGCCGGTGGCGCGTCCTATGGCAAGTGAAAGAACGAAAGAAAGTGTAAGCTCTATAACTGGCCGTATATTGTGCTAGAAAAATAAGCGACCGAAGGATCTAGGTTGCTTTCGCCGAGTACGTTTGCCAACTTACGAAATCGAATCGAGTTTGATTTAATCTGGATACACCTCGTTATTGTTGCTTTAAAGCAACTACGTTTTATTTTTGAACGCCAATATATTACTTAGATTGAATATTAAGAGGCAACGGACATCGTAAATTTGAATTTCATACGTCCGTTGTGGTCTATGACGTTGGTATGATGAGAAGAAAAAAAGGACGGTCATTGTTTTATTTCCTACTTTTTTCAGTTGCTTCGCCCTTTTAAGATGTTGAAGTACAAGCGAATGGTCTTTTTGAAGTTTCAACGATAAAAATAAATAAATCATGAAGTTTCATGCAAGTTTGCAATATTACGATACCATAACCTCAAAATTACCGTACCCCCATTCCGACCCAGCCCGCCACTATGGCCGATTTCTTGTCTGCTATACCTCCTTCTCTAAATAAATTGTATATGCCCAATAATGTAATTTCATTACAATTAACTTTGCCTCAATGATTAAATGATTTTCAACTGTATCTACAGAAAAAATATAGGCAGGGTTGAGGATTGTCTTCAAGGAAATGAGAAAGCTGATTTTCCAGACAGTTTCAATTGATTTATTAATTTATGTTCAATCACGGTACACATTGTACATTCTTTCAATGTGAGTCATAACTTCTGATGTGTCAACGCCAATGGCTTAGTCGACTGGAGACAGGATTGAAGAAGACCATGCCGGGTTGCACTCAGATGATCGGCTATGCTGCAGGACGGTAGAAAACAACTGATCACCCATAGCCAAGTACACTCCAACGCAGGAAAACCTCTTGGCTAGCTTCGATCAATCCTCAGGCTGAAGAAGCTGTAAACTCAAAGAGGATTATTTTTGGTGAACATGAATTTTCAGCCTGTAAAGCAACACAATTCCAGTTACCGGTAATGCAGCATTTCTTGCAAGAAATAAGAGGGAGGGGAAATTTGGAAGATGTGGTTGAACGTAATGGTGCAACACATTACCAATTACATTTAATACCCCTTCCTCAGTTTAATGGCAATTAAAACCTCCTGTTTCGGGCATGTTAAAAGGACCCCTGCAGGCCAAATGTTCGAAGCCACATCATATTACTGTTAAATACACAGAAAAAAATCTGCATCACAGGATTATTGTGCCCATTGTATTAAAAGAGAGAGGGGAAAGAGTGTTGGTTGGTTCCTCAGTTTAGGGGCTGCGGCAACGCGGTCATGTAGCCCCGTGTACTTTGGGTATGTGTAGAATCTGTCTGATAACCGGTGTTGATTGTGATGGCTGTATTAGTGTGTGTATCTATTTTTTAAATTAAGTACAGACTGCAAATTAGAATTTTTCAAATAGTTCTTACTTCTGCCGCCAAACACCACGGTCAACGACTACTAGGCCTAGTTCAGAACTTAGCTACTAGACGCCACCACAGTCGGCTCTTGGCAACGAACGTAGAAACCTAAGAGCATTGTTTACATTCTTAACCTATCCAATTCAGCTCCACACAAGTGTAATTAGTGGAAGGATCTTTAACATGCCATAAATCTATGACATGGGACCGCCGGCTTTACTTCCCCTCCGAAGGAAGGCATACTGAGGGTTTTTTAATGCTCTTAAAAAATCCAATGGCTTCGGCCAGGTTTGAACCCTCTATCTTGGGCTCAGCATGCTACCAACTACGCCACCGAAGCCGCCGGGAAAGAGTGTGTCCTACAGACAAGTTGTCAATATTCTTGAAAATACTCTATGCCCTTTAAATATAAATTTACATTGGACTTTAACTTCACCCATTATCTCACAACATGTGTGTTTTGAAATGTGCACATTAAATGCTAAAATCTACTGTTTTAAAGTTAGGCAATGACGATGTTGATTTGTTGAAGAGGACTGGTGAAGTTCAAAACATGTGCACGTATATCTACCCCCTGTCATCTTTTTTGTCGTGTGGCCTCCTGAGAGGCCGAGTACAGGTCTTTCTAGTCAACGCCCGTGGGCGACCTGCGCACCGGAATGAGAGATGATTTAATGAAACGGGGCACGGATGTGGAAGGAAGCGGCCGTGACCTGTCAGAGGTACCGTCCCAGCATTTGCCTAGAGTTGGAAATGGGAAACCACGGAAAACCATTTCAAGGATGGTGACGGTGGGGTTTGAACCCACGTCCACCGAGTCAGCAGAGAGCTTGGGCCCATGGCCGAACGCTGCGCTTTAGCTGATGGCATACCTACACCTAATTATTATTCTTTCAGAGGGATCGGAGATGAGATACAATGAATTGCTACAAAAATTGAAACAAGATTTCAGTGAACCGCCATCCAATACAATACCACCATTGAAATATTGCATTAATTTAAGTCGATGCGGTTCCACCTAGCCAATGTGTACAGCCGGATGTCGTAATAGATGGCAACATCACAAGGAGCTGATAAAAGGATGAAATAAATGAATATGACCAAACAGTTGGAATGAAGCGAGGTACCGTCCAGGCCATTGGGGGATGTTGAAAATGGTAAACCTGACCAGAAAAAATCCAAAACCAGTCACCAGATAGATAGACCCCATGGCCTAGCACTGCACTTACATGATTGCAGCTACCAAATATGTAAAAACTTTACATTTAACTATAGACAGTACACACACATGTACTAACAAAGTGCAATGTTTAGAAATTACTACAACATTAACATATTGTTACACCAGATTATATATATTTCCAGAATACTTTCACAGCACGTGTGCCAACCATCCAACTCTGCCTGTGGGTGTATTCCATCCCTCCCACCCTTGAGGGGGGCAATTCATAAGACAAGTAGGAAGCCTCAAAGAATAGCCAAGGTTGCTCCTTTTAGTCGCCTTGTACGATAGCCAGAGGATACCATGGGTGTAGTCTAAACCCCCACCCACAGGGGGCTGCAGTGTTGAAGCCACCTAAAGAAATTATATTGAGTTGTTGGTTCATTTCGGGGCTTTGCGACATTGTGGTCATGTGGCCCCGTGTACTTAGGTGTGTGTGGTATTTGTCTGATAACCGGAGTTAATGTGAAGGCTGTATTAGTGTGTGCAGTTGTAACTCAGATGAAGATTAAGAAGGAGGCGGCTGTGGTCTTAATTAAGCATACGCCTGGAATAGAAGTGGGGAAACCACAGAAAGCCACTTCCAGGATGGCTGAGGTGTGATTGGAACTTGCCTCTTCTCAGTTTTTGCACAACCCTCAGGCCAGAATTAAACTTCTTGGCAGAGCTGGGGATCGAACCCGGGCCTCCGCAGTCACAGCCAAGAGTACTAGCCACTACACAATGAGGCACAAAAGAAGTTATGTAGCCTATATGGTCACTGTGCATAGTTGATGTGCGACAAGTGGCAGTACAGTATAGGCTACCTGATCAGGCAATTGGTATCCGGTTTACAATAGCATCCACATTCACAGTTGTTGCAATTAAGACTTTTCTACCTCTGAAGGTACAAAGCTCCAGATGCATTTCGTAATAATAGCAAGTCTATGAATTCATCACTACACGTCCAGATATTACAACCCACCAAACAGCAAGGCATTTGGGAGGAGGGTGTTAAGTACACGATTATCCGGGCCCTGCTGATAACTTATCACACTCCAAACAGTCACAAGCCTAATATTTGGCTCTATGTTAACAGTGGAAACTTGCAATTACATGTATAATTCTGTCAAGGTATCAACATCGACATAATGATCACGATTTGTCAAACCAGAAACAAAACTTCCTCATGGAGAACATCTGGGTGAAGCTTATGCTATCTACTGATAGGGGCAGATGACCTCGTAGTTCTTCCCCTTAAAACCTCAACTACCTGACTGATAATAGCCTAACTACAGGGATGAACAGACACAAATCTACATCACAGATAAAGGTGACTAAAATGGACAATACTGTACCTGGTTTATACAAGGTTTTGTATAAAACTACTACCATACGGTCATCCACGCAGGTGCCTATGCTGGTTAGATGTCGCCATCACAATTCAGAGCAGTACACGACCTTCTTCCCAGCTTGGTAATTCTGCAATAAAGTGACAAGACTATTCATCATGAACAAGTGAAACAAAAGTTTGAGAAATGATGAGAATGTAGGCTACATGTAGAGAATAAAGAGGATGTTCATCCTTCCCCTAAATAGAATGTACACCATTAATCCCAATAGAAAAAGTCTACTTGTACTGTATGTGTTAACACATTTTCAATATATAGCCTATAATAATTTCTCATTCATACGCGGGCAGATTTTCTAAACTTCTAGCCGATGGCTGGATTACGAGCAACACACATCACATCCATCATTACTTCTCAAATATTCAAGAGCTTAAGATCAGTTAACCTATACAGGATCTCATTATGTGTCTATTATTATAAACTTAGCACGACCTAAAACAGAACTTAATTCACACACAATCAACCAACAATATACTGCCATTTTATCGACTGAAACTACCATTACCTTTCTGTAAATCACCAAATGTCGAGACGTAATAATTATCTTGATTTGCGAACTCCTCATCACATGCATCCATTCACCGTCCATGTTCACGTTGCCATGGAAATATAATTTTTCCAAGGACCAACAAAATGAACTGAAAGTCCCTGAAATCTAGTGACAAACAAGCAAACAAGGTTGGCTACAAAACTGTTACCGAGTTCGGGCCCAAACAAAAGAATAATTATTTAACGGACGGAGAAAGTAGTATGGACTTTTTTAGGCCTGGTACGGGGTTTCGAAGCTGCGCACTTGCGCACTCGCGGTGTTCCACAATACATTACCTGTCGGTCTTTTTCACGCGTATTTTGAGTGTTCGCAGTTCAGATTTGGACGGGATTGTGAAAAGTTCGTTGTTTCTCGCGCGCATCTGATTGCAGTTGCTGTGCGTTTTGAATGGTGATAATGGAGTGGTCAGACGAATCTCTGATAAAACTGATCGATGCTTATCGCAAAAAACCTCTTCTGTGGGATACTCAAACATAGGGATCATTTTAAGAAACCATTAAAAGCACGAGACTATCTTTAAGCTCGGCTATGAGTCTTACGCTACGGTACTCCCAGTTCTAACTTACGGGCTAGAACTTACTTGGGAACTCCTAACAGTATCCGATCTCCGAGCCATTGAAAGCGTTAAAGCTAGTTTTTTTAAAAGAACATTGGGGATTTCCAAGATGTCACCCTCAAGATTGGCGTACATACTAGCCTCTGAGACATTCCTAATAGAAGATCTACGAACCAGAATGCAGTTTCCATCTACCAAACAAGAACAAGAGTTTCTACAAATTAGACAGAAGAAAAGAGAGGACATCGACCTGGAGTTTTACTCGACTGACGCCATGCTCAATCGTAGCTGGTCTGGACCAAATAATGACATGCGGAGCGCTCTAACTAGGTTGGCAATACATGTTTTTCACCACAAGCTATGTACCCGACAGGGCTATCATGAACCGTCTGAGCAGTGTGTTTGTAAGCAGTGTGAAGGTCATTGCGAGCGATATCATTTCATCAAATGCACCAAACGAGGACAATCCCTTGTGGACTATTGTAAAATGTAATTATAGTTAACAGTGTGATACATCTCAATGTATATCTTATATATGGCCATTTGGCTGCAATATAGTTATTACTATTAAAAGCAGATGCCTGGAGGGAAATAGGAGCTGAGATCTGCGGACCAATGCAAGAAGAAGGTAATATCTCTGCTGTCTTCTGACCGGCGTGAGAATAGTAAAATAAAACGCAGCAAGGGTACAGGAACAGGTAAGTTGTAACATATAAATAAGTGCTAGTGCTTGGAATTTTGAGGTTCACTAAGTCTCATCAGTAGTAAGTACCGTAGCATCTTGTACTGTGAGTTGCGAACTGTGGCGGCATCACAAGTACTGGAAGGACCTGTACATTGAATCGAATTTAAATTAATGTCTGTAATGGTTAAGATATTGATAACATTAACACTGCGTTCTACCACACGGCTGAAAACAACGGGAAACTACAGCCTTATTGCTCTTCCCGAGGATGTGCACCTCTCTATGCTTAATTACATGTGATGATGGCCTTCTCCCTTGTAAAATTCGGTTCAACTATACATTGCGCTACAGCGGCTTCTGGGGAGTTTTCAGGGAGATCGGTGACGTCACCGTGATCTCACGGCTGACGTATTGCTATCGGTAACGCTATTGGTTGTCAGCTGATTACTACGTCAGTTCCGTGGTCAGTTCGTCGCGAGATTTTGCTGGAGTCGGTTCGCCATTTTTGTATTGTCACGCGATCGGGTTTTCTAAGCGTAATATTAAAATAAATATTCCCGTGAATAACCTGTAAAACAAGATTTTGATATTAGCAGTGTCGTGTGCTCGATTGTGTTGACGATTTGTATTAAAATTGTTTAAATCCTGAAGTTGTTGCATTAAACTAAATTCCGTTACTTGTGGTGGAAAATCAGTGCTTCTGCTTGTACATGTGGAATAATACAGCATTTGGAATATATCGGTGAGTTTTTACGTTGTGCATACATATATTTTGGTTGTTGCATTTAATATGAAAGTTGTCTAAACGATAATATTACGTCAGGAACGGTGTTGGGGAATACGCCTGTTAAAATAGTAATGGATTTAGACAAATTGGCATGTCCATGAACACCTGCAAAATAGATATGACAATGTTTTGTATTAGACCTATAGGCCTATAGGTCTTGTTTTTGTGTTTGCAGCCAATATTGGAAAACATAAAAATACCAACCTATCGGAGGGGGGGGGGGGGGGGCACAGCCCCCCCAGCATAAACAACATTATTGACCACAATGTTTTATGAAGGCATTGACCTATATAGCTCAATTAAAGATTTCGATGCAATGTTTTATTAATATGAAATTATACTAATTACGATGTGTATCGTCATCTGTAATTGATCTACATAGGCGAATTATAGAATTCGATGCGTAAAATTAAAAATATCAACTGAAATTACGATGTGTATCGGAATCTGTAATTTACATATATAGGCCAATTAAAGAATTCGATGCGGAAATTGTAAAGTATAACGTTAAATTGCGAAATTTTATTCAGTATCGGAATCGTTAATTGAGCTATATAGGTAAACTAGCAGTAGTACCCGGCTTCGCCCGGTGGAATGATGATAATGTTTTAAGGTCTCCTTAGAAATATAATGGACTTAAAATCTAAGTCATTTGCCCCCAAAGACAATGAGGGAGTAATATCTAGGTCATTTGCTCTTTTGATAAGGATGATAATAAAAACTACTGTTGAATTGACACGTCAAACTTACAAACTACCGTAATAGAAATACATATTTCAAAATTCACAGGCGAGGAAGACTTATTGTGTGTGGTGATTAATGGTGTAATGGGCGTAACATCTACTGTAGGTCATTTGCACTTATGATGAGGATGATAAGGGAAACTACTACCGGTATTGAATTGACACTTCAACGTATAATGTACACAATGTACTGTAATAAAAATAACTATATGGCGGCTTCGGTGGCGTATTTGGTAGCATGCTGAGCTTCTATGCCCAAGATAGCGGGTTCAAACCCGGCCGAAGCCGTCGGATATTTTAAGAGCGTTAAAAATCCGTCAGTATGCCTTTCTTCGGAGGGGAAGTAAAGCCGGCGGTCCCATGTCAGATTTATGGCATGTTATTGAACCTTCCACTAATTACACCTGTGTGAAGCTAAATTGGATAGGTAAACAACGCTCATAGATGTCTACGTCCGTTGCCAAGAGCCGACTGCAGTGGCGTCTAGTAGCTAAGTTCCGAACTTGGCCTAGTAGTCGTTGACGGTGGCGCTTGGCGGCAAAAGTACGAACTATTTGAAGAATTCTAAGTTGCAGTTTGTACTTAAATTAAAAAACAGATAACACACACTAATACAGTCATCACAATTAACACCGGTTATCAGAGAGATTCTACACACACCCAAAGTACACGGGGCTATATGACCGCGTTGTCGCAGCCCCTAAACTTAAGAACCAACCAACCAAAAATAAATATTTTAAAAATCACAGTCGAGAAAGACTTTATGCGGCGGTGATTATTGGTATGATGCGCGTAACATCTAGGTCATTTGCACTTATGTTGATAATAATAAGGTAATGAAAAAATGACTACTAAACGAACATGGTGTTATTTTAAAACTGATATAGGTAATTCAGGTGTCTAGCTTCGATGTCTTCCAAAGTCTCAACCTTATTTTCTGGCTTAGGCCTGTACTGGATGCGCCTAGTGAAAGAGCGTACTGCTCGGCAAAGACAAAGAATATAGGTCCAAGCTGCACGAACCTGAGATGATCGCAGATGATGACGAAATATGATGACACACGTTCGGGGTTCCCCGTCCTATACAGATTGACCGGGAATCACTCACTGTTTCGCAACGGCCATGTGCTGGCATCAGCATAGACAGCAGGAGATAACACGGCGGGCTCTGGAAAGTACTCTCAAGTCACCTCACGATGAATCAGCAAGCTATTCTCACAACTGACCCCCCCAGGGTCTCACAACTTGTGGGACGTGGGTTGGCGACCACGGAACCCCAGCTGAGTCTGGCATCGCTTCTACTTCCTGGTGCCGGGCTCATTTCAGTTCTCTTTCCTGTCGGCCTCCCTTGGTCAACTCTTGTTCTCTTCCGACCCAGACTGTATTAGGGTATCCGAGGGCTAGGGAGTCTTTCAATTTCCCGCCTTAATTGGCTTTGTCTCATCTTTCCTGATACCCTCATTCTTCGAGGGGTCTGCCTTCTTTTCCTTTTCATAATATCTCCTGTCTTCTGCTCAAGGCCCTCAAAGAGGCAGGGTGTGTGTAGACTCACCACTTCTGGTACACCCTCAAGGGCTCATGACTGGTGAGTTAGGAAGCTGGCAACCCCGAGGAATTCCTGAGCTACATGCAGGGAATGGAGTGGTATGTCAGAAATTTCAAGTGGACAGTGATACGCATCGGGTTCCAAAGGGTAAGTATACACACTTTGTTTTCGATCGGTGAACGATGTAGATTTGTATCAAAGGGCCTTAATGCGGGAAATGGAGTGGTCTGTCCGAAATTTCGAGTGGACAGTGTTACTCGTCGAGTTCCAAACGGTAATTATGTAAAATCTGGTTGAGATCGGTGAAACGGTGTAGTTTTGTGCCAAGGGCCAAAATGCAGGGAATGGAGTGGCCTGTCCAAATTTTAAAGTGGACAGTGTTCCTCATCGGGTTCCAAAGGGTAAGTATACACATTTTGTTTTCGATCGGTGAACGATGTAGATTTGTGCCAAAGGGCCTAAATGCGTGGAATGGAGTGGTCTGACCGAAATTTCGAGTGGACAGTGTTACTCGTCGAGTTCCAAAGGATAATTATGTAAAATCTGGTTGAGATCGGTGAAACGGTGTAGTTTTCTGCCAAAGGGCCAAAAAGCAGGGAATAGTGTGGTCTGTCCGAAATTTAAAGTGAACAGTGTTACTTGTCGGGTTCTACGGGTAAGTATATAAAATTGGGGTCAGATCGGTGAAACGGTGTAGATTTGTGCCAAACAGCCTAAATGCAAGGGATGGAGTGGCCTCGCCGTATTTTCAAGCAGACAGTGTTAGTCGCAATGTTCCAAAGGGTAAATATACAAATTTTGGTTGAGATCGGTGAAACGGTGTAGATTTGGGACAAAGGGCTTAAATGCAGGGAATGGAGTGGTCTGTCCGCAATTTCAAGCAGACAGTGTTACTCGCTGGGTACCAAAGGGTAAGTTTACGAATAATGGTTCTGATCGGTGAAACGGTGTAGATTTGTGCCAAAGTGCCTAAATGCAGGGAATGGGGTGGTCTGTCCGAAATTTTAAGTGGACAGTGTTACTCGCAGGGTTCCAAAGGGTAAGTATACAAAGTTTGGTTCAGATCGGTGAAACGGTGTAGATTTGTGCCAAAGGGCCTAAATGCATGGGATGGAGTAGACTCTCCGCAATTTCAAGCAGACAGTGTTAGTCGTAGTGTTCCAAAGGGTAAATATTCAAATTTTGGTTGAGATCGGTGGAACGGTGTAGATTTTGGCCAAAGGGCCTAAATGCAGGGAATGGAGTGGTCTGTCCGCAATTTCAAGCAGACAGTGTTACTCGCAGGTTTCCAGAGGGTAAGTATACACATTTTTG
This sequence comes from Meconema thalassinum, assembly GCA_946902985.2. Classification (NCBI taxonomy): domain Eukaryota; kingdom Metazoa; phylum Arthropoda; class Insecta; order Orthoptera; family Tettigoniidae; genus Meconema; species Meconema thalassinum. Next base: position 256,305,562 of record OX336395.1, on the reverse strand, counting down.
TTCAGATCGGTGAAACGGTGTAGATTTGTGCAAAAAGGGCCTAAATGCAGGGAATGGCGTGGTCTGTCCGAAATTTCAAGCAGACAGTGTTAGTCGCAGTGTTCCATAGGGTAAATATACAAATTTTGGTTGAGATCGGTGAAACGGTATAGATTTGGGCCAAAGGGCCTAAATGCAGGGAATGGAGTGGTCTGTCCCCAATTTCAAGCAGACAGTGTTACTCGCAGGGCACCAAAGGGTAAGAATACGAATTTTGGTTCTGATCGGTGAAACGGTGTAGATTTGGACCAAAGGGCCTAAATGCAGGGAATGGGGTGGTCTGTCCGAAATTTTAAGTGGCCAGTGGTACTCGCAGGGTTCCAAAGGGTAAATATACAAATTTTGGTTGAGATCGGTGAAACGGGGTGGATTTGGACCAAAGGGCCTAAATGCAGGGAATGGGGTGGTCTGTCCGAAATTTCAAGTGGACAGTGTTACTCGCAGGGTTCCAAAGGTTAAATATACAACTTTTGGTTCAGATCGGTGAAACGGTGTAGTTTTGTGCAAAAGGGCCTAAATGCAGGGCATGGGGTGGTCTGTCCGAAATTATATGTTGACGGGGTTACCCGCTGGGTTCCAAAGGGTAAGTATACAAATTTTGGTTCAGATCGGTGAAACGGTGTAGATTTGTATACATAACAGACAGACAGACAGACAGACAGACTTTGTGCTTTATATATATAGATTATAGATTTCGATGCAATGTTTTTTTTTATTTACGAAAAGAAAATAATTAGCATGTGTATCGGAATCTGTAGTTGATCTACTTAGGCCAATTATATATTTCGATACGGAAATTGATTATATATGACGTGAATTTGCGAATTGTTTTAATGTATCGGAATCTTTAATTGAACTATATAGCTCAAATATAGATTTCGATACATAGAAAGAAATTGACGGTTTTTGTGTTTTTCCACCCAAAAAACTCCTCTTACGTGAATTTGCGAAGTGAAATGCCATGTCCTGTGGTTCGGATTCCACGTAAAAAGTAGGTCCCGTGGCTCATAATCACAAGATTCACGGTCACGTAAAACTACAATCTTCCTTCTTTTGAATTTGCGAATTATTTTTATGTATCGGAATCGTTAATTGAACTATATAGCTCAAATATAGATTTCGATACATAGAAAGAAATTGACGGTTTTTGTGTTTTTCCAGCCAAAAAACTCCTCTTACGTGAATATGCGAATTATTTTTATGTATCGGAATCTTTAATTGAACTATATAGCTCAAATATAGATTTCGATACATAGAAAGAAATTGACGGTTTTTGTGTTTTTCCACCCAAAAAACTCCTCTTACGTGAATTTGCGAATTCTTTTTATGTATCGGAATCTTTAATTGAACTATATAGCTCAAATATAGATTTCGATACATAGAAAAAAATTGACGGTTCTTGTGTTTTTCCACCCAAAATCTCCTCTTACGTGAATTTGCGAATTCTTTTTATGTATCGGAATCTTTAATTGAACTATATAGCTCAAATATAGATTTCGATACATAGAAAGAAATTGACGGTTTTTGTGTTTTTCCACCCAAAAAACTCCTCTTACGTGAATTAGCGAATTCTTTTTATGTATCGGAATCTTTAATTGAACTATATAGCTCAAATATAGATTTCGATACATAGAATACCTGAATTTGCGACTTTTTTAATGTATCGGAATCTTTAGTTGAACTATATAGCTCAAATATAGATTTCGATACATAAAAAAATTGACGTTTTTTGGTGTTTCCCCACCCAAAAAACCCCTATTACCCAGGCTTTTCCCGTATGCTTGCCAGAGGAGTATTTCGTGACGTCGTTGATGACGGAAGCCGCCATTTTGTTTTAGGGGAATTTCATACGCGGCCGTATCGCAATGTATAGTAGTCCCTAAAGTTCTAATCCGGAGGTAAACTAGTCCCCTGTTCGGATCTCCGGGTGGGGACTACTAGAGAGATTCACAGGTTATCACATACCGGTGAGAAACATTATTCATGTGGTATATGCGAAGCCAAATTTCCTATAAGAAGTTATTTAAAAAGGCACATGTTTACTCATATCGGCGAGAAACCGTATTCGTGTACCATATGTGAATCAAAGTTTACACAATCAGCTACTCGGAACAAAAAAATGTTGACGCATACCGGTGAGAAACCATATTTGTGTAGCATATGTGACGCCAAGTTTACGCATTCAGGAAATCTGAAGAAACATATGTTAACGCATAATGTTAAGAAACTTTATTCTTGTAACATATGTGAAGCAGGGTTTGCTCGGACAGCATCCCTGAAGAGACACCTAGTGGGGCATACAGGCAAGAAGCCGCACATGCAAAACCTAATTTGCTCTTAGAGGAAATTTGAAGCAGCATATTCTCAGCACGCAAGAAACACATGGATCATCACAAGCTGCTTGCCACGGTGGGTGAGTGGATAGCGTGTCGGTCTACTAACCCGGAGATTGCAGGTTTGCTCCTGGCCGTGGCAAAAAGCCATAGCCATTCAGCTTTGGTGAAGCCGAGTTTTCTCAGTCAGGAAGCCACACTCATCTTCCATATACGAAACCAAATTTGCTTTTTGTCGAAATTTGCAGCAACACATAGGGGCTAGAAGCTTTTTTCATGTAGCGTATGCAGAGACAAACTTGCTCTTAGGAAATCTCAAAAGCACCAGTATAGCCATAGCGGTGAGAAACCTAATGTAGCATATGAGAATTTAAATTTTGTCTAGGGATCCTGATGAGACACATGTTAACTCATAACTCTAAGATACCATAAACACGTAGCTTATCTGATGCCATATTTTCTCATTCAGGTATCCAGATGGCACACACGATATCCCATAGCGGTGATTAACCATACTCATAAAGCACATCCAAAGCCAAATTTGCTCAGGAAGTCATCTAAAAACATGTATGTTAAAGTTTAACGTTTGCAGCATTTGCAAAGTCCAACTATGCCGTCAAACGGGTTATAAAGGAAAGCATGTTTTCCCATCGGAGTGTGTCCTTAGTCTTGTCGTATACGTGGAGCAATATTTGCCGTTTGACTGTTTTTAAAGTCGCACTTGTTGACCCATAATGTCTGGAGATCTTACTCATGAAGCACACGTTGTACCCGATGTGAATTTTTTCTGATCGGCTACGATATCCATGAAATAAAATACGAGCCAGAAAAGCGGTCGCTGAGAGCGTTTTTGGCGCATTGTGGGAACGTGACTTCAGGCCGGAAGGGGAGATGACTCGTGGCTTCAAAGCAACGTGAATGCTGGGACCTAGAGAATATAATCTGAGTTCAAAATGATGTAAGAGTATACTACTGTGTGAGGATCCATCAATACCTTAAGGGAATATCAATGGATATATTTGTTTTGTTATCCCGTTGCATAACATTTCACTTCAGGAGCCTAGACGACGAATGAGAATGTTAATATCAGGCGAGGAGGAGAAGGTGTGACGTCTAGGGCTCGAATCTCACCCCCTCCAAGCGGGAAGCATAGCAGACCAGCGGTGCGAAACTTGAGAGAGCGATCAGTTCTTCTTTTTGCAGTTTGTATTTACAGTTCAATTTGTGACTAACCGGCAATCATAAGTTATTCCCTACAGGTCAAATTGTGAGTAACGCGCAATAATGAGTTACAATTCAGCTTGCGACAGCCGTGGACAGACATAGTACGGTGAATAGAACAGTTTGATTTGTGATGCGCAGCGTGAAGTATAGTTTCATTCAGAACAGCTGTTAGTAATGAGTACAGTTCAGCTTGTGATGATGATGATAATAATACTAATAATAATAATAATAATATCGTATGCCCTCGGGTGCCGGGTGGAAGCTTTGTAATTTGACACCCAGAGGGTAGCTTACATGTCGAATTTCGTTGTTCCTTGAATCATTATGGAAGTCAAGGAGGTTAGATATTTAAGCTCCTTGAACACTATAGCGCTTTCTAGTAGAGAAATGAGGAACTTTGTGTTGGCAGAAACTCCTGAGATTAATTTAGCCATTATGAACACGGCCTACTGAATTCAAATGCGTTCTTTGACATGCCAACATCGTATGACATGCGTGTCGTATTTTTGTTGCCTTTCAAAAATCACTTACCACGGCCAGGAGCGAACCTGCAATCTTGGGGTTAGTAGACCGACACGCTATCCACTCACCCACCGTGGCAAGCAGCTTGTGATAATCCATGTGTTTCTTGTGTGCTGAGAACATTGAATCATTCACATGCGATGACTCCATCTAGCAGAGACGTTTTGTAGCAGGAATTGACATTAGAAATACAGTTTTCAACTTATCCGTTCTTAAGATTGCAGTAATCCACAGCCAGTGCAGAGATTGACATTGATATCGTAATTCCGTCCATGGGAAAGAGAGAGTATGCGATGCTACAAGACAAGGGGAGCATACATGCTACGAGTTTAAGCATCGTTCGTTCAACCTGACGGTTACACTTGATGGGAACGTTCGAGAACAGTGGAAGTGAATGCTTGTATATCGACAGCATTATGTGAATGGTGACCACGAGGCTTCGACTTATTAAGAAACATTTAATTATAATTACATGAACATTAATTTCATGGTATTGCGTCTCTAAAAGTCGGGGTAGTAACAAGGGACGTAAAACCAATAACATTACTATTTCATGCTATTAGACAATACGATACCCTGTAGTAAAGCATATTGACATTGGGATGTTCCTGCATCGATGCACATTAACTATTAATGGTGTGTCGTGCATCTTTCATATTACGCAACTACAGCGTGTTCAACAGGCCTAGTAGATTGAATCAACACTTGTTAAATTACGCTATATTGTCGTCGGAGTTTGATAATTAACTTTATTAATCTATGTGGAAGTGAACTGATACAACAGTGGCGTAAGATAATAATTAAATTAGGGTCCACGATCACTTCACCAAATTCCAATATGATGGAATATTCCAGCACCATCAAGTGGCACTAAATCCGAAGAGACGGGGTGGCGGAGCGGAGTGTCGATCTCGCAGAGACTTGAGAGGCGATGATCATCCAGATCCATGAGGACGTGCAGGGGCGACGTCAATCTTTGAAAATGGACGCTGATCTTGAAACATCCACGCCGGTCTTTGAAAATGGGGGTCGATAACCTGAATGTGGGATACCAACGGGCAAGGAGACAGATACCGAGGATCAAGCAGGTTCCATGTGATGGTATTTGGGGACCAATGTGAGGTACAAGATCGCCAGTTTATCACGGCTTCAAACATTCGTCTTGAGTCCAATATAACATGAGCACATGAGTGTAGTATTTAATTATTATTCCTACAACATATGGAAGTGATATTTAGTTAATATTTTCCGATGCTTTTAAGCCTGATATATGTCTTTTCCTCCCCTTCTTTTTCTTCTTCTTCGTCTTCTTCTCCTTTGATGTTTGGTGAGTGATTTATTCGTGGTATTTTTTATATATATATCCGAGGTCTTTCGGATATAATTTGCTTTTCTATAGGATTTCTTTTGAGTGGGTTGTGTTTTGTTTTTTCTGCTTTGATCGCTTTAGGGATTCTTTCACGTAACTGATATTTTGACAGACCACTTATAATTGATTCCATTCCTGAGTATGTATCATCTTAATTGACGTATGGGACCTAGTTGCCTTGGGCAGTATTTGTGAGAGAATACCTCGAACCCAGTTAGGAATCATATTCATTTATTCTTCGGGTCGGATATAAATGCCAGTCACATATCAGCCGAATATAAATATTAAAAGTAATCTCATAATCATGTGTTTCAATTTTGTGTTACAGTCCACCAGTTTTGTTTATTCCTGGTTCAGTAATATAAGAATAACTTTCCCAGGGTTTTAGGGAACCGTAACTCATGTGGTAATAAATCTGTTAAATGAAAAAAATGCATTTGGTACAACAAGGTATTAAACCTTAAATGGATGGATGCTTATACCGAATACGTATATTCAGGGTTTAACCAGTACGATGTTATCGTGACTGTGAGCTTGGAACGTTCAATGAATTCGATTTCAAGATCTATTAAGACTGAGTAGCATACAAGCTAAAGGTTTGAACAGCAGATGTGGCAAATTATATAATAGAGATCTGTTAATGAGGTTCTCAAAGTGTATTTGTTGAGTGCATTCAATAAAGAAGGAATGAAGGAAAGAAAATTTTGTTGCCATGTTAAAATTTCGTATACTGGAATTATTTGAAGTTAGATATTGTGGATCAATTTGTTGTGGAGATTACGGTTGTATAAATAATGTGGTTTAATTATTGGTATATTTACGTTGTATTTGTGGATGATGATATCCAAATTTGGATCAGTCAAGTGGCTTTAAAGTTAAAAGCGCAGCTTGTGAATGCAAGAGTTGAATTTGATCCTCATAAGTTACAAAACATAGTTTTGCACATCTGGAGAATTTAATTGATTAAATTAGCATGATGGATAAAATTCAAGTATCTGACAACTCAGTGGTCCGATATGGATTCAGGAAACCTTCTATATTGTCCTTTATGAGGTTCAAGCAATATATTTTTCTATTGATTAACTTTCTCCTGGAGTAAAATTTAAGAATATTACACAAAGGATTATTTCTTTTCCCATTAAATAATAATAACACGAGTATATAACCCAGTGAGATGGATGTTCAATTTTTAGACAAAATAACATTTATGAAGGTGACTTGCCAATGATGGATATAATATTAAGTGTGTTTTATCTTCCCACAAATATGTAAATATGTATAAATTATCATAAAGTGTTTCGCATTTCTTTACGTTCACATGGGAATTATGTAAATTTAATACTGATTAGGTCGCTCAGGGATCACAAGTATGTGAAGTGTTAGTGCTACGTGTGGATTCCTGAGATGGACTCTTAGATTATTGTCTGTTGAAACATGTGAACTTAAATGATTTGATCGAGCTGGTTGGTTTGTATCATGGACTCTCACATCATAACTATAATTAGTTATGCCACCAGTCTCAAAAAAATATTTTCTATCTTTTATTTTTCTGCTTGCCGATATGCAATAAATCTTCCTTTCCTTTTTGTCTGATTTGTGACTTCATCATTTACCAGCTTTTGTTTTCCTGGATAACTGTAAGGCTTCACCAGGGGGAGTGTTCTTTTAAGAAATACTTTGTTGTTTTAACCCATCACCCCCTAAGACATTCAGTCTCGTGCTACCCGAGCTAACTTATTTATTTTCCTTACTTCGCTTGCCACTTTCCGGGATGCATACGACGTTTGTTTAGTCGGGTCGTTGCATATCGCCTCGGACCGGGACGGATACAAAGTTAAGGCATGTTTGCTTAGAAATGGCATTTGAACAGCCACATGCTACCGCTTACCGGCGGGTATCTAATTTTGTCCAAACAAGAAATTTGATGACCCACATGCTAATCCATAATGGTAAAATTCTAATCTCGTTCATTTAATGCGAAGTGAAATTTGCTCAAAGAGAACATTAACGCACGTGTTGACCCGCAGCGGCAAAAATGTATATGCTCACAGAGGGCATTTCAAAGAAAAAATCATAACCCATTCGTATATTATATGCAAATTCAAATGTTCTCAGACTGGAAGTATAAAGAGACATGTTTAAATATCGGAACAAATTTTGTGGGAAATCATTTTCATTTCAGAGAGGATATTTGACTAAACACATATAGGCCCATAACGCCTAGGAGCTATGTTCATTTAACATATGCACATGCTCGGAAAAGGACACCGCGCCTGGAGGAGCCATATTCATGTGTTTTATGACAATACATGTGTGCTTCGAGAGTATATTTCAAGAGACGCATGGTTATCCACAGCGGTGAGATGCCAAATTCCTAGAGAGAAGGCAATTGAAGGAGCACATGTTTACCCGTAGGGGGGGGGGGGGGGAGAAACGATATTCAAGTTACCTATGAAAAACCACACTCTTCCAGATAAAGTTCGAAAAAAGACAACTTTGTCCATAGTATGAAATGCAAAATAAATTTGGCAAATCGGAGCATAAATATCTATCAAAGATACTTCGAAGTCACACATGCTTTCACATTGTGGCTAGACTCCATATACCTGCACCATATCCAATGATTAAAAGTTTTTAACGGTCTTGGCAATCCATAGTGACAAGAATGCATATTTATAGCGCACATGGGTAACAAATTACTATTTGCACACTAGTGTAAAGCCATAGCGGGGAGAAACCATATTCTTGTAGAATTCTTCGGGAGAAATTAGATAAGATTCATGGTAAACCACAGCGAATTTATTCATGTTGCATTCCCAATATTCTATCAAAGATGCTTTGATGACTCAAGATATCCCATACAGGCTAGACGGCAAATTAGAGTGGGACATGCGAATGTATATTGGTCACAGAGGACAATTTTAGAGTCACATTTAAATGAAGAAAACATTTTTTAACTGACAGTAAGGGCACTTCAGACTGTTAGGGTCCAGTGTAGCCAAGTTCTGCTTTTATGAAAATCGAGCCAAAAGTTGAAAAGCTAGGAGACCGGGAATAGAACAGAATGTTTGCTTTGAAAAGTTGTATAATATTTCATATTTCGCCACTATGTGTCAGTGATAGTGGCTTCTGGTAGCCAATGAAATTTGAACAATTTGATATTGGAGATGCTGATAGCTCACGGGCATTCAATTAAAATGCCTAGCTATGGTCATTGACTGCAAATCATATCTAATAAAATTACTTGAAAATTACTTCTGGCTTAAATGATATTTAAAAAGACATGTTAATAACGCTTTCATTTTAAATAAACTTTGTACAACGGATTTAATTGAAATTAAAGATTGATCGTTTAAATCTATTCATTGGTTATTTTCTTTTTCTGGGAAGCTGATTTTTGAATTTCTCAAATAGAATTACAAATTTTCAATGTGATTTGACTACGTGTGGGTTGATACTAGCACTCGTAGTGACAGATAAAGGACACAAATAATTTGTTCTAACTGTTGGTGTGTACGACTTTTCATAAAAACGGAAGTCGATATTTCTTTTTTTGTTTGACCATGTTCGATAGATTTAGTAAACTACATATGTCAAAGGATGTGGTCTTCCGCTTGGTGTCGATTACTGCTCAGTTTGGTTTGTGTCACCATGGCAACAAAATGTAAGAGGCGTTTGATTTATACATAAAATATTCCAAAGTGGAAAAATACAATTACAATGCAGAAACTAGTAAGATTCAGCGACGAACCTGGAACGAGTGAGCAAAAGATGAAGATGTTGTACGCATTGAACGATCGTCAATTACAAACGAAATTCCTTCAATGAAACGCAAACTTCACCGACAGGACACGATCAGAGGCGTTATTCGTAATGCATGGACGCCAAGCGTTAGACCACATCCTTTGTCGTATGTAGTTCACTATATATATCACTATTAGCGCCACAAGGTCAAATCAAAATCGAAATGTCTACTACTTTTCTGACTGGCAAGTCATGCCTACCAACAGTTAGACCTAATCCTTTGACGTATGTAGTTCACTAAATTGATGTAAAGGTTTTAATTTTTTCTGTTGTTATCTTTAAATGGTCATTCCCCAGTTGTATAAAGAGTGATTTGACTCTAGAAAATTCAAATGCTGTCGAAGTAGCTAAGTATTAAGCAGAAATTATTTGAAGTAGCATGATCTTGTGGCCATTTATAGTTTACTTCTTGTTATCATGTTTATGTCTCTTTTTGTACTTGTAACGCGAATAAAAAATCCTGAGTCATGTTTTCAACATTGCGGTCCCAGCCTGAAGGGTTGGAACTGTGATTCTTTTTGTGGTAGGAAGCCATATTTGTGTTCAGCGTAAGAAATTAGACAAATTGGATGTTAATGATATTTCAGTATATCGTACTCTCATGAAGGCAAAGGGCTTGAGGTTAAACGAAGCAAATATATAGTTTAATCTCTTCATGTGAAGACTTGAATTGTTTCATACTGGGAAGAGGCTAAAACGAAGTAATGCTAGAAGGAAAATATTTGCTTAAATGCATAGTCCAGTCATACATTTTTATGCGTAATAGAATGAGACCATTCATGAATAATCTGATTTTTCATTTAAGGGTGATACCTTAAGTATAAACGTTAATAAACAGTTAACTTGAAACATATTTAAGTACTCAATGGTTATGCGAACTAACGTAAAAATAAGTCAAATTATTTTAACCCATAAATAATATCTTGAGATAACATAGGGTGTTAGAAAGGAAATTCCAATTTAAAAGTAGACAACGTCGCTGTCAGAATTTGTAGAAACGAATTTGTCATGTTAAGCAAAGAAATTTTTATGATAGATGACGGAAGGATGAACGAAAGCAATCGGTTGTAAATTAATTTGATGAACTGAACTTGCGTATGATATTTGTGTTACTGTGTAGTGTTATATTTCTAAAAGAAGCAGACATTGAAAACAATAAAAATGGTTGACCTTTGGGTCAGGTTTGTTAGGAACAATACGGTTAATATTAAAATCATAAGTGTGATGAAGGTTGGTGATATATTGATCAGTGTTTTTATTGTTGCTAATTATTCTCTCTTTAGATGGAATTTTTAAGTAGGCTGAATGCATGTTATGAAAAAATACCTAATTGGATCTACAGCTCACTTTCGAGGTTTCCCGCGGGGACTAATTTCTTTTTAATATTCATAACGTAATTCAGCACGAACACATCAGCATATTATCTGACATCTCCTAGCATGGAAAAGAGAGTTGTGTAATCGAAATATGGAAATCACATTTTAGACCAATCAGCGTAGGATGTCTTCCTAATATTTGGAGCGTCTCTTTTCATGTAGATTATGATTAGCAAATACCTTTTTGACTAGAGTAGTACTGATGTTTTGTTGAGCTGGATGAAGAAAAATTATAAATTTGAATGTTTGTTGGTGCTTTTATGTATACTAAAAGTGATCATCACGTTGCCACATGGTACGACTTTAGTGCACTCAGGACCTCTCACAGTATGTTAAAATTAAGATGATTGTGTTAGTCATGTCGGAATGAAAGGAGAGCTAGCCTGACTATTTTCAACCAACATCCACCAATTGAAGGGTGGAATGTATTTAATTCACATTTCTATAAGTTCAAAGAAATGGCAAAAGGATGGCCTGACGTCTTTCCCGACGCCTACTTCAGCAGATGAAAGAAGGACATTTGGACAATCCACCGCTGATGCAGATAACCACACAGAGAATGAATAGACGAACATCTAAAATTTTGAAGCTATTCATTCCGTGATGTCTGTACAAACTGTCTAGACAAACATCTGATAGACCGGGGGAAGGATTTCCATAATGTAAGAGAAAAAGTTGTCAAACATTAAAAAATGTTAATAATTATTAACCATGTTGGATCAAAAGACCTGTTAGAATGTACCATCATGGATTTCTCCGGAATCCACAGAATAATAATTGTATGACTTCCAACCGTAGCATTCAAAAAAGATCTACTTCTGCGTCTGGATGCAAGGCTCCGTAAACTTAAGTGTTGTCACACTTATCTACTGTGTAATGTAATTACAAGTTGATAGTTCTTTGTTCGACAAACACCACTGTTGTTAGGATGGGATAAAATACTTATTTTAAATAGTTGATTCCAAATGACATGTTTCATATGACGTTGCTAAATTTCGTCAACGGAATCAATGCAGATTAGTTATCATCAAAATATGATGAGGCCTGCTTGTTTCTTGATCTCGATACTGGTTATACGTTACACTGTTATCTGCGGTGTATATAACTTGACTCGGTTTATTTTCTTGTTCCGACACTGGTTAAACTTTCCTATGTATAATGAAACATAGGCACAGACCCGGCACGATTCATGTCCGCAACACTGGTTTACCAGTACACTACTCTGCATAACGAATCAATAAAACAGAGATTGCCACACACCTTTTGAGCAAGCGTAATTTGTGCACCCAAATAAAGGGTAGATCTGTTTTGAGTCCATGATATTCAATTATAACTTACAAATACCAATACTGAGATCAGGGGCGTTGCCAGAGTGGGCTTATGGGGTTGTCGCCCAAAATAATATTACTATTTCGTATGGTACAACTGATCTACATGATTAACAAACGAATATGTACGTAAAAATTAGAAATGAACATCAAAAGACATCAACATTGCCTGTAAAGCTGCGCCGTGGGCACGCCAGAATGATGTGGTTCATCGTCTGTTCTTGAGCTCCACCGTCACAAGCTGGGGATTCTAGCCATCCCTATTTGTGTAACATTGCTTTGCAGCTTCGATGACCAGTTCAAGTGCGATTTAGTTGGCACCACGTAGCTCTTAGTAGATCAGTTCCTGGGATATGCTGGGAAGGATCATCTAAGTTGATTAGTCGAGGTGAAGAAAAATCTCTCCACGTTTCCTTCCAGATTTTGTTGAGCTTGTAAAGCCCTGGCTGCTTAATAATATCATAACCCCAAATAGGATTCCTGGATTTAAGGCGCCGTTTCCTTACTGAAACTAAATTAACCGGAGTAACCGGACACTTCATAACGAGATGCCGATTATGTTTGGCAGCGGATAGGGAACATTTTCAGCATTCTGCCGTACATATGCGCGCACGGTAGCCGGCAACTGAGCCGTCATTGGCGGAGCGAGAATGTTCTTGCCAGGCAAATATAAAGACCCTGTAACTGGTTGAACAATGAACAGATTCCTGTAGGAGGCCGTTCTTGATAGTGTACGACTTACTCATCTTGACGCTTGCACACACTCCGCAATAATGATTCCTTAACATGGTGGATAACAGGGCAGTGAGTCTTCTGCAAGGTAGTGATTGTTTCAATTTCAGCATTAACCCATCAATCCACACTGTATCTTAGGCAGCTCTTAAGTCGAGGAAAGCCACAGATGTCATTTGTCCTCTTTGGAATCCAGCTTCTCTAAAGGATTTTAGAGCTGAGTCTTGCTCACAAAAGCTTCGTTTTGCATTGAATACAGCCTGTTCAGGTGGAAATACTATTGTTTTGATTATTAGTAAACCCACTGACATAGCTGATCTATCTGCATTCTGTACTTAAAAGGATTGATCGTGTCTGATTCGGTGAGAGTGATATTCAATGGTTGCCGATCGATTCCTATTGGTTAGAGTTTGCTCATTAGCCACCACGTTGCCAGTTCATTCCGTTGATGAACTGGCTGGAACTCATGATTAATTAACCAGATTGATTTTAGATCAGTGCCACATTCATACATTGGAATTAACATAAACTATCCGAAGCAATCAATCATTTTTACTCGGGTGGGGAGGTTGCGAGGGAAATGTGGAGTGTTGCCAACCCTTGTGGGATATAATACGATGGCCAATTTAAAACAGAGATTACTGCAGCTATAAACATTTCAGTGGGTATCTACCACATTTTCAAAAAAAAACATGGAAGTAATTTTGGAAATATTATTTTACGAAACCGCCAAAAAGTAATTTACTCAGCAACTTGCCACTTGCAAGTTTACATCATAGAATTTTACAACGGTTTTCTAAAAATGAAATCACACGATACTAATTCTGATAAAATGTAGCTACTAATCAGTGGTGGCAGCGTGTTCACCGAATGAATGACATGACAGTTAACTTGATGTTTGATATATTGGGCCGAGCTTGCCAATACAAGACCAAATTACTTTGCCCATTTATTAGCACCATAAAAACTTTTCCGTTTAAACCCTAACTCCATTTGGTCAATCCACTGCTGATGCAGATTACCCACCACACAGGATGAGATAGACAAACATTTCATAGACAGGGAGAGGATTTTCTGTTATGTAAGAGGGCAAGTTGTCACACACGGAAAAATGATTGCGATTAGTAACCATGTTGAAACTTTGACTCTGTTCCGTAGCCATGAATGATCGCTCTATATCTTAGTACAGAATTAAATTTTGAATATTGTTCATCTCAGTTTAATTTTAACCCACAATTACTCACACTATTAGATTGAATCTAACATTTTAAAATGAATTCTCTTTAAGATTGGATTTGATGGCTATGCCTCCAGGTATTCTTCGTTGGAGTGTTTGTACGCATGGGGACTCAAACAACGGGTAAAACGGCGTGGCCTCGACCGTTTTGGGGAACGGGACGATGTCAATGTCCTCATTGTTAGTTACAATCTACCGCGCGGGTAATAAAGTCACTCCCTTTGATATGGCGAGCCTAACTGCGCGAGTAATGACATTAGTGTTTATTCAGGAAGAGAGTAGTGCTTTCATTGTTAATTTTTTAATTCAGTGTATTTTTTAGATCCTTGAATATAATTCTGTGTGAAATTAAAAAAATGGATAGAAATAATTATATACTTTTTACTGTTGAAAGAATCGGAACGTTGAGTGAATTCTATTTTAAAATTTTATTACGTTTTCCTATATATACAATTTAAGGTACATTTTTCTCCTGAAATATTGGTAATTGAGCAATATACTATGCCCGTTAGAGGAGGTTTTGGGGTTCCACCAACCGTGAGTGGCATTCCAAACAACCCCATCCATCAAACACATTTCCGGAGAGGATCGGATTCACTTCTTTTAGGGCCAGGCAGCACGAGGTCCACTTCCCAAGGGATCGGGTCTACATGGGGTAACGTCATAGACGCCCAAAGAAGCAAACACAAAGCTAGTAAATAATAACATCCAGGCTTATATAAAATTCGAAGAAATTATTTATTCAAAAATCAAAACCCTATCTTACTTCAGAGGGTTTAATTGGCCAATCCGCAAAGCTAATAATTAAAAGCAACCTCTAATTGAAGCTAAGTTGGCCCTCTTGAAAAGTCCTATTTACAAAAAGAAAGCCACAACAAAGTTTGGAATGTGTTACATAAAGAAACCCTGATTGAAGATACAGGCAATGATGATGAATCGAAACAGGAACGTCATGAAACACCAAAGTCTAATATGACAGCAAATCTAAGTTTTGTTAGTACCACTTTCGTATTTACATTAACGTTACCTAATTTAGCTAAGTCCTAACTGACAATAAATTACGGCGAGAAGCCTCCGTAAGAAAAATAATTAATGAAAATCTATGATAGCATCCATCCTAATTAACAATAAACAACGTACAAGAATTGTAACAACAATAATTACGTGGCAATGGGACAATCTGATAGTACACAGAAATAAATAAATAAATGACACATCACTCATCTTATTTACATACCCCGCTTACACAAATTAGGAAGCAGTTTGCTTATATTTGTCATCTAATTTGTTCAATTAGATTGGCGAATGCGCAGTTAAGACCAGGACTAACAACGCATGAAATCACAACTGCCCACAAGTTGCAAACTAATGGTTACCAGAGATTTCCGTCGGTCAAAATAGTGTCAGCTCTCTAAACTATTTCCATAAGGAAAATGATTAGCACTATGCGTCGGTCAGCAATCTGAATCGTAGGTCAAAGTTTAAATAATGAATTATCAATCAAATTAACATAGTAGATTTACGGTAAATATATTTCATAATTTATAGAATAGTTTAACTTGTAGGTTTAGTATATAAAAAGAGAAACTGTTCCTCCTAGTCGTAGGTTTAGTTCATAATTTTGGATGATTGACCATAATGACATAAGGCTGCAGAACGATAAGTCTCCATAGAGGTACTTTCTAAAATACGTGACTCTAGTAGTCACCACAATACCATGAGCTACAAAATGGCTCCAATAATAACATCATTAGCGACTCCTAGTTCTCAAGAATACCACATCGGTCAGTGTGGCAACAGTGCTCAATTCTGCCGGGATCCAAGGTTGAGAGTATTAATCCACTCTATCAACGTATCAACACACGGACACAACAATAACATTGAACGTTCCTTTGCACGGACACAATAATAAGAAGAATAGCTAGTCTGATACAAAACTGTCTGGTCGGTAAACATTGAGAAACCTCTCCTCATATAGAATTCATGAAATGAATAACACCAGTCGCTTACAAAAATAGCGATCTTCCAAACTTGTGACTTGTTGGTCACCCTATATAAATACACAGCTCAATCAGCTGTTGACCTAGATTCAGAAGCCTACTTCTGACATTGCACATAAGCATTCCATACAAAAATATATAAACGTCGATCAATAGTCAAGTCTCACAATGAGAACACTGGCATTCTGGGTTGTTTGAAAACAGATTTGCTTGGCCTTGAGTGGTGTCGTCAGCGTGACAACACACTGCCTGTTAAATCTCTTGCACTCGGCAGGTTAGCATGAATGTTTTATGATATTGGGTTCACACATAAATGTCTTGACGTGACCCTCACAAATACACACAAATAGAATAACGACCTAAATACAATGATCTTGGCCATGAATAAAGATGTAGAAATATATAACTGGTTCGAAGAAGCAATGAAACCTAAAATATAGACGTTTCACTCATCTCAACTGCTTTGCTATCTCAAAGATATATCACAACTGCTTCTCAAGTTCTAATAACTTTCATGTGCTAGCTCTCGGTACAAATTAACATGAATAGGACATCACTTTAACTCCTAATGCTGTACAAATTGATACATAGCTGTACTCGGTTTCGAGACAGGCTAACAATGCACTGCTCGAACACGCACACATTCCTTCCTACTGGAATCTCGTGGTATAAAGTTCCACATAAAAGCATTAACAAAATCCATCCAAAAGGGTGGTGATTGAAATCTATATCACTAAAATTAATGATACGCCCGCAGTTGGTGTGAGAATAAACTAATTAAACAGGGTGTCTGTTAAGTTAACTTGGGGAATTTACATTCATCCCTCAAGATGCAGCATAAGCTGGCTGAAAATAGCTCTCAAAGCTAAGGCAAATCTATGGTGCCTTATATTGAAATGCACATAATTAAAGTTGGTCCGGCGTACAAATCGCCACTAGGTGTCTCACCAAAAGTTTTAAACAAGAATGCATGAGCTGATTACTACAACAAAAAACAACATATAAATATTACTATACTACAAATTGTACCTAAATGGTTGCCATCCGTACGGTTGCTAAAAACTACTCCTTTAAAATAGAGAACTAGATACAGGACTCACAGTGGATCGTGGTTCACCTCTTATTAACCTGGAGATTGAGGGGCTTATCATCTCCTCTAGGTAGGAGGATTAATTTTAATCTCTCCTGGGCATATAGTCCTGCCCTTTCTCCTCTTCTTCAAATTCAAAATGTAATCCAAGTTTAGGACATTCCCCTCATAGAATTAGCTTAGGCCATCACGGACTTCATGTAGACGTGGGAAAAGATTGCGTTCACGTGGTCAAGTCGTATCACCATGTTGCGTGGCAAATATGAATGAACACTGAATTTACAAATCTTAGGTTGGTTATGAGTAACACAGACTCTAAACTTTTGCAGACTTATTACAAAAACGGCCCTTTGTCTGCCACTGAATTTAAGATACAACAGATATCTGTTTCACAGCTTCTAATGCTTGAACAACACGTTATCACTAAATATCACAATAATAGTGCGTTAAAAACACCGGTACTAGCACGGCACAGTTGTAATATGATACATTGCGTACTCACGCAAATTATACAATGTCTTATACTGTTGTTCGTCAATATTCACGACTTCACGTAGGGTTGGTGTCTACAACGTGATATAATATAACTGACCACGTGCAGAACCACAAGATTTACAATTTCACAAAAAATGCGTGAATTTCCTTCTGGCGTCGTTCCTCGTTCATTCCGCACGGATTCCTTATAAATCACTAGCACACTAGGGTGCATAAACAATGTGATGCAACTGGATTTACAGTTGAACTTGTAACTTGGACAACTAATGTCCTAATCGTGGTCCTTCCACGACCTCCAAAACGAGTGCGTTCACTCCGAACTCGCAATAGGTTTTTTGGCGTCCTCTATCGGGATGATGTTCCGGCGTCCAAACTACCAAAGTCGTGTAGCGACTATTTAATTCAGCTTCGCATATATGCGATGAAATACCTTTACCTATGTTTAAAAATCAATAATTAGGCCACAATGACGTAGTAAATTACGCAGAATGACATATGATAAATTCTTGAAGTTTGCAAAATAAAGTTTCAATTATAATTTTCCAGGAAAAATATTTATGAGTCTTCTGCAGAGTCAAAAGAGTATCTGAAGCTTGAGCTAGCTTCCTGAATAGGTTCAGCACTTCCCCGCTGTAAAATAATCATGCTTCCAAAGAAACTATCACCGGCATGAGCGAATACGGGCTTAATATCTTTACTATGAATAGGTTTGTCGTAAAATGTTGTTTTTTTTTTGCAGAAACGCCCACTCAATTATATAATTTAAAAATCTTCCATATCCGCGTATTTATACAGTCACGTCTCTAGACAGGCGAGACAACAAGATGTGCATCTCATAGTATAAACTTCAAAGATTGTTGGAATAATTTCCTAGCAATTATTACCCAAACTTACATCCGTGAACTCTAAATAAATAATCGTCGATATAGTGGTTACAAAATTAACTGCAAGATTTACATGAAGAGCAGGCCATACGTAGAATGTGCAATAAGGGTGTGAAATTCCATGGAAATCAAATTACTTCATAGCAAATGGCTCTCAAAAGTGGGCCAATTTCGAGACGTTCTCTTGTCTGAGTCCTTTTAAATAATTGGCAGCATTATATTAACGCATAAAACATGAATTTGGTAACGTTACAACAATGGTAAGTTTTAGTGTCCCTCCGCCAACATGAGTTGGTGGCACTGACTGTTGCGCTTAGCCTCCAGTACACAGTGTGTTGTTGATGTCTGGCAGCAATGTCGACCATTGCTGGTTAACTCCAGCGCGTATTTCTTGTTGATCATTCGCTCTGATTCTTGTCTGTTCATTATCGTAAACAATCGCAAAGTGTAGTGGAGAAGTGATTCGTGAGCTCAAATTATTCTTGCCAAATTTTTACTGACTAGTGTACAGTTACAGTGATAACATCTAGGTCATTTGTCCCTAATGGAAAGAAATACCTGAATGATTGGCCACATTCGTTTTACCTATTTGTTTTCTTGATGAAGTGATTACCTCTATATTTCCTTATTGTGATGGCGCAGTGGTAAAGCTGCTTGCTTGCCACCAAGGCGCCGGGTTCTACTCGTGATTGCCGGTGATTGTTGTTTCAGGGGGCGAAGGATCTAGGTCACCTGCACTTATAGTAAAGCCATCATTACTTCCGACTTGTCGTTTCAGTGTTAGGTTATAGTTTCGTTAGCTAAATCGCGACATCGCGAACAGAGCTCGATTTGTCATGGTATATCGATTTAAATGGCTGCCTGTGATTGGCTAGTTAAAGTGATTTTCCTTCTAACCGCTAGATAACTCTGGGGTAACACTGAAACCTCAAGTCGGGAGTAATGATGGCTTTACTATAATTATATGGATGATAATGAAACTAATGAATAGTAGTTCTACAGCTTACTATAAGTTGATACGTAAGCAGTAACTTACTGGAGGAAGAAACTGACCAAAATGAGGAAAATAAAATTCAAGGGAAAGAAATGCCATCAACCCTCGAAGACTTAGGATAGAGGGACTTGTATGGAATTAGATCCTTGGGTGGGGCATTTTCGAAGTGAAATCTCATGTCAATGGTTCGTGTTCCTCGCAATAATGAGCTCCCGTGGCTTATAATATCGAGATAAACGGTCTCGTAAAACTACAAGCATCATTCCTTATACAGTATATTTAAAATTAGAGATGGTAGATGACCTCACTGTTCTGCCCCTTAGAACAATAACTAAGAGAATTACCATCAACCCTGAAAGAAAGAGAGAAGAGGAACTTGGAGTTAAACAGGGCCATGAAAGGCAGAAAGGAAACTAAAATAGGGAAGGTCCATCGCAGTGTAAAGAGAAGATGGGAGAAATGGACCCAGATTACGTGCCTCGGTATCGTGTTCGGCCGCAGTGCTTCGTACCTCGCTGTCAGCGGGAGGGCGTGGGTTTGAATCCCACCTCGGCCTAAAAACGGTTTTCGTGGTTTCCTATTTACACTACCAGGCAGGGTTCCTTTCAATAGGTCCACGGCGGATTTCCTTCCACTATACGTTCCTTTTAGTCACCACCTACGACACTGAGGTAGTATTCCATATCATAAATGAAAACGACCAATTGTAATGTGAGCGCGAAAAGTGATTCTGAAATCATCGTATGGGGGTCAACTTATCGACATTGCAAATACATTGGTATTATACACGGTCCGGTGTATTCTATTATATGTATACATTTATACATTGAAGGCTCAGTCTGTTCCGTTCATTGTCTGCGAAACATCAGACCACCTCGTACCCCGCAAGCAGTGACTCATGCTAAGGGTATTGGTTGGAAATTGCCGATGGTTACAAAATAGAAAAAGAAACACAACTCACTGCAAAGGCTCACTGGTGGGATTCGGTCCAGCAATCCCGCGCTTACCGCTGCACACGCGCTCGTTGGATTCATGCTAGCTTGCTACTAAAGATGGTTCGAGTCGGTGACCCATGCATCGTATTTAGTTAGATAGTTATTTGGGATTATTTGAAAATATGTCCAGTTATTTAGAACATCAGTGTGCTGGATTGACATTAAAAATTATTGAACAGCATGAGTTTAATTTCTGTCGATACCTGGTGATACAACTACTTTTTTCCTGTTTTTCAGATATGAATATTACGACGATGATTCACAAAGAAATGTGAACATCTATGGACAAAAACTCTCAACAAAAAAAACCTATTTCTCCCATTCATGACATAAAGATTATGTACCCGACGGTTTCAGAGCAGCCAAATAATGAATATCACGAAGCAAGTAACAAATGAAACGAAAATTGCAGGGGAGGTACGACTCATCATCACCTAATGATTGGAAGGTAATGAAATAAAAAATATTACCAGCCCCCATCCCCCTGAAAAACAATCATCTGGGCACCCAAGTGGACATTGGTGTCTTGCAAGTTACAGATGTCATAGTTTAGTTCCAATTAATTAGCAATAGGCTAGTTATAAAGAAATGAATATATAAAAAATGGAAGTAATAACATGAAGACACCTCTTGGAATTGAACACAAGAATGGAATTGGAGTGTTTACAAGACTTGAAATTTAAACTTTACAAAAATATGGTTTAAAATCGGTAATGCACTTTATGGAGAGTTATCAATGTACGTGTATGTATAATACACTAAGTACATGGCTGTGATTAGTGAATTTGGGTTGCACAAAAATGCATGAATGGCAGGGGCCCGAAGTACCTCCAACAGCGGGGCCCGAGGCCGCTTTCTCCGGCCTTGACGATTACAAAAGTGCATTAAGTTTCAGGCGTAGATTAAACCTTTGAAAACGACACCTATTGTTATGAATTTCAGAAGTTGATCATACACATTATTACAGTGTTTGATATATTTGCAATGATTCAGTTCTTTTTCAATAATTGCAACTGTTGATATTAATTTTATATTATGACGGCAACCTTTGCTGGCGATTATCATTCTCTTTCTCTTTTGCAAGATGGCAGGCTACGGCAGGATATTTGTTTTTTATCAAAGATATTTGTAAATGGTGTGGTTGTTATACTAATGTTCATTCATGAGCAAAAGAAAAAAATAGAAAAATATGAGTAATTCTGACGTTTTTAATGTTGTTTGCTGATGAAGTGTGGTGTGTCAGTCATGTGAAGACCAACATAGCTTATAACACTCATATCAGGAACGCCGTCAGCAGTAGATTTAAAATGCCCTTGATCCAATTCTCTGGAGAGTGTTATACCAATAATATAATTCATCCGGCCAAATTCTATCATGTAAGCTAGTAATAGTGGTTACTTGAGCAGTACAACATGACTGGTATTTTAGCCTATTTTCATTTATGAAACAAGTAGTTCCATGAAGAACTATACAGCCTATTTGCATATATCCTACTCATGTTAATTGCCACCATCGACATAAAAAATTCAGTTTGATTGCTGTAATGGATTCGTAGATATTGAGAGCAGACTAAATATTTCGGATGGTCGCCATGTTGGATTTTATATATGTAGGTCCTAGAGTTATGTACTGTTACATGAAGATTATTATGTACGTGTAGCATTCAAACTTCATTCGCATGATTAGGACACAAGAAGTAACAAGGAGATTTAAAAAAATCGCTCAGGTGCCATCTTGTGGTTATGGAAACAATTGAAATAAATTAGATGCCAGTGGATTGGATTAACATTTGTATAAGGATTTACTGTACCATGTTTCACTGCACTCGGATGGTTAAATTGCGAGAAACGTCCATGTGAATATTTATACTTCACGTCGCCGCCATGTTGGATTTTTGATCACCAGATTATTTAATGTCCTATAGGTGAACTTAAGTTCATAGCCCCTATGAACATAAACAAATCAGTTTGATTGCTATAACAGATCCGTAGATATTCAGAGCCGTCTAAATATTTCGGATGGTCGCCATGTTGGATTGTTAAATGTACAGGCCATAGAGTCATGTACCATTAAAGTAAAATTATTGCGTAGGTTCATTATTCAAACTTTCACTTTGATCACATGACTATGACACAAGAAATAAAAACTTAATTTTAAAATTCGCACAGCCGCCATCTTGAGGTTATATAAACAATTGAACTAAATTAGATACCAGTGCATTACAATGTGTATAAACATTTCCTGTACCAGATTTCATTGCGTTATGAACATTAAATCGCGAGAAAGATCTATTTAAAATTTTCAACTTCGCTTGGCCGCCATGTTCGTTTCGTAGTTAACCGGTAGTCCTATAGATGAACTTCCAGTAGTGCCCTTTATCTCCGTACAAAATTTCAGGGTGATACCGCTAATAGTTTCAGAGATATAGAATGCCGGTGAAATATTTCGCACATCCGCCATCTTGTGGTTATGTAAACTATTGAACGAAGTTAGATGTCGGTGCATTCCAATGTGTATAAACATATACTGTACCAAGTTTTATTGCGTTTGGTTGGTTAAATCGCGAGAAACGTCTATTTCGAAGTCGCAATTTTCGTGGCCGCCATGTTGGTTTTGTAGTAACCAGTTTTTCAAAAGTCACATAGGGAACTTCTAGTAGTTCCCTTTATCACCGTAAGAAATTCCAGGGAGATATCGGGAATAGTTTCGGAGATATTTAATACTGGTGAAATATTTCGCACAGCCGCCATGTTTGATTGGTGAGACGTAACAAAATTTCAAGGGCACGGTCGGGGTCGCCCGGAATAGAGCTATGAATTTACCGAGTTTCATTGAAATCGCTCCAGCCGTTTAGATTTTATTAGGGGACACACACACACCTCACACACACGCACACACACACGGGCAAAAGGTGATCTCATAAGCCTATTTTTTTCAAAATTGAAAATAAGCTAAAAATAGGCTTATGAGATCACTTTTTGTCCGTGTGTCTGTCTGTGTGATGGTGTGTGTCCACCCTTCATAACATCTATATGGCTGGAGCGATTTCAATGAAACTCGGTAAGTTCATACCACTATTCTGGTCGACCCCAACCGTACCCTTCAAATAATGTTACGTCTCACCAATCCATCATGGCGGCTGTGCGAAATATTTCACCAGCATTAAATATCTCCGAAACTATTAGTGATATCACCCTGGAAAGTGTTACGGTGATAAAGGGAACTACTAGAAGTTCACCTATGTGACTTTTGAAACCCTGGTAAGTACAAAACCAACATGGCAGCCAAGCGAAGTTGCGACATTTAAATAGACGTTTCTCGCGATTTAACTAACCAAGCGCAATAAAACTTGGTACAGTATATGTCTATACACATTGTAATGCACCGACATCTAACTTCGTTCAATTGTTTACGTAACCACAAGATGGCGACTGTGCGAAATATTTCACTGGCATTGTATATCTCTGAAACTAATAGTGGTATCACCCTGAAATTTTGTACGGAGATACAGGACACTACTGGAAGTTCATCTATGAGATTTTCAAAAACCGGTTAACTACAAAACGAATATGGCAGCCAAGCGAATTTGAAAACTTTAAATAGAACTTTCTCGCGATTTAATGATCCAAACGCAATGAAACTTGGTACAGGAAATGTTTATACATCTAATTTAGTTCAATTGTTTACATAACCTCAAGATGGCGGCTGTGCGAATTTTAATATTGAACTTTTATTTCTTGTGTCGTAATCATGCAATCGAAGTGAGAGTTTGAATAATGAACCTACGCAATAATTTTCCTTTAATGGTATATGACTCTATGGCCAATACATAATAACAATCCAACATGGCGACCATCCGAAATATTTAGATGGGTCTCAATATCTACGAATCTATTACAGCAATCAAACTGAATTTTTTAATGTTCATAGGGGCTATGAACATAAGTCCACCTATAGGACTTTCAATAACCTGATGATCACAAATCCAACACGGTGGCGACGCGAAGTATAAATATTCATATGGTCGTTTCTCGCAAATTATCCATCCGAGTGCAGTGACACTTGGTACTGTAAATTCTTATACAAATGTTAATCCACTGGCATCTAATTTATTCAATTGTTTCCATAACCACAAGATGGCAGCTGTGCGAAATTTTAAAATCTCGTTTTTACTTCTTGTGTCCTAATCATGCGATTGAAGTTTGCTTACTACACGTACACAATAATCTTCATGTAACAGTACATAACTCTAAGACCTACATATATAAAAATTCAACATGGCGACCATCCGCAATATTTAGTCGGTTCTCAATATATACGAATCTATTACAGCAATCAAACTGAAATTTTGTATGTTGATAGAGGCAATTAACATATGTAGGATATATGAAAATAGGCTGTATATTTCTTCACTCAACTACTTGTTATTTGTGTGTGGTAAAGTTTCACTGTGTAGAGTGAATGAGGACCTGTAAATTGTTTACCTGTCCTCGTTGCTTGCTAAGGAATTAGCCTGCGTGATTCTTGTTAATAATGCTAATAAACCCTTATCTGTAGGCCTACTGTCTTTGCTTGCCTTCTGTTTAGTTTGAAGAGGAAAATATTTCCCTTGCATCCTTAATATGCTGGCTATCACTTGTTCCTCTGGCTTCAAGGGAATGCTACGAGATACTTGCAGCAATGTGTATGCTAGGCAGCAGTGAGGCACATGGAACACTTCCATGAAGTGATGAATCTTTCAGGTTCAGTATCAGTCTATATTCCTGGGGTTTTCATCTCTAATAATAAAGTTTAAATGGAGACATATTCTTAGAGCCAGTGATGGTTTTGAGAAGCCTTTTTTTTTAAGTTCCGGTACCACTTACTTGGAATGATATCCTGCAGCGTAGCCATGTTCGTTACGTCATGCACCACGGCCGTGATGGGCAGCTGCAGCATGTAGAGTGGTCGACGGTTTAAATCCTGGCATTGACATAGCCTGTTCTGAGTGTATGTTATCGATACTCCCTTCGACATATTGCTGGGAAAGTACCGTACCTTATTTCAAACCTGGGGCACCTATTCCATCCTTGTCCCTAATACATTTACACATACTACTACATTCATCACGGAAATACAGTTAAGTGTAACACACACCTAAGTACATGGGGATTATGAACATGATGTCCCAAGCTATTGAAACGAGAATAACATGTTGGTAAGATCAAACTACACAGAGGTAACAGATACAATGCTTACATATTGAGGACGATTGTTTGCAATGCCTACTTGGATGTTCTCTTAATACGGTACCGAAATATTTCTTTTCAGCCGTTACATATTCATGTTGGTACGGTATGTTACCGGTATGTAATACAATAGTTGTAACTTACTATGGATCCATATTGCTTGACATTTACAGTATGTTATAGATTCCTTGGCTTGAACTCCATAACTAATTTGCTAACCAGATGAGAAACACTAGGCCAGCTGGCATATTTCTGAAATTGTTCATATCAAGTTAGTCAATAACAACATATATAGGCTACCTAATATTAGGAGTATTGACATAACAGTTTCAGAACAAATAATCTCTGTTAGCTGTTTTAACTTAGATGGACATTGGTGTCTGCTGTAAACCCATGCTCTTGTTGCTGCTTGAATGTTTTGGCTGCTAGCCATATCAACTTGATACAGTACCGGCGTTCAGTTGTGCACTTGATTTTGAGAGCTCAGCGGTAGGAGCTGGGAGTAGAGTGGTGCGGGGAGTTAGCAGACTACCTCCCTAACTCAGCACATTGACGCGTGGGACAGTAGGTTCTCACAATCAGGATCAGACACGCTCAGTGTGGCAAATGTTTTACACTGCAGTAGTACACCGGGGGAGTGGGATGGAGAAGTGCAGAGCTTCCGGTAACTGTATGTATAGGTTGTCTGTAGTGGTAGCCTACATGCATTCGTAGGTGAGAATAGTATTGGAAAGGAGGCAGTCATGGCCTTAATTTAGGTGCTATCATTGGAGTGGATCGATTAGGTGTGAACTAAGCCAAACTCTTCTCTCTCTTACATGTTCCAATCAGACCAGAATGATTTTTTGTGTGCAATCAAACCTAGGACGTTTAGGGCAGGAGTATCAATACATAGGCTCCTCTTGAGATCACTGAAGGTGACTTATGCTTCAAGGTTGTCAAACTATGTTGACTCCTGTAAATCTATGCACAAGCGACTAATCACTTTCCTCTACCATTCTGTGCAATACCAGTAGGCCTACTGTTTTATGGTGTAGCACGTTTTGTGTTCCTTAGTGTTTGCACCTATTTATTGCTTTTTATACTGTTACACTGGGGGTTGTTGAAGTCTTGTGTTGTGCATTAGAAATTTCTGCTGTTGCCGTGTGTTTTTTTTTTCAGTTTCTTTTCTTCGAATGCATATGATAAAGGCCCAAATACTATCATATCTGGTATATTGAGAAAGCCAATCTCATTGAAGAGTTTGGAAATTTCAAATATTAGGTTGTGTGTTTCAGATGGAAGATAAGTAAAAATGTACAAAGCATGTGGCACACTAACCTGTGACGTCCAACTCTGACTACAGTTGCCCTGCCAGTAAGCCAATGCGTTGGACATGCTAATGCAGAGACCAATGGCACAGATGTACCCTTGACGAGAGAATTAAAAGGGTCTCGGCATAAGCTCAGAGGTAGAGTAACGGAAGCCTAAGTTGGAGGTTGCAAGTTCATGTCGTATAAGTAAGTATGTGATGTTTTAATTCTCCACTCATTATCAATAAGGTTTGTACACTTTGAAAACTCCACGAGCAAAGACCCGGAATTCTCTATGCCCATTTACATGATATATCCTTGAGAAGCTTATCCTGCATTCTTACATGAAAATCGTCTTATAAGTTACATTCCACATTTATTGTACCAATAGCTTACAGTGATCCTGTTGAACAGCAAGTTGCATGGAGCAGACCTGGACAAGAATGTTGCTTCAATAGCGTGGTTCTTTTTATAACATACACAATAATTGTATTTCTTGTACTACATTGAGCCTAATGCAAAATAAAAATTCTTTTTTCAATTAATAAACTCCTATGTATTTCATTTGTGCCTTTCTCCTTCCTTCTTATAACACATTTGCAAGAGGGTCATGGGATTCAATTTGGAACCTGTGTAGGATTGTGGGAAGGGTGTGGGGGGTTGATAATAGAAGAGATATAGGTGATCCTATAGTCAGATTTGGAGGTTATGTAGAATAGGACGTAAAAGGGGGTCGGGTAGGAGATGTAAAGAAGGAAGGAAAATTTAGTTTTACTTAACCGTGAATCTTGTGATTATGAGCCACGGAACCTCCTTTTCATGTGGAATTCGAACAACATCACATGGCATTTCACTTCGAAAATATCACATGTATTGAACGGGAATCGAACCCAGCCCACCTTGATGAGAGGCCAACAGCTTGACCACTGCGCCACCACGCCCCAATCTAGTGCAGGATGTGCACTTGAATTTAGAGGTTATGTCTGATTGAAAACCTGACTCGTTATTTCATTTTATAGCATTTAAATAATAAATCGTGTTTGATAAAAGAATTTCAAGTACTGTAGACCCTACCCAAGTTTAATTTGATGAACTAACGTCAATACGAAAGGATCAATAATACAATACAATTCAATATAACGAAACTTATTTAACGCTGAAACGAAGACTGGTATAATATCCTCTTTGTTTTATATACAGTTTCGGCAAGATGTTAGTCTATGGATTTTTTTAAATGTTCGGTATTAACGTAATGGGTGCTAGTCAAAACTTGGGAATATGATAACGTAGTTAAAAGCGGAAGTAACTGCTCAGTACCCTATGGCACTTAATTTACATTATTTGTATATCGAGGATACTGAGGTAACTACGAATAGCCGCATGACGACAATATACAAGATAGCCTTGCTACGTCATAAGTGCGTAAAGAGATGTCTACATATTTGTTATATGACATGGTAACTGTCATATAGGCGATCGCGAACAGTTTTGGGCGGTCTCCCTAAGGAATGGGAATTGCTTTCTTTCAACTGCGCAGTGTACTTGTGGTGCTTTGAATAGTTTGTTGAGAAGAAATGGATGAAAATATAGATCTGATACAGAAATCAAATGACATGGACGAATCCTGTGGAATTTGTGATGGACAGGATGGGGGCAGCTGGGTATGCTGTGACACATGCGTAGTGTGGTTTCACTTTGATTGTGATGGTGTTACAAGTTTTAATCATAAGATTCATGGGTGTGTGAAAAATGTTTAACTATAGATTCAGATACCTCTGGTTCCTTTTAGGGGTTTTCAAGGACAGATGTGGAGAAGGCTGTGTCAACCATTTCCAAAGTGAGTGCCCATTTTTCAAATCTTCTTCAGTTACCTAATACTATCCTAACAGAACATACAAAAATTGAGGAATCTGTATAGACCATAATTATTCTCATGGATGATATTGTCTTGGAACAAGATGTAGGTGATAGCCAGGATATTCTTGAGAAGATTGCTCAACAGATCCAGGTCGTTTCTAACAGAATCCCAGATGTAGGAAATTCAGCTGAGAGGGATGTGATGGTAAAGAGTGTGCCAATCATTGATAGGCTTCTGATGTTAATGCTGGGAAAGACCAATGTTCTTATTGTGGAAAGTAGGTACTATAAATCAGTAACAAGCACATGGTCAGTGCTCACCCGGATGAGTATAGGAAACAGCTAGTTGAGAAACATGTCCCTCCATCTGTCAATAAGAGGCCGGCTGTGGCTCCTTCTGATGAGATGAAGATTGTGGAAAATGGTATTGCTAAATTCAACCTGAGAAAATGGCACTCCATGAATAAAGAGATTTTGGACAAGAATGTTGATGATTTTCTAGGATTTTTGAACAATGTTATTCATATTCTTTCTGGACCAAAGCATCCTGCGGTCAAGTACCAGTACTATCATTTTAGAAAGAAGAACAAGCATGTATCTTCTCAAAACTCAAAATACAAAAAGTCTTCTAACCCTGAAAGAAGTACCAAGAGAGACCATGCCGAAAGGAAAGAAGCATACATATACCAGTCTATCCAATTTGAGTACTACAACCGATGAAATAAGGCTGTCAGAAAACTTATGGAAGATGAGTCAAGGACTTGCCCAATTATTATTGATGTTATTAAGGATCACTATGAAATAACCCTGGGTGTTGATAACCCTATGGTGGACAGGATAGCATCCACTATTGAGGGCAGTTTTGAAATCTGGGATAATGGTGATCTACACAACGAAAACTTGGGTGGTGGTAATCTGACAGATGATAACAGGGAAATATCATGTGAGGAGGTTGCTTGGGTTATAAGCCGTATAAATTGTGATTCTGCTGCTGGTCCAGGTGGTGTTCTTGATCGTGCTGTCAGAGTGAAAGGTGTTAATGAGGTATTGACAAAGATTTTTGGACAGATGATCAAACTTGGAGTTGTTGTACAATGTTTCAAGAATGCTCGCACTATCTTGATTGATACGTGCGGGCAGGTTGATGACATTAAGAATTGGAGATCAATAACAATTCTACCAATCATTAGGAGAATCTTTGAAAAAAATCTGGAAAGAAAGCTGAGAGAATGCACACTGATTTGTAGCAATCAAAGAAGCTTCATGTCTATGCCAGGTTGTGCTATCAATATATCAATTGTGGAAAATGCATTAGAGGTGGCAAAGAAGGAGAAAAATGATGTTTATTGCCTATTTGTTGACGTAAATCAGGCGTATAACAATATTGGCCACAATCAGATTCAGAAATCTGTGGAGTGAACTAGAGCACCCAATATTGTCAAGAAACTCACACTTGAATGCCAGACAAATAATGTGTCTAAGATTGATATTGGTCTGGATAAGTCTACTTTTATTCATACCAAGAGAGGATTGATGCAAGGTGCACCCTTATCTCCTCTTCTATACAACATTGCAACTAATAATCTCATTGAAGAGTTGACTGAGCAAGGTTTTGTTATCAACAATGGTGTTAAAAATCACTGATTCCATCAAGATGTCTGCCGTGGATTTTGCAGACGATTTTTGTATTCTTGCCAACTCAGTCTAGTCTACAGATTTATTATTTAACATTGTCAATAGACGGTTGACCGAACTTGGTAAGTCCTTGAATGTAGCAAAAACACGGGCAGTTGTATTAAGAAGGGTGTTCTGTGCAGCAGTGCTTTCTCTTTGGGAGAATCTACTATTATTCCTGCATCTGATGTGAATTTGGTTAAGTACCTAGGTACGGTATACCTTCCTCAGTGAACAGGTGATCCTAGATAAACAATCTACTATCCAGAGAATTTGTTCTAAAATTGCTAAAGTGAGCAAATCCCCCAAGTCTGATCTTAAATAACGGTAGTCTACCTATGTGTGGCCTACTTTGACTTACAGTAACTTACAAACTTCAAAACACCCCTCTTGATCGTTGGGAATAGGGTGATCACCTGTTGAAGGGAGGAATGAGGGACAAGACACTCGAAAATGGGGTTCATTCCACAATTTTGGGGGACAGCTACTTTTTAGCTGTAATTTTAATACGACAACAATTTTAACATTTTCAAAAGCATTGTGTTGCCAGTTTCCTTCTTTTTTGACCAAGAGTGTTCTTACTGAAGTAATCATCATCATCATCATCATCATCATTTCCCTTTATCCAGCTGGAGCCGGGTAGGGGCCTTCCTGTAGTAATAAAATACAAAAATACATTCCACTCATCTTTATCATATGATTTATTTTTCAGTCCGTGGGTTGAACACCCTTAATCTAACTGAAAACATACAAAAAACAACAAATTGTAAAATAATAAAATAAATATTAAACAATGTATAGCTTAAATGTTATCACAAGTTTAAAAAGTTGGAAATAAAAGAAAGAATATTTGTTTGTGGTACTTCTTAGTTTTATCAATTCCATGAAATACTTTCTAGCAGTAATTTTTCTAAATGTCACCTTCTAGTTATAAATATTAAGTACGGTAACTTACAGAAATATAGAAAACCTCAACATGAATAAAACTATCACATCACTTATCTTGCTTGAAACTGTATTTATTGTTACTTCTTGCACAAGCCAAAATGTCTTTGTCATTCAGTATTGTCTTACAGATATCTGTGCAACTCCTTCCGAAATTTATTTTTATTTGTTGTTCTGATTTAAGAGTATTCGTATGAAGTCTGTTCCTAGAGTCTGACAATGAAATTTCCCCCTGGCTAAAGGTTCGTTCTGTAAAGGCATTTGATGGAGAATTAGAACACAAGAACTGTATCAGTTTTGAAAAATTACCATTAATTTGTTTTTCTTCAGGTAGCAAGTTTAACCATCCATCTTTTCAAATAAGAATCTTCTACACATTGTTTGTTTCAGCAATGTTAATTGATTCTTTCAACTGAGAAAATTCTGAATATAATTCATCAACATGAAGTTTCATTTCCAATTTCAAATCATGAACAAGTTTCAAAATAATGTTAAAGTCAACTTCTTTCCTCAAAGACATAATAATTATCTTAAATAGTATGTCTTTATCTGAGAAATCAAATCTTGAGGTAGGATATTTCAGTGCCACTTCATACCAACCAAGAAACTCATTCTGAACTTGTTGCAATTTTTTCTTTAGCCAGATCATTAAGGAGTGTCATTGTTTTGAAACCAAAAACTTATCTGACATTCTTCCTTCTGTTTCCTAAGTGATTCCATTATATGATACACTTGAAATACTAACAAGTCGTTTCTTTCTAAATATACAATTATAAGGTGAAATACTTTTACAACACTACAGAAAAATTGCAAGTAGCACTGAGTTAAAGATATATTTTCATTGCCATTTTCAGCATCATCAAAAATGTCTGGATCGATACAGGGTAATCTTCCCCTAGTGAAGTGAAATATGACTGAATGACAGGTAACAACAACAACTTAAATGTCTCTCTACTGCTGGGTAAATACTTAGCCATCTTGTTGGTACATGACAAATTATTTCCCTGTATTCAATGTTACAAAATACAAAGAATTCCTTCAACCCTTCTACCCTTTTTGAATGACAGTAAACGTAATTGCACATTTTGCTTACAAAACCTTCAAGGTCAAAATGACGGAATTTGTCAATCGCATACTTAGCTGTATTATGGACTTTATAGACAGAGCAAGGTGAAGGCAGAATAATTTCATTGTCAGTTTTCAACAATGTAAATACTGAATGCCTTTTACCAAAATTTACATTGGCACTGTCAGCAGAATATGATGTCACATTATTTATACTCAAATTGTGGGCACCTAACCTACCTTTTAATTGATCAAACACAGAATCTGCAGTTTCATGACTGTCTTCGTAATAGTCCAACAAAACATGCACAATTCCCTTGTCACAATGAAAGTATTTTAATACTGTTGGAAACATCTTGACGTGACAATGATTAGATGCGTCTGTAGATACAGAATAAAAGTAATTTTCTCTGCTAGTTCTTTGACATTTCCTTTTACAGAAAAAGGCGCAAGTACATTCAAAACAATTGCTGTTGCTTTGGTCCGTCCTAGAGATATGCTTTTCCCTATTTCTGAATCTGGAAATATTACTGGGGCTAGATTAGAGTCACAATCGTACTAGCGATAAGGCACGTTGTGAAATACCTTTGTCACTTCTGAGGCAGTCACTTTGTCTTGATGGCCGGTACCCTTCCTGACGCCAACCTCACGAGAGGCGTTAATAAGAGATGAAATGAATGATGGTGAATGAAACTGGGTCAGGATGAGGAAGGAAGCGGCCGTGGCCTGTCAGAAGGTACCGTCCCACTATTTGCCTGGACTTGAAAATTGGAAACCACGGAAAACCATTCCAAGGACGGAAAATTGTTGATACACCGGTATTTTATAATATTTTTGGCGCAAATATTATTCTATTGTAAAAGGGAGTGTTTTACAGATATTGTAGTTTATAATACGGAACTCATTTTATTAGAGGTTTTGTAGCTTCCACCAGTACTAACCTAAATAAAGAATACGATATGGATCAACTAGATTAATAGACGCGACACCGCTCATAACCTTAAATTCCCTATAAATAGGCCAACTTTCGAGTAAATGTAATGTGCACAGCAGTAGATCATGAAAGGCTTGCCCAGTTCCCGGACCTCTTGATTCACAGACCAACACGTAGTTTCATATGGATTCTGTTAAAATGAGTCATATTGATATGATAAATATCGTTTAAAACGATAATCTGGTAGCAAAAATATCTAACCCGTCTGGGATTCGAACCCGAGATCTCTAGATTCTCAGTCAATGAATCTAACCCCACGACTATTTCGACCACACGAATGTTAGGTACAAGATGGTGACTTATTTTCACGTACTAATAATACTGCATCACGGAATTAAGTTTCATTTATATTTTGCTTGTTTCGATAATGTTCCTGCGTGAAATTGAGTTTAAAATGCCTTATGAATAGGCCCTCTTGTGAGTAAAGAGTATGTATTCAGCAATAGTCCATGAAGGCTTGCTCAGTTCTCGTACAAACACAACGATTATATTATATTGATGACTGCATTACCGTTATGTGGGTTAATATTTGAATAGCCATAGTGCAGAAACATAATACTGGCATTGCCGACTACTTACAATGTTTGATATTCAAGCATTTTATCATG
This sequence comes from Meconema thalassinum, assembly GCA_946902985.2. Taxonomy (NCBI): domain Eukaryota; kingdom Metazoa; phylum Arthropoda; class Insecta; order Orthoptera; family Tettigoniidae; genus Meconema; species Meconema thalassinum. Next base: position 256,271,477 of record OX336395.1, on the reverse strand, counting down.
TAAATACTGATACGAAGACTTCGAACATGTGCCATGTGCTTTGTTGCAATCACTTGACACCAGAGTTCGAATGAGCGTTTACCGTCAGAATGAAAGTGATCAGCAATGTGATCCTGCTGGCAGTGCGTCTTTCACACTTCCGTTCGATCCACCACTGCCAGCTGTTCGTCCGATCCACTTCTGTCCCATTTTTCAAAATCACTCCCACAAATATCCAGCAACCAAGTGGAAAGATGTTACACATCAAAGATCGGAATGTGATGTCAAGGGTTTTGTTGATGCTTCATTTGGAAATAATTTAACAGACAGGAAATCTGTGAGTGGTTATGTATTTAAATATGCAGAAGGCCCAATAAGTAGGGAAAGTAAGAAACGGCAGTTGTGGCACTGTCTAACACTGAAGCAGAAAATATTGGTCTGACTTTAGCATGTAACGAAGCTCTGTTCTTTAGAAGTTTTTTCTTTGAGTTGTGTAAGAGAGGAGGTCCAATTCAGTTGTGTAATGACAGTCAATGTGCTCAGAGGTTGACTGAGAATGAAGGTTTTCATCGAGAACAAAGCACATAGATGTGCGCTATCATTTCATTAGGGACGTCTTAAAGAATTGCAAAGTAAAGTGGTCCTACATGCCTACTGCAGATATGATTGCTGATATTGACAATAGGTCTGCCAATTCATGGTCATGTGAAATGTGTTACTGGCATTGGGTTGTCTTAAGTGCAGCATTGCTCGATTAAGGGAGAGTGTTGAAGAGAATGAATATTTCTCGTACTTTCTAATCTCGCTCGCATGCAAATATCGTTTGTCTTTTGTGAAATGTATATTGTTTGACTTTATGTTCTTTTTCCCGTATCCTGTATCCTGTATCTTGTTCAATACATCTTAGTCGACAAGTGTTCGTGTATTTTAATCCGTTCATCCCATGTAATACTGATACAGTTGAATCCCATGCATAGCACAAGTAGTTTCAATAATATAAAGTGCACCTGAACCTGTTTACTGCGAGAACTCAAAGCTCAAGCAGCCTTAACCTCCCTATGAAGGCTACCAAAAAAAATGGTATAAGGGCTTTTACGACCGGTGAATTAAAACTCCGCAATTTTTCTAGGTTTGTGCCTTGTCTTGTGAGGGGTTTCGCCTAGGACTCCAAGCTGGCTCATCAGCGGGCTCTTGATGTCCCAACCCGGACCCCCACAGGAGTAGCGAACTGCGCGCTACCTACCTTCATATAAAGTGCACCTGTACCTGTTTGTTTACTGCCAGAACTAAAAGCTCAAGCAGCCTTAACCTCCCTATCAAGGCTTCCAAAAAGATGTTATAATGGCTTTCACGGCCAGTGAATTAAAACACAGCAATTCTTCTAGGCTTGTGCCGAGGTATCCTAGGCGAAACCCACACATGTCACGGCACAAACCTAGAAGAATTGCTGAGTTTTAATTCACTGGCCGTGAAAGCCATTATACAATTGATTGGAAACTTGGTGAATCGGATGATGTATTTGAATGTTTGTACCTAGTTGTTTTTTTTTGTGTTTTATTTTTCGCCCTTGTTTTTATTCGTCCCCCGTGTATTTGGGTGTGTCTGTATTCTGTCTGATAACCTGTGATATTGTGTGTGAAAATCTGATAGCCTGTGCTATTGTGTGTGTGCATTAGTGTGTTTGGCTTGTCTGCTAGCCTGTGCTATTGTGGTGACTCAATTAGTGTGTGTGATATTGGTCTATTCACCTGTGCTATTGTGGTGATTGTATCAGTGTGTATGTTAAAGATTTGCCTGTTAACCTGTGTGATTGTGATGGCTTTGTTAGTAAGAGTGATTTGTTATTCTAACCTGCGTTATTGTGGTGGCTGTATCAGTGTATGTGTGTGTTCAATCGGTCTGGTAACCTTTGTTATTGTATTGGCTGGGTGTTTACAGTGGGATCTGTGTGATAACCTGTGTCATTGCATTGACTTAATTAGTGTGTGTGCGTAATTGGTTGTCTAATAACCTGTGTAATTGTATTGAGTGAGTTTGTCTGGTAATCTGTGTTATTGTTGTGATTGCGTTTGTATGGTGCGTGAGGTTTGTATGTTAACCTGTGTTACTGTGCTGGCTGTTTTAGTTCGTGTGCGTGTTTGATTGGTCTGTAAACCTGTGTTGTTGAATTGAGTGAGTTAGTGTGCATGAGATTGGTTTGTTAAACTGTATCATTGTGGTGACAGTATTAGTGAGAATGAATTTGTCTGGTGACTCGTGTTATTGTAATGACTGAATAGTCTGTATTCGTGAGGTTTTTCTTTTACCCTATGTCATTGTGGTGAATGCATTAGGGTGTGTGACTTGTGATTCTAAGAGTTGGTAAGATTTGAAGTTGTACTTATTTTCTACACAAATTGTCGTTAGTGCTCTTCGGTTGGTCAATGGAAATATTCTCCACTGAATGGGTGGGGTACAAGATATTCATATATAAATGCACTGCTGGAAGAAATTACATATTATGTTAGTTAATAATTATTACTATAGAATGGCGCAATATAAAGGATGGGATGGCGGTTGTGTCCTTAATTGGGGGGGGGGAGAGGGGGGGGCAGTGATGCCGTTATTCGCCTGTACTAGGAGTGGGAAAGCCATGGAAAGTAGTTTCCCGGATATTTGAGGTGAGGATCAAATTCGCGTCTTATCGTTTGCTTGCTGAACTCTGTGTGTAAAATCCTAGCCTATAATCTGAATATGTGTCTTCGTCCGTGTTACGGGCTGGCTCCGGACCTTTGGGGTGATAGCCAGGAATCTAGGGTCATAACTTCGCCATAATCGCTGAATAATAATAATAATAATAGTGTTCGAACTTGTATTCTCTGCCGTAGCGTGTGTATACGGAGGTCAAGTCATAAGACATAGCAACATTTTTTTTTCTCGCGAACAGGAGACAACACGGAACATCTACGATATGCATTTGGAAACGTACGGTATGTACTTGCGTAGGATACCACTAGATGGTGTATGTAAACAACAGTGTGGGTCTGAGCATGTCCCAACGTTCAATGTGGGAGAGCGTCACACAATGGAAGTCAACAAGCAGGAGCAACGATCACGTATTAAAATCGCAGTTCTCCGCTGCAGAAATGCACGCCAATGCCATGCAGAAGCATTAGGTGAGCATTCCATGCCCTATAGAACAGTGGCGAGGTGGGTGGAGACGTTCAAACGGGGTATAGTATCAACTGCCGATTTGCCCCGCCCAGGCCGTCCAGTGTCCATGGAAAAAGTTGTACGGATAATGGTGATCGATCAGTGTTTACAGGAGGACAGGCGCTGGACCATAGCGGAATTGCAAGAACATACAGCAATACCACCGGCAACAATACGGCGCATTTTACACAAGGACGTACTGTGCCCAACTCTAGGAATGGGTATTCCGAGATTCAGACACCTAGATATCAAGGGAAAGGCTACAGCCGCTTTTGAAAGTTGAGATATTTGAATATCGCGCTCCATTGCTTCTAGAAGCAATTGGAAAGAATATACCGCTAAGAGCATGTCAAGTGACGTAGCGAGTAATAGCAGAGGTCGAGGCTATTTATTGATTAAATAGTCAACCATGGAGTAGAGACTTGAGACTTGGATCAGATTACTGGCACGGCCAAATGAAAGAGAATGCACTTAGTATCAAGTAAATCGGACCAGGGATACCCGAGATATGAGGATTTCTAGATTTCAGCTGATGCGGCGTGACCCTGACCGTTTTGAATAAAAGCCGGCCGGCTCAGGCATCAATAGCTCACTTCGACACAAGCACTTGCCTAGCAAGGTGCCGCTACGCTGAGCCAAGGCACATGGTTGCCGAATCTACGCAGAAGTTATTTTCAAAATTGTGATAGTCACAAAAGTGCTGCGCTACGAGTGGAACTTAGTAAGTTTCCGGCAGGGAGAATCACTAAGGTGATAGTTATTTTTCGACGGACACTGGTGAAATATTTTTATTTTCACATGGACATATGCTAGACTTTGTCTAGAATTAATACTTTGTCACAGTCCAGTAATAATCTAATACTTGGATATTTTAAGTCCAATTCAGTCAGTTTTCATATTTGTAACTTAATAACCACTTCGATCTATCAGTACATTGAAGACCAGTCTATCACGGTGTTGTTCATTAGCCAACGCAGGGAAACTACATGTTGCTTCGCGCATGGTAGATGGTGTGAAGCCATGCCCTGGGAACGATCTTCAGAACAGCCGTTGATTGGTTAGACTGTCAGTGTTTTCTTGTACTGAAAAGATTACCGTGAGTTATGTTACAACTGACATATCTGAGAATAGATCACTTAGATCTGACCCCATTTAAGCAAACTGTTATGGAGTTAACAGAAGCCAATATTAAAATGGATCAACAGTTACTTCAAACGTCAAGAGATATTACCACTATGTCTTGTTAGACGGATTGTGGGTATATAATGGCGGCCGATACAAGGATTATACATGCTTGTCCGATGGGACATGTATATGGATAAATCTGGTACAAACCAGGTTCACTACGCTTCAAGACCATCAAGAAATGTAAGCCACATTTGAATTTTATATTATGCCTAGTTAATTGGAACAAACTATATTTCTGCAGATGACCAACACATTTATTTTTCTTCGTATTTAAATCTTGCAATGATTTACGCAAGACATATTAGAGTTATTCTGAGTATTTTCAGCACTCAGAACAGTTTAGGATCGATGACCGAGCATATCGAGCATTTATTTGAATATTTCATATTTTTGGGAAGTCACGGAAAACCGTCGATGTAACTGTGAAAGTTTTTTTTTTTTTTGTTGAGGATTGGATATTTTTTCCATATTCGAAGGTTCGAACATGTGGATTCTCACTTAATGAGATGAGAATTAAATATATTTAAACTAATATAACTAATAATAATAATAATCCACTAATAATAATAATAATAATTTTCATAATTTTTCTAAATAATTCTTGGATATTATATTTTCTAATAATCATATGTATTGAGAGAGAGCCTATGACGTAGTTTAATCATTTCTAGTTTGGAACAGGAGATTTTCCGAAGGAGAGTGGTTAGCGCAAGCCCGCATTCAACCAACATTTCAGTTCTGGTTGAACAGTTAATATTTGCAATGAGCAAAGTATATTTTTCAGATAACACGGAGAGGCATGAAACGGGAAGCAAATGATATTTGTATCAAATAGGATATTTTTGTATTTATATAAAATCATGACGTAAATACACACTCGAAAGTGAAATAAAGATTTTCATAAGTATGGTAAATTCACGGGTTGAACTGAATGGTAAAATAAAATAAACTTGTAAGTTTATTAATCTTCCAGTGTTGATAACAAGCAGAGGCTTGATTTATTGTATAAATTTTGGGAAGAAAATTTATGTGTGTGGAGTAGTTGAAATGCCATTCCGAGGTGCGCATGTTTAAGTCGCAGGAATGAGGAGGTTGTTTCGAGCATCAATCAAATAGCAGGTTCGATGGCTCAGGTTTATAGAAGGAGTATTGGAACTACACATTTCGTCGTATGAATGACCCGAAGGTTATTTCTTAGAAACCATCAGTTCTTATTTCAACCTTGTTTACGGATTCCATTTAGACTTTGATTTTGCTAGAACCCGGATTTGTCATGATAGTATTTTATTCTTCTTCAGAGGAAGACCTTTGCCGTTGTTGTTGGAATATTGTATTCTTATAAAAATGATAGAATGGGCCACTGCCAATTAAAAATAATTCTATAACCACGAATAATTTGAAGGATGTTTACAATCCTAGTGCCATGAACTAAATGAATTTATTATGAAGCTACAATTCTTATTTCCGCATTCTTTCGAAGAATTGCAAGTTGTGAAAGTTGCTAAAATGGCCATGAATATAAATATTTTTCATAATAATGATTCCAAGTGGAAAATCAAATAGTTGACTGGTTCAACAATTTATTGATCAAGTTGATGATTCAGAAATCATATATTTTGTTAGGAACTTGAAGTTCATAATCGAGTCACTTCTCGAAACATTTAATGTCAGAAGAACAATTAATTTTGTTGTGCTTCGCACAGTGCTTCAATGCTATGCTCAATGGTCAAATACTTTTCAGATGTTATTAATATGTGTACATAATTTGTGTTGATTCAGAAATAATATTTTTTGACAATATATTTTTTTGAAACTGGAAAAATAAGTGAAAGTTAAAAATTCTATGAACATTTATTCTACGAGTGTTAATATTATGTAAAAATTCAGACAGTGAACTACGATATTTCCAGTAAGGACAATTAAATTTGAACTGGATTTAATCATGAATAATCAATATAATTTTGGAACACAGTCTACAGGACTAATAATCAGACTTGTGTTTCCAAAGATAATTGTCAAATGTGTTTGGAAAATTTCTGTACATTGTGTAAATAGGAGTGTGGGTCGCCACACGTGAATGATGCTGTTTTGAGCATTTTTGCAGTCAATTTTAACTTCAAAATAAAATGAGATAATTTTACGTAATGTGTTATGCACAGTTGAATCTCCTTCTATCCTTATTGTTGCATTAAGCCAAAAATCAGTAACGCATTTTTTTCATTTGATGTCGTTTTTGCGATTAGCTTTTACCCATCTGGCGCTCCGGGATATTTTGACTCTCGTGCTGACTGATTCTTGGTAAAATGCATATGTGGTCGTGCGGACTCCGGTCTAAACGGGCACATAAAATAAGATAGAGAGAGAAATGGTTTCGAACGTGGGGCTCGAGTTAGACATGGTCAATCGCATGCCGATTTGAATTATGATGATTTTTATATAAATATTTTGGGAGTTGAGAGATGTCTGGTTTGGATGAATAAATTAGTAGGAAACCCAATTAGTGGGGAAAATTAAAAATTTAACTTGGTTAATAATTAGAATGGGTTTGATTATTTTTGATAATGGCTTAACCATTAGGGCGTCAAGTAAATTCAGTAGTAAACGTTCGATGACTGGACATACGCATTATTAGAATCCAGGTGGAGGATATTTGAGAACTTGCATATTTTTCTTGTGATATTGTGGTAAATGTAATTCGTAAAAGTAGAGAATTTTGTTTCCATCACGTCGACATTAGGACAAGTCTCATTTTATTAGAGTGTTCCAATTAGCTATTCATATTTCTTGTTCTAGTTATAAGCTTGTGTTTGCCAATATTGTATACCCCTAAGTTTTGAATAATAATTGAAAATTATGGAAGAGATGATGAGGATGATGAGGAGTTTGGAGGAGAGTTCAAAAGAAGCTGGACGGCGTGTAGCCGCCTTTATGAAAGAAAATACAGTGGCTTTGGAAAAGAAACTTAAAGAAAATTCTGATTCTTTAGAAAGTAAACTTAAAGAAAATTCTGATTCTTTAGAAAATAAACTTAAAGAAAGTTTAAATGAAAAACTTAAGGAAAATTCTGATTCTTTAGAAAATGAACTTAAAGAAAGTTTAAATGAGAAACTTAAAGAAAATTCTGATTCTTTAGAAAATAAACTTAAAGAAAATTTAAATGATAAACTTAAAGAAAATTCTGATTCTTTAGAAAATAAGCTTAAAGAGAGTTCTGATTCTTTAAAAAGTAACTTGAAGGAAAATTTAAATAGTAAATTTAATACTATGGAGAATAAATTTAAAGAGAATTCCGAAATTTTGAAAATGTCACTTGAGAGTAAAATGTCTAAATTATGCGAAAAAACACATGAGCTCGAAACTTCATTAGCCACTAACGCAAGTTTAATGGACGATAAATTTCGCGATGCCGATCTTAGATCCCAAAGCTTAGCTGATAGGATAGAACATGGTCTTAGGAAAGTTGGTGAAGACATGGTCAACCTAGAAGTCAGAGTGAAGAAAGAGAGTGATGAGATGGGAATTCTAGTTGTTCAACGGTTGACAGAACAATTCAAAGAACTTGTAATGGGAGAAAAAAGAGGTGTGATTAATGAATTACAAACTGAAATTAAAACCACAGTTGTCAATGAAATTAAAGACACACTCAAGCTGGAGAACCAAGAAGGAATCAAGGAGATTAGGGAATCTTTGTCATCCCATATTCAAGTAATTTCCAAAGATATCCAAGCAACTCAGAAGGACATATCAGATATGACAGGGTCATTGAAAAGTCACGAGGCTGTTATGGACCAGATATCCACTGATGTCAAGGAGAATTGTAAGGAAACCGAAGCAATTAAAAAAATGGCAGAAGAAAACCATAAGGAACTTGAGGCTATGAAAACCCAAATCAAGGACGAGAAGCAGTCTGACCATCTGTTGAAAATGCCAAGTGTAAGGGGAAAAGAACAGATACAGATAAATCTAGGAGCAGCTAGAGAAACTGATAGTCAAAGACAGGATGAGGTCAGGACAGTATTTCAATCCAACCCCATAACTGTATTCAAGAATGTAGAGGATAAGCCTTCTACATTTTCAGGGCGAGATTCTGTAACACCCGTAGAATTTTTGAGAGAAGCAGGTGATTACCTGAAAGATTCCAAGATCCCTAAGGAAAGACAGATCCGAATGATAGGGAGATTTTTGGAAGGTCCTGCACTTCTTTGGTTTAGAGCTTTTAGATCCACTCTAACCACTTTTGAGGAGTTTTCTCGTGGGTTATTGAAAAAGTTTTGGTCCCCGGAAACCCAACAGCAAGTCAGAGCAGAATTATATTCGAAGAGATTCTCGACGTCACAACCTACTCGATACTCTACGTACTTTTCTGGACAGCTTTCTAAACTTCAACATTTAGATCCGCCGATGCCAGATAACGAATTAATTACTGCATTGATACGTCAGTTTCCAGCAGACGTCCAAAGGAATTTGATCGCTGCTGACATCTATAATATGGAGCAATTTGACGAGGTATTGCAGAAGCTGGATCATACGAACGCTCAATTCTTCCATCAGAAGGGAGGGAAGGATAAAAACGCTGTGTACGCTGTTATGGCTGATAGTTATTCTCAAACACCTCGAGAGATTCGAGAGGGGCGAGAAGAGAAAACGCCGAGGGAAGATCCCAATAAAAGAGGATGGAATCAGTACAGTAACAGATACAGTTACAAGCCTTATGCGAGACCGGATGGTGGAAACCGATATAATACTCGATGGAGAAGGCCACGGGATAATCAAGGAAGGTACCAGGAAAGAAGATACTATGGTAGAAACAACTACAATAACAGAGGGAATGTGGATACTCGTCAGTCCAATGAAGAGTTCAACAAGGAGACGAGGAAGAACTTGGAAGCAAGACACCAAGATAACTTGCAGTTTTTGGAGCAGAGGCCCAATGAACCAGGTCCATCGGGAACACAACAATCCCGGGGGAATGGAAACGAAAAAAAAAAACTTCGAATTCACAGTAGAAGATAGAATTTTGAACACTTTCACTTCCAGAATTATTAAATGGCAAGCAGAGGATGATGACTTAATTCAACAGAATGACGAACGGAAAGAAATGGGTACAAGAATTAGAATGACAATCATATCATGCGAAGTGTTCTGTATGCCCGTCGATACTTTGATTGATACTGGGGCTATGCTTTGTCTTGTGAGTGAGAAGCTTTATATTCTGTGGAAACTCAAAGAGAATTTAGAGGAGATTCCAGTATCAGGAATTAAAATCCAAGGAATAATACCCAACAAAATATCTCTGTGCAAAACCCAATTATACTTATGTATTACGATTGGAGGACATGATTTCCGTCATGTGTTTGTTGTAATGAAGGACATGGCTTTTGACATGATATTGGGAGCGGATTTCATTCAGAAATATCAAGCAGTGATAGACATGAAGACAGAGACGATCAGATTCAAGAATACCGAAGAGATAAACTTCGAGGGAAAAGAAGAGGAAGACATCGAGGGAGATGCTCAATGGTCTCTGATTTTTCATGAAGCTGAAGGAAGAGAAGTCTACACTGAGGAGGAGTCCCCAGAGCTAGGAAAAATTTTGGAAGAGTATCACGATATTTTTGATATTAAACCTGGTGAAATTAAAGATTTTGAATATCGTATTCGTGTAAATGATGATGCACCTTTCCATGCTAAATTGTATCCGGTGGCGGAAAAGCATCGAGAGAGGGTAAAAGTGCTTATCAAGGAGATGGAAAGCAACAATGTGATTGAAAAGTACACTACATCTTATGTCAATCCATTAGCAGTAGTGTCTAAGCAAGATGGAAGTCTGAGACTATGTTTAGACGCGCGAAATTTGAATTCAAGATTGCTGCCAGAGTATCACAGACCACCAATCATTAGGGAACTGTTAAGGAAATTCCAAGGCAAGGTCTGGTTCTCTAATATTGATCTCACTTCGTCCTACCATCACATTAGGCTTAGTGAAGATTCCAAGAAGTTTACAGGATTTATGTTTGACCAGCAGACATATGTATTCCGCCGTCTACCATTTGGAGTCAAAACATCTGGATCCGTTTTGATCAGAGCACTGGAACAAAATTTGAGTCCTGAAGTAAAGGAGATAGCAATCCGTTACATAGATGATATCCTAATTGCATCTGAGACTAAGGAGGAACAATTGTTACATCTTCGTTATTCGCAGATTTGAGAAAAGCGAACTTTAAAGTAAACCTTCGAAAATGTCAGTTCTTTCGGAAGGAAATACAATTTTTGGGTCACATTTTGGATGGAGAAGGATACCGTCCCAATGAGACGAAGATACAGGTGATTGCAAATTTCCCTAGACCTACTAGAGTGAAGAATGTCCGCAGTTTTCTCGGAACATGCCAATTCTTTGCTGGGCATTGTCCAAACTTCACCAAGACGATAGCGCCATTGCAGGAATTATTAAAGAAAGGAAACAAATGGAAATGGGATGAAGATTGTGAACAATCATTTCAAGATGCCAAGAGGTTATTGGTAAACAGCGTGAAATTGGAGTATCCTGACTTTACCAAGAATTTCATCATAGAATCTGATGCATCCACCGTAGGGATTGGAGCTATTCTTCTTCAAGAAGATGACGACCACAAGAGACGTTACCTGGCGTTCATTAGCAGGAAACTTCGTCCATCAGAAAGGAATTATTACACCACAGAGTTAGAAGCACTTGCTGTAATCTTCGCGTTGGAGTCGTGGAAGAAAATGTTAATTGGACATTCAGTAATTGTGAGGACTGATCACCACGAATTGGAGTTTATCTTGAGAACAAACTTTGCCAGTGATAGGATAACTAGATGGTCACTTTTTATTCAACAATTCAACCTAGTTATTGAACACACTCCTGGAAAGTTGAACGTGGGAGCTGATTTATTGAGTAGAGCAGTGGAGTCTACATCTAAGGTTTTTCAAGTTAACCTGACGCAGGAGGATGAAGATACCTTGAGAAGGTTAAGATTGTTGCATTTATCACAGAGGAGAGACCGACGTTTTAGAAACATTTTTCGTTTTCTACAGGGAGACATGGATCCAAATGATGATGATTTTGTGGAAACCGAAAGAATTTCAAGAGATTTTATGATGTTAGATGGTTTAATCTACAAGTTTGCAGATCCCGACCATACGAAGCTGAGAGTAGTGATACCTCCACGAATGCAAAAACCCATTATCTGGATGGCACATCGAATCGCAGGTCATGCTGGAGTAGATAAGACGGTCAACATGATTCAAGAGAAATTATCGTGGGAGCGAATGCGACAAAATGTCAGAAACACTATTCGAGAATGCGACTTATGCCAAAGGAGTAAACATAATTCTAGATTATTGAGAGAATTACCAAGGCCTATTATTCCTTCTAAGCCTTGTGAAATCTTCGCGACTGATCTATATGGTCCTCTACCAAAGTCTAAAAGAGGTAACCGATATATTCTGGTGACCATGGATGTTTTCAGCAAATACACTATGTTACATCCAATTCAGAAGGCAAACGCAAAATATTGTGCGAAGAGAATTAGAGACAACGTGATTCCGGAAGAAGGCAAACCGGAATTCCTTTTTTCAGATCGTGGACCCCAATTTACATCTTTAGAATTTAGAACCATCATGAATACTCTTGGGATTAGACAATTGTTTTGTTCTATCAGACATCCTGAGAGCAATCCAGCAGAACGCGTGATGGCTGAAATAGCAAAATTTTGCCGCCTCTATTGTCCAAATGAGCATTGGAAATGGATGGATGTTCTCTCTTTAGCATACGAATCCATCAACTCTACGATTCATGAGAGTACTGGACAGATTCCCATGTTGCTTCATCATGGAATTAAACCAACAAGATTATGGGATCGAATCATCTCTATTCCACCTGAGATTGAACCAAGACGTCAGATGAGGGAAACTCTAGCTTTAGACAAGTTGAGGAGCCAAGCTGAGAAAAGAGAGCGCAGAGTGACAGGAAAGCGTTTTCGCAGACCCTTGCGCGTAGGAACTCTTGTTTTAGTGAAAAGACCTACACCATCTGACGTGCAAAATCGAGTGTACTCGAAGTTTGCAAGCCTTTACGCTGGACCATATCGTATTGTGGAAGTAAACAACAATGGAAGCTATGAAGTCGCTAATACACGAACTGGTAACATCGTGGGAACTTATAATGCATCGAATTTGAAGATTTACTATTCAAGAACCAGATGATTTAATGTGTAAATAGGAAAAATAAAAATTTTTCAATTTTTATTTTTTGCTAGGTGTGGGGTGGATGTGCCCAACTCTAGGAATGGGTATTCCACGATTCAGACACCTAGATATCAAGGGAAAGGCTACAGCCGCTTTTGAAAGTTGAGATATCGCGCTCCATTGCTTCTAGAAGCAATTGGAAAGAATATACCGCTAAGAGCATGTCAAGTGACGTAGCGAGTAATAGCAGAGGTCGAGGCTATTTATTGATTAAAATAGTTAACCATGGAGTATATACTTGAGACTTGGATCAGATTACTGGCACGGCCAAATGAAAGAGAATGCACTTAGTATCAAGTAAATCGGACCAGGGATACCAGAGATATGAGGATTTCTAGATTTCAGCTGATGCGGCGTGACCCTGACCGTTTTGAATAAAAGCCGGCCGGCTCAGGCATCAATAGCTCACTTCGACACAAGCACTTGCCTAGCAAGGTGCCGCTACGCTGAGCCAAGGCACATGGTTGCCGGATCTACGCAGAAGTTATTTTCAAAATTGTGATAGTCACAAAAGTGCTGCGCTACGAGTAGAACTTAGTAAGTTTCCGGCAGGGAGAATCACTAAGGTGATAGTTATTTTTCGACGGACACTGGTGAAATATTTTTATTTTCACATGGACATATGCTAGACTTTGTCTAGAATTAATACTTTGTCACAGTCCAGTAATAATCTAATACTTGGATATTTTAAGTCCAATTCAGTCAGTTTTCATATTTGTAACTTAATAACCACTTCGATCTATCAGTACATTGAAGACCAGTCTATCACGGTGTTGTTCATTAGCCAACGCAGGGAAACTACATGTTGCTTCGCGCATGGTAGATGGTATGAAGCCATGCCCTGGGAACGATCTTCAGAACAGCCGTTGATTGGTTAGACTGTCAGTGTTTTCTTGTACTGAAAAGATTACCGTGAGTTATGTTACAACTGACAAATCTGAGAATAGATCACTTAGATCTGACCCCATTTAAGCAAACTGTTATGGAGTTAACAGAAGCCAATATTAAAATGGATCAACAGTTACTTCAAACGTCAAGAGATATTACCACTATGTCTTGTTAGACGGATTGTGGGTATATAATGGCGGCCGATACAAGGATTATACATGCTTGTCCGATAGGACATGTATATGGATAAATCTGGTACAAACCAGGTTCACTACGCTTCAAGACCATCAAGAAATGTAAGCCACATTTGAATTTTATATTATGCCTAGCTAATTGGAACAAACTATTTTTCTGCAGATGACCAACACATTTATTTTTCTTCGTATTTAAATCTTGCAATGATTTACGCAAGACATATTAGAGTTATTCTGAATATTTTCAGCACTCAGAACAGTTTAGGATCGATGACCGAGCATATCGAGCATTTATTTGAATATTTCATATTTTTGGGAAGTCACGGAAAACCGTCGATGTAACTGTGAAAGTTAATTTTTTTTTGTTGAGGAATGGATATTTTTTCCATATTCGAAGGTTCGAACATGTGGATTCTCACATAATGAGATGATAATTAAATATATTTAAAATAATATAACTAATAATAATAATAATCCACTAATAATAATAATAATAATTTTCATAATGTTTCTAAATAATTCTTGGATATTATATTTTCTAATAATCATATGTATTGAGAGAGAGCCTATGAAGTAGTTTAATCATTTCTAGTTTGGAACAGGAGATTTTCCGAAGGAGAGTGGTTAGCGCAAGCCCGCATTCAACCAACATTTCAGTTCTGGTTGGACAGTTAATACTTGCAATGAGCAAAGTATATTTTTCAGATAACACGGAGAGGCATGAAACGGGAAGCAAATGATATTTGTATCAAATAGGATATTTTTGTATTTATATAAAATCATGACGTAAATACACACTCGAAAGTGAAATAAAGATTTTCATAAGTATGGTAAATTCACGGGTTGAACTGAATGGTAAAATAAAATAAACTTGTAAGTTTATTAATCTTCCAGTGTTGATAACAAGCAGAGGCTTGATTTATTGTATAAATTTTGGGAAGAAAATGTATGTGTGAGGAGTAGTTGAAATGCCATTCCCAGGTGCGCATGTTTAAGTCGCAGGAATGAGGAGGCTGTTTCGAGCATCAATCAAATAGCAGGTTCGATGGCTCAGGTTTATAGAAGAAGTATTGGAACTACACATTTCGTCGTATGAATGACCCGAAGGTTATTTCTTAGAAACCATCAGTTCTTATTTCAACCTTGTTTACGGATTCCATTTAGACTTTGATTTTGCTAGAACCCGGATTTGTCATGATAGTATTTTATTCTTCTTCAGAGGAAGACCTATGCCTTTGTTGTTGGAATATTGTATTCTTATAAAAATGATAGAATGGGCCACTGCCAATTAAAATTAATTCTATAACCACGAATAATTTGAAGGATGTTTACAATCCTAGTGCCATGAACTAAATGAATTTATTATGAAGCTACAATTCTTATTTCCGCATTCTGTCGAAGAATTGCAAGTTGTGAAAGTTGCTAAAATGGCCATGAATATAAATATTTTTCATAATAATGATTCCAAGTGGAAAATCAAATAGTTGAATGGTTCAACAATTTATTGATCAAGTTGATGATTCAGAAATCATATATTTTGTTAGGAACTTGAAGTTCATAATCGAGTCACTTCTCGAAACATTTAATGTCAGAAGAACAATTAATTTTGTTGTGCTTCGCACAGTGCTTCAATGCTATGCTCAATGGTCAAATACTTTTCAGATGTTATTAATATGTGTACATAATTTGTGTTGATTCAGAAATAATATTTTTTGACAATATATTTTTTTGAAACTGGAAAAATAAGTGAAAGTTAAAAATTCTATGAACATTTATTCTACGAGTGTTAATATTATGTAAAAATTCAAACAGTGAACTACGATATTTCCAGTAAAGACAATTAAATTTGAACTGGATTTAATCATGAATAATCAATATAATTTTGGAACACAGTCTACAGGACTAATAATCAGACTTGTGTTTCCAAAGATAATTGTCAAATGTGTTTGGAAAATTTCTGTACATTGTGTAAATAGGAGTGTGGTTCGCCACACGTGAATGATGCTGTTTTGAGCATTTTTGCAGTCAATTTTAACTTCAAAATAAAATGAGATAATTTTACATAATGTGTTATGGCCAGTTGAATCTCCTTCTATCCTTATTGTTGCATTAAGCCAAAAATCAGTAAAGCATTTTTTTCATTTGATGTCGATTTTGCGATTAGCTTTAACCCATCTGGCGCTCCGGGATATTTTGACTCTCGTGCTGACTGATTCTTGGTAAAATGCATATGTGGTCGTGCGGACTCCGGTCTAAACCGGCACAGTAGAGATGCGTAAAATGTGTGCAAATTGGGTGCCACATCATTTAACGGAGGTGCAGAAGTGGACTCGTTACGGAACATGTCGCATCAATCTGGAGGGGTTTTCAGCAGGAAGGACAAGCCATGTTGAATCGCATTATTGCAGTCGATGAAACATGGGCACGTGCTTATGGACCTCAACTGAAGAGACAGTCAAGTGAATGGCGTCGACAGGGTCACCACGGAGACACAAGGTTCGACAAAATCCGTCAACCAATAAGGTTATGGTTATCGTGGCATTCAATGTTCAAGGTGTTCTTGTGTGTCATCCAGGGCGTGAGGTGCACACTGTCAATGCAGTGTATTACAATTCCTTTTTGCTGTACCAATTGCGTCGTACAGTTAGAACCAAACGCCCCGATTGTTTGGACGACGCCATAATCCTACACGATATCGAGACAGCTCGCACAGCAGCCATCGTTCAGCGCCGATTACAACGGTGGGGATGGAAAGTTCTTCCCCACTCGCTTTATTCGCCTGATCAGAGCCCATGTGAATATGATCAAATCCCCAAATTCAAGAAGCCACAACGTGGACGACGGTTTTCTAACAAAGAAGACATCAGTAGGGGGGGGGGGGGTAAGGTGGTTTCTATTGCACCCGACGCCTGGCGTTTTGCGATGTTTCAAACGAACAGTCTCTATGTCTTTTATCGTTAGGACAAAACTTTATATATTTCGACTTTTTTTGAAAACACTCAAATTTTGAAAGTGGGCTATATTTTGGAAACTAGGAAGTTTATAAAAAAGTTTGTTTGACATAAATCAAAGGTCCGTACCCTCTATACCAATATAGCAAGTCCCAGAGCTCTAGAACAAAAACTAAACTAGAAGGGGAGAGTGACGGTTTTAAAATAGTGTCAAGGCCGCCGCCTGTGCCAAGTAAGATTGTCGATATCTCATGAACCTACGGTCGGATTTTCACAAATGAGGTGTCGAAGGACTCGAGCTCACGCCCCCCTTCGCTATAGACCTCTCGTTATATTAAAAAAATAGGATTTTTTTGTTTTCGAAATTAGGCGATAGTTTAAAAACCAAAACATGATAGAACGTTGTGCCAGGGTTCAAACGAATGGTCTTTATGACCTTTATTTTTTTTAATCAAACTTTTTGATTTTTAATTTTGTTTTTTTTAGTGTAATTTTGATTTTCCTATATTTTGGAAACTAGGAAGTATACAAAAAAGTTCGTTTGACATAAATGAAAGGTCCTGACCCCTCCACCCCCAAAATAAATGTCAAGTCTCTAGCATAAAAACTTGACAGTAGTGTGGTAGTGAGAGAGTTCCTACCAGTCGCGTGTGTGCTTGAATACGTTTGGCTATGTGGGAAAAAGTTTAGGTGGTGGAGGAGGAGTAAGGTCAAGCGAGGGGTCATTTAGATGGTATTTTTTCCGCTGTATTTGATGGTGAGGTTATTTTTTAAAATGGGTGGAATTTGGAAACGCAATTTGAGGTAAACGTGGGTTTTTGACATTTTGATGATATTTAATTAGCTTGTAAGGCTAGAACTATGTGTTATATAGGAATGTGGTGACGTCCTCTTTGCTAGGAGTGTGTGTTGGTATTGTAATTTTGTTTTTTTGAAAATTGTAGATTTTGACATTGGCGCTATTTTGGAAACGGTGAATTCTGGAAAAAAGTTTGTAAGACGTTGATGAAAGGTGGCTATGCCGCTCTAGGCGGAAAGCAAGTTTCAAGTGTGTAGGCCAAGAGAAAATGATTTTTGAAAATTGGTCACTATTTTAAAAACGGTGAAGAAGAGAAAAAAAAAGTTTGTTCGACTTGAATGGTTGGTATTTACCCCTTCTACCCGCTCAATAAATTTGAAGGCGCTAGGTGAAAAACCTATGCACGTTTTACAGTTCTCTTGCAAGTCGCATGCGTCGCTATGCTGCAAAAGGGTGAAGGAATAGTCGTATAGAGGCCTGCGTGGTATCGTTTGAATAGTATTCTTTCCGCTCTATTTGATGGTGAGGTCTTTTTATGGGGTGGAATTTGGAAACTCGACTATGGGGTAAACGTGGGTTTATTGACATTTTACAGATATCTGGTGAACCAATCATGTTACAGACGTGTACGACGTGTCCGAGGACTCGGGGTGACGTCCTGTTTCCAATGTGATCGTTATTGTTTGAAATTAATAATAATAATACTAATTTAAAATAAAGAAAGTTTGTGGACAGAGAGAGACGGAACCGCTGTACATGTGTTACAACGAGGCTATCACTAGCCATGGTGAATACAGGAAATGGCTATTTCGAGGGGGCGACAAAGCGAGGGAGCGCTTTCTGATATTTTGTTATAACGAACGAATGAAGGCGAATATTTCAAAAATCCCTCATGGCGATCTCGGTTACCGTGCCTGGAAGAAATGAATTGCTGTTTTGGCGGGATGGCGGGGTGGCTTATGACGGTTGGATTTGTGCTATTTCCTATGACGGATGGAGGCGAATATTTGAAAATGTGTTATGTGTGCTAGGATGTTTTATCATGAAGGGGATCTTCGACGTTTTAGTCAACAGTGATGAGCGAGACCACTCTCTGACACAGCAGATGGTTTTAGAATATGACCAAGTGATACTTGGACGTGGTGAAAGTATGTGGTGAAAATGGTCATGTATTAAGGATGGCCGCTTGCTAATGATTATTATTATTATTATTATTACAGTAAAATGTTTAAGACACACACGTATTGATTGCTAACACATAGTCCTGCTCGCTGGAGACTGAATACTGTACCTAGCCAGAGGCTTTGTGAGAGCAGTTGCTGCTGCTGATAAGGCAGAAATGTCTACGTGGGCAGGAAGTGCGATATCAGCGTTACTTGCTTGGTAGAGGCTAGTAGGTCCGGCGTTTAAACAGCCACCATGTTGGTTCTTATGCAGTAGTAATACCAGTGTATAAGAGGCAGCCATTTTGGTTCTTTATTAAAATCATGAAACTAGTATAAGGTACACGAATCTTAAGCTTAAGGAATGTGACGAGGCGTTTCAACACGTGCAAGAGAGAGACAGAGAACAATTCAAAGTCAAAACGCTAAGAAAATGCAACCCTCCCTATTGCTAAGTAGACCTATCAGGATTGCGTTGGTGATACACTGACAAGACCAGCAAATAGACGTAAACAGTAGAGGTCTGAACTGAACTTTGGAATAAAAAATCCTTTTATTTTTTGGTAAGTACCCATGAATGATTATTTTAATAATGTAATGCTAATGATCCTTAAATTTGTAGTTATTGATAAGGAAATTAATTATTATTTTATTTATTTGTTTGCAGACAACCGGTATACCTTACATATCTGAGATACAAGAAACCATTGCACTTTTGAGCCCCCTAGAAGGAAACAGCAACAAGCCAGTACAAGCCAAGGTGAAATTTTAAAAAACTAACATGTTTAATTTTTTATTTGATAATTTTTATTTTATTTTATGAAATGCATGTATTAACCTGAATTTAGGTATTTATATCGATTTAATTTATTTATTTTTAGAAACTTGGAGAGAAAAGCTTTACCGCCGTAGCAGTCGCTGAAAACCCGAGACGCACTAGAGCGAAACCATGGCCAAAGAGAAAACTATTTGAAACTCATGTATGCCTAACTTAAAATGCTATTCCATTTTACCACAACTGAAAATTCCTGCACAAAAAAAATTAATTACCTGTACATGACTGGGACAATGATTGCTTCCTTGATTAATGGCTATGTATTGGAAAATGGTACAATACCATATTGGTTGTTGACCGGGAAAAGTACAAGGCCTTATTGGATTATCTAAAAACAATAATTTAAATTTAATTTATGGGCGGTTCCCTAGGAACTCCTCGAATATCCACAGGTTTGAACATGATAATCTGGACAAAACGACATGACATTCATTATTTTGTTTTTTTGTTTATTTATATTGGTTAAAGGGGGATGTAAATGACTGCAGCTTTATAAAAAAGTAGATGTGCTATTGTTAGTGCAGACATACAGTTAATTTTTAAAATATTTTTTGATGGTGTTTATCATTTAATGTTAATTAACGTTAAAGTTTTATTTACAAGTATTGATTGGTTGATAGCGTGATGGGTTATTTTGTTTGCTTTTAGGTGTGGTCATGCGCCATTAACGTAGTGAACAGACAGAGAACAAGCATACATTGTGCTTTAAAATACCCTGTGCCCTTTTGCAACGTTAATAATTGCAAAAATACAAGATTTATTGTAACACATGGCATTAGTACCAAACACAACAAGTGAGCAGGTCGGTTTACCACGTGGATTAAGTTTAAAATCACAACATGATCGTTGGTTAACATTTGAATCCTGGCCTGTAGGCTTTTTGTCGGCACATAAACTTGCTGAAACTGGCTTCTGTTATTTGAACCGAGAAGATGTTGTACGCTGTGTGGTTGTCGTATTTAACTTTCACACTGGGAAGAAGGGGATGATCCCTTTAGAGACCATTTTCGATGGTCTCCTTGTTGTCCTTACATGCTTGGAAAACAAGTGGGTAACATACCAGTGTATCCATTTTACTGAACCACAAGGCCATTGGACTCTACATACGTTGCTGAAACACAAATAAATAATAATAATGATGTATTACCAGTCAACAACGGTAGTGTCGATATATGTGGTCCATATGCCATAGACAGTGTTGAATTGGCATGTGCTTTTGAAAAATTGGGAGTTTGCAAGACTAAAGCGCTAGCACACCCAGAGTACTGGTCTGTTGAGGAACGTTTAGAATCGTATAACAATGTTTGGCCATTAATATTAAAATACCTTACAAAACAGCAAAGTGAAGCTGTTTTTTTATACTGGTGAAGGGTATAAAACAATATGTTTTCATTGTGGATTTGCATTAAAGGATTGGCAAATGACTGATGACCCTTTTGTGGAACACACTCGTTGGTTATCTAACTGTAGATACATGGTGTTGCTGAAAGGTCAGAAATTAGTGAACACTATTCGTAAAGAAAACGTAATTGCAGCACAAGACATAAAAGTGCCTTTAGAGCTAGAACACGCGGAGCAAATACATGAGGCTGAAAAAAAAAGACTTGTCTCACGAACAGATACAAAAGTGTGACCAGCAATTATGTTAAATTTGTTATCAAGATGAACTAGGTGTTGAATTTTTACCTTGTGGACACATGATAGCATGTGTGAAGTGTGCATTAGCACTTAACACTTGTGCTATATGCAGAAAAGTAGTATCTGCTACAGTTAGGGCATTTATTGCATAAATAGTATAATTTATTAGCAATGCATAGTGCAAAATATCTAATTGCACAATATTATTACAAGATGTCTGAGAGTGTAATAGATATGCTTTTTTGTTTTGTTTATAAACTATTACAATGAATGTTTCGAATTCTCTGGGACAAGCATGTGGCTAAGAGACAAAGAAGCTCAGCGAATTGCCAACGCATATTCCATTCCGCATTATCAAGATTCGGAAGTTGAAAACAGCATATGGTGATCGTGTACTTTGCGTATGTGAAAACGTTGAGACATTTCTGCCTACACGGTTTAAAGGTATGTCGGAGAGTGTTTTTGATGAAGTGATAATGCTCTACAACCTGTACACTTAATTTATGAAGGTTTTAAAAACGATAGGTGCATGCTTCGTTTTAGTAAAATAAAAAACAAATGTCAAATGATTATAATAATGGAAAATATATGTGATTACAATGGAATGAAAGAAAAATATGTGTATTGAATAATAATAATGTTTTAGTTTTTAGTATTGTCATAAAAATATTATCATGAAACCAAAAAACAAATATATAAAGTTTGTAAATAAATGCAAAAATGATGTAACAATGCTGTTTTATTTTATACAAAGTTAGAATATTTAACATTGCAGAGTATACATGATTAGGACAATAGATGCACACTTATTACAACTCTTTCTCTCCTTACAATAGCCTGTTATAGTTTTTAAACACAAGGCTTGTTGTAGATCTTTTTATAGCAATGTCCATCCACTGTTGTTTTCGAAAACTGGGGAAGGCGCAATGGTTTTTTAGGCATAAAACCCTATAGTTATTACTATTTAGTAATTTTGATCCTCTTGCCATACTACCTTTTTGCATATCAAGAGCAGATGACCTAGTTGTTCCACTTCCTAAAACGACAATAAAAACACTACCTCTTGCATAGTTTGTGATGTTGATGGCTCTTGCGACGTGTAAGATGGATTAATCATAACTTTTAGAACAGGGGTTAAACGTTGGTCATTAAACAAACACTATTTTGAGTAGCAATATGGTTTTCTTGATTTGTTGTCGACGGCAACTGTGTTTCATGCAGTACACTACACTGATGATCACTAACACTTAAAACCTCACTATTTTTACTTTTTAGGTCACCACGACCATGTTTGGAACGTTGTTTTGAACAACGCCAAATAACAGTTCCATTTTTATTGGTTCGTTTCACAATATATGAATATCCTTTATAGTATGCATAAGGCTTACCATACCTAGTCACTGATATTTCCATTTTAACTGTCAAGCATAGACTAAGCTCTAGTAAAGTCAACTTGGTAATAAGAATTATAGTTTAATGTGAGAGCAAATATGGATCCAAAGAGTTCAGGTAAAAGTGGAAGCATATAAGCAAATATAAGAACCTAGAGTAGGGGTAAAAGTGGTCGAAAAGTGGTAGACCCATTACACAATAATTTCAGCACGACGAAGCTCTTGTTCAATTTCTTTGATTTTCCAATCGTGACCGGTATGCCCAGCTTGTTTGTTCCAGTATACAAATTTAACAAATGAATTTTTAGGTGTAGACAAAGCATTACCATTAATATCATCATAATAATAATCATCATCATTATTATCATCATGACCATCATCAGTATTACTATATAGTCCTTTTTTGATCCTCTTGCAATACCACTTCATTTATAGTCTGTGTCGACTTTGATAGTGTTGAAGGTTTTTTGGACGTTGACAACTGTCCTAACATGACTTCTTGAGGACATGATAAGTCCTTTTGAACAAACACTGCACTATGTTCAGCCGCAATATCGGTTTCTTGAACCTGCTTTTTAGCATTTTGAAAATTGTTTGTCAACAGCAACCGTGGTTCGTTTGGAGCACTACATTGATGAACACTCACACTTAAAACCTTTCCATTTTTAGCCTACTTTTCAAATTTTGCAAAAATGAGGAAAAAGTAGACTTATGAGATCGATCCGGGAAAATGTGTGTCTGTCTGTCTGTCCTTCTGTCTGGCTTTGTGTGTGTGTCCCCTATCAACCCCTAAACAGCTGCAGCAATCGAAACCAAATTTGGTATGAGTAAAGATGTATACCGGAATATCCAAGCCCATATTTGAAAATGATGTCAGTGCTACCAACTGCTGAAAAACGCAATAGAATTT
Source organism: Meconema thalassinum (assembly GCA_946902985.2). Lineage (NCBI taxonomy): Eukaryota > Metazoa > Arthropoda > Insecta > Orthoptera > Tettigoniidae > Meconema > Meconema thalassinum. Next base: position 256,248,081 of record OX336395.1, on the reverse strand, counting down.
TGAGCCCCACGTTGGATATCATGGAAGGAATGCATGGGAGCTATTCCAAAATTGGCACACATATAGATAATACAATTTCAGTTTAATTTTCAGGAGGCCATACATGACAGTGTTGCCAAAATATTGTTATGCCTTCTGATAGGTCCGATTTTTAAATGCATATAACGTTTACACTATTAATTGGATTTCAACCAAATTTTGTATGTAATATGTGTACATGAGCAGATATGACGAAGTGTATTCTTAAGAGTCACCAGCGCCGCCAACTGTTAATAATTGCTCTATCTATTTTCTTCATCCAAATACCAATATATCTGAAAGAATGCAAGCCGACAGCTTTAAACAGTGGACACGTATAGTACCTGACATTTTAGATTAATTTGGAGTAACTTATATACGTCAGTTCTACCAACATGATTCTAAGCCTGCTGATAGGACCAATATTTAAATACATGTAACTCCTATACTATCATTTGGATTTCAACCAAATTTCGTATGTGCTATGTGTAACATAACAGATATGACTATAAGTATTCTTAAGAGAAATCAGGCCTGCCAACTGTTAATAAATGTTGTCAATTTTTTTACCCTAATATCAATATATCAGAAAGTATGCAAGCCAACATTTCTATACATTGCACACGTACAACACCTGACACTCCATATTAATTTGGAGTAATTAATATAACTCAGTGCTGCCAACATGATTCTATGCTAGTTGATAGGTCCAATTTTAAAACACATGATACATCTATACTAACAAATGGATTTCATCCGAAATTGGCACAACAAGATATAATATTTCCGACTATTTCTAACCAGCACACGCATGACATTGTTGCCAACATGCTTTTACGCGTGCTTATAGATCCAATGTCTAACTGCATGTAACGTCCATTGGACTTCAACCAAATTTTGTATTATGTACCTTAAGAAATGGAACTATGAATATATTCAGTCACCAGGGCTGCCAACTGTAGTGCTATATTAGGCTGCATTATACCAGGAATATTTCGAACTAATTGGACATTTTGATATTACCAACTAAATTTCGTCATTATTCTAGATTGGTTCATATACTGTAGAATAATCATTGGCATGAAAAGTAGGCTCTTTAGTTCGTCACGGAACTTCTTGTTACTTTTCCGATTGCCTCGACATTTTGTTGATCTCTCTTTTGAGCATCACCAGAATATTATTCCATTCACATACTGACGATTATATTTATAAGAGTAGCCTTGATAGAGTGCACGTTGCCTACCTTTGTTGGTTGTAGTAAGTTCCATAGAAGTAACTGACCTGTCAGTACGACGTTCACACTACAATGGTAACAACTGTTTTTCTGATGGAGTGACCTACCATAAGCTTATATATTGGCTTATGTGTTAGCTTTTGTGTTGCTTTTTGTGTTGGCTATTGTATTGGCTTTTGTATTAGCTTTAGTATTGGCTTATTTGGCAATTTATTTTTGTCAATGTATTTAGTGGATTTCTTTCTTGGTGTTGGAAAATATTTGAAAGAGAGGGAATATTTAAAGACTTAACCTCAGCTCACCTAAAATAACCTAACTTCACCTAACCTTACCTAACCTATCCTAACCAAACTTCACCTAACCTTACCTAACCTAACTTCACTTAACCTAACCTAACCAAACTTCACCTAACCTAACCTAACTTCACCTAACATAACTTGACCTAACCTAACCTAACCTAACGTCACCTAACCAAACCTAACCTAACTTCACCTAACCTAAACATTCAACTCTCAAATGATAATTAAATTCTGTGCATAGTTGAGTTGGAACCCAAGACCTCAGGGGTAAAAACCAATTCTTTTTGGTGGCTTATATTGGTAGCTTATTTTAATGGCTAACCTAACTTTATCTAACCTAACCTCAGCTCACTTTGGATATCTCTATTAAGGTTTCATATCCTCCGCTAGGTGCATGCTAGTTGTTCAGGTAGTGCTTATACTTAACGCTAGGTAGCGGACACATACTTTGCGTGATGCATGTGACTCTTGTGAAGTTTGACCGCGTGCAAGACATGCTTGTATAAGCTCTGTATATAAACTCAATATACAATTAACCACTAAATGTTCAGAACTAACATATATAGCCATGTTTAGGGTATACAGGAGACCCTTAGCATGAAAGGCTGTCTAACCCACCAGTCTACAGCCTTGTCATACGGAGTAAGCACCTGTTGGCAGTAAGTCCTATACCACGTTGTTCATTACATGGCACTTAAACAGGCTCTAGATCATGGAATAAAATTGGTAAAAAAAATCAACGTATGCCTTTAGCCAAGGTCTTTGTTTAAACTTTAACACATGAAGTTAGGTTAGGTCAAGTTAGGTTAGGTTAGGTGAAGTTAGGTTAGGTTAGTTTGGGTTAGGTTATGTTAGGTGATTTTAAGTTATGATAGGTGAGCTTAGGTTAAGTCTTTAAATATTCCCTCTCTTTCAAATACTTTCCAACACCAAGAAAAAATCCACTGAATACATTGACAAAAATAACTTGTCAAATAAGCCAATACAGAAGCCAAAACAAAAAGCCAACACAAAAGTCAAAACAAAAGCCAACACATAAGCTTATGGTAGGGCACTCCCTCAGCAAAACACTTGTAACCTTTGTAGTGTGAACATCGTACTGACAGGTCAGTTACTACTACGGAACTTAGTACAACCAACAAAGGTAGGCAACGTGCACTCTATCAAGGCTACTCTTATAACTATAATCGTCAGAATGTGAGTGGAATAATATTCTGGCGATGCTCAAAAGAGAAGTCAACAAAATGTCGAGGCAATCTGAAAAGTAAAAATGGAAAGGTTTTAAGTGTGAGTGTTCATCAATGTAGTGCTCCAAACGAACCACGGTTGCTGTTTACAAACAATTTTCAAAATGCTAAAAAGCAAGTTCAAGAAAACGATATTGCGGCTAAACATAGTGCAGTGTTTGTTCAAAAGGACTTATCATGTCCTCAAAAAGTCATGTTAGGACAGTTGTCAACGTCCAAAAAACTTTCAACACTATCAAAGTCGACACAGACTATAAATGAAGTGATATTGCAAGAGGATCAAAAAGGACTATATAGTAATAGTGATGAAGGTCATGATGATAATAATAATGATGATGATGATGATGATAATGGTAATGCTTTGTTTACACCTAAAAATTCATTTGTTAAATTTTACTGGAAAAAAACCAGTAAGCTAATTCAACGGTTTCGACACTTGCATGCTTTACAACAAGCTGGGCATACCGGTCACGATTGGAAAATCAAAGAAATTGAACAAGAGCTTCGTCGTGCTGAAATTATTGTGTAATGGTTCTACCACTTTTACCCCCACTCTTGGTTCTTATATTTGCTTACTTGCATCCACTTTTACCTGAACTCTTTGGATCCATATTTGCTCTCACATTAAACTAGTATTCTTATTACCAAGTTGACTTTACTAGAACTTAGTCTATGCTTGACAGTTAACGTGGAAGTATCAGTGACTAGGTATGGTAAGCCTTATGCATACTATTAAGGATATTCATATATTGTGAAACGAACAAATAAAAATGGAACTGTTATTTGGCATTGTTCAAAACAAAGTTCCTAACATTGTCGTGGTGACCTAAAAAGTAAAAATAGTGAGGTTTTAAGTGTCAGTGATCATCAATGTACAGTAGTGTACTGAACGAAACACAGTTGTCGTCGACAAAGATCAAGAAAACCATAGTGCTACTCAAAATAGTGGATTGTTTAATGAGCAACGTTTTAACCCTGTTCTATAAGATATGTTTAATCCATCTTCCACGTCGCAAGAGCCATAAACATCACAAACTATGCAAGAGGTAGTGTGGTTGTTGTCCTTTTAAGGAGTGGAACAACTAGGTCATCAGCTCTTGATATGCAAAAAGGTACTATTGAAAGAGGATCAAAATGACTAAATAGTAATAGAAATAAGGTTCTTATGCCTATAAAACCATTGTGGCTTCCCCAGTTTTCGAAAACAACAGTGAATTGACACTGCTATAAAAAGATCTACAACAAGCCTTGTGTTTAAAAACTATAACAGACTATTGTAAGGATAGAAAGAGTTGCATTCAGTGTGCATCTATTGTCATAATCATGTATACTCTGCAATGTTAAATATTCTAACTTTGTATAAAATAAAATAGCTTTGTAACATCATTTTTGCATTCATATACAAACTTTACATACATTTTTTTGGTTTCAAATAATATTTTTATGACAATACTAAAGACTAAAACATTAATATTATTCTATACACATATTTTTCTTTCAGACCATTGTCATCACATATATTTTCCATTGTTTTCATTTCACATTTGTTTTTAATTTAATTAAAACGGACCATGAACCTATTGTTTTTAAAACTTTCATAAATTAAGTGTACAGGCTGTACAGCATTATTCACTTCATCAAAAACACTCTCCGACGTATCATTAAACCGTGTAGGCAGAAATGTCTAAACGTTTTCACATAAACAAAGTACACGATCACCATATGCTGTTTTCAACTTCCGAATCTTGATAATGCGGAATGGAATATGCGTTGAAAATTCGCAGAGCTTTTTTGTCTCTAAGCCACATGCTTGTCCCTAAGCATTCAAAACATTCATTGTAGTAGTCAATAAACAAAACAAAAAATCATATCTATTACATTCTCAGACAGCTTGTAATAATATTGTGCAATTAGGTATTTTGCACTATGCATTGCTTATAAATTATACTATTTATGAAAGAAATGCCCTAACTGTAGCAGATACTACTATTCAGGATATAGCACAAGTGTTAAATGTTAATGCACACTTGACACATGCTATCATGTGTCCACAAGGTAAAAATACAATACCTATTTCATCTTGATAACAAATTTTACATAATTGTTGGTCACACTTTTGTATCTGTTCGTGAGACAAGTCTTTTTTTTTAGCCTCATGTATGTGCTCCGCGTGTTCTAGCTGCAAAGGCACTTTTATGTCTTGTGCTGAATTACGTTTTCTATACGAATAGTGTTCACAAATTCATGACCTTTAAGCAACACCATGTATCTACAGTTAGGTAACCAACGAGCGCGTTCCACAAAACGGTCATTAGTCATTGCCAATCATTTAAAGCAAATCCATAATGAAAACATATTGTTTTATCCCCTTCACCACAAAAGAAATCCAGATTCACTTATCTGGTTTTAAGGAGTTTTAATATTAATGGCCAAACATTGTGATAAGATTCTAAACGTTCTTCAACAGATCAGTACTTTGGGTGTGCTAGCACTTTAGTCTTGCAAACTCCCAATTCTTCAAAAGAACATGCCAATTCAACACTGTCTATGGCATATGGACCATATATATTGACACTACCGTTGGCTGGTAATACATCTTTATTATTATTTATTTGTGTTTCAGCAACGTAAGTAGTGGCCAATGGCCTTGTTGTTCGGTAAAATGGATACACTGCTATGTTACCCACTTGTTTTCCAAGCATGTAAGGACAACAAGGAGACCATCGCAAATGGTCTCTAAAGGGATCATCCCCTTCTTCCCAGTGTGAATGTTCAATACGACAAAACACACACCGTACAACATCTTCTCGGTTCAAGTAATAGAAACCAGCTCCAGTAAGTTTATGTGCCGACAAAAAGCCTACAGGCCAGGATTCAAATGTTAACCAACGATCATGTTCTGATTTTAAATTTAATCCACGTGGAAAACCGACTTGCTCACTTGTTGTATTTGGTACTAATGCCATGTGTTATAATAAAACTTTTTTAATGCGAGTTATTAACGTTGCACAAGAGCACAGAGTATTTAAAAGCACAATGTTTGCATGTTCACTGTCTGTTCACTTCTTTAATGGCGCATGAACACACCTAAAAACAAACAAAATAACCCATCACTCAATCAATCATTAATCAATCAATCAATCATCAATCAATCAATCAATACTTGTAAATAAAGCTTTATTGTTAATTAACATTAAATGATAAACACCATCAAAAAATATTTTTAAAAATAAACTGTATGTCTGCACTAACAGTAACCCATCAACTTTCTTTTATAAAGCTGCAGTCATTAAATCCCCCTTTAACCAATATAAATAAACAAAAAACAAAAAAATTATTGTCATGTCGTTTTGTCCAGTTTATCATGTTCAAACCTGAGGATATTCGTTGAGTTCCTAGGGAACCGCCCATAAATTAAATTTAAATTATTTTTTTAGATAATCCAATAATGCCTTGTACTTTTCCCGGTCAACAACCAATATGGTATTTTACTGTTTGCCAATACATAGCCATCAATGAAGAAATCAATCATTGTCCCAGTCATGTACAGGTAATGAATTTTTTTGTGCAGGAGTTTTCTGTAGTGGTAAAATGGAATGTCATTTTATGTTAGGCTTACCTGAGTTTTAAATAGTTCACCCTTTGGCAATCGTTTCGCTCTAGTGCGGCTCAGGTTTTTAGCAACTGCTACGGCGATAAGGCTTTACTTTCCAAGTTTCTAAACATAAATAAAATAAACCGCTGTAAATACCTCATTTCAGGTTAATACATGCATTTCATAAAATAAAATAAAAAATATCAAACAAAAAGGGAAACATGTTAGTTTTTTTTTAATCTCACCTTGGCTTGTACTGGCTTGTTACTGTTTCCTTCTAGAGGGCTCAAAAGTGCAATGGTTTCGTGCATCTCAGACATGTAAGGTATACCGGTTATCTGCAATCAAATAAATAAAAATCATTAATTACATTTCAGTAGCTACAAATTTAAGGTTCATTAGCATTACATTATTAAAATAATCATTCATAGGTACTTACCAAAAAATAAAAGGATTTTTCTTCCAAAGTTCAGTTCAGAGCTCTACTGTATACGTCTATTTGCTGGTCCTGTCAGTGTATCACTAACGCAATCCTTATCAGTCTGATTAGCAACAGAGAGAGAGTTTTATTTCTCAGCGTTTTGACCTTGAATGGTTCTCTGTCTCTCTCGCACGTGTTGCCACGCCTCGTCAAATTCCTTAAACTTAAGATTCGTGTACCTTATACTAGTTTTATGATTTTAATAAAGAACCAAAATGGCTGCCTCTTATACATTGGTATTACTACTGCATAAGAACCAACATGGTGGCTGTATAAACTCCAGAACTGCTAGCCTCTACCAATCAAGTAAGCTGATATCGCACTTCCTGCCCACGTAGACATTTCTGCCTTATCAGCAGCAGCAACAGCTCTCACAAAGCCTCTGGCTAGGTACAGTATTCAGTCTCCAGCGAGCAGGACTATGTGTTAGCAATCAATACGAGTGTGTCTTAAACATTTTACTGTAATAATAATAATAATCATCATTAGCAAGCGGCCATCCTTAATACATGACCATGTTAACCACATACTTTCACCACGTCCAAATACCACTTGGTCATATCCTACAACCATCTGCTGTGTCAGCGAGCGGTCTTGCTCATCCCCGTTGTCTAAAAGGTTAAAGATCCCCTTCAGGGTAAATCAAATCCTTGCACACATAGCACAATTTCAAATATTCGCCTCCATCCGTCATAGGAAATATCACAAAACCAACCGTCATAAGCCACCCCGCCATCCCGCCAAAATAGCAATTCATTTCTTCCGGGCACGGTAACCGAGATCGCCATGAGGGATTTTGGAAATATTCGCCTTCATTCGTTCGTCATAACAAAATATCAGAAAGCGCTCCCTCTGTTTGTCGCCCCCTCGAAATAGCCATTTCCTGTATTCACCAAGGCTAGTGATAGCCTCGTTGTATCACATGTCCAGCGGTACCGTCTCTCCCTGTCTAAAAACACGCTTTATTTTAAATTTAAAATTATGATTATTATTATTATTCTCAAACAATAACGATCACATTTGAAACAGAACGTCACCCCGACTCCTTGGACACTTCGTACACGTCTGTAACATGATTGGTTCACCAGATATCTGTAAAATGTCAATAAACCCACGTTTACCCCATAGTCGAGTTTCCAAATTCCACCCCATAAAAATACCTCACCATCAAATAGAGCGGAAAGAATACTATTCAAACGATACCACGCAGGCCTCTATACGACTATTCCTTCACCCTTTTGCAGCATAGCGACGCATGCGACTTGCAAGAGAACTGTAAAACGTGCATAGGTTTTTCACCTAGCGCCTTCAAATTTATTGAGCGGGTAGAGGGGGTAAATACCAACTATTCATGTCAAAGAAACTTTTTTTCTCATCTTCACCGTTTCCAAAATAGTGACCAATTTTCAGAAATCATTTTCTTTTGGCCTACACACCTATAACGAGCTGTCCGCCTAGAGGGCATAGCCACCTTTCATTAATGTCAAACTTTTTTTTTTTCCAAAATTCACCGCTTCCAAAATAGCGCCAATGCCAAAATCAAAAATTTAAAAAAAAAAATAAAAAATACCAACACAGATACCTAGCAAATTGGACGTCACCATATTCCTAAATCACACATCGTTATAGCCTTATAAGCTCATTAAATATCATCAAAATGTCAAAAACGCACGTTTACCTCAAATTGCGTTTCCAAATTCCGCCCATTTTAAAAGATAACCTCACCATCAAATAGAGCGGAAATATACCATCTAAACGACCCCTCACTCGACCCTACTCCTCCCCCACCACCTTAACTTTTTCCAACATAGCCATACGTATTCAAGCACACACGCGACTGGTAGGAGCTCCCTCACAACCACACTACTGTCAAATTTTTATGCTAGAGTCTTGAAATTTATTTTGGGGTTAGAGGGGTCGGGACCTTTTATTTGTGTCAAACAAAATTTTAGTAAACTTCCTAGTTTCCAAAATATAGGAATTTCAAAATTACACTAAAAAAACAACATTAAAAGTCAAAAAGTTTTATTATAAAAAGTGAAGTTCATAGAGACCATTCGTTTGAACCTTGGCACAACGTTCTATCATGTTTTGGTCGCCTACTTTCGAAAACAAAAATTTTCTTTTTTTTAATATAACGAGTGGTCCATAGCAAAGGGGGCGTAAGCTTGAGTCCTACGACATCTCATTTGTCAAAATCCGACAATGGGTTCATGAAATATCGACTATCTTACTTGGCTCAGGCGGCAGCCATGACACTTATTTTAAACCCGTAACTCTCCCCTTCTAGTTTAGTTTTTGTTCTAGAGCTCTGGGACTTGGTATATTGGTAGAGAGGGTAAGGACCTTTGATTTATGTCAAACAAACCTTTTATAAACTTCCTAGTTTCCAAAATATAGCCCACTTTAAAAATTTGAGTGTTTTCAAAAAAATGTCGTAAAATATAAAGTTTTGTTATAACGATAAAGGGCATAGAGACTGTTCGTTTGAACCATTGCACAATGTTCTATCATCATTGGTTTGTGAATATTGCCTATTTTCAAAAACTAAATTTAAAAAAATTGAAAAATATAAAAAGTGATCCATAGGAAAGAGAACGTCAGCCCGAGTCCAACGACATGTCGCATGCCAAAATCGGACCATGGGCTCGCGAGAGATCCACTAATTTAACATGGACGTCCCGCGACGCCAGACGTCGAATGCAATAGAAACTGCCTTACCCCCCCCCTACTGACATCATAAGAGCATTTCGGAGGGAGGTGTTAGACTTAAGCGATACACATGCAGCGAATGGTATTCAGCGCCTGCCCCACCACGGACAATGCACAGTAGACACCTTGGGTGATTATTTCGAAGGTCTACAACCAGTGCAGACCTGTCCTTAGTGCGTAGTCTTGTGCATTTGCTGTCTATACCATAAAGCAAAATTTGTTAGGTTAGATTTCGTCAGAAGCCTCTATCAAAGTTACAACGTTCACCACTAGATATCATTGATATCTGGTGGCGAAAGTTGGAACTACTTGAAATTGAACGGAACTTGTAGCTCACCCTTTAGGGTATCCGCTGGAAGCAGCTTCAAACTCAGGCGAGCCGAACATGAACTCGGACACTCCCGGCACTAAAAGCCACACGATAAATAAATAATAAACCATAATAAAATAATGTTTGCCAATGGCCTGTGTTCTGTCACTTACGTACGAGCATCTCCTGACGTCAGAATTTATCTTCAGGCACTATGCATACGTACTTGCCCTATATTTCCAAATGCATTTCGTAGATTTTCCGTGTTGTCTCCTGTTCGAGAGAAAAAGAATAATTGCCATGCCTTAAGACTCAACCCTCGTATAATAATACTAGATAGTGATGGTGATTCTGTTTATGTGTATCTGTGTATACTAGTTATATGTGGTCTATCCGTATGGATAGTGATGATTGTAGGAATGTTCATCAGAGATGCGTTGTTGTGTGCCACAGGAGGTCGAGACTCGGCGGTCGAGCATGAAGCCTCCGGGATGATGTATACCTGCGTGTGTAATAGCTAGGATGAGGTCGTGTGAGATCTGCGGTATATGGGTGTATAAAAGGGCTAATGTATGTTTGTTTGTGTGAATAGAGGAGTGTAGCTGTGTGTAGCAGTAATATGTGGCCAGTTTCTGTAACTAGTGATGTGTGAGTAGGTGTGGACACGATTGTGTGTAGCAAGAGGTGTATACCTGAGTTCGAGTTGAGCAGTATAAGTGGCTCTACCACGCCGACTCCACCAATTCTTGTGTTGATTGTCTAGGAGGTGTTTCGCGTAGCAAGAGGTATCTGAGATCGAGTTAAACCGATTTTCATCTGGTCTAACCCCAGCGCTACTCCGCCAATTGTTGTGTTCCCTACGTGTGTCTCTCCTGAAGGGCTGATGATTCGCTTGGTTTGAGTTAGGGGAGTTATTCCGAGAGACGTAGGTGATGCAACAGTAGGGGCGTAAACAGGGAGGTAGGAATAGAGGGTCGGGCAGGTGCGGATGACGCGCTGGCCGACCTAGTGCCGGCGCGGTGCTCATGACCTTGCAGGGAACGTGGAGCGTGAAGGTAAGTGTTGCGTAAGGCTGGAAGACAGCTGTGCGCGAATAATGAAGACAGAGATAGAGGTTTTGCCTGATTTATGTTCAACGTGTAATTGAGGTGTGATGAGATGGTACAGAATTATGCACGGTCGGCGCGGGTAGGTATAGGACTAATGTAAGCACAACTTACCAGTTGGTGTATGATGCAGTCTTGAAGTGTAGTGGCGTAGGTGTTCCATGACGGGTGTACGGACGAAGCTCACGGCTGTCGCCGGGCAGCATCTTCAGGAGTATCAGTCCTGGAGCCCCCGTTGGCTTATGTATGTAAGGGTTCTTCCGTGTTCTTGTTGCTGTGTCAGCGATATTACTGTCGATGTATCTGTTTGAGTTCCTGCTTTCATGTTGATGTATGGCGCCATAGCTCCGTGTTTATAGAGTTGGTTCATGTGTCCGCTGTCTGTGTACTGGGCTTCTTGTATGCTTGTATGAATTATGGGTTAAAGTAGTTACAATCCCCTTTTGGGGTACGGGTTGTAACAATATTAAAGTCATTCTTAGAAGGATTCTAAATTATTGTGAAACACAGAATTCATGAAAACTTATGACCAGCGATAAATAAGTAAATATACGATAGTAATGGAATGCATCGTCACATAATTGTGAAAGAAATAATGTTGAAATATGAAGGAAATGAAAGAAGGAATTATTATTCCGTAATTTGTAACACTGAAAAGGGAGGAAAAGAAATGTATTATTATTAAATATAATATTCATATTCAGAGAATAATCTTAAAGTTATACACGTAAAGAATATAAGGAACATAGTGGTTATTTAACGGTAATAATAATGTACTGTCATATGTTTTGTTAGGCTGATGACATAGCATTAGCCACTAGACACCAAAATATGGAAGATTTGGAAAATGTACTTGAAGATGATTTGGCTAAACTTGGAAGATATTTCCACAAATGGAGGCTCCAACCCAGTGCTACAAAAACTAAGGTATCTTGTTTCCACCTGAGCAAGATATTGGCTAATACCCAACTCAATGTAAAATTTGAGAGGAAGATTTTGAAATATAACAAGTTTCCAAAGTACTTAGGATTAATACTGGACCGAACACTCTCTTACAAGCAACACCTCCAGAGCAGAACAGCTAGAATTAGAAGCCGCAATAATATATTGCTAAAGCTATGTGGAACATTTTGGGGAGCTTCTGCCACTACTACAAGATGCTCTGCCTTAGGTCTAGCCTTCTCTGTGTCTGAATACTGCGCCCCAGTTTGGCTCAATAGCCCACATGTTAAACTCGTTGACACCCAGTTGAACAACACCATGAGACTAATCACTGGTTGTATAAGAACTACACCAGCATATTGGCTTCCAGCCCTCAGCAATATTCTTCCACCCCACCTTCGTAGAGAAGTTGCCTTGCTACGGGAGTACTACAAGATTATGGGTCACCCTACACTACCTATTCATGAAGACATCCCCTCTCTTCAAATGTACAGGCTCAAATCCAGGAAGCCACCCATTTGTCATGCCCAGAGGCTTGTAAGAAACCATTTTGATTCCAGCATGCAGTGGATTATTGAATGGACACTAAAAGCTTGTCCTGAGTCTAGCTCCTTCCTGGACCCTACAAGAACATCCACTCCAGGTTCCGATCTGCCTAGGAGGGCTTGGGCAACTCTCAATAGGATTCGGACAAACCACGGAGTATGCAATGGAACTTTGTTCAAATGGGGAAAAATTGTGTCTCATCAGTGTGATTGTGGTGCTCCTAATCAAACCATCCAACACATTACCCAACTGACTGTCCTCTGAGGGCATATGGAGTGGACTGGATCGACTTCCTGTTGGCGACACGTGACGTGGTCCGATGGATAGACTCATTAGACCTGAGATTGTAAATAGTGTAAATATTAAAAATAATGTACAGTAGATTTTAAAGTGATTTTCTTTGTACTTTGAAATCTTGTATTGATTATATTGCCAAACGATAAATACATAAATAAACTGTCATACTGGACACAGTAAGCGGATGGAAATCGCTAATGAAAAGTATTTAAGGTGAGAAGTTTATAACAAGCATTATGGTATCGGAAGTACGAGTTATAAATAATTCAACCAGATCAAATGTATATTGATGTATAATTGGAAAGACTATTATTGTGAAATTAAGCATGTCGAGGTTGAAATGATGTTATTGACGTGGTAATGTTGAGATGGTTACGAGGAGAAAGTAACAAGATTAGATGTAGAATTCCATGCTGTATTTTAAGTCGAAGAAAAAGAATTGTGTGGAGGAAGGTTTATGCGTTTAATAAGACGTTATGTAGGACTTGTTGTGTTGGATATTAAGTGATTATGAGTATATCAGCGAGGTTATAATGAACGATAGCGATGTTTTAATGGTATAAGCGACATTGTAGGGGATGAAAGCGATTTATTATGGTATCAGCGAATATGAAAGTAAATACGAGATTGTAAAACCACTATTTAAAATAAAACTGAAATGTCGAGAAAATAGTCCAATATAACATCAATTTTATCGAATTTTTATCAAGATTATGACAATATTGGAACTGTAATTACGGCAACTTAATCGTTCGTTACACAGTTCATGGATTTCACAAGCTTAAAGCAATGAAATGTCATTAATGTAGAAAATAATGTGAAGCATAAGTAATCGTAGAAAGAGGAAAGACATTATCGTAACTGACAACGAGAAAATAATAATATTCTAAATATTTGAACCATAATAATAATTAATATGATTAAAAATTTATAAATTAATATAATTTTAAAGAAGTATGAATTATGGAGAGTTATGTGTAGAATAATGAAAGAATTGTAAATAGAAGGCAGTCATTTTAGAAATTTATTTTTTAAACTGTAATGACACAGTGTGACCAACAAGTAGTTGATAATTTGAGGCCGGATTGATAGACAAGACGTCTACAGGTAACATTTTTATATTTACTCCTTAATAAGGACAGAGATAAGCCAACTACCGCAATTCTCGGTATATTTTTCTTCTTAGTGAAGATAATTATTATTTAAATTTTATTACTTTTTATTTTCATTTGAGTGAATTTTAATTTTATTTCTGATGGACCTTACTTGTATTTGTCGTCCTATATCTTGAATAAATCTTAGCAGGTGCTAATTAGATTGCCTGTTACTTTTTATAGTAAAAATCGATCTCTTCATTTAATAATTCGTTACGGCTGAACTACTGGTTAGATATTGGCGCCCACCTTTTATTTTTTTAACCGTTCACCCTCGAGATCCGTGAACCTCGTCCTCAAATACTTTGTTGAAGGATTTGTATGTAGCGGAGCAGTAGTAGGCTACACTCGTATTTTTAATATCTATGTATCGAGAGATTCCTAACTCGCCATCAAGCAGGGAATTGTTGGTTTTTCTAGCATGGGATCAGCGTGATTTGCAATCCTTTCCATACTTCGGATAATAGTTGGTGGTCATGTGAATTTCGGGCACAGTAAGGTACCCATCTATTAAATCAATCCTAACCTAAGAATTTCCACATATACAGTAACATATCCACGTAGGTGTTCTATAGTTTATATATCTCTTTCCTTTTAGATCTCTCCTACTTCAAGCTGGTTTTGTATCGAGACGTACATCTTTCTTATTTAATATATTTTTGTAACAGAACTGGTCTTATTTTTTATTTTTTTTTATTGTGCTGTTTTTAACTCTTAGACGATTAACATTTTTAGAATTGATGACTTCTGTTGTGGTAAATTTGTTAAATGTAAATTATTGCACCTTTTCTTATTATAACTTGCGCTGAGGATTGTCACAATGTGGCTGAAACCGGTACAACAATAAATGTACATCATATCTTGACATAAGGTTTTATTTTCGTTTTATATCATTAAGTACTATACGAATTTTATAATACTGTAGTTAAATTATACTGCGATGTTTGTGTCTTAACCAAAGTATCTAAGATAGTTTAACTTAGCAGTCAGCAATAATCAAACAAAATAGTTTCTTTCTAAACCAACATTTTGCTAAAACCGTGAGCGTCACAAGTAGGAGTACCGTAACGTGTGTATTCTAAGATGATCAATGCACGATAACAGCGCTATTTGAATTATTGGGCAGATGGGGATAATTCCACAGATTAATTTTTATAATTTAGGATTATCTGAAAACACGTCCAGTTATTTAATAAATTGGCGAAATAAATTACCGTAATGTTACCATTTTGATGAACTGCTTGATTTTTTTATTTTTGTCGATACTACAATGTTTCACCTCTCTTTAAAAACTGAACATTATGACGATTAATCGGAAAAGAAAAGCGAACTGCTATGGAGAGAAACAAAATATTCCTTCCATTTATGCCATAAGGATAACGTACCGGAGACCAACAGTTTCAGAGCAGCCAAGTAATGGATATCACGAAGCAAGTAACCAGTGGCGGCTCGTGAATTTTACCGAGGGGTGACTCAACCGTTTACGATGTACACCGTTTTTGTGATGTTTTTCCAGTAATTGAAAGAGATGATTTCATACATGAATTGTGTTTTTCCTTCTCACATATTTTTTTAGCTTGATTTCCTTATTTCGTTTGGACTAGGCACTGCTGTTTTTAAAGAAATAACAAAGGTATTTAAAATATTTGCTCCCAGTCACTGGGAAAAAAAGAAAACCGGACCCAGCTCAGGAATCCGTCAGGGTCACCAATTCCCAAGCTCTCTAGCCATGAGCCCTTGAGGGTGTATCCCCACCACAAGGGTTCACAACTAGGCCTAGTGGGACTTGGGTTGGAGACCATTGGACCCCAGCCGAGGTGGTTATTATTTCCACTTGTGCCGGGCGCTTCTCTGTCATCTACCTGTCGACCTCCATTAGTCAACTCTTGTTCTCTTCCAACTCTGATAGCACTAGAGCATCCAAAGTCTAGGGAGGCATTCATTTTCCTGCCGTAACTGACCCTTATATCATCTACCCTGATATCCTCATTCTTCGAGGGGTCAGCCCTATTCTTTTAGTTTCATAACTTATATTGCCTTCTACACAAGGCCCTAAAGAAGGCAGGGTGAGTGAAGCTCCACAACATTTAATGCACCCTGGATAGAGCTACACCTTCAAGAGCTCAGCTTTTGAGCTCGGGAGTCGGCGACCGTGATGTGTTCCAGAGCGAGATCCATTTTCCCCTTTTTGCATTGACTTTGGGGTGGACCCTCTCTTCTTTCCCTTTTCTACCTGCCTCTTATGGCTCTAGTAGTTTCCAAGTACCTCAATACTCATTCTTCGAAGATTGATTCTTGTTTTCAGGGGATGAACAGCAAGGTCATCTGCCCTTCGAAGATAGAGGGCATTTATTTTCCGTCATTTATTTCCCTTATTTGTTTCTTTCTTTTATTATTGTCGTTTTCTTCTTAGATAGATAGATTTAGATAGATTTATTTACCATCAACAGGATAGGCACCCAATTACAGATGATATAATAAAACATAATAAACATTAAATTTACTTAAAAGCAACTATTTAACTAACCTAGAAACAAACATTGATTCAAGCTTATAAACTAAGTTACACTTAAATTAAAATAACAATTATTACACACAATATATACAACAAACACCTACGATCTTGAGTTCAACAATGATCTACGAATTTCCGTAGGCTTCGAGTAAAATATATCTATAGCGCTCTCAAGATGGTTTAGAGAGCGCAACGCCATCAATAACCAGGAATTGGCATGGGCTACAGTTCTACACTTCTGGATCCGGAAAGTGAGTCTTTGCTTTGTATTGCGGCCTGGAACATGAAGCGGAATCAAACACAAGAGGGGCGCACAGTCGATTCTATTGGTCAGACACTTATATAGAAACATGGCGTTGGCACACATGCGGCGAGACCTCAAAGACCGCATACCCATGGTTCCACAGAAGGTCTCATAATCCAATGTAGAGAGTCGAATGCCCATATACCTACAGCTGATCCACTTCATGAATCTCACCTGCACTCTCTCTAAGCGCTGAATAGCATATTGCTGAGAAGGCAGCCATACCTCACAACAGTATTCAACAGTCGACCTTACATATCATAAAAATAAAATTTTGAGAGAACCTATATTGGCGAATTCACTACAATTTCTTTTCAGAAAACCTAGTAATCTGAACCCCTTACTTGTCACCTTATCTACATGTTTTAGAAATGACAGCCCGTCATCGTTGGTAATTGTTATACCTAGGTCGTTTACTTCATTCACACGCACTAATGCATAGTTACTTATACTATAATTCCTCATGACAGGCGCCAACTTCCTAGAAAATGTTATCACATTGCATTTTGATATATTAAGGTCAAGTAACCACTTAGTACACCAACCTGTTAGTAGATGTAGGTCTAATTGAAGCAAGTCACAGTCTGACTCGTGGTCTATTACTCGAAACAGTTTCAAATCATCAGCGTATAGAAGGCAGTTACTATTCTTGAAGACCCCAGTTAAATCATTAATAAATATTACAAATAAAAGTGGCCCCAAGATGGAACCCTGAGGAACACCAGAAGTTGGAAAGTATGGATTTGAAGTTTGACCATCGGATTTAACAAAGCAAATTCTTTCAGTGAGATAGCTTCTAATCCACTCTAAAACGCTGCCGCCTATTCCATACGCTGACAATTTGATTAATAATGCCTCATGTTGTACGGAATCAAAGGCTTTGGAAAAATCTGTGTATATGGCATCGACTTGTTGACTCCTGTCCAAGGCATTTGATATGAAGTTGACGTGCACTTCCAGGTTCGAAGCAGTCGAGTGCTTCTGCACGAATCCATGCTGAGCAACATTAATGTACTGGCCGACTGACCTGTATATTCTATTGTACACAATCTTCTCCGCCACCTTTGATAGGAGGGATAGCAGGACGACTGGCCTATAGTTGTCAAATACCCTTTTGTCACCCTTTTTGAATACTGGAATTACGTATCCCTTCTTCCACTCACACGGAAAGCATCCAGATTTAAAAGATGTATTTAAAATTGCACTGAGAGGTATCGCCAACTGAGGAGCACATTCTCTAAGTACAAGACCTGGTATCTCATCAGCCCCAAATGATTTTGCAGTATCCAATGATGACAGAATCTCACACACTTCAAAGGGCGTAGTCCGGATCGACATCAATCCCTGATTACACACGATTGGGACAGACGAGGGACACGGCCTCGCAGGAGAGTGATACTTCTTGAAGCCCTCTGCAAATTTATTAAGAATAGTTTCCTGGATTTCGATTCCATTCTGAAACATAGTGGATGGTAAACGTGAAAATTTTCTTTTATTGTTTACAAAATTCCAAAAATGCTTTGGATTGGTGGTTAATTTTGATTCAACTGAGATCACATAGTCTTTGTATTTTCTGTTCTGGAGTCTCTTATATTCCCCCCGTATCACCGAAAATTGAACATAGTCACACCAAAAGCCCGATTTCTTGAACCTTTTTCTGACTCTCTCTTTTTCTTTCAACTAGTTGATTACCTCTGTATCGTACCAAACTGGATACTTCCGAGTATTGATTGTGCGAGTGGGCACTGAATCCTTGATTACTGCTTTGAGGAGGTCGTAAAACAGACTTAAAGCCTCATCAACAGAGGGAGAATCATCCATCAAATACCATGGACACATCGATAGAAGGTCTCTCATGAGGGGAAAATCAGCTTTAGTCCAAGTATATATTACCCTTCTTAGTGATTGTGGACGGATAATACGTGGCAAGGATAGTGAGAATTCCACAGCATCGTGGTCTGACTTAACTACCTTCTCAGCCTGAATACATTGCGTATGTGCGGACAGTTGTTCAGAGACTAGCACCAAATCCAGGAAATTGTTATTGCGTGTAGGGAAATGACACATTTGCTGTAGATTAAACTCACTGATATTCTCTAGAAACGTTAGGGCTTCCTCACATCTTTGCTTTATAAAAGGTTCAGTGGTCCAGGCTAATTCACTGATGTTAAAGTCCCCACACACTACGACTATGTCTTGGGGGTTTAAAACAGCTGTGACATTGCCCAGCGTCTGACGCAAATCACTCAGCCTAACCTTCACCTCGTCCGGTGGTAGATAGCAGCACACGATGAATACCGCGCGTCCTGGTTTAGGCCTGACCTTGACCACAAGGCACTCCCAACACCCTGCCAACTCCGGCCTTGATACCGGATTCAGGATGTTTTTCACGGCCACAAGTACGCCTCCACCCTTAGTTTTGGTGTCATGAACGAGTTGTCTGTCTTGTCGAAATATACTGTAATCACTGGACAGTATCTCGTTCTTGTCCACTGCATCATTCAACCATGACTCTACGATACAAATACAATCAATTTCAGCATCACTAAAAGCTAGGTTGAATTCCGATAATGAAGTACATATACTCGCTACATTTTGATAGAAGAAAGTCATATCATTACACTGACCAGGTCCCGGGTTCAATTGCACATCGCCTGACAGTGCCAATAGGAGCATGGCTATCACATTGCCGGACATTTTCAAATACGTGGACCTTTGACAACCACTTGGTTGCTTCAACGCCAGGTACTGTGTTCCATTCAAGCTAAGCACATGGCATGATATTTTAAGTTCATTGTTCACAAGGAAGTCTTCCCAGCATTCCACGAACTCGAAATGGTAGCCACGGTAGTACATAAGTTAGTTGTAAGTCAATAATTAGTGAAGCCTAGCTGTAGATTTCATTTCATCATAATTTCTCACCGTCACCTAAACCACTAAGGGTAGAACAAGTTGAACAAGATTACTTTTCAATGGATTAAAGGACACACAGGACTCTGGGAAAATGAGAGAGCTGACTATCTCGCCAGGATTGCTGCCAGCCATAGAACAGCAATATATTATAGATCACCACCCCTAAACCAGGCAAAATGTACTAACTGAGCATTATACAAATATATGGAACTCCATATATACCAATTTCAGAAGACTCCCTACATACAAAATTATTCGTTCCTAATATACCACACAGACTTTCCTCATCTCTTTGGGCCAACTTCATAACCACCCAGTTTATCACAAATCATGGTCGCTTCAAATCCTATCTTCATAAAATGAACATTATTCATTCACCAATTTGCAGCTGTCAGGAAAAAACTCAACAGACGGCTCGTCATCTGTTGACTGAATGCAGCACGTACTCCGGAGAACGACCAACTGTACTACGATCATTACCACTGCATACCATTATGAAACACCACTGGAATACTGTCGAAATAACTGAATTTATAAAAAACTTCCACTCACTTCAATAATATTATTCATGCTAATTTTGCATTTAAAACTGTAAATATCCCGTGGTATACTTGTAGGTGAAACACGGGTTGTAACTATATTAAATAAATTTAAAAAAAGGATAGATGACCTAGATATTTCACCCCTTTAAACAACAATTATCTCCACCATTGAAGGTGTATCGGTATCTAAGGTGCACCGTGCATGGTGGGACAACACACATCCTACCTCCTTTAGGACCTCTTAGAGAAGGCAGATAAAAGGACAAAATGAGGTCTGATCCTACAAAAATTACGTCATCAGGAAAGAAAAGGACAAGAGCCAATTAAGGCAGGGGAATGGAAGACATCCCAGGCCTCCGATACCCTAATAACGTTGGGGTAAGAGTTGACATGGAAGATATACGAGAGGAGCTCAGCTCAAGGAAACTCAGCAGGGGTCCCATAGTCGCCAACCCATATCCCACTAGTTGTAAACAATTTGATAATAAGTGATGTGATCTGAATCTCTCAGGAAGAAAATGAAGACTACACGCAACAGAGCGTTAAGAAGGTAACCATTTGCTTCCTGTCTTGTCACCTTCTCTGGAAATTCCACGTAACCACTTCTCTCGCAATGAATTGTCCGATTATATCTCATGAAAAGAGAATCCCCGGTATTCTAACTTGCCCAGTTCTGATTTACAAAAGGGCACGCAGCAGTGAAACATTATAAAATCATTCAGAATACATTCCAACTTCGCCATTAACATCAATGCAAAACTTAGGTCTGCCACAGTGACTTGGTGCTGCTTCCTAGCGCCTTTATTTGGAAACGAGGTTGTACGCGTAAATCGTTGAATGAGCAGGCAGTTCAAAGCTCCTTGGCCATGAGGGAAGCTATCCAGTGGCTGCATCAGACTGGCATCAGACTCAAGCTGACTGAGTCCACACACTTCGTGACGTAGCGCGTGAGGGGTTGGAGGGGGGATAACTGGAGGTATTCGTTGTCATGGCAACGTAAATTACAAAGCGGGCGACTTTTGATGAGTCCTCATGAGTATTAGGTGCGCTCTACCGACGAGGAGAGGAACTACACACATTGTGTCACGATAGCAAAACATTCGGTGCGAGGAGAGAGATCATTGGGGCTGATGAGTAGGGCTCGGATTTTTAGGTAAATAAATATTTTTATATGTAAATACATATTTGAAGCATTTCTTCTATAAAAACATAAATTCCTGCTTTTTACTTATTAGCACATAAAAATACATAATATTTACATTCTTTTAAAGTCAGTATGCTAGATCTTTCGGTTTATTACATTTTTGTTCTGTGTTACTTCAAAGGGGAAGAATCTGTGAGCTATCGCATCTTCATGCAGAGCGTATGTCAGCTTGCAAATGTGTTATTCTTAACTTGTCGCCCCGTGCCACTCACTGTGGAAGCCGGAGATTTCCTTGTCCACAGCCATATTGCACCACGTGCTAGACCTTACCCCCCTCCCTCAGCTACCTGGAACCAGTATCACTCACATCCTTCCAAATAGGTGTGGTCATTTCAATTTGGCGGGTCATAATTATTGAAATGTAGCCTATTTTGATCGATGCCGTGCTGGTGGGTGGGTTGTAGACAGCTGAGGACAATCATCTATTAGGCCTACCGTAGGCTACTACATCATTACCATAATTATTATTTGTTATCATAACAAACGGTATTTCGGCTAATTTCAGCAGTTTTCATCAGATTGTATCGTGTGCTTGTCTCCTGTGTAGTGGTACATAAGATATAGGGCCTACTGAAGTATATTCTTAATAATTTCACCACTGAGATTTGCTGATGACATCGTTATCTTAGCCAACACATCAGGGGATTTGAATGAATTTTTAAATGGTACGGATTCTGTCTTGAGGAAAGAATTCACGATGAAAATTAATAAATGTAGGCTATAACAAAAATATTGGAATCCAGCCGAAAGAAATCTTAAACCCCTATGGACGTCAAATTGGCAGGTGAAGAGCTAAGGGATGTAGGAGTCTTCTGTTAAGTTACTTAGGAAGCAAAATGACCAGTGATGCACGAAAAATGGAAGATATAAAAGGTAGGTTGGTTCAGGCAAGGAAAGCATTTCTACGGAAATAAGTGTATTGACAGCGAATATAGGCTATATTTAGGTATTAGGAAGTCATTTTTGAAGCGTGGCGCTGCATGGAAATGAAACTTGGACTGTTGGAGCAACAGAGTAGAGGAGAACTGAAGCGTTCGAAATGTGATGTTACAGGAGAACGATGAAGACCGGATGGCTAGATAGGGGGAAGAGGTATTAATACGATTTGGAGAGGAGAGATGTTTATGACGACTGCTTATGAAGAGAAGAAATATGTTGGTAGGATACATACGGTACCAACCAACGAGCTAGAGAAAGGTATATAGAGTGGAAATGGCGCCGCCATTTTGGAAGCAGGTTGAACTGGCAGCCGCCATGATATACCCTGTCAAGAGGGTGGGAGTCAGGGAGGGAGAGGCGTGTCTAACGAGGCGTAATATAAGATTAGGCCTACGCAAGACCTGACAATTTAATTTGTACATTGAACGATAACTAACACAATCATCTTACAAGACAATGCGCTACGTTGCTTATGCACAGTACATTGCATGATTTCATTGTCCTTTAAAAAGAATAATTTTTGTGTACAACTGACCTCTCTCTCGTTGAGCTGTATTTCTGCAGAAGTGGTGAAGCCTGCATTTATAATACTGTTTCACAATTCGCTCGATGAGTGAAGCATAGTGAGACTTTCCCCAGGTTCAGTAGCTGTAAATAGATGGTCAGATTTCTGAAACAGATAACCCGGCAGCATAGCATAGACATCTGTCTGCAACTTCAGCATGAAATTCTTCGTGTTCTTTCGCAACATACTGTCATTATTCCTGATGACAATCCCAGCTGTTTTACATAATTTCACTACATCATTTGATGGATTCAAAAGGCCATCTTTCACGTCTTTCTCTTTAATCAGTCCTTCTTTCTGAACATCTTGACCCGATAAAAGCACTTCTAGGCATTCAATACAAGTTAATTTTTTAGACACTTGGCGAACAACACTTCCTGCTATGTACTGAACAAAATTTTCTACATACATATCGTTCATATGCATACCCCGCCCAGGGGGCTCACAACTTGTGGGACGTGGATTGGCGACCACGGGACCTCAGCTGAGACTGGCATTGCTTGCAAATCCACCCGTCAACCTTCCTCAGTCACCTCTTGTTCTCTTCAGGCACTAACGGTATCCGAGACCTGGAGAGTCTTTCAAATTCATGTCTTATTTGGCCCTTGTCTCATCTTTCCTGATACCCTCATTTTTCGAGGGATCAGACCTGATCTTTTCATTGTATCTATCTCCTGCCTTGTGCACAAGACCCTAATGGAGGCACGGCCGGCGTGAGCAGCCTCTTGAGAATTAGGCATAGTTACTAACGAGCTACCCCCCAGGGGTTCACATCTAGTGGGACGTGGGTTGGCGACCACGGGGCCCCAGCTGAGTCCAGCATTGCTTCCACTTACTTGTGCCGGGATCCTCTTTCCTGTCGACCTCATTTGGTCAACTCTTGTTCTCTTCCGACCCCGACGGTATTAGGGTATCCGAGGCCTAGGGAGTCTCTTCCTTTCCCGCCTTAATTGGCCCTTTCTCATTTTTTCTGATATCCTCCTTCTGCGAGGGGTCAGCCTTCTTTTTCTTTTCCTGTTATCTCCTGCCTTCTACTCAAGGCCCTCAAGGAGGCAGGGTGTATGTAGCCCCACCACTTCTGGTGCACCCTGGATATTGCTACACCCTCAGGGGTTCACGGCTGGTGAGTTCGGGAGTTGGCGACTCCGAGGGATTCCTGAGCAGGGTCCGGTTTTCCCCCTTTTATCCAATACCTCTGGGGTGGACCCTCTCCTCTTTCACTTTCCTACCTGCCTTTCATGGCTCTCCTTCCTTCCAAGTCCCTCAATCCTTATTCTTCGAGTGTTGAGGGCATTTCTTTTCCTCCTGTCCTTTATTTGCCTTATTATCCTTTTATTTTCCGTTTCTTCTTCTAGTATATAAGTTAGTAGTTAGTTTTAGTTATAGTTTACATTTCATTATCATCTTCACGATCACCCAAACCATTATGGGCCGATAACCTAGGTTTAGGCCCCTTAAAACAACAATTATCATCATCATCACCAACGAGCTAGAGAAAGGTATATAGAGTGGAAATGCTAGTTCCTGCTTCTGCAAAGGGAATCTGAAATGTAAATATCACACAAACTTAAACTGCTGCATCCCGCTTTCGTCAAGAGTCTACCTCATTAATTTATGAATTTGGATGGCATTTCTTATCTGAAATACGACACTCCTGTTGTCTTATTACTTCTATTCGTACAATTGAATGACGAACACACTGACGGCATGGTCTATGTATTATTAAATAAATTTCATTCAACGCATGTTCCTGTACAGCCCGAATAATCGCAACAAGCTCTTGTCAGACGACGTTCTGAATCATGGCCGCCTTAACTCAGGTTGCCTCCGCCCAAAGCGCTGCTACGCGGCTCGTTGCCTCTCTATATACCTTTCTCTAGCTCGTTGGTACCAACACACCCAGAAATAGCAAACTGAGCCATAGAAGGCAGAGTCGAGGATATGAACTGTAGAGGTAGACCAAGGGTAGAATATGTTAAACTGATTGCCTCGGATGTAGAGTGTGGTAGCTACGTAGAAATGAAACGATTGGCTCGGGAGAGGGAAACATGGAGGGCTGCATAAAACCAGTCGAAAGACTGAAACTCAAACAACAATTCTTGATTTAGATTTTAGACTGTAATATATTGTTCAATGTACAAATAATATGGCTCCATACCGGTTCCTCACACAAAGATATTATGTGTCTAAGGAGAAATTCAAAGTCACTTCTGTTGAATGAATCCGTTCAATTATTTTGTTTTGAACCAGGCGGCTTGTAACTCTATGAGGATGTTCAGGATAGTGCATTTCATATAGAATACCGGTACCGTACTTTTGGTGAGAATGAACAATCTGAGAACTCTTTTCTTGATAGATGGAGATCTAAGTAGGAGCATTTTAAATGTTGTGGAGATATGGGACAGCACTAAGTTAAGGTAATTAGTCTAACGGCGGAAGGATATTGTAAACTCAATGCCCAGCGCAGATCATCTGTGATACGCAGTTTACGATATTTAACCGTCGAGAATATAGAGGTATCATTGATTCCATGACAGAGGTATGTAGCTAAGAACACCTTTATAATGATATTTTGAAAATTCTTCCCATGTTAGTTTTGTAAGTGTGCGCAGATAAATATATCTTTCTCTCACTTCCGCTCAAAGAGAAGTAAGAGTTTTCATTTGAACTGGGCATTGTGTGATATCTGGAGGCCTGTACTTAGCTAGACCTGATTCTCAAAAAAGCGTGTGTTACGATCAGCTGACTTGTACGGAACCCATTTCAGTCGCGCTGATAGGTGTGTTATGTACTAACAATCAGATATCGCCGCCTCGCCCAAACATTGTTCAGGTTTGTGAGTGTTTGGGAACAATGGAACTGAACATTCAAGAGTTGCTCTATTTCACTTCTGTATGGATACGATCTGGCGTTAATAATACCCATAAATTGCTCATTTAATCCACTCAGTCCCAATGACTTGTATTAGAATTTACTCGTCATTATTCTCTAACTTATTTGATCAAGTAGGATTTACTGTTATTGATACTGTGCACCTCGCAGGATATATCGGAATACCAATATTGCATTTGGAGCACTGAGATTACCTCATTTGATGTATGAGGCTATTTTGGTAAATAAGTCCGTATGTAAATGATGTTCAAGTGAACTTCTGTGTTCTAGTTTTCTAACGTAATGGACGAGCAAGCTGTGATCAAAAGTGAGCCGGAATGGTCGACAGAAACAGATGACTTGGCCGACATTGTAAGTGTATTTTAATTCCACATATTGTGTAACATTGCAATCTTAGTGATGTCCAAGACAACATATTTGTAGTTAGCAAGGTAAATTATATCAAGCAGTAAGTTAATCAATATCTGTTAACTAGAGGGCATATTGTGTCTGTATTTTCATACTTGTGTATTAATTTCCATCGAGAAGCTGATACAATGTTTACACATTCAGAATGATTTTTCCTCTCAAAATTCAATGCCTTTTTAGCCTACTTTCGATTTTTGCAAAAAATGAAAGTAGACTTATGAGATCAACACAGAGCGAAAAAAGTGTGTCTGTCTGTGTGTGTGTATGTGTGTGTGTGAGTCTGTGTGTGTGTGTATGTGTGTGTGTGAGTCTGTGAGTGTGTGTGTGTGTCTGTGTGTGTGTGAGTGTGTGGACTCTGAATGTCTGTCCCCCCCTATCAATTCGAACACGGTGAATGCGAATTGAACGAAATTTGGTACAAAGGTAGCACTAGCAAAGGACACCTCAGTGTCATGTTTTATATCGCCGCCATCTTGACGGAAACGTAATGGCGGCCACACATGTTCAAAGCTTAAATCAAATTACGACTAACCTAATCATCCGATCTCTACCAAATTTTGCAACAACATACCTTTATGGGGGGAGCATCCTTTGACCTAACCAATAGGCCATCAGCGTAATAGTTTGCGGATGGCGGCCATCTTTGTGTGAAAATCGAATCCCCCAATTAATTCGAACACGGTGCAACCGAATGGAACGAAATTTGGTACAGAGGTAGTACTAACAAAAGGCACCTCAGTGTCATGTTTTATATCGCCGCCATCTTGACGGAAACGTAATGGCGGCCACACAAATGTTCAAAGCTTAAATCAAATTACGACTAACCTAATCAGCCGATCTCTACCAAATTTTGCAACAACATACCTTTATGGGGGGAGCATCCTTTGACCAAACTAATAGGTCATCAGCCTAATAGTTTGCGGATGGCGGCCATCTTTGTGTGAAAATCAATTCCCCCTATTAATTCAAACACGGTGAAACCGAATGGAACGAAATTTGGTACAAAGGTAGCACTAGCAAAGGGCATCTCAGTGTCATGTTTTATATCGCCGCCATATTGACAGAAACGTAATGGCGGCCACACAAATGTTCAAAGCTTAAGTTAAATTACGACTAACATAACCATCCGATCTCTACCAAACTTTGCAACAACATTCCTTTATGGAGGGAGCATCCTTTGACCAATCTAATAGGTTATTAGCCTAATAGTTTGCGGATGGCGGCCATCTTTATGTCAAAATTGATTCCCCCTATTAATTCGAACACGGTGGAACCGAATGAACGAAATTTTGTACAGAGGTAGCACTAGCAAAGGGCATCTCAGTGTCATGTTTTATATCGCCGCCATCTTGACAGAAACGTAATGGCGGCCACACAAATGTTCAAAGCTTAAGTTAAATTACGACTAACATAACCATCCGATCTCTACCAAACTTTGCAACAACATTCCATTATGGAGGGGGCATTCTTTGACCAATCTAATAGTTATTAACCTAATAGTTTCAGGGTGGCGGCCATCTTTATGTCAAAATTGATTTCCCCTATTAATTCGAACACGGTGGAACCGAATGGAACGAAATTTGGTACAGAGGTAGCACTAGCAGAGGGCACCTCAGTGCCATGTTTTATATTGCCGCCATATTGACTGAAACGTAATGGCGGCCACACGAATGTTCAAAGCTTAAATCAAATTACGATAACCTAATCATCCAATCTCTACCAAATTTTGCAACTACATACCTTTATGGAGGGAGCATCCTTTGACCAATCTAATAGGTCATTCGCCTAATAGTTTGCGGATGGCGGCCATCTTTGTGTCAAAATCGATTCCCCCTATTAATTCAAACACGGTGGGACCCAATGGAACGAAATTTGGTACAGAGATAGCACTAGCAAAGGGCATCTCAGTGTCATGATTTATATCGCCGCGATATTGACAGAAACGTAATGGCGGCCACACAAATGTTTAAAGCTTAAATCAAATTACGACTAACATAACCATCCGATCTCTACCAAACTTTGCAACAACATACCTTTATGGAGGGAGCATCCTTTGACCAATCTAATAGGCCATTAGCCTAATAGTTTCAGGGTGGCGGCCATCTTTATGTCAAAATTGATTCCCCCTATTAATTCGAACACGGTGGAACCGAATGGAACGAAATTTGGTACAGAGGTAGCACTAGCAAAGGGCACTTCAGTGACATGTTTTATATCGCCGCCATCTTGATGGAAACGTAATGGCGGCCACACAGATGTTCAAAGCTTAAATCAAATGACGATTAGCCTAATCATCCGATCTCTAACAAATTTAGCCACAACATACCTTTATGGAGGGAGCATCCTTCGACCAAACTAATAGGTCATCAGCCTAATATTTTGCGGATGGCGGCCATCTTTGTGTGAAAATCGATTCCCCTTATCAATTCGAACACGGTGAAACCGAATGGAACGAAATTTGGTACAGAGGTAGCACTAGCAAAGGGCACCTCAGTGTCATGTTTTACATCACCGCTATCTTGACGGAAACGTAATCGCGGCTACCCAAATGTTAAATGCTAAAATTACGACCAACCTAATAATCTAGTCTCTACCAAATTTTGCAACACCATATCTTCATGTGGGAAACATATTCAGACCAAACTGCAAGAACATCAGCCCAATAGTTTGCAGATGGTGGCCAAGTATGTGTGCAAATCGATTCCCCCTATCAATTCAAACACGGTGAAACCGAATTGAACGAAATTTGGTACAGAGGTAGCACTAGCAAAAGGCACCTCATATTCATGTTTAATATCCCTATAGCACGTTGTATTTCAACAAGCTACTACAACCAACATTCAATCATACTCCTTGAAAAGGAAAAAGAGTTATAACAATACCCATGCATTTAGGAGAAAGTAGGCTATATGTTCTTTACTGAACATCTTGTTTTATTCAGTAGAGATAGAACATAGCCGTTGTTTTGAATAATGACATACAGTGTTGCCAGATCATAATGTGTATGTTACTGCACTGACTCACTAGAAAGTGAGATTTATAGTGAGAATTAGGTTTGGAATCCCCTCTGTTCCAAGACTTGAATTGCTGAAGATTGGGGAGAGAGAAATACTTCCTGCAATCATCACTTGATGTCTACAACAAAAGCATGCTGAGAAAGTTCAGCTAATTTCCAAAAATTAACCACACTGACACAAATGCAATTTTAAAATTGCAAGTAAAGAAGAACTTATAAGCAAACTTTAAATTAGTTAACTGAAATATTTAAAACAGATTTGTACTAGGTAAAAACCTCCTGATGGATTGATGTTGATATTCAGAATAATATTGTGTGTTATAGATAATATTGATATTGTTCAGTGTGATACAGAGAGTTTCTATTATTGGTTAAGGTAAATTACCGTCTCTCATATTCGTTTTGTTTTACCCGAGTCACTTTTCTATTCCACATTCCCCAGGTAACATTGAATATTTACCTGGCATGCTCAGTTCCCTAATATTCTCATTCTAATCTCCATCATCTACAAACTTTGATGTAACTATTTTCATTCAGGTGTTTTTTGAGCATATCTGCTTCGCCCATTACTTTCCCACATAGGAGGCGTTGTTCCTCTTTCCTGCTTTTCTTTAAGTCTTGTTTTTATGAACCCCCTTAACCATACCTTTATCATGAACCCTTCATGGTCTATTATTTATAGCGAGGGTTGTTTATAAAGATCAGCTGAATACTATAATGTTGAAGATCCCAAATAAAACACACAAGTCAGGCATTTATTTAATTTTGTGATATTTGAAAAATATTTTCCTTGTATATATGCCTACTGATCTAGACCGACCATGATGTATCGTGTTTGGGAGAACAGAACAGAAAGCTCAAGCCTTTGGTTAAAGGCATTGTGATAAAGTATCTGACCCATGCTGGACACAAACCAGCGACCGCCGGCATTGTATGCTGTTGCTGTGACCAATGAGTTGCCATGGTGACCATGTTGCAACCATCTTCGTTAATCAGGGTAGCAAACCTGTGATGTGAAATCCACCTAGATTTCCTCCATAAATCCCCGAGATTTGATTTTTGTTTCCATTTGTCTTCCTCTATAAACAGAACACATTGCCATGGTGGCCTGTGGTTCCCTCAGCGGCCATGTTGGTTGTCATGGTTTCCTGAGAAGTGATTTTAGTCACGTTTGTGTGACAGGGGAATTTTCTAAAGGAGTCTGTCCACGACAGACTACGTGGCTTAACAAACAAAATGATTCTTGTTTTGAGACAGCGCATGACGTCACGTTACGACTGTCTCCAAGCAGTTTCAAGTCAGACGAGTTACTTGGGGAGAGGAGGGTCATCTAATTGGTTCATGTTGGTCAACCATTTTGGTTCTTCACTACGGTCTGAGAAAGTAGATTGTCCTCACAAGGCTAAATATTAAGTTGGAGAAAGAGGGTCGACCATATTAGAGTTTAGTAACCAAAATTTTGGTCCTTGGCTATGGGCCAGGATAAAATATGAGTGATTTATAGATTGTTATAGTAAGCGCAATCATTAAGCAGTGGTGTTGTTGAGTACATTGATCCGTAATGACTTGTATCAGTTATTTCATAAATGCAGACACATGTCAACACTTATATTGAATACATGTTTACAATGAACATGTTTCGACATACCATGTTCTGTATATTAATTAATTCAGTATATTAATTAATTATTTAAGACCTAAAACAAAAACCCTTGAAACATAATAAAATAATAACCTAGGCAATAAAACTTGTATTAAGAACTTTTGAATATTTATTTATTTATTTATTTATTTATTTATTTATCGTATGGCTTTTAGTGCCGGGAGTGTCCGAGGACATTTTCGGCTCGCCTGAGTCTGTAGCTGCTTCCAGCGGACACCCTAAAGGGTGAGCTACAAGCTCCGTTCGATAAATAAATTACAACGGAAACTGTGTAATACTATTATACTAGGGTTTTATATGAGACAATTTTTAAAATAAATAGTTCAAGGCAGGTCTGTATTACATCTTGGGTAAATACTTCATCAAGGTTGCAAAGAGGTAATAAATTGGGAAAAGGAACGTTTATTCTTATAATTTAACCACGTTTGTGTTTGTTTGACAAGCGTCTTTATTTTGTCTCTCTTCTTTCGGTTTCCAGTTCCACATTCCCCAGATATCATTGAATAATATCGCTCCCTTTATTTCCAATGTTATCCTTTTTTCTTTGTAATTTGTTGTATTTTTATTTTAGTATATTCATGAGCAGAAATGGTTAATAGGCGATACAGAACAGGTGATATTCCTCTGTTCGTATCTCATGAGTCATTTAAAAGAAAGTCCATTAGTGTATGTTTACAAGTCATTTGTGAGTTGTAATTTCTGTTACCCAAAGGAATATATTTGTGAAACAAATCACTTCTCTGCAGGATAATACTGACCTCCCTGGGGATATCAAGACTGAAGTATGTCCCTCACCAGAGTTTGTTGCTTGCATAAAAATAGAAACAACACCTTTGGATATCAAACAGGTAAGTACTTAATTATGTTACAACTTTATTCCTCTTTACAAGACATTACCTGTTCATCTCTTTATCACCAAATGGTATTTAGAGATTACAGAATTGTTTTACACAACAGTGTTGATGATAAATGGAAGTGTTCAGCTGATAGATTGAGTGCAGTGCAGAAAGGACAGGACTTTTGAAGAAAGGCATAGAATATCTGACATTTGTGGGACGTATAGCTGCAACCTGAGACTTCACACTCTGTTGTTCTGACCACTGAGCTAATGGGGGATGCATTTAAACTTTATTGTCTAAAGTTGTATTATGTTAAGGACAACATGAATGACTTGGAGGTTTTAAAAGGTATACCAATTCTTGGTTTGGTCAAATATATGTATTGAAATCAGAGGGCTGAAATAAGACGCTCTCATAAGGGCAACTCAGGATAGATGGGTTTCTCTACCTCAGCAAGCCTTGAAGTGGTCTTCAGTAGTTTATTACCTCATCTTCCTGCCATTTGTACTGATGGTTGTATTGTAACTAATGACAGGGGTCGCCCTCTTCTCAATCCTGAGCAGTACAAGTACTATGGAGGACCCAATAAACCCTACCTCTTTTTAGTAAATAATGAGAAATATTCTATCTTACCACATTTCTGTATGTTTTTAATGTTGTGTGTAGATAGGCGTAAGCATTTCTACCCCTAATTATTCGTATTTGTTTAGTGTCAGGGAAGAGATGAAAGAGGTTCCGTGCAGCAGTAATTTTTCCACCGACATGCCCTTTTGTGCAGCCCATAAGAGGTGATAATATCGATTGAAATGAATATAGTAAGTAGTTGTAAAGAGGCGACCATGGCTACATGCGAGTAACTGCCCCAGCATTTGCCTGTAGACGTACACTGGGAACCATCTAGAACTCTTAGTTTGGCCGAGGGTGGGGATCATACGCACTCATCTTCTGAGTTTGCAGACTGACCAATTGGCCTGAAACATTTAACTTGTGTAGTATTGGAAATGTGCTGAGCTCTTTGTCTGTCCTAAGGAAGGAACCATAAGGGTTGGATTCAATACACAAGTTTCAAGCTTGGATTACTATTTTCCTGAATATCTGTTGATACTGCTGATCACAGGAAATCTGTCTTAATAAGTGACGTGTGACTACATTCATGAAAGCATTTCAAATAGATTTCCCCATTAGTTCCCTAATCAATACTTTGTCCTGTATCTCCATTACAAAGTATGAGCTCCCGTACAACAGACGACATAATGCTTGTAGCTAGTAGTATCAGGTTGCTGCAGTATTGATGATATGTGCTCTACATAAAACTCCCCCGCCAGAAGCACTTAATTGGCTCACTCTTACTTCTTTTGAATATTTATTAGCTCTAACTGCAGTGTTTTGTGAAAAATCTCTTGTCAAATATTGTATAGGTGATGTTTCTAAATGCTGGCCCTGTGGTGTTGGGGTAGAGCGCCTGCCTCTCACCCGGAGGCCCCGGGTTCGATCCCCGGCTCCGTCAGGGATTTTAAAACTGACGTGAGGGTTGGAACGGGGTGCACTCAGCCTCGTGAGGACAATTGAGTAGCTGTCTGACAGTGAGACAGCGCCCCGATCACGAAAACCAAGACTAACGGCCGAGGGGACCCGACGCGCTGATCACGCGTCACCCCAATATCTGCAGGCCGAATGGCTGGGCAGCTGTCGCTGACCGCCTTAGCCCGTCAAGGGCTGTATAGTGCCAGGGGTTGGGATGATGTTTATAAATATATTTAAACCTTAATTTGTAAAAGATGTCGCTTGGTACTCAATGATACATGTATTAGATCCCATGACCCCTTAAGGTCTTACAGCTAAATATAAAAAAATAAAAAAATAAAAAAATGCTCATTTTTCCATTATGCTTGTGGATATTCTTTCCATTAAGGTAGCATTTTCTCTCACACTAAGATTCACTTCGTTTGTAAAGGAGTGATGGCTTGATGGTGTGTTATAAGTTACAGAACTAGGGAGGACATAACGATCATCTCCATCAGTAAGATGTGATGGACAGTATGAAACTAGTGTCTGGTAGTTGTTAAGCGAATATATCTTTACAACAATTAAGCTGTGTTGTACAATTACATATTTGGTTATTTGTTGTTAAATGTGTAAGTTGATAGCAAAGAAATAAATTATTCCATCTTTTTTTATTCCTAGGAATTGAAAGAAGAAATCCATGTTGAAGAAAGTGATACAAGTGGAAATCCTTTGAATGAGTAAGTGGACATCATAATGAGAAAATGTGTTTTTCCGTTTTTATGAGTGCATAACTGAAAATGTTTCATTGGAGCATATGATACATATCGTATATTAACCTTCTATTCAGCAACCCACAAATTATCCATTCCCTTACAGTTCTTTCTGACTTGTTGGAACCCCACTTCATATGGTAGGAGGAAAGTACAGGCCACAGTGAAGAGAATGTGACTGTAATATGAGTTTTGTTAGGAACGTCCACTGCTTTTTAACTCCCCCAGTGTGTTGCTCTGTTCTCAGTCCCAGATGACTTTTTTGTAACCTAAAGTTTTGAGCGTAAATTGGTTCCTTCTCACCCACTATTGGTACAAGTAAATCCAATCAAATATCTTCTACATCTAACCTTGAACTCTGGGAGGATTTAAGTAATTTGACAGGTATCAACATATCCCACATAAACTGTGGGGTGATTGTAGGTTTACTGTTTGGAGCTTGAGAATTCAAGATAACATTATATGGAGAGTTTTATGAGAAACCGCAATGGTGGGATGGGGTTTGGTTAGCAACATAAAATTCACCAATTTCTCGGCCTACCAATAGTTGTCTCATCTTTGTGTCTGCGGAGTTTTTGTTAGGTACCTTGCTCCTGAAGAGAAATACACATCGTGTGCACTGGTCATGCTGTAGTGTTAACATAATAGCACATCAGGCATGTCGATCTGAATCAGCTAGATAAATCAACTCTTGCGAATAATATGTCAATGGAATATTAGCCTTCACGTCTACTTAATGAAGCTCCGGCAAATATTCTTGGTTATTGCCGTGTTTGTTGCGGGGATTCGCCTGGGTGCACAAAGTCAGACGCATCAGTGAACTGGCCGAACCGCCGCTGGGGTAGTGGACTTCTGGGACATGCTCTTCTGTAGCTTCTTGTTTGTCGTGTGTCTGAGGCGTCGTGGTTGTCAATAACCCAGGATGTTGAATGACCGTATCATAACTTTGAAATAATAATAAAATTTCCGCCTTTCGATACTGTTTATTGCTAATTACTTACAGGGACATTTTTTTCGGGGGCTAATACTCCCCCTTCATCAGCCTGTCCAACAAAACTTCACAAAGGAAAAACTTTCCTTGTATAAGCACATACAAATCACATGAAGAATAATCAATAATGAAATAATAATTATTTACAATTCCCGCTCGACGCTCCAAAGAAGATACTCTTATCGGATCACTATGGCCTAGGCATACCAGAACTTCTGAATTGGGCCGGTGCTGCGGTCCGCTGCCCTCACTGCGTCATCGTGGGCCCACTCTAGTCCCCCTGTTGCTCCTGGCAAATGTCAAGGCGGAGAAAACTTGTGGCCGCGCCACGCGCCGCCAAAACTGCAGTGCGCTCGGGCGTGAACAAAAACAAACCGAATGCGCCTTGCGAAGACTCTTGCAGCTGAGTGTTAGTGACGTGCTTGGGAAAAGGTTGCGGTTGGGGTTGTGGGAAGTGGGAGGCTAAGGAAATGGGAATGAGTGAGGTTTGTTGACGCGTCGTGTATTGCTGTTATGGTGGTTGATTACTACGTAGAATGAGAGGTGTCAATCTTTAGTATGTTATGAAAAATGATGGGTATGAATAGTGGAATATACCGGGAATTTTATCATTTACTATATAATTCGTCTATTAGTGTTTTGTATAAAATGCTGGTTTCAAATATTATTTCATTAAGATTGTGTGAAGGGTTGAATCTCTGTGCTTTATCAATTTCTATTTGTTCCAAAATATTCATGAGCGTGCCTTTATTTTCTTGAACAGTAAGTCCTCTTCCACCACTATGATCACAAGTAAGCTGTAGAGATAGCGTGCTGTTAACTGTCGTTCTCGTGATTCAATTATATAGCGGGAAAGGTCTTCCCCCTCCCTGGCTATTTATACCGCATATACGCCTGTATGGTATCAAATATCTGTTGATGTAACGTTCTCACGGTTTGATGAGTCAGTTCACGTTTCTCTGACTCATGTGCACCTGCATCACATCATATAACGCTACACCTTGCATCCGATTGCGTCATTGCATCTGGTTGCGTCAGCTTGTTTATCGCATCAATTATCTGTTGACGTAACGTTATAAACACCTGCTTCGCGTGACGTCATACACTCAAAGATTCCGCTTGTTTCAGCAAAAGTTATTGTTTCACACGCCTGATTCCTTGCAACAGGTTGAGTCAGCTTGTTTTGTTGTATCCCACTTCTCCTCAATACGATGATCGCGCATCGCAGGTCTTTTTCAATTTAGACCATGTGACAGAAGATGGTGGATATGCGTACACCATCTCTGTATTTGCATAAAGCAACCATGAAATATGACTTCTAAACATTCTGTACCCTAACCGACTCCCTCCCTAACCACCAACGTAACTGCCACTACCTTTGGCCGATCATTAAAAGATAGCCCGCTCAGCTTACCTCATCACCCCTCCCTAGCCGCCACCATCTTTGCTCTACCGATTAAAGATATTCCCTGCTAGGCTACACTGCCAAATAAGTAAATACTAATACTACCCTCACCATCTCCTCCCTAGCCGGCACCATCTTTGCTCGACTAATTAAAGATACCTCGCGTTAACACCCTACCCGTCTCCGGTGAACATCTCGTAACCGTACACCCCGAAGTAGCATTCCAACATCACGTTACCTCCGCGAAAGAGCTGCTAACCCACGTAACATCTTCAAAAACCGTTGTTTTACCCCCTAGAGTGGGGGTAGTTTATAGCTTGGGGTTGAAATTACGTGTTCTTTCGAATGTGGGCATTACGCCCTTTTGTTTGAACCCTCACACGACACTACAAATAGTAGTTCGCGACATTAATCGGAGGCATCTCGAGTAGATAACCTTTTTGTTAAAGGGAATAGAGTGGTGCTCGGTGTGGGTTAGGTTAGGTGAGGCTGGGTTACGTTAAGCCATGGTCACCATCCTTATTTGAAACGCGCTATCCGTGTGAGTGGTTGCGCGCGGTCGCCATCTTTTGTGGAGGTGGAGGTCGTGTTACCGATTCAAAACCACTGCTCAAGGCTTACCGCTCTGTCGCACAGTGATTGACCACTGGAGCTATGAAACCCCGCTCTAGTCGCCTCTCGAGTCGTCTTGTCCTACCTACACACGGCCTTCTGCACCTCAAGGAATATTCCTGCACAAAGCTGTAACAATAACCGTCCGTCATAGTTCATCTCGCATACTCATATGTATGCTATATCACACTCGACTGACTCACTGATTCGTTGCAGCCCACTTTGTTGACTGACTGCACCGTCGTAAACGTGTCAATGAACTCTGCTGCTTGGCGTTCCTTACATAGTTGGCGGGATAGTCTCAGTCATTCCAGGTGGATTTGATACGAGACCTTGCAGTGTCTTTTTCGTCTGTCTTGAGTGTCCCACGTCATCTCTTGGAGAACCTTTGTACATAACTTCTTTAGCCTTAACTGGTATATCCTTGTTCCATACTAGTCCCCGTACCTGTTGGTAGAAAGCGCTCCCGAGTTGTATTCTTCAGCTAATTTCCAAATCTAGTCTTCCATCTTCAGTCAGTTCACTTCCCAAGTATTTGAAGTGTTTCACCATTTCCAATTCCTTATCTCCTATTTTGATTACTCCTTTTCCTTATTTCTTATCTCTACTCATTACCACTGTTTTACTCTTCTCCACATTTATCTTCAATCCCCATTGTTCAATCTTTTCATTTATTATGTCTAACTGTTCTTGTACCTCCATCTCATCCTCGCCCCAGATCACAACGTCGTCTGCACACCATTATCTTCATCGTTGCCCTACTATATTCTTTCATTGCTACCTTCATGATGTCATCCATCACCATTACGAACAATAATGGTAACAACACACTTCCTTGCTTTAGTCCAGTCTCAATTTTAAACCATTCTGATGTCCCGACTCTAGTCTTCACACTACTGTAGCACTCCATGCACAATCCATTTTTATCATGTCACTCGGTTCCTTGCCTATCTCCCAATTTGTTAAGCTTTCCCAAACTTTTGTTCTAGGGATGCTATCATAGGCCTTTTCTAGATCAATAAAAGTCATTACCATATCTTTCCCATATTCCCAACTCTTTTCAATGTTCTGTCGCAGAATGAAAATGGGTTCCACTGTTGACCTGCCCCCTCTAAATCCAAACTGCTCCTCCTCTATTTGGCGTTCTACCTTTACACTAATTCTTTTTTCTAGGATTCTTTCCATTACTTTGGCAACATGCGAGATGATGGTGATACCTCGGTAGTTACCACACACCTTCCTGTCTCCTCTCTTGAATATTGGCAATAATATACCCTTTTTCCAGGCTTCAGGTACTTTCTTCTCTCTCCACACACTCCTGAGAAGTCTGTATGTCCACTGCAGTCCCACTGGTCCTGCCGCCTTGATCATTTCTATTGCCACTTCGTCGATTCCCACAGCTTTCCCCATCTTCATCTTCCTAACTGTCCATTCCTCTTCTTCCATCGTAATGTCTGGTTCTTCTTCTATTTCTTCCTCCGCCGTTTTGGCTGTTTGCCTAACCTCTCCGCATGCCTGGCGTCTCACCTTCAACAGCTCGCTGAAATATTATTTCCATCTGTCTGTTATCTCTTCTGGTTTTGTTATTATTTCACCTTCTTTGTTTTTCACGAACCCATTGTTCACCTTTTCATTCCTTCTGCTTTTTATAATTCCAAACAGCAATTTCTTTCCACAATGTAAATCCTCCTTTATTTCCTGAGAGAATTCTTCCCAGTTTTCCTTCTTTTCCTCTGCAATTACTTTCTTGCAATCTCTGTTTGCTTCTATTTATTTTGCTCTACTTTCTTCAGTCTTTTTTGTTTTCCATTCCTTCCAAGCTTTCTTCTTCTCTCTTAACTTTTCTTCAACTCTATCATTCCACCATTTTGTCGCCTTTTCCCGTAGCTTTACTGATGTTCTACC